>OU911093.1:18960000-21887500 GCA_918358865.1 Melinaea marsaeus rileyi | reverse complement strand
ACACGAACGAAGTCGGAGGTAAACTAGTGTTAAATATAATATTAAATCACTTTATAGTACTATTTAATTATTATATTTTATTTGATGTATACTAGTCATGTCTGCGGCATCGCTCGCTTAAACTATATATATAAACTATTTCACCTGATTTCTTTATTATTCTATTATAAAGAAATATATATTAAAAATTTATCTGACTGACTGTTAATATTTATAACACAAACAACTGTTAATATGATATATATATATATATACATATATAAATTATTAACAATTGTTCATAACTCCAAGACCTGCAGCTGCCATCGTCACCTGTTGTAATATAAATGAAAATTACAAAAATTACATTTATATATAGTAATTATCTTTGTAATTCTATCTTTATATAGCAATTATATCTTTAAAGATGAGCGCTCTAAAGTAACGGCTTCTAGCATTCTGAACCGGTGCTAACGACGCAGCTGGTTAGATACACCTGCTTGTGTTCGGTTCGGTTCTCGGTTTTGAACTTTTTAGTTATGTTAAGTGTCAAAATATTAGTTAAATGACTTTTGATATAGCTTTGATAGTTTTATTTGTTAGTTTATTTTATTTAAATTAAAATACAATAAAGAAAATACAAAAGTATAGTATATATATATATATATATATACTATACTTTTGTATTTTGTAGTCACATATATATATATATATATATATATATATATATATATATGTGTGTGTGTGTGTGTGTGTGTGTGTGTGTGTGTGTGTGTGTGTGTAAAGTGCATTTCTATTATCTATACTTATATTACAAAGAGGATTTTGTTTGTTTGTTTGTGTCGAATAGGCTCCAAAACAAATGTTGTAATGCGATATAAGTCGGCAATGTTTTAAAACGCGAGCGAAGCCGTAGGTAAAAGATGTTTAAGTATCTATTATATAAATATATTTAAAACAAACAGAACTATATATATATATATATATATATAACTGAAAATATAGCGAAAGATATTTCTTATATATATGTATAATAACAAAAATGCAAAAATGACAGATAAAACCTGGATAAATAATTAGTTTTACAATCTTGATATAACCACAAATAACTTACCACACAGGATGGTTTAAAAAACTTAACTTACAAGTTAAAAAAAAAAAACTCAAAATTCACATACAAATATTTACTCGGAGCAAATTGGTTGCAATCATGCACAATTACCCGACTCCTCTCGGAGGATCGACCATCATTATAACAAACCGACGGACGGTTTGTTTATTTTATATAATGATTAGCTGCTTATTGAACTGATATTTATTGAGCTGAGCGTAAGCGAAGCTCTTAATCGTTTCGGAGACCTTTTTTTGTGTTTAGTTGTCTCCAGAATGCGACGAGATAAGTAGCTAAAAATTTTCTCATGTATGTTTGAGCCGAACGCGGATGTTATAGCGAAAACAGATTGAAAAATATTTAGCGATTCAATAGTTATCAAGAAAAGAAAGGAGAGGGGCTCAGCTCAACACCCGCGCACGGTTGGCGGATCCTAGTTTGATGGTATTTTTGTATATATATTATAATATTAAATTGATATGTTATTATTATTAAAAGAAAGTTAACGCACCCGAGTCCGGCTAATATTCTATTTCTAATTCTGTACCGGCTAATGTAATGAAATTCTGATGCTGGTTGTCTCAAACTTGTGTCGTCAGGAGGATAAGAAGTATAGAATTTGTTTACAGCAACCAGGTATAGAAATTGAAATGACGTGAATTCACGTCAGCGGCAACCAGGAATATAAATTGAAATGAGGTGAATTCAAATCAGTGGCAGCGAGGAATAGAAATTGAAATGACGTGAATTCACGTCAGCGGCAGCCAGGAATAAAAATTTGAAATGACGTGAATTCACGTCAGTGACAATAAGGAATAGAAATTGAAATGATTGAACAGATATTTATTGAGCTGAGCGTAACGTTTCAAAATTTTAAAAATTCAAAAATTCACGTCAGCGGTCGCTAATGTTTTAAGATATAAATAGGTAATGAGATATAAGTTAGTAATTTAATTAATTAAAATAAAATTTCAAATTAAACTCATCTGTCTTAAATTCTAGAAATATTAAAGAATTTTATACAAGCTGATCCCACGACTTCGTTGACACGAAATGTTCTTATACCTTCAGCTAGTGAAAGTCACGTTAAAATCGGTCCAGCCGTTTCAGAGATGAAAACAGACAAACATTTTTTAAATGATTTTTAATACTTTCACATGCTTGAATGAAAAGCTGTGAATTTATAATTACAAACATACACACAATTAAATTGTATTTATATATATTGATTTCTTAACAAAGTACTGCCTTTCCTATGTAGTATATATATATATATATATATATAGTAGTCAATATTCAGTAGTTCTTCTCCGGATGCTGCGTCCTGGAGATGTGATCACAAACAGGTCTATATTTCATCCAGATCTCAACTATCACCAGTTTTTCTGGACACATTTCCAATGAGTATGGTATAAATAATACAAGAATTATTTAATATATAATTCCAGTTCGCATGCAATATGTATGAATGTCTGTTACAGAATCAATTATATATATAATTTTTAATGGTATTATAACTTTTACAAACAGACAACATTTGTTCTTTTTTTGTATATATATAAATACTTTACATACAACAAAGTTCTCAACTTACCAGAGGTCAAAGATCAGTCCCAAAAAACACCTCTAACACATTGTAGTAAAGTTCATAATCGATTAATAAAACTAAAAACAAATCATTAATATTATTGGAATTATTATCTCTCTTATTTCTTCACTAGAATTCACCGTCACGATAGCTCAGTTGTTAGAGTGGCGATAATTTTAGGGGTCGCAGGTTTGAGTCCCGTTTTACGTTTTTATTATATAATTGCTTATAACATAAAGTAAGTATAATAAAATTGAAGTGTCTGTTTGTTATTCTAAATTAACAGCTTTTCACTATACATATGAAAGTATATACTTATATAAAAAAATGTCTATCTGTTTGGTTAAGTTAATCTCTGAAATGGCTGGACCTATTTTAGCAGAACTATCACTGGCTGATAGCTGATGTTATAAGGAGTAACTTCGGCTACTTTTATAAAAAAAAAAAACATTTTACACGAGCGAAGTCGTGAGCACAGGTAGTGTATAATTCAATTAATTCTTTTATTAAGTGATAAATAGGATTAATATTCGATTGCGATAGATTATTGGTACCGATCGGTGGGTCATAATTCTATCTGATTTTATTAACTCATATTATATATATAATTATATTAACCTAAATAAATAAATATTTTATGTTCCTGCATAATAATTTACTTAACAAAATGTATTAACCATATAAAATACGCCACTTTACATATTGATTGCATATGAAAGCGGCCGCGCATCAAGACTATAAAAGGGTTCTGTATAACTTGATAGGGCTGTCACTTATACAGTTTTTTTTATATAAAAATAATATGTAAGTTTCCTATCACTTTTGTTATTACGTTAATATTGTTATATAAATTTTATAAAAGAATACGTTAAAATAAAAAAAATATTATTATATATTTATTGTGAGGTGGTAACCCTGAAAAAAAAGAGATTTTTTTTTTATTTGTATACGAATTACTGTGAGGTAGCCCTGAATGAAAAGCGTTCATCACCGTGGAAAAAAAAAACAAAACAATTTAAAAAAAAAATCATATATTTATTGTAAGGTGGTAGCCCTGAATGAAAAAAAAATCTTTATTTGTATATGACTTACTGTGGGGTAGCCCTGAATGAAAAGCGTTCATCACCGCGAAAAAAAAAACAAAACAATTTAAAAAAAAAATCATATATTTATTGTAAGGTGGTAGCCCTGAATGAAAAAAAAATCTTTATTTGTATATGACTTACTGGTAGCCCTGAATGAAAAGCGTTCATCACCGCGCACTTTGAAAGCGCCGCGAACTTAATGTTCCTGAATATTCTAGACGTTTGTTTCTCGCTTAAATGTCGTTTAAATACGGCTTAAATGTACAACTAATGTGCTGTGTCGCACTAAATCTCTAACACACTTGCAACACTATTTATTATTAGAATGGATTGGATTTGATTTGATTAACGAGATATAAGAATAAGAGTTGGATTAGAATTACTTTTATATTGAGTAAGATTTCGTTGTAAAAATATCTTATTCATTTATCCCAGGAAATTATAAAAATGCAATTTGTAAAACAATACCCTCTATATGCACATTAATTTTAACCATTGTCTCATGTATTTGTGTGTGTGTGTGTGTGTGTGTGTGTGTGTGTGTGTGTGTGTGTGCGTGTGTATTTTTAGACCTTTAGTATCCATGACATTACTGTTAACTGTTGATGATTGCTTGTGAAAATAAGTACCGTTTGAATTCATACATTGTATCTACTAAAACTTTTCATATAGACAACATGTTTAACATTAGATATAGATTGTTTTTTTAACTAAACTAATCTCTTAATGTATCAGATGAAATAACTATATAACCAAGACGAAGTGGATTCCTTGGTAGCATTCCGTGCGACTTCTTACAACCATCCATCCATCACATTCCGATCTATCTAAATAAAGATGACTATTCTGTAACTATAGACACAATTTATCGAACACATGATATTATATCGAACAATTTATTTTAGAAACGTAATGTTTTTTCACGATCTAATTAAACTGATCGAAGCAAGCGGATAAGACCGGAATGCGGTGTTGAAATATTGATTTAGCTTTTTGTGCTACTTCATATCTATGTTAAGGTTCAATGAACTTTTATTTCTACACGTTTGACCACAAACAGTAGATGACAGGTGATTAAGAGTCATCGAGAGCTAAACGATGACTATTATCATCATCCACAAAAGGGTTATCTTGATTTGAGTTTGAATAAGCTCAGGTAGGCCTGGTAGAATGGTTTAAAGCCACGCTTTCTGAACAGGTGGCGTTTATTTTGCACTTTTAGAAGTTTGAATAATTTATACAAATTTCATTGTGGGTAAGAGATAGATATATAGGCTATCTCTTTTCAATTACATTAATATTAAGCTAAGGTTAATGAAGGATAAGATCATTTTAGTTATAATAAATGGTCTCTTGCTATGAAATGTATCAAACTGAGGCGCTATGTGTAATGTTGGTTATAACATGTCTCACCAGCTCACAATAAACTCTTGTATCAGAATGTTTATATACATGTTTGAAATTCCTTAAACAAAATATCTTGAGTTTGAGCTTAAGATATCGCAATTTTTATCAGCAGCTATACAAAAAATATTGTACCATGACTTCGTTCATGAATATATTAAAAAATAGCCTAAAATATCAGCTATTTACCAGTGTAAATCCTGTTAAAATCGATATAGTATTATCAGAGTTTTCTCGGAACAAACTAACAGACATAAATTAATTTAGTGAAATGCTGTTAATTCTAAATTACAAACTACTATTTATATATATATATATATATATATACAAACACGCAGTGAAGGTCGTGTTTTGAAGAAGGTTATGTTGCAACAGCTTTCACCATTTCACACGCTGTCGGCCATATTTAATACTTTATTACGCTAACAATCAGGTTCTGATAGGAGACACTGTAACTGGATTTGGTTGTGATGGAACCAAGGCTGATAGTCGACCTTGTTGGAATTCCGATATTCAAACATGTATCTGGGGGCGTTCACCTATGACCAATTAAAAATCTAGCCATTTAGTGATTTAATTTACAAATGATTGACTAGCTTTGCTCGCGACTTTGTTTGCTGTTTTGTTAATAATTTGTTTGTTTGTTGGTGTGTTTTTTCATTTTGATAATACACTAACTGAACAACTTGACGACACTATCAGTTTTGTAAATATATTATTTTTTTTATTAATTTTAAAATATTTGTTATATTTTTTCACCTTGTCCTTTCAATCAAGATTTATCAAATTCGGTGCAATCATTTCGAAGTTATACGTACAGACATTTATATATATAAAATAACAAGCCAAGATATAACGAGCATGAAAATCAACATTTATTATATAATTGGAGAGAAAATATACGATGTAAATTGAGAGATATTAATTCGTTCCACTTAGATATGGAGCCGGCATCTGGGGCTGCGCCTTGTATAAATATTGGGGCTTCCATTATCTTGATTTCTACTGGTCAGTTTTTATCTCCATCTTTGATCACGATTGTTCGAATTGCGAGTTTTCTGCGATAAATGTCGGTTAGCCGCCATCTTGCATTAAGCTGTTATTTTACCTAATAAATTCAAATATATATTTTTTTTTTCTGAAACAGTAATTTATTATAATTATTAATTTTTTTTAAGTTATTTTCTCTACATATTCAATAATTTTCAATTCAATCTATACATTAACAAAATTGATGTCTGTTTGTTATTTCAAATTAACGGCTTATCACTATCAAAAAATATACGGTACCTACTTATAAAAAAAAATTTTTTTTTTCTTTGTCGGTCTGTTTGTTCCGGTAAATCTCTGAATAAACTGATTTTAACAAAATTTGCACTGATGATGTTATAAGTAACTTGGCTACTTTTATTTACACGCAAAGTCGTCGCAAAGCTAGTCTTACAGACATTTCAACAATATTAGATATCTGAGTCAATTTACTAATATATGTATTATAGCGAACTATTTCTGTGCAAAGTCGTTTTATCTTAATTGAATCTGCCGAGATGAACGTGCACTCGAGACGGCAGAAGTGTTTGAAGCTTATAAGAAATTTGAGAGAGGAAATCTTTTTCTTATGATCCCGATTCGAGGCTATGGACATTTCAATCTGGATTCAGGAATACTGGTTTAAATTTGAGCCGGTTTTTAATAACATCATCCCATGCGGTTTATTTTTAAAGTTATTAATGGATAATTTTATATTATTACATATTTTGTATTATATAACATGCCGCCATTAAAACTAAACATTTAAGTAAATAATGAATCTTTGGAATGAAATAAAAAAAAAAGTTAAGAAGTGCTTCACTCTTACTGTTTTATCCCATAATGGCTCATTAGTCTATCCCTCTCTAACCTCGCTCCGTCTCTCTCCCCCTCGCCTCCGGGGGCCATTTATCAATACCAAATAACATGGCGGGTCCCTTTTCTTTTGTATTTATTTATCTTTTATTTATCTTATCCTTCCTTCGTTGCTTCGTTTGTATTTTTTTGTATTGATTGTAAACCCTTACTAATGACTGTCCCTCTAATTGTATGTCTAATCAATGTATAATATAAAAATAATATTGTTCATTTGTTGATTTTAGTTTCGTTCAACATCATAAATATATAGTTGTTTTTAAGTTTTTGTTCAAAGCGACCGCATCTTAAAAGCTAATTAACTAAATTTACATTTTAAATGACTTTGCTTAAATTAGTGAAGTACTTTTTACTTAAGAATTCCACTTGTAATTTCGCTGTATGAATACTAATTCATGTCATTTGAATTACAAATTAAAATGCGTTTACTATAAAAAATATATCGATAAACAGAGATCGCTCAGAATTTAGACATGATGAAGTCAAGGAATTCGAATACCCAGGGGGGGTCGGATTGCGTTTTTGAGAGCAAATAAAACAATCTGAAATTAATTTCGTTTTGTTTCATCGTCTGGAACATTTACATTGAATGCGGGGTCCCACGATATTTATGTTGGATCCCTCAACGTATGACGTTCGCATTATTCATACACGAATTTATTTTACCGGTTTATATGATATCGGTTACAAAATTGTTTATATTTATTATAAAATATTATATATTTATATATTATAATTATCGTAATAAGTCCTTAAGATTTAAACAAGCATCCGCCGTGCGCTGTGGGAGTCGAGTTGAGCTGAGCCCCCTCCCCTTTTAATTAAAATATAATATAATATTTATTTTATTTTTTTATTTAGTAGTTTCTATGTGATGTTGCTTATAAGCGTATTTCTAGGTTGACGACCGCCAAGCGCGCTGAGGTTCTGATAATGTTAAGTCTTTGGGAGAAAAAGTGTTTTTACCATCATTTCTGAACGGAATGAGATATTTTAATACTGTTTTTTTTAAAACATGCCCATTCCCAAGATCTACAACTCTGCCAAATTTCATTCAAATCTGTTTAGTAGTTTTTATGTGATGTTGCTTCAAAAACTTTCCCAAACGGTTAAGGCGTTTCAAACCCGCTCTGAGAAATACAACAAATTCATTCGGATTTTAACGTGTGGTAATTTGTTAGTTTATTCTACAGCATAAATCAGTATTTTACAGCACTTATAAAACAGTCGAGTGTCCCTAAAGCCGTTATGATTCATAGCCGTGCATTTTGAATAGGCTAGAGGTTTGTGTTGAACTATCAAAGTTTACGATCCAATGGCGCCAAAGCGAACACCGGTTACGCTAACATTTGCGAATACCTTTATATTCGTACCGCTATAAATAGATCTTATATATTGTTATATACAGTGCACGTTATCCGGATATTCTTACAATAACCGCTAATGTATATAATGATGGAGCATGTTACAATTTGACGAAAAAAGTTTTTAAAATAGACGTATATTGAAGTAAGATTTGTATTTTAGAATACAGTAATACCCCGCTTTACGCGACCCCGTTATACGCGGTTTCACTATAACGCGGATGGAAATTTCGCGCTCAAATGCCTCGAATTATGCGAAAGAGTGTGTATAAATATAATGTAGTCATCAACAATAGATGTATTTTTCCGTAAAAAATAAAAGTATGTATTGCATAAAGTGTTCCTAGAATTAAAGTGATTGATTAAAATGATTTGTATTTTTTTGTAATAATTTTTGACTATGTTTAATCATAAACCTCGTTATACGCTAATTTCAGTTAAAGCGATTTTTTTTGGAACGTATCCCTCGCGTAAAGCGGGGTATTACTGTATAACATACAAAATTTTATCACTGGATCGATAATTTGTTGGATTACAGGATTTTGTAATAGACTATAATCTAACATATTCTATAATTGGAAATTATAGTCTCAAAAATGGAATTAATTCCAGATTCAAAGGTGGAAAGTGAAACTGACGGTGTGAGGTGCTACTGCAACACAGCACAGTGCGTCAGCACAGGGTACATGTGCAGGTCCAGACGAGGAGGAGGCTGTTACAGTGAGCTGCCTGTCAGAAGACACCACGCGAGACACGGATGTCTCCAGCATCTAACTGAAACGTAAGTCAAACTTAAACGTAAGTCAAACTTAAACGTAAGTCAAACTTAAACGTAAGTCAAACTTAAGCGTAAGTCAAACTGAAACGTAAGTCAAACTTTAAACGTAAGTCAAACTTTAACGTTAGTTAGTCTTTAAAACGTAAGTCAACTTTTAGAAATATTCTTAAAAAGAAAACAACTGTAAATATGAGACCATTCTAATAATATTTTCATCTCTGACAGAGTTCTATTAAAAAATATAAAACTTTAACTACCTACTCTCTTTTTTCCAAGCTATAAATTGAGGGTAATTTTGAAATTATTTTATTTCATCCTTAATTGAAGAAAAAAACCATTCAAATATTTTATAGTATACTGATTGCTGATGTGTACAAAAAATATGAAGCAAAAAAAAATATTGTATTTACGTATGTAACATTTTATTAAGGCTAATTAAAAGATCCAAAATATATTAAGATGAAATCAAAGATTTCATTGGAATTCGCGTAATCGAGGTAGGTTAAGTCTTAACAAAATAAAAGATTGGATTGCTTTTGGATACCAGTTAATTACTTTACCTTTAAAAACTTTTTGTACCATACAAATATAACTTTTTCCTGTGTTTCTTGTTAACTTTCATCATAGAATTAATTAATTATTCCATTGTTAGTCGAGCACCGAATAATGCAGCGTCATCGCTGAATTCCCCTCGTCATTCTCGTACCTGCTTCACTAACTCATTTTATTTTGAGTGTCTTCAATCTTGTCTTCCGACATTTTGAAATTATTCATCAAAATAATTACCGAATAGACTCAACTTTTACCGTTCCTAACACAGAATTTCTATATATATATATATATATATATATATATGTAGATTATAATTATTCCTTGATGATCCGATCCGTTTTTTCAATATTGATTGCCCCTTTATTATCTCTCTCGTATCTTTCGGAACGGGTTCCATCGGTCGCATGCCTGCCTGCTTTTATTTGCTTTAATTTTTTCTTCCTTTTTGGCAATCTCCAGTCTTTTTATCTCCGCTAACGATCAGAGAGTCCGGTTCGTTAAGATATAATCTATAGCAAATTGAATGCGCTTTAGTTGATAATTAATTTAATTGTAAATTGCTGTTAAACGTTGAATCTTTGTCCTCGTTTCGTGATAAATATATGTAGATACGTAGGGTTGTGTCAGAGGTCGGGACCCCAGATAGCGACTCGGTAGCGAACAATTCTATCTATCCATCGTATTCAAACTCCTTCCCTCTAACAAGGACAGAAAGCTCCTAATGCTTTATAATATTTGTAGCACTAAAATATCGTAGTCCCTTTGACGTTTCTATTATTCTGTCCCGATAAAGAGTATTATGACCTCTTATCTCTCTTTCTCTCTCTCTCTTTCAATCAAGATTATTATTTATTTATTAAAAATTGTTTATTCATTAATTACTGGTCGGTTCGAGCCCTTGCGTGTGTTTTAATTAATTTTTTTTTTCTTATCGCATCGGATTTTATGGGTCGTTTAAACTTTTGCAATTTATATTTTAATAAGTTTGTTTATTGTATTATTATACGATAAGAATGGTGTGTTTATATATATTACTAGTCGATAACCGCGGCTCTGTCTGCGTTGATTTCAAAAGGGCTTTACGGGGTACAAACATAATAATGAGATGTATTTAGTCATGAACAATAATAAATAAACTATAGACTTTAATAGAAAGAGAAAGAAAATACAAAAGACAGAAAGAAATAGCAAAATCAATATATCCCTTAAGACTCGTCATGTTACGAATTATTGTAAATTTTGATGTTTGAGGGGGGATTAGATAAAGCACCAAATCGTACCTCAAGATGTACCTCAAAACAAGATATATGTCGGACATCATGTTTGTACGGACATTCTTTTTAATTCTTATAAAGATTGGCAGATATCTTAAGAAATTTACATTCAGATTCCAGTATAAAATATTTTATAGCGTGCCAGAGATAGTAATAAAATATTTGGACAAATTTTCGTCTCATAGTTCCCACGAGAAAATTCAAATTAGTTGAAGTTAGAGTTGGGTGTTGCGAGATAAACTCTAATGAGTAATTTATACTGTGAGAGATGGTTCTATGAATTTAATGTGTTATTGGAAACTGGTTGAGCGTTTATGTTATACGATTGCTCAAATGCTCAGATACTCAGATGCTCAGATGCTCAGATTTATTGATCATGGTTTGTTTGTATTACATCTTGTTATATTTTGTTTCTGTGATTTTTGTGTTGTTTATTGTTGCTATAGTGAATATTTTTTTTTAAATTTCGCCAAAATTATGAATAATAATTGATCAGTTTTGATGTAAATAAAATTTTTGTGTTCTTTATAATTTGAATCGCCTATTATTACATTAAAAGGTCAGTAGTCTAGTCAGTCAGTCAGTGTAGTCAGTCCGTGAGTGAGCTACTAACGGAATGCTGCTCTGAGACGAGCCGCCCAGAAACTCAACAGTTGTTCTTTTTAAACGAATTTTAACAATGTTAGATGTATATTATAATATCATTTGCAAATGAGTTAACAACTAAAGTTACCACACATTTTTATCCACCTAAATATATATAAACATAAACTGTGATTGGTTTTGGATTATATATTTTAATAATAAGATAACAAAGTAACGTATTAGATAAAAAAGTTTAAAATTTCGTATATTCGACTATTTCTATTTACCCACAATGTCGTTATATATACACAAGGGAACTTCCCGGCCCTTCGGGCCAGGAAGGGTCAAAGGTCACGTATGAGGTTGGCACCTACCCTATTTTGTAGCCTGATTCAATAGCTTTTTTTTGATGTATTACATATTATTGTGTGATTTGTGGGTGATAAGTGATGCGCGTGCATACAGAGTCAATTAGCTCATTATTATATAGTAAGGATTATTATATAGTAAGGATTATATATATTATTTACTCAGTATTTTGTAGTATCAAAACCAATGTGAATCTTTCATTGTGATAGTTAGTTGTTGTTGATATCTTTAAATATTTATTGAGCTGAGCGTAAGCAAAGCTCTTAACTGTTTGGGAGACCTGTTTTGTGTTTAGTTGTCTCCAGAATGTGACGAGATAATTAGCTAAAAATTTTCTCAAGTATGTTTGAGCCGAACGCGGATGTTATAGAGAAAACAGATTGAAAAAATATTTAGCCATTCAAAAGTTATCAAGAAAAGAAAGGAGAGGGGCTCAGCTCAACACCCGCCGCGCACGGTTGGCGGATCCTAGTTTATTATATCCCATCTTTATCCTTATCCTATAATAATCATCAAATTATACCATCATAATATGTAACACACGTTTCTTGATAGAATGTGTTAGAAAAAATTTAAATGACTTCGCAAAATGCTAAACAACTTTAAAGGTACCGACAGTACAGTCTTGAATGTTAAGTATTATTGAATCATCTTGAATTGTGTTGAATTATTTAATTATTTATATAAAACAGTGACAGACAGACGGTAAAATGAAAACAGACTCGTAAAGCCTTATAGTCTTCAAAAAGTTAACACTAAACCTACCAAGTACCGGTCAAATTGACCGTTCTTAAACTTTTGTAAAACTTACACATTTTTAAACGTTATAATATCATTATCAAACTACATGACAATTCTTAGAACATGCAGATAATATTGTCTTCACTCTTTACTTTTAGTTATTTCCATTATTACCTGCGTTATATTATAAAATAACTTTTAATTGCCGGTCAATTTGACGGCGTGCGGTAGGAACAGGTATACAAGAATTGTCGGTAGGTTTAGTGTTAATATCCTTAAGACCTTAGTATATAATAAAGTTTCACATATCTTAGACCTTACTTAGTTTTAAACCTAATCAAAAGTGTATTATTAAATAAATGTTATTATAACATTCAAGTGTTTTAAGTTGATCGTAATGTGTGGAACTTTAGTTGTCGACTCATTTGTATATGATATTATAATATACATCTAACATTGTTAAAATTCATTTAAAAAGAGCAACTGTTGAGTTTCTGGATCTTCTCAGAGCAGCATTCCGGAGGTATCTTACTGACTGACTACACTGACCTTTTTATGTAATAATTGACAAATTAGATTTTTTTAATATGCATATGTTTGTATATATGTGTGGGTGTATATATATGTATAGATATGATAGTCAATTGTCCTTTTTTTATATACGCCTATCACAATTTTTCACCATACACATACGCATAAGTTCGCCATTTGTGAAAATATTAATAAATAGTTGTAAATAACGTCAATATATATTTATTTTAAAATTTTCAATCGTAAAACTGGTAATAAAATGTAATTTTAAAGACAAACAGTTGCAAAAGGCGCCACTTGCGCAAGCGCAGCCTATAGGTTACCTTCAAATAGAATATATGTGTATATATATGTATGTATATATGTATGTAACATTGCTTTTAACTGGCACAGTAGTTATATAATAAATAATTTAGCAAAGAATTTTAATTTATTCGCCATAATTAATTTTTAAATGTTGCAATGAAATCCTAGAATACTTACAATTTTATTCAAATCGAGATCAATGATTTGCAATTTTTCAAATGCTTTACGTAAAATTACGTATTGCAATACGTTACGCAATTATGCAATACGTTTATATTTTCATACATATGTTCAGATATTTTAATTACATGCGCCATCTTTGATTTAATATTTATGTATTGTTGATATAATTTTCAGAGAACAGGATGCTTTGTCACACTGCCAGAAACCGCAAGGTCATCGACCCCAAGAGAACAGCTTCACCGAATTAATTTGCTGCTTCAAAGACCTCTGCAATCACGAAGACAGTCCACTAGCGAAGGCCAGGCTGAATCTAACCAATGATATAGGTATGATTTGTATAAATATTATAGTTATAGATTAAGTTAGGCAAAATATAGTTAGAAATGTTTATCTAATGTTTTTTTTTATTCAAGTTAAAAATGCCTTAATTTACAGTTATGGTTGGTTTTGATCAAACACAACTCTTAAGACATTCGCGACCGCTGACGTGAATTCACGTCATTTCAAATTATATTCCTGGTTGCCGCTGACGTGAATTCACGTCATTTTAAATTCTATTCCTGGTTGCCGCTGACGTGAATTCACGTCATTTAAAATTCTAATCCAGGTTGCTGTTGACGTGAATTCACGTCATTTCAAATTCTATACCTGGTTGTCGCAAATAAATTTTATACTTTTTATCCTCTTGTAACGATACAAGTTTACGGCTACCAGCTTCAGAATTTCACTATATTATCCGATACGGAATTAGATATAGAAAATTAGCCGGACTCGGGTGTTTTAACTGTATTATTAGTTGTCAAATATTTCAACAAATCCGATTTCAGTCTATCTTTAAAGTAAAATATATATTTTCTATATATTTCTCTCATTAAAACAATTAAATAAATCGAATTAATAATATTGTTATACCAATAATATAATTTCCAGGAATAGAGATATTCTGTTTATCGAATGTAAACAATGAGTCAGTGTTCTTCAAAGTAATGTCATTTTGAATTCAATGCGTCTAGATAAATAATTGTTGTGCAATAAATTATTTACAATATAATATGTTTTATACAGATCACGTAACGCGAGTACCATTTTATTATTATATATATGTTAAAGAGCTTTTGTTTGTTTGTTTGTTACAGTTAATATTATGACTGCTTCTTTTCTAATGTTTCCACGGAATTATATATATATTATTCAAGTATTTACAAGCACTTTTGAATTATTACATTTAGGTCAGTAGTCAGTCCGTAAGATACCACGGGAATGCTGTTGTTAGAGCCAGAAACTCAACAGTTGCTTCTTTTAAAAGAAATAAACACATACTAAAAACAACTTAAAATTCGAGTTATTTTACACAAGTAAAAAATTACACCACGTAAAGTTGACTAGTCAAATCTTTAAACACTATAAAAGCAAAATAACTATAATATATATATATATGTTATCCACTTTGAATGATCACTCGTGTGTCAAATAGTGTCACTCACACCATACTTATCAAGACACTAACTTAAATAAGTCTAAGTTACAATCGCTCTGAACCACAACACAGATGTGTGTCTACTGATCACTGTTACACAATTCAATATATAGTGAGCAATGAACTAGAACCGTTACAATGAAATCACAATACAGTAATACCCCGCTTTACGCGAGGGATACGTTCCAAAAAAAAATCGCGTTAACTGAAATTCGCGTATAATGAGGCTTATGATTAAACATAGTCAAAAAAATACAAATCATTTTAATGAATCATTTTAATTCTAGGAACACTTTATGCAATACATACTCTTATTTTTTATGGAAAAATACATCTATTGTTGATGACTACATTATATTTATACACACTCTTTCGCGTAATTCGAGGCATTTGAGCGAAACCGCGTATAACGGGGTCGCGTAAAGCGGGGTATTACTGTAATAATAAATATTAACGCAAGTGTCATCCATACAATATCGTGTTTCAATATGTTATCTGAATTAAGTTCCGGTAACAGAACGCTTACTGAGAATTTTAGTATTTAATATCTTATTCCTCTTAATCTATTTGATTAATTGCATTTAACAATGTACATAATCTAAAATGGTTTAATATTTTAGTTATTAGCATAGAATCAGATTTTAAATGGATGGATATGTAAGCGATTTACCACTCACTGACTCATCACGAAATCTTCGAAACTATTTGTCCGATTAACTTATAATTTTACATAGTTACTTCTATTGTGACGTAGACGTCCACTAAGAACAGATTTTACGGAATTCCTATCACAACGGATTTCAACTTTATGCATTTCGCCAAGTTTTAAACCTGTAGGAACTATACACTTAACGCGGTTACCATAGCAACAGTTACGATGACAACGGTTACTATAGCAACCTAAACATCAAATCACATAGTGTGTCCAGTGAAGCGGGAGGGAATCAGCTAGTATATATATATATATATACAAATAAAATTAAAGTGTCCGTTTGTTATTCCAATAGCTTTTCTCTAAATGCATGGGGAAGTATATATAAAAAACAATTTTTTTAATTTGTTTCTGGCTGTCTGATTGGTTTGGGTAATCTCTGAAACGGCTGAACCGATTTTAACAGGATTTTACTGGTGGATAGCTAATTTTATTTTAAAAACATATTCCACGAACGAAGTCGTGTGATCAGCTAGTTTGAAATGTGTATGAAATGTATGTGAAATATGTTTATAGAAGGCAGCGTGGCAAGCGAACGTGGTTCATACAGCGGTGAGGTGTGGTTCAAAGCCGCCACAATAGCTGTTCCGGTTTGTGGCGCGCTCATACTGTTCCTGCTCGTGGCTGTGGCTGTCAGGCTGTTAAGAGCTGACGCGTTGTTACAGGCTGATAGGAAACTCAGGTTAGTATATATTAATTATAGATTTTTTTTTCAGAATAGTCTAAAGAGAATTAAAAAAGATTTTTATAAACAATATGAATTCATTTATTGAATTATAGCTTATTTTCAAGTAACTTTTTGCTAAATAAGTAAAAAAAAAAACAGTATTTTTTTTAGTAAGTTTAGACATATATATATATTAAAAAAATATTATTTCCCCCAGAGGCGGATATACATCCCCACCCCAAAACACGGATGACGTTAAGAAGGTGTGGGGGAACTCCCCCCTCCTAATGTCTCACTGTCTAGTGGTTGAAAGCGCTCAGTTGGTGTCCAGCTGCGACACGCGGTAGACGTCCCGGCTGTGGATTGACGTGCAGGTGTATGTATCAAAATTAACATATCATTAAAATTATCAGTAATATTTGTTAATTGATCTCAATCGTCGATCCACGCTCACCAAAATATTTATATTAACGCTTTGTTCCTCTTTGTTTATGATTGTCAATGTTACCAATACCTTAGGGTCACAATTATCATATAACAATAATGTTTGTGACGGACGGACAATCTGAATGTTTAACACTAAACCTACCGACAATTCTTGTATGCCTGTTCCTACCGCATGCCGTCAAATTGATCGGTAGCTAAAAGTTATTTTATTATATAACGCAGGTAATAATGGAAATAACTAAAAGTGAAGACAATATTATATGCATATTCTAAGAATTGTCATGTAGTTTGATAACGATATTAAAACGTTTAAAAATGTGTTTTACAAAGTTTAAGAACGGTCAATTTGACCGGTACTTGGTAGGTTTAGTGTTAATAATGAATTATAGACCATATAGCCGACTGATATAAATATATGGATCTAATGTAATGTAATGTTATTATTAATTAATTTAGTTTTAATGTGTATAAAATATCAATTTTGATCTTGTCATTAATTTTTTTTTTTCGTTTATTTGTATCTCGCTCGCACTTTGTGCTATCTCTTTCTTGTATACAGAGACGTTCTTTTGAATTATATATATTGTGACAATATTAATTGAGGCTAAAAATTGTGGTTGTTCTGAAGATATATTTTTGTAATTAATTATTTGTAAATATAATTAAGTCAGCGAAGTCTGTGGGAGGTGTCCTAGTCTTTTTTTTATCTGATTTTTTTAACATTTTTCTAAACTCCCATAGATTTTGCTTCCCAAATATATATTAATGACATAACTTCCTCGAAGGTGCCTTATGTAAGTATGTAAGTGTTTGTAGGTGCAAGTAAAATACTCCGTAATTTTAACATGTATGTAAATATGTATGAATAAATGAATAAAATGAAATTATTTTATAAACTTTAACGACTTTTATTTTTTTTATTGAAAATAATTTTCCCGAAAGAAATAGTATTAAACATATTTCTTTGATAAATCTTGTTTTTAATTCCAATACTAATAAGGTATGAAAAATATTTGTTAGTTTTTAGTTATTTTTGACAAAATTTCTAAGAATATTTTGTTTAAATTTTTTTCATTGTCAAAATTACCACCACTATTTTAAATATTCTGAATTTGTTTTAATTTAAATTAATTTTTCAATTAAATTTCTTAATATTAGTTAAGAAATAAGAATATATATATTGCGGGATAGGTACAAAAGTATTTTCTTTAAATATTATCAAATCAATACTTGTATTTCATTTATACATTTCAATAATTTTCATATTAATTACTTGATAAATTAATATTTTAACTAAAAAAATTTTTATGGAATGCTGTTCTATAATTTGCTAACAGTAACTATTGATCGGTAAAGTTGGGGGGTTCAAAAATAAAAAACAGTAAAATGTATACAAAAAAATATAAATATATAAATTTTTTGGGGGGTCATAACCCTCTTAAAGGTCTTAATATTTAAAAACGACATTCAGTTTTGAATTTTATTGATTCTGACCACTTAAAAGTTAACTGATATGTTAACTTTTAAGTATTTTAGTAATATTTTTTATACATACAAAAACGTATTGTACGTGCGTAGCCTTGATGTATTTTTTGTTTGTGATTTTTAAACTACATCAGGTAGTAGACAAGTAATCACTTAAATAATTGAAGAAGCCCCATTCATTTTATTATTAAGTTATCATTAGGCTTGTCGTGTTGATTGTAATGGTTGTTGTACATTGCTCACTATATATTGAATTGTGAAACAGTTATCACAGTAAAGACATACAATAATCACTCTATAACACGGTACTCTTATAACGTAATTTCAGTCCCTCGCGTAACACTGTTTTCCCTCATTTAAAGCGGGGTTTTAGCATGTTATAATTCTATACTATGAAATTAATAATTATTTTGCACAGTGTGTTGTTATAAAATGAAGTAAAAATTTAAATTAATTAAGTTATTTCTTAATATTCCTACAACGCGTTTTTCTATAACGCGGAACGTTGTGTGGAACGCAAACCGCGTTTGGAACTCTTAAGATTATTTTAAATTTGAAGGACTTTTTTAGATAGTATGATTTTATTGTAAGCGATATATCTCAACTAATGTTAAACATGGATTTTATCTTTTATTAGTAGACATATTAGAATTAACATGAAGTATTCATTACAAGATCAAGTGTTCTCGACTTTATTAATTTACTTACTGTATAAGTAACAGTAGTAACATATGTCCTTTGCTTAATAGTCCATTTAGTATATATATATATATATATATATATATATATATATATATATATATATATATACTAAATGATCTTGAATACCTTTTCATTGAAATTATAGCTCGTCATACTAAAATTTTAGTTGGCGTTCTTTATAGTCCTTCGCTTCATGTCAATTATTTCAATACTTTCGAATCCCTCCTCGATATGCTATCTCCTTCCTACAGTCATGTTATTATAATGGGTGATTTAAATACATGTTTAGTCAAAAATGACTTTAGAGCTCAAAAACTTGAATCCCTAATATCCTCCTTTAATTTGACCTTGTGTCCCCTCTCTGAGACCCATTTTCCGCCTAACTCCAAGCCATCGCTTCTTGATCTTATCTTTGTTTCAAAGTCTGAAAATGTTCTAAGTCATGGTCAACTAACAGCTTCTTTCTCTTACCATGACCTCTTATTTCTTCGCTATAACTTACCTTTTTTCAAACGCAAACAAAAGTGTATATTTCGTCGCAGTCTTAAAAGTATTAACCCCAATAACCTTATATCTGATGCACTTACTATAAATTGGTCTGCTCTGTATGACTCTCAGAGTGTTAATGAGATGGTTACCATCTTTAATGCAGAAATAATTAAGCTGTATGATGTCCATGCTCCAGTTAAGCAAATAAGAGTTCGACATCTCCCTGCACCTTGGCTTACTCCTACAATTAAAAAACTCATGGCGAAACGGGATAAAGCTAAAAAAAATTGCAAAAAAGATGCATCTCCAGATAAAATTAAAATTTACAAAACACTGCGTAATCTCTGTAATAGAATGTGTAGGGACGCAAAACGTCGTCATATATTTTCTTCCATACACAATCATTCGGGTCCACAAATGTGGAACTTCTTAAAGTCACTAGGTGTGGGTAAAAATCGCAATACTCTCAATCAGCAGTGGATTTAAATCTTTTAAATACACATTTTTCTTCTCCACCCTTAATACTTTCTAAAGAACGTAAATCTAAAACCCTGCAACAATTGTCAAATGTCACCCCACCTATCTGTGATTCTCCTTTTTTCTTCCAGGTTTTAACGGAGGGAGATGTGAAAAATTTCCTTCTTTCTACCTCTTCTAAGGCCGTCGGTAATGACGACATTAGTAGAGATATGCTTATTCCTATAATCGATATCCTATTACCTATTATAACATATATTTTAAATTTTTCTTTAAGAACTTTCACATTCCCTTCTGCATGGAAGGCAGCACATATAATTCCCTTACCTAAAATAAGTAATCCTACCTTGCCTTCTCACTATCGACCAGTATCTATACTCCCTTTCCTTTCAAAAATTCTCGAAGACGCTGTACACAAGCAACTCTCTGAATTCCTTCTTGGTAATAATCTTTTAAGTCCTTTTCAATCTGGTTTCCGTCCTCATCATAGCACTACCACAGCACTAATCAAAGTTACTGATGATATCCGATATGCGATGGATAATAAACAGCTTACGATACTCGTTCTTCTGGATTTTAGTAATGCATTTAATTCAGTGGACTTTGATATTTTGCTTGGTATCCTCTCCACTTTCTCTATATCTCCTTCCGTTTTAAACTGGTTCAAATCATATCTTTACGGGCGTCGGCAGATTGTGAAATCCGATGACAGTTCTTCTCATTGGATGGATCTTTCTGCTGGTGTACCTCAAGGCGGCGTACTATCTCCATTACTCTTTTCTATATTTATAAACGAAGTCTCTAAAATAATATCTTCTTCCTACCATCTCTATGCAGATGATTTACAGCTTTACAGACACGACACTTTTTCTACAATTGAACAGGGAATAGCATCTATCAACATCAACCTTGAAAACATACACTTATGGGCAGAAGAATATGGTTTACTAGTTAATCCAAATAAGTCTCAAGCTATTATAATTTATAACAAGCAATCTCGCAATAAAATAAATTTTTCCACCTTGCGTTCTATTTTGTGATTGCACTTTTACCGGGAATTTCAATTACCGGTTATTCGGTAAAAATATTTTCTTCGGTAAAAAACCGGTAAATTACCGGTAAATATTGAATTCGGTTAAAATCACTGTAAAACTTGTATTTTTCTGTTGTTAATAGTTTATTTTATTTACAAAGGAGGCTATTATAAAATATATAAATAATTTAACTTTGTTTTTTGAAATAAGCGCGAAGAAAAGTAAGAATGTCAAGAGATGTGTCATTCAACCGCGATCGTACTTTAGTGCAAAATGATCCTGCAACAGAAAAGGCTCGTTCAGATTCTACGCTAGTCGGTCGTACAGAACACAAGTAATCGAACGCTTTTTGTAAATACTTTCCGGGTACCCCCTCAGCTTTGAATAAGAGCATTTCTTTTCGCACTAACGATGCCAGGTCGTTTCGAGAAACCGTTCTAGATTGGGTGACCGTCGGTGAATTTAGTTTGCTTTGGATTGTAGAGTACAGTTTATCCTTCAAACTCGCGTTTTCTGACACAATAGGTGATGATTCTGCGGCGATGACATCATCGTAGCTTCTTGTGACAATCTCGTTGTTTTCGTTAGCTACATTTTTCTCCGACAAACGATTTAATTCAACAATAATTTTCGTCACATCACTTTTCGAAGTTTGATTGAATAAACCGTATTCACAATATTCGTTCAAACTTTCTGGTTCGTAAAGATAACGCAATACATCAGAATAAGCTGTGCGTCGGTCAGCTATGAGAACAATCAATTGATCCAAAAGTTGGTTGCTTAAAGGAGTGTTCTGACGCTTCAATTCATCTAACATAAATTTCAAAGTAACATCCGCGACATACAAATTAGCATTTCGGCTACAAAGTGCTTCGACCGCCACTTTTAGAGGCTGCAATGCTGAAATCGTTTCAGAAAGTAGCTCAAAATCTGTCTCTGTGAAAGTAATATCTGATTCTGATCGAACGTCGATTAAACTTTTTCTAACACAATTTCGGAGCATGTAAAACCGTTCTAACATGTCGAGTAAGCTGTTCCAGCGCGTTTTAACATCTTTTTTTAGAGCAAGTTCTTTGTGAAACTCATCGCGAACGTGTTTTTGAAATATTTCGTCGTTTTTGGTTGGCGAATTGCGGAACATTTTGACAACTTTTCGGATTTTTTTGATGAGATGACTCAAGGGCGATTCTTGGAGTTGCGGAGTGGTAGAGTTTTCTTCCTCGACGACTACTTCGAATTCCTGGTTGAAGTCTTCTTCATCATCGCTCTCTTCATCTTCGACATGAAGGGCCCTAAACAGAAATGAAGATTGAACAATGAATTGTTTGTTTGTTTGGTTGTTCGTATGTTTGTTTGTATGTTTTTATGGTTGTTCGTATGTTTGTTTGTATGTTTGTTTGGTTGTTTTTTTGTTTGTATGTTTGTATGGTTGTTCGTATGTTTGTATGTTTGTTTGGTTGTTTGTTTGTTTATATGTTTGTTTGGTTGTTCGTATGTTTGTTTGGTTGTTCGTATAGAATAGAAGTTCTATTCTTTACGATGGTACTCCAATACAGTACCTAGATACTGTAAAAAATCTGGGATTAACCATGGACTCCCATTTCACTTGGGTAGCTCACTTCAGCGATATAAGCAGGCGCTTATATCGTTCGCTACACTCACTTAAACGTCTTCAAAATTTACTTCCCTTTAAAACTAAAATTATACTTGCCCAATCTCTCCTACTTCCTCTTCTTGACTATGCTGACATTTGTTATTTAGATGCGACTGAGGAGCTACTTGACAAATTCGATCGACTTCAGAATTTATGCATCCGTTTTATCTACGGGTTGCGTAAATTTGACCACATTTCGGAATATCGCCGTGAGTTAAAGTGGCTCCCTATCCGCTTCCGCCGGAATGTGCATGTATTAACACTTCTCTATAAAATTCTTCTAAAATCTTCTCCTTCTTAGTTGCAAGATCTCTTTCAATTATGTCCACCTAGACAATTGCCTGAGCGATCTTGTGTTTCCTTAAAATTTCTTGAGGTGCCTCACTATAACACTGCCCATTACCGCAAATCCTTTTCTGTTCTTGCTGCTCAACTCTGGAACTCATTACCTCCTCACTTGTACGAAGACTGTCCCACTATTACTTCCTTTAAGTTTAGACTGAAGAATTACTTCCTCTCCCTCTAAAATGTCCTCGGTATCTATATTATATTTATGTAAGTATGTATTTTATTTATATTTTTGTATATTTAAGAAATATGTGTTTATATATTCAGATATAAATGTGTATGTATGTAATTTGTATGTATTTAATATATATTTGAATATCTTTTTAATACTTTTAATATATATGTTTTTATATATTTTTTTTCGATATTTATTGTACCTATACCGCGATTATCAAAATATTTTTTCCGATAACGAAGGGTTTCTGGTAGAGATCTCTTTTAAGAGATAAGTCATCCTTTTTGTGTATACTTTATTTTAAATAAATTGTATATTGTGATTTACTGGTGCATAAATAAATAAATAAAATAAATAAATAAAATAAATATATATATATATATATATATATATATATATATATATGACAGATAAGTCATCCTTTTTGTGTATACTTTATTTTAAGTAAATTGTATATTGTGATTTACTGGTGCATAAATAAATAAATAAAATAAATATATATATATATATATATATATATATAAGCGATTTACCAGTCACTGACTTATCACGAAATCTCCGACACTATTTGTCCGTATTAACTTAAAATTTTACATAATTACTTTTGTGACCACTAAGAACGGATTTTATAGAATTCCTATCCCAACGGATTTTTAACTTTTTGCATTTCGCCAAGTTTTAAGCCTGTAGGAGCTATACACTTAACGCGGTTACCATAGCAACGATTACAATGACAACGGGTACCATAGCAACCTAAGTTCACATCCAAATTAATAGTGTGTCCAGCAAAGCGGGCGGGAATCAACTAGTTATTATATAATTATGTCGCCGTAAAGATTCCAGAAATATACTGATATTTTTGCGTCCAATTATTACAATGCTTTTTCAAATAATCTACTATAATGTTATAATATTCTTATTTTACTTACATTAAGTGAAATGAAATCTAAGATTATTTAAGAATAATTTGTACAAGAAATATTATTATTAATGGCGGCGCCTGCAAGAAACATAAGAGAATTGTTGTTTATTGTCGCCTTTTAAAAGATATAAAGTGCTGAAGAAGTTTTTTGATGAATGAAATTTTTGATGACTGCACAATTTTTTTTAAACTTCTTTTTATATGAGGTCTCATACTAAGATACATTAAGTTGTACTTATTTTCGGCTGGGTTTGGTGATTTAAAGACGAGTCAAAATGTCAGATAAACTTACGTTCTTGTATTATTATGAGATGTGACCATCTTTAATCCATGCAATTGCAATTTTTTTATATTATACAAATTAATTGTAGATTTAAGATAAATATATAATCTTAAAATTGACTAAACTTAGGTAAACATATACATATAAATAAGATTTTATCCAATAATGAAGTTAAAAAAACAGTTGATTTGAAACAAGTAACAACTCTTTAACTTCCTTTTAGTTGCAAGTCAGATAACCAGTTCTATTTCCGAGGGAGGAGTCAGGATTCGTCCACAAGTCTAATAACCAAACATTATTCCTTGAAGGTTATACAGGTTTACATCCCGACTTCGACACATTCCGATGATGGGGTGGGGGCAATGTATAATGAGGTTAATAGAGCCAGCCATACATGCCTTCAAAACCTCCGAGGTTATGAGAGTGGTCATAAAGTTATATAGCCAGTTTAACTCTTCGATACGTGAACCTGTTACTAATTTGGCTAAAGACCCACGAGCAAGGTTGACTCGAGGCTATACCGCATATCTTCCGGGCATCAGCGGGATGAAGATTAGTTTGGATCTCAAATATATCAGTAACAACAAGGCGACAGGTGAAGATGAAATTAGGATGAGCTTCTGGAGGCAGGTGGACGACCAGTCTTGAATTACCTTTAGAAGCTATTTAATACCGGTATCCACGAATTCAGGACGCGAAAAGCATGGAACAGAGGTATAGTGGTGCTGTTCTCCAAAAGAAGGTGTTACTAACTTGCTGGACAATTACAGACACATATATATGCTACGGCAGATTATACAGAAGACTGAAGTGTGTAATCGGCCACTATACTATGCATTTGTTGATTATAAGAAAGCCTTCGCTTCGATAGAGACCTGGACTGTACTGCAGTTTCTCCAAAGAGGCCAGATCGATCACCGGTATATTCCAGTGTGCTTGTATAAAAATTTCACCATATCAGTCCGGCTACAGGGCCAGACTTCGAAACTTATATAGGTGCAGAGAGGTGTTAGACAGGGAGACATTATCTTTCCCAAACTGTTCCCCGCTGTACTAGAAGATATCTTCCAGCACAATCACCTTCGGTTTGCTGATGACATAGTCATAATGGCTGAGACTGTGGAAGATTTGGGTACAATGCTCGATGATCTCAGTAGAATCTAAAGAAGACGAAACGAAGCTGATGGCTTATACCGATGTTGGACCTACTCAAGTAGTAGTCGGAGGCTCTAGGATTGAAGCTGTAGATGATTACATACGAGTATACTTGGGACAAACCGTTCTGCTAGATATGTTCAATTTCTTCGTCATCAATCAAACATCTCCAAAACATCTTCACATCCAAAATATTGCTATATCTAGAGGCGAAAGTCTTTGACTAATGTGTATAGCCAGTGATAATTTATGGCTCTGTGACGTGGTCGTTTACGATGGGCCCTTTAATAAGGCTCAAGGTCACCTAGAGAGCAATAGAAAGGGCTATGCTCGGATTTTCGCTGCAAGATCAAGTAAGAAACATGGAGATCCGCAGAAGAACCATTATCACCGACATAGCTCGAAGAATTGCTCGTCTGAAGTCGTTCGATACAGGCAGCGCAAGACTGATCATTGCGGCAAACTTAGGGGGAGGCCTATGCCTTGCAGTTGGCATCTATAGGCTGAGATGGTGATGAAGTAAAAAATTAGTAACATTAAAGATTTTGTTTTATAGAACACTTTATAAATTTCGATATAATCTTAAAACAGTAACAGGATTTGTAAATGATACTCTGACGCCTCTAGTTCGGAGTTATAAATCGATTACCATTGAAAATAATATTCCCTTTAATATTTATTAATATTGAAATAGTAATAGCCTATCAGTGACCTGGAAATGCAGCCATTAAATACATAGATTTGTCGATATTAAGTACACTTAATAACAGTATCGGTTGCCTAGTTTGTGAATTCAAAGGTCAAATATCGATAATTTTGTTACGTTTAGAAGTGATATAGATTGACTGTTATCTATGGAGTCGCCCGTTACGTAACATATATATATATATATATATATATATATACTTTGCATTATATGCAAGTGTTCACGAATGATTACTAACAATTTTTGATCACTCGCAAAAGCAGAGTTAGGGGAAATAAATAAGTTTTTCATAGGATTAATTTTAATGATCTGGGAGATGATTTTTTTGTTTGGACCGGATAATACATGAACCGGATAATACATACATCGAACAAATTATGAAGATGTATAATAAGTAAAAGTCAAATAAGTAATGAAATGAATTTATTTTAATGGCAATTAAAACTAGAAACATATTTTATATACATATTAATTTTAATTGCCATTAAATTAAATTACACATACAAAGAAAATAACTACTTTCGTCTGCTATCCCGAAGGAGTTAAAATTTATGCACACACATACAAAACTAATTATTAACTACACATGAAAAATTAACGTAAAAATTTTAACGAAAACAGACTTTCTTCTCTGTTTTTACGTAAGTTATTATTATTATTAATAAAGACAACACGTTAACTTAACATTCAATATTTCAAGTCTATAAAATCAAGGATATTACAAATATTTAATTATAATATTAATATAACTGATCTCTTATCATTTAATCTTGAGGTCAATATATATATATATATATATATATTACAATACCTTTATAATAAATAAATATATAATATATGTTTTTAGCTCGAGTTAAATTTACTTTAGACCTTACGTGTTTTGAAAGAAACAATTAAATTTTTATAATATATATATATATAATAAATCACGTGTCACGTTGTTTGTCCGCGATGGACTCCTAAACTAAACCGATTTTAATAAAATTTACACACCACGTGCAGTTTAATCAGACTTAAAAGGAAGGATAGTTTTCATCTCAATTCATAGTCGTAATATTATTTTATTGTAAATTATTTGTTTATTATTCTAATGGCAGATGTTATTTTACCGTTACCTCTTAAATAGTTTACTACAATGGAATATAACAAAAACCATAGTCACAGCAACGGCCGGGTCTGCTAGTAACGTTTGAAAATAATAAATTATTAATATTTTTAATAAAACAATTATATATATAATATAGTTATTAACTTAGAACCCAGAAATAAAAATAAACAAATATATTTTTTATATTACGCATAAATATCCCGTTAAATTTATAACATCTTAATAATTTGGAAATATGATTATTAATAACTTAATTAATTATCTTAAGATCAGATATAAAGATAACATTTTAATATAAATATGAATGCGTCGTCTATAATAACAGATTTGTTTTGTCAGCCATCTTTTGATTGAGGTAAGATTTACTCTAAAATTACTTATTTTGTAATAATTTCATTTAATTCATTTAATAATTGCAGTGAATTTTAATTCATTTATTATTCGTAAACAATAAACATTTAAATGCTGGTGTCCTTGTTTACAAACACCCAGTCTTTATAACAGAATATTGTTTACAGATTGTAATGGAATTATAACTGTATATAAAATACTAATATTAATTGGTTTACTTAATATAAATTTGATACAAGACGCCATTTTTATGGAATTTAGATCGTCAGGTTATTTTTTCTGTAAACTTATTATGATAAAACAAATAAATACATTTTTCTATATAAATATTTCATTTAAATTCATGTTAAAGTTACGTTTGTGTTATAAATACGTAATAGGGTCATAAAGCACCTAACAAGGTTTTCTTATAAATCTATCATTAAATTGGAACTAAATATCTAATTATTACTTCGTAATACCATAAAACCACTCGCACTCTTATAATAATTCATTTCAAATGAAATATCGTAATACGTTACAAGATTTAGGTAATATAAGATTAATTGCTAAATTTACATTTAAAATAACATTTCGTACAAAATCTTTTGACCACTTTTTTCTCAGTTCAGGTCAAAATGTCGATAAAAAATGGAAAAGATACACAAGATGTCGGAAAAGTTATCAGCTTCGACCATCTTACTTTTTGGGTGGCCAATCCGAAAACGGTAAAACATTTAATAAATATTATTAATACTACATTTAACTTAACTTTAACATTAACCTCGATTTCAGGCTTCTAGTTATTTCATAACACGGTTTGGTTTCAAACCATTAGCTGTACGTGAACCCTCAGAAGACAGAGCCTTATTATCTTACGCAGTTCAGCTAAAAAAAGTAAGTAAATTAAACTAGGGGCGCCAACAAACCCTCAATTTCAACTCGCTACGCTTGCGAAATCTCGGGTGCCGTTTGCATATTATGCGAAGCTAGCCCATTTTTCAAATCATCACCTTATGGGTGTCTTCTTGATTACAAAATTTCATAATTTTCCGTCAAGTAATTTTCGAGCCTATTTGTGACAAAGGATGTGAAAAAGTCTCCAGTAGAGTGCTTCGCTAGCTATGCTCGCTTCGCTCAATGAAGTAAATAATGTGTCCAATAGCTACATTTTACTTAAAAAAAGATCAGTTATCTTTTTCCTATAACATAGCTGTGTACAAACGAACAAGATGTAGGTATTAAATTCATAACATAGTTTCATTTAAATTTATATAACTCGATTAATTTTCAATTACATTGTTGATAAATACGAAACATGCAATAGCATTGTTGCAAATCTATACAAACTGTAACGAATATAAATTAATGATATTCGTTCGGTCAACATTTTAAATCTACAAGGAATGAGTCTTTCTAGGACTAACTCCTAACCTGCTTGGGATTTTGAGCTATAAGTAGTTTTTGTTGTACGTAATATATTATTAAATCGTTTGTAGTATAATTATACTTTATGTAATTGTATAATATCTTACACATCATTACATTAAGGACTGATATTACCAGAACTACAAGTATACTTTTTAATTTAATATAATAGTAAAATTGTACGTTCAAAATGGTATATAGAAATGTATTTCTAAGAAATAACATAAGGGAAAATAATGTTATATTTTTTGCTTTACCGACATTGGATACCTACAATGTTATACCAAAAGACTGTATTATAAATCATATAAATTTTAAATTAATAATTAC
This sequence comes from Melinaea marsaeus rileyi, assembly GCA_918358865.1. Classification (NCBI taxonomy): domain Eukaryota; kingdom Metazoa; phylum Arthropoda; class Insecta; order Lepidoptera; family Nymphalidae; genus Melinaea; species Melinaea marsaeus. The sequence goes on along the minus strand of OU911093.1, from coordinate 21,857,816 downwards.
AGATAACAATAATATTTGAATCTCCAACGTCCAATGATGGCATAATTAATGAAGATTTAACAGCTCATGGAGACTTCGTTAAAGATGTAAGCTTTGAAGTCAGCAATTTGGATTCAATTTTCCAAAAAGCTAAAGAAAATGGCGCTGATGTGGTAAAAGATATTACTGAAGAGAGCGATGAGAAAGGTTCAGTGAGATATGCTGTGCTGAGAACGGTAAGGATTAAAAGATTTAAGATAAAATATATCATATTTCACACACATTAATCACCTATATCTTACAGTACGGAGACAACACACACACATTGATAGATCGCTCCAAATATGATGGAATCTTCTTACCTGGATACAAAACACTGGAAGACGATCCAGTAAATGATTCACTGTAAGACTTTAAGTGTCTCTTAATTAAAATCATATTAATACTTTCATTCTTTATATTAGGGTGGTTTAAAAGGGTGTGGTTTGTTATTCTTATCTTATCTTGGTACCATGCTTTACTTGAATTTGTTATCAATTATGACTGTGATAAGTTAGAAGATATCCATGGAGTCTCTTGTCAATTCTGCTCCTCCTCCTTCTCTTTGTTACCGTGCAGTTAAAGTTGGACATTTCATAAGTGCATTCTATAGATATTAAAAAAGACTTTGGAACGATGTCTCAGTTGTTACAGCGACTGGGGCGTACTGAAACTGTTCGCAGGTTCAAAACTGCACATATTGATTTTTAAATAAAGCATGGGCGATATGTTTATAGATATTTTAAAATATGTTTTATTCAGGCCGGCAACAAATTTAAGTTTTGTGGATCACGTGGAAGGAAATGTAGCTGATAATACTCTTGAAGATTCCATCTCCTGGTACGAGAAAAATCTTAACATGAGAAGGTAATTGTGATCCCATTTCAAATTTAATATATCTTTATTGAAGTAAGTTTTAAATCGTCAATTATTACATTATAAGGTCAGTGTAGTCAGTCCGTGAGTAAGATGTACCAGCGGAATGCTGCTCTGAGAAGAGCCAGAAACTCAACAGTTGCTCTTTTTAAAAATTAACAATGTTAGATGTATATTATAATATCACCCCTATAAATGAATCAATAACTTAAATTCCAAACATTAGAATCAACTAAAAACTCTTTAATATAAGATTTATTTAATACACTTTTGATTCGATTTAAAACTAAGGAAAGTAAGGTCTAAGGTATCTTGTGGAACTTAATTATATGTATAATTTAAATAAGTATATATGAATGTTTTTCAGATTCTGGTGCGTCGATTACACTCATGACATAGTACCATATTCCAGTATCAACTCAGCTTCAGTTATTAATGAAAATGAAACAGTTCTTGTAAGTAAATCTTTAGGATATTTTGTGTGTTTGTTTATGCAATCTTATTCCGTGTATTTTTACTTATATATATTCCATCAGTTATCTCTGAACGAGGCAGCTCCAGGACTCCGCACCAGCAAAGCTACCACCTTCGTATCAGAACACGGAGCATCTGGAGTGGAACACGTCGCCCTATACACTGATAATATTGTAGACACTGTATGTACAAACATATTTTATTATATATTTAACTAGAAATATCACTGTGCACGATGTAAGTGGTTAAAGTGAAATACTAGCATATTTGTCGCCATCTTGTGGAAAGAAACTAATCATGTAAAGGAAGAGAAGGTCTTCCATTTTGTTCTACAGTGCTTCTTAGATTCTTTACTGTACATAGTTATAATAGCTACTTTACTCGTATCGATAAACTATTGATGGATGGTTGGATGGATGAATGGATGGATGGATCAATTGCAATTTAAATATAGCTTTTGACTAACACACACCACCCTAAATGTCATCATTATTTTTCTATGTATAATAAATAAATAATAAATAAAAAAAAACGAACGTTGGCTGATCGTTAATCCAACGGGAACGTTCTATTTTTAGGGATGATAGATAATTCAGGTACTATATTTCAAACAGATTCATCTAAACTCCATCCATACTTATAGCGTGATTAACAGACAACCAACCACTACAAACATGTACATATATATATATTTTGTTTTTCAAATTGATAAATATATTTCAGATGCGGAGTCTAAAATCCCGTGGAGCAGACATTGTAACATGGCCGCCGACTTACTACGACCTGATAAAAGATAAACTTAAAGATAGTACAGTAAATGTTACTGAAAGTATTGAAGAGTTGAAGGATAATAACATTTTAATAGATTTCGACGAACGTGGGTACATGCTGCAGGCGTTCACAAAACACCTCCAAGTTAGACCGACACTGTTTATAGAAATCATACAGCGAAGAAATCATAGGGTACGTAGCATTATATATATATATATAAAATTAAGTGTCTGTTTGTCATTTTGTACAAGCTTTTAAATTTTGAACATTTTTCTATGTCCGTCTGTTTATTTCGGCTAATCTAAGAAATATCTGGACCGATTTTAACAAGTCTTTCCCTGGATATAAGGAGTAACTAAAGCTACTTTTATTTAATTTTTTTTCTGCGGACGAAGCCGTGGGCATAGCTAGTATCATAAAAATACTAAACAATACTAGTTTATCAAAAAAATATTAATTCTTAAATAAAGATTGACTGATTGATTTTGAATTACTTGTTAATTGTATGCAATGTTTATACATTTTTTTCCAGGGTTTTGGAGCTATGAACTACCAGTGGGTGTTTGAAGCTATTGAAAGCTTAGAAAAGAAATCCGAGACACAGAGTTAAAAATATATTCATTTTATATCATTAATAATGGTGGGGGTAAAAATATAATAAAATTATATAAAAATAAAAATACAACACAATAAATAATATGTATGTGAATATGAAAGTTATTTTTTTTTCTTGTTTTTTTCAAGAAAAGATATCTTGTATCAAATACTGATAAAGTATTTCTATACGAGTTATCTTTCATATAAAGCTGGATATATAACTAGGATCCGCCATCCGTGCGCGGCGGGTTTTGAGCCGTGTCCCTCTCCTTTCTTCTTTTCTTTATAACTTTTGAATAGCTAAACATTTTTTCAATCTGTTTTCGCTATAACATCCGCGTTCGGCTCAAACGTACATGAGAAAATTTTTAGCTAATTATCTCGTCGCATTCTGGAGACCACTAAACACATAAAATAGGTCTGCCAAACGGTTAAGAGCTTCGTTTACGCTCAGCTCAATAAACTAATTAAAATATGGAATAAGGCCATGGATACACAGTTGGTATGGGATATTTATACAATACTATAAATAAAAATAATTCAATCCGTTTATAAAGTATACATTGGTTATAATTTTAACATATAAATTTATATTGCAAAATATTGCGCAATATTGTATATAACACAAGTATATATATATATATATGTGTATATATATATATATATAATAATTATTAAAAAGCTGTTTTCGAGGCGGGGTAGAGCCGCTTTTATGATTGTTATTAAGAATTAATTTTACATAATTATGTTTAAATAATTCAATAAATAAAGAAAATATTTAATTCTTTTTTTATTAATAATAAATCTCTTTGTGTAACTACCTTTATTTCATTACTAACATTGAAATCATATTCAAAAACCGCTATTTTGAATTTGACGCCATGACTTTATGTAATCTTTATACAGACATTATTCATGTATTATTTATATATTTATATTAAATCTGCTATCACATTATTTGTATATATATATTAAGATTGTGTTATTGTTTAAGGATTCGCTGCCCCGTTCTTGTGCTAAACCCGTTTGCCTCCATTTTACATTAGCATTCTGTTTACTTGTGGAGCTACGTAATAAAATATGAACAAAATACCACCATTTAATATGTTGGTCGACTGTGAAATAAGAAATCTTGTTAGATTTTATATTTATAATTTCGTATGACTATTACAAATACGACATTTTGTTTTAAACTAAATAAGGATGGACTCAAAAATATATCAAGCGGCCATGTTTGAAAATATTCGCATTTTATATAAAGTTTAGTTTACAATGTTCACTTGATATCTTTAACTTAGTGAAATTATCTTTTCATTAGTTATTTAATTTTAATTAATAAAATACCTTGTTATACTACCTACATACGTGACTCCGTCTACCATGAAATATAGTTACACTTTTAATAAAATTCATATAAAGTAAATGAATCTGCTAACAAAAAATTTTTTGGAATTCAATAACTATTGTTAAAAATAACTTTTCAATAACTGTCGTCTGTATGTACGTAGCATATTTTATTATAAAAAAATATTTAATTTAAATATTAATTATAATTATACGAGTAGATAGATAACTATAATATAATACTTATAAATATTTTAATCTCCCCTTAGTGTACACGTGGCTTTACGAGAACTTGTTTTTAATCGAATCGAAATAATTAAATGTGTATACAAGATTTGTGAATATATAAGCTTTTCCGGAATTATTATATTTTAGTTATCATTTAACGTAACGACAAGATAGAAGCAAACGTTTAAAATATTAAAGTGTTTTATAGTTTAATCATGGTAAGATTAATAACATAATTAATGATTGGATTGGATTGGATTGGAATGGATTGGATTGGATTTATATTAAGTTTTAAATTTATCTAAAATTGTTTAATTTTAGACGTCGTACACCGATAAAGGGAGGAAACCTGATGATGGGGAGTTTCTTTCATTCGATCATATCACATTTTGGGTGTCGAATGCTAAACAGGTGAGTCTGGACTCAATTCTTAATTAATTTAATAGTTTTTTTAATGTTATAATGCTATTAAGGCAATCTAATTTCAGGCTGCAAGTTATTATATAACTCGGTTTGGTTTTGAGCCCCTGGCGTATAAAGGTCTGGAGACGGGATCCAGGAAGATATCCTCCCATGCTGTTAGGTTGAACGAGGTAATTATATTTTTATATTATACGTACATAAATAGAGTTTCGTTTTTTAAGTAAGTATTTAATGATGAGGTAATCATTTTTGAATTCTATTTTGTTTAATTAATTTTAAGCAACGGATAGAATAGAGGTTAATATTAATGAAAATTAATATTTTTATATCCTGTTGCTCAAGGTCATATATGTTGTGCCGCAATTTGTAACGTGAAATTGAATTCAAAGTGGTTTGTTTAAAATGTAGTGAAATTTACTAAACTTATTTAAAAAAATCAATATCTGTGGAGTTGCATATGGTTCTTGAACCTTCTTCTTTTATCTTCTTCTTCATGTAACTCTTTTGAACCAATATATGCCTATTATAAATAACAAAACTGCGACTTTATACAGAATAGCTATTATAATTTTTTTTTGCGTTTGAAAAATATTTTATATTTGTAGGATTAAATATAACGCCAAATACTTATAAAACTTGTTTCGCGATTATATATCTCTATTTATGTTATGATAATTAAGCGTTGTAAAGATATAAAAACTCAACCAATAAGGAACGAAGACAACATTTGATATAATAACAAAATTCGTGTATTTTTCTCTGGACCTTCTTTGAAACCGTGCGACCAGTCTGCCTTTCATAAGTGCATTGCAAGTCTAATTGAAATAAAAACTTATTTTAAGAATATAGATTAATAATTGAACAAAATGCAATAACAGTATTTCTATATTTATAGTACATGTCTAACAAAATACTTGAAGTAGGTAGATATTGTAACTACCAATATTCCCCCCCTTCACTACTTTGTGCGCGATTGTCCTACATTTCTTGCTAGTAAAAATCTACAATTGTAAAATTACATTACATTACATAAAACAAATATAAAATTGTAGATTTTTACTAGCAACCACAGGCCGTCTAAAGATATATGAAGATAAAGAGAATATATAAAAAGAAAGTATAGTACTTAGTAGATAATTGATAGAATATTGATAGTTTTGCTTTAATAGACGACATTTATACCAATAGTTTAATAATATAACTATTAATACTACTATTTGAAAAATATAAATGTAAATATTTTGCAGATTGTCTTTGTGTTCGAGGCGCAATACGAACCGGAAGAAACAGACTTCGTAAACGAAGTAGCGTACCACGGGGACTTCGTAAAGGATGTCGCTTTTGAAGTCGACAACTTAGATTTTATCCTGGACTATGCTAAGAAACAAGGAGCAGTTATTGTTAAGGACCTTTGGGAAGAAGAGGATGAGTTCGGTGAAGTCAAGATGGCCAAACTTAAAACTGTGTGTAACTTATACTATAATTAGATATTATTATTTGCTTTTCAGGATTAAATATAAGTATATTTTGTTTCAATTTTCCAGTATGGTGACAACACGCATACATTAGTTGACAGGTCAAAATATGATGGTCCATTCCTGCCGGGGTATAAAGTTTTAAAAAAGGATCCTATCCAAAAATTCTTGTAAGTTTTTACTGCATCTTCTAGAACGCATTCTTTAGAAATATAATCCTAACTTTCTAAGCTTCCTTACTCTATTCTTCACAAACAAAAAAAAATTATTATTAACCAAAACAATAAACTTTTATTTTTAGGCCCAAAGTAGAAATAAACTTTATAGACCACGTGGTGGGTAATCAACCAGATAATGAAATGGAAGGAGTTGCAGCGTGGTACGAACGGTGTCTGCAATTCCATCGGCAAGATATATACATATATATTTTAATTAATAAAAGATTACTCCTACAAAGTAACTTAATGATCAACTTGATCTATAATAAAAACCCTTGAAGACCTTGGAATTAGTATACTTAGCCAATTGGTTTCATGGTTGTAATCTGGTAGTCGTTAGTTCCATTAGGATTTTAGACTAACTATTAACAAACAACTATTTTTTGTTCAAAACATAAGTTGATAATTAATCGTAGGATGTTATATAATATCTTTTTTTTTACTTCTGTCTATTACATTTCAACTTTACAACAAAACATACTTCTAAACACAAATCTTATCCAAAATTTTGTCGCGTTCATGAGTTCACACGCTTCATATCATCATAATTACTTAATATGTAACATTATCTTATACTTATATCATTCTTAATATAAAAATATACATAAAAACATTGAGACAAAGTTAAACATGTTTATAACATTCTGTTTATAATAGATTCTGGTCAGTAGACGACAAGCAAGTCTGCACAGAATACTCCGCCCTCCGTTCCATTGTGATGGCGAATTGGGAGGAAACTGTTAAAATACCCATTAACGAACCAGCTGTGGGGAAACGGAAGAGTCAGATACAGGAGTACGTGGAGTATCACGGAGGGGCCGGAGTACAACACATCGCTATTAACACAGAAGACATTATTACTGCGGTATGAGTTACGTTTCTTTTTTGGAAAGTTTCAGGATTTTTTTGTTTTACAAGTATCTAAGCCACCATTGGTCACGAAAAATCACGATTGGGAATATAAAATTAAGTTATGTGCTCTATAAATAAATAAAATGAATAGATTTGATATATTTTACGTTAATAAATCGCTGCAAACTACTGGCAAATTTTAAAAATGTTAGTAATATTTCTAACCTTATTAATATTCATAATCTAATCTGGGGTTAAATAAAAAAAAACTTACAATAATTATTAAAAAAAAATCTACATATTAGGTAATAATCCACACTTTGTCATAGAAATTAATTTAAATGAAACAACCTTTTTAGATTGAAAATCTCCGAGCAAGAGGTGTAGAATTCTTATCGATTCCATCAAAATATTACAAAATTATACGGGAGAAGTTATCAAACAGCAAAGTGAGAGTCGCTGAAAGCATAGACACGTTGGAGAAACTCAACATACTTATAGACTACGATGACGATGGTTACTTGCTGCAGATCTTTACTAAAAACACCCAAGACCGCCCCACACTCTTCTTAGAAGTTATACAGAGAAGAAATCACAACGTAAGTATTTTTATACATACATATAAATGAAATGTCTGTTTATAATCCCACATTATTTTGCAAATGAAAGAGCAGAAAAAGAAATATTTAAAATTTTGGTCTGTATTTCGAAGTTAATCTCTGAATTGGCTGGTCCGATTTTGACAGGATTTTCACTTTCAGATAGTTGTTATAATGAGTAACTTAGACTGCTTTAATTTTAAAAACATTTCACGCGAAGTCATGAGCAGCTAGAATTTAATATAAAATATTATAGGGCCCCAAATTGATAACATTTTTAGAAGTAATATCTAGATATTTAATTTTTCGGTTTTTGTTAAAAGAATCAAATCTATCTATTATATAAAGTATTATTAATTTCAAGAAATAAGTTATTTTCGCGAAATTTACACAACTGATCTAAGCAATAATGAACTTGACTTAAAATATTTGTATTTATCAATTCAAGTAGCCATTTACACGCACTTTTGAATCAATTATTACATTATAAAGGTCAGTGTAGTCAGTCCGTAAGATACCATGGGAATGCTGCTCTGAGAAGTCGCCCAGAAACTCAACAGTTGCTCTTTTTAAATGAATTTAACAATGTTTGATGTATATTATAATATTAACTCTGCAAATGAGTTCCATACATTTCGATAAACTAAAATCCCTTTAATATTATAATAAGATTTATTTAATAATACACTTAATTTTAGATTTAACAGGTTCACAGTCCAAGCCAAATCATAAGATATGACCCCCAAGTCCAAGTAGGTTTTTGTGATATTTGTGTCAGTTTAGATCTCAGAGGATATGTAATGTATAAATATATATAAAAAAACCAACCGGTTTTTTTTTATTACAGCAGCCCACATACGGGCTGTGGACTTACAAGGACTAACTTTTTACCGCTGGTTGTATAAGTCTCACAGCCCATGATATGGGCTGTTATTTTTTTCCGATTATTCTTGTGTTTTTATTTGTTTTTTTTAACTAAAATGTTAACACATCCTATAAACTATTTATAGAACTATCCTTCGATGTATTTTTCCACTCTGGCAATACTTCAAGTGTCACTGTCTGTAGTGTCAATGTCAGACATCAATCAAAACCATATTACGTAGTTATTGTATAAGAAGAGTTGTCATAAAGAAGAGTTGAAGTTGAAGTTGAAGAAGAGTTGAAGTTGAAGTTGAGTTATTGTATACTCTTTCAAAGAGAATATAAAGACTCTTTGACCATATGGTTTTTGTTTGTCGGTTAGAACTTTTGTTATTTGGTCAAGGTTATAGTTGTTGTTATTTTTTATTTATAATGAGTCAAAAGTACACGGACGAGCAGTTGCGGAAACTTTTAGAAAGTAGTGACTGCGAAGAAGAAAAGTCCTCGAGTTCGGATGAGGACAGTAGTGTAGACGAAACGGAAAATTTGTCAAGTCAACATGATGACTTGGAAAATAGTGTCCGCTTATGCGTTGGAAGTGAAGAGCCGATTGAATATGATAATGATGATAGTGTAGCTGATCCGGACTTCGTGCCAAATTCGCCGGAATCAAATGTAAGTTACAATGACATTACTAGACCAGTGATTAGGCGCAGCCCCAGTATTGGCGCTTCTGTGACTCGTCGAAATATTTTCTCCCAATCATCATCATCACCAACCGCCCGACGCAGTTGCAGTCCAATGATCCCCAGCAGCCCCGTCGCTGCGTGTTCATTAGAAGGTACCCATCGCCGTCCCACTTCTGTAACTCGTCAAAATATTGACTCCCAACATTCATCGTCACCAACCGCCCGACGCAGTCGCAGTCCAATTAATCCCTGTAGCCCCGTCGATGGATCTTCGTCTGAAGCTGATGCTGATAGAAGTGGAAATGGTAGGCCACATTATGAACGGGTCCTACAAAGTCAAGACGAACGAGAAGGTTGGGTTTACAGAGTCCAGCCATTATCGCGGCAACCATTACTTTCTCAAGATTTTATTCGAACTGAAAATATACCTGACGATGCGAATTTGTATAGTCTATTCCGCACAATAGTCGATGACAATGTGCTGAACTTGATGACGGAACAAACCAACATTTATGCCGAACAAACTATGGCTTCTAATCCAAATGGTCGGATGTCTCGCTGGAAACCTGTTGACAACGCGGAAATGCAAAAATTTCTTGGCATTTACATGTTAACTGGAATTATCAAGTTTCCTACACTGGAATCGTACTGGAAGACTGATCCTTTCTTTTATTATCCTTTGATGCACAAACTAAACATGTCATATAACCGTTTTGTGACAATCTTGCGTTGTTGGCATTTTGTTGACAATTTGGCTGAAAGGGACCCAAATGATCGGTTGTATAAAGTACAGCCATTGATAGACATTGTTATGGATAATTGCAGAAAACTCGTTACTCCCAGAGATTGCGTTGTCGTTGACGAATCAATGGTGCCATTTCAAGGTCGATTACTTATGCGACAATATAATCCGAGCAAAAGTCATAAATACGGCATGAAAATTTACAAGGCTACGACCGATGACGGATATGTCTGGCAGTATAAGGTTTATACTGGACAGGATCCACAGTATCCTGGTTTGGACAAACCAGGAAGCGTAGTAGTTCAGCTTTGTGAGAAATTACTTGGCGAAGGAAGAATTATAATAGCTGATAACTTTTACACAAGTGTCCCATTGGCGAAATATTTGCTTCGTCATAAAACTGATCTTTGTGGCACTTTGCGCAGGAACCGTAAAAATCTGCCTCAGTTGGTCAAAAGCAAAAAACTCAAGAGAGGTGAGCAAATTTCTGCTCAACGCAATAACATAACTGTACTCAAGTGGAAAGACAAACGAGACGTACTGATGATATCTACGTTTCATGGCGATGAACAGGCAATGTCTTCTGGTAGAAACCCACGTTTGAAACCAAATATGATACTGGAGTATAACCAAAGAAAAAAAGGCATCGATCTCGCCGACGAACTCGCCAGTTTTTATTCTCCAATTAGAAAGACCCTTACGTGGTACAAAAAGATCGCAGTTGACGTACTTTTTGGCGTGGCCTTGATAAATTCTATTTATTTATATAACAAATTGAACCCTTCACAGAAGTGCTCAATTTTACATGCCCAAACAGACATAGCAAAAAAACTAATTGACCTAAATGAAACACACGTGTCAACAAACCTCCTGCGATCACAGCAATCTTCAAGCAGTGTGTCAAGCTCATCACGAGAAACAACAGCAGCTCAACATTTCCTTCAAGAACTGGAAAACAAGAGACGTAGATGTGCGGGATGTTACAATTTACATCGTCAGAATGGTGAAACACCAAAGGCTGCCACTAATAAGGCAAAGAAAGTTTCGACGATTTGCAATACGTGTTTGAAGCCTTATTGCCTAAGTTGTTTTACACAGGCGCATACTTAGAGATTTAGTTTTTTTTTTTATCTTATTAACCTTATTCTATTGTTTTTGTCACATTTTTATTGAGTAAATAATTAAAATATACATTTTTTTTGGTTTTATTTTTATTTTCTGCAGTTTTACATAAAAAAAAGGCTGATGTTCATGTCCCAGCACTTTTTTGATAGCTTATAGTTTGTTCTATCAAGTCCACTTTTGTAAGCTCCAAACCTAACGAGTCCCACCTCACAAAACAGTATAGACGGTGTACGGGTAAACAGCCCACATATGGGCTGCGGACTGGTTGCTGTGGGTAGTCCACAGCCCATATGTGGGCTGTGGACTGTGAACCTGTTAAAACTAGGTAAAGGAAGGTCAAGATATTGTGGAACATTATATATGCAAAACGCATGAAGAATTGACAACGATTATTTATCTTTTTAGATTAATTATCTTATCTTTTTGTTTATCTTTCAGGGCTTCGGAGCCGGCAACTTCAAAACCTTATTCGAATCGATCGAACAGGAACAAGAGAAGCGCGGGAACTTGTAATTAATTTTATTATAAATAAAACGACTCGAAGTACACATTTTTATTTCATTATTACATTGATAAGATCTTGAATCGAGAGAATATTTACAGTTATACTATAAACTAACATTTCCTTGCTATATAATTGACAAGCCAAAATGAATCTTATTTATATTAAGTTAAATTCAAAATATAATTTATTATGAAAAAAAAAAATCATACAAAAGGAGCACCAAAAAAAAACATTGCATATATATATATATATATATATATATATATATATATATTATTAAAATCTTTCATTTCTTTGTAAATTTTAAATGTGAATTACAAATTTAAGATGATTTATCATCAAATCTATTCTGAAACTAATAATTTTGTGATGAAACGGGTGATAATAATTTAAATTTTAATAAAATAAATGAAATTAAATTGGTCCACAATATATGAATGAAATAAATGCATTTATTAGACATAGCTCTGATATAATTCCAAAAAAATTTAAACATCAAGGGTCCAACGGAGACGATAGGGGTCTATGTTGGCTTGACCAAAAATGGGGGTTCAATGTATGCGGGGCCTGTTCAGGACCCACAGATATCCACGCGACTAGATTGGGGTCTAGGTTGATGCGACAAAAAAGTGGGGGTTCAATGTAAGCAAGGGTCCGTACAGGACCCCAGGTGTTCACAAGACTACACTGGAGTCTACGTTGGCGTGACAAAATGGGGATTCAATGTAAGCGGGGGCTGTTGAAATTCAGCACCCAAAATTTCCATAGATCTATATTTTTTTTCCAGTTTTGGGAATATATTAATGTAGCTGCTAAATATTAAGTCATCCATAAGAAAAAAATTTGGGAACCTCTGGTCAAAATAATAATTTAAAATATATAAAACTGGATTTAAATAATAAAAAAATATATAATATAATTATTTATCACCCGTTCCATCTATTAACACACACATGTATGTGTGTGTATACTATCACGCACACACGTATATGTACGTGCGCTAATGATTAGCGTTATTAACGAACACGTGTGTGCTAGTGTGTGCGCCTGCGCATCGCCACAGTCTCACACACGGGCATGTGTGTGTGTGTGTGTGGGTATATGTAAGTGTGTATGTGAGTGTGTGTATATTCTAGTGTGCGTGTGCGTCGTCCACGTCCGCTGTGTCTATCATCTCGAAGTCTCTGTCCGTTGACGATCTCTGACTGTTCTCTGACTCTGACTCCGACAGTTTGTCTGTTTGTTCCGGCTGTGGGGGTTCCTCTCTGAAAATTATATATATATATATATATATATATATTTGCAGATACATACAAATAAAATTGTAGTGTCCGTTTATATTTACAAATTAATATCTTTCACTAAATGTATTTATTTGTATGTATGTAATGTATGTATTTTTGTATAAAAAATTTTATCTATCTGTCTGTCTGTTTGTTCCGGTTATTCTCTGAAACGCCTGGACCGATTTTAACAGGACTATAACTGAATAACTGATATTATAAGGAGTCTTCTTTAAAAAAAAACATTAAATTTGACTAAATTTTTGGGCAGAGCTGGTTTATAATTTTAGATATTAAAAATACACACTTGGATTCTTCTGCCACAGCGGGTTCAATGACATCTGTTATTTTATCTTCCGTTACATTCTTCTCTGTCTCCTTCACGAGAGGAGTCTTCTCGTCTTCTTCGTCGGAATGCTTATCTTTCTTGCGTTTTTTCTTGCTTTTCGACGACTTGTCGCTCTCTGAGCCGGGACCGCGGTACTCATACTGAAATTATTTATACATATATTATGATATTTAGGATTACTGTCTGTCAGTGGTCACCTTATAGAGGGGCTAGAGAAATGCATGCATGCTCTGTCCGTCCTTGTCACCTTATATAGCGGCCAGAATGATGCGAAGAAGCCGACGTCCTCGGTGAGATTTGGCAGCAGCCAGAGGTGATGCCTTGCGAGGGACCCCGCCCATACTCCGCAAAACACCAGCACCCTTAGCGCAGCGAGCAGGATTATCAGCACCAGGAAACCGGCCGCAGCCACACTCAGGTAGTACACGCCCTTCCTGTGGGAGATAAGATGTATTAGTACTGCGGATGTGAAATGGACGAGTCGTGCGTGATAGGGTCACGTGTGGGTCATGCGTGGGTAATGAGTGGGTCATGTTGCGTTAATTATGGTTGGATGTCATATTATGAATATAAAGAACACGCGTTCTATATAATAAGCCCAAATACGAGGCATACACGAGTCATACGTGGGTCAAACCGCGTTAATCAAGATTGAAGGTCACATTATGGACACACCAGGGTCATATACGGGTCATACACAACGTCCCTCCGGGATTAACGCGGCAATTCCGGTTGGACGTCACGTTATAGACACAATGCACACACAAGGTGCTCATAATAGTATCATACACGGGTCAAGCCACGTTAATCCCTATTGGACGTCACAATAGCGTCATACGCGGGTCACAAGCGTGTCACGACACCGACCTCACGGTGGCCGGCCACAGCGGGAACATGCACACCCCCACGGTGCCGCAGAGCAGCGTCGCACCGCACAGCCAGTAGTACCACGGCATGGGGTCGTACAGCCACACGTACGCGTCGGCGCTGTCCAGGAACACCTGGTCCATGTGCATCTCCAGCCGGATCTTGCGCTTCTTCTTATCTTTATCTTTTGTATCTTTTGCATCTTTTGTATCTTTTGTGTCTTTGGTGTCCTGGAATTTATTATATTATTTTTATAAAGTATATTTATTTTGAATTGAAATCTTTTTTTATTCGTTTTTTTTTATATTTTTAAGAAATGCTTACATATTTGACACAAATATCCAAAAAAATTACTCATTTCATAAACAAAAAATATTTCCTTACCTTGCCTTCGCCGGCACTCTGACTTTTCTCGTCTTTCTCATCACCGCTCTTACTAGTTTTGTCAGCGTCCTTCTTCCTTGACTTTCCTTTAAGCTCCTGCTCAGTTACCGGCACCTTTAATATATAACAAATACATTTAATATAAAATTTATCATAATATATTAATTAAAACTAAAACCAACCAACAATTCTTGTATACCTGTTCCTACCGCACGCCGTCAAATTGGCCGGTAATTAAAAGTTATTTTATTATATAACGCAAGTAATAATGGAAATAACTAAAAGTAAATAGTGTAGAAAATATTATATACATATTCTAAGAATTGTCATGTAGTTTGATAACGATATTATAACATTTAAAAATGTGTAAGTTTTACAAAAGTTTAAGAACAGTCGATTTGACCGGTACTTGGTAGGTTTAGTGTTAACACCCATAAAATTTTTAATTTTAATGATTATTTTAAGTGTACCGTCCCAAAAGGAGACAAATTTTGTAAGATATTATCGGGAATCGGACCAACAAATCATAAGTTTATTATTATTAACCTTTCTGATTCTGAAAAGAATACTGTTTTTTTGTCCGGGGGAATCGGAAAAGGGGCCCATTTCAGAATTGTAATATAATTTTTTTTCAGCCGGCGATCGAACGTAGGAATCCCAAGTTTATTTTCACATACCTTCTTGGCTCTATGGAAGAGTTTGTGTAGCAGCATCAGGTGTAGGTAATCGGTGACGTCGTGGCGCGTCGTGAAGATGGGAGTCTTCCCGGTCGCCCATTTCGATGTTAGGAGAGCGTCTACCGCCTTTGTACCTATATATTAAGATTCTCAAACTATTACTTAAACTTAACACTAATTTAAAATAAGTCTAAGTTACACTCGCTCTGAACCACAACACAGATGTATGTCTACTGTGATCACTGTTACACAATTCAATATTTAGTGAGCAATGTGAAAATGAGCAATTTCTAATCTATACATATAAATAAAATTGTAGTGTCTGCTTGTAGCAAATTAACAGCTATTCACTAAATGCATATGAAAATATATACATTACTTACATAAAAGAAACGATTTTTAAAATTTTTGTTGGTCTGTCTGTTTGTTCAAGCTAATCTCTTAAACGGCTGGACCGATTTTGAGAGTGCTCTCAGCTAATGTTATAAGGGGTAACTTAGGTTATTTTCATTTTAATATATTCATGTCTAAGCGAATTTTTACATATAAATTTTGTTCATGATACTTTTTTTCTTAAAAAAAACCTCCATTTTGTATTGTAACCATCTTAACACGTTCGCGACCGCTGACGTGAATTCACGTCATTTCAAATTGTATTCCTTGCTGCCGCTGACGTGAACTCACGTCGTTTCAAATTCTATCCCTGGCCGCCGCTGACGTGAATTCACGTCATTTCAAATTCTATTCCTTGCTACCGCTGACGTGAAATCACGTCATTTCAAATTCTATTCCTGGTTGTTGTAAACAAATTGTATACTTTTTATCCTCCTGACGATACAAGTTTGAGACAACCTGCTTCAGAATTTCATTACATTAGCCGGTACTCGGAATTAGAAATAGAAAATTAGCCGGACTCGTTATTACACCGTTGGTATGAAATTTTACATTAGACACGCGTATTGTGAGTCGTTAAAATATATATGTTTAAAAGTTACATACAGTATTGTTTATCAATAATTCCGTAACACGATAACCGAATGGGGTCAAAATTAATATTACAAATAGTTCAAGTGTGAAAATATTTGCGATTTTTATCTTACTTTGAAACGACGTCGAGTTAGATGGAGTATTTTTTTTTCTTTGATTAAATATATATATATAGTAATCCCCTATAACGCGGTACTCTTATAACGCGTTTTCATATTACGCTATTTCAATCCCCCGTATAACATGGGCATTTCCCATTACCGGGAATTACCACATACATACATATTCGATTTAAGTCCCCTACAGCAAAAAAGTTAAATGTGATAAATCATTTATACGTAACGCGTTATACGAGGTCGTAAAAACCTGTTATACGGGAGTATCCATTATAACGGGTTTTCCTATAACGCGGAACCGTCCTATCACGTTATAGGGGGATTGGATTACTGTAAAGTACTCTTATAACGCGTTTTCATATAACGCGATTTTGTCCCTCGTATAACACGTGTTTCCCCCCCTGAAACGCGGGGATTTCCCACGTTATATTACTATACTATATATTATTTTTTACAGATCATAATTAATTTAGCTTAAATTGTGTTTTTATAGAAATAACTAAATATAATAAACATTAAAATTCTTTCTTAATACTTTACATTCGTTATACAAGAATATCCCTATAACGCGGATCAAATCTACCGTGTTATAGGGGGGATTAATGTATTTTACGTTTTCCATAAATTGACATCTTTTAACCGGTATTTATCGTATTTGGGAATTACCATTACCTTACCAAAATGATTTAATCGACTCGTTATACTAAGATATCATTATCATTAGTATATAATATCATTATTTTATGATTACTTTTTCATTTATTCAATCATGAGTCAAGTATGGATTAACTATGTGGAAATATAAGATAATAATTGCAATCATTAACACAGTATTATTTGATACTTCATCGCATTCTTTATTGAGCGAAGCGAGCGGAGCGCTCTACTGGAGACTTTTTCACATTCTTTGTCACGAATAGACTCTAAAACTACTTGACGGATAATTATGAAATTTTGCAATCAAAAATACACGCATTAGATGGTAGTTTAAAAAAATAATAATTGAAAAATGTCATGTCGTTAAGGAATAATCGTCAAAAAACTGATATCCCATTGAAGTCAACGGGAAACGATGAGTCATTACACTGGACTCGCTTCGCTCAATATGGAAACGACACCCGAGTTTTCGGGAGCGCAGCGAGGGTCTGTTGGCGCCACTAGTGTTATTTCTGTAATAAATCGAATTGATTGTATGCTTCTATTTCATTGCTCACTATATATTGTATTGTGTAACAGTGATCAGTAGACATACATCTGTGTTGTGGTTCAGAGCGAGTGTAACTTAGACTTACTTAAGTTAGTGTCTTGATAAGTATGGTGTGAGTGACACTATTTGATACACAAGTGATCATTCAAAGTAGATAACATATAAATAATAATAATAATTTGTTAGAAGTTTAAAAACTACATCCAATACTTATATATAATACCAAAAAAAATGTATTTTAATTAATAATATTTGAATATATTATCAAAAAAAAATTGGAAACGAGACGAGTTTGAAATCAAGTATAGGAAAAAAAAATTAAACACGTAAGATATTACCTTCAAAATACTAGATATTATTTATAAAATACTTGAATATTATATATAAAATACTTGAATATTACCTGTAAAATACTCGACGTGATGGTTGAGAAACTTGGTTTTCTTTGTGGGTACGTTCGCCTTCAGCCACTTCGCCACCGCGTACTCCTCGCTCGTTGGCTTCTCAGACTCGGGGGGTTCACCGAACTCCTGACAACATATACTAACTGTAAAACTATTTTAGACAATTTATTAATAATATCAAACGTTTGTTTTAAATAGTGAAGCCGTAATCTGTAATTTAACAAAAAAAATAACATTTTTTATTATTATGAATTAATATTATTCTAAGAACTTCGTTTTTAATGTCTATACTTTTAATATAGTGGAGTGCCTAGAGCATTCAAAACCATAAAACCTCGGATTAGAGTTATAGTGAATGAATTAATATGATCGATGTGGGATATTGTTTTTTAAACCATAAATTGCAATGTTTACCCAAAATTTTTTTGTGCGCTCCATTTTTTTATTGTTTAAACAAATTATTATAAAAAATTAATGTTTGACCATATATTTTCACTTTTAACAGTAATTTTTTATAATTTATATGTTAAATCTTACCTGAGTAGACATATAGGAACATTTTTCAAAGATACCTGTGTATATATACAGGAGTAGGGATCTGGAGGAGCTGTAAAAGTTGCTGAAACTTCGTATAACGTAGCCTCTTTGTACGAAGCACAGAAGCCTAAAGAATGACATATAGTTATTACTTTTTTAAAGCCAAATTTCCTATGATACATCACAGCCAAAGTAATATGAACTGGCGATAAAAAAGATCTTGGTCGTACAGCTGATATGATTGCATGCGCTATCGATTTACATTTCTTCTCATACCTCGGAATTGTTTCTGCATTATTTTTCTTATCTTTTAATATTATTTCAGATAGTAAAAAAATTTAAGATTTTGGAATTGATTCATCAACATCTTGAATCATTTTGTCATTTGGCGTATAATTTTCATTATCGTACACTTGGGCTCTTATATCTCTTCGAATAATTTCGCTCGCCGCTTTCAGAATATGAAATTCTTCTTCTTTACTATTATATAATTTGCTTTTACCAATTTTCTGTTAATGCATCATGGTTAATTTTTTTAAAACATGTAATTGTATTAGACCCAAATTTAGTTGAAATGATAATATCACCGTGAAAGCGTTCTATTAGTCGTTTTTTAATAGTTTTTTCCTCCGGGGTATGCTCTGTGGTGATGACGTTTTTCAACTCTTGCATGGTAAATTGGCAATCATCATTCTCTTCTATGTACTTGTATATTTGCTCCATTGCTGGCTGCATCTACCATCGAAATTCTCGGATTAATTTTCTTTTCAACATTACTAAGGTGGATTGAATTTTTCAGCAGATTATAACAATCCGAATGATATTTTGCTGCAAGTGTCTGTAAGTCGGTTATACCAGAAATCCTTTTATGGATATCTCGATAATAATCAGTTTTCTGGACGGCTATAAAATTCATGATGGATTCATTTAAATTTGGAGTGTTGATGTATGAAATTTGCCTACGCCGAGCTTTATTTAATTTTGCTTCTTTTGTTTTATCAGCTTCTTGACCGCAAAGAAAACAGTTTTTTTCCCAATTGAAGTTATTGAAATTCATGCTACTTCGAAGTTTTTTTTTCGGAGGCGATAATGAGAGATTTTCACCTTACCTTATTTTTATACATTCCAATATACCTACTTTTTATTAATATATTTTTATCGACAACTTGAATGAGCATAAACAAATTCAGTTTGTAGGTGAGGTAACAATCCATCTTGTCGTTCAGTTGAAGCAGCTTGTAAAGAGGTTATTAATCTACTAATTTTTATTATTTCACCTAAACTTGAATTTGTTTCGGAAGATGAACCCAGGTGTATACATATTATGCAGCTACGCCGTTGATTTATCCATTGTTCGAAATCTAATAAAAAACAATTAGTAATTAATTAATTGCACTTGATTCATTATTATTAGGGCCAGGAACCTCGCAGTCTTTCAAATAAGCATTCATATGTTTAACCTCAAATTTGAACAATTAAAAAATGACAACTTCCTGGCCCTAATTATTACCATATATTTTTTTTTATTGAAACTGATCTTTAATTTTCGATTTATTTATAGAAGCACAATATTCACAGAACACTTGTTACTTGCAACTAAACTAGCCGAGAAATTCTATTGTACATAGCAGCTGAGATCGAGATCCCTACTGCGATATATATACACAGGTATCTTTGAAAAATATTCCTATATGTCTACTCAGATAAGATTTAACATATAAATAAAAGAAATTACTATTTAAAGTGAAAATATATGGTCAAATATTATTTTTTTATAATAATTTGTTTAAACAATGCAAAAATGGAGTGCACAAAAAAATTTTGGGTAAACATTGCAATTTATAGTTTAAGAAACAATATCCCACATCGATCATATTAATTCATTCACTATAACTCTAATCCGAGGTGAAAACCTCCAGGCGCTCCACTAATAAGGTAACGATAAATAAGCAATGTACATTTTATAAAAAAAAAAACATTTTCAAAAATACACAGTCACGGGAAAAAACTAGTATAATAATATAAATATGAATTACGTTTTTTACGCACATACGTACATAGTGTTAAGAATAAAGTAAAATAGTATATATATATATATATATAAAGGGGCATAACCTTACGTATTTTCCAACACGTAATAAGTTGTTCGTTTGTGTCATAAAAACACACAAAATTAAAATTAAATATAAATTAATAATAAATATCCACATGGAAAATATAACGTACATATGTTTTATATATATATATATATATATATATATAACTAGGTAACTTTCACTATAGGAATAAATTATTCTTTTGTAGAAACTTTTAGAATGTTTTATTAAAGTTCTAGAACTATATAATAGTAATAAAAATGTTAAAACATTTAATAACAATACGTAGTAATGAAATCGTTTCTTATATAAGTTATTTATAAAGTATATCTAACGTTAAAATTAACACGTTAATGTTATACGATTCAGCGCGAGTGCAATGTCAGGGACTTTATTGAGGTTAGTATATATATAATAGAACTGTTTCAAACTCTTAACGAAATAGTTACACATAAAGGGCCTCGAATACAAACTCTATAGTATTTGATTTATGTTCGCTTTTTAAATTTTATTTTAAGAAAAATATATTTTACAAAAATAACATTTTGTTCTCAATTTAAAATTATATTTTTTTAATAGATATTTTAAAAACAAAATCTATAGCGTCAATTGATTTATGTTCGGTTTTTTATTTGAATTCAGAAATATATATTGTACAAAAATAACATTGTGTTCCAAATTTAAAATTATTTTTTTTACAGATGTTTTAAAATATATCTAATATAAGGTTGTATACATATGATATATTTAATATAAAAATGTAATAATAACTTACGAAATCCTTCATATTATTGTGGTATAAAGCCGTGCACACACCGCAGTGACAGTTATAGACTAACGCTACATGTGAAAGTGGGACATTCTCTGAACTTATCGGCGATTTGTAGGTCTATAGAAACGCCATAATTTTGCGTATTCCTTTTTTAAATATATAAAATACATTAACCATATAAAAAAATATTTGCTTTTATTATTAACATTAACCGTTAGGGAGACCTTTTTTGTGTTTAGTTGTCTCCAGAATGCGACGAGATAATTAGCTAAAAATTTTCTCATGTATGTTTGAGCCGAACGCGAATGTTATAGCGAAAACAGATTTAAAAAATGTTTAGCCATTCAAAAGTTATCAATAAAAGAAGAAAGGAGAGGGGTTCAGCTCAACACCCGCCGCGCAAGGTTGGCGGATCCTAGTTTACTTTTATTTGAGATATATCATAGAATTATAATGGCGTGGTTACTTATCGTCTTTCTTCTTACTAAGTTTTACTTGAATTGTAATTTCATATAACAATTATGACCGACTCAGTAGTCAATACTATAAAACATAATTATAAATTAAACAATTATTCTGTTAATTTCCTATCCATGGAGCCATATGGGTAGAGTAAAAGAGAGAAAGAGGTGGAGAGAAAGGGTGAGAGGGAGAGAGTGGGGGAGGGAGGGAGGCAGGTAGAGAGAGAGATGTTTCATAAATGTACAATCATAATCAATAACTTTTGAGAACAAGAATTTAAAACAGAAACACTTCTTAAACAAAATGAAGGAAAACTTCACAGACTTTTGAGATACCTGACAAACAACATATCAGACGATATCAAGGGTAACCTATCTCATTGAGAATATCTTATTTTACATAATATATATATATAAAAAATTATGTATTAACCTAATGCTAAATAAGGGCATACTTAATGCCTTTTGGCATTTTCTACCAGTTGATCCGTGGTGTCGGAGAAAGGTGGTATTGCTATTCACTAGTAGCAAGTAACATTTACAAACTAAAAATAATAGTATAATAATAAGAATAACAATAAAAATATATAATAATATTAGTAATAATAAAAATAATAATATTAATAGAAGTCAGTATTTAACTTATATTTATTTTTATATTATTTAAATATCCAATATTTCACATTTCACATTTCTCTTTCATTTTGTCTTTCCGTCAACAAAATTATCAAAAGAATTTATATATTTTAGTTCACTGACATTCGTTAGGGCTTTCTGTTGCCATAAACAGCCCCATGCATTTATAAAACTAATTTTCTAGGGCATAATTAAACTTATATACATCTATACTAAGTATTGTAAA
The DNA here is from genome assembly GCA_918358865.1 of Melinaea marsaeus rileyi. Classification (NCBI taxonomy): domain Eukaryota; kingdom Metazoa; phylum Arthropoda; class Insecta; order Lepidoptera; family Nymphalidae; genus Melinaea; species Melinaea marsaeus. The sequence continues at coordinate 21,835,014 of OU911093.1, read as the reverse complement.
GCCGAAGGTTACGAGTCTCACAGAGACAAAACTTCTTAGCATTCCATGGATTCACCGTGCGGGTGCCGGGCCCATCGCATTGCAAGAAGAGGAGCGCAAACAATGCCTAGGACTTGCGACCCAGGTGTAAGTGTAAGAGGCCCCTTTACTATGTGCATAAACAATCACCTTCACTGTTCACGCTTCTCTCCCTACCTAACCATATATCGTAAGAACCTACTAAAGCTAAAAGGTAGTTTTGTTTTCCGTAAATTTATCAAATTCTGTTTTCCCATGATAAAAGATTTTAAGAAAATATGTATGTATGTATGTATGAATGTATGTGTGTATGTATAACACTACTATTATAAAATAAATATAAACTAAATTAATTCAAACTTATTGATAATAACTATATATTTTACTTGTTAAAACCTTTATAGGTTTTTCCAATTTCATTATACTGATTCCTGCCCAACTGAGAAAAACACTTATGTTCTAAAGTCATTCCCTCTCCCAGAAAGGAGATCCTAAATTAAGAATTAATAAAATATATGTATATATTATATATTCATAAATAAATATGAAATAACTTTCATTCATTTATTAATTTTAAATTATATTCTATTAATAAGTGGATTATAAAAAAATAAGATATTAATATTTGCAAACCTTTTTTCTCTGTAAACAAATAAATAAATAATGAGTTTGGCAAATACATAACAAAGAACAACTGTAGTTTATTTTTAAAATTGTGAATGACTTGTATGTGCTGCGCAAATGGAATTTATTTCAGCATATGGACTCTGGAGAAAAATAACAGGGCGAAATAATTTTCATGAAAAATATCATAGCTCTTTTCATGTATTCAATTTGTAATCGTGGTTTTTTCAGTTTGTATCCAAGATTATTATAAGTTTCAATATGAAAATAAGTGCATGCATATCTTACAATTCAAAACAGAAATATATAAAATTAATTGTAAAAAAAAACTGTCGGCGTATGGAAATTATAAAGCAAACAAAAACGAACATAAAAGTATATAATTGTATAGATCGCGGGTATTAAGATTATTACAAAAACATTGACTTACCTCTTTACGTTTTTTAGTTTTCCTTTTGTCTGCCATTATAACATAAATTTGTCAACGTAGCGGCTCTTATTGAAAATAAAATATTTCATTAATTTCTGTGACGCATTGAAATTCAGATGTTGCTAGTATCACAATTCACACAATAATAAATATAACCTACATTTATGATTGGTATTCAGTAAAAAAAAGGAGTCGTTTGATTTCTCAGATTCTGGTTTTTGTTATAATTTGGAATGTAAACTTAAGATTTTATTATTTTTAAAATATATTTTATTTTTGTAAAGTTTAACGGTGGGTAAATAAAAATTGTACAAACCGAACGTTAGTCTTATAAGACATATATATAGGTATTTGCAATTTATTTACTGTAGAAAAGCTCATACATTTTAAAATTAACAGATAAGATACCAAAATCCTAGAAAGGTATGCAATTTTAAGAGTCTGAAAATTAAATATAACGCAGTATTTACTTATAAAATTTTATTATTTTTTATTTACTCTCTGTCTTGCTTATAGTAACAACTTCCACAAATTTGTTAAAGATTTGTAATGGCTATTTTCATATTTAAAGACCTTTAAAATAGTATATTAATAAAATAGTAGTAAATAGTGCTCTTAAAAATTGGAAAAGGTAATGGTAAATGGACCCATTCCGAAACAGTATGGCGGGTAGAGATAAGGTATACTAACCCTAGATATCAGTGTCTTTTAAAAAGTACTAAATTAAGAGCGCTACTATTCCGTTAAGATAATTTAAAATAAAGTCGCTTCTACAATAAGAAATAATTAATCTGAATAACCTTTAGGATTTCATAGTATTGCGTTACAAAGTTTCTAATAAATACTAGGTGCGCCAACAAAACCCTCAATTTCGACTCGCTGCGATCGCGAAACCTCGGGTGCCGTTTGCATATTGAGCGAAGCGAGCCCAGTGTATTCACTCATCGTTTCCCATTGATTTCAATGGGATATCAGTTTTTTGACATTATATTAAAAAATATATATATATATATATATATTTTTTTTTTTTTGACATTTTTCAAAATTTTTTTTTTAAAAACCATCACCTAATGTGTGTCTTTTTGTTTGCAAAGTTTTAAAATTTTCCGTCAAGTAGTTTTTGAGCCAATTCGCGACAAAGAATACAAAAAGTCTCCACTAAAACGCTCCGCTCACTTCGTTCGCTTCGCTCAATTATCTAACAAATGTCTGGAATTTATTTGAAAGAATATCTTCACTAAATAAGTAAATAGTTGGACAGTTGAGATTTTATCTATTATTTATTTTCTGGTGGCATACTTCATTTTATATAGAATATAAAATTTAATTAGCCGGTGGGACACTATTGGTGTTGTGGTGACTTATTGCATAGTTATTTTAGTGCTTATTTTCCTCTATTTCATTTAGTACTCCTTACCTATACTTCATACTTATGAAAGGCAAAAATTATTATGTAATTTATGCATTTAAAATAATAACCATATTATGTCATTTTAAATATATGTTTTAACTAGACCACATTGTTATATAGTAAGCTGTCAGAGGGCTTACAGTCACGACGCAAGTAAATGATCATTGAATGGTCGTTGATCATTAATTCATTAAACAAACGGCTTCTTTAAGAAGTGTAGTGTGTACGCTGTGGTGAATATAGTGATTATTTTCTCTCTACTTTAAAATTTGAATAACTAAACCCAAATAGTGTTTGTAGTGTCGTGTGTGTCTTTCATTTATTGTGACGACAGAATCGATTTATATTTTAAAGCAATAGTTTTATCTTATTAGATATTACTGGATATAATTTTGTGATACAAAACGCAAACTTTATATAACCGCGGAGTAAAGATAAAACAAATACCGTATTGCAGAATGGCTGAAGAAGTGAATGGATTCAACAAAGAAGGTAATTTTTGTGTTTAATAATTATTTAGAAGTTTGGAAATATTAATAGCCGGTCATAGTACTAAAGAATTTAAGTATATAATAAACTTTAATATTATATGTAGCATTAAGTAACAGATTTTATATTTTATCATTAAATAAATTAGTTCCTTTGTGTCTGATTTATTTCGAATATATAATTTCGCCAAATTTTAATAAACCATAAAAGTCTAATAAAATTCCTTAAATGTTTCTATAAAGCTTTATAAATAATATATAATTTTTATAACTGAAGTGACTTAAAATGTTTTTCACTGATGTATTGGTCAAAATATTTTTATCAGGTTTCGCGCGTGTTTTACTTAAATAAATATTACTAGCGTATATTTAAAGTGCTTTGAGTTATAGTTCTAATGAGATGTTAATAAAAAACTAACAAAAATATCGCGATTTATTCGTTTGCTCTTATTGGAGTCAAATTCGTTTTCGCCACTCGGATATTGTCAAAATCGCAACAGTGAAAGTTAGTTACGACGTATAAGTTGTATTTCGTCATATTTAAATCTGGGTATTACTAAGGCCCATAGAATATATGTATGAAATAAAAAAAACTTTGACATTTAAAATCAGATTGCTTTAAAAATTAACCAATTTTCATTCAATAGGACTAAATGAAATACACTAAAATTAATTATACCAAAAATATTTTTTCATGACATCATTCTTCTCTCCTTCCTACATTTGAATGTTAGTTTATCTTTTATCTTTTATAAAATAAATAACATAAAAAGGAATAATTAATAGAGATTGCTCTTTGGATCCAGAATCAAAGAATAAATCATATATATATATATATATATTAAAAATACTGTTAATTGTAATTCAATTGTTAGAAGTTATAATGTATCCTAGAAAATACTCAATCAAATGCAACATACTGATTACTGAATAGTAATTATTCTATGTACCTAACAGTGAATAAATTTTGAATATAATTATAAAATTATCTTCATACGTTTTGAAAGTAATTTGAAATTCAATTTAGTTAAATATGTATGATTCGTTTAGTTTTATAAACCGAATTAATACTCAAATGGTTTATTCAAAATAACATTAATACTTTTCCTGAATTTTAGTAGGAAATTAATCAAAAATTATTTAAACAAATAATTATATATATACACATATATAATTATTTGTTTATATATAATTTTTAGAGTCCTTACAATTGTAGAAGAATTAAGAGAATACTTGTTATTTTGTTACTGTTAATATTTGATATATTTTAAGCTTATTAAGAAATAGTTTCTTAAATGTAAATATTTTTACCATGTAACCATTTTCATTCAATAATTTACCATGTCAAAATTTTGTTTTAAATGTATTACCATGTTAAAATTTTCGTTAAATATTTTACCATGTCACATATTTATTTAAATAATTTACCATGTTACCATTTTCTATAAATAATTTACCATGTTACATACTTCTATAAATAAATGACCATGTTACAATTTTCTTTAAATATTTTACCATGTTACCTAATTCTTTAAATATTTTACCAGTTAGTCTATTTTAATTACAATAGTCAACCTATTTTGGTAACAAAATATGCACAATATTATAAGTAGATATCATATCTTGTTGGGTTTGCTTTAGGAGATCCCGTGGGAATGAAATAAAAATATATGATCTTCATTAGTATAGAGGTGAAAGAATTAAAATCATTTTACTATTTAAGCTTATTTGTTAGGAACAAATGTACAGACAGACACAATTTTCCTCTATAATATTAATATATAGATAGATTTAAGAAATAAAAAACAGAGTTAATGAACTATGTATGTTAAAAATTATTTAGTGTATGTCCTTCAAGTGTTTATATTTATTGTATTACCTATTGTTAAAAAAATAATTAGTAGAATTTTTCCTTTACTTTGTTATTGTCAAGAATACAAAGAAACATACATACATATTTGTCAATATTTTTGTCCATTTTTCTCTAAAGTTTATAATATATATTGATGTGTCTCACTTTTATATTATATATTAGCTGTGCCCACAACTTTTTTCATGTGAAATGTTCTTTTAAATAAAAGTATTCTTTAACTACTTGTATTAGCTATTCAGTGGAAGTCCTATTAAAATACAGCAGTTTCAGAGATTAGCTGGAACAAACAGACAGACAGACAGATACAAATTTAAAAAATATTTTTTTATGTAACTTTCATATGCATGTAGTGAAAAGCTATTAATTTGGATTTACAAACGGACATATAAATTTCATTTATATATATAATTTGGATCTTAAAGTTAAAACATTAAGGTTATAAATAATTATATATTTAAAATACTTAATCTTAATAAGAAGCAATTTGATAAGCCCTTCGATATACAAGTATATAAAAAGATAAAGAACAATATAAGTGATAAGAGTGTTAGTTATATTATTATTGAAAAGATAACTCTATGTACTTTGTACTGTATATTACTAGTAGAATTATATTACAACTGAACTGGACTGAATATAAAATAAAAATTACAGTATTACGTATATTATTATGATCGAATGTTTTTTTTTTAATGTAAGAGGAGGGCAAACAAGCTGGCGGGTCACAGATGGACGTGATCACCGCCGCTCATGAACTCTTGCAACATCCGAGGATTTACAAGAGTGTTGCCGGCCTTGTAGGTAGGAGTAAACGCCTTTTTTGAAGGTACCCATGTCGTACCGATCTGGAAATACCGCCGAAGGGAGTTCGTTCCACAAGCGAGTGGAACGTGGGAAAAAGGTCCTTGAGAACCGCACAGTGGAGGATTGCCACGCATCCAGGTAATAGGGATGGTGAAGAAGTCGATGGCGCGCTGTGCGGTGATGAAATTCGGCGGCAGGCATCAAATCGAATAGTTCTTCGGAACACTCCCCGCTGTAAATACGGTAGAAGACGCACAAAGAAGCCACGTCTTTACGCAATGCCAAAGAGTCCAGCCGTTCACAGAGCACCGAGTCCCCGACAATCCGAACGGCTCTCCGTTGTACGCGATCAAATGGTAGAAGTTGATATTGGGGTGATCCGGACCAGAGATTAGAACACTACTCCATGTGTGGCAGGACCTGCGCCTTATAGAGCGCAAGTCTTTGGCCAGGTTTGAAATACTGCCTCGCTCTATTGATCACTCCCAATTTCTTCGAGGCCAACTTGGCCTTGCTCTCCAGATGACCACGAAACTGACAATCGCTCGAAATGTCGAGACTACTCTGATACTTGGCGAGGTAATGAGGGGAGTGCTCTCGAAGAGCGGTGATACGACAAATGGGGTTTTCTTAGTGGTAAACGCAAACTTGTGTCTTCTCGGGATTGAATTGAACGTGGTTCAGTTTACCCCACTCAGAGACCATCCCCAAGGAAGTATCTATAGAAGACACAAGTTTCTTTCGGCACTCGTCGACGTTTTCGCGAGAGAGACTTGCACGGCCGGAATATACCATCCATCCCCAGTACTGTCATCCGCATAACAATGTATGTTGGAGATAACCAACATATCATTGATGTGCAGGAGGAACAGAGTTGGGGATAGCACGCAGCCTTGGGGTACACCAGCGTTCACCGGCTTGGGGTCCGAGCAAAAACCGTCGAAAACGACCTGTATGCTCCGCCCAGTGAGGAAGCTGGTGATCCACTTGCCTAAACTCTCGGGAAGCCCATAGGAAGGTAGCTTCGAAAGAAGCCCATTGTGCCATACACGATCGAAGGCTTTCGCCATATCCAGACTAACTGCCAGACCCTCTCCCTTGCTTTCAATAACAGCTGCCCAACGGTGTATAAGATACAACAGAAGAAGACCAGCCGATCGACCATGGTGAAAGCCATATTGCCGGTCATTGACCAACTGGTGATCCTCGAGGTAGGTTAGGAGCTGTTTATTGATGATGCTCTCCAATACTTTGGAGAGAAGAAAGTTCTGTTTGTCCAATACTTTGGAGAGAAGACAGGTCTGTATTTAGCTGGGCCCGAGCTATCATCTTTTTTAGGGATCGGATGGACAAGGGCACGCTTCCATGAGACCGGGACTACGCCTTTAAGGTAGGAGTACCGAAATAGACGCGTTAGCACTGGTGTCAACTCAGGGGTACATGTTCGTATCACAACTGGAGAGATACCATCTGACCCACTCGACTTATGAACTTCCAAAGTCCAAAGTCGAGTTTGAGGCAAAAAGAGTGCCCAAGAGATCGGCTTTCTCTTTTGCCGTGTGGGCCAAAGAGTCGTTCCCAGTGTGCGATGGCGGTAGGGATGGCTGACAAAAGTTTCCCAGACTGGCTTTGGAAAGCGACCGGAACTTGCGCGTGCCACGTGGGTACTTTGCCAGCTGATCCCCAATTTTGACGACATGCTTGAACTTTGCTTTAAAAATTTAACGTTTGTAGAATCTGGAAACACGATTATATTTCCTCTTCAGAATTCTAGATTTCGGATCCTTAGTGACTAACGTATTAGCCCAAGCTTGATAAACCTGTCGTTTGCCAGCTGCTGCAGCCCCAACGGACGCATCAAACCAATGCCGCGATCTGCCACCAAGTGGTACCACAGAGCTTGGTACAAATAGTTCCATGCCCTGAAGTATCACATCAGCTACAGCCGCAGCGCAGTCACTAGGATCATTGGAAGGGAAACAAATCAGCCCCCATGGGTAGGATGCAAAAAAGGATCGCATTCCATCCCAATCCGCTGACTAGTAGTGCCAAACGCTTCGAGTCGCAGGTCTTGTGCGAGCTGGGCGTTCAATGGGCACTACACTCCGTACCAAGCAATGATAAGAGGACCCTAAGGGAGCCTCGATAGTGACTTGGTACTTTCCGGGATGTGTAGTCAGCAGAAGATCCAACAAAGAGGGCATATGGCTGTCCACGTCCGGTAGACGAGTGTGCGTCTTGAACAATTGGCACAAACCATTTGACAGAGAGAAGTCAAACACAGATCTTCCCGCGTAGTCGGTGGCAATTGACCCTAGCCAATTGGCATAGTGCACATTGAAGTCCCCGAGGATTACGACTTCGGCGGAGGGAGTCTGTGAAAGCAGATAGTCAATCTTCATATCCACGCGCAGCCTGAGTACAGACAGGTCCCGACCTTCAAAAACCTGAAGGCAACGGTAGCAGATATCCTCCCTTACGAACACAGATACCCCGGGGTGTGGTATAAAATGGTGTTCTAGTTTAAACCCAGGGTATAACAGGTGCGCTGAGTCGCTAGGTTGAGATATCTGCGTATCCGTCAGCAACAACAAGGCCGGCTGCGCCGTCTCTAGATTATAGTGGACGGCGTTCAAGTTGGAATGAAGTCCCCGGATGTTGCAAAAGTCCACATTTAGAGTAGGTCGGGGTGAAAAATCCGAGAATCATTTCCCCGATTTTGCTCGAGGAGGGGGTCCCTCCTGGGGTCTATCCTGAGGTATTTTTGTTTTAGGCATCGCTTTCATGTTTGGCGGGTGGGCAGGGGGGGCTAGGCTTCCGGATTCTTTCACTTACCGATGGAACATAACCAAATGAATTTGGTTGCTACACGTCGGTATTCTGTGAAAGGGTGGTCCTTCCCCGATCGAGCCAGCCCAATACGAGCTGCAGCCAGATAACTACAGCTAGGCTCTACCGACTTTCAGTTTATGCGTCTCTAATATTTATAATTTATAATATATATAATATATTTAATAATATTTTAATATTTATTGATTTTTAACACACTAATATATAATTTAGTATTTAGTTTGTCACTTGTTTAAATATAGTATAAGAAAATCTGTATCCAAAAATATTTCTGTTATAAAATTAATTTTAGTGTAGTTTTTATTTTATTTTAGATCTGATTATGTTTCAGTGACATTTATTGTATTTAAATCGCTTAACGCTTAAGCTTCGTAATTAGGGTAGCGATTTTTTTTTTGTTTATAATTTTTGAATCGCATTGTATTTATTTGAACGAGACGCTCTAAAGAATAAATTTCAATATACAAAGAAATGGAATAAACATCTATACATATGTATAAATTTTTATGTCCGTTTGTAATTTCACATTAATATCTTTTTACTAATTGCATATGAAAGTACATTAAACAAATAGTTTATTTCTTGTCAGTCTGTTTGTTTCGGCTAATGTATGAAATTGCTGGACCAATTTAAAACAGGATTTTCACTGGCGGGTAACTGGCTACTAAAAAAAATCCGCGCGAACGAACGTAGGCACAGCTAGTGTTATAATAAAAAAAAATGACTTCCGATAAAAGAAATAAATTAAATTTATTATATACATTACGATTTAACATATTTATACATTTTTGTTTATTTTCTCTTTTCTTTATTTAGCATATCTTCAAGTCGGATACGAGCGTCTAAAAGAGTTTATCTAAAGTGTATATTCGCCTTTAGTAATAGATAATATCTTTGCAACATAAGTTTTATTGTAATATATGAATTAATTTTTTATACATAATTTATTTATAAATTTCCAAATTTATTATGCATCGGAACTTTTTTATAGATTTAGGGATTGTTCATAATTTACCTAACGCCTTTAGGGGTGGGGAGGCGAAGACTAAATATCAATTATTACTGCAGGCAGAAGGGGGTTTTAGAGAATCTGATGTTATATAAATTGTATGTATTTTTGTTTAAATATACAAATGTCCACCTTACCTACCTTATGTAAATTTTTTTAAGGACAAGGGGGCTCAGAATCTTCAGTTACGTAAAATTTTACTATACATTTTATTAAATATAGATACATCTACATCTTACGAAAAAGATCTATTAAGGAGGGGGGGGGGGGAAAGTCAAATTAGCCCCCAAAAAGCTTTACTCAATTTATAAACGACCCCTTAAGCCTCATTAGTGAACATGTTTTGACCGATGTAACAAAATTATGGACATTTTTTTTTTCTTCTGAATTACGATATATACATAAATGTAAATAAGCATCTGTTTGTATGTAATGCATTTTTAATCTTGTTTCAGTCTTACCAGCCGGGGTTAAAGTTGAAGAGATCAAAATCCCGGTACCTTGGGGTCACGTGGCCGGACGGTGGTGGGGTCCAAGACACAATCAACCCTTAATCGCTATCCATGGCTGGCAAGACAATGCTGGTACTTGGGATAAACTGATACCCCTCTTACCCCCTAACACCTCTGTCCTATGCATAGATTTACCAGGTCATGGTTTCTCATCCCATTACCCAAAGGGTATGCTGTATTACATATTTTGGGATGGAATCATCCTCATACGGAGGATAGTGAAATACTTTCAATGGGAGAATATTTGTCTGTTGGGTCACTCTCTGGGCGGTGCTTTGAGTTTTATGTACGCTGCGTCGTTTCCCGATGAAGTTAGTAAAATTATATGTATAGATATCGCCAGTCCCGCAGTTAGGTCTCCGGATAATATGGTGAATTCAACTGGAAATGCCATAGATAAGAATCTGAATTACGAAAACCTATCCGCCGATAAGGTACCCTGTTACGATTATGAGGAGATGATTAATATTGTGGTTGATGCGTACAAGGGGTCGGTTAATAGAGAGAACTGTGAAGTTCTAATGCGAAGGGGCATGGAGCCATCACCAGCTCACGCCGTGAAGAAGGGTTACTACTTCAAAAGAGATCCGAGATTAAAAGTATCCGGTCTAGCCATGATGTCAATCGAAACAGCGTTGGAGTACGCCAGCAAAGTTAAATGTAAAGTTTTAAATATCAGGGCAATACCCGGACAAAAATGGGAACGTCTGGACTATTATTTGGATGTTGTAAAGAAATTAAAGGAAACGGCTGAAGTTAATTACGTAGAAGTTGAAGGGACACACCACGTTCATCTGAACGCACCGGAAAATATAGTTAATTTAATAGAAGATTTCCTAGAACTATATTAATTTTTAGATAATAAAAAGGATATGTGATATGTTTTGTGATGCAAGGCGCTGATCAAGCACAATATATATAAATAGTTTGTGCCTTAAGGCAGTTAACGCTTTATAAAAGCTAGAGGTGTATGACGGGTATTGTAAAGCTTTGCAAGTAGCGGCTATAGTTCGGTTAATTAAGGGTATATTATTATTTTTTTGGACAGCAGTTCAGTAAACGGTATACGAAAATACGTTGAAACCGACATACATTACGTTTGTGACGTCACGTTCAGGTCAAAGCAAAACACTAAGGTATTTATAGTATATGAATCAGTGAAAAGTTTTTATAGAATATTCTGATAATTTACAGTTTTATATCAAGGATATTTAGAATAATAAATAAAAAATATCCTTCTCTAGAAATCACTCTAAAGGCTATATTACTTGGTCCTTATATCAATTTACTCTTTTTTTTTATACAATCTTAACATTATGTATGAATATTATAGTCTAAATGTTACTTGTGTCTGAATAGATGAATATTTACCGTGACCGTGGTTCAGTTTCAGACGATTGAACTCATAAATTAACTTTTTTTTTGTACATTCGTACAAGTATGTTGTATGAGCTAGGTAAGAGTATGTTAATTTAAATACTAACTGTAAAATGACAAAATAACAAAGACAATTTTTACAAAAGAGTGTGTGCTCTGTATTCTATATTTAAAGCATTAGGTTTTTATTAGTTCACCTTAACGTGACGTCACAACACAGTCAATGTTGGTTTCAGAGGTACTTTGAAAGCACGCGATGTGTTATGTGAATGGTCGGAAATGATGAACTAAAAATAGTTTGACAGACTGACAGTTCCTTAATATTTTTTTTTATTATTAATAAACCGTTTAGAAATTGAATGTATATAAATATTTTTGTTACACAATATATAGGTAGGTTCCATATTAATGGTGCAGGCGCGTCATTAGTATTATTAATAAAACATTTTTGGCACAGACTCGGTTATAGACATGGCTATTGGCTATTTGTATATTTTTGCATACTTTGTAATATGCGTACTAATTATTAAGGCATTATAATTATTTATTTTTATTTATTAACAATAATACAATAAAGAATATAAGATATATGAAACATAAATATTTTTTATTTAAATCCCAAATAATGTTAATACAACAACCGTTACATTTATATTTGAAAATATTAAATTTCCGTACTTCTCTGAAGGTAAGTTTCAAAATGGTGGTCCGGTTGTCATTAATTATAGGTTTAGGTGTATAATATATGTTTTTACCAATATACAAAGATCATGGTCGAGTAAGTAAAAAATAGTAGAAAAAACCACGATATCTGAGTTCGGAATGTTAAGCAAAGGTTTTTAATTCTTATAATAAATAGTAATTAACAACAAAATAGTAATGAAGCAAAAATGTATTGAATATTAAACAAAATAAAATATGTATAGTAAGAACTTTAGTCTACGAATTATTCGTCAGACGAATAATCAGATAAGCAGACGAATAAATCTTTAAAAACAATTACAATTAATATTGAATGCAAAACAGTTACGAGCATACAATTTACAAGATTTTGTAGCATATTTGTAAGACGTCTATCGACAAATGTCAAAGGTGACAATGCTTACGTAGTGTAACTAGTATTACAGGTACAAAAGTATATAAACAAGGACACTAATAAATTAGGAGAAATTTATTACAATAAATATTAATAATAATAAATATTATATCAGAATAATAAAACAAAACAAACGTGACATAATATAAAACAATAGTTCTAAAAGCAGTAGTTGTTGTGGCGGGAATCGTCCATCCCTAATGCTGTCAAAAAATACATTTAATTAGTAATTACCTTATTACCTTGAGTGCTGTCTATGTTGAATTAATCGAATTTAGTCGATCAGTTTCTTTGATCAATAATCAGATTCCAGCCTTGAGATACTTTGTCAGTTATTTCTATTTCAAATCCCAGATTACTTTACCAGATTACCAGAATTACTTTATCTAGACTTTTTCAAATCAGAATATAATACATAATGTTTTTTTATTACTTATTTTTATAAAAATAAATACTTGAGTTCAAATAATTTTATAATCATCAAATACGTAATTATCAGTGTCAATAAATCATCTAAGTATGCTTCAAATTCGTGTAGTGCTAATCACATGACAACATTTATCTACAAAAAATTATCTGCACGTTTTTAATACTGATGAAAAGTAGATGATCTTTGAACCGTTTAAATAAATACTATTTTGCCATGTTTGTTGTTTGTGGATATACATAACATTTTTTTTGTATTTTACCTTTTATTCTTAGGTATTCGTTTAAATTTGTGATGAATATTATTTTATTCGGATACCGCCAAGCGTGAGAATACCAGAGTATTGTGTATTTATAAAATACATTAAAATGCTGTAATTTTTACATATAATTAAAATAAATATATAATAAAAAGATTATTGTAGAACACGTCAGCTTATCGGAGAATCATTCAAATATACTTTGGTCCAAAGTACAATGAAAGGTCATAGAAAATAAATCAATTATTAATAATATATATATAATAATCGTATTAATTGCGGACGTCCTAGTTGTTCATTGCTCACTAAATATTGTATTGTTAAACAGTGAACAGTAGACATACATCTGTGTTGTGGTTCAGAGCGATTGTAACTTAGACTTATTTAAGTTAGTGTCTTGATAAGTATGGTGTGAGTGACACTATTTGATACACTTGATCATTTAAAGTGGATAACATATAAATAATAATAATGCATCATTGCTTTACATACAGTATAATTAACAACCTTCAGAGTAATTTTAATTGATATGTGAAGGTTACTTGAGATCATTTTTTATAAAGTTTATAAATCTAGTTTAATTAGCAATTAATATACTAGCGGTTCCCACGACTTCGTCCGTGTGAATTATTTTTTTAAAAGGAGCTTTACTTCTTATAACATCATTCATATCAGTCAGTGAAAAAGTCTATCTGCATATATTTTGTACCAGTAAGATACATTATTTTTTTTTATATATATGAAAAAAATATAATACTAAGTGTGTACAAAATAAAAATATTTTTAATTAAATTTGAAATATTACATATACAATAAGAATATATTTTTCTTTTAGCTTTAAGTTTCTAATAAATACTGCATTAAAATGCCTTCACAAGAATTACAATATTTAAGACAAAAATTATAATATAAATAATTAAAATCTATATTTTAAAAATAAAACAACTATCTCAAAAATCTTTATTAATATTTAATTACATATAATATATATTATAATCTGCATGTCCTCAAACAAGATCCAACCAAGCAGTTATCAAAATCGTCGGTGGTTTTAATCTGAAAATGAACGAACAAGCATTAATATATATATATATATGAAAAATGTACACATCACTGTGCTTATATATATATATACTAGCTTCGCTGGGCACACTATTAATTTAGATGTGAACTTGCTATGGTAACCTTTGTCATATTATCATATGTCATCGTAACCGGTGCTATGGTGACCGTTGCTATAGTAACTCGTATAGTACCATATTATTCGTTGCTATAGTAACTTTACCCCCGTTAAGTGTATAGCACCCACAGGTTTAAAACTTGGCTAAATGCAAAAAGTTGAAATCCGTTGGGATAGGAATTCCGTAAAATCCGTTCTTAGTGGACGTTTACGTCACAAAGAAAGTAACTACGTAAAATTTTAAGTTAATCGGACAAATAGTTTCAGGGATTTCGTGATGAGTCAGTGAGTGATAAATCGCTTATATATATATATATACAAGTACAATGATATGGTACATTCTTTATAAAAAAGATATAAATAAAGTTATTCATATTAAATACTGTTATCTTTAAACTATTAATCTTTTCTTTTCTTTTATCTTTTATTCACAACTCACTTCAAGTGTACTATTGTGATCGCAGAGGAGGTTTATTCTGTTTCCTATACAGTTCTGTTGTTTCAGCTTCTCGTGAATCCGACTCCATATTGGACTCGCTGATTCCAAAACTTTCATGTTACCGAATATATAAAATCCTGAAATGAATAAAAAATTTAATAATTAAAATTATAACACCTTGAAGTGTAAATAATAATGTTCTATACAGCTTTCTAATAAATTTATTCGGTACTCTTATAACGCGTTTTCAGTCCCTCGTATAACACATGTTTTCCCTCATATAACGCGGTCATTTCCCTTTATACTTCTATACTATGAATTTTATATATTTATTTTACAGTTCATAATTAATTTAAATTACCTTTGCACATTGTGTTGTTATAAAATTAAGTAAAAATTATTATTTTTATATTTAAACCGCCTTTAACGAGCAAAGTCAAACGTGAATTATTTGTACATAACGTTATACGATCATATGAGCGCGTTATACAAGAATATTCCTATAACGCGTTTTCCTATAACGCGGAACGAATCTACCGTGTTATAGGGGGGATAACTCTATAGTGTTGTTATATATATACGAGGGAACATCCCGTCAAAAGGTCAAAGGGTCAAAGGGTCAGAGGTCACGTATGAGGTTGGCACCCACTCTATTTTGTAGCCTGATTCGATAGCTTTTATTTGATGTATTACACATTATTGTGTGATTTGTGGGTGATAAGTGATGCGCGTGCATACAGAGTCAATTAGCTCGTTATTATATAGTAAGGATATATATATATATATATGTATATATTACCTTCCTTAGCTCTAGACAATGCAACACAGATTCTATTCCTCGCGTGCAGGAAGCCGATATCTCCATCCTTGTTACTCCTCACTAAAGATAGTATGACTATCCTGCTCTCCTCCCCCTGGAACTGATCCACTGTCGTCACCTTTACGTTCTTGAGGAGATTGTGTTTTGAGGTCATCTGCAATTTATAAAAAAAACATTATTACAATATTCTTTATACGAGGGCAAAACTGAAAGTTTTTAGAACTGGCCACTTAAAAGCATTATATTAAAAAAAATAGTTAAAATTTTGAAAATAGAACTCTTTACCAATATTATTGAGTGTACATTTCATTCATTTGTCATTTGTTTTACGATTTGGCGGCAAATTGAAAATTGTCTGTGCACGTCAGAATGAATTTAAGCCGAGAAAATTTTCGTGCAATGATTTTTTATGACTTGCGATGTCATTTAAGTCAACAAGAAAGTTATGATAGACTTCGATTGGCTTTTCACGATGAAGCCCCATCTCGTGCCACAGTTTACAACTGGTTTAATGAATTCAAACGTGGTCGAACTAATCTCACCGATGATTTGCGTGAGGGACGGCCTTCTACAGCGACGACTGAAGATAACATCAGTGTTGTGCGGCGTATGATAGAGACTGACAAAAGAGTGACCTATCAGCAGATTCGGACAAGTCTAGGCATAGGTATGAGTCAAGTGCACAAAATCCTCCATGAACATTTAGCGGTCAGGAAGCTTTGTGCCCGCTGGATACCGCATAATTTGACCGAGGCTCAAAAACTCCGCCGTCTTGATTGGTGCCGAGAAATGATCCAAAAATTTAACGGAGGCGACTCAAATGCTGTGTTCGACATACTAACGGGTGACGAAAGCTGGATTTACTGTTATGATCCGGAAACCAAAAGACAGTCTGCTCAGTGGGTGTTTCCTTCCGAAGAGTTGCCAACTAAAGTGAAGAGAGGTCGAAGTGTTGGAAAAAAGATGGTGGCCTCGTTCTTCGGAAAGACAGGTCATTACGCGACAGTAGTTTTAGAGGATCAGAAAACGGTTAATGCAGAGGGGTATACTAACAAATGTTTGCCACTTGTCTTGGAAAAAGTTCGAGAGAAACGACCTCGCAGCAGGATCCTCCTTCATCACGACAATGCCTCGTCGCACACCGCCAGGCAAACGATCGACTATTTGGTGACATCAGACGTGGAATTACTGGGTCACCCGCCGTATAGCCCCGACCTCGCACCCTGCGATTTTTATTTATTTCCGAAAATAAAAGAAAAACTTCGAGGGAAACGTTTTATAGATGCCGAAGAAGCAGTGGCTGCGTTTCAAAACGCCGTCGAAGAGTCTAAGGCCGAGTGGGCAAGGTGCTTATCTCAATGGTTCCATCGAATGCAGCGATGTATTGATGTAAATGGACGCTATTTTGAAAAGTT
This sequence comes from Melinaea marsaeus rileyi, assembly GCA_918358865.1. Lineage (NCBI taxonomy): Eukaryota > Metazoa > Arthropoda > Insecta > Lepidoptera > Nymphalidae > Melinaea > Melinaea marsaeus. The sequence goes on along the minus strand of OU911093.1, from coordinate 21,817,982 downwards.
ACAATAAAACTAATAACTTGCTAGAATGCTTAGTTTTTGATTTTCTAAGAACTTTCAGTTTGACCCTCGTATATATATATATATATATATATATATACCGATTCCAATAATTTGGTGCTGTTATGTCTATCATATTGTATGATTTACATCGAATTATTTTTAAAGTACCAAGGACTGGTAACTAGCGCGAGTATTTTTACTACTTGATTTCTATGAAATAAGAACAATTTTACATCCATTACGATAGATGGCGCTGTTATTTCGTACAAATAAGTGTTATAAAATGTCACTGATATTTAAACTTAAAGAATTTATTATATTCTAATACGTACATTAAATCAAACAATTTAATTTAAAATCAATTGCTGATAAATATATATATATAAAAGAGACGGGCAAATATTAAATTAAAAAAACTCAAACATTTTATGCCCTATAAAAACAAATTAGTTATATTATTGTAATTTATATCTAAAATGTAATTTTAATATATTAATTTTCCCGGAGGGTATGTATGAAGAGGTTGATGTCTGTGGCCGAGGAGACAGAGGTATGCAGGGACCGTAGCGTTTGACGCTGTGTCTCTGACTACCCCGCAAGGGATATGGCGTGAAGCTAAGTAAGTAAGTAAGTAATTTTATTTAACGAGTCCATACCTCCCTTATAAGTGTGACTTGTCCCGTATAAGTGGTTAGTATAGTGATGTCTTCACTTGTATAATTCTGTTTTATTAAATAGCTGCCGAGTGAGACACACCACTTTGCTTCGAATACATTTTTGTGGCTCCAACTGTCTTCTAAACCCTGGATGAAATGCAATATGGAGTGGAAAAAATATAATATATATATATATAGAGTATGACATTAATAATTAGATAATTAAGCTGTAATTAACATAATTAAATTATTTTATTTTTTTAAAGTGAAATTTATTCAAAATTGTGATTTGAAACTCGATGAAACGGAAATGCGTCACGATAAAGGTACACACAAATGTATAGGAGAGAGTGAGATGGAAGACATTGTCTAAAGCTGTTGCTGCCATCTATTGCTCAATATTTAAACTAAATTAATATATTGAAGTTTTTAAAACTTACGATAGATGGCGTTGACACTTTTGTAAAATTGTTAGTTGAGGTACGTTTTTTAACGTAATATAAGTAACTTAATATAAAATATTTTATATTAATATATTGATAATAATAAACCTTACATGTATTCTAATACTCTATATCTATCTCACTCTCGCAGGAAATAACAGAAATTTTACTTCTACCTTAAGTTAATTGCACACACATTATTTGTTTTACAAGTATTTTTCTAGTTTTCTTTAATAATATATAATTATTTTAATTAATATTTTTCTGTTCTGATAATATTTTCATATAATAATTATTATGTCTAATTATAACCGGATTTTTATACACGTATGAAATAAGAATTTACTAACTTTAATAAAAAAAGTGTTAAAATAATCAAAATTGTCAATGACACGATAACTCAGTTTGTAATGCAAGAGGATACTCTAAAAGTCATACTTTTTTTAGGAGGGATGAAAGGAGTGTTGTATGGAAATGGAGGGGTGAAAGTCATGTAATCTAGAGTGTTGTATGGAAAAAGGGATTCAAAGGTAGAGTCTGGCCGAAAAAGGATGGATTGCGTGAAAGGGGATACAGAGACGGATTGTGTAGGGATGAGTATGGAAGGAAAACATACGACCCCAAAATTGGGACAAGACCTGATGATGATATTTCCATACAAACCTCACTATCTTCCCACGCGCTATGGCTGTAGAAGTATAAAGTATCTTTCATCCCTTTCACAGGTGGATAGTCCACGTTGTAACTCTCCAACTTATCATAGACAATGGGAACCAGTAGTTCAACAAAATTCCGTCTCATTCTCCGCTGGGTTGTGAGAGTGAATGAGTGAATGTTATTGTTGATCATTCGTTCAAATAGTGATATATCAAGGTTGTAGTGTTTAGAGAGGATGTAGTGAGCTGTTGTGGGTCTTAGTTGTTTGTGATCACCTGGAATAAAAATAATAATTGAATACAGTATAATTGTGAATTAAATTTACACTATATATATATATATATATATATATATATATATTGTAATTTTTCTGTCTGTTTTTCTAGACTTTTTATATATATAATTATAATAATTTACCAATCAATATGAGATGTTCACATTTATGTGTGAGCGAAGCCATGATATGAGCTTCCAATACTTCAGCTGCCTCTTCAACTATCACTGTAAATATAAATTAAAATATTTTATTATAAATATATCAAATACTCAATTAATGTACGAACAAATATACAGATAAAAAAAACAGTTTTTGAGTTACCGACTTCACATTTTGAACAATTCATCAAGAACTAGTAATTTTTTTTGAGTTTTTAACATTACATTATAAAAAACAGACACATTACCAATACTGGAAGCCATCTTGGATATGAGAGCGTGTCTCCCGGCCGCCCCGCTGGTGGTGACTCCAACCACGCGGCTCTTCTTCATCACCTCCTCATCACTCAGGGTGATCACTTCCGCCAGGTCTTGGTTACATGTATTGTGCTCCTCCTGTTTCGAGATTATATGTATATTAAAATAAATTAAAATTTTATGAACAACGCCATCTATTGGAAACTTATAGAACTCGAAGTTAATAGAATAGTATAAAAAACCTCAAATTTGTATGAAAATATTTAACATTATTAATACAACTATACTATCTAAGTTTAAAAACAATATGTATCAAGATAAGACTTGATAATTAGCGATGTTGGTTTGTTAGTTTTTTGTTGTGGTCTAGGTGTAATCGTCTGAGTTCTGATTCTGATCTAAAATGCCGGAAGCCCAATGCGCCCCCCCCGCCTCTCTCAAATATGAAAGCGATGTCTCCAAAAAATATGCGCCAGAAGGGTAGCGGCTTTGAAGAAGCCGGCGAACCCCTTCCTCCCCGAGCAAAATCGGGGGAATGGTTCTCGAATTTTGCTTGCGTTTTGTGTTTATTGAGGGTAAACGACGAATCAACACAGCGGCACCCCGCTACTATCTAAATGTGGACTTTTGAAACATCCGGGGAATTCTTTTCAACCTAAACGCCGTCCACTGACACTGAAATCTGGCGCAGCTGACGTTGTTGTTTTTGATGCAGATATATCAACCTAGCGACACACGTACCTATCCCACCCCGGGTATAAACTTTTATACCACACGCCGTTGTATCTTTGTTCGTAAGGGAGGATATCTGCTAGCATCGCCTTTAGGTTTTTGAAGGTCGCGATCTCTCTGTACTCTAGCTTCGTGTATACACGGACGATCATGTCAGAGTCTACGCTGGTCTCTACAGGTCCCGTAGTAGTATTGAGGATAAGATCCACTCTTGGGCCATGTCCAGACCAAGATTGATGATCTGTTTTCACAGACTCCCTCCGCCGACGTTGTAGTCCTTGGGAATTTCAATGTGCACAATACCGATTGTCTAGGGTCACTGAAAACGCGGTGAAATCTGTGTTTAACTTGGCTTTGGCGAATGGTCTGTCCCAGTTGGTAAAGACGAACACTTGATTACCGGACGTGGACAGCCACATGACCTTTTTTATTTGGATCATCTGCTGACCACACATTACAGAAAGTACCTGGTCACTGTCGAGGCTCCCCTAGGGTCCTCCGATCATTGCTTGCTACGGAGTGTAGTGCCCTTTCAACGTCCGACTCGCACAAGACCTGCGACCCGTCGTGTTTGGCACTACAAGCCGGCGGATTGGTATGAAATACGGTCCTTTTTTGTTTTTTCCCCATGGGGACCAGTTTGTTTTCTTTCCATTGATTCTAGTGACTGTGCTGCGTTTAGCTGATGTGATTCTACAAGGCGCGAAACAATTTGTACCAAGCTCTGTGGTACCACTTGGTGGCAAATCGCGACCTTGGTTTGATGCAACTATCAGGGCCGCAGCAGCTGGCAAACAGCAGGCGTATTAAGCTTGGGCTAATGCGTTAGTCATTAAGGAGTTCTGAAGAGGAAATATAAACCGTACCTCCAGATTCTTCAAATCGCCAATCGCTAGAGTTCAAGCGTGTCGTCATAATTGGGGATCAGCTGGCAAGGTAAAGCTTTAATGGTCGATCGGCTGGTGATGTTCTATTATATAGCTGTTATTATAAGCAAGGCAGAGGGTCTGGCAGTTACTCTGGATATTTCGATAGCCTTCGGTCGTATAAGGAACACAAGGAGCTTCTTTCGAAGCTTCCTTCCGCAAGTTTATGGAAGTATATCACCATCGTTCTCACTGTGCGGAGCATAGAGCTCATTCTCGACGGTTTCAGCTGGTGTACCCCAAGGCTACGTGCTATTCCCCACTATCTCCTTCTGCAGATCAATGGTATGTTGGATATTTCCAACACACATTGTTATGCGGAAGACCGCACTGGGAATGCGGTATATTCCAGCCATGCAGGACTCTATCGGGAAAATGTCTACGAGTCTCGAAAGAAACTTGTGTCTTCTATAGAGACCTACAGACCTAGAGAGGAGATAGACTCAGAGAGAGGAGCACTGGACCACGTTCAGTTCAATTCCCTAAAGACACATGTTTGCGCGTTTATCACTAAAAAAAACTCAAGAAAGCACTTCTCTCAATGCCTTACCAAGTATCAGTATACTGGGCCTCGACATTTCCAGCGATCGTTAGTTTCGTAGTCATATGGAGAGCAAGGCCAAGTTGGCCTTGATGACATTGGGAGTGATCAATAGAGCGAGTCAGTATTTCAAACCTGGCTAAAGACTTGAGCTGTATAAGACGCAAGTCCGACCACACATGGAGTACTATTCTTATCGCTGGTCCGGATCACCCTAATATCAGCTTCTACCGTTTGACGTACAACTGAAAGTCGTTCGGATTGTCGGCGACCAGGTGCTCTGTGAACTGGACTCTGGCATTGCATAGAGACGTGGCCTCTTTGTGGCTCTTCTTTTACAGCATTTAAAACGGAGTGTTCCGAAGAGCTATTTGATCTGTCGAATTTCATCACCGTACGTCATCTATTCGATTTGATGTCTGCAAAATTTCATCAACGCACATGATCGCAATATCATCCGTGCCCCCTGGATGCGTGGCAATCTTCCACTGTGCGGTTTTCAAAGACCCTTCTTCTACATACCACGATGATGTGGAATGAACTTCATTCGGCAGTATTTCCGGATCAATACGACATGAATATCTTCAAAAAATGCGTAAATTCCCATCTTCAAGGCCGGCAACGTTAATATATATATATATATATATGTATATATACGCAAAATTTAGACAAAAAAAAAATAAAATTTCAACTTAGTAATAAATGTACAATATTTATTATTATCTTACCAATAATATATTCATTTTGTCAGTTAATTCACTCTTCAGTCCGTCTACGGATTTGAAGTATACCTTCCATCTCTCATCTCGGTTCAGTTTGTATAAATCACTCACATTTGGGACATTATCATTTCTATCTGCATACAACATGTATTTCTGTAAAATATTAATAATTAATTAATTATTGGAAACATAATTATATGAAATTTTTACCTTAAATTTTGAATCAGTGATTACTTGTTTATCAAATGGGTACCATACTTATCAAAAAACCTTCTGTGAAGACACTTAAAATAAGGCTTTAAGGGTAAATATTGGTCTGAACCACCCAACCAACTTATATTTCTTTATTGTGATCACTGTTTCAAAATTCAATACAATTAATACCTTGAAACAATTCAGCCTCCCTTCTATTTTGCTGATTTTATCTTCAAATCTTTCAGTTATTTTCTCTTCATCACCATCACTTATATCCTTCAAATATTTAATACTATTGCGCATCGATTCTATTTCTTTCAAAGCGTATTCCTCTGAAAAGCAAGTTTCTATTTTATCGGACATATCTTCATATTGCTTCTCCCAATCTTCTAAAACTTCTTCAGAATTATTATCCTCAAACAGCCAATCCAAAATGGCGTCCTCTTCACATGTTTTAAGTTCTAACACATTGTCCTGAATTTTTAGATGGTTCTTAATTGTTTTGTAGCATACTATCTCTTTCTCACACTTCTCTATCTCTGTCTGCAACTCGGTCATCTGTTTGAAAATCTTCTCCATCTCCAATCTCTTTTTCGAGTACAGATTGGAATATTTGGATTTCATTTTATATCTTAGGTTGTTTAAATTGTATTGTTCCAAAATTTTGCTTTTGCTTTGACTTCCCAATCTTACGATACTTTGAGTGACATTGAGGATTCCTTCTAGGAATTGATCAAGGGCGTGATTCGTGTAGCAAATTATTAGCATGGGTTTGCCTTCTAGGGACAAATTATTGAGGATTGTAGACGCGATTTTGATCCCTAAAAACGTTTTCCCAGTACCGGGCGGACCTTGTATAACCGCGAATTCACGTGTCAAAGCGAAGTTGTAAGCGTTGAATTGTGATTGGTCCAGCCCGAATGTATCGGGGGACGGCCATTGGCTAATATCTAACACTCGGAAAGATATATCATTCGATTGGTCATTTTTTATGGTATAAATTGTTTTTTCTGTCAAATATTTTGGTGGTTTCGTTTCTGCCTACAACAAAATATTAAATATCAATTTGTAAATCTTAAAGTGAAGAAGAAAACGTTCTGTTGGAAGAAATATTCGTTGAAGATTTTAAGAATTTTGATTATCGAATGAAGTATTGCTGAATAAATTAATAATTATTCAAAATATCACCTGAACATCCACAATATATCTCTTCATGGGTATATCATTGCTGAAGTCCTGTAAAACTTTCAGAACTCTGTGGTAAGGTTCAAAGAACACTTCACTTTCAATCATCAGATACCGTTCAGCAAACACACTGTTTGATACTGGATTTTGAAAGGTAACTGCTATCTAGAATAGAATAAGTATTTTTAAATACAGTAATCCCCCCCCCCCTCGTGAGACGGGTTTGCCGCCATATGACGCGGGCATTTGCCGTTATATTTATATAGTATGAAATTTATAATTTTTTTTACAGTTCATAATTAATTTCGCTTACTTTTGCACATTGTGTTATAAAATTAACGGAAAATTTAATTTAATTAAGTTCTTTCTTAATATTCGATTTAAACTACCTTAAATGAGAAAAGTTAAACATGAATTATTTGTACAAGAATATTCCTACAACGCGTTTTCCTATAACCGTGCTATAGGGGGGATTACTGTAATTCTTAGTGCACGTTAAACAATAATGCTTTCTAGACTAGAATTAAAAAAACATACATATAAATAACACAAATTACATAGAAATATAAACAACGATCTGGATGACTTATTAACTGTGAGTGGGAATCGAACTGACGACCTCAACAATCAGAATTAATACTACCAAGACAGCAACAATATAATTATACTAAGGGCGCCAACAGACCATCAATTTCGACTCGCTGCGCTCGCGAAATCTCGGGTGCCGTTTGCATATTAATAGAAGCGAGCCCAGTGTAATGACTTATCGTTTCCCATTGACTTCAATGGGATATCAGTTTCATGACTTAACATTTTGCAATTTTTTTTGTTTTGACGACATTTCATATATTTTTTTAAACCATCATAAACTAATATGTGTCTTTTTATTGCAAAATTTCATAATTTTGTGTCAAGTAGTTTTCGAGCCTATTCGTGACAAAGAATGTGAAAAAGTCTCCAGTAGAACGCTACGCTCGCTTCACTCAATTATTATAACAATAACCTTATAGGATTTATTGCTTATGTAAAATATATGAGGCACTAAATGACAATAGAAAAAGATACTCACATAGCCCCGTCTCAATAAATCCAAACTAGAATCCAATACTGACGCACATATAATATTCTTGAAGTTATCACAAGTTAACAATAGCAAGGAGCCAAACATTAGTCTCTTGTTGTGGACATACTTGCTGTAGTCCACTGAGGTGTTTGAGATCCTCTCGCTCCAAGCAACATCTATCAAATGACCAACTTTGTTGTTGCTAACATATGTGCGTATTACACGTACTTTGGGATATACCCTAAAATAACATACATATATATTTTTTAGATATAATATTATTTATAATTCTATAATTCAAATAATAACATAATTTGAATGTTATAGTTGTAAAAAGTTGTAAAAGTTGAATGTCATAGTTGTCAAAAATATTACTAATATATATATATATATATATATATATATATATATATATATATATATATATATATATATAAATAAATGTTTTTTACAGTCAGAATTTTATATGGTTATTAATTATTGAACTATTCTTAAATTAACACATAATATTTTTTATAGCTTAAATATAACATTTTATGGATTTTTTCTTACCTTATATTTTCATGTCTTCTCTTTTGGATTAGCTAAATATTTGCCTGAAAATTAATACTTAAAATGTTTTTGTTTTATTTAATATATTTAGATAAGAACAAAATATCTTTTATAATAATTTAAGTTTAAGATATACAACTTCCTTTCTATTTTATTTCAAACTAACTCCAGCATAACGGAAATAATCCTGTGTTTTACAAACATAGATGCACCTAGACCCATTGGCCCGGCAAGGCAACTAACCACTAAACCAACAGATTGTCAAATCTGTCCTTAAGTCTGTCCATAAATGTTATATAGTTGTATAATTTTATTCTTAAATTGCTTGTTAAATATCAAAGTCTGTGAGACAGTGATGAAAGAAAACTAAGCTGAGTTTGATGTGTGGTTCTTATCAGACCAGGGCACATTGGAACTCTGATAGCCATAATTTTAAGTTGGGGAGTGTCTTTACAGAAAGGCTTATTTAGAAAAGTATAGTATCAAAATAGGCATTGACAAACAAATGATCACTAGTATTGATTCAAAGTGGAGTTATAAATAAATAAAAAATAAATATATCCTGTTTGTACATCATTGAAATATATATACTGCATTATATAAATAGTAAAATCTAACCCATAAATTTTTTATCATAGAATAACTATTATATCAATGAATAATAATTATATATCAGATGAATAGTATAATGTTTACCAACTTATTCCTTCTCTCAATGGACCAAAGTAGTCCTCCCTCAACAGTTTAAATTGCAGATCCAAGTAGTGCTCCACTGATGGATAAGCTCCGTTTACAATATGGGGTATAATTTTCACATTGTTTGTTCGCAATAAATCCTCCTTGGAGGGAAAGATATTAAGATTTCTAAAGTTATCTGGGTCGTCTATTTTTAGTTTACTTGTATTTTTATCTACCTGAAGATTTAATAACACTTATATGAAACATTATTTTTTATTAAAATGCATAATTTATTATTAATAAAAATATAATACATACATTAGTAATTGATTCAGACATCTCCATCTTTAATTGATGAACTCGTTCATAAAACTTTTCACTTATTGGTTCCATATGTTCCTCTTGGACTCCCAAAGCACTTAACTCTGCCACCTCCAGCAAATCATACAAATCTTGCAAAGTTTTACCGTACACACCAAATTGAAACATTGCATTACAAAGTTCAAACACTTGCATATAAAATGCTTCCAAATCTTCCCATAGTTGGCAATTCATTCGTTTGTCAGCTAGTTTAACATTTGGAAGGTCTTGTAAATAAGTCTTCAGTTTAATTATGAAGTCTGATTTTTCAAATTTATTTCTTAACAAATTAACGATTTTTGATTTCTCATTTAACTCCAAAGATTTATACACCGAGGCTAATATTTTAACAATCAATACAATAAAATCATCTTTTAGCTCAGCATTAAAAAGGAGCCAGAAGCCTGGTCGATTAGAAAGTTCCAAATTCAAAATAGGAGGTTTCAAGTAAGAAATGTCCAGTAACCTTTTAAAACCTATGTGTTTTTTTTCTATTTCTTGAAATTTTGGTGAAGGATCAGTAGTTTCTTCGTTGTTAAAAGCAGAAGTATTTGGTCTAGTTTCTTCAATGACTGTCCCATCAAACCAATCGATTCGTAGAGATTTATAGTGTTCAGTCATAATAAATTTATTTAGAAACTAATACAACCAACACAAAATACAAAAATCACTATTATATTTTAAGTTTATTCTTTATTTAGAAAATAACAAATGTCAAGTCGTGAATTATTGTGTCATAACTGTCATGTTTGTTGTCAATTTAACGTCAAAACTTCAAAACAGAAAATTCACACTATATAAAAAAAGACAGTCTGGGTATTTACATTATTTGTTTTATGAACGGAAATGAATGTTGATAAATGTTAAAATAAATTTACAATTTTGGTGTTAGGGTTATATGACAATATTTATAAAAATGGTGGTAATAAATCGACTGAGCAGTAATTTAAATGTATTTGATTATGGCACAGTGGGGACAAGGTTTTATGAATTTGTCTACCGTATTAAAACTAATATTTAGGTATTATTTGAGGCCATATAGTAATTTACTTATAGGATTAAGTGGCAAATGGATAGTGACAAGTGGGTCCACACGGTAAAATTGTGTTGTTGAATATTCAAATTGCATTGTTGCAAATACGATTTGAAAAGATGCATTTTTTTTCCTATTGTTAAGGAATGGAATTAAGAGGATAAACGAAGAGACTTAAAGAAGGGTTGGGTATCTGGCTCTCACTCAACTTAAATAATATATTAATAAGTAGGAAGTAATTTTATTTAAAATATTTTATTATTATTAACTAATAATGAAAAGAAACAAATGAAACCGATATACAAATAGAATAGTTATAAATAAGGAACAATTAAAGAAAATTAAATACACATATATATATATATATATATATATATATATATATATATACATTTATAAATGTTAGCCAAATATAGTCATAATAATAAAAATCTAACGAAATAAATAAAAATCAAAGAGGTACTTTAGACTTTCATACAAGCGGTAATCATTTTTATTTATGTAGACTTATTGTATTAAAGGACCTGCAATGTTAAATATATATATATATAATAATTATAGCACTTAATTATTTATATATTCGTGGTCCGACATAACCCCAGCTTTGTTAACTCACAAATTCGCACCCCATTAATGTAAAACCACCCGAAATCCTTAATTAATGAACCAATCTGGTTTGGTGGGATTAATCTAATCTAGTCCAACCAACTATTAACTTGTAGGTTATCCTTCAGGTCTAAATGACCCTAAAACTCGGGATGCTCGTAAAAACGTCGCAAGAAATAGTTTTGGGTCCAGGGTTGCCAGATTTAAGATAAGATCTTAAAATAAAACTGTTTTTTTTGTAAGATAACAGAATAAAAGATAATCTTTTGTGCTTCAGTTGTAATTAATATGAATTTCTACATGTATGAATATAGGATTTACATATTGAAATGAATATAGATCAAAAATGCACTAAAAATGCTTCATCACCTCCGGCATAAAGATGACTATAACATATAGAATATTAAATTCATTAAGTCAATTAACGACATTGAGGCTCAGTTGGAACGTGTACGAAGAGGTAGCAGGTTCAAATCAACAAATTATTTTTTTTATTATTTTATATTGATTTTCAAATGTATGAACACAATGTGTAAAATATCTTATAAAATAATAACTTTTATTATATTCAAAATTTATCATCACAAAATCTTTCAATAAATTTAATAGTATGCACCTCTATATATTGTCGTTCGTAAAATGCAAATGCAGACAAACGCTAGTAATAAATAAATTGTTATTTACTACTAGCTTTTGGCCACGGCTTTGCTCGCGTGAAAGGGGGATAAAGAGAATATACTTATAAAAATTAAATGTCTATTGTAACAGACAGTGACAACACCCTAACGCTCTTTGACCAAAGAATTGTTTATCCTTCGGAAACCTTTTATTTTTCTGGCAAACGTAGCTTGCTAGCTTGTATCCTTTCTCCAGGTTATGTCTACTCAAAATTGTATACAAATCCAATCCGTACTTCTATCGTGATTGACGGACAGAACACACTTTTACATATACATGTTTGTAGAAGTTCGTGTTATTAGGTTAATGGTACAGAAATATTTTAAATTTTAAAACCATTATTACAGTTCAATCATTTAAATTACAAAAAAGTTTCTATGAAATGAGCATTTACTTGTAAACCTTAACAAGGTCATTAACCTTTTTCCGTTATCTGGACACTTGATTTAAAACTATCGATATTTTCCTGTTAACTTTAGTGAGTGAGTTTTGTGCGTTAGAAATATATATTATAGGTTACTGTATCCTTAACTTTATATGTATGTCTATATATTTCTAGTACCTAGTATTTTTTATGTCGATTGGTGTGTCATAGACAGGCTCATCCACTTTGGTTTTATTTCTTATGTAACATTGCAATCCTTTTTGGACCTTTTTATCAGAACAATCAATATGAACCTTATTTGTTGGTATATAAGTTTTATTTTCGAATACAATGCTGGAGATGTAAAACTAACACTTGCAACAAACGCTGTAACAATGTGATTCCGCAATATCGAGAAAACCAATCTCATCTGATCCCTGAGGACTTGTTTTTGAATTCATCGCAATCACAACTCCTATAGTGGATAGTAACACCCTTTTCTAATCAGTCAGAACAGTTTCATACGTGATAAATATTGAAATGTTTTCTAACATTACTTCTAACTTCTGATTCTAACTTTTAAATAGGATTCTGTATTTTAGTTTGTCTGAAGAACGATGAAGGAATATTATAAAAAAAAAACAAAAATGAATTTATCACATCAAAGACACACACACACACACGCACACGCACACGCACACGCACACGCACACGCACACGCACACGCACACGCACACGCACACGCACACGCACACGCACACGCACACGCACACGCACACGCACACGCACACGCACACGCACACGCACACGCACACGCACACGCACACGCACACGCACACGCACACGCACACGCACACGCACACGCACACGCACACGTACACGCACACGCACACGCTAGTCGAGGGATAAATAAGTATCTTCTATATAATTATTGCATGTATTTGTTAATTATATAAAAAGATTAAAGAAGGATAACAGTGTATGTGTTATGTACTATTACAGAGGTCGTAATGAATAATGATTAATGACTGGAATTAATAATACTAATTATGTTTTTGTAATTAAAGATTAATAACAGAATCCGTCTTTCAAGTTATTAGTGACAATTAAGGATAATTAATAATTGATTCCGTCTCTGAATTAAATTTCTAAAGTATTATTCAATAGTTTTTGTGTGCTCATTAACATGTACTTCGCATTAATGATTATGGAGAAAAATTTAAATGATATTCTGAATGTTTTGTACAAGGATCATGGTATCAATAAAAAAAAAAAATTATATGCAGCAAATAAATTTACTAATTATTTAACTAGGGGCGCGAACCAGACCTCGATCTTGACTTGCTGCGCTCGCAAAATCTCGGTAGAATTTTGCAAATTGAGCGAAGCAAGTAACCCATCTTCAATTCAGCGTTTAAAGCTGAAACCGACAGCCAAAAAATAGAGAATAATCAAATATCAAATAGCGAAATTTTAATGAACGAACAGTTCGTTCTTTTCTCGGATGGATGTATGGATGTCTGTGGACAGGAAAAATTTTCATTACTGTCGAGAGATGGCGCTGTTTATAATTTACTGATTTAGTTTATTTACATATTTAATCATATTACTATTTTGTATTATTATTAATCACACTTTTTTGTAATTTTTAGTAATTATAAATAAACATGGATTTAACATTTTCTTTTCTTCAATAAATAACAATAATTTTATTTAAAAATCATTTGTTTTTTTATTAACATTTATAATTTCTTCAAAGTTCGTTCAGGAAATACCCTGGGTATCTGCATCTTCACTGGTTTTACATTGAAGTCTATGGGACTGTCATTTTATGGTGATTATTCCTCAACGACATGAGATTTTTTAACTTTTTTTTTTTGAACCATCGCTATAAATGTGCAACATTTCGTGAAGATCGGTAAAGCCGTTTTCATGCCAACCCCCGACATGGGACGCCAAAGTCTCACAAAGAGCGCTCCGCTCGCTTCGCTCAATGAAACAAATAAATTAACTTATTACTTAATAACAGTAGGATGGAAATACATTTATTCTGAAGACGTCGAATACCATTATGTAGATAATAATTAGCCTATTGCGTGTATAATATAATAGGATACCCGATCAAATAACAAAATTATTAATTATTATATTTCAATTATTATTATTAATATTTCAGACTTGTACTTACTCGTTCAAAACAAAACATATAAACGTTAATATATTTAACAAGTTAAAAAATATATTTTATAATTATTTTAAATCTCAATTTTAAGTAGTTACTATGTGTTAAATCAGTGAACGAATTTTATTAATAATAATTGAAATATATATAGCTTCACGCCATATCCCTTGCGAGGTAGCCAGAGACGACGGAGCGCCAAACGCTATAATAGTCCCTGCATACCTCTTTCGCCTCGGCCACAGACATCAACCTCTCCATACACGCCAACATGTTGACAATTGGTAACATACGTTATGTAAAGGTTAAAGTTCAAAATTCATTAATTAGAGGTAAATAATACTTTATATTGATATTGCAATGTTTCAAAACTCGTTATAAGAAGATTTTTAACAAATGAAATGAAATTTGTAACGTAAAGGAATATTTAATATGAACTGTTGTTAACGTTTCTGGGGATTTCGGAAAATTTATTAAATCGAGAAATTCTGTTTTATTGAGGTTTTATTATAATAAAAATATTTGCAAGAGAAAATATTTGACGTTTCGAAAAAATGAGATCGTGTTTCGTATTTTTTATATTTAATGAGGTTCGTTTATCAGAATAAAGAAAAGAAAGGAAAGATAATTGAACATATTTTTGTAATATAAGGTGATTTATAAAAGAAATAATATTACTACTACTGTAGGCAATACTACTAATGTAGTGTTCAGTATTTCTAACAGATAAATAACAGTTCAATATTTATAACTAAATCATTAAAGTTCAATTATTCAATTAATTATATGAATACGAATAAACAGGATTTCAAGTCAAAGAATGAAAACGGATATGGAATAAAAGGAACGGTCTTAGGGAATCTAATACATCCCGGAAAGTGTTATTTCATTGCTTCCTCATACATTATCTTACGTCTAAAAGGATATCAATAGAAAGAGAGTCAGAGTTCGTTCAAGGACTAACATAAAATAGCTTGAATTTATTTTGCTTTTAATCATGGCGACTTTCGTTAAGAATATAAATGTATTACAAACAGTACTTGTTAGATTTAAACATATATTTTTATTTCTTTTAGTGAATAAAATATTAAGAGTGTATTTCATTTATATAAATCTATCAAGAGCATTCCTTTTACCATATTATTTAAGGTTGTGTTTTATTAATATAAAGTTTCTTTAATTATATAAATTTAAGCATCATAGACACTTCTGAATTAAGTAGAACTTGTTCTACTGACATATACTAGGATCCGCCAACCGTGCGCGCCGGGTGTTGAGCTGAGCCCCACTCCTTTCTTCTTTTCTTGATAACTTTTGAATGGCTAAATATTTTTTAAATCTGTTTTCGCTATAACATCCGCGTTAGGCTCAAACATACATGAGAAAATTTTTAGCTAATTATCTCGTCGCATTCTGGAGACAACTAAACACAAAAAAGGCCTCCATAACGGTTAAGAGCAATAGCAATAATATTGTGAATTTTCTAACTTCATACACATACAACTGAGTTACGTAATATGTGTATATTGTATTATCAATATGTGATGTAAGTAACCCTTGGACCGTGTTTAGTTCTAAAGTTATTTAACATGTTAATATGTTGTAAGCTGTTCTACTACAAGTTGTAAGTAATGAGAATATAAAACTAATGTACCACTAGATTTTGATGACGTTATTTTTATATTAATCCATAAATGATGTTTCTTGTGTCGTAAATGTTTTTAAATGATAAGGTATTGTTTGTGTGTTATTTTGCGTTTGTGTTTATTTTGATCCACGCTTTAATTGCAGGGAAATCCGTGGGCAAATAATTAGTGTTAGTGACTCGATATTGGTAACAATTCAGATTCACATATAATAATTAACTCTTAGTATTTCATCACTTAAATCACAATCGCATTATAGACAAAGAAATCTTTTCTTCTTATGATATTACTCTAGCAAAATAAATTCTCATAATTATAATTTTTATTATTTGTATTTTATTATAAAAATACTGAAGTGGATTGTTACATACAAAATTAACTACATTCACTTGCGTATTAACGAAACTTGTAACTTATTGTTAAAACAGAAAGAAAAGTAATTTCACACCTGAATGATACTGACAGATAGATTAATAAGAGAGAAGCTTTAAGAAACCAACCATTGAGATTAAGAAACATTTTACATTTACTTGAAAGAGTTTTAGTTTATTTAATCAAACCATTGAACTATCGAGTTCTACGCTTATAACCTTCAAAACAAATACAGCACTAGATGTAGTAGTAATATTGATTACTGGTGATTTGTTAAAACCACATATTTTATTAGTTTTACAAAACCAGTAACTTTTATATTGATTCACGAATTAATAATAGAATAAAGATTCAATGTTTCATATCAATATAATAAAGTTATTTCATTTCAAACTGGTTGTGTCTAAAGTATTATAATTAATTATCTTACACGTCCTCGAAGATGTTTATAGTCTACCATAATGTTAACATTAGAATGGACAGAGATGGACTAACATAAGATTATATGAAACAAACAAAATATAAGATAATATGTCAAGTAAATAACAGCATGTATGTACTATAACTCTGTTTTGTATTTAGTATTCAGATCGTGTCAATTCCTGAACTAATCTGTCTGATTTACATGACTCGTGTGATAAATGCGTACGGATTTCGCAAAGCTTTGGCAATTTTTATAACTTATTTAGTTATGAAAGAGATTTAATTTTCATTAATTAATAACTAAATAATACAAGTTTGTGTATGTGTCTGTTCATACGTTTGTTTGTTTTGTATTTTACAAAAACCCCGCTGTGAGCTGCACTGCCGTGAACAATAAATTAATAATATATATATATATAATATCATATGACATATCTTTTTATTTAATAAAAACGCTAAAAAAGCTTCTTTGTATTAAGCTTCATTATCTCGGTGTTATTTGAACTTCATATTTAACACACCCCTATGTCTCATATGAAACATATAAAAGAATTTCACTAATAAATTATATTCTTTTTTTTTCTTCGTAGGTAATAAAGAATATAATATCTTACAAAGGGTTTCTTTACTAAGTTGTCTTATTTTCATTATCTAAACACGCTCTATGCAGGAAGCAGTTTTTTCTTATATTGAATAATTTTATGTTGTTGTGTGTAAGGTAGAGTTCTAATGTAATATGCGTATCTGTACACATATATATTTAGGTATTATTTATATTATGATTAAGAGATGTTATCTTTATTAACAAAATGTTCAATATCGAGCCACATTCTATTGTCACTGTTTGACTTCATGAAATACAATTTTTTGTAAGTCAATCAGAGGAACCTGAAAGGCGACAAAGGACAAAGTACTGACGCCAAGTTGTCACAAATGAAGGCGAATTTAGTTAATACCTACATAGCTTTAAATGTGAAACTAGTCAGGCTTGTGACTGTGACAAACAACAGAAGAAACAGTGATACATGAGCTGCTGGAATGTCCTAAACACTTATAAACTCGATTGGAGGTAGAAACAGATCTGGAAACAAATTTAGACGGCGTGTCAATAAAATACATTTTGACAATATATATATACTTATGAAATACTGTAAAAATACATTTTGACAATACATATGCTTATGGAATACTGTATTGAAAACGATACAATAAGAAATGAGAAGAACAAGAAAAGAAAACAATTAAAATAACAATAACATCATATAAATTTAAGCAAACAAGATATATTAACAGCTTAATGAAATGATATCACCCAAATACATGTACACAAATTAGATAAAGGAAATGGATAGGGAAACTAAGAAACGGTTGAAAAAATGCTAGTAAAAAATAAGATTATCATATATTTATACTTTATTGGTTTAAACAAATGTACTTAAAACACATTAAACCTAATGTATCAAAATAAATATTTTATTGAGGTTAAGATCAAAAAGGAAATTGGCTTAGCTTTTACTGCAAAATGTTTACCTTATCGGTTGGAGTTGTAAAACTACATCGTATACAATTTCACTCTGTTCCATAAATCCCTGGTTAGTTATTTAAGGCTCACATAAAGAGGTTTAACTGCTTTTAACTTTAAAGGTTTTGTAACATGAGACCTTTGTTCTTTATTATTTAACACTTCTAGAGAATTCTGTTTGTGTCATATGATGTAATAATTAAAAGCTCGCTTTTGTGTAATCTCCATATTATTACGAGTATATTACAATGCTACTGGAGGAATGACGCTAAGTGCTCGTAATATAATAGAAATAGTACACTCTTGAGTACAAACAAGATTGATACTCACTGTCACTGTAAGTCACGAATCACAATAAGAATTGCTTCAGTAAATCTTGATTTCTTCCTGTTGTGTCGGGTAAATACTTAGGGGCTATTGCTTTTTTATTTATGAGTTAGATTCTTGAGCAAATTATTCACATATATTTTTGTATTCAACCAGGATATGAACTATTTTAAATTGAAATTCTTTTTTCTTTTTTTTTTGTGAAGATACAAGCTCACCGTGACAAGTTTGTTTCTTTGAGAATGAACGTCACATTATGCTTTATAACTCCACGACATATCTCAAAGTAAATCTTAACTACAAAGTTATTTTGTACGAGATTCAGATCTATTTAAATAATATGTTTTATCGTTTTTACTGAGGGACTTTTTAGTCTTTTTATTTATGTTAAGCATTTATTTTCGCCGTCCATATCATATAATATAACCGGTGTTCAAAAACAAATATATCTGAGAATATCTGTTTACTGGAACATTAATTGCGATTATGGTAAATATGACCCTTAAAGGTATTTGAAAAACCTCAGATTAACATTACAATTATTCATTACACAACCTGCACGAATTAGATCGATTGATCGTTGATTGTAGATAAATAAATCAATGGATGTAACGGATTGACGGCTTATTTTGATTGGATAATAAAAAAAATACAAAATGAATTCAAATAATATCTTAAGATGAGAGTGAGACAAGGAAGTTATTTTCATCTCTTGAGAGGATTGATCTTTTGAAAAAGTTTGATCACATTAAAGACTTAGTAAACGCACACACATACCACGCCTTCCACATAACGTATGACGTGAACTTTATAACTTTAAATGAAATAATGTAAATAAATTATTTCACTCAATTCAAACTATATATATTTTTATTTCTTAAAATTTATATTTGAAAAATTACCTTCAGAAACCAAACCCGCTTGTTATATAAAATGGTTGAAGTTAATGAGTTATGTTTAACGATTTACACACTTTTTATATTTTATCAAATATAAGAAAAGGATTTGGAAAGTGTGTTTGTGTATTAAAACCGAATGCTAACATTCTTTATTGCTTTTTTATTAAATATGGAACCATATAATAGCACTATCCTATGTCATTCATACATCGTTATATTCAAATAGTTTAAATGACACTTAGAAGGGTTACAAAAAGAAAACCCAAATTTTACTATAAACTATCTGAAAGTAACAATACAATAAATAAATACTTTCGTATTTATAACAATTGTTAGAAACTTTACGAATGCTTTGTCTTAAATTATTAATAGTGTTTATGCTTATAAATATTAAAATATAATTCCTTACCTTTGTGATACGAAGGAGAATAAATCACAATTTACTGTAGCAAATATTACAATGATTCTATGTTGCTGACATTAAAGATGTAAGCTGTTTAGAGATTTACTGCAGCGAAATATCTGACACCGAGTCTTTGGAGAATACTTGTATTAAGAAAGCGTTTCATAAAGGTCATTGACATTAAATAATGTTTAATATATGTTTATATAACTTCAATTTAATTAATGTTGCATCAACATGCTCTTGTATGATGTGAAGCGATGCTCATCGAGGATAAGATTTTTATTTAAATGCAATTTTTTTTAATCATATATATAAGAATTATTTATTAATTACGAATAAATGTAATTATTTATAAAAACAATAAATAATAATTAAGAACTAATGATTAAAATTTGTATTCTCAAGTCGCGAGTGATATTTATTTTAAATTATACGTTATTACAGTGGTATTTTATACATTGTAAATAAAGGCAGCGATCCATTTATTTTTAACAAAATATCAAGATAATTATATATTCTAAGAGATGTTAAATTAAATATATAAATATATTCAGTATGTAAATTTGTATTAAATAGATTATGTAAAAATATTAAAATAATTATTCTTGTATTTTTTTAATATTTATATTGTTTATTAATTAGTAGTTCAATCTATTTTAAATAATGTCAAGTAAAAGGAACAAAGTAATAGAGGGGTTGTTTATAACTTGGTATCAAAGCGGGCGTCAGCTAGCTACGAGTGACGAAAGCACCCATAGTGCTGAAAGTCTAACTCGGTATATATACGCGCAATATCGAACTTTTTATACAGGAGACCTTCTGGTATGAGTGTGGTATTTTTAGAAAGCCCTTGGCCCATAGACCCAGAAAATGCATTTACACTTAGCAATATACCCACCCACCTCCTCCACCTCTACGGCCGTTTGAAACATGAGACTAAAATTTAGTTTTTGGCTCCGCACAAGTATAAAATCATTATTTTCATTTTTGGGTTTTCCTGAAGGTTCTCAAGACCTTTCCAACAAGCCCAAAAACGCCAAAATCCGACCACCGGTTGATGAGATATGGCATTTTGAAAATTTTGACTGGCGCCTCCATCGATGATTACTTGAAAGTACTTTGTATGTTCGTAGTTTCAACCGATTTTGTTCAAACTTTCAGGGATTGAAGTACATCAAAAACTAAGACTTTTTTGTTCTACGACTTTTCGATTTGGCCGCTATGTTGGCCGTGGCTGGCCCTCGAAAGGCCAAAAATGGCCATTTTTCGTAGAGACACTTTGGCCGAACCAGTTGCCGTGCATTGACAAATTGGGCATCATTGGAAAGGTCTCAAGCTCTTCTTTTAAATGATATCCATTTTGATGGCAAAAACATTTTTTGGCGTAACATTTTTGGTCAAAAACCAAAAAATGGCCGACTGTCGGGGACATGGGCATTGGCCATTTTCTAGAAAACGGCGACAACGATTTTTTCTAAAATTTCCTTATTTGTAGCCCCAAATTAGAGCTAAAATTTGGTATATAGCACATATCTGGGAAAACTGGTTATTTTGAAATATGGCCGTGAGAAGTTAAAAAAATTATGAAAAATGACCAAAAAATGACTTTTAGAGCCAGAATCTTACTAACAACACGGTTAAAATTCAATTGACATCGAAAAAAAATAGATTCCATAAGATACCAATTCCCACTCATGTGTATTTCTAATCATGATAATTTTACTAGTTGCACAGTGAATAAACTCACTAACGCATTGCCGACTGTAAAAATAAAACAAAATTTACAGAAAAAAATCCGAATGCTGAAGAAAATCTGTTTTGAAGCAATGAGTTAAAAAAATAAATGGTAAGTGAAAAAATCAAATAAAAAAAAAAATCGGGCACCTGTGGTGTGGAATCGAACCCGAGGTCTCGTCTTTGTCATTACAACGCTCATCCTCTGAGCCAAAACACTCTCATTTTGTCAGAGGCAACTATTCTATATAAATTTTAATGTGTTCGGAAAAATTTTAATGTGTTCGAAACGTTGCCAAATTGCCTTGATCAGTCTAATAAAATAAAAACAAAAATGCAATTTGTGCAATATTTTGAGCACATTCACATTTTTTGGGTTTGTTTACGTTTGTGAATAAAAAAGTTCGTGTTTTTTTTCGTCGCAAAATTCATATCAGGAGTTTTGTGTCAGTGTATTAGCTTTCGTCACTCGGTATTTACTTCGTTGAGAAGTTTTTGTTTTGATTTAACTCTACGCGCCATTGAAGAGTCATGATTCGCATTGAGCTTTACTTTACTCTGTGCTACTCGGCTCGTATTATAAATTATATTTGAATAGTTTTCTTCATATATTTAATTTGGAACAAAAAGTATGACAGTAGATTACCATCGACATATATTGGTTACACCCACATCGACGACATTGGTTTACAAATGTTGCTTAAAAATTATAGGTCAAATTATTACGATCAAGATGTTATCTTTGCAATTAAATCTTACAGCAATCCTGTTTCAGATCTGAAATAAAACGATAATTTAGGACTGAAGAGGTAATACAATATTATACTAAAAGTGTAGTTGGAGTCGTTTCTTAATTTGTATTCTGAATTTTATATTTTTGAAACATTAAAATAACATTGCAATACTATTACATGTAAAACTATGTTTATTAAAATACATAACTTCATGTAGCGTACACTTAAGTTAAATGGTAATAACAAAAAATATATATCATATTATCTCGTTGCCAAGTCAATAGACGACTAATAACGTAACTTAGAAGAGAATTATAATAAATATTATTTTTAATCATTATCATTAAAAGTACAAAGTAAATGTATATTGTTATTTTATGAATGCTATCAAGGTTAATTGGCTACCTCCAAAGTATTTACAACATTTTATTCAAAGATTAACGAATATCTATATTCCTTAGGTCTTCAATTATATTTATCCTTTAAGCAATTCTGTAATAAAGAAAAGGATCTGTAATAAAGTTTTATTTCTATTAAAAATGCCTGAACCAACCATTTTTAGTAATTTCTTAGGGTTAAATTTAAATGACACGTGTGTAAGTTACAACACTTAAAACACGTTTATTATTATAATTACAGATGAGAGAGCGTTGTTCTTGTTAATTGAACTTTAATTACCAATTATCGGTGGTTAGATTAAGATATATTGGACGAGCACTCCTCGTGTACACAATGATTTATTTTATATTTATCCGACTACTACTGCTATATTTATATATATCACGTGAAAGTTTGTTTTAAGGTTTGTCTTTAACTGTGTAATAAATACTTTTATGTATTTTTGTAAACAGATGCCTGCCTCTCTTAAAGGGACAGCTACTTTCAGCAGCAGAAAATACACTTTGCGACTATTTGTCATCACAAGTCGCGAGTGCTTTGACACGGTACATTACTTCAGTTATTACTTTATAAGGCGCTCCTCGCTCTCTTCTACACCAGCACAACCTCCTTTAAAGTAAATATTATAAAATATAACAGTATATTCATAATAATCATACATTTAAGTACCTTTTAAGATCAATCAACGTAGAAAGTATTTTCTTAAAACTCAATGACTAAAATCATCATTGAACTGATTTCAGGTGTCTTTAGCACTCTACTTTCAAATTCCACACAAATTGGAGGATGTTCAGAATTAGTAAGTTAGTTAAATTTAAAAGAAAGCACGTAGAAGGAAAGCAAGGGATAAAGTAGGAGTACTTTAATCCTTTAAGAAATCATTTTGCATAAAATCTAAAATTTGCAATTTTAACTCAATAAGAAAATACCACTTATATTTATATAATCATAGTTATGTATTAATATTATCATTATAACTAATATCATTAATTGTATTTTAATTTTCATTGTTCATATGTTTATACAAGTTTCCAGAGTGTTAATACATTAAATCTCACAATATCCAGAGCGGTTAAAGTAGTCATAAATAGTGTTAAGTACTTACTCTGTTGCTGTACCTACTGCAGTATACTACACATGAGACTATTTATTATCTCCACAACAATAGATTATGTTACAGATTTGATATACTCGTACCTTGTACACAATTGGGTCATATTGAGTTTACTATAGATACTATAGATAGATCAGGATTTAAGTAGCGTAGCAAATTTCTATAATATTATCATCCTTCGTATTTAAACATCTGTTAGAATTACATTATTATAATAAACTAATTAAAACGTAAAAACAAGTGACATTTATTATAGCGTTCAATATTCACTAAATTTTAAAGTTTAATTATAAATTATTTTCTAAGAAAGTATGTTATTTTAAAGTGCATGTTAAAAAGATTATTGTATTTCTTATCCTAAATGAAGAGTTTTATGAAATAATGACAACGCCTTTACTCAATATTTAGGTATTTTTCAGATATTACTACTATTATTACTACTACTGATATTATTTTGAGTGACAAAAAAACAGGTTTTCAAAGTTACAGATAAATCCTCTTATTATTTTATTACATGTATGGATATTGCATTTGATAAATATTTCATAATAATAATTTACGTATTACTGGAACAGTTGTAGATAATAACATAAATATATATATAATATATTATTTCACATGTTTCGGAGAAGAGATTGGATTTCTCATATTTAATGAGATTCGTTTATCAGAATAATAAGAACGGAAAGGACGAAGGGAAAAATGAACATATTTTTGTGTATCTTATGATATTTATAAAAGAAATGTAATATAATAGTATGATAATATAAACCACCAGTTGTAGGAAATAACAAAATATGTTGTGTTAATTATTTCTTATACATTATTGTTATTATATGTTCTGATTTACAATTAATATTATTAATAATTATACCGAACATATTCTTCTATAATAACTAACTAATATCACTACTATAGTTTGGTGTTAAATAATAGAAACGACTGAATTTTATGAGGAAAGATGAAAGGCATGTAATCCAATGAGTGCTGGGTATGGTATTGGAGGGATGAACAAGTAGAGGACCGCCGAATAAAATATGAATTGATTGCGTGAAAGACGATATGAAGAAGAAAGGAATGTGTATAGAGATAATGAGTTACAGGAGCATATGAAAGGAAAAACATTACACATAACTACGCCGATCCCAAAATTGGTAAAAGTGTAAGAATATCTCTAGTATATTTCGAATTACTTTTTAACGAAAAAAAACTTCAAGCGGCTTTATATATTTATTTCACATGATAACGATTATTAAGATAATGTTATTTTATAAAATGAATGTAACACAAAATAAGAAATAAATGTGTAATCTGGGGGTGCGGTGGTTTGGGACTTTCTGCAATAAATCTTAAAGTAATCACGGAGTTACATCTTTACTCCCCCGTGCTTTTAACCTGTCAACATATTTATATGTTACTTTTTACTTGATAATACAAAGAGTTCTTGTATAAGAATATATCTACACAGTGAGACAACGAATTGAAAAACAATATTTGTTAGTTTATTTCATGTTAAAATATATTATATATTAAAAAAAATCTGGAATTGAAGATTTTTTCCAGATTTCAGATTGAGTTTAAATCATAAAGAAATATGCTTAATGCCGTATTTTCTGATTCTGGCATAAAATATGAGCTATAAATTCGACTGACCGTTGAGCCAACGCTTTGTACAAAGTCTTTAAAACTGTCACATTGTTTACTCAACCACAGTCGGTGTTAAGTCAATTAATACAATTCACTGAATTATTTTTTCATGAAATGTTAATTTTATTTTGAATTACACCAACTTATTATGATATTATTTATGATATGATTTATAAAAGAAATGATATACTCTTTCTACCTAATACTACCTCGTTGTAGTAAATACAAGACTGTATCACGATCCTTATTAAACATCATAAATAGTTGTATAATCTTAATAATAATATGAAGTTCCTCTTCGGTCATTATATTAAAATTATTAAAAAAACTTAAGTTTAAAAGTTTTTATATGGTTTAAGATAAGTTTTAGATATGATGTTGTTGAGAAATTATTAGACACTTTGTCAAGCTTTATATAGATGTAACAATTTGTTGTATCCCATTGACCTGTAGAGTTTCGTAGTTGTAAAATTAATGTTATGTACAATATTTTATGTCAAAATTCCTAACCTATGTATCATATTTAATCATAACCATAACTATTAGTAACAGACTCAAATTTATATGTACCATTGGTCATACAGACAAGTTATCACACATACAATGTCCACTGCCAAATTTATAATCTGCAAAGTGTAATGTAGTGGGCAAATACATGTTTAAATTATTTCATCGTCAGTACTAGCCAACTTTTATTGTTCGGTTTTATAAAATTGAGTTTGATACGATTTCTATTATTTTAATTTTGTTAATAGAGCCACAATATATGAGAACCATATCAAGATCGTATCACGATATCAAGTACATCTTTAAAAAGAAAATTATATGTAGAATGTTTAATTCAACGCGGTGGCTCAGTTTATAGTAGGTATAGTGTACAGTAGTCGAAGTATTTAATCCTGCCTCGTTTGTATTTTTAATCATTTAATATTATTTAAAAATTCAAATATTAGATATCCTTAAACACGGGGAAACTGCCATATAGCTACCACTATATAAAATATAAATGTCCCATCAATCTATACTATTTCTACGAAATGTAATCTTTTACTACATTTCTCCAAGTAACGTCTTGTTCCAAATCTTTTTATCCCTTCCATAAAACACAAGTGACGCGGTTTTCTTACCGAGTATCAACGACACCTGTGTTTAGTTTGAAAACGACTCTTTTATTTTAGTAACTTATATATATTATTCATATTCATCTTATTTTATTCGCGTTCTCATAACATATAGAAAATGACCTCCTTTGTCAGCCTGTTAGACTCGATTCGTATAATGTGAGAATAGAATTCGTCTTAAATAGAGATTTATTGGACCGAGCAGAGGATATAAAAATAACAAATGAAAGAACAGAAGGTTTCTTCAATGTTTTATTACCCTCATTCCTCAAAATATCTCAAATTTATTAACTTTAGAGATATATGTAATGGAATCTTTATCGAGAGTCGGGAGTTATTAACTTTGAAATTGCCTGATGTATAACTTTGTTTTGTGTAAACTAGAAAACGCTAGGTTCCTTAGCAATAGACACGTAATATAAACTTAAACATAAAAAGCGATAAAGCTTAAAACTTATAAAAATATAGTTTTAACAACTGTTTTATTACTCTCATATAGCAGTGAGCGAAGCTATAATAAACAATAGTTGTTACACGATACACATAAAATGTAATAATCATGATCTAGTTGGGAATTCTATTCGGGAGGATGTAAAATTTTTATTGCTTGGGAAATCTTATATTCGTTGCTTGGGACTCCATTCGGTTTTATTTATAAGTTTGGAATGGTCCTTTAAGTATATCGCCGAATCGTTATGATTCGTAAATGTTTAAATATTTCTTTTTTTTAATGTTTACATAATATTTTAATGTTTGGTAAAGATGAAATACCTAGATATTAAATATATTTAGTAACTCCTTTCACTTCTCAAATTTCATAATTTAATTTAAGTTATAATGCAACTTCCCAATAAATTATAGACGTTATTTTTGACGACGAAGACCGAAAATAAAATAAATAGAATATTCCATTGATTCTGTAATTAGAAACTAAGTAGTTCAAATAAAATTAGTGCATACACTATATAATGATATTGAAATAATATAAAATCTTATTGAAAAGTAGTGTAGCTGCGGTGCTGAATCTCGCATTCTACACTTAACATAGTGCTGGTAATATTAATATATAATATATGTTAAGGTATTAAGCAATGACTAATAACAAACATATTAAATAATATTTTTGGTTTTATTACACGATGGTAACATTTGTTTTCAAGTAACTAATTTTACTATAAAATTAAAGACTAAACATAGTATTCTTTAAAGTGCACTCAGTAATGTGAAGCTGATTTATTAATGTAAAGCCTACACAGTTAGTAAATATGAAACCACCAATTGTGGCCGCTTAATTGATCGCCTGAATTATGCTGACATATGGTTAAAACATGTGTTGTATATAACTGGCGGTGATTACTTTTACAACCATAACAATAATATATAATTATATGAAATCACAATATTAACGTAAATTGGACCGAATTCTGTCACTATTGTGTTAGTATATTTTGTTGTTTACGATAAATAATTTTATTCATATGATGATTTTGTAAATTATAATTTCCTCTTTCTTTGTTTTCATATCGTTAATTGTGGATATACTGCATATACGTCGCAATATAGGTTTTCGCAATTCACGAATAAATACTTATTCTTATGTAGTTATATAAATAAAAGTTGTTGTTGTTATTTCCAGTTATAATTTTATTCAATTTAAAAATGCGGTACACAATTTAGCACTTTATATAACTTAGAAGTAACATTTCAACAATGGATTAAATAGCTTAAATTTTAACTGCAACTACATTTTAAGTTACATTATTTAATTTTAACTTAAGTTTAAATATTAAACATCCTAGACTATTCTACAAAGTTTCAATATAATACTTTTCTTGTCTGAAACTGATACTGATATGAAAACTTGGTAGCTCTTTTTAAACAGAGATTTAACTTTACAGTTTATATGGAAATCCACAGAACTTTAAAATCTATGTGATTAAGAATTTTAAGTTATTTATTCTAACTGTATAATCTCTATCTGTAACTTCTTATGACATGACAAACGGGAAATCGATTAGTCATGAACTACTTCTCGACTCCGATTCGACGACTATTAACGTTTATAATCACAAGTCTCATTTGGACTTTACGACTCCATTTGTATCAATCATAAAAACGAAATCTTTTTTAATGAGAAAATCATATAAAATCTCGTAAATCGTAATGGAAAAATAATACAGTTAGTTCTTAAGGTTATAAGTCATGGGCTTGAGTGAACGCATACGAGTATATAATAAAGTTATACAAGATATCTTAGACTTTCCTTTTCTTAGTTTTAAATTTAAAATAAAAAATGTATTATTAAATAAATCTTATTATAACATTCACGACCTCTTAGTTGAACGAGATATGTGGAACTTAAGTTGTTGATTCATTTGCAGGTTAGATATTACAATGTATATATTTGACATTGTTAAATTTCTTTTAAAAAAGAGCAACTATTGAGTTTCTGACCGGCTCTTCTTACCGGAGCAGCCTTCCGAGACGGTGGTATTTACTCACTTATTGATTAAGCTGATCTTTATTATTGTAATAATTGATGATTCAAAAAAGTTAAAACTACTTGAATAAAGATAATTTTAATTTGAATAAAGGTATATATTTATATCAATATATATTTATATTTGGTATATTGTTCACA
This sequence comes from Melinaea marsaeus rileyi, assembly GCA_918358865.1. Lineage (NCBI taxonomy): Eukaryota > Metazoa > Arthropoda > Insecta > Lepidoptera > Nymphalidae > Melinaea > Melinaea marsaeus. The sequence goes on along the minus strand of OU911093.1, from coordinate 21,788,734 downwards.
AAGTTAATTCCATAGGTGTGGTGGCTCTTTAATTGTTATAAATAAACATAAAATTCAAAGAATATAAAGTAGTAGGCCTCTCTGTTGAACGGATAATTGAACTGGCCTCAATAGAATTAGAACAATTCATTATTGTAAGCATTTATAGGTCATCTTCTAGCTTTCAACAATTTGAGCAAATTATTTTACTTAAAATATCAAATATAAATAAAGAGTTCATTATTTGTTGAGATTTCAATATTCGTGTCTTATAAAATAATTCGATTCGATGTGTTTTAAATTTATTTTCTTTACATAATCTATTACATATATTTATGAGCATCACCAACACTACTGATGTTCACTCAATTAGTTACACAGATTCAGTTAATAAATTCAATAAATATTGTAATGTACATAAAATTATTACGAGAAATAAAAATAAACTTGCTCCATACAATTCCTTTAAGGTTAATTGTATACGCTTTTACAATAAACTCCCCAGTTTATCGAGTAGTACTTCTCAGAGCAGGGCGCGTTTGGAACACTCGTAGCCTTATTTTAAGTTGGAGAATGTCCTTATAGAAGGACTTAGTTCCGTAAGTATGGTATCAAAATAGGCCCTTCTGCCACTCCCATTTGACGTACACAATTCGGAACACACTGGAATTGATTTAAAGTGGAAAATATATTAATAAATAAATATATAATTATAAAGAAAATGAAGTCGCTTAACGTAATTCTTCATAACAGTTTAGTACTAACTAGACCTATTTGAAGTCATTATATAATACAAGTAACTAAATTTATAATACAAGTAACTAAAAATACAAAATAACCGAGCATGAAATTTCAAAGCGCATTTTTGATTTTTCATTCGATCTGCAGTAATAGTCATAAAATTCCATTTTACCATTAATTGAAGCTAGTTTGCAGCTCGTCTGTAACTTCGTTTGTAGAGACGCCCAACTTCTTATCTGATAACAATTCTCGGTAGCGATAGCTAACAGGAGTAGAAAGTGTCAAATATGATTGATTCGACGATTGCCACAAAATGTATTACTAACTTTTTTTTCGGTTCTAATTAATTATAACAACGTTATAATATGTGATCTTTTAAGCATTAATATATCTGACAGAATTTATTTTAAATTTCTCCTATGCTGATGTAATATACATCTGTACTAAGTCTATGCATTATGCCAATGTAGTACGCCTATGAACTATGTCTTATGCACTTTGCCTTATGTGCTTACCTTATGTAGTACCCTTATGTACTTATCTTATGTGCTTACCTTATGTACTTCCCAATCACTGCTTGATTAATCATATATTAATGTAATTAATATTTAAATATTACAACAGGCTTATAGTATTAAATTATGTTATGCTGTTTTGTTGTATATCTATTAAGTATTATTGCAAACATATTTAATATATATTTTTATTTTTAAAGTATTCGTGCATGTCACTATTATCTAAATCCTCGTTTAAGTTTGTATGTTAAATACTTGATACTGAATTCTAGTTTTTATTAAAGAAATATATTTAAAGAATAACCAACAATTTTAAGAAAGAACTTGAAATATATTTTCTCAAGATCCTAAAGAGTTAAAATGATTTTTAAAGACGTGTGAAGTTCTTTAATAATAATGAGATATTTTAAAGTATTTATTTAGTCAAAAGTATATATTCGTCACTCCACTGTAAGAAGGCAGCTAACTTTAGATTTTTTTTTATTTGTAGCGATCGATATTCACCTAAATTTGAAGATGATTCTGAATATATAGATTTACACATACATATAGAATACATATATATACTTTTAAATAAAGTTTGAATAAGTTATTATTTATAAATTGTAGTATCAAGGATGAAGGGATCAAATACAGGTTTAAATTGTTTTAGTAACAGCCAGATATGTCGTTTAAAAATACATATATACGAGTATATAGAATCTAAAATTCATCAAGATGGGTGGTTTAGTTAGTACTCAAAATGATCAGAGATCGAAGATTTAAATTCTACCCATTTGTATGAATTATTAATTTAATATTGGAGAAAAATATATATATAATATTAAAAAAAACTGTTTTTAGTATAAAAAACCCTGGCTGTTACTATACATGTATCTACAACAAAAATATGGAAAATAAATCTTCCATTCTACTTATACTATTTCTACGAATGTAATATTTTACTACACTTCTCCAGGTAATGTCTTGTTCCAAATCTTTTTATCCCTTCCATAAAACACAAGTGAAGCGGTTTCCTTACCGAGTATCAACGACACCTGTGTCGAGTTTGAAAATAATTCTTTTATTTTAATAACATATAGAAAATGACCTCTATTATTACACTATTAGACTTGATTCGTATAATGTAAGAATAGAATTCCCTTAGAATAGATTTATTGGACCAAGGAGAGGACATAAAGATAACAAATGAAAGAACAGAAGGTTTTTTCAATGTTTTATTATACTCATTCCTCCCAATATTTCAAATTTAATAACTTTAGAGAAATATAAAATTGAATCTTTATCCTGACTCGTAAGTTATTAACTTTGAAAATGCCTGATGCATAACTTTGTTTTGTATAAACTAGAAGGCGCTAGGTCCCTTAGCAATAGACACGTACTATATAAGATGAATAACTACTGAGAGTAAACACGATCAAACAGATAAGAAAATGATTAGTTTTGAAATCATACTTATAATAAGTCAATTCCCGTCTCTCTTCTGTGTGAAGATGACATCATTATTGTATGAGATACGTTGAAAATAATTATAATTGGATTCTACCACTCATATCGTATTATTAAAAGATCAATACTTTAATACAAGGATTATATCATCAAAATAGAGTTTTTTACATTTTATAAAACTATGTTCATATATTGTAAAAAGACACTTAAACATAAAAGCGATAAAGTTTAAAACTTATAGAAATATACTTTTAACAACTGTTTTATTAGTCTCATATAGCATTGAGAAAAGCTATAATTTAATATAGTTGTTATAAACGACACAAAATCTAATAATCATGATCTAGTTGGGATTCTATTCGGGAGGCTGTTAAATTTTTATTGCCGGAAAATCTTATTCGGTGTTTGGGACTCCATTCGGTTTTATTTATAAGATTAGAATGGTCTTGTAAGTACATGGCCAAATCATTATGGTTCTGTTATAAGTGTTTTAATATTACTTTATTTATATTTCATTAAAAAATATTGTTAGAGAAGCTCGCTGACTAAATAATACCTCTTTATTTCCAGTTACTTCAGCAATGATTTATCTGTCACTTCTAAATTGAGCTTAAAATGTTATCTTTCCATAAACTTTCAAACTCCACAAGGATCTGGGAATATTGATTTGTAATTATAATAAGATACATAGTTTCATTCTAATCTTTTATTTATAGTTTTATTGTAATTTTACCCCAATTTTTTTATAATTTTTCCGTTACATATATTCATTGTCGTTAATTATCTAACAACATAACATAATAATATAATGATTAATATTCAAAACATCATAAATATAATAAACGCTGTGTCAGTATTATTGATTGACAAATGTCTCCACTAAAATAAACTGATGATGATGGATGAATATAATAAACATGTGTCATATAGCACTTTAAAAAAAACCTGAATTGTCATTCTCTTGTCAGCTATCTTTTTTGCCATTTATGTCACCACCTTCAACCTCCTTTACTCGAACAGTAAGAGGAGAAGGATAGTGGTATAATCCTATGGAAATTAAGAACAAACATTAAGTCTTAATTTGTTCTAGCATAATCCGTTTTATACTCGTATATCGCTATATTAACCGCTAACCGCTAACCGCTGTTTTAAATTGTTTTTACTATAACCTTTTTAAATGCTTTTACTATAACCCGGTTTTACAAATATTCATATTCCAGGCTACGAACAAAGGCTTTACTTTGGAAAGCGATTGGAGCTTTTCTCTTTATAATTGGAATGAAAATTCTCCGTTGTATGTTTCATGCAGAATTTAATTACAAATGAAAATATAATATTTCTTTTTACAGTATTATTTTCGTAACTAATTACCATTCAATTTTTTTATGTCGAAAAGAAAGAAAAAATAATATAAATATTATCCTTTATGATTAATAAAGATTCGATAAAATGTTATATCTCCTTATATCTTAATCCAGAAGCATCAAAGCAATGACAGTCTTCCAGTCTTCTGTCATAATATTATTAGAGGTGAACAGATAAATCGAATTATATTACTAGTTTTTAAAAGCAATTACTCGAACAAAACTCGATTTTATTTACGTATTCCTTGGTATTTTATGAATTATTACTTCGGTTCACATTTTTATTTCCAATAGTAGTTATTTAAAGTATCGGGCGTCCATTACCATGGATCCGACACACACACACACACACACACACAGACAACCTTGAACTAATAGATATATTATTAATATCACTCACGTGATGGAGTTGAAGATATCAAATACATTAAAGTAAGAATGATCATCTGATCATTCTTACTTTAATGTATCTAATTATGATTATATTAACGAAAGGATTTGAATTATATATATTGGAGCATTGCCTGACTTTACAGAATTAACATAAAAACATTTAGATAGTATTTATATAACATAATAATATAGAAATAATATTCACGTGTGAATTATTTATATGAGAACAATAAAAACTAAAACAGTAGCAATATAAGTATTTTGTGTAAAATATATTCAATAAATATAGAATTTTAATCTTAAAAGGTGCATTACTTAGAAGATATCTATCGGAAATTAAAAGGTATACTAAATATATGAATAAATGTAAAAAAATGTAATTAAAATGCTCACACACCTACCCACCTGATCCATTAATAAGTTACAAAGGGATTTGTGTAGTCAAATGAAAAGAAAAGTTAAAAACGTAATTTTATTTTCATCAAATAAACTACATAAACTATTAAACCTGGATGATATACATTCTATAATACTTTATTATATTTCTGTAATAAAAAACAGAACTGTGAGTTAACAACTTTAGTATAAGAACTCTTTTCATAGGATCATAACTTTGAATCAGTTTCTTTTGAAAAAAAAATATCTTGATCGAATTTATCAATCTCTGATTAAATAGAATATTCGTACTTACTTTTATGATGTCATTTGTCAAATCAAAATAATAATATTCATATTCCTACCTCTATTAGGTTAAAATATAAGTACCTTTACAGACACTTCATAAGAATCCTGACATTGACGTTTTTATGATTTATATATTACATAAATATTTCCACGGAAAGCAAACGATTATTTACATTTTTAAGATAATTTATGATCTATTATTGCATATAGTAGATACGGTTTTATAAAAGTATAAGTTACTGGAGACAATTCCGTGACCATCTCCAAGTTATCTCTTATCAGAAGGCCACAGCGGAAACGTACCGAGATACAACAACGTCTAAACTTAGTAATTAGTTCGTCGCGTTCTTAGCTTACTAAGTCGGATCGATATATTGACTTACTTGTGGCCATTTTATTAACAGTAGCATATATTACTAGAGTACAGATTTTATTAAGTAATAATTTTATTTATTATTTCTTTGTACGGATATAGTTAAATTTTAAATATAATAGAAATTTCGAAATCATTTAAGAATAACTTCATAAAACTTCAAAATATGTTAATGTAGTATAATAATATAATTGAAATATAAAATATATTAGTGTAGTTATAATTAATGAAAACTCACGCTTTAGTTACTGAATAATTATTTTAAGTCACGGTCGTACCAAAATGTATGTTTTGTGTTCCGAATGTCCCAATTCCAAATTCATCTATAATATAGCTATATTTTTTTTAGAATAATTAATAAATGTTGTAACACTTAACCTAAAACGATTCAAGTATCAAGACCGATTAAGAATACTGTAATTGATTGACTTTATTATAGTTATTTATCTAAGGTTCATTGTGAAATACTAGTGCGTGTGGAATAAATAAATAATAAAATTGAGTGAACGATCCCTGAAAGACTAAGGCGTAATAAGTGAGTGACGAAGTTCTTTGAAGTTGTTAATAAAGTTTTAATTGTGATTCATACTTGGTAATTTGAGGCTGCGTTGTTAATAATGGTGATGACGTTTCTCCTTTGATCGTCTTAGTCCTTAGAGGTTTGTTATTTGCTGTTTAATAAAAATATTTTATATTTTTGCTTACTTCGTGAACATTTTTTTCTTGAATTTAGTGAAAATTGCTTAAATAACCAACTAATTGAATGGTATTTTAATTTACTAATTCAAAGTCGGATCTTTTCTTAGTAACTATGGGCTTCCTTTTAACTTTGCTATAAATAGCAGTAATGATATTTAACTTCTTTTACACTGTTATATAACAGACAGACAAAACAGTACAGAATTGTGTAAATATTGAATTATTACGTAAAACATTTTAGGTTTTTCTGTTTATATAAAGGTAATGTTGGACTCTTTTAGTAAATATTTATTTAGCGATATACTATTCTAAAGCGGTTATGAATGTGACGATATAGGTAATATATTAAATAAAATAGTATACTAATAAGTTAAAAGAATATTCATAGATTCTCTTGCTGTAGACCTTCGGAACCGTCCAACTAGAGTCTGAGAAAGAGCTATATTATAGTTTAAATACTTTTATTACCAGTTACTTATAAAATATTATACAATCACAAAATACAAAATCTAATAAACTTAATACAGCCTCAGAATGATCAAAGTAACAAACATCACATTTATTTCAATTTATTTAGTCTATATTCAGATTGCACGTAGTAGTTCATTAGTCATGCTTGGTGACACTACCGTGAAGTCGTTTGGTCTGCCTCACGTGTTGTGATAATCAGCAGACAGAACACTAATTACAAATTGGACATTTAGTCCAATGACATTCAATTACTACCTGCCTACTTGTGAACTTGTTAATTAATTAGTGCTGGTAGTTGAAAAGACAACCGTATCGAAAAAAGAATTCTAATATTTAAGATTTACTAAGATTATTTGTTTTATTTTATTAATTTCCTAAACATGTGTTTAATAATTATAATATTATACAATTTAGAGGGAAATTGTTTTTTTTGTTTCTATTAAAATAAAATATATATGAAGAAAAAGTGTATTTAAAATAATCATTATATAAAAATTTAAGTGAAGAAATGTCAAGATTTTATAATTTTAAGGAACGCAAACAGATAACAAGTTAGTTTTAGACTAATTGTTTTGAGCTGGCCAAATAAAAAAAAAACAAACGCCATGTGCAGGTTTTTGACAAATATAAAAAAAACATATATATTATTCTTAATTGAACCATTTGTAAAACACTTTATATAAAAGAGATTAAATAAGACATAGTAAAGAAATTTTTATTTCAATGCTTAAGAACAAAAGTATAACAAAAGTTATCATTAGATGCTATCAAGTTATAAATGAGTAACTGAAAGTTCAGTTGTTTATAAACTTTTAATTGTATTTGATACTTTGTGACTTTTGTAAACTTCACCAATTAGTATTTTGATATTGTTTTGTTTTGTTACTAATGGTGTTAAGTTTAACTTACAGTTACTTAATATTTCTGTTATTTGATTGTAACAGAAACATTTCTATAAATATTATATAATAATACTGTACTCACGTGTCACGTGTTAGACCTGTAATTATATGACTCATTTCATTTGCCTTTTAATTAAATATCGCTATGATATAAGTACGGTACATTCAATGAGGCATTCCAAGCCCTCCTTTTTCCCACCTACCTACTCTCCTTTAACCCCCTAACACCTCAAGGGTGGTAACATCTATAATTCTTTAGGGTAGCAGTCAATACTCCTCATTTCGCTATTTACCATTAAATGAACAATCTGTTCATTTTCTGATATATAAATTTAAAAGGCAATAAAGTTTTATTAAAAAAAAAATATTTCCAACTAATAATGTTCTTCAAAAATATTAATAATAATTACATATATATATATATATATATATATATATATATATATATATATATATATATATATATATATTACATAAGTAATGAACAACTATTTCCAATTATCATTATAATTAATTCCACTTAATTATCAAATACTAGTTCATGATTATAAGAATCAACTTTATTGTTTTGTTTACACCAAAATTAAGACAAAACCGTAAAGGGCCCGACTTGGTCCCAAACCACATAACACTGAATATTCATCACCACTGCTGAATTAGTTTTACGATTTCTTATGTGTCCCTAAATGTATATTGGAATCACAATTAAATAAGTTGTTAAATAGAAATTTCAACTATTATTTTTAACTGCTGCGAGGCCAAAATTCAGTGAGTTTAAAATAAGTATGTTACATTATAGAATGATAGGAAAAATAACACAATTCATATTAAAAACATATGTTATTTTTTGGCTTATATATTGATTGTTTTTAACCATATTTTATCAAAGGTTGTAGGAATAGGAAAGCCCACATTTCAACTAAAGGATCATAACACAGTATAAAACTATAGTTCTAGTATATACCAGAAAAAAAAAAAAATTGTCACAACTTTATGTGGTATGAATGAATGTATTACTAATTTAAATAGTAGTGTTTAAAATAATACATCTGACTATATGATCTGCACTCAAAATATAATTAATAATTATAAGAATAAAAATATTAAAAAATTATTTCTGCTAACGTATTTTCAGTAGGTAGAGTATAATTTATTTTGCTCTGATACATTGGATCGTATAATAATATTAAAATCCACAGAGGGGAAAATGGAATCCAGAATGGAGATAAGCTCGCGTAAATGATTTTCCGTATTTTGGCCGGTGAGAGTGGTACGAGTAAATTATAAATAAAATGATGGATAATGTAACCACCTTATATTATAAAACCTTTGTCTTCGTTTGTTATTTAAATAAAAATGCTTTCACATATTTTTCTTATTGTATATTCTTATACACAAAAAATGTTGAAAATGATTTTTCTGATACGTTTTTAAATACTTTTAAAACAGAATGGAGTGGTGCAACAGGTGGCCCTCCAGCCGAAGTAGTGCTGAGACTACATCCGCCGACAATTACTTATGGAGATCCTACTACGAGATACAACCTTTCTACAGCTGAGATTGTTGAGCAATATAATCCTGCAATTCAAGTTAATGGATAACATAAGAAAATAATCAAGATCATCATCAAGATTCTTACTTAGGAAAAAAAGACTTAGTTCAAATATTTGTTATTTGCGACAAACTTAAGTAAGCAAGGAAGAAATAATATAACAATAATATGAAGTGAAAATCGAGTTACTCGGACGTTTTACAGGCTAAGTCCTATATTCTTATCATTTCCTTCATGCAGAACTCAGTACCCGACAGTCATCACCTACAATCACACAACGCACATCATCCAATGGTCTGTATGTAGTGATATTTGTATTGTTCGTTACAGAACGGAGTAAAGTAACTGATTGTCCACCAGCAGAAGTAGTTCTGCGACGAAACACTTCGATAACAACACCTGAAATAACAATCACCAATATACCCTTAACCAATATGGGTCAGTATACCTAAGTTCTTCCAGAGCAGTGTGCCGATACATACATCATCAAATCATCAAAGTACAATAAAATTTATTGTATTTTTGTCTTTACCTTATATAAAAAATAAGGGTAAATGTGTTTTGTATATTTATTTAGTTTTTAATTAAATATACATTTACTTTAATATTTTAGTTAAAATAAATCTTTGGTACATAGTTTTGTATTTTTTTAAATCTAGAATCAGAATATAAAATTTGTAAGCGTAATACATACTTCTATTGATTCTTAATAAGGTTCTTCATCGACAGATGGCAGTGGCGTGGTGGTAAGAGCTGAAGATGCCCTCATAGTTGCTTTTGTGCTCTTGTTATGGGTAGCTGCTATCGCGCTCTTCTTCAATCGATGGAGCAAGATTAGGTGCGTCTATAAGCTGTACGTAGATTTCTTATTTCTGCATCTTTGGCTATTGTACTTAACTGTAATAAAACGGCCTACCATGTGTAAATACAACTTTATGCGCACCAACAAATCCATTTCTAAATATTGAACAACTTAAAACTTAGCATGTTACCAATCCAAACTGCTTTAATGAGAATAATATAATATAGACTTTAAAAATCCAGTTTTAGTATTAAGAACTCGAACCAGTAATTTTATTCATACGTCCTCGGATTAGATATTTTATTTAGAGTTTATAATAAGAAATTTACTTTAATTAAAACAATAAACGATGTGCTTAATATATTTTTTTAATATACTAAAATAACATTAAATGCCTCTTTATATTTCTAAGATGTTAGAGCCATACCAACTCCAATTTCAACAATAGCATACAAAAACAGCAAAAAGCAACAATACAAAAATGCAAAACTCTATTAATGATAATTAAAAAAATAAGAATTACGTTTAATAAAATATTGTTGTTTTTTAAGAGTTGTCACAATTGAAGGCGAATTTAGTCAATACTTACATATATTTAAAGTCAAAACTGGTCCCGTTTGTGACTGTGAAGAATCACAAGAAGAAACGGTGATACAAGAGCTGCTGAAACGTCCTAAGCACCTATAAGCTTTATATGAGGTAGAAACACGCCTGGAAACAAATTTAGACGCTACAAATATACAAATCAGATTAAGGAAATAGATAGAAAAATTTGGGAATTATTGAAAAAACTGTAGTAAAATTTCTCTTTCATTGTAGTAACAAAATCAGTGTTTCAACAAAATTATTTGATATGTATAGTAAGTTATTATTATTTGCAGTTATGTTTCCACACACTGGAATTTGATTACTGAATTGATCATTAAAAAATATGTCTATAGTTTTAGTGTAGATTATATAACTTCATATAGTTGTATATTGTAAACCAAAATGAAATCGTCCATGTTCAAAGCGAGGTTCATTGTTTGTGTAGGAGTGCTCGTGTCGGTCTGATCGGATAGTGACAAACACTGAGACACACAGACGTATAAAAATACTAAGGAAGTGAGAAAACTTTTAAAAATTGATTGGATTCTATATCCTTATTCCTTAAGGTCCTCTAAGTTCTTCTAAGTTTTAAAAATACTTACTCAATGGAAAAGTACATTGAAATACTCACACTTTCTTCATCTGTGTTTTTTCTTAATACCTATGCTCTGAACGAATTATAGTATAAAAGGCGGTTGAAAGACAAATAAGAAATATAGAGAAATAAACTAAATAATAAGGCTTTTTCATATTACGGTTACAGAGACAGTTATAAGGAATAATCATATTACTAGCTAGTGTTTACTTGTCATTGTATCCCAATACTTCATATAAATCAACAAGGCTCTTTGCGATATAGTAAGAGACGTACGCTTATTTTGTTTCTAACTTATTTATTCCTTATTAATCTATTTCAGATTATCTATAAATATATGAAAGTTATAGGTTTGATATGTATCAAGTTGGACTGGACTTTCATTTATTTTATATTTTTATTGCTATCATGTATAAACTGGTATAATATTTTTAACTAACATCAATATTTAAATTTCATTAATCTTAAATAAAACGTTAAAATTATATATAATAAGTACCTAATTATTTAAAGTAAATTTAATATGACCAAATTGTATAATTAATGATTTAAAAGTATAAAGATAATGTATATTATTATTATTCATGAATGCTATCGAGGCGACCTTCAAAATGTCTCTAACATTTTATACGAAGAATAACATATATCAAAATTCCTAAAGTCATTTATCTTCGTCCTTTAATCGATACTGTATTGTGATCTTTTTATACTTGTACGGATCTTATGTTTATAAAAATCTATTAGGAATTCCTGAACCAATTATTTTTAATTTCTTAGGGCTCCCACTTAAATAGCACATGTGTGTATAACATTAAAAGACATGTTATTTCTTTATTTTTATAAATGAAGTCAGATGGCTACGTCGTTTCTGTAAGATGAGCGTTAATTGAATTATCTTTAGTTAGATTAAGATACGAGTATATTGGAGATACAATTCTCGTGTCCGCTATGATTTTTTTTATTTTAATGTAAAAGTTTGTATGTTTTTATGTTTGTCTTTAATAATGAAATAACAATAAACTATATTTTATCGATTTCTTCACTCTACTCATATACAGAACAGGATAACTTCAAAATTGAAGTCTTAATACAAAGTGAAATAAAATTTCACTTTTAAAAATAAACTTTTTCAAAATGGCTACTTATTCCTTAATAAACAAACCATTAAAGATCTATTTTTTAATGAATTATATAAATAATACGAATAAATATAAATTTATCGAAAAAAACGTAGGATTCCATAGCAAAGAATGAACACAGTGGATATGGAATAAAAGGAACAATTTATGGAACGGTTTAAGGGAATCTAATACATCCCGGAAAGTGTTATTTTTATTGCTTCCTCGAACATTTTATCTTACGTCTAAAAGGATATCAATAGAAAGAATATTATCAGAGTTCGTTCAAGGACTTACATAAAGTTGCTTGAGTAAAATTTTTTTCGTCTCTAAGAAACACAGTAGCTTTTTGTTAGAATTTTAAATAAATGTATTACAAATATTACTTCTTAAATTTAAACTTTTATATTTTTTTATTTCCTTTAGCGATAAAGATGTCAAGTGTGTATTCAATTTATATACTTACACTTTAAAGTTGTATATTAATAAATAAAGTTTTTTTAATTACATAAATATTAAGAAACATAGCAAGTTATAAATTATGTAGTAATTAACTAGTTCTAGCCAATTTATAATATTGGAAATGTTTTACCTTCGTATATTGATAATTTATTTCATCAAGGGGAACGATAAATATGACCCTCACCGCGACCCAATTATTGTTGAAGAGATCGTTTCTGACCTCTTGTGACATGCACTGTTAAATGTTAAATTATCTGAAGCTTTATAATCATTATACATTTACATTAAATCTCTAACTAACCTATTAAGTTAATGAAAATGTAAGTATGGATTGGATAGATACGATTAGTTAGAGACGGACGACTCATTATAAACTGTTACAGAAGTTATTATAAGAAATAATAAAGTGAGTATATAACACTCTCATGAATATATATTTGAGATTTTCTTTTATGTTTTTTATTTTTTAATATGTTTTCAACTTTCAGTCAATACCAGTTATCACTTCTGTACATCATGGGATGTCAATGGCAGTTTCAGGAGGGCCGATTTTGATACCATACTTATCGAACCCTTGTAAATACACTCTCAAACTTAAAATAAGGCTACGAGGGTTCCAAACGCGCCGTGGTCTAAGAAGAACCACACAACAAACTCAGCTGGGTTTATTTTTTATTTTTTTATTGTGGTTATTGTTTCACAAACGTCAATATATTTAGTGAGCAATGTACAAACAACTAGAACTAGAAATCAATTCGATAAGTCGGCTTAATGATTAGTTAACAATAAGAAAAAAGAAATTGGTGGCGAGCAAGACGACTAGTCACGGTAAGCAGAAATTAAAAACAAACATTAAGCCTTAATTAGTTCTACATTAATCCGTTTTATATATAGTGGTTTACAATTGATTTGTATTAAACATTACATATTTTTTAATGCTTTTACTATAACCCGATTTTACAAATTCATATTGCAAACTACGAACAAAAGCGTGACTTTGGAGAGCGATTGGAGCTTTTCTCTTTGTAATTAAAATTAAAATTCTCTGTTGTATGTTTAAATGAGGATTTAATTTGAAATGAAAATATAATACTTCTTTTTACAGTATTATTTTCGTAACAAATTACCATTCAATTTTCTTTATGTCAAAAAAGAAATCATCATTAACCTTAAAATCTGAACAGAAATAAAAGAAATTTTATCCTTCATGATTAATAAGGACTCGATAAAATTTAATATCTCATTATTACTTAATCCAGAAGCGTCAAAGCAATGACAACCTTCCAGTCTTCTGTCATAATATTGAGAGAGGTGACAGATAAATCGAATTATCTTACTACTTTTTAAAAGCAATTACTCGAACAAAAATTGATTTTATTTATGTATTCCTTGGTATTTTAAGAATTATTACTTCGGTTTACATTTTTATTTGTAATAATAGTTATTTAAAGTATCGAGCGTTCATTCTCATCAAGCCGACATATACACACACACAGACAGACGACCTTGAACTAATAGATATACAATATATATCACTCACGTGATGGAGTTGAAGATATAAAATACATTAAAGTAAGAATGCTCAGATAATTATGATTATGTTAACTAAAAGGACTGGTTATTATATATATTGGAACATTACCTGACTTTACAGAATTAACGAAAAAACATTTAGATAGTATTTAAATAATACAATAATACAATTATTTTTAAGATAACATTATTTATTTGAGAACAATAAAAACTAAAAACAGTAACAAAATAAGTGTTTTATATACAATATAATTAATAAATATAGAATTTTAATCTTAAAAGGCGCATTACTTCGAAGATATCTATGAGAAATTTAAATGTTTACTAAATATATGAATAAATAATAAAAAAATGTAATTAAAATGACACAACCACCTGAACCATTAATAAGTTGAAAAAGGATTTGTGTAGTCAAATAAAAATACAGAAAACTTGAAAGGAGAAAACGTAATTTTATTTTGACAAATAAACTACATAAACTATTAATGGATGATATACATATTATAATATTTTATTTTATTACTTTAATAAATAACAAAACTGTGGTTTATAATTTTTGTATAAGGACTTTTCCAAAGATCATAACTTCGAATCAGTTTCTTTTGAAGAAGAAATATCTTGATCGAATTTGGGAATCTTTGATTGAATAGAAGATTTTTACTTACGGTACGGTAATGTACGGTATTCTCCAATAATAAGTACATTACCGTTAAAATATTGGTTACATGTACGTCAATTTATATATCACACTTAGTAAGCTAAGAACGCGACGAACTAATTACTAAGTTGAGAAGTTTTGTATCTCGGTAAGCCAGGATATAAATCATTTCAAATTCAAATGCTCTTTGTCCTTCCTTAATTTATAGCAAAGAAAAATATGGCCTCTTTGTCATAATACAACCTCACCATGACAAGTTTGTTTCTTTGAACGAACGTCACATTATGCTTTATAAATCTACAAGAATATCTCAAAGTAAATCTTAATATAAAGTTATTTTTATGCTAAGCATTCCAGATAGGTGATCTATGTAAATAATGTTTTACCGTTCTTATTGTGGGACTTTATAGTCTTTTTATATATGTAAAGTCTTTTGTTTAATCTTGATCCTTTCTATATTTACTTATTTATTTATATACATATATATAACCGGTGGTCGAAAACGAATATGCTCTGAGAATATCTGTTTACTGGAACATTAATAGAGATGGTAAATATGATCCTTAACGGTATTTTAAGACCTCAGATTCACATTACAATTACTCATTACACACCCTGAACGACAACCAATCGATCTAATGATTGGTCTTTGATTGTAGATAAATAAATCAATGGATGTAACGGATTGACGGCTTATTTTGATTGGATAATAAAAAAAATACAAATGATATTCAAATAATATCTTAAGGTGAGAGTGAAACAAGGAAGTTATTTTCATCTCTTGAGAGGATTGTTCGTTTGAAAAATTTTATCACATTAGACTCAGTAAACACACACAGACCCCGCCTTCCACGTAACGTATGACGTGAACTTTATAACTTTAAAAGTAATAATGTAAATAATTTTTTTCACTCAATTCACACTATATATATTTTTTATTTCTGGAAATTAATATTTGAAAAATTACCTTCAGAAACCAAACCCGCTTGTTATATAAAATGGTTGAAGTTAATGAGTGATTTTTAACGATTTACACAATTTATATATTTTATCAAATATATGAAAAGGACTTGGAAAGTGTGTTTGTGTGTTAAAACCGAATGCTAACATTCTTTATTGCTTTTTTATTAAATATGGAACCATATAATAACACTATCCTATGTCATTCATACATCGTTATATAAAAGAAAAATATGGCCTTTTGTGAAGATACAACCTCACCGTGACAAGTTTGTTTCTTTGAACGAACGTCTTATTATGCTTTACAACTCCACAAGAATATCTCAAAGCAAATCTTAACTACAAAGTTATTTTATGGGAGATTCAAATCTATTTAAATAATATGTTTTATCGTTCATACCGTTGTTCTTTTTAGCCTTTTTATTAAATTAAGCATTTATTTTCGCCGTCCATATTATATAATATAACCGGAGTTCGAAAACAAATATTCTCTGAGAATATCTGTTTACTGGAACATTAATTACGAATATGGTAAATATGATCCTTAAAGGTATTTTAAGATACTTTTGAGATTCACTTTACAATTACGCATTACACAACTGTACGAATTAGATCGTTTGATCGTTAATCGTAGATAGATAAATCAATGGATTTAACGGATTAACGGCTTATTTTGCTTGGAGAATTAAAAACTTACAAATGGTATTCAAATAAGATCTGAATATGAGAATGAGGCGAGGAAGTTATCTTCATCTCGCATGCTAAGGATTGATCTTTTGAAAAAGTTTGATCACATTAAAGACTCAGTAAACACACACATAGACCCGCCTTCCACATAACGTATGACGTGAACTTTATAACTTGAAAAGAAATAATGTAAATAAATTATTTCACTCAATTCAAACATATATATATATATTTTATTTCTTGAAATTAATATTTGAAAAATTCAATCAAATATATATTTTTTATTTCTTGAAATTAATATTTGAAAAATTAACTTCAGAAACCAAACCCGCTTGTTATATAAAATGATTGAAGTTAATGGGTGATGTTTAACGATTTACACACTTTTTATGTATTATCAAATATAAGAAAAGGATTTGGAAAGTGTGTTTGTGTATTAAATCAAATGCTAACATTCTTTATCACTTTTGATTAAATATGAAACTATATAATAGCATTATCTTATGTCAAACACATACATCAATATATACTAGTTTAAATGACACTTAGAAGGGTTACCAAAAAGAAAACCCTAATTTCATTAACTTTCTGAGAGTAACAATACAATAAGTAAATACTTTCACATTTATAACAATTGTTAGAAATTTTAGGAATGCTTTGTCTTATTAATAGTATTTTATGCTTATAAATATTAAAATGTAATTCCTTACATTTGTGATACGGAGGAGAATAAATCACAATTTACTGGAACAAATATTACAATGATTCTATGTTGCTGACATTAAAGATGTAAGTTGTTTAGAGATTTACTGCAGCGAAGTATCTGACACCGAGTCTTTGGAGAATACTTGTATTAAGAAAGCGTTTCGTTAAAGGACATTGAAATTAAATAATGTTTAATATATGTTTATAGTAATTCAATTTAATTAGTATTGTTTCATCACACCCATGTATGATGCGAAGCGATGCTCGTATAAGATAAGATTTTACAAATATATGAATGATTTATTCATTATAAATAAATGTAATTGTAAAAAACGACAATAATTAATAATTAATAATTAATGATAAATATTTGTATTCCCAAGTCTCAAGTGATATTTATTTTCTTGGATTCTTTTATTTAAACTATTTTTAATTACACACTATCACAGTGGTATTCTAAACATTGTATACCATATTGGTTTACAAATGCTACTTAAAAATTGTAAATCAAATTATAACGACTAAGACAGAAAGATGTCATCTTGCAATAAAACCTTATAGCAATTCTCTTTTAAAGTTTTAATAAAGTCGTAAACGATCGGTTCGTTTACGACTGTGACTCTTGCCGCCCTCCGCTCTCTTCTACGCAAGCACAACCTTCTTTAAAATGTGTATTCAATAATATAACAGTATATTCATATTAATCATACAATTGTTTAAGTACCTTTTCCTACCTACCTACCACCTACCTACTTTCTTAAAACTCAATGACTAAAATCATCATTGAACTGATTTCAGATGTCTTTAGCACTTTACTTTCAACTTCCACACAAATTGGAGGATCAGAGTTAGTAAGTTAGAAGGAAGGCAAGGGATAAAGTAGGAGTACTTTAATCCTTTAAAAAATCATTTTTTTAAAATCTCAAATTTTGCTATTTTAACTCAATAAGAAAATACCACTTATATTTATATAATCATAGTAATGTATTAATATTATCATTATAACTAATATCATTAATTGTATTTTAATTTTCATTGTTTATATGTTTATACAAGTTTCCAGAGTGTTAATACACTAAATCTCACAATATTCAGAGCGGTTAAACCAGTCATAAATAGTGTTAAGTACTTACTCTGTTGCGGTACCTACTGCACTATACAATAGATGAGACTATTTATTATCTCTATAACAATAGATTATGTTACAGATTTTATATACCTTGTACACAATTAGGTCATATTGAGTTTACTATAGATACTATAGATAGATCAGGATTTAAAGAGCGTAGCAAATTTCTATAATATTATCATACAATGTTCTTCGTATTTAAACATCTGTTAGAATTATATTATTATAATAAACTAATTAAAGTTAAAAAACAAGTGAGATTTATTATAACTTTAAAGTTCAATTATAAGTTATTTTCTAAGAAAGTATTATATTTTAAAGTGTATGTTAAAAAGATAATTATATTTCTTATCCTATATGAAGAGTTTTATGAAATAATGACAACGCCTTTACTCAATGTTTAGATTTATTTCAGACTAGCTTTTGCCCGCGACTTCGTCCGCGTTTCCGTCGTTTTTCGAAAAAAAATTTGCAGATGTCCTCCCTCATAGTTTTGACGTAACAGGCAGATTCACTTTCGTATTTTAGAAGGGCAATAGTAATATAATATGCCAATCCACAAAACTGTTGAAAAATATAAGTAACCGCAGAATATTATAATATACCCACGCTATACCCACGACTCGGTCAGCGTGTAACTCCTTGTTTTTTATTAAGATAATATATTGCTAATATTTTTAGATCAAATTAAAATGTTTCAGCGCAAAGCTTCTGGGTAGACTATGTTAAGAGTCGACCCGTCCGGCACGTGAACGTAAAGATTCCTAGAATTGCTAACCCGGGAAAGAGCGACGTATAATTGACCATGCAAGAAACAGCTAACACCGAGATCTACTCCAGCAACACGAAAAGTCTGCCCTTGAGCTTTATTGATAGTCATGGCATAGCACACCGATACTGGGAATTGCGTTCTTTTAAATTGGAATGGAAAATTATTTGGTATTATGGGAATTCTGGGAATAAAGACAGTTTCTCCTGCACCGCAACCTGTTAAAATTTGAGCCTCGATTACATTTTGTTGCAACTGGGTTACTTTTAGCCGAGTTCCATTGCAAAGTTGAGGTGGTCTTAAATTTCGGAGCAGAATTATCGGTATGCCAATTTTTAAACAAATTATATGAGAAGGTAGTCCAGGCATACTTAAAGAATTTAAAAATTCTATCGGGTAATTAGTGGCTTCTTGTTCATCAACCATTCTATTTATTGAACTATAAACTTTGCTTTCTCCCTGTATATTAGACAGTATTTTATTATTAATTTCAGATGCCTGGTCATTGCGAGGAGTCAAAATGGACCTTTCGCAAAGCCAAGAATTGTCCCTATTTAATATAATTGTTATGTCACCGTAAACCGAAGATATAAGATGTTGTTGGGATTGCACTATACAACATAACTCAGGTGTCAGAATAAGTTTTCCTTGGTGTAGTTGTGGATAGGTACCTTCACCAATCTTCAATAATGTATCAGAAAATTCACGATTATCTGCGTTGTCTCCAGTTCTCACTCGCATATTTATAGTCAAATGCACCGATTGTATATCACGCCACAAATAAGAGCTTTTCAGGCAAGCCCTAATCTCATCAGCTCGGGTTCCCCGTGGTATTACCGGTAAGGTTTGTCGGAAATCACCACAAAATAAAACCGTAATACCGCCCATTGGTCGATCATTTTGTCTTATGTCCCTTAGAGTTCTGTCTACTGCTTCTACTCCTTTTCGATGGGCCATCGTACATTCATCCCATACGATTAAATTACACTCACGCAATACCTTAGCTTTGTCGCTATTTCTTGAAATACTACAGGTTGGACTTTCCGTGCGATCTAAATTAATTGGTATTTTAAACATAGTGTGAGCAGTCTTACCTCCTGGTAGCAATGTTGCAGCTATACCTGATGAAGCCACGGCAAGAGCGATTTTACGCTGATTTCGAACATAAGCTAATATTAATTTAGTCAAAAAAGTTTTCCCAGTTCCTCCAGGTGCATCTAAAAACCATATTGTTCCTAAATTATTCTGCACACTCTCGCACACGCGATCATAGACTAAGCGTTGTTCTGCAGTCATCATTGGGACACCGTTTTCTAATGTTACCAGCAGTTCCATTGGGTTGTAACCAATCTCTGCGGAATATTCCCTATTGGTAACCTCTCCGACTGAGGTTGGCGTTGGCAAACCATATTCACAAAGTGATTTACCGCCTACTGCTGTTAAGTCTTCCTGAAGAGCTAATAAGCACTGATTTATAGCCAGATCTCGAAAATTATCATTAGTTGCGCCTTCATTATTGTGAGATAAATTCCGAAGAAAGTCTTCTGCAAATTTTTCTTTATATTTTTCCCATAATTGGACAGGATCAGATAAATTACAAAATGTGAGTAATGTTACAAATAAATGGCGTAACCGTCGTGGATTATCACTAACACAGGATTCTGCTAAAGCGTCATCCCAATGTTGATCATTTTCAAGCAAATGACGCGCTTGGCAAGCTGCATGATAAGTTGGATAAACAACATCGTCTACTTTTCTCAAATCTATAAATGATGTTGGTCCTCGCACTGTATGTAATAATAATCTCAAATAAAAACACTCTGCGTTGTTAGGATGAACAGTATACACTCTACCAAGAACATGTTCTTTGAAAATACCTGTCTCGCCATCTACAGGCCTGCCTCGGCGTCTACGGTTAAAGACACCTCGTTGTTTATCGTAGGTATAATACGATGGAACTTCTTCATACAAAAGAGACTTTGCGAAATTATCAGTTTGGCAAAGTCGAAAGAATGCCAATAAAGTTGTTTGTCTAGGGTTCTCTAATCGTTCTGTAACATTTTCGGCGTTAAAATATATACGTTGACCGCCTTCCAGATGAACATCCAGATGGGTCACAGGTGGATATCTTTCGTGAATATTAAAACTTAAGATCCGCCACACAGCTTCTGAAGAGCTGATATATCTGCCTGACTGATCTAGTAACTTCATCATGTTCATTTCTTAACGCAAACGTAGCTTGGTCACTGCCCTTGTTAATGTACTTACAAATATATTTAATTGACTCTACACTATTACACATTTCTACATTTATGTGAGCTTGAAATGCTCTGGACAATACAGGCGAATACGGAACGACCCACCTATTATCTAAAGTAACCTGTTGTCCAGACATTCGCTTTTCAACAGTAAAACCACCATTGTCTCTTGAACGGCGACGATATAATGGGTATCCATCATGTCCTGTTACAGTTTCATCCACTAATGCTTTTGGATACCTTTTAGTGCAACGACCGTCTTGCATGCAAGGAGCATTTGCGTTAAATGCACCACATGGACCATGTATCATATGAGTTTTAACAATGTCGTATAACAGGGGATCTGCAGTCGGATCTGGAATTTCAGCACTGATTAATCTGTCTACATCATTAGGTCGAACCTTATCTTTTAACCAAAGCAAGATATGTGCGTGAGGTAAGCCGCGTTTTTGCCACTCAACACTATACATATAACACAATACTTCTCCAAAAATGTTATCTTTGGTAAGAAGATCTATCATTGATTTTAATTTTAAATGAAACACTCTTGCAATAATATCATGGCGGTCATGCGGTGCCTGACCCTCAAGAAGCTCCCGAGTGATTTCATCCCACTTGGGATTGGTAGTTACAGTAACAAATAAGTCGGGACGTCCATATTTTCTTACGTAACAAAAAGCGTCTTGAGTACGTTCATGCATGTAGCGTGGACCACCAGTAAAAGAAGAGGGTAAAATAACTAAACGACCCATATTCACAGTATCGTTATCTTGCTGCATGGCATCGCGAAGGTGCACGTATTCTTCAGCGCGCAGCTGCCTTTGATTAGATCGTATATAAACTAATCTTTCGGTTTCAATTTTTGCGTACATGTCAACAATAAACTGATTAAATAAGCCACGAAAACGTTGAAAGTATACCAATCTATTCCGTCTCACTTGCAGGTGGTAACAATAAAATTGAAGGCATGACACCTTTTTATTATAATTAGGTGCGCCTGTGCGCGGATCGGTTTGGTATACAGCGAAATTATAACCATCTTCCCCTCGACAGTATATCATAGGATATTGCAAACTGTCGTAAGCCCTGTGGGTTTCGAAAATACGTTGCAAACGATTGTCTCTGGAACGTATAACGATATCACGCCTATCACATTCCTGGTCGACCAGTACTACAGCAACTTCATTCGTGGATGGAACGTTATGACGCCCAGGGTGTTCCTGAGTTGGACGCTTATCGGCATTTATAACAATTTTATAATTGTTATTACCATCTTGAGAAAGGGCTTCTAATGCCGATTTAAAACTGCATACGTACGAATTAACCTGATGTAACATGTTCTGAAGTTGTGAAATGAGTTCAGTATTTAAATTCGGAAAATATTGATTTCTTATATTCGACTGTTCGTTGTAATCGGATACAAAATATATTTGAAGAAATTTAGGTTGTTCTTCAGGCAAAAGGGACCCTATCAAATGGTAAACCTGACCTTGTACCTTAAAAGTAGGCATGAAAGGGCCTTCTGAGATTTGTTTAGCACCAAAGGATGTCATTTGGAATGCACTATTATAAGTGCGAATATTATCTAAAAACTGTTTGGATTGCAAATGTTCCCCTAAAAGTAGTGATTTTAAAGGTTCCGGTGGGTCTTCGAACGAAGGCAAATTTATTTTACCTCCAGAACAACAGAAACCAGCAGACTCCTTCCTCCACTTCGAAGCATTACAAAAGGAACATACTACGTTCATATCGCCTATTTCAGAAGATGATCTGTAATCAATTGTGAGGTTATAAGCAAACCCACTTTTATATTTATCGGACCACGCCACCGAATTTGTAGATTGATCTACCACGTGTATATCTAAGTCATTAAGACCATGTCGAAATCTATCTGCAGTAAGACGGGCCTCTCGCTGTTCTTCTGTTTCAAGCGACCGAATATTTTCAATTCTTAATCTTTCATTAGATAAAGTAATCAATTGTTCTTGTCTCAAAGAATTGTAATAATCGCGTCCCGACTCTAGTCGTTGTTCATGCTCATGTTCATCTTCAAGAGATCGAATCATGTTATGGTGCGCCCTATCATTTGTCAAACGGTCTTGATATTGAGTAAAAGTTTCAGATTCTCGAGACAAAATATGACGTTCGCGATCAGCTGTAAGCCGTAATTCCCTCTCAGTGAAGGTTTCGGACTCGCGAGATAAAATATGACGTTCGTGGTCAGCTGTAAGCCGTAATTCCCTCTCAGTGAAGGTTTCGGACTCGCGAGATAAAATATGACGTTCGCGGTCAGCTGTAAGCCGTAATTCCCTCTCAGTGAAGGTTTCAGACTCGCGAGATAATGTATGCCGTTCGCGGTCAGCTGTGAGTCGCAATTCTCGTTGTAAAGCAGTTTCAGCTTCTCGGGATAACGCATGTTGTTCCCGGTCAATGGAACGCCTTAGCTCTCGTTGAGAAGAGCTTTGAGAAGCCCGTGTTGTAGCTCGTCTCGCTCTTTCAGCTGCTAATCGCATCTCTCTTTCTGGAGAGCTTTCATTAGCTCGAGATGTTGAGGCACTAACTCTCATAGAGTTTAACCGATGTGCTCTTTCCTCTTCCGATTCTTGAGAACGCGTCATTCTCATTCTCCTAGCTTGACTCGAAGTTCGAGATAAAGATGGTCGTTTTTTAGGTGGCATCGTTTATTTTATTTTTAATCGACGGTAACTTAAATTCTATTTAGTTACCGAACAAAAAACTTACGTCAGAGGTCCTAACTATAGCTAAGTATATAATAAATAGAATATAAATCTAAGTGCCTATTAAAACTAAAATAATATTCTAATCGAATTATAAATATGTACGTAGGTACCTACAAATTACAAAAGAATAAAAAATGAAAATAAAGCTATACTTAATGCGTGTGCAATACTATCTACACTTACCTACTTCACTTAAAAATGAATAATAAGAAATACCTACAACTACTGTAATTAATCAAAGTACCTATGCTAATACAAAAAAAACCTTAGATGTTCTAAGTACAGCTGCTATATAATAAAAAAATATAAATCTAAGTGCCTATTTAAACTTAAATACCTAATATTCTAATAGAATTAAACTAAGAAATATGTACCTACCTACCTACAACTTAGGTACAAAAAAAAAAGAAATGAAAATAAAGCTAAAACACGTGTGCAGTATAGGTAGATAGTAGGCAATATCTACCTATACCTACTTCACTTAAAAATAAATAAAAAATACCTATGAATACTATAATTAATAAAAGTACCTACCTACGCTTTTATCTACTCAATACAAAAAAAACTAAACATAAAATGCCCAAAACTAACCTATCAGTAACTAAAAATCTAACAATAATCTAATCTATCTATCTATTATCTAATCTAAAAATCGAATCTAAATCTACTTAAAAAGAAATAAAATAGGAACTATTAATAGTTAAGAATTTAAACAAAACTAAAACTAATTTAGAAAATAACAACAAAAGAAATTAAAATAAACTATTTAAAGACAAAAAGTCGCGCTGATAAGCACGGTTTATAAAATAACAATTATTGTCTGTCAATAAAGTTCAACACTCTGAACGCATCAACAGCCAAATATTGAATGACGCTTGCGCTCGCCTCCCGCCCCTTTTATACTCTGCCGCCGCGAGCCCCGTCGAGCGCGGCAACCGTTACGCAAAAATAATCCTTATAGCTTGATTCACTATTCACGCGCGATGTCTTGTTGGCGTATTTCATGTAAGTAAGTATAAGTTTGGTGTTTCTATACCGATTTCAATGATTCTTTTTTTATTGAATTGGTGCTAATGTTTATTTTTTTTTTAATTAGGAATGATGGTGAGCATTATTGGTTTTATAAACGTAAAAGTAAACAAATATAATAAGAAATCTCCGAACTGCTAAGCTATCGAGAGTTATGCGTGTTATTGTGAGTTAACTATAAAAGGTAGATATATGCTGTCTTGGAATATTTTTCGTGTATTTTTATGTAGAATATTTCCGTTATACATAGTTTCTATGTAGCTCTAACCATTAAGGCTGCACACGCGACGGAAGCTTAAAAAATCAAGCAACTTCTCCCATTTTCTCAACATTTCCTTTCACTGCTCTGCTCCTATTCATTGTAGTGTGATGAAAAGTATACTATTACCTGCCCAGGAGTATAAAGAATAATTGTACTAAGTTTCGTTAAAATCCGTCGAGTAGTTTTTTTTTCTATAAATAACATACAAACAGACAGACAGACAGACAGACAGACAAAAATTTTTTTAACTGCATTTTTGGCATCAGTATCGAACACTAATCACCCCCTGCTACTTATTTTGTAAATATATTTCATGTACAGAATTGACCTCTCTACAGATTTATTATAAGTATAGATATTACTATTTTGAGTGACAAAAAAAAGATACAGATTAAGCCTTGTTATTATTTTATTACATGTATGGATATTGTATTTGAAAAATATTACATAATAATAATTCACAGATTACTGGAACAGTAGATAATAACATAAATATATATAATATATTATTTCACATATTTCAGAGAAGAGATTGGATTTCTCATATTTAATGAGATTCGTTTATCAGAATAATAAGAACGGAAAGGGACGAAGAGAAAAATGAACATATTTTTGTGTATCTTATGATATTTATAAAAGAAATGTAACATTATATTATATTAATATAAAACATGTAGCTGTAGGAAATAACAAAATATGTTGTATTAATTATTTCCTATACATTATTGTTATTATATGTTCTGATTTACAATTAATATTATTAATTATTATAAAGAATATATTATACTTATAAGTGATATTAGTTAGTTATTATACTATAATAACTAACTAATATTACTAATACAGTTTGGTGTTAAATAATAGAAATGACTGTAGATAAAAGATTTTAATCTTTTATATTTATGAACATTATTTCTACGACACCTTTAAACAGAATAGTCTCATAAAGAAACGATAAGTAATTGCAATGTCTTTCAATTATTTTTCTTTTTTTTTATAATTTTTTCACTCCCATTGTCTAAACTTAATTAAAATGTTTAACATATTTAATACATTTAAAAGTACAATAATAAACTGATACTAGTAAGAAAAAATAACAATAAACTGAAGCACTTCCTACAATGATTTCTTAACATTAAAGATGTTCTTCTTATATATTGACTACAACGTGTTATCTGACAGAGTATCAATATTGTTTGTTCTCAAGTGTACTATGTACATTATATTACGAGTACTCAGCGTCACTCTTCATAATAAAATGGAATGGAATGCATTAATATTCGATTACATATCTTAAAACGACAGCGCACATTGTCCTTATATAGCCTTTTATATAACCACATTCTGTTAATTAATATAAACTTGGTTGTTTAGAAGAAGAGAAGATCACAAATAATCAAGGTACTTACTAAGAAGAAGTTTCACAACCTCACAGTTGAAGTTATATTCACTCACTGTTCCTTACGTAAGTAATACATCTTGACTCAAAGGCAGTATTTAATAAAACGATGTATTTGTAACAGTACTCCATAATACTTTGAAAACTCATTACTACTTAGTTAACCTTGTTTCATACATTACATCTAATCTTAACTTTAGTTTGTATAACTTTGTATGAAGTAAATGTACACTGATCATAGTGAAGCTTATATATAACTTATTATATATTAGAAACTCTAAACATGACTCCAATACATAAATTATTTAAAGATTTGAAACAGGAAGAGAGTAATATATAATACTTTGTAAGAAATTTTCATTACAATAATCCTAATTTCCAAGAACGATTCTTTGTATCTGATGTTACTTTGAATGGAAATTAACCATAAATTTATAGAATAATATCACTGAATTTAGGTTAAACCTAATTTAAAGTCAGTGAGATTATTCTATAAATTTATGGTTAATTTCCATTAGCGATTATTTAAAGAAGTATAATACTAAGAACAATAACGTTTATTTTATTTTAGAACCAGTATAAGATTCATAACAGATAACATATAAGTACTACATGTATGTAATAAAGATAAAACTCCACATATTTTCCAGTCCATATAAAGTTCCTAAACCTAGTAGAACCATATCACATCATCACCACCAAATGTGTTGTAAACACAGTGCGTAACTTTCATAGAACTTAGATATCTTCATTGACCATCTATTTTATATTATATTGTAAGTTAGTTAGTTGATTCGTCTAAAACTTTTTTTTTAATGTTGTAAAAACAGTATTCAAATTCAGTTAATCAAAGAATTTTAGAATAATAGTTTATAATATTAGATGATTTTTATATTTAAAGACTTAGAAAATATATGTTACTAATATTAATTAAAGTTCTAAAACCGTAACAAATAACTTCTCTTTCTTATCCTTTTCTCAGCTTTCCTGTCTTTTGAAGGTAAATATAAAATACCAGATATAGTATAAATACAATAATAATCTCTTAATTAAGTACAGCGTTTAAAAGTTATTTTCTTTTTAAATTAATATCAAATTTTGTTTCCCTTTATAAATCTCGTTAAGCCCTTACTTCAATTTGGTGATTAGGTACTAATTAAAATGTCTCCTCTTTAATTAGTATCTCCCTTTAACAGACTCCGAGGTAATGGTTGATCTCAAATGGTAAATTAATTAAACAAGCAGATTAACGAAGCTTTTAAATAACTCATCGGACTTAAGCATAAATTAATTTAAGCATAAGCTTAAGTTTAAGCATTATTGATATTATACCCATTTTTATTTTGTTTATTAATATTAATAAATAATATTTTAATAGAATATAATTACATTTGGGTATATTCTTGTTGTTGTTTAATTATTACAAAAAAAAAAAAAATAATTCCAAAATCTTTTAATGTTCATTTTAATGTTAATTAGTTTTAAATGTGACAAATTAATTTTTTTTTGTTTGTTTGTAAAAGAAATTGCTTTAATCTTCTACAAGAACTACGTCTCAAAATTTTTGTCATTATAATATGAGTTTACTGATAAGAGTTGTAAAAGTACATCGTATACAAAGTTTAAAACAGTGTCAGAGTTATTCAAATATAGACCTTGTTATAAAAGATTTTGAATTATATTTAAATAATTGCAATTTCAATTGTTTTGTAATGATACTTTGTCACTATATTTTCGTTGTTAAATACTATTTTAATTATAACTTTATATTATAGTGCTGTTTTATTCCTTACAAATAAAAGAATTTTCTGGAGTAAAAGTATTCCATATCCAATAAGACCAAGATCCGTCGAACAAATTTTGTGTCAAGAAAGAATAGACGAACAAACACAAACATAGAAAAGTAATCGTTACTTTGAGTTCTGTTTGTTTATGAACTGTTCAGGTTTTGCCGCGCTCCTCTTTTATTATATGTATAAATAATGTAATTTATACATTTTTATTATAATCCTGATTTATGACGTGAACAAAAATATTTGTAAAAAATATTATTCTGTATGTTTCGAAGACGGATATCGTATTTGTTTTTTTTTCAATATAAACAAACTTGTGTACAATTAAATAGAAAAGAAATCAATCAACTATATTCTCACGCTACCAGCAAGAAGAAATTTAATTTTACTGAAACAATTCCTGAAGTAATAATTTCATTAAAGATTTCTAACGTGGTATCTGACAGAGAGAATCAATCTTATTTGTTCTTAAGAGTGTACTATGTCTATTATATTAGTAATTAAGGATACTCTTCTATCAGTATTGTAATGATAACAAATCCTAAAATAAGAAGAAAGTTAACAAGTGTCAAGTAAAAATTTAGAATTTTGTATTAATTTATTATTTATTATTTTATAATAATCTAAAATTCTGTGTTCCTGTGTTCCTGTTTTCTACAATACATAAATAATATTAAATAAATAAGTTATTTCAAAAGTAAACAAAGCGAAGGGACTTTTGACAAGACATTTGGTTCAGCAATCAAAGACTCCGTGGTGGAGCGACAAAGAAAAGCTCAAGTGATCCGTATTCCGGACCTATTCTAGCCTAATTCATACAGAATCCGTTGATATTAATTATTAATTAATCTCAGCAAGTGCAGCCACCGCAGTCTGTGCTTAAACATGTGTCCTGGTCCTGATGCAAGTTTGAAGCTTTCAGAAAGACTTAAAGCAGAAGTGAAAAACTTTAGTTACGATGTATATATTTTTTTTCTAGTCATAATATTAATGTAATTTTTTTTATTATAGTTTAATTGTAATTTATGTTAATTTTAATTTCGTATATTTTTCTTAATATGGTTTAATTATATAATAATAAATTTAAAATATGATTATACTATAAAATGAACGAATGCGGCGTTGGGAACCGCCAACCAACACGCCATGTTCCGAACGGCGGAAGGTGGAGGACGGAGCTACAAATAGCTACGTGGAATGGAAGAGGAGGAATGGAACAGAAGATGAATGAATTATTAGATGTGATGGATGACAAGGATCTGGATGTTATTTGTGTGTCTGAGACCAAGCGAAAAGGCAATGATACGATCGATTTGCCTGGCAACCGGGTCGCTCTCTGGGCTGGGGTTCCAGAGGGTGAGCGGGGTTGGCAAGGTGTAGGCGTATTACTGTCCCCTCGAATGGTTAATGCAATGGTAGAATACAAGGCGATCAACCCGAGGCTTCTTTGGGTTCGCTTTAAGCTGGGGATAACAAGAGTATTCTTGTTAGCCGTGTATGCGCCAGTATCCTCAGCTCAAATGAGCGAGCTCGAGGAGTTTTGGGAGAGTATCAGGGATGTTCTAAGTAGTGTCAGAGATAATGAAAAGTTGATAGTATGTGGAGATATGAATGGATGGGTTGGAACAGCGCGAAGCGGTTACGAAAGCGTGCTAGGCAAATATGGTGATAAGAAGGTAAATGAGGCTGGAAAGCTTATTTTGGAATTTTGTAAGGAGAAAAATTTGTTTGTGGCAAACACGATGTTTGATCACAAACAAATTCACATGTACATATGGGAGCGAGCGGAAGAAAGAAGTATGATTGATTTATTCCTAGTGGACCAGCGTATTCGAAGTCAAATTATGGACACGCGAGTGTTCAGAGGTGCTGATCTGGGAACAGACCACTATCTAGTCGTTGCTAGAATAAGAGGTCTGTTCGCAGGTTGGCGCAACCGCACGACGTGTCCAAGCTTGGCGTCGAATTATCGCATAAGAAGCTGGAAGCTTCAAGATCCACCGATCAGAGAGGAATATCAAGAGAGGGTTTCCAAGAAGCTTGAAAGCTGTGATTCTGGAAATGAAAGTGTTGAACTATGCTGGCAGAACCTTAGGATTGGTATGATGAAAGTAGCGACAGAAGTATGTGGTAAAAGGAAAAGAGGTTTTAGTAAAAAACGCGATGAATGGTGGGATGATGAAGTGAAAGACGCTGTAGAGTTAAAGAAGAAAGCATGGCTGGATTATAAAGCCTCTGGTAAGGATAAAAATATAAGAGAGATAAGAAAAAGAGCGTACAAGCTGCAAAAGCACAAAACGAAAGCACTTATAAAGATGAAGCGTGAAAATTCTGAGAGAGAAAGGGATGAAAGGTTGACGAACAACTTCCGGGAAAACTTGAAGCTTTTCTGGCGAGAAGTTAGTGGTTCCCGGTGTTGTTCGGTAACCTGTAGAATGAAAGAGGTGCTTTCGAAAAGCGGTGAAATTTTAACTGAGCAAGCACACGTTTTGCAGCGGTGGGCGGAATTCTACAAGGAGACGTATGAATGTGAGGACGCCTCGGCCTCGAGTACCAGCAAAATTCTGAGTTCAGATGTAGCCGATGGTGAAATCAGTTTGGAAGAAGTGGAGAGCGCGATTCGAAGCCTGAAATGTGGTAAGGCTGCGGGAGCAAACAAAGTTACTGTCGAGATGATCAAATATGGTGGAATTTGTGCTGGAAATCAGGGGAGGTCCCAGCCGATTGGCGAGCGAGCGTACCTTTGTATAAAGGCAAAGGATCACAGATAGACTGTGCAAGCTATAGGGCTATCAGTTTGATAGCTATAGCTTGGGCGGTAAAGTTTATGCTAAAATATTAGCGAGAAGAATGCAAGAGAGATCTGAATGGCTGTTGTGGAAGGCCCAAGGAGGTTTTAGACCTGGAAGAGGGTGTACAGATCAGATTTTTTCCCTCCGCATGATCACGGAAAAGTTTTTGGTCCTAAACCAAAAGATTTTCTGTGCTTTTGTGGATTTGGAAAAGGCGTTTGACAGGGTTGTGAGAAAGAAGTTATGGGAGATACTGCCCCGATACAATATGAACGGACCCTTGCTACAGGCTGTAAAGTCTCTTTACAGAGATCACTCAGCCTGGGTGCGAGTAGGAGCTGGCATGTCGCCCTGGTTTGACATCCAATCAGGTATTAAGCAAGGTTGCACTATGTTAGCTTGGTTGTTCAATTTGTATTTGGATAGTTGTCTCCAAGGTGTGAAAGACAGTGACATAGGAGTGAAAGTAGGTGACCTTAAGGTCAATTGCTTGCTATATGCAGATGATGCAGTGCTCATTGCATCATCAGAATGCAATTTGCAGGCATTGGTCACCACTCTGAAAGATGGGTGTGAAATTAATGGTCTTAACCTGAATGTAGATAAGACGAAGGTTCTGATATTTGAAAGAAATGAAGAAAGAACAGAATGTAAAATCAACGTAAATGATAAGATAATAGAACAAGTGAATGAAGTGGTATATTTGGGAACTATGTTTAGCAGAGACGGAAGATACGAAATGGATGTGGAAAGGCGTATTGCTGCCGGTAACAGAGTCAACGGTGCTTTGACTGCATTGTTGAGACGGCAAAACGTCAGCATAGCTGCACGTTTGGCTGTACACAATGCAGTTTTGCTACCGACGCTGTTATACGGCAGCCAAACGTGGGTAACACAGAAGAAGAATGTAAGAAAGATGAATGCTGTGGAGATGCTATCTCTTCGCAGAATATGCAGAGTCAGTCTAGCTGATTGAATCCGCAATGAAGAGATCCACATAATGGCAGGTACTAGTGAAGATGTCACGGTGAGAATGAAGAAGAACGTGCTCAGGTGGTTTGGGCACGTCGAACGAGTGAGTGATGAAAGAATGGTAAAATGTTTTATTCTAATTATATAAATTATAACTAATCTAATTCTCAAAACCTAAGTATAATATATAAAGTGCTTTTATTTATCTTGAGATTGACATTGAAACATTCTCGATTTTTTATAAATAAAATATATATCCATTTATTTGGTTTTAAGCATGTGGAAATTTTAGTAAAGTCAAGATATTCCTGATGACCACACCCAAACTGTATAATATCGGTAGTGTGTATTGGAGAAGCTTTTAAAGATTAATGGACTCTGTAAACGTGTCAAATTACATTACTGTTAGGAGTACAAGAGTTCTTAAGACTGGGGTATATTTAAAGTTAACACTTACGTACTCTCTTTAATATAATTCTTAGCCTTACTAAAGCGTTTCCGCGGCAGCCGTAATAGTATTTTAAAAATATTTGTTGACAGATGGGAGAGTCCAATGCTGCAACATTGGATTAAACTATGCTTAAATAGCTGGCTTAATTATTAATTACTGTTATAATTTGTTTATTTTTGATTTATAGTAGTAACACTAGTCTTTAAGAATAATTGTTACTAACAAAATATGGGCTTGTCCCGAAATAAAAGTTTATTATTATTATTATTATTGTTATTATTATCACACATTATGCAAGTGTCAAAAGCCAGTAAGTGATATCTTATAAAGGTGTTTATTATCAACATCCTCGTGACTTTAAGCTGACGTCGGTCTACTGTAGAGGATTCCACATACGGGTTTTTGTACATTGGAAAAGTAACTTTATTATACGAGTAGTTAAGGTTTGACCTTATTAACTGGAGTTTAATTTATTATTGTTTATATTTCTATGGCAGAGCTTATAAAACAAGATAGATCTATATACTTATCATGTATTTTTTCATATCAGAAGTTTAGTATTCTAAACATCCGTGTCTCAAGACGGACACGAGTACTCTCCAACTCAAACACTGAACCCGCTTTGAACATGGCCGCTTAAATTTCGACTTAAAATTTTCATATTTTATAAGATAATACTAATTTTATTATAATAAATAATATAATACACAAGTGAGTACTGTATCATTGTTTTTTTTTTTTATGTATCTGGATGACATTCAATCAGGGAAGATTTACAGAAAATGTATCTTTGAAACAACCGTAAAATAACATCATTGTTAAATGTTATATTTAATAGTAACATTGTAATACGTAATGCGGTAAAAACTGTTGTTGCTGTTAATAATATTATCAAATCCTTTATAACCTTGCACTTAAAACGTCTTCATTGTAAACCTTGTCATCTTCCAACGAAACCTTTTAACTAAGTAGGGATCTGTTTGTTTGAGTTTACTTGTCACTTAGGGTACTCTTGTCTAGAGGTCTCATTTAATAATTTAAAACCACTGTTTGATAATTCATGGGCTATTTAATGGTAATTATAAACACCCAAGTGTTTTAATTGCGGTCATACTCGAGAAAAAACTGGTTTTCAATCTTTTTATATAGCTCAAGGCTTCTTACTCAGCTTTAGTCAGGTAGTTTGGGTTAGGATATATCAATGTTACATTTTTGTAAAACAGTGTTTTAAATTAATTTGCATTTCTCGATGGATAAATGATAAACTCTTATGTTTTAAATTACTTCTTTTATAAATAATATCAAACTTAGTAATAGTGATGCGTGGATTACATAAATGGTTAAATTAAACCATTTCTAAAAATTGAATTATAATAAATTTTATAATCTTCAATTGTAGACAACAACTTAACAATGTATATCATATATATTATATTTAATGATGCAATTCAGTACTTACCTTCTAATAATGTAGAGTAGATCATATGACAGACGCAGTAAACACTCCAGTGATAAGACACGCCTTTCACATGTAACCCTTTATCAGTTGAGAAGAACTCGTGTGTGTGACATGAGACAACAGATAATATTAAACAAACAATAGAATGAGGCATTCGGACAAAGTAGGGCTTATAAAGTGAGTGTTTTTTATCATTTTAAGATTAAAATAAAATAAATATCATAGTATATAAAGTAATCAAAAAGTGAAAAAAATAGAACTAAAAATCCTAATTACTAATTATCACTTTACAACGACAACTATGTTTAAACATAATACTTTCATTGCGTCTTTTAAAAGTTCAGCCTTCAAACCTTGATAAGCAAATATAGTGAGAGATTGATTGAATTCGAATTAAGTTAAGTTAAGAGTAGGAATCGTACTTAGCCGTCTCTATTGGCACCATAAAACTATACCATCACAAAACAGTACAATATTAACAATATTAATTGTAATATAACAACCAATGTGATAGTAGTTAAGTGGAACACCATTTAAGTTATACCACGATAATGTGTTAGAGAAACTATACTATCTAAAGTTGACAAATTACACTTGACGATCTGATTAGCTGAGCTTTAACTAACATTTATCATTGTTAGTTAGTTAACATTATCATTATCCCGGCCGTGGGTCCCTCTGTTCGTGTTAATAATATTTTCTATACTTTGAAAGTTTGTATATATAAATATTTTTTCCACAATAACACGAAAACTATTAATTTATCTTTATTTAATGTATCAAAGCCATTGTTGTGACAATACATGAGGTAAAGCATTGTATTATTTTAGTTATTAGTTTATTTGATGTATTCCTCTGCTCCCTTCCACGTGAAGGAACTGTCGAAAATCTAAAGAAAAATAACAATATATTATTATTAGTTATAAAATGATATAAGCACTGTTTTAAATAAATTAATTCAGTAAATTATATTACCGACTGATATAAGGTACAACGTAACAAGTTAAAAGTACGTATAAATGATAAGAAAAATATAAGAGAAAATAAGAGATTAAATGAAAACTCGCGCTTCTGAGAGTCCTTGTTCTTCACGGCTGAAAAATTAAAAAAATAAATATACAAAACGAGAATTATTAAAAATATTACACACAAAGCGTATAATATTTTTAATATTTTAATATTTTTTATTCTCATAATATTTTATTCTCATAATATTTTGTTAAAGTATTAACTTTGTATAATTAATATTAGAGACGTTAAACGTTTTCTCTGAAGCTACTTTTATCACAAATAATAAATAGTGAAAGATTGAATTGAAAGATAAATAAAAACAATAAGAAAAAACGCAAAAGAAATAGATGCCCTATTGGAATCCAAGAGACTGATAATGATGAATGGAGAGAAGCAAATCAATTATTAATTAATCTATAAATTATATTTATTGATTTAAGTTACGTATAAATGAATTTATATATTATTGTTAAAATTTGGTCATAAAACAATGTAAATTAATAAAAAAACACCTTCATTGAATATTATTAATAATAATAATTAATAAATGTTTTCAGATTATTTGTTTTTGTAAAATGGATAAGTATATTTTAGATTATAAATTAAATTGTCTTTCTATTACAGTGTAAGTTAAAATTAGAAATTATTTATCTTTCCACCCCGCGTTATATCACTTTCTGTATGTTAATTATAAAAAAACATGTTTCCTCGTAAATCATATCTTCAGTGTTTCTCGAAATATTCTTTAAACGAGAAAAATCTTAAAGCTGCGTTAAACATTCATATCTGTGACGGTTTTAAGATAACGTTATTTTCACACTAAGTAACATATAAATGTGTAATTTCAGCATGCGGTGGTTTGGGACTTCCTTAAAAAAAAAAAAAAAAAAAAATCAAAATATCTTTATTCAAGTAGGCATTTACACGCACTTTTGAATCGTCAATTATTACAATACAAAAAAAGGTCAGTGTAGTCCGTCCGTAAGCAAGCTACCACCGGCTCGGAATGCTGCTCTGTTGAGAAGAGCCGGCCAGAAACTCAACAGTTGCTCTTTTCAAAAGAAATATAACAATAGGTGATGTATATTATAATATAATATAAATCCTGCAAATGATTCAACAACTTGAGTTCCACATATTTCGATCCACTAAAAACTCTTGAACGTTATAATAAGCTTTATTTAACAATAAACTTTTGATTTTAGATTTAAAACTAAGAAATGGAAGGTCTAAGATATCTTGTGGAACTTTATTATATATGCGTATACTCAAACCCATGAAGGATTTATTAACTTTTTGAAGCCGAAACTTTGGCGTTACGAGTTTGTTTTTATTTCTCGTATTTATCGCGTGTCTGTCACTGTTTTTTATATAACTATTTAAATTTTGACGTTTATATAAAATGTTATTAAATATGTATTGGGAAGCGACTGTAAGAATACCTATTTCTTTAAAAACATCTCTCAGAGAATCTCTAGCTTTTAAGTTATAAATAGCCCGCACAGCTCTTTTTTGTAAAATAAATATAGAATTAATTTCGACAGCACTGCCCCATAATAAAATACCGTAAGATAAAATACTGTGAAAATAACTAAAATAAACAAGACGAGCCGTATTTATGTCCGTTAATTGTCTAACTTTTCTAATTGCAAAGACGGCGGAGCTGAGTTTGGCTGCGAATGTTGAGAGATGGGGGTTCCACTGGAGCTTTCTATCTAATGTTAAACCTAAGAATTTTGTTGAGTCAATCAATTCTAACACTTCATTGTTAAGGAGCAAGTTACAATTTTTACTTTTTACATTAGGAAGTGTAAACTCTACGCATTTAGTTTTCTTAGCATTTAACACTAAATTATTAATTTCGAACCAATGCAGGACTCGTGACAAAGTAAAATAAATCTCAACGTAATCACGGAGTTACATTTTTACTGCCCGTGCTTTTAACCTGTCAACATATTTATATGTTTCTATTTTCTGTTATAATACAAAGAGTTCTTGTATAATCATCTACACAATGAGATAACTAACTGAAAAACAATATTTGTAAGTTTATTTCATTTTTAAACATTTATATATTAAAAAACATCTTGAAATGAAAATTTTTCTCAGATTTCAAATTGAGTTAAAAATTAAACGATAATTCGTTTCATTTTAAACTCAAAAGAAATATTTTTAATGCCTAATTTTTCTGTTTCTGACATAAAATATGAGCAATTCGGATAACAGTCGAAAGCCAACGCCGTGCATAATATTTTTAAAACTGTCACATTATTTATTCAAAAACAGTCATTGTGGATTCAGTTAATACAATTCAGTGAATGATTTGTTCATGAAATGTTAATTTAACTTCGAATTACATTGACTTTTTTATAACATTGGTTTGATTCGTTATTTAATAACTCTTTCTATAAATTCCCTGTAACTTTATAGTATACTTTTTCTTATTTCTGTTCAGAGGAAGAATCTTCAAGATCTAATGCTGTGTGTGTCTTTGTGTGTGCGTGCGTGTGCATGCGTGTGCGTGCGTGTGCGTGCGTCTAAAGTCTAGCTCACAATGTCACACTGGGTATTATATCCTCCACGCTGTACCAAACATAAGTAACTCATTCTATGCTTGCATTGTATTGAAAAATACATAGATTATACTTAGTAGTAATTGAAAATAGTGCAACTAGAATATCATTATGCGGATGTGAACAATTAGCTTAAATGCGTGTATAAATAATATAAATAACACATAATATAATACACTTAGTATACCGTTGAATATTCCACAAGTACTAAAGTAGTTATTTTCCACCAGAAATTATTTATCCAGTATTTTCTCATAATTAATGACAAAAAGTGTGTAGATAATACGATTTACACAATATGTGTTAAACTTGTGAAATTAGCCTACGAGAGATTAAGGTAGCTATAGAGTATTAGAAGTATTAGGATAAAGTGTAAGGATTCTTTATCGTGACACATTTTTCTCAACATCGAGTTTCATATCACAACGATCTTAACACTAAACCTACCGACAATTCTTGTATACCTGTTCCTACTGCACGCCGTCAAACTGACCGGTAATTAAAAGTTATTTTATTATATAACGCAGGTAATAATGGAAATAACTAAAAGTAAATAGTGAAGAAAATATTATATGCATATTCTAAGAAATGTCATGTAATTTGATAACGATATTATAACGATTAAAAAAGTGTAAGTTTTACAAAAGTTTAAGAACGGTCAATTTGACCGGTGCTTGGTAGGTTTAGTGTTAAAGAAGTTTTACTTCAATAAGATTAAAATAAGTACGCTAAATGAAATAGGCCCTACAATTTTCGAAACCAAATGGACGAAGATTGAAACAATGATAATCAATCTTAAACTATTAAAAAAATACATTTCTTGTGGAATGAAGTTTCAACATTTATATGTAAATATAATTATAGTGTTCTTAATTAAAATAGGTTTTTAATTAATTCAATGTACTAAATAAATTGAGGATCCACAGGATTAGTTATCGGTAAACTATATTACAACAAACTTTTTACAAACTTTTTACAATATACTTATCTTTGTATTTCTATCATGAATTTGTGTGAATTTGTATTATATTTTACTTACAAACATATTACATTCCATATGATTTATAAAAGGAATGAAACATTCTCTTTACTGGTACTACCTCGTTGTAGGAAATAGAACAGACTATCACGAATCTTATTAAAACTTTTTATGTAAAGTTTAGATAAGGTATTAGTAAGAGATAGTTGTATTATCTTGATAATAATATGAAATCAATCTTCGGTTTGTGTTATTCTATATTATATTATAAAACATTTATTAAAAAACTTATATTTAAAAGTTTTATCTGGAATTAGTTAAGTTTTAGTTAGATATGTTGTTGCTGGGACATTATTAGATACTTTGTACAGCTTTAAACAGTTATAACGATTTGTCGTATCCTATTGACCTGTAGGTCGGTAGTTTGGTAGTTGTCAAATTAATGTTATGTACAGTATTTTATGTACATATTTCTAACCCATGTATCGTATTTAACCATAACCATAACTCTTAGTAACAGGCTCAAATTTATATATAACGTTGGTAATAAAGACAAGTTATCACACATACAATGTCCACTACCAAATTTATAATCTGCGAAGTGTAATGTAGTGGGCAAATACATGTTTAAATTATTTCATCATCAGTAAAAATAACACACTTCCTAGTACACTACCTTGCGGAATAGATTGAGTAAGTGTTGCTTCTCTCGATTTCACTTGTTCTAGGGTATTATTACTTTTATTTTTGTAATCTATAGAGACGAATTGCTTTCTGTTAGTTAAATATGACTTTAGCCACTCGTAAGCTAATCCCCGAATGCCAATGTTCCAAATTTTCACCAGTAATGTTTTATGACATACCCGGTCATACGCTTTTGTCATATCAAGTAATATGCCGACGGCATAGTGCTTTTCATTTAGATGTTGTAATATTTTGTTGGTATATTCAAAAACTGCTAGGGTCGTGGATTTATTTTTTTGATAAGCCATTTGGTTTTTATTTAGTAATTGAAATTTTTCTAAAAATGAGTACAATCTGTTACACATAGATTTTTCGAATATTTTTGAGGCTATTGTTAATAAAGAGATTGGTCTATAATTTGATGGGTCTTCTTTATTCCCGTTTTTAAAAAGTGGCCGTATAATCGATATTTTCAATAAGTCTGGGAAAATACCTTCTCTGAATGATTGATTAATTAGTAATGCAAATGGTTTTATTAAATAGTTGCAAGCTCTTTTTATGAGAAGGACAGGTATATTGTCGTACCCTACACTATGAGTGTTTTTTAAAGATTTAATTATACCTTTTACTTCCTGTTCTGAGACTGGGTGAATATAAATTGAATGCAAGGAGTTGTTAGTTATGTGTGTATTGCTCGGTTTTCCTTGGTTTGTTAATACATTAGCTTTTATACCCCCAATGTTAATGAAGTATTTATTAAATTCTTCTGCAACGTTTAGTGGATTAATAAATAGATTGTTATTAACTCGTAGCTGAATATTAGATTTTTCTTTTGGTTTTTTACCTGTTTTTTCCTGTATTAAATGCCACATCGTTCGTATTTTATTGTAAGATTTTTCCATTCTATTTATATTAAAGTTTTTTTTTGCTATTTTCAATACCCTTTTTAATGTTTTACAGTAGGTTTTATAATGATTTGTTAGGATAGTGTTTTTTGTGCTTTTATTTAAGAGTAGTAGAAGTCTTTTGTTTTTACATGAAATTTTAATAGATCTTGTTAGCCATGTTTTTTTATTATATTTTATTTTTTTTCGCTTTTTGATAAATGAATTTTTAAAAATAGTATGTATATAATTGTGGAATATGTTGTAGTTTTTATTTATGTCCGTTGTATTTATTAATAATTTTTCCCAATTTGTGTCTTTTAGTTGTTCTAAATAATGATTGATGTTGTTTTCGCTAAATATCCTAATTTCTTTATAAAATGGTTTTTCAATAGAATCCATTTTTTCACAAGATTTATTTAAGGACAAAAGAACTGCACAATGGTCTGATATTCCTAAGTCAAGCACTTTAGGGGCTTGCATACAGTCAGTATTCGTAATTACTAGATCTAAACAACTTTGCCTACCTGTGACTGGGTCCGTCCTCGTAGTACTGTTCACTATTTGTTTTAAGTTATATGTTAAAAGTATATTTTTTAGTATTTTAACTGTAGTGTTTTCAGTTAAATAATCTATATTGAAGTCCCCCGTGACTAAAATGGTCTTTTTATATGCCTTAGAGATTTTGTTTAATAGTGATTCTATTTTATGGAAAAACATGTTTAATTCGCGGTCTGAACGATATAGACATACTATTATACAATTATAATGTAATAATTCTATAGCACAAAATTCTATTACAAATTCTTTGGATAATTTCATTATGTCAACTCTTGGTTTGTATTCAATGTCATTTTTCAAAATAATACACACTCCTCCGTGCGCGTAGTTTTCTCTAGTAAATTCAGCTACTACCTGATATCCACTTAGTTGTATCAAACTATCGCTTTGTCCAGGTTTAAGCCATGTTTCTGTTATATAGATAACTGATATTTTCGTGTCCGATAAGTATGCTTCGAGTTCGTCAATTTTGTTGGTAATACATTGAATATTTAAAAGCATTATGTCAAGTGTTTCGAAATGTTTGATTTTGATTATTTTGCTTTCTTGTAGTTGGTCTTCGTATGTTATTCGTGTCTCCCTTTTTATTATAATTGTTGTTAATGAGAACATTTTTATCATTTGTTGATTTTGTATTTAAGTTGCCTGATATTGTTTGCGGGTATTCAGATTCTTGCGATGGTGTTAATGAGTGCGATAATAACCTATGCGAATCGTTCGGCTGCACTGTTGCCGCGTTAGTTGTATTAGATGGTGAATTCTGAGTAGACGTGTAAACGATATCATGTCTTGTTTCGCCGGTGGGAAGTTCTTCAACTCGGCCTTGTTCAACATATTGTTTACCGTCTATATAAAGTATGTTCTTCCTTATTATCGCGTGTTTTCCTTGGGATCTTGCATTTAATTTTATTCGGGACGCGGTGTATGGGAGTCCTTTCAGTTTTATTTATAAGATTAGAATGGTCTTGTAAGTACACAGCCAAATCATTATGGTTCTGTTATAAGTGTTTTAATATTACTTTATTTATATTTCATTAAAAAATATTGTTAGAGAAGCTCGCTGACTAAATAATACCTCTTTATTTCCAGTGACTTCAGCAATGATTTATCTGTCACTTCTAAATTGAGCTTAAAATGTTATCTTTCCATAAACTTTCAAACTCCATAAAAATTTGAGAATATTAATTTGTAATTATAATTAGATTTATAGTTTTATTGTAATTTTTATTTATAGTTTTATTGTAATTTAACCCTAGTTTTTTTTTTAATTTTTCCGTAACTGATGTTGTTGTCGTTAATCATTCAACAAAATAACATAATAATATATTGATTAATGTTCAAAACATAATAAATATAATAAACGCTGTGTCAGTGTTATTGATTGACAAATGTCTCCACGAAAATAAACTGATGATGATGGATGAATATAATAAACATGTGTCATATAGCACTTTAAAAAAAAACCTGAATTGTCATTCTCTTGTCAGCTATCTTTTTTGCCATTTATGTCACCACCTTCAACCTCCTTTACTCGAACAGTAAGAGGAGAAGGATAGTGGTATAATCCTATAGAAATTAAGAACAAACATTAAGTCTCAATTAGTTCTAGCATAATCCGTTTTATACTCGTATATCCTTATATTAACCGCTAACCGCTGTTTTAAATTGTTTTTACTATAACCTTTTTAAATGCTTTTACTATAACCCGGTTTTACAAATATTCATATTCCAGGCTATGAACAAAGGCGTTACTTTGGAAAGCGATTGGAGCTTTTCTCTTTATAATTGGAATGAAAATTCTCCGTTGTATGTTTCATGCAGAATTTAATTACAAATGAAAATATAATATTTCTTTTTACAGTATTATTTTCGTAACTAATTACCATTCAATTTTTTTATGCCGAAAAGAAAGAAAAAATAATATAAATATTATCCTTTATGATTAATAAAGATTCGATAAAATGTTATATCTCCTTATATCTTAATCCAGAAGCATCAAAGCAATGACAATCTTCCAGTCTTCTGTCATAATATTATTAGAGGTGAACAGATAAATCGAATTATATTACTAGTTTTTAAAAGCAATTACTCGAACAAAACTCGATTTTATTTACGTATTCCTTGGTATTTTATGAATTATTACTTCGGTTCACATTTTTATTTCCAATAGTAGTTATTTAAAGTATCGGGCGTCCATTACCATGGATCCGACACACAGACGACCTTGAACTAATCGATATATTATTAATATCACTCACGTGATGGAGTTGAAGATATCAAATACATTAAAGTAAGAATGCTCAGATAATTATGATTATATTAACGAAAGGATTTGAATTATATATATTGGAGCATTGCCTGACTTTACAGAATTAACATAAAAACATTTAGATAGTATTTATATAACATAATAATATAGAAATAATATTCACGTGTGAATTATTTATATGAAAACAATAAAAACTAAAACAGTAGCAGTATAAGTATTTTGTGTAAAATATATTCAATAAATATAGAATTTTAATCTTAAAAGGTGCATTACTTAGAAGATATCTATCGGAAATTAAAAGGTATACTAAATATATGAATAAATGTAAAAAAATGTAATTAAAATGCTCACACACCCACCCACCTGATCCATTAATAAGTTACAAAGGGATTTGTGTAGTCAAATGAAAAGAAAAGTTAAAAACGTAATTTTATTTTCATAATAAACTACATAAACTATTAAACCTGGATGATATACATTCTATAATACTTTATTATATTTCTGTAGTAAACAACAGAACTG
The DNA here is from genome assembly GCA_918358865.1 of Melinaea marsaeus rileyi. NCBI lineage: Eukaryota > Metazoa > Arthropoda > Insecta > Lepidoptera > Nymphalidae > Melinaea > Melinaea marsaeus. Next base: position 21,744,967 of record OU911093.1, on the reverse strand, counting down.
TGAGTCAACAACTTTAGTATAAGAACTCTTTTCATAGGATCATAACTTTGAATCAATTTCTTTTGAAAAAAAAATATCTTGATCGAATTTATCAATCTCTGATTAAATAGAATATTCGTACTTACTTTTATGATATCATTTGTCAAATCAAAATAATAATATTAATATTCCTACCTCTATTAGGTTAAAATCTAAGTAACTTTATACACTTCATACAAGTTGACTGACTGACATTGACGTTTTTATGATTTATATATGACATAAATGTTTCCTCGGAAAGCAAAAGATTGTTTACATAATGTTTTAGATAATTTATGATCTATATTGCTTATAGTATTATATTATATATTATAGTATTAGCTTGGTAGAGCCTAGCTGTAGTTATCTGGCTGCAGCTCGTATTGGGCTGGCTCGACCGGGGAAGGACCACCCTCTAACAGAAGACCGACGTGTAGTAACCAAATTCATTTGGTTATGTTTCGTCGGTGAGTGAGAGAATCCGGAAGCCCAAACCCCCCCCCCCCCACGCCAAACATGAAAGCGATGCCTAAAAGAAAAATACAATATATATATGTATATATAAACTAAATTATATATATATATAAACTTTTTGACCAATGGTCATTTCGGACTATGGGCGTCATAAGAAGACCTCCTGTGAAGAAATTTTTCCAAAATTCGAAAGTCGGGTACAAATGAATGGGCAGACCGAATTCTTCGAGGTCTACCCAAAAATATATACATGATACAGACCGTTTGCGATCAATGGTAAAAAAATTAAATATTTATTTGTTTGTCACTCGAAGACGCTGTTAGTAGCAACCTAATGCACAAATGTTATTAGGGTCGCTGGACTAATAAAAAACGTTTAAGTTCAAAGACAGGAGTTTTTAATGATTTTCTTCAAATATTAACATAATATTATTACTATTTTGTAGACCTCGAAGAATTCGGTCTGCCCATTCATTTGTACGCACGCACGCATATATATATATATATACTTTCAAACTTTGCACAAAAATCAACCATCCAAAAATAAAGATCAATCACTTTTAATAGAAAGGTTATTTTTTACTCTAAATTTGAGTACCAAAAGTATTTGCCGAAAAATATACCTTTTCCGAGAAAAAAATAAAAACCGCTTTGTGCTTCAAAATTTTTGATGTAAACAACGGAATCATGTGTTATTCTTAGGTAGTGAGTTATATATTTTAAACGAGTTACACACGAGGTCTACCCACGCGTGTCCCCCTGCGGGTACGGATTTTTTTTGTCTATATTTGCTTTTAGCCTAGCAGAGTTTACAACATTTGTGAAAAAGATAATAAATTCTTCATATATTTATGTTATAATAGAAGTTTATCATTCTATACCTCCGTGTGTCTCCGTGTTTACCAGATGAGACCGACACAAGCACTCTCCAACACAAACAATGGACCCCGCTTTGAACATGAGCGGTTTAATTTCAACCCAACATTATAACTTCAGATTATGTAAGATTATATTAATTATTATGAAAATTATACTAATGATTATAGTTATTATAGTAAATAATATAATATACAAGTGAGTAATGAATTAATGTTTATATTTTCTTTGTTGTGATCTTGATTACTTTCAATAAGGTAAGATGAAAGGTTTATAAAAAGTCTAGACTATTAAGATCTTGTATATTACTATAAATAATATTATTGTTAAATGTCATTTAATATTATAATACATTATGCGATAAAAAGTGTTATTGCTGTTAACAATGATAATAATTTATAATCTTGCACTTAAAATATCTTCACTGTAAGCGTTGTCATCTTCTGAGACCCTTTGACTAAGTAGGGATCTGTTTGTTTGAGTTTACTTGTCACTTAAGGTGCTTTTGTTTAGTGAGGTTTTATTTTATAATTTAAAGTGACCGTTGTATGAATAATTGGTTGTCTTTAATGACCTCCGTTGAAATGTTATCAATACCTAATTGTCAAATATTTCAGCTCCTTTTGATATTTATTGAGTTCAGCATAACCAGATGAAATATAAAAGATAAGTAAAATTTAGAGATTAAGAAATGGGAACTCGCGCTTAGCCTGAGACCCGTCACTGGTGAAGAATTATGAAATAAAATAAACAAACTGAGAGATAATAAAATTATCCGAAACTTTGAGCTGAGGTTTTGGCATATTTTAAATTCGCTGAGACGTCAGACAGACTGCTCTATTGTCTTCAAAACTGTTGGTATCAGTACTACAAAGTATAATGAATAAGCCTTATTAACAAAGGATTATAAGTTTAAGAGAACAGTCTACATAATCTATAATATGCTGACGACATAATTCGATTTTGAGAAAAACCCATAACTTTTTTAAATATAATCATCAAATCGGTATAGGAACTGGAATGTTTTTTGTTGAATTTAAAATTTGAGTGTTTTTATGGAGCTGAATGCTGGGCGATGTGTGAAGGTGATACATGAACAGCGTTTGCATGTAACGGAAATCCGAATGTTAAGATCGATGTGTGGGGTGACAAGAAAGGATAGGATAAGAAATAAGTATATTACGCGAAACTTGGGAGTAGCGCCAGTGACAAAAAAAATTAAAGGTAGCCGTCTGTCATGGTATGGGCATGATATGAGGAGAGATGAAAGGCAAATAATCAAAAGAGTGCTAGGTATGAAAGTGGGGGACGGCCGAAGAAAAGATGAATGGATTGCGTGAAAAACGATGATGTATGTACAGAGATGACGAGTAACAGGAGCATATGGAACGAAAAAATATGTTGCGCCGATCCGACAATTGGGATAAGGACAAAAAGATCACTAGTGTATTTCGATATACTTTAAAAAAATAATCTTAAACCGTTTTTGTATATTTATTTCTCGAGGTAAAGATTTTTAAGATAATGTTATTTAATAAAATTCACGTAACACAAAATAAGAAATAAATGTATTATTTCATCATGCGGTGGTTTGGAACTTTCTGCAATAAATCTCAACGTAATCACGGAGTTACATCTTTACTCCCCCGTGCTTTTAACCTGATAACATATTTATATGTTCCTTTTTACTTCATTATACAAGGAGTTCTTGTTTAAGAATTTGTTTACACAATGAGATAACTAACTGAAAACAATACCTGTTAGTTTATTTCATTTTTAAATATAATATGTATTAAAAGACAACTCGAAAAAAACCAGATTTTTTTCACAGATTTCAGATTGAGTTAAAAATATATTATTATATTATTTATTATACTGATAATTTGTTTCATTTTAACTCATAAAAATGCTCTTCATTCTTAATGCCGTATTTTTCTGTTTCTGTCATAAAATATGAGCTATAAATTCCGCTGACAATTGAAAGCCAACGCCGTGTATAATGTCTTTAAAACTGGCACATGTTTACTCAAAAACATCATTGTCATTGTCGTCATGTCATTGTCATTGTTAATTCAATTAATACAATTCAGTGAATGATTTGTTGATGAAATGTTAATTAAATTTTGAATTACACCTATTTTTTATGATATTGTTTTGATTCGTTATTTAATATTTCTTTCTTAATATTCCTTATAACTTTAAAGTATATTTCATAATATTTCCGTTCAGCCAAACATCATAGAAGATTGTATTTTGATAGTTAAATAATAACATATTTTATTAAGACGCTATAATAAACTTAGTATTCTCTCAAGATGTAAAGATCACCTTGGTGTCAAATACTCCGCTGCAGTAAATCTCCAAGCGGCTTACAGTATGTATAATGTCAGCAAAATGGAATCACTGTAAGATTTGCTCCCGTAAATTGTCATTTAATCGTCTTAGATTATAGGATTAGGGTAATGTTTATTTACTTGTATCTAATAAGGAAACTAACATATTGTATAATAGTTCTGTCTTATATTATAAATGTGAAATTGTTTCCTTGATTTCTGCACCGAGAGAGTTTGTAAGTTGAATGCATATCAATATTGAAAGTATTAAGTTCAAAATTTATTTAATAATCTGAGATTTATGGTAATCTGATGTGAGTGAATTGTGTTCTTAATAAAAGTAAGTATTTAATCAACTGATCAAGACATAAAACTTAAAAAATTAAGGATCCACGGGATTTGTTATAAGTAAATTATATACACAAACTTATTAAAATATATTTATCTTTGTGTTTCTATTATTTTTTGTTTCTGTAAGTGTATTACTGACCTTATTAATATATCTTGAATTTGTATTATATTTCACATACAGACATATTACATGTAATATGATTTATAAAAGAAATGAGATATTTTCTGTTGTAGGAAATACAACAGACTATCACGAACCTTATTTAAACTTTTTACGTAAAGTTTTTACGTAAAGTTAAAATAAGATATTAGTAATAAACAGTTGTATTATCTTGATAATAATAGAAATCAATCTTCGGTTTGTGTTATTCCATATTATATTATAAAACATTTATTAAAAATCTTATGTTCAACAATTTTTATCTGGAATAAGGTAAGTTTAAGATATGTTGTTGTTGAGACATTATTACATACTTTGTAGAGTTTTAATCAGATATAACGATTTGTCGTATCCTATTGACCTGTAGGTCGGTAGTTTGGTAGTTGTCAAATTAATGTTATGTACAGTATTTTATGTATATATTTCTTACCCATGTATCGTCTTTAACCATAACCATAACTATTAGTAACAGGCCCAAATTTATATGTAAAGTTGGCGATAAAGGCAAGTTATCACACAAACAATGTTCACTGCCAAATATATTATCTGCAAAGTGTAATGTAGTGGGCAAATACATGTTTAAATTATTTCCTCATCAGTATTAGCCAACTTTGATTGTTCGGTTTTATAAAATTAAGTATTTTGATGTGATTTCAATTATTTTAATTTTGTTTATAGAGGTACAATATATTATAATCACATCAAGATCGTATCAAGATAACAAGTTCTCCCTTAAAAATACAATAATATATAGACTGTTAAATTCATCAACGCGGTGGCTCCGTTTGTAGTTAGACAAAGAGTAATCGAAGTTTTAAATCCTGCTTATTTTATAATTTCTTTAATAATTTAATATTATAAAAAAATGATAGATATCCTTAAATATCGGGCTACTGCCATATATCTACTACTATATGAAATATAAATGTTCCGTCGTACTTATACTATTTATACAAATGCAATATTTTATTACATTCTCCAGGTAATGTCTTGTTCCAAATCTTTTTATCCCTTCCATAAAACATAAGTGACACGGTTTCTTTACCGAGTATCAACGACACCTGTGTCGTGTTTGAAAACGACTCTTTTATTTTAGTAAGTAATATATATTATTCTTCTTATTTTATTCACATATATAAAATGACCTCTTTTATAGCACCATTAGACTCGATTCGTATAATGTGGGAATAGAATTCCTTTTTAATAGAGATTTATTGGACCGAAGAGAGGACATGAAGATAACAAATGAAAGAACTGAAGATTTCCTCAATGTTTTATTATCTTCATTCCTCAAAATATCTCAAATTTATTAACTTTAGGGATATATAAAGATAAATCTTTATCGAGAGTCGTGAGTTATTAACTTTAAAAATGCCTGATGCATGACTTTCTTTTGTATAAACTATAAGACGCTAGGTCCCTTAGAAATACACACGTACTATATAAGGTGAATAACTACGGAGAATAAACACGATCACGCATAAAATAAACACGATCAGATAAGAAAATGATTTATTTTTGAGATCATACTTAAAATAAGTCAATTCATGCCTATCTTTTGTGTGAAGATGGCATCAGCTTAGTATGAGATATGTTGAAAATAATTATAATTGGATTCTACCACTCATACCGTATTATTAAAGGATCCATACTTTAACACAAGGATTATATCATCAAAATATAGTTTTTTACATTTAAATAAATTATGTTCATATATTGGAAAGAAACAAGAAAAAGTTTAAGACTTATAAAAATTTAACTAACAACTGTTCACAGTCTCATATAGCAGTGAGCAAAGCTATAATGAAATATAGTTGTTATATACGATACAAAATCTAATAATCATGATTTAGTTGGGATTCTATTCGGGAGGCTGTTAAATTTTTATTGTTTGGGAAATCTTATTCAGTGTTGGGGACTCCGTTCAGTTTATTTATAAGATTAGAATGGTCTTGTAAGTACATCACCAAATCATTATGGTTCATAAATGTTTTAATGTTCCTTACTTAAATGTGTTTTAAGAAACACCAAATAGTAAATAAATCACACATAACATTTTATTGTTTTGGTGTAGATAATATAAATATTTATACATAGTAACTCCGTTAATTTCTCTTAATTTGATGGGAATTTCATATTTTAATTGAAATTTTAATGCAACTTTCCTTAACATATCTGAAATGAAAGACGTTATATTATACAACAACGTATTTCGGCATCTAACAAACCTTTATAAAGAACGAGTGAGTTGTTAGAAGTGTCTTTTAGTTAAAAACAAAGAGAAAATAGGGAAAAATCTTTTTTATTTTCATTTGTTTGTTAGGTATAATTAATGTGGTTTAAGAATACAATAATTTTATAATACAATGTTTCATATCTAAATTAGTAACGCCAAATTTAATAAAACATTGTCAATACTTGTTTCCACCTCGCTGTAACAATGTCACGAGATAGCAACTAATTAATATTTAAATATTAATTACCTCAATAGACTTGTTGCCGGAGACTTTGTCTGTCTGTTCTTCAAATATTAAGCTACCTATTCACAAAAGTTTAAACAAAATTTAAAATCATATCTAGATTTATAGTTTTATTGTAATTAAGCCTCAATTTTTTTTTTATAATTTTTCCTGCCGAATCTGTGACAATATCTTTAAGACTTACTCACTAATAGACTAGTTTTCTAAAGTACTTTGTAAGACTATTTGTTACAAATAAACATACGAAGAATGAAACTTTTATCTTTATAATTATATTAGTACAGATAATGTCATAAACGTCATATAAATGTAAAAAATAATAATCTATTTTAATATATCGTTCAAAATAGTGATTGTAATATCAAGACCTCGTGACAGACATGCATTCATAACAATTTTTAGAAATTTTAGGAATGCTTTGTCTTAATTATTTATAATAGTATTTATGCTTATAAATATTAATATGTAATTGCTTACCTTTGTGATACGAAGGGGAATAAATCACAATTTACTGGAGCAAATATTACAATGATTCTATGTTGCTGACATTAAAGATGTAAGCTGCTCAGAGATTTACTGCAGCGAAGTATCTGACACCGAGTCTTTGGAGAATACTTGTATTAAGAAAGCGTTTCGTTAAAGGTTATTGAAATTTAAGAAAATGTAATATGTTTATATAATTCCAATTTAATTAATATTATTTCATCATAATTATGTAAGTTATAATGCGATGCACAAATTTTCGAATTCGAAATCGAAGACAAAATTTATATGAATACTAGCTGATTTCCATCCACTTTGCTAGGCACACTATTAATTTGGATGTGAATTTAGGTTGCTATGGTAACCGTTGTCATATTATTTGTTGTCATCGTAACCTTTGCCATGGTAACCGTTGCTATAGGAACTCCTACCTCCGCGTTAAGTGTATAGCTTCTACAAGTTTAAAACTTAGCGAAATTCAAAAATTGTATTCCGTTGGGATAGGGATTCCGTAAAATCCGTTCTTAGTGGACGTCTACGTCACAAAAGAAGAAACTATGTAAAATCTTAAATTAATCGGACAGATAGTTTCTGAGATTTCGTGATGAGTCAGTGAGTGGTAAATCGCTTATATATATATATATTTGTATAGATAATCCATTTATGTAATATTTAAAAACGCTTGTTTTATATGAATGATTATTTCACTATGAATAAATGTAATTATATGTATTATTGCAGAATAAATAAATAATAACTAAAAACTAATTATTAATATTTGTCTTCCCAATTGGCGAGTAATTATTTTCTCGGATTCATTTATTTAAATTATATTAATCTAAACACTATCATAGCGGTATTTTAAACATTGTATATGATATTGATTTACAAATGTTACTTAAAAATATAGTTCACATTATAACGAATAAGACAAAAAGATATCATCTTTGCAATAAAACCTTGCAGCAAATCTCTTTGGAGTTGAAATAAACCGATCGTTTACGACAGAAGATGAAATACAATATTATACTAAAAGTGTAGTTGGAGTCGTTTCTTAATTTTTATTCTTCATTTTATATTTTTGGAACATTAAAATAACATTGTAATACTATTACATGTAAGAAATAAGTTTATTGAGGTGTAATAAAATACATAACTTCATCTAGTGTATAGTTAAGTTAAATGGTAATAATAAATTATATATATCATATTATCTCGTTGCCAAGTGAATAGACGACTAATAACGTAACTTAGAAGGGAATTATAATAAATATTCTTTTCAATTATTATCATTAAAAGTAAAAAGTAAATGTATATTGTTATTTTATGAATGCTATCAAGGTTAATTGGCTACCTCCAAAGTATTTCCAACATTTTATTCGAAGATTAATGAATACCTAAATTCCTTAGGTCTTGAATTATATTTATCCTTTAAGCAATAATGTAATAAAGAAAAGGATTTTTAATAACGAGTTTTATTTGTATTAAAAATGCCTGAACCAAACTTATCCAAATTCTTAGTATTTTTTTAGGGTTTCTCATTTAAACGACACGTGTGCGAGTTAAAACATTCAAAAACACGTTTATTGTTTTTACGAGTACTAAAGATGAGAGAGCGTTCGTTGTCCTTATTAATTGAACTTTTGTTCTCAATTATCGTTAGATTAAGATATATTGGAGGAGCACTCCTCCTGTCCACAATAATTTCTTTTATATTTATCCGACTACTACTGCTATATTTATATCTTTCACGTGAAAATTTGTTTTAATGTCTGTCTTCAACTATGTAATAAATAATTTTATGTATTTTTGCAACAGATGCCTACCACTCTTAAAGATACATAGCTACTTTCAGCAGCAGGAAATACACTTTGCGACTATTTGTCATCATAAGTCGCGAGTGCTTTGACACGGTATATTACTTCAGTTATTACTTTATAAGCCGCACTCCGCTCTCTTCTACATAATCACAACATCTTTTAAAGTGTATATATTCATATTAATCACACAATTGTTTAAGTACCTTTTAAGATCATCCAGCGTAGAAACTATTTTCTTAAAATAGTATAATAAATAAAAGATATATAATAGAGAATATAAGATTAAGAAATTACATTTTACTAGAGGCTGAGACTTCACGCTTGAAAAATTGTGAAATTAAATATACAAACTGGGAAATATAAAAAAAATCTTACACATTTACTTGTGGTTTTGGTACATTTCTACTAATTGTCAATGTAAGATTGTGAAATAATTTTTAATTTATCTAACAAAAATATTATTGATTTTTTTTTATTGTTTTATTACACAAAATCTCACAATATCCAGAGCGGTTAAACTATTCTCATAAATAGTGTTAAGTACTTACTCTGTTGCTGTACCTACTGCAGTATACTATATATAGTATACATGAGATTAATTATTATCTCTACAACAGTTGACTATGTTACAGATTTCATATACCTTGTACACAATTGAGTCATATTGAGTTTACTATAGATACTATAGATAGATCAGGATTAAAATAGCGTAGCAAATTTCTATAATATTATCATACAATGTCCTTCATATTTAAACATCTGTTAAAATTACATTATTATAATAAACGAATTAAAGTTAAAAAAACAAGTGATATTTATTATAGCGTTCAATATTCACTAAATTTTAAAGTTCAATTATAAGTTATTTTTTAAGAAAGTATGTTATTTTAAAATGTATGTTAAAAAGACAATTATATTTTTCATCCTATATGAAGGGTTTAATGAAATAATGACAACGCCTTTACTCAATATTTAGTTATATATATCAGATATAACTATTTTAAGTGATAAAAAAGTAGGTTTTTCAAAGAAGCAGATTAAGCCTCTTTACTATTTTATTCCATGTATGGATATTGTATTTGATAAATATTTCATAATAATAATTCACAGATTACTGGAACAATAGATAATAACATAAATTTTGAGATTGAAGAGATTGGATTTCTCATATTTAATGAGATTCGTTTATCAGAATGATAAGAACGAAAAAGGACGAAGGGACAAATGAACATATTTTTGTGTATCTTATGATATTTATAAAAGAAATGTAACATTATAATATATTAATATGAAACACGTTGTTGTATCAAATAGCAAAGTATGTTGTGTTAATTATTTCCTATACATTATTATTAAAAGTTCTGATTAATATTATTAATAATTATAAAGAATATATTCCACTATTATAACTAATTAATATTACTACTATAGTGTGGTGTTAAATAATTGAAATGACTGTAGATAAAAGATTTAATTCTTTTATATTTATTTATATTATTTCTATGATACTTTTAAACAGAATAGTCTCATAAAGAAATGATAAATAATTGCAATGGTTTTCAATTATTTTTCTCTATTTTATAATTTTTTCACTCCCGTTCTCTAAACTTAATTAGAATAATTAACATTTAAAAGTACAATAATAAACCGATACTACTAATAAGAAATAAAAATTTGAAGCACTTCCTACAATGATTTCTTAACATATTCTTCCTATATTTTTACTACAACGTGTTATCTGACAGAGTATCAATATTGTTTGTTCTCAAGTGTACTATGTACATTATATTACGAGTACTTAGCGTCACTCTTCATAATGGAATGGAATTGAGAGCGCACATTGTCCTTATACAGCCTTTTATATAACCAAATTCTGTTAAATAATATAAAATTGGTTGTTTAGAAGAAGAACAGATCATAAATAATCAATGTACTTACTAAGAAGAAGTATCACAACCTCACAGTTGAAGTTACATTCCACACACTGTTCCTTACATAAGTAATACACTTTGACTCAAAGGCAGTATTTAATAAAACGATGTATTTGTAACAGTACTCCATAATGCTTTGAAACTCATTACTACTTAGTTAACCTTGTTTCTTACATTACATCTAATCTTAACATTAGTTTGTATAACTTTGTATTAAGTAAATGTGCACTGATCTCAGTGAAGCTTATATATAACTTTTATTATATATTAGAAACTCTAAATATGACAATACATAAACTATTTAAAGTGATTTGAAACAGGAAGAGAGTAATATATAACACTTTGTAAGACATTTTCATTACAATAATCCTAATTACTAATAACGATTCTTTGTATCTGATGTTACTTTAAATTCCGAAATAATATAGTATGCTTATTGTATTGTAAGAAATATAAATGAACTAATTTGACATACAAATCTAAATAAATTGTTATGTTAAAACAAAACAAGTCGAATATTAATATTTAAACAAAATAAAACTGTTACTTATGCAGCACAGAAAGGGGAGATTTATAGTCGAAATATTACCAGACGACTACATCCTTAGATTTAAGAATTTATTTATCTTTTCTTGAGGGTAATAACTCTTTGAATAAGATCTGATTATTTATATATGTAAGCTCGTGCGCTATTACGGAACATAATAATATTACAAAGTAATATGATAACTATATAAGAAAAATAATTTCATTTTGATATCCTTGTATATATCATTCGGTAATAAGCAATGCGGTAAAAATAATGTTAATAATAATAATGTTAATAGTATCATGTAAATAAAAAAGTTTAATTTGAACTCTGTTCACTGATACTGTTATTTGATCTTAGAGAAAGAAAATTTGATTTATATTTTGAATATTATTTTATGGTTTTAAATACACAGACTGGAATATGGAAATACCTGTATGTATCCTAATTCTAAACCTGACCTAACCTGGCTAGATTACCTCAGGTTTAGATTTAGGATAATTACAATTTATAGAATAATCTCACTGACTTTAGGTTAAACCTTATTTAAAGTCAGTGAGATTATTCTATAAATTCATGGTTAATTTCCAATAGCAATTATATAAATAAGTGTACTCCTAAGTCACAATAACGTTTATTTTATTTTAGAATCATTACAAGATTAATAACAGATAGCATATAAGTACATGTATATAATAAATATAAAGTTCCACATATTTTCCAGTACATATAACTTCCAACCATATTATCATCATCACAGCCAAATGTGTTGGAAACAGAGTGCGTAACTCTCACAAAATTTAGATATCTTCGTTGACCATCTATTTCACTTTATATTATAATATAAATTGTATCTACACGTAGATACTTCGTCTATAACTTTTTGCAACATATTGTAAAAACAGGTGTCAAATTCAGAATCATTTAGAATCATAATTTTTATTTTTAAATAATTTGTCTATTTCACCATTTGAAGACTCAGATAATATATCTTACAAATATTAATTAAATTTATAAAACTATAATAAATAACCTCTCTGTCTTCTTCTTTCCACATTTTTCTCTTTCTTTTAAAGTAAATATAAAAGTCCGGGTGATATATAAGTATCTAAGTAAAATAATAATCTCTTAATTAAGTACAGCGTTTAAAAATTATTTTCTTTTTAAATTAGAAGCAAATTTTATTCTATTTTATAAATCTCGTTAAGCCCTTACTTCAATTTGGTGATTAGGTACTAATTAAAATGTCTCATCTTTAATTAGTATCTCCTTTAACAGACTCCGAGGTAACGGTTGATCTCAAACAGTAAATTAATTAAACAAGCAGATTAACCAAAATTTTATAGAACTTATCGGACTTAAGTAATAAAAATTAGCACTTAAAGGGTAGTTCTGCACTTATTTTTGATATTATATCTATTTTGATTTTATCTATTAAATAATATTTTATTAGAATATAATTATATCTAGTTATATTCTTGTTATTGTTTAATAATTACAAAAGAGAAATAAAAAATAATTGGAATATTTTAATAATCATTTTAATATTAAATTGTTTGAAAAGTGACATATAGAAAGATTATTTTTGTAAAAAAATTACTTTAGGCTTCTACAAGAGGTATACCTCAAAATGTCCTTAAAATATGACTATTGCTGAAAGTTGTAAAACTACATCGTATAGAGTGTGTATAACAGTGTTAGAGTTATTGAAATTTAGACTTTGTTACAAAGGATTTGGAATAAGATTTAAATAAACAGAATGTTGTTTTATTTTTTTATTTTATTCTTGTTGAAATTTCAATCGCTTTGTAATTTTTTAGTATTTGCTATAATTCCAAGAACCATTTGACAATAACTTACTATAATTAAATAATTAAACGCTATCGCTAATCGTAAGATGAAACAAATCATTAGTTCAGTATATTTCGTATAAATTAAAGAATTTGTAGTAAAAATTATTGCGTATATTAACTAAGGCAAGCCTTTTTAACCATATCCAATTAGACCAAAATTGATCCAATAAATATTGTGTCAAGAAAGAATAGACGAACAGATAAATAATAAACATAGAAAAAGATATTGTTTTGAGTTCTGTTTGTATATGAACTGTTCAGGTTTTGCCGCGCTCCTATTTTATTATATGTATAAATAATGTAATTTATACATTTTTTTTATAATATACAAAATTAGATTTATGACATTAACAAAAATATTAGTAAAAAAGTATTATTCTGCATACAGAATATCGAAACATATTTCGAAGACCTATCGGTCGTATTTGGCATTTTTCATATTTAATAAGGTTCGTTTATCAAAATTATAGGGGAAAAAGAGAAAATGGAACATTTTCATCATATAATTAGGTAATGTAATAAAGAAATGCCTTATTTTTTATACTATTATCTGAATATCGGAAATATAAAACATATATTATTGTTTCATTGTGAGTTAGTTGTACATAATTGTTATTATTTGGTCTGATTTGTAATTAACAATTTAGTAAATAACTTTCTTACTTAATCCAAAGTACATAAAGTAAATAAAAGTGTTCATCTTTAAATACTCCAATACTCACAACAGTCTCATAAAGTAATGATAACCAATTTGAGTAATAAATTCCATTCTTCAAAGTTAATTTGGAAGTAAAGACAGATTTTTGTACAATTATATAGAAAAGAAATCAATCAATTATATTCTCACGCTACAAGCAAGAAATTAAATTTACTGAAGCAATTCCTGAAGTAATAATTTTAATTAAAGATGTTGAACGTGGTATATGACAGAGAGTATCAATATTGTTTGTTCTTAAAAGTGTATTTTGTCTATTAAATTAAGTAATTAGCGTCACTCTTCTACCAGCTTTATAATGATTATAAATCATAAAATATGACTGTCATGATTTTTAACATACCTCAAAATTCTGTGAAAAAATCATAAACATGGTTTTTTAAAAGTAGAGTAAGAGTAGATCATAAAAAGTTAATAGTTTCACCTGAAACTTTGAATTTTTTTCCACCTTGCTCCTTATAAAAGTAAATCACTCTTTAAATTTACTTGATAAAACATTTAATTTTTAAATTAACTCTTATTATAAGCATTTATTATATTACATAATATTATTATTATATATAACCAACTCTAAACAAGTATCTTAAAGTAAATAGCTTTTGATAATTTAATGTCAATACATATTGGCAATCTTTAAAGGATTCAAAGAATCCTCTAATGCTTATAAATATTGTACTTAAGTAGCAAGTAAACGTTCTTATTCTAAATCCAATGATTTATGTATTCCGGTACATTTAAATGATTCGATACGACCTTCCTTTAAAATGTACTTTTCTAATTATAAAAATTATAACTTATCTAATTTTCAAATAACCTAAGTATAGAAAGTGCTTTTATTAATCTTGAAATTGACATTGAAACATTTGAATATTATTATCAAAACAAAATATATATATATTTACTTTCTTATAAGCACAAAGTATAAAGATTTTAGTCAATTCAAGAAATTTTCCTATGACCGTACCTAAACTATACGATATCGTATGTATTAGAGAAGCTTTTAAAGAATAATGGACTCTTCAAACGTGTCAAATTACATTATTGTGTTAGGAGTACAAAAGTTCTTAGAACGCTGAAGTATATTTAAAGTTACTCACTCTAATATAATTCTTAGCTTTCTTATTTCATTATGAAAGCTTCAAAAGCCAGTACCTGATATCTTATAAAGCAGTTTGTTAACATCCTCGGGGCTTCAATCTGACGTCAGCTTTCTGTAAAAGACTTCACATACGGATTTAACATTGGAATAGTAACTTTAATATAGTTAGGGTTTGGTCACTTAACTGGAGTTAAATTTTTTATTGTTTATATTTGTTATGGCAGAGCTTATAAAGTAAGGAAGATATAAACACTAATCATATATTTTTTCATATAAGACGCTTAGTATTCTAAACGTTGGTATGTCTCAAGATTGACACGAGTACTCTCCAACTCAAACAATGAACCCGCTTTGAACATGGACGGCTTAAATTTCGACTTAAAATTTTCATATTATATAAGATAATACTAATTTTATTATAATAAATAATGTAATACACAAGTGGGTACTGAGTCATTGTTTATTTTTTCTTATTATCTGGATGACATTCAGGGGAGATTTACAGAAAATGTTGTATCTTTGAAAACCGTAAAATAACATCATTGTTAAATGTTATATTTAATAGTAACATTGTAATATATAACGTGGTAAAAAGTGTTGTTGGTGTTAATAATATTATCAAATCCATTATAACCTTGCACTTAAAACGTCTTCATTGTAAACCTTGTCATCTTCCAACGAAACCTTTTAACTAAGTAGGGATCTGTTTGTTTGAGTTTACTTGTCACTTAGGGCACTCTTGTCTAGAGGTCTAATTTAATAATTTAAATCCACTGTTTTATAATTCATGGGTTATTTAATGGTAAATATAAATACCGAAGTGTTTTAATTGCGGTCATATTCGAGAAGAAACTGGTTTTCAATGTTTTTGTAAAGCTCAAGGCTTCTTACTCAGCTTTAGTCAGTTAGTTTGGTTTAATATATATCAATGTTACATTTTTGTATAAAAGTGTTTTAAATTAATATGCATTTCTCAGTGGATAAATGATAAACTTAAGCTTTAAATTACTCTTTTTATAAATAATATCAAACTTAGTAATAGTAATTAAAATTAACGTGGATTACTTAAAAGGATAAATTAAACCATTTATAAATTGGATTATTAGAAGATAAATAACATCTTATATTTTACATATTATATTCAATGATGCAATTCAGTACTTACCTTCTAATAATGTAGAGTAGATCATATGACAGGGGCAGTAAACACTCCAGTGATAAGACACGCCTTTCACATGTAACCCTTTATCAGTTGAGAAGAACTCGTGTGTGTGACATGAGACAACAGATAATATTAAACAAACAATAGACTGAGGCATTCAGACCAAGTAGTCTTTATAAAGTGAGTGTTTTATATTGTTATAAGATTAAAATAAAATAAATGTCATAGTATATAAACTAATCAAGAAGTGAAATAAATAGAACTGAAAATACTAACATTAAAATCCTAATTAATAACTTTACAACGACGACTATGTTTAAACATAATACTTTCATTACGTGTTTTAAAAGTTCAGCCTTCCAACCTTGATAAACAAATATTGATTGATGGGTGATTGATCGAATTCGAATTAAGTTAAGAGTAGGAATCGAACTTAGCCGTCTCTATTGGCACCATAAAACAATACCACCACAAAACAGTACAATATTAACAATATAATTGTAATATAACAACCAATGTGATAGTAGTTAAGTGGAACACGATTTAAGTTATACCACGATAATTTATTGGAGTACCTATACTACCTAAAGCTGACAAGTTACACTTGACGATCTGATTAGCTGAGCTTTTACTAACATTTATCATTGTTACTTAACATTATCAATATCCCGACCGCGGGTCCGTCTGTTGGTGTTGATGAGTTTTTTCTATAGTTATCAAACTAATATTCTAAATATGAAGGTTTGCATATATAAATATTTTTTCCATAATAACACGAAAACTATTAATTTATCTTTATTTAATGTATCAAAACCATTGTTGTGACAATACATGAGGGCGCTGAAGCAGTGTATTATTTTAGTTATTAGTTTATTTGATGTATTCCTCTCCTCTCTTCCACGTGAAGGAACTTTCGAAAATCTAAAGAAAAATAACAATATATTATTATTAGTTATAAAATTATTTCAGAAAATATATTACCTACTGATATTCGTGTTAGAAGGTACAACGTAACAAGTTAAAACTACGTATAAATGATAAGAAAAATATAAGAGAAAATAAGAGATTAAATGAAAACTCGCGCTTCTGAGAGCTCTTGTTCTTCACGGATGAGAAATTGAAAAATTAAATATACAATATTAAAAATATTACATACTTTGACTTTATGCTCACACTATTTTGTTAAAGTGTTAACTTTGTATAATTAATATTAGATGCGTTAAACGTTTTCTCTGAAGCTACTTTTATCACAAATAATAAGTAGTGAAAGATCGAATTGAAAGTTAAATAAAAACAATAAGAAAAAAATCCGTGCCCGCCGGGGGCACGCGTGGGTAGACCTCGTGTGTAACTCGTTTAAAATATAACTCACTACCTAAGAATAACACATGATGCCGTTGTTTACACCAAAAATTTTCAAGCAAAAAGCGGTTATTATTTTTTTTCTCGGAAAAGGTATCTCTTTTGGAAATACCTTTGATACTTAAATTTAGAGTAAAAAATAACCTTTCTATTAAAAATATTTGCGAGGAGGGAATGTTTACCAGAAAAAAGTTGTCGTGGTTTTACCTACCTTAAATTTTCAAGCTAAAAGTGGTTTTTATTTTTTTTCTCGGAAACGGTACCTTCTACAGAAAAACTTTATAGTCATAAGAAGACCTCCTGTGAAGAAATTTTTCCAAAATTCGAAAGTAGGGGACAAATGAATGGGCAGACCGAATTCTTCGAGGTCTACCCAAAAACGCAAAAGAAATAGATGCCCTATTGGAATCCAAGAGACTGACAATGATGAATGGAGGGAAGCAAATCAATTATTAATTAATCTATAAATTATATTTATTGATTATATATTATTGTTAAAATTTGGTTTGATAAAACAATGTAAATAATTAAAAAAACACCTTCATTTCATATTATTAATAATTTAATAAATGTTTTCAGATTATTTGTTTTTCTTACATGTTACTATTGGATGGACTAAAGATGAAAAGGCTTTTTCTTATAATATATTTTTTTATAATTAATATTGTTATTAATAGAGTACATATCTGGTCTGAGTTATTGTTATAATAAAGGTATTATCATCAGGAATTGTCTGAATATATTTGATCCTTGGTTAATTCCAATACATATTTATATCATATAAAACGATTAAGCAACTACTGTGTAAAATGGATAAATATATTTTAGATTATAAATTAAATTATCTTTCTATTACAGTGTAAGTTAAAATTAGAAATTATTTATCTTTCCACATTATATCACTTTTTGTATTTTCATTATAAAAAAACATGTTTCATCGTAAATCATATCTTCAGTGTTTCTCGAAATATTCTTTAAACGAGAAAAATCTTAAAGCTGCGTTAAACATTCATTTCTGTGACGGTTTTAAGATAACGTTATTTCACAACACAAAGTAACATATAAATGTGTAATTTCATCATGCGGTGGTTTGGGACTTTCTGCAATAAATCTCAACGTAATCACGGAGTTACATCTTAACTGCCCCGTGCTTTTAACCTGTCAACATATTTATATGTTTCTCTTTTCTTTTATAATACAAAGAGTTCTTGTATATTCATCTACACAGTGAGATAACTAACTGAAAAACAATATTTGTAAGTTTATTTCATTTTTAAATATTTATATATAAAAAAACAACTCGAAATGAAAATTTTTCTCAGATTTCAAATTGAGTTAAAAATTTAACGATAATTCGTTTCGTTTCAACTCAAAAAGAAATATTCTTAATGCAGTATTTTTCTGTCTCTGACATAAAATATGAGCTATTCGGATAACAGTTGAAAACCAACGCCGTGTATAATGTCTTTAAAACTGTCACATTGTTTACTCAAAAACAGTCATCGTGGATTCAATTAAAGCAATTCAGTGAATGGTTTGTTCCTGTCATGTTAATTTTCTTTTGAATTACACTGACTTTTTATGATATTGTTTTGATTCGTTATTTAATAACTCTTTCTTTAAATTTCTTGCAACTTTAAAGTATATTTTATAATATTTCCGTTCAGCCAAACATCATGAAAGATTGTATTTAGATAAGTATAAAATTAACATTTTTTATTAAGACGCTATAATAAACATAGTATTCTCTCAAAAATAAAGATCATCTTGGTGTCAAATACTTCGCTGCAATAACACTCTAAGCGGCTTACAGTATAATGTCAGCGGAATGGAATCACTACGTTTATTTATATTTGTTTATTTAATAATAATCGATCAATAACTAGACGTTGCGTTGATATAAAATAACCCAATTACATTTGTTACACGTTCGTTAAAAATGTTATTTAGAATTTGTTTTATTGAATTGCCTTAAACTTTGGCAATTCTGTAGCCTGCCGAAAAAACAAATTCACCTATATTAATGTTATAAAAAATATTTCTTTATAATTAATAAACTTTGAAAAAGTTTTAAACAAAATGGAATTATATAAAAAAGTGAATTATATAAATATGACTGTGTGTCAATAATATAATAGAAAAGGACAAAAAATGACTTGAAACATTACTGAAAGTGAAGTCTGTATGATAATTAATTAATCATTTGTTCGAGAGTAAATCAGAGATCGTATACTTGTATGTATCATAAATCTTAGTCAGTTAGACTTATTCTATAAATTGATAGTTAATTTATTTTACTTATAATTTTAGAGTTTTTGTACCTCCGTCACAATAAGGTTTCATTGTTTTAGATTTAGAATACGATTTAGAATAGATATCATTTTCTAAATGTATCCGCAATAAAGAAAATATTGCACATATTTTCCAGTGCATATAAACTTTCCAAACCTAGTAGAATCATTCTTATCTCGCGTAATCATACGAACACAACTAAATGTGTTGGAAACACAGAGATGTTCATTACTATTATAGAATACAGATATCTTCATTGATCATCTTTTTTACTTTATACTATAATATAAAATGTGTAGTTGTTTCAAATTCAAATTCAAAATATCTTTATTCACGTAGGCATTTACACGCACTTTTGAATTGTCAATTACTACAATACAAAAAAAAGGTCAGTGTAGTCAGTCCGTAAGTAAGCTACCACCGGCTCGGAATGCTGCTCTGTTGAGAAGAGCCGGCCAGAAGCTCAACAGTTGCTCTTTTCAAAAGAAATATAACAATAGGTGATGTACATTATAATATAAATCCTGCAAATGATTCAATAACTTAAGTTCCACATATTTCGATCCACTAAAAACTCTTGAACGTTATAATAAGATATTTTTATTAACCCTTTTATTTGTATTAATTAGGTATTTAATAACCCTTTTCTTAATATGTTTTTTTTTATTTTTTGTTATAAGAGATTTAATATTAGATCTTCTTCCTATTTTACCAACTAAATATTTAGGAGATATTTGATTCTATACTAATATTAATTAAATGTTTAAACCAAATATTCTTAAATCTTATTTCTTATTTTTTTCACGGCTTAATCCTGTCTTTTAAAGGTAATAAAACAACATTATTATGATATAAGTATAATTATTGTATAAGTACCAAATAATATTATCTGTTAACCAAGTTTAACGACATTTATAAGATATTTTATGCTTTTTAAATTAGAAACAAATTTAATTATATTTTATAAATCTCATTAAGCCCTTACTTCAATTTGGTTTTTAGGTACTAATTAAAATGTCTCCTCTTTAATTAGTATCTCCTTTAACAGATTCCGAAGTAAGAGTTAATTTCAAATGGTAAATATTATTTAATTTATCGTTAAAATATCTGTTTTAAATGGTAATAAATAAAAAGGTTTACTTAAGAATATACAAATAAGATATAACATAACGTCACGTTATAATCATTTAAATAAGTGATAAAAATAATATTATTAATGTAAGAGTATAAGAATAGGTATTAATTATACATCTATGTCTATTATCTTCTATTCAAAAATATTTTGACTAAGGTATGGATTTTATTTAGTTGAAATTGAAGAGCTAAGATGTGAAACATTTATTTCTATTTAAGTTCTGATAACTTTTTGACAGTTAGAGTGATGTGGTCTCGTCTGGTCAATATTTGATATGAAAATGTGTTTGGTGGAATGTAATCTAATATGTTATTATGATATTTTAATAATAGAGTAATATTTTATTTCAAGATTGTAGCCTTTTTTAGAAACATAATGTATAAACATAAAAATAGCAATAATAAAGTACAGATTTATGAAATAGGAACACTAAAACATTAAACCTTATTTTGTTATAATCGTTTTAAAATCACTACCATTCCAAGCATTATCAAATTATTTTTCAAAGTAAAGAGTAATAAAAACGAGTCTAACAGGAAGCAGGTCGCAGGAAAGAGAAGTGAGATGAGATTAGCATAAATTCATAGCCGAGGGGGACTCCACCTAATTTACCAACACATTAATGGTTTAACTAATTTATTTTGAATTACTTATTAATTATTATTAAAATTTAATATTAAAATTAATATTATTTAATTTTATTTATTTTGAATTTTAATATTATTTAATGTATAATTATGTTGATTATAACTATTTTTAGAAAACAAAATATAATAAAATATTATATACATTAAAGTGAGTTAACACTACAGTATGGAGATAGTGTTACGATGTAACCCTTTCTATCTCAGACCGTGTTGTGTTCGTACACAGTTACCTATTATATTAGTATAATATACAATTCTTTAAGTTATCAACTTATAATAACTAATTCTGCGACCTGAGGCCATGGACAGACGGATCAAAAGACGATTTAGAGATTTATAATAGACGATGTTATTACTCAACCGACTGAAATATTCTCCGATTAGTTATTTTTTTATGTAATTTTTTTAAAGGCTTCACGGATGCCAGGAAATAAATTGATAATTTAATTTTCCTACTGTGATTTTCCTTTATTAATTTTTAAAACGAAATTAAAATGTAATATGGTTAGTGTTCGGATGCTGAGGGAAACACTCCGACAAACCATTATCGTTGCCTTTTAATTTTAATAACAAGCGTCTTTAAAATTATTTTGGACTTAAAATATATACAGATCTGTGTATATCTTTTACCGTCGTACCCGACAGAGAGTATCAATATTGTTTGTTCTGAAGAGTCTTTGCTATGTGCTATGTCTATTATACTAGGTCACGCAAGCGGGGTCGTGAGCTGAGCTAACTTTTGCTCTGTGCACGGCAGGGTATTTACTACGATGTTCTTTAGGTTAGTCCTTACAAACGCTACGAGAGTTAAATGGAAATCGAGGATATTTTCAATAAATCATATGCCATACATTTCAAGTTTGATAATCGTTTCAGGTCTTTAAATGGACATAACACCCTTCTTTTCGTTATGGCATCACGCTGAAACAATCAGGTCCACTGCGATACTATTGATACATACAATAGTATCGCAGTGGACCTTTGGGGTAAAACGAATGGACCTTGGGGATAAAACGAATGGACCTTGGGGATAAAACGAATTATTATGATGATATCGTGGCACGTTCTCAAACAACAGTAACTTTGTCAATTCCATATGTCAGATTCACATAGACCTAGCAGACGGCTCGAGATCTTATTTAGTGATTTTTTCATTTAAGAATCAAGTTAACGTTACGATAAGTTAGCTAGATGCATAATATTACCCAGGCACGACTTAGGTATTCTGTTCAGTTTAGCACAGTTTCGATCTGTTTCGATCTTGAATTGTGGTGGCACTGCCCCAGGATCCATTAAATTTTCTGCGGTGAACATTTCTGTTGTTCGAATGTAACAGCATGCAGAGCAAGTACTCCTGAGAACTCCTGCTTCTTTTAAATCGGTTCTTGAACATTTAGAACAAGAAACGTATGCCAATTTTTCTATTTCTTTATTGAATCGACGCTTATTTACGATATTAGGAAGCGTGATATGTGTGGCTGCACTATCTCGATACTGTTGTGAACGGACAGAAGTTGCTGTGTATCGCGATATGCCACTTGCAAGCCGTCTGCCTCTTCCTTTGCCTCGTCCACGTTCCATTTTATGATAATGAGCAATAATGAGAAATAAAATAATAAAATAATTAAATAATGAGCAATAATTAAATGGAAGCTTGATGAAACTCGATGAAATGTATAGCAAGTGGATATAAAATATTAAATTGGGATAGCAAAATGAAAAATAAAAGTGAAAGAAAATATTCGGACGGAACCTGGCCTATTCGAAGCCTCACACGCAACTGAAGCGTTCGTTCAGTTGTTCCTTCTATTTTGCTATTCTTTTAACTTGGGGCGCGCGCCGGTATGAGACGTTCCATATCATAAGTCTATGGACAATTTTCTGGTGAATTGAAACTCTTTTTCTGTAATTCGAAAACTTACAATTCTTTTAGTGTGCTTCGAGCTCAATGTGAACTGCATTCTGACGAGTTTATAGTCAGTTCTGCTATGTATGAGAGTAGTTACAAACTTTCTTAGATTTCAATCCACTCGTAACTCGTGCATCGAGCAGGCGCGCTGTTGAGTCACTAATCGAACTAAATTAGTTCTGTTAATTGTTCAAGATCTGTCGATCGAAATTATTCGAAATTTTGCACAGTCATAAAGCAATGTGGCATCAAACACCATGCCGAGTTTTGAAACTGTGGTATGCGTAGTTAAATGATAGCTAGCACGTCAATTGTCCTAAACTGAATTAGTAAATTATACTGAATTTAGAATTACGATTTTTTTTAAAATAAATATATGCTTAGCGCCTTATGCCCACAATCGTTGTGGCGAGTTTCGTTAACGTAGCTCGAATAGTTTTTAAGAACAGAGAGTTCGCAGTTTTTGCGATCTGGCCAGTAAAGAACTTCGCTTCGCTGAGCTACAGCTCAGCAATTAAGAACGTTTAGCGTTACTCCTCTATTGTCATGTCATTATAATTATACATCTTACATGAAGGTTTTCATGGTATTTAATTTACAGCAAAATTCTGTCAAATAGTACAAACATGGTACTTGGGGAGTATGATAAGAGTAGATCATAAAGTCACTTGTATTAACAATAGTTTATCTTGTATTAGAAATAGTTTCCACCCAGCTCCTTATAAAAATAATTCACATTTAGACTACATTTCAGGAAACGATTAATTTCAAAATAATACATTTGCTTTTAAAACTCTTTGGTGTTTAGTAAGTCTTATTTTACAGAAGAGTATATAATAAAGGTTACATACATTAGAAAATCTAAACATGACTCCAAGAATTAACACAATTTTAAGCGATAAGAAAGAGGAAGAGAGTAATATATAACACGGTAAGACATTTTCATTACAGGCAATAAAGGAACGATCTTCATTTCTAATAACCTAATTTTTACCTAATGTTTGTTTGTATTCCGAAGTAATAGAATATATGCTGTAGTTTAAGTAATTCATAGTCATGCTGTTTGATGGTCTACAGTCGATGGAGAATTGATAGCCTAGTTCAATGTCTTCACATATATATATAATAGGCAGTACCGTTTAAGTATTATTTATCGATAACAAACATAATTTGAATAATAAACCGAAAAGTAAATATTATATACAGTATTAGTGGTATTGCTTCGCCAATATTATTAATAACTTACTACTTACTACTTACTTTATTTCCTTTTACTTAGAATTGTCTTAAACAAAATCGCTTTCAATAAATTAACTTGAATACATACTAGCGCTTGCTGGAATCTTCTATTTAGGATCGAATTCAAAGAATCTTTAATGTTTATTTGGAGCATCTTTAGTTTTCTGATTTATATCTTCCGTGACTTCCTTAATATCGTATCGTATCCTATCGTGTCGTATCGCACCGAACCGTATCGTATATCGTTTTGAAAATTATTGCTTTTTTTAAATGGGAATAAAGTATTTCATTGCTTTTAATGAGTATAAATAAGCATTACTGTATTTATAATAGTCTTAAAATCTATCAAAAAAGGTATTTTTATTACGAGTATAACGTAAAGAACTGAAATTATCTAATGTTAAGACTTCAGGTTTGAACTCATTAACTGGAGTTTAATTTTTTAATGTCTATATTTGTTTTTGGTTCTGCAGAGCGTATAGAGCTTCGACGTTATGAACACTCATTACACATTTTACAATATCCAAGGTTTAGCAATCTATATGTCTATGATTCTCAATGTTTGTCACTTTTTTATCAGACGGCCACGAACAGTCTCCAACACAAACAATGGACCTCGCTTCGAACATAGACGCTTTAATATCAATCTAATCTTGTAAGGTTAAACCATTCCTTTATAATAAATATTATCTGTTACTGAGTGTTATTGTTAATGATTTTGTTGCACTATAATCTCAATTAAATTGAATTAGTGACGAACTATGATTTTGTATATTAATAAAGATAACATAATTGTTAAAAGTTATATTCAATAATAACATTATAATATAAATATTTTAATAAAGATATCAAAATCTTGATAATGTTGCACTCAAAATATCTTCACTTTACGCGTTGTCGTCTTCCAACTTAACTAACTCCCACTTTAACTTAGATCAGGGATCTGTTTGTTCAAGTTGACTTGTCACTTAGGATGCTCAAGTCTATTGAGGATTAATTTAATAATTTAAAATTACCGTTTTACTTATCTTTGGTACTTTTTAATGGTCTTAGTTAAAATGTTATAAATACTCGTTGCCGATTTTAGTTTCGGTCATATTCGATAACATATATGATAATTATTATGCATAAAAACTAAGTTTTCGAATTGTCTATCGTAGACACATAAACAAGGATAACAACTATACACACAAAAATGGTCGGTTTAGACACATGCATAGATATATGCATACAATTTTACAGTTAACAATAATATATTCCAGAATTCATTGCATAGATTGTGATGCTTTTAAGACTCGTAGTTTTTGGTGCACAAAAATTCCGAAATGAATCTAAGTGTTGTCTCAAACTCTAAGACACGTTCAAGGGACTTCAATCTTCATTTTCACGCTGTACTACTTTTGTGTTACTTCTGTGTATTCCTAAATATTAATCCGCCACAAGTTTTATAACTTTTAATACTTATGAGTGGTAGGTAGGTCGATTTGGACATTACAGGAAAGTGACCTACTTGCATGCATGCACGTAAGGAACTACATCTAATTATCATTAATAAAAATGAAATGCTTTTGAAATTAGCGCCTATATTAAAAAAAATAAAAATAAAAACTTAGCTTTATTTTACAGATAATACTTGTTGCGTGTATTATATTTTATATTAAGTTGATTTTACGGTATTTCATTACCCACGTATTATTAATAATCCTTAATAAATTACCCGAAATTCGACCCAAACTAATTTATTGGTTCATTAAACATTAAGTTTGAATAATGTAACATTTGGTTGGTGAATTTGTAAAGTTCCCGAACATTAGAATTCACCTCCTATCTGTTAAATTTCCTGCAGATGTTAATTTGGATTCTGTGATTTTAGAACTTATTTATATCTGACGTTTCCCTTCGTAACCTATGACGTAAACTTACAATGCGTACATTATCAGCGTACATTATCAGATCTCAATAATATTGGATAATCGTTGCTTGAAGTAATCTATTGAATTAAGTTATTAAAATTTGTTAAATTAGCAAAAGTCAGATTTCTGGTTATTAACATCTGATTATAAACAGTAAGAACTCACAATGATACAATGTGCTAACAGCATTTACAATACCAACTGCGTGTATGTATGAATCATTGTAATATATGTTTATAGAATGTAAAAAATATATATTACAATAAGTTACTTTAACGCTTGTCGCACTGGCGATGGTGAAAGACAAAGAAGTCCTGGGTTCAAGTGGGGTGGTTCAAGTGAGTCGGATCGGACCTCCTTAATTCTGAGTGCGTCGAATTACCATCGGCTCGGTGAAGAAGGTTGTCCAGAACGATCTGGCTTGGTCGGCTTGGGCGGGGGGCAGGGGAGCTCCTCGCGAGAAAACAACAAGCCGACCATCGGAGTGGGAAGCATCCCGGTCAACAGTTTGCGCCGCTCCATCGGGGGGGGGGGGGAGGGGGTGGCCACTCACGTGGCTTGCCCAGCCGTTGGAGCAACGCGGATGTGTGCTTATGCGTTCCCATGGCGCTCTTCTATACGGCGATGTGTTAACTTTCTGGTTTAATGAGTAGGAGTCTCACATAACCACTGCCTTCCTCTCCCCTGGAATGCGGTGTGTACTCATGATGATTGCCAGACGAAAAAAAAAGAAGAAAGATAATTCTGCAACTGGTTTTGGTGAATTTTTGCAAAAAAATAAAGTTATTTCGCCGCAACCCGAAAATGAAGTTAATAATGTTGGCAGAAATTTCAATTCCCAATTTAAAGTAGATTTTCATATTGACTATTCACGTGACGATATACCATAGACGATAGACGATGTGGTTTTCATATATATTATACGTTCTTACATTCCATAGTACGTAGTTTCTATGTATGATTATTAATTTATTCACAAAATTTTCGTCTTTTTATTTGCTGAGTACAACAACGATAACGATTATAATTTTTAAAAGACGAAACTTTGTAAATTTGAATTGGAAGAAATGCTACTGAATAGGTAAAAAAATACCTATGAATATTCAAGTGAAAAGTTTAATTATTTTAAGTGGATATACATTGCACTTATAAAAGGGAACCTAAATGACATTTCAGAATAGATTAAGGTGTACGGTTCTACAAGGAAAGTCCATGGAGCAGAACCGCAAAAGAAAGTCAAATGATTAAACAAGGTCAATGATAGAAAAAGCACAATGATTCATTCAGCTTCTGCATAATACGCAAACATGTAATATTTGTGAACAGCTTTTTAAGATCACAAAATTTTAACAATAATATATTCGACTATTCGTAGCAGAAATTGTAATTCTTTTAATATTAATTAATGCACAAAAATCATAAATATATCTGAGTAAAAAATGCCTGAATTTTTAGTGTCAGAAATGTATTTAATCAAACTTGATCGTGATTGCTAACGACATTGTGATTGGAGCCTTGGCTCATACTCTAAAATATGTATAAAGTACTTCAATCTCGCCTTGCACGCTATACTATTGTGTTAATTTTTCTATAAATTGTAATAAGTTTAATACTTATTAATATTTCGTATTTTTCAGGTTGAAACAATTTTTAATCAATGGAAATTATATTTTGATATCATTTACATAACTAAAATAAAATAATACTACCAACTACATGAGTTGCTGTATTGTAGAGAATAATTCCATGCAGTACATACATTTATTTCAAATATTTAAAACGTTATAGAAGTTATAATAGTTTATTTCGTGAGCCGTCACAATAAAGTATTGAAGGTTTTTTATTCTTATAACTATGAAATACTTTTATTATCGATATGATATAAAATTTTGCACTTAAAAACACGTGTCTCTTCAATATACACCATGAAACACGAGTAGCATGAAGTTATGGTTGTTTCAAAATATATATACATATATATTTAAAGAAAATATAATATACCATAGAAAATTTACTTTTTATATTTACGATTTTAAAAATGTTACATCTATTACTACTATACTACATCTATACTACGACTATCAACATACCTTTTATTTGAATAGAATTCATCAAAACCACGAGAATGTCGCTTTAGCATCCTAACTAATATGTTAATGTGAGCTTGTTTTTGTTAAGTTTTCACGTTTTAACTACTCATCTGATTATCATGCAGTTTTATAATAATAGAAATTACCAATTTTTTATGAATATGATAGCTAAAATTTATCTGTTTAAGTATTTTTGGTTGTTTATTCATATTGTCTTTATGTGTCTACAACTTTAAGCCAAAGACTCACAATATAACTACATAAGAAATAAAAGTTCTCATTACATGACCAGCGAGAAATCCATTAACCATGAACTACTTCTCGAATCCATTTGGGAAACTTATAGTTTATTGATAAGGAAGTATCATTCGTCTTTACGACTCGATTTGCACCATTCATAAAATTTAAATACTTTTTTAATGAGAATAATCTAATAAATATCATATAAAATCTTTTAGTTTGTTCCTGTTCACTTAGTAAAATGTATAGAACGGGTAAGGTTTTATAATTAGTTCCATTTCGGAATCTTATATTATAGAGAACCATATTCCAACTAATTACTATTAAATTAGATTAAAACAAACTTAATACGGTCTTTGTTGTCCGTTGAAAAATGGCAGGAAAAATAACCTACCTCAGAGGATTATGTTAACATTATTTTCATAAAATTCAGCGGAATGGGAACAGAATACAGTTACTCTTATTAACGTATATCCTTACTATATAATAACGAGCTAATTGACTCTGTATGCACGCGCATCACTTATCACCCACAAACCACACAATAATGTGTAATACATCAAAAAAAAGCTATTGAATCAGGTTACAAAATAGAGTGGGTGCCAACCTCATTCGTTACCTCCGACCCTTCCCGGCCCTCAGGCCGGGAAGTTCCCTCGTATAAATATAATAAAATACAGAAACAATAAATTGAGGTGAACAAATAATTTAAAAGAAATGAAAAATAACTTAGTACATATTTTATTGATTGATTTTTGCCTGCAGTAACAGTCAGAAAAATTAACCATGGATCCAATTTTCCAGTACTTTCTTCACGTAATTTTCTTATATACAGTTACAGTTTCAAAATAGATTACACCGAATTAATTATGAAACAGCAATTACTATGTTATAGATTTATCTTCAAATGGCGCCAAAAGATGCAATGCCACGACCTCGGATGAGAACTGCAGTATTGCGACGACGCCACCGTTAAGTAGGATGCCTCGATACTAGAAGGAGGTCTCGTGCATAATTAGTTCCTCATTGCTCGTAAAGTCTGTAATCATTTTAAGATCTCCGTTCAATTAGCCGTCAGATTACATAACCTCGACCCTACCAGATTCTAGTGAGAAACTATCAAAATAATATTTGTAGTGTGTTCGTTTTAGTAAACGAAATTACGTTTTTCATAAAGAATTTATATACACGTAAGATAAAATGCATAATATATTAGTAATTATTTGTTAAAAATTACTTCACAAATTTAAGTATGACTTTATTGCAAAGATGTGTTAATTTAACAATTACTAGTTAAGACAATACGTACATCGTACTATGGCTGTCAAAACTCAACAACCTTAAAAGTAATCCAATACTTCGCACACTTTACTCGCACTTTGTTATATATTTCACTTGTTATTTCCGAAGAGCAACTTAACTGGACCTTAGCAATCTTTAATAGCCTTTTGAATTCCATGCTTTTATAACTTATTCACAAATAAATAATTATAAGAAAGAGATAATGATACAATTCGCAGTGAGTCAAAATTTATGGACTTAAGGTTTAATATATTTTGCAGTTATCATAAAACATAAGTTTATTTTTAAAAGATTTGACTTACATTAACATATCAATTTTTTATTTTATTTTATTTATAAAATACTCTTGACTCAAATCTCTGCTTGATAAAATATTACATCAGAATTATAGTATTAAGTTGTACTTTTTATACAGTAATCATTAATATATATGTACGTATATACAAATATTTCTTTAATGTAACATTTAAATAAGTTTTTAGTAATAAATTGTAGTACAAATGATATCTCAATCTTAATAAAAATATGAGATCCTTCTTTCGTTTGTATTATCCCACAATATATTAAAATCCATTTATTAACATGTGGTTCAAAAGTTTTTATTTGAAATAAGGAATATTTTGTTTTTGAGGTATAATTAGATACTTTTTTCAGCTTTTAATAGATATAAAACTTGTATCGTATCCTATTGGCTAACTGTTCTTGGCATGTGTAAGATATTGTATGTCCATATTCGTAATCTATGTGTAGTGTTTAAACATAACTGTTAATAAACCACAGGGTAAAATTTATATGTACTGTTGGTTGGTAGAGCCAAGTTATTATACACATATAGTTAGTTATAATATGACTGCCAAATTTATTATCTGCAAAGTGTAATGTAGTAAGCAAATACATGTTTAAATTATTTTAGTAACATCCAAATATGATTGTTCGGTTTAAATAAATTGGGTATTTTTATGCAAAATATATCAGTATCATATCAAGATTGTATCAGGAATCAGGATATTAAGTTTATCAGTTATATATATAATGTTAAATGCATCAAAGCGGATGGCTCAGTTTGTAGTCAGAGAGAGAGAGTAGTAGTCGTAAGTTTGTAGTTCTGCTTCTTTTGTAATTTTTTAATCATATAATATTAATAAAAAAATCTAATATTAGCAATTCGGACGGATTAAACACGGAGCTACTGCCATATATCTACTACTAACATATGAAATATAAATGTTCCATCCTACTTATACTATTTATACAAATGTAATATTTTATTACACTTCTCGAAGTAATGTCTTGTTCCAAATCTTTTTATCCCTTCCATAAAACATAAGTGACGTGGTTTCCTTACCGAGTATCAACGACGCCTGTGTTTAGTTTGAAAACGACTCTTTTATTTTAGTAAAATAATATATATTATTCATATTTCTCTTTTTATTCATGTTCTTATAACATATAGAAAATTACCTCTTTTATTACACTATTAGACTCGACTCGTATTATGTGAGAATACAATTCCTTTTGAATAGAGATTTATTGGACCGAAGAGAGGACATAACGATAACAAATGAAAGAACAGAAGGTTTCTTCAATGTTTTATTATCTCCTTCCTCAAAATATTTCAAATTGATTAACTTTAGAGAAATATAAAATGGAATCTTTATCGTAAGTCGTGAGTTATTAACTTTGAAAATGCCTGATGCATAACTTTGTTTTGTATAATCTAGAAGACGCTAGGCCCCTTAGCAATATACACGTACTATATAAGATGAATAACTACGGAGAGTAAACAAGATCAAACAGATAAGAAAATGATTAGTTTTGAAATCATACTTATAATAAGTCAATTCACGCCTCTCTTCTGTGTGAAGATGACATCAGCTTGGTATGAGATATGTTGAAAATAATTATAATTGAATTCTATCACTCATATCGTATTATTAAAAGATCTATACTTTAATACAAGGATTATATCATCAATATATAGTTACTTACATTTAAATAAATTATGTTCATATATTGGAAAGAAACTTAAACAAAAAAGCGATAAAGTTTAAAACCTATAAAAATATAATTTTAACAATTGTTCTCAGTCTCAAATAGCAGTGAGCAAAGCTATAGTGAAATATAGTTGTTATATGCGATACAAAATCTAATAATCATGATCTAGTTGGGATTCTATTCGGGAAGCTGTTAAATTTTTATTGCTTGGGAAATCTTATTCGGTGTTTGGAACTCTATTCAGTTTTATTTATAAGATCGGAATGGTCTTGTGAGTACATCACCGAATCATTATGGTTCATATATGTTTAGATATTCTTTTTTAAAAGAACATCTTATAATTAATTAACTTTACATCATATTTTAATGTTTGTTAGATAAAATATATTTGTATATTAATCTATTCAGTAATTTCTTTTATTTCTCTTGTTTTGATTCAAACTTCATAATTTAATTTAAGTTATAATGCAACTTATCTTAAAGATGTTATTTTCGACGATGAGATCTGAGCATTAGGAAATACATTTTTGTGTTTAAAAAGGACTTATATTTTTAATTGGCGACCGGATTTTGAAATAGTTGCAATGTATCATGAGGAAAAGAAAGAAAAGCTTTTTTAAGAAAATATTAAATACGATGGCTTATTGTCATCTTTCCCGCAATGATACAGCCATACTTATGTCAGTAATAAATTGAGCCTAAAATGTTATATTTCTATAAACTCTCAAACTCCAAAGAAATTTGGAAATACTGATTTGTGATTATAAGTTAACTAATATATTATAATACATAACTAACAAGAATTTCAATTTAATATGTCGCTTTACAGTTTTAAATAATAATAACAATTCAAATAGAATATGTCCTGTGAATGCGCAGTTTATATTTAATCTCATAGATCGTAAGTCCTTTATCACTCACGAGCCATGAACAAAGTGAACGCTGTCTGGACATGTAACAAACCTTTATAAAGAACGAGTGAGTTGTTAGAAGTGTCTTTTAGTTAAACAAAGTGTATATAGGGAAAGGTCATTTTTAGTTTCATTGGTTTGTTAGGTGTATAATTATATAATTGGGATTTTAAAAGTATAAGATTTTTATAATACAATGTTTCATATCTTATTTAGTAGCGCCAAATTTAATAACACATTATCAAAAATTATTACCACCTCGCTGTAACATTGTCACGCGATAGACACTACTTAATATTTTAATATTAGTAGAGTTGCACTATTAGTTGTTAGTTAGTTATCAGTAATAATTATTAATTTTAAATCAAACTTTAGTTTTATGAAGTAGAGGTCGGCTAGAAAATAATTGTAGCCAGGTACTGTATAATTGTCGTCAATACTAACTACATCAGTTGTATTGATTGGATTATTATGTTCTATAAATACGTGGTATTTATTTTTTATTATTATACATAATAGTTATAAGTGTTTATTTTGTAGATTGTAAATGTAGTTGCTAATAAAGTTCTTTTCAGCAGAATAATGGATCAGGAGAAGAAGAAAGGATCAGGAGAAAGAAGCTGTATGTATTAAAAAATACAAAAATATACTTATTTAAACCCTCTATATAATATTGACATAAAGCCACATGTTTCAAAATTGTGTTTATACTTTACTAGCCGCGGTCGGTGACTTTGTCTGTTTGTTCTTCAATGATAAGCTGTCTATAATAATAAGTTAAATAAAATCAAATATCATATGTAGATTAGTAGT
Source organism: Melinaea marsaeus rileyi (assembly GCA_918358865.1). Classification (NCBI taxonomy): domain Eukaryota; kingdom Metazoa; phylum Arthropoda; class Insecta; order Lepidoptera; family Nymphalidae; genus Melinaea; species Melinaea marsaeus. The sequence continues at coordinate 21,710,835 of OU911093.1, read as the reverse complement.
TTTATTGTAATTTTACCCCAAAAATATTGTTTTTTTTAATAATCTTCCCGCCGAATCTGACATCTTTATGATTTACTCTCTTATAGTTTTTTAAAGATAAATGAGTATTTTTAGTTCCGTATTTTTTTAACCTATTTGTAACAAATGAACATACAAAAAAATCAAAACTTTTTGTATTTATATTATAATTAATATTATTCATAAACCTGAGAGTAATGTAATCTATTTTAATACATCATTCAAACTAATGTATGTAATATTAACGTTTCGTGACAGACACGCGTTGTCATTAATTATTTCACAATATAACAACAATTATATATATAATATACAATTGAATACACCCTCTTATATATAATGATTAATTTTCAAAACATAAATATAAATGCTGTGTCAGTGTAATTGATTGACAAATGTCTCCACTAAAATAAACTGGTGATGATGGATGAATATTATAAACATGTGACATATAGCACAATATGAAAAAACATCCTTAATTGTCACTCTCTTGTCAGCTGTCATTTTTGCCTTTTATGTCACCACTTTCTATCTCCTTTACTCACAAGGTAAAAGGAGAAGGACAGTGGTATAATCCTATGCAAATTAAGAACTAACATTAAGTCTTAATTAGTTCTAGCATAATATGTTTTACCATATATAAAACGGTTTTAAATTGTTTTGTATTAAACTTCCTATATTTTTAAATGCTTTTACTTTAACCCGGTTTTACAAATTCATATTTCAAACTACAAATAAAGGCGTGACGTTGGAGAGCGATTGGAGCTTTTCTATTTATAGTTAGATTGAAAATTCTCCGTTGTACGTTTCAATCAGAATTTAATTACAAATGAAAATATAATAATTCTCTTTACAGTATTATTTTCGTAACAAATTACCATTAAATTTTCTTTTTGCAAAAAAAGAAATCATCATTAACCTTAAAATCCAAACAGAAATAAAAGACCTTTTATTTTTTATAATTAACAAGGACTCGATAAAATTTAATATCTCATTATATCTTAATCCAGAACTGTCAAAGAAAGGGAAACCTTCCAGTCCTCTGTAATAATATTCTGAGAGGTGACAGATAAATCGAATTATCTTACTACTTTTTAAAAGCAGTTACTCGAACAAAAATCAATATTATTCATCTTGGTATTTTAAGAATTATTACTTCGGTTCACATTTTTATTTCTAATAGTAGTTATTTAAAGTAACGAGCGTTCATTACCATCGATCCGACACACACACACACACACACACACACACACAGACGACCTTGAACTAATAGATATATAATGTGATATCACTCACGTGATGGAGTTGAAGATATCAAATACAATAAAGTAAGAATGATCAAATAATTATGATTACGTTAACTAAAAGGATAGGTGTTATATATATTGGAACATTATCTGACTTTACAGAATAACCTACAAATGTTTAGATAGTATTTATATAACATTATAATAATATAGAAATAAAATTCACGTGTGACTTATTTATATGAGAACAATAAAAACTAAAATAGTAGCAATATAAGTATTTTGTGTAAAATATAATCAATAAATATAGAATTTAAATCTTAAAAGGTGCATTACTTCGAAGATATATATCGGAAATTAAAAGGTATACTAAATATATGAATAAATAGAAAAACATAAACTTATTGAAGACAATATCGCAACTATCTCCAAGTTATCTCTTATCAGAGGGTCACAGCGGGAACGTACCAAGATACAACAACTTCTAAACTTAGTAATTAGTTCATCGCGTTCTTAGCTTACTTAGTCTGATTGATATATTGACGTACACGTAACCAATTAATAAACAATAGTATTTTTATTAAGCACAGGTTTTTTATTTAATAATAGAGTATGTAAACATTTTGAAATCCATTCAAATATAAATTCATAAAAGCATGACAATTTGTTAATGTAAAATAATCATATAATTAAAATCAAAACAAAAACTTCTCAACGAAGTAAATACCGAGTGACGAAAGCGAATCCACTGACAAAACTCCTGATATGAATTTTGCGTCGAAAAAAACCACGAACATTTTTATTCACAAACGTAAACAAACACAAAAAATGTGAATGTGTTACGCAAGCATAGCCAAGGGCAATTGTTATAGTAAGCACCAACTTGGTTTCACACGGTTAAATGCTGACACCACGCTTCGAGTATCCTGAAGACGACACCATACGGCTTGCATTCTCACCATCGATGGGAATCGAGGATAAAATATATTTATTCTTGGGTCAATCGCTGACCTGGAATCACCTTTTTTTAGTATTAATTAACTATAAATTTTAATTGTAACTCACTAGTATAATTTCATAAAATAAATTGATTTTTTTTGCATCCTTCGCTGCCACCAAACTTAATTTATGTGTTCGAAACGTTGCGTGTTGAAACGTTCAAGGTGGAAATAAGTGATTTTATAGTGGTGCGGAGCCAAAAACTAAATTTTAGTCTCATTTTTCAAACGGCCGTAGAGGTGGAGGCGGTAGGTATATTGCTAAGTGTAAATGCATTTTCTGGGTCTATGGGCCAAGGGCTTTCTAAAAATACCACACTCATACCAGAAGGTCTCCTGTATAAAAAAATCGATATTGCGCGTTTATATACCGAGTTAGACTTTCAGCACTATGGGTGATTTCGTCACTCGGAGCTAGCTAACGCCCGCTTTGATATTAAATATATTATAAGTGTAATTATAATTAGTGAAATATCATGCTTTAGTTACTAAATAATTATTTTAAGTCACGATCATCTATAAAATAGCTATATTGTTTAGAATAATTAATGTTATAAGATTTAACTCAAATATCAAGATTTATTAAGGATACGGTAATTGATTGGCTTAATTAATCTTATTTATCTAAGGTTTATTGTGAAATGCTAGTGTGTGTGAAATAAATAAAAAGTAATATTGAGGCGATCTCTTAAACTAAGACTAAGGCGTAATAAATGAGTGATAAAGTTCTTGGAGAGTTGTTAATAAAGTTTTAATTGTGTTCCATACTTGGTAATTTCAGGCTGCGTTGTTAATAATGGTGATGAGGTTTCTCCTTTGATCGTCTTAGTCCTTAGAGGTCTTGTTATTTGCTGCTTAAGAAAAATATTTTACATTTTTACTTACTTTGTAAACGATTTTTCTTGAACTTGCTTAAATAATCAACTAATGTAAAGGTATTTTAATTTAACTAATTTAAATTCGCTTCTTTTTTAGTAACTTAGATATAAGGGTTTTTTTATTTTTACTTTTCTATAAGTAGCAGTAATAATATTTAACTTCTTTTATTACCCGTTACTTATTAAACATTATTAGTATAAAAAATGAGGAACTTAACCTATGACAATCTCAAAATTATAAGTGTAAGATACATCAGATTTATTTTAATTAATTTAGTCTATGTTCAAATCGCATTTCACTGGTCATGATTGGTGACACTACCGTTAAGTAGCTTGGTCTGCCTCACGTGTTGTGATAATCAGTAGGCAGAACACTAATTACAAATTGGACATTTGGTCCAATGACATTCAATTACTACCTGCCTACTTGTGACCTTGTTAATTAATGAGTAGTATTGGCTGTTAGTTGAAAAGACAACCCTATCCAACATAGAAGAAATTTAATATTTATGTATTTTTTGGTTGATACAAATTCTAATATTAATGATTTAATAAGATTATTTTTGACATTTGACAATAATTTTCTAAAAATATGTGTTTAACCATTATAATATTATACAATTTAAAGGGAAATTGATGTTTTCTTGTTTCTATTAAAATAAATATGTATATGAAGTAAAAAGGGTATTTACAATAATCCTTATATTGAAATCTAAGAAGAATGAATGACAAGTTTAATGAACACAAACAGATATTAAGTTACTTTTAGAGTCTTTTTTTTAAAAACATGTATATTATACTTAAATGAAGTTTTTGTAAAATACATTATTTAAAAGGCATAGCAACAATAAATAAGACACAGTGAAGGAAATTTTATTTTAACGCTTAAGAACAAAAGTTATCGTTAGGTGCTATACTCGTAAAGTTATAAATGAGTAACTAAAAGTTCAGTTGTTTATAAACTTTTAATTGTATTTGATACTTCGCGACTTTTGTGAACTTCACCAATTAGTATTTTGATATTGTTTTGTTTTGTTAGCAATGGTGTTAAGTTTAACTTACAGTTACTTCATATTTCTGCTATTTGATTGTAACAGAAACATTTATATAAATATTATATAATAATACTACAGTATTATTATATAATATTTATAGTACAGTACACTGTATAGTCACGTGTTAGAACTGTAATTATGTGACTCATGTCATTTGCCTTCTAACGAAATATCGCTATGATATAAGTACGGTAGTAATGAGGCATTCCAAGCCTTCCTTTTTCTCACCTACCTACTATCATTTAATCCCCTAACACCTCAAGGGTGGTAACATCTATAATTATATATATAGGGTAGCAACCCTAAAGAATTATAGGAGTATTGACTGCTGTCAATACCCCTCATTTCGCTGTTTACCATTAAATGAAAAATCTGTTCATTTTCTAATATATAAATTAAAAAGGTAATAAAATTTTAGTTTAAAAATTTGATGTCCAATTAATAATTTTCTTAAAAAATATTAATAATAAATATATATATATATATATATATATATATATATATATAACATAAGTAATGAACGCCAATACCAATTATCATTATAATTAATTTCACTTAATTATCAATCACTAATTAATTAATCTCAACAGACAATCGTTCATGATTATAAGAACCACCTTTATTGTGTTTGTTTACTCCAAAATAAAGGTAAAACCCTAAAGGGTTCGACTTGGTCCCAAACCACATTACACTGAATACTCATCACAAAAAAAATAACACAATTCATATTAAAAACATATGTTATTATTTGGCTTATATATTGATTGGTTTCAACCATATTTTATCAGAGGTTGTAGGAATAGGAAAGCCCACATATCAACTAAAGGATCATGACACAGTATAAAACTATAGTTCTAATATATACCACAAAATAAAATTTTTGTCACAACTTTATATGGAATGAATAAATGTACTACTAATTTAAATAGTAGTGTTTAAAATAATACATCTGACTATATGATCTGCACTCAAAATATTATTAATAATTATAAGAATAAAAATATTTAAAAATTATTTCTGGTAAGGTATTTTCAATAGGTAGTGTATAATTTATTTTGCTCTGATACATTGGATCGTATAATAATATTAAAATCCACAGAGGGGACAATGGAATCCAGAATGGAGATAAGCTCGCGTAAATTATTTCCCGTATTTCGGCCGGTGAGAGTGGTACGAGTAAATTATAAATAAAATGATGGATAATGTAACCACCTTATATTATAAAACCTTTGTCTTCGTTTGTTATTTAAATAACAAATGCTTTCACATATTTTTCTTATTGTGTATTCTTATACACAAAAAAATGTTGAAAATGATTTTACTAATATATTTTTAAATACTATTAAGTCAGAATGGAGTGGTGCAACAGGCGGCCCTCCAGCCGAAGTAGGGCTGAGACTACATCCATCGACAACTCCTTATCCAGATCCTACTACGAGATAGAATTTTTCTACAGCTGAGATTGGTGAGCGATATAATCCTGCAACTCAAGTTATTGGATAACTTAAGAAAATAATATCAAGTTATTTGCGACAATCTTAAGTAAGCAAGGATAAATAATATAACAATAATACGAAGTGAAAATCGAAATTCTTGAACATTTTACTTTTTTCAGAACTCAGACCCGACAGTCATCACCTACAATCACACAACGCACATCATCCAATGGTCTGTATGTAGTGATATTTGTATTGTTCGTTACAGAACGGAGTAAAGTAACTGATTGTCCACCAGCAGAAGTAGTTTGGCGACGAAACACTTCGATAACAACACCTGAAATAACAATTGCCAATATACCCTTAACCAATATGGGTCAGTATACCTAAGTTCTTCCAGAGCAGTGTGCAGATACATCGTCATGAAATCACTTAAGTACAATGAAATTGTTTAGATTTCTATTCACCTTATATAATACATAATCCCGCTTGTGACTGACGAGTCAACAGAAGAAACGGTGCTACACGAGCTTCTGGAATGTCCTAAACACTTATTAGCTTCATTGGACGAAAAAACACACCTGGAAACAAATTTAGACACATAATCAATAAAATACATTTTGACAATATATATAATTGAAGAACAAAAAAAGCAAGTAGTTAAAATAACAATGACATAATATAAATTTAAGCAAACAAGATATATTAACAGATTAATGAAATAATATAAATATACAAATTAGATTAAGGAAATAGATAGGAAAATTTAGAAAAAACTGTACTAAAAATAAACATTATTACTTATTAACAAAAGTACACATATACTTTATTGTTTTACTTTAATAAATATAAAAAACAGTAATTCTAAAGTAGATGTAACTTAAAGTGTAATATAAATATAATAATCCTTGTGAACTCTGTACTCATGTAGAAATGGTAAGATACAAGTTATAGGAAAGGTAAGAATTATATACAATATCCATATCAAAAGGATTGTGTAATAAAGTAGAAATATAAATACTTAATAAGACCAAAAAAGGCCTGCGGAACATGGGGATTAAAAAAGAGTTGTTTTATATAGAGTACTAGGTTCATTAGATTTAAAAATTATTAAGCAAAGGAGAGTTAATATTTTAATAAAAAAATAAACTTTGACAATATAGAAAAGTAAATTAGTTTCTTAACAATATAATTTTAAAATATAATAACTATTATATATTTTATTCTTCATTGGTTAACTTCAAATACCAAAAAATATTCTAAAGAACACAATAAGTTTAATGTATAAATAAATATAAACAATTGTATTGAAGTTAAGATCAAAAAGGATATTGGCTGTGCTTTCACCGCAAAATGTTTTCAGATTTTATCGGTAAATATGACCTTATCGGTTAGAGTTGTAAAACTACATCGTATACAATTTTACAACAGCGTCAGAACACATAAATAAAGACTTGGATTTATTTGTTTTTGAAAATTTGGAGTTTTATTTTTGTTTTTTTTCCATTCCACTGCAGTAAAAATGTATTTTATTATATATTTTTTATTGTTAATTAATTTCATTCAACTTTTGTTTACTCAATGATGCATATATTATTGAGTTTCAGTATTCATTATTATTTATTAAGAATGTATTTATTTAGTATTCACAGATCTCTTTTTGTAACCTTACCTTGATTAATGGGATAATTACTTATGTTGTCAATTTATTTATATTTATTCAAATCAGATATATAAAATACAGAAAAAACATTCAAATTTCTTTTTCATTGTAATGACATAATCATTGTGTCAGCAACATTATTTGTTATGTTTAGTAAGTTATTATTATTTGCAGTTATGTTTCCAGACACTGGCATTTGATTACTGAATTGATGATTTAAAAAAAATATGTCTATAGTTTTAGTGTAGATTATATAACTTCATATAGTTGTATATTGTAAGCCAAAATTAAATCGTCCATGTCCAAAGCGGGGTTCATTGTCTAACACAGACAGTGCTCGTGTCGGTCTGATCGGATAGTGACAAACACTGATACACACATACGTATAAAAATACTAAGGAAGTGAGAAAACTTTTAAAAATCGATTGGATTCTATATCCTTATTTCATAAGGTCCTCTGAGTTCTTCTAAGTTTTAAAAATACTTACTCAATGGAAAAGTACATTGAAATACTCACACTTTCTTCATCTGTGTTTTTTCTTAATACCTATGCTCTGAACGAATTATAGTATAAAAGGCGGTTGAAAGACAAATAAGAAATATAGAGATATAAACTAAATAATAAGGCTTTTTCATATTAAGGAATTATTATTTATTTTATATTATAAGGAATAATCATATTACTAGCTAGTGTTTACTTGTCATTGTATCCCAATACTTCATATAAATCAACAAGGCTCTTTGGGATATAGTAAGAGACGTCAGCTTATTTTGTTTCTAACTTATTTATTCCTTATTAATCTATTTCAGGTTATCTATAAATATATGAAAGTTATAAGTTTGATATGTATCAAGTTGGACTGGACTTTCATTTATTTTATACTTATTTTGCTCATGTATAAACAGGTATAATATTTTTAACTAACATCAGTATTTAAATTTCAATAATATTAAATAAAACGTTAAAATTATATATAATAAATACCTAATTCTTAAAAGTAAACTCAATATGACCCAATTGTATAATTAATAATTTATAAGTATAAAGATAATGTATATTATTATTATTCATGAATGCTATCGAGGCGACCTTCAAAATGTCTCTAACATTTTATACGAAGAATAACATATATCAAAATTCCTAAAGTCATTTATCTTCGTCCTTTAATCGATACTGTATTGTGATCTTTTTATACTTGTACGGATCTTATGTTTATAAAAATGTATTAGGAATTTCTGAACCAATTATTTTTAATTTCTTAGGGCTCCCACTTTAATATCACATGTGTGTATAACATTAAAAGACATGTTATTTCTTTATTTTTATAAATGACGTCAGATGGCTACGTCGTTTCTATAAGATGAGCGTTAATTAAATTACCTTTAGTTAAATTAAGATACGAGTATATTAGATACAATTCTCGTGTCCGCTATGATTTTTTAAATTTAAATATGAAAGTTTGTATGTTTTAATGTTTGTCTTTAATAATGAAATAACAATAAACTATTTTTTATGGATTTTCTCACTCTACTCATATACATAACAGGATAACTTCAAAATTGAAGTCTTAATACAAAGTGAAATAAAATTTCACTTTTAAAAATAAACTTTTTCAAAATGGCTACTTATTCCTTAATAAACAAACCATTAAAGATCTATTTTGTAATGAATTATATAAATAATACGAATAAATATAAATTTATCGAAAAAAACGTAGGATTTTATAGCAAAGAATGAACACAGTGGATATGGAATAAAAGGAACAATTTATGGAACGGCTTAAGGGAATCTAATACATCCCGGAAAGTGTTATTTTTATCGCTTCCTCATACATTTTATCTTACGTCTAAAAGGATATCAATAGAAAGAATATTATCAGAGTTCGTTCAAGGACTTACATAAAGTTACTTGAGTAAAATTTTTTTCGTCTCTAAGAAACACAGTAGCTTTTTGTTAGAATTTTAAATAAATGTATTACAAATATTACTTACATTTAAACATTAAAAATTTTTGTTTCCTTTAGTGAAAAAGACGTGTATTCAATTTATATACTTATATTTTAAAGTTGTATAATAATAAAGTTTTTTTTTTATTACATAAGTATTAAGAAACATAGCAAGTTATAAATTATGTAGTAATTAATTAGTTCTAGCCAATTTATAATATTTTAAATATTTTACCTTCGTATATTGATAATTTCGTCAAGGGGTACGATAAATATGACCCTCAATGCGACCTATTTGTTGTTGGAGAGTTTTCTGACCTCTTGAGACATGCACTGTTCAATGTTCGAATTATCTGAAGCTTTATAATCATTATACATTAACTAAAAAGAGACATTAAATCTCATTAACTTACTTACTAAGTTAATCAAAATGTAAGTATGGATTGGATCGATACGATCAGTTAGAGACGGACGACGTTATAAACTGTTACAGAAGTATTATTAGAAGTAATAAGATCACGTATATAACACTCTTATGAACATATATTTGAGATTATTTATTTATTTATTTATTTATATGTTTTCAACTTTCAATGAATACCAGTGACCCCTTGTGTACGTCAAATGAGTGTTAGGAGGGCTTATTATAATACCACAAACGTCAATATATTTAGTGAGCAATATACGAAAAACTAGAATCATCGAAATCAATTCGATAAGCTGGTCTAATGATTAGTTAATTATAGAACAGTTTATCCGATTTCAATGCAGTCTCTGCGAATATTTGATGTAACCTTCACTTTGTTTATTTGTCTTTGTTTTATGTAAATATGTCAATAACTAAAAGTTGTGTCGATTTTAAAAATGCGTCATATCGTCTTTGTTTCACGTTTAATAAAAATATTATTAAGACACTGTTTTTTGTATTGCATTTGTTAGAAATTCTCTAGCTTGGCAAAAAAAAATTCTGGCAAAAACCAACTTATTAACTAATACTTTTCATCCAGGTCGTGTCTATCCAAAATATATATACAAATCCAACCCGTACTTTTAGCGTGATTGACGGACAGAACACACAGGCTTTTACATTGATCAAGTTAGCAGAATATGGTGTTATTACGTAAATGGCACAGAAACGTTGGTTTATTTTTTAAAACAATTTAAAAACATTAACACAGGACAATCATAAAATAAAAAAAATGTTGCTATTAAGAATTTATTTGTAATTTAATTTAAATTAATCTTTTTCCGCTTTTTGGCAGGTGAATTAAAAACATCTGTTTTTTACTTTCGACTTTTATTATTGAACTTGTCCCTGTTTTTGTGCCCTAAATTTTATATTACCATATATCTTTTCCTATATTTTTAGTACCTAATGTTTTATGTCGATTGGTGGGTGTCATACAGACCCATCCACTTTGATTTTATTTCTTGTGTAACATAAGTTGCAATTTCGCTTGGAACCTTGATTCTATCAAAACAATCAATATTGAACCTTATTTGGTGTGCTGTTAGTTTTATTTTCGAATACAAGGTTTGAAATATAAAACTAAGGCTTGAAACAAAGGCTGTAACAGATGTGAGTCCACAATATTGAGAAAACAAATTTCATCTTGATCCCTGAGGAATTAGTTTTGAATTCATCGCAATCACAACTCGATAGGACGGTGATAGTAACACCATTTTTCTATTCAGCCAAAAATAAACCAATAAACGTTTGGTGCGTTATCAACAATTAAAATTTTAAATCGAAATCCATGTTAATATTATAATGATAAAAATATTTTAATTGATTAAGTCTTAATATTAAATATAATATAATAAAAACGAATATAGTTTTTTTAATAACATAATTTAAAATGACCCTGGAATATTAATATTAATAACAGAATGTTAATTATTTATTTGTCCGAGAGTACGTACTCATGTACTCACTGGAATTGTATGTTGTTGTTGAATTGTAACTTTCAAAGAGTTGAACAGATTTTAAATATGTAAGTTATGAGATAGTTGTAATATTAAACTACTCAGTATCACGATGATATCAGCAGTGTTATATAAATACATAATTAATGTTAATTAGCAACTAATATTTAATTTTCAAGTGTTATTTAAATTACTAGGTTAAAAGAATTTAACAACTAAGTTAAGAAGAATTTCTTTGACAATTTTAGTACTTAAATAAGGTTCATAGTAAGTGAAAATTCCACATATTTTCCAGTCCATTTACAGTTCCTAAATCTAGCTGAATAATATTCACATCTCGGCTAATCATCCGATCACAGACAAATGTGTTGGAAGCAAAGATGTGCCTTACTTTATAGAATTTAGATATCTTTATTTACCTTCTTTTATACGACTAGTATTACAATATAACATGTGTGTGTTATTTTTATGTTTACAATTGTTTCAATATATTAAAATAACAGATTTTATAGATAGACAAACAAATAAAATACATAATTTACAATAGATATTATGTCAAATTCGCCATTTAAAATGATTTTTCTAATATATTAATTAAACTTTAATAAATAACTTCTATTTCTTCGTTTTTCTCAAAACTTTTAAGATAAATAAAAACATCATTATCATTATAAAAGTATAGTAACATATAAGTAACTTAAATACAGCCAGCTTTTAATTGAGTGTAACGACATATATATATATGTATACATAATTTTTAGTAGTATTAAATTTTATTTCATTTTATAAATCTCGCCAAACCCTTTCTTTGGTTTGATGATTCGTACTAATTGAAATGTCTCTTTAATTAGTATCTCCGTTAAACAGACTCCCAGGATTAATCACAAATGGTAAACGGTCGCAGCTTCAATCGGTTTTGTAAGAGAATTTATCGGTTTTTAAGTGCTAATAAATACATTATCCATTACACTTAATCTATTTTCAAAATTAAGAAGTATAATAATTCTTTTATTATTCATAATATAAAAAACTGTATAACACTATACAAAATAATATTTATAAATAATTATAATCAATTTACCTTATATATAAAATGTATTTATATTTATGTAAGAAGGGCAAACGATCGTGTACACGTAACAAGTTATCGTAGTGACATAGTTATCGTTAATTCGTAATTTCGTATCGTATCGTAATTCAATAACCGGAGATTCAACTCATAATAGCATAAATCTCAATAAATAATTAGGCATTAGTTATTTTTTACTTACTTTTAATTATTATAATAAATAAATTTTAGCACCATTTTAACAAGTTTAGTTAGTGTCCATTCGCATGTTTATATTATAAATATAAACTTGTGTTTATATGATATATCATATAAATACATTTATATTTTTTATTAACAAATTTGGTATATATATATATATCACAAGACTTTAATAGATTAAGAGCTTAACGAGTTAAGCTAAGCTTAATAATCCACAATTTGTGTAAACAGTATTATCTAGTTGAATGGTGTTCTGAGAAACTAAGTTACTGCTTGGCTTTGTGGTTGGTAATAAATGTCACGCTTTGCTAATACTGAGTTATGGTTCAAATATTTTCTCCACATTATACATCAGATGTTTGGAGTTTAAGTTCTGGTTTTTGTGGACAATTTATATAGTTATTGGTCTTTCGATTAAGATAAGGTAATATAGGATAAATATTTTTATTAAATATTCTTACAAAGTACAATCTATAATGTCCTTATTTAAATGACGCGAGCAGCGTTCTTTGTGTCTTCGTCTATCTCTCTTAATTTTCATGTATTCATCTGCATCTACACTCTGCGTCTCGTTCAATTTATAAGCTGTCTGTTGTAACTCAAAAAGTACACAAATCCGTATTTATTTGATCACATTTTATCTCATTACTATTTTATGGTATGTATAAATAATAAAATTAATATCTATATAATAAAATTGAGTTACGAATGAAATCTTAGTTTCTAAGAGAAAGTTTACATTTCAAGAGTGTACTATGGTTACTGTACTATGTTCATTATCTCATTGAATTGCCCATTTCAGTATCATAATGTACTTAATAATTTGGGCGATATATAATAAGAAATATGTTACTCACAATTTTAGAATGGTAATTATATTTCACAACGCTGTAGCTTACATTTAAGTAATTCACTCTTTGGCGCAAAGGCTGTATTTGAACACGATGAATTTGTAATCAGTATTCTATAATGCTTTGAAAACTCTTTGTTACTTAGTTAGTCTTATTCTACATATAGCAGCATGGAAGACCTAAAGCTAATGTATATTTTTTTAGGTTCTAGTTAAGTAAATATAAACAAATTATTTTAGTACTATTATCTAACTTTAATTATATATACCAAACCTTGAACATAACTCTCAGGTTCAAGATAAGGCAATAAGGCAGGTATTGGCAAGAGGAAGCGGCTAATATTTAACACTGAAACAATATCTATCCGCGATACTTTGTATCTGATGTCTGCTTGTACCCCGATGTAATAAAATATGTGCTGTAATATAGTTAAAGTTATCAGAGAGATGGTGTACGTTTGTCTACAATCGATGGAGAATTGATAGCATCGTCGAAAGTCTTAACAGATATATATATATATATAAGGAATAGTACAGTAATATTTATTGATAATAAAGATTGAATGAACAGTGAACATTAAAGAAAACATTATCTATAGTATTAGGAGTGAAAGATTATTAAGGTGCAATAGCGTAAATACCATCCACTCTTCATTTTGAAGTCAATAGTGTTGTAACGTTTCTTGCCATCAAAAGTGTCGATAGCCATTGATCTATATTTGTAGTCAACTATCGATAGTTAGACTGTCGATATTTTGGTAGAACTGTTATTGATTTTTTATGTCTGTGTGAATGTTATTATTTCCTTTATCTAATAACTATCTTAAAATAAATCGCTTTCGATAAATAACCTTAATTTATTAGAATCTTCTATTTTGGGATGGTGGTGAAAAAATGCTCAACAATGGTTATTTAAAGTAATTTCGGTCATCCGATTTATATCTTGACGTACTTTTCAATTATTATATACAATTCTTTAAAACACACTTAGGTATATGATTGTAGAAATAATTACTAATTTATTAAACTAAAAATTGACATCAAACATATTTAGTAGTAAATAGTAGCAGTAGGATGTTTAATATTTTAAACGTCTGTGTGTCTCAATGTTTGTCACTGTTTGATGTCAGATCAACACTATCACTTTCTAACAAAAACAATGAACTCCGCTTTGCACATGGACGATTTAATTTTAACCTTACATTTTTAAGTTATATAAGATTTAATTATAACAACGCTGTGTATACTAATGTATTGCTGGGTATATATAATACGAGTAAATGAATACTGATTCATTTTTTTTATTTATATTTTTATGGTAAATAGTTTAAAAATGAAATATTTTTTTTTATTGAGTGATATATGTATATAATAATATATATATTTTAAATATAAACTAAATTCATGTTATACTAAATAACCTCATAAATAACATACAAATAACATTATTTGTAAATGTTACATTATAAACGAAGCATTTCAAATAGGGTTGTTGGGATAATCTTAGGTTTAAGATTACTTCACTTTGAATTTTGATAGCTTCCTTCCAGACAAATATCTCTGAACACTTCCACTAAGAGCGATCTGTTTGTTCAAGTTTATTCCTCAGAGTGCTATTATTTAATAGACTTATATTTTATACTTTAAAATAAATTGCATAATCTTAGTAAATACCAAATTGCTTGGACTTCGGTAAGGTTCCATGAGAAATGGTTTTTAAATAATTCCAAAACGTTTGACATTCCTTAATGGTAAAAAAAAACATCAGATTCCCGTTATATATTCTGCATAAGTATAAAAATAGCAATGTATTGTAGCAATTTATTATTATACGAGAATGTCACAATTCTATATTCGTTTTTTCGAGGTCTTCAAAAGGCAGGAACTATAGACCGTTATAAAATCAATGGTTTCTGACAAATTAATTTATCACAGCTTTTAATTCACACGTAGTATGTTTCACTAATTTGTTTTAAAATAATTATAATTAAACAACAAGCATACAATAGTAACAGTAATGCTCTTGTTCATATTTTAATTTTTGATCTTTATTTAAAGTTTTGACTTTAACTCTTTTATTACAATGTAAAAAAAAGTCACAATGATCAGGAGACTGATTATAACAAATGTTAATAGAACGACAATATTTTAATAATAATAATAAAATAAATACTTATATCAAATTGTACAGACACACGTTAAATACAACAAATAAAAACAAACTTGGAAATCCTAAACTTCGTTTTCAAAGAGTTACCAAATCCTTCATGGGTTTGAGTGTACGCATATGTAATAAAATTGCACAAGATGTCTTAGACCTTCCTTTAATTTAAGATCTTACTATTAAATAAATCTTATTATAGTATATAAAAGTTTTAATTGATTCTAACCTGTGAAACCCAACCTGAGCATGAAAGTTGACTCATTTCAAATTCAAAATATTTTTCAAGTAGGCACTTACACGAATTTTTTCTTTTTTCTTTCACTTTTTGCATTGCATTTGCAGGGTTAATATAAAAATATTTCGATATCAATAGAGATGTATCCGAATACCGCTTATATTTTCAAAAGAAATAAATTCATTATCTTATCATGAGTAACATCATCAGATTCGGATGACTCTGCTGCTCCAACAGTTCAAATACTATTCCAATTTTTCAAAATAACCTAGGTTTTAGCAAAATATTATAACGGTAGTAGGAAAATGCTAGGTAAAATGATATTATTATTTCAATATATATATATATATGAGACTAAAACAATTTGCGATTGTACATTATAAATTGGTATTTTAGTCATTTTTTCTTCGGTATTCTATTCTAATATTTATTAACAAATCCAAATAAATTTAGTCTATCTAACATGTACATAGACAATTTCAATCATTAAATTAGAAATTCATGACAAAATCTTTAGAAAAATGTATTTGAGCTATCTTATAAAGATACAGATGCTGTTATCTTTGCACGAGAAGCGTATCATAACTTAATAGCGAGATGAAAAGCGAGATGAACAGTACCAATATCTATACAATATACTCTACTTGCTTCAAACAATATCAAAAACGTGGATTGTGTTACCTTTGACATCTTTCACGTCGCAGCGATGGAAAAAATCAACTTTTTATTCCTATAACATCTTCTATAACATTGCTGGAGAAGTCAATGTTAAATTCGATGCATATAAACCAAAATTAATACAATACGAATTGGTTTAAATTTTAAATAAATTGATTTACTGTAAGGAATAAAACTATATAACCTTATCAATATGATATTATTTAATTGTAATATAATGAAATATCTGATAAAAAATTGTGTTTTTAATTTATGTCTCTCTTTCTTTCTCTACATCTGTGCCTTTTATAAAAATAATTGTTTTTAATTTATTTAAAATTACATAAATTAATCAAGAATCATTAACAAAAAAAATATTTCATAAAATATCATTTCGATTTCTTGAAATATAAGATCAGAATATTAATATATAAGTAAATGTAAAGTAATTAATAAAATTAAAAAATGAATTCAATTAACAAATCGACTCATTATATAATATTAGTTAAGATTTAACTAATAAACTTATCCTTAATTCTATCTTATATCTTTTCGATACAAAGACGATTAAATCACTATTATTAAAATTCTTTTCATGAACAAATCCTTCACTGAATTGTATTAATTGAATCAACAATGACAGATTTCAGTAAACAATGTGGCAGTTTTAAAGACATTATACACAGCGTTGGCTTTCGACTGACAGCCGAATTTATAACTCATATTTTATGTCTGAAACAGAAAAATACTGCATTAAGAATATTTCTTTTTGAGTTAAAATGAAACGAATTATCGTTTATTTTTAGCTTAATCTGAAATCTGTGAAAAATGTTCATTTCGAGTTGTTTTTTAATATATAAATATTTAAAAATGAAATAAACTTACAAATATTGTTTTTCAGTTAGTTATCTCACTATGTAGATAATTATACAAGAACTCTTTGTATTATAACAGAAAATAGAAACATATAAATATGTTGACAGGTTAAAAGCACGGGGGAGTAAAGATATAATTCTGTGAGTACATTGCGATTTATTGCACAAAGTCCCAAACCACAACATGTTGAAATTACACATTTATATGTTACTTTGTGTCGTGAAAATAGCGTTATCTTAAAACCGTCACAGAAATGAATGTATAAAGCAGCTTTCAGACTTTTCTCGTTTAAAGAATAATTCGAAATACACTGAACATAATAAGTATGAATAAATATAAAGGTTTATTTGAAATTAAACACAAAAATAATACAATTTCTAGACCGATTTTTTGAGTTACCATATGTTAACAAATATTAAAAAGAAATAATAAAATTTTCTGAAAATACAGTGATGTTGTCAGCGTATTATAGATGATGTAGACTGTGGTCTTAAACTTTTAAACCTTTGTTAATCTAAGCTTATTCATTAGACTTTGTTGTACTGATTCCAACAGTTTTGGAAACAATAGATCAGTCTGTCTGAATTCAAAATATACAACAATTTAAATCGTAACAAACATGTGTCAAAGCCTCAGCTAAAAGTGTATGATAATTTTAATATCTCTCAGCTTGTATATTTAATTCCAGAATTCTTCACCACTGACGGTTTACAAATATTTAAGAAGGTACATCGGTTATAGATTGCTTAAAGAATCGCGGAAATGTATTAAAATATAAATAAATGGAAAAATACTGAAACTGCAAGTTTATTACAATAAGAAACTTATTAAAAGTTGGAGGATAGAATTTAAATCGACTAAAATATACTAAAATAGTTCAAGAAAAAATTTTATCCTGCGTATTTACAGGTTATTCAAATAATGTGTGGTAAAATGTCTTTCCTCTACTTATTATCATGTGTAGAGATGTTGTTATTTAGTTTAATTTATTCTTAAGGGATATTCAATTTAACCTAAAAATAAAACAATGAATAACAACAACAATGAAAAGATTACACAAAATCCACTTCTCTCACACCATATGTTTCTATTCACACTCCTAAGGCCAAGCGCGTGTTCTCATTTCTTAATTTCGAAATTTTATCGTATATTTTACTTATCTTTTATATTTCAATTGGTTAAGCTGAATCCACGAATCTTTAAAGGAGATGAGATATTTGTATTCATTTTTCTTAAGGTTTTAGACAGTTTTGAAAATTTTCACATCGAATGTGACCGAAATTAAAGCCGACAATTAGGTGTAAATAACATTTCAACTAAGACCATTAAAGAGAACCAATTAATCTACGTCACAATCATATAGGAGTAACTATCAGGCCGAAACCCAGATTGGAAGGGCCTTAATAATTTATAATATAAGCCTAATACAGGTACTAAATAAGTTTAACTATAAAATTAATTATTATTAAATATGTATAAAAATAAGATACTATTTTCTATAATTTATATTATATGAGCCGTTGCCGTTGAGAGCTGTCGAGCTGAAAGGACGTGCCACAAAGAACACCATTAAGTAAAGTTCCGTGTTTTAGTGAACTAAATAAATACGAGGAAAGTCCAGATTTTGTGACTTTTTGATACTATAGTTTTTATACAAAAGAGTCTTGAAGCCCTTGAAATATGAACGAGAAGAATACAAAAACATGAAAAAGTGGGACAGGAGTACAAACGTGTATCGTTGTTCTCATAAAAAAAAATAATAATAAATAAATAATCTATAACAGTGTTAAAAGTATTATCAAAAGACAATATTAATGCAGCTATAATTGTAGCAACTTTTCTACGAGTAAAGTTAATATCTAATTGTTATCAAATTATTATTATTGTTATTGTTATTATTAATTCATTATTTTTATTTATTTTTTTTGTTACTGTTTATTGATTTTTTTGTAATATTATTATTCAATTTTTATTATTATTATTATTATTTTATTTTTTTATTTATTTATTTAATTATTTATTTTTTTTATTTTTTATTTATTTATTTATTTATTTATTTATTTTTTTTGTATAATCGTTTTAGTAGAATACAAGGCTATCAACCCGAGGCTTCTTTGGGTTCGCTTTAAGCTGGGGATAACAAGAGTATTCTTGCTAGGCGTTTATGCACCAGTATCCTCAGCTAAAGTGAGCGAGCTCGAGGAGTTTTGGGAGAGTGTCAGGAATGTTCTAAGTAGTGTCAGAGATAATGAAAAATTGATAGTATGTCGAGATATGAATAGATGGGTTGGAACCGCGCGAAGTGGTTACGATAGCGTGCTAGGCAAGTACGGTGATAAGAGAGTAAATGAGGCTGGAAAGCTTATTTTGGAATTTTGTAAGGAGAATAATTTGTTTGTGGCAAACACAATGTTTGATCACAAACAAATTCACATGTACACATGGGAGCGAGCGGAAGAAAGAAGTATGATTGATTTATTCCTAGTGGATCCGCGTATTCGAAGCCAAGTTATGGACACGCGAGTGTTTAGGGGTGCTGATCTGGCAACGGACCATTATCTAGTCGTTACTAGAATAAGAGGTCTGTTTGCAGGTTGGCGCAGCCACACAACGTGTCCTGGCTTGGAGTCGAATTATCGCATAAGCTTCAAGATCCACCGATCAGAGAGGAATATCAAGAAAGGGTTTCCAAGAAGCTTGAAAGCTGTGATTCTGGAAATGAAAGTGTTGAAGTATGCTGGCAGAACCTTAGGAATGGTATGGTGAAAGTAGCGACAGAGGTATGTGGTAAAAGGAAAAGAGGTTTTAGTAAAAAGCGCGATGAATGGTGGGATGATGAAGAGAAAGAAGCTGTGGAGTTAAAGAAGAAAGCATGGCTGGATTATAAAGCCTCGGGTAAGGATAAAAGTATGAGAGAGATAAGAAAAAGAGAGTACAAGCTGCAAAAGCACAAAACAAAAGCACTTATAAAGATGAAGCGTGAAAATTCTGAGAAAGAAAGGGATGAAAGGTTGACAAACAACTTCCGGGAAAACACGAAGCTTTTCTGGCGAGAAGTTAGTGATTCCCGGGGTTGTTCGGAAACCTGTAGAATGAAAGGCGTGCTTTCAAAGAACGGTGAATGAAATTTTAACAGAGCAAGCACACGTTTTGCAGCGGTGGGCGGAATTCTACAAGGAGACGTATGAATGTGAGGACACCTCGGCCTCGAGTACCAGCAAAATGCTGAGTCCCGATGTAGCCGATGGTGAAATCAGTTTGGAAGAAGTGGAGAGCGCGATTCGAAGCCTCAAATGTGGTAAGGCTGCGGGAGCAGACGAAGTTACTACTGAGATGATCAAATATGGTGGGCCACGCGTCTTGGACTTGTTCTGGTTTTTGTGCAATTTGTGCTGGAAATCAGGGGAGGTCCCAGACGATTGGCGAAGTGCAGTCATCGTACCTTTGTATAAAGGCAAAGGTTCACACATAGACTGTGCAAGCTATAGGGCTATCAGTTTGATTAGCTTGGGCGGTAAAGTTTATGCTAAGATATTAGCGAGAAGAATACAAGAGAGATCTGAAAGGCTGTTGTGGGAGGCCCACGGAGGTTTTAGACCTGGAAGAGGGTGTATAGATCAGACCTTTTCCCTCCGCATGATCACGGAAAAGTTTTTAGCCCTAAACCAAAAGGTTTTCTGTGCTTTTGTGGATTTGGAAAAGGCGTTTGACAGGGTTGTGAGGATGAAATTATGGGAGATACTGCCCCGATACAATGTGAGCAGACCCTTGCTACAGGCCGTAAAGTCTCTTTACAGAGATCACACAGCCTGTGTGCGAGTAGGAGCTGACATGTCGCCCAGGTTTGACATCCAATCGGGTGTTAAGCAAGGTTGCGCTATGTCAGCTTGGTTGTTCAATTTGTATTTGGATAGTTGTCTCCAAGGAGTGAAAGATAGTGACATGGGAGTGAAAGTAGGTGACCTTAAGGTTAATTGCTTGCTTTATGCAGATGATGCAGTGCTCATTGCATCATCAGAATGCGATTTGCAGGCATTGGTCATCACTCTGAAAGATGGGTGTGAAAATAATGGTCTAAACCTGAATGCAGATAAGACGAAGGTTCTGATATTTGAAAGAAATGAAGAAAGAACAGAATGTAAGATCAACGCTAATGGAAAGATAATAGAACAAGTGAATGAAGCGGTATATTTAGGAAGTATGATTAGCAGAGACGGAAGATACGAAATGGATGTGGAAAGGCGTATTGCTGCCGGTAACAGAGTCAACGGTGCTTTGGCTGCACTGTTGAGACGACGAAACGTCAGCATAGCTGCACGTTTGGCTGTACACAATGCAATTTTGCTACCGACTTTGTTATACGGCAGCCAAACGTGGGTAATACAGAAGAAGAATGTAAGAAAGATGAATGCTGTGGAGATGCGATTTCTTCGTCGAATATGCGGAGTCAGTTTAGCTGACCGAATCCGCAATGAAGAGATCCACAGAATGGTACTAGCGAAGATGTTACGGTGAGAATGAAGAAGAACGTGCTCAGGTGGTTTGGGCACGTCGAACGAATGAGTGATGAAAGAATGGTAAAAAAGATTTATAAAGGAAAAGTGAGTGGTAAGAGAGATAAGGGGAGGCCTCGAGTGACCTTCGAAAACTCAGTAGCTACGATACTAGAGGAAGGTCACGTAAAAAGCATGAGGACCCCCCGGGGGGCATGTATGAAGAGGTTAATGTCTGTGGTCGAGGCGAAAGAGGTATGCAGGGACCGTAGCCTTTGGCGCTCCGTCGTCTCTGGCTACCCCGCAAGGGATATGGCGTGAAGGTAAATAAATAAATAAATAAATATATTATATAATACAATAAACTACCGGCTTTTAATTAGTAATAACTTAATTATTTGCGGAATATCAAAAGCTGGCACAAGATTAAGCAAATATTGGTTTTTATAGTCGATCAAAGACGAAACAGAAATCAACATTGTACCCTATATACATGACATGACACTTTAATTCAGCATTATATTTCATTTTATTAACTAAATACAAATATGAATGTATAATTTTTATCTGTGATTACAAGCATAATAATATAAAGAATATGAGTGTTATAATTATAATAAATGATAAGACAGGTCTGATGTAGTGAAGGTATTAAAGTTATTTCTATTTCTATCTGACAACTAATTATGATGCTGAGCGATTGTAATGTGACCGTCAACGTCATTTGTAATCATGCAATAATAAGAATTAAGAGGGTACTTATATATTAAAAACCTATCCTGTGCAAAATAAACAATAACAATAGTACAATCTAAAAGAATAAAAGCAATAGTACAATCTACAAGATAGTGTCGGAGTTTAAAAAATATAGAAGTTACATTAAAAGTTGAAATATATTAAATTTATTTTCTTATATTTCTCTTCGATCTAAGAGTTTGTGTGGCTTGAGGCTTACCATCTTTTTTATCAACACTTTGCTGATCAACTGAAGAAGATATATGGCTGGAAGTAGGTAGGATGTTGGCCGCTCTGCAAGGGATTGACTTCAGATCATGCAATGAAGAAATACGTTGGCGCTTTCCGTTAAGATCAATGAGAGAGATATCACCATCTCGTGTCCAGCTTTTAGTGATACCAAAGCGTTGACGTGCAGCTAGAATTGCTTCATGACGTTCCTTAGTCAAAAATTCGGTTACAGGAATCCATAGTAAAATATGTTTGTGGAAACAGTTCGAAGTTTTATTTATTTAGTATAATAATTTAAGTGCTTTAAAAGATATAATAGTGCACTGGAAATGTATGCCGGTAGGTTACTGCTTTAATTTAATTTAACTGCACATAACTATATATATTATTAGAATAAAATTAAAAATAAAATTTTAAAATTTTAAAACCACCGTAAATACGTGTTATTTGTCAGGCAGCTACCCTACCTTTCTTTATTAGACTATTGACTCGATTCGTATAATGTGAGAATAAAATTCCATTTTAATAGAGATTTATTGGACTGAAGAGAGGACATAAAGATGAGAAATGAAAGAACAGAAGGTTTCTTCAATGTTTTATTATCCTCATTCCTTAAAATATCTCAAATTTATAAACTTTAGAGAAATATAAAATGGAATCTTCATCGTGAGTCGTGAGTTATTAACTTTGAAAATGCCTGATGCATAACTTTCTTTTGTGTAATATAGAAGACGCTAGGTCCCTTAGCAATAGACACGTACTATATAAGTGAATAACTACGGAGAAATAAACACGATCAAACAAATAAGAAAATTATTAGTTTTGAAATCATACTCATAATAAGTCAATTCACGCCTCTCTTCAGTCTGAAGATGGCATCAGTGTTGTATGAAATATGTTGAAAATAATTATAATTGGATTCTACCACTCATAACGTATTATTAAAAGATCTATACTTTAATACAAGGATTATATCATCAAAATATAGTTTTTTACATTATATAAAACTATGTTCATATGTTGTAAAGAAACTTAAATATAAAAAGCGACAAAGTTTAAAACATATGGAAATATAGTTTTATTAGTCTCATATAGCAGTGGGCAAAGCTATAATGTAATATTGTTGTTATATACGATACAAAATCTAATAATCATGATCTAGTTGGGATTCTATTCGGGAGGTTGTTAAATTTTTATTGCTTGGGAAATTTTATTCGGTGTTTGGAACTCCGTTCAGTTTTATTTATAAGATCGGAATGGTCCTGTGAGTACATCGCCAAATCATTATAATTCATATATGTTTAGATATTTTTTAATGATCTCTTAAAAGAACGCTATATACTCAATTACCTACACAGAATATTTTAATGTTTAATATAATTTTTTTAGTAATATCGTTAATTTGTCATGCTTTAAATCATATTTTAATTTAATTTATAATAGCAACTTTCCTCAATGTATGTTGAAATTAAAGAGGTTATAATTTACAACAAGGTCTTCCGACTATTAAACTATATTTCATTTTGACAAAAAATTTTTAGCGAAGCTTGACGACTTTTATTTCTAATTACTGATCAGATTTTGAAATGACTGCAATTTATATTTACGAAAAGGGAAAAATTCCCTTAAAAATTAAATATGTTGGTTAAATAACGTCTTTATCTAATATGATTGCCATGCTTCTCTGTCAGTCCTAAATTGAGCTGAAATTGTTGTTTCGATAAACTTTCAAACTCTGGAGGAATTTGTATCGCCAAATTGAATAACAAATTGTCATAACTTGTTACCACCGCGCTGAAACGTCGTCACGCGATAGAAACTAATTAATATTCAATATTAATATCCACAATGGAGTTCAACTATGATATTACATGAATATTCAATAGTAATTGTATATTAGAGGTTCACTTTAGTTTTTAGAAGGTAAGGGTCAGCTAGAAAACAGTTGTAGTAAGTTTTTGTATAATTGTCGTTAATGTTACATCAGTTGTATTGATTGGTTCATTATTGTCACAATTACAAGGTATTAATAATAGTTTATAATAATTACAAGGTATTAATAATAGTTTATAAATACGACCCGACACACAGACGACCTTGAACTAATAGATATATAATATGATATCACTCACGTGATGGAGTTGAAGATATCAAATACATTAAAGTAAGAATGATCAGATAATTATGATTATGTTAACTATAGAGGATTGGTGTTATGTATATTGGAACATTACCTAACTTTACAGAACTAACATAAAACTATTTAGATAGTATTTAACGTAATATAATTATGCAATACTTTACTTACTTATTTGTGAACTATAAAAACTAAAAACAATAGCAAAATAAGGATTTTGTGTAAAATATATTCAATAAATATAGAATTTAAATCTTAAAAGGTGCATTACTTCGAAGTTATCTATCGGAAATTAAAAGACATACTAAATATATGAATAAATATAAAAAATGTAATTAAAATGCTCACACACCCACCTGATCCATTAATAAGTTACAAATGGATTTGTGTAGTCAAATGAAAAGAAAAGTTAAAAACGTAATTTTATTTTCATCAAATAAACTACATAAACTATTAAACCTGGATGGAAATACAAACTATAATATTCTATTTTATTACTTCAATAAACAACAAAACTGTGAGTTAACAACTTTTGTATAAGAACTCTTTTCAAAGGATCATAACTTCGAATCAGTTTCTTTTGAAGAAGAAATATCTTGATCGAATTTGGGTATCTCTGATTGAATAGAAGATTTTTACTTAGGGTACGGTAATGTACGGTATTCTCCAATAATAAGTACATTACCGTTAAAATATTGGTTACATGTACGTCAATTTATATATCACACTTAGTAAGCTAAGAACGCGACGAACTAATTACTAAGTTTAGAAGTTTTTTATCTCGGTAAGCCAGGATATAAATCATTTCAAATTCAAATGCTCTTTGTCCTTCCTTAATTTATAGCAAAGAAAAATATGGCCTCTTTGTCATAATACAACCTCACCATGACAAGTTTGTTTCTTTGAACGAACGTCACATTATGCTTTATAAATCTACAAGAATACCTCAAAGCAAATCTTAATATAAAGTTATTTTTATGCTAAACATTCCAGATAGGTGATCTATGTAAATAATGTTTTACCGTTCTTATTGTGGGACTTTATAGTCTTTTTATATATGTAAAGTCTTTTGTTTAATCTTGATCCTTTCTATATTTACTTATTTATTTATATACATATATATAAGCGGTGGTCGAAAACGAATATGCTCTGAGAATATCTGTTTACTGGAACATTAATAGAGATGGTAAATATGATACTTAACGGTATTTTATGACCTCAGATTCACATTACAATTACGCATTACACACCCTGAACGAATTAGATCGATTGGTTTTTGATTGTAGATAAATAAATCAATGGATGTAACGGATTGACGGCTTATTTTGATTGGATAATAAAAAAAATACAAATGATATTCAAATAATATCTTAAGGTGAGAGTGAAACAAGGAAGTTATTTTCATCTCTTGAGAGGATTGATCTTTTCAAAAGTTTGATCACATTAAAGACTCAGTAAACACACACAGACCCCGCCTTCCACGTAACGTATGACGTGAACTTTATAACTTTAAAAGAAATAATGTAAATAAATTATTTCACTCAATTCAAACTATATATATTTTTCTTGAAATTAGTATTAGAAAAATTAACTTCAGAAACCAAACCCGCTTGTTATATAAAATGGTTGAAGTTAATGAGTGATGTTTAACGATTTACAAACTTTTTATATTTAATCAAACATATGAAAAGGACTTGGAAAGTGTGTTTGTGTATTAAAACCGAATGCTAACACTCTTTATTGCTTTTTTATTAAATATGGAACCATATAATAACACTATCCTATGTCATATATACATCGTTATATTCAAATAGTTTAAATGACACTTAGAAGGGTTACAAAAAGAAAACCCTAATTTTATATTCAACTTTCTGAGAGTAACATTACAATAAGTAAATACTTTCGTGTTTATAACAATTGTTAGAAACTTTACGAATGCTTTGTCTTAAATTATTAATAGTGTTTATGCTTATAAATATTAAAATATAATTCCTTACTTTTGTGATACGAAGTAGAATAAATCACAATTTATTGGAGCACATATTACAATGACTCAGAGATGCTCAGAGATTTACTGCAGCGAAGTATCTGACACCGAGTCTTTGGAGAATACTTGTATTAAGAAAAGGTTTTGTTAAAGGTCATTGACATTAAATAATTTTTATATATGTTTATATAAATTCAATTTAATTAATGCATGCATCAACATGCTCTTGTATGATGTGAAACGATGCACATCGGGATAAGATTTTTGTTTAAATGCATTTTTTTTATCATATATATATATATATATATGAATTATTTATTCATTACGAATAAATGTAATTATTTATAAAAACAATAAATTAAGAACTAATGATTAAAATTTGTATTCTCAAGTCGCGAGTAACATTTATTTTCTTCAATTCTGATATTTAAAGTATTTTTAATTACACTCTATCACAGTGGTATTCTGAACATTGTTATATGTTATATGTTATATCTACGAAGACAGAAGTATGTCACCTTTGCAATAAAAGCTTACAGCAATTCTCTTTAGAGTTGAAATAAACCGATCGTTTACGACTGAAGATGAAATACAATATTATACTAAAAATGTAGTTGGAATACTTTCATAATTTGTATTCTTCAGTGTTATATTTTTAGAACATTAAAATAACATTGTAATACTATTACATGTAAGAAATATATTTATTGAGGTGTAATAAAATACATAACTTCATCTAGTGTATAGTTAAGTTAAATGGTAATAATAAAATATATATATCATATTATCTCGTTGCCAAGTCAATAGACGACTAATAACGTAATTTTGAAGAGAATTAATATAAATATTATTTTCAATCATTATCATTAAAAGTACAAAGAAATGTATATTGTTATTTATGAATGCTGTCAAGGTTAATTGGCTACCTCCAAAGTATTTCCAACATTTTATTTGAAGATTAACGAATACCTAAATTCCTTAGGTCTTCAATTATATTCATCCTTTAAGCAATTATTATTAAAGAAAGGGATCTTTAATAACGAGTTTTAATTGTAATAAAAATGCCTAAATCAACCATTTTTAGTAATTTCTTAGGGTTAAATGTAAATGACACATGTGTAAGTTAAAACCCTTAAAAACACGTTTATTATTATAATTAAGGATGAGAGAGCGTTGTTCTTGTTAATTGAACTTTAATTACCAATTATCGGTGGTTAGATTAAGATATATTGGACGAGCACTCCTCGTGTACACAATGATTTCTTTTATATTTATCAGACTACTATTGCTATATTGATATCTTTCACGTGAAAGTTTGTTTTAATGTCTGTCTTAAAGTATGTAATAAATACTTTTATGTATTTTTGTAAACAGATGCCTACTCCTCTTAAAGAGACATAACTACATTTAGCAGCAGGAAATACACTTTGTGATTATTTGTCATCATACGTCATGAGTGCTTTGACACGGTATATTACTTCAGTTATTACATTATAAGCCGCTCTTCGCTCTCTTCTACACCAGCACAACCTCCTTTAAAGTAAATATTCTAAGTACCTTTTAAGATCAGTCAACGTAGAAAGTATGTTCTTAAATCTCAATGACTAAAATCATCATTGAACTGATTTCAGATGTCTTTAGCATTTTACTTTCAAATTCCACTCAAATTTGAGGATGTTCAGAATTAGTATGTTTCTCCAATTTAAAAGAAAGCACTTTGAAGGAAGGCAAGGAATAAAGTAGGAATACCTTAATCCTTTTAGAAACAATCAAAAATTTTCAATTTTAGCTAACTAATAAAATAGATTTTATATTTATATAATCATAGTAATATATTAATATTATCATTATAACTAATACCATTAATTATATATCTATTTTCATTGTTAATATTTTTATATGAGTTTCCAGAGTCTTAATACACAAAACCTCACAATATCCAGAGCGGTTAAACTAGTCATAAATAGTGTTAAGTACCTTACTCTGTTACTGTACCTACTACAGTATACTATACATGAGACTATTTATTATCTCTATAACAATAGATTATGTTACAGATTTGATATACCTTGTATAGAATTGGTTCATATTGAGTTTACTATAGATACTATAGATAGATCAGTATTTAAATAGCGTAGCAAATTTCTATAATATTATCATACAATGTCCTTCATATTTAAACATCTGTTAGAATTATATTATTATTATAAACCAATTAAAGTGTAAAAATAAGTGACATTTATTATAGCGTTCAATTTTCATTAAATTTTAAAGTTTAATTATAAGTTATTTTCTAAGAAAGTATGTTATTTTAAAGTGAATGTTAAAATATAATTATATTTCTTATCCTATATAAAGAGTTTTATGAAATAATGACAACGCTTTTACACAATATTTAGGTATATAACTACTTTGAGTGATTAAAAAAATAGGTTTTTCAAAGATACAGATTAAGCCTCTTTACTATTTTGTAACAATGGATATTGTATTTGATGAATATTTCATAATAATATTTTACATATTACTGGAACAGTTGTACATAATAACATAAATATATATAATATATTATTTCACATGTTTCGGAGAAGAGATTGGATTTCTCATATTTAATGAGATTCGTTTATCAGAATAATAAGAACGGAAAATGACGAAAGGAAAAATGAACATATTTTTGTGTATCTTATGTAATTTATAAAAGAAATGTACCATTATAATATATTAATATAAAACACGTAGCTGTAGCAAATATCAAAATATGTGATATTAATTATTTCCTATACATTATTGTTATTATAAGTTCTGATTTACAAAGAATGTATTCTGCTATAATAACTAACTATAGTTTGGTGTTAAATATTAGAAATGACTGAAGATAAAAGATTTAATTATTTTATATTTATTTATTTATCTCTACGACAGTTTTAAACAGAATAGTTTCATAAAGAAATGATAAGTAAGTTCAATGCCTCTTAATTATTTCCTTTTATTATGTAATTCTTACAATCCCCTTCTTTAAAGTTAATTAAAATGTTTAACGTATAGATAATACATTTAAAAGTACAATAAAAAAACCAATAAACAAAATAAAACTGTTACTTATACAATACAGAAGATATTTATAGCCGAAAAATTCCCAGACCACCCGAAATCTTAAATATAAGGATACATTTTATTTCTTTTTCTTAAGTGTAAGAACTCTTTGAATAAGATCTGATTATTTATATACACAAGCTCGTGCGCTATTACGGAACATAATGATATGACTAAGTAATATGGTAAGTACATAAGAAAAATAATTTAATTTTAATATTCTTGTATATATTGTTCGGTAATAAGCAATGCGGTAAAAATAGTATAGTATCGTATACGTGATGAAGTTTACATTGAGTTCTGTACCCTAATACTGTTACTTCATCTTAGAGAAATAAAATGTGAGGAGAAATAATCATTACTGACAATCATCTTAGTTGAGATTGGTTTGTATTTTCAAAACCCTTTCTTGTTTTTCCAGAAGATACTGTTCACTTAATAAATTAGTGAGCTAATATTTATTTAACTTGTTCAAGACATTGCTGGTCTCATGTTCTTAACGCATTAATATGTTATTTTTAATAATGTCAACTATGACTGATATATTTATTTTGATCATTTGATTTATGTTTTGAATATTATTTTATACTTTTAAGTACACAGACTAGAATACGGATATACCGGTATGTATCCTAAATCTAAACCTAACTTAACCCGGTTAGGTTAGCACAAGTTTACATTTAGGATAATTACAATTTATAGAATAATCTCACTGACTTTATGTAAAACTTATTTAAAGTCAGTGAGATTATTCTATAAATTTATGGTTAATTTCTGATAGCGATTACTTAAAGAACTACATGTATATAGTAAAGATAAAACGCCACATATTTTCCAGTATATATAAAGATCCCAACCTAGTAGAACCAAACCATCATCACCATCAAATGTATTGTAAACACAGTGCGTAACTTTCATAGAACTTAGATATCTTCATTGACCATCTATTTTACTTTATATTATAAGTTAGTTAGTTGATTCGTCTACAACTTTTATTTAAATTTTGTAAAAACAGTATTCAAATTCAGTTAACCAAAGAATTTTAGAATAATAGTTTATAATATTAGATGATTTTTATATTTAAAGACTTAGAAAATATATGTTACTAATATTAATAAAAGTTCTAAAACCGTAAAAAATAACTTCTCTTTCTTTTTCTTTTCTCAGCTTTCCTGTATTTTTGAGGTAAAGATAAAATACCAGATATAGTATAAATACAATAATAATATCTTAATTAAGTACAGCGTTTAAAAGTTATTTTCTTTTTAAATTAGTATCAAATTTGATTTCCGTTTTTAAATCTCGTTAAGCCCTTACTTCAATTTGGTGATAAGGTATTAATTAAAATGTCTCCTTTTTAATTAGTATCTCCTTTAACAGACTCAGAGGTAAGGGTTGATCTCAAACAGTCAATTAATTAAACAAGCAGTTTAACGAAGCTTTTAAAGCACTCATCGGACTTAAGCATAAGTTAATTTAAGCATAAGCTTAAGTTTAAGCATTATTGATATTATACCCATTTTGATTTTGTTTATTTATATTTATTAAATAATATTACAATATAATTACATCTGGTTATATTTTTGTTGTTGTTTAATGATTACAAAAGATAATTCAAAAATAATTCGAACATCTTTTAATGTTCATTTTAATGTTAAATTGTTTTAAATGTGACAAATCAAAATATTTTTTTTTGTTTGGTTGTAAAAGAAATTGCTTTAATCTTCTACAAGAACTATGTCTCAAATTTTTTGTCATTAAAATATGAGTTTATTGATAAGAGTTGTAAAACTACATTGTATACAATATTTATAAGTGTCCGAGTTATTCAAATATAGACTGTTACAAAGGATTTGGAATTATATTTAAATAAACAGAATGTTGATTGATTTCTATTTTTTTCTTTATTGCAATTTCAATTGTTTTGTAATGATACTTTGTCACTATATTTTCGTTGTTAAATACCATTTTAATTATAACTTTATATTATAGTGCTGTTTTATTCCGTATAAATGAAAGAATTTTGTGGAGTAAAAGTATTCCATAACCAATGAGACCAAGGTCCGTCGAACAAATTTTGTGTCAAGAAATAATAGACGAACAAATACAAACATAGAAAAGTAATCGTACTTTGAGTTCTGTTTGTTTATGAACTGTTCAGGTTTTGTCGCGCTCCTATTTTATTATCATCATCTTCCTGCCCTTATTCCATTTTGGGGTCGGCACAGTATGTTTTTTCCTTCCATACTCTCCTGTCACTCGTCATCTCTGTACACACTCCCTTCTTCTCCATATCGTCTTTCACGTAATCCATCCATCTTTTCTTCTGCCGTCCTCTACCGGTCCATCCCTCCACTACCATACCTAGCACTCTTTTGGTCACGTGCCTTTCATCCCTCCTCATAACATGCCCATACCATGACAGACGGCTACCTCTAATTTTTTCTGTCACTGGCGCTACTCCTAAGCTTCCCCTAATACACTCATTTCTTATTCTATCGCGCTCTTTCTATTTTATTATATGTATAAATAATGTAATTTATACATTTTTATTATAATAAACAAAATCTGATTTATGACGTGAACAAAAATATTTGTAAAAAAATATTATTCTGAATGTTTCGAAGACGGATATCGTATTTGTAAATTTTTTTTCAATATAAACAAACTTGTGTACAATTAAATAGAAAAGAAATCAATCAACTATATTCTCACGCTACTAGCAAGAAAAAATTTAATTTTACTGAAACAATTCCTGAAGCAATAATTTTCATTAAAGATTTCTAACGTGGTATCTGACAGAGAGAATCAATCATATTTGTTCTTAAGAGTGTACTACGTCTATTATATTACGAGTAATTAAGAACACTCCTCTATCAGTATTCTAATGATTATAAATCCTAAAATAAGATTGTCACGATTCTTAATTTACATCAATACTTTCTCAAATGACATAAACGTGGCTCTTTAGAAGAATAAGAGTATATCATAAAAAGTTATTGGTACTAAGAACAGTTTTATCTGCAATTTTGCAGAGGATTTTTCTTTCCACCATAAAAGGAGCAGCATCCTTATAAAAGTAATTCACCTCTTAACTTAATTTGAAAGAATGATTAATTTCTAAAATATCTTCTTATTTATAAAAGACACCATAAAAAACTGAAGCCTAAAACTAAATTAACTCTAATTATGTAAGCACTTCTATATAACTATTATTATATATTACCAACTCTAAACGGGACTTCAAGCATTAGAACGGTTTAAATGGATTTTAAAGGCTTGAAAATCCGTACTGAATATATATATAAAGGAAGGATCGTAATTTCAAAGAACGATTTTTGTAATTTAAGTGATAGTGATGCTTCTCGATAGTCTACATTCAGTATAGTACCAATTCTATCTAAAGTCTATACAGATAAATATATGCGATAAACACATACAGTCTAAAGAAAGAAAATATTAGCTATAGTATTAGTGTTGATACGATTATTAATGTTCAATAAATACTATCGATCCTAATACGTCGTCAATATTAAATTGTATATTACAAAATTCCTTACTATCGATAGTAAGGACTGACTGTAATTACCAAACTATCGCAGTCAACTATCGATAATTAAAATGTCGATATTTTGATAGAACTATTTATTAAGGTTTATGTATGTCTATGTAAATAACTTTATTTCTCTTTTCTAAAAACTATTTTAAAGTAAATTGCTTTTAATATATTAATATCAATACATACTAGTAATCTTCAAAGGATTCAATGAATCCTCTATTGCTTATAAAGTATCGTACGTAAGTAATAAGTAAAAGTACTTGTTCTAACTCGAATGATTTATGTATTCCGATACTTTGAAATTATTCGATACGACTTTCCTTTAAAATGTATTTTTCTAATTATATAAATTATAACTAATCTAATTCTCAAAACCTAAGTATAATGAATAAAGTACTTTTATTTATCTTGAGATTGAGATTGAAACATTCTCGAATTTTTATAAATAAAATATATATCCATTTATTTGGTTTTAAGCATGTGGAGATTTTAGTAAAGTCAAGGTATTCCCGATGACCACACCCAAACTGTATAATATCGGTAGTGTGTATTGGAGAAGCTTTTAAAGATTAATGGACTCTGTAAACGTGTCAAATTACATTATTCTTAGGAGTACAAAGGTTCTTAAGACTGGGGTATATTTAAAGTTACAACTTATGTACTCGCCTTAATATAATTCTTAGCGTTACTAAAGCGTTTCTGTTATAATTTGTTTATTTATGATTTATAATACTAACACTAGTCTTTAAGAATAATTGTTACTAACAAAATATGGGCTTGTCCCGAAATAAACTTTTATCATTATTATTATCACACATTATGCAAGCCTCAAAAGCCAATACGTGATATCTTGTAAAGGTGTTTATTAACAACATCCTGGTGGCTTTAAGCTGACGTCGGTCTACTGTAGAGGACTTCACATACGGGTTTTATACATTGGAAAAGTAACTTTATTATAGTTAAGGTTTGACTTATTAACTGGAGTTTTATTTATTATTGTTTATATTTCTATGGCAGACCTTATAAAACAAGGGAAATATATATACTTATCATGTATTTTTTCATATCAGAAGTTTAGTATTCTAAACATCAGTGTGTCTCAAGACGGACACGAGTACTCTCCAACTCAAACAATGAACCCGCTTTGAACAGGGACGCTTAAATTTTGACTTAAAATTTTCATATTATGTAAGATAATACTAATTTTATTATAATAAATAATATAATATGGGAGAGGTATGCAGGGACCGTAGCGTTTGGCGCTCCGTCGTCTCTGGCTACCGCGCAAGGGATAGGGCGTAAAGTTAAAATAAATAAATAAATAAATAATGTAATACACAAGTGAATCATTGTTTATATTTTCTTATTATCCCGATGACATTAAATCAGAAGAGATTTATAGAAAATGTATCTTTGAAAACCGTAAAATAACATTATTGTTAAATGTTATATTTAATAGTAACATTGTAATACATAATGTGGTAAAAAGTGTTGTTACTGTTCATAATAATATCAAACCCTTTATAACTTTGCACTTAAAGTATCTTCATTCTAAACCTTGTCATCTTCTAACGAAACCTTTTACCTAAGTGCAGGGGTCTGTTTGTTTGAGTTTACTTGTCACTTAGGGTACTTTTATCTAGAGGTCTCATTTAACAATTTAAGAAGAAGTGTGTGTGACATAAGAAAACAGATAATAATAAACAAACAATAGAATGAGGCATTCGGACAAAGAAGCCCTTATAAAGTGAGTGTTTTATATTGTTATAAGATTAAAATAAATAAAAATCTTAGTATATAAACTAATTAAGAAGTGAAACAAATAGAACTAAAAATCCTAACATTAAAATCTTAATTAAACACTTTACAACTATGTTTAAACATATTACTTTCTTTGCGTCTTTTCAAAGTTCAGCCTTCAAACCTTGATAAACAAATATAGTGGGTGATTGACTGAATCCGAATTAAGTTAAGTTAAGAGTAGGAATCTTACTTAGCCGTCTGTATTGGCACCATAAAACTATACCACCACAAAACAGTACAATATTAAAAATAATATTGTTATATAACAACCAATGTGATAGTAGTTAAGTGTAACACGATTTAAGTTATACCACGATAATGTGTTGGAGAAACTATACTATCTAAAGTTGACAAGTTACACTTGACGATCTGATTAGCTGAGCTTTAACTAACATTTATCATTGTTAGTTAGTTAACATTATCAATATCCCGGCCGTGGGTGCGTCTATTGGTGTTGATGAATATGAAATTTTGTATATATAAATATTTTTGCCGCCATTGTTGTGACAATACATGAGGCCGTTAAGCGGTGCATTATTTTAGTTATTAGTTTATTTTACGTATTCCACGTGAAAGAACTGTCGAAAATCTAAAGAAAAATAACTATTTTTTTTTTTTTTTTTTTTTATGTAAGCGGAGAGCAAACGAGCTGGCGGGTCACAGATGGACGTGATCACCGCCGCCCATGAACTCTTGCAACATCCAAGGATTTACAAGAGTGTTGCCGGCCTTGTAGGTAGGAATAAACGCCTTTTTTGAAGGTACCCATGTCGTACCGATCTGGAAATACCGCCGAAGGGAGTTGGTTCCACAAGCGAGTGGAAAGTGGAAAAAATGTCCTTGAGAACCGCACAGTGGAGGACCGCCACGCATCCAGGTGGTAAGGCTGGTATTGGAGGCGATGGCGCGTTGTGCGGTGATGAAATTCGGCGGCAGGCATCAGATCGAATAGTTCTTCGGAACACTCCCCGTTGTAAATGCGGTAGAAGACGCACAGAGAAGCCACGTCTCTACGCAATGCCAAAGAGTCCAGCCGTTCGCAGAGCACCGGGTCCCCGACAATTCGAACGGCTCTCCGTTGTACGCGGTCAAATAGTAGAAGCTGATATTGAGGTGATCCGGACCAAAGATGAGAAAAGTACTCCATGTGTGGCCGGACCTGCGCCTTATAGAGCGCAAGTCTTTGGCCAGTTTTGAAGTACTGCCTCGCTCTATTGATCACTCCCAATTTCTTCGAGGCCAACTTGGCCTTGCTCTCCAGATGACCACGAAACTGACAGTCGCTCGAAATGTCGAGACCTAGTATTCTGATACTTGGCGAGGCAATGAGGAGAGTGCTCTCGAAGAACGGTGATAGGACAAATGGGGCTTTCTTAGTGGTAAACGCGCAAACCTGCGTCTTCTCGGGATTGAATTGAACGTGGTTCAGTTCATCCCACTCAGAGACCATCCCCAAGGAAGTCTATATAGGAGACACAAGTTTCTTTCGGCACTCGTCGACGTTTTCCCGAGAGAGACCTGCACGGCCGGAATATACCGCATCCCCAGTGCTGTCATCCGCATAACAATGTATGTTGGAGATATCCAATATATCATTGATGTCCAGGAGGAACAGAGTTGGGGATAGGACGCAGCCTTGAGGTACCCCAACGTTCACGGGCTTGGGGTCTGAGCAAAAACCGTCGAGAACGATCTGTATGCTCCGCCCAGTAAGGAAGCTGGTATAAACTCTCGGGAAGCCCATAGGAAGGTAGCTTCGAAAGAAGCCCCTTGTGCCTTACACGATCGAAGGCTTTCGCCATATCCAGACTAACTGTCAGACCCTCTCCCTTGCTTTCAATAACAACTGCCCAACGGTGCGTAAGATATAACAGAATATCACCAGCCGATCGACCATGGCGAAAGCCATATTGCCGGCCATTGACCAACTGGTGATCCTCGAGGTAGGTTAGGAGCTGTTTATTGATAATGCTCTCCATTACTTTGGAGAGCAGAGAGGTATAATCGCGATAGGTCTGTAGTTAGCTGGGTCCGAGCTATCACATTTTTTAGGGATCGGATGGATATATTATTATTAGTTATAAAATGATATAAGCATTTTTTTAAATAAATTAATTCAGTAAATTATATAACCTACTGATAATCGTGTTAGAAAGTACAACGTAACAAGTTAAAACTACGTATAAATGATAAGAAAAATATAAGAGAAAATAAGAGATTAAATGAAAACTCGCGCTTCTAAGAGCTCTTGTTCTTCACGGTTGAAAAATTGAAAAATTAAATAAACAAGACGAGAAATATTTAAAAAATTACGCACTTTGACTTTATCCTCATACTATTTTGTTAAAGTGTTAACTTTTTATAATTAATATTAGAGGCGTTAAACGTTTTCTCTGAAGCTATTTTTATCACAAATAATAAGTAGTAAGAGATCGAATTGAAAGTTAAATAAAAACA
Organism: Melinaea marsaeus rileyi; assembly: GCA_918358865.1. Lineage (NCBI taxonomy): Eukaryota > Metazoa > Arthropoda > Insecta > Lepidoptera > Nymphalidae > Melinaea > Melinaea marsaeus. Next base: position 21,673,124 of record OU911093.1, on the reverse strand, counting down.
ATAAGAAAAAAACGCAAAAGAAATAGATGCCCTATTGGAATCCAAGAGACTGACAATGATGAATGGAGAGAAGCAAATCAATTATTAATTAATCTATAAATTATATTTATTGATTATATATTATTGTTAAAATTTGGTTTGATAAAACAATGTAAATAATTAAAAAAAACACCTTCATTTCATATTATTAATAATTTAATAAATGTTTTCAGTTTATTTGTTTTTCTTACAAGGCATGTTATTTTTGGATGGACTAAAGATGAAAAGGCTTTTTCCATTATTAACTAATATTTATAATATATTTTTTATTATTAATATTGTTATTAATAGAGTACATATCTGGTTTGAGTTATTGTTATAATACAAGTGTTATCATCAGGAGTTGTCTGAATATGTTTGATCCTTTGTTAATTCCAAATCACATTTATGTAATATAAAACTGTAAAGCAACTACTGTGTAAAATGGATAAATATATTATATTTTAGATTATAAATTAAATAGTCTTTCTATGACAGTATAAATTAACATTAGAAATTATTTATGTTTCCACATTATATCACTTTTTGTATTTTAATTATAAAAAACATGTTTCATCGTAAATAATATCTTCAGTGTTTCTCGAAATATTCTTTAAACGAGAAAAATCCTAAGCCGGCTTTATAAATGCATTTCTGTAACGGTATTAAGATAACATTATTTTCACAACACAAAGTAACATATAAATGTGTAATTTCATCATGCGGTGGTTTGGGACTTTCTGCAATAAATCTCAAAGTAATCACGGAGTTACATCTTTACTGCCCCGTGCTTTTAACCTGTCAACATATTTATATGTTCCCTTTTCCTTTTTATAAAATGAGTTCTTGTTTAAGAATTCATCTACACAGTGAGATAGCTAACTGAAAACAATATTTGTAAGTTTATTTTATTTTTAAATATTTATATATTAAAAAACAACTCGAAATAAACATTTTCAGATTAAGCTAAAAATAAATGATAATTCGTTTCGTTCTAACTCAAAAATAAATATTCTTAATGCCGTCTTTCTGTTTCTGACATAAAATATGAGCTATAATTTCTGATGACAGTTGAAAACCAACGCCGTGTAATGTCATTATTAGATACTTTGTCGAGCTTTAAACAGATGTAACAATTTGTCATATCCTGTATACAACGTCCACTGCCAAATATAATATCTGCAAAGTGTAATGTAGTGGACAAATATACATAAATTTAAATTATTTCAGTATCAGCCAAATATGATTGTTCAGTTTTATAAAATTGAGTATTTCGATGCGATTTCAATTATTTAACTTTTTTGTTAATTTTGTTGAGAGAGGTCAGCTTGTTTGGTATTTTTTTAATCACTCAATATTACTTTAAAAATCTAATATTTGATATTCTTAAACACGGAGCTGCTGCCATATATCTACAACTATATGAAATATAAATTTTCTATCATACTTATACTATTTATACAAATGTAATATTTTATTACATTTCTCCAAGAAATGTCTTGTTCCAAATCTTTTTATCCCTTCCATAAAATATAAATGACGAGGTTTCCTTACCGAGTATCAACGACACCTGTGCTGAGTTTTTTATTTTAGTAACTAATATATATAACATAAAGATAACAAACGGAATCACAGAAGGTTTTTTTAATGTTTTATTATACTCATTCCTCAAAATATCTTAAATTTATTAATTTTAGAGATATATAAATATAAATCTTTATCGTGAGTCGTGAGCTATTAACTTTGAAAATGCCTGATGCATAACTTTCTTTTGTATTAACTAGAAGACGCTAGGTCCCTTAGCAATAGACACGTACTATATAAGATGAATAACTACTGAGAAATAATCAAACAGATAAGAAAATAATTGGTTTTGAGATGATACTTATAATAAGTCAATTCACGCCTCTCTTCTCTGTGAAGATGACATTAGTTTGGTATGAGATAAGTTGAAAATAATTATAATTGGATTCTACCACTCATATCATATTATTAAAAGATCAACACTTTAATACAAGAATTATATCATCAAAATATAGTTTTTACGTTTATATAAACTATGCTCATATATTTTAAAGAAATTTAAACAATAAGCAATAAACTTTAAAACTTATAAAAATTATAACAACTGTTTATTAGTCTCATATAGCAGTGACCAAGCTATAATGAAATATAGTTATTATATACGACACTCATAAAATGTAATAATCATGATCTAGTTGGGATTCTATTCGGGACGCTGTTAAATTTGTATTGCTTGGGAAATCTTATTCAGTGTTTGGGACTCCATTCAGTTTTATTTATAAGATTGGAATGGTCTTAAGGACATTGCCGACTCATTATAGTTTATAAATGTTTTAATATTCCTTACTTAAATATGTTTTAAGAAACACCAAATAGTAAATAAAACACACAAAACATTTTACTGTTATGGTGAAGATAATATAAATATATATACCTCCGTTCATTTTTCTTAATTTGATGCAAATTTCATATTTTAATTGAAATTTTAATGCAACTTTCCTTAACATATTTAAAATGAAAGGCGTAATATTTTACAACAACGTATTCCGAACATTAAAATTATTGTTTTGATTTGAAAAATAAATTATTGGAGAAACTCGCAAACTTTTTTTAGTTAGCAACCAGACCCGGCGTGACATGGCTACAATTTATACTGAGGAAGAGGAAGAAATGCGATTAGTAATAAAATTATCTCCAGTGACTTCAGCCATGACTTGTCTGTCAGTCCTATATTGGGCTAAAATGTTATCTCTCGGTAAACTTCCGAAGTCCTTAAGAATTTGGCAATAATGATTTGTAAGTATAATATTATAATAAAACTTAATTTAAGAAACTAATAAATATTTCAATATTAATATCCTCAATGAAGTTGAAGTATAATATTAAGAATATTCAATAGTTATTATATATTTGAAGTTCACCTTTAGTTTTATGAAGAAAAAAGTCAGCTATAATAGAAAACAATCGTAGCTAGCTATCGTATAGGTAATTGTCGTTAATACTACATCAGTTGTATTGATTGGATTATTGGATTATTATGTTCTATAAATACGTGGTATTTCTTTTTATATTATACATAATAGTAATAAGTGATTATTTTATAGATTGTTAATATAGTTGCTAATTTAGATCTTCTCAGAAGAATAATTGTTTGAGTTGTATTGGTGAATGTTTGCCAAAAAATAACTTTATTACGCCGCAACCCGGAAATGAAGTAAATAATCTTAGCAGAAATTACCAAATACGCAAAAAACAGCTTCTTAATTCGAGCTTGTAACGCATACAATAATAAATATGGTACCATTGACCACTTTAGATATAATTGCACTAAATTTGTGTCTCTTGTAAAAAATACTAATGATAAAGTTTAGATAGATTAGATTAGATTAGATTAGATTGGATTAGATAATAAATTTTATTATATGATTCTTAATATGTGATTCCTTAGTAATATGTATATTTCTTTAAAAACTGTAATATTTGTTTTGTCGAAATCAAAGTCACGCCTTTCCTTAATAGTAAGATTTATAAAATTATATTTTTTCTGTGTTTTACCTGCTTATCATGTATTGTATATTTTGTGAAAACTTTATTGGCTATTGTACAAACTAAATGTAGAAATTAAGACGTCTAATTGTAAACGCTGTTTGTTTTCCTTAATAAATGAAAAAAAAAAAAAAAAAAAAAATTCAATACCCAATTTAAATTAGAAATTCATGTTACCTATTCACGTGAAGATAGTCTATTTGTATCTGATATACGTTCTTAGATTCTATATAGGAAACGGTACTAAATATGTAAAAAAAATGTATATTCCTTATGAAAATTCAAGTGAAAAGTTCAATTATTTTGAGTGGACATACTTGCACTTATGAGGTCCCTGGAGCAGAACCGCAAAAGAAAGTCAAATGATTAAACAAGGTCAATGATAGAACGAGCACAATGATTGATTCAGCTTCTCAATAATACGCAAACATATATAATAATATTTGTGAACAGCTTTTTAAGATCACTAAATTTTTGCTAAAATTTAAAACAAATTTAAATTTCTCAATTCTCTGTATACATTTAGAAATACATTTACTAACCAAACCAAAACAAAAAAATCAAAAATAACCCTTGAAAGTTTACAAATTAGTCTTTAAATTGATAAATGTTTATATAAATTGCTTTCCCAAAATGATAATTCTATGCAATGTAAGCGACCAACGTTGCCGAATTGATTCTGTATAAATTAGGATTCATAATCGTGCAATACATGTAGAAATGGTCAGTTTGGACAAATACATTTAACAATAATATATTCGATTCTTCATTGCAGAAATAGTAATTCTTTTAACAGTTATCGATGCACAAAAATCATACTTATATATCTGAGTAAAAAAATACCTGAATTTTTCGTGTCAGAAATGTATTTAGTAAAACCTGATCGTGATTGCTAACGACATTGTGATTGGAGCCTTGGCTCAAACTCTAAAATATGTATAAAGTACTCCAATCTCGCCTGCACGCTATACTATTGTGTTAATTTTTCTATAAATTGTAATAAGTTTAATACTTCCTTAATATTTCGTATTTCACGTTGAAAGATTTTTTAATGCGTCTGAAATGATAATTTGATATCATTTAAATAACTAACACAAAATACTAACAATATCTTATTTTTAAATATTCATGGAGACAAAAGTATATTTTTGTCACTCAACTGTAAGAACGCTTTGAGATTATTTTTAATTCAGTGGCGATCGATTTTCGCTTAAATATGAAGGTGATTATACATTTATATAGAATACATCTATTTTTTATTGAAAATTTTAATAAGTTATTTGTAATAAATTGTAGTACAAAGCATATTTTAATCTTAATAAAAATATGAAATCCCTCTTTAATTTGTATTATCCTACAATATATTAAAATCAATTTATTAAAATGTGGTTTAAAAGTTTTTATTTGAAATAAGGAATATAATTAGACACTTTTTTCAGCTTTTAATAGATATAAAAATTGTATCGTATCCTTTTGGCTAACTGTTCTTGGCATGTGTAAGATATTTTATGTCCATATTCGTAATATACTCGTATGTATCGTGTTTAAACATAACTGTTAATAAACCACTGGGTAAAATTTATATGTACTGTTGGTCATAGAGCCAAGTTATTATACACATTTAGTTAGTTATAATATGACCACTGCCAAATATATTATCTGAAAAGTGTAATGTAGTAAGCAAATATATGTTTATATTATTTTAGTAACACCCAAATAAGATGGTTCGGTTTAAATAAATTGGGTGTTTTGATGCAAAATATATCAGGATCATATCAAGATTGTATCAGGAATCAGGATATTAAGTTTATCAGTTATATATAAAATGTTAAATGCATCAAAGCGGATGGCTCAGTTTGTAGTCAGACAGTTTGGAGTTCTGCTTGTTTTGTAATTTTTTTATCATTTAATATTATTAAAAAAGTTCAGCTATTAGACATCCTTAAACCCGGGGCAACTGTTATATATCTACTACTAACATATGAAATATAAATGTTCCATCCTACTTATACTGTTTCTACAAATGTAATATTTTATCACAGGTAATGTCTTGTTCCAAATCTTTTTATCCCTTCCATAAAACACAAGTGACGCGGTTTCCTTACCGAGTATCAACGACACCTGTGTTTAGTTTGAAAACGACTCTTTTATTTTAGTAAAATAATATATATTATTCATATTTCTCTTTTTATTCATATTCTTATAACATATAGAAAATGATCTTTTTTATTACACTATTAGACTCGATTTGTATAATGTGAGAATAAAATTCCTTTACAATTGAGATTTATTGGACGGAAGAGAGGACATAAAGATAACAAATAAAAGAACAGAAGGTTTCTTCAATGTTTTATTATACTCATTCTTCAAAATATCTCAAATTTATTAATTTTAGAAATATATAAAAATAAATCTTTATCGTGAGTCGTGAGTTATTAACTTTGAAAATGCCTGATGCATAACTTTCTTTTGTATAATATAGAAGACGCTAGGTCCCTTAGCAATAGACACGTATTATATAAGATGAATAACTACGGAGAAATAATGAAACTGATAAGAAAATAATTAGTTTTGAGATGATACTTATAATAAGTCAATTCACGCCTCTCTTCTGTGTGAAGATGGCATCAGTTTGGTATGAGATATGTTGAAAATTATTATATTGGACTCTACCACTCATATCGTATTATTAAAAAATCTATACTTTAATACAAGGATTATATCATCAAAATATAGTTATTTACATTTAAATAAATTATGTTCATATATTGGAAAGCAACTTACACAAAAAAAAGCGGTAAACTTTAAAACCTATAAAAATATAATTTTAACAATTTTTCTCAGTCTCAAATAGCAGTGAGCAAAGCTATAATGAAGTATAGTTATATACGATACAAAATCTAATAATGATGATCTAGTTGGAATTCTATTCGGGAATCTTTTAAATTTTTATTGCTGGGACAATTTTATTCGTTGTTTGGGACTCCATTGGTTTTTTTTTATTTATAAGATTGAAATGGTCTTGTAAGTACATCGACAAATCATTATGACTCATGTTTAGATATTTTTTAATAATCTCTTAAAAGAACGCCATCAATTACCTACACAGAATATTTTAATGTTTAATATAATTTTTTTTAGTAATATCGTTCATTTGTCATGCTTTAAATCATATTTTAATTTAATTTATAATAGCAACTTACCTCAATGTATGTTGAAATTAAAGAGGTTATAATTTACTACAAGGTCTTCCGACTATTAAAATATATTTCATTTTGACAATAAATTTTTGGTAAAGCTCTACGACTTAAATTTCTAATTACTGATCAGATTTTGACACGACTGCAATTTATATTTAGGAAAAGGGAAAAATTCCCTTAAAAATTTAATATTAAATAATTAAATATGTTGGTTAAATAACGTGTTTATCTAATATGATTTCAGACATGCTTCTCTGTCAGTCCTAAATTGAGCTGAAATTGTTATATTTCGATAAACTTTCAAACTGTAGAGGAATTAGTATCGTCAAATTTAATAACAAATTGTCAAAACTTGTTACCACCGCGCTGAAACATCGTCACGCGATAGAAACTAATTAATATTCAATATTAATATCCATAATGGAGTTAAACTATGATATTACATGAATATTCAATAGTAATTGTATATTAGACGTTCACTTTAGTTTTTAAAAGATAAAGGTCAGCTAGAAAACAGTTGTAGTAAGTTTTTGTATAATTGTCCTCAATGTTACATCGGTTGTATTGATTGGTTCATTATTGTCATAATTACAAGGTGTTAATAATAGTTTATAAATATGTTATTTTAATTATTATACATTATAGTTATAAGTATTTATTTTATAGATTGTGAATGTAGTTGCTAATTTAGTTCTTCTCAGAAGAACAATGGGTCAGGAGAAAAGAAGCTCTACTTGCAAAGAGAATTACATAACGTATTAAAAAAATGAGAGAGCGAGACGACAAGTCGGTAAGTATTAAATGTAAGAAAATCAACCATTACGAATATGTATTTTTAAAATCCTTCATATAATATTGAAATAACGTCATATGTATAAAATATATTTGAGTTTATATTTAACTAGCTGTTTCCCGAGACTTTGTCTGCTTTTTCTTTAAATAATAAGCTAACTATTATTTGAACTCACTCGCTAATAGTCTAGTTTTCTAAAAATAAATAAGTAAATTTCTGTTCAGTAGTTTTTAAGCCTATTTTTAACAAATGATCATAAAAAGAATGAAGTTTTTTCTCGATATAATAATATTAGTATAGATAATATCGTAAACCTAAAACAAATATTAATCCATTTCAACATACCATTCAAACTAATGTATCTAATATCCACATTTCGTGACAGACACGCGTTGTCATTAATTATTTAACAACATAAACCTAATTGAATACACCCTCTCATATATAATGATTAATTTTCAAAACATTATATATATATATTATAAGCGGTGTCTCTGTTATTGATCTTCGCTGCCACCAAACTTAATTAATGTGTTCGAAACGTTGCCAAATTGTCTTGATCAATCTAATGAAATAAAAACAAAAATGCAATTTGTGCAACGTTTCGAGCACATTCACATTTTTTGTTTGTATTTTTTTTTTGTTTTTTTGTTTGTTTGTTTGTTTGGCAACGTTCCGAACACATTAATTTTTCGAAAAAATCGTTGGCGCCGTAGAGGTGGAGGCGGTAGGTATATTGCTAAGTGTAAATGCATTTTCTGGGTCTATGGGCCAAGGGCTTTCTAAAAATACCACACTCATACCAGAAGGTCTCCTGTATAAAAAAATCGATATTGCGCGTATATATACCGAGTTAGACTTTCAGCACTATGGGTGATTTCGGCACTCGGAGCTAGCTAACGCCCGCTTTGATATTAAATATATTATAAGTGTAATTATAATTAGTGAAATATCATGCTTTAGTTACTAAATAATTATTTTAAGTCACGATCATCTATAAAATAGCTATATTGTTTAGAATAATTAATGTTATAAGATTTAACTCAAATATCAAGATTTATTAAGGATACGGTAATTGATTGGCTTAATTAATCTTATTTATCTAAGGTTCATTGTGAAATGCTAGTGTGTGTGAAATAAATAAAAAGTAATATTGAGGCGATCTCTTAAACTAAGACTAAGGCGTAATAAATGAGTGATAAAGTTCTTTGAAAGTTGTTAATAAAGTTTTAATTGTGTTCCGTACTTGGTAATTTCAGGCTGCGTTGTTAATAATGGTGATGAGGTTTCTCCTTTGATCGTCTTAGTCCTTAGAGGTCTTGTTATTTGCTGCTTAAGAAAAATATTTTACATTTTTACTTACTTTGTAAACGATTTTTCTTGAACTTGCTTAAATAATCAACTAATGTAAAGGTATTTTAATTTAACTAATTTAAATTCGCTTCTTTTTTAGTAACTTAGATATAAGGGTTTTTTTATTTTTACTTTTCTATAAGTAGCAGTAATAATATTTAACTTCTTTTATTACCCGTTACTTATTAAACATTATTAGTATAAAAAATGAGGAACTTAACCTATGACAATCTCAAAATTATCAGTGTAAGATACATCAGATTTATTTTAATTAATTTAGTCTATGTTCAAATCGCATTTCACTGGTCATGATTGGTGACACTACCGTTAAGTAGCTTGGTCTGCCTCACGTGTTGTGATAATCAGTAGGCAGAACACTAATTACAAATTGGACATTTGGTCCAATGACATTCAATTACTACCTGCCTACTTGTGGCCTTGTTAATTAATGAGTGCTGGTAGTTGAAAAAACAATCGTATCGAACAAAGAAGAAATTTAATGTATGTAATTTCTGTTGACACAATTTCCAATATTAAAGATTTAATAAGATTATTTGTTTCATTTTAATAATTTTCTAAAAATGTGTTTAACAATTATAATATTATACAATTTAGAGGAAATTGTTTTTTTCTTGTTTTTATTAAAATATATATGAAGTCAAAAGAGTATTCAGCTGGCACTATCTGAAAATATCAAACATATACGAGTACATTAACCTTAATTGAATAATTTGTAAAATGCATTTTTTAAAGACAGCAAACATTAAATAAGAAATAGTTAAGAACATTTTAGAAATGCTCAAGAACAAAGGTATAACAAAAGTTATCATTAGATGCTATCAAGTTATAAATGAGTAACTGAAAGTTCAGTTGTTTATAAACTTTTAATTGTATTTGATACTTCGCGACTTTTGTAAACTTCATCAATTAGTATTTTGATATTGTTTTATTTAGTTAGTAATGGTGTTAAGTTACAGTTACTTAATATTTCTGCTATTTGATTGTACCAGATATTATACAATAATATCGTACTTGTAAAACTGTAATTATGTGTACATTTGCCTTCTAACAAAATATCGCTGTGATATAAGTACGGTGCGTTCAATGAGGCATTCCAAGCCCTCCTTTTACCTACCTACCTACTATCCTTTAATTCCCTCACACATCAGGGTGATAACGCATGTATAATTCTTTAGGGTAGCAATCAACATTCCTCATTTCACTACTTACCATTAAATGTACAATCTGTTCTTTTGCTAATATATTAAATTAAAACGGCAATAAAATTTAAATTTAATAACTTGATTTATAGCTAATAATTTTAGCCAAAAATATTAATAATAATGAACACTAATTGCAATTATCTATATAGTTAATTCCACTTAATTATCAAATACTAATAGTTAATCTCAACAGACAAGCGTTCATGATTATAAGCACCAAACTTTATTGTGTTTTGTTTACGACAGAAAAAAGATATAACCATAAAAGGGTCCAACTTGGTCCCAAACCACATTACACTGAATATTCATCACTTCTGCGGAATTAGTTTTACTATTCGTGATGTGTCACTAATTGTATATTGAAATCTTAATTAAATAATTCGTTAAATTGAAATTTCAACTATTATTTTTAACAGCTTAGAGTTCGAAATTCAGTGAGTGTTAAGTATGTTACATTATAGAATAATAGGAAAAATAACACAATTAATATTAAAAACTAATGAAAAGGTTGTTATTTTTTGGCTTATATCATATATTGATTGTTTTTTAACTTGACTATAGGAATACTCGTAGAAAAGCCCACATTTCAACTAAAGGATCATAACACTGTATAAAACTATAGTTCCATTATAAAGCAAAAAAAAATATAAATTATGTCACAATTTTATGTGGAAGATATATTCCTTATTATCACCCATTGAATGTTAAATACTAGTGTTTAAAATAACACACCTGATTATAAGAGCTGCACTCAAAATATAATTAACGATTGGAAGAATAAAATAAAATGTTTAAAAATTATTTCTACCATAATATTTTGAGTAGGTAGAGTATAATTTATTTTGCTCTGATACATTAGATCGAGTAATAATATTAAAATCCACAGAAGGGACAACGGAACCCTAAATGGAGATAAGTTCGCGTAATTTATTTCCCGTATTTCGGCGTATATATAAATTATATATAAAATAATTGATGATATAATCACCTCACACTATAAAACCTTTACGCATTTGCTTATTAATTAAATCAAAAATGCATTCATATATTTTTTTATCGAAATAATTTCAATAATACATTTTTAAGTACTAACTTAAATCAGAATGGAGTGGTGCAACAGGTGGTCCTCCAGTCGAAGTAATGCTGAGACTACAATCTGTCGATAACTACTTATCCATATCCTACTTCGAAATACAACCTTTCTACAGCTGAGATTGGTGAGCAGCATGCTGGAATAGTCCAGCATTAAGTTATTGATAAGTTAACAAAAATCAAAATTCTTAATTAAATAATAAGACTTAAATACTTTTTTTTACGAGAACGGTAAGTATGCAAGGACATATAATTTAACAACAATATGATGTCAAAAGTAATCGAATGTTTTAGTAGGGTAAGGCATATGTTCCTATTCTTCTTCAAGCAGAACTCAGTACCCGACAGTCATCACCTAGAATCGGACAACGCACGTCATCCGATGGTCTATAAGTAGTGATATTTGTATTGTTCGTTATAGAACAGAGTAAAGTAACTGATTGTCCATCAGAAGAACTATATCTATATAATGATTGCATATCTTTGTTAATTATATAAAAAGATTAAAGAAGAATAACAGTTTTATGTACTATTACAGAGGTCGTAATGAATAATGATTAATGACTGGAATTAATAATACTTATTATGTTTTTGTAACTAAAGATTAATAACAGAATCGGTCTCTTAAGTTATTAGTGATAATTAAGAATTAAACTTCTAAGGTATTCTTCAATATGTATTTTATGTGCTCAATATTAATATGTTCTTCGCACCAATGATTATAGAGAAAAATTGAAATTATATTCTGAATGTTTTGTACAAAGATCATAATACCAATGAAAATAACATTTTATATGAAGCAAATAAATTTACTTATAATTTAACTAGGGGCCCGGACCCGACCTTGATTTTGATTTGCTGCGCTCAGAAAATCTCGGTAGAGTTCTGCAAATTGCGCGAAGCGAGTAACCCATCTTAACTTCAGCGTTAAAAGCTGAAACCGACAGGCAAAAAATATAGAATAATCAAATATCAAATGGCGAATTTTTTTACATTGAAGTCTATGGGACTGTCATTTTATGGTGATTATTCCTCAACGACATGAGTACTTTTTTTTATAAGCCATCGCAATAACCATCGCTATAAATGTGCAAAATGTAATGAAGATCGGTAAAGCGGTTTTCATGTCAACCTTGGACATGGGATGCAAAAAGTCTCCCATAGAACGCTTCGCTCAATGAAGCAAATAAATTAACTTATTACTAAATAACGGTAGGATGGAAATACATTTATTTTGAAGATGGCGAATACTATTATGTAGATAATAATTAACCTATTGCGTGTATAATATAAGTGGATACCCGATCAAATAACAAAACTATTAGATATTATATTTTAAATATTAATTTGAATATTCCAGACTTGTACTTACTCATTCAAAACAAAACTACATAGCATGAATAAATAGAACTTATTAATATTTTTAACACGTTAAAAAATATTTTATTAATTTTTAATCTAAATTTTCAGTAGGTACTATCTGTTAAATATGTTACAGTGAACGATTTTTATTAATAATTTGTATTTTTTATTTAAAACAGTTAATACACTTGTCTGTTTCAAGGTACGAGTATGTCTAAACCTTTTGGCAATTGGTAATATACGCTATGTAAAGGCTATAGTTCAAAATTCGTTAATTGGAGGTAAATAATACTTTATATTAATATTGCAATGAATGAAAAAAAGATTTTTAACAAATGTATTTGTCTTGTAAAGGAATATTTAATATTAACTGTTGTTAACATTTTTTGGGGATTTCAGAAAATTTATTAAATCGAGAAATTGTTTTTATTTTGGTTTTATAACAATAAAAATATTTGCAAGCGAAAATATTTGACGTTTCTAAAAAATGAGATCGTGTTTCGTATTTTTTTTTATTTAATGAGGTTCGTTTATCAGAATGAAGAAAAGAAAGGAAAGATAATTGAACCAATTTTTTGTAATATAAACTGATTTAAAAAAGAAATAAGACTAATGTGGTGTTAAGTACTTGTAACAGTAAAATTTTCAATATTTATAACTAAATCATTAAAGTTCAAGTATTCAATGAATTATGAATGAATACGAATACACAGGCTTTCAAAATAAAGAATTAACACCACGGATATGGAATAAAGAGAATATAAAACTAATGTACCACTAGATTTTGATGACTTTATTTTTTATTATTCATAAATGATGTCTCCTAAGTTGTAAATGTTTAAATGATAAGGTATTGTTTGTGTATTGTTTTGCGTTTGTGTTTATTTTCATCTACAATTTTACTTGCGGTGAAGTCAGTGGGCAAATAATTAGTGTAAGTGACTCGACTTAATATGACAGATTTAGATTTAATAATAAATAACATAATAAATAACAGTAGACACTGTTATTTATTTTAGTTTAAGTTAGTTAATAGAAGGCTAAGATTAAATAATTATTAAATCTAAATCTGACATGTTACCATGTCGATTGCTATAACTCTGTGTTTTATTTAGTATTCAGATCGTGTTCAATTTCTGAACTAATCTGTCTGATTTACATGACTCGTGTGATATAATGCGTACGGATTTTACAAACCTTTGGTAATTTTTATGAATTATTTAGTTATGAAAAGAATTTAATTTTCATCTATTTTATAATTAAATAATGCAAGTTTATGTATGTGTGTCTGTTCATGGGAATTAATTCTTATAGATATATGTTTCGTTTTGTAGTAAATTTAAATTAATTTATATAATACTATTAAGTGACGTTCATTAGTGATGAAGACTTATCTTCTTTTGTAAAGCATTTTGTGAATGAAATAGAATTAATTGTAAAATAATTTTATTAAATGTATTAATTATAATCTTATAAAACATTGTATCGTTTCGTTATTTTCACATTAACTGCAACATACGATCCGTTGTTAACAAAAACCCCGCTGTGAGCCGCACTGCCGTGAACAATAAATTAATAATATACACATATCCCGCTGTCTTCTGCTCTCACTACACGTCTATTATATAATATTATTTATCCTATTTGTGTGGTAAAAAAAAAAAAATAATAAAAATATATACTTTTAGATAAATTACAATATAATTTACAATTTTTTACGGATATACAAGAAATTACATATATCATACTTTCAGACTTGACCACGGGTTTAATAATAGCAATATGAATATATCTCGTTATCACATAGTTGTGTCATGTTATCAGTATGCACACTGCAGTGAGTGAACGCTGTCTCTAGTTGTATTACATCGTGTCTCTCTGTGTCTGATGGAGCGGTGATCGAACACAATGAGATATTATACTACACGAAGGATATAACATACACATTCTTTAGTCATATTTTAAATATACCTATATTATATTATAATTATAAGTTTTTTATATATTGTAACAAAAAACAATCTTAATGACCGACATTTCTTTTTATTTAATACAGCCGCTATAAAAGCTTCTTTATATTAAGCTCCTCTCTCTCGGTGTTATTTGAACTTCATATTTAACACACCGCCATGTCTCATATGAAACATATAAAAGGATCGCACTAATAAATTATATTCTTTTTTTTCGTTTCTTCGTCTTTGTCTTATTTTCATTATCTAAACGCTCTATATAGGAAGCTATTTTTTCTTATATAGAATAATTTTATATTGTTGTATGTTATATTAGTTTATCAAAACGAAAGTTATAAGGTAGAGTTCTAATGTAATATGTGTATTTGTACACATATATATTTATTATTTATATTATGATTAAGAAATATTATCTTTATTAACAAATTGTACAGTATCGAACCTTATTCTGTTGTCACTATTTGACTACATGAAATACAATTTGAAGTAAGTCAATCAGAGATGCCTGAAAGGCGAGAAAGGACAAAGTACTGACGCCAAGCTGTCACAACTGAAGGCGAATTTAGCTAATATTTACAAAGCTTTAAATGTGAAACTAGTCAGGCTTGTGACTGTGACAAACAACAGAAGAAACAGTGATACATGAGCTGCTGGAATGTCCTAAACATCTATAAACTCGATTGGAGGTAGAAAGAGAAAACAAATTTAAACACAGAATCAATAAAATACATTTTGACTGTATATATATATATATATATATATATATATATATATATATATATACTGATGAAATACTGTATTGAAAAGGATACAACAAGAAAAGAGAAGAACAAGAACAGGAAAGAATTAAAATAACAATAACATAATATAAATTTAAGCAAACAAGATATAATAACAGATTAATGAAATGATATCGCCCCAATACATGTACATAAATCAATTTAAGGAAATGGATAAGGAAACTTAGAAACGGTTGAAAAAATTGTAGTAAAAAATAAGATTAGCATATATTTATACTTTATTGGTTTAAACAAATGTACTTAAAACACAATAAATCTAATGTATCAAAATAAATATTTTATTGAGGTTAAGATCAAAAACGAAATTGGCTTAGCTTTTACTGCAAAATGATTTCAGATGTTGTCGTTAAAATATGACCTTATCGGTTGGAGTTGTAAAACTACATCGTATACAATTTCACTCTGTTTCATAAATCCCTGTTTAGTTATTTAAGGCTCGCATAAAGAGGTTGTTTAACTGCCTTTAAATTTAGAGGTTTTGTAACATGGTACCTTTGTACTTTATTATTTAACACTTCTAGAGAATTCCGTTTGTGTCATATGACGTAATTATAATCTCGCTTTTGTTTAGCGTCCATATTAATATTTATAAGTATACTATAAAGTCACTGGAAGAATGATTGATTTACTCTGAATATAATAAACACAGTTCTTATAATGCTACTGGAAGAGTGACGCTAAGTGCTCGTAATATAATAGACACAATATACTCTTGAGTACAAACAAGATTGATACTCACTGTCACTGTGAGTCACAAATCACAATAAGAATTGCTTCAGTAAATCGTTATTTCTTCCTGTTTGTGTCGGGCAAATACTTAGGGGTTATTGCTTTAGTATTTATGAATTCAACTCTTAAGCAAATTAACAGATATAGGGGAGATCAGAACTGGTTGTATCTAGCGGTAAGTAGAGTGATTGTCAATAACGAACTATTAATATTACATTAGTCAGCTACGCATAAACCACTCTATTAGTCTAAAGCAAGTACGAAATTTCATCACGTTATGTCAACGTTTAATGACACCGGTAAGGTACATTATATATTCTCCGTTACATGTTTTTAAGTAAAATCCTTAAACTTGTGAATTGCTACAAATATAATATACGTACAAGTATTGCAAAAATAGAAAAAATCTAAAAACGGTTTACTAAAAATTTTGTTTAAAAAGGTCTTAAAGACCACTATCACTGCATCTAATTTGTCCAATTTAAGTTTTTATGAACAATAAAAATATATACACCCATACCTAACTTTGCGTCGTTTCGTTTTGCGGTTTTTCGAGTTGCGTCGCTGCTTAATTAGTACTAATTTTCACTGTGCGTCATTACATTTTCGATGTTGCGTTGTTTTGGGTTCGAGTCTTTAATTTTTTTTTCTCTTTATAAAAGATGGCAACCCTTTTGTTCCTAATTGCGCCATGCCGTCAAAACTCAGGGATTCAGGGATTCTGCCAGTAAATTTAGTCTTTTAATTGAGTTCTTAAATGAAATTAATAGGCCCAGATAACTTATCATGTCTGGTAAGTAATATATTTTTCTGTATCAAATTGATATATTTATTTATTTTTATATACATACATTATTCTCGAAATTATTTAACAACGCAAGACGGGTAATTTATTAATGGAGACATATTTTTGTGTTTATACAGTATATAAATCGTTTCAAATTAAAATTCTCTTCCTTTCTTAATTTATATCAAAGAAAAATATGGCCTCTTTATGAAGATACAACCTCACCGTGACAAGTTTGTTTCTTTGAGAACGAACGTCACGTTATGCTTTACAACTCTACAAGAATATCTCAAAGCAAATCTTAACTACAAAGTTATTTTATGCGAGATTCAAATCTATTTAAATAATATGTTTTGCCGTTCTGGGGCTTTTTAGTCTTTTTAAGCAAAGTCTTTTGTTTAGTCTTGTTTATTTGTCTATCTACGCATTTATTTTCGTCGTCCACATTATATAATATAACCGGTGTTTGAAAACAAATATGCTCTGAGAATATATGTTTACCGGAACATTAATTGCGATTATGGTAAATACTCTTTAAAGGTATTTTAAGGCACTTCTCAGATTCACATTACAATTACTCATTACACAACTGCACGAATTAGATCGATTGATCTTTGATTGTAGATAAATAAATCAATGGATTTAACGGATTGACGGCTTATTTTGATTGGATAATAAAAAAAATACAAAATGAATTCAAATAATATCTTAAGGTGAGAGTGAAACAAGGAAGTTATTTTCATCTCTTGAGAGGATTGATCTTTTGAAAAAGTTTGATCACATTAAAGACTCAGTAAACACACACACAACCACGCCTTCCACGTAACGTATGACGTGAACTTAAAAACTTTAAAATAAATAATGTAAATAAATTGTTTCACTCAATTCAAACTATATATATTTTAATTTCTTGAAATTAATATTTGATATATTAACTTTAGAAACCCAAACCCCAAAATAATTTAAGTTAATGGTGTTTAACTTTTTACACACTTTTATCTATTATCAAATATAAGAAATGGAGTTGGTAAACGTGTGTGTGTGTATTAAAACCAAATGCGATTCTTTATCGCTTTTGAATTGTTATAGTTTTAAATTGTTTATAGTGTTTTATGAGTATAAAATATGACCTGACCTCTGTTTACGAAGGAGCATAAATCACAATTTAATGGACCGAATATTACAATGATTCTATGTTGTTGACATTAAAAATATAAGCTGTTTAGAGATTTACTGCAGCGAAGTATCTGACACCGAGTCTTTGGAGGATACTTGAATTAAGAAAGCGTTTCGTTAAAGGTCATTGAAATTCAATAATATTTAAATATGTTTAAATAAATTCAATTTAATTAGTATTGCTTTTCATATCCTTGTATGATATGAAGGGATGCTTGTCGAAGATATGATTTTTATGCATCTAATCTATTTATGCATTTATTTATATAAGGGTAATTTATTCATAATTAATAAGTGTAATTATATAAAAAATAATAATAAATAATAATTAACAACTAATGATTAAAATTTGTATTCCCAAGTCGTGAGTGATATTTATTTTCATGGATTCTTTTATTTAAATAATTTTTAATTATACCCTATCACAGTGGTACTAAACATTGTATACGATATTGAATTACAAATGTTACTTAACATTATAGTTTACATTATATCGACCAAGCCAGAAAGATATCATCTTTGTAATAAAACCTTACAGCAATTCTCTTTAGAATAGAAATAAACCGATCGTTTACGACTGAAGGTGAAATACAATATTATACTAAAAGTGTAGTTGGAGACGTTTCTTAATTTGTATTCTTCATTTTATATTTTTGGAACATTAAAATAACATTGTAATACTATTACATGTAACATTAAGTTTATTGAGGTGTAATAAAATACATAACTTCATCTAGTGTATACCTAAGTTACTAGTAAATGGTAATAATAAAAGATATATACCATATTATCTCGTTGCCAAGTCAATAGCCGACTAATAACGTAACTTAGAAGGGAATTATAATAAATATTCTCTTCAATCATTATCATTAAAAGTACAAAGTAAATGTATATTGTTATTGTATGAATGTTATCAAGGTTAATTAGCTCCAATTAAGCTCCAAAGTATTTCCAACAATTTATTCGAAGATTAATGAATACCTAAATTCCTTAGGACTTCAATAATATTTATCCTTTATACAATACTGGTTTAAAGAGAAGGATCTTTAATAACGAGTTTTATTTGTAATAAAAATGAACCAACCATTTTTAGTAATTTCTTAGGGTTAAATGTAAATGACATATGTGTAATTTAAATTACTGAAAACACGTTTATTATTATAATTAAAGATAAGCGAGCGTTATTCTTGTTAATTGAACTTTGTTCTCAATTATCGCTAAATTAAGATATATTGGACGAGGACTCTTCGTATTCACAATGATTTCTTTTATATTTATCCGACTACTGCTGCTATATTTGTATATTACACGTGAAAGTTTGTTTTAATGTCTGTCATTAACTATGTAATAAATACTTTTATGTATTTTTGTAAACAGATGCCTACCTCTCTTAAAGGGACAGCTACTTTCAGCAGCAGGAAATACACTTTGCGACTATTTGTCATCATAAGTCGCGAGTGCTTTGACACGGTACATTACTTCAGTTATTACTTTATAAGCCGCTCTCCGCCCTCTTCTACACAAGCGTAACATCCTTTAAAGTAAATATTCTAAAATATAACAGTATATTCATATTAACCATACAATTGTTTAAGTACCTTTTAGGACCAGTCAACGTAGAAAGTATTTTCTTAAAACTCATTGACTAAAATCATCATTGAATTGATGTCTGTCTTTAGCATTTTACTTTCAAATTCCACTGAAATTGGAGGATATTCAGAATTAGTATGTTTCTCCAATTTAGAAGAAAGCACGTTGATGGAAGGCAAGGAATAAATTAGGAGTACTTTAATCCTTTTAGAAATCATTTTAGAAACAATCAAAAATTTGTAATTTTAACTAACTAAGAAAATAGATCTTATATTTAAATAATCATAATAATATATTATTATTATCATTATAACTAATACTATTAATTATATTTTATTTTTAATGTTAATATTTTTATATGAGTTTCCAGAGTGTTAATACACTAAATCTCACAATATCCAGAGCGGTTAACTTAGTCTCATAAATAATGTCAGATACCTTACTCTGTGACCACACGTGCTACAATATACTATACATGAGACGATTTATTATCTCTATACAATAGATTATGTTACAGATTTGATATACCTTGTATACAATTGGTCATATTGAGTTTACTATAGATACTATAGATAGATCAGGGTTTTAATAGCGTAGCAAATTTCTATAATATTATCATACAATGTCCTTCATATTTAAACATCTGTTAGAATTACATTATTA
This sequence comes from Melinaea marsaeus rileyi, assembly GCA_918358865.1. Taxonomy (NCBI): domain Eukaryota; kingdom Metazoa; phylum Arthropoda; class Insecta; order Lepidoptera; family Nymphalidae; genus Melinaea; species Melinaea marsaeus. The sequence continues at coordinate 21,652,798 of OU911093.1, read as the reverse complement.
TAATAAACGAATTAAAGTAAAAATAAGTGACATTTGTTACAGTGTTAATTTTCATTAAATTTTTAAGTTCAAATATAAGTTATTTTCTAAGAAAGTATGTTATTTTAAAGTGGATGTTAAAAAGATAATTATATTTCTTATCCTATATGAAGAGTTTTAAAAAATAATGACAACGCCTTTACTCAATATATAGGTATGATAATATGAAACACGAAAGTTGTAAGAAATAACAAAATATGTTGGGTTAATTATTGTCTATATAATTGATATTATAAGTTCTGATTTACAATTAATATTATTAATAATTATAAAGAATTTATTTCACTATAATAACTAACTAATATCACTACTATAGTTTGGTGTTAAATAATAGATATGATGAGTACTTGAAATGCTTTGCAATTATTTTTTCTATTTTATCATTTTTTCACTCCCATTCTCTAAACTTAATTAAAATATTTAACGTATATAATACATTTAAGAGTAAAATAAATACCGATACTAGTAATAAGAAATAACAATTCACCGAAACAATGATTTCTTACCATTAGAGATATAATTTAAATTCTTATAGATTCACTACAACGTGTTATCTGACAGAGTATCAATATTGTTTGTTCTCAAGTGTACTATGTACATTGTATTACGAGTACTTAGCGTCACTCTTCATAACGGAATGGAATTGCATTAATATTTGATTATATATCTCAAAACGACAGCGCACATTGTCCTTGTATATCCTTTTATATAACCAAATTCTGTCAAATAATATAAACTTGGTTGTTTAGAAGAAGAAGAAGAACAGATCACAAATAATCAAGGTACTTATTAAGAAGAAGTATCACAACCTCACAGTTGAAGTTACATTCCACACACTGTTCCGTATATAAGTAATACACTTTGACACAAAGGCAGTATTTAATAAAACGATGTATTTGTAACAGTATTCCATAATGCGTTGATCATCATCATCACTACTTAGTTAACCTTGTTTCATACATTACATCTGATTATAATTTTAGTTTGTACAACTTTGAATAAAGTAAATATATACTGATCATAGTGAAGCTTATATATAACTTATTATATATTAGAAACTCTAAACATGACTACAATACATAAACTATTTAAAGCGATTTGAAACAGGAAGAGAGTAATATATAACATTTTGTAGGATATTTTCATTATAATAATCCTAATTTCCAAGAACGATTCTTTGTATCTGATGTTAGTTTGAATTCCAAAATAATATAGTATGCTTATTATATTGTAGGTATTATAACTCAACTACTTTGAAATACAAATCTAAATAAATTGTTGTGTTAAAATAAAACAAGTCGAATATTAATATTTATACAAAATAAAACTGTTACTTATACAATACAGAAAGGGGAGATTTGTAGTCGAAATATTCCCAGACTACATCCTTAGACTTAAGAGTGTATTTATCTTTTCTTGAGCTTAATCACTTTTGGAATAATATCTGATTATTTATATATGTAAGCTCGTGCGCTATTACGGAACATAATGATATGACTAAGTAATATGGTAACTACATAAGAATAACAATTTCATTTTGATATCCTTGTATATATCATTCGGTAATAAGCAATGCGGTATAAATAATGTATAGTATCGTATACGTAATAAAGTTTCAATTGTATTCTGTTCACTGATACTGTTACTGATCTTAAAGAAAAAAAGTGTGAGAAGTAATCATTACTGACAATCAACTTAGTTGAGATCTGTTTGTATTTTCAAAATCCTTTCTTGATTTTTAGAAGATACTGTTCACTTAATAAATTAGTGAGGTGATATTTATTTAACTTATTCAAGACATTGCTGGTCTCATGTTCTTGACGCATTAATATGTTATTTTTAATAATGTCAAGTAAGAAAGGATATTACATAAATATATAACAACTATGACTGATATATTTATTTTGATCATTTGATTTATGTTTTAAATAATATTTTATACTTTTAAGTACACAGACTGGAATACGGATATACCTGTATGTATCCTAAATCTAAACCTAACTTAACCTTACTGAGGTTAGCAAAGGTTTACATTTAGGATACATACAATTTATAGAATAATCTCACTGACTTTATGTAAAACTTATTTAAAGTCAGTGAGATTATTCTATAAATTTATGGTTAATTTCCAATAGCGATTACTTAAAGAAGTATAATAAGTAACAATAACGTTTATTTTATTTTAGAATCAGTATAAGATTCATAATATATAACATATAAGTACTACATGTTTATAGTAAAGATAAAACTCCACATATTTTCCAGTACATATAAAGATCCCAACCTAGTAAAATCATATTATCATCATCACCACCAAATGTGTTGTAAACACAGTGAGTGACTTTCATAGAATTTAAATATCTTCATAGACCATCTATTTTGCTTTATAATATAAGTTAGTTAGTTGATTCGTCTACAACTATTTTTTAAATGTTGTAAAAACAGTATTCAAATTCAGTTAACGAAAGAATTTTAGAATAATAGTTTATAATATTAGATGATTTTTATATTTAAAGACTTAGAAAATATATGTTACTAATATTAATAAAAGTTCTAAAACCGTAATAAATAACTTCTCTTTCTTCTTCTTTTCTCAGCTTTCCTGTATTTTTAAAGTAAATATAAAACACCAGATATAGTATAAATACAATAATAATCTCTTAATTAAGTACAGCGTTTAAAAGTTATTTTCTTTTTAAATTAGTATCAAATTTTGTTTCCCTTTATAAATCTCGTTAAGCCCTTACTTCAGTTTGGTGATAAGGTACTAATTAAAGTGTCTCCTCTTTAATTAGTATCTCCTTTAACAGACTCCGAGGTAAGAGTTGATCTCAACAGTAAATTAATTAAACAAGCAGATTAACGAAGCTTTTAAATAACTCATCGGACTTAAACATAAATTAATTTAAGCATAAGCTTAAGTTTAAGCGTTATTGATATTATGCCCATTTTTATTTTTTTTATTAATATTAATAAATAATATTTTAATAGAATATAATTACATTTGGGTATATTCTTGTTGTTGTTTAATGATTACAAAAGAAAAATCAAAATTTATTCGAACATCTTTTAATGTTCATTTTAATGTTAAATTGTTTTAAATGTGACAAATCAAAAGATTCTTTTTTGTTTGGATGTAAAAAAAATTGCTTTAATCTTCTACAAGAACTACGTCTCAAATTTTTGTCATTAAAATATGAGTTTATTGATAAGAGTTGTAAAAGTGCATCGTATACAAAGTTTAAAACAGTGTCAGAGTTATTCAAATATAGACCTTGTTACAAAAGATTTTGAATTATATTTAAATAATTGCAATTTCAATTGTTTTGTAATGATACTTTGTCACTATATGTTTTTGTTAAATACCATTTTAATGATAACTTTATATTATAGTGCTGTTTTCTTCCGTACAAATAAAAGAATTTTCTGGAGTAAAAGTATTCCATAACCAATGAGACTAAGATCCGTCGAACAAATTTTGTGTCAAGAAAGAATAGACGAACAAATACAAACATAGAAAAGTAATCGTTACTTTGAGTTCTGTTTGTTTATGAGCTGTTCAGGTTTAGCCGCGCTCCTATTTTATTATATGTATAAATAATGTTATTTATACATTTTTATTATAAAAAATAAAATCTGATTTATGACGTGAACAAAAATATTTGTAAAAAAATATTATTCTGTATGTTTCGAAGACGGATATCGTATTTGTAATTTTTTTTTCAATATAAACAAACCTGTGTACAATTAAATAGAAAAGAAATCAATCAACTATATTCTCACGCTACTAGCAAGAAGAAATTTAATTTTACTGAAACAATTCCTGAAGCAATAATTTTCATTAAAGATTTCTAACGTGGTATCTGACAGAGAGAATCAATCATATTTGTTCTTAAGAGTGTACTACGTCTATTATATTACGAGTAATTAAGAAAACTCTTCTATCAGTATTCTAATGATTATAAATCCTAAAATAAGATTGTCACGATTCTTAATTTACATCAATACTTTCTCAAATGACATAAACGAGGCTCTTTAGAAGAATAAGAGTATATCATAAAAAGTTATTGGTACTAAGAACAGTTTTACCTGCAATTTTGCAGAGGATTTTTCTTTCCACCATAAAAGGAGCAGCATCCTTATAAAAGTAATTCACCTCTTAACTTAATTTGAAAGAATGATTAATTTCTAAAATATCTTCTTATTTATAAAAGACACCATAAAAAACTGAAGCCTAAAACTGAATTAACTCTAATTATGTAAGCACTTCTATATAACTATTATTATATATTACCAACTCTAAACGGGACTTCAAGCATTATAACGGTTTAAATCGATTTTAAAGGCATTTTCAATACGAGTTATAAAGGAAGGATCGTAATTTCAAAGAACGATTTTTGTAATTTAAGTGATAGTGATGCTTCTCGATAGTTTACAGTCGGTATAGTACCAATAGTTCTATCTAAAGTTTATACAGATAAATATATGCGATAAACACATACAGTCTCAAGAAAGAAAATATTAGCTATAGTATTAGTGTTGATACGATTATTAATGTTCAATAAATACTATCGATTCTGATACGTCGTCAATATTAAATTGTATATTACAAAATTCCTTACTATCGATAGTTAGAACTTAATGCAATTACCAAACTATCGCAGTCAACTATCGGTAGTTAAAATGTCGATATTTTGATAGAACTATTTATTAAAGTTTATCGTCTGTGTAAATCATTTTATTTCCCTATTCTAAGAAGTATTTTAAAGTAAATTGCTTTTGATAAATTAATGTGAATACATACTGATAATCTTCAAAGGATTCAAAGAATCCTCTAATGCTTATAAAGTATCGTACGTAAGTAATAAATAAAAGTACTTGTTCTAAATCGAATGATGTTTGTATTCCGATACATTCGATTCCATTCGATACGACATTCCTTTAAAATGTACTTTTCTAATTATAGAAATTATAACTAATCTAATTCTCAAATTAAAATCTAAGTATATAAAGCGCTTTTATTAATCTTGAAAATGACATTGAGACATTCGAATATTATTATCAAAACAAAATATATATCTATTTACTTTCTTATAAGCACAAAATGTGTAGATTTTAATAAAGTCAAGAAATTCCTGATGACCGTACCCAAACTGTACAATATCGATAGTACGTATTAGAGGAGCTTTTAAAGAATAATGGACTCTTCAAACGTGTCAAATTACATTATTGTATTAGGAGTACAAAAACTCTTATGACGCTGAGGTACATGTAAAGTTACAGCTTATGTACTCACTCTAATATAATTCTTAGTTTTCTTATTTCATTATGCAATCTTCAAAAGCCAGTACCTGATATTTTATAAAGGTGTTTGTTAACATCCCCGTGGCTTCAATCTGACGTCGGCTTTCTGTAAAAGACTTCACATACGGATTTAACATTGGAATAGTAACTTTAATATAGTTAGGGATTGGTCACTTAACTGGAGTTATTTTTTTTTATTTTGTTTTTTATGTAAGAGGAGGGCAAACGAGCTGGCAGGTCACAGATGGACGTGATCACCGCCGCCCATGAACTCTTGCAACATCCGAGGATTTACAAGAGTGTTGCCGGCCTTGTAGGTAGGAATAAACGCCTTTTTTGAAGGTACCCATGTCGTACCGATCTGAAAATACCGCCGAAGGGAGTTCGTTCCACAAGCGAGTAGAACGTGAAAAAAATGTCCTTGAGAACCGCACAGTGGAGGATCGCCACACATCCAGGTGGTAAGGATGGTATTGGAGGCGATGGCGCGCTGTGCGGTGATGAAATTCGGCAGCAGGCATCAGATCGAATAGTTCTTCGGAACACTCCCCGTTATAAATGCGGTAGAAGATGCACATAAGTTAAATTTTGTATTGTTTATATTTGTTATGGCAGAACTTATAAAGTAAGGAAGATATAAACACTTATCATATATTTTTTCAAATAAGACGCTTAGTATTCTAAACGTTCGTGTGTCTCAAAATTGACACGAGTACTCTCCAACTCAAACAATTCAAACAAGCCTGCTTTGAACATGGACGGCTTAATTTCGACTTAAAATGTTCATATTATGTAAGAAAATACTAATTTTATTATAATAAATAATGTAATATAGGAGAAGTATGCTACGACTACCCCGCTAAGGATAGGGCGTAAAGTTAAAATAAATAAATAATGTAATCCACAAGTGAGTACTGAATCATTGTTTTTTTTTTCTTATTATCTGGATGACATTAAATTAGAGGAGATTTACAGAAAATGTTATATTTTTGAAAACCGTAAAATACCATCATTGTTAAATGTTTATTTATATTTGATAGTAACATTGTAATACGTAATGTGGTAAAAAGTGTTGTTACTGTTCATAATATTATTAAACCCTTTATAACTTTGCACTTAAAGTGTCTTCACCCTAAACCTTGTCATCTTCTAACGAAACCTTTTACCTAAGAGCAGGGATCTGTTTGTTTGAGTTTACTTATCACTTAGGGTACTTTATCTAGAGGTTAACAAGACCGTTTTATGAATCATGGGTTCTAATTACTGATAATTATAAACACCGGTTATGTTCGAGTAGAAACGAGCTTTTAAGGTTTTTGTAAAGCTTAAGGCGCCTTACTCAGCTTCAGTTTACATTTAGGAACTTTCAATGATACATTTTTGTATAAAAGTGTTTCTAATTAAATATTCATTTCTCGGTAGATAAATTATAAAGTCTTATGCTTTAAATTTCTTCTTTTATAAACAATATCAAACTTGGTAATAGTGACGAGTGGATTAGATAAATGCTTAAATTGAACCATTTCTAAATTGAATTATAATAGTTGTTTATTACTATTCAGTTGAAGACAACAACTCCACGTATATAATGAATGTTATATTTAATATTGCATTTCAGTTTAACTTCTAATAATGTAGAGTAGATCATATGACAGTCGCAGTAAACACTCCAGTGATAAGACACGCCTTTGACATGTAACCCTTTATCAGTTGAGAAGAACTCGTGTGTGTGACATGAGACAACAGATAATATTGAACAAACAATAGAAATGAGGCATTCGGACAAAGTAGGCCTTATAAAGTGAGTGTTTTATATCGTTTGAGGATTAAAAAATATATATCATAGTATATCAACTAATCAAGAAGTGAAACAAATAGAACTAAAAAGTCCTAACATTAAAATCCTAATTAATAACTTTACAACGACAACTATGTTTAAACATAATACTTTCATTGCGTCTTTTAAAAGTTCAGCCTTCAAACCATGATAAACAAATATAGTGGGTGATTGATTAAATTCAAATTAAGTTAAGAGTAGTAATCGAACTTAGCCGTCTCTATTGGCACCATAAAACAATACCATCACAAAACAGTACAATATTAACAATATTATTGTAATATAACAACCGATGTGATAGTAGTTAAGTGGAAAACGATTTAAGTTATACCACGATAATGTATTGGACAAGTTACACTTGACGATCTGATTAGCTGAGCTTTAACTAACATTTATCATTGTTAGTTAGTTAACATTATCAATATCCCGGCCGCGGGTGCGTCTGTTCGTGTTGATAATTTTTTCTATACTTAAGAAAATAATACTCTAAATATGAAAGTTTGTATATATAAATATGTTTTCCACAATAACACGAAAACTATTAATTTATCTTTATTCAATGTATCAAAGCCATTGTTGTGACAATACATGAGGGCGCTAAAGCATAGTATTATTTTAGTTATTAGTTTATATTATGTATTCCTCTCCTCCCTTCCACGTGAAGGAATTGTAAAAAATCTAAAGAAAAATTCAGTAAATTATATTACCTACTGAATTCGTGTTAGAAGGTACAACGTAACAAGTTAAAACTACGTATAAATGATAAGAAAAATATAAGAGAAAATAAGAGATTAAATGAAAACTCGCGCTTCTGAGAGCTCTTGTTCTTCACGGTTGAGAAATTAACAAATTAAAGAAACAAGACGAGAAATATTAAAAATATTACACACTTTGTGTGTAATATTTTAATATTTTTAACTTTATGCTCATACTATTTTGTTAAAGTGTTAACTGTGTATAATTAATATTAGAGGCGTTAAACGTTTTCTCTGAAGCTACTTTTATCACAAATAATAAGTAGTGAAAGATCGAATTGCAAGTTAAATAAAATATATAATAAAAAATAAAAAAATAAAGAAAAAACTCAAAAGAAATAGATGCCCTATTGGAATCCAAGAGACTGACAATGATGAATGGAGAGAAGCAAATCAATTGCTAATTAATCTATAAATTATATTTATTGATTTAATTTAAGTATAAATATATTTATATATTATTTTTAAAATTTGGTTTGATAAAACTATGTAAATAATTAAAAAAACACCTTCATTTCATATTATTAATAATTTAATAAATGTTTTCAGATTATTTGTTTTTCTTACTAGGCATGTTATTATTGGATGGACTAAAGATGAAAAGGCTTTTTCCATTAATAACTAATATTTATAATATATTTTTTATAATTAATATTGTTATTAATAGAGTACATATCTGGTGTGAGCTATTGTTATAATAAAGGTATTATCATCAGGAATTGTCTGAATATATTTGATCCGTTATTAATCCCAATACACATTTATGTAATTTATCTTAATATATAAAACACAAAGACACTCACTGACTCATTCATCGCTCTACAGCCCAAACCGTTATACCTAGAAAGCTGAAATTCGGACACAAGACACCTGACATATTGAATAGGTGCAATAAGAAAGGATTTCGCAAAGGTCTAAACCGTTCCAAAGTTACAGCTAAAAACTGCAAAGTTTACCCCCCGCTCCCTTTCTTCTCCCATTGCATTGCAGTAGTAATTAAAGTTATTTGGCCTCTCACTATGGTTATTCGTAGGATTAGGGTTCGTAGGGTTTGTGATTCTTTTCTATTTACCTACATATAGTATGTGATTGATTATTTGTGATTATTTTCAATTTACCTAGTCAAGTTTTACGCACCGCGAATGACTTTTTAAAAAAAGATTTTATTTAAAATTTAATCACTTTAATTGACAAGTAATTACTTAGACTACCTTAACAAGACTTACTTAATATTAATACAATGTCTTAAATACTATCGAGTCGGCCACCCAGAAGGGTATTGTTCCCATCATTCGAATATGAGCGTGCGGACATTGCGAGATGCCGACTCAGCGGGATGGGCTGGTGTGACTGTCGAGTCAGCTGTTTGGACTGACGTAACTCCTCCCTCCTTAAGATCGAAGTTTTCCGGTAAAGCAGAAGAACTTCGAAGACACATTTTAAATACAAAATTACGATTGTTGAAAATTAAAATACATACTGATATTTCTCACAATTTTATGGTTTTCACTAGTTTCACTATTTTCACTATAATCACTTGTTTCTGTTTTCTTTAACGTTAACGCAAGAAGTTTCAGGTCCGTAAGGTCAATGCCTTTTATATTGGTTGGTTTCACACTCGGAGTTTCAGGAACATGTATTGATGGTAGATTTATTACTCGTAATGTTGAGTGACTTTCATTTTCATAAATTATCTGATGTCGTTTTAGATTCATAGATCCAATTTTCACTTCACAAAGATCATCTAGGGTGAGTATGTAAGTGCCTTTGACCTTTGTTCGGGATATTTCGTCAGAACAGGTTCTTTTAATTAATTCTTCTTTTCTGGTAAACAGAATCCATGTGCTAGTTTTCAGTGGTTGTAAGACAATGTCTTCAGTGATTACAGGAACGGGAGTACATGTTGCATTTTCAGCATAGTTCATCAAGTCGGTGATACAAGGATCGTAGCTAAACTGAAGAACTTCATCTTTATAGCAGAGGAAACTTTCTTTGTCAATTTCCTTGCAGGGATGAATTAATAATCTAGTTTTCAACCCTTTTGCTATAAGGTAAGGATATTTAGGAACAATAATAACGGTGGAATCATGGGACAACACAGGTAAAGGAATCAGTTTGTAATAGATATAAGTGTCATTTTCAATTACAGGTATTTCCAAAAGATAGGTTATATAATTTCCTTTGAGATATGCTTTTATTGAAATCGTTTCTTCTAACTTTACTAAATTATTTAATGTAGGAATATATGCCAAATTTTCTAACTTACTTATGTTTTCTAATGTACTTAAAAGTATGTTAGAATTTATTATTGATTGATGTAATACTCCTAATCTACTTAATGCAAAACTGGTTTCTATTTCATTTAATTTTATATATATAGTTTGAAAATTATGAATTAACAAATTGTATGTACTAATGATTTGAGTTTCTTTGTGATTGAGAACGTTCGTTTTTATTATTTCTGAAAGATTATATTTCAGACCTTGAATTTCTAAATTGATATTATTAATATTGTCATTTCATTGAAATGTAGAATTCGTTATAGTGTGTATCATTTCAGTGATCAACGTCATTTTATTTTTATTTTTATTTTGTTCCAACTTAATCTCACTAATTAATTTTTCATATCTAATAGCATGATTATTATCTAGATTTCCTGTAATTATTTCAATTATTGATCCTAATAGGTTGATTAGGCCTCGTTTAACTCTAAAAGTAGGAGAAATCTGTTCTAATTTCATTACTGTTAAGTTCTTTATGTAATTAGCTTTAATTTTAACGTCTACAAAGTATTTAATAAAAATATCATCAAAATTATCAACTAACTTATCTAACTGGGTACATTTATAAAAATTTTCTTTTATATCTTCTATTATAGGTCTTAAGTCTAATGTTTTGACGATTGTCCATTTATCGTTACTCACGATGGCAACGCCATTTCTTAAGGGTAGTACTCCAGGATTTTCATTTAACTCCTGAAGTTGAAGGGCCTGGGTCCACATCACCGGGTCATAACCAGCAGGTGGTACCTGTGGAGGTCGTTTAACGTTCCTTATTGGAATCTTAGTATTCCGATCATTAGTCATTATAACAGGGACAGTATTTTTAGAAATCTCGTTGGTTGCTTGAGCTTTTACGTAACGCGGTTTATCTTTGCTTTTACGTTTATTCGTGCTTTTTGCAAATATTATATCTCCAGGATTTATTCTAAAGTCTGTTTCACCACCTCTTTTCTCAATATATTTTTCTTTAGCTTTAATTGTTTTATCTATTAAATGTTTATACAAAAATTTCGTTCTTTTCATATGTACCTTAATTAATTGTTGCATGTATTGTTTCTCAAAATCTACATGGAATGTATTTTTAGCTTCAGTGTGTCCAAATAAAACTTCGAAGGGTGTAAAACCAGTTGTAGAATGTATTGAATTATTATAAGCCATTATTGCATATGTCATTACGGAAGCTGCATCGGTATATTTTTGTTCGTATTTGGCAATTCTATAAATTTCTAGAATAGTTGAATGGAATCTTTCTATGAGACCCATGGAATTTGGATTATTTGCAGTTCCTATGTGAATTTCAATTTTATACATAGCTAAAAGTTCCTTCAGTAATGCGTTATTAAATTCAGTACCAGGATCAGCACTAATTTTAAGAGGTACACCATAAAAAGAAAAGTACTTAATTAAACTTCTTACTATCTCTGGTGTTGTTCTGTTAGCAATTTCAAAAGCTTGGTCAATTTTACTAAAGGCATCGATTATGGTTAAATAATATTTTCCTTCAATAGAAAATATATCTATGAAGATTTCTTCTAAGGGTTTAGTTTGAGTTTGGGTTAATTGTAATTTTGGTTTTATTGGGTTTCTGTCGTATTTCATCTTTTTACACATTTCGCAAGAATTTATGAAACTTGATATAGTTTGTTCCATGTTATGCCAGAAATAATTTCTCTTAATATGACCTACAGTTTCGCGAATACCTCTATGGCAAGTTTTTCCTTCGTGATATTTTTTAACAATTTCCCTTTGATCATTTTCGTCATCTATAAAACTTACGCGTTTTGTACATTCTCTAAATTGAACACATTCTTTTTTGAATAGGGCTATAACTGTTTCTGTAAATTGCCTACGATGTATTTCATCTTCGAAATAAATAAAATATTTGGTCTTATTTTTAATATATTCTTTTAAAAATTGTTTAACTAAATCTGGTCTGTTTGTAGGTAAATGAACTTCTAAAATACGTTGCTTGGGCCTAGATAAATCTTTGACTGTTAACCTATCTATAAACCATGTAAAAACTAAAATTTGATTTGGTTTAGTGTCTATTGCTTCCTGTAATATGGGGATACCTTCGGATTCGGTATCACGTGCTGAATGAATTGTATCAGTTTCAGACGCAGTTAAAGTGGAACTAGATGGACATGGTATTGAATAAGGTGAACTATTTCTAGTTCTTACTGAAAGAGTTTCTTCTGAGTCTTCGTCAGGGATATTAATAGTAGGAATAATTTCTTCTGGTTCAGGATCAAAAATGTTAGAAGGTTGAGATTCAGGAAAAATGGTATTTTTTAATCTTTCTTATTCTTTTAAACTTTCAGTTACTTTTCTTATTTCTTCCAGATCATCATCTTCTGTATCTACATTTACTTGTGTTGACATATTTTCTTCTTTACCTGTTGCGTTAATACGGATTCGTGATAAAGCATCAGCATTACAATTGCTTTTGCCACTCTTATGTATGATCTCAAAATCGTATTCAGATAATCTTAATCTCCAGCGTGTTAACCTACTATTGGTATCTTTTAAAGAATTTAACCATGCTAAGGGCTTGTGATCCGTAATAATTTTAAATTTTCTACCATATAAGTAGGGGCGGAGATATTTCACTGCCCATACTATTGCTAACAATTCCTTTTCTGTCGTACTGTAACGTGTTTCAGCACTTATTAATGTACGGCTTGCATAAGCAATAGGTTTATCACTGCCAACCGGACCTTGGGATAAAATAGCTCCTACTGCAAAGTCTGATGCATCTGTAGTGAGGATATAAGGTTTGCTAGGATCAGGATATTGCAGTATTGGTGCATTAACAAGGATTTCTTTACATTTTTGGAAGGATTCTAAATATTTCTGATCTGTTATAGGCATCGTCTATTTTTTTTTAAGTCGGGCTGTCATTTTTTGTGTTATTTTTGCAAAGTTTTTTATAAATCGTCGATAGTAACCTATTAGTCCTAGAAAACTTTTAATTTCAGTTGTTGTCTGTGGTAAAGGATAGTTAAGGATAGCTTTAATTTGTCATTGTTTGGTTTAAGTCCGTCACTCGTAATAGTATGTCCTAAATAAAGTACTTCTTTTCGTAAAAATTCTGATTTATCTAACTGAACTTTTAAGTTTGTCTGTCTGAGTCTGTCAAATACTGTTCTTAATTTCTGAATATGTTCCTGTAAACTAACTGAATAAACTATTATGTCATCCAGATAAACTAAGCAGTGGATTCCTTGTAATCCTCTTAAAACATTATCCATTGCTCTTTGAAAAGTTGCAGGTGCTGTCTTAAGTCCAAAAGGCATACGAGTAAATTCAAAGTGTCCTGCGTTTGTACTAAAGGCTGTCTTCTGTCTATCTTCTTTTTTAACTTCTATCTGATGGTAACCACTTGCTAAACCTAAAGTGGTAAAATAAGAACTTCGTCCAAGTTTGTCAAATAAGTCAGTTATATTAGGTAAAGGGTATTTGTCGTCGATAGTTATTTCGTTTAGTTTTCTATAATCAATAACTAGGCGAAATTTTCTTTCGTTACTAGCGTCAAGTTTCTTTGGGACTAGGTGAACAGGTGCACTCCATGGGGAATGGGATGGAATAACTATATTATTTTCTATCATCTTGTCTACTTGTTTATTAATTTCGTCATTAATTACTTGGGGTTGTCTGTAAGGTCGTATATATATGGGATCCTCATTATGTGTCCTAATTTGGTGTTTAACGTCATTAGTAAAAGTCAGGGATAGTTTCTCACAATGAAAAATATCTTTATATTCTATACAGAGTTGTTCGATAGCTTTCTTTTCTTCTGAATTCATATGGTCTAATCTTAGTTTAGTTAAGTTTTCTGTTAGTATTTCGTCTATTTCTAAATCTGTATTATTATTTAATTTATTAATAATGCATTTGCTTGGGTTATATTTTGTTACTATAAAAGGACTGGTAATAGTCAAGTTTAGTTCTTTCTCAAGGGTGTTTTGAATAATAGTGGTTGCATATCCGTCTTTACAATTTACTAAAGCGGCAGGTATTCTAACACCATTACCAAATTGTTTAAAATTTATAATAGCATTTCCATTACGTAAACTAACTGGTAATTTAACTCTCTGTTCACAACGGGGATGAAGACGAATAACGTTAGTGGGGTTATATATGATAGGGATAGCTGTTGTATTGGTATATAAAATTTCTTTCTTCATATCTATTGTGGCATCTAATTGTTTTAAAAGGTCACTTCCTATTAATCCGTCGTAACGTCCATCTACGTCATAGATGTAAAATTTATGTGTTTCAGAATTATGAAAAATTTGGAATAAGGGAATTACTACAACTTCATCATGCCGACTAGAGGCATGAGTACTAATAACTTCAAAGGCTTCTTGATATTTGAAGTCGTTAAAATATTCATTCGCTTTTTTGGGACTAATAAATGATCTTGAGCTTCCCGTATCTATCATAAAGTTAGCATTAATTTCAGGTATATAAATATAAGGTAATGTTAGGGTGTTACAATTTAAATGTATTATCTCGGGATTTGGTAAGGGGTAACCATATGAAAATTTTCAAATTGTTCTCCAATATTATTATTTGTCATGTCATTAACATCTTCTTGTATTGTGGGGTCATAATGGTCACAATATTCAGTCTCAGGGTCATTAAGGTCATAGTATTCGGTCTCGGGATCTTCAGGAATTTCCTGCTCAACAATATGCTCGTTTAAACGAAAACCTTGTGGTTTAGTGGGTGGAGCAGTTCTCATGCTCACATCCGTGTTATGCATAGGTCGTTGGGGACGGTAACCAGAGGGATGTTGTCCTTGGTTTTGATTAAGTGGTCGTCTGTATCCAAATTGATTTTGATTATACTGGGGTCTATATCCAAATTGGTTTTGGTTTACCTGGGGTCTATATCCAAATTGATTTTGGTTTACCTGGGGTCGATATCCAAATTGGTTTTGGTTTTGTATGGGTAACTTAATTTGCTTACTAGGGGATATACCAATTTTAAATGTGGGGGGTTGTTGATAGTTCATATTTTGAAATGTATACGGTTTTTGCAAGGGTTTTTGCTGCTGATGTTGACCTTTTGATTGAAATAAATGATTATTATTTTTAAAGGTGTTAAAGAAAGGTTTCATAACATTTCTTTCAATATAGGGGTTAGAAGATGTAGCATGTCCAGCATTAGTATGAGGATGCTTCATCATTTTATTACGTGAGTTATATTGATGCATAAAATTTACCTCTTCTAGAACAATACTTAAAGCATTTTCAAGGGTGTTACAAGCTTTAAGTCTAACAATTCTTAATAAATCTTCAGGTAAATTATACAAGAATACATTCATCGCCAAATTATCATATATCGTTATTTTACTTTCACGCAAACTACTATTTGAAATTAAATTTACTTTAGCTATTAATGTGCTTTTAGTGTGTTGTATTCTGTTACAAAAATCTAGATAAGATTCGTTACTATTAATTTTTAACGTTTCTAATTCAATCGCGATACATTCTTCGGAACGCGGATCACCGAAATGTTGTTCAAGGGCGGATTTAAGGCTGCTCCATGTAATTAAATCTTGTCTTCCACTAATTAAACTAGCTGCTCGTCCTATTAATTTTGAAGTTATGACATGAAAAACATAAAGATCTTGGTCGGGATTTCCTTCTACTACACACGTTTGTATTACGTATTCGCATTTCCTAATAAATAAGGATAATAATTTTTCATCACCATCAAACTTAGGGATGATATTGCTAACTTCTACTGGGATCTTAACAATGTTTTCCATTTTTTAATAATTCGATTTATTTTAAATAAAGAATGTAATTATTGTATATAAATTAATTATTTTATAAAATAATTATATATTTTTGTTCTTAATTAATTAATATAATATATTTCTTTTCCTTTTATAATATTTTAATTCACTTTATCTTTAATTCAATTCAATCTTAATATTTTTCTTTTAATTCACTTAAAACGAAAGTCAATAAAATCTCTAAGAACCTTTTAAGTTTTAAAAAGGGATCTACAATTTAAATTGACACATATAACTAGGGTTGAATAGGAAATGAATAGATAGGAGTAGCTTTAGGGTCTACTCACCAAATCATATCCCTCGTGAGCCTGAAGGTAGCGATCTTTCCAGAAGCCAGACGCAAGCGCTCGATGAGACTTATTTTTGGTTCGGATTCCGTAGAAAACGCTTGAAAACGTTCGTTCCAGGATAATATTCAATTTTCCGGACGCGGAATCCTACCGGCTGCGCCAGTCAAGTTTTACGCACCGCGAACGACTTTTTAAAAAAAGATTTTATTTAAAATATAATCACTTTAATTGACAAGTAATTACTTAGACTACCTTAAGAAGACTAACTTAATATTAATACAATGTCTTAAATACTATCGAGTCGGCCACCCAGAAGGGTATTGTTCCCATCATTCGAATATGAGCGTGCGGACATTGCGAGATGCCGACTCAGCGGGATGGGCTGGTGTGACTGTCGAGTCAGCTGTTTGGACTGACGTAACTACCTACATACAGTTTGTGATGATATGTGAATATTTTCAGTTTACCCACATACAGTTTGTGATTATATGTGATTATTTTCAATTTACCTACATACAGTTTGTGATGATATGTGAATATTTTCAGTTTACCCACATACAGTTTGTGATTATATGTGATTATTTTCAATTTACCTACATACAGTTTGTGATGATATGTGAATATTTTCAGTTTACCCACATACAGTTTGTGATTATATGTGATTATTTTCAATTTACCTACATACAGTTTGTGATGATATGTGAATATTTTCAGTTTACCCACATACAGTTTGTGATTATATGTGATTATTTTTAATTTACCTACATACAGTTTGTGATGATATGTGAATATTTTCAGTTTACCCACATACAGTTTGTGATTATATGTGATTATTTTCAATTTACCTACATACAGTTTGTGATGATATGTGAATATTTTCAGTTTACCCACATACAGTTTGTGATTATATGTGATTATTTTTAATTTACCTACATACAGTTTGTGATGATATGTGAATATTTTCAGTTTACCCACATACAGTTTGTGATTATATGTGATTATTTTCAATTTACCTACATACAGTTTGTGATGATATGTGAATATTTTCAGTTTACCCACATACAGTTTGAGTTTGTGATTATATGTGATTATTTTTAATTTACCTACATACAGTTTGTGATGATATGTGAATATTTTCAGTTTACCCACATACAGTTTGTGATTATATGTGATTATTTTTAATTTACCCACATAAAATTTGTGATCCTTTGTTATTATTTGCCCAGCAAAGCGGGCGGGAATCAGCTAGAGTAATATAAAGCAGTAAAGCAAATACTGTGTAAAATTGATAAATAAATTATAAATTATAAATTAAATTATTTTTCTATTACAGTACAAGATAAGATTAGAAATCATATATCTTTCCACCCCATGTTATATCACTTTTTGTATTTTCATTATAAAGAAACATGTTTCAACGTAAATAATATCTTCAGTGTTTCTCGAAATATTCTTTAAACGAGAAAAATCTTAAAGCTGCTTTATACATTCATATCTATGTGACGGTTTTAAGATAACGTTATTTTAACACAAAGTAACATATAAATGTGTAATTTCAGCATGCGGTGTTTTGGGACTTCCTGCAATAAATCTCAACGTAATCACGGAGTTACATCTTTACTCCCCCGTGCATTTAACCTGTCAACATATTTATATGTTTCTATTTCCTTTTATAATACAATGAGTTCTTGTATAATCATCTACACAGTGAGATAACTAACTGAAACACAATATTTGTTAGTTTATTTTATTTTTAAATATAATATGTATCAAAAAAATCTCAAAATGAACATTTTTCACAGATTTCAGATTGAACTAAAAATAAACGATAATTCGTCTGTTTTTAACTCAAAAAAATATATTCTTAATGCCTAATTTTTCTGTTTCTGACATAAAATATGAGCTATTCGGATAACAGTTGAAAACCAACGCCGTGTAAAATGTCTTTAAAACTGTTCAAACACAGTCATTTTTAATTCAATTAATACAATTCAGTGAATGATTTCGTTCATGAAATGTTAATTTTATTTCGAATTACTCTGACTTTTTTATGACATTGTTTTGATTCGTTATTTAATAACTCTTTCTATAAATTCCCTGTAACTTTATAGTATACTTTTTCTTTTTTCCGTTCAGAGAAAGATTCTTCAAGATCTGATGCTGTGTGTATCTTTGTGTGTACGTGCGTGTGCATGCGTGAGAATGCGTGTACGAGCGTGCCTGCGTGCGTCTTAAGTTTAGCTCACAATGTCGCACTGGGTATTATATCCTCCACGCTGTACCAAACATAAGTAACTCATTCTTTGCTTGCATTGTATTGAAAAATACACAGAGTATACTTAGTAGTAATTGAAAATAGTGCAACTAGAATATCATTATGCGGATGTGAACAATAAGCCTAAATAAGTGTTTAAATAATATAAATAACACATAATATAATACACTTAGTATACCGTTGAATATTCCACAAGTACTAAAGTAGTTATTTTCCACCAGAAATTATTTATCCAGTATTTTCTCATAATTAATGACAAAAAGTGTGTAGATAATACGATTTACACAGTATGTGTTAAACTTGTGAAATTAGCCTACGAGAGATTAAGGTAGCTATAGAGTATTAGAAGTATTAGGATAAAATGTAAGGATTCTTTATCGTGACGCATTTTTCTCAACATTGAGTTTCATATCACAACGCGTTACCTGCGTTATATAATAAAATAACTTTTAATTACCGGTCAATTTGACGGCGTGCAGTAGGAACAGGTATACAAGAATTGTCGGTAGGTTTAGTGTTAAAGAAGTTTTACTTCAATAAGATTAAAATAAGTACGCTAAATGAAATAGGCCCTATAAATTTTCGAAACCAAATGGACGAAGATTGAAACAATGATAATCAATCTTAAACTATTAAAAAAAATACATTTCTTGTGGAATGAAGTTTCAACATTTATATGTAAATATAATTATAGTGTTCTTAATTAAAGTAGGTTTTTAATTAATTCAATGTACTAAATAAATTGAGGATCCACAGGATTAGTTATCGGTAAACTATATTACAACAAACTTTTTACAAACTTTTTACAATGTACTTATCTTTGTATTTCTATTATGAATTTGTGTGAATTTGTATTATATTTTACTTACAAACATATTACATTTCATATGATTTATAAAAGGAATGAAACATTCTCTTTACTGATACTACCTCGTTGTAGGAAATAGAACAGACTATCACGAATCTTATTTAAACTTTTTATGTAAAGTTTAGATGAGGTATTAGTAATAGATAGTTGTATTATCTTGATAATAATATGAAATCAATCTTCGGTTTGTGTTATTCCACGTTATATTAAAATTCATTTATTAAAAAACTTATGTTCGAAGGTTTTTATCTGGAACAAGGTAATTTAAGTTATTAAGTTAGATATGTTGTTCTTGAGACATTATTAGATACTTTGTCGAATTTTAAACAGATATAACAATTTGTCGTATCCTATTGACCTGTAGGGTTTAGTAGTTGTAAAAGTAATGTTATGTACAGTATTTTATGTCCATAATCCTAACCTATGTATCATATTTAACCATAACCATAACTATTAGTAACAGGCTCATATTTATATGTACCTTTGGTCATACAGACAAGTTATCCCACATACAATGTCCACTGCCAAATATATTATCTGCAAAGTGTAATGTAGTGGGCAAATACATGTTTAAATTATTTCAGTATCAGCCTAATATGATTGTTTGATTTTATAAAATTGAGTATTTTGATGCGATTTCAATTATTTTACTTTTTTGTTAATATTATTAAGAAAGTCCTGCTTGTTTGATATTTTTTTGTCCCTCAATATTATTTAAAAATTCAAATATAAGAAGTGAGGTAACTGCCATATATCTACTACTAAGATATGAAATATAAAAGTCCCATCCTACTTATACTATTTCTATGAATGTAATATTTCATCACACTTCTCCAGGTAATGTCTTGTTTCAAATCTTTTTATCCCTTCCATAAAACATAAGTGACGCGGTTTCCTTACCGAGTATCAACGACACCTGTGCCGAGTTTGAAAACGACTCTTTCATTTTTGTAAGTAATATATATTTTTCATATTCATCTCATTTTATTCACGTTCTTTTAACATATAGAAAATTTCTTTATTAGACTATTGACTCGATTCGTATAATGTGAGAATAAAATTCCTTTTTAATAGAGATTTATTGGACTGAAGAGAGGACATAAAGATAACAAATGAAAGAACAGAAGGTTTCTTCAATGTTTTATTATCCTCATTCCTTAAAATATCTCAAATTTATTAACTTTAGAGATATATAAAATGGAATCTTTATCGTGAGTCGTGAGTTATTAATTTTGAAAATGCCTGATGCATAACTATGTTTTGTATAAACTAGACGACTCTAGGTCCTTTAGCAATAGACACGTACTATATAAGATGAATAACTACTGAAAAATAAACAGGATTAAACAGATAAGAATATGATATGTTTTGAAATCATACTTATAATAAGTCACTTCACGCCTCTCTTCTGTGTGAAGATGGTGTCAGTTTGGTATGAGATATGTTGTTGTTATAATTATTATAATTGGATTCTACTACTCATATCATATTATTAAAAGATTTATACTGTAATACAAGGATTGTATGATCAAAATATAGTTTTTTACAGTTAAATAAACTATGTTCATATATTGGAAAGAAATTTAACCAAAAAAGCGATAAAGTTTAAAACTAATATATAAAAATAAAAAATAAAATATAATTTTAACAACTATACAGTCTCAAATAGCAGTGAGCAAAGCTATTCCTACATATAGTAGTTATATTCGACACTCATAAAATCTAATTGGGATTGGGAAATCTTATTCGGTGTGAGGGACTCCATTCAGTTTTATTTATAAGATTAGAATAGTCTTGTAAGTAGATCGCCAAGTTATTATCGTTCTTTTATAAGTGTTTTAATATTACTTTATTTATATTTCATTAAAAAAATATATTATTAGACAAGCTTGCTGACTAAATAATACCTCTTTATCTCTAGTGACTTCAGCAATGATTTGTCTGTCACTTCTAAATTGAGCTTAAAATGTTATCTTTCCATAAACTTGCATGCTCCATAAGGATTTGGGAATATTGATTTGTAATTATAATTAGATCTATAGTTTTATTGCAATTTAACCCTAAAAATTTTATATAATTTTTCCCTTCAAATCTGTGACAATATCTTTAAGACTTTCTCGCTCATAGCCCAGTTTTCTAAAGATAAATGACTATATTCCCGTCCAGTAGAGTATTTGTAACAAATGAATAAAATTTTTCCTCTTTATTATAGTATTAGTACATATAACATCGTAAACCTAAAACAAATTTAACCTATTTTAATAAGTATATATATATTTTTTTTATGTTGAATAATAATTTTAAACTAATGTATGTAATATCCACATTTCGTGACAGACTCGCGTTGTCATTATTATTTAACAACATAACCAATTTAATACACCCTCTCATATATAATAATTAATTTTCAAAACATAAATATAATAAACGCTGTGTCAGTGTTATTGATTGACAAATGTCTCCACGAAAATAAACTGATGATGGATGGATGAATATAATATACATGTGTCATACAGCACTATATGAAAAAATTCCTTAATGGTCATTCTCTTGTCAGCTGTCATTTTTGCCCTTTGTGTCGCCACTTTCAGCCTCCTTTACTCATACAGTAAGAGGAGAAGGATAATGGTATATTCCTATGGAAATATTAAGTTTTAATTAGTTCTAGCATAATCCGTTTTATATATAGCGGTTTTAAATTGGTTTATATTAAATATTTAAATCTATATTTTTAAATGCTTTTACTATAACCCGGTTTTACAAATATTCATTTTTCAGACTACGAACAAAGGCGTTACTTTGGAGAGCGATTGGAGCTTTAGCTAAAGATAACTTTATAATTGGAATAAAAATTCTCCGTTGTATGTTTAAATGAGAATTTAATTTCAAATGAAAATATAATACTTCTTTTTATAGTATTATTTACTATATCTGAAGAAAATTAAAAGAAAATTTATTTTTTATGATTAACGAGGACTCGATAAAATTTAATATGTCATTATATCTTAATCCAGAAGCGTCAAAGCAATGACAACCTTCCAGTCTTCTGTCATAATATTGTGAGAGGTGACAGATAAATCGAATTATCTTACTACTTTTTAAAAGCAATTACTGGAACATAAATCGATTTTTATTTAGGTATTCTTTGGTATTTTAAGAATTATTACTTCGGTTCACAGTTTTATTTCTAATAGTAGTTATTTAAAATGTCGAGCGTCCCTTCCCATCGATCGACACACAGACGACCTTGAACTAATAGAAATATAATTAATATCACTCACGTGAAGAAGTTGAAGATATCAAATACATTAAAGTAAGAATGATCAGATAATTATGATTATGTTAACTAAAAAGGATTGGTGTTATATATATTGTAACATTACGAGTACCTGACTTTACAGAATTAACATAAAAACATTTAGATAGTATTTATATAACATAATAATAATATAGAAATAATATTCACGTGTGACTTATTTATATGAGAACAATAAAAACTAAAACAGTAGTAATATAAGTATTTTGTGTAAAATATATTCAATAAATATAGAATTTTAATCTTAATGCACTTTGCATTACTTTGAAGTGATCTATGGGAAATTTAAAGCTATACTAAATATATGAATAAATATAAAAAAATGTAATTAAAATTCTTACACACCTGCCTAATAGTTTAATAAGTTCCAAAGAGATTTGTCATTAGTCAAATAAAAAATAATTTTAAAACAGAAAATGTATTTTTTTTTCTTTTAATAAACTACATAATCTGAAAGACCTGGTTGCATAAACATACCTTAAGACTTTATTTTATTTCTTTAATAAACAACAAAACTTTTGTATAAGAACTCTTTTTAAAGGATCATAATTTCGAATCACTTTCTTTTGAAGAAAAATATCTTGATCGAATTTGGGAATCTCTGATTGAATAGAAGATTTTGTACTTACTTTTATGATGTCACTTGTCTATTCGGTTAAAATTTAAGTAACTTTATGTCTATAAAGTGTCTACTTTAGTTTTTATGATTCTTATTTACAGCAAATGTTTTCCCAGAAAGCAAGATATTGTTATATTGCTTATAGTAGACAATATTAATATTATAATAGTATAACTTATTGGAGACAATTTCGCTACTATCTCCAAGTTATCTCTTATCAGAGGGTCACAGCGGAAACGTACCGAGATCCAACTTCTAAACTTAGTAATTAGTTCGACGCGTTGTCAGCTTACTAAGTCTGATCGATACATTGACGTAAATGTAACGAATTTATTGACAGTAGTATATTTATAATTAGAGAATAGATTTCATAAATATTATTTTTTTTTATAACAGTATTAACGCAATTAGTAACATTAAAAAAATTATAAAAATTCCTAAAATATTAACTTCATAAAAACATGATAATGTATAATTGTACCATATAATTAAATTATTTAAATTATGAATCTACTGTTAGTGTAGTTATAAATATTGAAAACCTACGCTTTAGTTACTAAATAATTATTTTAAGTCAGGATTATACCAAAATGTATGTTTTGTGTTCCAAATGTTCTTTTAAATTTTTCCGCAAATCATCTATAAAATACATTTTTTTTGAATAATTAATAAATTTTATAAGACTTAACCTAAAAGGAATCAAGTAACAAGATTGATTAAGAATACGGTAATTGATTGGCTTAATTAATGTTATTTATCTAAGGGTCATTGTGAAATGCTAGTGCGTGTGAAATAAATAAGAAGCAATATTGAATGAATAATCTCTGAAAGACTAAGGCGTAATAAATGAGTGATAAAGTTCTTTGAGAGTTGTTAATAAAGTTTTAATTGTGTTCCATACTTCGTAATTTCAGGCTGCGTTGTTAATAGTGGTGATGAGGTTTCTCCTTTGATCGTCTTAGTCCTTAGAGCTGTTGTTATTTGCTGCCAAAGAGAAATATTCTACATTTTTGCTTACTTTGTGAACAATTTTTCTTGAACTTAGTCAACTTTGCTTAAATAACCAACTAATTTAATAGTATTTTAATTTAACTAATTTAAAATCGGTTCTTTTTTAGTAACTCAGATTTACTCTTTATTTTAAACTGTTCTATAAGTAGCAGTAATAATATTTAACTTCTTTTACATTACTATATAACAGAAAACAAAACATAATTAAGTGAATATTTAATTATTATGAATGTGACGCT
This sequence comes from Melinaea marsaeus rileyi, assembly GCA_918358865.1. Classification (NCBI taxonomy): domain Eukaryota; kingdom Metazoa; phylum Arthropoda; class Insecta; order Lepidoptera; family Nymphalidae; genus Melinaea; species Melinaea marsaeus. Next base: position 21,628,154 of record OU911093.1, on the reverse strand, counting down.
TTAGTCAATATTTTAAATAAAATACAATACTAATAAGTTACAAGAATATTCATAGATTCTCTTGTTGCGATCCTTTAGAACTGTCCAACTAGAGTCTGAGAAAGAGTTGTATTATAGTTTAAATACTTTTATTAGCCGTGACTTACTAAACATTATAAGTATAAAAAATGAGGAACTTAACCTATGACAATCTCAAAATTATCAGTGTATGATAGATCAGATTTATTTTAATTAATTTAGTCTATATTCAGATTGCACGTAGTAGTTTATTAGTCATGATTGGTGACACTACCGTAAAGTAGCTTGGTCTTCCTCACGTGTTGTGATAATGAGTAGACAGAACAGAACAGAACAATTACCAATTGGACATTTGGTCCAATAACATTCAATTACTACCTGCCTACTTGTGGCCTTGTTAATTAATGAGTAGTAGTAGCTGGTAGTTGAAAAGACAACCCTATCCAACATAGAAGAAATTTAATATTTATGTATTTTTTGGTTGATACAAATTCTAATATTAATGATTTAATAAGATTATTTTTGACATTTGACAATAATTTTCTAAAAATATGTGTTTAACCATTATAATATTATACAATTTAAAGGGAAATTGATGTTTTCTTGTTTCTATTAAAATAAATATGTATATGAAGTAAAAAGGGTATTTACAATAATCCTTATATTGAAATCTTAGAAGAATAAATGACAAGTTTAATGAACACAAACAGATATTAAGTTACGTTTAGAGTCTTTTTTTTTTTTTAAAACATGTATATTATATTTAAATGAAGTTTTTGTAAAATACATTATTTAAAAGGCATAGCAACAATAAATAAGACACAGTGAAGGAAATTTTATTTTAACGCTTAAGAACAAAAGTTATCGTTAGGTGCTATACTCGTAAAGTTATAAATGAGTAACTAAAAGTTCAGTTGTTTATAAACTTTTAATTGTATTTGGTACTTTGCGACTTTTGTAAACTTCACCAATTAGTATTTTGATATTGTTTTATTTTCTTAGCAATGGTGTTAAGTTTAACTTACAGTTACTTCATATTTCTGCTATTTGATTGTAACAGAAACATTTATATAAATATTATATAATAATACTACAGTATTATTATATAATATTTATAGTACAGTACACTGTATAGTCACGTGTTAGAACTGTAATTATGTGACTCATGTCATTTGCCTTCTAACGAAATATCGCTATGATATAAGTACGGTAGTAATGAGGCATTCCAAGCCTTCCTTTTTCTCACCTACCTACTATCATTTAATCCCCTAACACCTCAAGGGTGGTAACATCTATAATTATATATATAGGGTAGCAACCCTAAAGAATTATAGGAGTATTGACTGCTGTCAATACTCCTCATTTCGCTGTTTACCATTAAATGAAAAATCTGTTCATTTTCTAATATATAAATTAAAAAGGTAATAAAATTTTAGTTTAAAAATTTGATGTCCAATTAATAATTTTCTTAAAAAATATTAATAATAAATATATATATATATATATATATATATATATTACATAAGTAATGAACGCCAATACCAATTATCATTATAATTAATTTCACTTAATTATCAAATACTAATTAATTAATCTCAACAGACAATCGTTCATGATTATAAGAATCACCATTATTGTTTTGTTTACACCAAAATTAAGGTAAGGTAACCGTAAAGGGCCCGACTTGGTCCCAAACTACATTACACTGAATATTCATCACCACTGCTGAATTAGTTTTACTATTCGTGATGTGTCCCACAATGTATATTGGCATCTTAATTAAATAAGTTGTTAAATAGAAATTTCAACTATTATTTTTAACTGCTGTGAGGCTAAAATTTAGTGAGTGTTAAATAAGTATGTTACATTATAGAATGATAGGAAAAATAACATAATTCATATTAAAAACATGTTATTTTTTGGCTTATATATTGATTGCTTTTTAACCATATTTAACTATAGGAATAGAAAAGCCCACATTTCAACTAAAGGATCATAACACAGTATAAAACTATAGTTCTAATATATACCAGAAAAAATAAAGTTTTTGTCACAAGTTTATATGGAATGAATGAATGTAATACTAGTTTAAAGTAATACATCTGACTATATGATATGCACTTAAAATATAATTAATATTCCATTCCTCATTCCCAAACGTGACAATGTCTCAGATCCTAGGGACACTAGACCGATAGCTCTAACAAACACAATATCAAAAATATTTTTTTCTTTTTTACAAACAAAAATGACGCAATTCATGATAAATAATAAATATTTTGGGCCTAATCACCAGAAAGGGTTTTTGTCTGGCATTTCTGGATGCCTCGAACATTACACGTTACTATCGGAAAGCCTTAAAGATGCCAGAACTAGTGAAAGACAAATAACGGTATGTTGGATAGACTTACAGAACGCTTTCGGGTCGGTACGACATGAACTGATGATGTTCGTAAAGGTGGTATAACTTTCCAACGTTGGTAAGTGACATGATTGCATTATATTATTCAAAATTAAAATTTTCCATAATCACGAATGAAAATCATTCCAAACCATTTAATTACAACATAGGTTTGATGTATATTATTATATGTATTCAAGGTTGTTGTATTTCTCCAATTATATTTAACGTAGTGATCAATATTTTAATAGATAAATTAATTAAAAACGAAAAGAAATGGGGTTATTTATTTTATTTATTTAACACTTTATTGCACTGTATAATATACAAAAAAAAAAAAAAATAACAAGAATAGACAAGACAAAAAATATAAACCGTGCAAAGGCGGTCTTATCGCTTGAAGCGATCTCTTACAGACAACCTTTGAAGATAAGTAACAATAAGAGATCAGACGGGATAGTGCCATTGATAATACATATTAATATTCATAGATGATAAACATACTTATACTAGAAATAATATATACTTATATACCTACATATTAAATTATATTTGTATATATATATATATATATATATATATGCTTAAATTTATACTTTACATATATAGATAATGTTGCTTTAAACGATTTTTAAAAACTGATAAAGTAGGAGATTTTCTAATAACTAAGGGAAGAGCATTCCAGAGTCTTACAGATTTTACAGAAAAAGAGTTAGAATAAGTGTGTGTGTTATATATTGGTAGTTTCAATTTTATTTCATTAAGAGAACGGGACTGAGAGCCAAAGTATGTAAAACGTTCTTTAAGATAGGAAGGAGTTAAAGGATGAAAGAGAATGGTATATAAAACGGATAGAAGATGCATGTTTCGTCGTTCCCTTATGGGTAGCCATCCCAGCTGAGCACGGTGTTGCGATATATGGTCGAATTTTTTTAAATTAAAGATGAAACGAATGCAGATGTTTTGTAATCGTTCGAGTTTGTTGAGCAATACCTCTGAAAGGTCTGGATAAGCTGTATCTGCGTAGTCGATGATCGGAAGAAGAAGGGTATTAGCTAGGACAATTTTAGTTTTTATAGGTAACAGATGTTTCCAATGTCGTAGTGAACCAATAGTAGCATAGACTTTTCGGCTAATACTTTCAATCTGTGGTACCCAAGAAAGCTTACTGTCAACGAATAATCCAAGATTCTTTATAGTGCTAGAAAAAGTTAAGCTGGTTTTATCCCAGATAACTGGGGTTAAAAGGTTACAGTTAATTTTAGAAATTTGTTTGGGATATCCTACAATGGCAACCTGCGATTTATTGGTGTTAACGGTAAGCCCAAAAGCGTTGCTCCATTGAAAGACTTTATTAAGCTCTTGATTTAAGGAATTTATTGTATTATTTATATTATCTGTATTACCTGTGACATATATTTGTAAGTCATCAGCATAAATATGGTAAGAAGAAGAAATAAGAACTGATACGGTATTAATAAATATAGAAAAGAGAAGGGGAGAGAGCACACCACCTTGAGGGACGCCGGTAGTAAGTGGCAAATATTGGGAAAACTTTTCATTCAATTTAAGGCACTGCTGCCGATCACACAAATATGACCGTAGCCATTGTACAGCATTGGGAGAGATATTAATATGCATCAATATATTCAATAGCACATCATGGTTAATGTTATTAAATGCATTGCTAAAATCAAGTAAGGCTATGACAGTAACATTTTTATTATCAGCAGCCATACGGATGTCATCGCAGACCTTTATAAGTGCAGAGGTAGTGCTATGCCCAGTTCGGAAACCTGATTGAAAAGGGCTAAGTATACTGTTTAGGCGAAGAAAAATAGACAATTGACTATGTACAATGCGCTCGAGAACCTTAGAAAGAAAAGGAAGAATTGAAATGGGTCGATAGTGAGAAAACAATGTGGGATGAGAGACTTTGGGAATGGGAATAACATATGCTTTTTGCCAGATACTAGGGAAACTAAGAGAGCTAAGAGAGGAATTAAAAATATCACATAAAACGTGTACTACGACATCAAGCATGAGTAAGATCATGCGTCTATTAATTCCATCGCTGCCAGTGGCATCAGACTTTATGGCTTTGATGTGTTGCTTAACCTCGTTAGGAGAAACGATAGTAAATTGAAATGCTGAGTAGGTAGGCTTGGGGAGATGACGAATAAAGTCGAGGAAGGAACTGTTGTACTGTATATTACCAGGTGCAGTCGTGAAAAAAGCGTTCAGATTTTCAATATCACTATCTACGACATCCTTAAAACGTTGACGTCCAATTCCCAGTGATGACAAAAATTTCCAAACATAAGCAGTACTGTTACCTTCAACACATTCATGAATGTATTTATGTTGTGCATCCCTACAAACCCTAGAACAACGATTGCGGAGATTTTTATATTTAGTGTAATTAATATCTGTTGGTTTTATTTTATATTTCCTTTTAGCAGCGTCTCGTTGTGCCATAAGTCCCTTGATAGTGTCTGTGAGCCAAGGTGCTGGGAGGTGTTTTAATTTCACTGGTCGTAAAGGAGCATATGTATCAAATAAGTCAAGTACAACAGAATTAAAAATACTAACCTTATCGTCGACAGTGGCTGCACTAAATATCAAATCCCAGTTAGTACTGTTAAGATCTTTTATAAAATTATCTTTATCAAAATTTTTAAAGGAGCGTCGTAGTACAACGGTGGGTTTAATTTTAGGTGGACGAATTTTGTATGAAAGAAAAACCAGGTCATGATAAGAAAAGGCGTCTGCTGGTAATTGGCCATGAGTACTTACAAGGTCCATTGAAGAAACAATCATAATATCTAAAAGGGACGGAGTGCAATTTGGGAAAAAGTGTGTGGCTCCAGTATCAAGAATATTAAGATTGCAGCTGTTGACAATGTGTTTCAGCCGTTATGCGCGATAATTATCTTTTAATAAGCAAGTGTTAAAATCTCCCATAATTATTGTTTGATCTACAAAAGGACAACAACTCTCAAGAAGCTCTTCAAGTGCATCGAAGTAATTTATGTGGAGAGAAGGGCTATAGAAAACACCAAGGAGCAGTTTAAGATTGCCCAAAAGCACCTCAATGAAAAGATGTTCAGAAGATTCATTATACGGCGATGGTGATTTATTTATTATCCTGTAAGCAAGATGACTGCGTAAATAAATTGCAACGCCACCCCCACCTTTGCCAATTCTATCATTTCTAATGAGTTGAAATCCAGGCAGGCGAAAGGAAATGGAAGGTAGAATAGGCTTTAAAAAGGTTTCAGAAACAAGAATTGCATGTATAAATCTACTATCAAAAGAATTAAGGAAATCAGGAAAATGAGATGGGATACTTTGAGCATTGAGGTGGTGTTATCGGTTTAAGTTTAACAATAAATACACAGAATCCATACTAGCATTTGCAGACGATCTCGCGATACTGACACGTAATCCAAAACAATGTCAGCTACTTTTAAATGTTGTGGAGGATTTCTGTGCTTGGACGGACGGATTGAGGACAAAACCAAATAAATGCTACAGTCTATGTCTGGGTAGGCAGAACACCAGATATAGCTCTTACGATCCGGGTCTTATAATAGGCGGTAAGTGCGTTACTACTCCAGCACAGCACAGTTACTACGCAGCTCCGTTCAAATTCTTAGGCAAAAAAATCGATTATCAAGGGCGCACTCCATCGTTAGATATAATAGTCGATAGCTTTTTGAATGATCTTAATAAGGTAGACAATCAGCCAATAAGTAACATCAAAAAGGCTTGGATATATGATAATTATTTAACATCACGTTTAAATTGGCCTTTCCTCGTTTACGATATTAATAAGACCCTTTTGTTAAAGTTAGATGCAAGCGCCACATTGAAGTCATGGCTCGGGTTAGCGCAGTCAGCGGACTCTTCTACCTTATTTAGAGACCGACACAATTTTGGGTTCAAAATTAAAGAAACCATCGGAACTCTATAAACAACTAAGAGTGACCAAAAGACATATCATCTCAAAGTCGAATGATGATACTGTAACATCTCTCCCAAAAGATAAAATTGCCGCAGAGCTGGAGTCACGACTTCATTTCCATAAACAATTTATGATAGGTGCTCAAACAAATAAAGCAGGGCTAGGATCAAGTAGGAAAGAACAAGACATAGAAATAATAAAATCCTTTATCAGACACGATGAAAATGATAATTACCGGTTGCAGGCGATGAGCCTAGAATTGCAAAACGAATGGCTGACCATAGGACATTTTTGTATTCCATTAGCTTTACGATGGCGCACCCTGATTCATGATTGGTCCCCAGCATTATTAAAATTTTATCTTAATGCATTCCAAATGACTCTCCCAGATCAAACTTAGTGAGATGGGGCAAAGTCACCGAAAAATCTTGCAATATCTGTGGGGAGGAAGTAGGAAGGAACCGCGAAACACTTGCTAGTAGGGTGTAGGGTACTTCTAAATAGAGGTAAATACTCGCGTCGCCACCATAAAGTATTAGAAATCGTACGAGAAACGGTTAGTCTCTCTGTAGCAAGAGCGCAGAAGGGTATAACAACCACCAAAATATCAGTAGAGTTCGTAAAGGCAGGTTCGTCCAAAAAACCGTAAACTAAAACCTTATTCCATCTTGGACGCGTCTCCTGATTGGACTCTCATGATGGACACGTATGAAAGGCAATACAAAATCCCCAGATATGTTTGTGTTTCGTCATCTAGGCCGGACTTATTCCTATACTCAAAACAACTATGGCGCGTTATACTTGTGGAGCTTACTGTACCCTGGGAAACAAATATACCCAAAGATCATACATTTAAGCTTAACAAGTATTGCGAACTATGTAACGAACTGATCAGGAATAAATTTATAGTTAATCTGTACGCTGTAGAAGTAGGAGCGAGAGGTATAACAGCAAAATCTCTCTACAACTTATTTAAGGATCTCGGCCTTTCTAGAACGATCATCAGTTCATTTCTGGAACGTATTTCAAAGGCGGCTTTAGTAGGTTCTTACGATATTTGGTTAGGTAGGGAGAGGAGTGTAAACAGTGAAGGTGAGCGTGTATGCGCATAGTAAAGGGGCCCCTTAAACCTACACCTGGGTCGCAAGTCCCAAGCATTGTTTGCGCTTCTCTTCTTGCAACGCGATGGGCCCTGCACCCGCACCGTGAATCCATGGAATGCTAAGAAGCTTCGTCTCTGGTCTGATATATTAGATCGCATAATAATATTAATATCCATAGAAGCGAAAATGGAATCCAGAATGGAGATAAGCTCGCGTAAATTATTTCCCATATTTCGGCCGGAGAGAGTGGTACGAGTAAATTATAAATAAAATGTTTGATGATATAACCACCTTATGTTATAAAACCTTTATGTCTTCGTTTGTTATTTAAATAACAAATGCTTTCACATATTTTTCTTATTGTGTATTCTTATACACAAAAAATGTTGAAAATGATTTTACTAATACATTTTTAAATATTATTAAGTCAGAATGGAGTGGTGCAACAGGCGGCCCTCCAGCCGAAGTAGGGCAGAGACTACATCCGTCGACAATTACTTATCCAGATCCTACTATGAGATAGAACCTTTCTACAGCTCAGATTGGTGAGCAGTCTTCTATTCCAGCAATAAGTTAATGATAGGTTAAGAAAATAATATCATCAAAATTCTTTATAAAAAAAAAGACTTAGTTAAAATACTTGTTATTTATGAGCACGGTAAGTAAGCAAGGACAAATAATTAAACAATAATATGATGTGAAAAGTACTCATATATTTTACTGCCATTATGTAAGACATATGTTCCTATCATTCTTCATGAAGAACTCGGTACTCCACAGTCATCACCTAGAACAACATCACACACAACGCACGTCATCCAATGGTCTGTATTTAGTGATATTTGCATTATCCGTTACAGTATGGCGTAACTGATAATAAACCAGCAGAAATAATTTTTCGTCGACAGACATCGAAAACAGCACCTGAAATAACAATCGCCAATATATCCTTAACCAATATGGATTGTATACCTAAGTTCTTCCAGAGCAGTGTGCAGATACATAGTCATGTAATCACTAAAGTACAATGAAATTTTTTAGATTACTATTCACCTTATATAATACATAATCCCGCTTGTGACTGACGAGAAGAATAGGTGTTACACGAGCTGCTGGAATGTCCTAAACACCTATAAGCTTGATTGGAGATAGAAACAGATCTGGAAACAAATTTATACGCCGTATCAATAAAATACATTTTGACAGTATATATATATACTGATGAAATACTGTACTGAAAAGGATACAACAAAAAAAGAGAAGAACAAGAACAATTAACAACAATTAAAATAACAATGACATAATATAAATTTAAACAAACAATATATTAACAGATCAATGAAATAATATCACCTTAATACATGTACACAAATTAGATTAAAGAAATGGATAGGAAAACTTAGAAATGGTTGAAAAAACTGTAGACAAAAATATATTTTGCTTATATTTTATACTTTATTGGTTTCCTTATTAATATTTTATTTTTCATACACTTAAATATTAAACAAATGTATTTAAAACATAATAGATCTAATACATAAAAAAAAAAAAATAATAATTGAGGTTAAGATCAAAAAGTAAATTGGTTTAACTTTTACTGCAAAATGTTTTCATATTTTGTCGTTAAAAATGGCCTTATCGGTTTTAGTTGTAAAACTACATCGTATACAATTTCACTCTGTTCCATAAATCCCTGTTTAGTTATTTAAGGCTCGCATAAAGAGGTTGTTTAACTGCTTTTAACTTCAGAGGTTTTGTAACACACACCTTTGTACTTTATTATTTAACACTTCTAGAGAATTCTGTTTGTGTCATATGATGTAATTATTATAAGCTCGCTTTTGTTTAATGTCCATGTTCATAGCTCTTTTTAGTATTTATAAATATACTATAAAGTTACTGGAAGAGTGAGTGAGTTACTCTGATATTATAGACACAGTCCACTCTTGAGTACAAACAAGATTGATACTCACTGTCACTGTAAGTCACAAATCACAATAAGAATTGCTTCAGTAAATCGTAACTTCTTCCTGTTTGTGTCGGACAAATACTTAGGGGTTATTGCTTTTGTATTTATGAGTTCGACTGTTGAGCAAATTATTTAGATATAGGGGAGATCAGAGCTGGTTGTGTTTAGAACAAAGTAGAGTGATTGTTAATAACGAATTATTAATATTACGGTTGATTAACGGCTTATTTTGATTAGAGATTAAAAACATACGAATGGTATTCAAATAATTTCTTAAAATGAGAGGGGGGGGGGGAGCAAGAAGATTATCTTGCATCTCTTGAACTAAGGATCTTTTGAAATAGTTTGATCACATTAGATACTCAGTAAACACATCCACAGACCACGCCTTCCACGTAACCTGTGACGTGAACTATATAACTTTAAAATAAATAATGTAAATCAATTATTTCATTCAATCAAACTACATATATTTTAATTCCTTTAAATTAATATTTTAAAAATTTTCTTTAGAAACCAAAATCTCGAAATAATTCAAGTCAATGGGTGATGTTTAAATATTTGCAGATTTATTATTTATATCAAATATATGAAAAGGATTTGGAAACAGTTTGTTTGTGTATTAAAACCAAATATGAACATTCTTTATAGCTTTGGATTAAATATGAAACTATATAATAACACTATCTTATGTCAAACACATATATCATTAATAAAATTTGTATCCTCAAGTCGCGAGTGATATTTATTTTCCTGGATTCTTTTATTTAAACTAAACATTGTGTATGATATGATTTACAAATGTTACTTCAAAATTATAGTTCAAATGATATGTGGCTAAGACAGAAAGATGTCATCATTGCAATAAAAGCTCACAGCAATTCTCTTTAGAGCAGAAATAAACCGATCTTTTACGACTGAAGATGAAATACAATATTATACTAAAAGTGTAGTTGGAGTCGTTTCTTAATTCAGCATTTTATATTTTTGGAACATTAAACTAACATTGTAATAAATAAGTAATAACTTTATTGAGGTGTAATAAAATACATAACTTCATCTAGTGTATAGTTAAGTTAAATGATAATAATAAAAGATATATATCATATTATCTCGTTGCCAAGTCAATAGACGACTAATAACATAACTTAGAAGAGAATTATAATAAATATTCTTTTCAATCATTATCATTAAAAGTACAAAGTAAATGTATATTGTTATTGATGAATGCTATCAAGGTTAATTGGATACCTCCAAAGTATTTACAACATTTTATTCGAAGATTAACGAATACATAAATTCCTTAGGTCTTCAATTATATTCATCCTTTAAAGCAATACTGTAATAATGAAAAGGTTCTTTAATAACGAGTATCATTTCTACTGAAAATGCCTGAACCAAACATTTTAGTAATTTCATAGGTTTAAATTTAAACGACATGTGTGTAAGTTACAACATTTAAAACACGTTTATTATTATAATTAAAAATGAGAGAGCGTTGTTCTTGTTAATTGAACTTTAATTGTCAATTATCGGTGGTTAGATTAAGATATATTGATCGAGCACATCTCGTGTCCACAATGATTTCTTTTATATTTATCCAACACTACTGCTATATTTATATCATTCACGTGAAAGTTTGTTTTAATGTTTGTCTTTAACTATGTAATAAATACTTATATGTATTTTTGTAAACAGGTACCTACCTCTCTTAAAAGGACATAGCTACTTTCAGCAGCAGGAAATACACTTTGCGACTATTTGTCATCATAAGTCGCGAGTGCTTTGACACGGTACATTACTTCACTTATTACTTTATAAGCCGCACTTCGCTCTCTTCTACATAAGCGCAACCTTCTTTAAAGTAAATTTTCTAAAATATAACAGTATAATCTTATTAAACATACAATTGTTTAAGTACCTTTTAAGATCAGTCAACGTAGAAAGTATTTTCTTAAAACTCAATGACTAAAATCATCATTGAACTGATTTCAGATGTCTTTAACATTTTACTTTCAAATTCCACTCAAATTGGAGGATGTTCAGAATTAGTATATTTTTCCAATTTAAAAGAAAGCACGTTGAAGGAAGGCAAGGAATAAATTAGGAGTACTTTAATCCTTTTAGAAATCATTTTAGAAACAATAAAAAATTTGCAATTTTAACTGACTAAGAAAATAGATCTTGTATTTATATAATCATAGTAATATATTAATATTATCATTATAACTAATACCATTAATTATATGTTATTTTCATTGTTAATATTTTTATATGAGTTTCCAGAGTCTTAATACACAAAACCTCACAATATCCAGAGCGGTTAAATTAGTCATAAATAGTGTTAAGTATCTTACTCTGTTGCTGTACCTACTGCACTATACAATAGATGAGACTATTTATTATCTCTATACAATAGATTATGTTACAGATTTTATATACCTTGTATACATTTGGTTATATTGAGTTTACTATAGATACTATAGATAGATCAGTATTGTAATAGCGTAGCAAATTTCTATAATATTATCATACAATGTTCTTCATATTTAAACATCTGTTAAAATTACATTATTATAATAAACTAATTAAAGTGTAAAAAGAAGTGAGAATTATTATAGCGTAAAATTTTCACTAAATATTTAAGTTCAATTATAAGTTATTTTCTAAGAAAGAAAGTTATTTTAAAGTCGATGTTAAAAGGATAATTATATTTCTTATCCTATATGAAGGGTTTTATGAAATAATGACAACGCCTTTTCTCAATATTTAGTTATATTTCAGATGTTACTATTTTGACTGACAAAAAACTAACAGGTTTGTTAAAGTTACAGATTAAGCCTATTTACTATTTTATTACATGTATGGATATTGTATTTGATAAATATTTCATAATAATAATTCACAGATTACTGGAACAATAGATAATAACATAAATATATATAATATATTATTTCACATGTTTTGGAGAAGAAATTGGATTTCTCATATTTAATGAGATTCGTTTATCAGAATAATAAGAACGAAAAGGACGAAGGGAAAAATGAACATATTTTTGTGTATCTTATGATATTTGTAAAAGAAATGTAACATTATAATATATTAATATGAAACACGTTGTTGTAGCAAATATCAAAATATGTTGTGTTAATTATTTCCTATACATTATTGTTATTATAAATACCGATTTACAATTAATATTATTAATTATTATAAATAATATATCATACTATAATAACTAATTAATATTACTACTATAGTTTGGTGTTAAATAATAGAAATGACTGTAGATAAAAAAAATATTCTTTTATATTTATTTATATTATTTCTATGACACTTTTAAACAGAATAGTCTCATAAAGAAATGATAAGTAACTGCAATGCCTTTTAATTCTTTTTTTCCATTTTATAATTTTTTCAGTCCCGTTCTCTAAACTTAAATAAAACGTTTAACGTATATATAATACATTTAAGAGTATTATAAAATACTGCTACTAGTAAGAAGAAATCACAATTTACTGAAGTACTTCCTACAATGATTTCTTACCATTAAAGATGTAATCTTCTTATAGAATAAGTATAAATACTAAGTCACTATAAGGTTAATTTTATTTTAAAATCAGTATAAGATTCATAATATATAACATATAAGTACTACATGTATATAATAATGATAAAGTTTCACATATTTTCCAGTACCTATAAAGATCCCAACCTAGTAGAACCATATTATCATCATCACCACCAAATGTGTTGTAAACACAGTGAGTGACTTTCATAGAACTTAGATATCTTCATTGACCATCTATTTTACTTTATATTATAAGTTAGTTAGTTGATTCGTCTACAACTTTTTTTTAATGTTGTAAAAACAGTATTCAAATTCAGTTAACCAAAGAATTTTAGAATAATAGTTTATAATATTAGATGATTTTTATATTTAAAGACTTAGAAAATATATGTTACTAATATTAATTAAAGTTCTAAAACCGTAACAAATAACTTCTCTTTCTTATCCTTTTCTCAGCTTTCCTGTCTTTTGAAGGTAAATATAAAATGCCAGATATAGTATAAATACAATAATAATCTCTTAATTAAGTACAGCGTTTAAAAGTTATTTTCTTTTTAAATTAATATCAAATTTGATTTCCGTTTTTAAATCTCGTTAAGCCCTTACTTCAATTTGGTGATAAGGTATTAATTAAAATGTCTCCTTTTTAATTAGTATCTCCTTTAACAGACTCAGAGGTAAGGGTTGATCTCAAACAGTCAATTAATTAAACAAGCAGTTTAACGAAGCTTTTAAAGCACTCATCGGACTTAAGCATAAGTTAATTTAAGCATAAGCTTAAGTTTAAGCATTATTGATATTATACCCATTTTGATTTTGTTTATTTATATTTATTAAATAATATTACAATATAATTACATCTGGTTATATTTTTGTTGTTGTTTAATGATTACAAAAGATAAATCAAAAATAATTCGAACATCTTTTAATGTTCATTTCAATGTTAAATTGTTTTAAATGTGACAAATCAAAATAATTTTTTTTGTTTGGTTGTAAAAGAAATTGCTTTAAGCTTCTACAAGAACTGTGTCTCAAAATTTTTGTCATTAAAATATGAGTTTATTGATAAGAGTTGTAAAACTACATTGTATACAATATTTATAAGTGTCAGAGTTATTCCAATATAAACTTTGTTACAAAGGATTTGGAATTATATTTAAATAAACAGAATGTTGATTTATTTTTTTTATTTTATTCTTGTTGTAGTTTCAGTTGCTTTGTAATTTTTAAGTATTTGTTGTAATTCCAAGAACCATTTGACAATAACCTATCATAGGATTATACAATTTGACAATAACAATCATAGGATTATACAATCAAACGCTATCGCTAATCGTAAGATGAAACAAATCATTAGTTCAGTATATTCAAATTAAAGAATTTTCTGGAGCAAAAGTATTCCATATACTGACCAAGGCAAGCCTTTTTAAGCACAACCATTTATTCGACCAAATTTCGTCAAACAAATTTTGAAAACTGATTGTTTTGAGTTCTGCTTCTTTATCAACTGTTCAGGTTTTGGCGCGCTCCTAATTCATTATATATATAAATATTATAATTGACTAATATGTTTTAATTACAATGTACAAAAGTAAATTTATGACGTCAACAAACATATATGTTAAAAAATATTATTCACTATGTTTCGGAGACTGATATCTTATTTGGCATTTTTTTCATATTTAATAACGTTCGTTTATCACAATTATACGAAAGGAAGGGGAAAAAGAGAAAATGGAACATTTTCTTCATATAACTGGATAATTTAATAAAGAAATGCCATATTTTTATTACTTTTATCTGAATGTCGGAAATATAAAACATATCTTATTGTTTAATTGTGAGTTGTACATAATTGCTATTATTTGATCTGATTTATAATTAACAATTTAGTAAATAACTTTCTCACTTACTCCAAAGTACATAAAGTAAATAAAGTACATAAAGTAAATTCATAAAGTAATGATAACTAATTTGACTAATAAATTCCATTCTTCAAAGTTAATTTGGAAGTAAAGACAGATTTTTGTACAATTAAATAGAAAAGAAATAGTCGAACAATTATATTCTCACGCTACTAGCAAGAAGAAATTTAAATTTACTGAAGCAATCCCTGAAGTAATAATTTTAATTAAAGATGTCAAACGTGGTATATGACAGAGAGTATCAATATTGTTTGTTCTTAAGAGTGTACTACGTCTATTATATTAAGAGTAGGTAATAGCGTCACTCTTCTATCAGCATTATAATGGTAATAAATCCTAAAATAAGTCTGTCATGATTCTTAATTTACCTCTAAATTCTGTAAAATGGCATAAACAAGGTTCTTTAGAAGAATAAAAGTAGATCATAAAAAGTTGATGGTACTAAGAATATTTTCACCTGCAACGTTGCAGTGGATTTCTTTTTCGCCTTATAAAAGTAAATCACCTGTTAACTTCATTGAAGAAAATGATTAATTTCTAAATTATCTTCTTATTTTATAAATGATATCATGAAAAACTAAAGCCCATTCTATATGTAATTAACTGTAATTATGTAAGCACTTCTATATAACTATTATTATATATTACCAATTCTAAACAAGACTTCAAGCATTAGAACGGTTTAAATTGATTTGAAAGAGGAGGAGAATTATATATTTGTAAGACATTTTCAACACGGGGTATAAAGGAAGGATCGTAATTTGTAAGAACGATTATTTATAATTTAAGTAATAGTGATGCTGCTCGATAGTCTACAATCGGTATAGTATCGATAGTTCTCTTTAAAGTCTAAAAAAAGTAAAATATGCGATAAACACATACGGTCTAAATAAAAGAAAATATTAGCTATAGTATTAGTGTTGATACGATTATTAACGTCCAATAAATACTATCGATTCTAATTATTTATAGAACTATTTATTAAAGTTTATTGTTTGTGTAAATAATTTTATTTCCCTTTTTCTAAGAAGTATCTTGAAGTAAATTGCTTTTGATAAATTAATGTGAATACATACTGATAATCTTCAAAAGAATCAAAGAATCCTCTAATGCTTATAAAGTATCGTACGTAAGTAATAAGTAAAAGTACTTGTTCTAAATCTAATGATGTTTGTATTCCGATACATTGGATTCCATTCGATACGACCTTCCTTTAAAATGTACTTTTCTAATTATAGAAATTAAACTAATCTAATTCTCAAATAAAAACCTAAGTATATAAAGCGCTTTTATTAATCTTGAAATTGACATTGAAACATTCGAATATTATTATCAAAACAATATATATATATATCTATATACTTTCTTTTAAGCACAAAATGTATAGATTTTAATGAAGTCAAGAAATTCCTGATGACTGTACCCAAACTGTACAATATCAGTAGTACGTATTAGAGGAGCTTTTAAAGAATAATGGACTCTTCAAACGTGTCAAATTACATTATTGTATTAGGAGTACAAAAGTTCTTAAAACGCTGAGGTACTTGTAAAGTTACAGCTTATGTACTCACTCTAATATAATTCTTAGCTTTCTTATCACATATTATGCAAGTGTCAAAAGCCAGTACGTGATATCTTATAAAGGTGTTTGTTAACATCCTCGTGGCTTCAAGTTGACGTCGACTTACTGTAAAAGATGTCATATACGGTTTTAACATTGAAAAAGTAACTTTAATATAATTCAAGTTTGATCTCATTAGCTGGAGTAAAAATTTTATTTTTTTATATTTGCTATGGCAGAGCTTATAAAATAAGGGTGATCTTATATGTTTAATATTCTAAACGTCCGTGTATCTCTGGACGGACATGAGTAGGGGAACCTGTTGTACCTAGGCCGGTTTTTTAGAAATATATTTTTTATTGTGATTTGACGTGCAGCACACAAATCATATTTGCATATTTTGAAATGTCAATTATTTGGGTACTCACCAAAAAAATATCAGAAATGTACATTTAATACTTACATAATATTTTTAAATTAAAAAAAGAATGGGAAATGAGGCCAAGGTACAACAGTACCAGTAACAGGCCAGTATTACGTTGTACCTAGGACACATTGAAATTTGGGGGTAATTTAAGCAAATTATCAAGTTTTGTTAACTAAAATCATTTTATTTGATTTATTACAGTACACAGTATTATTACAGTATACAGTATTTAACAAAACATTTTAAAAATTCTCAAATGATCAAAATTTAGAAATGATCAAAATTAAAATAATATTCATAGCTTTTTTTATGCTTTTCAAACAAAATATTTAAACAAAAACAACTAACTTTGGCCACCGTTTCGTTACATCACATCGCTGCGCCTGCCAAACTCCATATGTGTATTTTGATGTTAAAAAAAAATAAATCTTGTGTCCCAAATAAAAAAAAAAAGTTTTCCAAAATCTCACAAAAGACACATGTGGAACTTGGCAGGCGCAGCGACGATATCACATAATATAATATAGCAAATCAATATACCTATATAGCATAGCAAATGGAAAACAAAATATTGAAACAATTATCTTTACCTGTATATAAATTATTATTTCTCTCTTAAATTTTAATCAGTCATTTGGACTAGCTATTATAAAAACACTATCAATAATGTAGATATATTATTTAGCCTTAAGCATTTAGTAGAAATCCCAGTACTTCTGTATCTCTGGAACATAATAAATTTCTCTGTTCTTGTTAACTTTTTGCGGGGTTTTAATTTTTTCGACAATGTCACTCATCGGGTACAGATTTAAATCCTCTTTTTCAGGCCATTTCCAGTTTTTAAGTGATTTTTGCATCGATTTCAGTAATACACCCTCTTCAGATATTGATTCTACCTTTCCGACAAAATAGGAACCTTCATATACAAATATAACATAGTCTTCAATATTGTAATTTTCTTTATTAACATGTTCAGCCTGCAGATTCTCATCTTCGCTGTCATTGTCGGAGGCACCTTCAGATGTGTCACTCGGAGAATAGTTGGTAGAATCTTCACTGGTTTCTGTTTCGGATAGAATTCTTCTTTTTATCTTTTTTGCATTATTGAATCTGTTTTTATTCACAAACCTATTTTTTTCAAAAGATTGATGGACTCTGTTTGATTAAATTTAGTTGAAACATGTTTTTTAGCTTTTATATTTTCTATTTCTTGCTTTTCTGATGTATCGGTCAAAATTCTGGATCTTCCTTTTTGTCTTCCTCTTCGTGTTTCTTTACGAGGTTCGGCTTTTGGGTGAGGGCGTATTATAGCCGGCGATATCAAAGTTGGCGATGTTCCGTCTATAACTTCGGAACCTGAAGCTGTCGGCTGACTAATAGCCACCTGATCAATTCTGGTAGGTGATTTTTCGGTAAGTGGTTCAGAATAGCATGCGGGCATAAAATCAGCATCTGTGTAGATGTTTTCATTTAAAGGATGGAAACCAGTTGAACTAAAAGCTTTGCAAATATTGTTTGGTGTGAAGGCAAGAGGAAAAGCTTTTCCCACTAAGCCAGCAATATCATATATAGTTAATGGTTTTCCCACATGTCCTGGAGACATTAGTAACTCGTTAGCCACTGTATTAAAATAAATCTTGAAAGGCCCAAAAACTGACTTGTCTAGTGGTTGCATATGGTTACTAGTATGTGGATGTAGAGTAATAAGCTTTACACCATTATCTTTGGCCAGTTGTATTGCCGATACTGAAATATGACTTTCATGATTGTCCATTAAGAGAATGACAGGTCGTTCTTTGGTAGGCTTTGCATATTTGATAAAATGCTGGAGAAATATCACAAACATGGACTCATTTGACCAACCGGATGGATTGGCGCTTCCAATACTGCCTTCAGGAGCTCCAGTTATCATAAAATCTTTAAAGTTTACACGGGGGAATATCAACATGGGTGGAATAAAACCACCACCTGCATTAATAGCCGCTATCATTGTAACCGTCGTTCCTCTTTCAGCGCTAGTCATTGACCCAACTTGTTTTACGCCAAGAGGTGCTAATATCTTTGGAGGAACATGGACAGTGGACAATCCAGTTTCGTCTAAATTCCAGATGTCAGTCGCATTTATGTCAGAGGGACAATGAGAAAGGACTTTCTTAAAATTGTCGAATGTTAAACTCACAGTATGTTTATTAAACGCCGAAGAGCGAGCCAAACTAGTAGCTTCAGGCTTTCTCAAAGACAATTCGTTTTGGTATCGCTGCCTAAATAATCGCAGCCAATAATCGCCAGCCATTTTTTTGTATCCCAACTCTTTGGGTACTTTTTTCCATTCGCTTTTGCAAATTGGTATGCAAGTATTTTCACGTCTTTTAGCGTCAATCCAAATTGCAATTGGGCTGCGTCTTTAATATAGTCAACCAGAGTACGTTCTTCGGTGCGATCAAAAACTTGATTAACTAAAAGGTTTTGGTGTAACTCGCTTACATCCTTACCTATTTCCAAACAGTGCTTTAAATGACGACGCAAAGTTGTTCTTGGTAATCCAAAATGTTTAAAAGCACCGAAAGTGGAGATTTTTTTCTCCTTAATCATTTTAATGGCATTTGTCAGATCATCCATATTAATAGATGTCCTTTTCTTGTTCTCTTTACTTCTCGGCATGATTTCTGAAATAATAAAGATATTTAATTAGGAATATTATTACGTAAATGTGAAATAATTTAATAAAATATTCTCCTGGCCAAAGTACAACATCCAGCTGTACCTTGGCCACTGGCCAAGGTACAGCTGATCGACAGTGACCGAGGTACAACACTACTCCAACTTCACTAAAACGGTGGATTTTATATAGTTTAGAGGTTAAGTATCTCGTAAGTTTTTTATTGTGTTGAGACTTGTTAAATCAAAGAACCGATAGCATATAACAGTTAAGTGACTATTAGAAAACTTTTAAATCTATTAGACTTCAAAATATATTAAAAATACTTACTTTTTCACACAAAAAAGTTTCAGCGTCGATAACAACAAACACCGGCTTAATGGCGGTATGCGACTAACTTCACATTGAATAGTCTGTAGTGACGTATCGAATACCATAAACAGTAGAATTTAGTATCGCGCGAATATTTGAAAACGAGCCCAGTGGTCTAGGTACACATAGTGCCAAGGTACAATAGGTTCCCCTACTCTCCAACTCAAACAATGAACCCGCTTTGAACATGGACGGTCTAATTTCGACTTACAATTTTCATATTGTATAAGATAACACTAATTTTATTATAATAAATAATATAATACACAAGTGAGTACTGAATCATTGTTTATTTTTTTTAATTATCTGGATGACATTCAGTCAGGGGAGATTTACAGAAAATGTATCTTTGAAAACCGTAAACATCATTGTTAAATGTTATATTTAATAGTAACATTGTAATATATAATGTGGTAAAAAGTGTTGTTGCTGTTAATAGTAATTTCAAACCCTTATAACCTTGCACTTAAAATGTCTTAATTCTAAAATTTGTCATCTTCCAACGAAACCTTTTAACTAAGTAGGGATCTGTTTGTTTGAGTTTACTTGTCACTCAGGGTACTCTTGTCTAGAGGTCTCATTTAATAATTTAAAAACATTGTTTTATAATTCAATGGGTTATTTATTTAATGGTAATTATAAACACCAAACATTGTCTTAATTGCGGTCATATTCGAGAAGAAACTGGTTTTCAATCTTTTTGTAAAGCTCAAGGCTTCTTACTCAGCTTCAGTCAGTTAGTTTGGTTTAGGATATATCAATGTTACATTTTCGTATAAAAGTGTTTTAAATTAGTATGCATTTCTCGGTAGATAAATGATAAACTCATATGCTTTGAATTACTTCTTTTATAAATAATTAAAAACTTATCAATAGCGATGCGTGGATTACTTAAAAAGATAAATTAAACCTTTTACAAAATTGGATTATATTCATATTTAACACCTTATATTTTAAATATTATATTCAATGTTGCAATTCAGTACTTACCTTCCAATAATGTAGAGTAGATCATATGACAGTCGCAGTAAACACTCCAGTTGAGAAGAACTCATGTGTGTGACATGAGACAACAGATAATATTGAACAAACAATAGAATGAGGCATTCGGACAAAGTAGGGCTTATAAAGTGAGTGTTTTATATCATTTTAAGATTAAAAAATAAATATCATAGTATATAAAGTAATCAAAAAATGAAACAAATAGAACTAAAAATCCTAACATTAAAATCCTAATTACTAATTATCACTTTAGAACGACAACTATGTTTAAACATAATACTTTCTTTGCGTCTTTTAAAAGTTCAGCCTTCAAACCTTGATAAACAAATATTGATTGATGAGTGATTGATTGGTTTCGAATTAAGTTAAGAGTAGGAATCGAACTTAGCCGTCTGTGTTGACACCATAAAACAATACCACCCCAAAACAGTACAATATTAACAATATTATTGTAATATAACAACCAATGCGATAGTAGTTAAGTGGAACACGGTTTAAGTTATACCACGATAATGTGTTTAGAGAAACCTAAAGTTGACAAGTTAGACTTGACGATCTGATTAGCTGAGCTTCAACTAACATTTATCATTGTTAGTTAGTTAACATTATCATTATCCCGGCCGTGGGTCCGTCTGTTCGTGTTAATAATATTTTCTATACTTTGAAAGTTTGTATATATAAATATTTTTTCCACAATAATACGAAAACTATTAATTTATCTTTATTTAATGTATCAAAGCCATTGTTGTGACAATACATGAGGTAAAGCATTGTATTATTTTAGTTATTAGTTTATTTGATGTATTCCTCTGCTCCCTTCCACGTGAAGGAACTGTCGAAAATCTAAAGAAAAATAACAATATATTATTATTAGTTATAAAATGATATAAGCACTGTTTTAAATAAATTAATTCAGTAAATTATATTACCGACTGATATAAGGTACAACGTAACAAGTTAAAAGTACGTATAAATGATAAGAAAAATATAAGAGAAAATAAGAGATTAAATGAAAACTCGCGCTTCTGAGAGTCCTTGTTCTTCACGGCTGAAAAATTAAAAAAATAAATATACAAAACGAGAATTATTAAAAATATTACACACAAAGCGTATAATATTTTTAATATTTTAATATTTTTTATTCTCATAATATTTTGTTAAAGTATTAACTTTGTATAATTAATATTAGAGGCGTTAAACGTTTTCTCTGAAGCTACTTTTATCACAAATAATAAATAGTGAAAGATTGAATTGAAAGATAAATAAAAACAATAAGAAAAAACGCAAAAGAAATAGATGCCCTATTGGAATCCAAGAGACTGATAATGATGAATGGAGAGAAGCAAATCAATTATTAATTAATCTATAAATTATATTTATTGATTTAAGTTACGTATAAATGAATTTATATATTATTGTTAAAATTTGGTCATAAAACAATGTAAATTAATAAAAAAACACCTTCATTTAATATTATTAATAATAATAATTAATAAATGTTTTCAGATTATTTGTTTTTGTAAAATGGATAAGTATATTTTAGATTATAAATTAAATTGTCTTTCTATTACAGTGTAAGTTAAAATTAGAAATTATTTATCTTTCCACCCCGCGTTATATCACTTTCTGTATGTTAATTATAAAAAAACATGTTTCCTCGTAAATCATATCTTCAGTGTTTCTCGAAATATTCTTTAAACGAGAAAAATCTTAAAGCTGCGTTAAACATTCATATCTGTGACGGTTTTAAGATAACGTTATTTTCACACTAAGTAACATATAAATGTGTAATTTCAGCATGCGGTGGTTTGGGACTTCCTTAAAAAAAAAAAAAAAAAAAATCAAAATATCTTTATTCAAGTAGGCATTTACACGCACTTTTGAATCGTCAATTATTACAATACAAAAAAAGGTCAGTGTAGTCCGTCCGTAAGCAAGCTACCACCGGCTCGGAATGCTGCTCTGTTGAGAAGAGCCGGCCAGAAACTCAACAGTTGCTCTTTTCAAAAGAAATATAACAATAGGTGATGTATATTATAATATAATATAAATCCTGCAAATGATTCAACAACTTGAGTTCCACATATTTCGATCCACTAAAAACTCTTGAACGTTATAATAAGCTTTATTTAACAATAAACTTTTGATTTTAGATTTAAAACTAAGAAATGGAAGGTCTAAGATATCTTGTGGAACTTTATTATATATGCGTATACTCAAACCCATGAAGGATTTATTAACTTTTTGAAGCCGAAACTTTGGCGTTACGAGTTTGTTTTTATTTCTCGTATTTATCGCGTGTCTGTCACTGTTTTTTATATAACTATTTAAATTTTGACGTTTATATAAAATGTTATTAAATATGTATTGGGAAGCGACTGTAAGAATACCTATTTCTTTAAAAACATCTCTCAGAGAATCTCTAGCTTTTAAGTTATAAATAGCCCGCACAGCTCTTTTTTGTAAAATAAATATAGAATTAATTTCGACAGCACTGCCCCATAATAAAATACCGTAAGATAAAATACTGTGAAAATAACTAAAATAAACAAGACGAGCCGTATTTATGTCCGTTAATTGTCTAACTTTTCTAATTGCAAAGACGGCGGAGCTGAGTTTGGCTGCGAATGTTGAGAGATGGGGGTTCCACTGGAGCTTTCTATCTAATGTTAAACCTAAGAATTTTGTTGAGTCAATCAATTCTAACACTTCATTGTTAAGGAGCAAGTTACAATTTTTACTTTTTACATTAGGAAGTGTAAACTCTACGCATTTAGTTTTCTTAGCATTTAACACTAAATTATTAATTTCGAACCAATGCAGGACTCGTGACAAAGTAAAATAAATCTCAACGTAATCACGGAGTTACATTTTTACTGCCCGTGCTTTTAACCTGTCAACATATTTATATGTTTCTATTTTCTGTTATAATACAAAGAGTTCTTGTATAATCATCTACACAATGAGATAACTAACTGAAAAACAATATTTGTAAGTTTATTTCATTTTTAAACATTTATATATTAACCCTTTATAACTAATCACTCGTCGGGGCGACGACGTGCCACTTGACGAAATTCGAAATCACCTACTTCGCTCCGTCCCCTGACCTTGAGTCTTTCATTACCTTCCTAATTTGAGTAAACAGTGCAGCCCGTGACACTATTGGGTCCACGCGCATCATAGGACGTGCTCTGTGACCTTTTCGTCGTCAGCTGGACGAAGGTTTAGTAATAACAACAACTTTATTGTTACGGTACGTACATTAATAAATTCTTATATTTATTGTTTTACATATTGTAGATCTGCTTTTTATCGATAAATGTAGAATAGTATTTATTACATTTCTAATTTAATTTATTGGATTGATTTAAATAAAAAGTTTAATGCAAAATTTAGTAGTAAGTAAATTTTTGGTTCGGTTTAGATACACGGTACGGAGAAATGTAGAGATGTTTTCACTTTTTTATATTTGTTTTAGATGGATTTGAGGAATCAAGAGGATCAGATTCGTCATTGGCTGGAGTCAGCATCGGAAAGCGAATCGAAGGAGAGATCTGACAGCTGAACATCGGAAACGGACGACATTTTAGAGAAATATATTAGTTTCATTTAACGCCAAATCCAACGAAGCTGTATTTTTATTGTCAACTATTCGTGATCAACCTATTATTAATGAAACGACATGAAAACCAGAAATAAAACATTTTTATAATAGCACATAAGGTGCAGTGGACACTGTCAATCAAATGCGTGCAAATATAAGCTCTAACCGGGAAACCAAGAGATGGCCGGTGTGTAACTTTTATAACATTCTCAATATATGTTCTATTAATTCTTACGCTATTCATGTCTGTAACAACATAAGAAATAAGAAAAAGCCAATGACTGGGGGCGATTTTGTAATGAAGTTAAGAGATCAGCTAATGGAACCCTGGCTTCGGCAACGATAACAGACCGTGGGTTTGGGGCGTAATATAAGGGTCATGATTGAGCATATTCTTGGCGAATCTTCAACAATAGAAGCTCCTGTTCCTTCTTCGTCAAACGCGCGTAAAATTTGCTACCTATGTCCATCAAAGGCCCGGAGAATGACCAAGCACCGTTGCATCAGATGTAGAAAAGCTGTTTGTGGTCCACATAATGTTGGTATGTGTGGTCACTGTGTAAATTGATATTATAACATTAATTAGTACTTAATTTGTTCATTATAATCCTTACTTTTGTGCCATGAAACAAGTTCCTATCTTAATTAAATATTTCTTATTATATTTCATTGTTTTATTCCGTAGTCCGTTGGACGAAGGTGTAGTAATAATGTAACAATGAAAACAGTTTAGTTATCTAGGGTTAAAAAACATCTCGAAATGAAAATTTTTCTCAGATTTCAAATTGAGTTAAAAATTAAACGATAATTCGTTTCATTTTAAACTCAAAAGAAATATTTTTAATGCCTAATTTTTCTGTTTCTGACATAAAATATGAGCAATTCGGATAACAGTCGAAAGCCAACGCCGTGCATAATATTTTTAAAACTGTCACATTATTTATTCAAAAACAGTCATTGTGGATTCAGTTAATACAATTCAGTGAATGATTTGTTCATGAAATGTTAATTTAACTTCGAATTACATTGACTTTTTTATAACATTGGTTTGATTCGTTATTTAATAACTCTTTCTATAAATTCCCTGTAACTTTATAGTATACTTTTTCTTATTTCTGTTCAGAGGAAGAATCTTCAAGATCTAATGCTGTGTGTGTCTTTGTGTGTGCGTGCGTGTGCATGCGTGTGCGTGCGTGTGCGTGCGTCTAAAGTCTAGCTCACAATGTCGCACTGGGTATTATATCCTCCACGCTGTACCAAACATAAGTAACTCATTCTATGCTTGCATTGTATTGAAAAATACATAGATTATACTTAGTAGTAATTGAAAATAGTGCAACTAGAATATCATTATGCGGATGTGAACAATTAGCTTAAATGCGTGTATAAATAATATAAATAACACATAATATAATACACTTAGTATACCGTTGAATATTCCACAAGTACTAAACTAGTTATTTTCCACCAGAAATTATTTATCCAGTATTTTGTCATAATTAATGACAAAAAGTGTGTAGATAATACGATTTACACAATATGTGTTAAACTTGTGAAATTAGCCTACGAGAGATTAAGGTAGCTATAGAGTATTAGAAGTATTAGGATAAAGTGTAAGGATTCTTTATCGTGACACATTTTTCTCAACATCGAGTTTCATATCACAACGATCTTAACACTAAACCTACCGACAATTCTTGTATACCTGTTCCTACTGCACGCCGTCAAACTGACCGGTAATTAAAAGTTATTTTATTATATAACGCAGGTAATAATGGAAATAACTAAAAGTAAATAGTGAAGAAAATATTATATGCATATTCTAAGAAATGTCATGTAATTTGATAACGATATTATAACGATTAAAAAAGTGTAAGTTTTACAAAAGTTTAAGAACGGTCAATTTGACCGGTGCTTGGTAGGTTTAGTGTTAAAGAAGTTTTACTTCAATAAGATTAAAATAAGTACGCTAAATGAAATAGGCCCTACAATTTTCGAAACCAAATGGACGAAGATTGAAACAATGATAATCAATCTTAAACTATTAAAAAAATACATTTCTTGTGGAATGAAGTTTCAACATTTATATGTAAATATAATTATAGTGTTCTTAATTAAAATAGGTTTTTAATTAATTCAATGTACTAAATAAATTGAGGATCCACAGGATTAGTTATCGGTAAACTATATTACAACAAACTTTTTACAAACTTTTTACAATATACTTATCTTTGTATTTCTATCATGAATTTGTGTGAATTTGTATTATATTTTACTTACAAACATATTACATTCCATATGATTTATAAAAGGAATGAAACATTCTCTTTACTGGTACTACCTCGTTGTAGGAAATAGAACAGACTATCAAGAATCTTATTTAAACTTTTTATGTAAAGTTTAGATAAGGTATTAGTAATAGATAGTTGTATTATCTTGATAATAATATGAAATCAATCTTCGGTTTGTGTTATTCCACGTTATATTAAAATTCATTTATTAAAAAACTTATGTTCGAAGGTTTTTATCTGGAACAAGGTAATTTAAGTTATTAAGTTAGATATGTTGTTCTTGAGACATTATTAGATACTTTGTCGAATTTTAAACAGATGTAACAATTTGTCGTATCCTATTGACCTGTAGGGTTTAGTAGTTGTAAAAGTAATGTTATGTACAGTATTTTATGTCCATATTCCTAACCTATATATCATATTTAACCATAACCATAATTATTAGTACCAGGTTCAAATTTATATGTACCGTTGGTCATACAGACAAGTTATCACACATACAATGTCCACTGCCAAATATATTATCTGCAAAGTGTAATGTAGTGGGCAAATACATGTTTAAATTATTTCAGTATCAGCCAAATATGATTGTTTGGTTTTATAAAATTTTGATGCGATTTCAATTATTTTACTTTTTAGTAAATATTACTAAGAAAGTCCTGCTTGTTTGATATATTTTTATCCCTCAATATTATTTAAAAATTCAAATATAAGAAGTGAGGCTACTGCCATATATCTACTACTAAGATAGGAAATATAAATGTCTCATCCTACTTATACTATTTATACGAATGTAATATATTATTACACTTCTCCAGGTAATGTCTTGATCCAAATCGTTTTATCTCTTTCATTAAACAAAGATGACGCGGTTTCCTTACCGAGTATCGACGACACCTGTGTCGAGTTGGAAAACGACTCTTTTATTTTAGTAACTAATATATATTACTCGTAATTATCTCATTTTATTCACGTTCTTTTAACATATAGAAAATAACCTCCATTATTACAATATTAGACTCGGTTCGTATAATGTGAGAAGAGAATTCCTTTTGAATAGAGATTTATTGGACCGAGGAGAGGACATAAAGATAACAAATGAAAGAACAGAAGGTTTCTTCAATGTTTTATTGTTTTCATTCCTCAAAATATTTTAAATTATTAACTTTAGAGAAATATAAAGATAAATCTTTATCGTGAGTCGTGAGTTATTAACTTTGAAAATGCCTGATGCATAACTTTCTTTTGTATAAACTAGAAGACGCTAGGTCCCTTAGCAATAGACACGTACTATATGAGATGAATAATTACTGAGAAACACGATCACACAGATAAGAAAATAATTGGTTTTGAAATCATACTTATAATAAATCAATTCACGCCTCTCTTCTGTGTGAAGATGACATCAGTTTGGTATGAGATGTGTTGAAAATAATTATAATTGAATTCTACCACTCATGTCGTATTATTAATACTTTAATACAAGGATTATATCATCAAAAAATAGTTTTTTACATTTTAATAAATTATGTTCATATATTGGAAAGAAACTTAAACAAAAAAGCGGTAAAGTTTAAAACCTATAAAAATATAATTTTAACAATTGTTCTGTCTCAAATAGCAGTGAGCAAAGCTATAATATAATATCGTTGTTATATACGATACAAAATCTAATAATCATGATTTTTATTGCTTGGGAAATCTTATTCGGTGTTTGGGACTCCATTCAGTTTTATTTATAAGATTAGAATGGTCTTGTAAGTACACAGCCAAGTTATTATGGTTCTTTTATAATTTTTTAAATATTACTTTATTTATATTTCATTAAAAAATATATTATTACAGAGGCTCGCTGACTAAATAATACCTCTTTATCTCCAGTGACTTCAACAATGATTTATCTGTCACTTCTGAATTGAGCTTAAAATGTTATCTTTCAATAAACTTGCATGCTCCATAAGGATTTGGGAATATTGATTTGTAATTATAATTAGATCTATAGTTTTATTGCAATTTAACCCTAAAAATTTTATATAATTTTTCCCTTCAAATCTGTGACAATATCTTTAAGACTTTCTCGCTCATAGTCCAGTTTTCTAAAGATAAATGACTATATTCCCGTCCAGTAGAGCATTTGTAACAAATGAATAAAATTTTTCCTCTTTATAAATAGTATTAGTACCTATAACATTTTTTTTTTTTTTTTTTTTATACTTTCTAGGTTAATGCTTGACTACATTCCACCTGATGGAAAGTGGAAATGTAGTCTTAGATGGTAAAGCGCATTAACTTAGTAACCTATTCACTCTTCTCTTGAAGACGCCCACATTGTATTCGGAAAACATCATCAACATCGTAAACCTAAAACAAATTTAACCTATTTTAATAAGTATATATATATTTTTTTTATGCTGAATAGTAATTCCAGCTAATGTATGTAATATCCACATTTCGTGACAGACACGTGTTGTCATTAATTATTTAACAACATAACCACAATTGAATACACCCTCTTATATAAAATGATTAATTTTTAAAATATCATAAATATAATAAATGCTGTGTCAGTGTTATTGATTGACAAACGTCTCAACTACAATAAACTGATGATGATGGATGGATGAATATAATAAACATGTGTCAAACAGCACAATATAAAAAAATACTTAATTGTCATTCTCTTGTCAGCTGTCATTTTTGACATTTGTGTCACCACCTTCGCCCTCCTTAACTCGTACAGTAAGGGAGAAGGACAGTGATATAATCCTATGGAAATTAAGAACAAACATTAAGTCTTAATTAGTTCTAGCATAATCCGTTTTATATATAGCGGTCTTAAATTGGTTTGTATTAAACATTCTATATTTTTAAATGCTTTTACTATATAACCCGGTTTTACAAATATTCATATTCCAGACCTACGAACAAAGGCGTGAGTTTTAAGAGCGATTGGAGCTTTTCTCTTTATAATTGGAATGAAAATTCCCCGTTGTATGTTTCAATGAGAATTTAATTTGAAATGAAAATATAATGCTTCTTTTTACAATATTATTTTCGTAACAAATTACCATTCAATTTTCATTATACATTTTATTCTTTATGATTAACAAGGACTCGATAAAATTTAATATCTCATTATATTATCTTAATTTAAAGCATCAAAGCAGTGAGAACTTTCCAATCTTCTGTCATAATATTCTGAGAGGTGACAATAAATAGAGATGTCTTACTACTTTTTAAAAGCTATTACTCCATATTCACACATGTTCACGTTTCACATTTTTATTTTTAATAGTAGTTACTTAAAGTATCGAGCGTCCATTACCATCGATCCGACACACACACACACACACATGAACGCACGCACGCACACACTCACACACACATTCATTGATGACATTGATGACATTGATGTTTTTATGATTTATATATAACATAAATATTTCCTCGGAAAGCAAAATATTGTTTACATAATGTTTTAGATAATTTATGATCTATATTATAGCTTATAGCTAGATACTGTTATTCTTATGACAGAAGAAGTTATTAGAGATAATTTCGCGACTATCTTCAAGTTATCTCTTATCATAGGCTTACAGCGGGAACGTACAAGATACAACTTGTAAAGTTAGTAATTAGTTCGTCGCGTTCTTAGCTTACTAAGTACGGTTGGCAAATTGAAGGAACATGTGACCATTTTTTTTACCGTAGTATTCTTATTATTAGAGAATAGATTTATAAAATTTATGAAAGTATATTTTTTATATATATTTAGTATTTACGCAATTAACATTTAAAATTAATCTAAAAAATCCGAAAAAGTCAGTGCGTGTGAAATAAATTAAAAGTGAAATTGAGTGAACGATCTCTGAAAGATTAATCTCTAATAAATGAGTGACGAAGTTCTTTGAGAGTTGTTAATAAAGTTTTAATTGTGTTCCATACTTCGTAATTTCAGGCTGCGTTGTTAGTAATGGTGATGAGGTTTTTCCTTTGATCGTCTTATTCCTTAGAGGTCTTGTTATTCTCTACCTGAAAAGAAATATTCTACATTTTTGCTTACTTTGTTAACAATTTTTCTTCAACTTTGTCAATGTCATTTAAAAAACCAACTAATTTAATAGTATTTTTATTGAAAAAATTTAAAGTTAGTTCTTTTTTTATTAACTTAAATCTAAGGGTTTGTTATTTTAATTTTTCTTTAAGTAGCGGTAATAATATTTAACTTATTTTACGCTATTATATAATAGGAAATACTACAAAATTAAGTGAATATTGAATTATTATGAATATGACGCTTTAGTCAATATTAAATAAAATATTAAATAAAATCTCTTGCTTTCCTTCGGAACCGTCCAAATAGAGTCTGAGAAACAGCTATATTATAATTTAAATACTTTTATTACCCGTTACTTATAAATTTAGTATACAAAAAGAGAAATATCCTAAACTTCCTAAATCTAATAAACTTGACTTACGACTATCTCAGAATGGTCGATGTAAAAAACCTCACATTTATTTTAATAATAATCTTACTTGGATAGTATGTATAAAAATATAAAGATCCAAAACTATTAAAATCTAATAAAATTTTACCGATGACAATCTCAGAATGGTCGGAATTGATATATTATATATATTAAAATTGAAGTAAAATGAATGCCAATATTATAACATTTTAATGAATGCAAACAGATATCAAGTTACTTTAGAGTCATTTTGTTATGAGCTGGCACTATCTAAAAATATTAAACATGTACATTATTTGAATCATTTGTAAAATGGTTTATTTAAAAGACAAGCAAACATTAAATAAGAAATAGGAAAGCAAATTTTATCAATGCTTAAGAACAATAGTATAACAAAAGTTATCATTAGATGGTATAAAGTTATAAATGAGTTACTGAAAGTTAAGTTCTTTATAAACTTTTAATTGTATTTGATACTACACGACTTTTGTAAACTTCACCAATTAGTATTTTGATATTGTTTTGTTTTGTTAGCAATGTTATTAAGTTACATTTACTTAAATTAAATTTCTATGAATATTATATAATAATACCGTACTCTATAGTCATGTATTAAAAATATATTTATTTGACTTATTTCATTTGCCTTCTAACGAAATATCGCTATGACGGTACCTTCAATGAGGCATTCCAAACCCTCCTTTTTCCTACCTACTCTCCTTTAATCCCCTGACACCTCAAGGGTGGTAACGCATCTATAATTCTATAGGGTAGCAGTCAATACTCCTCATTTCGCTACTTATCCTTAAATGACCAATCTGTTCTTTTTCTGATATATAAATTTAAAAGGCAATAAAGTTTTATTTTAAAAATTTGATTTCCAACTAATAATGTTCCTCAAAAATATTAATAATAATTGTATATATATGTATAAAACATAAGTAATGAACAATATCATTATAATTAATTCCACTTAATTATCATATACTCATTAATTAATCTCAACACACAATCGTCCATGATTATAAGAACCACCTTTATTGTGTTTTGTTTACTCCGAAATAAAGGTGAAACCGTAAAAGGTTGACTTGGTCCCAAACCACATTACACTGAATATTCATCACCATTGCGGAATTAGTTTTACTATTCGTGATGTGTCCCACATTGTATATTGGAATCTTAATTAAATAAGTTGTTAAATAGAAATTTCAACTATTATTTTTAACTGCTGTGAGGCTAAAATTTAGTGAGTTTTAAATAATGTTACATTATAGAATGATAGGAAAAATAACACAATTCATATTAAAAACATATGTTATTATTTGGCTTATATATTGATTGGTTTCAACCATATTTTATCAAATGTTGCAGAAATAGAAAAGTCCACGTTTCAACTAAAGGATCATAACACAGTATGAAACTATAGTTCTAGTATATACCAGAAAAAATACAATTTTTGTCACAACTTTATATGGAATGAATGAATGTACTACTAATTTAAATAGTAGTGTTTAAAATAATACATCTGACTATATGATCTACACTCAAAATATTATTAATAATTATAAGAATAAAAATATTTAAAAATTGTTTCTGCTAACGTATTTTCAGTAGGTAGAGTATAATTTATTTTGCTCTGATATATTAGATCGTATAATAATATTAAAATCCACAGAGGGGAAAATGGAATCCAGAATGGAGATAAGGTCGCGTAAATTATTTCCCGTATTTCGGCCGGTGAGAGTGGTACGAGTATATTATAAATAAAATGAATAATAATGCAACCACCTTATATTATAAAACCTTTATGTCTTCGTTTGTTATTTAAATAAAAAATGCTTTCACATATTCTTATACACAAAAAATGTTGAAAATGATTTTCCTAATACGTTTTAAATACTTTTAAAACCGAATGGAGTGGTCCAACAGGTGGTAATCCAGCCGAAGTAGTACTGAGACTACATCCGTCGACAACAACTTATCCAGATCCTACTACGAGATAGAATCTTTCTACAGCTGAGATTGGTGAGCAATATAATCCTGCAATTCAAGTTATTGGATAACTTAAGAAAATAATATCATCAAGATTTTTACTTAGGAAAAAAGGATTTAGTTCGAATATTTGTTATTTGCGACAATCTTAAGTAAGCAAAAATAAATAATATAACAATAATATGAAGTGGAAATGGAATACTTTTACTGGCTAAGTCCTATATTGCTATCATTTCCTTCATGCAGAACTCAGTACCCGACAGTCATCACCTACAATCACACAACGCACATCATCCAATGGTCTGTATGTAGTGATATTTGTATTGTTCGTTACAGAACGGAGTAAAGTAACTGATTGTCCACCAGCAGAAGTAGTTTTGCGACGAAACACTTCGATAACAGCATCTGAAATAACAATTGCCATTATAGCCTTAACCAATATGGGTCAGTATACCTAAGTTCTTCCAGAGCAGTGTGCAGATACATCGTCATAAAATCACTTAAGTACAATGAAATTGTGTAGATTTCTATTCACCTTATATAATACATAATCCCGCTTGGGATTAACAAGTCAACAGAAGAAACGGTGCTACACGAGCTGCTGGAATGTCCTAAACACTTATTAGCTTCATTGGACGAAGAAACACATCTGGAAACAAATTTAGACACAGAATCAATAAAATACATTTTGAAAATATATATACTTGAAGAACAAAAAAGGAAGTAGTTAAAATAACAATGAGATAATATAAATTTAAGCAAACAAGATATATTGACAGAATAATGAAATTATATCACCCCAAATATACAAATTAGATTAAGGAAATAGATAGGAAAATTAATAAAAAACTGTACTAAAAATAAACATTATTACTTATTAACAAAAGTACACATATACTTAATTTTTTTACTTTAATAAATATAAAAAATAGTAATTCTAAAGTAGAAGTACCTTAAAGTGTAATATAAATATAATAACTTGTGAACTCTGTACTCATGTAGAAATGGTAAGATACAAGTAATAAGAAAAGTAAGAATTATATACGTTATCCATATCAAAAGGATTGTGTAATAAAGTAGAAATATAAATACTTAACAAGACCATAAAAGGCGTGAGGAACATGGGGATTAAAAATAGTTATTTTATATAGAGTACTAGGTTCATTAGATTTAAAAATTATTAAGCAAAGGAGAGTTAATATTTTAATAAAAAAATAAACTTTGACAATATAGAAAAGTAAATTAGTTTCTTAACAATATAATTTTAAAATATAATAACTATTATATATTTTATTCTTCATTGGTTAACTTCAAATACCAAAAAATATTCTAAAGAACACAATAGGTTTAATGTATAAATAAATATAAACGATTTTATTGAGGTTAAGATCAAAAAGGATATTGGCTTAGCTTTTACTGCAAAATGTTTTAAAATTTTATCGTTAAATATGACCTTATCTGTTAGAGTTGTAAAACTACACCGTATACAATTTTTACAACAGTGTTAGAACACAAATAAAGACTTGGATTTATTTGTTTTTTAAAATTTGGAGTTTTATTTTTGTTTTTTTTCCATTCCACTGCAGTAAAAATGTATTTTATCATATATATTTTATTGGTAATTAATTTCACTCAGCTTTTGTTTACTCAATGATGCATATATTATTGAGTTTCAGTATTCATTATTATTTATAAAGAATGTATTTATTTTGTATTCACTAATCTCTTTTTGTAACTTTACCTTGATTAATGGGATAATTAGTAATATTATTAATATATTTATATATGTTCAAATCAGATATATAAAATACAGAAATAAACATTCAAATTTCTCTTTCATTGCAATAACATAATCAGTGTTTCAACAAAATGATTTGATATGTATAGTAAGTTATTATTATTTGCAGTTATATTTCCACACACTGGAATTTGAGTACTGAATTAATAAAAAATTACTATTATAATATTAAATATTAAGTCACTTATGAGTGAGTATCAATCTACAGTTATGCCATAGTTTTACTATAGGTTATATAATTTTATATAGTTGTATATTGTAAGCCAAAATTAAATCGTCCATATTCAAAGCGGAGTTCATTGTTTGTGTTGGAGTGGTCGTGTCGGTCTGATCGGATAGTGACAAACACTGAGACACACAGACGTATAAAATACTAAGGAAGTGAGATACTGTATTGTGGTCTTTATATACATGTATGGATCTTATCTTTATAAAAATCTATTAGCAATTCCTGAACCGATTATTTTTAATTTCTTAGGGGTCTGTCATTTTAAGGTCACATGTGTTTATAAGCTTTTAAAGACACGTACTTTCTTATTTTATAAACGAAATGAGTTGGCTACGTTGTTTATATAAGATGAGGTTTAATTGAATTATCTTTAGTTAGATTAAGATACCAGTATATTGTAGGTATACTCCTCGTATCCTCTATGATTTTTTCTATATTTATCCGACTACTATATGTGTAATGTGAAAGTTTGTTTGTTTTATTGTTTGTCTTTAATAATGAAAAAATAATGAATTATGCTGTATCAACTTTTTCACTCAGATATCTCGTATACATAACAGGATGACTTCAAAATTGAAGTCTTAATACAAAATGAAATAAAATTTCACTTTTCAAAATAAACTGTTCCAAAATGGCTACCGATTCCTTAATAAATAAAACATAAACGTTCTATTTTTGAAATGTAAATGAATATGAATAAATATAAATTTATCGAATAAAACCTTGGATTTCATAGCAAAGAATGAACACAACGGATATGGAATGAAAGGAACGGTTTAAGGGAATCGAATACGTCCCGGAAAGTGTTATTTTTATTGCTTCCTCATACATTTTATCTTATGTCTAAAAAAAAGGATATCAATAGAAAGAGCATTGTCACGGTTCGTTCAAGGACTTACATAAAGTTGCTTGAGTAATATTTATTTTGTCTCCAAGAATAACAGTAGCTTTTCGTTAGAATTTTAAATAAATGTATTACAAATATTACTTCTTAAATTTAAACTTTTATAATTTTTTTATTTCCTTTAGCGAAAAAGATGTCAAGTGTGTATTCAATTTATATACTTATACTTTAAAGTTGTATATTAATAAATAAAGTTTATTTTAATTACATAAATATTAAGAAACATAGCAACTTATAAATTATGTAGAACTAGTTCTAAACAATTTATAATATTGGAAATATTTTAACTTCATATATTGATAATTTCATCAAGGGGTATGATAAAAATGACCCTCACCGCGACCCAATTGTTGTTGGAGAGTTTTCTGACCTCTTGAGACATGCACTGTTCAATGTTCGAATTATCTGAAGCTTTATAATCATTATACATTAACTAAAAAGAGACATTAAATCTCATTAACTTACTTACTAAGTTAATCAAAATGTAAGTATGGATTGGATCGATACGATCAGTTAGAGACGGACGACGTTATAAACTGTTACAGAAGTATTATTAGAAGTAATAAGATCACGTATATAACACTCTTATGAACATATATTTGAGATTATTTATTTATTTATTTATTTATATGTTTTCAACTTTCAATGAATACCAGTGACCCCTTGTGTACGTCAAATGAGTGTTAGGAGGGCTTATTATAATACCACAAACGTCAATATATTTAGTGAGCAATATACGAAAAACTAGAATCATCGAAATCAATTCGATAAGCTGGCCTAATGATTAGTTAATAATAGAACAATTTATCCGATTTCAATGCAGTCTCTACGAATATTTGATGCAACCTTCACTTTGTTTGTTTGTCTTTGTTTTATGTAAATATGTCAATAACTAAAAGTTGTGTCGATTTTAAAAATGCGTCATATCATCTTTGTTTCACGTTTAATAAAAATATTATTAAGAAACTGTTTTTTGTATTGCATTTATTAGCAATTCTCTAACCTGGCAATTTTTTTTTTCTGGCAAAAACCAACTTATTAACTAATACCTTTCATCCAGGTCATGTCTATCCAAAATATGTATACAAATCCAACCCGTATTTTTAGCGTGATTGACGGACACACAGGCTTTTACATTGATCATGTTAGCAGAATCTGGAGTTATTACGTAAATGGCATTATATATATAACGTTTTTATTAACTGTTATATTATGGTTATAACAGTTAATAAAAAAGTTTCTATGCATTAGCGATTTATTTGTAATTTAATATAAATTAATCTTTTTCCGCTATCTAGATAGTTGATTTCAAACTATATATTTTTTACTTTTGACTTTTATTATTGAACCGAAAGTTTTGTGAGATAGAAATATATACTTGTCCTTGTTTCTGTGTCCTAAATTTTATATTACCATATATCCCTTCCTATATTTCTAGTACCTAATATGTTTTATGTCGATTGGTGTTTCATAGACAGACCCATCCACTTTCATTTTATTTCTTGTGTAACATACATTGCAATCTCGTTTGGAACCTTGATTTTATCAGGGCTATAAATACTGAACCTTATTTGATATATTACAAGTTTTATTTTCGAATACAAGGTTTGAAATGTACAACATAGGCTTGCAACAAAGGCTGTAACAGATGTGAGTCCACAATATTGAGAAAACGAATCTCATCTTGATCCCTGAGGATTTAGTTTTGAATTCATCGCAATCACAACTCGATAGAACGATGATAGTAACACCATTTTTCTATTCAGCCAAAAATAAACTGATAAACGTTTGGTGCGTTACCAACAATTAAAATTTTAAATCGTAATCCATGTTAATAATATAATGAGAAAAATATTTTAATTGATATCTTAATATTATCTATCTTAATATTAAAGATAATATAATAAAAACGAGTATAGTTTTTTTAATTATAATAATAATTTTAAATATAATTTAAAAAGACCCTGGAATATTAATATTAATGACAGAATCTTAATTATTTATTTGTCCGAGAGTACGTACTTATGTACTCACTAGAATTGTACGTTGTTGTTGAATTCTAACTTTCAAAGAGTTGGACAGATTTTTAATATGTAACTTATGAGATGGTTGTAATATTAAACTTATCAGCATCACGGTGATATCAGCAGTATTATATAAATACATAGTTAATGTTAATTAGCAACTAATATTTCACTCTCAAACGTTATTTAAATGAAGATTATTACCAGGTTAAAAGATTTATTACAATTTTAGTATTTCAATAAGGTTGAGAATAAATGACATGAGTTCTTTGACAATTTTAGTACTTACATAAGGTTCATAATAAATGAAAATTCCACATATTTTCCAGTCCATTTACAGTTCCTAAATCTAGCTGAATAGTATTCACATCTCGGGTAATCATCCGATCACAACCAAATGTGTTGGAAACAGTGATGTGCCTTACTTTATAGAATTTAGATATCTTTATTTATCTTATTTTATACGACTAGTATTACAATATAATATGTAGGTCTTATTATTATGTAAAAATTTTTTTTCAATATAATAAAATAACAGATTTCATAGATATACAAATAAAATATTCAATCTTTGATTATTTTAATATATTAATTAAAGTTATATTAAGTTTTAATTTAGATAAAAATCAATATTTATATGCAATGTAGTATCGAAGTATGGTAAACTTTATTATATTATAGGTTGGCATTTTGGCAGAAATGTATTACGTATAAAAGATATTTGCTGTCGTTGACTCTTTTGTATTATTATTTAAAAGATACATTATTATATAACATAATATCACAGTAACTTTTACGGCTTACAACGCACGAGAAAATATTCTGCAGCTTAATTAATTAACTTCTAAAACTAACAGCCTCTCAAACAAAGTGGCAAACGTCATTACAATCTTTAATACCTATTATATTAATGGGATATTGAACATATATAAATTACTACAAACAATATTAATATTACTTGATATATAATATTATGTTTGTTGTAATATTGAAGTTTATTTTTCAAATTACATGCTAAGTTTTGTGTTGTTTTAATTTTTTATACTTTTTCATGAAACATTACAATTTTTTAAAGTTATTTTATATCAATTTCAATAATGTAATATTATTTTTAAATCTGAAACTGAAAATAATATTACTTTAAACAGTATTTTTCTTAATAACAATTACTGAAGTGTTGTTGTAACTCGAAAGTAAATAAATCCATATTTATTGACCAATGGATCACATTTTATCTCTTTACTATTTTATGGTATGTATAAATAATAGAATTAATATCTATAAATAATTAAAAAAAAAAATCTTAGTTTCTAAGAGAGAGTATAAATTGTTTCAGGAGTGTACTATGTACGTTATCTCGTTTATTTGCCCATTTTAGTATTATTATGTACTTACACATATATAAATACTTGGGCAATATATAATGAAATCGGCTTGTTAATAAGAAATATGTTACTCACAATCTTACAGTGGTAATTATATTTCACAACGCTGTTACATATAAGTAACTAGCTTATTCCCTCCCGCTTCGCTGGGCACTCTATTAATTTGGATGTGAACTTAGGTAGTTATGGTAACTTTTGTCATATTTTCCGTTGTCATCGTAGCCGTTGCTATGGTAACCAATACCATCAATAGATCATACCATCAATAGATAAAACAAAGAGGAAAGCTTTGTTAACTAATCACCTCATCGGAAAGTAAAGTAAAGTATTTGAACAACATTATTGTTAGAAGTTCTTTAATACACACTCTACATTATTATTTCAACGATCCAGTAAAAGTATTGCTTCAATAAATACTGATAAAATACTTAATAAAAAATATGATTAAAGATAATATTGTTTACATAACTTAATTTTACGATTGGTTAACTGTATCTGGATTAGAAGATTTTGAATGAAAGTATTGTAAAGAAATTTTTTGTTTTGAAACATTGTCTTTATAATAACAATAAAATAATAAATTATGGATTTGATAACTACAAGTATCGGTTATTTTAGGTTTCTTTATTTGTTATTTTTTAATAAATCAATATTATAAAAGTAAGTGTTAACTCTAAATATGTATATTTATATATATATAATACAAAATTAAACACAAGTTATTATACGATTTTACTAATAATTATAATTGTTTGATTTTATATATAAAAAGTTAAGATCAGTGGTTGATAAAGGCTAACACAGAAAAATAAAGTCGACTTTAAATTTTAACAATTTTGAGTTGAGTTATGACAACAAAGCGACATTGTTCCACACAGCTTCTGTAAACTCACTCTCGCTCACAGGACAGACAGACAGACAGACAGGAGTTTTCCTTGATTTTCTTCAAATATTAATGTAATATTATTTTTTTATTTATATTTGTTATGTTCACAAAATTTGTGTAAAACATAACACACATCACACATTTGTGTAATAACAGAAGTTTATCGTTTTATACCTCTGTGTGTCTCAGTATTTGACCGATTAGACCGACACCAGCACTCTAACACAAGCAATGGACCTCGCTTAGAACATGGACGATTTAATTTCAACCCAACATTATAACTTCAGATTATATAAGATTATACTAATTTAATTATAGTATATAATATAATACACAACTGAGTAATGAATCAATATGTTTTTTTTGTATGATCTTGATTACTTTTAATAAGGGAAGATGAAAGGTTTACACAAAATCTAGACTATCAAGATCTTGTATATTACTATAAATAATATTATTGTTAAATGTCTTTTAATATTATAATACATTATGCGATAAAAAGTGTTATTGCTGTTAACAATATTAATAATTTATAATCTTGCTCTTAAAATATCTTAACTGTAAACGTTGTCATTTTCCGAGACTCTTTAACTAGGTAGGGCTCTGTTTGTTTGAGTTTACTTGTCACTTAGGGTGCTCTTGTTTAGTGAGGTTTCATTGAATAATTTAAAGTGACCGTTGTATGGATAATTGGTTCTCTTTAATGGTCTTAGTTAAAATTTGAACAACACCCAAATCGTTTGCTTTAAATTCGGTCATATTCGATGTGAACAGCGTGAAAACTGTCGAAAACTTTAAGAAAATTAAATACAAATATCTCCGTTTTTGAGATTTATTGAATTTAGAATTAAACAGTTGAAATATAAAATATAAATAACATATAAGATAAAGTTTCGAGATTAAGAAATGAGAACTCGCGCTGGGCCTAAAAGCCGTAAAGAATTGTGGAATTAAATGTACAAGCTGGGAGATATTAAAATTATTTTTTACTTTGAGCTGAGGTTTTGACACATTTTTGTTACGATTTAAATTGTCGTATATTTTGAATTCAGACAGACTTGTCTCCAAACCTGTTGGTGTCTGTACTACGAAGTCTAATGAATAAGCCTTAGATAAACAAAGGATTAAAAGTTTAAGAACAGTCTACATCATCTATAATACGCTGATGACATCATTCTATTTTTAGAATTTTTTATTATTTTTTAAATATATGTTACCATATGTAACTCAACAAATTGGTATTATTAATATTTTATAGTTTAATTTGAAATAAACTTTTATATTTATTCATACATATTATGCTCAATATATTTCAAATTAACTTATTAACAAAATAAATCTTAAACCTTTATATATTTATTTCGAATGGTAACGATTTTTGAGATATTGTTATTTTATTAAATGAACGTAACACAAAATAAGAAATAAATGTATTATTGCGGCATGTGGTGGTTTGGGACTTTCTGCAATAAATCTCAACGTAATCACGGAGTTACATCTTTACTCCCCG
Source organism: Melinaea marsaeus rileyi (assembly GCA_918358865.1). NCBI lineage: Eukaryota > Metazoa > Arthropoda > Insecta > Lepidoptera > Nymphalidae > Melinaea > Melinaea marsaeus. The sequence continues at coordinate 21,586,084 of OU911093.1, read as the reverse complement.
TGCTTTTAACCTGTCAACATATTTTTAAATTTTTATTTATTTTTGTCTCAAAAACGAATAGTAATTATTTATTATAATTTAGTTATTGTATAAGAATTGTTAATTAACTGAATATTTGAATACATCTTATATGATTCTAGAACATACACGTAGTCCCGGAGTGGGCGTAAACGGCTGCGACACAGTTTATACTTTTGTAGTCGTTTACGATATATGTTTGTTTGATTACAAATGAAAATTGTAATTTTCAAAATTCAATAAATTCAATTCAGATTTGATATGTATACCATGTATATAGTTTTAAGAATTTTTGAAATAAATAAATAAATAAATAAATAAAATAAATAAATATTTATATGTTCCTTTCTATCCTTTATAATATAATCAGTTCTTATATGAGAATTCAGCTACACAGAATAAGAAATTGTTTAAAATTTCAAAGTAAAATTATGATATTGTTTATCGTTTTAGCTATAATATAGTACTTAGGTACTTATGTACCATATTATAGTTATATACAAGTTATATACAAAAACAAGCCATAGAAATTTATGTATTTAACCAAAAAATACACATGTTTTTGTATTGTAGATATTGATTTATTACATGCACTTAAAACATACTATGAACATACCTTATATCATGTTCACGTTATATCGCTTGAAGAGAACTCTTCGAAACAAGGATAAAGTCGGCTGTTACTGTCATCCTAACTAATATGCGAATACGAGTTTGTTTGAGTTTGTTAAGCCTTCACGCTTTAGCTAGTCAATCGATTATTATGCATTTTTATATACTCGTACAAGTAGTTCGGGGATTACCCCGATATTGTAGGACTTAATACACTAAAGAAAATAAGATAAGTTCTACAATATATTTTCACCAAAAAAGAAATACTACTGTTCTTCCCTATAGAAAATTAATCGTCTTAGCCGACAGCTGACTGAAAGATATTATTATTATTATTTAACAAAGCAGAAGCAAAAGTTGGTTGATAGATTTCACCAATTGATAATGAAATCAAATATGTATAAATAGTTATTGTGAGGGCTACTTCCCTTTCTGAGTATGTTTAGGTTTTTCTTAATAAATAGAATACTATGTTCTATTGATTCTGTATTAGAAGATAAGTAGTTCAAATAAAATAATTGCATACAATTATATTGAAATAGTGTAATACTTATTGAAATGTGCAATGTAGCTGCGGTGCTGAATCTCGCATTCACTTAACATAGTGCTGGTAATATTAATATATAATATATGTTAAGATATTAAGCAATGACTAATAACAATCATATTAAATAATATTGTTGGTTTTATTACACGATGGTAACATTAGTTTTCAAGTAACTAATTTTACTATAAAATTATAGACTAAACATAGTATTCTTTAAAGTGCACTCAGTAATACGAAGCTGATTTATTAATGTAAAGCCTACACAGTTAGTAAATATGAAACCACCATTTGTGGCCGCTTAATTGATCCCCTGAATTATGCTGACATATGGTTAAAACATGTGTTGTATAAAACTGACTGTGATTAATTTTACAACAATAACAATAATATATAATTATATGCAATCACAATATTAACGTAAATTGGACCGAATTCTGTCACTTTTGTGTTAGTATATTTTGTTGTTTACGATAAATAATTTTATTCATATGATGATTTTATAAATTATAATTTTCTCTTTTTTTGTTTTCATATCGTTAATTGTGGATACTGCATATTGTGACGCAATATAGGTTTTCGCAATTCACGAATAAATAGTTATTCTTATGTAGTTATATAAATAAAAGTTGTTGTTGTTATTTCCAGTTATAATTTTATTCAATTTAAAAAATAAGGTTTTTTTTTTTAGCACTTTAGCACTTTATATAACTTATAAGTATTTATTTATTTATTTATTTATTTATTTATATCTTTTCCACTTTGAATCATTATCAGTGATCACTTGTGTACGTCAAAATGGAAGTGTCAGGAGGGCCTATTTCGATACCAGATTTATCGTAATAAGCCCTTCTGTAAAAGCACTGTCCAACTTAATGTTAAAGCTATGAGGGTTCCAAACGCGTCCAAGTCTGAGAAGAACCACACAACAAACTCAGCCGGATATATATTTTTTTTATATTGTGATCACTGTTTCACAAATGTCAATCTTAAAAGCTATTTTGGAACAACTAGAACCGTCGCAATATAATGAAAAAAATAATAATTATTATTACAATAATTATAATAATAGCAAAAAAAAAATTAATAATAATGATAACAATAATAAAAAATAAAAATAGGCCTGCTACACAACCAGTCACCGCAAGCAGCACCCGTTCACGAGCATAACGCAAGAGTCAGCCATCACCCCCTTCGCACATATTTGAGGGACGAGCGCAACCCGACTCCCGACGCTACCGCAAGTAATGACTTCTAAGGAATCGGTGTGATGCAACAGGTCGATAAAACGAAATTAATCTACAACAAAAATCAAATTGCGGAGATTACTAGTTATTCGCAATATAATACAATTCATTCCCAGGCCATACCGTCGTTGATGTAATCCTGTACACTATAGTAGGATTTTTTTATCAAATTTATTTTTATATATAATTTAAATTTATTTAACGATAAACTTAAGGCTTCATTTGGGAGCTTATTGTAAAAACGTATACAATTAACCTTAAAGGATTTACCTATTTTATGGAGCCTAGTGTTGGGCATAGCGAGTTTATTTTTATTTCTCGTATTAATTTTATGAAAATCACATTTTTTTTTGAACTTAGAAATATTTTTATGAACGTAAATTAAATTTTCATAAATATATTGATTATAAACCGTCATTATTTTAAATTCTTTAAATTTGTTTCTTAAGGATTCTCTAGGTCTCATATTATATATTGCTCGAACAGCCCTCTTCTGCAGTGTGAATATGGTATCGATGTCGGCTGCATTACCCCATAAGAGTATACCGTAAGACATTATACTATGAAAGTAACTAAAGTAAACTAATCGAGCAGTTTCCATATTTGTCAATCGACGTATTTTTTTAACCGCGTATATAGCAGAACTAAGTCTACTTGATAAATCAAATATATGAGGACCCCATTGCAATTTTTCATCTAAGGTAATGCCCAAGAAAGTAGTAGATTTGACCAAGTCCAATTCCTCATTGTTTAATTGTACATTGGTTTTAACATTTTTAACATTTGGTAAAGTAAATTTAACACATTTCGTCTTTTTTTTATTGAGCAACAAATTATTGGCGTTAAACCATTGTACAACATCTGAGAGAGCATTATTTACATCGTCAATAACAGATTGCCTTCTGCTAACTTTAAAAGTAAGAGAAGTATCATCAGCAAACAACACTATCCCATGTTTTTCCCTCACTAGGTGAGGTAAGTCATTTATGTAAATGAGGAACAAGAAAGGCCCTAAGATAGAGCCCTGTGGCACACCTATTTTTACCAATGAACCGGGGGAACGTATTCCATTTACGTCTACTTTTTGAATTCTATCATTAAGATATGAACTGATCAAATCTAGGGACTTAGTAACATTTCAACAATGGATTAAATAGCTTAAATTTTAACTGCAACTACATTTTAAGTTACATTATTTAATTTTAACTTAAGTTTAAATATTAAACATCCTAGACTATTCTACAAAGTTTTAATATAATACTTTTGTTGTCTGAAACTGATATGAAAACTTGGTAGCTCTTTTTAAACTGAGATATAACTTTACAGTTTATATGGAAAAAACACAGAACGCTAAAATCTATATGATTAAGAATTTTAAGTTATTTATTCTAACTGTTTAATATCTATATGTAACTTCATGATAAAATCGCATCATGGTACAACTACGTAAGTAATAAAAAGTTCTTACTACATGACAAACGGGAAATCGATTACTCATGAATTACTTCTCGACTCTAATTCGATGACTATTAACGTTTATTACCAAAAGTCTCATTTGGTCACTATCTTCTAACTTTGAACTATTTAAGCAAATTATTTTACTTAAAATATCAAATATAAATAAAGAGTTAATAATTTGTTGAGATTTTAATATTTGTGTCTTATAAAATAATTCCATGTGTTAAGTTTTTAAATTTATTTTCTTTACATAATCTATCACACATGTTTATGGAGCCTACGAGGATCACCAACAATACCGATGTTCACTCAACTAGTTATACAGATACAGTTAACAAATTCAATAAATATTGTAATGTACACAAAATTAATACGAGAAATAAAAATAAACTTGCTCCATAAAATTCCTTTAGGGTTAATTGTATACGCTTTTACAATAAAGTCCTCAGTTTGTCGTGTAGTTTTTCTCAGAGCAGGGCGCGTTTGGAACACTCGTAGTCTTATTTTAAGTTGGAGAATGTCGGAATGAAATGAAAGTCTTTATAGAAGGACTTAGGTCCGTAAGTATGGTATCAAAATAGGCCCTTTTGCCACTCACACAAGTCGGAATACACTGGAATTGATTCAAAGTGGAAAAGATATAAATAATACTAAACTAGTACGAAATTTCAAAGCGAATTGTTGATTTTTCATTCGACCTGCAGTAATAGTCATAAAAATCCATTTTACCATTAGGTAATTAAAGTAAGTTTGCAGCTCGTCTGTAGCTTCGTTTGTAGAGATGCCCAACTTCTTATCTAATAACAATTCTCGGTAGCGGTAGCTAACAGGAGTAAAAAGTGTAAAATATCGACGATTGCCACAAAATGTATTACTAACTTTTTTTTCGGTTCTAATTAATTATAACAACGTTATAATATGTGATCTTTTAAGCATTAATATATCTGACAGAATTTATTTTTAAGTTCTCCTATGCTAATGTAATATGCATCTGTACTATGTCTATGCATTATGTCTTATGCACTTTGCCTTATGTGCTTACCTTATGGAGTACCCTTATGTGCTTACCTTATGTACTTCCCAATCACTGCTTGATTAATCATATATTAATGTAATTAATATTTAAATATTACACCAGGCTTATATTATTAACTTATGTTATACTGTTTTGTTGTATATCTATTTAGTATTATTGCAAACATATTTAATATATATTTTTATTTTTAACGTATTCGTGCATGTCACTATTATCTAAATCCTCGCTTAAGTTTGTATGTTATACTTGATACTGAGTTTTAGTTTTTATTAAAATTATATACATAAAAAATAACCAACAATTTTAAGAAATAACTTGAAATATACTTTCTTAAGATCCTAAAGAGTTAAAATGATTTTTAAAGACGTGTGAAGTTCTTTAATAAGAATAAGTTATTTTTAAGTATTTATTTATTCAAAAGTATATAATCGTCACTCCACTATAAGAAGGCAGCTAACTTTGAAATTATTTTTAATTTGTAGCAATTGATATTCACCTAAATTTGAAGGTGATTCTGAATATATAAATTTACACAGACATATAGAATACATATACATGTTTTATGTAAAGTTTAAATAAGTTATTCATCATAAATTGTGTAGTATCAAGGATGAAGGGATCAAATACAGGTTTAAATTGTTTTAGTAACAGCCAGATATGTCGTTTAAAAATACATATATACGAGTATATAGAATCTAAAATTCATCAAGATGGGTAGTTTAGTTAGTACTCAAAAGGATCAGAAATCGAACATTTAAATTCTAGCCCTTTGTATGAATTTTTAAATTAATATTGTAGATAAATATAAAAAAAAACTGTTTTTAGTATAAAAAACCTTAGCTATGTACATGTAACTACAACAAAAATATGGAAAATAAATCTTCCATTCTTTTTATGCTATTTCTAGGAATGTAATATATTATTACACTTCTCCAGACGTCTTGTTCCAAATCTTTTTATCCCTTCCATAAAACACAATTGACGCGGTTTCCTTACCGAGTATCAATGCAACCTGTGTTGAGTTTGAAAACGACTTTTATTTTAGTAAATAATATATATAACTCATATTTGTCTTATTTTATTTATATTCTTTTAACATGTAGAAAATAACCTCCATTATTAGACTATTGGACTCGATTCGTGTAATGTGAGAATAAAATTCCTTTAGAATAGAGATTTATTGGACCAAGGAAAGGATATAACGATAACAAATGAAAGAACTGAAGGTTTCTTCAATGTTTTATTATCTCGGTTCCTTAAAATATCTCAAATTATTAACTGTAGAGATATATAAAAATAAATCTATATCGTGAGTCGTGACTTAATAACTTTGAAATTATATAATATAATAAAATAAGTATAAATTAGAAGACGCTAGGACCCTTAGCAATAGAGACGTACTATATGAGCTGAATAACTACTGAGAAATAATCAGAATCAAACAGATAAGAAAATGATTGGTTTTGAGATCATACTTATAATAAGTCAATTCACGTCTCTCTTCTGTGTGAAGATGACATCAGTATGGTATGAGATATGTTGAAAATAATTATAATTGGATTCTACCACTCATATCGTATTATTAAAAGATCTATACTTTAATACAAGGATTATATCATCAAAATATAGTTTTTTACCTTTTATAAAACTATGTTCATATATTGGAAAGAAACTTAAACAAAAAAGCGATAAAGTTTAAAACCTATAAAAATATAATTTTAACAATTGTTCTCAGTCTCAAATAGCAGTGAGCAAAGCTATAATGAAATACAGTTGTTATATACGATACAAAATCTAATAATCATGATCTAGTTGGGGATTCTATTCGGGGGGCTGTTAAATTTTTATTGCTTGAATGAATGAACTGAATAAAGATTGAAATGGTTTTGTAAGTACATCGCCAAATCATTATGATTCATATATGTTTAGATATTTTTTTAATGATCTCTTAAAAGAACGCCATATACTCAATTACCTACACAGAATATTTTAATGTTTTATATAATCTTTTTAGTAATATCGTTCATTTGTCATGCTTTAAATCATATTTTAATTTAATTTATAATAGCAACTTTCCTCAATGTATGTTTCCTCTGATCAGATTATGACATGACTGCAATTTATATTTAGGAAAAGGGAAAAATTCCCTTAAAAATTAAATATTAAATATGTTGGTTAAATAACGTCTTTATCTAATATGATTTCAGCCATGCTTCTCTGTCAGTGCTAAATTGAGCTGAAATTGTTGTTTCGATAAACTTTCAAACTCTAGAGGAATTAGTATGGTAAAATTTAATAACAAATTGTCAAAACTTGTTACCACCGCGCTGAAACATCGTCACGCGATAGAAACTAATTAATATTCAATATTAATATCCACAATGGAGTTCAACTATGATATTACATGAATATTCAATAGTAATTGTATATTAAGAGTTCACTTTAGTTTTTAGAAGGTAAAGGTCAGCTAGAAAACAGTTGTAGTAAGTTTTTGTATAATTGTCGTCAATGTTACATCAGTTGTATTGATTGGTTCATTATTGTCATAATTACAAGGTATTAATAATAGTTTATAAATATGTTATTTTAATTATTATACATTATAGTTATGTGTTTATTTTGTCGATTGCGAACGGAGTTGCTAATTTAGTTGTCCTTAGCAGAATCGTGCATATCCTATCCTGCATTGAGCTTAGTGAATATATTATCTTGTGCGTGTACCGACACCCCTCTGGCGACTTTGATGAATTTGATAAAATGGAGGATATTTTAACATCATTTCGTCATAAAAACAAGTCGGTGATAATGTGCGGTGACTTCAATGTAGATATATTACAAGTAAGTTCGTGTAGTGTACGTTTATTAAATTTGTTTAAATTTTATAACTAATTGAACGTATTTTCGGGACCTACTTGCATTACTAGCGTTTCCGCGACTTGTATTAATAATGTGTTCTGTCACTGTAACGTATATGAAGAGATGTTAATATCGAATTAAAGTTCGGACCACTGTGGTCAACAAACATATGTACATACGCATACTTCGTATTTCGAGAATTATTACTTCGGCTCACGTTTGTATTCGCGTTTATATAATATTTCCGTTAGTGACAAAATAACCTATATTAGTATTTTTTTGCTGTATTTAAAGTATCGAGCGTCCATTACCATCGATCACACACACAGACGACCTTGAACTAATAGACATATAATATATATCACTCACGTGATGGAGTTGAAGAAATACATTAAAGTAAGAATGATCAGATAATTATGATTATGTTAACTAAAGGATTGGTGTTATATATATTGTATTATTACCTGACTTTACAGAATTAACGTAAAAACATTTAGATTTGATTTGTGTAACATAATAATACAATTATTTTTAAGATAACATTAAAGTAATGTTGACGTGCGAGTTATTTATTTGAGCACAATAAAAAAGTAAAAACAGTAGCAAAATAAGTATTTTGTATAAAATATAATCAATAAATATAGAATTTTAATCTTAAAAAGAGCATTACATCGAAGTGATCTATAAGAAATTTAAAGTTATACTAAATATATGAATGAATATAAGAAAATGTAATTAAAATTCTTACACACCAGCCTAATACATTAAGTTCCAAAGGGATGTGTGTAGTCAAATAAAAATACAGAAAACTTCAAAACAAAAAATTTAATTTAATTTTTGCCAAATAAAGTACATAAGCTATTAAACCTGGATGACATACATACTATATTTTATTACTTCAATAAACAACAAAACTGTGAGTTAACAACTTTTGTATAAGAACTCTTTTCAAAGGATCAGAACTTCGAATCAGTTTCTTTTGACGAAAAAATATCTTTATCATATTTGGGAATCTCTGATTCAATAGAACATTCGTACTTACTTTTATAATGTCATTTATCAGATCGAAATAATATTCATATTCACACCTCTATCAGAGTAATATCTAAGTACCTTCATAGACACTTCATAGAAGTCCTGACCTTGAGGTTTTTTGATTCTTATTTAATTTAAATGTCTTCTCAAAAAGCAAGAGATTGTTTAAATTATTTTTAGGATAATTTATGATCTATATTGCTTACAATAGATACTGTTTTATAACAGTATAAGTTACTGGAGACAATTTTGTGACCATCTCCAAGTTATCTCTTATCGGAGGGTCACAGCGGAAACGTACCGAGATACAACAACTTCTAAACTTAGTAATTAGGTCATCGCGTTCTTAGCCTACTTACTCTGGTGGACAGATTGACGTACATGTTAATAATTTATTAACAGTAGCTTATATATTATTACGGAATAGATTTTTTAAGTATTCATTTTATTAAATAGTAATATTTTAAATATAATAAAACTTTCGAAATCAATTAAAAATATAACAATTTGTTAATGTAATATAAATGAAATATAATAAATATTATTAGTGTAATTATAATTAATGAAATCTCATGCTTAAGTTACTAAATAATTAATTTAAGTCACGGTTGTATTAAATTTATGTTTTGTCTTAAAAATATTGTTTTAAATTCTTCCGCAAATCATCTTTAAGATAGCTACAACTATTTCTTTTAGAACAATTAATAAATATTATAAGACTTAACCTAGAAAGACTCAAGAATCAAGATTGATTAAGTATACGGTAATTGATTGGCTTAATTACACTTATTTATCTAAGGTTCTGAAGGTGTGAAATAAATAAATAATAATACTGAGTGAACAATCCCTGAAAGACTAAGACGTAATAAATGAGTGACGAAGTTCTTTGAGAGTTGTTAATAAAGTTTTAATTGTGTTTCATACTTGGTAATGTCAGACTGCGTTGTTAATAATGGTGATGAGGTTTCTCCTTTGATCGTCGTAGTCCTTAGAGCTCTTGTTATTCGCTGCTTAAGAAAAATATTTTACATTTTTGCTTACTTTGTGAACAATTTTTTCTTGAACTTAGTCAACTTTGCTTAAATAACCAACTAATTTAATAGTATTTTAATTTAACTAATTTAAAGTCGGTTCTTTTTTAGTAACTTAGATCTAAGGGTTTTTTATTTTAACTTTTCTATAAGTAGTAGTAATACGAGTAATATTTAACTTCTTTTACATTACTATATAACAGAAAACAAAACAAAATTAAGTGAATATTTAATTATTATGAATGTGACGCTTTAGTCAATATATTAAATAAAGTAGAATACTAATAAGTTACCCGAATATTCATGGATTCTCTTGCTGCGATCCTTTAGAACTGTCCAACTAGATTCCGAGGAAAAGCAATATTATAGTTTAAGTACTAGTGGAGTGCCTGGAGCATTCAAAACCGTAAAACCTCGGATTAGAGTTATAGTGAATGAATTAATATGATCGATGTGGGATATTGTTTTTTAAACTATAAATTGCAATGTTTACCCAAAATTTTTTTGTGCACTCCATTTTTTCATTGTTTAAACAAATTATTATAAAAAATGAATGTTTGACCATATATTTTCACTTTAAACAGTATTTTTTTTATTTATATGTTAAATCTTACCTAAGTAGACATATGGGAACATTTTTCAAAGATACCTGTGTATATATATAACAGTAGGGATCTCGAACAGGTAGTAAAACGTGGAGGGGAGAGCGGAGCGACAGCTGCTATGTACAATGGAATTTCTCGGCTAGTTAAATTATAAATGAAACGTTATTATGTACATTTAAAAAAATAAGGTAATTAATTACGACCAATGAAAAGAAAAAAATATTATTAGTACAAAATCTGTTTATTTAAATATATTACATTGTTGTCTACATCAAATATTTTCTTCTACTTCATCTATCTGTATAATAGGTGAAGTATTGGAACAACTATTTCCTCTGCACTGTAAACATGCTACACTGCAGTATAAACCACTTTTTCTGTATCCACACGCAGCTCCACATCCCTTTTTGCAATTACAAAATAACATTTGAAATAAATTATCCGGAGCAGGTAATTGATTCATTGTTATTGGGATGTACATGTTATTGGAATACTTCCATCCCCAATTTTCAATAACTACGTCATTTCGTAGCCATATATGAATTTGTAGGTACACTCTTGTTGTTGGAGACAGTGATGACAAAAGAACACTCGTATTTTTGGCTGTTGCTTTTATGACAGAATTGAAATATATTAAATATTTAAATCATGAGTTTTAGACGGCGCGCCATATAAACTCAAAATACATGCTACACCTGCTTGCAATGTATTATTGGGGTCTTCATTGATATTTTCAAATACTTTTACTGAGTCGTGTAATTTTCATTATTGTACGATTGGGCTCTTATATCTCTTCGAATAATTTCGCTCGCCGCTTTCAGAATATGAAATTCTTCTTCTTATTTACTATATTATATTTTTGATTGTACCAATTTTCTGTTAATACATCATAGTTAATTTTTTTAAAACATATAATGATATTGGACCCAAATTTGGTTGAAATGATAATATCATCGTGAAAGCGTTCTATTAGTCGTTTTTAATAGTTTTTTCATCCGGGATATGCTCTGTAGTGATGACGTTTTTCAACTCTTGCATTGGCAATCATCATTCTCTTCTATGTACTTGTATATTTACTTTTTATTAATATATTTTTGTCGACAACTTGAATGAGCATAAAGAAATTCAGTTTGTAGGTGAGGTAACAATCCATCTTGTCGTTCAGTTGAAGCAGCTCGCAAAGAGGTTATTCCTCTACAAATTTTTATTATTTCACCTAAACTTGAATTTGTTTCGGAAGATGAACCCAGGTGTATACATAATATGCAGCTATTTTCATCAGCCATGCTGTTAGCCGTCGGTTTATCCATTGTTCGAAATCTAATAAAAGACAATTAGTAATGAATTAATTGCATTTGATTCATTATTATTAGGGCCAGGAATCTCGCAGTCTTTCAAATGAGTATTCATATGTTTAACCTCAAATTTGAACAATTAAAAAATGCCAACTTCCTGGCCCTAATTATTATCATATATTTTTTTTTAATGAAGCAGATCTTTAATTTTCAATTTATTTATTATTTAATTACCTTCCATTCATTTAATTTTCACTGTTATAGAAGCACAATATTTACAGAACACGTGTTACTTGCAACTAAACTAGCCGAGAAATTCCATTGTACATAGCAGCTGTCGCTCCGCTCTCCCCTCCACGTTTTTCTACCTTTTCGAGATCCCTACTGCTATATATATACACAGATATCTTTGAAAAATGTTCCTATATGTCTACTCAGGTAAGATTTAACATATAAATAAAAAAAAATACTATTTAAAGTGAAAATATTTGGTCAAACATTATTTTTTTATAATAATTTGTTTAAACAATGAAAAAATGGAGTGCACAAAAAAAATTTGGGTAAACATTGCAATTTATAGTTTAAGAAACAATATCCCACATCGATCGTATTAATTCATTCACTATAACTCTAATCCGAGGTGAAAACCCCCAGGCGCTCCACTATACTTTTATTACCCGTTAGTTATTAAATATTATACAGTATAATAAATGAGAAAGATCCTAAACTACCAAAATCTGATAAACTTACTACAATCTCAGAATGATCAGTGTAAAAACCATCACATTTATTTTAATTAATTTAGTCTGTATTCAAATTGCATGTAGTAGTTCATTAGTCATGATTGGTGACACTACCGTGAAGTAGTTTGGTCTGCCTCACGTGTTGTGATAATCAGTAGGCAGAACACTAATTACAAATTGGACATTTGGTCCAACGACATTTAATTACTACCTGTCTACTTGTGGGTCTTGTTAATTAATGAGTGCTGGTAGTTGAAGAGACAACCGTGTCGAACAAAGAAGAAATTTAATATTTTTGTATTTTTCTATTCATACAAATTCCAATATTAAAGATTTAATAAGATTATTTGTTTCATTTTAATAATTTTCTAAAAATTTGTTTAACAATTATAATATTATTTACAATTTAGAAGGAAGTTGATATTTTTTTGTTTTTATTAAAATATATATGAAGTCAACAGAGTATTGAGCTGAAACTATCTGAAAATATCAGACATATACATTAAACTTAATTAAATGATTTGTAAAATCCATAATTTAAAAAACATTGTAACAATAAATAAGAAATAGTTAAGAAAATTTTATTTTTATGCTTAAGAACAAAAGTATAACAAAAGTTATCATTAGATGCTATAAAGTTATAAATGAGTAACTGAAAGTGAAGTTCTTTATAAACTTTTAATTGTATTTGATACTTCGCGACTTTTGTAACTCCATCAATTAGTATTTTGATCTTGTTTTGTTTAGTTAGTACTGGTGTTAAGTTACAGTTATTTAATATTTCTGCTATTTGATTGTACCAGATATTATACAACAATGCCGTACTTGTAAAACTGTAATTATGTGTACATTTGCCTTCTAACAAAATATCGCTATGATGTAAGTACGGTGCGTTCAATGAGGCATTCCAAGCCCTCCTTTTACCTACCTACCTACTATCCTTTAATTCCCTCACACATCAGGGTGATAACGCATGTATAATTCTTTAGGGTAGCAATCAACATTCCTCATTTCACTACTTACCATTAAATGAACAATCTGTTCTTTTGCTAATATATTAAATTAAAACGGCAATAAAATTTAAATTTAATAACTTGATTTATAGCTAATAATTTTAGCCAAAAATATTAATAATAATGAACACTAATTGCAATTATCTATATAATTAATTCCACTTAATTATCAAATACTAATAGTTAATCTCAACAGACAAGCGTTCATGATTATAAGCACCAAACTTTATTGTGTTTTGTTTACGACAGAAAAAAGATATAACCATAAAAGGGTCCAACTTGGTCCCAAACCACATTACACTGAATATTCATCACTTCTGCGGAATTAGTTTTATGATTCGTGATGTGTCACTAATTGTATATTGAAATCTTAATTAAATAATTCGTTAAATTGAAATTTCAACTATTATTTTTAACAGCTTAGAGTTCAAAATTCAGTGAGTGTTAAGTATGTTACATTATAGAATAATAGGAAAAATAACACAGTTAATATTAAAAACTAATGAAAAGGTTGTTATTTTTTGGCTTATATCATATATTGATTGTTTTTTAACTTGACTATAGGAATACTCGTAGAAAAGCCTACATTTCAACTAAAGGATCATAACACTGTATAAAACTATAGTTCCATTATAAAGCAAAAAAAAATATAAATTATGTCACAATTTTATGTGGAAGATATATTCCTTATTATCACCCATTGAATGTTAAATACTAGTGTTTAACACACCTGATTATAAGAGCTGCACTCAAAATATAATTAACGATTGGAAGAATAAAATAAAATGTTTAAAAATTATTTCTACCATAATATTTTGAGTAGGTAGAGTATAATTTATTTTGCTCTGATACATTAGATCGAGTAATAATATTAAAATCCACAGAAGGGACAACGGAACCCTAAATGGAGATAAGTTCGCGTAATTTATTTCCCGTATTTCGGCGTATATATAAATTATATATAAAATAATTGATGATATAATCACCTCACACTATAAAACCTTTACGCATTTGCTTATTAATTAAATCAAAAATGCATTCATATATTTTTTTATCGAAATAATTTCAATAATACATTTTTAAGTACTAACTTAAATCAGAATGGAGTGGTGCAACAGGTGGTCCTCCAGTCGAAGTAATGCTGAGACTACAATCTGTCGATAACTACTTATCCATATCCTACTTCGAAATACAACCTTTCTACAGCTGAGATTGGTGAGCAGCATGCTGGAATAGTCCAGCATTAAGTTATTGATAAGTTAAGAAAAATCAAAATTCTTAATTAAATAATAAGACTTAAATACTTTTTTTTTACGAGAACGGTAGGTATGCAAGGACATATAATTTAACAACAATATGATGTCAAAAGTAATCGAATGTTTTAGTAGGGTAAGGCATATGTTCCTATTCTTCTTCAAGCAGAACTCAGTACCCGACAGTCATCACCTAGAATCGGACAACGCACGTCATCCGATGGTCTGTAAGTAGTGATATTTGTATTGTTCGTTATAGAATAGAGTAAAGTAACTGATTGTCCATCAGAAGAACTATATCTATATAATGATTGCATATCTTTGTTAATTATATAAAAAGATTAAAGAAGAATAACAGTTTTATGTACTATTACAGAGGTCGTAATGAATAATGATTAATGACTGGAATTAATAATACTTATTATGTTTTTGTAACTAAAGATTAATAATAGAATCCGTCTCTTAAGTTATTACTGACAATTAAGAATTAAACTACTAAAGACTTCTTCAATATTTTTTGTGTGCTCATTAATGAGTACTTCGCCCCAATGATTATAGAGCAAAATTGAAATGACATTCTGAATGTTTTGTACAAGGATCACAATACCAATGAAAATAACATTTTATATGAAGCAAATAAATTTACTTATAATTTAACTAGGGGCGAACCAGACCTCGATTTTGACTTGCTGCGCTCGCAAAATCTCGGTAGAGTTCTGCGAATTGAGCGAAACGAGTAACCCATCTTCAATTCAGCGTTCAAAGTTGAAATCGACGGGCAAAAAATATAGAATAACTAGGGGCGCCAACCAACCCTCAATTTCGACTCGCTGCGCTCGCAAAATCTCGTGTGCCGTTTGCATATTGAGCGAAGCGAGCCCAGTGTATTCACTCATCGTTTCCCATTGACTTCAATGGGATATCAGTTTTTTGACATGATATAAAATTTTTTTTTTTTTTCCTAATTTTTTAAATATATTTTTTTAAAAACCACCTAATGCGCGTCTTTTTGTTTGCAAATTTTCATAATTTTCCGTCAAGTAGTTTTTGAGCCAATTCGTTATCATTTTATGGTGATTATTCCTCAAGGATATGATTTTTTTTTCACTTTTTTTATAAGCCATCGCAATAGCCATCGCTATAAATGAGCGAAATTTCATGAAGATCGGTAAAGCTGTTTTCATGCCAACGCCGCACATAGGGGTATATTACATAAAAAACTGGCCAAAACCTAATTGTTGTAGATTTGGAATTGTTTCATTATCAAAATAACTTTACAGCTTTTTTATAATAATTCCATCGACTTTTTTAATACAATTATTAAGAAAATTATTCAAAATATAATGAAATGCCAAAAAATAAATAAAAAGAACAGGTATTGTATGTTATTAATTAATATATATTAATTTTCCTTATTTCTAATTAATTATACTTATTTTGAACTTTAAAATTAATATATTACCTATTATTAATAATCATCAGCATCATCACTTTCGCTACCTTCATCAACAGTATTCGTACTCGTATTCTCGTACTCGTCTGCTTTTAAAAAGGATAACGCTTCTGACGAGAACGGTTTCCTGATCGTTTTTATAATAGCTCTGCTGCTGCAGCTCAAGAACACATCTGAAGTCAGAAGGAGGCGATTCATCACGTCTTGGAGGCAGTCCTTTCGCGAAAATTTCCTGGCAAAATTTTGCCTATATAAACGAAAATGTTTATTTCTTCAGCCTCCTCTGACAATTGACCGATTGGAAGGATAGCATGTTCTATTACTAAAGACCCATGACATAAAATTTTATGAAGAGTGGGTGTCATTGGGTACCATTTATACAAATGAACATATAATTCTGCAGTGGATCGCAGATAGTTTGAAAACTTTTCTGTGTCAATACGAAACCCACTTGCCAGAACTTCTAAAATTACTTTTAGATTTTTTAGAAACTCTATATTTAAGCCTGTGATTCTGGCCGTAACTTCTGCATTGGCAAAAAACCTTCTCGACGTGTTACCATCATTGGTATTACCGAATCCAGTTTTCGGCACGTCTACAAGCAAACCCAATTCATTTTTGAATGCTTCCTGAATTTCCTTTTTTTCGCAGCTGAAATTAATTTTTCTTCACTGCTTAATCTCCATTTCCCTATTGGTAGTTTGTAAGCAATGTGCAGACACGTTTCCAAGAATCGAATGCGTGCATGTAAAATAGATAGGCCAAATCTTAATGTGCTGGGATCTATGGCACTTTCTTCGATTCTTTCGAGCGAGTTAAAGTCCTTGCTACTTTTTTTGCATATGTAGCACCTTATGGTAGATGTGGTGCTAGTGGCAGCGTTACACACTTTGCCATCAACCATAGTGAGCAATAGAGTGTGCGATACTTTTATTAGTTTGTCGTTAATTTCAACTTTCGTAGGAATTATATTTCATTGCTGGTTTTCTATATATTCGATTTCCAATCGGGTCACTTCAGTGCTTTCATGCACGAACTGTATTCTAATAGGCTGGCAGAATCTTGAAGATGAGGGAGCCGGATTTTGCCACCAAACCTTTTGTGTCATTCACATTGCTTGTCAGTCTCAGTGGCACTAACGAGCTTATAAAAACGTAGGCATCGGAATCGGATTGATTTTCAAACATTTGTTTGTATTCTTGGGCTTTCGAGTTATCGCATCCCCATTTGCTGATTAATGTCATATTCTGCATCTCAGTTTTGGTTGCCGTCATTAGCACTTGTTCTAGATAAAGGCAGAGATGTTCGCCGGTGTGATCGAGAAGATTTTGAACCGTTACTTCAACTTTCACTTCAGAGACAATCACATCTTTAGGATAGCACTCTTTTTTGGCTCTTTGAAGCAGCGAATAGCACGGGTAAATATCTTCTTGCCCACTTCTAATGACATTGTATTGTTTACGGGTTAAGTCAGCTTCCACGTATTTCATAAGTGCCTTTGTCACAGTCAGTTTGCCACTTTTTGAACATTTTTCAGCTGAACTAATAATTTTCCGAAAATTGGTGGCTCTTGTCGGGGTTACTGAAGCCTGTTTAATCAGCTTTGAAAGATCGTTATTTCCTGCGGCCCTTTCGCTCATCACTGCAGCGTAAGTCAACTCATCATGAGGTACTTCTGACCTCACGTGTTCTGTTTTCCGCCTTTTGCTTCGATCACTACATTCCTGGAATTCCTTTGAAGGGCGGCCGGGTTTATGGACTCGCCAATTGGGAAGTGAGATTGTACCCTCAAGCCATTGTTCATTTATTTTGCGGAAACGGTCTTCTTTGTAGCTCGCTGCGGTCCATTTGGACTTGTAATAGTGTCTAAAAGACTTAAGACTATCGCGGAGTAAATTGATTTTATCATTGGGGCATTTAGTCATTTCGGTCAGTTTTCCCTCAAGAAAGTCTAGTTTTTTGTCTATATTTTTCACTTTACACTGTTTTATTATGTTGAACATATCCTCTCTTGCTATGGTCATCAAGGACTCAACACGGGGACCTGCCGACAAAAGACAACCATTGCTTTTATTACAGGACTTAAAATACTAGAACTGTTTGTTCCTAAAACACTTTTAATTAAATATACATAAAATATGGAGGCGGAAAGTTGCGGAAGGTTTTTTTCTTGATAATGCAAGTCAAAAGTGCATAGAATACTCCCAAATGAGAAATGTAGCTTAACTCTATTTAACTGATACACAAATGTACTCTATAAACTTATTTTAATGGGAATTATTTGACTCAAAAATGGTCATGACTGCCTTTAAAATTTTATGAATGAAAAAGTGTTCGTAATAGTTTAGTAATGTATTAAAATACATGTACATACCCATGCCTGAAGAATCCATGGAAGTATTTTAGGCCTGCACTAAACACAACAGCGTGAAACTGCACAGAATAATGATTAAAAATTGGAAGTGTTAAGAAAACAAACGTGTAATTAGCATAACAGATGAGTTCCAATTAACGCGGTTGGTGCGGGGGGCGCGTTGGCGGCATTAATGAACCGGTTTTGTATGAGTTAGGTTGTCCTATTATTAATCCAAAACAAAGGCTACCTGTATCATGAAGTTTGTGAATATGACTTATGGCCATTTTTTTATGCATTATACCCGTAAGTGCGCCGGACATGGGATGCAATAAGTCTCACATAGAGCGTTCCGCTCGCTTCGCTCAATGCAGCAAATAAATTAACTTATTACTTAATAACAGTAGGATGGAGATACATTTATTCTGAAGACGTTCAATACCATTATGTACATAATTATTAACATATTGCATGTATAATGTAATTAGATATCCGAAGAAATAACCAAACTATTAATTTTTAATATTTCAGACTTGTACTTACTCCTTCAAAACAAAACTACATAGCATGCTTAAATAGAACTTGTTATTAACATTTAATAAGTTAAAAAATAGTTTATTAATTTTTAAATCTCAATTTTAAGTAGTTACTATCTGTTAAATATGTTGCAGTGAACGACTTTTATTAATAATAATTGAAATACATTTTATTTATTTAAAACAGTTAATACACTTGTCAGTTTAAACATGTTGGCTTACTTACTTACTTAGCTTCACGCCATATCCCTTGCGAGGTAGCCAGAGACGACGGACCGCCAAACGCCATAGTCCCTGCATACCTCTTACGCCTCGGCCACAGACATCAACCTCTTCATACATGCCATGCCAACATGTTGGCATTTGGTAATATACATTATGTAAAGGTTAAAGTTCAAAATTCATTAATTGTAGGTATTTCGCATGTTTCAAAGAAATGAGATCGTGTTTCGTATTTTTTATATTTAATGACGTTCGTTTACCAGAATAAAGAAAAGAAAAGAAAAATTATTGAACATTTTTTTTGTAACATAAGGTGATTTATAAAAGAAATAATATTACACCTCATACTACTGTAAGCAATTCTACTAATATAGTGTTAGTACTTCTAACAGTTCAATTTTCAATATATAGTACCAAAATCAGGATAAAATATGGTTTGATAGTTAATCATACATGTTGTAAAACAACTAACTCTTGGCTGGTTCTTTTAGAACTACCCTCATTATTAACAATGCAGTCCCAGAACTGTCATGGCTGCCTTAGGTGTATAAAGGACGAAATCAATAGTGCTTGGGCAAAGTCAACTGCAGGGACTAGTATAACGGTTTTCTGAAAGAATTTATGTGTATTTGAAAATAGAAAGTGATGAAACTAAAATGAAATAAAAGTAAAGTGTAATTAGGTGATTTTGTAACTGTTATAAATTAAAATATTTCTAAACTTAGTTATTAAATGGTTAAATAAGCAGATAAAGAACAGGATTGGAACTGTTACAGAGTAACTAAAAGATTTCATCATTTAGTATATCAGTTATTTTTACGACACTATTACTACTAATATACTATATACTATACTAATCAGAAAACTAATCTGTTTTAAAATGTCTACTGATTATTTATAACTAAATCATTAAAGTTCAATTATTCAATTAATTATATGAATACGAATAAACAGGATTTCAAGAATGAAAACGGATATGGAATAAAAGGAACGGTCTCAGGGAATCTAATACATCCCGGAAAGTGTTATTTTTATTGCTTCCTCATACATTATCTTACATCTAAAAGGATATCAATAGAAAGAGTAATTATCACAATTCGTCCAAGGACTTACATAAAGTTGCTTGTGTAAAATTTATTTTGTCTCTAAGAATAACAGTAGCTTTTCGTAAGGATTTCAAATAAATGTATTACAAATATTACTTCTTAGATTTAAACATATATTTTTATTTCCTTTAACGAATAAGATGTTAAGAGTGTATTTCATTTATAAAAATGTTTCAAGATCTTTCCTTCTGACATATTCTTTAAGGTTGTGTTTTAATAAATAAACAAATTTTTAATTATATATAATAAATCTTAAGAATCATAGCTACTTGTGAATTATTTAGACCTAGTTCTATTTCCATGTATAGTATTGTGAATATTCTAACTTCATACACATACAAGTGGGTTACGTAATATGTGTATATTGTATTAACAATATGTGATGTAAGCAACCCTTGGATCGTGTTTAGTTCTAAAGTTATTTAACATGTTAATGCGTTGTAAGCTGTTCTACTACAAGTTGTAAGTTATGAGAATATAAAACTAATGTAAACCACCAGACTTTCATGACGTTATTTTTATATTGTCATAAATGATGTTTCTTGAGTTGTAAATGTTTTTAAATGATAAGGAATTGTTTGTGTGTTGTTTTGCGTTTGTTTTGTTTTGATCCACGCTTTTAATTGCAGGGAAGTCCGTGGGCAAATAATTAGTGTTAGTGACTCGAGTGTTAGCAACAGCAACAGCTAACACTACAGGTTTACATATAATAATTATCTCTTAGCATTCCATCACTTAACACACAATCGCATTATAGATAAAGAAATCTTTTCTTCTTATGATATTACTAGAAAATAAATTATCATGACTATAATCTTTATTATTTGTATTTTATTATAACAATACTGAAGTGTTTTATTAAATACAAAATTAACTACATTCAATACGTATTAACGAAACTTATAACTTATTATTAAAACAGAAAGAAAAGTAATTTCACACCTGAATAATACTGACAGATAGATTAATAAGAGAGAAAGCTTTAAGAAATCAACCATTGAGATTAAGAAACATTTTTCATTTACTTGAAAGGGTTTTAGTTTATTTTATGAAAACATTGAACTATCGAGTTTTATGCTTATAACATTCAAAACAAATACAGCACTAGATGTAGTAGTAATATTTATTACTGGTGATTTGTTAAAACCACATATATTATTAGCGTTACAAAACCCGTAACTTTTATATCCATTCATGAATTAATAAATAACAGAATAAAGCATCAATGTTTCATATCAATATAATAAAGTTATTTCATTTCAAACTGGTTGTGTCTAAAGTATTATTATAATTATCTTACACGTCCTCGAAGATGTTTACAGTCTACCATAATGTTGACATAATAGTGACAATGGACAGATGGTCTAACATGAGATATATGAACAAACAAAATATAAGACAATATGTCAAGTAAATCACAGTATCTATGTAATATAGCTCTGTATTGTATTTAGTATTCAGATCGTGTTAAATTCCTGAACTAATCTCTCTGATTTACATGACTCGTGTGATAAATGCGTACGAATTTCGAAAAGCTTTGGCAATTTTTATAAGTTACTAGCAGACCCGGTCACGCGTTGCTGTGACTATTGTTTTTGATATATTACATTGTAGTAAACTATTTAAGGGGTAACCTTCAGAGTACATCTTTCATGAAAACCATAATGTTTTCTTACAGTCGATATTAAGCAAAAAACAAAACAAAATAATTATAATTATTTTTTAAATTTTATCCAAATTTATAACACTATTTGTATATTACAAAGTTTTTAGTAAATAACTTGGAACACTAAACTTACGAATAAGGTAGGTATTGTAGATACCTCATTCGTAATTACTCAATTCAGTCAATAGATACCGCCATCTTTCAGAATTGTTAGGAGGTAACTACAAAATAATAAACAAAAAATTTGCAATAAAATAATATGGCGACTATGAATTGAGTTGAAACTTATTCTATCTTTTAAGTTAGGTCAACTGTACGTGATGTGTAAATTTATTAAAATCGGTTAAGTAGTTAAGGAGTCCATCGTAGACAAACAACGTGACACGTGATTTATATATATTAAGCATTCTGGTGGTTTTTTTTTTATCATTTAATATTTTAAATAATATGATAGAAAAATCCTAAAATTATCCTTTTTTTAATATGTTACTTTATCATTTTAATAAGATGTTCATAAATAAAAATATTTGGTGGTTTTACTAATCCATATAATATAAGTTAAACTCAAAACATTTAAATTTTAAAAGATAAATCATGAAAAATGAAAAAAATACATTTTTATAATAAATACAACAATTTTTATACAACTCGGCAGACTTCGTTCTGTCAAATAGATTTGGAATGTGGCAGTTTATATTTCGACCTTAAGATGTTTTTACTCTGCTGACCCTCACATATAGCCCTATCATTATGGTGATGGTTCTGTTCAGGAGAATTAAAGAAAAAGGTCAGCTCGGATGACCTAAGTATCTTCGCTTCCACGAACTTTGGCCACCCTTTTGAGACGCACTAAAAACCCCGACTGGGATGTCTTCTAGAGGGCTTCAAACTAAGAGGGGAACATAAGGTTCAAACCTGATTGAAAAATAATCTAAAGGGATAGTGGGAACGTAAAGGTGACAAATATTTACAAAGTGGGTGCTTCAATGACAAAACGTGGAGAAATTTAATTATTTATTACTATTATTATTAACATAGGGTTAATAACCGATGAAATAAAGAAAAATGAAATAAAACGTATATAAGTATTTTCAGTAATTGATCGGGGAATCACTGGCAATGTTTGACGAAAATCTCCTGCTAATAAAATCATTGCACCACCAAATAGGTTATGATTGCTCCATAGATCTTGTAAGGTTCTATTTAAAGCCTCCAAAGATTTTTTAAGTGCCATAGTGCATTCATCCCAAACAATCAATTCACATTGCTGAAAAACCTTTGCCATTGCAGAGTTCTTCGAAATGTTGCAGGTTGGAGTTTCGTTGCTTTGCATGTTTAATGGCAATTTTAGTGCTGAATGAGCTGTTATACCACCTTCAAGCAAAGTTGCTGCGATTCCCGACGAAGCGAGTGCAAGTGCAATTTCATTTTGTGAGCGAATTGTTGCTAATATCAATGAAATCAAAAAAGTTTTTCCTGTACCACCAGGTGCATCTAAGAAGTAAATCCCTCCTCTTTTATCATTTATTACTTTCATAAGTGTATCAAATACATACCCTGTTGTTCATTGAACAGTGGAAGGTTTGTTTGAATTAATTCTTTCAAAGTGTTGAGATCATATAGTTTTTCTCGGTGCAACTCTTGGTTAAAAGCATTATGCATTGGACGATCAGGCGCGGCCAGACCTAATTGAAATAATAGTTTGTTTGACATCATCAAGCACATGTCCTCAATTGAAATCAATACTTCATTGTAAATTTCTTCGCTTATTTGTATATTTGGATTTCCCCTTCTAATCCGTATTTGATACAAAATATCATCACACATATTATCTTTGTACTTGATCCACAGATCCTTTGGGTTTGATGGGAAGCATGTTGATATGATTATAGAAAACAATGTTCGTATTTGATGAGCTTGTGATGATATTACAGCATCATTGAGAGTTTGATCCCAATGAGCATCATTTTCTAGCAATCGCAAACATTGGCAAGCTTCTCTGTATGATCCACACAAATCACCATTAACAGTTCGTACATGTTGGAACGATGTTGGGCCACGTACATTGACTAATTAATAGCAGTCGTAAATAAAAACATTCATTATTGCTTGGATGTACTGAATGAATTCGACCAATCACATCGGTAGAATATACATCTGGGTATCCTGTAACTGGTTTTCCTTGTTTCCGTCGTATAAATCTCCGTGAGAATTGATTCCAAGTATAATATTTTGGCATTTCAGAATATAACAATGTTTGAGCAAAAGCATTGTTTTGGCATGTCTCAAAAAAACTGGTTAATGTAGTAGATGGTGGATGTACAGCTCTATCTACTGCGTTCTGTGCTGTAAAATATACTCTTTGTCCATTTTCTAAATGCACAGCTAAATGAACAACAGTAGGGTGTCTCTCATGAATAGGAAAAGAAAATATTCGCCAAACTGCTTCATTACTACTAACATAGCGACCCATTTGGTATTGGGTAACTTCATCATTGGAATTCTCTGCATTAATACCAATCACAGCCATATCACTCCCTTTGGTTACATATTTGCAAATATATTTAATAGATTTTACTGAATGGCAAGATTCAACGTGGATGTGTGCTTTGAAGGTCTTTGATAAAATGGGTGAATATGGAACAATCCAGCGATTATCTATTTCAATATTTAATTTGACAATTGTTGATCTTCCATTTTCTGCTGTCGATCGGCGACGATACAAACGATAACCGTCAATACCAGTGATTGTTTCAGATATTAATGTCCGTGGATATCGTTTTGAACATTTACCATCCACCATACATGGTAAATTATGATTAAGAGTTCCACAGGGACCATGTACCATGTTTTTGATAACTACCTCATGCAATCCAGGATCTACTTCTACATTAGGGATTTCAGCTGATATTACTGCATCACCTTCATTTGACTTTATCTTGTCAACTATCCAAATCAAAATATGTGCATGTGGCAAACCCCGTTTCTGCCACTCCACAGAATGCATCCAGCGGCGTGTCTCTCCAAACACATAATGTTTCACAATGAAATCCATTCAAGATTTCAACTTTTGTATAAAGACTCTGGCTGTGTCTATTTCTATCCAGTGTGGATTGCATGGAAATGTGATTAACAAATCTGCTGTACCATAATGACAAACATATGACATGGCATTTTGAGCATATTCATGCATATGTCGAGGGCTTACGATGTATGTTGCTGGAAGAATAGTTATTCGACTAAGATTCTGTGCATTACCATCAGTATTAATCGCATCTCGAAGGTGAATATACTCTTCAGATCTGAGTTTTGTCTGATTCAACCTGATGAATGTTAATCTCTCCGTTTCAATTTTAACATACATGTCTACAACATACTTGTGATATAATCGCCGACGTTTGAATATGTGATTGTCATCATTAGGCGGTAGGAATAATAGTTCATTGAACTGACTTTTTTGTTGGTTTTAGAACCTGAAAATAGATTTTTGTTTTCATAACATTGAAAATAAAAATAATAATAATATAGTGACTGATAATATATCTCTAAACTAATATTTTTTATTACCTGTAATGGGATTTATCATCTTGTTTGTGAAATCATAGCCATCTTCACCTTGCCAAAATATAATGAGATATTGCAATGCGTCATATGAGCGGTGTGTTTCCTTTATACGTTGTAATTGATCATTCCGACGATGTAAAACAATATCACGGGATTCCAAATTTTCTCCAACTACAACGATAGCAACTTCATCAATAGTTGGTGCATTAAAACGTCTTGCATGTTGGCCAACAGATTTTATATCAGTTCTGATTATAATTTTGTGATTATCAGATGGCATTAGATCCAGTGCAGTTTTAAACAACATAATCAATTGATTGTGCTCATGAAATAAAGTTTGTAATTGTTCTACAATAGACCTCTTTAGTGAATTGTTATGTAAACAACGCATATCAATTTCTTGTAGTGAATTGCCCATGAAATAAATTTGCAGGAATCTGTAATTGCTATCTGACACTGGTAACAATGAACCTGCTCTATGATATATTTGGCCTTGTATTTGTAAATTAAAAAAAATGATTTTTGCCAAATAGAAATAATATTTGTTCCTAAAATGTATATCGGTCTCCTAATTTGAATCACCAAATAATAATTGATATGCTTAGGTATGTCAATATGTAATAATTAGTTGTAACTAAAATCCATCATCAAATAATTATATTGTGTTTCAAAATAATAAAAGTATTGCTAATACTGAATCACCTAATAATATTATGACTAAGTAATATATTTCTTGGGGATTAAGGAACTGAAGGTTAATGACACACCTTTACTTAATTAACAGGAAATTTTGTTCACTAAAATAATAATGATTAACTTCTATAATACCTACCTTAAAATTTGGCATGAAATTTTCCCGAACTACGTTTGTTACCCCAAATGACGTCATTTGAAAGCAATTGTTATATTGTTGGATATTTAACAAAAAGTGTATGGAATCTGATTCTATTCCTGAAACCAATGAGTACAATGGCTCTGGTGGTAGATCCAATGGTATCAATTTCACTTTCCCATTTGCGCAACACAATCCATTGGCTTCATTTGCCTTACAATGAGAGCAAACCAAGTTCATAGATTCAATAGTAACACATTGGTGGTTACTGTAGTCAATTGACAAATCATAATTGAAAGCAGCTCGATTCAAACTTTCGGGATTATTGGTTGAATCTCTCGCTCTCGCTTCCCGCGTTCGTGATATACGAATCCTTTCGCGTTCATTTCGGTCGTCACGTTCTTGTGCAGTATGATAAGATCGGTAATTAGTTTGGTTTGTAGCAGTTCGGGTTCTTCTACCTAAATTACTTCGTCTTATAGGAGGCATATAGAAAATACTCACCTAAATTATGTCACATGCAATAATTATTAATCACAGGTATTAAAACACTTTGCACAAAACACGATATAAAACAATCAAAATTAATTATTAAATATTATAAGGGTAATTCTCATGGAATCTCGAAATTCTTGTCCTTTTAGTTTTTACACAGTTCGAAACTATTCATGGTGGTATTTTTTTTTTTTTTTAAAGAACATCACTTAGGCTAATAATTTTGGTAATAACCTTAAAACTTTATGTATATCTGTAAGGAATAATAAATATATAATACCCTTAAAATCATTCCCTCACTATGTCCCAAACTTTAAAATAAAACATGTTATAATTTTTTAACTAGAAATTGCTTAAAATTTATGTTTGCGCGTGTGACTATTTTATTAAAAATACATCAAAATTTCAAAAATTCTTCGAATTTAGGATTATAGATCGTAAATAAATGAGGAAATGTTGATTTGACATGTGTCCCTTAAAAAATAGTCATTCCCTCACACCATTACCGACAGTCGATAAGTTAGCGTACTTGAAATTTTTTATTGGAACTTCTATTAATTTTTGATAGTTGGTGACACTAACAATTGCTCAGAATGGCGAAGTTGTATTAAAATTGTCGGAGTACTTGTTGGAAGAAGATTAAATTACAATTTTTCAAAGATTACATTTCAGACAGTCATTCCATCACTGAGAAGAAAACAAAGAGGTAATTACTATATTCGAATATAAATTTAAAAATAAAGTATGTTTTTAGAAGCAGTAAAATCACCGAAAAATTTACATACAGCAGTTTACTACATTTGGAGATTTTTGAGGTTATGTTTTATTTTGTCATTCCCTCATTTCATTTCAAAATGAGGGAATGACAACTAATGAGGTAATGACGTCTAGACTATTTTAACTTAGTTTTTTTATGAACTTGCTTATGTCAACCTTAAATTTACTATTCTGTTTTGTTTTAGAGCTAAAAAATGGCACGAGGAAAGAAACTGTCTGATGCAGAAGCAAAATTGAAAAAAAAAGAATATGATCGAAAATAAGCAATTTGAGTCACTTTCAGAGCTGTGTTATTAGATAACTCCAGAATTTTCATATATATATTACCTACTAAAGTTATAAATGTGTTCAAAAAATAAATAATTAAATTTTTCATAATAAACTAACATAAACATCATTTCCTCACCACAGTCATCATTCCCTCACTTTTAAAGTTTATCAATATTGATTTACTTCATTTAAAACTCGTTTATTCTGGGGACCACTATATTCCCTAAAGTTACTAACACATATAGTACAAATTTAAGATAAATTTAATAGATATTAACTAAAATAATTCTGAATAATTTAATTTACATTTTTTCGAGATTTCATGAGAATTACCCATAAACGCTTTTTAACGCAGTTTGTTTGACAGATGCAATGACGTGAAAACTGATGACAATTTATGTCGCATTCCAAAACTAAAACAAAAGAAAGAATATTCCAAGGCCAATCAAATCTATAGCTCTTAAATTTTTTGACTTTTCAATTTGGTCGGGTTCACGATATTATCACTTTTGCGTGAACCTGCCCATACATATATTTGATTGAATTTGAACTTTGTGGAGAGACAATAAAGCGCGAATTGACTCTTCGACGTTAGCCACATACCTAAATTGTTTAGATAACAATGAGTGCTTGTAATTTAATATAAACTTTATTGAATAACAATACAGTTCAAATTGGCTCTACATTTAGTTATTTATTCTATATTTAAAATATTTGTATAGGAAAAAGAAAAGGGCTCTTTTAGGGTTTTCCTGGAAATTATTCGAATTTTTCTCGCCGTTAGAACCATCCTTGGGCTTCAAGGAATATTTAAAAAAAAGAATTGTTAAGATTGGTCCATGCGTTGTTGAGTTGTGCGCTTACCAACACATTTTGCGATTCATTTTTATATAATAGATTTAGTAATAAAAAAGATTTAATTTTCATTAATTAATAACTAAATAATACAAGTTTGTGTATGTGTCTGTTCATACGTTTGTTTGTTTTGCATTTTGTAATAATTTAAATAAATCTACATAATGTAATCTAAATAATAGTTCATTATTAATTAAGAGTTTTATTCTTTGTGAATGTACGACAATTAATTATAAAATAATTTTTTTAAATATAATGTAAACATTGTATCGTGTCGTTAATTTCACATTAACCTGCAACATACGTTCCGTTGTTAACAAAAACCCCGCTGTGAGCCGCACTGCCGAGAACATAAATTAATAATATACACATATCCCGCTGTCTTCTGCTCTCGCTACACATCTATTATATAAAATTATTTATCCTATTTGTGCGGTAATAAATAAAAATAATAAAAATATATACTTTTAGATAAATTCACTATATAATTTACAATTTTTTAAGGATTTACAAGAAATTACATATATCATACTTTCAGACTTGACCACGGGTTTAATAATAGCAATATGAATATATCACGTTATCACATAGTTGTGTCACGTTATCAGTAGTGTACACTGCAGTGAGTGAACGCTGTCTCTAGTTGTATTACGTCGTGTCTCTGTGTGTCTGATGGAGCGGTGCTCGAACATGATGAGATATCATACTACACGAAGGACATAACATACACGTTGTGTAATATTTTAAATTTACATATAGTTTATTTAAATAATATAAATAAAATTAATTTTAGAATTTTAGAATCATTAACTGTTTATATATTGTAACAAAAAACAATCTTAATGACCGACATATCTTTTTATTTAATGCAGCCGCAAAGAAAGCTTCTTTGTATTAAGCTTCTGTATCTCGTTGTTATTCGAAATTCATATTTACGAGTAACACACCCCTATGTCTCATTTGACATCTATATATTATATAAAGGGATCTCATTAATAAATTATAATTTAATCTTGGTTTATTTCTTCGTAGGCAATAATGAATATTATGTCTTACTAATTTGTCTTTTCGGTCGGTCGGTTTCATTACTAATTTGTCTTATTTTCATTATCTACACGACATACTTAGGAAGCAAATTTTGGTTTCGAATACTTTTTTGTATTTTTTTAACTATAAAATAATGTTATATTGTTGTACATTAATTTATCAAATGAAAGTAATAACATTGTGTTTAAAAGTTATGTGCAGAAATATTATTTTTATTAACAAAATGTACAGTATCGAAAAACATTCTGTTGTCACTATTTGACTTCATGGAATACAATTTTAGGAACTCTATCAGACAAGCCTGAAAATTGACAAAGGACGAATTGCTGACGCCGATAATGGTTCAAGTTATCACAACTGAAGGCGAATTTAGCTAACCCTTACATAGATATAAATGTGTAACTAGTCCTGTTTTGTCTGTGACAAATCAAAAGAAGAATCGGTGATAAAAGAGCTGATATAATGTATTAAATAACTATAAGCTCGATTGAACAACAGAGCTGGAAATGAGGATTGAGAAACAGATCTGGAAACAAATTTAGATACCCTATCAAAAAATACATTTATACAATATATATATATATATATATATTGTAACAAATAACAATAAATAATGATGATATTATATATATATATATATACTTATGCAATACTGTATTGACAACGATACAATAAGAAAAGAGAAGAACAAGAACAGGAAACAATTAAAATAACAATGACATAATATAAATTTAAGTAAACAAGATATATTGACCGATTAATGAAATGATATCACCCTTATACAAATTAGATTAAGCAAATGGATAGGGAAACTTAGAAATGGTTGAAAAACTGTAGTAAAAATATGTTTAGCATATATATATATTTATACTTTATTAGTTTCCATGATAATATTTTTTTGTTATTAAATCTAAATATTAAACAAATTTACTTAAAACACAATAAATCTAATGTGTAAAAATAAACTATTTTATTGAGGTTATATTATTATATATAGGGTTATTGCCCTAGCTTTTACTGCAAAATGTTTTAAGAATTTGTCGTTAAAATATGACCTTATCGGTTAGAGTTGTAAAACTACATAGTATACAATTTTTACAACAGTGTCAGAATATTGTATTTGATTTTTTTAGAGTGTTCTTATATAAACGAAATAAGATAGCTCTTTCATAATAGAGTTACAGAGAAACTTATAAGGGATAATTATAATACGATTTACACTTGCTTGACATTGTATCAGTATAAGTACTGAAAGTCAACAATACCAAAGATACAGTAACAGTAAGCAAATCAGGTAATCTGGTAACTCACTTGAACTTACTAATTTGGTTAAGTTATCTTGTAAAAGTTAGAAGTAACGAACTTGTAAAAGTTAAAAGTTCGATAAGTACCAAGTTTTACCAAACTTTTATTCATGTTACACTTTTATTGCTGTTATGTGTAAATATATTCAATACTTATTTCTTCTTCACTTAAAATACAGTAATATCAAATTTTACATCAGATAGCTGGTTCTCCCATACCGTACTATAGAAAGTTGATTGCAAACGTTCAAAAAATATACAGGAAGATATCTTTATAGCTCAACATATATCCAAATTTATTCTGTTATAATTTTGTGTAATAACTCTCGTAATAATGTTAATAATTACTGAATTATGATCGGAAATTATTAAAAGATAATATATAGATAATAGGTAGATAGATAATATTTGTTATTATTTCTTAATTGATATTATTTTGCTTCATGACACACACATTATTAATTTTATCATATGTGTAATTTTTTAGATCATTAAAAAAGATATATATTAATTTTTCTTGAAGCTTCTCTATATTGCACCGAGCAAGGGAATGTTAGACACTGTAACATAATTGAATTTGATTATCAGAAGTAACTAAAAAAAAATTTTCATTTAAAAACAATTTTTCCTCCTTTATTCATTAAGCGCTTAATTAGACTTTAATAAAAATGCATCCATTTACTAATTGCGTCAAATAAAACAATATATATTATAATTATTTTTATTTGCTTATAAATTAAGTTTTTAATAAGTGGAATGTTTAATGTTATTTTACTCACAAATGTTTTTTATTTCATATGTCTCTGTTAATTAATTATTAAAATATATTTCAGTGCGGTTTATTTAAGGTCAATAATGCAACATTAAGTCAAATAAACAAAGTTCAATCTACTTTTACAAAAGCTTTATCATCTCTGAAATATGGTTAATGCTTCAGATAAATTAATAACAACTGAATTATGTGAAACATTCATCAATAACCAAATAATTCAATTGAAGTTAAGCAAAACATCCATCGATAAACCAAACTGAGATCATTGAACTTATTAACCCGTAACTAAATAATAATAAAGATATTAAAAGCTGTGTATTATGCACATAATAAGACCATTAACAAATATTATATAGTTCTTTTTAACCAAAAAATATATAAGTAAGATATTGTATGTCATAGTAGTCTAGTTAGTTGGTACAAAGGACGCAGGTTCGACTCCACGTGGGACAATTATTTGTTTGTTCCAAAGATTATAGTTCCGATTTTCGATGTCTTTTGTAAATGTCAATTATGTAAGTATAACCTTAAAGTTAAATAACCTATACTTGGATTATAATTAAATAATTTGGGTACAACAAGGAAGAGGTTACTAATTCAAACAAGATTTTCATAAATAAGTTATTTTAATATGATCATCATTTTAAAGAAGATATTTATTAATTTAGCCCTGTTAAGATTTTTGTAATGATTTATGAAATATAAACTTTAAATGACTAAATATTTTTATTATAATAATATGAAGTAAATAATAGATAAATAAAATTAAATTTTACTTGTACATTAAATGTGTTTGAAATCCAAAAACAAATAAGTGAAATAACAAAATTATGAATATTCTTAAGAGAGTATTTATCTTTAAAGATTAATCTCCACATACATTTTTAAAGGTCAAAACAAATTGCTTCAATGACTAGTCAATTTGTACTCAGTATTATATATTACAAATTGTAATCATAATAAAGATGCAACAGATACTCCGTTGAGTCGGTCGCAATCAGCTGGTTGTTACAGAACTACTTCTGTAATCCTCCTCGAATTCTCATTGGTATCTATTTGCAAATTATACTGACATTGAATCTGTAGTACCATTATATTAGAACTTACACAATGACACTATTACTAACACATTTTCATGGGTGATTAAATACTCACCCTTCTCTAACTTGCATTATATGTTTTTTTAAGTAACATTATAACATATGCCAATTAACATCTAGTACTACTCTAGTAGTCTTCTAAGCCTTGTAGTACAACTTATGAGAGAGATATACCATACGAACTACTCGTACTAATGTATAAATTCCGATAAACTCAAAATCTACTGGTGTAATTTTAATTCAACTTCCCAAGAAAATTATGGCATCAGCTTTATCTTCACGTTTTGTTATTTTCAGATTCAGATTTTGTAACACACACCTTTATTGATTCAGATTTTGTAACACCTTCAGATTTTGTAACACACACCTTTATTGTTTAACACTTCTAGAGAATTCTATTTGTGTCATATGACGTAATTATAAGCTCACTTTTGTTTAACTTCTCTATTAAAAACTCTTTTTAGTATTTATATGTATACTATAAAGTCACTGGAAGAGTGAGTGAGTTACTTGTAATATAATAGACACAGTCCGCTCTTGAGAATAACAAGATTGATACTCACTGTCACTGTAAATCACAAATCACAATAAGAATTGCTTTAGTAAATCGTATTTTCTTCCTGCTCGTGTAGTAGTAGTAGTAGTAAACTTAGAGGTTATTGCTTTTGTATTTATGGGTTCGACTCTTGAGCAAATATCACACATAATCACATATAGGAGCTGGTTGTGCTTAGTAGTACGTAGAGTGATTATCAATAACGAATTATTAATAATATATTATTCAACTACGATTAAACCAGTTTATCAGTACAAAGCAAATCAAAAAACATAGATTACGATTAAATTAGAAACATATATTAAATTTTATACCACATTTAGTCTTTCAACTGAGTTTTTAAGAGATATTAATAGGCTAAGATTACTTCTCATGACTGTTAAGTACTATCTTTTTGTGTATCATGTTGATCTATATTTTTATTTTTATATATAATTCCCGACACATAATTTATAAATGGAAAAATATTTGTGTATTCATTCAGTATTTAAATCATTTCAAATTAAAATTCTTTTTGCCCTTCTTTAATTTATATCAAAGAAAAATATGGCCTCTTTCCTGAAGATACAACCTCACCGTGACAAGTTTGTTTCTTTGAGAACGAACGTCACGTTATGATTTACAACTCCACAAGAATATCTCAAAGCGAATCTTAACATAAAGTTATTTTATGCAAGATATCTACGTAAATAATGTGTTTCACCGTATTGGGCGTCGGACTTTTTAATCTGTTTTTTTAATCTTTACGTTTTTACTACATAATATATACTGTGTACACGTGACTCGAGTCGATTTGACTTGACTAATCGAGGTAATTACTTCGATTAAAATAGTACGCGATTAAGTCCATTACAGTATAAAAATATGAATACAAATCGTGAAAACTTAAAACAATTATATACGCTGTTCCTAAACACTTCTATAAATATTGTTACTAGAAAACTTAACGCGAACATAATGAATATCCCCCTTAAGAGTAGTTGAAGACATTTCATAATTCCGATAAGATTCAAATAACATCTTAAAATGAAAGGAATGATCTTTTGAAAAAGTCTGATCATATTGCAGACTTTTTTTTTTATTCTCGAAATTCATATTTGAAAAATGTATTTTAGAAACCTAAATTTAAGGGATGTTTCGTCTTAAATTCCTTATAATAGATTTTATGCTTAAAAATATTAAAATGTAATTCCTTGCCTTTGTGATACGAAGGAGAATAAATCACAATTTACTGAAGTAAATATTACAATGATTCTATGTTGCTGACATTAAACATGTAAGCTGCTAAAAGATTTACTGCAGCGAAGTATCTGACACCGAGTCTTTGGAGAATACTTGTATTAAGAAAGCGTTTCGTTAAAGGTCATTGAAATTAAATAATGTTTAATATATGTTTATAAAAATTCAATTTAATTAATGTTGCATCAACATGCTCTTGTATGATATGAAACGATGCTCATCGAGGATAAGATTTTTATTTAAATGCATTTTTTTAAATCATATATATATGAATAATTTATTCATTACAAATAAATGTAATTATGAAAAAAACAATAAATAATAATAAAGAACTAATGATTAAAATTTGTATTCCCCAGTCGCGAGTGATATTTATTTTTTTGGATTCTGATATTTAAACTATTTTTAATTAAACAATATAACAGCGGCATTCTAAACATTGTGTACGATACTGACTTATTACTATTACTTAAAATTATAGGTCACATTATATCGACCAAGACAGAAAGATGTCATCTTTGCAATAAAACCTTACAGCAATTCTCTTTAGAGTTGAAATAAACCGATCGTTTACGACCGAAGATGAAATACAATATTATACTAAAAGTGTAGTTGGAGTCGTTTCTTAATTTGTATTCAGCATTTTATATTTTTGGAACATTAAAATAACATTGTAATACTATTACATGTAAGAAATAAGTTTATTGAGGAGTAATAAAATACATAACTTCATCTAGTGTATAGTTAAGTTACTAGTAAATGGTAATAATAAAAGATATATACCATATTATCTCGTTGCCAAGTCAATAGCCGACTAATAACGTAACTTAGAAGGGAATTATAATAAATATTCTCTTCAATCATTATCATTAAAAGTACAAAGTAAATGTATATTGTTATTGTATGAATGTTATCAAGGTTAATTAGCTCCAATTAAGCTCCAAAGTATTTCCAACAATTTATTCGAAGATTAATAAATACCTAAATTCCTTAGGACTTCAATAATATTTATCCTGTATACAATACTGGTTTAAAGAGAAGGATCTTTAATAACGAGTTTTATTTGTAATAAAAATGAACCAACCATTTTTAGTAATTTCTTAGGGTTAAATGTAAATGACATATGTGTAATTTAAATTACTGAAAACACCTTTATTATTATAATTAAAGATAAGCGAGCGTTATTCTTGTTAATTGAACTTTGTTCTCAATTATCGCTAAATTAAGATATATTGGACGAGGACTCTTCGTATTCACAATGATTTCTTTTATATTTATCCGACTACTGCTGCTATATTTGTATATTACACGTGAAAGTTTGTTTTAATGTCTGTCATTAACTATGTAATAAATACTTTTATGTATTTTTGTAAACAGATGCCTGCCTCTCTTAAAGGGACATAGCTGCTTTTAGCAGCAGGAAATACACTTTGTGACTATTTGTCATCACAAGTCGTGAGTGCTTTGACACGGTATATTACTTCAGTTATTACTTTATAAGCCGCACTCCGCTCTCTTCTACACCAGCACAACCTTCTATAAAGTGTATATTCAAAAATATAACAGTATGATCTTATTAATCATACAATTGTTTAAGTACCTTTTAAGATCAGTCAACGTAGAAAGTATTTTCTTAAAACTCAATGACTAAAATCATCATTGAACTGATTTCAGATGTCTTTAGCATTTGACTTTCAAATTTCACTCAAATTGAAGGATATTCAGAATTAGTATGTTGCTCCAATTTAAAAGAAAGCACGTTGAAGGAAGGCAAGGAATAAATTAGGAGTACTTTAATACTTTTAGAAATCATTTTAGAAACAAACAAAAATTTGCAATTTTAACTAACTAAGAAAATAGATCTTGTATTTATATAATCATAGTAATATATTAATATTATCATTATAACTAGTACCATTAATTATATGTTATTTTCATTGTTAATATTTTTATATGAGTTTCCAGAGTCTTAATACACAAAATCTCACAATATCCAGAGCGGTTAAACTAGTCATAAATAGTGTTAAGTACCTTACTCTGTTGCTGTACCTACTGCACTATACAATAGATGAGACTATTTATTATCTCTATACAATAGATTATGTTACAGATTTTATATACCTTGTATACAATTGGTCATATTGTGTTTACTTTAGATACTATAGATAGATCAGGATTTTAATAGCGTAGCAAATTTCTATAATATTATCATACAATGTTCTTCGTATTTAAACATCTGTTAGAATTACATTATTATAATAAACTAATTAAAATGTAAAAACAAGTGAGATTTGTTATAGCGTTAAATATTCACTAAATGTTTAAGTTCAATTATAAGTTTTTTTTAAGAAAGTATGTTATTTTAAAGTGTATGTTAAAAAGATAATTATATTTCTTATCCTATATGGACAGTTTTATGATATAATGACAACGCCTTTACTCAATATTTAGTTATATTTCAGATATTACTATTTTGAGTGATTAAAAAAGTAGGTTTTTCAAAGAAACAGATTGAGCCTCTTTACAATTTTATTACATGTATGGATATTGTATTTGATAAAATATTTCATAATAATAATTTACGTATTACTGGAAAAGGTGTAAATAATAACATAAATATATATAATATATTATTTCACATGTTTTGGAGAAGAGATTGGATTTCTCATATTTAATGAGATTCGTTTATCAGAATAATAAGAACGGAAAGGACGAAGGGAAAATTGAACATATTTTTGTATATCTTATGATATTTATAAAAGAAATGTAACATTATAATATATTAATATAAAACACGTAGCTGTAGCAAATATCAAAATATGTTGTGTTAATTATTTCCTATACATTATTGTTATTATATGTTCTGATTTACAAAAAAACTATTCTACTATAATATCTAACTAATATCACTACTATAGTTTGGTGTTAAATAATAGAAATGTGCTGTAGAAACTGTAGATAAAAGATTTAATTCTTTTATATTTACTTATATTATTTCTATGACACTTTTAAACAGAATAGTTTTATGAAGAAACGATAAGTAATTGCAAGGCCTATCAATTATTTTTTTCTATTTTATCATTTCACTCCCATTGACTAAACTTAATTAAAATGTTTAACATATATATATATATATAATACATTTAAAAGTACAATAATAAACCGACACTAGTAAGAAGAAATAACAATTAACTGAAGCACTTCCTACAATGATTTCTTAACATTAAAGATGTTCTTATTATATATTTACTACAACGTGTTATCTGACCGAGTATCAATATTGTTTGTTCTCAAGTGTACTATGTGCATTATATTACGAGTACTTAGCGTCACTCTTCATAATGGAATGGAATTGCATTGATATTTGATTACATATCTCAAAACGACAGCGCACATTGTCCTTATATAGCCTTTTATATAACCAAATTCTGTCAAATCATATAAACTTGGTTGTTTAGAAGTAGAAGAAGAGCAGATCATAAATAATCATTGTACTTATACTATTACTAAGAAGTACATATCTCACAACGTCACAGTTGAAGTTACATACTAACTTGAAATACAAATAACTAATTTGAAATACAAATCTAAATAAATTATTGTGTTCAAATAAAACAAGTCGAATATTATTATTTATACAAAATAAAACGATTACTTATACAACACAGAAAGAGGAGATTTGTAGTCGAAAAATTCCCAAACTACATCCTTAGATCTAAGAATTTATTTATCTGTTTTTGAGCTTTATAACTCTTTGAATAAGATCTGATTATTTATATATACTAGCTCGTGCGCTCTTCCAGAACATAATGATATGACTAAGTAATATGGTAACTACATAAGAAAATCAATTTCATATTGATATCCTTGAATATATAATTCAGAAATATACAGTGCGGTAAAAATAATGTATAGTATCATGTACGTAAAAAAATGTAATTTCAGTTCTGTTCACTGATACTGTTATTTGATCTTAGAGAAAGAAAATTTGATTTATATTTTGAATATTATTTTATGGTTTTAAATACACAGACTAGAATACGAAAATATCTGTATGTGTCGTAATTCTAAACCTGACCTAACCTGGTTAGATGACCTCAGGTTTAGATTTAGGATAATTACAATTTATAGAATAATCTCACTCACTTTAGGTTAAATCTAATTTAAAATCAGTGAGATTATTCTATAAATTTAAAGCTTATTTCCAATAGCGATCATTTTAAGAAGTTTACTACTAAGTCACAATAACGTTCCTCTTATCTTAGAAGTAGAAAATCATTCCTAACAGATAGCATATAAGTACTACATAAATATAATAAAGATAAAGTTTCACTTATTTTCCAGTACATATAAAGTTCCCAAATCTAATAGAATGATATTCTCATCTCGTTTTATCATAATTACAGTCAAATGTGTTGGAAATACTGTGCGTAACTTTTATAGAATTTTGATATCTTCTTTGACCATCTATTTTACTTTATATTATTATATAAATTGTATCTAAACGTAGTTACTTCTTCTATGACGTTTTAACATATTGTAAAAACAGGTATCAAATTCAGATAAGCAGAATTTAGACTCATAATGTTTATCTTTAGATATTATTCCTATTTCACCACTTAAAGATTCAGAAAATATTTCTATACTACTAATTAAAGTTATAACTATAATAAATAACTTCTCTGCCTTTTTCTTTTCGCAGCTTTCTGTTTCTTTTAAGGTAAATGTAAAAGTCTGGTAATACATAAGTACCTAATTACAATAATAGTATATTAAATACAACCATCTTTAAAAGTTATCTTCTTTTTAAGTTTGTATCAAGTTTTGTTTCCGTTTTTAAATTTCGTTAAGCCCTTAATTCATTTTTGTGATTAGGTACTAATTACAAAATTACCTCGTTAATTAGTATCTCCTTTAACAGACTCCGGAGGTAAGGGTTAATATCAAACCTAAATTAATTAAACAAGAAGTTTAACAAGATTTTAAAAAACTCATCGGACTTAAGTAATCAAATTAGTACTTGCTAAAGAAATTATTATTGATATTATACCTATTTTGTTTTAAATATTTATTAAATAATATTTTGTGTATTAATATTTATTAAATAATATTTTATTACAATATAATTACATCTGGCTATATTCTTGTTATTGTTTAATGATTACGAAAGAGAAATTAAAAATGTTAAGATCTAAAAGAAATTGCTTTAATCTTCTACAAGAACTATGTCTCAAAATTTTTGTCATTAAAATATGAGTTTATTGATAAGAGTTGTAAAACTACATTGTATACAATATTTATGTATCAGAGCTATTCCAATATAGACTTTGTTACAAAGGATTTGGAATTATATTTAAATAAACAGAATGTTGATTTTTTTTTTATTTATTCTTGTTGAAATTTCAATCGCTTTGTAATTTTTAAGTATTTGCTGTAATTTCAATAACCATTTATCAATAACCTACTATAATTACATAATCAAACGCTATCGCTAATCGTAAGATGAAACAAATCATTAGTTCAGTATATTCAAATTAAAGAATTTTCTGGAGTAAAAGTATTCCATATACTGACCAAGGCAAGTCTTTTAGAGCACATCCAGTGAGATTATTCGACCGAATTTCGTCAAACAAATTTTGATGAAATTTGACAAATTTTGAAAACTGATTGTTTTGAGTTCTGCTTGTTTATCAACTGTTCAGGTTTTGCCGCGCTCCTATTTTATTATGTGTATAAATATTGTAATTGACAAATATGAATTAATTAAATTTTATGACGTTAACAAAAATATTTGTAAAAAAGGATTATTCTGTATGTTTCGAAGACCGATATCGTATTTGGCATTTTTCATATTTAATAAGGTTCGTTTAACAAAATTATACGAAATGAAAGGAAAGAAGGGAAAATTGAACATTTTCTTCATATAATTGGGTAATTTCGTGTTATTTATTGAGTAAATAAAAGAGTTCATCTTTACATACTCTAATACTCACAAAAGTCTCTAAAGTAATGATAACTAATTTGACTAATAAATTCCATTCTTCAAAGTTAATTTGGAAGTAAAGACAGATTTTTGTACAATAAAATAGAATAGAAATAGTCGATCAATGATATTCTCACGCTACAAGCAAGAAATTAAATTTACTGCAGCAATTCCTGAAGTAATAATTTTCATTAAAGATGTAGAACGTGGTATCTGACAGAGAGTATCAATATTGTATGTTCTTAAGAGTGTACTATGTCTATTATATTACAAGTAATAGCGTCACTCTTCTACCAGCTTTATAATGATTATAAATAATTAAATAAGACTGTCATGATTCTTAATTTACCTCTAAATTCTGTAAAATGGCTTAAAAATGGTTCTTTAGAAGAATAAGAGTAGATCATAAAAAGTTAATAGAACTAAGAATATTTTCAGCAGCAACGTTGCAGTGGATCTTTTTTTTACCAAGCTCCTGATTAAAGTAATTCACCCTTTAACTTAATTTGAAAAATAAGATTAATTTTTAAATTATCATCTTATTTTATAAATGACACCATAAAAAACTGAAGCCTAAAACTAAATTAACTCTCATTATGTAAGCACTTATATATAACTATTATTATATATTACCAACTCTAAACAAGACTTCAAGAATTAGAACAGTTTAAATTGATTTGAAAGAGGAAGAGAATTATATATTTGTAAGAACGATTATTTCTAATTTAACACTTTCGCTGCCACCAGATTTTCAGAAATTGAGCCCTGTGTGCTGTTTAAATTTTTCATATAAACGTTTGC
This sequence comes from Melinaea marsaeus rileyi, assembly GCA_918358865.1. Classification (NCBI taxonomy): domain Eukaryota; kingdom Metazoa; phylum Arthropoda; class Insecta; order Lepidoptera; family Nymphalidae; genus Melinaea; species Melinaea marsaeus. The sequence goes on along the minus strand of OU911093.1, from coordinate 21,544,407 downwards.
ATAAAGGCATTTAAATAAATGGAAAAATAGTAAAAAAAATGTTGAGCCAATTAAATACTATAAAAAATTGACTTGTAATTGCTCCGTACATGCTACGGCCCTGGGGTGAAACACGGGGTGAAACTTGCGTCTCCGTACACGCTACGGAGCTGGCAGTGAAAGTGTTAAGGGGGTATTCTAGTCTAGAAATTTGAAAAAATCAAAAATTTTTTTTTTCAAAATTCGATAGTATAAGTATTCAAAAATATCTCCCTAAAAGGATTTTTCAAAATTCGAATTATTTTCGAAGTTACAACTATTTTAGTGGCGCGACAGCGAGACTGGTTTGAGCGGACGACTGTAACAATAGGCAAGTGCACGCTCGGGCTACCTGAGTATGACTAATTCTCCCTTTTTCTTAAAAATGATATTTCCCATTATAGTACATTTAGCCCCTTTCTAAAAATATGTTTATTTAATTTGCTTTTAGTTTGAGTTAGTTTCATGTTAACCTCGAAGCTGTTAAGACGTACGAAAAAGTGAAAAATTCTTTGTGAACTCTTTTAATTTAAATTTCAAGTGAGTATTTTGTTAGTGTTTTTAATATGGATCGAAAAAGTAGTAGAAACAGCAAATATCGTCCAGACAGATCAAGAAAACGGAGGTTTACTGGAAATCAACATACTCTGGAAGAAGATCTATGCTCGTTTTGAGGAGAGAACTGCTGAAAACAGTCAATATGAAGTAGACGAAGATCCAATGTATGGAGCTGGGATAGCAGATTAACAGAATGTAAGTTATATGTACTATTCTATCAGTTACGCTGCCAGAAACTTTAACGTAAAACTTTAAACGTGTTTTTCTCGAAACTACTTCTTTCGATACGGTCGGCACGATATCTCAAGTTCTAATGAACCGATTTGCTTGAAGTTTATCATGAATATTCTTTAAATATATCTCTATCGCATGACGCTGGATAAACTGGAAATTTCAATTTTTTAATATGTATAAACAATTCGAGAAAGCTTAAAAATTAGGGAAAAATCGACCTCAATTTTTGAGTAGCCGCCATTTTATGAAAAAAAAATTTTTCCCCTTTTTTTCTGCGTCATGCGATAATGACATTCATATTAATTAAGAATTTGTCATTTTTTTTTTTCAGATGACCACAAGGGTAGAAATCGTGACGACGAGGACACTGCCTTTTGTTTTCCCCCTCCACTTCAAGGACGCATATTTCCATGAAAATTATTATTATTTTTTATTTAATTTATTTTGTGTGCTCTTAATATATAAATAAATAAATGATAAAAAAATGTATAATAAAAATATCAATAGCTTTTTTTTTATTCACCGTCAAAAAATGCTCGAAATTCGGGCCTCTAGAGTAGAATACCCCCTTAAGTAAGAGATGATGCTCGATAGTCTACAATCGGTAAAGTATCGATAGTTCTCATTAAAGTCTAAAAAAATTAAATATGCGATAAACAACTACGGTCTAAAGAAAGAAAATATTAGCTGTAGTATTAGTGTTGATACGATTATTAACGGTCAATAAATACTATCGATTCTAATTTTTGATAGAACTATTTATTAAAGTTTATTGTCTGTGTAAATAATTTTATTTCCCTATTCTAAGAAGTATCTTAAAGTAAATTGCTTTTGATAAATTAATGTGACTACACGATGATAATCTTCAAAGGATTCAAAGAATCCTCTAATGCTTATAAAGTATCGTAAGTAAGTAATAAATAAAAGTACTTGTTCTAAATCGAATTATGTTTATATTCCAATACATTCGATTCCATTCGATACGACCTTCCTTTAAAATGTACTTTTCTAATTATAGAAATTATAACTAATCTAATTCTCAAATTAAAATCTAAGTATATAAAGCGCTTTTATTAATCTTGAAATTGACATTGAGACATTCGAATATTATTATCAAAACAAAATATATATCTATTTACTTTCTTATAAGCATAAAATGTGTAGATTTTAATAAAGTCAAGAAATTCCTGATGACCGTACCCAAACTATACACTATCGTATGTATTAGAGAAGCTTTTAAAGAATAATGGACTCTTCAAATGTGTCAAATTATATTATAGTATTAGGAGTAGTAAAGTTCTTAGAAGGCTGAGGTACTTGTAAAGTTACAGCTTATGTACTCACTCTAATATAATTCTTAGCTTTCTTATTTCATTATGCAAGCTTCAAAAGCCAGTACCTGATATCTTATAAAGGTGTTTGTTAACATCCTCGTGGCTTCAATCTGACGTCGGCTTACTGTAAAAGACTTCACATACGGATTTAACATTGGAATAGTAACTTTAATATAGTTAGGGTGTGATCACTTAAGTTGAGTAAAGTTTTTTATTGTTTATATTTTCTTTGCAGAGCTTATAAAATAAAGGTGTTATATACACTTATCATATATTTTTTCACATAAGACGCTTAGTATTCTAAACGTTCGTGTGTCTCAAGATTGACACGAGTACTCTTAAACTAAAACAATGAACCCGCTCTGAACATGGACGCTTTAATTTCGACTTAAAATTTCATATTATATAAGATAATACTAATTTATTATAATAAATAATATAATACACAAGTGAGTACTGAATCATTGTTTATTTTTTATTATTATCTGGATGACATTCAAACAGAGGAGATTTACAGAAAATGTTATATCTTTGAAAACCGTAAAATAAGATCATTGTTAAATGTTATATTTAATAGTAACATTGTAATACATAATGTGGTAAAAAGTGTTGTTGCTATTAACAATAATATCAAACCCATTATAACCTTGCACTTAAAGTGTCTTCATTCCAAACCTTGTCATCTTCCAACGAAACCTTTTATCTAAGAGCGGGGATCTGTTTGTTTGAGTTTACTTGTCACTTAGGGTACTTTGTCTAGAGGTTTTATTTAACAATTTAACAAGACCGTTTTATGAATCATGGGTTCTCATTATTGATAATTATAAACACCGGTTATGTTCGAGTAGAAACGGGCTTATATCACGTGTATGCAAAAGTTATATACAAATTAAGCTGTATTTCTTAGCTTTATGGACGGATATAACGTACCGAATTTGGATTTGTCAAGTTAGTAACGATAGTAATTGGACGAGTTCAATAATTTAAATTACAAAAAATCAATCATGTTTCGGATAACTGAGATCGTGTTTAATACATTTTCTATATTTAATGAGGTTGATTTATTAGAATTATAACAAAGGAAAGGCATGTTAGGCAAATTAAACACATTTTTTGTTAAATTATATAATTTCTAAGATAAATTAAATATCTATAATAACATTACCTGGATGTAGAAAATACAATATATATGTAGTGTTCATCAGTGTGTAGGTAACAATGATTTCTTTTACGTGCTATGTATTATTTTAGCTAATTTATTATTATAAAATAAATAAATATATATATATATATATATATATATATATGACCTACGTCGATAAGATTTTGTTAGTTAATCAATATCGCTGTTAGATACAATTATAATATATTTATGGCATTATTACTTTCGCTACTCTTCCAGAGCACTTCTCTCAATGCGTTGCAGAGTTTCAGAATACAGGGCCTCTACTTTCGAGCGCCTATCAGTTTTGTGGTCATCTGAAGAGCAAGACCAAGTTGACCAAGTTCCATAACATTGGGAAGGGTAAATAGGACGAGGCAGTATGTCAAGTCAGGCCAAAGACTTGCCCTCCACACGGCTGAGGTCTCACAGATGCACACACATATACATGGATTATTAATTTTATCTCTGGTCCATCACATCAATGTTAGCTAAAATTTTGATGATGAATAAAATAATGAAATTTTAAACAGTTCCATAATGCTTTGAAAACTCTTTAATACTTAGTCTTATAGAATAAATTGCAGCATGGAATTGCTAAAGCTTTTATTAATAGCTTAAATGTTACATAATAACACAGGCACACAAAAAAAAAAAAAAGTCATGAACCAGAGGGGAGACCCCATTATTCTTAGGTTTTTGGGATCGCTGAAACCGAATATGACAATAAAAACTAATTTTAAATGCCAGTTTTCCCGCTAGCACCCCCTTACTACCTCTTAAGGGGTGAAAATTGAAATTTTTGTATAAAATCAAGATAGATGTCTATTTCTGCGTTTTTTGGGATGCTGAAACCGAAAATGATAATTAGAAATAAATTTATGACCACTATCACCCCCTACCACCCCTTACGGGGGGTGAAAATTTAAATTTTTCTATAAAGTCAAGATAGATGTGTATTTCTACGTTTTTTGGGATGCTGAAACCGAAAATGATAACTAAAAATAAATTCATGACCACTATCTCCCCCTACCATCCCTTACAGGGGGTGAAAATTTCAATTTTTCTATAAAATCAAGATAGATGTGTATTTCTACGTTTTTTGGGATGCTGGAACCGAAACTGATAACTAAAAATAAATTCATGACCACTATTACCCCCTTATCACCCCTTACAGGAAGTGAAAATTGAAATTTTTCTATAAAATCAAGGTAGATGTGTATTTCTACGTTTTTTAGGATGCTGGAACCGAAAATGACAACCAAAAGTGAATTTGATACCTCTTTTACTTAATACCACCCCCTATCCATCCCTAATGGGGGTTTCAATTTTTATAAAATCAAGATGTATGAAGAAATTTTAACGATTTACAGTAAGTGACATGTTTATCAAACTAGTTTGAGGTTACTCTCTCTCTCTCTTATATTAGAAATTCAAATGCTTTATCGATCAGAAGTATCTGATATATATTCATGATTTAATTCTACTCTAATCCTGATGGAACCTTGCATCTTGCTCCTTACTGTAGTCTCCTAAATTGTCAGGAAAATAGTCCCTTCTATTTTGGAGGCATAGAATTAGGTTCAGCATCTTTTAGTCTCCTAAATTTTCAGGAAAATAGTAACAATTCTATTTCGGAGGCATAGAATTAGGTTCAGCATATTTTAAGCGTTTTACAACACTGCCGGATGGATAACAGTATAAGTAGTATTAAATAGAAAGCAAAAAAAAAACAAAAAGTGAAAAAACTTGTGAAGAATAGGACAAAAATCATGGTTCAGTCTTAAGGGTTGGTGAGGGGTGTTAATGGGTGATAGAGGTCTTAAATTTTATTTTTAGTAATCATTTTCGGTTCCAGCATCCTAAAAAACGTAGAAATACACATCTATCTTGATTTTATAGAAAAAAAATAAATTTTCTCCCCCTGTAAGGGGTGGTAAGGGGGTAATAGTGGTCATGAATTTATTTTTAGTTATAAATTTCGGTTCCAGCACACCAAAAAACGTAGAAATATACTTCTGTCTTGATTTTATAGAAAAATTGAAATTTTCACCCCCTGTAAGGGATGGTAGGGGGAGATAGTGGTCATGAATTTATTTTTAGTTATCATTTTCGGTTTCAGCATCCCAAAAAACGTAGAAATACACATCTATCTTGACTTTATAGAAAAATTTAAATTTTCACCCCCCGTAAGGGGTGGTAGGGGGTGATAGTGGTCATAAATTTATTTCTAATTATCATTTTCGGTTTCAGCATTCCAAAAAACGTAGAAATACACATCTATCTTGATTGTATACAAAAATTTCAATTTTCACCCCTTAAGAGGTAGTAAGGGGGTGCTAGCGGGAAAACTGGCATTTAAAATTAGTTTTTATTGTCATATTCGGTTTCAGCGATCCCAAAAACCTAAGCATAATGGGGTCTCCCCTCTGGTTCATAACTTTTTTTTTTTTTGTGTGCCTGTGTAATTAATGAAATGTTCTGGTTAAGTTATTGTACAATGATTATTGTACATGTTACTTTTATAATATATTACAAATTCCAAACAGAACTCGAAGAAATACAACTCATTATTTCTAAAAACGACTATTTTTATCTGATGTTTGTTTTTTGTACTCCGCAGTAATAAAGTATGTAGTAGGGGAGACCGGGGATGGTTGACCAATTTTCAGTTTAAAAGTTAATATTTTTATTGTTTTAATGATTATTTTTGTGAAAAGCAATTCCATTGATAGTGACACTATTCAGCTCTAGAAAGAAATTACAATAAGCTCGATACCTATTAAAACATAGTATATAGGCTCGATTTTATAGAACGGGAAAAACGAGTCAACCTACCCCGTGACTGGGGCAGGTTGACTTGTCACTAGGGGTAAGTTGACCTAAGAAGTAATGAGTACCAAGACTACGAAGGAACAAGATTTAAATACTAAAGTAAATATAATCATCATTTTTAAGAACATCTTCAACAACATTAAACACCGTTAAGAACCTATCGGTCCACCTCCAGTCTAAAATAGTCTTAAGATAGTCTTTTAGTCTAAAATAGTCAAAATAGTATTTATAGTGAACACGTGGGAAAACGAAGAACGGAAGGACCATATTGCCGAGGCCGAGATAGCAACTACGACTCTCACCAGCGAAACCTCGGTCAGCAGACATCATTTTTCCCAATTTTTTGGTGCAAAGATGAGCTATTATTCTATCAGGAATGTGAACCGTTGTCCGTCCTGTTTCATCTATATTCTAAATATACCCAGGGCTTACACTTAAATATACCCTACATTTAAACATAGGTAAACGGTTCTTAGGTAATCAAAGAACAACTGCACGTTGTTTTCGTTGAAAGAAGTGGCTCGAAATAGTAGCTTGAGGAGATCGAATAGAGAGAATAGGATGACGTTTAAGCACACTCCCTACCCAATCTTCATCAGCAATCTGTTTTTTATCCCATGATTCAGGAATATATATTTTTTTTTTTGCAAATTCATATGCAAATTTTCGGGACTCGTAAGGCGTTAATCCATAATAAACATCATCAGCTCCCTTATAGGCAATTTTCTGATGCATGCTTTTCCTCGTCACTGGATATTTGTCTGTTTTTTATGTAGCCAACGCTTTCCAAGGTCAATTGAGATCTAGACAGTCCGGGATTGCATTCTTTTTTTTTCATACTTACTACATGGCGATATTTTATATGGTATAGCAAATTCTTTTGCTGGAATTGATATTTTTTTCGGCGAAAATAACTTGTCGACATACTCTCTCCAGTATGTCTTTACGTCGATTTGACTTTCGTTTATAGATTCGCATCGTTCTAAACTGGAAATGTTAGGTTAAGAACAATAATTTTTATACCAATTTATATCTAGTATATCCAAAATTGTATGGGGCAGGTTGACTAGATAGTCAACCAACCCCTCTATAAATGAGTCAACCAGCCCCAAACGACCTAGTAATTTTTAACTACGTGCCAAAATCTTAAAATGGTGTCGTAATTAAAAATAATAAGGAAGCATACAAAGTTCGGAAATCAAACATTCGTATTAAACAGTTTGACAAGCAATCAAAACAAAATGAAAAGAGTTATAACAAATAGAATTAAGGCAAAAATAGTTACTTAAGTGTCTTGTTTTTGAACAATAGGCTCTAGCTGACAAACGGTTTGGGTCTGCTCCGCGGTTTTTCTGATGATTGTGCACGGGGGAATAATGGATACACTCACCTAGTCGATCTTTGCAAAAAGTTTGCCTAACTCGCGTTTTTGACAATTAGTCTACCTGCCCCTATGTCAACCAGCCCCGGTCTCCCCTACACTACATTAGTATGTAATGTATGTATGTGACTTAGTAGTTATGTTAGTTAAGTTAAGTTTAAGTAATTCATAGTGATGCTACTCGATAGTCTACAATCGATAGAGAATTATTAACCTAGTCCTAAGTCTTAAATATTTATTTATTTACCTTCACGCCATATCCCTTGCGGGGTAGCCAGAGACGATGGAGCGCCAAACGCTACAGTCTCTGCATACCTCTTTCGCCTCGGCCACAGACATCAACCTCTTCATACATGCCCTCCGGGGGGTCCTCATGCTTTTTACGGGACCTTCCTCCAGTAACATTGATACTGTGTTTTCGAAGGTCACTCGAGGCCTCCCCCTGTCTCTCTTACCGCTCACTTTTCCTATATAAATCTTTTTTACCAATCTTTCATCACTCATTCGTTCGACGTGCCCAAACCACCTGAGCACTTTCTTCTACATTCTCACCGTGACATCTTCATAAAGATAAGTCTTAAATAAATATAAAATATTTAATTACTTTAGATGGATGTAAGCAACAATTACTCTATTTATGATATTTTATTATATCATTTAACTGTTCATTGTTTAATGGATCTCATCAATATAAAGTTACATTGCTGTACTAGATATTTCCGAGAATACGTCATAACTTGATTTATAAAACAAAAAATAAATCGTTATGTTCAACTGTAGTGACTGTTTAAACAGAATACGTTTTAAGTAAGGAATTGGTGGCATAAAATAATGAACTGTTCCATATCATCAGTAAGTGTTCCAGAAGCTTTTAAAGATCCAATTAGCTCTTAATCCTGTCAAATTACATTATTATATTACTAGTATAAAACTTCTTAGGACACCGATGTATATTTAAAGTTAGAGTTTATAGAAGTAGAATAAGTATTTTGCTATAAACTTGAGATTTTTTTCTCATCACACATTATGTAGGTGTCAAAAGCCAATACGTGATAACTCGTGAAGGTGTTTATTATTGAACAACATCCTAATGACTTCACACTGACGTTTGTTTACTATATAATATATATAAAACTTCACTTATGGATTTAACAAAAGATATGTAATTATAAGGATTGAACTTGTTAATTGCAGTTCAATTTTTTGTTGGCTATAATTGCTTTCAGTCTAATAGAGCGTGTATAATTTATGAAATAGTACACTCGTCGCACATTTATTTGAAATTAGAAATTTAGTATTCTATATGTTTGTGTCTCAGTGTTTGTCACTATCCGATCAAACTGACACCACACTCTCCAACACTAACAATGAACCCCGCTGTGAACATGGACGATGTAATTTCAACCTAATATTTTGAAGTTACATGAGATTATACAAATTTAATCATAGCAACGTTATCTAAACTAATTTATAAGCGATCTTTTATAGTATTTTTTTTAAGTTCAATGAATACAAAATGCAGATTAAGTAGATATCGTTGGATCTTGTGTCAACGAATGGATGGAAAATGGATTTTAATTTGTTAAATTAAATAAAATAATATTATATAAAAAAGTATATGACTCTGTGTCAATAATATAATAGAAAAGGACAAAAAACAACTTGGAATATTACTGAAAGTCAAGTCTGAGAGACAATTAATTAATTATTTGTTCGAGAGTGAATTAGTGATTGTATGTTAGTATGTATCTTACACCATAATTAGTCAGACTTTTTGTATAAATTCATAGTTAATTTTCTTTACCCATAATTATAGTGCTTTTATATTTTGGTTATAATAAGGTTCCTTTGTTTTAGAAATATAATACAATATAGAATACATATCATATTCTATATGTATCCACAATAAAGATAAAATTCAACATATTTTCCAGTCCATATAAACTTCCCAAACCTAGGACGAACATATTCTTATCTCGCGTATTCATACGATCACAACTAAATGTGTTGGAAACACTATTTCTATTATAGAATACAGATATCTTCATTGACCATCTTTTTTACTTTATATTATAATTTAAAATGTATCTATGTGTAGTTTTTACCTTCACAAGTTCTTTCATTGTTTGTTATAAGAGATGTAATAGTAGATAATATTCCTATTTTAACAATTAAATATTCAGAAAATATTAGATTCTATACTAATATTAATTAAATATTAAAACAAAATATTATTAACTCTTATTTCTTCTTCTTTTCAAAACTTACACTTCTTTCAAAACAAGGAGAGATCTCCATCAAAGGTAAGAAAACAACATTATTATGATATAAGTATAATTATTGTGTAAGTACCAAATAATATCATCTGTTAACCAAGTTTAACGACATTTATAATATATTTTATGTTTTTTTAAATTAGAAGAAAATTTAATTCCATTATATAAATCTCGTTAAGCCCTTACTTCAATTTGTGATTAGGTACTAATTAAAATGTATCTTCTTTAATTAGTATCTCCCTTTAACAGACTCCGAGATAAGGGTTGATCTCAAATAGTACATGCGATTATCTTATTAGTTACGATCTCACGTAATTTCATATTCATATCTCGAGAGATTTCATCTTTTCCGATATTCCTGGATCGCATGACACTTACTTACACACTTGACAATATTGTGGAATTTTATGACTTGCAGGTAATCATTACAGTTATCAATCTTACTATATAATATAATGAATAAACTAAGTTTTAAACTAACTTCACTACAAATTTGTTGATTATATTTAAGAATCGTAAACAAGTGTTATGTTCTTCGACATATTTGAAAGATAATTTTATTCAATTTCACTAAATATTGTGATAACGATTAACCGCCGAAATTAATAAAACTGGTATTTTTTGCAACTAAAGATTAAAATTGAAATCCGTTTCTTAATTTATCTGTCAATAGCAATAAAGAATCTTTGGTTAAACTATCTAATTATATTATATATGTTCTTCAAAGTAGATTTGGTATTGTCTATTAATTACTGTAAAAAAAGTAAAAAAAAACTGTAGTAGCATAAATCGACTTACTGTGTTAATTACAAAAGATTACGGAATTAAATAATAATGTAAATCATTATAATATAATATACATTAAAGTGAGTTAACACTATCTCCATATTATATTAGTATAATATACAATTCTTTAAGCTATCAACTTATAATAACTAATTCTGCGACCTAGGGCAATCGGGGGACAGACGGCTCAAAAGACGATTTAGACATTTATTATAGACGATGTTATTACTGAACCGACTGAAATATTCTCCGATTAAATATTTTTTTAAAGTAATGTTTTTAAAGGGTCTTTAGTTGTCGGAGCCAGGAAATAAGGAAAAATTATCAATTTAATTTTTCTACCATCATTTTCCTTGATTAGTTTTTAAAACGAAATTAAATTGTAATATGCTTGGTGTTCGGATGCTGAGGGAAAAACTCCGACAAACCATTATCGTTACCTTCTAATTTGATTAACAAGCGTCTTTAAAATTAATCTGGACCTAAAAGATATACAGATCTGTGTGTGTGTATGTGTGTGTGTGTATGTGTGTGTGTGTATGTGTGTGTGTGTGTGTGTGTGTATGTCCAAATTATTATTATAATTGAATAAAAAAAAGAAAGCCGTAGTATCTGACAGAGAGTATTAATCTCGTTTGTTTTGAAGAGTCTATGCTATGTGCTGTATCTATTATATTAAGAACGTTTAGCGTTACTCCTCTGTTGGCATTATAATTATAAATCTAAACTAAGGTTGTAATGATATTTAATTTACAACGAAATTCTGTCAAATAGCACAAGCATAGTACTTTGGGAGTATAATAAAAGTAGGTCATAAAGTCAGTTGTATTAACAATAGTTTATTGTATTAAAAATTGTTTCCACCCAGCTCTTTGTAAAAATAATTCACATTTAGACTACGTTTCAGGAAACGATTAATTTCTAAAAAATACATTTGCTTTAAAAAATCTTTGCTGTTTAGTAAGTCTAATTTTAACAGAAGAGTATGTAATAAAAGTTACATACATTAGAAAATATAAGCATGACTCCAAGAATTAAAACAATTTTAAGCGATTAGAAAGAGGAAGAGAGTAATTTATAATACTAAGACATTTTCATTACAGGCAATAAAGGAACCATCTTAATTTCTAAGAACGATTATTTTTACCTAATGTCTGTTTGTATTCCGAAGTAATAAAATATATGCTGTAGTTTAAGTAATTCATAGTCATGCTGTTCGATGGTCTACAATCAATGGAGAATTGATAGCCTAGTTTAATGTCTTCACATATATATATATATAATAGGCCGTTTAAGTACTACTTATCGATAACAAAGACAGTTCGAAAAATAACCCGAAAAGTAAATATTGTCTATAGCATTAGTGTGTTGCTTTGTCAATATTATTAATAAGTTATTTGCTATCGATAGTTACACTGTCGATATTTTGGTAGAACTGTTATTGGTAATTGTAATTACTTTATTTTATTTTACTTAGAACTGTCTTAAACAAAATCGCTTTCAATAAATTAACTTCAGTACATACTAGTGCTTGCTGAAATCTTCTATCTTAGAGCAAATTCAAAGAATCTTTAATGTTTATTTGGAGCATCTTCAGTTTTCTGTTTTACGAGTATATCTTCCGTGACTTCCTTTGAATGATCCGATATTTTTTTTAACACACTTAGGTATATTACCGTATCGTATAATGTCGTGTTGTGTCGTTCCGTGTCGTATCGTAGTGTTTTATATTGTATCGTATTAATTTATCCCAACGGATTTTAACTTTTTGCATTTCGCCAAGTCTTAAATCTGTAGGAGCTTTATACTTAACGCAGGAGTAAGAGTTACTATAGCAACGTTTACCATAGCAACGGTTAAGATAACAACGGATAATATGACAAAGGTTACCATACTAACATAACTTCACATCAAAATTAATAGTGTGCCCAGCGAAGCGGGTGGGAATAAGCTAGTCTATATTATATGCGATTTACAACTCACTGACTTATCACGAAATCTCCGAGACTATTGTGTCCGATTAACTTAAAATTTTAAATAGTTACTTCTTTTTGACGTAGAAGTCCACTAAGAATGGATTTTATGGAATTCCTATCCCAACGGCTTTCAACTAATTACAAGTCAATCGATCTTATAGCTACAGAAGTTTCATGATGAGTGTGTACATAGATGGAAGTAAGAGTTACTATAGCAACGGTTACTATACCAATGCTTACCATAACCACAGTTATCACAGTTGTATTACGAAATTGAATTTGATCTTTGAAAAACAAAAAAAAAATGCCTTAGTTATATGCTGGAAATTCTTTCGTGGTGTAGGCCTACTGGGGATCCCGCCACATTACATAACGAAAACGCATCCCAATACACAGTACCTCATAGGTGATGTAGAAACAGATATGTCCAAATTCAGTTAATATTTAAACAAATTACGTTTAAGTAAGGAATTGTTGACATGAAATTATAAAATGTACGATAATTTTAGTACATATTGCAGAAGCTTTTAAAGATCTTATGGCCATTTTAAACGTGTCAAATTACATTATAGAATGTATGAGTATTAAAGTTCTTAGGATACGAAGATAACGACTTACAGATTATGTACTCATTCTATTTCTTAATTTTCTTATCACACATTATGTAGGTATCAAAAGCCAATATGTGATATATCATAAAGGTATTTATTAACGACATCCTCATGGCTTTAAGCTGACGTCAGACTTCAGACTTGAACTTATTAACTGGAGTTTATTTTTTTTATGCCTATATTTTATGAATTTAGGCGATATGTGCTCTCATTACACTTTTAACAATATCCAAGGTTTAGCAATTTATATGTCTGTGTGTCGCAGTGTTTGTCACTATTCTATCAGACGGACACGAACAGTCTCAAAAAAAAACAATGGACCTCGCTTTGAACATGAACGCTTAAATTTCAATCTTACATTTTGAGGTTAAACTATTGTATTATGAACTCAATGAATTTGTATATTACTATAGAAAATGTTATTAAAAGTTATATTTAATAATAACAATATAATATAAGTATTTTAATAAAGATATCAAAATCTTGATAATCTTGCACTCAAAATATCTTCACTTTAAACGTCTTCCAAATTAACTAACTTCCACTTTAACTAAGAGCAGGGATCTGTTTGTTCAAGTTTACTTGTCACTTAGTGTACTCAAGTTTAGTGAGGCTTAATTTAATAATTTCAAAAGACCGTTTTACCTATCTTTTTATCTTTTTAAAGATCTTAGTTAAAATGTTACAAATACTTGTTCCCGATTTTAGTTTCGGTAATATTCGATAAGACATATGATAATTACTATTTATATAAACTAAGTTTCCGAATTTTCTATTGTAGACACATAAACAAGGATAACAACTATACAATCAAAAATAGTCGGTTTAGACACATGCATACAATTTTACAGTTACCAATAATATATTCCAGAATTCATTGCATAGATTGTGTTCCTTTTAAGACTCGTAGTTGTTGATGCAAAGGCCAAAAGACACATGAGACTTCAATCTTCATTTGCACGCTATACTAATTTTGTGTTACTACTGTGTACTCTTAAATACATTTGCAATTTGCTCATATATAAGTATGACTTATTATTCCGACACACTTTTTATAACGTTTAATACTTATGAGTGGTAGGTAGGTTGATTTGAACGTTACAGGAAAGTGACCTACTGGCATGCATGCACGTAAGGAACTACGTATAATTATCATTAATCAAATTAAATGCTTTTGAAAATAGCACCTGTATATTAAATACAAAAACCATTAAAACTGAGCTTTATTTTACTGAAAATAGTTGATGCTTGGATGTTATAATATTATAAGTTGAATTCATGGTGTTTCATTAATTGCTCACGTGGTATTATAAATAATCCTTAATAAATTACCCGAAATTGTACCCAAAACTAATTTATTGGTTCATTAAACATTAAGTTTCAATAATGTAACATTTGGTCGGTGAATTTGTAAAGTTCCTGAATATTAGAATTCACCTCCCATCTGTTCAATTGCCAGCAAATGTTAATTCGGATTCTGTGATTTTAGAACTAATTTATATCCGACGTTTGCCTTTGTAACCTATGGGGTAAACTTACAACCTGTACTTTATCAGGTCTCTATAACTTCAAATAACCATTTCTTGAAGTAGTCTATTAAATTCATTTAGTAAAAATATTTAAGTTATGAATATTATAAATTCTGGTTATTAACATCTGATTATCAACAGTAAGAACTCACAATTCTAAAATGTGCTAATAGCATTTACTTAATGAGCTGCATGTATGTATGTACATATTTATATATTAGAATGATATAAACATAGAATGTTAAAAATATATTACAAATAGGTTAATTTAACGCTTGTCGCATTGGCGAAGATGAAAGAATAACAAAAAAGAAGAAAAATAATTCTTTAAAAGGTTTTAGTGAACTTTTGCCAAAAAAAATAACTTTATTACGCCGCAATCTAGAAATGAAGTAAATAATCTTGGCAGAAATTTCATTGTCCAATTTAAATTAAAAATTCTATAGACAATGTGGTTCTCATATACGTTCTTAGATTTCATTATACGTAGTTTCTATATGCGATTATTAATTTATTCACTACATTTCCGTCATTTAACTTTAACCTCATACAACGATAACGACTAAAAATTTAAAAAGACGAGACGTAGCAAAATTATAAAAAAAAGTATATTTCTTATGAAAATTCAAGTGAAAAGTTAAATTATTTTGAGTAGACATACATTGCACTTATAAAAGTGAACTTAAACGACATATCAGACCGGATCTAGGTGTATGGTTCTTCAGGGTAGGTCCATGGAGCAGAACCGGAAAGAAAGTCCATGCATTAAATAAAGCGCAATGATAGAAGGAGCTCAATGATTGATTCAGCTTCTTAACAATGCGCAAACATACACACATACAATATTTGTAATCAGTTTTTTAAGATTACTGATTTTAAAAAGATTTTAAAAGAAATTTAAAATAAATGTAGATTTCTCAATTTTCTGTATACATTTAGAAATGCATTTACTAACGAACCAAAACAAACACATTATACATATTACTTTTTAAATTGATAAATTT
The DNA here is from genome assembly GCA_918358865.1 of Melinaea marsaeus rileyi. Classification (NCBI taxonomy): domain Eukaryota; kingdom Metazoa; phylum Arthropoda; class Insecta; order Lepidoptera; family Nymphalidae; genus Melinaea; species Melinaea marsaeus. Next base: position 21,528,703 of record OU911093.1, on the reverse strand, counting down.
TTATCGAAATTGCTTTCCAACGTTGCCGAATTGATTCTGTATTGTCGACACATAAATTAGGATTACGACCTCCAATACATGTAGATATGGTCAGTTTGGACAAATACATTTAACAATAATATATTCGACTATTCATTGCAGAAATTGTAATTCTTTTAATAGTTATTGATGCACACAAACTATAAATATATCTGAGTAATAAAATGACTGAATTCTTCGTGTCAGAAATGTATTAAATAAAACCTGGTCGTTGCTAACGACATTGTGATTGGAGCCTTGGCTCAAACGCTAAAATATGTATAAAGTACTCCAATCTTGCCTGCACGCTATACTATTGTGTTAATTTTTCTATAAATTATAATAATTTTAATACTTCCTTAATATTTCGTATTTTTCAGGTTAAAACAGTTTTTAATCAATGGAAATGATATATGTATGCTGAAGCATGGTGTATATGGTGAAGCGTAGATTTAGTGGCGATAAATCGATCTAGTTGAGTTTTATTTTTAGAAAACGTCGTTTTATCCGAAAGGTCACAGTAGCCGGTAGAAAATCGATCACAAAACCAAATTTTTTAATATTTAAATTATAACTTTATAGTAAAGCTGTCACCGTCAGCAAGTCAGCACCGACTGTGTTTTTATTGATAGTAAAAACACATTTTTACTTCAATAGATAAAACAAAGAGTAGAGTGCTGACAAATAATCATCTCATGGTAAAGTTATAGCATTATTTTAACAACATTATTGTTAGAAGTTCTTTAATAAACACTCCACAGTATTTCAACGATCTAGTAAAAGTATTGCTTCAATAAATTCTGAGAATAAAGAATAAGATTAAAGATAATATTGTTTCCATAACTTAATTTTACGGTTGGTCGAAAATTTTGGATGAATGAACATATTGTAAAGAAATTCTTTATTTTGAAACATTACCTGTGTACTGATAATAAAATAATAAATCATAGTATCAATAGTATGGATTTGTTCACTACTAGTATTGGTTATTATAGGTTTCTTTACTTGTTGTTTTTTAATAAATCAATATTATAAAAGTAAGTGTTAACTCTAAAAATATATAGATACAAAACTAAATAAAAGTTATTATTATAAAACTTTACTACGAATTATAATCGTTTGACTTTAGAAATAAGGAGTTAATATCAGTGGTTGATAAAAGCTAAAACAGAAACAAAGTCGAGTATATACGAGGGGAGGTCCAAAATTTCGTGGAATGAAAGGGATCTAAATAAAATAAAACAACAAAACTTTTTTTCCTTTTTAATATAATAACCCTTAAGCTCAATACATTTATTAGACCTATGAATTAATTTTTCTAAACCACTATAAAAATATGTTTTATCTTTTCCGTCAAAATGAGCCGAAATTGCCTCCCTTACTTCACTGTCGTCGGAAAATTTCCTTCCCCTTAAGTCTTTTTTTAAGTTGGGGAATAAAAAAAAGTCACATGGGGCCAGGTCTGGACTGTAGGGTAGGTGAACTAGGGATTCGAACCCATGCGTGTGCAGAGCAGCCATTGCAATTCTGCTCTTTTGAACCGGCGCGTTGTCTTGCAAGAGCAACACACCCTTTGTCAATTTTCCTCGCCGCTTTTCCTTGATAGCATCCTTTAATTTTTCTAATATCGTTGCGTAGTATTCTCCGGTTATAGTCCTTCACTTTTCTTTGTAATCAATCAAGATTATCCCCTCACAATCCCAAAAAACAGTAACCATCATCTTTCCAGCCGACTCCTTGAATTACTTTGGCGTCTGTATCCCCTTTTTATGCCATTGCAAGGACTCTTGTTTGGACTCAGGCTCAAAGTGATGAACCCATGTTTCATCTCCCGTAACAATTCGGTCCAAAATCTGTGCAGGTTTATCTCCACACAACTCCAAAAAATGCTTTGACGCATCGACGCGCTGCTCTTTCTGAAACGGCGTGAGCATTCTCGGTACCCTCCTTGCACTGACTTTTGTCATACCCAGGTGATCATGTAGGATTCGCAAAATGGTGGTATCTGATACTCCAGCTAATGCGGATCATTGTTTTTTCTTCAAACGGGCATCCTCTAGTACAATTTTCACCACTTTTTCGACGATGTCCGATGTGGTGGCCTCAACTGGCCTTTCTGAGCGGGGGTCGTCTTCAATTGACTCTCGACCATGTTTAGAAAGACCATGCCACTTGTAAATCATTGATTTACTAAAGCACTGTTCCTTATAAACGACTCCCATTTCATTCAAAATGGTTTGAGTGTTCTTTCCTTGCTTGATAAGGAATTTTATCGCAGCGCGGTGTTCAATTTTCTCCATAGTTTCAGTTTTCTTCCGGATTGACTTTTTCAGCAGACGACTGTTCGTAAACAAATGATGCAATCGCGTTGAAACTCGGTATTTATACTAATGATGAGTCTCCAATTCGTATGACACCAAGCGAGCGCCCCTGCCCCCTCTCCATCCTCTCCATTCCACGAACTTTTGGACCTCCCCTCGTATTTTAACAATTTTGAGTTGAGTTATGACAACAAAGCGACATTGTTTCACACAGCTTCTGTAAACTCATCCACGCTCACTTAAACCTACAATGTAAGTCTCAAACCAGCATCCACATTCAAAGAGTCCATTTTTTACATACAGAGTGCTTTGGATAGTTTGATCACAAAGTGACAGAAACTGGAATAACCATTAAACAGAAAATCATGTTATAAATCAACATATGTATATGCACATATGATATACATAACTTAAGGTCACGTGATGTGATAAATCCTTTCGATAAATTATCTCAAGTGTCAAAGTCAAGTCAAATAACATTAAAAATAAACTTTTTTAATTGTAGAAGTTATGTACGAGATATAGAAGTTATGTTATATTTTATCGATTTTCTCACTCTACTCATATAAATAGGATAACAGGATGACTTACAAAATGAAGTCTTAATACAAAATGAAATAAAATTAGACTAGTAAAAATGAACTGTTTCAAAATGGCTACTGATTTCTTAATAAATAAACCATAAAATTCTATTTTTGAAATGTAAATGAATATAAATAATTAATATAAAATTATCAAATAAAACGTGATCCCATAGCAAAGAATGAACACAACGGATATGAAATAAAAGGAACAATTTATGGAATGGTTTAAGGGAATCTAATACATCCCGGAAAGTGTTATTTTTATTGCTTCCTCGTACATTTTATCTTACGTCTAAAAGGATATCAATAGAAAGAGCATTGTCAGAGTTCGGTCTAGAACTTATATAAAGTTGCTTGAGTAAAAATTTATTTTGTCTCTAAGAATCACAGTAGCTTTTCTAAAGGATTTTAAATAAATCTATTACAGATATTACTTACAATTAGACATTTAAAATTATTGTTTCCTTTAGTAAAAAAGATGTGAAGTGTCTATAAAATTTATATACTTATATTTTAAAGTTTTTTGAATTATATATATATTAAGAAACATAGCAAGTTATAAATTGTGAAGAATTAGTTCTGATACCAATTTATAATATTGGGAATATTTTAACTTCATATATTAAAAATTTCATCAAGGGGTATGATAAATATGACCCTCACCGCGACCCATTTGTTGTTAAAGAGATCGTTTCTGACCTCTTGTGACATGCATGACTCTCTTTCACAGTACACGCTATTAAACTCTGGAACGGCCTCACTGATGTGCTTCGACGTGCGCTTCAAAAAGCGTATCCGTAGATATCTTCACCAGAAAATGATATAACCATTCTTCTAACTTTTCATAATTATTATGGCGTAGTGATATTTATACCAATATTTATCTCTTGGCATATTATTATCCTTACTTTTATATATACTCGTACATTATCGTCTTACTATCGCCCCATGCATGTATGTATGTATGTATATGTATGTATCTTTTTATATATTTAATATATTTATACGTATTCATATAATATATTTATATGTAGTACAAGTATATATATATGTATCCATATATGTATTGATTGTCATATACATAAGTTGTATGTATTTGTTTGTTTGTTTTCAATTGTACCCCTCCTTTGTTTTTCTGTATTTTATATTTCGGTTGACTGGTAGAGAATGCTTTAGCTTTAAGTCCGCCACTTGTATAATTTTTTGTTGTACAATAAAGTCTTTAAAGAATTAAAAAAAAACATGCACTGTTCAATGTTAAATTATCTGAATCTTTGTAATCATTATCCATTAACTAATAATAAACATTAAATCTCATTAACTTACTTACTAAGTTAATCAAAATGTAAGTATGGATTGGATCGATACGATCAGTTAGAGACGGACGACTCATTATAAACTGTTACAGTACAGAAATATTATAAGAAATGATAAAATAAATGATTTTACACTTATGTAAAACTCTCATGAACATGTTTTTGGGATTTATTTTTATATATTTATTTTTCTTTTTTTTTTATCTTTTTCACTCTGTATAAATACCGGTGATAACTTATGTACGTCAAAATGTTTTGAAACTATACTTTTCGAAATAAGCCTCTGTAAATACACTCTCCAAGTTTAAATAAGGCTACGAGGGTTCCAAACGCGCCCTGGTCTAAGAAGAAGCACAAAACAAACTCAGCTGGGTTTTTTTCAATTTTTGTATTGTGGTTGAGTAAACACTTTAAAAAATTAAACAGTCTTTACATACGTCAATTTATTTAGTGAGAAATGTACAATAAATAGAATCATCGAAGTCCATTCGATGGCCTAATGATAGTTAATAATAAGAAAAAAGAAATCATTGTCTAGCAAAACGACAACAAAACATAACGAGAGAGTCAGCCATCACCCCCTTCGCCATAATTGAGGGAAGAGGACAATCCGCTGCCCACTGCTACCGCAAGTAATGACTTTTAATGGAGCGAATTTTATATTAAAATTAAACATTAGTTGTTCACTTTTAATGAATAAAGCCCAAAACAATATTTTTTAAAATTTTGTCTATCCGTTTATCTGTGCGTTTGTGTGCATTAAACTCTAGAACTGTTATTCTATTTCGATGCAGTCTATGAATATTTGATGTAACCTTCACATTGTTTGTTTGTCTTTGTTTCATGTAAATATTTCAATAACTAAAAGTTTCAATTTGAAAAGCGCACTATATTATTTTTGTTTCACGTTTGATAAAAATATTATTAAGAAACTGTTTTATCATGGCAAGTATTAGCAATTCTGTAGCCTATCAAAAAAAATTATTCTGCACGAACAGTCGTGGACACATCTAGTAATATAATATCCTGAAAAGAGTTAAACTGGAGCTTTTCTGAGTCACCAATCGAAACGCCGTACAGTTTATTGGTATCATATAATAAATATTATTATAATACATATAAATATTTGATTACTTTACAATTAACAGGGTCTTAAACATGCTGGATGTGTAGTTAGGATCCATTTTCCTTGAATTCATTCGATTTATATCTTATTACCAGGTTACTAGGTTAATGCGCCTTACCACCTATGACTATATTTCCACTTTCCATCAGGTGAAATGTAGTCAAGCATTAACCTAGATAGTAAAAAAAAACACGTTCCTTAATAATAAAATAAGGTACACCTGCAATGAAAATTTACTACCACAATCAAGTGCCATGAAAGTTTAGTGAATATTATTTATATATTCTATTTCGTAGATACTATCTGGTGACGGAGGCTTCCTTTATAAAGGGGAATAAGAAATAGAGAATAATTGAGCTGAGCGTATAACATTTTGGGAAACTTCTTTTTGCAGCAACATCAAATAAAAACTACTGAACCGATTTGAATGCAAATTGGCAGAGTTGTAGAGCTTGGGAATGAGTATGTTTTTAGAAAAATAGAATTAAAATATCTCATTCTGTTCATAAAAGATTGTCAAAAAACTGTTTCTTCTTCTTCTTCTCTCACAGACTAATTAATTAAAAATTAAATTAAAGTTAATTAGAACCTTCGCGCGCTTGCCGATCGTCATCGCTTATAAGCAACATCACATAAAAACTACTAAATAAAATATAATATAAATATATATATATATATATATATATATATATATATATATCTATAGAAGAGTGCTCAGCTCAACTCCCGAAGTGAACGGCGGCGAATCCTAGTTTATAAAAAAAAGGTCTCATGTAACAGACAACACCCTAACGCTCCCTAGTGACCATTGAATGAATTGTTTATTCCTAGGGAACCTCTTATTTTTCTGGAAAAACCAGCTTATTAACTAGTACCTTTCATCCAGGTCATGTCTATCCAAAATATATATACAAATCCAACCCGTATTTTTAGCGTGATTGACGGACAGAACACACAGGCTTTTACATTGATCATGTTAGCAGAATCTGATGTTATTACGTAAATGACACAGAGACGTTAGTTTATTTTTTAAAACAATTTATAACAGTTAATAAAAAAGTTTCTATGCATTAGCGATTTATTTGTGATTTAATATAAATTAATCTTTTTCCGCTAACTTGATAGTTGATTTAAAACTATATATTTTTTACTTTTGACTTTTATTATTGAACTGAAAGTTTTGTGAGATAGAAATATATACTTGTCCTTGTTTCTGTGTCCTAAATTTTATATTACCATATATCCCTTTCTATATTTTTAGTACCTAATGTTTTATGTCGATTGGTGTGTGTCATACAGACCCATCCACTTTGATTTTATTTCTTGTGTAACATACATTGCAATTTCGTTTGGAACCTTGACTTTATTAGGACTATCAATACTGAACCTTATCTGATGTACTATAAGTTTTATTTTCGAATACAAAGCTTGAGAACTAAAAGATAGGCTTGCAACAAAACGCTGTAACAGATGTGATTCCGCTATTGAAAAAAAGAATTTCATCTTGATCCCTGAGGAATTTTGAATTCATCGCAATCACAACTCAATAGGACGATGAATACTATTTTTCTATTCAGCGAAAATAAACCGACAATCGTTTGGTGCGTGATAAACAATTAAAATGTTTTATTTTAAATTGAAATCTATATTAATATATTACAAAGAAAAAATTGAATTGCTTAAGTCTGAATATCAAAGATAATGTAATAAAAAAGTATTGTTTTTCAATAATATAACTGAAAGAGACCCTGGAATGTTAATATTACTAGCAGAATGTTAATTATTTATTTGTCCGAGAGTACGTACTGATGTACTCACTGGAATTGTATGTTGTTGTTGAATTGTAACTTTCAAAGAGTTGAACAGATTTTAAATATGTAAGTTATGAGATAGTTGTAATATTAAACTACTCAGCATCACAGTGATATCAGCAGTGTTATATAAATACATTATTAATGTTAATTAGCAAAATATATTTAATTTTCAAGTGTTATTTAAATTACTAGGTTAAAAGAATTTAAGAACTAAGTTAAGAAGAATTTCATTGACAATTTTAGTACTTAAATAAGGTTCATAATACGAGTAAGTGAATATTCCACATATTTTCCAGTCCGTTTACAGTTCCTAAATCTAGCTGAATAATATTCACATCTCGGCTAATCATCCGATTACAACCAAATGTGTTGGAAACAGTAATGTGCCTTACTTTATAGAATTTAGATATCTTTATTTATCTTATTTTAGTATTACAATATAAAATGTATGTCTTATTTTTATGTTTATTTTTTTTTCAATATAATAAAATAACAGATTTCATAGATAAGTAATCAAATAAATCCATGATTTATAATAAATATTCAATCTTTGATTCTTCTAATATATTAATTAAAGTTATATTAAGTTTTAATTTTGATAAAAATCAATATTTTAATGCAATGTAGCATTGAAATACGGTAAATTTTATTGTATTGTGGGTATTTTGGTAGTAATGTGTTACATAAAAGATAAGATAAGAGTCATTATTTAATTTATCTTTTAAATAATGACTCTTTTGTGTCATTATTTAAAAGATAAATTTATTATATATATAACATAATGTTAGAGTAACTTTTACGGTTTACAACGCACGTGAAAATAACTTGCAGCTCAATTAATTAACTTCTAAAACTAACAAACAACTTCTCAAACAAAGTAGCAAACGTCATCACAAGCTTTAATACATATTATATTAATGGGATATTTAACAATATAAATTATCATAAACAATAAACATATATATATTACTTGATATATATCAAGTAATATTATGTGGGTTGTAATATTGAAGTTTATTTTTCAAATTAAATGCTAAGCTTTGTATTGTTTTAATTTTTTACACTTTTTTTTTCATGAATCATTACAATTTTTTAAAGTTATTTTATATCAATTTCAATAATTTTATAATACTTTAAAACTGAAACTGAAAATAATATAACTTTAAACAGTATTTTTCTCAATAACAATTACTGAAGTGGAATCTTTGTCTCGAATATTTGTTTATGACAATTGCTATCTCACATTACAATCCAAGAGAATCAACAATTGTCTAATTCTATTTTATAGTATTTAAATTTTTATATTTAATAATTAATTATTTTAATTTATCACCATTTGGTCAAGTTTTAATTCTGTCATTTCCCACGTTATATAGACGTACATAGAGTTATATGTTTATATTATAAATATATTTTTGTTTTATATGATATATCATATAAACCCTAATTTATATTTTTTTATTAATAAATCTTGTATATATATATAACAATTCAACAGCTTAAGAGCTTAACGAGTTAAACTAAGCTTAATAATCTACAATTTGTGGAAACAGTATTATCTAGTTGGATGGTGTTCTGAGTTTACAATTTATATAGTTATTGCTGTTTCGATAAAGGAAAAGTAATATAGGATAAATATTTTCATTAAATGTTCTTACAAAGTACAATCTATAATGTCCTTATTTAAATGACGCGAGTAGCGTTCTTTGTGTCTTCATCTATCTTTCTTAGTCTTCATGTCTTCTGCTGGGCACCGCCGCCTCGCTTCGGCGGCTTATGCCCAACCTGGGGGGACCTAAGTCGAGCAGCCGCCTCCTATACCAGGGTGTGGTGCGATCGATGGCCCTTTATGGGTCCCCCATATGGGCTGATGCCCTGACGGCACCGAACATAGCCCTTCTGAGAAGACCTCAAAGGGCGATGGTCGTCGGGGCTATATGGGGGTATCGCACCATTTCCTTTGAAGCGGCTTGCGTACTAGCCAGCACCCCTCCTTGGGCACTGGAGGCCGGAGTTCTCGCGTCACTGTACTGGTGGCGTGATCGGCTCTGGCGCCGGGGTGAGTACCCGACACTCACGGAAGTGGAAGGGCGGAGGCTCCATCTCCGACAGTCCACGCTCCTGGAATGGGAGCAGCTTCTGGCCACACCATCGGCCGGCATTCGGACTGTCGAGGCGGTCCGTCCAGTCCTAAGGGACTGGATGAAGAGTGGCGGATGATCCATGGCTGGGTAGTGAATGAGTCATACGTTCTCACTGCCTCGCTAAAAAGTGGACGAGGTGGAACACCATGGGGTTTTAGTGGGTATGCTGCCATTCTAGCGGAGAGTCCCACATAACCATCGGCCTCCCCCCTTGTGGCTAGTGGTATGCGTGACGCATTTCCCCATAAAAAAAAAAAAAAAAAGGTTTAAGATTACTTCACTTTGAATTTTGACAGCTTCCTTCCAGACAAATATCTCTGGACACTTCCAGTAAGAGCGATTTGTTTGTTCAAGTTTATTCCTCACTTAGAGTGCTATTATTTAATAAACTTATATTTAATACTTTAAAATAAATTGTATAACCTTAGTAAACACCAAATTGCTTGGATTTTGGTGAGGTTCCATGAGAAATGGCTTTAATATAATTTCAAAAAGTTTGACATTCCTCAATGGTAAAAAACATCATCAGATCAAACATCAGATTCCCGTTATATATTCTGCATAAGTCTAAAAATAGCAATGTATTCAATTTATTATTATTATATTCACACAATTCTATATAAGTTTTTGTTATGAGTATATTCGTTTTTTCGAGGTCTTCAAAAGGCAGGAACTATAGACCGTTATAAAATCGATAGTTTCTGATAAATTAATTTATCATAAATTTTAATTCCCATATAGTGTGTTTCACTAATTTGTTTTAAAATAATTATAATTAAACAACAAACATATAACGGTAACTTTAATAGATCTTGATGATATTTTACTTTTTGCTCTCTGTGCAGTGTTGACTTTAACTTTTTTATTACAATGTAAAAAGAACAAATGAATGTCACAATGATCAGGAGACTGATTATAACAAATGGTAATAGAACGACATTTTAATAATAATAATAATTTAAATACTTTTATCAAATTGTACAGACACATGTTAAACACAAGAAATAAAAACAAATTCGGAAATCCTAAACTTCGTTTTCAAAAAGTTACCAGATCCTTCATGGGCTTGAGTGTACGCATATGTAATAAAATTCCACAAGATATCTTAGACCTTCCTTTAATTTGTTTTAAAAGAAAATTAAAGATTTTACTATTAAATAAATCTTATTATAGTATATAAGAGTTTTTAATTGATTCTAACCTGTGAAACCCAACCTGAGCATGAAAGTTGACTCATTTCAAATTCAAAATATTTTTCAAGTAGCTATTTACACGATTTTTTTCTTTTTTTTTGCGTTTTGCATTGCATTTGCAGGGTTAATATAAAAATATTTCGATATCAAAAGAGATGATCCGAATACCGTTTATATTTTCAAAAGAAATAGATTAATTATCTTATTATGACTATCATCATCAGATTTTAAGGACGCTGCTTCTCCAACAATTCAAAAACCATTCCATTTTTTCAAAATAGCATGGGTTTTAGCAAAATATTATAATAGTAGAATGAAAATGATAAGTATAATGATATTATTATTTTAATAGATATATATATATATGAGACTAAAATATTTTGATTTCTTGAAATATAAGTTTAGAATATAAACATGTAAGTAAATACTTTTATATAATAAATACAATAAAAAATTAATAATAATAAATAAAATGAATACAATTAACAAATCGACTCTTTATGTAATATTGGTTAAGATTTAACTAATATACTTATCCTTAATTCTATAATCTTTGTATCGACAAAGACGATTAAATCACAATTTACGGGAGCAAATCTTACAGTGATTCCATTCTGTTGACATTATATCAAATCAAATCTGTGTTTACGGTTATATTAAAGTGAATAAATACAATATTTTATGACGCTTGCCTATATTAAATAATACCTTAAAATTTAAGGACGGTTGTGAAATAATTGATTGATTAAAAACAATATCATAAAAAGTCTTTGTAATATAAATTAACATTTCATGGACAAATCATTCACAGGATTGTATTAACTGAATCCATAATGACTGTTTTCAGTAAACAATGTGACAGTTTTAAAGACTTTATACCCAGCGTTGGCTTTCCACTGACAGCCGAATTTATAACTCATATTTTATGTCAGAAACAGAAATACGAATAAGAATATTTCTTTTATGAAACGAATTATCGTTAAATTTTTTACTCAATGTGAGGTCAGTCAGACCTTAAAATTCTATATTTAAATTGTTAATTTTGAAAATAAAATAAATTGACAGATATTATTTTTCAGTTAGTTATCTCCTAATAATAAGACAATAGAAAATCTTTACCTAAGTATAATAAAAGAGTTGCGAGAAGTTTGTGGATATTTAATACTTTTTATGTCTTCGACATTATTGTTGGTGTACATGAATTCTCATATAAGAACTATTTGTATTATAAAAGGGAAAGGAATATATAAAAATGTTGACAAGTTAAAAGCTCGGGGAAGTAAAGATGTAACTCCGTAATTACGTTCAGATTTATTGCAGGAAGTCCCAAACCACCGCATGCTGAAATTACACATTTATATGTTACTTTGTGTTGTGAAAATAATGTTATCTTAAAACCGTCACAGAAATGAATGTATAAAGCAGCTTTAAGACTTAAGGCTTTAAGAGTAGTTGCTTTATAGTTTTATATGATATAAATGGTTGTTGGAATTAACCAAGGATCAAATATATTCTGACAATTCCCGATGATAATACCTTTATTATAACAATAACTCAAACTGGATTTGTACTTTAATAATAGTTGAATAAATAAAATGATGAATATTAGTTAATAATGGACAAAATCCTTTTCTTCTTTATTCCATCCAATTATAACATGTCTAGTAAGAAAAGAAATCATCGGAGAAAATCCAAATTCTAAAAAAAATATATAAATTTATTTATACGTAAATTAAATTAATAAATAAAATTTATAGATTAATTAATAATTGATTCAGTCATCATTATCAGTCTCTTGGATTCCACTTCGGGTAAAGACCTCCTTCAGATTGCTCCAATATGGCATCTATTTCTTTTAGGTTTCATTATTTATTATATGTGATAAGAATAGTTTTAGTGACAATCTTTAACGCCTCTAATATAAATTAGACAATGTTAAAATTTTAACAAAATAGTGTGAGAATAAAGTCAAAGTGTGTAATATATTTAATATTTCTCGTCTTGTTTCTTTAATTTTTTAATTTCTCAACCGTGAAGAACAAGAGTTCTCAGAAGCGCGAGTTTTCATTTCTTAATCTCTTATTTTCTCACATTTTTCTTATCATTTATACGTACTTTTAACTTGTTTTACTTTCTTACATGAATATCTGAATTAATTTATTTAAAAAAGTGCCTATATCATTTTATGACTAATAATAATATATTGTTATTTTTCTTTATGTTTTCAACAGCTACTTCCAAAGAAGGGAGCAGAATAATACATACAATAAACAATACACTAAAGCAAATACACTGCTTTAGCGCCCTCATGTATTGTCACAACAATGGCTTTGATACATTGAATAAAGATAAACTAATAGTTTTCGTGTTATTGTGGAAAAAATATTTATATATACAAACCTTCATATTTAGAATATTACTTTGATAAGTATAGAAAAATTTTTCAACACGAACAGACGGACCCGCGGCCGGGATATTGATAATGTTAACTAACTAACAATGATAAATGTTAGTTAAAGCTCAGCTAATAAGATCGTCAAGTTTAACTTGTCAACTTTAGATATAGTTACTCCATACACATTATCGTGGTATAACTTAAACCGTGTTCCACTTAACTACTATCACATTGGTTGTTATATTACAATAATATTGTTAATATTGTACTGTTTTGTGGTGATATTGTTTTATTTTGCCAAATAAAGATGGCTAAGTTCGATTCCTACTCTTAACTAAACTTTATTCGAATTCAATCAATCTCCCACTATATTTGTTTATCAAGGTTTGAAGGCTGAACTTTTAAAAGACGCAAAGAAGGTATTATGTTTAAAGAAAATTGTCGTTGTAAAGTGATTAATTAGGATTTTAATGTTAAGATTTTTAGTTCTATTTGTTTCACTTCGTAATTAGTTTATAAACTAAGATTTTTATTTATTTTAATCTTATAACAATATAAAACACTCACTTTATAAAGCCTACTTGGTCTGAATGCCTCATTCTGTTGTTTGTTTAATATTATCTGTTGTCTCATGTCACACACGAGTTCTTCTCAACTGATAAAGGGTTACATGTGAAAGGCGTGTCTTATCACTGGAGTGTTTACTGCGTCTGTCATATGATCTACTCTACATTATTAGAGGGTAAGTACTGAATTGCAACATTAAATATATTATTTAAAATATTGGATGTTATTTATCTTCTACTGAAAGATTTTTAAATATTAAAATAATCTAATTTATAAATAGTTATATCTAATCCCAGCGTCACTATTGCTAAGTTTGGTATTATTTATAAAAGAAGTAATTTACAGCATAAGAGTTTATCATTTATCCACTGACAAACGAATATTTAATTTAATACACTTTTATATAAAAATGTAACATTGAAATTTCCTAAACGTAAACTGAAGCTGAGTAAGGCGCCTTAAGCTTTACAAAAACCTTAAAAGGCCGTTTTTACTCGAACATAACCGGTGTTTATAATTATCATTGAATGAATCATAAAACGGTCTTGTTAAATTGTTAAATAAGACCTCTAGATAAAAGTACCCTAAGTGACAAGTAAACTCAAACAAACCAATCCCTACTTAGTTAAAAGGTTTCGTTGGAAGATGACAAGGTTTAGAATGAAGACGTTTTAAGTGCAAGGTTATAATGGGTTTGATGTTATTATTAACAGCAACAACACTTTTTACCACATTATGTATTACAATGTTACTATTAAATATAACATTTAACAATGATGTTATTTTACGGTTTTCAGAGATACAACATTTTCTGTAAATCTCCTCTGATTTAATGTCATCCAGATAATAGGAAAAAATAAACAATGATTCAGTGCTCAATTGTGTATTATATTATTTATTTATTTTAACTTTACGCTCTATCCCTAGCGGGGTAGCCAGAGACGACGGAGCGCCAAACGCTACGGTCCCTGCATACCTCTCCTATATTACATTATTTATTATAATAAAATTAGTATTTTCTTACATAATATGAACATTTTAAGTCGAAATTAAGCCGTCCATGTTCAAAGCGGGGTTTATTCTTTGAGTTGGAGAGTACTCGTGTCAATCTTGAGACATACGAACGTTTAGAATACTAAGCGTCTTATATGAAAAAAATATATGATAAGTGTTTATATCTCCCTTACTTTATAAGCTCTGCCATAGCAAATATAAACAATAAAAAATTTAACTCCACCTAAGTGACCAAACCCTAACTATATTAAAGTTACTATTCCAATGTTAAATCCGTATGTGAAGTCTTTTACAGTAAGCCGATGTCAGACTGAAGCCCCAAGGATGTTAACAAACACCTTTATAAGATATCAGGTACTAGCTTTTGAAGCTTGCATAATGAAATAAAAAAACTAAGAATTATATTAGAGTACATAAGCTGTAACTTTACATGTACCTCAGCGTTCTAAGAACTTTTGTACTCCTAATACAATAATGTAATTTAACACATTCGAAGAGTCTATTATTCTTTAAAAGCTTCTCTAATACATACGATATCGTATAATTTGGATACGGACATAAGGAATTTCTTGAAATCACTAAAATCTTTACATTCTGTGCTTAAAAGAAAGTAAATAGATATATAATGTATAGTTATGGTACGGTCATAGGGTATAATATCAAAAATAAGTTCTAATACATAACTACCTTTTAGGAACTAATTTTGATTACTTATCCGATGAGTTCTTCGAAAACTTGGTTAAATGCTTGTTTAGTTAATTGACTGTTAAGATCAACCCTTTCCTCGGAGTCTGTTAAAGGAGATACTAATTAAAGAGGAGACATTTTAATTAGTACCTAATCACTAAATTGAAGTAAGGACTTAACGAGATTTATAAACGGAAATAAAATTTAATACTAATTTAAAAAGAAGAAAATTTTTGAAGATTTGTAATTAATTAAGAGATTATTATTGTAATTATGTACTTTTAATGCAAATTGAACTGAATTTTTAAACTGAATTTGAATCCTGTTTTTAAAACATTTAAAAAAAATTGTAGGCGA
This sequence comes from Melinaea marsaeus rileyi, assembly GCA_918358865.1. Taxonomy (NCBI): domain Eukaryota; kingdom Metazoa; phylum Arthropoda; class Insecta; order Lepidoptera; family Nymphalidae; genus Melinaea; species Melinaea marsaeus. The sequence goes on along the minus strand of OU911093.1, from coordinate 21,513,167 downwards.
ATCAACTAACTAACTAACTTATACAATATAAATTAAAATAGATGGTCAATAAAGATATTTAAATTCGCACGCACTGTGCTTTCAAAGCAATCGGATGTGATGATGATAATATGATTCTACTGGGCTTGGGAACTTTATATGTACTGGAAAATATGTGGAACTTTAGCTTTATTATATACATGTAGTACTTATACAAACAAAATTCATAACAGATAGCAATCTGTTATGAATTTTGTTCTAGTTCTGATAAGAAATAAACGTTATTGTTACTTATCAGTAACTTCTTTGAATAATCGCTAACGGAAATTAACCATAAATTTATAGAATAATCTCACTGACTTTAAATTAGGTTTAACCTAAGGTCAGTGAGATTATTCTATAAATTGTATGTATCCTAAACCTGAGCTAACCTAACCAGGTTAGGCCAGGGATAGATTTAGGATACATACAGGTATTTCCGTATTCCAGTCGGTGTATTTAAAACCATAAAATAATATTAAAAATATAAGTCAAATGTTCAATATAAAGATGTCATGTCATAATTGTTATATATGTATGTAATATCCTTTCTCATTTGATAACTTTGTCTATAATTTAATTATATTTAATATAATTTAATATATATAGAGAATATTATAATTTCTACAATTTATAAAACCAATGTTTTATCACTGAATAAGTTATTTTCAATAAGTTAAATAAATTTTAAGTAAATGTTAGACTTTACAATCATTTTCACTACTTGTAATTAATTACATTACCGATATGCTATTTTATTAATTAATAATAAAAATTGTAATAATCTAAATATTTAAAAACCTTTAAAATTTCATTAAAAATAACATATTAATGCGTTAAGAACATGAGACAAGAACAACAATGTCTTGAATGAGTTAGATAAATATCACTACACTTATTTATTTAAGTAAACAGAAACTTCTGGAAAATAAGAGTGTTTTGAAAATACAAATAAATCTCAACTAAGTTGATTGTCAGTAACAATGATTATTTCCCCTCACATTATCTTTCTCTAAGATCAAGTAACAGTATCAGTGAACAGAACTCAATTTAAACCTTATTACGTATACGATACTATACATTATTTACACCGCATTGCTTATTACCGAATGATATACAAGGATATCAAAATGAAATCGTTTTTCTTATGTAGTTAACAAATTACTTTGTCATATCATTATGTTCCGTAATAGCGCACGAGCTTGTATATATAAATAATCAGATCTTATTCAAAGAGTTATTACCCTCAAGAAAAGATAAATAAATTCTTAAATCTAAGGATGTAGTGATTTGGAAATATTTCGGGTATAAATCTCCCCTTTCTATGCTGTATAAGTAATCGTTTCATTTAGTTTAAATAATAATATTCGACAACTTGTTTTATTTTAACACAACAATTTATTTAGATTTGTATTTGAAATTAGTTCAGTTATATTTCCTACAATACAATAAGCATACTATATTATTTTGGAATTCAAAGTAACATCGGATACAAAGAATCGTTATTAGAAATTAGGATAATTGCCTGTAATGAAAATGTTTTACAACGTGTTATATATAACTCTCTTCCTGTTTCAAATCGCTTTAATAGTTTATGTATTGTCACGTTTAGAGTTTCTAATATATAATATGTTATATATAAGCTTCACTATGATCAGTGCACATTTACTTAATACAAAGTTGTACAAACTAAAGTTAAGATTAGATGTAATGTATGAAACAATGTTAACTAAGTAGTAATGAGTTTTCAAAGCATTACGGAATACTTATAAATACATCGTTTTATTAAACACTGCCTTTGTGTTAGAGTGAATTACTTATGTAAGGAACAGTGTGTGGAATGTAACTTCTACTGTGAGGTTGAGAGATATGTGTTTCTTACTAAGTACATTGATTATTTATGATCTGCTCTTCTTCTACTTCTAAACAACCAAGTTTATATTATTTAACAGAATTTGGTTATATAAAAGGCTATACAAGGACAATGTGCGCTGTCGTTTTGAGATATGTAATCAAATATTAATGCAATTCCATTTTATTTGGAAGAGTGACGCTAAGTACTCGTAATATAATGTAGATAGTACACTCTTGAGAACAAATAATATTGATACTCTGTCAGATATATAAGAAGAATCCAACTTTAATGGTAAGAAATCATTGTAAAAAGTGCTTCTGTAAATTGTGATTTCTTCTTACTAGTGTCGGTTTTTTATTAAATGCTTTTATTTAACTTGACATGTATCGGATCAAATCTTGTAACGTGAAATTTTAATACTCAGACTCAATGAATTTCGATGAAAATTAGAGCACATGTTCGGCTCCGGTGACAATACAAGTAAATGGGGTTACCCGAAGACAACATCCCTTTTTGACCCCTGTTTGCCACCCCTACGTGTTTTTAATCGCGTTTTCGACCATATTTGCCGAATTTTATTGTCCGGGTTAAATATATTTCACGAAAATTAGTCTTTATGTTATATTTTAGTTAAAATACAAGTGGGTTTTATTTCTAAATGCTTTTTATTATATTAGATATACTTTAATTTTAATATGTTTATTATACTCAGTTTTATTTATTATTATATCATCGAAAAAAGATTATGGAAAATAAAAATGTTACTCCTGTCAAAATTTCGAAATTGTATGCAAATACAAATTCAAATAAAAAATTACAAAAAAAATACTTTAAAAAATATTTTTAAAAAAATTCCAAAAAAAATTCCAAAAAAAAATATAATGAAAAAAATTTAAAAAAAAAATGCTTTTATTTAACTTTGTAAAAAAAGAACTAAAAAGTAAAAAATAAATTTTTTCAAGAATATCAAAAAAAATGATGCAAAAAATTATTTACAAAAAAATTGATTCAAAAAATTATTTACAAAAAAATTGTACAAAATATTTTTCAGATAAATCGTTAAATAAAAGCGTGGCGCGTTTTCATCAAAAAATTTTTGTTTTCATATCATACGTAAAACCTGTCTCTTTGCTGATTTGCATCCATGTTCTTTTCCAATAGAATACTATTATTATGAAGCTGTCAAATACTTTATGATGTGTCGGTTATGTTTTTGTTTTTGTTTAAAAATGACAGAATTTTTTTTTCGAATGATATGAAATTTAACAAAGAGAAACTTAAGAATTAATTAAGTATTTGTATCAAATATGATATGATGATGAAAACGCGCCACGCTTTTATTTAACGATTTATCTGAAAAATATTTTGTACAATTTTTTTGTAAATAATTTTTTGAATCAATTTTTTTGTAAATAATTTTTTGAATCAATTTTTTTGTAAATAATTTTTTGCATCATTTTTTTTTTATATTCTTGAAAAAAATTATTTTTTACTTTTTAGTTCTTTTTTTACAAAGTTAAATAAAAGCATTTTTTTTTTTAATTTTTTTTCATTATATTTTTTTTTGTAAATTGTTTTGTAAATTTTTTTAAAATATTTTTTTGTAATTTTTTGTACTTTTAAATGTATTATATACGTTAAACATTTTAATTAAGTTTAGAGAATGGGAGTGAAATGATAAAATAGAAAAAAATAATTGATAGGCCTTGCAATTACTTATTATTTCTTTATGAGACTATTCTGTCTAAAAATGCCATTGAAATAATATAAAAGAATTAAATCTTTTATCTACAGTCATTTCTCTTAATTAACACCAAACTATAGTAGTGATATTAGTTAGTTATTATAGTGGAATACATTCTTTGTAAATCAGAACTTATAATAACAATAATGTATAGGAAATAATTAACACAACATATTTTGTTATTTCCTACAGCTACGTGTTTCATATTATCATAATATAATATTACATTTCTTTTATAAATATCATAAGATACACAAATATGTTCAATTTTCTCTTCGTCCCTTTCCGTTCTTATTATTCTGATAAACGAATCTCATTAAATATGAGAAATCCAATCTCTTCTCCGAAACATGTGAAATAATATATTATATATATTAATCTGTGAATTATTATTATGAAATATTTATCAAATACAATATCCATATATGTAATGAAATAGTAAAGAGGCTTAATCTGTATCTTTGACAAACCTGTTTGTTTTTTGTCACTCAAAATAGTAATATCTGAAATATAACTAAATATTGAGTAAGGGCGTTGTCATTATTTCATAAAACTGTTCACATAGGATAAGAAATATAATTATCCTTCTAACATACACTTTAAAATAACATACTTTCTTTAAAAAAAACTTATAATTGAACTTAAAAATATAGTCAAAATTTGACACTATAATAAATGTCACTTATTTTTACACTTTAATTAGTTTATTATAATAATGTAATTTTAACAGATGTTTAAATATGAAGGACATTGTATGATAATATTTCAGAAATTTGCTACGCTATTAAAATACTGATCTATCTATAGTATCTATAGTAAACTCAATATGAACCAATTGTGTACAAGGTATATCAAATCTGTAACATAATCTATTGTATAGAGATAATAAATCGTCTCTTGTATAGTATATTGTAGTACGTGTGGTCACAGAGTAAGGTACTTAACATTTTTTATGATACTAGTTTAACCGCTCTGGATATCGTGAGATTTTGTGTATCAAGACTCTGGAAACTCGTATAAAAAATTAAAAATAAAAATTGAAAATAATTAATGGTATTAGTTATAATAATAATATTAATATAGTATTATGATTTTATGAAAATAAGTGGTATTTTCATATCTAGTTAAAATTGCAAATTTTAGGTTTAATGCAAAATGGTTTCTTAATGGATTAAAGTACTCGTACTTTATCCCTTGCCTTCTTTGAACGTGCTTTCTTTTAAATTGGACTAACTTACTAACACTGACTATCCTACAATGAGTGTGGAAGTTGAAAGTAAAGTGTCAACATCTGAAATCAGTTCAATGATGATTTTAGTCACGGAGTCATATTAAATATATATTTCATATTCATTACCTTTTGTATAGCGTCACTAAGTATGTTGTGGTCGGTTCTCTTTGTTATAATGTAACTGAAATGTCCTGTTCTTATATATGTGTAGTATAAAAATAATTTCTTTTAAATATCCATTAAACTATTGTATTTACAATTAACTTAATTATTTTGTATGTTACTTGTTAATACAATTGTCTATTTATCTATTAGGAATCTTCAGAGTCATATATTTGGTTATTAATATTTCTTACATGCTTTTTGACATTATGGACATGAAAACGTGCGCCGTGTGTGATAGTACTAATACTAATAAAATATATACTTATCTATTCGTATAGGTAATTAATTTATCATATAGAATATCAATGAATCACATAGTTATATAAGAGAGCTTAAAGAATCGCTTCAGGATTTTTGTAAAGAAATTATTAAAACCATGACTTTCTTAATTTTGTGTTTTATATTTTTGTGTCACTTGTACACTTCCAAGTTATTGTATGCAAGGTTGGTCTAAATTTAAATAAAGGAAACCTAAACCTTTCTATTGACCTTTAAATTTGAATTTTAAATATTTAAATGGTTTTGATATGATTATGGAAAAATACTCCAGACGATAAATTAATCGATAAATCTTAATATCTTTTACTTTGCAACATTTTACATTAAAAATGTTCTAGATCTACACTATATAAAAAAATATATTTCTTCCCCTCAACATAAGAAAATAAGAACCTCCAACCATATAGTCGTGAAGTGAGCCACCATATAGAAGCATGCAAGGAATAAATAACCTTAATCAGGCCAACACCGGTCACACGTACACGTACATACATATATACATACCTTTATCATCGTCTGTGGGGTACTTTCATAGAATTAAGACGGATTTTTAAAAAATCTGTAATTTGTTGTCAATATAAATTATAATCAAACCAATATCAAAATCTTAAAGTTAGATTCTATTAATTTAGAATAATGAAATTTCAAGAAGGTAAAAAAAACGTTACTTTTTTTTAGGTAAATTAAAATTATATTACAATCTAACATTGACAATTAGTAGAAATGTACCAAAACCATAAGTAAATGTGTAAGATTTTTTTTATATTTCCCAGCTTGTATATTTAATTTCACAATTTTTCAACCATGAAGTCTCAGGCTTTAGTAAAATGTAATTTCTTAATCTTAAATTCTATCTATATACCTCTTATTTATTACAGTGTTTTAAGAAAATAGTTTCCACGCTCACTGATCTTAAAAGGTATTTAAACAATTGTGTGAATAATATGAATATGTAATATTTTCAAATATACTTTAAAGAAGGTTCCGATTATGTAGAAGAGAGCGGAGTGAGGCTTATAAAGTAATAACTGAAGTAATGTACCGTGTCAAAGCACTCACGACTTGTGATGGCAAATAGTCGCAAAGTGTATTTCCTGCTACTGAAAGTAGCTGTGTGCCTTTAAGAGGGGTAGAAATCTGTTGCAAAAATACATAACATACACATACACATACTTAAAGACAGACATTAAAGCAAACTTTCACGTGAAAGATATAAATATAGCAATAGCCGTCGGATAAATATAAAATAAATCATTGTGAACTGGAGGAGTGCTCGTCCAATATATCTTAATCTAACCACCGATAATTGGTAATTAAAGTTCAATTAACAAGAACAACGCTCTCTCATCTTTAATTATAATAATAAACGTGTTTTATCTTACACATGTGTCATTTACATTTAACCCTAAGAAAGTACTAAAAATGGTTGGTTCAAGCATTTTCAATAGAAATTTAACTCGTTAATAAATGTCCTTTTCTTTCATACAGTATTGCTTAAAAGATAAATATAATTGAAGTCCTAAGGAATTTAGGTATTCGTTAATCTTCGAATAAAATGTTTTAAATACTTTTGGAGGTAGTCAATTAACCTTGATAGCATTCATAAAATAACAATATACATTTACTTTGTACTTTTAATGATAATGATTGAAAAGAATATTTATTATAATTCCCTTCTAAGTATGTTATAAGTCGTCTATTGACTTGGCAACGAGATAATATGATATATATATTATTACCATTTAACTTAATTATACGCTAGATGAAGTTATGTATTTTATTACACCTCAATAAACTTATTTTTACCTGTAATAGTATTACAATGTCATTTAATATTCGAAATATAAAAGTAAAGTATACAAATTAAGAAACGATTCCAACTACACTTTTAGTATAATATTGTATTACATCTTAAGTCGTAAACGATCGATTTACTTCAACTCTTAAAGAGAATTTCTGTAAGCTTTTATGCAAAGATGACATATTTATGTCTTGGTGGTTATAATTTAAACTATAATGTTTAAGAAACATTTGTAAATCAATATCGTACACAATGTTTAGAATACCACTGTAATTGTGTGTAATAAAAAATATAGTTTAAATAAAAGAATCCAAGAAAATAAATATAACTCAAAATATAACAATTGTTATAAATGTGAAAGTATTTATTTATTATATTGTTACTCTCAGAAAGTTTTCAATGAAATTAGGGTTTTCTTTTTGCAACCCTTCTAAGTGTCATTTAAACTAGTTAAATATAATGATGTATGTGTTTGACATAGGATAGTGCTATTATATCGTTTCATATTTATTCAAAAGTGATAAAGAATGTTCATATTCGGTTTTGATACACAAACACAGTTTTCCAAATCCTTTTCTTATATTTGATAATATATTACAAAATAAACTTTAATTATTTTGAGGTTTTGATTAATGAACTTAATTTTTCAGGTTTCTAATTCATGCAGGTTGTGTAATGCGTAATTGTAAAGTGAATCTCAAAAGTGTCTTAAAATACCTTTAAGGATCATATTTACCATAATCGCAATTAATGTTCCAGTAAACAGATATTCTCAGAGCATATATGTTTTCGAACACCGGTTATATTATATGATATGGACAGTGAAAATAAATGCGTAAAGATACAAATAAACAAGACTATACGAAATACTTTTCATAAATAAAAAGACTAAAAAGTCCAACAGTAAAAACGATAAAACATATTATTTAAATAGATTTGAATCTCGCATAAAATAACTTTGTAGTTAAGATTTGCTTTGAGATATTCTTGTGGAGTTGTAAATCATAACGTGACGTTCGTTCTCAAAGAAACAAACTTGTCACGGTGAGGTTGTATCTTCATAAAGAGGCCACATTTTTCTTTGTTATAAATTAAGGAAGGACAAAGAGAATTTTAATTTGAAATGATTCATATACTGAATGATTACAAAAATATTTTTCTATTAATAAATTATTCGTCTTGCATTGTTAAATAAATTTGGGAATAATGTATGTATGTAAAAATAAATAAATAGATCAACATAATACACGAAAATATAGTACTTAATAGTCATGATAAGTTGTCTTAGCCTATTTATTTCTTTTAAGAATCCACTTAAAATACTTAATGTTTAATTTATATATATATATATATATATATATAAATTAAACATTAAATATATATATATATATATATATATATATATATATATATATATATATATATATATATTGTATTGTTTATAAAATCTGCTCGATAATATTTTTTCCAAAACATATTTGTATTTTACTCTCTAGTGATATTTTTGAATTCCTTATTCTTAACAAATTCATTGGTCGAATACTCGTACTGCATGAGACTATGTTCGGTAAATTAAAATGATTTCATTTTTAGGTCTGTGGGTCATGATTCCGTGATCGTGATTTAGTGAAACATCGACGTTGCTTGACATGCGTTTATTCACACCTAATTACATTGAGCGATTGACTCCGGGACTGAGTGTGACTCAGTGTGGCGGTGTGTCTGTGTGTCAGTGTGGTGCGTTCATCGCACCTCACTTATATATTGCTTACTTGCACAATACAATCCCCTCCACATTGTTGATTTCCGATAGTGCATAATTATTGTGAGTGCACTAAACCTAGTCAGGTGACTCCTGTTCATTCAGTAAATAAGACCTCTTTAATGTAATTATCACTAAACCGTTTTTAAGTTTTATCTATTTTCGCAATGCTTATATTATATAGCTTATAAATTATATAGTATATAAAACTATATATAATGTTTAAAATGTTTGTAGCTATTAACAGGTTTAAAGATGTTACTTAAAACATATAAATGAGAAGATATAATATGTACCTTACTGGTGTCATTAAGCCTTTACTTAATGTAATCTGTCTTTTGACTTGTTTTATTCTAATAGACTGGTTAAGTCGTAGTAATTTAATACTAATAATTCGTTATTGACAATAACTCTACATACCTCAAAACACAACCAGCGCTGATCAACCCTATATCTAAATAATTTGCTCAAGAGCCGAACTCATAAATACGAAAACAATAACCCTAAGTATTTGCCCGACACGAACAGGAAGAAATTACGATTTACTGAAACAATTCTTATTGCGACTTACAATGACAGTGAGTATCAATCTTGTTTGTACTCAACAGTTTGTTGTGTCTATTATATTACGAGTAACTCATTCACTCTTCCAATAACTTTATAATATACTTACTAATAAGAGCTATTTAACATGAAACAAATAGAATTCTCTAGAAGTGTTAAATAATAAAGAACAAAGGTGTCATGTTACAAAACCTCTAAAGTTAAAAGCAGTTAAGCAACCTCTTTATGTGAGCCTTAAATAACTAAACAAGGATTTATGGAACAGAGTGAAATTGTATACGATGTAGTTTTACAACTCTAACCGATAAGATCATATTTTAACGACAAAATTTGAAAACATTTTGCAGTAAAAGTTAAGCCAATTTCCTTTTTGATCCTAACCTCAATACAATCGTTTATTTTTATACATTAGATTTAGTGTGTTTTAAGTACATTTGTTTTATATTTAAGTGTATTAAAAATTAAGTATTATCAAAGAAATCAATAAATTATAAAATATATGCTACAGTTTTTTCAACCAATTTTAAGTTTCTCTATCCATTTCCTTAATCTAATTTGTGTACATGTAGTGGGGTGATATTATTTCATTAAGCTGTTAATATATCTTGTTTGCTGAAATTTATATTATGTATTTTTATTTTAATTATTTCCTATTCTTGTTCTTCTCATTTCTTATTCTTCTCTTTTTTCTAATTGTATCTTCTTCAATACAGTATTCCATAAGTATATATATTGTCAAAATATATTTTATTGATTCTGTGTTTTTTCTTTCCAGATCTATTTCTACTCCAATCCAGCTTTTAGGTGTTTACGACCTTCCAGCAGCTCGTGTATCACCAATTCTTCTGTTGACTCGTCAGTCACGAGCGGGACTAGTTTCACATTTAAATCTATGTAAGTACTAGCTAAATTCGCCTTCAGTTGTAACACTTGAACCATTGTCGGCTTCAGCACTTCGTTTGTCACCTTTCAGGCTTTTCTGATTGAGTTTCTCAAAATTGTATGTCATGAAGTCGAATAGTGAATAGTAGAATGTGGTTCGATACTGTATATTTCGTTAATATATTATGTAAAATATATTATGAATAATAAATATATATTTGTACAAATACACATAACTTTTGAACACTATGTTATTACTCTCATTTCATAACTTAATGTACAACAATATAAAATTATTTCATATTTAAAAAAAATACAGAAAAGTTTTCGAAACCAAAACTTGCTTCCTAAGTAACTCGTGTAGATAATGAAAATAAGACAAATTAGTAATGAGGCCCTTTGTAAGATATTATATATATTATAATACTACCTACGAAGAAACAAACCAAGATTAAATTATAATTTATTAGTGAGACCCCTTTATAGGTTTCAAATGAGACAGGAGTATATTAAATATGAAGTTCAAACAACAACGAGATAGAGGAGCTTAATACAAAGAAGCTTTTTTAGCCTCTGTATTAAATAAAAAGATATATCATTACGATTGTTTTTTGTTACGATATATAAAAAGTTTACGATTCTAATATTCTTAAATTAATTCTATTTATATTATTAATATATATGTACATTTAAAATATTACACAATGTGTATGTTATCTCCCTCGTGTAGTATAATATCTCATCGTGTTCGAGCACCGCTCCATCAGACACAGAGAGATACGATGTAATACAATTACAGACAGCGTTCACTCACTGCAGTGTGCACTATTGATAACGTGACACAACTATGTGATAACGTGACACTTAACTATGTGATAACGTGACACTTAACTATGTGATAACGTGATATGTTATTACTATTACTAAACACGTGCCTTTGTCTGAAAATATGACAAATGTAATTTTTGTATGTCTGTAAAAAATGGTAAATTATATTGTGAATTTATCTAAAAGTAGATATTTCTATTATATATATTTATTACCACACAGATATGATAAACCACATATTATATAATAGACGTGTAGCGAGAGCAAAAGACAGCGGGATATGTGTATATTTTAAATATATTGTTCACGGCAGTGCAGCTCACAGCGGGATTTTTGTTAACAACGGATCGTATGTTGTAGTTAATGTGAAATAAATGACACAACACAATTTTTCCTACACATTGTATTTAATACATTTAATAAAATTATTTTATAATTAATTCTCGTACATTCATAAAATGCTTCACAAAAGAATAAAAGTCTCCGTCGCCAATGACCGTCACTTAAAAATATTAAGTAAATTAATTTCAATTTGCTACAAAACAAATATCAATATGAATTAATGCCTATGAACAGACACACATACACAAATTTGCATTATTTAATTATTAAATTAACGAAGATTAAATCTGTTCATAACTAAATAGGTCGTAAAAATTGCAAAGGGTTTGCGATTTCCGTACGTATTACCTCACACGAGTCATGTAAATCAGAGAGATTAGTTCAGGAATTTAACACGATCTGAATACTAAATACAATACAGAATTATAGCACAGAGATACTGTTATTTATTTTAGTTATAAGTAGTTAACCGAAGGCTAAGATTAAATAATAATTAAATCTAAATCTGACATGTTACCATGTCGAGTCATTAACACTAATTATTTGCCCACGGACTTCACCACAAGCAAAGGTCTGGCTTAAAATAAACACAAACGCAAAACAACCCACAAACAATGCCTATCATTTAGAAACATTTACAACACAAGAAACATCATTTGTGACTAATATAAAAATAACGTCATGAAAGTCTGGTGGCCTACATTAGTTTTATATTCTCATAACTTACAACTTGTAGTAGAACAGCTTACAACGCATTAACATGTTAAATAACTTTAGAACTAAACACGATCCAGGGATTACTTACATCACATATTGTCAATAAAATATACACATATTACGTAACTCGTAACTAACTTGTATGTATATGAAGTTGGAATATACACAATATTATATATGACAGTAGAACTAGTTGTACATAATTCAGAAGTGTCTATGATTCTTATGATTTACATAATTAAAGAAAGTTTATTTATTAAAACACAACCTTAAAGAATATGTTACAAGGAAAGATCTTGATAGATTTATGTAAATGAAATACACTCTTAACATTTTATTCGCTAAAGGAAATAAAAATATATGTTTAAGTCTAACAAGTACTGTTTGTAATACATTTATATTCTTAACGAAAGTCGCCATGATTCTTAGAAGCAAAATAAATTAACTCAAGCAATTTTATACAGGTCCTTCAACGAACACTGACTCTCTTTCTATTGATATACTTTTAGACGTAAGATACAATGTATGAGGAAGTAATAAAAATAACGCTTTCCGGGATGTATTAGATTCCCTTAAACCGTTCCTTATATTCCATATCCGTTTTCATTCTTTGGCTTGAAATCCTGTTTATTCGTGTTCATTCATAATTCATTGAATACTTGAACTTTAATGATTTAGTTATAAATATATAACAGTTAGAAGTACTGAACACCACATTAGTAGTATTGCCTACAGTAGTACCAGGTGTAATATTATTTCTTTTATAAATCACCTTATGTTACAAAAAATATGTTCAATTATCTTTCCTTTCTTTTCTTCATTCTGGTAAACGAACCTCATTAAATATAAAAAATACGAAACACGATCTCATTTTTTCGAAAAATGTTAAATATTTTCTCTTGAAAATATTTTTATTGTTATAAAACCTGAATAAAAAGAATTTCTCGATTTAATAAATTTTCCGAAATCTCCAAAAAGTTTTAATAACAGTTCATATTAAATATTCCTTTACATTACAAATACATTTGTTAAAAAAAAATTTATAACGTTTTTTCATTCATTGCAATATTAATATAAAGTATTATTTACCTCCAATTAACGAATTTTGAATTTTAACCTTTACATAATAGTCCAGGCATATTAGTCATATCAGGGCAAGAATCTCGGAATGAGAGATAATCGGCTATAAATTTGTATAAACCTTTATTTCAACACCCTAAAACTTGTCTCAAAACCTACTTATCGTAGGGTGTCCGCGACTATAGATATTCCAAGGTCAAAGGTCAAAAAATCGATTTTTTACACATTTATTGCAAATATCTCGTTTCCTATAAGTTTTATGCTATTTGTATTTATTATGAATACTGTAGAGGATTAAATTCTCTAAATGTATGAAACGGTATTTTTCAATAAAAATATTAATTAAAAATTTTATTCTTTTCTTCTTATTTAGTTGGGAAGTAATTAGTATAAATAAGATAAGAACTAAGAAATAATTAAAGTTTTTCCCTTAATAATTTTACAATTTCACGTGCAGGTAAGTGTTATTAAATGAATAAGCACTTAATTATTTGAAAAAAAAAATGATTAATGATAATGTAATAGTTAATAAAAATGCGAATCATTTATAATTATGTATTTATTAATAATTTAAAAACTTTAAACGGCGTGTTTTTAATCGGGACTACAGGTTGACATCGAAAGATACTGTATATAAACACTGCGCGCGCTCTGCCCTCTATCTCGAAAATGGTTGAAGATATAAAAAAAATGTTTAAACAAAAGTTGTAGAAAATTTAATCCTCTACAATATTCAAAATAAATACAAATAGCATAAAACTCATAGGAAACGAGATATTTGCAATAAATGTACAAAAAATCGATTTTTTGATCTTTGACCTTGGAATATCTATAGTCGCGGACACCCTACGATAAGTAGGTTTTGAGACAAGTTTTAGGGTGTTGAAATAAAGGTTTATACAAGTTTATAGCCGACTATCTCTCATTCCGAGGTGAAACCCCTAATATGCCTGGACTATAACGTATGTTACCAATTGCCAAAAGGTTTAAACTTACCTTGAAACAGACAAGTGTATTAACTATTTTTAAATATATAAAACAAAGTATTTCATTTATTATTAACAAAAATCGCTCATTGTAACATATTTAACAGGTAGTACTTAAAATTGTTATTAAAAACATAATAAAATATATTTAATTATTACTTTCATTACGTTTTAATTATCTTGGTGCCAGTTCTTCACTTTCTATAGTCCTTCGCTCGCAAAATAATAACTCGCTGGAGATTCACCTCTGTCATACGCAGTGCTATAGTGAATCTTTTACCTTCACAGCAGTGACATTATGGAATACTCTTCGTGTGCAATTAGATGCTCAAATCCTTGTATATATTTAAGAACCGTCTTAAGAATCATTATTTATCTCTTTAATATTTATAATATTAAAATATGTATGTATTATATAGTAGGGTATAGTTCATAATAGTCCATATTATCTTATAGAATTATTATTATATTACTTATTATAATATTTTATATAATAATAATATATATATATTTTAATCTATTTTATGCATCAACTACTGCTATTTTAATTTTAAATAAATGTCCTTATAGTTGTAGGTTGCCTGTAAGAGATCACTTGAAGCGATAAGACCGCCTTTGTACCAATTTTGTAGCAACAAATTTACTGTTCATATTTTATATGTATATTGTGTGCAATAAAGTGTAATAAATAAATAAATATTTGTTAATTTGTTAAAAATATTAATAAGTTCTATTTATTCATGCTATGTAGTTTTATTTTGAACGAGTAAGTACAAGTCTGGGATATTTATAATAATATTTAAAATGTAATAATTA
The DNA here is from genome assembly GCA_918358865.1 of Melinaea marsaeus rileyi. Classification (NCBI taxonomy): domain Eukaryota; kingdom Metazoa; phylum Arthropoda; class Insecta; order Lepidoptera; family Nymphalidae; genus Melinaea; species Melinaea marsaeus. Next base: position 21,498,097 of record OU911093.1, on the reverse strand, counting down.
ATAGTTTTGTTATTTGATCGGGTATCCTATTATATTATACAAGCAATAAGCTAATTATTATCTACATAATGATATTCGACGTCTTCAGAATAAATGTATTTTCATCCTACTGTTATTTAGTAATAAGTTAATTTATTTGCTTTATTGAGCGGAGCGCTCTATGTGAGACTTTTTGCATCCCATGTCCGGGGTTGGCATGAAAACCGCTTTACCGATCTTCATGAAATTTTGCACATTTATAGCGATGGTTATTCCGATGGCTTATTAAAAAAAAGTGAAAAAAATACTCATGTCGTTGAGGAATAATCACCATAATTTGTAAAACCAATGTAAAAAAAAATCGCTATTTGCTAATTCTATATTTTTTGCCTGTCGGTTTAGGCTTTAAACGCTGAATTGAAGATGGATTACTCGCTTCGCTCAATTTGCAGAACTCTACCGAGATTTTCAGAATATCATTTCAATTTGTCTCTATAATCATTGGTGCGAAGCACACATTAATGAGCACACAAAAAATACTGAAGAAGACTTTAGAAGTTTAATTCTTAATTGTCAGTAACAATTTAAGAGACGGATTCTATTATTAATCTTTAATTACAAAAACATAATTAGTATTATTAATTCCAGTCATTAATAATTATTCATTACGACCTCTGTAATAGGAGGTACATTATTATTTATTTATTATTAGGAATATGTATTATTGAAATTATTTCGATAAGAAAATATATGAATGCGTTTTTGATTTAATTAATAAACAAAAGGCATAAAGGTTTTATAGTGTGAGGTGATTATATCATAAATCATTTTATATATAATTTACCACTCTCACCGGCCGAAATACGGGAAATAATTTACGCGATCTTATCTCCATTCAGGATTCCGTTGTCCCTCCTGTGGATTTTAATATTATTACTCTATCTTATGTATCAGAGCAAAATAAATTATACTCTACCTACTCAAAATATTATGGTAGAAATAATTTTTAAACATTTTATTTTATTCTTCCAATCAATAATTATATTTCGAGTGCAGTTCTTATAATCAGGTGTTCTTTTTAACACTAGTATTTAACATTCAATGAGTGATAATAAGAAATATATCTTCCACATAAAATTGTGACATAATTTGTATTTTTTTTCTGCTATATCTAATATAACTATAGTTTTATACAGTGTTATTATTCTTTAGTTGAAATGTGGGCTTTTCTATTCCTACAATCAAGTTAAAAACAGTCAATATATGGTATAAACCCAAAAATAACATAACTTTTTCTTAAGTTTTTAATATGAATTGTGTTACTTACTTAACACTCATTGAATTTTGGCCACAAAACAGTTGAAAATAATAGTGAAATTTCAATTTAATGAATTATTTAATTAAGATTCCAATATACAATATACATCACGAATGGTAAAACTAATTCCGCAGTGGTGATGAATATTCAGTGTAATGTGGTTTGGAACCAAGTCGAACCCTTTACGGTTATACCTTTATTTTGGAGTAAACAAAACACAATAAAGGTGTTTCTTATAATCAAAAACGATTGTCTATTGAGATTATTTACTAGTATTTGATAATTTAGTGGAATTAATTATAAAGTTAATTGAAATTAGTATTCATTATTATTTTTGTTTTATGCTAAAATTATTAGCTGGAAATCAAATTATTAAACTAACACTTTATTGCCTTTTTAATTTTATATATAAGCAAATGAACAGATTGAACAATTAATAGTAAGTAGCGAAATGAGGTGTATTGATTACCCTAAAGAATTATAGTTGCGTTATCACCCTTGTGGAAGGGATTAAAGGAGAGTAGGTGGGTTGGAAAAAGAGGGGCTTGGAATGCCTCTTTAAATGTACCGTACTTATATCATAGCGATAAATCTTTAGAAGGTAAATGAAATAAGTTACATAATTACAGTTTTAGTACATGACTATACAGTACAGTATTATAATATTATATTTATATTAATATATCTGATACAATCAAATAGTAGAAATATTAAGTAACTGTAACTTAACAATATTACTAACAAAACAAAATAATATCAAAATACTAATCGGTAAAGTTTACAAAAGTCACAAAGTATCCAATACATTTAAAAGTTTATAAAAAACTAAAGTTTTAGTTACTCATTTATAACTTGGTAGCATTTAATGATCACTTTTATTATACTTTTGTTGTTTAGCATTAAAATAAAAACTTCTTAACTATTTCTTATTTAATCTCGTTTAAATAAAGTATTTTACAAATGGTTCAATTTAGTTTAATACATATGTTTTTTTTTAATATTTGGCAAGAACTTGCACATTGTTTTTTTATTTGGCCAGCTCAAAAAAATTACTTGTTAACTTGATATCAGTTTGCGTTCTTTAAAATTATAAAATCTTGACATTTCTTCACTTAAATTTTAATATAATGATTATTTTAAATACACTTTTACTTCATATATATTTTAATAGAAACATAAAAAAAAAAACAATTTCCCTCTAAATTGTATTATATTATAATTGTTAAACACATATTTAGGAAATTATTAAAATGTAACGAATAATCTTATTAAATCTTTAATATTAGAATTATTTGCTCGATACGGTTGTCTTTTCAACTACCAGCACTCATTGATTAACAAGGCCACAAGTAGGCAGGTAGTAATTGAATGTCATTGGACCAAATGTCCAATTTGTAATTAGTGTTCTGCCTACTGATTATCAAAGCTCGTGGGGCCGACCGAACTACTTCACGGTAGTGTCACCAATATGACTAATGAACTACTACATGCAATCTGAACATAGACTAAATTAATTAAAATATATGTGATGTTTGTTACTTTGATCATTCTGAGATTGTCATAAGGTTATTAGATTTTGGTAGTTTAGGATCTCTGTAATTTTTTACTATATAATATTTAATAAGTAACTGGTATAAAAGTATTTAAATTATAATATAGCTTTTTCTCATACTCTATTTGGACGGTTCCAAAGGACCGCAGTAAGAGAAGCTATGAATATTGTTATAACTTACTAGTAATCTGGTTTATTTTATATATTGACTATAGTCTTATATTGATAATCGATTTAGAATATTACTTTAAAAAAACATAACATTCTAAAATGTTTTAAGTAATAGTTCAATATTCACTTAATTTTGTATTGTTTTAAGTCTGTCTGTTATATAACAGTGTAAAAGAAGTTTAATATTATTAAAACAAAAAAAGCCCTTAGAACTAAGCTAATAAAATAACAACCAACTTTAGATTAGTTAAATTAAAATACCATTACATTAGTTGGTTATTTAAGCAAAGTTGACTAAGTTCAAGAAAAAATTGTTAACAATGCAGCCTGAAATTACCAATTATGGAACACAATTAAAACTTTATTAACAACTCTCAAAGAACTTTGTCACTCATTTATTACGCCTTAGTCTTTCAGCGTTTGTTCACTCAAATTTATTATTTATTTATTTCATATGCAGTAGCATTTCACAATAAACCTTAGATAAATCATATTAATTAAACCAATCAGCTACCGTACCCTTAATCAATCTTGATACTTGATTCCTTTTGAGGTAAGACTTATAATATTTATTAATTATTCTATTTTTTTATTTTATAGGTGATTTGGCGGAAAATTTAAAACGATATTTTGAACACAAAACATACATTTAGGTACAACCGTGACTTAAAATAATTAAATTAATACTTCAAAAAGTCTATACTGTAATAATATAAATACTACTATTAATAAATTGGTATACATACGTACGTGTATAACGTCTATTTATATATCAGACTTAGTAAGCTAAGATCGCAACGAACTAATTACTAAGTTTAGAAGTTGTTGTATCTTGGACCGTTACCGCTGTCTGATATCCTTTGATAAGAGATAACTTGGAGATAGGAGTGAAATTGTCTCCAGTAACTTATACAATTATAATACCAACAGTATCCACTATGACTATGAGAAAATATTTACACTAAATAAGAATCATAAAAACATTAAAGTTTTATGAAGTGTCTATAAAGGTACTTAAATTTTAACCTAATAGAGGTAGGAATATGAATATTATTATATCGACCTGACAAATGACATTATAAAAGTAAGTACGAATGTTCTATTCAATCAGAGATTCCCAAATTCGATCAAGATATTTTTTCTTCAAAAGAAACTGATTCGAAGTTATTATCCTTCGATAAGAGTTGTTATACAAATATTTGTTGTTAAACCACAGTTTTGTTGTTTATTAAAGTAATAAAATATAGTATTAAAGTATGTTTATCTATACAGGTCTATTAGTTTATGTTGTTTATTTGCGAAATATAAGAGAATTAGAAAAACGTTTTCTGCTTTGAAGTTTTCTGTATTTTTATTTGACTATACAAAGCCCTTTGCAACTTATTATTATATTAGGCGGGTGTGTAAGGGTTTTAATTTTTTTTTTTACATTTATTCCTATATCTAATATACCTTTCAATTTCCCATAGATCGCTTCGAAGTAATGCAAAAGATTAAAATTCTATATTTATTAATTATATTTTATACAAAATACATATTTCGCTACTGTTTTTAGTTTTGATTGTTCTCAAATAAATAACTCGCACATGTACATTGTTTTCCTGTTAAAATAATTATATCATTATATATTTATTTATTTATTTATTTATTTACCTTCACGCCATATCCCTTGCGGGGTAGCCAGAGACGACGGAGCGCCAAACGCTACGGTCTCTGCATACCTCTTTCGCTTCGGCCACAGACATCAACCTCTTCATACATGCCCACCGGGGGGTCCTCATGCTTCTTACGTGACCTTCCTCCAGTATCGTAGCTACTGTGTTTTCGAAGGTCACTCGAGGCCTCCCCCTGTCTCTCTTACCGGTAACTTTTCCCATATAAATCTTTTTTACCATTCTTTCATCACTCATTCGTTCAACGTGCCCAAACCACCTGAGCACGTTCTTCTTCATTCTCACCGTGACATCTTCGCTAGTACCTGCCATTCTGTGGATCTCTTCATTGCGGATTCGATCAGCTAGACTGACTCCGCATATTCTGCGAAGAGATCGCATCTCCACAGCATATTATATTACATTAAATACTATCAAAATGATTTAACGTTAATTCTGTACATTCAGGTAATGTTCCAATATATATTATACCAATTCTTTTTAGTTAACATAATCATAATTATCTGACCATTCTTACTTTAATGTATTTGACATCTTCAACTCCATCACGTGAGTGATATCACAATATATATCTATTAGTTCAAGGTCGTCTGTGTGTGTGTGTGTCGGATCGATGGTAATGGACGCTCGATACTTTAAATAACTTCTATTAGAAATAAAAATGTCAACCGAAGTAATAATTCTTGAAATACCAAGGTATACGTAAATAAAATCGATTTTGTTCGAGGAATTGCTTTTAAAGTAGTAAGATAATTCGATTTATCTGTCACCTCTCAGAATATTATGACAGAGGACTGGAAGGTTGTCATTGCTTTGACGCTTCTGGATTAAGATATAATGAAATATTAAATTTTTTCGAGTCCTTGTTAATTATAAAGAATAATATTTCATTTATTTCTGTTCGTATTTTAAGGTTAATGATGATTTCTTTATTGGCATAAAGAAAATTGAATGGTAATTTATTACGATAATAATAAACATTTTTAACACTAGTATTTAACATTCAATGAGTGATAATAAGAAATATATCTTCCACATAAAATTGTGACATAATTTGTATTTTTTTTCTGCTATATCTAATATAACTATAGTTTTATACAGTGTTATTATTCTTTAGTTGAAATGTGGGCTTTTCTATTCCTACAATCAAGTTAAAAACAGTCAATATATGGTATAAACCCAAAAATAACATAACTTTTTCTTAAGTTTTTAATATGAATTGTGTTACTTACTTAACACTCATTGAATTTTGGCCACAAAACAGTTGAAAATAATAGTGAAATTTCAATTTAATGAATTATTTAATTAAGATTCCAATATACAATGTGGGACACATCACGAATGGTAAAACTAATTCCGCAGTGGTGATGAATATTCACTGTAATGTGGTTTGGAACCAAGTCGAACCCTTTACGGTTATACCTTTATTTTGGAGTAAACAAAACACAATAAAGGTGTTTCTTATAATCAAAAACGATTGTCTATTGAGATTATTTACTAGTATTTGATAATTTAGTGGAATTAATTATAAAGTTAATTGAAATTAGTATTCATTATTATTTTTGTTTTATGCTAAAATTATTAGCTGGAAATCAAATTATTAAACTAACACTTTATTGCCTTTTTAATTTTATATATAAGCAAATGAACAGATTGAACAATTAATAGTAAGTAGCGAAATGAGGTGTATTGATTACCCTAAAGAATTATAGTTGCGTTATCACCCTTGTGGAAGGGATTAAAGGAGAGTAGGTGGGTTGGAAAAAGAGGGGCTTGGAATGCCTCTTTAAATGTACCGTACTTATATCATAGCGATAAATCTTTAGAAGGTAAATGAAATAAGTTACATAATTACAGTTTTAGTACATGACTATACAGTACAGTATTATAATATTATATTTATATAAATATATCTGATACAATCAAATAGTAGAAATATTAAGTAATTGTAACTTAACACCATTACTAAAAAAGCAAAACAATATCAAAATACTAATTGGTAAAGTTTAAAAAAGTCGCAAAGTATCAAATACAATTAAAATTGTATAAAGAACTAAAGATTCAGTTAGTCATTTATAACTTGATAGCATCTAATGATAACTTTTGTTATACTTTTGTTCTTAAGCATTAAAATAAAAATTACTTAACTATTTCTTATTTAATCTCTTTTATATGAAGTGTTTTACAAATGGTTCAATTCAGAATAATATATATGTTTTTTTTTAATATTTGGCAAGAACCTGCACATCGCGTTATTTTTTTTTATATGTTTGCGTTCCTTAAAATTATAAAATCTTGACATTTCTTCACTTAAATTTTAATATAATGATTATTTTAAATACACTTTTACTTGAAAATGAAATAAATAATCTTAGTACATCTTAAATATTAGAATTCTTTGTTCGATACGGTTGTCTTTTCAACTACCAGCACTCATTTATTATACAAGGCCACAAGTAGGCAGGTAGTAATTGAATGTCATTAGACCAAATGTCCAATTTGTAATTAGTGTTCTGTCTACTGATTATCACAACACGTGAGACAGACCAAATGACTTCGCGGTAGTGTCACCAATCATGACTAATGGCTACTACATGCAATCAGAACATAGACTAAAGTAATTAAAATAAATGTGATTTTTTTACACTTATCAGTCTGAGATTGTAATAAGTTTATTAGATTTTGATGGTTTAGGATATTTCTTATTTTTTATACTGTATAATATTTAATAAGTAATAAAAGTATTTTAACTATAATAAAGCTCTTTCTCAGTCTCTAGTTGGACGCTTCCGAAGGACCACAGCTGGAAAATCTATTAATATTCTTGTAACTTATTAGTATTATATTTTGTTTAATATGTTGACTATAGCGTCACATTCATAATAATTCAGTATTCACTTAATTTTGTATATCTACTTAATTTTGTTTTCTATTAAATTATTACACTATTGTGTAAAAGAAGTTAAACATCATTACTGCTACTTATACAGAAGTTCAAAAATAAAAAGACCCTTAGATCTAAGTTACTAAAAAAACCGATTTTAATATTGACTAAGTTCAATAAAAATTGTTTAAAAAGTAAGCAAAAATGTTAAATATTATTCTCTTAGCTAGCAAATAATAAACCTCTAAGGACTAAGACGGTCAAAGGAGAAACCTCATCACCACTATGAACAACGCAGCCTGAAATTACGAAGTATGGAACATAATTAAAACTTTATTAACAACTCTCAAAGAACTTCGTCACTCATTTATTACGCCTTAGTCTTTCAGAGATGGTTCATTCAGTTTTATTATTTATTTATTTCACACGCACTAGCATTTCACAATGAACCTTAGATAAATAATATTAATTAAGCCAATCAATTACCATAATTCATTAGTATTCTAATTAAAATACCGCTATTGTATAAATGATTTGCGATAATTTTGAACAGAAAACATACATTTTGGTACAATCATGACCTAAAATAATTATTTAGTAACTAAGGCGTGAGTTTTCATTAATTATAACTACACTAATAATATATTTAATATTTCAACTATTTCATTATATGGCTCCGTCAAGATGGCTGACCCAAAACAAAAAGCCATTAACAATTGTTATTATTATTTATAACTATTTAATCGCTAATTAATTACGGCAATAAAAAATTTATTGCTATTTTTGTTAATTAATTACAGTGGCCCAGCCAGCTTTACATCAAGCTGGCTGGGCCACTAAAAATATTATGAATAAATAAAAAACCGATGCATATTTATTTATAACTAATTAAATGCTAATTAATTACAGCGATAAAAAATTAATTGCTATTTTTGTTAATTAATTACAGCGGCCCAGCCAGCTTGACATTCAGATTCGAATGACGAGCGGTACAGTCTCAGCAAAAGTTTGTACAGGTATAAAATAGTCTCGAGGGGGATCGAAAGATAGGTTCAGGTTGGGTATGAAAAGATCATATTAGGTAGAGGAAGTTTTTAAACCCACACCTTTACTTTTTGAAAGTTTCTGAATGATTACTTTCTTTACTTATAAAAATAAAATACATATTGTAAATTTGAATAAAAAAAGGAATTGGCACTTTTGAAAAGCAAATGCTCAAGAGAAACAATTTCATATCATTTTGTTTGTTTTTTTTATTCGTTATTTGTTATTTTTTAGATTTTCATCGCCGATTATGAAAAAACACTTTCAAATATTCGCGCAAATAATGTCTACCAATCAGGTAAAAGTAAACATTTGTTCTGTTCAGAGATGTTAAGAATAACAAACAAATGAATGAAAAACAATCTGAAACAGTCAAAAAACCGGGGACAAAGATTAAAAGAGGTTAACTCCTCCTGATCCCCTAAACTGTATCACGTTTTGAATTTCAAATCCGAGAAACTGTTATTAAAAAACCAAAACATTGCGTTGGTGACGTCGCGCGACTGCCGTCAGAATATTTTTCGCCGTAGTATATCCGCGTTTTATGTGCTATTGTTGTCAAGTGCAAAACTTTACCGGTTCGTGGGTGCAAATAGATCTCAGCGGATAAATAATATGGATGATAGTCAAACGCGGATGACCCTCGCTTTGTTTATTTGTTAACGACGGAGGCGGCCGCACCTGTGTCGACCAGCTGGTGGACACAGGTGCTCCATAGAATTATTAAATATTAAATTGTTTATTATAGATATTTTTTATTTATTATTATTTATTTTCGTGTTTTTTGTTAACGATGGAGGCGGCCGCACCTGTGTCGACCAGCTGGTGGACACAGGTGCTCCAGGCTCCGTCAAGCTGGCTGGCCCAAAACAAAAAAGCCATTAACAATTGTTATTACATTTAATTACGCTCATTTCAAGAATCCTAATCCTTTGTGACAAACATTTTAATCGGATTTGACATTTTTCTGGGATCTCTGTGAGTCAGAGCCAGGTCATTTTTTCACAAAGGCAATTTCGGCACACTATAACTAATTACTCTAAGGAAGATGGTCTTCTATTCGGAGATGCTGATTGGACAATGAGGAAAAAGGAGTGGGGTAACGAGATAAGCTTTGAATAAACCATCTTGAGATGGAAATTTTTAGTTTTCACTCTAAACGAATTTGAGCATGTTCACGTCTTATCGGTGTTTCAAAATGCATAGTGGATTGGTGAAAAAACCTGGTCGTCCTGCGACAGTGAAAAAGCAAGATGTTCTTGACCTTTTGGAACGACACACTAGTGATATATTCCATCCGGACTCCCAAAGTTTGATCAGCAAAACCGACCCGATTTGGACAACGTTTGCTCGAGAGTTCCAGAACCGCGTTTTGCCAGCGACCATCTACACATATGCTTGTGGATTCAAAAAGGGATTGAAATCAAATCAAAATGAAAAAGATGAATTGAATGACAGTGATCTTTCGGTCCACGACAAAACGACGTCTATCTTCAACAATTCTTCGCTGTCATTGGACAAAGATATACATCTGCAACTTCCCTTGGATAAAAACGAATTCATGGCTATGACGGAGGTCTACAAGAAAACATGCCTTAGTAGAAAAAAAGGATACAGAATGGCGGTGCGATTCATACCAGGAACCTATACCGACAAGATTTTTGATGAAATCGTAAGGATGACAAAATTGTGTTGTGCCTTCAGAATTGACACAACCCACATTCCTCTCAGTTATGATAGTGGATACATAAAAGGTGAGTTATCAAAAAAAATAGATTTAGTCAGTCTTCAGTTATCAGAGAGTAAAACTTTTGTTCATTTCCAACGAAACCTCGTTTCACTCAGACAAATAATAAATATTTATCCGACTTCAGTTTATAGTTCTCTCGTTTACAAAGTCGAAGTATGTTAGACTGCGTTGATTAGTTACATTAAATTTTCTTCTAGAACTTAACACTCTTTTCAATAGCTTTTGTAAAATTTTTATTTTAAGGAATTCGAGGTAATTTGTTGATCTCCTACCCCTTTGTCTATTTTTAGAATTTTTTGATAATGACTCATAATTTCTCTACTAAAACTATGTTACATCATCATAATAAATTTTTCCATCAACCGAAAAAAGAAATAATTAGTTCGCATAATCCACTTATTATTAACGACCGTTTGTTTTAACCAAACTCAATTACATTGAAGTAAAGTTAATATGACTATTGTCTAAAGCTAATTTATGTTGTAAATCATAATTTTTTTTTCGTTATAAACCGATATTCGTGTTAAAGAGAGTTCACTGTAATACTACAATTTTATTATTAGTTTTGTTAGGATTATGTTGGCTATTTTGGAAATTACTTTTTCAACTTCATCAAATTATTGTAAATAACACTTTTGGAATGTTGATTTGTTATTTTTGTTAAAAGCTCTACTTTTTCCACTAGTCAATTAATCTACTATTTCGTTATAGTTTGACTTTGTGACTTGACACAGATAAAAAATGATTTAAATTGATAAAATGTAATATAAAAAAAAAATCCTTATGAATAATACTTTTTATCACATTCTGAACTTCTGACAATAGCATACTTGCCCCTAATAAGATGAATTGAGCTTGATTTAATATTTTTTATGAATTTTTCAGCTGAATGCAGGTGTGGATCATTATTTATTTCATTACACAGCTGTTTGTTTGAGAAATCATACTTGGTACGAGTACGATGATGTGTATCCACAACGCAAAAAAAGTTTGCCAGATGGAGCTAAAATTGTTCCTGAACTCTTGATTTTTTCAAAATTATGAAGTCAAGCTTTAACTTTTGTAAAAAATAGTAATAAATGAAGTATTTCCTTTGTAAACCTTTAATTTTCATTTATACAGCACCTCCCTGGTTTAATGTTTTGTAAATATGATGTTGCACATTTAAAATAGAAGCTAAGAAGTACTTTGTTTTTCTGCTACTTTGTCATAAGAATCAACAAGAATGGAAAATGTTTTTAATATGAATATAATACAAGGAACATTAATGGATAATTATAAATGCATTAATGAAAAAGTTGTTTTCAAGTTGTTGTTCAAAAAGTTGCAAGAAAAAATATTATTAAGTTTTTGAATGCAGTTTGTGATTTCGATTTGGATACAAGTTGTTTTTTATTGAATTTTTTTATTGAATAAACTTTTTCATAAATAGACATAAATAAATTTCTTGGTTTTGCTGAAAAGAAGGTAAGCGTGCCCAAGCTGTCGAATATCTTTTCATACCCAACCTGAACCTATCTTTCGATCCCCCTCGAGACTATTTTATACCTGTACAAACTTTTGCTGAGACTGTACCGCTCGTCATTCGAATCTGAATGTCAAGCTGGCTGGGCCGCTGTAATTAATTAACAAAAATAGCAATTAATTTTTTATCGCCGTAATTAATTAGCAATTAATTAGTTATAAATAAATATGCATCGGTTTTTTATTTATTCATAATATTTTTAGTGGCCCAGCCAGCTTGATGTAAAGCTGGCTGGGCTACTGTAATTAATTAACAAAAATAGCAATTAATTTTTTATCGCCGTAATTAATTAGCGATTAAATAGTTATAAATAATAATAACAATTGTTAATGGCTTTTTTGTTTTGGGTCAGCCAGCTTGACGGAGCCTCATTATATGGTACATATACACATTATCATGTTTTTATGAAGATATTTATAAAATATTACTAATTCCGTACATATATTAAATAAAATTAATACTTAAAAAATCTAGTCTTTTATAATATATATATAGTACTGTTAATAATTTGGTCACATGTACGTCAATTTGTCAACTAGAGTTTGCTAAGAATGCGACGATCTAATTACTAAGTTTAAGAGTTGTATCTCGGTCACGTTCCCGCTGTGGCCTTCTGATAAGAGATAACTTGGATGTAGTTGCGAATTTATCTCCAATAACTTATACGGTTACAGTATTAACAGTTTCTACTATAACTAATACATTGTCTCAAAAATAATTTAAACAATCTCTTGATTTCTGAGGAAATAAAAAGAATCATAAAAACATCAAGGTCAGTACTCTTATGAAGTGTCTGGAAAGGTGTTCAGGTTCTAACCTAATAGAGGTAGGAATATGAATATTTTGATCTGACAAATGACATTATAAAAGTAAGTACGAATGTTCTATTCAATCAGAGATTTCCAAATTCGATCAAGATATTTTTTCTTCAAAAGAAACTGATTCGAAGTTATGATCCTTTAAAAAGAGTTTTATACAAAAGTTAAAACACATAGTTTTGTTATTTATTAAAAAAATAAAGTAATATATTAAACGATGTATATCCATTGAGGTCTTTTAGTTTATGTAGTTTATTTGAAGAAAATAAAATAACATTTCCTGCTTTAATCTTTTTTTGTTTAACTACACAAATCCCTTTGGAACTTATTAATGTATTAGGCGGGTGTGAAAGCATTTAATTTTTTTTTATATCTATTCATATATTTAGTATAACTTTCAATTTCCCATAGATCACTTTGAAGTAATGCAAAGATTAAAATTCTATATATATGGATTATATTTAATACAAAATACTTATTTTGCTATTGTTTTAAGTTTTTGTTGTTCTCAAATAAATAACTCGCACGTGTACATTATTTCAATGTTATCTTAAAAATAATTGTATTATTATACTTCATTAAATACTATTTAAATGTTTTTACGTTAATTCTGATAAAGCAGGTAATGTTCCAATCCTTTTTAGTTAACATAATCATAATTATCTGAGCATTCTTACTTTAATGTATTTGATATCTTCACCTCCATCACGTGAGTGATATTAATTATATATCGATTAGTTCAAGGTCGTCTGTGTGTCGGATCAATGAGAATGAACGTAAAAATGTAGACTAAAGTAATGAGACGAAACGAAGCTTCTTAGCATTCCATGGATTCACCGTGCGGATGCCAGGCCCATCGCGTTGCAAGAAGAGGAGCGCAAACATTGTCTGGGACTTGCTACCCAGGTGTAGGTTTAAAGGGCCCCTTTACTATGCACATACACGCTCGCCTTCACCTTCCTAAAATACCAATACGTAAATAAAATCGATTTTTATTTCAGTAATTGCTTTTAAAAAGTCGTAAGGTAATTCGATTTATCTGTCACCTCTCAGAATATTATGACAGAAGACTGCAAGGTTCTCATTGCTTTGATGCTTCTGGATTACGATATAAAGAGATTTAAATTTTATCGAGTGTTGGTTAATCATAAAGAATAATATTTATTTTACTTTGTTCGGATTTTAAAGTTAATGATGATTTCTTTTTTGGCATAAAGAAAATAGAATGGTAATTTCTTACGAATATAATACTGTAAAAAGTAGTATTATATTTACATTTGTAATTAAACTCTGATTGAAACATACAACGGAGAATTTTCATTACAATTAAAGAGGGAAAAGCTCCAATCGCTCTCCAAAGTCACGCCTTCGTTCGTAGTCTGAAATATGAATTTGTTAAACCGGGTTATAGTAAAAACATTAAAAAATTTAAACATTCCATATGTTTAATACAAACTAATTTAAAACCGCTATATATAAAACGGATTATGCTAGAACTAATTAAGACTTAATGTTTGTTCTTAATTTCCATAGGATTATATCACTGTCCTTCTCCTCTTACTGTATGAGTTAAGGAGGCCGAAAGTGGCGACACAAATGTCAAAAACGACAGCTGAAAAGAGAATGACAATTAAGTATTTTTTTTATAAAGTGCTATATGACACATGTTTATGATATTCATCCATCGATCATCATCAGTTTATTGTAGTTGAGACATTTGTCAATCAATAACACTGACACAGCGTTTATTATGTTTATGATGTTTTAAAAATTAATCATTATATATAAAAGGGTGTATTCAATTAGGGTTATGGTGTTAAATAATTAATGACAACGCGTGTCTGTCACGAAATGTGGATATTAGATACATTACTTTGAATAGTATATTAAAAGAGATTTTTTTTTTAATTTATGATATTATATGTACAAATATTATTTTTGATTTTGCCAAGGTCCAAACAGTTCCAAAGTTACAGCTAAAAAACTGCAAAAGTTTACCCCCCGCTCCCTCTTTTCTTTACTTTCGCCGTCCGTCGCGAAGCACGGGTAACCTGATATTAAAACTAAAAATCTAATTATAATTACAAATCAATATTCCCAAATTCTTATGGAGTTCCAACGGTTATGGAAAAATAACATTTTAAGCTCAATTTAGAAATATTAGACAAATCATGGCTGAAGTCACTGGAGATATAGACTTTTAATTTACTTCTCCAATAATACATTTTTCAAATGAAATTTAGATAAGGTAATATGTAAATATATATGAATCTTAATAATTTAGCGATGTACTAACAAGACCATTCCAACCTTATAAATAAAACCGAATGGAGTCCCAAACACCGAATAAGATTTCCCCAGCATTAAAAATTTAACAGTCTCCCGAATAGAATCCCCAACTAGATCATGATTATTAGATTTTGTATCGTATATAACTACTATATTTCATTATAGCTTTGCTCACTGCTATTTGAGACTGAGAACAATTGTTAAAATTATATTTTTATAAGTCTTAAACTTTTTCTTGTTTCTTTCCAATATAGGAACATAATTTATTTAAATGTAAATAACTATATATTGATGATATAATCCTTGTATTAAAGTATAGATCCTTTAATAATACGGTATGAGTGGTAGAATCCAATTATAATTATTTTCAACATATCTCATACCAAACTAATGCCATCTTCACACAGAAGAGAGGCGTGAATTGACTTATTATAAGTATGATTTCAAAACGAATCATTTTCTTATCTGTTTGAGCGTGTTTATTTCTTCGTAATTATTAATCTTATATAGTACGTGTCTATTGCTAAGGGACCTAGCGTCTTCTAGTTTGTACAAAATAAAGTTATACATCAGGCATTTTTAAAGTTAATAACTCACGACTCATGATAAAGATTTATCTTTATATATCTCTAAAGTTAATAAATTTAAGATATTTTGAGGAATGAAGATAATAAAACATTGAAGAAACCTTCTGTTCTTTCATTTGTTATCTTTATGTCCTCTCTTCGGTCCAATAAATCTCTATTAAAAAGGAATTCTATTCTCACATTATACGAATCGAGTCTAATGGTGCTATAAAAAAGGTCATTTTCTATATGTTATAAGAACTTGAATAAAATAAGATGAATAATATATATTACTTACTAAAATAAAAGAGTCGTTTTCAAACTCGACACTGGTGTCGTTGATACTCGGTAAGGAAACCGCGTCACTTATGTTTTATGGAAGGGATAAAAAGATTTGGAACAAGACGTTACCTGGAGAAGTGTAATAAAATATTACATTTGTATAAATAGTATAAGTAGGATGGGACATTTATATTTCATATAGTGGTAGATATATGGCAGTAGCCCGATATTTAAGGATACTCGTATCTATATTTTTTTAATAATATTATATTATTAAAAAAACAATAAAATAAGCAGGATTTATAACTTCGATTTCTGTAATATTTAATAAAGAGATAAAGATACGAAGTATTTTTTTATATTTTTGTAAGTTATCAAAAAAATCTAGTATTAAGATAATTTTCAAGTAATGTTTCGTTTTGGATATACGACACGGAAGAAGTCACAAGAGCTGTCTCGCCTTTAAAAGTGTGGCGTCTGATTATACCCTATAATTCTGTTTGAATTTGTCAAAATAAGTTATAAAATTGATTTTTTGTTACTTACAAAGAAATAAAAAGTTTAACTATGTCTCATTTTGAAAAGAAATTGGTTATTGCTATGTATTTATTTACTTAGGTTTCATTTGGGAAATATATATAGAAACTTCTACAATTAAAAAAGTTTATTTTTAATGTTATTTGGTGTCGAATCATTTAAATGTACGTCCTTGAAGATATAAATAGAATGTTTACATATACTTTAGATAAACATTAGAGAAGATTATTTGAATTCATCCTAAAATAGAACATTCAGCACCAATATACACTCGAGTTAATTTATCTAAAGGATTCATGACATTACGTAACCTTATGTTATGTTGTATCATATGTTAATTTATAGCAAAATTTTCTATTTAATGGATATGTCAGTTTGGTCACTTTCTGATCAATCTGTCAAAAGCACACTGTATGTAAAAAATGGACTCATTGAACGTGGATGCTGGTTTGAGACTTACGTTTTAGGTTCCAGTGAACGAGGGTGAGTTTACAGAAGCTGTGTGGCACAATGTCGCTTTGTTGTCATAACTCAACTCAAAATTGTTAAAATATATACTCTACTTTGTTTCTATGTTTTAGCTTTTATCAACCACTGATCTTAACTTCTTATTTCTAAAATCAAACGATTATAATTCTTAGTAAAATCTTATAATAGTAACTTGTGTTTAGTTTTGTATCTATATATTTTTAGAGTTAACACTTACTTTAATAATGTTGATTTATTAAAAAACAACAAATAAACTCTACTCTTTGTTTTATCTATTGAAGTAAAAATGTGTTTTTACTATCAATAAAAAACAGTCGGTGCCGACTTGCTGACGGTGACTGCCTCACTATAAAGTTATACTTTAAATATTAATTAAAAAAGTATCGTTTTCTTCTTTTAATAATATGATATGAGTGGTAGGATGTAATTACAATTATTTTCAATATATCTCATAACATACTGATGCCATCGTCATCAGAAGAGAGGCGTGAATTGACTTATTATAAGTATGATCTCATAAATAAATCATTTTCTTATCTGTTTGATTCTGTTTATTTGTAAGTAGTTATTCATCTTATATAGTACGTGTCTATTGCTAAGGAACCTAGCGTCTTCTAGTTTATACAAAACAAAGTTATACATCAGGCACTTTTCATAGTTAATAACTAATAATAATAATAATTCACGACGATAAAGATTTATTTTATATATCTCTAAAGTTAATAAATTTGAGATATTTTGAAGAATGAGGACAATAAAACATTGAAGAAACCTTCTGTTATTTTAAGAAACAAATTTAAAGAATTTAAAATAATGACTGTTTATAATCAATATATTTATAAAAATTTAATTTACGTTCATAAAAATATTTCTAAGTTAAAAAAAAATGTGATTTTCATAAAATTGATACGAGAAATTAAAAATAAACTCGCTATGCCCAACACTAGGTTTCATAAAATAGGTAAATCCTTTAAGGTTAATTGTATACGTTTTATTATAAAAACTCCCAAATGAAGCCTTAACTTTATCATTAAATAAATTTAAATTATATATAAAAATTAATTTGATAAAAAAATCGTACTTATAGTGTACAGAATTACATCAACGACGGTATAGCCTGGGAATGAATTGTATTGTATTGCGAATAACTATTTGTTTTTTTTTGTACATTAATGTCGTTTTATCGACCTGTTGCATCACACCGATTCCTTAGAAGTCATTACTTGCGGTAGCGTCGGGAGTCGGGTCGCCATCTTCCCTCAAATATGGCGAAGGGGGTGATGGCTGGCTCTTGCGTTATGCTCGTGAACGAGTGCTGCTTGCGGTGACTGGTCGATTTTTATTTGTTTATTATTATTTTTTATTTCTTTACTATTAATATTTTTTATTTTTTTTTCATTTTCGTTGCCTGAAATCTTTAGGCTTCATTTCCGATTTATTGCGACGGTTCTAATTGTACCAAAATAGCTTTTAAAATTGACGTTTGTGAAACAGTGATCACAATATAAAAAAAATATATCCGGCTGAGTTTGTTGTGTGGTTCTTCTCAGACCAGGACGCCTTTGGAACCCTCACAGCTGTAACATTAAGTTGAAAAGTGCTTTTACAGAAGGGCTTATTACGATAAATCTGGTTGATGTTGTTAATGGGCACCTTTATAAGATATATAATATTGTCTTTTGACACTTATGTGTGATAAGAATACAGATTATAATAAAATTAGTATATTCATAATAAGTTTATTAATACGATAAAGTTTTAAATACTTTTCAAGTATTAATTTATATTTCAATTATGTGTATCTGAGTTTGATTTAGAATAATTAATTAAATGATATAACGTTAATATTTAAAGAGGCGAAGCAACAAGTAGGCCTGCCTTTGAATTGATGTATTAACTCGATCACCAACCATAAGTACACGTTTGTATTATATTGTTGTTCATTATCATATTATATATTCCAAATATTAAATATTTTATATATAAACCAAAAACATTTAATGTTCATAATTTGTCTTCTTAGTATTTTTAGTATATATTGTGCTTATCATTGTCTGGGTCAATGTCATGGGTTAAGAAAACCTTCGCTCGGAAACGGATATATTCTACGGCTGACTTATATTATATCTGTAATATTAAACACTTCAAGCAATCTGTCTTGAATAAGTGCGATAAATAAATAGCACAATATTAATTTATTTAACTGAACAGTATCTTCTGGAAAAACAAGAAAGTATTTGAAAATACAAACAAATCTCAACTAAGTTGATAGTCAGTAATAATGATTATTTCTCCTCACATGCTCTTTCTCTAAGACCAAGTAACAGTATCAGTGAACAGAACTCAATTTAAATTTTATTACGAATATGATACTATACAATATTTTTATTCCGAATTGCTTATTTCCGGTATATTAAAATGAAATAGTTTTTCTTATGTAGTTACCATATTACTTTGTCATATCATTATGTTCCGTAATAACGCACGAGCTTACATATATAAATAATAAGATGTTATTCAAAGAGTGTTATTCAAGAAGAGATAAATTAATTCTTAAATCTAAGGATATAGTCTAGGAATATTTCGACTATAAATCTCCCCTTTCTGTATTGTATAAGTAACAGTTTCATTTTGTTTAAATATTGAAATTCGACTTGTTTTGTTTTAACATAACAATTTATTTAGATTTGTATTTCAAATTAGTTGAGTTATAATACCTACTATATAATAAGAATACTATATTATTTCGGAATTTAAACTAATATCAGATACAAAGAATCGTTTTTAGAAATTAGGATTATTGCCTGTAATGAAAATGTTTTACAAAGTGTTATATATTACTCTCTTCATTCAAATTGCTTTAAATAGTTTACGTATTGTCATGTTTAGAGTTTCTAATATATAATAAAAGTTATATATAAGCTTCACTATGAACAGTGCACATTTACTTAATACAAAGTTGTACAAACTAATGTTAAGATTAGATGTAATGTATGAAACAATGTTAACTAAGTAGTAATGAGTTTTCAAAGTATTATGGAATACTTACAAATACATCGTTTTATTAAATACTGCCTTTGAGTCAAAGTGTATTACTTATGTAAGGAACAGTGTGTGGAATGTAACTTCAACTGTGATGTTGTGAGATATGTGTTTTTTAGTAACTACATTGATTATTTATGATCTGCTCTGCTTCTAGACAACCAAGTTTATGTTATTTAATAGAATTTGGTTATATAAAAGAATATATAAGAAAAATATGCACTCTTATATAAAGATATGTAATCAAATATTAATGCAATTCCATTCCATTATGAAGAGTGACGCTATGTACTCGTAATATAATGTACATAGTACACTTGAGAACAAACAATATTGATACTCTGTCAGATAACACGTTGTAGTAAATATATAGGAAGAACATCTTTAATGTTAAGAAATCATTGTAGGAAGTGCTTCAGTTAATTGTTATTTCCTATTACTAGTATCAGTTTTTATTGTACTCTTAAATGTATTAAATATGTTAAACATTTTAATTAAGTTTAGAGAATGGGAGTGAAATATGATAAAATAAAAGGAAATAATTAAAAGACATTGCAATTACTTATCGTTTCTTTATGAGACTATTCTGTTTAAAATTGTCATAGAGATAATATAAGTAAATATAAAAGAATTGAATCTTTTATCTACAGTCATTTCTATTATTTAACACCAAACTATAGTAGTGATATTAGTTAGATATTATAATAGAATACATTTTTTGTAAATCAGAACTCATAATAACAATAACGTATAGGAAGTAATTAACACAACATATTTTGATATTTCCTACAACTAGGTGTTTCATGTTATCATAATATAATATTATATTTCTTTTATAAATATCATAAGATACACAAAAATATGTTCATTTTTCCCTTCGTCCTTTCCGTTCTTATTATTTTGATAAACGAATCTCATTAAATATGAGAAATCCAATCTCTTCTCCGAAACATGTGAAATAATATATTATATATATTATGTTATTATCTACAGCTGTTTCAGTAATACATAAGTTATTATTATGAAATATTTATCAAATACAATATCCATACATGTAACGAAATAGTAAAGAGGCTTTATCTGTATCTTTGACAAACCTGTTTGTTTTTTTGTCACTCAAAATAGTAATATCTGAAATATACCTAAATATTGAGTAAAGGCGTTGTCATTATTTATTAAAACTCTTCATATAGCATAAGAAATATAATTAACTTTTTAACATTCACTTAAAAATAACATACTTTCTTAAAAAATAACTTTTAATTGAACTTAAAAAATTAATGAATATTTAGCGCTATAACAAATCTCACTTCTTTTTACACTTTAATTAGTTTATTATAATAATGTAATTTTAACAGATGTTTAAATATTAAGTTGAACATTGTATGATAATATTTCAGAAATTTGCTACGCTATTAAAATCCTGATCTATCTATAGTATCTATAGTAAACTCAATATGACCAATTGTATACAAGGTATATAAAATCTGTAACATAATCTATTGTTATAGAGATAATAAATAGTCTCTTGTATAGTATATAGTAGTACGTGTGGTCACAGAGTAAGGTACCTAACATTATTTATGTGTATTGTAAAAAAAACATTACTTTTGAATAACCATTAAACATTAATCAATGTATTCCCAATAAACATAAAAAAATAATATAATTTTTTAATGTTAATTGTGAATTCAATGATTTTTTTATCAGGACTCCTCAGGGTCATATATTAGGTAACGTAATGTATTTCTAACATACTTTTGACATCCGGGACATGAAAATGTGCATGTTGTGTGATAGTACTATTTTTAAATAAATAATATACTTATATATTCGTATAGGTAATTAAATTATCATAAAGTACATCAAAGAATCACGTAGTTATAAGCAAGATTATGAAATCGCTTCAGTGTTATTTTGTAAAGAAAATAATAACACCATGAGTTTTTTAATTTATATTACTAAAATCTATAGGTTAGTTTCTATTTATTTAGAATCATGAAATTCATCAACAAGGTATTATAGCACAAATAAAAAAGTCGTTAGTATTTTGTTTGCAGGTATATTAACAACTTTAATACAATCTTACATTGACAGTAAGTAATTGACTGAGAATTGTTTTGTAGTATATTGTGTTAAATACCTAGTGTGTTGTGTGTTATCGAACTATGATGGTTGTGTTATACCAAGTAAAGTATACATTAGCTTCAATCTTAACGGAAAAGTATCAAAACCATAATTAAGAGTGTAAGTTATTTTTAATATTTCCCGGCTTGTATATTTAATTTGTCAATTTTTCGAGTAAAATGTAATTTCTTAATCTTAAATTCTCTCTTAAATATATTTTATTTATTATAGTGTTTTAAAGAAATAGTTTCTACGCTGACTGATCTTAAAAGGTATTTAAACAATTGTGTAAATAATATGAATATGTTATATTTTCAAATATACTTTAAAGAAGGTTCCGATTATGTAGAAGAGAGCGAAGAGCGGCTTATAATGTAACAACTGAAGTAATGTACCGTGTCAAAGCACTCGTGACTTATGATGACAAATAGTCGCAAAGTGTATTTCCTGTTGCTAAAAGTAGCTATGTCCCTTTAAGAGGGGTAGGCATCTGTTGTAAAAATACATAAAAGTGTTTATCACATACTTAAAGACAGACATTAAAACAAACTTTCATGTTATAATAATAAACGTGTTTTAAGTTTTTTAACTCACACACATGTGTGGTTTAAATGAGAAACCCTAAGAAATTACTAAAAATGATTTGTTCAGGTATATTTATTCTTAATAGAATAAATAAATAAAATAAAACTCGTTATTAAAGATCCTTTTCTTTAATAATAATTGCTTAAATTAATTTAAAAAAAAAGTCTGCAATATGATCAAACTTTTTCAAAAGATCATTCCTTCCCCCTTATTTTAAGATGTTATTTGAATCTTAGCGGAATTATGAAATGTCTTCAACTCCTCTTAAGGGGGATATTAATTGTGTTTTTCTAGTAACAATAATTATAGAAGTATTTAGGAACAGCGTACATAATTGTTTTAAGCTTTCACGATTTGTATTCATTCATATTTTTATACTGTAAAAGGGACTTAATCGCGTACTATTTTAATCGAAGTAATTACCTCGACTCTCGACGTTTCGGCCGTGGTCACGTGTACACAGTATATATTGTGTAGCAAAAACGTAACGATAAAAAAAACAGAATAAAAAGTCCGACGCCCAATACGGTGAAACACATTATTTATGTAGATATCTTGCATAAAATAATTTTATGTTAAGATTCGCTTTGAGACATTCTCGTGGAGTTGTAAAGCATAATATGACGTTCGTTCTCAAAGAAACAAACTTTTCACGGTGAGGTTGTATCTTCAGGAAAGAGGCCATATTTTTCTTTGATAATAATCAAGGAAGGACAAAGGGAATTTCAATTTCAAATGTTTTATATAGAGCCTTAATTATTAGTTGTTCGTTGTTTATGGAATTATTTGACTTTTGTCGTAAAAAATATCTCATAATTTTTAAATATAACACATAATTAACTAATATAAAGTTATTATTATATTAATAAATTAGTTGTCTAGATAAATTCGGGATTAATATATGTAAAAATAAAAAATAAGTCCAGAATATATTCGAAAATATAGTACTTAATAGTCATGAGAAGTTATCTTAACCTATTAATTTCTTTTAAGAACTCAATTGATAGAATAAATGTTTAATTTTCAAATATATATTATTATGGT
Source organism: Melinaea marsaeus rileyi (assembly GCA_918358865.1). Lineage (NCBI taxonomy): Eukaryota > Metazoa > Arthropoda > Insecta > Lepidoptera > Nymphalidae > Melinaea > Melinaea marsaeus. Next base: position 21,474,422 of record OU911093.1, on the reverse strand, counting down.
TTATAAAAACTTAAATTGGACAAATTACATGCAGTGATTGTGATATTTTCGAAACATATTTGTATTTGACCCTCTAGTGATATTTTTGAATTACTAATTTTTGATCTCATGATTTATTGATCGAAGACTCATAGTGCATAAGACTATTTTCGGTAAATTAAAATGATTTAACAGTTCCTTCCTGATAGTTCATAATGATTGTGAGTGCACTAAACGCTGTCAGGTGATTCCTGTTTTGGATGAACTAAGAACTTTTTAAACTAAATTTTAATTAAACCGTTTTAGCTTTTATCTATTTTTGCAAAACCTATATATTATACATTACATAATATTATACATACATAATACTATACATACTGTTTAAAATATTTGTAGCCAATAAGAAGTTTAAAGTTTACTTTACTGGAGTCATTAATCCTTGATATAACGTAATCTATGTCTTTTGAATTGTTTTGAACTGATAATAGACTGGTTCGGTTCGGTATTGGCAATCACTCTACGTACTTCGAAATACAACCAGCTCTGATCTCCCCTATATGAAAATAATTTGCTCAAGAGTCGAACTCATAAATACAAAAGCAATAACCCCTAAGTATTTGTCCGACATAAACAGGAAGAAATTACGATTTACTGAAGCATTTCTTATTGTGATTTGTGACCTACAGTGACAGTGAGTATGAATCTTGTTTGTTCTCAAGAGTACATTGTGTCTATTATATTACGAGCACTTAGCGTCACTCATCAGTATAAGGACTGTGTCTATTATATTCAGAGTAAATTTATAAGTAACTTTATAATGTACTTATAAATACTAAAAAAAGCTATTAATATGGATGTTACACAAAAGCGAGCTTATAATAATTACGTTATATGATACAAACAGAATTATCTAGAAGTGTTAAATAATAAAGTACAAAGGTGCCATGTTACAAAACCTCTAAAGTCAAAAGCAGTTCAACAAACTCTGTAATGAGCCTTACATAACTAAACAGGGATTTATGGAACAGAGTCTTCAGAATAATCTTGCTGTTATAAACAGCATACCATATAGCCTTTTAAATCTTATCCGTAATATATGCCTATAACAAACATGAAGATAAAGCTGATGCCATAATTTTCTTGGGAAGTTGAATTAAAATTATACCAGTAGATTTTGAGTTTATCTGAATTTACACATTAGTACGAGTAGTTCGTATGGTCTATCTCTCTCATAAGTTTTACTACAAAGCTTAGAAAACTACTAGAGTAGTACTAGATGTTAATTGGCATATGTTAATGTTAATAATGTTACTTAAAAAAACATATAATACAAGTTAGAGAAGGGTGAGTAGTTAATCACCCATGAAAATGTGTTAGTAATAGTGTCTTTGTGTAAGTTCTAATATAATGATACTACAATTTCAAGTCAGTGTAATTTGCAAATACATACCAATGAGGGTTGGATACAGGAGTAGTTCTGTAACGACCAGCTGATTGCGACCGACTCAAAGGAGTATCTGCTGCATCTGTATTATGATAACAAATTGTAATATATAATACTGAATAAAAATTGAACTGTCATCGAAGTAGTTTTTATTTTGACCTTTAAAGATTTATGTGAAATTTAAGATTATCTTAAAAGATACTCTCTTAAAAATATTTGTCGGCAACCACGCTATTTATGTGCGGCTTCAAGAAACAGCGTCCAATAGGCGCCAGTGGAACGTACACCGAACGCAAGTTGCGGGTACTCCGAGAAAATAAAATTTCTCCTTCCTTGAGATTCGACTATAAAAGCAGCCCACTCCGAGTAGTCGGCACGCATTTCTAACGATTGCGTCTCGGTGTACGGATCACTGTCTCTTGATAGTCGAATACACCATATAGGCATTGAGCGGCGAAAATTGTCTTTGACAATAAGTAGTGCTCGTATTGCGGTGGGTGCCTGAACTCTGTCCCTGACAGTTAGTATTCCCTATGTGATCATTGTGCCTGTAAGGCGCGGCAGCGAGAGGTCCACGGCCACCAGCTCAACACGCTGGTGGTCCCAGGCTGCGCACTCCGCCAAGGTGTGACGAGCCGTGTCTACGGCCTCTTCTCGAAGAGTTTACCCGTCTCATCCAGCAGCACGATTGGCCTGTATGCGGAAGGGGAGTCAGCAAAACGACCGTCCTTCCTCAACAGGCACAACCTGCCCTCCTTCCAGGCCTTCGGGAACTGTCCAGTGCGCAAGCACAGGTTGAACAGTTCCTGAAGCTTGCCTCCCAAGTATTCCAGGGCGAGGAACAGAACTCGCCCCGGAATACCATCTGGCCCCGGCGCAGTGTTGCGGACTCGAAGGCGGTTCAGCGCGACCTCCAGCTCGGCCTCCGTGATGTCTGGGATAGGACCCACCCCCCCCCCATTAGGAGAAGGGAGGGCCATCACGGGAGGTGAGTGGCCGGTGGACTCAGGGAATAAGTCCCCCACCAACCGCTCGATAAAATCCGGCTGAAGGGACTCCATGACCGGGGCGCACGCGGCGCGGAGTTTATTCCGCGCGACGCGGTACGGACGTCCCCATGGGTCCCTGCGAGCCCTGCAACAGGCCGCCCTTAGTTCGGCAATTTCGGGTGACCACCAGTACACTGCTCTGCGCCGGGGCCTAGACCTCACCCTCGGCAGGGCTGCATCGCAAAACCCGTGAAAGTGCTTCGCGCATGCAGTCAGCTCTTTCCTCCACGTCGGTCTCCTCATTGGGCGGATCGGGATCGGGGCCCATCCTTGTACGATGGCAGCCTCCTTTGCCATTTCCCGATCCAAACGTTTGATTGCCCAACGAGGAAAGCGACTCCCCTCCCGCGGTGGCCTGGCCAGGATCGGTCGGGAAGTAGAGAGGTCAAATCGGACGTAAAGATGGTCCGATAGAGTCTCTACCGCCGTCTCGACTCTCCAGTCGACGACCGTGCGAGCGACAGCTGGGGTGGCGAACGAAACGTCCACCACGGAACTCCCTTGCTGTCGCACGCACGTCGCATCGGTCCCTCTATTGAGGAGGGACAGACCGGAGAGGAGCGACCAGACCTGGACGGCCCTACCTCTAGCGTCCGTGGCGCGGTTCCCCCAGGCCGCGGATTTGGCGTTCAGGTCGCCGTCTTCCAATCGCCGCACTGATGGAGTCGAGGGAAGTCTCGAACTCCGCCAGTCGGTGATTGGGGGAGAAGTACGCGCCGATGACGACGTATTCGCCCCACCTCGCCACGACCAAACCCGGGCCAGTCTCCAGGGTGGAGAAAGGGGGACCGGGACCAGAACCCGCAACCACAGCCACCCAACTCGTGCCCTGCCGGAAGTCCGAGGTCGACACAGACGGCGCAGCGAAGGACTCCGGTGCAGTTATTGCGAGAATGGCCCACAACTCTACACCTGAAACAGACTTCGCTGCGATCGACCTCGGACGGGCAGGTCGCGCGCGTGTGACCGGGCTCTTGGCACCGGTAACACCGCATGGGCCTCTCCTCGAGGAGCTCGACCCCAGCCGAGCTCCAGCCCACCAGCAGGCGACCCCCACCCAGTACCGCCTTTGCCACGTCGTCGGGGCACCGGGCAATCACGGCGCCCATAGCCCCGTAACCCCAGCGAATCTCTCCAACCAGGACAGACTCGCTGGAGCAATTATCGATGCGGCAAATTGCGGCCTTTACTCTTTCGCTAGTGGCAGAGTCGTCCAGCCCTTTTACTCTTACTGCTACTCGCTTAACGGGCCGGACGACGTCTGCCACCCCATCCAACACCACGCGAAGGGAGGAGACGAGTTTGTCCGCCTTTTCAGGGGCCGCTTTAGGTAACTCTAAAAGTCTGGCCCCCGTAGCTGACCGCCGGATCTTGAGCCCCCCCTCGAGCCCGTTCTCGCCGAGATCAACCTTCTCAGCAGCGCGCTCGAGGATTTTGGCGTACGTAACTCCCTTAGCTACCGCCTCGGTCTGCAGTGTAATCATAACTGCAGGTGACCGAGTAGGCGGTAGCTTAGGTTGGGGCCTTTAATCCGGCGTAGTCTTCCCGACCTTTTTACCGCTACCCTTACCCCCCCTTTTGTTCTTCCTACTTTGTGACTCAACTGTTGCCGGCTGGACTGTCCGTTGAGCCACAACTGGAGCGTGGGACACTAGAGGAGGAGCCACCGGCCTTGGCTTCGCCTTGCTTTCCTCCTCCTCCTCACCATCGAAGACCACTTCTCCGTTGTTCTGGGAGTCGGAGTGGGGGCCGGTGGTTTGCCCGACGTGGTCCTCGTCACTCTTTTTGTCGACGACGGCAGAAGTGGCGAGATAGGGCTTGTGACTCCCGCTGATTGGCGAGAGTCGGCAACCGCAGCTTCTTTTGTCCCACGGTCCGCAGCCAGAGGCGGGCGCAGGACCCTCTCCGGGAGGAGGCGCTCCTCAATGTTAGCGAAGCGGGCGTTTACCATAACGCCCACTGAGGAAACGATAGAGCGCCTCAACTCCTCAACCGAGTCGGCGTCCCAAGACGGCGCTGTCGACGTAGCGGCAGTCGCCTTGACCGCCGACGCCTTCAGCTCGGCAAACTCCCGCCTGTGAACCTTGAGCTCTGCTCGAAGATTATCCACCTCGCGGTGGAGGCGCGCGTTGTCCCTCGTGAGAAGAGGCGTCTCCTCGTCCAGGCCAGGATCTCGACTGTCTCAAGGAGACCCTTGGCGGACTCCTTGAGGGTCTTGACCATGCCACCCTTGAGGTTTTGGGATTTCCGACAAACCTCAAGAATGGCTGTGGAGCTACGCCCGACCACTGTCCTCAGCTCCTCGACCCCCATATCCTGAGGATCAATCCTTGGCAGATGCTCGAAGGGATCCTCTTCGGACGTTGCGAGAAACGGAGACGGTGCCGCCTTGCGGAAGGCACGTTTAACCAACTCCTTCTCGAACGAGACTTCTTCCGCCTCCAGAGCAAGGGCCCGCAGATCGGCTTTCGCCCGTGCGAGCCCACGACCACGCGAGGTGACGCGTCCACGACGAGCGGTGTTGTATTTAGAAGATGCAACACCAAGCTCAGATTCGCTTCCGGACGCGTCACGCTGAATTAAAGCAGCCTCAGAAGCAGGCCGCTTTCTTCTGGCGCCAACTTCATGGTCAGACATCTCATCCGCACCACGAGTCAGCGCCTTAGTGCCCTCAGACAGCACATCCTTTCCAAATAGAAGTCGAGAGTCCTTTCGCGCGCAGGGTTCGTTTGCGGGAGAGGCAACCAACGGAGCCGTCTTTTCCGCAGCCAAATCGTTATCCATTCCAACAGTAAAATCAATATCCAAAGAAGCAAAAGCGTTAGTCGTCGTCGCCCGACATAGCCTTACTGATTAATTTCATTCATTTAATTATTGTAATTCTGTTACGCGTTAGTTAGTAACTGTTGTAACAATTGTATCAATCAAATTATTCTTTTTGTTCTGTGTGTGCTTAAACTGTAAAAAAAAAATGTTATTCTATTTGAATTTTCTTCCTGATGTCTGAGCAAAACCCGACATATTCATAATTTTGTTATTTCATTTATTTGTTTTTGGATTTCAAACACATTTAATGTACAAGTAAAATTTATTTTTATTTATCTTATCCTTTTAGATCTTAACTTCAATACTTATTTTTATTTAGATACATTAGATTTATTGTGTTTTAAGTACATTTGTTTAATATTTAAGCGTAAACATATTTTTTTCTACAGCTTTTTCAACCGTTTCAAGTTTTCCTATCCATTTCCTTAACACTAAACCTACCAAGTACCGGTCAAATTGACCGTTCTTACACTTTTGTAAAACTTACGCATTTTTAAACGTTATAATATCGTTTTCAATCTACATGACAATTCTTAGAATATGCATATAATATTTTCTACACTCTTTACTATTAGTTATTTCCATTATTACCTACGTTATATAATTAAATAACTTTTAATTACCGGTCAATTTGACCGCGTGCGGTAGGAACAGGTATACAAGAATTGTTGGTAGGTTTAGTGTTAATCTAATTTGTGTACATGTATTAAGGTGATATTATTTCATTAATCTGTTAATATATCTTGTTTGGGTAAATTCGCTAATTTTTAATTAATTCGCTGTTAATTTGTGACGATTTGAACCATTATCGGCGTCAGTACTTCGACTTTTGTCACCTTTCAGGTTTCTCTGATTGAGTTCCTAATAATTGTATTCCATGAAATCAAATAGCGACAATGGAATGTGGTTCGATACTGTATATTTTGTTAATAAAGATAATATTTCTTCACATAACTTTTGAACACAATGTTATTACTTTCATTTGATAAACAACAATATCAAATTATTTTGTATAAAAAAAATGAGAAAATATTAGAAACCAAAATTTGCTTGTCTAATATTGCGTGTAGATAATCAAAATAAGACAAATTAGTAAAGAAACCCTTTGTAAGATATTATATTCATTATAATACCACCTACGAAGAAACAAAAAATATGAAGTTCAAATAACAACGAGATAGAAGAGCTTAATACAAAGAAGCCTTTTTAGCGTTTTTATTAAATAAAAAGATATGTCAGTCATAAAGATTCATTTTCTGTTACAATATGTAAACAGTTAATGATTCAAAGTTCTAAAATTAATTCTATTTAGATTATTTAAATATATGTACATTTAAAATATTACGAAAGAATGTGTATGTTATGTCCTCGTGTAGTATAATATCTCATCGTGTTCGAGCACCGCTCCATCAGACACAGAGACAGCGTTCCCTCACTGCAGTGTACACTACTGATAACGTAACACGTAACTATGTGATAACGTGATATGTTCATATTACTGAACCAGTGATCATGTCCAACAGTATGATATTTGTAATTTCTTGTATATTTATAAAAAATTGTAAATTATATTGTAATTTATCTAAAAGTATATATTTTTATCATTTTTATTTATTACCACGCAAATATAATCTGAATTTTATATAATAAACGTGTAGCGAGTGCAGAAGACAGCGGGATACATATATTATTAATTTATTGTTCACGGCGGTGCAGCTCACAGCAGGATTTTTGTTAACAACGGATCGTATGTTGTAGTTAATGTGAAATTAACAACACAATACAATGTGTTAGAAGATTATATTTAATACATTTAATAAAATTATTTTACAATTAATTCTATTTCATTCATAAAGTGCTTCACAAAGGAAGTTAAGTCTCCATCACTAATGAACGTCACTTAATAATATTATATAAATTAATTTAAATTGACTACAAAACGTGAACAAATATCTAAAACAGTTTATTTGTATGAACAGACACACATACACAAACTTGTATTATTTAGTTATTAATTAACGAAAATAAAATCTTTTTTATTAGTAAATAAGTCATAAATCCGTACTTATTATATCCCACGAGTCATGTAAATCAGAGAGATTAGTTCAGGAACTGAACAAGATCTGAATATTAAATACAAGTACATAGTTAAAGTACTGTATAGTTAAAGTGTAATAGTAGCAGAGCTACTGTTATTTACTTGGCATAGTGTGTTATATTTTGATTGTTCATATAATATTATGTTACTCAGTCTGCGTCCATTTTCATCATTAGGTATTATGTTAACATTGTGGTAGACCTACATGCATCTTCGGGGACGTGTAAGATAATTAAATATAATACTCTACTAACCCAAGGGACATTATTTATGACTTAATATAAAAATAACGTCATCAAAATCTAGTAGTTTACATTAATTTTATATTGTCATAACTTACAACTTGTTGTAGAACAGATTACAACACATTAACATGTTAAATAACTTTAGAACTAAACACGATCCAAGGATTACTTACATCACATATTGTAAATACAATATACACATATTACATAACTCACCTGTACGAGTATGTGTATGAAGTTACAATATTCACAATATTATATACGACATTAGAACTAGTTCTACGTCATTCATATATATATATATATGATTCTTAATATTTATATAAATATTTATAAAAACATAACCTTAAAGTATATGTTACAAGGAATGCTCTTGATAGTTTTATATAAATGAAATACACTCTTAACATCTTATTCGCTAAAGGAAATAAAAATATATGTTTAAGTCTAACAAGTACTGTTTGTAATACATTTATATTTTGAACAAAGGCCGCCATGATTTTTAGAAGCAAAATAAATTCAAACTATTTTATACAGGTCCTTGAAAGAACTCTGACAATATTCTTTCTATTGATATCCTTTTAGACGTAAGATAAAATGTATGAGGAAGCAATAAAAATAACACTTTTCGGGATGTATTAGATTTCCGTAAACCGTTCCATAAAATGTTCCTTTTATTCCATATCCGTTGTGTTCATTCTTTGCTATGGGATCACGTTTTATTTGATAATTTTATATTAATTATTCATATTCATTTACATTTCAAAAGTAGAATTTTATGGTTTATTCATTAAGAAATCAGTAGCGATTTTGAAACAGTTTATTTTTACTAGTAAAATTTTATTTCATTTTGCATTAAGACATCAATTTTGAAGTCATCCTGTTATGTATACGAGATATCTGAGCGAAGAAATCAATAAAACATAATTAATTATTATTCATTATTAAAGACAAACATTAAAACATACAAACTTTCACATTACAGATATTGTAGTCGAATAAATATAGAAAAAATCAAAGCGGACACGAGGAGTATACCTCCAATATACTCGTCTCTTAATCTAATAAAGATAATTCAATTAAAGCTCATCTTATATAAACAACGCAGTCATCTCATTTCATTTATAAAAAAAAGAAAGTAAATGTCTTTAAAAGCTTATAAACACATGTGATATTAAAATGACGGAACCCTAAGAAATTAAAAATAATCGGTTCAGGTATTCCTAATAGATTTAACCACAATACAGTATCGCTTAAAGGTCGAACACAAATGAAGACCTCAAGGAATTTGGGTATTTGTTATTCTTCGCATAAAATGTTGGAGACATTTTGAAGGTCGCCTCGATAGCATTCATAAATAATAATAATATACATTATCTTTGTACTTTTAATGATTATGATTGGTAAGAATCTCTATTATAATTCCTTTCTAAATATACTTTAACTATACTTTCTATATATACTGTTTGTTTTTCAATTTACACTATTTTAACTATTAAGTAAACCTGAAATATAAATGAAATGAAATGAAATGTATTTCCAGACATACTCAAAATCACACAGCATCCACAGAGCGGTTAAACTAGTCTCATAAATAGTGTTAAGTATCTTACTCTGTTGCTGTACCTACCACAGTATACTATACACGAGATTATTTATTATCTCTACAACAATAGATTATGTTACAGATTTTATGTATCTTGTACACAATTGGGTCATATTGAGTTGACTTTAGAGAATTAGGTATTTATTATATATTATTTCAAGGTTTTATCTCAGATTATTACTGAGATTTAAATGTTGATGTCAATAAAAAATTTTATACGTGTTTTTACATAATAGCGATAGAAGTATAACATGACTAAAAGTCCTGCGAAACTTGATACATGTCCAACTTATAACTTTCATAAATGTATAGACAACCTGAAATTAGTAGTTGAAGTTAGAAACAAAATAAGCTGACGTCTCTTACTATATCCCAAAGAGCCTTGTTGACTTTTATGAAGTATAGGGATACAATGCCAAGTAAACACTAACTAGTAATATAATTATTCCTTATACCTATCTCTGTAACTGTTATATGAAAAAGCCTTGTTATTTAGACTATACCTGTATATTTTTTATTTGATTTCAACAATAGGATATTTTATACCTTCTTTTATACTACAATTCGTTTAGATCACTTGTATTAATAAAAAAAAAATATGAAGAAAGTGTGAGTATTTCAATTTTATACTTTCCTTTGAGCAAGTAATTTTAAAACTCAAGCATCTTAAGGAACAAGGATATAATATATACGTCTGTGTGTCTCAGTGTTTGTCACTATCCGATTAGACCGACACGAGCACTCTAACACAAACAATGAACCCCACTTTAAACATGGACGCTTTAATTTTATCTTACAATTGAGGGCAACATTAAATAATACAATCTATGCTTAAACAATGGCATAACTATAAATTAGAACTGTTAACATTACTCATAAGTGAAGTAAATATTAATTTAATATTTTAATAGTCGTTTTTTTTAATTTAAAGTCATCAATAATAATAACTTACTAAACATAAATAATTATATTGCCATACTGATTATTCATTACAATGAAAGAGAAATATGAATGTCACTTCTGTATTTTGTATATCTGATTAGAACAAATATAAATATATTGATAACATTAGTAATTATCCCATTGATAAAGGTAAGGTTAAAAAAAGAGTTATCTGTCAATACAAAAAAAATACATTCTTAATAAATAATAATGGATATTGAAACTCAATATAAATACATTATTGAGTAAACAAAAGCTGAGTGAAATTACTAATAAAAAATATATGATAAAATACATTTTTACTGCAGTGGAATGGAAAAAAACAAAAATAAAAATACAAAATTTCAAAAACAAATAAATCCAAGTCTTTATTTATGTGTTCTGACACTGTTGTAAAAATTGTATACGATGTAGTTTTACAACTCTAACCGATAACGTCATATTTAACGATAAAATCTGAAAACATTTTGCTTTAAAAGCTAAGCCAATATCGTTTTTGATTTTAACCTCAATAAAATCTTTTATATTTATACATTAAACTTATTGTGTTCTTAAGAATTTTTTGGCATTTGAACAAGTTATGCTTCATAGCATAAAATATAGACAGGTATATTTTAAAAATATATTGTTAAGAAACTTATATACTTTTCTATACTTTAATTATAATTTAGACTTGCCTTTGCTTAAGAATGATTTTTAAATCCTGACACTATATAAAATAACTATTTTTAATCCACATGTTCCTCCAGCCTTTATTGGTTTAGTATTACTATATATACTTTACTACACAACCCTATTGATATGGATAGGTTATCACCTATCGGGTCAGCTATTTATTTTTATTAACATTTATAATTTTTACTTTTTCTTGTACTGAGTCTTTTTACTTGCATCTTATATTTATGCATGTACAGTACAGTACGGAGTTCACAAGGTTTATTATATATATATTACACTTTAAGTTACTTCCACTTTAGGATTACTGTTTTTATATCTATTAAAATAAAAAATAATGTACATGTGTATTTAATTTTGTTAATAAATCTTTATATTTTTACCACAGGCTTTTCAACCGTTTTTAAGATAATCCTTAATCTAATTTGTGTACCTGTATTGGGGTGATATTATTTCATTAATCTTGTTATTTTAAATGATTTCTATTCTTGTTCAGAAGAGAAAAGAGAACTTTTCTTATTGTATCTTTTCAGTATTCCGCTAGTATATGTCATTGTCAAAATGTATTTTATTGATTCTGTGTCTAAATTTTCCAGATGTGTTTCTACCTCCAATCAAGCTAATAGGTATTTAGAACATTCCAGCAGCTCGTGTAGCACCCATTCATCTGTTGATTTGTCAGTCACAAGCGGGATTATGTATTTTATAAGGTGAATAGAAATCCAAACAATTTCATTGTACTTTAGTGATTTCATGGCGATGTATCTGCACACTGCTCTGGAAGAACTTAGGTATACTGACCCATATTGGTTAAGGATATATTGGCGATTGTTATTTCAGGTGCTGTTATCGAAGTGTTTCGTCGCAAAACTTGTCTGCTGGTGGACAATCAGTTACTTTACTCCGTTCTGTAACGAACAATACAAATATCACTACATACAGACCATTGGATGATGTGCGTTGTGTGATTGTAGGTGATGACTGTCGAGTACTGAGTTCTGCATGAAGAATGATAGGAACATATGTCTTACATAATGGCAGTAAAATATATGAGTACTTTTCACATCATATTATTGTTAAATTATTTGTTAATTATTTCACGAACACTTTTCGATGTGTCTTGGTCGGGAAATAACGACGCTATGAGGTAAGTTCGTTCGCCATTAGCGACCTCGCCTCGTGACCACGTGACCGACCACCGGAAGTTGAAGCGGATTGGTTGAATATATGACGTGAACAGAGTTGAGAACCGGAAGTCAATTGAGGGAAATATACGACGCACTCTCACAGATGCTGTGCATCGTCACATGCCGAATAATATAAATTATTTTTCTTAAGCAGTAAATAACAAGACCTCTAAGGACTAAGACGATCAAAGGAGAAACCTCATCACCATTATTAACAACGCAGCCTGAAATTACCAAGTATGGAACACAATTAAAACTTTATTAACAACTCTCAAAGAACTTCATTACTCACTTATTACGCTTAAAGTCTTTCAGAGATTGTTAACTCAATTTTATTATTTATTTATTTCACACGCACTAGTATTCAAGCCAATCAATTACTGTATCCTTAATCGCTCTTGATTCTTGAGTTGTTTTAGGTTAAGTGTTACAATATTAATTAATTTTCTAAAAAAAAAATATAGCTTTATTATAGATGAATTTGGAATTAGGACATTTGGAACACAAAACATATTTTTTTAATAACCGTGACTTGAAGTAATTATTTAGTAACTAAAACGTGAGTTTTCATTAATTCTAACTACACTAATAATATATTTCATATTTTTATTATATGATTATCTTACATTGACAAATTGTCATGCTTTAATGAAGTAATTTTTGAATGGATTTCGAAATTTTTACATACTATTATTAAATAAAATGAAAACTTCAAAAAATCTGTGCTATAATAAAAATACTACTTTAATAAATTGGTTACATGTACGTCAATTTGTCAACCAGACTTAGTAAGCTCAAAACGCGACGAACTAATTACTAAGTTTAGAAGTTGTTGTATCTTGGTGCGTTTCCGCTGTGACCTTCTGATAAGAGATAACTTGGAGATAGTCGCGAAAGTCTCCAATAAATTTTAATGTTACAATATTAACAGTGTCTACTATAAGCAATACAAAAATAATTTAAACAATCTCTTGATTTCTGAGAAAATATTTACAATAGATATGTCATAAAAACATTAAGGTCAGGACTTTTATGAAGTGTCTACAAAGGTACTTATATTTTAAACTAATGGAGGTAGGAATATTAATATGATTATTTCGACCTCACAAATGACATTTTAAAAGTAAGTACGAATCTTCTATTCAATCAGAGATTCTCAAATTCGATCCAGATATTTTTTTGTCAAAAGAAACTGATTCGAAGTTATGATCCTTTGAAAAGAGTTCTTACTTTTGTTGTTGTTGAACCACAGTTTTGTTGTTTATTGAAGTAATAAAATAAAGTATTAAACTATGTATATATCCATTCAGGTCTATTAGTTTATGTAGATGATTTGCCGAAAATAAAATTACATTATCTGCTTTGAAGTTTTCTGTATGTCAAGTAAAACTTGACTTCATATCCCTTTGGGACTTATTAACGTATAAGGCGGCTGTGTAAGCGTTTCAATTATTATTTTTTTAATTTTTTCCTATATATCATTTTCTTTTCAATTACTCATAGATCGCTTCAATTTTCATTTCAATTATAGAGAGAAAAGCTGCAATCGCTATCCAAAGTCACGCTTTTGTTCGTAGTCTGGAATATAAATTTTTAACACAAGGTTAGAATAAAAGCATTTAAAAATATAGAATGTTTAATACAAATTTAAAATCGCTATATATAAAACGGATTATGCTAGAACTAATTAAGACTTAATGTTTGTTTTTAATTTTCATAGGATTATAGCACTCTCTCCTTACTGTATAGGTAAAGGAGGCTGAAATGACAATTTAGTTTATGTTTATTGTATTCATCCATCAATCATCATTAGTATATTTTCGTGAAGAAATTTGTCAACTAATAACACTGACACAGCATAAGTTGTTAAATAATTAAAGACAATGCATGTCTGTCACGAAATGTTGATATTACAATCACTATTTTGAATTATATATTAAAATAGATTATTTTTTATATTATTTGTATGACGTTTATGACATTATCTGTACTAATATAATTATAAGGATAAAAGTTTCATTCTTCGTATGTTTATTTGTAACAAATAGTATTACAAAGTACTTTAGAAAACTAGTCTATTAGTGAGTAAGTCTTAAAGATATTGTCACAGCTTCGGCAGGAAAAATTATAAAAAAAAAGTTGAGGATAAATTACAATAAAACTATAAATCTAGATATTATATGATTTTGAATTTTGTTAAAACTTTTGTTAATAGGTAGCTTAATATTTGAAGGACAAACAGACAAAGTCTCCGGCAACAAGTCTATTGAGGATATAAACATTTAAATATTAATTAGTTGCTATCTCGTGACATTGTGACAGCGAGGTGGAAACAAGTATTGACAATGTTTTATTAAATTTGGCATTACTAATTTAGATATGAAATATTGTATTATAAAATTCTTGTAGTCTTAAACCCAATTAATTATACCTAACAAACAAATGAAAATAAAAAAAGATTTTTCCCTATTTTCACTTTGTTTTTAACTAAAAGACAATTCTAACAACTCACTCGTTCTTTATAAAGGTTTGTTAGATATCTAGACAGCGTTCACTTTGTTCATGGCTTGTGAGTGATAAAAGACTTACAATCCACGAGATTAAATATAAACTGTACATTCATTGGAAATCCGAGATAGATATCTTTATTTGAATTGCTATTATTTTTTAAAGCTGATTATTTAGTACATTAAATATTTTGTTAATTGTATAGTGTATGTGGTTTTAAAATAAAGTAAATGTTATTGTTTACTTTATTACTGTTGCATTATAATATCATCATATGATATATTAGTTTAATTATAATTACAAATTAATATTGCAAAATTCTATAAAAATTAGGATTTATCGATAACGTTTTAAGCCCAATATAGAATTGACAGACAAATCATGGCTGAAGTCACTGGAGATAAAGAGGTATTATGTAACCAACATATTTATAATTTCATTACTAAGTGCATTTCTTCCTTTTCCTTATTATGAACTACAGCCATGTCGCTACGCGTCTGGTTGATAATTAAAAAAAGTCAGCGAGTTTCTCCAATAATTTATTGTTTAAATCAAAACAATATTTTTTAATGTTAAAAATACGTTGTTGTAAAATATAACGTTTTTCATTTCAGATATGTTAAGGAAAGTTGCAATAAAATTTCAATTAAAATATGAAATTCCCATCAAATTAAGAGAAATTAACGGAGTTACTATATATATATATATATATATATATAAATATTTATATTATCTTCACCAAAACAATAAAATGTTATGTGTGTTTTATTTACTATTTGGTGTTTCTTAAAACACATTTAAGTTAGTAATATTAAAGCATTTCTGAACCATAATGATTTGACGATGTACTTACAAGACCATTCCGATCTTATAAATAAACTGAACGGAGTCCCTCACACTGAATAAGATTTCCCAAGCAATAAAAATTTAACAGCCTCCCGAATAGAATCACCAACTAGATCATGATTATTAGATTTTGTATCGTATATAATAACTTTATTTCATTATAGCTTTGCTCTTTGCTATTTGAGACTGAGAACAATTGTTAAAATTATATTTTTATAAGTTTTAAACTTTTTTGTTTCTTTCCAATATATGAACATAATTTATTTAAATGTAAAAACTATATTTTGATGATAAAATCCTTGTATTAAAGTATAAATCTTTTAATAATACGATATGAGTGGTAGAATCCAATTATAATTATTTTCAACATATCTCATACCAAACTGATGTCATCTTCACACAGAAGAGAGGCGTGAATTGACTTATTATAAGTATGATCTCAAACCCAATCTTTTTTTTATCTGTTTGATTCTGTTTATTTCTCAGTAGTTATTCAACTTATATAGTACGTGTCTATTGTTAAGGGACCTAGCGTCTTCTAGTTTATACAAAACAAAATTGTGCATCAGGCATTTTCAAAGTTAATAACTCACGACTCACGATAAAGGTTTCATTGTATATATCTCTAAAGTTATTAAATTTGAGATATTTTGAAGAATGAAGATAATAAAACATTGAAGAAACCTTCTGTTCTTTCATTTGGTATCTTTATGTCCTCTCTTCGGTCCAATAAATCTCTATTAAAAAGGAATTTTATTCTCACATTATACGAATCGAGTCTAATAGTCTAATAATGGAGGTCATCTCCTACATATTATAAGAACTTGAATAAAATGAAAAGAAAATGGAAAATATATATTACTTACTAAAATAAAAGAGTAGTTTTCAAACTCGACACAGGTGTCGTTGATACTCGGTAAGGAAACCGCGTCACTTATGTTTTATGGAAGGGATAAAAAGATTTGGAACAAGACATTACCTGGAGAAGTGTAATAAAATATATTCGTAGAAAGAGTATAAGTAGGATGGAACATTTATATTTTATATGTTAATATTAGATATATAACAGTAGTTCGGTGTTTAAGAATATCTACTATTAGAATTTTTAAATAATATTAAATTATTAAAAAAAATATAAAATAAGCAGGTCTCAAAACTTCGACTACTGTCCTACTACGATTACAAACAAATCGTTGCATTTTTAAAAATCGTTGCATTTTAGTTGAAATTATCTAAATAGCTCAAAAATAAAAGTCAAACTTTATATATTATGTAACTTAATACTTTCAATAATGATATGCATTCAACTCACAAACTATCTCAGTGCCGAAATCAAGCTAACAATTTCACATCTATAATATAACACTGAACTATCAATCCCTAATCCTATAAACTAAGATGATTAAATCACAATTTACAGGAGCAAATCTTACAGTGATTCCATTCAGTCAGCAACATTATACTGTAAGCCGCTTAGAGATTTACTGCAGCGAAGTATTTGACACCAAGGTGACCTTGAGAGAACACTGTGTATTAAAGCGTCTTAATAAAAGATGCTAATATTAAACTTATCTAATTACAATCTTTTATGATGCTTGGCTGAACGGAAATATGAAAAAAAAATGTTTAAAGTTACAAGTAATTTAAAGAAAGAGTTATTAAATAATGAATCAAAACGATATCATAAAAAGTCGGTGTGATTCAAAATAAAATTAACATTTCATGAACAAATTATTCTCTGAATTGTATTAATTGAGTAAACAATGTGACGGTTTTAAAGACGTTATATACGGCGTTGGCTTTCAACTGTTACCCGAATAGCTCATATTTTATGTCAGAAACAGAAAAATACGGCATTAAGATTTTTTTTTTAAGTTAAAATGAAATGATTTCGAGCGAAATGAACCGATAAATAAAATTATCGTTTAATTATTAAGTCAATTTGAAATCTGAGAAAAAAATTCATTTTGAGATGTTTTTAATACATATCATAATTAAAAATGAAATAGACTAACAAATATTGTTTTTCAGTTTCTTACTCTCTCAGTATCTCACTATGTAGATGAATTCTTAAACAAAAACTCTTTGTATTATAAAAGAAAGGAAAGAAACATATAAATATGTTGACAGGTTAAAAGCACGAGGGAGTAAAAATGTAACTCCGTGATTTCGTTGAGATTTATTGCAGAAAGTCCCAAACCACCCTAAACCCTTACCTCAGATTACACATTTATTTTTTATTTTGTGTTATGTTAATTTTATAAAATAACGTTATCTTAAAAATCGTTACTACGCCGAAAGAATATATAAAGCTGCTTTAAGTTTTTTTTTGTTCAAAAAGTAATTTAAAATACACTAAAGATCTTCTTGTCCTTATCCCAATTTTGGGAACGGCGCAGTATATTTTTTCCTTCCCTGTGCTCCTGTTACTCGTCATCTCTGTACACACTCCCTTCTTATCCACGTCATCGCCTTTCGAGCAATCCATTCATCTTTTCTTCGGCCGTCTTCTACCTGTCCATCCCCCCACTTTCAAACCTAGCACTCGTTTGGTCATATGTCTTTCATCTCTCCTCATACCATGCCCATACCATGACAGACTGCTATCTCAATTTTTTTCTGTTACTGGCGCTACTCCCAAGATTCCTCCAATATACTCATTTCTTATCCTATCCTTTCTTGTCACCCAAAAACACCCATCTTAACATTCGAATCTCCGTTACATGCAAACGTTTTTCATTCATCACCTTCACACATCGCCCAGCGCTCAGATCCACAAATACACTTAACATAATATTTTTATTTTTTTAATTTTTTTTGTTTTTTTCTTTATGACCATAGACATTTGTCGATGCCTTTCATTGTAATTTTAAAACAATTTTGTTACGATTTTAATTGCGATGGTAACTTCGCAGGAAATTGTACACCTGCACAAGTTAACAGTTAACACAACATACTATTTATAAATATAAAGGTTTATTTGAAATTCAACAAAAAAAAATAATAATACTAATTTATTGAGTTTCCATGTGTTGCCTTATATTTAAAAAAGTAATGGGGTTTTCTGAAAATAGAATTATGTGGTCAGCGTATTATAGATTATGTAGACTGTTCTCTTAAACTTTTAATCCTATGTTAATCTAAGGCTTAATCATTATACTTTGTAGTACTGACACCAACAGTTTTGGAGTCAATAAATAAATCTGTATGTTTGTACAATTTAAATCGTAACAAAAATGTGTCAAAGCCTCATCTCAAAGTATAAGATAATTTTATTATCTCTCAGCTTGCATAGTTAATTCCAGAATTACTCATCAGTGACAGTTCTCAGGAGAACCGCGAGTTCTCATTTCGTAATCTCAAATTTTTTTCCTACATTTTACTTTTTTTTTATATTTCAACTGGTTCTGATGAACTCAATGAATCTCAAAAGGAGCTGAGATATTTGTATTCATTTTTTTTAAGGTTTTCGACAGTTTTGAAGATTTTCACATCGTATGTGACTGAAATTATAGCCGACAATTAGTATAAATAACATTTCAACTAAGACCACTAAAGAGAACCAATTATTCATAAAATGGTCACTTTAAATGATTAAATAGAACATCACAAACCAGAGGACCCTAAGTGACAAGTAAACTGAAACAAACAGATCCCTACTTAGTTAAAGGGTCACGATGGAAGATGACAACGTTTACAGTTAAGACATTTTAAGTGCAAGATTATAAATTATTATCATTGTTAACAGCAATAAAACTTTTTATCGTATAATGTATTATAATATTAAATATGGCATTTAATAATGTTATTATTTATGGTAATATACAAGACCTTTATAGTCTAGACTTTTTATAAACCTTTAATCTTCCGTTACTGTTAGTAATCAAGATCATAACAAAACAACATATCATTATTATTCACTCGTGTTATATTATTTACTATAATTAAATTAGTATAATCTTATATAATCTGAATTTATAATGTTGGGTTGAAATTAAACCGTCTATGTTCAAAGCGTGGTCCATTGTTTGTGTTGGAGAGTGCTTGTGTCGGTCTGATCTGACAAATACTGAGACACACAGAGGTATAGAATGATAAACTTCTATTATAATATAAATATATGAAGAGTGTATTATCTTTTTCACAAATGTTGTACACTCAAATTAATAATAATATTATGTTAATATTTGAAGTAAATCAGTAAGAACTCCTGTCTTTGAACTTGAATGTTTTTCATTACTCCAGCGACGATAATAACACTGGTCGGTGAAAAACATCACGTAGAAACAAATATTTCTTACAACTAACTATTATTTCTGTAATATTTAATAACGAGGTTAAGATACGAATTATACTTTGTATTTTTGTAAGTTATCCAAAAAATCTAGTATTAAGATCATTTTCAAGTAATAATTCGTTTTGAATATACGACACGGAAGAAGTCACAAGAGCTATCTCGCCTTTAAAAGTGTAGCGTCAGATTATACCCTATAATTCTGTTGGAATTTGTCAAAATAAGTTATAAAATTGATTGTTTGTTACAACGAAATAAAAAGTTTAACTATGTCTCATATTGAAAAGAAATTGGTTATTGCTATGTATTTATTTACTTAGGTTTCATTTAGGAAATACGAGTATATAACTTCTGCAATTAAAAAAGTTTATTTTTAATGTTATTTGGTGTCGAATCATTTAAATGTACGTCCTTGAAGATATAAATAGAATGTTTACGAATAGTTTAGATAAACGTTAGAGAGAATTATTTGAATTCATCCTAAAACAGAACATTCAGCACCAATATGCACTCGAGTTAATTTATCTAAAGGATTCATGACATCACGTGATCTTATGTTATGTTGGTTCATATGTGTATACATATGTTAATTTATAGCAATATTTTCTATTTAATGGATATGTCAGTTTTGTCACTTTCTGATCTATCTGTCAAAAGCAGTCTGTATGTAAAAAATGGACTCTTTGAACGTGGATGCTGGTTTGAGACTTACATTGTAGGTTTAGGTGAGCGTGGGTGAGTTTACAGAAGCTGTGTGAAACAATGTCGCTTTGTTATAACTCAACCCAAATTGTTAAAATATACGCTCGACTTTGTTTCTATGTTTTAGCTTTTATCAACCACTAATCTTAACTTCTTATTTCTAAAATCAAACGATTATAATTCTTAGTAAAGTCTTATAATAATAACTTGTGTTTAGTTTTGTATTATATCTATATATTTTTAGAGTTAACACTTACTTTTATAATATTGATTTATTAAAAAACAACAAGTAAAAAAACCTAAGCTCAGGAAGGCCAGTTGAGGCCACCATATCGGACATCGTCGAAGAAGTGGAGAAAATTGTACTAGAGGATGCCCGTTTGAAGAAAAAACAATTATCTGCATTAGTTGAAGTATCGGATACCACCATTTTGCGAATCCTACATGATCACCTGGGTATGACAAAAGTCAGTGCAAGATGGGTACCGAGAATGCTCATGCCGTTTCAGAAAGAGCAACGCGTCGATGCGTCAAAGCATTTTTTGGAGTTGTGTCTAGATATACTTGCACAGATTTTGGACCGAATTGTTACGAGAGATGAAACATGGGTTCATCACTTTGAGTCTGAGGCCAAAAAAGAGTCCATGCAATGGCATAAAAGGGGGACACAACCGCCAAAGAAATGTAAGGTGACGGAGTCGGCTGGAAAGATGATGGCTACTGTTTTTTGGGATTGTGAGGGGATAATCTTGATTGATTACAAAGACAAGGGAAGGACTATAACCGGAGAATATTAGGCAACGATATTAGAAAAATTAAAGGGTGTCATCAAGGAAAAGCGGCGAGGAAAATTGACAAAGGGTGTTTACAAGAGCCGAATTGCAATGGCTGCTCTGCACACGCATGGGTTCGAATCCTTAGTTCACCCACCCTACAGTCCAGACCTAGCCCCAAGTGACTTTTTCTATTCCCCAATTTAAAAAAAGAGTTAAGGGGAAGGAAATTTTCCGACGACAATGAGGTAAGGGAGGCAATTTCGGCTCATTTTGACGGAAAAGATAAAACATATTTTTATAGTGGTTTAGAAAAATTAATTCATTGGTCTAATAAATGTATTGAGCTTAAGGGTGATTATATTGAAAAGGAAAAATAGTTTTGTTGTTTTATTTTATTTAGATCCCTTTCATTCCACGAACTTTTGGACCTCCCCTCGTATAATAATATAACATCCAAGCATCAAGTATTTTCAGTAAAATAAAAGTCAGTTTTAACGGTTTTTGTATTTAATATACAGGTGCTATATTCAAAAGCATTTAATTTGATTAATGATAATTATATGTAGTTCCTTACGTGCATGCATGCCAGTGGGTCACTTTCCTGTAAAGTTCAAATCGACCACCAAGTATTAAAAGTTATAAAAAGTGTGTCGAAATAATAAGTCATATTTATATATGCAAAATTGCAAACATATTTAAGAGTACACAGTAGTAACACAAAATTAGTATAGCGTGCAAATGAAGATTGAAGTCTCATGAAAGTCTTTTGGCCTTTGCATCAACAACTACGAGTCTTAAAAGGAACACAATGTATGCAATGAATTCTGGAATATATTATTGTTAACTGTAAAATTGTATGCATGTGTCTAAACCGACTATTTTTGTTTGTGTAGTTGTTATCCTTGTTTATGTGTCTATAATAGAGAATTCGGAAACTTAATTTATATACATAGTAATTATCATGTCTTATCGAATATGACTGAAACTAAAATCGGCAACAAGTATTTGTAACATTTTAATTAAGACCATTAAAAAGTTACAAAGATAGGTAAAACGGACATTTTAAATTATTAAATTAAGCCTCACTAAACTTGAGTACACTAAGTGACAAGTAAACTTGAACAAACAGACCCCTGCTGTTAGTTAAAGTGGAAGTTAGTTAAGTTGGAAGACGTTTAAAGTGAAGATATTTTGAGTGCAAGATTACCAAATTTTGATATCTTTATTAAAATACTTATATTATAATGTTATTATAAATATAAATTTTAATAACAGTATCAATAGTAATATAAAAATTCATTGAGATCATAATACAATAAAATCAAAAACCAATGACACTTACAGATAATATTTATTATAATAAAAATAGTTTAACCTCAAAATGTACTCGTAAGATTGAAATTTAAGCGTTCATGTTCAAAGCGAGGTCCATTGTTTTTGTTTGAGACTGTTCGAGTTTGTCTGATAGAATAGTGATAAACACTGAGACACACAGATATATAGATTGCTAAATCTTGGATATTGTTAAAAGTGTAATGAGAGCACTTATCGCCTAAAGTCTATACGCTCTGCAGAACCGCAAACGAATATAGACATTAAAAAATTAAACTCCAGTTAATAAGTTCAAGTCTGAAGTCTGACCTCAGCTTAAAGCCATGAGGATGTCGTTAATAAATACCTTTATGATATATCACATTTTAAGGCCGGCAACGCTCCTGTAAATCCTCGGATGTTGCAAGAGTTCATGGGCGGTGGTGATCACAAATCATCTGTGACTCGCCAGCTTGTTTGCCCTCGTATTCCATAAAAAAAAAATCACATATTGGCTTTTGATACCTACAGAATTTGTGATAAGAAAATTAAGAAATAGAATGAGTAAATAATCTTTAAGTCGATATCTTCGTATCCTAAGAACTTTAATACTCATACATTCTATAAAATAATTTGACACGTTTAAAATGTCCATAAGATCTTTAAAAGCTTCTGCAATATATACTAAAATTATCGTACAGTTTATAATTTTTTGTCAACAATTCCTAATTTTAAATGTAATTTGTTTAAATGTTCACTGAATTTGGACATATCAATTCATTGTCTTACTTTTTTATATGTCCAGTATTTACAAATTGTATATATTATACAAGCCATGACGTGTTGCCGGAATTACCTAGTACAGCAATATGTTTCTTTGTGTTGATGACCAATCAACCAATTAATAATTAAATGGTATAATATTAATAATAATTATTAGATATTAGATCAGAAAAATAAAGATGCTTCAAATAAACATTAAAGATTCTTTAAATTCGCTCTAAAATAGAAGATTACAGTAAGCACCAGTATGTATTCAAGTTAATTTATGGAAAGCGATTTTTTTAAGACAGTTCTAAGTAAAAGAAAATACAGTTATTATAAATACCAATAACAGTTTTACAAAACTATCGATAGTTGACTGCAAAAATACATCAATCGCTATCAATACTACCGATAGCAAAAACTTATTAATAATATTGATGACGCAACACTACTTATATTGTAGATAATATTTACTTTTCGGTTTATTATTCAAATTATATTTGTTATCGATAAATAGTACTTAAACGGTACTGCCTAATATATATATATATATGTGAAGACATTAAACTAGGCTATCAATTCTCCACCGACTATAGACCATCAAACAGCATGATTATGAATTACTTAAACTACAGCATATATTTTATGATTACGGAATACAAACAGACATTAGGTAAAAATAATCGTTCTTAGAAAGTAAGATCGTTCCTTTATTGCCTGTAATGAAAATGTCTTACCGTGTTATATATTGCTCTCTTCCTTTGTCTTATCGCTTAACATTGTTCTAATTCTTGGAGTCATGTTTAGATTTTCTAATATATGTAACTTTTATTGTATACTTTTATACAATCAGGGTACATTTATTTTCAAAATGGGACAATTTTTCGATGCCGTCATTTTTAAAATAAGACTAATTAAACAGCAAAGAATTTTCAAAGCAAACGGAACATTATTTAGAAATTCATCGTTTTCTCAAATATAGTCCAGATGTGAATTATGGAGCTGGGTGGAAACAATTTCTAATACAAGATAAACTATTCTTAGTACAACTAACTTTATGATCTACTCTTATTAAATTCACAAAGTAAAATGTTTATGCTATTTGACAGTATTTTGTGGTAAATTATAAATCATGAGAACCTTATTTTACAATTTATAATTAAATTATAATACCAATAGAGGAGTAACTTTTTTCTTTTCTATTCAATTCATCTTTTAGGTCAAAATGAATTTTAAAGAATAGAAGCTAAAATAAATAGATAAAGTAAGACCAATTCAATTTTAAGATATTTATTAGTCAAGTAAGTTATCATTACTCTATGGGACTATGGTGTTTAAAAGGACTATAAATATAATTAATGTACTTAAAAGAGTTGAACTCTTTTATTTACTCTTTCTAGTTTGGGTTTACTAACTATGAATAGTGACGTAGTGTTTATTTACTGTGTCACAATTGTTATTAAAAATTGCATCGTTAATCTTTAATAAATCAGATCAAATACTTTACAATTACAACGCACTACCCTCTCAGGTACTATTAATCAGAATATAATAGGATTCCTACATCCAAGTAATATTAATATGAATATTTCATTTCTTTAAAGAAAATCCTAATTCTATAAAGAAAATTATTCTATTTCCCATTCTTTTCTTATAATTCAATTACAATATTAAAACAAAAGATAAAATGTTAACAGTACATGTTACAGAAATCAAAAATGTTTTTATTTTTCTTTTCGTTTGTTTATCTGATTATTAATTTTCTCATTATGAAGAATCTACATGGTGGTTTTTACCTTTTTCTCCAGAATATTTTAAAAATATCTGGGATATATTTAGAAGAAACATTGATTGGTATGAACTTAATAACAGATAGCTTATCTTTAAGCTAGGAAAAGACATACGAGACGAAGTCAAAAGTACCTTTAAGGTTTCCTAATTCTCTGGTTAATTATAGCGAAATAGTATAAGTTAGTAAAATCGTTTATTAAAAGAAGCTTCAATATCTTCCCTCGCTATTACATTTATATTCATTATTTTATAAAACTAAGACAAATTATTGTAGTACGTAATTTTTGCTGTTATGTTAAAATAATTTGAAGAATTTCAGCAAATTCGAGCATTAAGCTAATTGAAGTTGTAAGCAAAATATTTGTGTTATTTCAGTGTCATAATAAAAAAGGGTGGTGCTTTAGGGAAAGAAATCATCATTACTTAAAACCAAGTGCCATAGAAATCTGTGTACCTTTCAATACATATTATATTTACTTACTAATGTCTCAACTATATCATTCTATGTCTTGGCTCTGATGATTATTTTGAGTAGCATTATATTTTTAAAGCTGAAAAATTTTACATTAATTAAATTAATGGTGATATTGTCGACTACTGGTTTTTTAACTTTTTTTTACACTAATTATTAACCAATGCTAATTTTTCCAAATTTTAACATATTTTGCAGTATATAAGAACTTAGTTTATTCATATACTATATATAAAAATTGATAACTATAATGATTAATAGCAAGTCATCAAATTCCAGAACAATTCTGTAAGTAAGTGTCATGCGATCCAGGAATATCGGAAAAGATCAAATCTCTCGAGATATGAATATGAAATTTAAGTGAAATCGTAACTAATGGGTTTCATTTTTTTCCATTGAAAGTCCACTGGACTAAGTCATGTTTTTGATTTTTGTCCATTTAAAAATGTTTAATTGTTTAAACAGACATACATTAATGTACTTTGATAATTACAAATTTTAAAAATTGTATTTTATTGAACAGAACTCATTTATATAAAAAAGGAAACAAAAACAATGTTGTATTAGATTTTGTTTTATAACAATAATTTGACCGCCTGAATTATACATTAAATCAAATTAGGCGTAATTCAAAATGAATTAGTTAAACCATTAATGTGCTGGTAAATTGGTTGGAGTCACCCTCGACTATAAATTTATGCTAATCTCATCTCACTTCTGTTTCCTTCGATCTGCTTCCTGTTAGACTCGTTTTTATTACTCTTTACTTTGAAAAATAATTTGATAATGCTTGGAATGGTAGTGATTTTAAAACGATTATAACAAAATAAGGTTTAATGTTTTAGTGTTCCTATTTCTTAAACCTGTATTCTATTATTGTTATTTTTTATTTTTCTTTATGTTTCTAAAGAAACTATAATCTTGAAATAAGTTATTACTTTATTATCAAAATATCACTATAACATATCATATATATTAGATTATATTTCACCAAACACATTTTTACATCAAATGTTGTCAAGACGAGACCACGTCACTCTAAGGAAGGAAACAAGGAAGGAACAAGGAAACAACTACATATAGATACATTTTATATTATACATAAAGTAAATAAAATGGTTAATAAATATATAAATTCTATAAAAGTATTATCTGTCTTTCCAATACATTTAGTTTTGATCGTATGATTACAAGATGGGAATATGATTCTACTGGGTTTGGTAACTTTATATGTACTGGTGAATATCTGATATTTTATCTTTATTATATACATGTAGTATTTATATGCTATGTATTCTGAATCTTATACTGGTTCTAAAATTAAAGGAACGTTACTGTGACGGAGGTATGAAAGATATAATATAATTGGTAAGGGAAATTAACTATGGATTAATTAATATTGTTTTAAACTTTTATTTCGGTAATTTAAGGTTTTTTCTCCTTTTACGCACAATTGTTGACACTTTTTTTACTTTTTTTACCTTTCTAAAACATTAGTTGACTTTAGTCGAGGTTTAAAATTAATATCAGTCGATCGAACAAAATCAAATCCAGTTTCCACGCAATCAGTGGATTGCAAGAGTCAAGTTGATATCTACTTAATCTGCTTTTTGTATCATTGAACTTCATAAGTTATAAACTATAAAGGATCACTTGGAAGAAGGGTTTAAATCTCTTTAATTTCTTAGTCAATTTAGGTAGTGTTGCTATAATTAGTATAATCTCATATAACATGAATATGTAAGGTTGAAATTAGGTCATTCATGTAACGAGCGAGGTCCATTGTTCGTGATCGGGATAGTGACAAAAACTGAGATATAGAAAACTAAACTTATGATATCATACAAATATGTCATGTTTGAAATATGTTTCTAATAAAGCTCTATTATTAAAATTACTTGTCCCAAGTGGTCAGTATGTGAAGTGTTATATAGTAAGCAGTCGTCAGTCAGTACGTCAGTCAGTCAGTACGAGAATGTTTGAATAAATAAAGTGGCATAGAGATAATATAAATAACTATAAAAGAATTAAATCTTTTAACTTCAGTCATTTCTATTATTTAACACTAAACTATAGTAGTGATATTAGTAAGTTATTATAGTAGAATATGTTCTTTATAATTAATAATAATAGTAATTGTAAATCAGAACTCATAATAACAATAATGTATAGGAAATAATTAACACAACATATTTTGGTATTTCCTACTATTAGGTGTTTCATGTTAATATAATATTATATTTCTTTTATAAATTACATAAGATACACAAAAATATGTTCATTTTTCTCTTCGTCCCTTTCCGTTCTTATTATTCTGATAAACGAATCTCATTAAATATGAGAAATCCAATCTCTTCCCCGAAACATGTGAAATAATATATTATATATATTTATGTTATTATATACACCTGTTTCAGTAATGCGTAAATTGTATGTATTTTTGACAAACCTGTTTGTTTTTTTGTCACTCAAAATAGTAATATCTGAAATATACCTAAATATTGAGTAAGGGCGTTGTCATTATATCATAAAACTCTTCATATAGGAAAAAACATAATTATTTTTTAACATTCATTTTAAAATGACATATACTTGAACTTAAAAATTATATAAATACCTCGTTCGACATGGTCGATCGTGTTAGGTAGATTCCCGTCGGTCGGATCGACAAAGAAAAACTAGCCAGCAGTATTCTACTGGTCATTACGAGTCTTATGACGGGTCACTCTGCATATATTGGGTGAGCGGCGAACTACCCATCACTCTTATCTCCTAAACGGGGGATCGCATCAAAAAACTTTTCAGACAAAAAAGTTTCCTCTTTTAATTTGTTAATTTTCTAAGATTTTTCCGACGGCAAAATTTTGCCTCCTTCTGTGACTTTTTTCGGTTCTTAACTTTCAACCGCCCCAGCCCCCCAACCCCCGACCGATTTCCCCCGTTCAAGAACTTAACCTTCATTTTGTCCTTAAGAATGTGTATGCCGAGTTTGAAAATCCTCCGTCAATATTTGCGACCTGTAGCGTGTCCCAAAGGTTTGCACTTTCACCCCTCCTCCCAGCCCCCCCTTTCACTTTTTCCAAAAAAACGAGATGATACGTTTGTCCTACTAATTTATCCTATCGACCTGTGCAGTCAGATTTCGCCTACGATTAATTTGGACTGATGGATCATATATACATATATATATAGAGGGATATATAAATTTTTTTTTCGACGGATTCTCAATCTCCAGTTCATAAACGGCGTAGCGCCCCTACTCTGGGGTCTGGGTCCCGTCATCGCATCGATTGCAATAGGTAGATTCATCTATGGAATCTACCTAAAATTTAAAGTTTTATATAACCTCACTTGTTTTTACATCATTGTTTTTGTTTCTTGTTTTATTATAATAATGTAATTTTAACAGATGTTTAAATATTAAGTTGAACATTTTATAATAATATTTCAGAAATTTGCTACGCACTTTAAATCCTGATCTATCTATAGTATCTGTATTAAACTCAATATCACCCAATTGTATACAAGGTACATAAAATCTGTAATATAACCTGTTGTTGTAGAGATAATAAATAGCCTCTTGTATAATACACTGCAGTAGGTACAGTAACAGAGTAAGGTACTTAATACTATTTATGAGACTAGTTTAACCGCTCTGGATATTGTGTGATTTTCTGTATTAAGACTGAATACTCGTATAAAAAAATTACAATGAAAATTAAAATATAATTAACGGAATTAGTTATAATGGTAATATTAATATATTACTATGATTATATAAATATAAGATGTATTTTCTTAATTCCTGCTGCTAAAAGTAGCCATGTCCCTTTAAGAGATGTAGACATCTGTAAGCAAAAATACACACACACACACACATAAAAAAAAATCAAGTAAAATATATAAATTTAGCAGTAGTAGTCGGATAAATATAAAATAAATCATTGTGGACAGGAGGAATGCTCGTTCAATATATCTTAATCTAACCACCGGTAATTGGTAATTAAGGTTCAATTAACAAGAACAACACTCTCTCATCTTTAATTATAATAATAAACGTGTTTTAAGTGTTTTATCTTACACACATGTCATTTAATGGAGGAACCCTATGAAATTACTAAAAACGTTTGGTTTAGGCATTTTTAATACAAATAAAACTCGTTATTAAAGATCCTTTTCTTTAATACAGTATTGCTTAAAGTATGAATATAAATAAATACCTAAGGAATTTAGGTGTTTCTTTAATCTTCAAATAAAATGTTGTAAATATTTTGGAGGTAACCTTGATAGCATTCATAAAAATAACAATATACATTTCTTTGTACTTTTAATGATAATGATTGAAAAGATATTATATTATATTATAATTCCCTTTTAGGTTACGTATAAGTATAAGTCTTTTATTGACTTGGCAACGAGATAATGTGATATACATCGTTTATTATTACCATTTAACTTAACTATACACTAGATGAAGTTATGTATTTTATTACACCTTAATAAACATAGTTTTTACTTGTAATAGTATTATGTTAATTCAATGTTCCAAAAATATAAAATGCTGAATACAAATTAAGAAACGACTCCAACTACACTTTTCTATACTTATAATAAATCTGTAGAGAGGTCAATTCTTTACATGAAATATATTTACAAAATAAGTAGCAGGGGGTGATTAGTGTTCGATACTGATGCCAAAAATGCAGTTAAAAAAATTTTTGTCTGTCTGTCTGTCTGTCTGTCTGTTTGTATGTTATTTATAGAAAAAAAAACTACTCGACGGATTTTAACGAAACTTAGTACAATTATTCTTTATACTCCTGGGCAGGTAATAGTATACTTTTCATCACACTACAATGAATAGGAGCAGAGCAGTGAAAGGAAATGTTGAGAAAATGGGAGAAGTTGCTTGATTTTTTAAGCTTCCGTCGCGTGTGCAGCCTTAATGGTTAGAGCTACATAGAAACTATGTATAACGGAAATATTCTACATAAAAATACACGAAAAATATTCCAAGACAGCATATATCTACCTTTTATAGTTAACTCACAATAACACGCATAACTCTCGATAGCTTAGCAGTTCGGAGATTTCTTATTATATTTGTTTACTTTTACGTTTATAAAACCAATAATGCTCACCATCATTCCTAATTAAAAAAAAAATAAACATTAGCACCAATTCAATAAAAAAAGAATCATTGAAATCGGTATAGAAACACCAAACTTATACTTACTTACATGAAATACGCCAACAAGACATCGCGCGTGAATAGTGAATCAAGCTATAAGGATTATTTTTGCGTAACGGTTGCCGCGCTCGACGGGGCTCGCGGCGGCAGAGTATAAAAGGGGCGGGAGGCGAGCGCAAGCGTCATTCAATATTTGGCTGTTGATGCGTTCAGAGTGTTGAACTTTATTGACAGACAATAATTGTTATTTTATAAACCGTGCTTATCAGCGCGACTTTTTGTCTTTAAATAGTTTATTTTAATTTCTTTTGTTGTTATTTTCTAAATTAGTTTTAGTTTTGTTTAAATTCTTAACTATTAATAGTTCCTATTTTATTTCTTTTTAAGTAGATTTAGATTCGATTTTTAGATTAGATAATAGATAGATAGATTAGATTATTGTTAGATTTTTAGTTACTGATAGGTTAGTTTTGGGCATTTTATGTTTAGTTTTTTTTGTATTGAGTAGATAAAAGCGTAGGTAGGTACTTTTATTAATTATAGTATTCATAGGTATTTTTTATTTATTTTTAAGTGAAGTAGGTATAGGTAGATATTGCCTACTATCTACCTATACTGCACACGTGTTTTAGCTTTATTTTCATTTCTTTTTTTTTTGTACCTAAGTTGTAGGTAGGTAGGTACATATTTCTTAGTTTAATTCTATTAGAATATTAGGTATTTAAGTTTAAATAGGCACTTAGATTTATATTTTTTTATTATATAGCAGCTGTACTTAGAACATCTAAGGTTTTTTTTGTATTAGCATAGGTACTTTGATTAATTACAGTAGTTGTAGGTATTTCTTATTATTCATTTTTAAGTGAAGTAGGTAAGTGTAGATAGTATTGCACACGCATTAAGTATAGCTTTATTTTCATTTTTTATTCTTTTGTAATTTGTAGGTACCTACGTACATATTTATAATTCGATTAGAATATTATTTTAGTTTTAATAGGCACTTAGATTTATATTCTATTTATTATATACTTAGCTATAGTTAGGACCTCTGACGTAAGTTTTTTGTTGGGTAACTAAATAGAATTTAAGTTACCGTCGATTAAAAATAAAATAAACGATGCCACCTAAAAAACGACCATCTTTATCTCGAACTTCGAGTCAAGCTAGGAGAATGAGAATGACGCGTTCTCAAGAATCGGAAGAGGAAAGAGCACATCGGTTAAACTCTATGAGAGTTAGTGCCTCAACATCTCGAGCTAATGAAAGCTCTCCAGAAAGAGAGATGCGATTAGCAGCTGAAAGAGCGAGACGAGCTACAACACGGGCTTCTCAAAGCTCTTCTCAACGAGAGCTAAGGCGTTCCATTGACCGGGAACAACATGCGTTATCCCGAGAAGCTGAAACTGCTTTACAACGAGAATTGCGACTCACAGCTGACCGCGAACGGCATACATTATCTCGCGAGTCTGAAACCTTCACTGAGAGGGAATTACGGCTTACAGCTGACCGCGAACGTCATATTTTATCTCGCGAGTCCGAAACCTTCACTGAGAGGGAATTACGGCTTACAGCTGACCACGAACGTCATATTTTATCTCGCGAGTCCGAAACCTTCACTGAGAGGGAATTACGGCTTACAGCTGATCGCGAACGTCATATTTTGTCTCGAGAATCTGAAACTTTTACTCAATATCAAGACCGTTTGACAAATGATAGGGCGCACCATAACATGATTCGATCTCTTGAAGATGAACATGAGCATGAACAACGACTAGAGTCGGGACGCGATTATTACAATTCTTTGAGACAAGAACAATTGATTACTTTATCTAATGAAAGATTAAGAATTGAAAATATTCGGTCGCTTGAAACAGAAGAACAGCGAGAGGCCCGTCTTACTGCAGATAGATTTCGACATGGTCTTAATGACTTAGATATACACGTGGTAGATCAATCTACAAATTCGGTGGCGTGGTCCGATAAATATAAAAGTGGGTTTGCTTATAACCTCACAATTGATTACAGATCATCTTCTGAAATAGGCGATATGAACGTAGTATGTTCCTTTTGTAATGCTTCGAAGTGGAGGAAGGAGTCTGCTGGTTTCTGTTGTTCTGGAGGTAAAATAAATTTGCCTTCGTTCGAAGACCCACCGGAACCTTTAAAATCACTACTTTTAGGGGAACATTTGCAATCCAAACAGTTTTTAGATAATATTCGCACTTATAATAGTGCGAATATTATCTAAATATAAGTTATAAATGCCGATAAGCGTCCAACTCAGGAACACCCTGGGCGTCATAACGTTCCATCCACGAATGAAGTTGCTGTAGTACTGGTCGACCAGGAATGTGATAGGCGTGATATCGTTATACGTTCCAGAGACAATCGTTTGCAACGTATTTTCGAAACCCACAGGGCTTACGACAGTTTGCAATATCCTATGATATACTGTCGAGGGGAAGATGGTTATAATTTCGCTGTATACCAAACCGATCCGCGCACAGGCGCACCTAATTGTAATAAAAAGGTGTCATGCCTTCAATTTTATTGTTACCACCTGCAAGTGAGACGGAATAGATTGGTATACTTTCAACGTTTTCGTGGCTTATTTAATCAGTTTATTGTTGACATGTACGCAAAAATTGAAACCGAAAGATTAGTTTATATACGATCTAATCAAAGGCAGCTGCGCGCTGAAGAATACGTGCACCTTCGCGATGCCATGCAGCAAGATAACGATACTGTGAATATGGGTCGTTTAGTTATTTTACCCTCTTCTTTTACTGGTGGTCCACGCTACATGCATGAACGTACTCAAGACGCTTTTTGTTACGTAAGAAAATATGGACGTCCCGACTTATTTGTTACTGTAACTACCAATCCCAAGTGGGATGAAATCACTCGGGAGCTTCTTGAGGGTCAGGCACCGCATGACCGCCATGATATTATTGCAAGAGTGTTTCATTTAAAATTAAAATCAATGATAGATCTTCTTACCAAAGATAACATTTTTGGAGAAGTATTGTGTTATATGTATAGTGTTGAGTGGCAAAAACGCGGCTTACCTCACGCACATATCTTGCTTTGGTTAAAAGATAAGGTTCGACCTAACGATGTAGACAGATTAATCAGTGCTGAAATTCCAGATCCGACTGCAGATCCCCTGTTATACGACATTGTTAAAACTCATATGATACATGGTCCATGTGGTGCATTTAACGCAAATGCTCCTTGCATGCAAGACGGTCGTTGCACTAAAAGGTATCCAAAAGCATTAGTGGATGAAACTGTAACAGGACATGATGGATACCCATTATATCGTCGCCGTTCAAGAGACAATGGTGGTTTTACTGTTGAAAAGCGAATGTCTGGACAACAGGTTACTTTAGATAATAGGTGGGTCGTTCCGTATTCGCCTGTATTGTTCAGAGCATTTCAAGCTCACATAAATGTAGAAATGTGTAATAGTGTAGAGTCAATTAAATATATTTGTAAGTACATTAACAAGGGCAGTGACCAAGCTACGTTTGCGTTAAGAAATGAACATGATGAAGTTACTAGATTTCAGTCAGGCAGATATATCAGCTCTTCAGAAGCTGTGTGGCGGATCTTAAGTTTTAATATTCACGAAAGATATCCACCTGTGACCCATCTGGATGTTCATCTGGAAGGCGGTCAACGTATATATTTTAACGCCGAAAATGTTACAGAACGTTTAGAGAACCCTAGACAAACAACTTTATTGGCATTCTTTCGACTTTGCCAAACTGATAATTTCGCAAAGTCTCTTTTGTATGAAGAAGTTCCATCGTATTATACCTACGATAAACAACGAGGTGTCTTTAACCGTAGACGCCGAGACAGGCCTGTAGATGGCGAGACAGGTATTTTCAAAGAACATGTTCTTGGTAGAGTGTATACTGTTCATCCTAACAACGCAGAGTGTTTTTATTTGAGATTATTATTACATACAGTGCGAGGACCAACATCATTTATAGATTTGAGAAAAGTAGACGATGTTGTTTATCCAACTTATCATGCAGCTTGCCAAGCGCGTCATTTGCTTGAAAATGATCAACATTGGGATGACGCTTTAGCAGAATCCTGTGTTAGTGATAATCCACGACGGTTACGCCATTTATTTGTAACATTACTCACATTTTGTAATTTATCTGATCCCGTCCAATTATGGGAAAAATATAAAGAAAAATTTGCAGAAGACTTTCTTCGGAATTTATCTCACAATAATGAAGGCGCAACTAATGATAATTTTCGAGATCTGGCTATAAATCAGTGCTTATTAGCTCTTCAGGAAGACTTAACAGCAGTAGGCGGTAAATCACTTTGTGAATATGGTTTGCCAACGCCAACCTCAGTCGGAGAGGTTACCAATAGGGAATATTCCGCAGAGATTGGTTACAACCCAATGGAACTGCTGGTAACATTAGAAAACGGTGTCCCAATGATGACTGCAGAACAACGCTTAGTCTATGATCGCGTGTGCGAGAGTGTGCAGAATAATTTAGGAACAATATGGTTTTTAGATGCACCTGGAGGAACTGGGAAAACTTTTTTGACTAAATTAATATTAGCTTATGTTCGAAATCAGCGTAAAATCGCTCTTGCCGTGGCTTCATCAGGTATAGCTGCAACATTGCTACCAGGAGGTAAGACTGCTCACACTATGTTTAAAATACCAATTAATTTAGATCGCACGGAAAGTCCAACCTGTAGTATTTCAAGAAATAGCGACAAAGCTAAGGTATTGCGTGAGTGTAATTTAATCGTATGGGATGAATGTACGATGGCCCATCGAAAAGGAGTAGAAGCAGTAGACAGAACTCTAAGGGACATAAGACAAAATGATCGACCAATGGGCGGTATTACGGTTTTATTTTGTGGTGATTTCCGACAAACCTTACCGGTAATACCACGGGGAACCCGAGCTGATGAGATTAGGGCTTGCCTGAAAAGCTCTTATTTGTGGCGTGATATACAATCGGTGCATTTGACTATAAATATGCGAGTGAGAACTGGAGACAACGCAGATAATCGTGAATTTTCTGATACATTATTGAAGATTGGTGAAGGTACCTATCCACAACTACACCAAGGAAAACTTATTCTGACACCTGAGTTATGTTGTATAGTGCAATCCCAACAACATCTTATATCTTCGGTTTACGGTGACATAACAATTATATTAAATAGGGACAATTCTTGGCTTTGCGAAAGGTCCATTTTGACTCCTCGCAATGACCAGGCATCTGAAATTAATAATAAAATACTGTCTAATATACAGGGAGAAAGCAAAGTTTATAGTTCAATAAATAGAATGGTTGATGAACAAGAAGCCACTAATTACCCGATAGAATTTTTAAATTCTTTAAGTATGCCTGGACTACCTTCTCATATAATTTGTTTAAAAATTGGCATACCGATAATTCTGCTCCGAAATTTAAGACCACCTCAACTTTGCAATGGAACTCGGCTAAAAGTAACCCAGTTGCAACAAAATGTAATCGAGGCTCAAATTTTAACAGGTTGCGGTGCAGGAGAAACTGTCTTTATTCCCAGAATTCCCATAATACCAAATAATTTTCCATTCCAATTTAAAAGAACGCAATTCCCAGTATCGGTGTGCTATGCCATGACTATCAATAAAGCTCAAGGGCAGACTTTTCGTGTTGCTGGAGTAGATCTCGGTGTTAGCTGTTTCTCGCATGGTCAATTATACGTCGCTCTTTCCCGGGTTAGCAATTCTAGGAATCTTTACGTTCACGTGCCGGACGGGTCGACTCTTAACATAGTCTACCCAGAAGCTTTGCGCTGAAACATTTTAATTTGATCTAAAAATATTAGCAATATATTATCTTAATAAAAAACAAGGAGTTACACGCTGACCGAGTCGTGGGTATAGCGTGGGTATATTATAATATTCTGCGGTTACTTATATTTTTCAACAGTTTTGTGGATTGGCATATTATATTACTATTGCCCTTCTAAAATACGAAAGTGAATCTGCCTGTTACGTCAAAACTATGAGGGAGGACATCTGCTAATTTTTTTTCGAAAAACGACGGAAACGCGGACGAAGTCGCGGGCAAAAGCTAGTAGTATAATATTGTATTACATCTTCAGTCGTAAACTATCGTTTTATTTCAACTCCAAAGAGAATTGCTGTAAACTTTTATTGCAAAGATGACATTTTTCTGTCTTAGTCGATATTATGTGAACTATAATTTTTAAGTAACATTTGTATGTCAATATCTTATATAATGTTTAGAATGCCACTGTGATAGAGTTTTATTAAAAATTGTTAAATGAAAGAATCCGAGTAAATAAATATCACTCTAGACTTGGCTATACAAATTGTAATCATTAGTTCTTAATTATTGATTATTGTCTTCTTTTATAGTTACATTTATTCATAATAAATAAATAATTCTTAAACATATGAATACATAGATTTTTTTGCATCTAAATACAAATCTTATCTCCGACGAGCATCACTTCATATCACACATATTGAAGCAATATTAATTGAATTGAATATTTATTTAATTTCAATGACCCTTAACGA
Source organism: Melinaea marsaeus rileyi (assembly GCA_918358865.1). NCBI lineage: Eukaryota > Metazoa > Arthropoda > Insecta > Lepidoptera > Nymphalidae > Melinaea > Melinaea marsaeus. The sequence goes on along the minus strand of OU911093.1, from coordinate 21,437,129 downwards.
AACGCTTTCTTAATACAAGTATTCTCCAAAGACTCGGTGTCAGATACTTCGCTGCAGTAAATCTCTAAACAGCTTACATTTTTAATGTCAGCAACATAGAATCATTGTAAAATGTGCTCCAGTAAATTGTGATTTATTCTCCTTCGTATACCAAAGGTAAGGAATTACATTTTAATATTTATAAGCATAAAACCTATTATAAGGAATTTAAGACAAAGCGTTCCTAAAATTGCTGATAATTGTTATAAATGTGAAGGGTATTTACTTATTGTATTGTTATTCTCAGAAAGTTTCCAATAAAATTAGGGTTTTCTTTTTGTTTCTAAGTGTCATTTAAACTAGTTGAATATAATGATGTGTGTTTGATATAAGATAGTGCTATTATATAAATATTAATTATATTATAGATATGTTACAAATTCTTTTCTTAAATTTGATAATATATACTAAAAATTGGAAAAAGTTAAACATTACCAATTAATTTTTATTATATTGAGGTTTTGGTTTCTAAAGTAAATTTTTCAAATATTAATTTGAAGAAATTAAAAAATATATAGTTTGGATCGAGTGAACTAATTTATTTACATTACTTCTTTTCAAGTTATAAAGTTCACGTCATACGTTATGTGGGAGGCGTGGTCTGTGTGTGTGTTTACCGAGTCTAACTTAATTATGTTATATATATATATATATATATATATATATATATATATATACTATGTATATGTCATATACATATACATATATACTTTTAAATAATAAAACAAAAAACATTTTGCCCTAAATCCAAGCTGTCATTAATTAAGGGAAAAGTTATCGTTCACAATTCAATTACTGAAGCTTCAACTTCATGTTTCCTTCTCGAAGATAAAAAAGCCCAAATCTCAATAAATAAATAAGCATTAGTAATTTTTTATACGGGATAGCATTTGTTGATATATTACTAAAAAATAATTTTATCCATTGTTAAAAGTATAAAATAAAATAATAATTTTCTAAAGTTTTTCAATGTAGATAAATATTTTTACACAGACTTCTACTCGTTAGCTCTCTATAACAATAAGATTCAAGTTTTTGAAGACTTTAGATGCAATTACCTACGTAAAATAAAAAAAACTTAATATTAAAATATCAGTTTCATTATTAGCTGACTAGATTTATAAGATCAACCAGACAACTCCAACTTATATACTAGGATCCACCAACCGTGCGCGGCGGGTGTTGAGCTGAGCCCCTCTCCTTTCATCTGAATAGCTACAGGAAATATCGATTTATTAAGACTAATCGTCACCTTCTGGCTCAGCACATTGCTCGCACGCGCAGAGCAGCTTTAATGTATTATCTATGGTAGAAGTGTTTTTTTTTATAACACAATAACAAATTTTTATATGATGAACAATAAAAGAATTATTATACTTTAAGAAGATTAAGATTTTTTAAATGGATGAAGTGTAATGGATGTATTTATAAGCACTTAAAAACCGAAAAATTCCCTTATAAACCGATTGAAGCTGCGACCGCTTACCATTTGAGATTAAGCCTGGGAGTCTGTTTAAGGGAGATACTAATTAAAGAGACATTTCAATTAGTACGAATCATCAAACCAAAGAAAAGGTATGGCGAGATTTATAAAATGAAATAAAATTTAATACTGATTTATAAATAAAATTATGTATATATATATGTCGTTAAACTTAATTAAAAGCTGGCTGTATTTAAGTTACTTATATGTTATTATACTTTTATAATGATAATGTTGTTTTTATTTATCTTAAAGAGTTTTGAGAAAAAAGAAGAAATAGAAGTTATTTATTAAAGTTTAATAACTTTAATTAATATATTATAAAAATTTAAGATTGTTGGAATATTTAAATGGCAAAATTTGACATAATATCTATTGTAAATCATTAATTTTATTTGTTTGTCTATCTATAAAATCTGTTATTTTAATATATTGAAGTAATTGCAAATATAAAAATAACACACACATGTTATATTGTAATACTAGTCGTATAAAATAAGATAAATAAAGATATCTAAATTCTATAAAGTAATGTACATCTCTGTTTCCAACACATTTGGTTGTGATCGGATGATTACCCGATATGTGAATATTATTCAGCTAGATTTAAGAATTGTAAATGAACTGGAAAATATGTGGAATTTTCACTTATTATGAACCTTATTTAAGTACTAAAATTGTCAAAGAAATTCTTCTTAACTTAGTTCTTAAATTCTTTTAACCTAGTAATTTAAAAAACACTTGAAAATTAAATATTTGTTGCTAATTAACATTAATTATGTATTTATATAATACTGCTGATATCACTGTGATGCTGAGTAGTTTAATATTACAACTGTCTCATAACTTACATATTAAAAATCTGTTCAACTCTTGAAAGTTACAATTCAACAACACCATACAAATCCAGTGAGTACATGAGTACGTACTCTCGGACAAATAAATAATTAACATTCTGTTATTAATACTAATATTCCAGGGTCTTTTTAAATTATATAATTAAAAAACTATACTCGTTTTTATTATATTATCTTTAATATTCAGACTTTAGCAATTACAATATTTTTCTCGTAATAATATTAACATGGATTTCGATTTAAAATTTTAATTGTTGATAACGCACCAAACGTTTATCGGTCTATTTTTGGCTGAATAGAAAAATGGTGTTACTATCATCGTCCTATCGAGTTGTGATTGCGATGAATTCAAAACTAATTCCTCAGGGATCAAGATGAAATTTGTTTCTATGTTGTATTCTCAATATTGTGAACTCACATCTGTTACAGCCTTTGTTTCAAACCTTAGTTTTACATTTCAAACCTTGTATTCGAAAATAAAACTAACAGCACATCAAATAAGGTTCAATATTGATTGTTTTGATAGAATCAAAGTTTCAAGTGAAATTGCAATTTATGTTACACAAGAAATAAAATCCAAGTGGATAGGTCTATATGACACCCACCAATCGACATAAAACATTAGGAACTAAAAATATTGGAAAAGATATATGGTAATACAAAATTTAGGGCACAAAAACAGGGACAAGTAAATATTTCTATCTCACAAAATTTTCAGTTCAATAATAAAAGTCGAAAGTAAAAAATAGATGTTTTTAATTCACCTGCCAAAAAGCGGAAAAAGATTAATTTAAATTATATTACAAATAAAATCTTAATAGCAACTTTTTTTTTATTTTATGATTGTCCTGTGTTAATGTTTTTAAATTGTTTTAAAAAATAAACCAACATTTCTGTGCCATTTACGTAATAACACCAGATTCTGCTAACATGATCAATGTAAAAGCCTGTGTATTCTGTCCGTCAATCACGCTAAAAGTGCGGGTTGGATTTGTATATATATTTTGGATAGACATGACCTGGAAAAAGGATATAAGCTTGCGCAAGGTTCCCATGGGATAAACAATTCATTAATTGGTCATTGATCAGAGAGCGTAAGGGTGTTGTTGTCTGTTACATGAGACATTTATCTTGTATAAATTATCCTCTAGTCCTTATTCCCTTTTATAAACGAAGCCGACGTCAAATATAGTACTAAATACCATGTGATATAGTACTAAATAAATATGTACGAAATATAATAGATAGATAATATCCACTAAACTTTCATATACTTCATCACAGGTGTACCAACCATATTGTATTATTGTGGAACGTATCATGGAGCTCGTTTGTAACATAATCTATATTGATATCACTGGTAACATGCTATTTATCGAATGAAAATGTAATAGGAAATGTAGTGGATCAGTATGTTTTAAAGCCTGTTAAATGTGAAGAAATCAAACAGTAATATGTATTTTTAAATAGGAGAATATATTAATTTATTAATGATAATAAAATGTAGGGACATAGATTCAGAAAAGCTCCAGTTGTAAGTCTTTACTTTCCAGGGTAATTTTTTTACTAGATATGCCCATGACTATGATCGTGACGAATAATTTTTTTTGGCAGTATAGAGTATTAATAATATTAGGACCAATGCAAAAAACAGGTTCTTAATAATATTTTTATCAAACAGTTTCTTCATAATATTTTTAACAAATTAAAATAATACGGCGCATTTTTAAAATCGACACAACTTTTAGTTATTGACATATTTACATAAAACAAAGACAAACAAACAAAGCGAAGGTTACATCAAATATTCGTAGAGTCTGCATTGAAATCAAATAAACTGTTCTATTATTAATTAATCATTAAGCCGGCTTATCGAATTGATTTCGATGGTTCTAGTTATTTGTACATTGCGCACTTAATATATTGACGTTTGTGAAACTACTGTTCATAATAAAAAATAAAAAATAAACCCAGCTGAGTTTGTTGTGTGGTTCTTCTTAGACCACGGCGCGTTTGGAACCCTCGTAGCCTTATTTTAAGTTGGAAAGTGTATTTACAAGGGTTCGATAAGTATGGTATCAAAATAGGCCGTCCTGCCACTTCCATTTGACGTACTCACTGACGTACTGATCACTGGTATTAATAAAAAGTGGAATACATGTATAATAAATAAATAAATAAATAAAAACAAATCTCAAATACATATATGTACATGATGTTGTTATATAATTAATTGACTTTATTATTTCTTATAAATCTTCTGTACTGTAACAGTTTATAATGAGTCGTCCGTCTCTAACTGATCGTATCGATCCTATCCATACTTACATTTTGATTAACTTAGTAAGTAAGATAATGAGATTTAATGTCTATTTTTAGTTAATATATAATGATTATAAAGCTTCAGATAATTCGAACATTGAACAGTGCATGTCACAAGAGGTCAGAAATCTCTTCAACAACAAATGGGTCGCGGTGAGGGTCATATTTATCGTACCTCTTGATGAAATTGTCAATATATGAAGTTAAAATATTTCCAATATTATAAATGGGCTAGAACTAGTTCTACATAATTTATAACTTGCTAAATTTCTGAATATTTATGTAATTTAAAAAACTTTATTTATTATTAAACAGCTTTAAAGTATACGTATATAAATTGAATACACACTTTACATCTATCTCGCTAATGGAAATAAAAAAATATAAATGTTTAAATGTAAGTAATATCTGTAATACATTTATTTAAAATCCTTAAGAATAGCTACTGGGATTCTTAGAGACAAAATAAATTTTACTCAAGCAACTTCATGGAAGGCCTTGAACGAACCATGAGAATGCTCTTTCTATTGATATCCTTTTAGACGTAAGGTAAAATGTATGAGAAAGTAGTAAAAATAACACTTTCCGGGATGTATTAGATAACATTAAACCGTTCCATAAATTGTTCCTTTTATTCCATATCCGTTGTATTCATTCTTTAATATGGAATCCTACGTTTTATTCGATAAATTTATATTTATTCGTATTATTTATATAATTCATTGAAAAATAGATCTTTAATGGTTTATTTATTAAGGAATAATAGCCAGTTTGAAAAAGTTTATTTTTAAAAGTGAAATTTTATTTCATTTTGTATTAAAACTTCAATTTTGAAGTTATCCTGTTATGTATACGAGATATCTGAGTGAAGAAATCAATAAAACATAATTCATTATTTTCACGAACGATCTTTGTTCGTTCTGTATTGTTTTCACTTTTCTCGGATGAATGGATGGATGTCTGTGGACAGGAATTTTTTTAGTTTATTTTCATATTTAATTATATTACAATTTTGTATTATTATTAATCACACTTTTTTGTATTTTTTTAGTAATTATAAATGAACATGTATTTAACATTTTCTTTGCTTCAATAAATAATAATCATTTTACTTAAAAATCAATTAGTTTTTTATTAACTTTTATAATTTCGTCAAAGTTCGTTCGAGAGATACCTTGGATATTTTGCATCTTCACTGGTTTATTAAAAAAACAAACATTAAAACATACAAACTTTCACATCATAGCGGACACGAGGAGTGTATGTCCAATATACTCGTATCTTAATCTAACTAAAGATAATTCAATGAAAGCTCATCTTATAGAGTCCACGTAGCTATCTCATTGATAATAAAAGATAGTACGCGTTTTTAAAAGCTTATACACACATGTGCTCTTTAAGTGGGAGCCTTAAGAAATTAAAAATAATGGATCAGAAATTCTTAATAATTTTTTATAAAGATCCATACGAGTATAGAAAAACCACAATACATATCGCTTAAAATAACATAAAAGATCTCAAAGATTTAGATATTTCTTCGCATAAAATGTTGGAGACATTTTGAAGGTCACCGCGATAGCATTCATGAATAATAATAATATACATTATCTTAATACTTTTAATGATAATCATTGGGAAGAATGTTTGTTATAATAATAAATGTATAATGTTTGCTTATCAATTTATATTTATTTAACTATTAAGTAAACCAGAAATATAAATGAAAGAAGCCTTTTTTTATTTACTTACATTTTTGTATGGACTTCCAGATATACTCAAAATCTCACAACATCCACAGAGCGGTTAAACTAGTCCCATAAATAGTGTTAAGTATCTTACTCTGTTGCTGTTGCTATTGCAGTACACTATACATGAGACGATTTATTATCTCTACAACAATAGATTATGTTACAGATTTTATGTACCTTGTATATAATTGGGTGATGTTGAGTTTACTATAGAGACTTTAGGTATTTACTATATATAGCTTAGTTACTTAGCTACGATTACTAAAATTTAAGTGTTGTCGTCTATTAAAAGTCTTATACGTATTTATACATGATAGCAATAAAAGTATAACATGAATGCAATCCTGCAAAAATTTATATCATCAGATATCAAAGTTATAACTTTCATAAATTTTTAGATAACCTGAAATAGGTAAGATTAAGTAAGAAACCGAATAAACTGACGTCTCTTACTATATCTCAAAGAGCCTTATTGATTTATATGAAGTATTGGGATACAATGACAAGTAAACACTAACTAGTAATATAATTATTCCTTATAACTTTCTATGTAACTGTAATATGAAAAAGCCTTATTATTTAGACTATACCTCTATATTTTTTATTTGACTTTCAACCTCCTTTTTTACTGTAAATCGTTCAGAGCACATGTATTAATAAAAAATCTACATGAAGAAAGTATGAGTATTTCAATCTTATACTTTACTTTGAGTAAGTAATTTTAAGAGTTAGAAGAACTTAAAGGAACTTAAGGAACAAGGATATAATATATACGTCTCTGTATCTCAGTGTTTGTCACTATCCGATCAGACTGACACGACCACTCTAACTCAAACAATGAACCCCGCTTTGGACATTGACGATTTAATTTTAGTTTAAAATTTACTATACAGGGTAATTATACAACTTATACTAAAACAATGACGTAACTGTAGACTAGAACTCACTCATAAGTGACTCAATATTTAATATTTTGTGTATATTTTAATATTTTCTCAATATTTAATATTTTGTGTATATTTTTTTTATTAAAAATCATCAAATTCAGTAATCAAATTTCAGTGTGTGGAAAGATAACTGCAAATAATAATAATACTTTCTATACATATCAAATAATTTTGTTGAAACACCGATTTTGTTACTACAATGAAAGAGAAATTTGAATGTTGTTTCTGTATTTTATATACCTGATTAGAAAAAAATAAATATATTAATAACATTAGTAATAGTAATATTTGTGAATACTAAATAAATATATTCTTAATAAATAATAATGAATATTGAAACTCAATAATAAATACATCATTGAGTAAACAAAAGCTGAGTGAAATTAAAAAACAATAAAAAAATATATGATAATATACATTTTTACTGCTGTAGAATGAAAAAAAAACAGAAATAAAACTCCAAAATTTCAAAAACAAATAAATCCAAGTCTTTATTTATGTGTTCTGACGCTGTTGTAAAATTGTATACGATGTAGTTTTACAACTCCACCCGATAAGGTCATATTTTAACGACGACATCTTAAAACATTTTGCAGTAAAAGCAAAGCCAATATCGTTTTTGATCTTAACCTCAATAAAATCGTTTATATTTATACATTAAACTTATTGTGTTCTTAAGAATATTTTTTGGTATTTGAAGTTAACCTACATAAAATATATAATAGTTATATTTTAAAATTATATTGTTAAGAAACTTATATACTTTTTTATTTTGTCAAAGTTTATGTTTTTATTAAAATATTAACTCTCCTTTGCTCAATAATTTTTAAATCTAATGAACCTAGTACTCTATATAAAATAACTATTTTAATCCCCATGTTCCGCAGGCCTTTTGTGGTCTTGTTAAGTATTTATATTTCTACTTTATTACACAATCCTTTTGATATGGATATTGTATATAATTCTTACCCTTCCTATTACTTGTATCTTACCATTTCTACATGAGTACAGAGTTCACAAGGATTATTATATTTATATTACACTTTAAGTTACTTCTACTTTAGGATTACTGTTTTTTTATATCTATTAAAATATGTTTATTTACTTTTGTTAATAACATTAGTATTTATTTTGACTATACTTTTTTCATCCGTTTCTATGTTTCTCTATCCATTTCCTTTATCTAATTTGTGTACATTTATTGGGATGATATTATTTCATTAATCTATTAATATATCTTGTTTGCTTAAATTTATATTATGTTATTGTTATTTTAAATGTTTCCCATTCTTGTTCTTCTCTTTTCTTATTGTATCATTTTCAATATAGTATTTCACAAGTACATGTCATTGTCTATGTATTTTATTGATTCTGTGTCTAAATTTGTTTCTAGATGTGTTTCTTCCTCTAATCCAGCTTATAGGTGCTTAGGACATTTCATCACCTCGTGTAGCACCGTTTTTTCTATTGAACCGTCAGGTACAAGCGGGACTAGTTTTGACTTTAAAGTGTCAGTATTGGCTAAATTCGACTTCAGTTATGATACCTTTTAAACAACAACAATATTTTAAACCTCAGTTGTTTTTTAAGTTATCATTAATAGACTGCCGCTAAAATAGAATTTTCAGCGAGGACGCAACTTTGTCAATGCTGTTGTTTTAATTTTTGTTGATATGGCTCTAACATCCTAGAAATATAAGAAGGCATTTAATGGTATTTTAGTATATTAAAAAAATCATGTAAATTATACCATTTATTGCTTTAAAGGAAGTGACTTTTTTATTATTAACTCTAAATAAGATAATCAATCAACGGTCGTATGAATTAAATAACTAGTTCGGGTTCTTAACAATAAAACTTTAATATTTAAAGTCTGTATTAAATCATTCTCATTAAAGCAGTTTGGACTGCTAAGTTTTAAGTGTTTTCAATATTTAAAAATTAATTTGCTTGTGAGCATAAAGTTGTATTTGTACATTGTAGGTAGGTTTTATTATAGTTATGTAAAATAGCCAAAGACGCAAAAGCAAGAAATCTACGTACAGCTTATAGACGCATCTGATCTTGCCCCATCGGTTGAAGAATAGCGCGATAACAGCTACCCATGACAAGAGCACAAATTCATTGGTTAGGGATAAACTGGCGATTGTTATTTCAGGTGTTGTTTTCGAAATGTTTCGTCGCAAAACTACTTCTGCTGGTGGACAATCAGTTACTTTACTCCGTTCTGTAACGAACAATACAAATATCACTACATACAGACCATTGGGTGATGTGCGTTGTGTGATTGTAGGTGATGACTGTCGGGTACTGAGTTCTGCATGGAGGAAATGAGACGAATATATGACTTACCCAGTAAAATTTCTGTTACCTCGATCTCTACATCATATTTTTGTTATATTATTTAAACTTGCTTACTTATCTCAGCTGTAGAAAGGTTGTATCTGAAATTATTTCGATAAGAAAATATATGAATGCATTTTTTATTTAATTAACTTTTTTTGGCTTTTTAATTTTATATATTTCAAAATAGACAGACTGTCCATCTGATAAGAAAATGAGGAGTATTGACTGCTACCCAAAAGAGTTACAGATGCTTGAAGTGTTAGGGGATTAGATTCTTTTAAAGGAGTAGGTAGGTAGGAAAAAGGAGGGGTAGCCTTGCCACTTGATAGCTCTTTAACTCATTGCGTATCGTAATAATATCAAATAAATAATCTTACTAAATCTTAAATATTAGAATTCTTTGTTCCATACGGTTGTCTTTTCAACTACCAGCACTTATTAATTATACAAGGCCACAAATAAGCAGGTAGTAATTGAATTCCATTGGAACAAATGTCCAATTAGTAATTAGTGTTCTGCCTACTGATTATCACAGCACGTGAGGCAGATTAAACGACTTCACGGTAGTGTCACTAATATGACTAATGAACTACTACGTGCAATCTGAACATAGACTAAATTAATTAAACTAAATGTGATGTTTGTTACTTTGATCATTCTGAGATTGTCATAAGTTTATTAGAATTTGGTAGTTTAGGATCTCTGTATTTTTTTACTATATAATATTTAATAAGTAACTGGTATAAAAGTATTTAAATTATAATATAGCTTTTTCTCATACTCTATTTGGACGGTTCCAAAGGACCGCAGTAAGAGAAGCTATGAATATTGTTATAACTTACTAGTAATCTAATTTATTTTATGTATTGACTATAGCCTAACATTGATAATAGATTTAGAATAGTATATTGCTAAATAAATATTTACTAATAAAGCAAATATTACTTTAAAAAAACAACATTCTAAAATGTTTTAAGTAATAGTTCAATATTCACTTAATTTTGTATTGTTTTAAGTCTGTCTGTTATATAACAGTGTAAAAGCACTTAGCAGTAAGGTACTAAAAAAAGAACCGACTTTAGATTAGTTAAATTAAAATACTATTACATTAGTTGGTTATTTAAGCAAAATTGACTAAGTTCAAGAAAAAATTGTTCACAAAGTAAGCAAAAATGTAAAATATTTCTCGTTGGCATCGAATTTAAAGACCTCTAAGGTCTAAGACGATCAAAGGAGAAACCTCATCACCATTATTAACAATGCAGCCTGAAATTACGAAGTACGGAACACAATTAAAACTTTATTAACAACTCCCAAAGAACTTCGTCACTCATTTATTACGCCTTAGTCTTTCAGAGATTGTTCACTCAACTTAATTTTTTATTTATTTCACACACACTAACATTTCACAATAAACCTTAGATAAATAATATTAATTAAGCCAATCAGTTACCGTACCCTTAATCAATCTTGATATTTGATTCCTTTGGAGGTAAGACATAATATTTATTAATTCTTCTATTTTTTTTTTATTTTTATTTTTTTAAATAAACTTTAAAACGATATTTTGAACACAAAACATACATTTTGGTACAACCTTGACTTAAAATAATTAAATTAATACTTCAAAAAGTCTGTACTCTAGTAATATAAATACTACTATTAATAAATTGGTATACATACGTACGTGTATTACGTCTATTTATATATCAGACTTAGTAAGCTAAGATGGCAACGAACTAATTACTAAGTTTAGAAGTTGTTATATCTTGGACCGTTACCGCTGTCTGATATCCTTTGATAAGAGATAACTTGGAGATAGGAGTGAAATTGTCTCCAGTAACTTATACAATTATAATACCAACAGTATCCACTATGACTATGAGAAAATATTTACACTAAATAAGAATCATAAAAACATTAAAGTTTTATGAAGTGTCTATAAAGGTACTTAAATTTTAACCTAATAGAGGTAGGAATATGAATATTATTATATCGACCTGACAAATGACATTATAAAAGTAAGTACGAATGTTCTATTCAATCAGAGATTCCCAAATTCGATCAAGATATTTTTTCTTCAAAAGAAACTGATTCGAAGTTATTATCCTTCGATAAGAGTTGTTATACAAATATTTGTTGTTAAACCACAGTTTTGTTGTTTATTAAAGTAATAAAATATAGTATTAAAGTATGTTTATCTATACAGGTCTATTAGTTTATGTTGTTTATTTGCGAAATATAAGAGAATTAGAAAAACGTTTTCTGCTTTGAAGTTTTCTGTATTTTTATTTGACTATACAAAGCCCTTTGGAACTTATTATTATATTAGGCGGGTGTGTAAGGGTTTTAATATTTTTTTTTACATTTATTCCTATATTTAATATACCTTTCAATTTCCCATAGATCGCTTCGAATCGATCGATCGATTCGATCGCTTCGCAAAAGATTAAAATTCTATATTTATTAATTATACTTTATACAAAATAAATATTTCGCTACTGTTTTTAGTTTTGATTGTTCTCAAATAAATAACTCGCACATGTACATTGTTTTCCTGTTAAAATAATTATATCATTATATATTTATTTATTTATTTATTTATTTACCTTCACGCCATATCCCTTGCGGGGTAACCAGAGACGACGGAGCGCCAAACGCTACGGTCTCTGCATACCTCTTTCGCTTCGGCCACAGACATCAACCTCTTCATACATGCCCACCGGGGGGTCCTCATGCTTCTTACGTGACCTTCCGCCAGTATCGTAGCTACTGTGTTTTCGAAGGTCACTCGAGGCCTCCCCCTGTCTCTCTTACCGCTCACTTTTCCCATATAAATCTTTTTTACCATACTTTCATCACTCATTCGTTCAACGTTCTCAAACCACCTGAGTACGTTCTTCTTCATTCTCACCGTGACATCTTCGCTAGTACCTGCCATTCTGTGGATCTCTTCATTGCGGATTCGATCAGCTAGACTGACTCCGCATATTCTGCGAAGAGATCGCATCTCCACAGCATATTATATTACATTAAATACTATCAAAATGATTTAACGTTAATTCTGTACATTCAGGTAATGTTCCAATATATATTATACCAATTCTTTTTAGTTAACATAATCATAATTATCTGACCATTCTTACTTTAATGTATTTGATATCTTCAACTCCATCACGTGAGTGATATCACATTATATATCTATTAGTTCAAGGTCGTCTGTGTGTGTGTGTGTCGGATCGATGATAATGGACGCTCGATACTTTAAATAACTTCTATTAGAAATAAAAATGTCAACCGAAGTAATAATTCTTAAAATACCAAGGTATACGTAAATAAAATCGATTTTATTCGAGGAATTGCTTTTAAAGTAGTAAGATAATTCGATTTATCTCTCACCTCTCAGAATATTATGACAGAGGACTGGAAGGTTGTCATTGCTTTGACGCTTCTGGATTAAGATATAATGAAATATTAAATTTTTTCGAGTCCTTGTTAATTATAAAGAATAATATTTCATTTTAAGGTTAATGATGATTTCTTTATTGGCATAAAGAAAATAGAATGGTAATTTATTACGAAAATAATACTGTTAAAAGAAGTATTATATTTTCATTTGAAATTAAATTCTGATTGTAACATACAACGGAGAATTTTCATTCCAATTATAAAGAGAAAAGCTCCAATCGCTTTCCAAAGTCACGCTTTTGTTCGTAGTCTGGAATATGAATATTTGTAAAACCTAGTTATAGTAAAAGCTTTTAAAAAAATCGAATGTTTAATACAAACCAATTAAAAACCGCTAAATATAAAATGGATTATGCTAGAACTAATTAAGACTTAATGTTTGTTCTTTATTTTCATAGGAATATATCACTATCCTTCTTCTTATCAGTTAAGGAGGCTGAAAGTGGCGACACAAATGGTAAAAATGACAGCTGACAAGAGGATTTTTTTCATATACTGCTGTATGACACACGTTTATTATATTCATCCATCATCATCAGTTTATTTTCGTGGAGACATTTGTCAATCAATAACACTGACACAGCGTTTATTATATTTATGTTTTAAAAATTAATTATTATACATAAAAGGATGTATTTAATTGTTGTTATGTTGTTAAATAATTATTGACAACGCATGTCTATCACGAAATATGGTTATAATATATATATATATATATATATATATATATATATATATATATATATATATATATATATATATATATATATATGTACTTATATATTTATATTATCTTCCCCAAAATAATAAAATGTTATGTGTGTTGACTATATGGTGTTTCTTAAAACACATTTAAGTAAGTAATATTAAAACAATTATAAACATAATGATTTGGCGATTTACTTACAAGACCATTCCAATCTAATAAATAAAACTGAATGGAGTCCTAACACCGAATAAGATTTCCCCAGCAATAAAAGTTTAACAGCCTCCCGAATAGAATCCCAACTAGATCATGATTATTACATTTTGTATCGTATGTAACAACTATATTTCATAATAGCTTTGCTCACTGCTATATGAGACTGAGAACAATTGTTAAAATTATATTTTTATAAATTTTAAACTTTTTCTTGTTTCTTTCCAATATATGACCATGATTTATTTAAATGTAAAAAACTATATTTTGATGATATAATCCTTGTATTAAAGTATAGATCTTTAATAATACGATATGAGTGGTAGAATCCAATTATAATTATTTTCAACATGTCTCATACCAAACTGATGTAATTTTCACACAGAAGAGAGGCGTGAATTGACTTATTATAAGTATGATCTCAAAACCAATCATTTTCTTATCTGTTTGATTCTGTTTATTTCTCAGTAGTTATTCATCTTATATAGTACGTGTCTATTGCTAAGGGACCTAGCGTCTTATAGTTTATACAAAAGAAAGTTATGCATCAGGCATTTTTAAAGTTAATAACTCACGACTCACGATAAATATTTATCTTTCTCTAAAGTTAATAAATTTAAGATATTTTGAGGAATGAAGATAATAAAACATTGAAGAAACCTTCTGTTCTTTCATTTGTTATCTTTATGTCCTCTCTTCGGCCCAATAAATCTCTATTAAAAAGGAATTCTATTCTCACATTATTCGAATCGAGTCTAATGGTAAAAGTAAAAGAGGTCATTTTCTATATGTTATAAGAACTTGAATAAAATAAAAAGAATAATATATATTACTTACCAAAATAAAAGAGTCGTTTTCAAACTCGACACAGGTGTCGTTGATACTCGGCAAGGAAACCGCGTCACTTATGTTTTATGGAAGGGATAAAAAGATTTGGAACAAGACATTTCTTGGAGAAATGTAATAAAATATGATAATAATAATAATAATAATATAATAATAGCCTTTATTTAACAATCTCACAAATGCGTAACTTAACCTATTACATACACATATTATTACATTTTTGGAAATAAATATCAAACACATTATATTATATATCTGACACCGGTACGTGAAGATTGTCTTGCTGTCCAGCATAGGCCTCCCCCAGAGTTTGCCACGAACTACGGTCCTGTGCTTGTCTTGGCCAAGCAACGCCCGCGATTTTTCTTATGTCGTCCTCCCATCTTCGATGTTGTCCCCCTCTCTTTCTTTTATTTTCTCTTGGACACCATTCTGTTACATCCCTTTACCATTTATCTTTGTTACTCCTAATCATATGGCCTGCCCATCTCCATTTAAGTCTTTTAATACAGTATGTAATATCAGTGATTTTAGTTTTACTTCTTATAGTTCCTAATTTTATTTTATCTTTAAGTTTTATTTTTAGTATATTTCGTTCCATACTGTGTTGGCAGGTTTTTAATTTGTGTATATTATAGTTATTAAGGCTCCATGTCTGGCAGCCATATGTCATTACTGGTAATATACATGAGTTGAACATTTTACTTTTAGCTTTTAATGGTACTTGAGGGTTTTTCATTATTTCTTTCAAAGACCAGAATCTTTTCCATGCCAAACTGATTCTGTTGTTTATTTCTTTGTTTGTGAAGTGCGTTGGAGATATTATTTGTCCTAGATAAGTGTATTCTTCTACATATTCTATTATATTGTCGTTAACTGTTATCGGTATTTCCTCGAAGTTTGTCATCACTTTTGTCTTTGCAGTGTTCATTGAGAGACCAACTCTGTTACTTTCATACAAAAGCTGCTTTAACATCTCTTGTAAGCTTTTTGGATTATCAGATATTAGTATTAGGTCATCTGCAAATCTTAAATGGTTCAATTTCACTCCATTGACATTTAACCCGAAATTACCCCAATCAATAAAATATGACATTTGTATAAATAGTATGAGTATGATAAAAGATTTATATTACATATAGTAGTAGATATATGGCAGCAGCTCCGTGTTTAAGAATATCAAATATTAGATTTTTAAAGTAATATTGAGTGATTAAAAAAATACCAAATAAGCAGACCTCTCTCAACAAAATTAACAAAAAAGTTAAATAATTGAAATCGCATCGAAATACTCAATTTTATAAAACTGTACAATCATATTTGGCTGATACTGAAATAATTTAAATGTATGTATATTTGCCCACTACATTACACTTGGCAGATAATATATTTGGCAGTGGACATTGTATGTGTGATAACTTGTCTGTATGACCATATATGACGGTACATGTAAATTTGAGCCTGTTACTAATAGTTATGGCTATGGTTAAATATGATACGTAGGTTAGGATTATCGACATTAGATACTGTACATAACATTAATTTTACAACTACTAAACCATACATACAGGTCAATAGGATACGACAAATTGTTACATCTATATAAAGCTTGACAAAGTGTCTAATTTCTCAACAACATCATATCTAAAACTTATCTTAAACCATATAAAAACTTTTAAAAATAAGTTTTTTTTAATAATTTTTATATAATGTAGAATGGCACAAAACGAAGAGGAATGTCATATTATTATTAAGATTATACAACTATTTATGAAGTTTAAATAAGGTTCGTGATACAGTCTGTTGTAATTCCTACAACGAGGTAGTATCAGGTAGAAAGAATATATCATTTCTTTATCATATCATAAAAAGTTGGTGTAATTCAAAATAAAACTAACATTTCATGAAAAAATCATTCAGTGAATTGTATTAATTGACTTAACACCGACTGTGTTTGAGTAAATAATGTGACTGTTTTAAAGAAATTATACAAGGCGTTTACTCAACGGCCGGTCGAATTTATAACTCATATTTTATGACAGAAACAGAAAAATACGGCATTAAGAATATTTCTTTATGAGCTAAACTCAATCTGAAATCTGGGAAAAATCTTCATATCCAGATTTTTTAATACATAATATATTTAAAAATGAAATAAACTAACAAATATTGTTTTTCAATTCGTTATCTCACTGTGTAGAAGAATTCTCATACAAGAACTCTTTGTATTATAAAAGGAAAAAAGAAAAATATAAAAATGTTGACAGGTTAAAAGCACGGGGGAGTGAAGATGTAACTCCGTGATTATGTTGAGATTTATTCCAGAAAGTCCCAAACCACCGCACCCTCAGATTACACATTTATTTCTTATTTTGTGTTACGTTCATTTTATAAAATAACATTATCTTATAAATCGTTATCACGTTATAAAAAGTCGCTTTAAGATTTCTTTTTGTCAAAAAAGTAATTCGGAATTCACTAGAGATCTTTTTATCCTTATACCAATTTTGTGATCAGCGTAGTATGTTTTTTCCTTATGCTCCTGTTACTCATCATCTCTGTTCATCTCATCTTATCTTTTCTTCGACCGTCCTCTACCAGTTAATCCTTCCAATACCATACCCAGCACTCTTTGGATTACATGCCTTTTATCTCTCCTCATAAAATTTAGTTGTTTCTATTATTTAACACCAAACTATAATAGTGATATTATTTAGTTATTATAGTAGAATATGTTCTTTATAAATATTAATAATATTAATTGTAAATCAGAATTTATAATAACAACAATGTATACGAAACAATTAACACAATATATTTTGGTGTTTTCTACAATTTTACATTTCTTTAATATAATATTACATTTCTTTTATAAATAACTTAAAATACACAAAAATATGTTCATTTTTCTCTTCGTCCCTTTCTGTTCTTATTATTCTGACAAACGAATCTCATTAAATATGAGAAATCCAATCTCTTCTCCGAAATATGTGAAGTAATATTACATATATATGTTATTATCTACAACTGTTCCAGTAATCCGTAAAATATTATTATGAAATATTTATGAAATACAATATCCAAGATTACATGTATATGTAATAAAATAGTAAAGAGGCTTAATCTGTAACTTTGAAAACCTGTTTTTTTTACTCAAAATATTGAGTAAAGGCGTTGTCATTATTTCATAAAACTCTTCATATAGGACAAGAAATATAATTATCTTTTATTTATAGTATCTATAGTAAACTCAATATGACCAATTGTGTACAAGGTATATCAAATTTGTAACATAATCTAATGTTATAGAGATAATAAATCGTCTCTTGTATAGTATACTGTGGTAGGTACAGTAACAGAGTAAGGTACCTAACATTATTTATAAGACTAGTTTAACCGCTCTGGATATCGTGAGATTTTGTGTATTAAGACTCTGGAAACTAGTATGAAAAATTAACAATGAAAATTGAAATACAATGAATGGCATTAGTTAAAATGATAATATTAATATATTACTATGATTATATAAATATGAGACGTATTTTCTTAATTAGTTAAAATTGTAAATTTTTCATTGTTTCTAAAATGATTTCTTAAAGGATTAAAGTACTCCTAATTTATTCCTTGCCTTCCTTCATCGCGCTTTCTTTTAAATCGGAGAAACATACTAATTCTAAATATCCTCCAATTTGAGTGGAATTTGAAAGTAAAATGCTAAAGACACCTGAAATATGTTCAATGATGATTTTAATATTTGAGTTTGAAGAAAATACTTTCTACGCTGACTGATCTTAAAAGGTCCTTAAGCACTTGTATGATTAATAAGATTATATTGTTATATTTTCAAATAAACTTTAAAGAAGGTTTCTATTGTGTAGAAGAGAGCGGAGTGCGGCTTATAAAGTAATAACTGAAGTAATGTACCGTGTCAAAGCACTCACGACTTGTGATGACAAATAGTCACAAAGTGTATTTCCTGCTGCTAAAAGTAGCCATGTCCCTTTAAGATAGGTAGGCATCTGTTGCAAAAATACATAAAATTATTTATTACATAGTTAAAGACACATTAAAACAAACTTTCACGTGAAATATATAAATATAGCAGCAGTAGTCGGATAAATATAAGAGAAATCATTGTGGATAAGAGGAGTCCTCTTCCAATATATCTTCATCTAACCACCGATAATTGTTAATTAAAGTTCAATTAACAAGAACAACGCTCTCTCATCTTTAATTATAATAATAAATGCATTTTTAAGTTTTATCTTACACACACTTTTTATCTTACACACGTGTCCTTTACATTTAACTCTAAGAAATTATTAAAAATGGTTGGTTCAGGCATTTTTAATACAAATAAAACTCGTTATTAAAGATCCTTTACTTTAATACAGTATTGCTTAAAGGATCAATATAATTGAAGAGCTAAGGAGTTTAGGTATTCGTTAATCTTCGAATAAAATGTTGGAAATACTTTGGAGGTAGCCAATTAACCTTGATAGCATTCATAAAATAACAATATACATTCTCTTTTTACTTTTAATGATAATAATTGAAGAGAATATTTATTATAATTCTCTTCTAAGTTACGTTATTAGTCGTCTATTGACTTGGCAACGAGATAATATGATATATATCTTTTATTATTACCATTTAACTTAACTATACACTCGATGAAGTTATGTATTTTATTACACCTCAATAAACTTAATTTTTACATGTCATAGTATTACAATGTTATTTTAATGTTCCAAATATAAAAGTAAAGTATACAAATTAAGAAACAACTCCAACTACACTTTTAGTATAATATTGTATTTCATCTTCAGTCGTAAACGATCAGTTTATTTCAACTCTAAAGAGAATTGCTGTAAGGTTTTATTGCAAAGATGACATCTTTCTGGCTTGGTCGTTATAATGTGAACTAATATTTTTAAGTAACATTTGTAAACCTATATCATATACAATGTTTAGAATATCACTGTGATAGGGTATAATAAAAAATAGTTTAAATAAAAGAATCCGAGAAAGTAAATACCATTAGTTCTTAATTATTAATTATTGTCTTTTTTACAATTACAATTATTTATAATGAATAAATCAATCATATATGTGTAAAATCTTATCTTAAACGAGCATCGCTTCACATCATACATGGGTGTGATGAAACAATATTAATTAAATTGAATTTATATAAACATATATTAAACATTATTTAATGTCAATGACCTTTAACGAAACGCTTTCTTAATACAAGTATTCTCCAAAGACTCGGTGTCAGATACTTCGCTGCAGTAAATCTCTAAACAGCTTATATTTTTAATGTCAGCAACATAGAATCATTGTAATATGTGCTACAGTAAATTGTGATTTATTCTCCTTCGTATACCAAAGGTAAGGAATTACATTTTAATATTTATAAGCATAAACACTATTAATCATTTAAAACAAAACATTTCTAAACTTTCTAACGATTGTTATAAATGTGAAAGTATTTATTTATTGTATTGTTACTCTCAGAAAGTTCCTAATAAAATTAGGGTTTTCTTGTTTGGTAGCCCTTCTAAGTGTCATATTAACTAGTTGAATATAATGATGTGTGTTTGACATAGGATAGTGCTATTATATCGTTTCATATTTATTCAAAAGTGATAAAGAATGTTCATATTCGGTTTTGATACACAAACACAGTTTTCCAAATCCTATAATATATTAAAAAATAAACTTTAATTATTTTGAGGTTTTGATTAATGAAGTTAATTTTTCAGGTTTCTAATTCATGCAGGTTGTGTAATGCGTAATTGTAAAGTGAATCTCAAAAGTATCTTAAAATACCTTTAAGGATCACATTTACCATAATCTCAATTAATGTTTGAGTAAACAGATATTCTCAGAGCATATTTGTTTTCGAACACCGGGTATATTATATAATATGGACGGCGAAAATAAACACGTAAAGATACAAATAAACAAGACTAAACGAAAGACTTTACATAAATAAAAAGACCAAAAAGCTCAACAGTAAAAACGATAAAACATATTATTAAAATAGATTTGAATCTCGCAAAAAATAACTTTGTAGTTAAGATTTGCTTTGAGATATTCTTGTGGAGTTGTAAATCATAACGTGACGTTCGTTCTCAAAGAAACAAACTTGTCACGGTGAGGTTGTATCTTCATAAAGAGGCCACATTTTTCTTTGTTATAAATTAAGGAAGGACAAAGAGAATTTTAATTTGAAATGATTCATATACTGAATGATTACAAAAATATTTTTCTATTAATAAATTATTCGTCTTGCATTGTTAAATAAATTTGGGAATAATGTATGTATGTAAAAATAAATAAATAGATCAACATAATACACGAAAATATAGTACTTAATAGTCATGATAAGTTGTCTTAGCCTATTTATTTCTTTTAAGAATCCACTTAAAATACTTAATGTTTAATTTATATATATATATATATATATATATATATATATATAAATTAAACATTAAGTATATATATATATATATATATATATATTGTATTGTTTATAAAATCTGCTCGATAATATTTTTTCCAAAACATATTAGTATTTTACTCTCTAGTGATATTTTTGAATTCCTTATTCTTAACAAATTCATTGGTCGAATACTCGTACTGCATGAGACTATGTTCGGTAAATTAAAATGATTTCATTTTTAGGTCTGTGGGTCATGATTCCGTGATCGTGATTTAGTGAAACATCGACGTTGCTTGACATGCGTTTATTCACACCTAATTACATTGAGCGATTGACTCCGGGACTGAGTGTGACTCAGTGTGGCGGTGTGTCTGTGTGTCAGTGTGGTGCGTTCATCGCACCTCACTTATATATTGCTTACTTGCACAATACAATCCCCTCCACATTGTTGATTTCCGATAGTGCATAATTATTGTGAGTGCACTAAACCTAGTCAGGTGACTCCTGTTCATTCAGTAAATAAGACCTCTTTAATGTAATTATCACTCAACCGTTTTTAAGTTTTATCTATTTTCGCAATGCTTATATTATATAGCTTATAAATTATATAGTATATAAAACTATATATAATGTTTAAAATGTTTGTAGCTATTAACAGGTTTAAAGATGTTACTTAAAACATATAAATGAGAAGATATAATATGTACCTTACTGGTGTCATTAAGCCTTTACTTAATGTAATCTGTCTTTTGACTTGTTTTATTCTAATAGACTGGTTAAGTCGTAGTAATTTAATACTAATAATTCGTTATTGACAATAACTCTACATACCTCAAAACACAACCAGCGCTGATCAACCCTATATCTAAATAATTTGCTCAAGAGCCGAACTCATAAATACGAAAACAATAACCCTAAGTATTTGCCCGACACGAACAGGAAGAAATTACGATTTACTGAAACAATTCTTATTGCGACTTACAATGACAGTGAGTATCAATCTTGTTTGTACTCAACAGTTTGTTGTGTCTATTATATTACGAGTAACTCATTCACTCTTCCAATAACTTTATAATATACTTACTAATAAGAGCTATTTAACATGAAACAAATAGAAATCTCTAGAAGTGTTAAATAATAAAGAACAAAGGTGTCATGTTACAAAACCTCTAAAGTTAAAAGCAGTTAAGCAACCTCTTTATGTGAGCCTTAAATAACTAAACAAGGATTTATGGAACAGAGTGAAATTGTATACGATGTAGTTTTACAACTCTAACCGATAAGATCATATTTTAACGACAAAATTTGAAAACATTTTGCAGTAAAAGTTAAGCCAATTTCCTTTTTGATCCTAACCTCAATACAATCGTTTATTTTTATACATTAGATTTAGTGTGTTTTAAGTACATTTGTTTTATATTTAAGTGTATTAAAAATTAAGTATTATCAAAGAAATCAATAAATTATAAAATATATGCTACAGTTTTTTCAACCAATTTTAAGTTTCTCTATCCATTTCCTTAATCTAATTTGTGTACATGTAGTGGGGTGATATTATTTCATTAAGCTGTTAATATATCTTGTTTGCTGAAATTTATATTATGTATTTTTATTTTAATTATTTCCTATTCTTGTTCTTCTCTTTTCTTATTCTTCTCTTTTTTCTAATTGTATCTTCTTCAATACAGTATTCCATAAGTATATATATTGTCAAAATATATTTTATTGATTCTGTGTTTAAATTTGTTTCCAGATCTATTTCTACTCCAATCCAGCTTTTAGGTGTTTACGACCTTCCAGCAGCTCGTGTATCACCAATTCTTCTGTTGACTCGTCAGTCACGAGCGGGACTAGTTTCACAATTAAATCTATGTAAGTACTAGCTAAATTCGCCTTCAGTTGTAACACTTGAACCATTGTCGGCTTCAGCACTTCGTTTGTCACCTTTCAGGCTTTTCTGATTGAGTTTCTCAAAATTGTATGTCATGAAGTCGAATAGTGAATAGTAGAATGTGGTTCGATACTGTATATTTCGTTAATATATTATGTAAAATATATTATGAATAATAAATATATATTTGTACAAATACACATAACTTTTGAACACTATGTTATTACTCTCATTTCATAACTTAATGTACAACAATATAAAATTATTTCATATTTAAAAAAAATACAGAAAAGTTTTCGAAACCAAAACATGCTTCCTAAGTAACTCGTGTAGATAATGAAAATAAGACAAATTAGTAATGAGGCCCTTTGTAAGATATTATATATATTATAATACTACCTACGAAGAAACAAACCAAGATTAAATTATAATTTATTAGTGAGACCCCTTTATAGGTGTCAAATGAGACAGGAGTATATTAAATATGAAGTTCAAACAACAACGAGATAGAGGAGCTTAATACAAAGAAGCTTTTTTAGCCTCTGTATTAAATAAAAAGATATATCATTACGATTGTTTTTTGTTACGATATATAAAAAGTTTACGATTCTAATATTCTTAAATTAATTCTATTTATATTATTAATATATATGTACATTTAAAATATTACACAACGTGTATGTTATCTCCCTCGTGTAGTATAATATCTCATGGTGTTCGAGCTCCGCTCCATCAGATACAGAGAGACACGATGTAATACAACTAGAGACATCGTTCACTCACTGCAGGGTACACTACTGATAACGTGACACAACTATGTGATAACGTGACACTTAACTATGTGATAACGTGATATGTTATTACTATTACTAAACACGTGCCTTTGTCTGAAAATATGACAAATGTAATTTTTGTATGTCTGTAAAAAATGGTAAATTATATTGTGAATTTATCTAAAAGTAGATATTTCTATTATATATATTTATTACCACACAGATATGATAAACCACATATTATATAATAGACGTGTAGCGAGAGCAAAAGACAGCGGGATATGTGTATATTTTAAATATATTGTTCACGGCAGTGCAGCTCACAGCGGGATTTTTGTTAACAACGGATCGTATGTTGTAGTTAATGTGAAATTAATGACACAACACAATGTTTTATACACATTGTATTTAATACATTTAATAAAATTATTTTACAATTAATTTATCCGCAAAATGCTTCACAAAAGAAGGTAAGTCTCCAACATTAATGAACGTCACTTAAAAATATTAAATAAATTTATTTAAATTTACTACAAAACGTAAACAAATCTTAATAAGAATTTATTCCTATGAACAGACACACACACAAACTTGCATTATGTAATTATAAAATTGAGGAGGTTAATTTTTTTTCATAACTAAATAAGTCATAAAAATTACTAAAGATTTGCGAAATCCGTACGCATCTGTACGTATCTCTACGTACCTCACACGAGTCATGTAAATCAGACAGATTAGTTCAGGAATTGAACACGATCTCAATACTAAATACAAGCCCAGAGTTAAAGTACATAGATACTGTTATATATTTTACTTTAAATAATCCAATGCTTAGATAAAATAGTTATTAAATCTGTATCTGACATGTTACTAAGTCGAGTCATTATCTGTAATTATTTGCCCACGGACTTTACCGCAAATAAACCGTGATTCAAAATTAAAACAAACATAAAACAACACACAAACAATACTTTGTCATTTAAAAACATTTACAACACAAGAGACATCATTTATGACTTAATATAAAAATAACGTCATCAAAAGCTAGTGGTTTATATTAGTTTCATATTCTCATAACTTACAGCTTGTAGTAGAACAGCTTACAACACATTAACATGTTAAATAACTTTAGAACTAATCACGGTCCAAGGGTTACTTACATCACATATTGATATTACAATATACACATATTACGTTACTCACTTGTATGTGTATGAAGTTAGAATATTCACAATATTATATGTGGCGGTAGAACTAGTTCCACATAATTCACAAGTATCTATGATTTTTAAGATTATATAATGAAATAAAGTATATTTATTAAAATACGAACTTATAGTATGTGTTAAAACAAACGATCTTGATAGATTTATATAAATCGAATACGCTCTTAACATCTTTATTTCGCTGAAAGAAATAAATATATATATGTTAAAATGTAACTTTTTTGTAATACATTTATTTAAAACTCTCTTAGGAAATCTAATGATCAGCGTAT
This sequence comes from Melinaea marsaeus rileyi, assembly GCA_918358865.1. Classification (NCBI taxonomy): domain Eukaryota; kingdom Metazoa; phylum Arthropoda; class Insecta; order Lepidoptera; family Nymphalidae; genus Melinaea; species Melinaea marsaeus. Next base: position 21,411,541 of record OU911093.1, on the reverse strand, counting down.
CATCTTAGAGACAAAATAAATTATTACTGAAGCAACTTTATGCAAATAGTTGAACGAACTCTGAAAATGCCTTTTCTATACGCTTCCTTTTAGACGTATGTCTCCTTTTTATTTATAAATTACTCTTCGCTACCTTTAAAGTTAAATAGTAACGAAATCTATATTTGTTTTTATTCTTTTTAAATTATAAAGTTCATTGTTTAATAGAATGTTAAAGATGTATTTATTAATAAATCACTAGCTATAAAAAAACTTTGTTCATGAAGCTTATATTGTAATGTTCATTTTACATGCAGACTTAAATTAATAGTTTAGGTTTTATAAATTCCTACCTACCTAGAGATATACCTACTCTGTTCATGCATCTTCATAAGCATTCTATCGTTATCCAATCGTATATTCAAGAAGCAACGGAGTTCTTCATGGTTTTTGTAATAATAATAACTTAATATAATAGTTGTATATATTTTTAATCATAACTATTTTTTAGGATTAACTCACAATATAAACTTATTCGAATATAATAGAAAGGCATTCAGAAATTTCATTTATTTTATCATCGTTGTTTTCCATTAACATTTTTTTGTGATTCTATATTTTTTTTTCATTGCACAGCATCTTAAACTTATTAATTTATTTACAGGGTAGCAAAGTTTTTGGAAATGGAATGTATATTTAGAGTTTGTAATGATAGAGAAGAGCCTAAAATGTGAGATAGGATGACAAAGATTTTAGTTTTTACATGCAGTAAAGCTTAATGTTTAATTACAAAAGTTATTCTGAATATAAACTGAAACAGGTAATTGAAGTCGAAAAAATAACTGTTGCTATCGATACTGTAGATATCCATAGAGATGAAATAATGGAAACTATCCTCCATAGTCGGAAACAGCCACGTTAGAGAGATGCTCGGTGCTAGATAACTATTAACATAAATGAAATTATTTTTTTGGAGTATGATTCGTATTAAGTAAAAAATGTTACGTCTGATTAGGCAGATTGTATAAGAGTTATGTAACACTCAAAGATTTTTCGTAAGTTATTAATATGAAGTCTGTTATTTTTCCTATCGTTCTATAATGTAACATAATTATTGAACACTTCTGAATTTTACAACAGTCAATAATAATAGTTAAACATTCTATTTAACAACTTATTTAATTAAGGTTACAATATACAACTTGGGACACATCACGAATCGTAAAACTAATTCCGTAGTGGTGTAATGAATATTCAGTGTAATGCGGTTTGGACCAAGTCGAACCCTATTACGGTTTTACCTTTACTTTGGCGAAAACTGAACACAATAAAGGTGGTTCGATGAATGAACGATTGTTTGTTGAGATTAATTAGTATTACTTGATAAGGAAGTGAAATTAATTACAATGACAACTGAAGTTAGTGTTCGCTATTATTAAAATTTTTGTAGAAAATTATTAGCTAGAAATCAAATTTTTAAACTAAAATTTTATTGCCTTTTTAATTTTATATATTAGCAAACGAACAGTTTTTCCATTTAATGGTAAGTAGTGAAATGAGGTACTGCATGCTACCCAAAAAAAATTATACATGCGTTATCACCCTTGATGTGTGAGGGGATTATAAGAGAGTAGGTAGGTGAGAAAAAGATGGGCTTGGAAAGCCTCATTGAACGTACCATACTTGTATCATAGCGATAATTACGTTAGAAGGCAAATGAAATGAGTCACATAATTACAGTTTTAGTACATGACTATACAGTACAGCGTTATAATATAATATTTATATAAATATATCTGATACAATCAAATTGCAGAAATATTAAGTAACTATAACTTAACACTAACAAAACAAAACAATATCAAAATATTAATTAATGAAGTTTTCAAAAGTCGCGAAGTATCAAATACAATTAAAAGTTTATAAAGAACTGAACTTTCAGTTACAGGTATAGGTACAGGTTATGGCAGATACTAGCGAAGATGTCACGGTGAGAATGATGAACATGCTCAGGTGGTTTGGATACGTCGAACGAATGAGTGATGAAAGAATGGTAAAAAAGATTTATAAAGGAAAAGTGAGCGGTAATAGAGACAGGGGGAAGCCTCGAGTGATTATTGTTGCTGTCTTTTAAATAATGCATTTTACTAATGATTCAATTAAGTATAAAGTAGTGTATTTTCAGATATTACGACTACTATTAAAAGTAACTTGATATTTTTGTTTGGATTTATTAATTTTTTTTTAATCAGTCTACTTAAATTTGAATACAAGCATTATTTTCAATACCCTTTTGACTTCATATATATTAATAGAAACAAGAAAACATTTCCCTCTAAATTGTATAATATTATTATTTTTGAACACATATTTAGGAAATTATTAAATTACAAATAATCTTATTTTATATTAGAATTTGTATCAACAGATATATATAAATATTAAATTTATTCTTTGTTCTATACGGTTGTCTTTTCAACTAACAACACTCATTAATTAACAAGACTACAAGTAGGCAGGTAGTAATTAAATTTCATTGGACCAAATGTCCAATTTGTAATTAGTGTTCTGTCTACTGATTATCACAGCACGTGAGGCAGACCATACTACTTTACGGTAGTGTCACCAATCATGACTAATGAACTACTACATGCAATCTGAACATAGACTAAATAAATTAAAATAAATGTGATGTTTTTTACACTGATCATTCTGAGATTGTCATAGGTAAAGTTTATTAGATTTTGATGGTTTAGGATCTCCGTCATTTATTATACTATATAATATTTTAAAAGTAACGGGTTATAAAAGTATTTAAGCTATAATATAGCTCTTTTTCTGACTCTAGTTGGACGGTTCCGAAGGTCCAGAGCTATTCTATTTTATTTAATATATTAACTATATCGTCACATTCATAACCGCTTTAGAATATTATATTGCTAAATAAATATTTACTAATAAAGCTAAAAATATTTTAAAAAACATAACATTCTAAAATGTTTTACGTAATGGTTCAATATTCACTTAATATTGTATTGTTTAAGGTTTTAAGTCTGTCTATTATATAATAGTGTAAAAGAAGTTAAATATTACTGCTACTTATAGATAAACTAAAAAAGCCCTTAGAACTAAGTTAATAAAAAAAGAACCGACTTAAACTATTTTAATTAAAATACCATTAAATTAGTTCGTTATTTAAGTGATGTTGACTAAGTTCAAGAAAAATTGTTAACAAAGTATGCACAAATGTAATATATTTCTCTTTGGCAGCAAATAACAAAACTAAGGACTAAGACGATCAAAGGAGAAGCCTCATCACCATTATTAACAACGCAGCCTGAAATTATGAAGTATGGAACACAATTAAAACTTTATTAAAAACTCTCAAAGAACTTCGTCACTCATTTATTATGTCTTAGTCTTTCAGAGATTGTTCACTCAATTTTACTTTTTATTTATTTCACACGCACTAGCATTTCATAATGAACCTTAGATAAATAAGATTAATTAAGCTAATCAATTACCGTATTCTTAATCAAACTTGATAATTGCGTCCTTTTAGGTTAATTCTTGTAATAATTATTAATTATTCGAAAAAATTTGCTGTATTATAGATGATTTGCTGGAAAATTTTAAAGATATTTCGAACACAAAACATACATTTTGATGCAAACGTATAATAAAACAAATATTTGGTAACTAAAGGGTGAGATTTCATTAATTATAACTACACTAATAGTATATTTTATATTTAAATTATGTGATTATATTACATTAACATATTATCATGCTTTTATGAAGTTATTTAATAATTCATTTAGAAATTTTATTATACATAAAATATTACTAATTCCGTACGTAATATTAATAAATGAAATTAACACATAAAAAGTATTTTCTCTAATAATAAGTATATTACAGTTAAAATATTGGTTACATGTACGTCAATTTATATATCAGACTTAGCTAAGAACGCGATGAACTAATTACTAAGTTTGGAAGTTTTTGTATCTTGGTACGTTCCCGCTGTAACCCTCTGATAAGAGATAACTTGGAGATAGTCGCAAAATGGTCTCCAGTAAGTTTAAATGTTATAATATTAACAATGTCTACTATAAGCAATATAGTTCATAAATTGTCTTAAAAATAATTTAAGCAATTTCTTGCTATGTAAGTAAATATTTACACTAAATAAGAATCATAAAAAGATTAGCACTTTTATGAAGTATCTATAAAGGTTCTTATATTTTAACCTAATAGAGGTAGAAATATGAACATTATTATTTTGATGTGACAAATGACATTATAAAAGTAAGAATAAAATATTCTTTTCAATCAGAGATTTCCGAATTCGATCAAGATATGTTTTCTTCAAAAGAAACTGATTCGAAGTTATGATCCTTTGAAAAGAGTTCTTATACAAAAGTTGTTAACTCACAGTTTTGTTGTTTATTGAAGTAATAAAATAGAGTATTATACATAGTATGTATATCATCCTTACTATATAATAATGAGCTAATTGACTCTGTATGCACGCGCATCACTTATCACCCACAAATCACACAATAATGTGTAATACATCAAAAAAAAAGCTATTGAATCAGGCTACAAAATAGGGTAGGTGCCAACCTCATACGTGACCCTTCCTGGCCCGAAGGGCCGGGAAGTTCCCTTGTCCAGGTCTATTAGTTTATGTAGTTTATTTGGCAAAATAAAATTATATTTTCTGCTTTGAAGTTTTCTATATATTTTTGGACTAGACAAATCCTTTCAGAACTTATTAATAGATTAGGCGAGTGTGTGAGCATTTTAATTATATTTTCATGAACGAAAATATAATTAAAAATTCGTTCTGTATTGTTTTCACTTTTCTCGGATGTATGTATGGATGTCTGTGGACAGGGAAAATTAACATTACTGTCGAGAGATGGCACTGTATTTAATTTACTGATTTAGTTTATTTTCATATTTAATTATATTACTATTTTGTATTATTATTAATCAAATTTTTTTGTAATTATTAATAAACATGTATTTAATTAACATTTTCTTTTCTTCAATAAATAATATACATTTTACTTAAAAATAAAAAAAAAAAACATTACTGTCGAGACATGGCGCTGTTTATAATTTACTGATTTAGTTTATCTTCATGTTTAATTATATTACTATTTTGTATTATTTTTAATCATATTTTTTTTTGTAATTCTTTAGTAATTATAAATAAACATGTATTTAACATATTCTTTTGTTCAATAAATAATAATCATTTTACTTAAAAATCAATTGTCGTCTGTGTGTCGGGTCGATGGAAATGGACGCTCGATACTTTAAATAGCTACTCGTACTATTAGAAATAAAAATGTGAACTGAAGTAATAATTCTTAAAATACCAACGAATACGTAAATAAAATCGATTTTTGTTCGAGTAATTGCTTTTTTAAAATAGTAAGATAATTCGATTTATCTGTCACTTCTATTAATATTATGACAGAGGACTGGAAAGTTGTCATTGCTTTGACGCTTCTGGATTAATATATAATGAAATTTAAAATTTTATCGAGTCCTTGTTAATCATAAAGAATAAAATATCTTTTATTTGTGTTCGGATTTTAAAGTTGATGATGATTTCTTTTTTGGCATAAAGAATATTGAATGGTAATTTGTAACGAAAATAATGCTGTAAAAAGAAATATTATATTTTCATTTATAAAATAAATCTGATTGAAACATACAACGGAGAATTTTCATTCCAATTACAAAGAGAAAAGCTCCAATCGCTCTTCAAAGTCACGCGTTTATTCATAGATCTGAATTATGAATAGGTATTTGTAAAAGCAGGTAATAGTAAAAGCATTTTAAAATATAGAATATTTAATACAAACCAATTGGAAACCACTATATATAAAACGGATTATGATAGATCTAATTAAGGCTTAATGTTTGTTCTTAATTTCCATTTCCATAGGATTATACCATTGTCCTTCTCCTCTTACTGTATGAGTAAAGAAAGTTGAAAGTGCCGACACAAATGGCAAAAATGACAGCTGACAATAGAATGACAAATAAGTATTTTTTTCTCATAGTGCTATATGACACATGTTTATTGTATTCATCCATCATCAACAGTATAATTTCGTGGAGACATTTGTCAATCAATAACACTGACACAGCGTTTATTATATTTATGTTTTGAAAATTAATCATTATATATAAGAGGGTGTATTCAATTAGGGTTATGTTGTTTAATAATTAATGACAACGCGTGTCTGTCACGAAATGTTGATATTACATACATTAGCTTGAATGATAAATTAAAATAAATTATATTAGTTTCAGGTTTATGAATAGTATTTTTTATATTATAAATACAAAAAGTTTGATTTCTTGTATGTTCATTTGTTACAAATAGGTAAAAAAAAAATCAGAACTAAAAATACTCATTTATCTTTAGAAAACTATTAGCGAATAAATCTTAAAGATGTCAGATGTCAGTAAAATTACAATAAAACTAGAAATCTACATACAATATAATACTTTCGATTTTATTTAACTTATTATTATAGATAGCTTATTATTGAAGAACAAACAGAAAAAGTCACCAACCACAGCTAGTAAAGTATAAACTCAATGAAATCTGAAACATGTGGCTTTATGTCAATATTATATGGAGGGTTTAAAAAAGTATATTTTTGTATATATTGGGCTTGAAGGCTTGATGATGATGATGATTAATTTTATTACATTTAATACTTACCGACTAGTCATCTCGCTCTTTTGTTTTTTAAAACGTTGTGCAGTTCTCTTAGCAATAATACATACAGGTTCTTTTCTCCTCATCCATTATTCTGCTGAGAAGAACTATAGTAGCAACAACATTAACAATCGATAAAATAAATATTTTTTACTATTACGTATAATAATAAAATAAAAAAATACCACGTATTTATAGAACATAATAATCCAATCAATACATCTGATGCAATATTTTATACAGTAGCAGCTGGCTACTATTATTTTCTAGCTAACCTTTATCTACATAAAACTAAAGTGGACTTCAAATATATAAAATACTTTTGAATATTCCTAATATTATGTTTCAAATCCATTGAGGACATTAATATTGAAATATTAATTAGTTGATCGCGTGACAATGCTACAGCGCGTTGGTAACACTCGTTCTTTATAAAAGTTTGTCTAGACAGCGTTCACTTTGTTCATGGCTTATAAGTGATAAAGGACTAACGATTCACGAGATTAAATATAAACTGTACATTCAAGGAAATCTGAGAGTATTTTTTTATTTGAATTGTTATTATTATTTTAAACTGTGTAAAGTAACATTCAATTGAAATTCTTAGTAGTTATACTGAAAGTTTTCTTATTATTATTTTTATACATTAGTTAGATTCTAATAACAAATCAATTTTTCCAAATTTCTCTGGAGTTTGAAAATTTATCGAAATATAATATTTTAGCTCAATTCAGTATTCACAGACAAAGCATGGCTGTATCATTGCGGGAAAGATGCCAATAAGCCATCGTATTTAATATTTTCTTAAAAAAGCTTTTCTCCCTTTTCCTCATGATACATTGCAACCATGTCAAAATCCGGTCGCCAATTAAAAATATAAGTCTTTTTTAAACAAAAAAAAATATTTCCCAATGCTCAGAGGTCATCGTCGAAAATGGCATCTTTAAGGTAAGTTGCATTACATCTTAAATTAAATTATGAATTTTGAATAAAAGCAAGAGAAATCAAAGAAGTTACTGAATATATATATATATATATATATATATATATATATATATATATATATATTTCATATATATATATATTTCATCTTTACCAAACATTAAAGTATTATGTATAGTTATTAATTAAGTATAAGGTGTTCTTTTAAAAAACATTTTAAAAAAGAAAATTTTAAACATTTATGAACCTTAAAAATTTAGCGATGTACTTACAGGACCATTTCAACCTTATAAATAAAACCGAATGGAGTCCCAAACACCGCATAAAATTTCCCAAGCAATAAAAACTTAACAGCCTCCCGAATAGAATCCCAACTAGATCATGATTATTACATTATATGAGTGTTGTATGTAATAACTATATTTCATGATAGCCTTGCTCACTGCTATATGAGACTAATAAAACAGTTGTTAAAACTATATTTCTATGAGTTTTAAACCTTATCGCTACTTATGATTAAGTTTTAAGAGGCGCGAATTGACTTATTATAAGTATGATCTCAAAAAAAAATCATTTTCTTATCTGTTTGATCCTGTTTATTTCTCAGTAGTTATTTACCTTATATAGTTCGTGTCTATTGTTAAGGGACCTAGCGTCTTCTAGATTGTACAAAACAAAGTTATGCATCAGGCATTTTCATAGTTAATAACTAATAATAATAATAATTCACTACGATAAAGATTTATTTGATATATCTCTAAAGTTAATCAATTTGAAATATTTTGAAAGAAGATAATAAAACATCGAAGAAACCTTCTGTTCTTTCATTTGTTATCTTTATGTCCTCTCTTCGGTCCAATAAATCTCTATTAAAAAGAAATTCTATTCTCACATTATACGAATCGAGTCTAATGGTGCTATAAAAGAGGTCATTTTCTATATGATATAAGAACTTCAATAAAATAAGATGAATAATACATATTACTTACTAAAATAAAAGAGTCGTTTTCAAACTCGACACAGGTGTCGTTGACACTCGCTAAGGAAACCGCGTCACTTATGTTTTATGGAAGTGATAAAAAGATTTGGAACAAGACATTACCTGGACAAGTGTAATAAAATATTACATTCGTAGAAATAGTATAAGTAGGATGGGACATTTATATTTCATATAGTAGTAGATATATGGCAGTAGTCCGATATTTAAGGATATCTATCATTTTTTTATAATATTAAGTTATTAAAAAAATAATAAAAAATAAGCATGATTTAAAACTTCGATCACTCTCTGTCTGACTACAAACGGAGCCACCGCGTTGATGAATTTAACATTCTATATATTATTGTCTTTTTAAGGAAGAACTTGATATCCTGATACGATCTTGATGTGGTTCTAATGTATTGTACCTTTATTAACAAAATTAAAATAATTGAAATCACATCAAAATACTCAATTTTATAAAACCGAACAATCGAAGTTGGCTAATACTGATGAGGAAATAATTTAAACATGTATTTGCCCACTACATTACACTTTGCAGATAATACATTTGGCAGTAGACATTGTATGTGTGATAACTTGTCTGTATTACCAACGGTACATATAAATTTGAGCCTGTTGCAAATAGTTATGGTTATGGTTAAATATGATACATAGGTTAGGAATATGGACATTACAACTACCGACCTACAGGTCAATAGGATACGACAAATTGTTACATCTATTTAAAGCACGACAAAGTATCTAATAATGTCTCAACAACAACATATTTTAAACTTAACTTATTCCAGATAAAAATTGTTAAACATAAGTTTTTTAATAAATGAATTTTAATATAGCGTGGAATAACACATACCGAAGATTGATTTCATATTATTATCAAGATAATACAACTGTCTATTACTAATATCTTATTTAAAGTTACATAAAAAGTTTAAATAAGGTTCGTGATAGTCTGTTGTATTTCCTACAACGAGGTAGTATCAGTAAAGAAAATATTTCATTTCTTTTATAAATCATATGAAATGTAATATGTCTGAATGTGAAATATAATACAAATTCAAGATATATTAATAAGGACAGTAATACACTTACAGAAACATAGAATAATAGAAACCCAAATACAAATATATTTTAATAAGTTTGTATATAAAATTTACTTATAACAAATCCCGTGGATCCTTAATTTTTTAAGTTATATGTCTTGATCAGTTGATTAAATACCTACTTTAATTAAGAACACAATTCACTCACATCAGATTACCTATTATTAGATTATAATATAAATCTCAGATTTTTAAAAATTGTTGAACATAATACTTTCAATAATGATATGCTTTCAACTCACAAACTCTCTCGGTGCAGAAATAAAGCAAACAATTTCACATTTATAATATAAGACAGAACTATTATACAATATGTTAGTTTCCCTTATATTAGTTACAAGTAAATAAACATTACCCTAATCCTATAATCAAAGACGATTAAATCACAATTTACGGGAGCAAATCTTACAGTGATTCCATTCTGCTGACATTATACTGTAAGCCGCTTAGAGATTTACTGCAGCGGAGTATTTGACACCAAAGTGATCCTTACATCTTGAGAGAATACTATGTTTATTAAAGCGTCTTAATAATAGACGTTAATATTAAACTTATCTAAATACAATCTTTTATGATGTTTGGCTGGACGGAAATATTATGAAATATACTTTAAAGTTACAAGGAATTTAAAGAAAGAAATATTAAATAACTAATCAAAACAATAATTTAAAAATGAAATAAACTAACAGATATTGTTTTCAGTTAGTTATCTCACTGTGTAAATGAATTCTTAAACAAGAACTCTTTATATTATGAAGTAAAAAAGAACATATAAATAGGTTGACAGGTTAAAAGCACGGGGGAGTAAAGATGTAACTCCGTGATTACGTTGAGATTTATTGCAGATGTTCCAAATTACCGCATGCTGAAATTACACATTTATTTTTTATTTTGTGTCACGTGCAGTTTATTAAATAACATTATCTTAAAAATCTTTAGCTCGAGAAATAAATATATAAAAACGGTTTAAGATTATTATTTTTTAAGTAATTCGAAATACACTAGTGATCTTCTTGTCCTTATTCCAATTATCGGATCGGCGCAACATATTTTCTCATTCCATATGCTCCTGTTACTCGTCATCTCTGTACATACATCATCGTTTTTCACGCAATCCATTCATCTTTTCTTCGGCCGTCCCCCACTTTCATACCTAGCACTCTTTTGATTATTTGCCTTTCATCTCTCCTCATATCATGCCCATACCATGACAGACGGCTACCTTTAATTTTTTTTATCACTGGCGCTACTCCCAAGTTTCGCGTAATATACTTATTTCTTATCCTATCCTTTCTTGTCACCCCACACATCGATCTTAACATTCGGATTTCCGTTACATGCAAACGCTGTTCATGTATCACCTTCACACATCGCCCAGCATTCAGCTCCATAAAAACACTCAAATTTTAAATTCAACAAAAAATATTCCAGTTCCTATACCGATTTGATGATTATATTTAACCCTTTATAACTAATCACTCGTCGAGGCGACGACGTGCCACTTGACGAAATTCGAAATCACCTACTTCGCTCCGTCCCCTGACCTTGACTCTTTCATTACCTTCCTAATTTGAGTAAACAGTGCATCCCGTGACACTATTGGGTCCAGGCGCATCATAGGACGTGCTCTGTGACCTTTTCGTCGTCCGCTGGACGAAGGTTTAGTAATAACAACAACTTTATTGTTACGGTACGTACATTAATAAATTCTTATATTTATTGTTTTACATATTGTAGATCTGCTTTTTATCGATAAATGTAGAATAGTATTTATTACATTTCTAATTTAATTTATTGGATTGATTTAAATAGAAAGTTTAATGCAAAATTTAGTACTAAGTAAATTTTTGGTTCGGTTTAGATACACGGTACGGAGAAATGTAGAGATGTTTTCACTTTTTTATATTTGTTTTAGATGGATTTGAGGAATCAAGAGGATCAGATTTGTCATTGGCTGGAGTCAGCATCAGAAAGCGAATCGACGGAGAGATCTGACAGCTGAACATCGGAAACGGACGATATTTTAGAGAAATATATTAGTTTCATTTAAAGCCAAATCCAACGAAGTTTTTATTTTAGTTTGTATTTTTATTGTCAACTATTCATGATCAACCTATTATTAATGAAACGACATGAAAACCAGAAATAAAACATTTTTATAATGTTTTATTTCTGGTTTTCACAAAAGGTTCAGTGGACACTGTCGATCAAATGTGTGCAAATATAAGCTCTAACCGGGAAACCAAGAGATGGCCGGTGTGTAACTTTTATAACATTCTCAATATATGTTCTACTAATTCTTACGCTATTCATGTTTGTAACAACATAAGAAATAAGAAAAAGCCAATGACTGGGGGCGATTTTGTAATGAAGTTAGGAGAACAGCTAATGGAACCCTGGCTTCGGCAACGATAACAGACCGTGAGTTTGAGGCGTAATATAAGGGTCATGATTGAGGATATTCTTGGCGAATCTTCAACAATAGAAGCTCCTGTTCCTTCTACGTCAAACGCGCGTAAAATTTGCTACCTATGTCCATCAAAGGCCCGGAGAATGACCAAGCAGCGTTGCACCAGATGTAGAAAAGCTATTTGTGGTCCACAAAATGTTAGTATGTGTGGTCACTGTGTAAATTGATATTACAACATTAATTAGTACTTAATTTGTTCATTATAATCCTTACTTTTGTGCGATGAAACAAGTTCCTATCTTAATTAAATATTTTTTATTATATTCATTGTTTTATTCCGTAGTCCGTTGGACGAAGGTGTAGTAATAATGTAACAATGAAAACAGTTTAGTTATCTAGGGTTAAAAAAGTTATGGGTTTTTCTCAAAATCGAATTATGTCGTCAGCATATTATAGATTATGTAGACTGTTCTCTTAAACTTTTAATCCTTTGTTAATAAGGCTTATTCATTATACTTTGTAGTACTGATACCAACAGTTTTGAAGACAATAGAGCAGTCTGTCTGACGTCTCAGCGAATTGAAAATATGCCAAAACCTCAGCTCAAAGTTTCGGATAATTTTATTATCTCTGTTTGTTTATTTTATTTCATAATTCTTCACCAGTGACGGGTCTCAGGCCAAGCGCGAGTTCCCATTTCTTAATCTCAAAATTTTACTTATCTTTTATATTTCATCTGGTTATGCTGAACTCAATAAATATCAAAAGGAGCTGAAATATTTGACTATTAGGTATTGATAACATTTCAACGGAGGTCATTAAAGACTACCAATTATTCATACAACGGTCACATTAAATTATAAAATAAAACCTCACTAAACAAAAGCACCTTAAGTGACAAGTAAACTCAAACAAACAGATCCCTACTTAGTCAAAGGGTCTCAGAAGATGACAACGCTTACAGTGAAGATATTTTAAGTGCAAGATTATAAATTATTATCATTGTTAACAGCAATAACACTTTTTATCGCATAATGTATTATAATATTAAATATGGCATTTAATAATGTTATTATTTATGGTAATATACAAGATCTTAATAGTATAGACTTTTTATAAACCTTTCATCTTCCGTTACTGTTACAAAATATCATTACTCACTTGTGTATTATATTATTTACTATAATTAAATAAGTATAATCTTATATAATCTGAAGTTATAATGTTAGGTTGAAATTAAACCGTCCATGTTCAAAGCGAGGTCCATTGTTTGTGTTGGAGAGTGCCTGTGTCGGTCTCATCTGGTAAACACGGAGACACACGGAGGTATAGAATGATAAACTTCTATTATAATATAAATATATGAAGAGTGTATTATCTTTTTCACAAATGTTGTACACTCAAAATAATAATAATATTATGTTAATATTTGAAGAAAATAAGTAAGAAATCAAATATTTCTTACACCTAACTATTATTTCTGTAATATTTAATAACGAGGTAAAGATACGAATTATACTTTGTAGTTTTATAAGTTATCAAAAAAACCTAGTATTAAGATCATTTTCAAGTAATGATTCGATTTGAATATACGACACGGAAAAAGTCACAAGAGCTGTCTCGCCTTTAAAAGAGTAGCGTCAGAGTATACTCTATAATTCTGTTGGAATTTGTCAAACTAAGTTATAAAATTGATTTTTTGTTACTTACAAAGAAATACAAAGTTTAACTATGTTTTATTCAAAAGAAATTGGTTATTGCTATGTATTTATTTACTTAGGTTTCATTTGGCAAATATATATATAACTTCTACAATTAAAAAAAAATATTTTTAAAGTTATTTGGTGTCGAACCATTTAAATGTATGTCCTTGAAGATAAATAATAAATAGAATATTTACAAATAATTTACATAAACATTAGAGAGGATTATTTGAATTCATCCTAAAATAGAACATTCAGCACCAATATACACTCGAGTTAATTTATCTAAAGGATTCATGACATAACGTGACCTAATGTTATGTTGTATCATATGTGTATACAGATGTTAATTTATAGCAAGATTTTCTATTTAATGGATATGTCAGTTTTGTCACTTTCTGATCAATCTGTCAAAAGCACTCTGTATGAAAAATGGACACTTTGAACGTGGATGCTGGTTTGAGATTTACATTGTAGGTTTAGGTGAGCGTGGGTGTGTTTACAGAAGCTGTGTGAAACAATGTCGCTTTGTCATAACTCAACTCAAAATTGTTAAAATATACACTCGACTTTGTTTCTATGTTTTAGCTTTTATCAACCACTGATCTTAACTTCTTATTTCTAAAATCAAACGATTATAATTCTTAGTAAAGTCTTATAATAATAACTAGTATTTAGTTTTGTATTATGTCTATATATTTTTAGAGTTAACACTTACGTTTATAATATTGATTTATTAAAAAACAACAAATAAATAAACCTAACATAACCAATACCTTTTGTTAACAAATCCATACTATTGATACTATGATTTATTATTTTATTGTCAGTACACAGACAATGTTTCAAAATAAAGAATTTCTTTACAATACGTCCATTCAACCAAAATCTTCGACCAACCGTAAAATTAAGTTATGGAAACAATATTATCTTTAATCTTATTCTTTATTAAGTACTTATCAGATTTTATTGAAACAGTACTTTTACTGGATCGTTGAAATACTGTGGAGTGTGTATTAAAGAACTTCTAACAATAATTTTGTTAAAATAATGATATTACTTTACCATGAGATGATTATTTGGCAGCACTCTACTCTTTGTTTTATCTATTGAAGTAAAAATGTGTTTTTACTATCAATAAAAACAGTCGGTGCTGACTTGCTAACAGCGACTGCTTCACGATAAAGTTATAATTTAAATATCAATTAAAAAACAGTGTTAAAGTATCATTACAAAGAAATTGAAATAGTTCATTTATATTTAAAAAATCTGGTTTCGTGACCGCTCGATTTTCTACCAGCTATTATGACCTTTTGGATAGTGCGAAAATTACCTTTGTAATCTAAGGTGATAAGGATAAAACGTCTTTTTCTAAAAATAAAACTTAACTAGATCGATTTATCGCCACTAAACCTAAGCTTCACCATACATATATCTATAAATATATAAGCGTTTTACCATTCACTGACTCATCACGAAGTCTATGAAAAATATACAGCACTGAGATCCTTTAAAAATAATATTTGTACGATATATGCAGGTAGGTATATATATTTTACAGTGTCGAAAAAATTCTAAAATATGGAAACTCTGGTACCTAGTTGGTAGTGATATTTTATTTTAGTTATTTTAATGATATCAAATATAATTTCCATTAAATAAAAAATGTTTAAAAAATACGAAATATTAAGGAAGTATTAAATTTATTACAATTTATAGAAAAATTAACACGATAGTATGGCGTGCAAGGCGAGATTGGAGTACTTTATACATATTTTAGAGTTTGAGCCAAGGTTCCAATCACAATGTCGTTAGCAACGACCAGGTTTTATTTAATACATTTCTGACATGAAATATTCAAGGATTTTATTACTCAGATATATTATTTATGCATCAATAACTATTAAAAGAATTACAATTTCTGCAATGAATAGTCGAATATATTATTGTTAAATGTATTCGTCCAAACTGACCATTTCTACATGTATTGCACGACGTAATCCTAATTTATGTGTCGACAATACAGAATCAATTCGGCAACGTTGGTCTCTTACATTGTATGGAGTGATCATTTTGGTAAAGCAATTTAGATAAAAAAATATCAATTTAAAGAGTAATTTAAAAATATTCAAGGTTAATATTTAATTTTCCTATTTTATGTTCCTTCGTAAAGCATTTCTAAATGTATACGGAAAATTGAGAAATCTACATTTATTTTAAATTTTAGTTAAAATCTCAGTGATCTTAGTAAGTTGTGTATCACAAGTGTTTTATGTTTGTATGTTTGCACATTACTAAGAAGCTGAGTCAATCATTGAGCTCCTTCTATCATTGCGCTTTGTTAATACATTGACTTTCTTACCAGCTCTTCTCCAGGGACCCTGAAAAACCGTACAACTAGATCTGGTCTGATAACACTTTTATAAGTGCAAGTATGTCGACTCAAAATAATTTAACTTTTTACTTTAATTTTCGTAAGGAATATTATTTTACCTATTTAGTACCGTTTCCTCGAATTAAAATTTGCTAAGTTTCGTCTTTTAAAGACAATAGTCGTTATCGTTGTTGTACTCAGCAATTAAAATGAGGAAAATCTAGTGAATAAATTAATAATCGCATATAGAGACTACGTACCATAGAATCTAAGAAAGTATATGAGAACCACATTGTTTATGGAATTTCTAATTTAAATTGGTGATTGAAATTTCTGCCAAGATTATTTATTTCGTTTTCGGATTGCGGCGTAATAAAGTTATTTTTTGGCTAAAATTCATCAAAACCACTTAAATAATTATTTTTCTTCTTTGTTTTTTTCTTTCACCTTCGTCAACGTCAATCTTAAAGTAGCCTATTTGTTGTAATATATTTGTAACATTCTATTTTTATATCATTTTAATATATGTTTGTATATTACAATGATTCATACACAGATACATGTGGCTCGTAAAGTATTAGCACATTTTGTCATTGTGAGTTCTTACTGTAATCAGATGTTAAAAACCAGAATTAATAATCTTAATAACTAACGTTATTGAGATCTGATAAAGTACGCATTGTAACTTTACCCCATAGGTTATGAAGGCAAACGTCGGATATAAATTAGTTCTAAAATCATAGAATCCGAATTAACATCTGCAGGAAATTGAACAGATGGGAGGTGAATGCTAATATCCGGGAACTTTACAAATTCACCGACCAAATGTTACATTATTCAAACTTAATGTTTAATGAACCAATAAATTAGTTTGAGTGGAATTTGGGATAATCTATTAAGGATTATTAATAATACTACGTGAGCAATTAATGAAATACCATGAATTCAACTTACAATAATATAACATTCAAGCATCCGTAAAATAAAGGTTAGTTATGGATCCTGTATTTAATATACAGGTGCTAATTTCAAAAACATTTAATTTGATTAATGATAATTAGATGTAGTTCCTTACGTGCATGCATGGAAGTGGGTCACTTTCCTATAACGTTCAAATTGCCCTACTACTCATTAGTATTAAAAGTTTTAAAACTTGTGGCGGAATAATAAGTCATATTTATAAATGAGTAAATTGCATGTTTATTTAAGAGTACACAGTAGTTACACAAAAGTAGTAGTAGTATATATATACATAGTAATGATCATTATGGGAAAGTAATTTAGGTAAAATTTTATCAATTTAAAGACTTGTTTGAATGAAACTTTCAAGGTGTATTTCTAAAAAACTTACTTTTGTGTATTAGTAAATACATTTCTACATATATAATACAGAAATTATTTAGAAGCTGAATCATTTGAGGCCTGCTATTAACTTTCTAATGCTTAAAATTTCTAATTCTTAATGCTTAAACTCTACGGTTACTGCTAGCAATGTTTCACTTAATTCCGACGAAAGTAAACGAAATATTATTTCATTGCAACACATTGGTGTAATTGAGGGCTGGATGGAAATTGCAAACATTTGTTTAAATGAAACAAAATGTGCTCTGTGACTGTAGTTGCTTAATCGTCTGCTAGATGGATTTAGTATGTATGTTAATTGTAGGGCTCGCGGTTAAGATACACCTTGTACAAAACATAGTGTTTCATAACGGTTCTTCCTCATGAAACTACCCTTTGTGCATGATGTGCTTACTCAAATTAAAAAATATATATATTTAATTTTAACACTTCCTATCCTATAAAAATAACCAATTTCTTACAATGGCTATTTATAGTTTGCCGAAATATAAAATGGGATGTTGATTTTTTTTTATTATTATTAAGGAATGATTTGAAAAGTCGTTTCTCATCGAATAAGACCGAGATTAAAAACTATAACCGGTGTTTATAACATGTTAATTAAGGACATAAAAGGTAGACATGATAGGTAAAACGGTCATTTAAAATTCTCACTCACTAAACTTGAGCATCCTAAGTGACAAGAAAATTTGAACTAAAAGATCCCTGCTCTTAGTTAAATTGGAAGTTAGTTAAGTTGGAAGACAACGTTTAAATTGAAGATATTTTGAGTACAAGATTACCAAGGTTTTGATATCATTATTAAAAGACATATATTATAATGTTATTATTAAATATAACTTTTAATTGTATTATTTATAGTAATATACAAATTCTTAGTTGGTTCGTCACCGATTGAATTGTTAAATAACCGTATTTAGACTCATTAAAAAATGGAATACTTTATATCCATTTAATAAAACAATAATTTTCAACACGATATACGATACGGTACGGTGCGATAAGACACGCTACGATACGATATAATCACTCGTAAGTGTGTTGAAGAAAAAACGGATCATTCAAAGTAAGTCACGGAAGATATAAATCAGAAGACTAAAGATGCTCCAAATAAACATTAAAGATTCTTTGAATTCGCACTAAAATGGAAGATTTCAGCAAGCACCAGTATGTATTCAAGTTAATTTATTAAAAACAATTTCTTTCAAGACACTTCTAAGAAAATTACCATTAACAGTTCTACCAAAATATCGACAGTGTAACTATCGATAGTTGACTTCAACAATGCTATAGATAACATTTACTTTTCGGTTTATTATTAAAATTATGTTTGTTATCGATAAATAATACTTAAACGGTACTGCCTATTAAATATATGTGAAGACATTAAACTAGGCTATCAATTCTCCATTAATTGTAGACCATCGAACAGCATGACTATGAATTACTTAAACTACAGCAAATATTTTATTACTTCGGAATACAAACAGACATTAGGTAAAAAGAATCGTTCTTAGAAATGGAGATCGTTCCTTTATTGCCTGTAATGAAAATGTCCTACCGTGTTATACATTACTCTCTTCCTCTTTCTTATCGCTTAAAATTGTTTTAATTCTTGGAGTCATGTTTTGATTTTCTAATGTATGTAACTTTTATTATATACTCTTTTGTTAAAATAAGACTTACGAAACAGCAAAGAGTTTTAAAAGCAAATGTATTTTTTAGAAATTAATCGTATCCTGAAATGTAGTCTAAATGTGAATTATTCTTACAAGGAGCTGGGTGGAAACAATTTTTAATACAATAAACTATTGTTAATACAACTGACTTTATGATCTACTTTTATTATACTCCCCAAGTACCATGCTTGTGCTATTTGACAGAATTTTGTTGTAAATTAAATATCATGACAACCTTAGTTTAAGATTTATAATTATAATACTAATAGAGGAGTAACGCTAAAGGTTCTTAATATAATAGACATAGCACATAGTATAGACTCTTCAGAACAAACGAGATTGATACTCTCTGTCAGATACTACGGCTTTCTTTTTATTTCTATTCAATTGTAATAATAATTTGGACCTACACACATACGCACACAGATCTGTATTTCTTTTACGTCCAAATTAATTTTAAAGACGCGCTGTAATAAAATTTGAAGGTAACGAACGATAATGGTTTGTCGGAGCCTTTCCCTCGGCATCCGAACGACAACCATACTACATTTTAATTTCGTTTTACAAACTAAGAAAGGTAAATCACATTAGGTAAATTAAATTGATGATTTTTCCTTATTTTCCGGCATCTAAGAGCTAAAGACCCTTTAAAAACATTATAAAAAAATGCTTAATCGGAGAATATTTCAGTTGGTTGAGTAATAACTTCGTTTATTATAAATATCTAAATCGTCTTTTGAGCCTCTTGTCTATTATTAGCTTATAAGAACTAACAATAGCTATAATCGACTTAATTATACTTTAAATCAAATTAGGCGTAATTCAAAATGATTTACTTAAACCATTAATGTGCTGGTAAATTAGGTGGAGTCACCCTCGACTATAAATTTATGCTAATCTCATCTCACTTCTGTTTCTTGATTATACTAAAATAAGGCTTAATGTTTTAGTGTTCCTATTTCATAAACCTGTACTCTATTATTGCTATTTTTTAATTCATTTTTATGTTTCTAAATAAATCTATAATCTTGAAATAAAATATTACTCTATTATTAAAATATCATAATAAAATATTAGATTATATTTCACCAAACACATTTTCATATCAAATATTGACCAGACGAGACCACATCACTCTAACTCTCAAAAAGTTATCAAAACTTATATAGAAATAAATGTTTCACGTCTTAACTCTCCAAGTTCGACTAAACAAATTCCACACTTTAGTCAAAATATTTTTGAGTTGAAGATAATAGATATAGATGTATAATTAAGACCTATATTCTTAAATTAATAATATTATTTTTATCACTTATTGAAATGATTATCACGTTACGTTATGTTATATCTTATTTGTATATACTTAAGTAATCATTTATTAGCAACTTAAAACAGATATTTACGATAAAGCTGGTGTATTTACCATTTGAGATTAACTCTTACCTCGGAACCTGTTAAAGGGAGATACTAATTAAAGAGGAGACATTTTAATTAATTCCTCATCACCAAATTGAAGTAAGGGCTTAACGAGATTTATAAAATAGAATTAAATTTGCTCTTAATTTAAAAAGCATAAAATGTCTTATAAATGTCGTTATACTTGATTAACAGATAATATTATTTTGTACTTATACAATAATTATACTTATATCATAATAATGTTGTTTTCTTATTTTTGAAAAGAGAGGTGTAAGCTTTGAAAAGAAGAGGAAATAAGACTTAATAATATTTGGTTTAAACATTTAATTATTATTAGTATAGAATCAAATATCTTCTGAATATTTAGTTGGTAAAATAGGAACACTATCTAATATTAAATCTCTTATAACAATAAATTGAAAAAAACTTATGAAGGTAAAAACTACACATAGATACATACATTCTAAATTATAATATAAAGTAAAAAAGATGGTCAATGAAGATATCTGTATTCTATACTAGTAATGAAAAACATTGTGTTTCCAACACATTTAGTTGTGATCGTATGAATACGCGAGATAGGAGTATGTTTCCACTAGGTTTTGGGAAGTTTATATGGACTGGAAAATATGTTGAATATTATCTTACGGATACATATAGAATATAATATCTATTCTAAATCGTATTCTAGTTCGAAAATAAAAGTAAAGTTTTTGTGACGGAGGTATAAAAGCTCTAAAATTATATTATAGGTAAAGTAAATTAACTATGAATTAATAAAATAATTAATAAATAATAACAGACGGACCCGCGGCCGGGATATTGATAATGTTAACTAACTAACAATGATAAATGTTAGTTAAAGCTCAGCTAATCAGATCGTCAAGTGTAACTTGTCAACTTTAGATAGTATAGTTTCTCTAACACATTATCGTGGTATAACTTAAATCGTGTTCCACTTAACTACTATCACATTGGTTGTTATATTACAATTATATTGTTAATATTGTACTGTTTTGTGGTGGTATAGTTTTATTGTGCCAATAGAGACGGCTAAGTTCGATTCCTACTTAACTTAATTCGAATTCAATCAATCACCCATCAATCAATATTTGTTTATCAAGGTTTGAAGCCTGAACTTTTAAACTTTTAAAAGAAAGTATTATGTTTAAATATAGTTGTCGTTGTAAAGTGATTAATTAGGATTTTAATGTTAGGATTTTTAGTTCTATTTGTTTCACTTTTTGATTACTTTATATACTATGATATTTATTTGATTTTAATCTTAAAATGATATAAAACACTCACTTTGTAACTACCACCTACTTGGTCTGAATGTCTCATTTTTATTGTTTGTTTATTATTATCTGTTGTCTCATGTCACACACACGAGTTCTTCTCAACTGATAAAGGGTTACATATGAAAGGCGTGGCTTATCACTGGAGTGTTTACTGCCTCTGTCATATGATCTACTCTACATTATCAGAAAGTAAGTACTGAATTGCAATATTAAATATAACATTTATTATATACGTGAAGTTGTTGTCTTCAACTGAAAAGTAATAAACAACTATTATAATTCAATTTAGAAATGGTTCAATTTAACCATTTATCTAATCCACTCGTCACTATTACTAAGTTTGATATTGTTTATAAAAGAAGAAATTTGAAGCATAAGAGTTTATCATTTATCCACCGAGAAATGAATATTTAATTAAAAACACTTTTATGTAAAAATGTGTCATTGAAATTCCCTAAATGTAAACTGAAGCAGAGTAAGGCGCCTTAAGCTTTACAAAAACCTTAAAAGCCATTTCTACTCTAACATAACCGGTGTTTATAATTATCAGTAATTAGAACACATGATTCATAAAACGGTTTTTTTAAATTGTTAAATAAGACTTCTAGATAAAAGTACCCTAAGTGACAAGTAAACTCAAACAAACAGATCCCTGCTCTTAGGTAACAGGTTTTGTTAGAAGATGACAAGGTTTAGAATGAAGACACTTTAAGTGCAAAGTTATAAAGGGTTTCATAATATTATTAACAGCAACAACACTTTTTACCACATTATGTATTATTACTACAACTACTTACAATGTTACTATTAAATATAACATTTAACAACGATGTTATTTTACGGTTTTCAAAGATACAACATTTTTTGTAAATCTCCTCTGATTTAATGTCATCCAGACAATAAGAAAAAAAAACAATGATTCAGTACTCACTTGTATTTTTATTTATTTATTTATTTTAACTTTACGCCATATCCCTTGCGGGGTAGCCAGAGACGACGGAGCGCCAAACGCTACTGTCCCTGCATACGTCTCCTATATTACATTATTTATTATAATAAAATTAGTATTATCTTATATAATATGAACATTTTAAGTCGAAATTAAGCCGTTCATGTTCAAAGCGGGTTTCATTGTTTGAGTTGGAGAGCACTCGTGTCAATCTTGAGACACATGACGTTTAGAATACTAAGCGTCTTATATGAAAAAATATATGATAAGTGTTTACATCTTCCTTACTTTATAAGCTCTGCCATAGCAAATATAAACAATAAAAAATTCAACTCCACCTAAGTGACCAAACCCTAACTATATTAAAGTTACTATTCAATGTTCAATCCGTATGTGAAGTCTTTTACAGTAAGCCGACGTCAGATTAATGCCCCGAGGATGTTAACAAACATCTTTATAAGATATCAGCTACTGGCTTTTGAAGCTTGCATAATGAAATGAGTTAAGCTAAGAATTATATTAGAGTGAGTACATAAGCTTTAGCTTTAAATATACCTCAGCCTTCTAAGAACTTTCGTACTCCTAATACAATAATGTAATTTGACAAGTTTGAAGAATCCATTATTCTTTAAAAGCTTCTCTATTACATACGATATCGTATAGTTTGGGTACGGTCATAAGGAATTTCTTGAATTGACTAAAATCTTTACATTCTGTGCTTAAAAGAAAGTAAATAGATATATATTGTATAGTTATGGTACGGTCATAGGGTATAATATCAAAAATAAGTTCTTATACATAACTACCTCTTAGGAACTAATTCTGATTACTTATCCGATGGGTTCTTTAAAAACTTGGTTAAATGTTTGTTTAGTTAATTGACTGTTGAGATCAATCCTTATCTCGGAGACTGTCAAAGGAGATACTAATTAAAGAGGAGACATTTTAATTAGTACCTAATCACTAAATTGAAGTAAGGGCTTAACGAGATTTATAAACGGAAATAAAATTTAATACTAATTTAAAAAGCAGATATATTTTGAAGGTTTGTAATTAATTAAGAGATTATTATTGTAATTATGTACTTTTAATCCAAATTGAACTGAATTTTTAAACTGAATTTGAATCCTGTTTTTACAACATTAAAAAAAAATAATTGTAGACGAATCAACTAACTAACTAACTTATACTTATTTTTTATTATTTTTTTTTTTTCAATTATTAAGGAAAACAAACAGCGTTTACAATTAGACGTCTTAATTTCTACATTTAGTTTGTACAATAGCCAATAAAGTTTTCACAAAATATACAATACATGATAAGCAGGTAAAACACACAAAAAAAATATAATTTTATAAATCTTACTATTAAGGAAAGGCGTGACTTTAATTTCGACAAAACAAATATTACAGTTTTTAAAGAAATATACATATTACTAAGGAATCACATATTAAGAATCATATAATAACTCAATAATTCTAAATAAGTGTTATTTAAAAATAAAATAATGCTGATTAAGTACACAATTGTAAAACTACTACAAATAATTTGTGTTTTAGTTATAAGTAAATTTGAAATTAATACAACATGAATATTATTGGAGATCACTATCTTTTCTAAGTGACTTAACATTTCGCGTATGACTTGAAATAATGAAATGACAATAAAATATAAATTGCTAAATGCAAACACGAGATAAATATACTTAGTAATATAGTCAAAATCAAGTTTGAGAATAACGTAAATATGAATATAGTCCAAACATTCATATAAGCAATTAGAATTCATAAAAGGTGTCATTACTATACAATATAAATCTCCAATAGTATAAACGGCAATGAATAAAGTACAAGAAAATAAATTCACATTGTTCGCATAACAAATATAAAAGTATGAGAACAATAAAACCGATAACACTAATGAGCGGACAGAAGTTACAAACCTTTTCCCCTTTGCATAACAATCTATATAATTATAATTTTTAACACAACACCAATTTATCCAGTTTTTTGACAAATCACTAAAAATTTCACTTAACACGAATACAATATTAATTAAACAATTTTTTTTAAAGACTCTTCGGAGGTGATGTGAAGGATTTTGGATTTTTCATTTTGACGAACCATGATAGTGCAGTTGCGAACCCAACAAAAGGCATATTTTTTTTCACTCGCCTTTAGTTTTGCTTTCTTTAAAAGCATTTTATTATAGCTGGAGAGGTGGTCATTTATATATATACGACTTTTATTTCCAGGAAAACCAATATCTGACGCTTTCAAAGCCGTCAAACGTCGTAGTGAAGATAAAAAGTCATCTTTTTTGTATCTTGCCAGTAATTTTATAATAATAGGCTTTGGAAACGTGCCGTCGACATCATTCTTGACCGCAACACGGGTAATAAAATCAATGTCCTTAGATGGGTCTAAAGAATAACCACTCAAGTCAGCTAAGTTTTTGATGATTTGAATAAGGTTCTCGTCTTTTCTTTGTGGAATACCATTTATTTGTATATTGGACCTTCGCATCCATTGCTCATTCTTATTAGAATTTTCAATAATTTGAGCAATATTCGTCTTTAAATGTTCATGATCTGCTCTAATTTCATCTATCTCAGAAATCTTAAATTCCATATCTGATACACGATTCTCTAAAACTTCGAGTTTCGAAAAAAAAAATTTTTTTAATTCCAAAATATCATTTTTAATAGAATTTATGTCACTTTTTATTGATTGTATGGAGGACACTTGAGTTTGTAATTCCGTAATTTGAGATGATATGTTCATAAGCAAAGCATTTAGAGAAGCATCCGAAGGTTGACAACTCATGGCGGGACATGATATTGTGAGGGTAGGCTTGGATTTCTTACAGAATTGCGGATCGGTGTGTAACTCACCTATGTCTGTTTCCGAAGCACTTGAATCTTCATCAACCACCGATGTTCTCATTCTTGGAGTTTCCTCACATCTTGTGACTTCTATGGAACACGTAGTGCATTGCCATATATTTTTATTTTTTATTTTATTGTACTGCACTAGTGACAAATTTAAACATTTCATATGAAAACACTTCCTACATTTAGAACAAATTAGAGATGTGCCATCTTTGGCTTGTTTAAAACACACGTCACATTTCATAATTATCAGATAATATTTAGCACACAATATTAATTCTTAAATCTGTGACACGTCCGTATCGTACGGCACCCGCTTTCTTTCTTATACAATATAAAGTAAAATATGGTCAATGAAGATATCTAAATTCGCACTCACTGTGCTTCCAAAACAATCGGCTGTGATGATGATAAGATTCTACTAGGCTTGGGAACTTTATATGTACTGGAAAATATGTGGAACTTTAGCTTTATTATATACATGTAGTACTTATATGAATTTTGTTCTAGTTCTGATATGAAATAAACGTTATTGTTACTTATCAGTAACTTCTTTGAATAATCGCTAACAGAAATTAACCATAAATTTATAGAATAATCTCACTGACTTTAAATTAGGTTTAACTTAAGGTCAGTGAGATTATTCTATAAATTGTATGTATCCTAAACCTGAGCTAACCTAACCAGGTTAGGTCAGGGATAGATTTAGGATACATACAGGTATTCCCGTATTCCAGTCGGTGTATTTAAAACCATAAAATAATATTAAAAATATAAATCAAATACTCAATATAAAGATGTCATGTCATAATTGTTATATATGTATGAAATATCCTTTCTCATTTGATAACTTTGTCTATAATATAATTATATATATATTGAGAATATTTCAATTTCTACAATTTATAAAACCAATGTTTTATCACTGAACAAGTTATTTTCAATAATTTCGAAAATTTTAAGTAAATGTTAGACTTTACAATCATTTTCTCTACTTGTAATTAATTACAATACCGATATGCTATTTTATTAATTAATAACAAAAATTGTAATATGTTAAATATTTAAAAACCTTTAAACTTTCATTAAATATAACATATTAATGCGTTAAGAACATGAGACAAGAACAACAATGTCTTGAATGAGTTAGATAAATATCACTACACTTATTTATTTAAGTGAACAATATCTTCTGGAAAACAAAAAAGGATTTTGAAAATACAAACAAATCTCAACTAAGTTGATTGTCAGTAACAATGATTATTTCTCCTCACATTTTCTTTCTCTAAGAT
Organism: Melinaea marsaeus rileyi; assembly: GCA_918358865.1. NCBI lineage: Eukaryota > Metazoa > Arthropoda > Insecta > Lepidoptera > Nymphalidae > Melinaea > Melinaea marsaeus. The sequence goes on along the minus strand of OU911093.1, from coordinate 21,384,381 downwards.
CAGTAACAGTATCAGTGAACAGAACTCAATTTAAACTTTATTACTTATACGATACTATACATTATTTTTACCGCATTGCTTATTACCGAATAATATATACAAGGATATCAAAATGAAATTGTTTTTCTTATGTAGTTACCATATTACTTCGTCATATCATTATGTTCCGTTACAGCGCACGAGCTTACATATAATGCAATAATCAGATCTTATTCAAAGAGTATTACGCTTAAGAAAAAGAAATAAAATGTATCCTTACATTTAAGATTTTGGGTGATCTGGGAATTTTTCGGCCATAAATCTCTTCTGTGTTGTATAAGTAACAGTTTTATTTTGTTTATAGGTTTTCTATTGTGCTCTTAAATGTATTATACAGGGTGGGGCCATGAATTAGTTAACATTTGAAAAAATCGTATAAAAAAAACCATTTAACATATTTTAGAAATAGTTTATTTACGAGAAAGCTAATTAGTTGTAATTTTTTTTTTTTAATTATTTCGTCTAAATGACCACCGTTTGGGTTTTTGCACTCATCTAAGCGAGTCCTGAAGTTTTCGAATACTCTTCTGCAAAGAGACCGCGAGATCGCCGATATCTCTTCGATGATTTTTTCTTTAAGTTGACGGAGTGTATTCGGTTTATCAGTGTAGACACGACTCTTTAAATAACCCCATAAAAAGAAGTCTGCTGGGGATAGATCTGGACTTCTGGGCGGCCATGGGATGTCACCTCGTCTGGAAATCAGCTTTTCCGGAAACATTTCTTTGACCACCGGCAAGGACTCGTTAGATGTGTGACACGTGGCTCCATCTTGTTGAAACCATGTGTTACGATTATAGCCAGCAAATTCCAGTAGCATCGGTGCTAAAAACTCCCGTAACATTTTCACATACTCGGCAGAATTAACAGTAACTGAACGGCCTCGAGAATCTTCAAAAAAGTAAGGTCCGATGATTCCTTTTGCTGAAATTGCAGCCCATACAGTTACCTTAGGAGAGTGAAGTGGCCTTTCATGTTTAGCTTTGGGATTTTTGCTGCTCTAATACCTGCAATTCTGTTTGTTTACATGTCCATTTAGGTGGAAATGGGCTTCGTCAGAGAATAAGATGTTGTCAAAATTACTGAATCGAGTTAACATTGTTTCGGCATATGACTTACGCAAATTTAAATCATTAGGGTTTAGTTCTTGCACTATCTGGATCTTATATGGATGTAATTTCAAATCTAATTTCAAAATACGGTGTAATGATGTGCGGGATAATCCTAATTCAGCCGAACGTTTGCGCGTCGATAAATCTGGATCACGTCGAACAGAAGCGGAAACTTGCTGCACGTTCTCTTCGCTTCGAGAAGTCCGCGGGCAGCCGGTTTGTTTCACATTTAGTGTAGATCCCGTCTCTTCGAACTTCTTCACCCATTTCTTTATTAAAGGAGCACTTGGACACTGACTTAAGTCGTGTAAACCATATTCAACGCGAAATAAGCGTCTCACAGTAATGAGCGAAAAGTTGTTTAAATAAAATTGTTTCACACAGGAAGCGCGTTGTGGCCCCGTGAAGCGATCCATTGCGACTAAATTTCCATGAAGCGAGCTATTGCCCCCGCCCGCGCCCGCGCCCCGCGCGGCATTAGTTTGCGTGGTAAGTTACATTTAAATGTTAACGAATTCTTGGCCCACCCGATATGTACGTTAAACATTTTAATTAAGTTTAAAGAAGGGGAATGTAAGAATTACATAATAAAAGGAAATAATTAGGAGGCATTGAACTTACTTATCATTTCTTTATGACTCTATTCTGTTTAAAACTGTCGTAGAGTTAAATAAATAAATATAAAATAATTGAATCTTTTATCTACAGTCATTTCTATTATTTAACACCAAACTATAGTAGTAATATTAGTTAGTTATTATAGTAAAATATGTTCTTTATAATTATTAATAATATGAATTGTAAATTAGAACTTATAATACCAATAATGTGTAAGAAATAAATACCACAACATGTTTTGTTATTTTCTACAACTACGTGTTTCACATTAATATAATGATACATTTCTTTTATAAATATCATAAGATACACAAAAATATGTTCATTTTTCCCTTCGTCCTTTCCGTTCTTATTATTCTGATAAACGAATCTCATTAAATATGAGAAATCCAATCCAATATATATGTTATTATCTACAGCTGTTTTAGTAATCCGTAAAACATTATTATGAAATATTTATCAAATACAATATTCAACATCACATGTATATGTAAATAGTAAAGAGGCTTAATCTGTAACTTTGAAAACTTGTTTTTTAATCACTCAAGATATTGAGTAAAGACGTTGTCATTGTTTCATAAAACTCTTCATATAGGATAGAAATATAATTATCTTTTTAACATACATTTTAAAATAACATACTTTCTTAGAAAAATATTTACAATTGAAATTAAAATTTAACGCTATAACAAATCTCGCTTGTTTTTACACTTTAATTAGTTTATTATATGTTTAAATATGAAGGACATTGTATGATAATATTACAGAACAGAAACAGCTACGCTATTAAAATACTGATCTATCTATAGTATCTATAGTAAACTCAATATGACCCAATTATATACAAGGTATATCAAATCTGTAACATAATCTTTTGTTATAGAGATAATAAATCGTTTCTTGTATAGTATATTGTAGTACGTGTGGTCACAGAGTAAGGTACCTAACATTATTTATGAGACTAGTTTAACCGCTCTGGATATTGTGAGATTTTGTGTATTAAGACTCTGGAAACTCGTATAAAAATATTAACAAGAAAAAATAAATATATATAATTTTAAAAATAAGTGGTATTTTCATATCTAGTACAAATTGCAAATTTTAGGTTTTATGCAAAATGATTTCTTAAAGGATTAAAGTACTCCTACTTTATCCCTTGCCTTCCTTCTACGTGCTTTCTTTAAAATTGGACTAACTTACTAACTGTGACTATCCTCCAATGAGTGTGGAAGTTGAAAGTAGAGTGTCAACATCTGAAATCAGTTCAATGATGATTTTAGTCATGGAGTCATATTAACTAAATATTTCACATTCATTACCTTTTGTATTGTGTCAATAAGTATGTTGTGGTCGGTTCTCTTTATTATAATGTAACTGAAATGCCCTGTTCTTATATATGTGTACTATAAAAATAATTTCTTTTAAATATCCATTAAACTATTGTATTCACAATTAACTTAATTATTTTGTATGTTACTTGTTAATACAATTGTCTATTTATCTATTAGGAATCTTCAGAGTCATATATTTGGTTATTAATATTTCTGACATGCTTTTGACATTATGGACATGGAAACGTGCGCCGTGTGTGTGTGTGTGTGTGTGTGTGATAGTACTAATACTAATAAATTAAATTATCATATAGAATATCAATGAACCACACAGTTAGAAGGGAGCTTAAGGAATCGCTTCAGTGTTTTTGTAAAGAAATTATTAAAACCATGACTTTCTTAATTTTGTGTTTTATATTTTGTGTCTCTTGTGCTGTTTGTTCCAGGTATATCCATATATACAAGGTTGGCCTAAATTGAAATAAAGAAAACCTAAACCTTTCTATTGACCTTTAAATTTGAATTTAAAATATTTAAATGGTTTTATATATATGGTTATGAAAAAATACTCCAGACGATAAATTAATCGATAAATCTTTTGCTTTGCAACATTTTACAATAAAAATGTTCTAGATCTACACTATATATTTCTATAAAAATATTTCTATAAAAATATATTTCTTCCCCTCAACATAAGAAAATAAGAACCTCCAAATAGTTGTGAAGTGAGCAACAATATAGAAGCATGCGAGGAGACAATAAATGACCTTAACCAGGCCAACACCGGTCACACGTACACGTACATACATATATATATATATATATATATATACCTTTATCATCGTCTGTGTGGTACTTTCATAGTATTAAGACGGATTTTTAAAAAATCTGTAATTCGTTGCCAATATAAATTATAATCAAACCAATATCAAAATCTAAAAGTTAGATTCTATTAATTTAGAATAATGAAATTTCAAGAAAGTAAAAAAAACGTTACTTTTTTTTTAGGTAAATTAAAATTATATTACAATCTAACATTGACAATTAGTAGAAATGTACTTAAACCACAAGTAAATGTGTAAGATTTTTTTTTATATATCACAGCTTGTATATTTTATTTCACAATTTTTCAACCGTCAAGTCTCAGGCTTTAGTAAAAGATAATTTCTTAATCTTAAATTCTATCTTATATACCTCTTATTTATTACAGTGTTTTAAGGAAATAGTTTCTACGCTCACTGACCTTAAAAGGTATTTAAACAATTGTGTGAATAATATGAATATGTTATATTTTCAAATATACTTTAAAGAAGGTTCCGATTATGTAGAAGAGAGTGAAGAGCGTCTTATAAAGTAATAACTGAAGTAATGTACCGTGTCAAAGCACTCACGACTTATGATGACAAATAGTCGCAAACTGTATTTCCTGCTGCTAAAAGTAGCCATGTCCCTTTAAGAGAGGTAGACATCTGTTTGCAAATACAAATAAAAGTATTTATAACATAGTTAATGGCAGACATTAAAACAAACTTTCACGTGTAATATATAAATATAGCAATAGTAGTCGGATAAATATAAAAGAAATCATTGTGGATAAGAGTAGTCCTCGTCCAATATATCTTAATCTAACCACCGATAATTGGTAATTAAAGTTCAATTAACAAGAACAACGCTCTCTCATCTGTAATAAAAAATATAAACGTGTTTTAAGTGTTGTAACTTACACACCTGTCATTTAAATGAGGAACCCTAAGTAATAACTAAAAATGATTGGTTCAGGTATTTTTATATTTAATAGAATTAAAACTCGTTATTAAAAATCCTTTTCTTTAATAATAATTGCTTAAAGGATGAATATAATTGAAGAGCTAAGAAATTTATGTATTCGTTAATCTTCGAATAAAATGTTGGAAATACTTTTTGAGGTAGCCAATTAACCTTGATAGCATTCATAAATAACAATATACATTGTCTTTGTACTTTTAATGATAATGATTGAAGAGAATATTTATTATAATTCTCTTCTAAGTTATCTTATTAGTCGTCTATTGACTTGGCAACGAGATAATGTGATATATATCTATTATTATTACCAATTAACTTAACTATACACTAGATGAAGTTATGTATTTTATTACACCTCAATAAACTTATTAGTACAGGTAATAGTATTACAATGTTATTTTAATGTTCCAAAAATATAAAACTGAAGAATACAAATTAAGAAACGACTCCAACTACACTTGTAGTATAATATTGTATTTCATCTTCAGTCGTAAACGATCGGTTTATTTCAACTCTAAAGAGAATTGCTGTATGGTTTTATTGCAAAGATGACATCTTTCTGTCTTGGTCGCTATAGTGTGAACTATAATTTTAAATAACATTTGTAAAAAAATGACGTATACAATGTTTAAAATACCGCTATGATAGTGTTTAGATTAATATAATTTAAACAAATGAATCCGAGAAAATAATTTTTCAGGTTTCTAATTCGTGCAGGTTGTGTAATGCGTAATTGTAAAGTAAATCTGAAAAGTATCTTAAAATACCTTTAAGGATCGTGTTTACCATAATCTCAATTAATGTTCCAGTAAACAGATATTTTCAGAGCATATTTGTTTTCGAACACCGGTTATATTATATAATATGGACGGAAAAAATGAATAAGTAGACTCAAAGAAGTGTCTGCTGCATTTGTATTACGATAACAAATTGTAATATATAATACTGAATACAAATTGAATTGTCATCGAAGTAGTTTTTATTTTGATCTTTAAAGATTTATGTGGAGATTAATCTTTAAAGATACGTTTTTGTTATTTCATTTATTTGTTTTTGGATTTTTGTTATTTCATTTATTTGTTTTTGGATATCAAACACATTTAATGTACAAGTAAAATTTAATTTAATTTATCTGTTATTCACTTCATATTATTATAATAAAAATATATGGTCTTGTAAGGTTTATGGAAACGGACATTAATCAGATTAGAGCAAACCAGAAACACTTATCACTATTTTGGAAAAATCAGATCATTTGGAGAAACAGATGTATTACAACGAATGGAAGATAACATGAACAAACAACATAAGCTTATCAATCAGCACATCAACAACATCGAAAATACTCTGAATTTAGCTGAATTTAGGTTCAGAAATTATCAACTAGCAATGACTTCGCATTATCTGCTATCGTAACGCATGGACTACTTACCAATCTTCGAAACATACAGGAATACCTACTCGACACACTGGTTGAAAGTAGTTAAAATATTTAAGTCAATGGCATGTAAATATTTAAGTATCATTTACCATCATAATTTGATTGTATTGTCATCACCATCTTCATTACCCTACTAGCATCTCTTCCTCTCCTCTCTCGGAAGATGTAAGGCTCTGAAAAAAAAATATTTATTTTTGCTACCGTTCTCATAAATAACAATTTTTTTTTCTAATTAAGAATCTTGCTTATATTATTTTCTTAACTTATCATTAAGCTATTACTGGAATGGACTAATCACCAATCTCATCTGTAGAAAGGTTGTATGTCATGGTGGGATGTGGATAAGTAGTTTTCGACGGATAGTCTCAGCACTACTTCGGCTGGCGGAACACCTGTTGCACCATTCTGATTTAATAGTATTTAAAAATGTAGTATAGAAATTATTTCTATAAGAAAAATATATAAATGCATTTTGGATTTAATTAACAAAGGAAGACAACTGTTTTACAATATAAGGTGGTTATATCATCAATCATTTTATTTATAATTTACCACTCTCACCGGCCGAGATGCGGGATGGGGGAGATGATTTACGCGAGCTGATTTCCAATCTGGATTCCGTTACCGCTTCTGTGGATTTTATTAATAATACACGATCTAATCTATGAGAGCAAAATCAATTACAGTCTACCTATTGAAAATATGTTGGGAGAAATAATTCTTTAATATTTTTATTCTTAAAATAAATAATTATATTTTGAGTGCAGCTCATATAGTCAAGTGACAAGTTGACATCACAATTAACGGGTGATAATTAGCCATATATCTTTCACATAAATTTGTGACAAAATTTGTATTTTTTCTGGTATATAATAGAACTATAGTTTTATACTGTCTTATGATTCTTTGGTTGAAATGTGGGCTTTCCTATTCCTATAATATTTGATTAAATATGGTTTAAAAACCATAAATTTGTAATCCAAAAAATTACATCACTTTTTCATAAGATTTTAATATAATTTATGTTATAATTTCGATGGTGCTATAAAGTAATATAAGTATTTAACACTCACTGTATTTTGACCTCACAACAGTTAAAAATAATAGTGAAATTTCTATAGAAAATTTATTTAATTAGGATTCCAATATACAACTTGGGACACATCACGAATCGTAAAACTAATTCCGCAATGGTCGATGAATATTCAGTATAATGTGGTTGGTCCCAACCAAGTTGAACCCTTTCGCGTTTTACTTTTATTTTGGGGTAAACAAACACAATAAAGATGGTTCTTATAATCATGAACGATTGTCTGATGAAATTTATTAATTAGTATTTGATAATTAAATGGAAATAATTATAAAGATAATTAACATTAGTGTTCATTATTATTAATATTTTTGACTAAAATTATTAGCTAGAGATCAAATTTTTATTTATTGCCTTTTTTGTTTTACATATTAGCAAACAAACAGATTGATCAATTAATGGTAAGTGGTGAAACGAGGAGTATTAACTGTTACTCTAAAGAATTATAGATGACTAACACTCTTAAGGTGTTAGGGGATTAAAGGAGAGTGGGTAGGTGGGAAAAAGGAGGGCTTGGAATGCCTCATTGATCGTACCGTACTTATATCATAGCGATATTTGGTAAGAAGGTAAATGAAATAAGTCACATAATTACAGTTTTAACACATGACTATAAAGTACGTATTATTATATAATATTGATAGAAATATATCTGATACAATCAAATTGCAGAAATATTAAGTAATTGTAACTTAACACAATTACTAACAAAACAAAACAATATAAAAATACTAATTGATGAAGTTTACAAAAGTCGCAAAGTATCAAATACAATTAAAAGTTTATAAAGAACTGAACATTCAGTTACTCATTTGTAACTTGATAGCATCTAATGATAACTTTTGTTATACTTTTGATCTTAAGCATTAAAATAAAGTTTGTTTCACTATTTCTTATTTATTGTTGCTGTATCTTTTAAATAATGCATTTTACAAATGATTTAATTAAGTATAATGTATATGTTTTATATTTTCAGATAGTGCCAGCTCAATACTCTTTTGACTTGACTTTACGGTAGTGTCATCAATCGTGACCAATAAACTACTACATGCAACTTCAATATAAGCGTATTATTCATAATCATTGTAGAATATTATATTGCAAATATATAATTACTAATAGCAAAATATTAATATTAAAATATTAAAATATTCATAATCATTGTAGAATATTATATTGCAAATATATAATTACTAATAGCAAAATATTAATTTTAAAAAATCATAAGCATCTAAGTTAATAAAAAAAACCGACTTTAAATTAGTTAAATTAAAATACCATTCAATTAGTTGGTTATTTAAGAAAAGTTGACTAAGTTCAGGAAAAAAATGTTCACAAAGTAAGCAAAAATGTAAAATATTTCTCATAGCCAGCAAATAACAAGACTTCTAAGGACTAAGACGATGAAAGGAGAAACCTCATCACCAATATTAACAACGCAGCCTGAAATTACAAAGTATGGAACACAATTAAAACTTTATTAACGACTCTCAAAGAACTTCGTCACTCATTTATTACGCCTTAGTCTTTCAGAAATTGTTCACTCAATTTTACTTTCGATTTATTTCACACGCACTGACTTTTTCGAATTTTTTAGATTAATTTTGAATGTTATGAATTGAGTAAATATAAAAAAAAAATATTAAAAAAAAAATCTATTCTTTAATAATAAGAATACTATGGTAAAAAAATGGTCACATGTACGTCAATTTGTCAACCGGACTTAGTAAGCTAAGATCGCAACGAACTAATTACTAAGTTTGTAAGTTGTATCTTGGTACGTTCCCGCTGGGATCCTCTGATAAGAGATAACTTTGAGATAGTCGCTAAATTGTCTTCCATAAGTTTAGCTGTTATAAAACTATCAAAATCTATATACTATAAGCAATATAGATCATACATTGTCTTAAAAATAATGTAAAAATTTTTTTGCTTACCGAGGAAATATTTATGTAATATATAAATCATAAAAACATCAATGTCAGGACTTGTATGAAGTGTAAAGTGTAAAGTAAAGGTACTTCGATTTTAACCCATTAGAGGTAGGGATATGAATATTATTATTTTGATATGACAAATGACATCATAAAAGTAAGTACGAATGTTCTGTTCAATCAGAGATTCCCAAATTCGATCCGATCCATTTTCTTCAAAAGAAACTGATTCGAAGTTATGATCCTTTGAAAAAAGTTGTTAACTCACAGTTTTGTTGTTTATTGAAGTAATAAATAGAGTATTATAGTATGTATGTCATCCAGGTCTATTAATTTATATAGTTTATTTGGCGAAAATAAAATTGAAGTTTTCTGTATTTTTATTTGACTACACAAATCCCTTTGGAACTTATTAATGGATTAGGCGGGTTGGGTAAGCATTTTAATTACATTTTTTAAATATTTATTCATATATTTAGTATACCTTTCAATTTCCCATAGATTGCTTCGTGTTTGAATTAGTAACTTCTTCCTTGTTGTACCCATATTTATTTAATTATAATCCAAGTATAGATTATTTAACTTTAAGGTTATACTTACATAATTGACATTTACAAAAGACAACGAAAATCGGAACTATAATCTTTGGAACAAACAAATAATTGTCCCACGTGGAGTCGAACCTGCGTCCTTTGTACCAACTAACTAGACTACTATGACATACAATATCTTACTTATATATTTTTTGGTTAAAAAGAATCATATAATATTTGTAAATGGTCTTATTATGTGTATAATACACAGCTTTTAATATCTTTATTATTATTTAGTTACGGGTTAATGAGTTCAATGACCTCAGTGTGGTTTATGGATGGATGTCTTGTTTAACTTCAATTGAATTATTTGGTTATTGATGAATGTTTCACATAATTCAGTTATTATTAATTTATGCGAAGTATTAACCATATTTCAGAGATGATAAAGCTTTTGTAAAAGTAGATTGAACTTTGTTTATTTGACTTAATGTTGCATTATTGACCTTAAATAAACCGCACTGAAATATATTTTAATAATTAATTAACAGAGACATATGAAATAAAAATTTGACATTTGTGAGTAAAATAACATTAAACATTCCACTTATTAAAAACTTAATTTATAAGCAAATAAAAATAATTATAATATATATTGTTTTATTTGACGCAATTAGTAAATGGATGCATTTTTATTAAAGTCTAATTAAGGGCTTAATGAATAAAGGAGGAAAAATCGTTTTTAACGATAAAAGTTTTTTTTTTAGTTACTTCTGATAATCAAATTCAATTATGTTACAGTTTCTAACATTCCCTTGCTCGGTGCAATATAGAGAAGCTTCAAGAAAAATTAATATATATCTTTTTTAATGATTTAAAAAATTACACATATGATAAAATTAATAATGTGTGTGTCGTGAAGCAAAATAATATCAATTAAGAAATAATAACAAATACTATCTATCTACCTATTATCTATATATTATCTTTTAATAATTTCCGATCATAATTCAGTAATTATTAACATTATTACGAGAGTTATTACACAAAATTATAACAGTATAAATTTGGATATATGTTGAGCTATAAAGATATCTTCCTGTATATTTTTTGAACGTTTGCAATCAACTTTCTATAGTTCGGTATGTGACAACCAGCTATCTGATGTAAAATTTGATATTACTGTATTTTAAGTGAAGAAGAAATAAGTATTGAATATATTTACACATAACAGCAATAAAAGTGTAACATGAATAAAAGTTTGGTAAAACTTGGTACTTATCGAACTTTTAACTTTTACAAGTTCGTTACTTCTAACTTTTACAAGATAACTTAACCAAATTAGTAAGTTCAAGTGAGTTACCAGATTAGCTGCATTGCTTACTGTTACTATATCTTAGGTATTGTTGACTTTCAGTACTTATACTGATACAATGTCAAGCTGTTTGCTTAAGTCTTAATATAATTATCCCTTATAAGTTTCTCTGTAACTCTATTATGAAAAAGCTATCTTATTTAGTTTATATAAAAATACTCAAAAAAATCAAACACAATATTCTGACATTGTTGTAAAAACTGTATATGATGTAGTTCTACAACTCTAACCGATAAGGTCATATTTTAACGACAAAATCTTAAAACATTTTGCAGTAAAAGCTAGGGCAATTTCTTTTTTGTTCTTAACCTCAATAAAATAATTTATTTTTATACATTAGATTTTTTGTGTTTTAAGTAAATTTGTTTAATATTTAAATTTAAGAACAATAAAATATTACCATGGAAATCAATAAAGTATAAAATATATGCTAAACATATATTTTACTATAGTTTTTTCAACCGTTTCTAAGTTTCCCTATCCAATTTCTTTATCTAATTTATGTACATGTATTAAGGTGATATTATTTCATTAATCTGTTAATATATCTTGTTTGCTTAAATTCATATTATATCATTGTTATTTTAATTGTTTCCTGTTCTTGTTCTTCTCTTTTTTTATTGTATCGTTTTCAAAACAGTATTTCATAAGTATATATATATTGTCAAAATGTATTTTATTGATACGGCTTCTAAATTTGTTTCCAGATCTGTTTCTATCTCCAATCGAGCTTATAGGTGTTTAGGATATTCCATCAGCTCGTGTATCACCGACTCTTCTGTTGATTCATCACAGTGACAAGCTTGACGAGTTCCACATTTAAATCTATGTAAATATTAGCTAAATTCACCTTCAGTCGTAACTACTTGAACCATTAGCGGCTTCAGCACTTCTTCCTTTGAAACCTTTCAGGCTTCTTTGATCGAGTTCCTAAAAATTGTTTGTCGTGAATTTAAATAGTGACATAAATAATAATTATATACTTATAAAAAATAAACATATAACTTTTGAATACTATGTTATTACTTTCATATGATAAACAAAATAAAATAATTTTATATTAAAAAAAAAACAGAAAAGTATTCGAAATCAAAAATTAAGTAGGTCACGTAGATAATGAAAAAAGATAAATTAATAATGAAGCCCTTTGTAAGACATTACATTCATTATTACCTACGAGGAAACAAACCAAGATTAAATTGTAATTTATTAATGAGATCACTTTTTATGTTTCAAATGAGACATAGGTGTATGTTAAATATGAAGTTCAAATAACAATAAGATAAAGAAGCTTAATACAGAAAAGCTTTCTTTGCGGTTGTATTAAATAAAAAGATATGTCGGTCATTAATATTGTTTTTTGTTACAATATATAAAAAGTTTATTTAGATTTTTAAAATATAGTTACAGTGTAGTATAATATCTCATCGTGTTCGAGCACCGCTCGATCAGACACAGAGACACCATGTAATACAACTAGAGACAGCGTTCACTCACTGCAGTGTACATACTGATAACGTGACATAACTATGTGATAACGTGATATGTTCATATTACTAAACCAGTGATCATGTACAACAGTATGATATTTGTAATATCTTGTATATCCTTAAAAAATTGTAAATTATATTATAAATTTATCTAAAAGTATATATTTTTATTATTATTGTTTATTACCACACAAATAGGATAAATTATTTTATATAATAGACGTGTAGTGAGAGCAGAAGACAGCGGGATATGTGTATATTATTAATGTATTGTTGACGGCAGTGCAGCACACAGCGGGGTTTTTGTTAACAACGGGCTCGTATTTTGCAGTTAATATGAAATTAACGACACAACACTATGTTTTATAAGATTGTATTTAATTAATTTAATTAAATTATTTTACAATTAATTCTCTTTCATTCACAAAATGCTTCACAAAAGAAGAGAAGTCTCTTTCACTAATGAACTTAATAATATTATATAAATTATTTTAAATTTACTACAATTACGAAACAAATATATATAAGAATTAATTCCATGAACAGACACACATATACAAACTTGCATTATTTAATTATTAAATCGACGAAGATTAAATTCTTTTCATAGCTAAATAAGTCATAAAATTTACCAAAGGCTTTCGAAATTCGTACATATTATATCACACGAGTCATGTAAATCAGACAGATTAGTTCAGGAATTGAACACGATCTGAATACTAATACAATACAGAGTTATAGTACATAGATACTGGTATTTATTTTAGCTTAAGTTAGTTAATCGAAGGTTAAGATTAAATAATTATTAAATCTAAGTCTGACATGTTACCAAGTCGAGTCACTAACACAATTATTTGCCCATGGACTTCACCGCAAACAAAGGTGTGGCTCAAAATAAACACAAACGCCAAACAACACAAACAATGCCTTATCATTTAAAAACATTTACAACGCAAGAAACATCATTTGTGACTAATATAAAAATAACGTCATCAAAGTCTAGTGGTACATTTGTTTTATATTCTCATAATTTACAACTTGTTATAGCACAGATTACAACACATTAACATGTTAAATAACTTTAGAACTAAACACGATGCAAGCGTTACTTATATCACATATTGTTAATATATATACACATATTACGTAACTCATTTAAATGCATATGAAGTTAGAATATTCACAATATTATATATGGCAGTAGAACTAGTTCCACATAATTCACAAGTATCTATGATTTTTAAGATTATATAATGAAATAAAGTATATTTATTAAAATACGAACTTATAGTATATGTTAAGACAAATGATCTTGATAGATTTATATAAATCGAATACGCTCTTAACATCTTTATTTCGCTGAAAGAAATAAATATATATATGTTAAAATCTAACTTTTTTGTAATACATTTATTTAAAACTCTCTTAGGAAATTTACCGATCAGTGTATCATCTAAGAGACAAAATAAATTATTATTGAAGCAACTTTATGCAAATAGTTGAACGAACTCTGAAAATGCCTTTTCTATACGCTTCCTTTTAGACGTATGTCTCCTTTTTATTTATAAATTACTCTTCGCTACCTTTAAAGTTAAATATTAACGAAATCTATATTTGTTTTTATTCTTTTTAAATTATAAACTTTATCGATTAATAGAATGTTAAAGATGTATTTATTAATAAATCACTAGCTATAAAAAAACTTTGTTCATGAAGCTTATATTGTAATGTTCATTTTACATGCAGACTTAAATTAATAGTTTAGGTTTTATAAATTCGAGTTAATATTGAGCGGGATAACGGGTTAAACAGATCGAGATATACCTACTCTGTTCATGCATCTTCATAAGCATTCTATCGTTATCCAATCGTATATTCAAGAAGCAACGGAGTTCTTCATGGTTTTTGTAATAATAATAACTTAATAAAATAGTTGTATTTATTTTTAATCATAACTATTTTTTAGGATTAACTCACAATATAAACTTATTCGAATAATTATATTCGAATAAGTTTATATTGTTTTCTATTAAGAAAGGCATTCAGAAATTTCATTTATTTTAACATCGTTGTTTTCCATTTACATTTTTTTGTGATTCCATATTTTTTTTCATTGCACAGCATCTTAAACTTATTAATTTATTTACAGGGTAGCAAAATTTTTGGTAATGGAATGTATATTTAGAGATTGTAATAATAGGGAAAAGCCTAAAATATAAGATAGGATTAAAAAGATTTTAGTTTTTACATGTAGTAAATTTTAATGTTTAATTACAAAAGTTATTCTGAATATAAACTGAAACAGGTAATTGAAGTCGAAAAAATAACTGTTGCTATCGATGCTGTAGATATCCATAGAGCTGAAATAGTGGAAACTATCCTCCATAGCCCGAAACAGCCACGTGAGAGAGATGCTCGGTGCTAGATAGTAACTATTAACATAAATGAAATTATTCTTTTGGAGTATGATTCGTATTAAGTAAAAAATGTTACGTCTTATTACTCAGATTTTATTAGAGTTATGTAACACTCAAAGAGTTTTCGTAAGTTATTAATATGAAGTCTGTTATTTTTCCTATCGTTCTATAATGTAACATAGTTATTGAACACTTCTGAATTTTACAACAGTCAATAATAATAGTTAAAATTTCTATTTAACAACTTATTTAATTAAGGTTACAATATACAACTTGGGACATATCACGAATCGTAAAAGTAATTCCGTAGTGGTGATGAATATTCAGTGTAATGCGGTTTGGACCAAGTCGAACCCTATTACGGTTTTACCTTTACTTTGGCGAAAACTGAACACAATAAAGGTGGTTCTTATAAGCATGAACGATTGTTTGTTGAGATTAATTAGTATTACTTGATAAGGAAGTGAAATTAATTACAATGACAACTGAAGTTAGTGTTCGCTATTATTAACATTTTTGAAGAAAATTATTAGCTAGAAATCAAATTTTTAAACTAAAATTTTATTGCCTTTTTAATTTTATATATTAGCAAAGGAACAGTTTTTCCATTTAATGGTAAATAGTGAAATGAGGTATTAAATGTTACCCAAAAAAAATTATACATGCGTTATCACCCTTGATGTGTGAGGGGATTACAAGAGATAGGTAGGTGAGAAAAAGGAGAGCTTGGAATGCCTCATTGAACGTACCATACTTATATCATAGCGATATTTTGTTAGAAGGCAAATGAAATGAGTCACATAATTACAGTTACACATGGCTATACAGTACAGTATTATAATATAATATTTATATAAATATATCTGATATAATCAAATAGCAGAAATATTAAGTAACTGTAACTTAACACCATTACTAACAAAACAAAACAATATCAAAATACTAATTGATGAAGTTTACAAAAGTCGCAAAGTACCAAATACAATTAAAAGTTTATAAAGAACTGAACATTCAGTTACTCATTTGTAACTTGATAGCATCTAATGATAACTTTTGTTATACTTTTGATCTTAAGCATTAAAATAAAGTTTGTTTCACTATTTCTTATTTATTGTTGCTGTATCTTTTAAATAATGCATTTTACAAATGATTTAATTAAGTATAATGTATATGTTTTATATTTTCAGATAGTGCCAGCTCAATACTCTTTTGACTTGACTTTACGGTAGTGTCATCAATCGTGACCAATAAACTACTACATGCAACTTGAATATAAGCGTATTATTCATAATCATTGTAGAATATTATATTGCTAAATATATATTTACTAATAAAGCCAAATATTAATGTAAAATATCATAAAATGTTTTACGTAATAGTTAAATATTCACCTAATTTTGTATTGTTTTAAGTCTGTCTATTGTATAGTATTGTAAAAGAAGTTAAACATCATTACTGCTACTTATAGAAAAGTTAAAAAAGCCCTTAGATCTAAGTTAATAAAAAAAAACGACTTTAAATTAGTTAAATTAAAATACCATTCAATTAGTAGGTTATTTAAGAAAAGTTGACAAAGTTCAGGAAAAAAATGTTCACAAAGTAAGCAAAAATGTAAAATATTTATCTTTGGCAGCGAATAACAAGACCTCTAAGGACTAAGACGATCAAAGGAGAAACCTCATCACCATTATTAACAACGCAACCTGAAATTACCAAGTATGAAACACAGTTAAAATTTTATTAACAACTCTCAAATAACTTCGTCACTCATTTATTACGCCTTAGTCTTTCAGAGATTGTTCACTCAATTTTACTTTTGATTTATTTCACACGCACTGACCTTTTCGAATTTTTTTAGATTAATTTTGAATATTATGAATTGCGTAAATATAAAAAAATATATTTTAAAAATCTGTTCTCTAATAATAAGAATACTATGGTAAAAAAATGGTCACTTGTACGTTAATTTGTCAACCGGACTTAGCAAGCTAAGAACACAACGAACTAATTACTAAGTTTGTAAGTTGTATCTTGGTACGTCCACGCTGTGACCCTCTGATAAGAGATAACTTGGAGATAGTCGCTAAATTGTCTCCCATAAGTTTAGCTGTTATAAAGTTATCAATATCTATCTACTATAAGGAATATAGATCATACATTGTCTTAAAAATAATGTAAATTTTTTTATACTTTCCGAGGAAATATTTATGTAATAAATAAATCATATAAACATCAATGTCAGGACTTGTATGAAGTGTTTTATTAAGTGTTTATGAAGGTACTTCGATTTTCATCTAATAGAGGTAGGAATATGAATATTTTGATCTGACAAATGACATTATAAAAGTAAGTACGAATCTTTTATTCAATCAGAGATTCTCAAATTCGATCCAGATATTTTTTCTTCAAAAGAAACAGATTCGAAGTTATGACCCTTTGAAAAAACTTGTTAAATCACAGTTTTGTTGTTTATTAAAGAGATAAATAAATATAATTGATTGATTAATAAATGAAAATGTAATTTTTGCTACGGTTTTAAGTTTTTATTATTCTCAAATAAATAATCTTAAAAATAATTGTATTATTATTTTATTTAAATACTATCTAAATTTTTTAATGTTAATGCTGTAAAGTCAGGTTATGTTTAAATATAGATTATACCAATCCTTTTTTGTTAAAAAAATAATAATTATCTGATCATTCTTACTTTAATGTATTTGATATCATCACCTCCCTCCCGTGAGTTATATTAATTATATATCTATTAGTTCAAGGTCGTCTGTGTGTCAGGTCGATGGTAATGAATACTTGATACTTTAAATAACTACTATTATGAATAAAAATGTGAACTGAAGTAATAATTCTTAAAATACCAAGGAATACCTAAATAAAAATCGATTTATGTTCCAGTAATTGCTTTTAAAAAGTAGTAAGGTAATTTCATATATCTGTCACCTCTCAGAATATTATGACAGAGAACTGGAAGGTTGTCATTGCTTTGACAGTTCTGGATTAAGACAATGAGATATACAATTTTATCGAGATCTTGTTAACTATAAAGAATAAATTTTCTTTTATTTCTGTTCGGTTTTTAAAGTTAACGATGATTTCTTTTTTAACATAAAGAAAATTGAATGGTAATTGGTTACGAAAATAATACACTAAAAAGAAGTATTATATTTTAATTTGAAAATAAATTCTCAATGAAACATACAACGGAGAAATTTCATTCCAATTATAAAGAGAAAAGCTCCAATCGCTCTCCAAAGTCACGCTTTTGTTCGTAGTCTGAAATATGAATATTACAACCGGGCTATAGTAAAAGCATTTAAAAATATGGAACGTTTAATACAAACCAATTTAAAACCGCTATATATAAAACGGATTATGCTAGAACGAATTAAGTTGATGTTTGTTCTTAATTTCCTCAGGATTATACCACTGTTCTTCTCCTCTCACTGTATGAGTAAAGGAGGCTGAAAGTGGCGACACAAATGGTAAAAATGACAGCTGACAAGAGGATTATTTCATATAGTGCTGTATGACACGCGTTTATTATATTCATTCATCCATCATCATCAGTTTATTTTCGTGGAGACATTTGTCAATCAATAACACTGACACAGCGTTTATTATATTTATGTTTTAAAAATTAATCATTATACATAAAAGGATGTATTTAATTGTTGTTATGTTGTTAAATAATTATTGACAACGCATGTCTATCACGAAATGTGGTTATAATATATATATATATATATATATATATATATATACATATATATATATATATATATATATATATATATATATATATATATGTACTTATATATTTATATTATCTTCCCCAAAATAATAAAATGTTATGTGTGTTGACTATATGGTGTTTCTTAAAACACATTTAAGTAAGTAATATTAAAACAATTATAAACATAATGATTTGGCGATTTACTTACAAGACCATTCCAATCTTATAAATAAAACTGAACGGAGTCCCCAACACCGAATAAGATTTACCAAGCAATAAAAGTTTAACAGCGTCCCGAATAGAATCCCCAACTAGATCATGATTATGACATTTTGTATCGTATATAACAACTATATTTCATAATAGCTTTGCTCACTGTTATATGAGACTGAGAACAATTGTTAAAATTATATTTTTATAAATTTTAAACTTTTTCTTGTTTCTTTCCAATATATGACCATGATTTATTTAAATGTAAAAAACTATATTTTGATGATATAATCCTTGTATTAAAGTATAGATCTTTAATAATACGATATGAGTGGTAGAATCCAATTATAATTATTTTCAACATACTCGTATCTCATACCATACTGATGTCATCTTCACACAGAAGAGAGGCGTGAATTGACTTATTATAAGTATGATCTCAAAACCAATCATTTTCTTATCTGTTTGATTCTGTTTATTTCTCAGTAGTTATTCATCTTATATAGTACGTGTCTATTGCTAAGGGACCTAGCGTCTTATAGTTTATACAAAAGAAAGTTATGCATCAGGCATTTTTAAAGTTAATAACTCACGACTCACGATAAATATTTATCTTTCTCTAAAGTTAATAAATTTAAGATATTTTGAGGAATGAAGATAATAAAACATTGAAGAAACCTTCTGTTCTTTCATTTGTTATCTTTATGTCCTCTCTTCGGTCTAATAAATCTCTATTAAAAAGGAATTCTATTCTCACATTATACGAATCGAGTCTAATGGTAAAAGTAAAAGAGGTCATTTTCTATATGTTATAAGAACTTGAATAAAATAAAAAGAATAATATATATTACTTACTAAAATAAAAGAGTCGTTTTCAAACTCGACACAGGTGTCGTTGATACTCGGTAAGGAAACCGCGTCACTTATGTTTTATGGAAGAGATAAAAAGATTTGGAACAAGACATTTCTTGGAGAAATGTAATAAAATATGATAATAATAATAATAATAATAATAATATAATAATAGCCTTTATTTAACAATCTCACAAATGCGTAACTTAACCTATTACATATACATATTATTACATTTTTGGAAATAAATATCAAACACATTATATTATATATCTGACACCGGTACGTGAAGATTGTCTTGCTGTCCAGCATAGGCCTCCCCCAGAGTTTGCCACGAACTACGGTCCTGTGCTTGTCTTGGCCAAGCAACGCCCGCGATTTTTCTTATGTCGTCCTCCCATCTTCGATGTTGTCCCCCTCTCTTTCTTTTATTTTCTCTTGGACACCATTCTGTTACATCCCTTGACCATTTATCTTTGTTACTCCTAATCATATGGCCTGCCCATCTCCATTTAAGTCTTTTAATACAGTATGTAATATCAGTGATTTTAGTTTGATTTCTTATAGTTCCTAATTTTATTTTATTTTTAAGTTTTATTTTTAGTATACTTCGTTCCATACTGTGTTGGCAGGTTTTTAATTTGTGTATATTATAGTTTTTAAGCCTCCATGTCTGGCAGCCATATGTCATTACTGGTAATATACATGAGTTGAACATTTTACTTTTAGCTTTTAATGGTACTTGAGGGTTTTTCATTATTTCCTTCAAAGACCAGAATCTTTTCCATGCCAAACTGATTCTGTTGTTTATTTCTTTGTTTGTGAAGTGCGTTGGAGATATTATTTGTCCTAGATAAGTGTATTCTTCTACATATTCTATTGTATTGTCGTTAACTGTTATCGGTATTTCCTCGAAGTTTGTCATCACTTTTGTCTTTGCAGTGTTCATTGAGAGACCAACTCTGTTACTTTCATACAAAAGCTGCTTTAACATCTCTTGTAAGCTTTTTGGATTATCAGATATTAGTATTAGGTCACCTGCAAATCTTAAATGGTTCAATTTCACTCCATTGACATTTAACCCGAAATTACCCCAATCAATAAAATATGACATTTGTATAAATAGTATGAGTATGATAAAAGATTTATATTACATATAGTAGTAGATATATGGCAGCAGCTCCGTGTTTAAGAATATCAAATATTAGATTTTTAAAGTAATATTGAGTGATTAAAAAAATACCAAATAAGCAGACCTCTCTCAACAAAATTAACAAAAAAGTTAAATAATTGAAATCGCATCGAAATACTCAATTTTATAAAACTGAACAATCATATTTGGCTGATACTGAAATTATTTAAATGTATGTATATTTGCGCACTACATTACACTTGGCAGATAATATATTTGGCAATGGACATTGTATATGTGATAACTTGTCTGTATGACCATACATGACGGTACATGTAAATTTGAGCCTGTTACTAATAGTTATGATTATGGTTAAATATGATACATAGGTTAGGATTATCGACATAAAATACTGTACATAACATTAATTTTACAACTTCTAAACCCTACAGGCCAATAGGATATGACAAATTGTTACATCTATATAAAGCTTGACAAAGTGTCTAATAATTTCTCAACAACATCATATCTAAAAATTATCTTAAACCATATAAAAACTTTTAAAAATAAGTTTTTTTTAATAATTTTTATATAATGTACATTTATATGATTACATGCCTTTTATCTCTCCTCATAAAATTTAGTTGTTTCTATTATTTAACACCAAACTGTAATAGTGATATTATTTAGTTATTATAGTAGAATATGTTCTTTTTAATTTTTAATAATATTAATTGTAAATCAGAACTTATAATAACAACAATGTATACGAAACAATTAACACAATATATTTTGGTGTTTTCTACAATTTTACATTTCTTTAATATAATATTACATTTCTTTTATAAATAACATAAGATACACAAAAAATATGTTTTTTTCTCTTCGTCCCTTTCTGTTCTTATTATTCTGATAAACGAATCTCATTAAATATGAGAAATCCAATCTCTTCTCCGAAATATGTGAAGTAATATTATATATATATGTTATTATCTACAACTGTTCCAGTAATCCGTAAAATATTATTATGAAATATTTATGAAATACAATATCCAAGATAACATGTATATGTAATAAAATAGTAAAGAGGCTTAAGCTGTAACTTTGAAAACCTGTTTTTTTTACTCAAAATATTGAGTAAAGGCATTGTCATTATTTCATAAAACTCTTCATATAGGACAAGAAATATAATTATCTTTTATTTATAGTATCTATAGTAAACTCAATATGACCAATTGTGTACAAGGTATATCAAATTTGTAACATAATCTAATGTTATAGAGATAATAAATCGTCTCATGTATAGTATACTGTGGTAGGTACAGTAACAGAGTAAGTACTTAACATTATTTATAAGACTAGTTTAACCGCTCTGGATATCGTGAGATTTTGTGTATTAAGACTCTGGAAACTAGTATCAAAAATTAACAATGAAAATTGAAATACAATGAATGGCATTAGTTAAAATGATAATATTAATATATTACTATGATTATATAAATATGAGACGTATTTTCTTAATTAGTTAAAATTGTAAATTTTTCATTGTTTCTAAAATAATTTCTTAAAGGATTAAAGTACTCCTAATTTATTCCTTGCCTTCCTTCATCGCGCTTTCTTTTAAATTGGAGAAACATACTAATTCTGAATATCCTCCAATTTCAGTGGAATTTGAAAGTAAAATGCTAAAGCCATCTGAAATCAGTTCAATGATGATTTTAGTCATTGAGTTATAAGAGAATAGTATCTACGCTGACTGATCTTAAAGGGTACTTAAACAATTGTATGATTAATAAGATTATACTGTTATATTTTGAATATACACTTTAAAGCAGATTGTGCTTATGTAGAAGAGAGCGGAGAGCGGCTTATAAAGTAATAACTGAAGTAATGTACCGTGTCAAAGCACTCACGACTTATGATGACAAATAGTCGCAAAGTGATGAAGACATCTGTTTGCAAAATACAAATAAAAGTATTTATTACATAGTTAATGACAGACATTAAAACAAACTTTCACGTGAAAGTAATAAATATAGTAATAGTAGTCGGAAAAATATAAAATAAATCATTGTGGACACGAGGAGTGCTCGTCCAATATATTTTAATCTAACCACCGATAATTGGTAATTAAAGTTCAATTAACAAGAACAACGCTCTCTCATCTTGAATTATAATAATAAACGTGTTTTAAGTGTTGTATCTTACACACATGCCATTTACATTTAACTCTAAGAAATTATTAAAAATGGTTGGTTCAGGCATTTTTAATACAAATAAAACTCGTTATTAAAGATCCTTTACTTTAATACAGTATTGCTTAAAGGATCAATATAATTGAAGAGCTAAGGAGTTTATGTATTCGTTAATCTACGAATAAAATGTTGGAAATACTTTGGAGGTAGCCAATTAACCTTGATAGCATTCATAAAATAACAATATACATTGTCTTTGTACTTTTAATGATAATGATTGAAAAGAATATTTATTATAATTATCTTCTAAGTTACGTTATAAGTCGTCTATTGACTTGGCAATGAGATAATATGATATATATCTTTTATTATTACCATTTAACTTAACTGTACGCTAGATGAAATTATGTATTTTATTACACCTAAATAAACTTAATTTTTACATGTAATAGTATTACATACATACTACACTTTTAGTATAATATTGTATTACATCTTCAGTCGTAAACTATCGGTTTATTTCAACTTTAAAAGGGAGTTGCTGTTAACTTTTATTGCAAAGATGTTATCTTTATGTCTTAGTCAATATAATGTGTACTACAATTTTATGAAATATTTGTAAGCTAATGTTTAGAATACTACTGTGATAGAACACCACTAAAAATATTTTAAATAAAAGAATCCGAGAAAATAAATATTACTTGCGCCTTGGGAATACAAACTTTAGTAATTAGTTCTTAAATATTATTTATTGTCTTTTTTATAATTTTATATTTAGTCATAATAAATAAATAATTCTTATAAATTATATATATTTATATATATGAATACATAGATTCCTCTGCATCTAAATAAATATCTTATCTTCGACGAGCATTAAAGCAATATTAATTAAATTGAATGTATACTAAATATTATTTAATTTCAATGACCTTTAACGAAACGTTTTCTTAATACAAGTATTCTCCAAAGACTCGGTGTCAGATACTTCGCTGCAGTAAAACTCTGAGCAGCTTACATCTTTAATGTCCGCAACATAGAATCATTGTAATATGTGCTCCAGTAAATTGTGATTTATTCTTCGTCGTATTGCAAAGATAAGGAATTACATTTAAATATTTATAAGCATAAATTCTATTATAAGGAATTTAAGACGAAGCATTTCTAAAATTTCTAACAATTGTTATAAATGTGAAAGTAATAACTTATTGTATTTTTACTCTCAGAAAGTTTTCAATGAAATTAGCGTTTTCTTTTTGCAACCCTTCTAAGTGTCATTTAAACTAGTTGAATATAATTGTGTGTGTATGTGTTTGACATAAGATAGTGCTATTATATAGTTTCATATTTAATCAAAAGCGATAAAGAATGTTCGGATCTGGTTTTAATACACAAACTATATATATATATATATATATATATATATATATATATATATATATTTGAAATGAATGATGAAATTATTTGTGTATACATAAATAATTTCATCAAATAAAAATTGTTACAAATATATTTATAACATACTTAGATTGAGTGAAATAATTTATTTACATTATTTATTTTAAAGTTATATAGTTCACGTTATACGTTATTTGGAAGGCGTGGCCTGTGTGTGTGTTTACTGAGTCTTTAATGTGATCAAACTTTTTCAAAAGATCAATCCTCTCAAGAGATGAAGATAACTTCCATGCCTCACTCTCATCTTAAGATATTATTTGAATCATTTGTATTTTTTTATTCTCCAATCAAAGTAAGTCGTCAATCCGTTAAATCTATTAATTAATCTATTTACGATCAACGGTCAAACGATTTCATTCGTGAAGGTTGTGTGTTGTGTTGTTGTAATGTGAATCTGAGAAGTGTCTTAAAATATCTTTAAGAATCACATTTACCATCGCAGTTAATGTTCCAGTAAACATATATTCTCAGAGCATATTTGTTTTCAAACACCGGTTATATTATATGATATGGATACGGCGAAAGTAAATACGTAAAGATACAAATAAACAGGACTATATGAAAGACTTTACATAAATAAAAAGACTAAAAAGTCCAACATTAAAAACGATACAATATATTGTTTAAATAGATTTGAATCTCGCATAAAATAACTTTGTAGTTAAGATTTGCTTTGAGATATTCTTGTGGAGTTGTAAAGCATAATGTGACGTTCGTTCTCAAAGAAACAAACTTGTCACGGTGAGGTTGTATCTTCAGGAAAGAGGCCATATTTTTCTTTGATATACATTAAGGAAGGAAGATAATTTTAATTTCAAATGATTTACATACTGAATGAATACAAAAATATTTTTATATTAATAAATTATTTGTCTGGCACTATTTGATAAATTCGGGAATAATATATATATATAAATAAAAAAATAGATCAACATGATACACTAAAAGCCAGTACTTAACAGTTGTGAGAAGTTATCTTAGACTATTAATTTCTTTTAAGAACTCAGTTGAAAGACTAAATGTGGTCTAAAATTTTATATATGTTTCTAATTTAATCGTAATCTATATTTTTTGACTTGCTTTGTACTGATAGACTGGTTTAATCGTAGTTGAATAATGTAATATTAATAATTCGTTCTTGAAAATCACTCTACGTACTTCTAAACACAACCAACTCTGATCTGCCCTATATGTGAATAATTTGCTCAAGAGTTGAACTCATAATACCAAAGCAATAAACCCTTAGTATACTACACGAGAAGGAAGAAATACGATTTACTGAAGCAATTCTTATTGTGATTTGTGACTTACAGTGACAGTGAGTATCAATCTTGTTTGTACTCAAGAGTGGACAGTATCTATTTCATTCTGAGTAACTCTGAGTGAGTTACAACTCTTCCAGTAACTTTATAGTATACTTATAAATACTAAAAAGAGCTATTAACAT
This sequence comes from Melinaea marsaeus rileyi, assembly GCA_918358865.1. Lineage (NCBI taxonomy): Eukaryota > Metazoa > Arthropoda > Insecta > Lepidoptera > Nymphalidae > Melinaea > Melinaea marsaeus. The sequence continues at coordinate 21,358,174 of OU911093.1, read as the reverse complement.
AGACGCTAAACAAAAGCGAGATTATAATAATTACATCATATGAGACAAACATAAGTTTTAGAAGTGTTAAATATAAAAGTACAAAGGTGCCATATTACTAAACTTCTAAAGTTAAAGGCAGTTAAACAACCTCTTTATGTGAGCCTTAAATAACTAAACAGGGATTTATGGAACAAAGCGAAATTGTATACGATGTAGTTTTACAACTTTAACCGATAAGGTCATATTTTAACGACAAAATATGAATACATTTTGTAGTAAAAGCTCAATAAAATCGTTTATTTTTTTACATTAGATTTAAGTAAATTTGTTTAATATTTAGATCTATGATCAATTAAATATTATCATGGAAACTAATAAAGTATAAATATAGGCAAAACTTTTTTTTTACTACAGTTTTTTTCAACCGTTTCTAAGTTTCCCTATCCTTAATCTATTTGTGTACATGTATTTTAGTGATATTATTTCATTAATCTGTTAATATATATTGTTTACTTAAATTTATATTATGTCATTGTTATTTTAATTGTTTTCTGTTCTTGTTCTTCTCTTTTCTTATTGTACCGTTTTCAATACAGTATTTTATAAGTATATATATATTGTCAAAATTTACTTTATTGATACGGTGTCTCTATTTGTTTCCAGATCTGTTTCAATCTCCAATCGAGATTATAGGTGTTTAGGACATTCCATCAGCTCGTGTATCACCGATTCTTCTGTTGACTCATTAGTCACAAGCGGGACTAGTTTCACATTTAAAGCTATGTAAATATTAGCTAATTTCGCCTTCAGTTTTGACAAATTAGCGTCAGTACCTCATCCTTTATTGAAGTTGGAGGCTTCTCTGATTGAGTTCCTAAAAATTGTATATCATGAAGTCAAGTAGTGACGGCAGAATGTGTTCCGATACTGTACAATTTGTTAATAAAGATAATATTTCTTTATTCGTAATAAAGATAATAAATATATATTTCTACAAATACAGATATTACTTTTGAACACTATGTTATTACTTTAATTTGATAAGCAATATAAAATAATTATATATTAAAAAAAAAACTAATACAGAAAAGTATTCGAAACCAAATGCTTCTCACAAAAGTGTAGATAATGAAAATAAGACAAATTAGTAATGAAACCCTTTGTACGAGGGCCAAACTGAAAGTTTTTAGAACTGGCCACTTAAAAGCATTATATTAAAAAAAATAGTTTAAATTTTGAAAATAGAACTCTTTACCAATATTATTGAGTGTACATTTCATTCATTTGTCATTTGTTTTACGATTTGGCGGCAAATTGAAAATTGTCTGTGCACGTCAGAATGAATTTAAGCCGAGAAAATTTTCGTGCAATGATTTTTTATGACTTTCGATGTCATTTAAGTCAACAAGAAAGTTATGATAGACTTCGATTGGTTTTTCACGATGAAGCCCCATCTCGTGCCACAGTTTACAACTGGTTTAATGAATTCAAACGTGGTCGAACTAATCTCACCGATGATTTGCGTGAGGGACGGCCTTCTACAGCGACGACTGAAGATAACATCAGTGTTGTGCGGCGTATGATAGGGACTGATAAAAGAGTGACCTATCAGCAGATTCGGACAAGTCTAGGCATAGGTATGAGTCAAGTGCACAAAATCCTCCATGAACATTTAGCGGTCAGGAAGCTTTGTGCCCGCTGGATACCGCATAATTTGACCGAGGCTCAAAAACTCCGCCGTGTTGATTGGTGCCGAGAAATGATCCAAAAATTTAACGGAGGTAACTCAAATGCTATGTTCGATATACTTACGGGTGACAAAAGCTGGATTTACTGTTATGATCCGGAAACCAAAGGACAGTCTGCTCAGTGGGTGTTTCCTTCCGAAGAGTTGCCAACTAAAGTGAAGAGAGGTCGAAGTGTTGGCAAAAGATGGTGGCCTCGTTTTTCGGAAAGACAGGTCATTACGCGACAGTAGTCTTAGAGGATCAGAAAACGGTTAATGCAGAGTGGTATACTAACAATTGTTTGCCACTTGTCTTGGAAAAAGTTCGAGAGAAACGACCTCGCAGCAGGATCCTCCTTCATCACGACAATGCCTCGTCGCACACCGCCAGGCAAACGATCGACTATTTGGTGATCTCTGACGTGGAATTACTGGGTCACCCGCCGTATAGCCCCGACCTCGCACCCTGCGATTTTTATTTATTTCCGAAAATAAAAGAAAAACTTCGAGGAAAACGTTCTATAGACGCCGAAGAAGCAGTGGCTGCGTTTCAAAACGCCGTCGAAGAGACCCCTAAGGCCGAGTGGGCAAGGTGCTTTTCTCAATGGTTCCATCGAATGCAGCGATGTATTGATGTAAATGGACGCTATTTTGAAAAGTTACAATAAAACTAATAACTTGCTAGAATGCTTAGTTTTTGATTTTCTAAGAACTTTCAGTTTGACCCTCGTAAGATATAATATTCATTATTGCCTACGAAGAAATAAACTTAGATTAAATTATAATTTATTAATGAGATCCCTTTATATATAGGTGTCAAATGAGACATAGGGGTGTGTTAAATATGAAGATCAAATAACAACGATATTAACCCTGTATAACTAATCACTCGTCGAGGCGACGACGCGCCACTTGAAGAAATTCGAAATCACCTACTTCGCTCCGTCCCCTGACCTTGACTCTTTCATTACCTTACTAATTTGAGTAAACAGTGCAGCCCGTGACGCTATTGGGTCCACGCGCATCATAGGACGTGCGCTGTGACCATTTCATCGTCCGCTGGACGAAGGTTTAGTAATAACAACAACTTTATTGTACGGTACGTACATTAATAAATTCTAATTTTTATTGTTCTACATATTGTAGATTTGCTTCTTATCGATAACTATAGCATAGTATTTCTTAAATTTGTAATTTAATTAATTGGATTGATTTAAATAGAAAGTTGAATGCTAAATTTAGTAGTAAGTAGATTTTTGGTTCGGTTTAGATACACGGTACGAAGAGATGTTTTCACTTTTTTATATTTATTTTAGATGGATTTGAGGAATCAAGAGGATCATATTCGTCGTTGGCTGGAGTAAGCATCGGAAAGCAAACTGGAGGAGAGATCTGACAGCTCAACAGAAATAATAATTTTTTAATAGCGCAAAAGGTGTAGTGGACACTGTCGATCAAATGTGTGCAAATATAAGATCTAATTAGAAAACAAAGAGATGGCCGATGTGTATTTTTTATAACATTCTTAATATATATTCTATTAATTTTTACGCTATTCATATCTGTAACAACATGAGAAATAAGAAAAAGCCAATGAGTCCGCACGATTTTGTAATGAAGTTAGGAGATCAGCTAATGGAACCCTGGCTTCGGCAACGATAACAGACCGTGAGTTTGAGGCGTAATATAAGGGTCATGATTGAGGATATTCTTGGCGAATCTTCGACAATAGAAGCTCCTGTTCCTTTTACGTCAAACACGCGTAAAATTTGCTACCGGTGTCCATCAAAAGACCGGAGAATGACCAAGCACCGTTGCACCAGATGTAGAAAGGCTGTTTGTGGTCCACATAATGTTGGTATGTGTAGTCACTGTGTAAATTGATATTCTACTATTAATTAGTACTTAATTTGTTAATTATAATCTTTACTTTTGTCCCATGAAACAAGTTCCTATCTTAATTAAATATTTTTTATTATATTTAATTGTTTTACTCCGTAGTCCGTTGGACTAAGATGTAGTAATAACGTAACAATGAAAACAGTTTAGTTATCTAGGGTTAAGAAGCTTAATACAAAGAAGCTTTTATAGCGGCTGTATTAAATGATATGATGATTTCGGTTATAAGGATTGTTTTTTGTTACAGTATATAAAAAGTTTATTTAGATTTTTTAAATATAGTTACAGGGTAGTATAATGTCACGTCGTGTTTGAGCACCGCTCGATCAGATACAGAGAGAAACTATGTAATACAATTAGACACAGCGTCCACTCACTGCAGTACATACTGATAACGTGACACATAACTATGTGATAACGTGATATATTCATATTACTATTACTGAACCAGTGATCATGTCCAACATGTATGATATTTGTAATTTCTTGAATATTTTTAAAAAATTGAAAATTATATTATGAATTTATCTAAAAGTATATATTTTTATTATTTTTGTTTATTACCACACAAATAAGATAAATAATTTTATATAATAGACGTGTAGCGAGAGCAGAAGACAGACATTATTAATGTATTGTTCACGGCAGTGCGGTTCACAGCGGGATTTTGTTAACAACGGATCGTATGTTGCAGTTAATGTGAAATTAACGACACAGCACAGTGTTTTATAAGATTGCATTTAATTTATTTAATAAAATTATTTTACAATAAATTCTCGTACATTCACAAAATTCTTCACAAAAGAAGATAAGTCTTCATCACTAATGATCGTCACTTGATAATATTATAAAAATTATTTATATTTACTACAAAATCGAAACAAATATCTATAAGAATTAATTCCCATGAATAGACACACATACACAAATTCGCATTATTTAATTATTAAATTGACGAAGAATAAATTCTTTTTAGAACTAAATAAAAATAAGTCATAAAAATTGCCAAAGGATTGTGAAATCCGTACGTATTATATCACACGAGTCATGTAAATCAGAGAGATTAATTAGTTCAGGAATTAAACAACATCTGAATATTTAACACAAGTCCAGAGCTATAGAACAGAGAAGCTGTTACTTATTTTACTTTGAGTTATTTAATTGACTGCGAAGATTAAATAATAAAAAAATCTAAATTTGACGTTACTAAGTCGTGTCACTAAAACTAATTATTTGACTTTCCTCCAAGTAAAAGCGCGTATCAAAATAAACACAAACGCAAAACAACACACAAGCAATACCTTATCATTTAAAAACATTTACAACCCAAGAGACATTTATGAGTTAATATAAAAATAACGTCATCAAAATGTAGTGGCTTACATTTGTTTTATATTCTCATAACTTACAACTTGTAGTCGAACAACTTAAAACACATTAACATGTTAAATAACTTTAGAACTAAACACGATCCAAGGGTTACTTACATCACATATTGATATTACAATATACACATATCACGTAACTTACTTGTATGTGTATGAAGGTCGAATATTCACAATATTATATACCGCAGTAGAACTAGTTATACATAATTCACAAGTGTCTATGATTCTTAAGATTTATGTAATAAAAGAAAGTTTATTTGTTGAGATACGAACTTAAAGTCTATGTTAAATAAGAAATGATGAAAAGTTAAAATAAAAAACCCTTAGATCTAAGTTAATAAAAAAAGATACGACTTTAAATTAGTTAAATTAAAATACCATAAGAAAAATATGTTCACAAAGTAAGCAAAAATGTAAAATGTTTATCTTTGGCAGCGAATAACAAGACCTCTAAGGACTAAGACGATCAAAGGAGAAACCTCGTCACCATTATTAACAACGCAGCCTGAATTCACGAAGTATCAAACACAATTAAAACTTTATTAAAAACTATCAAAGAACTTCTTTCAGAGTTTTTTTAGCAAATTTTACTTTTAATTTTACACATGCACTAGCATTTTACAATGAACCTTACTTAAATATGATTGGTTAAGTCAATGAAATTACCGTATCCTTAATCAAACTTGATACTTGATTCCTTTTAAGTTTACCCTTATAATATTTATTAATTGTAAAAATAAAATATAGTTATTTTAAAGATGATTTACTTGACAATTTGCGGGAAAGTTTAAAACGATATTTTGAACACAAAACATACATTTTGGTACAATTGTGAGTTAAATAATTTTTCAGCGACTATGGCATGGCATTTATTAATTATAAATACACTTATGATAAATTTTATATTTCAATTATAGGATTATATTACATAAAAAAAAACATGATTTTATAAAGTTTTTTTTTTTTTTAGAATTTTTTATTATATTTAAAATATTGCTAATAAAATATATGCTACTGTTAATAAATTGGTTACATGTATGTCAATATATCGATCAGACTTAGCTAAGAAGGCGATGAACTAATTACTAAGTTTAGAAGTTGTTGTATCTTGGTCCGCTGTGACCCTCTGATAAGAGATAACTTGGAGATAGTCGCGACATTATCGCCAATAAGTTATAATGTTATAATATTAACAATATCTACAATAGAAATAATTTAAACAATCTCTTGATTTATTTATTTACAAAAAGAATCATAAAAACATCAAGGTCAGGACTTCTATGAAGTGTCTATAAAAGTACTTATATTTAAACCTATTAGAGGTAGGAATATGATTATTATTATTTTGATCTGACAAATGACATTACAAAAGTAAGTACGAATGTTCTTTTCAATCAGAGATTCCCAAATTCCATCAAGATATGTTTTCGTTAAAAGAAACTGATACGAGGTTATGATCCTTGGAAAAGAGTTCTTATACAAAAGTTACAACGCACATTTTTGTTATTTATTAAAGAAATAAAATAAAGTATTGAAGTATCCATACAGTTTTAATATTTTATTTGGCGAAACTAAAATTAAATTTTTTGCTATGGATTTTTCTGTATTTTTATTTGACTACACAAATCACTTTGGAACTTGTTAATGGATTAGCATTTTAATTACATTTTTTTAATATTTTGTATACTTTTTAATTTCCCATAGATCACAGTAATGCAAAGATTAAAATTATATAATTAGTGAAAATATTTATACAAAATACTTATTTTGCTACTGTTTTTAGTTTTTATTGTTCTCAAATACGTTTTTACGTTAATTCTGTAAAGTCAAGTAATGTTCCAATATATATAATAACCAATCCTTCTAGTTAATATCTTAATCATCTGAGCCTTCTGATAATTCGATTTATCCGTCACCTCTCAGAATATTATGACAGAAGACTGGAAGGTTGTCATTGCTGTGGCGGTTTTGGATTAAGATAAAATGAGATATTAAATGTTATAGAGTCCTTGTTAATTATATACAATAAAATTTCTTTTAATTCTGTTCTGATTTTAAAGTTAATGATAATTTCTTTTTTGTATAAAGAAAATTGAATGGTAATTAGTTACGAAAATAATAATATAAAAAGAAATATTACATTTTCATTTGTAATTAAATTCTCATTGAAACATACAACGGACAAATTTCATTCCAATTATAAAGAGAAAAGCTCCACTCGCTCTCCAAAATCACGCTTTTGTTCGTAGTCTGGAATATGAATATTTGTAAAACCTGGTTATAGTAAAAGCTTTAAAATATATATATATATGTTTAATACAAACAAATTTAAAACTGCTATATATAAAACGGATTATGCTAGAACCAATTAAGACTTAATGTTTGTTCTTAATTTCCATAGGAATATATCACTATCCTTCTCCTCTTACTGTATGAGTAAAGGAGGCTGAAAGTGGCGACACAAATGGTAAAAATGACAGCTGACAAGAGGATTTTTTTCATATAGTGCTGTATGACACACGTTTATTATATTCATTCATCCATCATCATCAGTTTATTTTCGTTGAGACATTTATCAATCAATATCACTGACACAGCGTTTATTATATTTATGATGTTTTGAAAATTAATCATTATATATAAGAGGGTGTATTCAGTTGTAGTGATGTTGTTAAATAATTAATGACAACGCCTGTCTGTCACGAAATGCGGATATTTGATACATTAGTTTGAATGGTGTGTATATATATATATATATATATATTTGTTACGATTTTATCTGTACTAATATTATAAAATTAAAAATAAAAATTCTTAGTTTTATAATATTAGTAGAGATTCAGTTCATTTGTTACAAATAGGTTAAAATATACTGAATAAAAATATACTCATTTATCTTTAGAAAACTAGAATATTAGCAAGTAAGTTTTAAAGACATTGTCACAGATTCGGAGGAATTAATTATAAAAAAATTTTTGGGGTTAAATTACAATAAAACTATAAATCTACGTATGATTTTGGATTGTATTATACTTATGATAACAGATATCTTAATATTTAAAGAGCAAACAGACATAGTCACCGACAACAGCTAGTAAAGTATAAACTCAATTAAATTTAAAACATGTTGCCGTAGTCAATATTAAATGGAGGGTTTAAATATACATACGAGTATATATATATATATATATATATTTTGATAACAAGTATTTTGGCGATACTAATTAAGATATCAAACATTGTATTATAAAATTCTTGTAATTTTAAAGTTCCAATTAATTATAAACAAACAAATGAAAATAAAAAGAATCTTTTCCTAAATTCACTTTGTTTAACTAAAAGACACTTAACTAACTAACAACTCACTCGTTCTTTATAAACGTTTGTTAGATGTCTAGACAGCGTTCACTTTGTCTAGGCTTGTGAGTGACAAAGGACTTACGATCTCTGAGGTTAAATATAAACTGTACATTCAAAGGAGATCTGAGAGCAATCTTTTATTTGAATTGGTATTACCTACTATTTAAAAATTGTGTAAAGTTACATATTAAATTGAAATTCCTATTAGTTATATATTATAATATATCAGTTAAATTATAATGATTGCCTCTGGAATTTGAAAGTTTATCGAAATATAACATTTTAACTCAATTAATGACTGACATAAGAATGGCTGCATCATTGTAGGAGAGACGACATTAAGCTATCGTAGTTAATATTTTATTTTAAACGCATTTCTCAATCAAATTGCAATTATTAAAAATTAGGCCCTTATCGACAAAAATAACGTCTATAATTTATTAAGTAAGTTGTATTATAATTTAAATTAAAATATGAAATCTGAGAAATGAAAGGAATTATTAAATAAATTTAAAATATATGTATTTCATCTTTACCTAACATTTAATATTATGTATGGTTAATTAAGTATAGGCTGTACTTTTAAAAAACATTTAAATAAAGAAATATCTAAACATTTATGAACCATAATGATTCGGCGATATACTTACACGTCCATTTCAATCTTATAAATAAAACCGAATCGAGTCCCAAACACCGAATAAGATTTCCCAAGCATTAAAAATTTAACAGCCTCCCGAATAGAATCCCAACTAGATCATGATTATTAGATTTTATGAGTGTCGAATATAACTACTATATTTCATTATAGCTTTGCTCACCGCTATATGAGACTAATAAAACAGTTGCTAAAACTATATTTCTATAAGTTTTAAACGTTATCGCATTTTATGTTTTAGTTTCTTTAAAATATATAAACATAGTTTATTTAAATGTAAAATACTACATTTCGATGATATAATCCTTGTATTAAAGTATAGATCTTTTATCGTCATCGAACATCGAAGAAACCTTATGTTCTTTTATTTGTTATCTTTATGTCCTCTCTTCGGTCCAATAAATCTCTATTAAAAAGGAATTCTATTCTCACATTATACGGATCGATTCTATATGTTAAAAGAACGTGAATAAAATGAGATGAATATGAATAATTTATATTAGTTACTAAAATAAAAGAGCCGTTCTCAAACTCAAAACAGGTGTCGTTGATACTCGGTAAGGAAAGCGCGTCACTTATGTTTTATGGAAGGGATAAAAAGATTTGGAACAAGACATTACCTGAAGAAGTGTAATAAAATATTACATTCGTATAAATGATATAAGTATTATAGAAGATTTATATTTCATATAGTAGTAGATATATGGCAGCAGCTCCGTGTTTAAGAATATCCAATATTAGATGTTAAAAGTAATATTGAGTGATTTAAAAAATTCCAAACAAGCAGACCTCTCTCAACAAAATTAAAAAAAAGTTAAATAATTGAAATCGCATCGAAGTACTCAATTTTATAAAACTGAACAATCATATTTGGCTGATACTGAAATAATTTAAATGTATGTATATTTGCCCACTACATTACACTTGGCAGATAATATATTTGTCAGGGGACATTGTATGTGTGATAACTTGTCTGTATGACCATACATGACGGTACATATAAATTTGAGTCTGTTACTAATAGTTATGGTTATGGTTAAATATGATACATAGGTTAGAATTATCGACATAAAATACTGTACATAACATTAATTTAACAACTACTAAACCCTACAAGTCAATAGGATACGACAAATTGTTACGCCTAGTTGAAGCTCGACAAAGTATCTAATAATGACATTACACGGCGTTGGTTTTCAACTGTTATCCGAAATGATAACAGCTCATAACAGCTCATATTTTATGTCAGAAACAGAAATACGGCATTAAGAATATTTCTTTTTGAGTTAGAACGAAACGAAATATCGTTTATTTTTAGCTTAATCTGAAATCTGTGAAAAATGTTCATTTCGAGTTGTTTTTTAATATATAAATATTTAAAAATGAAATAAATATTGTTTTTCAGTTAGTTATCTCATTGTGTAGATAAATTCTTCTACAAGAACTCGTTGTTCTTGTAGAAGTTGTCTTGTCTTGTCTTTGTTCTCATTAATTATTATAATAGGAAAGAGAAACATATAAATATTAACATATTAACGTTGTCAGGTTAAAAGATTAAATAAAATTATTATTATTATTATTATTAAATTAAACATTATCTTAAAAGCGTTGCACAAAAATTCTTGTAGGATTTTTCTCGTTTAAAGAATAATTCGAAATACACTGAACATAATAAGTATGAAAAAATGTAAAGATTTATTTAAAATTAAAAAAAAATGCTAAAGACATCTGAAATCAGTTCAATGATGATTTTAGTAATTGAGTTATAAGAAAATAGTTTCTACGCTGACTGTTCTTAAAAGGTACTTAAACAATTGTATAATTAATAAAAATTTACTGTTATATATTCGAATATACAAAGATTCGAATATACTATAAAGAAGGTTGTGCTTGTGTAGAAGAGAGCGGAGAGCGGCTTATAAAGTAATAACTGAAGTAATGTACCGTGTCAAAGCACTCACGACTTATGATGACAAATAGTCGGAAAGTGTATTTCCTGCTGCTAAAAGCAGCTATGTCCCTTTAAGAAATGTAGGCATCTGTTGTAAAAATACATAACATACACAAACACATACTTAAAGACATACATTAAAACAAACTTTCACGTGAAAGATATAAATATAGCAGCAGTAGTCGGATAAATAAAAAAGAAATCATTGTGTACACGAGGAGTGCTCGTCCAATATATCTCAATCTATCCACCGATAATTGATAATTAAAGTTCAATTAACAAGAACAACGCTCTCTCATCTTTTATTATAATAATAGACGTGTTTTAAGTGTTTTAACTTACACATATGTCATTTAAATAATCCCTAAGAAAGTACTAAAAATGGTTGGTTCAAGCATTTTCAATAGAAATAAAACTCGTTAATAAATGTCCTTTTCTTTCATACAGTATTGCTTAAAAGATAAATATAATTGAAGTCCTAAGGAATTTAGGTATTCGTTAATCTTCGAATAAAATGTTGGAAATACTTTGGAGGTAGCCAATTAACCTTGATAGCATTCATAAAATAACAATATACATTTACTTTGTACTTTTAATGATAATGATTGAAAAGAATATTTATTATAATTCCCTTCTAAGTATGTTATTAGTCGTCTATTGACTTGGCAACGAGATAATATGATATATATATATATATATATTATTACCATTTAACTTAATTATACGCTAGATGAAGTTATGTATTTTATTACATCTCAATAAACTTATTTTTACATGTAATAGTATTACAATGTTATTTAATATTCGAAATATAAAAGTAAAGTATACAAATTAAGAAACGATTCCAACTACACTTTTAATAATAATAATAATAATAATATTCTTTATTGCACATCCTCAAAAAGTAATAAAAATACATAATAACAGCAAGAAAAAAAAAACGAAATAAAAAAAAATGTACAAAAGGCGACCTTATCGCTAATAAGCGATCTCTTCCAGGTAACCCCAACGTCAAAGGAATTACAACAAGTAAAAACGGAAGAGGTGTACAACTGACAAAATAATATGAATACAACATATACACAACACATAATATAATACAATATAATAAATATTAAATATATATTTTAGATATAATACATCGACACGGATTGCTAAAAAGATAACAATATTATACTATAAAGAATGGATTTATAAGTAGGAGAAAATTATTTCGAAAGGAAATGTTTTTTGAAAGCGGTTTTGAAAGTGTACAGGGATTGAGAGCGTCGAATATATAGGGGTAAAGAATTCCAGAGACGAGAAGCTTGGACTGTGAAGGAGTTTGTATAGAAGGTAGTACAGTGAGAAGGAATTTTAAGCAATAAATTGTCTACGGAACGAAGTGAGCGGTTATGAGAGTCTTTTAAAAACTCAAATCGTTCTTTTAGGTAGGAAGGAGTTGGAGGGTTGAACAGTATAGAGTAGAGTAGACAAAGCATATGAGTATTTCTGCGAAAGCGAATCGGCAGCCACTTGAGTTTTTCGCGAAAAAGAGAAACATGGTCATATTTACGCAAACCAAATATAAACCTAATACATAAATTTTGTAAGCGCTCAAGTTTGTTTAGCTGCTCTTCAGTAACATCAAGATAGCAAGCATCAGCATAATCAAGAATGGGTAGGATAAGAGTTTGAGCAAGGGCAATTTTCGTGGAAATAGGGAGAAAATTACGTAACCTCCTTAAGGAAGCAACAGAGGCAAACATTTTCCTGCTCACCTCAGTAATTTGTGGTCCCCAGGAAAGGTTCTGATCAAAGATAACACAAAGATTTTTTATTGTATTCGTAAATGGTACTGGAACACCATCAAATATTATTGGTGGTAGTTTCAAGTGGTCAATTTTGGACAAAAGTCTGGAACTACCAATAATAATTGATTGGGTCTTAGTGGGATTAACTTTGAGACCAAAGGATTTACACCAACCAACAATAGATTGCAAATCTATATTAATTTTGCTAATTGTTTCTGGCAAAGTGGAGATTTGAGAATGGCAATAAATTTGGAAATCGTCTGCGTACATATGATAGAGAGAAGAAATGTTAGTGGTAATTGAATTAATGAATACAGAAAAAAGGAGTGGAGACAACACGCCACCTTGCGGAACTCCGGTAATGGTCAGGGACCAATCAAAATAAGAGTCATTGACTCTTACTCTTTGCCTTCGTCCGTGCAAGTATGAATGAAACCATTCAATCACCTCAGGAGATATGTTAAGAGAACCTAGAATAGCTAGAAGTATATCAAAGTCAACGGTACTAAAAGCGTTACTAAAGTCTAATAACGTTAAGACCGTAACCTGATGCTGTTCCATGCCACCCCTGATATCATCTGCGATTTTAACCAATGCACTAGTCGTACTGTGACCAGGACGGAAACCGGATTGCAAGGAATTGAGTAGACTATGTTTAGAGAGGAAAAGGCTTAATTGTTCATGAACAAGACGCTCCACGATCTTGGACAAAAAGGGAAGGATTGATATAGGACGATATTCAGAAGGAGATTTCGGATTATTTTTTTTGGGTAATGGGATAATCTGAGCATCTTTCCAGATAGAGGGAAAGGTATTGCTGTATATAGAATAGTTAAAGATGCAGGTGATTACAGGAATTATGATGTCTAAAATAGGGATGATCATTTTACGACTAATGCAATCGGAACCTACAGAATCAGAGGTAATCGCTAGAATGTTCTTCTTAACATCACATTCAGTAAATTGATTAAGAAAAAACATAGGAATATCGGGAGACGGCGTTACAGAAAGTTGGCTAAGGGTAAAAGATTTAGTAACAGTGTCTAACGTATCGGATGATGTAAATTGTTTATTAAGTGAGTTTAAATTTAAGTTTTGTGAACTGGTTTCTTGGGGAACTTTGCCTACTCCCAAAGATTTAAGAAAATTCCAAACTTTACACGAATTGTTTTCCTCGATAACAGATTTATAGATATGGCGTCGTTGTTCGTCTCTACACATATGGTTGCAGCGATTTCGAGCAGTTACATACTTTTCCCGATTCGTATCGTTAACGTTGGTTTTAAACTTTGCTTTGGCGTTGTTTTTTAAATTCTGAAGTTTTTTAATACTCGACGTTAACCAGGGAGCAGGAAGATGTCTGACTCGTATTGGTCGTATAGGAGCGTGCTTGTCATACAGATCAGTCAGTAAGCGATTAAACATTTTTACCTGATCATCTAAACAGCTCTGTGATGATATAAGTGACCAATCTACTTTCGATGCATCGGCTTTTAAAAGCGCTAAATCCATCGCCGCAAAATTGCGTTGAAAGAGCAATTTTGCTCTCGCCTTAGGAGGTCGTAACTTGTAGGATAAGTAGATGAGATCGTGAAAAGAAAAAGCATTAGCAGCGCACTGACCATGTTTTGAAACATGACTGGTTGAAGATACTATTATTAAATCAAGAAGAGAAGGGATACAATTAGGAAAAGTGTGAGTGGCTAGTAAAGGAAGTATTTGCAGATTACTGGCGGTAATTGTAGAATTTAATCTAACTGACCGGTGATCATTTTTCAGCAAGCAAGTATTAAAATCGCCCATTATTATGGTGTGACTGTATGCAGGTGTTAATTTTTGAAGTAAACTTTCAAACGTTGCGAAATAATCTACTGTAAGGTTAGGGCTATAAAACACGCCAAGTAAAAGTTTGCTGTGGGAAAAGATAACTTCTATGAAGAGATGTTCAGCTCCACCGACTGAAGATTGCGATATATCAATTATGGAAAAGGAAATATGAGAACGGAGATATATAGCAACCCCACCACCCGTCCGACCTACACGGTCATTTCGGATAAGGTGGAAGCCCGGAAGAGAAAAAGAAGAAGAAGATAAACATGGTTTTAGCCAAGACTCTGAGACTAAAACAGCATGAATATTATTATCATTAATCGATGAAAGCAAATCAGGATAGTGTGCAGGAATACTCTGAGCGTTTAAATGGATAACATTAAAATTTTTATGACAATCTCTGAACGCAGCAGTGAGGTTTTCACTAAGCGATGGGAGATTCTGAAAACTATCATTACTGCTCAACCTGTCGGAAGAAGGAGAAAGAGATAAAAAAAATATAATATTTTATTTCATCTTCACTCGTAAACAACCAGTTTATTTCTATTCTAAAGAGAATTTCTGTAAGCTTTTATTGAAATGATGACGTCTTTCTGTCTTGGTCGTTATAACGTGACCTATAATTTTTAAGTAATATTAATAAACAAGTATCGTATACAATTTTTAGAATAAGTGATAGTGTTTAATTAAAAATATATTAAATAAAAGAATTGATTAAATATGCATATCATTCTTGTCTTCAACGAGCATCGCTTTATATATATATATATTTATCCTACTGCATTACACTTTCTTCTTTCTCCTGCTCCGTTATTTAATTTATTAAATTATCTTCAATTTCAGTAACATGTAACGAAACACTTTCTTAATACAAGTATTCTCCAAAGACTCGGCGTCAGATACTTCGCTACAGTACATCCCTGAGCAGCTTACATTTTCTATAGTTTTATTCCTTTCAATTTATTTCAAATTTAAACCAATTTGTATTGTATTAATTTTGGTTTATATGCATCAAATTTAACATTGACTTCTCCAGCAATGTTATAGAAGATGTTATAGAAATAAAAAGTTGATTTTTTCATCGCTGCGACGTGAAAGAGGTCAAAAGTAACACAATCCACGTTTGTGATATTGTTCCGCGGCGCTGGAAGCAAGTAGAGTATATTGTATAGATATTGGTATTGTTCATCTCGCTTTTGATCTCGCTATCAAGTTATGATACGCTTCTCGTGCAAAGATAACAGCATCTGTATCTTTATAAGATAGCTCAAATACATTTTTCTAAAGTTTTTGACACGAATTTTTAATTTAATTATTGAAATTGTTTATGTACATGTTAGATACACTAAATTTATTTGAATTTGTTAATAAATTTTAGACTAAAATACCAATTTGTAATGTACAATCGCAAATTGTTTTGGTCTCATATATCTATTGAAATAATAATATCATTTTACCTATCATTTTCATACTACCATTTCATCTAAAATTTTGCCAAAACCTAGGTTATTTTGAAAAATTGGAATAGTTTTTGGACTGTTGGAGAAGCAGGGTCCTTAAAATCTGACGATGATAGTCATAATAAGATAATTAATCTATTTCTTTTGAAAATATAAACGGTATTCGGATACATCTCTTTTGATATCTAAATATTTTTTATGTTAACCCTGCAAATGAATCAACTCTGAAACTCAGGTTGAGTTTCAGACATTACAATCAAAACTCTTTAATACTTATAGCATTAAGATTTATTTAATAGTAAAATTTTATTTTTAGATTTAAAACAAATTAAAAGAAGGTCAAAGATATTTTGTGGAATTTTATTACATATTCGTACACAAGCCCATGAAGGATTTGGTAACTTTTTGAAAACGAAGTTTAGGATTTCCGAATTGGTTTTTTTTCTTGTATTTAACGTGTGTCTTTACAATTTGATAAAAGTATTTAAATTATTATTATTATTAAAATGTCGTTCTATTAACATTTGTTATAATTAGTTTCCTGATCACTGTGACATTTATTTGTTCTTTTTGCATTGTAATAAACAAGTTAAAGTCAACACTGCACAGAGAGCAAAAAGTAAAATATTATCAAGATCTATTAAAGTTACTGTTATATGTTTGTTGTTTAATTATAATTATTTAAAACAAATTAGTGAAACACACCACGTGTGAATTAAAATCTGTGATAAATTATTTTATCAGAAACTATTATGGTCTATATAACTATAATGGTCTATAGTTACTGCCTTTTGAAGACCTCAAAAAAACGAATATACTCATAATAAAAACTTATACAGAATTGTGACATTCTATAATAATAATAAATTGAATACATTGCTATTTTTATACTAATGCAGAATATGTAACGGGAATCAGATGTTTTTTTTACCATTGAGGAATGTCAAACTTTTTGGAATTATTTTTAAAAGCCATTTATCATGGAACCTCACCGAAATCCAAGCGATTTGGTGTTTACTAAGATTTTACAATTTATTTTAAAGTATAAGATATAAGTTTATTAAATAATAGCACTCTAAGTGAGGAATAAACTTGAACAAACAGATCGCTCTTAGTGGAAGTGTCCGGAGATATTTCTCTGGAAGGAAGCTGTCAAAATTCAAAGTGAAGTAATCTTAAACCTAAGATAATATATATTATAATGTAACATTTATTAATAATATTATTTGTATTAAACATTAGGTTTTTTTGTATAATATAAACAAAATATTAAAAAAATATATATATTAGACTCAATAAAAAATATAGTTCATTTTAAAACTATTTACTATAAAAATATAATTATAAAATAATGAATTAGTATTCATTCAGCAATGCATTAGTATACACAGCATTTTTATAATTAAATATAACTTGAAAATATGAGGTTGAAATTAAATCGTCCATGTTCAAAGTTCATTGTTTTGTTAGAGAATGATCGTGTCGGTCTGATCGGATAGTGACAAACGTTGAGACACACAGACTTATAAAATACACAACTTCTCACTATTACTACTTACTACTAAATATCGTTGATTTCAATTTCTAGTAAATAGTATAAGTAATAATAGTAGTTAATAAATTACATCAGTTATAATTTCTACAAATATATAACTAAGTGTGTTTAAAAGAATTGTATAGAATAATTTAAATGTCACAAAAAATATAAATCGGATGACTGAAATTGTTTTAAATAACATTAATGAGGATTTTATGAAATAATTCTAAAATAGAAGATTCTAACAAATTAAATTAATTTATGTAAAGCGATTTATTTAAAGATAGTTATTAGATAAAGGAAATAATATAATTCACACAGACATAAAAGATCAATAACAGTTCTACCAAAATATCGACAGTCTAACTATCGATAGTTGACTACAAATATAGATCAATGGCTATCGATACCTTTGCTAGCAAGAAACTTTGCAACACTATTGACTTCGAAATGAAGAGTGGATGGTATTTATGCTATTGCACCTTAATAATGTTTTCACTTCTAATACTATAGATAATATTTTCTTTAATGTTCACTGTTCAATCAGTCTTTATTATCGATAAATAGTACTTCAGACTGTACTACTACATATATATATATATATATATATATCTGTTAAGACTTTCAACACTCCATCTGTTATCAGTTCTCAGTCGATTGTAGACAAACGTACACCATCTCTCTGATTACTTTAACTATGTTACAGCACATATTTTATTACATCGGGGTACAAGCAGACATCACATACAAAGAATCGCGATTAGATATTCTTTCAGTGTTACATATTCCTCACTTCATCCTGCCTTAAATAGCTTTAAATTGTCTTAAATCTTAGAGTTCTGTTAATGGTTTGTTATATATAACATATGTTAGATATATAGATAGATAGATAGTACTACAACAAACAGTTTATATTTACTTAACTAGAACATTTGATAAAAAAATATACATGAGTTTTAGCTCTTCCATACTGCTATATCTAAAATACCATAGTACACTCTTGAAACGTAAACTTTCTCTTAGAAACTAAGATTTCATTCGTAACTCAATTTTATTTATAGATATTAATTTTATTATTTATACATAACATAAAATAGTAATGAGATAAAATGTAATCAAATAAATAAGGATATGTTTACTTTTGAGTTACAACAAACAGCTTATAACTTGAACGAGACGGAGGGTGCAGATGCAGATGAATACATGAAAATTAAGAGATATAGACGAAGACACAAAGAACGCTGCTCTCGTCATTTAAATAAGGACATTATAGATTGTACTTTGTAAGAACATTTAATGAAAATATTTATCCTATTATTACCTTGCGTTTATCGAAAAAATAATAACTATATAATTTGTTCACAAAAACCAGAACTTAAAATCCAAACACCTGATGTATAATGTGGACAAAGTATTTGCACCATAACTCAGTATTAGGAAAACGTGACATTTATTACCAACCATTTGTGGTTGGTAATAAAGCAGTAACTTAGATAATACTGTTTCCACAAATTGTAGATTATCAAGCTTAGCTTAACATGTTAAGCTCTTAAGCTATTAAACTCTTGTGATATATATCAGATTTATTAATAAAAATATATAAATTAAGGTTTATATGATATATCATATAAAACAAATTTATATTTATAATATAAACATACTCTAACTCTAACGTGGGAAATGACAGAATCAAAAGTTGACCAAATAGTGATAAATTTAAATAATTAATAATTAATTATTAAATATTAAAATAAATACTATAAAATAGAATTAGACAATTGTTGATTCTCTTGGATTGTGATTTAAGATAGCAACTGTCATAAACAAATATTCGAGACAAAGATTCCACTTCAGTAATTGTTATTGAGAAAAATACTGTTTAAAGTAATATTATATTCAGTTTCATTTACAGTTTAGTTTAGTATTATTACATTATTGAAATTGAAATAAAATAACTTTAAAAAATTGTAATAATTCATGAAAAAGTGTAAAATATGAAAACAACACAAAGCTTAGCATTTAATTTGGAAAATAAAATTCAATACTACAACAAAAATAATGTTATATATCAAGTAGTATATATATTGTTTATGATAAATTATATATTTTTAATATTCCATTAATATAATATGTATTAAGGCATGTGATGACGTTTGCTAGTCTTTATTTGGATAATGTTTTAAACGAGAACCTTATTAATTTATTAATCTGCGAGCTATTTTATTGTGCATTTTTAACTGTAAGTTGTGCTAACTTAATTATGTTATATATATTTATATATGTCATATACATATACATATATACTTTTAAATAATAAAACAAAAAACATTTTGCCCTAAATCCAAACTGTCATTAATTAAGGGGAAAGTTATCGTTCACAATTCTATTACTGAAGCTTCAACCTCATGTTTCCTTCTCGAAGATAAAAAAAGCCCAAATCTCAATAAATAAATAAGCATTAGTAATTTTTTATACGAGATAGCATATGTTGATATCATACTAAAATATTTTTTTCCATGGTTAAAAGTATAAAATAAAATAATAATTTTCTAAAGTTTTTCAATGTAGATAAATATTTTTACACAGACTTCTACTCGTTAGCTCTCTATAACAATAAGATTCAAGTTTTTGAAGACTTTAGATGCAATTACCTACGTAAAATAAAAAAACTTAACATTGAAATATCAGTTTCATTATTATCTGACTAGATTTATAAGATCAACCAGACAACTCCAACTTATATACTAGGATCCGCCAACCGTGCGCGGTGGATGTTGAGTTGAGCCCCTCTCCTTTCATCTGAATAGCCACAGGAAATATCGATTTATTAGGACTAATTGTCACCTTCTGGCTCAGCTCATTGATCGCAGGCGCAGGGCAGCTCTAATGTATTGTCTATGGCAGAAGTGTTTTTTTTATAATACAATAACAAATTTTTATATGATGAACAATAAAAGAATTATTATACTTTAAGAAGATTAAGATTTTTTAAATGGATTAAGTGTAATGGGTAATGTATTTATTAGTACTTAAAAACCGATAAATTTCCTTATAAACCGATTGAAGCTGCGACCGCTTACCATTTGAGATTAAGCCTGGGAGTCTGTTTAAGGGAGATACTAATTAAAGAGACATTTCAATTAGTACGAATCATCAAACCAAAGAAAAGGTTTGGCGAGATTTATAAAATGAAATAAAATTTAATACTGATTTATAAATAAAATTATGTATATATATATGTCGTTAAACTTAATTAAAAGCTGGCTGTATTTAAGTTACTTATATGTTACTATACTTTTATAATGATAATGTTGTTTTTATTTATCTTAAAGAGTTTTGAGAAAAAAGAAGAAATAGAAGTTATTTATTAAAGTTTAATAACTTTAATTAATATATTATAAAAATCTAAGATTGTTGGAATATTTAAATGGCAAATTTGACATAATATCTATTGTAAATCATTAATTTTATTTGTTTGTCTATCTATAAAATCTGTTATTTTAATATATTGAAACAATTGTAAACATAAAAACAACACACACATGTTATATTGTAATACTAGTCGTATAAAATAAGATAAATAAAGATATCTAAATTCTATAAAGTAATTAATGTACATCTCTGTTTCCAACACATTTGGTTGTGATCGGATGATTACCCGATATGTGAATATTATTCAGCTAGATTTAGGAATTGTAAATGAACTGGAAAATATGTGGAATTTTCACTTATTATGAACCTTATTTAAGTACTAAAATTGTCAAAGAAATTCTTAAATTCTTTTAACCTAGTAATTTAAATAACACTTGAAAATTAAATATTTGTTGCTAATTAACATTAATTATGTATTTATAGAATACTGCTGATATCACTGTGATGCTGAGTAGTTTAATATTACAACTATCTCATAACTTACATATTAAAAATCTGTTCAACTCTTGAAAGTTACAATTCAACAACAACATACAATTCCAGTGAGTACATGAGTACGTACTCTCGGACACATAAATAATTAACATTCTGTTATTAATATTTCCAGGGTCTTTTTAAATTATATAATTAAAAAAACTATACTCGTTTTTATTATATTA
This sequence comes from Melinaea marsaeus rileyi, assembly GCA_918358865.1. Taxonomy (NCBI): domain Eukaryota; kingdom Metazoa; phylum Arthropoda; class Insecta; order Lepidoptera; family Nymphalidae; genus Melinaea; species Melinaea marsaeus. Next base: position 21,336,499 of record OU911093.1, on the reverse strand, counting down.
TCTTTAATATTCAGACTTTAGCAATTAAAATATTTTTCTCGTAATAATATTAACATGGATTTCGATTTAAAATTTAAATTGTTGATAACCCACCAAACGTTTATCGGTCTATTTTTGGCTGAATAGAAAAATGGTGTTACTATCATCGTCCTATCGAGTTGTGATTGCGATGAATTCAAAACTAATTCCTCAGGGATCAAGATGCAATTTGTTTCTATGTTGTATTCTCAATATTGTGAACCCACATCTGTTACAGCCTTTGTTTCAAGCCTTAGTTTTACATTTCAAACCTTGTATTCGAAAATAAAACTAACAGCACATCAAATAAGGTTCAATATTGATTGTTTTGATAGAATCAAGGTTTCAAGTGAAATTGCAATTTATGTTACACAAGAAATAAAATCCAAGTGGATAGGTCTATATGACACCCACCAATCGACATAAAACATTAGGAACTAAAAATATTGGAAAAGATATATGGTAATACAAAATTTAGGGCACAAAAACAGGGACAAGTAAATATTTCTATCTAACAAAATTTTCAGTTCAATAATAAAAGTCGAAAGTAAAAAATAGATGTTTTTAATTCACCTGCCAAAAAGCGGAAAAAGATTAATTTAAATTATATTACAAATAAAATCTTAATAGCAACTTTTTTTTTATTTTATCATTGTCCTGTGTTAATGTTTTTAAATTGTTTTAAAAAATAAACCAACGTTTCTGTGCCATTTACGTAATAACACCAGATTCTGCTAACTTGATCAATGTAAAAGCCTGTGTGTTCTGTCCGTCAATCACGCTAAAAGTGCGGGTTGGATTTGTATATATATTTTGGATAGACATGACCTGGAAAAAGGATATAAGCTTGCACAAGGTTCCCATGGGATAAACAATTCATTAATTGGTCATTGGTCAGAGAGCGTAAGGGTGTTGTTGTCTGTTACATGAGACATTTATCTTGTATAAATTATCCTCTAGTCCTTATTCCCTTTTATAAACGAAGCCGACGTCAAATATAGTAATAAATATCATGTGATATAAGTACTACATAAATATGTACGAAATATATTAGATAGATAATATCCACTAAACCTTCATATACTTCATCACAGGTGTACCATATTGAATTATTGTGGAACGTATCATGGAGCTCGTTTGTAACATAATCTATATTGATATCACTGGTAATATGCTATATATCGAATGAAAATGAAATAGGAAATGTAGTGGAACAGTATGTTTTAAAGCCTGTTAAATGTGAAGAAATCAAACAGTAATATGTATTTTTAAATAGGAGAATATATTAATTAATTAATGATAATAAAATGTAGGGGCATAGATTCAGAAAAGCTCTAGTTGTAAGTCTTTCCAGGGTAATTTTATTACTAGATATGCCCATGACTATGTTCGTGACGAATATTTTTTTTGGCAGTCTAGAGTATTAATTATATTTGGAGCAATGCAAAAAACAGTTTCTTAATAATATTTTTATCAAACAGTTTCTTAATAATATGTTTATCAAACGTGAAACAAAGATGATATGACGCATTTTTAAAATCGACACAACTTTTAGTTATTGACATATTTACATAAAACAAAGACAAACAAAGCGAAGCTTACATCGAATATTCGTAGAGTCTGCATTGAAATCAAATAAACTGTTCTATTATTAATTAATCATTAGGCCGGCTTATCGAATTGATTTCGATGGTTCTAGTTATTTGTACATCGTGCACTTATTATATATTGATGTTTGTGAAACTACTGTTCATAATAAAAAATAAAAAATAAACCCAGCTGAGTTGGTTGTGTGGTTCTTCTTAGACCACGGCGCGTTTGGAACCCTCGTAGCCTTATTTTAAGTTGGAAAGTGTATTTACAAGGGTTCGATAAGTATGGTATCAAAATAGGCCGTCCTGCCACTTCCATTTGACGTACTCACTGACGTACTGATCACTGGTATTCATAAAAAGTGGAATACATGTATAATAAATAAATAAATAAATAAATAAAAACAAATCTCAAATACATATATGGACATGATGTTGTTATATAATTAATTGACTTTATTATTTCTTATAAATCTTCTGTACTGTAACAGTTTATAATGAGTCGTCCGTCTCTAACTAATCGTATCGATTCAATCCTTTAGATTAACTTAGTAAGTAAGTTAATGAGATTTAAGGTCTATTTATAGTTAATGTGTAATTATTATAAAGCTTCAGATAATTCGAACATTAAACAGTACATGTCACAAGAGGTCATAAATCTCTTCAACAACAAATGGGTCGCGGTGAGGGTCATATTTATCATACCCCTTGATGAAATTATCAATATATGAAGTTAAAATATTTCCAATATTATAAATTGGCTAGAACTAGTTCTACATAATTTATAACTTGCTATGTTTCTTAATATTTATGTAATTAAAAAAAACTTTATTTATTATTAAACAACTTTAAAGTATAAGTATATAAATTGAATACACACTTGACATCTTTTTCGCTAAAGGAAATAAAAAATTATAAATGTTTAAATTTAAGAAGTAATATTTATAATACATTTATTTGAAATTCTAAAGAAAAGCTACTGTGATTCTTAGAGACAAAATATATTTTACTCAAGCAACTTCATGTAAATCCTTGAACGAACTATGAGAATGCTCTTTTTTTTTTATCAATGATTGATGAGAATTGATATCCTTTTAGACGTAAGATAAAATGTATGAGAAAGCAATAAAAATAACACTTTCCGGGATGTATTAGATTGCCTTAAACCGTTCCATAAATTGTTCCTTTTATTCCATATCCGTTGTGTTCATTCTTTGCTATGGAATCCTACGTTTTATTCGATAAATTTATATTTATTAGCATTATTTATATAATTCATTGAAAAATAGATCTTTAATGGTTTATTTATTAAGGAATAATAGCCATTTTGAAAAAGTTTATTTTTAAAAGTGAAATTTTATTTCATTTTGTATTAAAACTTCAATTTTGAAGTTATCCTGTTATGTATACGAGATATCCGAGTGAAGAAATCAATAAAACATAATTCATTATTTTCACGAACGAAATTTGTTCGTTCTGTATTGTTTTCACTTTTCTCGGATCAATGGATGGATGTCTGTGGACAGGATTTTTTTTTAGTTTATTTTCATATTTAATTATATTACAATTTTGTATTATTATTAATCACACTCTTTTGTATTTTTTTAGTAATTATAAATGAACATGTATTTAACATTTTCTTTTCTTCAATAAATAATAATCATTTTACTTAAAAATCAATTAGTTTTTATCAACATTTATAATTTCATCAAAGTTCGTTCGAGAATACCGAATCGAATACCTTGGGTATTTGCATCTTCACTGGTTTATTAAAAAAACAAACATTAAAACATACAAACTTTCACATCATAGCGGACACGAGGAGTGTATGTCCAATATACTCGTATCTTAATCTAACTAAAGATAATTCAATGAAAGCTCATCTTATAGAGTCCACGTAGCTATCTCATTGATAATAAAAGATAGTACGTGTCTTTAAAAGCTTATACACACATGTGCTCTTTAAGTGGGAGCCTTAAGAAATTAAAAATAATGGATCAGAAATTCTTAATAGATTTTTATAAAGATCCAAGTATAGAAAAACCACAATACATATCGCTTAAAATAACATAAAAGATCTCAAAGATTTAGATATTTCTTCGCATAAAATGTTGGAGACATTTTGAAGGTCACCTCGATAGCATTCATGAATAATAATAATATACATTATCTTTGTACTTTTAACGATAATGATTGGGAAGAATGTTTGTTATAATAATAAATGTATAATTTTTCTTATCAATTTATATTTATTTAACTATTAAGTAAACCTGAAATATAAATGAAAGAAGCCTTTTTTTATTTATTTACATTTTTGTATGGACTTCCAGATATACTCAAAATCTCACAACATCCACAGAGCGGTTAAACTAGTCTCATAAATAGTGTTAAGTATCTTACTTTGTTGCTGTACCTACTGCAGTGCTATACATGAGACGATTTATTATCTCTACAACAATAGATTATGTTACAGATTTTATGTACCTTGTATATAATTGGGTGATATTGAGTTTACTATAGAGAATTTAGGTATTTACTATATATAGCTTAGTTACTTAGTTACGATTACTAAAATTTAAGTGTTGACGTCTATTAAAAGTCTTATACGTATTTATACATGATAGCAATAAAAGTATAACATGAATGCAATCCTGCAAAAATTTATATCATCAGATATCAAAGTTATAACTTTCATAAATTTATAGATAACCTGAAATAGGTAAGTTTAAGTTAGAAACCAAATAAGCTGACGTCTCTTACTATATCTCAAAGAGCCTTGTTGATTTATATGAAGTATTGGGATACAATGACAAGTAAACACGAACTAGTAATATAATTATTCTTTATAACTTTCTATGTAACTGTAATATGAAAAAGCCTTATTATTTAGACTATACCTCTATATTTTTTATTTGACTTTCAACCTCCTTTTATACTGTAAATCGTTCAGAGCACATGTATTAATAAAAAATCTACATGAAGAAAGTATGAGTATTTCAATCTTATACTTTACTTTGAGCAATTAATTTTAAGAGTTAGAAGAACTTAAAGAAACTTAAGGAACAAGGATATAATATATACGTCTGTGTGTATCAGTGTTTGTCACTATCCGATCAGACCGACACGACCACTCTAACTCAAACAATGAACCCCGCTTTGGAAATGGATGATTTAATTTTAGTTTAAAATTTAGGGCTATACTATACAGGGTAATTATACAACTTATACTAAAACAATGACGTAACTGTAGACTAGAACTCACTCATAAGTGACTCAATATTTAATATTTTGTAGTCATTTTTTTTATTAAAAATCATCAAATTCAGTAATCAAATTCCAGTGTGTGGAAACATAACTGCAAATAATAATAACTTACTATACATATCAAATAATTTTGTTGAAACACTGATTTTGTTACTACAATGAAAGAGAAATTTGAATGTTGTTTCTGTATTTTATATACCTGATTAGAACAAAAATAAATATATTAATAACATTAGTAATTATCCCGTTAATAAAGGTAAACTTACAAAAAGAGATTTGTGAATACTAAATAAATAGATTCATAATAAATATTAATGGATATTGAAACTCAATAATAAATACATCATTGAGTAAATAAAAGCTGAGTGAAATTAAAAATCAAAAAAATATTTATGATAATACATTTTTACTGCAGTGGAATGGCAAAAAAAATAAAAATAAAACTCCAAACTTTCAAAAACAAATAAATCCAAGTCTTTATTTATGTGTTCTGACGCTGTTGTAAAATTGTATACGATGTAGTTTTACAACTATAACCGATAAGGTCATATCTTAACGACAACATCTTAAAACATTTTGCAAAAGCTTAAAGCTAAGCCAATATCGTTTTTGATCTTAACCTCAATAAAATCGTTTATATTTATACATTAAACTTATTGTGTTCTTAAGAATATTTTTTGGTATTTGAAGTTAACCTAAACCTATATACATAAAATATATGATAGTTATATTTTAAAATTATATTGTTAAGAAACTAATATACTTTTCTATTTTGTTAAAGTTTATTTTTTTATTAAAATATTAACTCTCCTTTGCTTAATAATTTTTAAATCTAGTAAACCTAGTACTCTATATTAAATAACTATTTTAAATCCCCATGTTCCGCAGGCCTTTTTTGCTCTTGTTAAGTATTTATATTTCTACTTTATTACACAATCCTTTTGATATTGTATATAATTCTTACCCTTCCTATTACTAGTATCTTACCATTTCTACATGAGTACAGAGTTCACAAGGTTTATTATATTTATATTACACTTTAAGTTACATCTACTTTAGGATTACTGTTTTTTTATATCTATTAAAATACGTATATTTACTTTAGTTAATAACATTAGTATTTATTTTGACTATACTTTTTTCATCCGTTTCTATGTTTCTCTATCCATTTCCTTCATCTAATTTGTGTACATTTATTGGGATGATATTATTTCATTAATCTATTAATATATCTTGTTCTCTTAAATTTATATTATGTTATTGTTATTTTAAATGTTTCCCATTCTTGTTCTTCTCTTTTCTTATTGTATCATTTTCAATATAGTATTTCACAAGTACATGTCATTGTCTATGTATTTTATTGATTCTGTGTCTAAATTTGTTTCTAGATGTGTTTCTTCCTCCAATCCAGCTTATAGGTGCTTAGGACATTTCATCACCTCGTGTAGCACCGTTTTTTCTATTGAACCGTCAGGCACAAGCGGGACTAGTTTTGACTTTAAAGTGTCAATATTGGCTAAATTGGAATTCAGTTGTGATACCTTTTAAACAACAACAATATTTTAAACCTCAGTTTTTTTTTAAGTTATCAATAATAGACTGCCGCTGAAATAAAATTTTCAGCGAGGACGCAACTTTGTCAATGCTGTTGTTGAAATTTGGGTTGATATGGCTCTAACATCCTAGAAATATAAGAAGGCATTTAATGGTATTTTAGTATATTAAAAAAATAATGCAAATTACACCATTTATTGCTTTAAAGGAAGTGACTTTTTTATTATTAACTCTAAATAAGATAATCAATCAACGGTCGTATGAATTAAATAACTAGTTCGGGTTCTTAACAATAAAACTTTAATATTTAAAGTCTATATGAAATCATTCTCATTAAAGCAGTTTGGACTGCTAAGTTTTAAGTGTTTTCAATATTTAAAAATTAATTTGTACAATGTACAAATACAACTTTATGCTCACAAGGAGCATAAAGTTGTATTTGTACATTGTAGGTAGGTTTTATTATAGTTATGTAAAATAGCCAAAGACGCAAAAGCAAGAAATCTACGTACAGCTTATAGATGCACCTGATCTTGCCTCATCGGTTGAAGAATAGCGCGATAACAGCTACCCATGACAAGAGTACAAATTTAGGATACTGGCGATTGTTATTTCAGGTGTTGTTTTCGAAATGTTTCGTCGCAAAACTACTTCTGCTGGTGGACATTAGTTACTTTACTCCGTTCTGTAACGAACAATACAAATATCACTACAGACATTGGATGACGTGCGTTGTGTGATTGTAGGTGGTGACTGTCGGGTACTGAGTTTTGCATGGAGGAAATGAGACGAATATACGACTTACCCAGTAAAATTTCCGTTACTTCGATTTCTACATCATATTATTGTTATATTATTTATCCTTGCTTACTTACCGTTCTCACAAGTAACAAATATTTCAACTAAGTGTTTTTTTCATAAGTAAGAATCTTGAGTTTATAAATATTTTCTTAAGTTATCCATTAACTTGAATTGCAGGATTATATTGCTCACTAATTGGTGAGCTGTAGAAAGGTTCTATCTCGTAGTGGGATCTGGATAAGTAGTTGTCGACGGATGTAGTCTCAGTACTACTTCGGCTGGAGGGCCACCTGTTGCTTGTTGTGTTGTTGTGTTACTTTTAAAACCGAATGGAGTGCCATTCGGTTTTAAAAGTATTTAAAAACGTATTAGAAAAATCATTTTCAACATTTTTTGTGTATAAGAATACACAAGAAGAAAAATATGTGAAAGCATTTGTTATTTAAATAACAAACGAAGACATAAAGGTTTTGTAATATAAGGTGGTTATATCACCAATCATTTTATTTATAATTTACTCGTACCACTCTCACCGGCCGAAATACGGGAAATAATTTACGCGAGCTTATCTTCATTCTGGATTCCATTTGCTTCTGTGGATTTTAATATTATTATACGATCTAATGTATCAGAGCAAAATTAATTATACTCTACCTATTGAAAATACGTTAGCAGAAATTATTTTTAAATATTTTTATTCTTATATTTATTTATTTTGAGTGCAGATCATATAGTCAGATGTATTATTTTAAACACTACTATTTAAATTAGTAGTACATTCATTCATTCCATATAAAGTTGTGACAAAAATTTTATTGTTTCTGGTATATATTAGAATTATAGTTTTATACTGTGTTTATTATCCTTTAGTTGAAATGTGGGCTTTCCTATTCCTACAACCTTTGATAAAATATGGTTAAAAACAATCAATATATAAGCCAAAAAATAACATAAGTTTTAAATATGAATTATGTTATTTTTCTTATCATTTTATAATGTTACATTATAAAATGATAAGAAAAATAACATAAAATTTAGTGAGTGTTACGTAAGTACGTAACACTCACTAAATTTTAGCCTCACAGCAGTTTAAGTTAATAGTGAAATTTCTATTTAACAACTTATTTAATTGTGATTCCAATATACAACTTGGTACACATCACGAATCGTAAAACTAATTTCGCAGAGGTGATGAATATTTAGTGTAATGTGGTTTGGGATCAAGTCGAACCCTTTTACGGTTTTACCTTTATTTTGGAGTAAACAAAACACAATAAAGGGGGTTCTTATAATCATGAACGATTGTCTGTTGAGATTATTTAATTAGTATTTGATAATTAAGTGAAATTAATTATAAAGATAATTAACATTAGTGTTTATTATTATTAATATTTTCGAAGACAATTATTAGCTAGAAATCAATTTTTGAAACTAAAATTTTATTACCTTACTATAATTTATATATTAGAAAATGAACAGATTGTCCATTTAACGGTAAATAGCGAAATGAGGAGTATTGACTGCTACCCTAAAGAATTATAGATGTTACCACCCTTGAGGTGTTAGGGGATTAAGGGGGTGTAGGTAGTTGGGAAAAAGGAGGGCTTGGAATGCCTTATTGAATGTACCGTACTTATATGATATATTTCGTTAGAAGGCAAATGACATGAGTCACATAATTACAGTTTTACACATGACTATACAATACAGTATTATAATATAATATTTATAGAAATATAACTGATACAATAAAATTTCAGAAATATGAAGTAACTGTAACTTAACACTATTACTAACAAAACAAAACAATATCAAAATACTAATTGGTGAAGTTTACAAAAGTCGCGAAGTATCAAATACAATTAAAAGTTTATAAAGAACTGAACTTTCAGTTACTCATTTATAACTTGATAGCATCTAATCATAACTTTTGTTATAAATTTTTTCTTAAGCATTGATAATTTTTTCTTCACAATTTCTTATTTGTTGTTGCTATCTTAAATAATGCATTTTACAATTGTTTTAATTAAGTATAATATATATGTTTAATATTTTAAGATTTGGCCAGCCCATTGATAGAGGACTTTAAAAGTAACTTGATATCTGTTTAGATTTATTAAAAATTTGAAAACTTCTCATTCATTGTACCTAAATTTGAATAAAGGATTTCTTTCAATACCCTTTTGACTTTATATGTTAATTCAGACCATTACGAGATTGTCATAGGTAAAATTTTATTAGATTTTGAAAACTACCAAAATCTATATCAATCATCAAACAATACCAAAATCTATTTTTTTATAAGTAACGGGTAATAAAACTATTTAAACTATAATATATTATAGCTCTTTCTCAAACTCTAGTTGGACGGTTCCATCGCTTCTAATAAAGTCCAATATTAATTAAAAATAAGTGAAAACCTAAAATGTTTTACGTAACGTTCAATATTCACTTAATTTTGTGACATTGACAAAGTTGAAGAATAATTGTTAACAAAGTAAGCAAAAATGTAGAATATTTCTTTTTAGGTAGAGAATAACAAGGCCTCTAAGGACTAAGAAGGTCAAAGGAGAAACCTCATCATCATAATTAACAACGCAGCCTGAATTCACGAAGTATGGAACATAATTAAAGCTTTATTAACAACTCTCAAAGAACTTCGTCACTCACTTATTAAAGATTAATCTTAATATTACTTTTAATTTATTCCCGCGCTCTGACTTTTTCTGATTTTTTAGATAAATTTTAAATATTACTAATTGCGTAAAGACTATTATTTTAAAAAATATACTTAAAAAGTATTCTCTAATAATAAGAATACTACGGTAAAAAAAAATGGTCACATGTACGTCAATTTGCCTACCGGACTTAGTAAGCTAAGAACGCAACGAACTAATTACTAAGTTTAGAAGTTGTATCTTGTACGTTCCCGCTGTGAGCCTCTGATAAGAGATAACTTGGAGATAGTAGTGGAATTGTCTCCAGTAACTTATACTGTTATTATATTAAGAATATCTTACTTAATAACGTTCTGAGAAAATATTAACACTAAATAAGAGTCACAAAAACGTTAAGGTCAGGACTCTTATTATTATTATTAAAGGTACTTAGATTTTAACCTAATAGAGGTAGAAATATTAATATTATTATTTTGATTTGACAAAGGACATTATAAAAGTAAGTACGAATGTTCTATTCAATCAGAGATTTCCAAATTCATTCATTATTTTACATTTTTTCATTTATTTAGTATAGCTTTGAATTTTCCATAGATCGGTCAAAATACTGTAAAGATAAAAAATTTATTTTATAGAATATATCTATATTTATTGAATATATTTTACACAAAATAACTCGTACGTGTACATTGTGTGTGTGTGTGTGTGTGTGTGCGTGCGTGTGTGCGTGTGTGCGTGTGTGCGTGTGTGCGTGTGTGCGTGTGTGCGTGTGTGCGTGTGTGCGTGTGTGCGTGTGTGCGTGTGTGCGTGTGTGCGTGTGTGCGTGTGTGCGTGTGTGCGTGTGTGCGTGTGTGCGTGTGCGCGTGTGCGCGTGTGCGCGTGTGCGCGTGTGCGCGTGTGCGCGTGTGCGCGTGTTTCTTTCGGCACTCGTCGACGTTTACCCGAGTGAAACCTGCACGGCCGGAATATACCGCATCCCCAGTACTGTCATCCGCATAACAATGTATGTTGGAGATATCCAACATATCATTGATATGCAGGAGGAACAGAGTTGGGGATAGCACGCAGCCTTGGGGTACACCAGCGTTCACGGGCTTGGGGTCCGAGCAAAAACCGTCGAGAACGACCTGTATGCTCCGCCCAGTGAGGAAGCTGGTGATCCACTTGCATAAACTCTCGGGAAGCACATAGGAAGGTAGCTTCGAAAGAAGCCCCTTGTGCCATACACGATCGAAGGCTTTCGCCATATCCAGACTAACTGCCAGACCCTCTCCCTTGCTTTCAATAACAGCTGCCCAACGGTGTGTAAGATACAACAGAAGATCACCAGCCGATCGACCATGGCGAAAGCCATATTGCCGGTCATTGACCAACTGGTGATCCTCGAGGTAGGTTAGGAGCTGTTTATTGATAATGCTCTCCATTACTTTGGAGAGCAGAGAGGTAATGGCGATAGGTCTGTAGTTAGCTGGTTCCGAGCTATCACCTTTTTTAGGAAGATAATTAATAAGATATAATATAATAATTAATATATTATAATTAGTAGTAAGATAATTCGATTCATCTGTCACCTCTCACAATATTATGACAGAAGACTGGAAGGTTGTCATTGCTTTGACGCTTCTGGATTAAGTAATAATGAGATATTAAATTTTGTCGAGTCCTTATTAATCATAAAGTATAAAATTTCTTTTATTTCTGTTCAGATTTTAAGGTTAATGATAATTTCTTTTTTGACATAAAGAAAATTGAATGGTAATTTGTTACGAAAATAATACTGTAAAAAGAATTATTATATTTTCATTTGAAATTAAATTCTGATTGAAACATACGACGGAGAATTTTCATTCCAATTATAAGGGGAAGAGCTTCAATCGCTTTGCAAAGTCACGCTTTTGTTAGTAGTCTGGAATATTAATATTTGTAAAACCGGGTTATAGTAAAAGCATTTAAAAATATACAATGTTTAATACAAACGAATGTAAAACCGCTATATATAAAACGGATTATGCTAGAACTAATTAAGACTTAATATTTGTTCTTAATTTCCATACGATCGCACCACTTTCCTTCTCTTCTTACCGTATGTGTAAAGGAGGCTGAAAGTGGCAACACAAATGTCAAAAATGACAGCTGACAAGAGAATGACAATTAAGTTTTTTTCACATAGTGCTTGTGCATGTTTATTATATTCATCCATCCATCATCATCAGTCTATTTTCGTGGAGACTTTTGTCAATCAATAACACTGACACAACTTTTATTATATTGTTTTAAAAATTAATCATTATATATGAGAGGGTGTATTCAATTATGGTTATGTTGTTAAATAATTAATGACAAAGCGTGTCTGTCACGAATGTAGATATGAGATACATTCGTTTCAGTGGTATATTAAAATAGATTATTATTTCTTTTAGGTTTATGGCATTGTCTGTACTAATATAAATATATTATATACTTTACAATTATAAAGACAAAAAGTTTGATTCTTTATAAGTTTATTTGTTACAAATAGGCTTTATTACTACTGAACTGAATAACAATATTCATTTATCTTTTGAAAACAAGATTATTACGCATAACATAGGCTTCTTTTTATTCATATTGTCACAGATTCGGCGGGAAAATTAAATAATTTTTGATGATGAATTGCAATAAAACTACAAATCTACATATAATTTTGGATTTTATTTAAACTTAGGAAGATAGATAGATGATATATATATATATATATATATTTATCATAATGGTTAATTTTCTTACATTTATTACTTACCGACTTGTCGTCTTGCTCTGTCGTTTTTTAATCCGTTGTATATTTCTCTTTGCGCTCGTAGAGCTTCTTTCCTCCTGATCCATTGTTCTTCTGAGGACACCTAAATTAGCAACTCCGTTCACAATCGATAAAATAAACACTAATAACTATAATGTATAATAATTAAAAGAAAATATTTATAAACTATTATTAACACCTTGTAATTATGAGAATAAGCATACACCATTTATTGCTTTAAAGGAAGTGACTTTTTTATTATTAACTCTAAATAAGATAATCAATCAACGGTCGTATGAATTAAATAACTAGTTCGGGTTCTTAACAATAAAACTTTAATATTTAAAGTCTATATTAAATCATTCTCACTAAAGCAGTTTGGACTGCTAAGTTTTAAGTGTTTTCAATATTTAAAAAATAATTTGCTTGTGAGCATAAAGTTGTATTTGTACATTGTAGGTAGGTTTTATTATAGTTATGTAAAATAGCCAAAGACGCAAAAGCAAGAAATCCACGTACAGCTTATAGACGCATCTGATCTTGCCTCATCGGTTGAAGAATAGCGCGATAACAGCTACTCATGACAAGAGCACAAATTAATTGGTTAGGGATATACTGGCGATTGTTATTTCAGGTGTTGTTTTCGAAATGTTTCGTCGCAAAACTACTTCTGCTGGTGGACAATCAGTTACTTTACTCCGTTCTGTAACGAACAATACAAATATCACTACATACATTGGATGACGTGCGTTGTGTGATTGTAGGTGATGACTGTCGGGTACTGAGTTTTGCATGGAGGAAATGAGACGAATATATGACTTACCCAGTAAAATTTCCGTTACCACGATTTCTACATCATATTATTGTTATATTATTTATCCTTGCTTACTTACCGTTCTCACAAGTAACAAATATTTCAACAAGTGTTTTTTTCATAAGTAAGAATCTTGATTATATTATTTTCTTAAGTTATCCATTAACTTGAATTGCAGGATTATATTGCTCACCAATTGGTGAGCTGTAGAAAGGTTCTATATCGTAGTGGAATCTGGATAAGTAGTTGTCGACGGATGTAGTCTCAGTACTATTTCGGCTGGAGGGCCACCTGTTGCACCACTCCATTCGGTTTTAAAAGTATTTAAAAACGTATAAGAAAAATCATTTTCAACATTTTTTGTGTTTAAGAATACACAATAAGAAAAATATGTGAAAGCATTTTTTATTTAAATAACAAACGAAGACATAAAGGTTTTATAATATAAGGTGGTTACATTATCAATCATTTTATTTATAATTTACTCCTACCACTCTCACCGGCCGAAATACACCTTGGGAAAAAGAAGGGCTTGGAATGCCTCATTGAACGTACCATACTTATGTCATAGCGATATTTCGTTAGAAGGCAAATGACATGAGTCAAATAATTACAGTTTTACACATGACATACAATACAGTATTATAATATTTATAGAAATATAACTGATACAATAAAATTTCAGAAATATTAAGGAACTGTAACTTTAACCATTACTAACAAAACAAAACAATATCAAAATACTAATTGATGAAGTTTACAAAAGTCACGAAGTATCAAATACAATTAAAAGTTTATAAACAACTGAATTTTCAGTTACTCATTAATAACTTGATATCATCTAATCATAACTTTTTTTATACTTTTGTTCTCTTAAGCATTGATATTTTTTCTTCACAATTTCTTATTTGTTGTTGCTATCTTAAATAATGCATTTTACAATTGTTGCAATTAAGTATAATGTAAATTTAACATTTGGCCAGCTCATTGATAGAGGACTTTAAAAGTAACTTGATATCTATTTAGATTTATTAAAAATTTGAAAAATTTGAAAACTCATTTATTGTACCTAAATTTGAATAAAGGATTTCTTTCAATACCCCTTTGACTTTATATGTTAATTCAGACCAGTCAGAGATTGTCATAGGTAAAATTTTATTAGATTTTGAAAACTACCAAAATCTATATCAATCACCAAACAATACCAAAATCTATTTTTTTATAAGTAACGGGTAATAAAACTATTTAAACTATAATATATAATATTATAGCTCTTTATCAAACTCTAGTTGAACGGTTCCATCGGTTCTAATAAAGTCCAATATTAATTAAAAATAAGTGAAAACCTAAAATGTCTTACGTAACCGTTCAATATTCACTTAATTTTGTGACATTGACAAAGTTGAAGAAAAATTGTTAACAAAGTAAGCAAAAATGTAGAATATTTCTTTTTAGGTCGAGAATAACAAGACCTCTAAGGACTAAGACGATCAAAGGAGAATCCTCATCACCATTATTAACAACGCAGCCTGAATTCACGAAGTATGGAACATAATTAATACTTTATTAACAACTTTCAAAGAACTTCGTCACTCACTTATTAAAGATTAATCTTAATATTACTTTTAATTTATTCCCGCGCTCTGACTTTTTCTGATTTTTTAGATAAATTTTAAATATTACTAATTGCGTAAAGACTATTATTTAAAAAAATATACTTAAAAAGTATTCTCTAATAATAAGAATACTACGGTAAAAAAAAATGGTCACATGTACGTCAATTTGCCTACCGGACTTAGTAAGCTAAGAACGCAACGAACTAATTACTAAGTTTAGAAGTTGTATCTTGTACGTTCCCGCTGTGAGCCTCTGATAAGAGATAACTTGGAGATAGTAGTGGAATTGTCTCCAGTAACTTATACTGTTATTATATTAAGAATATCTTACTTAATAACGTTCTGAGAAAATATTAACACTAAATAAGAGTCACAAAAACGTTAAGGTCAGGACTCTTATTATTATTATTAAAGGTACTTAGATTTTAACCTAATAGAGGTAGAAATATTAATATTATTATTTTGATTTGACAAAGGACATTATAAAAGTAAGTACGAATGTTCTATTCAATCAGAGATTTCCAAATTCATTCATTATTTTACATTTTTTCATTTATTTAGTATAGCTTTGAATTTTCCATAGATCGGTCAAAATACTGTAAAGATAAAAAATTTATTTTATAGAATATATCTATATTTATTGAATATATTTTACACAAAATAACTCGTACGTGTACATTGTGTGTGTGTGTGTGTGTGTGTGCGTGCGTGTGTGCGTGTGTGCGTGTGTGCGTGTGTGCGTGTGTGCGTGTGTGCGTGTGTGCGTGTGTGCGTGTGTGCGTGTGTGCGTGTGTGCGTGTGTGCGTGTGTGCGTGTGTGCGTGTGTGCGTGTGCGCGTGTGCGCGTGTGCGCGTGTGCGCGTGTGCGCGTGTGCGCGTGTGCGCGTGTGCGCGTGTGCGCGTGTGCGCGTGTTTCTTTCGGCACTCGTCGACGTTTACCCGAGTGAAACCTGCACGGCCGGAATATACCGCATCCCCAGTACTGTCATCCGCATAACAATGTATGTTGGAGATATCCAACATATCATTGATATGCAGGAGGAACAGAGTTGGGGATAGCACGCAGCCTTGGGGTACACCAGCGTTCACGGGCTTGGGGTCCGAGCAAAAACCGTCGAGAACGACCTGTATGCTCCGCCCAGTGAGGAAGCTGGTGATCCACTTGCATAAACTCTCGGGAAGCACATAGGAAGGTAGCTTCGAAAGAAGCCCCTTGTGCCATACACGATCGAAGGCTTTCGCCATATCCAGACTAACTGCCAGACCCTCTCCCTTGCTTTCAATAACAGCTGCCCAACGGTGTGTAAGATACAACAGAAGATCACCAGCCGATCGACCATGGCGAAAGCCATATTGCCGGTCATTGACCAACTGGTGATCCTCGAGGTAGGTTAGGAGCTGTTTATTGATAATGCTCTCCATTACTTTGGAGAGCAGAGAGGTAATGGCGATAGGTCTGTAGTTAGCTGGTTCCGAGCTATCACCTTTTTTAGGAAGATAATTAATAAGATATAATATAATAATTAATATATTATAATTAGTAGTAAGATAATTCGATTCATCTGTCACCTCTCACAATATTATGACAGAAGACTGGAAGGTTGTCATTGCTTTGACGCTTCTGGATTAAGTAATAATGAGATATTAAATTTTGTCGAGTCCTTATTAATCATAAAGTATAAAATTTCTTTTATTTCTGTTCAGATTTTAAGGTTAATGATAATTTCTTTTTTGACATAAAGAAAATTGAATGGTAATTTGTTACGAAAATAATACTGTAAAAAGAATTATTATATTTTCATTTGAAATTAAATTCTGATTGAAACATACGACGGAGAATTTTCATTCCAATTATAAGGGGAAGAGCTTCAATCGCTTTGCAAAGTCACGCTTTTGTTAGTAGTCTGGAATATTAATATTTGTAAAACCGGGTTATAGTAAAAGCATTTAAAAATATACAATGTTTAATACAAACGAATGTAAAACCGCTATATATAAAACGGATTATGCTAGAACTAATTAAGACTTAATATTTGTTCTTAATTTCCATACGATCGCACCACTTTCCTTCTCTTCTTACCGTATGTGTAAAGGAGGCTGAAAGTGGCAACACAAATGTCAAAAATGACAGCTGACAAGAGAATGACAATTAAGTTTTTTTCACATAGTGCTTGTGCATGTTTATTATATTCATCCATCCATCATCATCAGTCTATTTTCGTGGAGACTTTTGTCAATCAATAACACTGACACAACTTTTATTATATTGTTTTAAAAATTAATCATTATATATGAGAGGGTGTATTCAATTATGGTTATGTTGTTAAATAATTAATGACAACGCGTGTCTGTCACGAATGTAGATATGAGATACATTCGTTTCAGTGGTATATTAAAATAGATTATTATTTCTTTTAGGTTTATGGCATTGTCTGTACTAATATAAATATATTATATACTTTACAATTATAAAGACAAAAAGTTTGATTCTTTATAAGTTTATTTGTTACAAATAGGCTTTATTACTACTGAACTGAATAACAATATTCATTTATCTTTTGAAAACAAGATTATTACGCATAACATAGGCTTCTTTTTATTCATATTGTCACAGATTCGGCGGGAAAATTAAATAATTTTTGATGATGAATTGCAATAAAACTACAAATCTACATATAATTTTGGATTTTATTTAAACTTAGGAAGATAGATAGATGATATATATATATATATATATATATATATATATATATATATATATATATCATAATGGTTAATTTTCTTACATTTATTACTTACCGACTTGTCGTCTTGCTCTGTCGTTTTTTAATCCGTTGTATATTTCTCTTTGCGCTCGTAGAGCTTCTTTCCTCCTGATCCATTGTTCTTCTGAGGACACCTAAATTAGCAACTCCGTTCACAATCGATAAAATAAACACTAATAACTATAATGTATAATAATTAAAAGAAAATATTTATAAACTATTATTAACACCTTGTAATTATGAGAATAAGCATACACCATTTATTGCTTTAAAGGAAGTGACTTTTTTATTATTAACTCTAAATAAGATAATCAATCAACGGTCGTATGAATTAAATAACTAGTTCGGGTTCTTAACAATAAAACTTTAATATTTAAAGTCTATATTAAATCATTCTCACTAAAGCAGTTTGGACTGCTAAGTTTTAAGTGTTTTCAATATTTAAAAAATAATTTGCTTGTGAGCATAAAGTTGTATTTGTACATTGTAGGTAGGTTTTATTATAGTTATGTAAAATAGCCAAAGACGCAAAAGCAAGAAATCCACGTACAGCTTATAGACGCATCTGATCTTGCCTCATCGGTTGAAGAATAGCGCGATAACAGCTACTCATGACAAGAGCACAAATTAATTGGTTAGGGATATACTGGCGATTGTTATTTCAGGTGTTGTTTTCGAAATGTTTCGTCGCAAAACTACTTCTGCTGGTGGACAATCAGTTACTTTACTCCGTTCTGTAACGAACAATACAAATATCACTACATACATTGGATGACGTGCGTTGTGTGATTGTAGGTGATGACTGTCGGGTACTGAGTTTTGCATGGAGGAAATGAGACGAATATATGACTTACCCAGTAAAATTTCCGTTACCACGATTTCTACATCATATTATTGTTATATTATTTATCCTTGCTTACTTACCGTTCTCACAAGTAACAAATATTTCAACAAGTGTTTTTTTCATAAGTAAGAATCTTGATTATATTATTTTCTTAAGTTATCCATTAACTTGAATTGCAGGATTATATTGCTCACCAATTGGTGAGCTGTAGAAAGGTTCTATATCGTAGTGGAATCTGGATAAGTAGTTGTCGACGGATGTAGTCTCAGTACTATTTCGGCTGGAGGGCCACCTGTTGCACCACTCCATTCGGTTTTAAAAGTATTTAAAAACGTATAAGAAAAATCATTTTCAACATTTTTTGTGTTTAAGAATACACAATAAGAAAAATATGTGAAAGCATTTTTTATTTAAATAACAAACGAAGACATAAAGGTTTTATAATATAAGGTGGTTACATTATCAATCATTTTATTTATAATTTACTCCTACCACTCTCACCGGCCGAAATACACCTTGGGAAAAAGAAGGGCTTGGAATGCCTCATTGAACGTACCATACTTATGTCATAGCGATATTTCGTTAGAAGGCAAATGACATGAGTCAAATAATTACAGTTTTACACATGACATACAATACAGTATTATAATATTTATAGAAATATAACTGATACAATAAAATTTCAGAAATATTAAGGAACTGTAACTTTAACCATTACTAACAAAACAAAACAATATCAAAATACTAATTGATGAAGTTTACAAAAGTCACGAAGTATCAAATACAATTAAAAGTTTATAAACAACTGAATTTTCAGTTACTCATTAATAACTTGATATCATCTAATCATAACTTTTTTTATACTTTTGTTCTCTTAAGCATTGATATTTTTTCTTCACAATTTCTTATTTGTTGTTGCTATCTTAAATAATGCATTTTACAATTGTTGCAATTAAGTATAATGTAAATTTAACATTTGGCCAGCTCATTGATAGAGGACTTTAAAAGTAACTTGATATCTATTTAGATTTATTAAAAATTTGAAAAATTTGAAAACTCATTTATTGTACCTAAATTTGAATAAAGGATTTCTTTCAATACCCCTTTGACTTTATATGTTAATTCAGACCAGTCAGAGATTGTCATAGGTAAAATTTTATTAGATTTTGAAAACTACCAAAATCTATATCAATCACCAAACAATACCAAAATCTATTTTTTTATAAGTAACGGGTAATAAAACTATTTAAACTATAATATATAATATTATAGCTCTTTATCAAACTCTAGTTGAACGGTTCCATCGGTTCTAATAAAGTCCAATATTAATTAAAAATAAGTGAAAACCTAAAATGTCTTACGTAACCGTTCAATATTCACTTAATTTTGTGACATTGACAAAGTTGAAGAAAAATTGTTAACAAAGTAAGCAAAAATGTAGAATATTTCTTTTTAGGTCGAGAATAACAAGACCTCTAAGGACTAAGACGATCAAAGGAGAATCCTCATCACCATTATTAACAACGCAGCCTGAATTCACGAAGTATGGAACATAATTAATACTTTATTAACAACTTTCAAAGAACTTCGTCACTCACTTATTAAAGATTAATCTTAATATTACTTTTAATTTATTCCCGCGCTCTGACTTTTTCTGATTTTTTAGATAAATTTTAAATATTACTAATTGCGTAAAGACTATTATTTAAAAAAATATACTTAAAAAGTATTCTCTAATAATAAGAATACTACGGTAAAAAAAAATGGTCACATGTACGTCAATTTGCCTACCGGACTTAGTAAGCTAAGAACGCAACGAACTAATTACTAAGTTTAGAAGTTGTATCTTGTACGTTCCCGCTGTGAGCCTCTGATAAGAGATAACTTGGAGATAGTAGTGGAATTGTCTCCAGTAACTTATACTGTTATTATATTAAGAATATCTTACTTAATAACGTTCTGAGAAAATATTAACACTAAATAAGAGTCACAAAAACGTTAAGGTCAGGACTCTTATTATTATTATTAAAGGTACTTAGATTTTAACCTAATAGAGGTAGAAATATTAATATTATTATTTTGATTTGACAAAGGACATTATAAAAGTAAGTACGAATGTTCTATTCAATCAGAGATTTCCAAATTCATTCATTATTTTACATTTTTTCATTTATTTAGTATAGCTTTGAATTTTCCATAGATCGGTCAAAATACTGTAAAGATAAAAAATTTATTTTATAGAATATATCTATATTTATTGAATATATTTTACACAAAATAACTCGTACGTGTACATTGTGTGTGTGTGTGTGTGTGTGTGCGTGCGTGTGTGCGTGTGTGCGTGTGTGCGTGTGTGTGTGTGTGTGTGTGTGTGTGTGTGTGTGTGTGTGTGTGTGTGTGTGTGTGTGATCGATGATCGATACTTTAAATAATTACTACTAGAAATCAAAATGTACACTGAATTAACAATTCTTAAAATACTAAGGAATACGTAAATAAAATCGTAATTGCTTTTTTTTCTTTTTTTTTTATGTAAGAGGAGGGCAAACGAGCTGGCGGGTCACGGATGGACGTGATCACCGCCGCCCATGAACTCTTGCAACATCCGAGGATTTACAACAGTGTTGCCGGCCTTGTAGGTATAAACGCCTTTTTTGAAGGTACCCATGTCGTACAGATCTGGAAATACCGCCGAAGGGACTTCGTTCCACATTCGAGTGGTACGTGGAAAAAATGTCCTTGAGAACCGCACAGTGGAGGATCGCCACGCATCCAGGTGGTAAGGATGGTATTGGAGGCGATGGCGCGCTGTGCGGTGATGAAATTCGGCGGCAGGCATCAGATCGAATAGTTCTTCGGAACACTCCCCGTTGTAAATGCGGTAGAAGACGCACAAAGAAGCCACGTCTCTACGCAAGGCCAAAGAGTCCAGCCGTTCGCAGAACACCGGGTCCCCGACAACTCGAACGGCTTTCCGGTGTACGCGGTCAAATGGTAGAAGCTGATATTGGGGTGATCCGGACCAGAGATGAGAACAGTACTCCATGTGTGGCCGGACCTGCGCCTTATAGAGCGCAAGTCTTTGGCCAGGTTTGAAGTACTGCCTCGCTCTATTGATCACTCCCAATTTCATCGAGGCCAACTTGGCCTTGCTCTCCAGATGACCACGAAACTGACAGTCGCTCGAAATGTCGAGACCCAGTATTCTGATACTTGGCGAGGCAATGAGGGGAGTGCTCTCGAAGAGCGGTGATACGACAAATGGGGTTTTCTTAGTGGTGAACGCGCAAACCTGTGTCTTTAGGGGATTGAACTGAACGTGGTTAAGTTCACCCCACTCAGAGACCATCCCCAGGGAGGTCTCTATTGAAGACACAAGTTTCTTTCGGCACTCGTCGACGTTTACCCGAGTGAAACCTGCACGGCCGGAATATACCGCATCCCCAGTACTGTCATCCGCATAACAATGTATGTTGGATATCTCCAACATACATTGTTATGCGGAGGAACAGAGTTGGGGATAGCACGCAGCCTTGGGGTACACCAGCGTTCACGGGCTTGGGGTCCGAGCAAAAACCGTCGAGAACGACCTGTATGCTCCGCCCAGTGAGGAAGCTGGTGATCCACTTGCATAAACTCTCGGGAAGCACATAGGAAGGTAGCTTCGAAAGAAGCCCCTTGTGCCATACACGATCGAAGGCTTTCGCCATATCCAGACTAACTGCCAGACCCTCTCCCTTGCTTTCAATAACAGCTGCCCAACGGTGTGTAAGATACAACAGAAGATCACCAGCCGATCGACCATGGCGAAAGCCATATTGCCGGTCATTGACCAACTGGTGATCCTCGAGGTAGGTTAGGAGCTGTTTATTGATAATGCTCTCCATTACTTTGGAGAGCAGAGAGGTAATGGCGATAGGTCTGTAGTTAGCTGGTTCCGAGCTATCACCTTTTTTAGGAAGATAATTAATAAGATATAATATAATAATTAATATATTATAATTAGTAGTAAGATAATTCGATTCATCTGTCACCTCTCACAATATTATGACAGAAGACTGGAAGGTTGTCATTGCTTTGACGCTTCTGGATTAAGTAATAATGAGATATTAAATTTTGTCGAGTCCTTATTAATCATAAAGTATAAAATTTCTTTTATTTCTGTTCAGATTTTAAGGTTAATGATAATTTCTTTTTTGACATAAAGAAAATTGAATGGTAATTTGTTACGAAAATAATACTGTAAAAAGAATTATTATATTTTCATTTGAAATTAAATTCTGATTGAAACATACGACGGAGAATTTTCATTCCAATTATAAGGGGAAGAGCTTCAATCGCTTTGCAAAGTCACGCTTTTGTTAGTAGTCTGGAATATTAATATTTGTAAAACCGGGTTATAGTAAAAGCATTTAAAAATATACAATGTTTAATACAAACGAATGTAAAACCGCTATATATAAAACGGATTATGCTAGAACTAATTAAGACTTAATATTTGTTCTTAATTTCCATACGATCGCACCACTTTCCTTCTCTTCTTACCGTATGTGTAAAGGAGGCTGAAAGTGGCAACACAAATGTCAAAAATGACAGCTGACAAGAGAATGACAATTAAGTTTTTTTCACATAGTGCTTGTGCATGTTTATTATATTCATCCATCCATCATCATCAGTCTATTTTCGTGGAGACTTTTGTCAATCAATAACACTGACACAACTTTTATTATATTGTTTTAAAAATTAATCATTATATATGAGAGGGTGTATTCAATTATGGTTATGTTGTTAAATAATTAATGACAACGCGTGTCTGTCACGAATGTAGATATGAGATACATTCGTTTCAGTGGTATATTAAAATAGATTATTATTTCTTTTAGGTTTATGGCATTGTCTGTACTAATATAAATATATTATATACTTTACAATTATAAAGACAAAAAGTTTGATTCTTTATAAGTTTATTTGTTACAAATAGGCTTTATTACTACTGAACTGAATAACAATATTCATTTATCTTTTGAAAACAAGATTATTACGCATAACATAGGCTTCTTTTTATTCATATTGTCACAGATTCGGCGGGAAAATTAAATAATTTTTGATGATGAATTGCAATAAAACTACAAATCTACATATAATTTTGGATTTTATTTAAACTTAGGAAGATAGATAGATGATATATATATATATATATATATATATATTTATCATAATGGTTAATTTTCTTACATTTATTACTTACCGACTTGTCGTCTTGCTCTGTCGTTTTTTAATCCGTTGTATATTTCTCTTTGCGCTCGTAGAGCTTCTTTCCTCCTGATCCATTGTTCTTCTGAGGACACCTAAATTAGCAACTCCGTTCACAATCGATAAAATAAACACTAATAACTATAATGTATAATAATTAAAAGAAAATATTTATAAACTATTATTAACACCTTGTAATTATGAGAATAAGCATACACCATTTATTGCTTTAAAGGAAGTGACTTTTTTATTATTAACTCTAAATAAGATAATCAATCAACGGTCGTATGAATTAAATAACTAGTTCGGGTTCTTAACAATAAAACTTTAATATTTAAAGTCTATATTAAATCATTCTCACTAAAGCAGTTTGGACTGCTAAGTTTTAAGTGTTTTCAATATTTAAAAAATAATTTGCTTGTGAGCATAAAGTTGTATTTGTACATTGTAGGTAGGTTTTATTATAGTTATGTAAAATAGCCAAAGACGCAAAAGCAAGAAATCCACGTACAGCTTATAGACGCATCTGAACTTGCCTCATCGGTTGAAGAATAGCGCGATAACAGCTACTCATGACAAGAGCACAAATTAATTGGTTAGGGATATACTGGCGATTGTTATTTCAGGTGTTGTTTTCGAAATGTTTCGTCGCAAAACTACTTCTGCTGGTGGACAATCAGTTACTTTACTCCGTTCTGTAACGAACAATACAAATATCACTACATACATTGGATGACGTGCGTTGTGTGATTGTAGGTGATGACTGTCGGGTACTGAGTTTTGCATGGAGGAAATGAGACGAATATATGACTTACCCAGTAAAATTTCCGTTACCACGATTTCTACATCATATTATTGTTATATTATTTATCCTTGCTTACTTACCGTTCTCACAAGTAACAAATATTTCAACAAGTGTTTTTTTCATAAGTAAGAATCTTGATTATATTATTTTCTTAAGTTATCCATTAACTTGAATTGCAGGATTATATTGCTCACCAATTGGTGAGCTGTAGAAAGGTTCTATATCGTAGTGGAATCTGGATAAGTAGTTGTCGACGGATGTAGTCTCAGTACTATTTCGGCTGGAGGGCCACCTGTTGCACCACTCCATTCGGTTTTAAAAGTATTTAAAAACGTATAAGAAAAATCATTTTCAACATTTTTTGTGTTTAAGAATACACAATAAGAAAAATATGTGAAAGCATTTTTTATTTAAATAACAAACGAAGACATAAAGGTTTTATAATATAAGGTGGTTACATTATCAATCATTTTATTTATAATTTACTCCTACCACTCTCACCGGCCGAAATACACCTTGGGAAAAAGAAGGGCTTGGAATGCCTCATTGAACGTACCATACTTATGTCATAGCGATATTTCGTTAGAAGGCAAATGACATGAGTCAAATAATTACAGTTTTACACATGACATACAATACAGTATTATAATATTTATAGAAATATAACTGATACAATAAAATTTCAGAAATATTAAGGAACTGTAACTTTAACCATTACTAACAAAACAAAACAATATCAAAATACTAATTGATGAAGTTTACAAAAGTCACGAAGTATCAAATACAATTAAAAGTTTATAAACAACTGAATTTTCAGTTACTCATTAATAACTTGATATCATCTAATCATAACTTTTTTTATACTTTTGTTCTCTTAAGCATTGATATTTTTTCTTCACAATTTCTTATTTGTTGTTGCTATCTTAAATAATGCATTTTACAATTGTTGCAATTAAGTATAATGTAAATTTAACATTTGGCCAGCTCATTGATAGAGGACTTTAAAAGTAACTTGATATCTATTTAGATTTATTAAAAATTTGAAAAATTTGAAAACTCATTTATTGTACCTAAATTTGAATAAAGGATTTCTTTCAATACCCCTTTGACTTTATATGTTAATTCAGACCAGTCAGAGATTGTCATAGGTAAAATTTTATTAGATTTTGAAAACTACCAAAATCTATATCAATCACCAAACAATACCAAAATCTATTTTTTTATAAGTAACGGGTAATAAAACTATTTAAACTATAATATATAATATTATAGCTCTTTATCAAACTCTAGTTGAACGGTTCCATCGGTTCTAATAAAGTCCAATATTAATTAAAAATAAGTGAAAACCTAAAATGTCTTACGTAACCGTTCAATATTCACTTAATTTTGTGACATTGACAAAGTTGAAGAAAAATTGTTAACAAAGTAAGCAAAAATGTAGAATATTTCTTTTTAGGTCGAGAATAACAAGACCTCTAAGGACTAAGACGATCAAAGGAGAATCCTCATCACCATTATTAACAACGCAGCCTGAATTCACGAAGTATGGAACATAATTAATACTTTATTAACAACTTTCAAAGAACTTCGTCACTCACTTATTAAAGATTAATCTTAATATTACTTTTAATTTATTCCCGCGCTCTGACTTTTTCTGATTTTTTAGATAAATTTTAAATATTACTAATTGCGTAAAGACTATTATTTAAAAAAATATACTTAAAAAGTATTCTCTAATAATAAGAATACTACGGTAAAAAAAAATGGTCACATGTACGTCAATTTGCCTACCGGACTTAGTAAGCTAAGAACGCAACGAACTAATTACTAAGTTTAGAAGTTGTATCTTGTACGTTCCCGCTGTGAGCCTCTGATAAGAGATAACTTGGAGATAGTAGTGGAATTGTCTCCAGTAACTTATACTACTTTGGTGGTAGAGCCTAGCTGTAGTTATCTGACTGCAGCTCGTATTGGGCTGGCTCGACCGGGGAAGGACCACCCTCTCACAGAAGACCGACATGTAGTAACCAAATTCATTTGGTTATGTTCCGTCGGTGAGTGAGAGAATCCGGAAGCCCAAACCCCCCCCCCCCCCGCCAAACATGAACGCGATGCAAAAAAGAAAAATACCCCAGGAGGGTACCGGCTTTGATGAAGCCGGGGACCCCCTCCCCGAGCAAAATCGGGGGAATGATCCTCGGATTTTGCTCGGGCTGCCCGTCGTATCTGGGGCGGGCAAAGTATCGCACTTTGTGTTTCCTGAGGGCAAACGACGGCAAACAGCGGCACCCCGCTCCACTCTAGATGTGGACTTTTGTAACATCCGGGGGTTTCATTCGAACCTAAACGCCGTCCACTACCACCTTGAGACGGCGCAGCCGGCCTTGTTGTTTTTGACGGAGACGCAGATATCTCAACCTAGCGACACAGCGTACCTATCATACCCCGGGTATAAACTAGAACATCATTTTATACCACACGCCGGGGTATCTGTGTTCGTAAGGGAGGATATCTGCTACCGTCGCCTTCAGATTTTTGAAGGTCGGGACCTGTCCGTGCTCTGGCTACGCGTGGACATGGACGATCACGTCAGATTCTACGCGTGCCTCTACAGGTCCCATAGTGGTAATGCACAAACAGATCAACTGTTGGGCCACGTTCAAGCGAAGATTGACGACCTGCTTTCTCAGACTCCCTCCGCCGAAGTCGTAGTCCTCGGGGACTTTAACGCGCACAATACCGAATGGTTAGGGTCACGTGCAACCGACTACGCGGGGAGATCTGTGTTTAACTTTGCTCTGGCAAATGGTCTGTCCCAGCTGGTAAAGACGCACACACGTCTACCGGATGTGGACAGCCACACGCCCTCTTTGTTGGATCTTCTGCTGACTACACATCCAGAAAAGTACCAGGTCGCTGTCGAGGCTCCTTTAGGGTCCTCTGATCACTGTCTGGTACGGAGTGTAGTGCCCATTCAACGTCCAGCTCGCACAAGACCTGCGACTCGACGCGTTTGGCACTACAAGTCAGCGGATTGGGATGGAATGCGGTCTTTTTTTGCATCCTACCCATGGGGGCCGATTTGTTTCCCTTCCAACGATCCTAGTGACTGCGCTGCGGCTGTAGCTGATGTGATACTTCAGGGCATGGAACTTTTTGTACCAAGCTCTGTGGTACCACTTGGTGGCAGATCGCGGCCTTGGTTTGATGCGTCTGTCAGGGCTGCATCAGCTGGCAAACGGCAGGCTTATCAAGCTTGGGCCAATGCGTTAGTCACTAAGGATCCGAACTCTAGAGTTCTGAAGAGGAAATACAACCGTGCCTCCAGATTCTTCAAACGGCAAATCGCTAGAGCAAAGTTCAAGCATGTCGTCAAAATTGGGGATCAGCTGGCAAAGTACCCGCCTGGCACGCGCAAATTCTGGGCGCTTTCAAAGGCCAGTCTGGGCAACTTTAGCCAGCCGTCCCTACCGCCGTTGCACATGGGGAATGACTCTCTGGCCCACACGGCAAAAGAGAAAGCCGATCTCTTGGGCACTCTTTTCGCCTCTAACTCGACTTTGGACGACCAAGGGAAGACACCGCCTATCATCCCGCGGTGTCAGAGCTCAATGCCGGAAATAGTCTTTCGACAAAAAACTATCAGGCAGACTCTATTTTCCTTGGACGTTCATAAGTCGAGTGGGCCGGATGGCATTTCTCCACTGGTGCTACGAACGTGTGCCCCTGAGTTGACTCCAGTGCTAACGCGTCTATTTCGGCACTCCTACCTTAAAGGCGTAGTCCCGGTCTCATGGAAGTGTGCCCTTGTCCATCCGATCCCTAAAAAAGGTGATAGCTCGGACCCAGCTAACTACAGACCTATCGCCATTACCTCCCTTCTCTCCAAAATAATGGAGATTATCATAAACCGACAGGTCCTAACGTACCTCGAGGATCACCAGTTGATCAATGACCGGCAGTATGGCTTTCGCCATGGTCGATCAGCTGGTGATCTTCTGTTATACCTCACTCACCGATGGGCAACGGTTATTGAAAGCAAGGGAGAGGGTCTGGCAGTTAGTCTGGATATGGCAAAAGCCTTCGATCGTGTATGGCACAAGGGGCTTCTTTCGAAGCTACCTTCCTATGGGCTTCCCGAGAGTTTATGCAAGTGGATAACCAGCTTCCTCACTGGGCGGAGCATACAGGTCGTTCTCGACGGTTTTTGCTCGGACCCCAAGCCCGTGAACGCTGGTGTACCCCAAGGCTGCGTGCTATCCCCAACTCTGTTCCTCCTGCACATCAATGATATGTTGGATATTTCCAACATACATTGTTATGCGGATGACAGCACTGGGGATGCGGTATATTCCGGTCGTGCAGGTCTCTCTTGGGAAAACGTCGATGAGTGCCGAAAGAAACTTGTGTCTTCAATAGAGACTTCCCTGGGGATGATCTCTGAGTGGGGTGAACTGAACCACGTTCAGTTCAATCCCGACAAGACACAGGTTTGCGCGTTTACCACTAAGAAAACCCCATTTGTCGTATCACCGCTCTTCGAGAGCACTCCTCTTATTGCCTCGCCAAGTATCAGAATACTGGGTCTCGACATTTCGAGCGACTGTCAGTTTCGTGGTCATCTGGAGAGCAAGGCCAAGTTGGCCTCGACGAAATTGGGAGTGATCAATAGAGCGAGGCAGTATTTCAAACCTGGCCAAAGACTTGCGCTCTACAAGGCGCAGGTCCGGCCACACATGGAGTACTGTTCTCATCTCTGGTCCGGATCACCCCAATATCAGCTTCTACCATTTAACCGCGTACAACGGAGAGCCGTTCGGATTGTCGGGGACCCGGTGCTCTGCGAACGGCTGGACTCTTTGGCATTGCGTAGAGACGTGGCTTCTTTGTGCGTCTTCTACCGCATTTACAACGGGGAGTGTTCCGAAGAACTATTCGATCTGATGCCTACCGCCGAATTTCACCACCGCACAGCTCGCCATCGCCTCCTTTACCATCCATACCACCTGGATGCGTGGCGATCTTCAACTGTGCGGTTTTCAAGGACTTTCTTCCCACGTACCACTCAAATGTGGAACGAACTTCCTTCGGCGGTATTTCCAGATCGATACGACATGGGTACCTTCAAAAAAGGCATATATTCCTTTCTCCAAGGCCGGCAACGCTCTTGTGTATCCTCGGATGTTGCAAGAGTCCATGGGCGGCGGTGATCACATATTAACGGTGACCCGCACGCTCGTTTGCCCTCCTATAACATAAAAAAAAAAAAAAAAAAAACTGTTATTATATTAAGAATATCTTACTTAATAACGTTCTGAGAAAATATTAACACTAAATAAGAGTCACAAAAACGTTAAGGTCAGGACTCTTATTATTATTATTAAAGGTACTTAGATTTTAACCTAATAGAGGTAGAAATATTAATATTATTATTTTGATTTGACAAAGGACATTATAAAAGTAAGTACGAATGTTCTATTCAATCAGAGATTTCCAAATTCATTCATTATTTTACATTTTTTCATTTATTTAGTATAGCTTTGAATTTTCCATAGATCGGTCAAAATACTGTAAAGAAAAAAGTTTATTTTATAGAATATATCTATATTTATTGAATATATTTTAGACAAAATAACTCGTACGTGTGTGTGTGTGTGTGTGTGTGTGTGTGTGTGTGTGTGTGTGTGTGTGTGTGTGTGTGTGTGTGTGTGTGTGTGTGTGTGTGTGTGTGTGTGTGTGTGTGTGTGTGTGTGTGTGTGTGTGTGTGTGTGTGTGTGTGTGTGTGTGCGTGTGTGTGTGTGTGTGCGTGTGCGTGTGCGTG
The DNA here is from genome assembly GCA_918358865.1 of Melinaea marsaeus rileyi. Taxonomy (NCBI): domain Eukaryota; kingdom Metazoa; phylum Arthropoda; class Insecta; order Lepidoptera; family Nymphalidae; genus Melinaea; species Melinaea marsaeus. Next base: position 21,305,899 of record OU911093.1, on the reverse strand, counting down.
TGCGTGTGCGTGTGCGTGTGCGTGTGCGTGTGCGTGTGCGTGTGCGTGTGCGTGTGCGTGTGCGTGTGCGTGTGCGTGTGCGTGTGCGTGTGCGTGTGCGTGTGCGTGTGCGTGTGCGTGTGCGTGTGCGTGTGCGTGTGCGTGTGCGTGTGCGTGTGCGTGTGCGTGTGCGTGTGCGTGTGCGTGTGCGTGTGCGTGTGTGTGTGTGTGTGTGTGTGTGTGTGTGTGTGTGTGTGTGTGTGTGTGTGTGTGTGTGTGTGTGCGCGTGGATGGTAATGGACGCTCGATACTTTAAATAATTACTACTAGAAATCAAAATGTACACTGAATTAACAATTCTTAAAATACTAAGGAATACGTAAATAAAATCGTAATTGCTTTTTTTTCTTTTTTTTTTATGTAAGAGGAGGGCAAACGAGCTGGCGGGTCACGGATGGACGTGATCACCGCCGCCCATGAACTCTTGCAACATCCGAGGATTTACAACAGTGTTGCCGGCCTTGTAGGTATAAACGCCTTTTTTGAAGGTACCCATGTCGTACAGATCTGGAAATACCGCCGAAGGGACTTCGTTCCACATTCGAGTGGTACGTGGAAAAAATGTCCTTGAGAACCGCACAGTGGAGGATCGCCACGCATCCAGGTGGTAAGGATGGTATTGGAGGCGATGGCGCGCTGTGCGGTGATGAAATTCGGCGGCAGGCATCAGATCGAATAGTTCTTCGGAACACTCCCCGTTGTAAATGCGGTAGAAGACGCACAAAGAAGCCACGTCTCTACGCAAGGCCAAAGAGTCCAGCCGTTCGCAGAACACCGGGTCCCCGACAACTCGAACGGCTCTCCGGTGTACGCGGTCAAATGGTAGAAGCTAATAATGTGGTGATCCGGACCAGAGATGAGAACAGTACTCCATGTGTGGCCGGACCTGCGCCTTATAGAGCGCAAGTCTTTGGCCAGGTTTGAAGTACTGCCTCGCTCTATTGATCACTCCCAATTTCATCGAGGCCAACTTGGCCTTGCTCTCCAGATGACCACGAAACTGACAGTCGCTCGAAATGTCGAGACCCAGTATTCTGATACTTGGCGAGGCAATGAGGGGAGTGCTCTCGAAGAGCGGTGATACGACAAATGGGGTTTTCTTAGTGGTGAACGCGCAAACCTGTGTCTTTAGGGGATTGAACTGAACGTGGTTAAGTTCACCCCACTCAGAGACCATCCCCAGGGAGGTCTCTATTGAAGACACAAGTTTCTTTCGGCACTCGTCGACGTTTACCCGAGTGAAACCTGCACGGCCGGAATATACCGCATCCCCAGTACTGTCATCCGCATAACAATGTATGTTGGAGATATCCAACATATCATTGATATGCAGGAGGAACAGAGTTGGGGATAGCACGCAGCCTTGGGGTACACCAGCGTTCACGGGCTTGGGGTCCGAGCAAAAACCGTCGAGAACGACCTGTATGCTCCGCCCAGTGAGGAAGCTGGTGATCCACTTGCATAAACTCTCGGGAAGCACATAGGAAGGTAGCTTCGAAAGAAGCCCCTTGTGCCATACACGATCGAAGGCTTTCGCCATATCCAGACTAACTGCCAGACCCTCTCCCTTGCTTTCAATAACAGCTGCCCAACGGTGTGTAAGATACAACAGAAGATCACCAGCCGATCGACCATGGCGAAAGCCATATTGCCGGTCATTGACCAACTGGTGATCCTCGAGGTAGGTTAGGAGCTGTTTATTGATAATGCTCTCCATTACTTTGGAGAGCAGAGAGGTAATGGCGATAGGTCTGTAGTTAGCTGGTTCCGAGCTATCACCTTTTTTAGGAAGATAATTAATAAGATATAATATAATAATTAATATATTATAATTAGTAGTAAGATAATTCGATTCATCTGTCACCTCTCACAATATTATGACAGAAGACTGGAAGGTTGTCATTGCTTTGACGCTTCTGGATTAAGTAATAATGAGATATTAAATTTTGTCGAGTCCTTATTAATCATAAAGTATAAAATTTCTTTTATTTCTGTTCAGATTTTAAGGTTAATGATAATTTCTTTTTTGACATAAAGAAAATTGAATGGTAATTTGTTACGAAAATAATACTGTAAAAAGAATTATTATATTTTCATTTGAAATTAAATTCTGATTGAAACATACGACGGAGAATTTTCATTCCAATTATAAGGGGAAGAGCTTCAATCGCTTTGCAAAGTCACGCTTTTGTTAGTAGTCTGGAATATTAATATTTGTAAAACCGGGTTATAGTAAAAGCATTTAAAAATATACAATGTTTAATACAAACGAATGTAAAACCGCTATATATAAAACGGATTATGCTAGAACTAATTAAGACTTAATATTTGTTCTTAATTTCCATACGATCGCACCACTTTCCTTCTCTTCTTACCGTATGTGTAAAGGAGGCTGAAAGTGGCAACACAAATGTCAAAAATGACAGCTGACAAGAGAATGACAATTAAGTTTTTTTCACATAGTGCTTGTGCATGTTTATTATATTCATCCATCCATCATCATCAGTCTATTTTCGTGGAGACTTTTGTCAATCAATAACACTGACACAACTTTTATTATATTGTTTTAAAAATTAATCATTATATATGAGAGGGTGTATTCAATTATGGTTATGTTGTTAAATAATTAATGACAACGCGTGTCTGTCACGAATGTAGATATGAGATACATTCGTTTCAGTGGTATATTAAAATAGATTATTATTTCTTTTAGGTTTATGGCATTGTCTGTACTAATATAAATATATTATATACTTTACAATTATAAAGACAAAAAGTTTGATTCTTTATAAGTTTATTTGTTACAAATAGGCTTTATTACTACTGAACTGAATAACAATATTCATTTATCTTTTGAAAACAAGATTATTACGCATAACATAGGCTTCTTTTTATTCATATTGTCACAGATTCGGCGGGAAAATTAAATAATTTTTGATGATGAATTGCAATAAAACTACAAATCTACATATAATTTTGGATTTTATTTAAACTTAGGAAGATAGATAGATGATATATATATATATATATATATATATATATATATTTATCATAATGGTTAATTTTCTTACATTTATTACTTACCGACTTGTCGTCTTGCTCTGTCGTTTTTTAATCCGTTGTATATTTCTCTTTGCGCTCGTAGAGCTTCTTTCCTCCTGATCCATTGTTCTTCTGAGGACACCTAAATTAGCAACTCCGTTCACAATCGATAAAATAAACACTAATAACTATAATGTATAATAATTAAAAGAAAATATTTATAAACTATTATTAACACCTTGTAATTATGAGAATAAGCATACACCATTTATTGCTTTAAAGGAAGTGACTTTTTTATTATTAACTCTAAATAAGATAATCAATCAACGGTCGTATGAATTAAATAACTAGTTCGGGTTCTTAACAATAAAACTTTAATATTTAAAGTCTATATTAAATCATTCTCACTAAAGCAGTTTGGACTGCTAAGTTTTAAGTGTTTTCAATATTTAAAAAATAATTTGCTTGTGAGCATAAAGTTGTATTTGTACATTGTAGGTAGGTTTTATTATAGTTATGTAAAATAGCCAAAGACGCAAAAGCAAGAAATCCACGTACAGCTTATAGACGCATCTGATCTTGCCTCATCGGTTGAAGAATAGCGCGATAACAGCTACTCATGACAAGAGCACAAATTAATTGGTTAGGGATATACTGGCGATTGTTATTTCAGGTGTTGTTTTCGAAATGTTTCGTCGCAAAACTACTTCTGCTGGTGGACAATCAGTTACTTTACTCCGTTCTGTAACGAACAATACAAATATCACTACATACATTGGATGACGTGCGTTGTGTGATTGTAGGTGATGACTGTCGGGTACTGAGTTTTGCATGGAGGAAATGAGACGAATATATGACTTACCCAGTAAAATTTCCGTTACCACGATTTCTACATCATATTATTGTTATATTATTTATCCTTGCTTACTTACCGTTCTCACAAGTAACAAATATTTCAACAAGTGTTTTTTTCATAAGTAAGAATCTTGATTATATTATTTTCTTAAGTTATCCATTAACTTGAATTGCAGGATTATATTGCTCACCAATTGGTGAGCTGTAGAAAGGTTCTATATCGTAGTGGAATCTGGATAAGTAGTTGTCGACGGATGTAGTCTCAGTACTATTTCGGCTGGAGGGCCACCTGTTGCACCACTCCATTCGGTTTTAAAAGTATTTAAAAACGTATAAGAAAAATCATTTTCAACATTTTTTGTGTTTAAGAATACACAATAAGAAAAATATGTGAAAGCATTTTTTATTTAAATAACAAACGAAGACATAAAGGTTTTATAATATAAGGTGGTTACATTATCAATCATTTTATTTATAATTTACTCCTACCACTCTCACCGGCCGAAATACACCTTGGGAAAAAGAAGGGCTTGGAATGCCTCATTGAACGTACCATACTTATGTCATAGCGATATTTCGTTAGAAGGCAAATGACATGAGTCAAATAATTACAGTTTTACACATGACATACAATACAGTATTATAATATTTATAGAAATATAACTGATACAATAAAATTTCAGAAATATTAAGGAACTGTAACTTTAACCATTACTAACAAAACAAAACAATATCAAAATACTAATTGATGAAGTTTACAAAAGTCACGAAGTATCAAATACAATTAAAAGTTTATAAACAACTGAATTTTCAGTTACTCATTAATAACTTGATATCATCTAATCATAACTTTTTTTATACTTTTGTTCTCTTAAGCATTGATATTTTTTCTTCACAATTTCTTATTTGTTGTTGCTATCTTAAATAATGCATTTTACAATTGTTGCAATTAAGTATAATGTAAATTTAACATTTGGCCAGCTCATTGATAGAGGACTTTAAAAGTAACTTGATATCTATTTAGATTTATTAAAAATTTGAAAAATTTGAAAACTCATTTATTGTACCTAAATTTGAATAAAGGATTTCTTTCAATACCCCTTTGACTTTATATGTTAATTCAGACCAGTCAGAGATTGTCATAGGTAAAATTTTATTAGATTTTGAAAACTACCAAAATCTATATCAATCACCAAACAATACCAAAATCTATTTTTTTATAAGTAACGGGTAATAAAACTATTTAAACTATAATATATAATATTATAGCTCTTTATCAAACTCTAGTTGAACGGTTCCATCGGTTCTAATAAAGTCCAATATTAATTAAAAATAAGTGAAAACCTAAAATGTCTTACGTAACCGTTCAATATTCACTTAATTTTGTGACATTGACAAAGTTGAAGAAAAATTGTTAACAAAGTAAGCAAAAATGTAGAATATTTCTTTTTAGGTCGAGAATAACAAGACCTCTAAGGACTAAGACGATCAAAGGAGAATCCTCATCACCATTATTAACAACGCAGCCTGAATTCACGAAGTATGGAACATAATTAATACTTTATTAACAACTTTCAAAGAACTTCGTCACTCACTTATTAAAGATTAATCTTAATATTACTTTTAATTTATTCCCGCGCTCTGACTTTTTCTGATTTTTTAGATAAATTTTAAATATTACTAATTGCGTAAAGACTATTATTTAAAAAAATATACTTAAAAAGTATTCTCTAATAATAAGAATACTACGGTAAAAAAAAATGGTCACATGTACGTCAATTTGCCTACCGGACTTAGTAAGCTAAGAACGCAACGAACTAATTACTAAGTTTAGAAGTTGTATCTTGTACGTTCCCGCTGTGAGCCTCTGATAAGAGATAACTTGGAGATAGTAGTGGAATTGTCTCCAGTAACTTATACTGTTATTATATTAAGAATATCTTACTTAATAACGTTCTGAGAAAATATTAACACTAAATAAGAGTCACAAAAACGTTAAGGTCAGGACTCTTATTATTATTATTAAAGGTACTTAGATTTTAACCTAATAGAGGTAGAAATATTAATATTATTATTTTGATTTGACAAAGGACATTATAAAAGTAAGTACGAATGTTCTATTCAATCAGAGATTTCCAAATTCATTCATTATTTTACATTTTTTCATTTATTTAGTATAGCTTTGAATTTTCCATAGATCGGTCAAAATACTGTAAAGATAAAAAATTTATTTTATAGAATATATCTATATTTATTGAATATATTTTACACAAAATAACTCGTACGTGTACATTGTGTGTGTGTGTGTGTGTGTGTGCGTGCGTGTGTGCGTGTGTGCGTGTGTGCGTGTGTGCGTGTGTGCGTGTGTGCGTGTGTGCGTGTGTGCGTGTGTGCGTGTGTGCGTGTGTGCGTGTGTGCGTGTGCGCGTGTGCGCGTGTGCGCGTGTGCGCGTGTGCGCGTGTGCGCGTGTGCGCGTGTGCGCGTGTGCGCGTGTGCGCGTGTTTCTTTCGGCACTCGTCGACGTTTACCCGAGTGAAACCTGCACGGCCGGAATATACCGCATCCCCAGTACTGTCATCCGCATAACAATGTATGTTGGAGATATCCAACATATCATTGATATGCAGGAGGAACAGAGTTGGGGATAGCACGCAGCCTTGGGGTACACCAGCGTTCACGGGCTTGGGGTCCGAGCAAAAACCGTCGAGAACGACCTGTATGCTCCGCCCAGTGAGGAAGCTGGTGATCCACTTGCATAAACTCTCGGGAAGCACATAGGAAGGTAGCTTCGAAAGAAGCCCCTTGTGCCATACACGATCGAAGGCTTTCGCCATATCCAGACTAACTGCCAGACCCTCTCCCTTGCTTTCAATAACAGCTGCCCAACGGTGTGTAAGATACAACAGAAGATCACCAGCCGATCGACCATGGCGAAAGCCATATTGCCGGTCATTGACCAACTGGTGATCCTCGAGGTAGGTTAGGAGCTGTTTATTGATAATGCTCTCCATTACTTTGGAGAGCAGAGAGGTAATGGCGATAGGTCTGTAGTTAGCTGGTTCCGAGCTATCACCTTTTTTAGGAAGATAATTAATAAGATATAATATAATAATTAATATATTATAATTAGTAGTAAGATAATTCGATTCATCTGTCACCTCTCACAATATTATGACAGAAGACTGGAAGGTTGTCATTGCTTTGACGCTTCTGGATTAAGTAATAATGAGATATTAAATTTTGTCGAGTCCTTATTAATCATAAAGTATAAAATTTCTTTTATTTCTGTTCAGATTTTAAGGTTAATGATAATTTCTTTTTTGACATAAAGAAAATTGAATGGTAATTTGTTACGAAAATAATACTGTAAAAAGAATTATTATATTTTCATTTGAAATTAAATTCTGATTGAAACATACGACGGAGAATTTTCATTCCAATTATAAGGGGAAGAGCTTCAATCGCTTTGCAAAGTCACGCTTTTGTTAGTAGTCTGGAATATTAATATTTGTAAAACCGGGTTATAGTAAAAGCATTTAAAAATATACAATGTTTAATACAAACGAATGTAAAACCGCTATATATAAAACGGATTATGCTAGAACTAATTAAGACTTAATATTTGTTCTTAATTTCCATACGATCGCACCACTTTCCTTCTCTTCTTACCGTATGTGTAAAGGAGGCTGAAAGTGGCAACACAAATGTCAAAAATGACAGCTGACAAGAGAATGACAATTAAGTTTTTTTCACATAGTGCTTGTGCATGTTTATTATATTCATCCATCCATCATCATCAGTCTATTTTCGTGGAGACTTTTGTCAATCAATAACACTGACACAACTTTTATTATATTGTTTTAAAAATTAATCATTATATATGAGAGGGTGTATTCAATTATGGTTATGTTGTTAAATAATTAATGACAACGCGTGTCTGTCACGAATGTAGATATGAGATACATTCGTTTCAGTGGTATATTAAAATAGATTATTATTTCTTTTAGGTTTATGGCATTGTCTGTACTAATATAAATATATTATATACTTTACAATTATAAAGACAAAAAGTTTGATTCTTTATAAGTTTATTTGTTACAAATAGGCTTTATTACTACTGAACTGAATAACAATATTCATTTATCTTTTGAAAACAAGATTATTACGCATAACATAGGCTTCTTTTTATTCATATTGTCACAGATTCGGCGGGAAAATTAAATAATTTTTGATGATGAATTGCAATAAAACTACAAATCTACATATAATTTTGGATTTTATTTAAACTTAGGAAGATAGATAGATGATATATATATATATATATATATATATATATATATATATATTTATCATAATGGTTAATTTTCTTACATTTATTACTTACCGACTTGTCGTCTTGCTCTGTCGTTTTTTAATCCGTTGTATATTTCTCTTTGCGCTCGTAGAGCTTCTTTCCTCCTGATCCATTGTTCTTCTGAGGACACCTAAATTAGCAACTCCGTTCACAATCGATAAAATAAACACTAATAACTATAATGTATAATAATTAAAAGAAAATATTTATAAACTATTATTAACACCTTGTAATTATGAGAATAAGCATACACCATTTATTGCTTTAAAGGAAGTGACTTTTTTATTATTAACTCTAAATAAGATAATCAATCAACGGTCGTATGAATTAAATAACTAGTTCGGGTTCTTAACAATAAAACTTTAATATTTAAAGTCTATATTAAATCATTCTCACTAAAGCAGTTTGGACTGCTAAGTTTTAAGTGTTTTCAATATTTAAAAAATAATTTGCTTGTGAGCATAAAGTTGTATTTGTACATTGTAGGTAGGTTTTATTATAGTTATGTAAAATAGCCAAAGACGCAAAAGCAAGAAATCCACGTACAGCTTATAGACGCATCTGATCTTGCCTCATCGGTTGAAGAATAGCGCGATAACAGCTACTCATGACAAGAGCACAAATTAATTGGTTAGGGATATACTGGCGATTGTTATTTCAGGTGTTGTTTTCGAAATGTTTCGTCGCAAAACTACTTCTGCTGGTGGACAATCAGTTACTTTACTCCGTTCTGTAACGAACAATACAAATATCACTACATACATTGGATGACGTGCGTTGTGTGATTGTAGGTGATGACTGTCGGGTACTGAGTTTTGCATGGAGGAAATGAGACGAATATATGACTTACCCAGTAAAATTTCCGTTACCACGATTTCTACATCATATTATTGTTATATTATTTATCCTTGCTTACTTACCGTTCTCACAAGTAACAAATATTTCAACAAGTGTTTTTTTCATAAGTAAGAATCTTGATTATATTATTTTCTTAAGTTATCCATTAACTTGAATTGCAGGATTATATTGCTCACCAATTGGTGAGCTGTAGAAAGGTTCTATATCGTAGTGGAATCTGGATAAGTAGTTGTCGACGGATGTAGTCTCAGTACTATTTCGGCTGGAGGGCCACCTGTTGCACCACTCCATTCGGTTTTAAAAGTATTTAAAAACGTATAAGAAAAATCATTTTCAACATTTTTTGTGTTTAAGAATACACAATAAGAAAAATATGTGAAAGCATTTTTTATTTAAATAACAAACGAAGACATAAAGGTTTTATAATATAAGGTGGTTACATTATCAATCATTTTATTTATAATTTACTCCTACCACTCTCACCGGCCGAAATACACCTTGGGAAAAAGAAGGGCTTGGAATGCCTCATTGAACGTACCATACTTATGTCATAGCGATATTTCGTTAGAAGGCAAATGACATGAGTCAAATAATTACAGTTTTACACATGACATACAATACAGTATTATAATATTTATAGAAATATAACTGATACAATAAAATTTCAGAAATATTAAGGAACTGTAACTTTAACCATTACTAACAAAACAAAACAATATCAAAATACTAATTGATGAAGTTTACAAAAGTCACGAAGTATCAAATACAATTAAAAGTTTATAAACAACTGAATTTTCAGTTACTCATTAATAACTTGATATCATCTAATCATAACTTTTTTTATACTTTTGTTCTCTTAAGCATTGATATTTTTTCTTCACAATTTCTTATTTGTTGTTGCTATCTTAAATAATGCATTTTACAATTGTTGCAATTAAGTATAATGTAAATTTAACATTTGGCCAGCTCATTGATAGAGGACTTTAAAAGTAACTTGATATCTATTTAGATTTATTAAAAATTTGAAAAATTTGAAAACTCATTTATTGTACCTAAATTTGAATAAAGGATTTCTTTCAATACCCCTTTGACTTTATATGTTAATTCAGACCAGTCAGAGATTGTCATAGGTAAAATTTTATTAGATTTTGAAAACTACCAAAATCTATATCAATCACCAAACAATACCAAAATCTATTTTTTTATAAGTAACGGGTAATAAAACTATTTAAACTATAATATATAATATTATAGCTCTTTATCAAACTCTAGTTGAACGGTTCCATCGGTTCTAATAAAGTCCAATATTAATTAAAAATAAGTGAAAACCTAAAATGTCTTACGTAACCGTTCAATATTCACTTAATTTTGTGACATTGACAAAGTTGAAGAAAAATTGTTAACAAAGTAAGCAAAAATGTAGAATATTTCTTTTTAGGTCGAGAATAACAAGACCTCTAAGGACTAAGACGATCAAAGGAGAATCCTCATCACCATTATTAACAACGCAGCCTGAATTCACGAAGTATGGAACATAATTAATACTTTATTAACAACTTTCAAAGAACTTCGTCACTCACTTATTAAAGATTAATCTTAATATTACTTTTAATTTATTCCCGCGCTCTGACTTTTTCTGATTTTTTAGATAAATTTTAAATATTACTAATTGCGTAAAGACTATTATTTAAAAAAATATACTTAAAAAGTATTCTCTAATAATAAGAATACTACGGTAAAAAAAAATGGTCACATGTACGTCAATTTGCCTACCGGACTTAGTAAGCTAAGAACGCAACGAACTAATTACTAAGTTTAGAAGTTGTATCTTGTACGTTCCCGCTGTGAGCCACTGATAAGAGATAACTTGGAGATAGTAGTGGAATTGTCTCCAGTAACTTATACTGTTATTATATTAAGAATATCTTACTTAATAACGTTCTGAGAAAATATTAACACTAAATAAGAGTCACAAAAACGTTAAGGTCAGGACTCTTATTATTATTATTAAAGGTACTTAGATTTTAACCTAATAGAGGTAGAAATATTAATATTATTATTTTGATTTGACAAAGGACATTATAAAAGTAAGTACGAATGTTCTATTCAATCAGAGATTTCCAAATTCATTCATTATTTTACATTTTTTCATTTATTTAGTATAGCTTTGAATTTTCCATAGATCGGTCCAAATACTGTAAAGATAAAAAATGTGTGTGTGTGTGTGTGCGTGCGTGCGTGCGTGCGTGCGTGCGTGCGTGCGTGCGTGCGTGCGTGCGTGCGTGCGTGCGTGCTTGCGTGCGTGCGTGCGTGCGTGCGTGCGTGCGTGCGTGCGTGCGTGCGTGCGTGCGTGCGTGCGTGCGTGCGTGCGTGCGTGCGTGCGTGCGTGCGTGCGTGCGTGCGTGCGTGCGTGCGTGCGTGCGTGAGTGCGTGCGTGCGTGCGTGCGTGCGTGCGTGCGTGCGTGCGTGCGTGCGTGCGTGCGTGCGTGAGTGCGTGCGTGCGTGCGTGCGTGTGTGCGTGCGTGCGTGCGTGCGTGCGTGCGTGCGTGCGTGTGTGTGTGTGTGTGTGTGTGTGTGTGTGTGTGTGTGTGTGTGTGTGTGTGTGTGTGTGTGTGTGTGTTAGAGTGGTACGTGGAAAAAATGTCCTTGAGAACCGCACAGTGGAGGATCGCCACGCATCCAGGTGGTAAGGATGGTATTGGAGGCGATGGCGCGCTGTGCGGTGATGAAATTCGGCGGCAGGCATCAGATCGAATAGTTCTTCGGAACACTCCCCGTTGTAAATGCGGTAGAAGACGCACAAAGAAGCCACGTCTCTACGCAAGGCCAAAGAGTCCAGCCGTTCGCAGAACACCGGGTCCCCGACAACTCGAACGGCTCTCCGGTGTACGCGGTCAAATGGTAGAAGCTGATATTGGGGTGATCCGGACCAGAGATGAGAACAGTACTCCATGTGTGGCCGGACCTGCGCCTTATAGAGCGCAAGTCTTTGGCCAGGTTTGAAGTACTGCCTCGCTCTATTGATCACTCCCAATTTCATCGAGGCCAACTTGGCCTTGCTCTCCAGATGACCACGAAACTGACAGTCGCTCGAAATGTCGAGACCCAGTATTCTGATACTTGGCGAGGCAATGAGGGGAGTGCTCTCGAAGAGCGGTGATACGACAAATGGGGTTTTCTTAGTGGTGAACGCGCAAACCTGTGTCTTTAGGGGATTGAACTGAACGTGGTTAAGTTCACCCCACTCAGAGACCATCCCCAGGGAGGTCTCTATTGAAGACACAAGTTTCTTTCGGCACTCGTCGACGTTTACCCGAGTGAAACCTGCACGGCCGGAATATACCGCATCCCCAGTACTGTCATCCGCATAACAATGTATGTTGGAGATATCCAACATATCATTGATATGCAGGAGGAACAGAGTTGGGGATAGCACGCAGCCTTGGGGTACACCAGCGTTCACGGGCTTGGGGTCCGAGCAAAAACCGTCGAGAACGACCTGTATGCTCCGCCCAGTGAGGAAGCTGGTGATCCACTTGCATAAACTCTCGGGAAGCACATAGGAAGGTAGCTTCGAAAGAAGCCCCTTGTGCCATACACGATCGAAGGCTTTCGCCATATCCAGACTAACTGCCAGACCCTCTCCCTTGCTTTCAATAACAGCTGCCCAACGGTGTGTAAGATACAACAGAAGATCACCAGCCGATCGACCATGGCGAAAGCCATATTGCCGGTCATTGACCAACTGGTGATCCTCGAGGTAGGTTAGGAGCTGTTTATTGATAATGCTCTCCATTACTTTGGAGAGCAGAGAGGTAATGGCGATAGGTCTGTAGTTAGCTGGTTCCGAGCTATCACCTTTTTTAGGAAGATAATTAATAAGATATAATATAATAATTAATATATTATAATTAGTAGTAAGATAATTCGATTCATCTGTCACCTCTCACAATATTATGACAGAAGACTGGAAGGTTGTCATTGCTTTGACGCTTCTGGATTAAGTAATAATGAGATATTAAATTTTGTCGAGTCCTTATTAATCATAAAGTATAAAATTTCTTTTATTTCTGTTCAGATTTTAAGGTTAATGATAATTTCTTTTTTGACATAAAGAAAATTGAATGGTAATTTGTTACGAAAATAATACTGTAAAAAGAATTATTATATTTTCATTTGAAATTAAATTCTGATTGAAACATACGACGGAGAATTTTCATTCCAATTATAAGGGGAAGAGCTTCAATCGCTTTGCAAAGTCACGCTTTTGTTAGTAGTCTGGAATATTAATATTTGTAAAACCGGGTTATAGTAAAAGCATTTAAAAATATACAATGTTTAATACAAACGAATGTAAAACCGCTATATATAAAACGGATTATGCTAGAACTAATTAAGACTTAATATTTGTTCTTAACTTCCATAGGATCATACCACTGTCCTTCTCTTCTTACCGTATGTGTAAAGGAGGCTGAAAGTGGCAACACAAATGTCAAAAATGACAGCTGACAAGAGAATGACAATTAAGTTTTTTTCACATAGTGCTTGTGCATGTTTATTATATTCATCCATCCATCATCATCAGTTTATTTTCGTGGAGACTTTTGTCAATCAATAACACTGACACAACTTTTATTATATATATTGTTTTAAAAATTACTCATTATATATGAGGGTGTATTCAATTGTGGTTATGTTGTTAAATAATTAATGACAACGCGTGTCTGTCACGAAATGTGGATATTAGATACATTAGTCTGAATGATATATTAAAATAGATTATTATTTCTTTTAGGTTTATGACATTATTTGTACTAATATAATTATATTATATACTTTACAATTATAAAGACAAAAACATTGATTCTTTATATGTTTATTTCTTACAAATAGACTTTACTACTACTGAATTGAATAACAATATTCATTTATCTTTTGTAAACAAGATTATTACGCATAACATAGGCTTCTTTTTATTCATATTGTCACAGATTCGGCGGGAAAATTAAATAATTTTTGATGATGAATTGCAATAAAACTACAAATCAACATATAATTTTGGATTTTATTTAAACTTAGGAAGATAGATAGATTATTGTATGAAGAAATAGCAGATAAAGTCATCAATATGGGTAACAGCTAGTAAATTATAAACTCAATTATATTTTATACATATGGCGTTATGTCAATATTATATGAAGGGTTTTTAATATGTATATATATATATATATTTATCATAATGGTTAATTTTCTTACATTTATTACTTACCGACTTGTCGTCGTCGTCTTGCTCTGTCCTTTTTTAATCCGTTGTATTTTTCTCTTTGCGCTCGTAGAGCTTCTTTCCTCCTGATCCATTGTTCTTCTGAGGACAACTAAATTAGCAACTCCGTTCACAATCGATAAAATAAACACTAATAACTATAATGTATAATAATTAAAAGAAAATATTTATAAACTATTATTAACACCTTGTAATTATGAGAATAATGAACCAATCAATACAGCTGATGTAGTATTGACGACAATTATACGATAGCTAGCTACAATTGTTATCTATCTGACCTTTATCTTCATAAAACTAAAGTTGGACTTCAAATAAATACATTTACTATTGAATATTCAACTAATTTCATAGTTCAAATCTATCAATATTAAAATATTAATTATTGCCTATCGCGTGACAATGTTACAGCGCGATGGTAACAAGTATTGACAATGTGTTATTAAATAAGGCGTTACCAATTAAGATATCAAACATTGTATTATAAAACTCTTGTAATTTTAAGGTCCCAATTAACTAAATCTAACAAACAAATGAAAATAAAAAAGATCTTTCGCTATATTTACTTTGTTCAACTAAAGGACACTTTTAACAATTCACTCGTTCTTTATAAAGGTTTGTTAGGTGTCTAGACAGCGTTCACTTTGTTCATGGCTTGTGAGTGACAAAGGGCTTACGATCTATGAGGTTAAATATAAAAATATAAACTGTACATTTACAGGAGATCCGAGAAAAATCTTTTGTTTGAATTGTTATTATTATTTAAAACTGATTATTTCGTATATTAAATGTTTTGTTAATTAATTGTATAGTTTATTTGAAAATAAGTTTTATTATAATATTATCATATGATATATTAATTTAGTTATAATTACAAACCAATATTGCAAAATTCTTATGGAATTTGAAAGTTTACCGAAACATAATATTTAAGCCCAATTTAGGACTGACAGACAAGTCATGGCTGAAGTCACTGAAGATAAAGACGTATTATTTATCCAATATATTTTTAATTTTATTATTAAGCGCATTTCCTCCTCTTCCTCAGTATAAATTGCAGCCGTCTGGTCTGTCTGGTCTGTTCGCTAAATAGAAACAGTCAGCGAGCTTCTTCAATAATTTATTTTTCAAATCAAAACAATATTTTAATGTTCAGAATACCTTGTTGTAAAATATAACGTCATTAACATCACATATGTTAAAGAAAGTTGCGTTATTACTTCAATTAAAATATGAAATTTGCATCAAATTAAAAGAAATGAACGGATTTATAAATAAATTATAATATATATATATATATAATATATATATATATATATATAGATACATTATTTTCACCAAAACAATTATATGTTATGTGTATTTAATTGACAACATAGTGTTCCTTAAAACACTTTTAAGTAAGTAATATTAAATCATTTATGAACCACAATGATTCGGCGATGTACTTACAGGACCATTCCAATCTTATAAATAAAACTGAACGGAGTCCCCAACACCGAATAAGATTTCCCAAGCAATAAAAATTTAACAGCGTCCCGAATAGAATCCCCAACTAGATCATGATTATTACATTTTATGAGTGTCGTATATAATAACTATATTTCATTATAGCTTTGTTCACTGCTACGTGTACATAATAAAAAAGCTGTTAAAATTGTTTTTTATAAGTTTTAAACTTTATCGCTTGTTATGTTTAAGTTGTCTTCCAATATATGAACATAGTTTATTAAAATGTAAAGAAATATATTTTGATGATATATGATGGGTATAATCCTTGTATTAAAGTGTTGATCTTTTAATAATATGATATGAGTGGTAGAATCCAATTATAATTATTTTCAACATATCTCATACTAAGCTGATGCCATCTTCACACAAAAGATAGGCGTGAATTGACTTATTTTAAGTATGATCTCAAAAATAAATCATTTTCTTATCTGCGTGATCGTGTTTATTCTCCGTAGTTATTCATCTTATATAGTACGTGTGTATTGCTAAGGGACCTAGCGTCTTATAGATTATACAAAACAAAGTTATGCATCAGGCATTTTTAAAGTTAATAACTCACGACTCACGATAAAGATTTATCTTTATATATCTCTAAAGTTAATAAATTTGAGATATTTTGAGGAATGAAGATAATAAAACATTGAGGAAATCTTCAGTTCTTTCATTTGTTATCTTTATGTCCTCTCTTCGGTCTAATAAATCTCTATTAAAAAGGAATTCTATTCTCACATTATACGAATCGAGTCTAATGGTGCTATAAAAGAGGTCATTTTCTATATGTTATAAGAACTTGAATAAAATAAGAAGAATAATACTTACTAAAATAAAAGAGTCGTTTTCAAACTCAACTCAGGTGTCGTTGATACTCGGTAAGGAAACCGCGTCACTTATGTTTTATGGAAGGGATAAAAAGATTTGGAACAAGACATTACCTGGAGAATGTAATAAAATATTGCATTTGTATAAATAGTATAAGTACGACGGAACATTTATATTTCATATAGTAGTAGATATATGGCAGTAGCTCGATATTTAAGGATATCTATCATTTTTTTGTAATAATAAATTATTAAAAAAATTATAAAATAAGCAGGATTTAAAACTTCGATTACTCTTTGTCTAACTACAAACGGAGCCACCGCGTTGATGAATTTAACATTCTATATATTATTGTCTTTTTAAGGGAGAACTTGTTATCTTGATACGATCTTGATGTGATAATAATATATTGTACCTCTATAAACAAAATTAAAATAATTGAAATCACATCAAAATACTTAATTTTATAAAACCGAACAATCAAAGTTGGCTAATACTGATGAGGAAATAATTTAAACATGTATTTGCCCACTACATTACACTTTGCAGATAATATATTTGGCAGTGAACATTGTTTGTGTGATAACTTGCCTTTATCGCCAACTTTACATATAAATTTGGGCCTGTTACTAATAGTTATGGTTATGGTTAAAGACGATACATGGGTAAGAAATATATACATAAAATACTGTACATAACATTAATTTGACAACTACCAAACTACCGACTTACAGGTCAATAGGATACGACAAATCGTTATATCTGATTAAAGCTCTACAAAGTATGTAATAATGTCTCAACAACAACATATCTTAAACTTACCTTATTCCAGATAAAAATTGTTGAACATAAGATTTTTAATAAATGTTTTATAATATAATATGGAATAACACAAACCGAAGATTGATTTCATATTATTATCAAGATAATACAACTGTTTATTATTAATATCTTATTTTAACTTTACGTAAAAACTTTACGTAAAAAGTTTAAATAAGGTTCGTGATAGTCTGTTGTATTTCCTACAACAGAAAATATCTCATTTCTTTTATAAATCATATTACATGTAATATGTTTGTATGTGAAATATAATACAAATTCAAGATATAATAATAAGGTCAGTAATACACTTACAGAAACAAAAAATAATAAAAACACAAAGATAAATATATTTTAATAAGTTTGTGTATATAATTTACTTATAACAAATCCCGTGGATCCTTAATTTTTTAAGTTTTATGTCTTGATCAGTTGATTAAATACATACTTTAATTAAGAACACAATTCACTCACATCAGATTACCATAAATCTCAGATTATTAAATAAATTTTGAACTTAATACTTTCAATATTGATATGCATTCAACTTACAAACTCTCTCGGTGCAGTAATCAAGGAAACAATTTCACATTTATAATATAAGACAGAACTATTATACAATATGTTAGTTTCCTTATTAGATACAAGTAAATAAACATTACCCTAATCCTATAATCTAAGACGATTAAATGACAATTTACGGGAGCAAATCTTACAGTGATTCCATTCCGCTGTCATTATACTGTAAGCCACTTAGAGATTTACTGCAGCGGAGTATTTGACACCAAGGTGATCCTTACATCTTGAGAGAATACTATGTTTATTATAGCGTCTTAATAAAATATGTTATTATTTAACTATCAAAATACAATCTTCTATGATGTTTGGCTGAACGGAAATATTATGAAATATACTTTAAAGTTATAAGTAATTTAAAGAAAGAGTTATTAAATAATGAATCAAAACGATATCATAAAAAATCGGTGTAATTCAAAATTAAATTAACATTTCATGAACAAATCATTCACTGTAGTGTAATTGTATGAATTGAATTAACAATGACTGTTTTTGAGTAAACAATGTGACAGTTTTAAAGACATTATACACGGCGTTGGCTTTCAATTATCAGCTGAATTTATAGTTCATATTTTATGTTAGAAACAGAAAAATACGGCATTAAGAATTAAGAGCATCCTTTATGAGTTAAAAAACATGAATTATCAATACAATAATATATTATTACCTCAATCTGAAATCTGTGAAAAATATTTTTTTCGAGATGTCTTTTAATATATATTATATTTTAAAATGAAATAAACTAACAGATATTGTTTTCAGTTAGTTATCTCACTATGTAAATCAATTCTTAAACAAGAACTCTTTGTATTATGAAGTAAAAAGGAAAATATATATATGTTGACAGGTTAAAAGCTCGGGGGAGTAAAGATGTAACTCCGCGATTACGTTGAGATTTATTGCAGAAATTTCCAAATTACCGCATGATGAAATTACACATTTATTTTTTATTTTGTGTCACGTGCATTTTATTAAATAACATTATATTAAAAATCTTTACCTCGAGAAATAAATATATAAAAACGGTTTAAGATTATTTGTTTTAAAGTATATCAAATACACTAGTGATCTTCTTGTCCCTATCCCAATTATAGGATCGGCGCAACATATTTTCTCCTTCCATATGCTCCTGTTACTCGTCATCTCTGTACACACGTCATCGTCTTTCACGCAATCCATTTATCTTTTCTTCGGCCGTCCCCCATTTTCATACCTAGCACTCTTTTGATTATATGTCTTTCATCTCTCTTCATACCATGCCCATACCATGACAGACGGCTACCTCAAATTTTTTTTGTCACTTGCGCTACTCTCAAGTTTCGCGTAATATACTTATTTCTAATTCTATCTTTTCTTGTCACCCCACACATCGATCTTAACATTCGGATTTCCATTACATGCAAACGCTGTTCATGTATCACCTTCACACATCGCCCAGCATTCAGCTCCATAAAAACACTCAAATTTTAAATTCGACAAAAAAGATTCCAGTTCCTATACCGATTTGATGATTATATTTAAAAAAGTTTTGGGTTTTTCTCAAAATCGAATTATGTCGTCAGCATATTATAGATTATGTAGACTGTTCTCTTAAACTTTTAATCCTTTGTTAATAAGGCTTATTCATTATACTTTGTAATACTGATACCAACAGTTTTGAAGACAATAGAGCAGTCTGTCTGACGTCTCAGCGAATTTAAAATATGCCAAAACCTCAGCTCAAAGTTTCGGATAATTTTATTATCTCTCAGTTTGTTTATTTTATTTCATAATTCTTCACCAGTGACGGGTCTCATGCCAAGCGCGAGTTCCCATTTCTTAATCTCTAAATTTTACTTATCTTTTATATTTCATCTGGTTATGCTGAACTCAATAAATATCAAAAGGAGCTGAAATATTTGACAATTAGGTATTGATAACATTTCAACGGAGGTCATTAAAGACAACCAATTATTCATACAACGCTCACTTTAAATTATAAAATAAAACCTCACTAAACAAAAGCACCTTAAGTGACAAGTAAACTCAAACAAACAGATCCCTACTTAGTCAAAGGGTCTCAGAAGATGACAACGCTTACAGTGAAGATATTTTAAGTGCACGATTATAAATTATTATCACTGTTAATAGCAATAACACTTTTTATCGCATAACGTATTATGACATTCAACAATGATATTATTTATAGTTATATACAAGACCTGTATAGTCTGGACTTTTTATAAACCTTTCATCTTCCGTCACTGTTAGTAATCAAGATCATAACAAAACAACATATCATTGATTCATTATTCACTCGTGTATTATATTATTTATTATAATTAAATTAGTATAATCTTATATAATCTGAAGATTTAATGTTAGGTTGAAATTAAACCGCTCATGTTCAAAGCGTGGTCCATTGTTTGTGTTGGAGAGTGCTTGTGTCGGTCTGATCTGGCAAACACGGAGACACACGGAGGTATAGAATGATAAACTTCTATTTTAACATAAATATATGATGAGCGTATTATCTTTTTCACAAATGTTGTATACACAAAATAACAATATTATGTTAATATTTGAAGAAAATCAGTAAGAACTCCTGTCTTTGAACTTGAACATTTTTCATTACTTCAGCAACAATAATAACACTGGTCGGTGAAAAACATCACGTAGAAACAAATATTTCTTACAACTAACTATTATTTCTGTAATATTTAATAACGAGGTAAAGATACGAATTATACTTTGTATTTTTGTAAATTATCAAAAAATCCTAGTATTTAGATCATTTTCAAGTAATGATTCGAATATACGACACGGAAGAAGTCACAAGAGCTATATCGCCTTTAAAAGTGTAGCGTCAGATTATACTCTATAATTCTGTTGGAATTTGACAAAATAAGTTATAAAATTGATTTTTTGTTACTTACAACGAAACAAAAAGTTTAACTATATCTCATATTGAAAAGAAATTGGTTATTGCTATGTATTTATTTACTTCGGTTTCATTTGGGAAATATATATATAACTTCTACAATTAAAAAAGTTTATTTTTAATGTTATTTGATGTCGAATCATTTAAATGTACGTCCTTGAAGATATAAATAGAATGTTTACGAATAGTTTAGATAAACATTAGAGAGAATTATTTGAATTCATCCTAAAATAGAACATGCAGCACCAATATGCACTCGAGTTAATTTATCTAAAGGATTCATGACATCACGTGATCTTATGTTATGTTGTATCATATGTGTATACATATGTTAATTTATAGCAATACTTTCTATTTAATGGATATGTCAGTTTTGTCACTTTCTGATCTATCTGTCAAAAGCACTCTGTATGTAAAAAATGGACTCTTTGAACGTGGATGCTGGTTTGAGACTTACATTGTAGGTTTAGGTGAGCGTGGGTGAGTTTATAGAAGCTGTGTGAAACAATGTCGCTTTGTCATAACTCAACTCAAAATTGTTAAAATATACACTCGACTTTGTTTCTATGTTTTAGCTTTTATCAAACACTAATCTTAACTTCTTATTTCTAAAATCAAACGATTATAATTCTTAGTAAAGTCTTATAATAATAACTTGTGTTTAGTTTTGTATCCTTATATTTTTAGAGTTAACACTTACTTTTATAATATATATTTATTAAAGAACAACAAATAAAGAAACCTAACATAACCAATACTTGTAGTGAATAAATTCATACTATTGATACTATGATTTATTATTTTATTGTCAGTACACAAACAATATTTCAAAATAAAGAATTTCTTTACAATACGTTCATTCAACCAAAACCTTCGACCAATCGTAAAATTAAGTTATGGAAACAATATTATCTTTAATCTTATTCTTTATTAAGTACTTATCAGAATTTATTGAAGCAATACTTTTACTGGATCGTTGAAATACTGTGGAGGGTGTATTAAAGGACTTCTAACAATAATGTTGTTAAAATAATGCTATAACTTCACCATGAAGTACGCTTTATATATTGAAGTGAAAATGGTTTTTACTATCAATAAAAAAACAGTCCGTGCTGATTTTCTGACGGTAACTGCTTCACGATAAAGTTATAATTCAAATATTAATTAAAAAAAACAGTGATAAAGTATCATTACAAAGAAATGGAAAAAGTTCATTTATATTTCAAAAATCTGGTTTCGCGATCGGTCGATTTTTTACCAGCTATTATACCTTTTAGATAGTGCGAAAATTACCTTCGTAATCTAAAGGGATAAGGATAAAACGACGTTTTCTAAAAATAAAACTTAACTAGATCGATTTATCGCCACTAAACCTAAGCTTCAGCATACATATATCTATGTATATATAAGCGTTTTACCACTCAGTCACTCATCACGAATTCTCCGAAAAATATACAGCATATATATATATATAAAAATATACAGCACTGAGATCCTTTAAAAATAATATTTGTACGATATATGCAGGTAGGTATATATATTTTATATAGTGTCGAAAAAAATTCTAAAATATGGAAACTCTGGTAGTTGGTAGTGATATTTTATTTTATTATAGTTATTTTAATGATATCAAATATAATTTCCATTAAATAAAAAATGTTTAAAAAATACGAAATATTATTATATTAAACGTATTACAATTTATAGAAAAATTAACGCGATAGTATAGCGTGCAGGCGAGATTGGAGTACTTTATACATATTTTAGAGTTTGAGCCAAGGCTCCAATCACAATGTCGTTAGCAATGACCAGGTTTTATTTAATACATTTCTGACAATATTCAAGCATTTTATTACTCAGATATATTTATGATTTCTGTGCATTAATTACTATTAAAAGAATTACAATTTCTGCAATGAATAGTTGATTGAATATATTATTGTTAAATGTATTTGTCAAAACTGACCATTTCTACATGTATTGGAGGTCGATATCCTAATTTATGTGTCGACAATAGAGAATCAATTCGGTAACGTTGGTCGCTTTTGCATTGCATACGTATGATCATTTTGGGAAAGCAATTTAGATAAAAAAGTATCAATTTAAAGGGTAATGTGTAAGGTTTAAGGTTTTTTTTTTAATTTTCTTGTTTTGGTTCGTTAGTAAATGTATTTCTAAATATATACGGAAAATTGAGAAATCTACATTTATTTTTAAATTTTAGCGAAAATTTCAGTGATCTTAAAAGCTGTATATCGCATATATTGTATGTTTGCAAATTATAAAAAGCTGAATCAATCATTGAGCTCGATCTTTCATTCCGCTTTGTTAATTCATAGACTTTCTTACCGGTTCTGCTCCAGGAACCTACCTTGAAGAACCGTAGAACTAGATCTGGTCTGATATAACTTTTATTAGTGCAAATATGTCCACTCAAAATAATTTAAGTTTACACTAGAATTTTCATATAGAATACATTTTTTTTACCTATTTAGTACTGT
Organism: Melinaea marsaeus rileyi; assembly: GCA_918358865.1. Classification (NCBI taxonomy): domain Eukaryota; kingdom Metazoa; phylum Arthropoda; class Insecta; order Lepidoptera; family Nymphalidae; genus Melinaea; species Melinaea marsaeus. Next base: position 21,282,320 of record OU911093.1, on the reverse strand, counting down.
TATCTCGAATTAAAATTTGCTAAGTTTCGTTTTTTAAAAACAATAGTCGTTATCGTTGTTGTAATCAGCAATTAAAATGAGGAAAATCTAGTGAATAAATTAATAATCGCATATAGAGACTACGTACCGTAGAATCTAAGAACGTATATGAGAACCACATTGTTTATAGAATTTCTAATTTAAATTGGTGATTGAAATTTCTGCCAAGATTATTTATTTCGTTTTCGGATTGCGGCGTAATAAAGTTATTTTTTGGCTAAAATTCATCAAAACCACTTAAATAATTATTTTTCTTCTTTGTTTTTTTCTTTCACCTTCGTCAACGTCAATCTTAAAGTAGCCTATTCGTTGTAATATATTTTTAACATTGTATTTTTATATCATTTTAATATATGTTTGTATATTACAATGATTCATACACAGATACATGCGGCTCGTAAAGTATTAGCACATTTCTTCATTGTGAGTTCTTACTGTAATCAGATGTTAAAAACCAGAATTAATAATCTTAATAACTAACGTTATTGAGATCTGATAAAGTACGCATTGTAACTTTACCCCATAGGTTATGAAGGCAAACGTCGGATATAAATTAGTTCTAAAATCATAGAATCCGAATTAACATCTGCAGGAAATTGAACAGATGGGAGGTGAATGCTAATATCCGGGAACTTTACAAATTCACCGACCAAATGTTACATTATTCAAACTTAATGTTTAATGAACCAATAAATTAGTTTGAGTTGAATTTGGGGTAATTTATTAAGGATTATTAATAATACTACGTAAGCATAATTGCTTAAGTATTGAAATACAGTAAAATCCACTTAATATAATATAAAATCCAAGCAACAAGTGTTATTTATAGAGTAAAGCTATGTTATTATGAATTTTGTATTTGAAACACAGGTGCTTCAAAAGCATTTTATTTGATTAATGATAATTAGATGTAGTTCCTTACGTGTATGCATGCAAGTAGGTCACTTTCCTGTAACGTTCAAATCGATCTACCACTTATTAGTATTAAAAGTTTTAAAACTTTTGGTGGAATAATAAGTCATAGTCAAGTTGATAAATGAGCAAATTGCATGTATATTTAGGAGCACACAGTAGTAAAATATTATATCATTGCAACACATTGGTGTAATTGAAAGCTGGGTGGAAATTGTATACATTTGTTTAAATGAAAGTGCCAACAACTGAAACAAATGTGGTCTGCGACTGAAGTTGCTTAATCGTTTGCTAGATGGCGTTAGTAAGTATGTTAATTGTAGGGCTCGCTGTTAAGATACACCACATACAAACATGATGTTTCTTAACTGTTCCGTCTCATGAAACTATCCTTTGCGCATTATATCCTACTGAAAATTATAAAATAATAATAATTTAATTTTAACATTTGCCACAAATAATCGTTTTTATTCAAACCGTTTAAAAGATTCTATTTTTACTGCTTCTGTTAAAATTTCGAAATAGAGATACTCTTATAGAAAAATGTTACTTCTTATAAAAATAATCAATTTCTTACAATGATTTCCTAAAGTTTTACGAAATATAAAATAGAATGTTGTTTTTTTTATCATTAAGGAAATTTAGACTTTACAAAACAATTAAAAAGTTTTTTCTCATCGAATATGAGTTGAAAATATAAAACATGTTAACTGAAACCATTAAAGAATGCTATAGGTAGGTAAAATGGTCATTTTAAATTATTAAATTAATCCTCACTAGACTTGAGCACACTAAGTGACAAGTGAACTTGAACAAACAGATCCCGGCTCTTAGTTAAAGTAGAAGTTAGTTAAGTTTGAAGACGACGTTTAAAGTCAAGATATTTTGAGTGCAAGATTGTCATTATTATAAGACATATATTATAATGTAATTATTAAATTTAACTTTTAATTATGTTTTTATTGAAATTAAAGCATCCATGTTCAAAGTGAGGTCCACTGTTTGTGTTGGAGACTGTCCGTGTCCGTGTGATGGAATAGTGACAAACACTGAGACACACAGACATATAGATAGCTAAACCTTGGATATTGTTAAATGTGTAATGAGAGCACATATCGCCTAAATTCCAGACGTTCTGCAGAACCGCAAACACATATAGCCATTTAAAAATTAAGCTCCAGTAAATAAGTTCAAGCCTGAAGTCTTACTAGTCTTAGCGTACTATACACTGACGTCAGCTCAATGCCATGAGGATGTCGTTAATAAATACCTTTATGATATATCACATATTGGCTTTTGATAGCTACATGATGTGTGATAAGGAAATTAAGAAATAGAATGAGTAAATAATCTGTAAGTCGATATCTTCATATCCTAAGAACTTTAATACTCATACATTCCATAATGTAATTTGACACGTTTAAAAGCTTCTCCTGCAATATATACTAAAATTATCGTACAGTTTATAATTTTATGTCAACAATTCTTTAAACGTAATTTGTTTAAATATTCACTGAATTTGAACATATCTATTCATTGTCTTACTTTTTTTATATGTCCAGTTACAAACTGTATATATTATTAAACAAGCCATGACGTGTTGCCGGAATTACCTAGTACAGCAATATGTTGCTTTGTGTTGATGACCAATCAACCAATTAATAATTAAATGGTATAATATTAATAATTATTATTACATAACTAGCTGATTCCCGCTCGCCTCGCTGGGCACACTATCAATTTGGATGTGAACTTAGAATTCTTGTGTTGACAAAACGTTTAATTTCTATTTTATATTCAGTGTAATTTTTAAAAATTTTAAATAAAGAAATGCCAGTCAGTGCATACACAGATTTTCATATCACCTATGAGGTACTGTGTATTGGGATGCGTTTTCGTTATGTAATGTGGCGGGATCCCCAGTAGGCCTACACATCGAAAGAATTACCAGCATATAACTAAGGCAATTTTTTTTTCAAACATATCAAATTCAATTTCGTAATCAATCACAATAAACTATTGTTAATACAACTGACTTTATGATCTACTTTTATTATACTCCCAAAGTACTATGTTTGTGCTATTGGACAGAATTTCGTTGTAAATTAAATATCATTACAAACTTAGTTTAAGATTTATATTTATAATGCCAACAGAGGAGTAACGCTAAACGTTCTTAATATAATAAACATAGCACATAGCAGAAGAAGAGTCTCTTCAGAACAAACGAGATTAATAATCGAATACTCTCTGTCAGATACTACGGCTTCTTCTTTCTTTTTTTATTCAATTGTAATAATAATTTGCACCTACACACACACACACACACACACACACACCCACAGATCTGTATATCTTTTAAGTCCAAATTAATTTTAAAGACGCGTGTTAATAAAATAGGAAGGTAAGGATACTGGTTTGTAAGAGGTTGTTTTTCGGCAACCGAAAACCAATCATACTACATTTTAATTTCGTTTTAAAAACGAATAAAGAAAAATCACGTTAGGTAAATTCAATTTATAATTTTCCCATATTTCTCGGCATCCGAGAGCTAAAGACCCTTTAAAAATATTATAAAGAAATGCTTAATCGGAGAATATTTCAGTCGGTTGAGTAATAACTTCGTCTATTATAAATATCTAAATCGCCTTTTGAGCCTCTTGTCTATTACCCCAGGTCGCAGGATCAGTTATTATAAGTTGCTAACTTAAAATGGATTTTATATTAAACCAACGTACAAATACAATGTACAATCAACGCACGGTCTGAAATACAAAGAATTATTATTTAAATCCGTTATCTTTTCTAATGAAGTATAAAGCAAGTGATAAGCACGACACAGTGTACATTAATGATGATACTGTCGACTTATCCTACTACAGTTTTTTTTTACTTTTTTTTACACTAACTAGTAAGCAATTCAAATTTTTCCACTGATGAATATATATAATATAATTAGATAGTTTAACCAAAGATGCCATTGACAGTTAAATTAAGATACGGATTTTATTTTTAATCTTTAGTCGCAAAAATACCATCAGGATAGTTTTATTAATTTCGACGTTTAATCGTTATCACAATATTTAGTGAAATTGAATACTAATAATAATTGAATTATGTTTCAAATATCTCGAAGAACGTAACACTCGGGGACGATTCTTACATATAATTTAAAAAATTGTAGTGTATATAAGAACTTTGTATATTCATTATATTATATAAAAAGATTGATAACAGTAATGATTACCTGCAAGTCATAAAATTCCAGAATATTATCAAGTATGTAAGTAAGTGTCATACGATCCCGGAAAATCAATAAAGATCAAATCTCTCGAGATATGGATACGAAATTTACGTGAGGTCGTAACTATTAGGTTTCATTTTTTCCATTGAAAGTTCACTGGAGTTGGTCATGTATTTGAACTTTGTCAGTTTAAAAATGATAATTGTTTTAACAGACATACATTAAAGTAGCTTGATAATAACCATATACGAATTTTAAAAATTGAACTTTGTTGAACAGAACTCATTTATGTAAAAAAAAGAAAACAAAAAAATGTTGTATTAGATTTTGTTTTGTAACAATAATTTGACCGCCTGAATTATACATTAAATCAAATTAGGCGTAATTCAAAATGAATTAGTTAATCCAATAATTTGCTGGTAAATTAGGTGGAGTCACCCTCGGCTATAAACTTATGCTAATCTCATTTCACTTCTGTTTCCTTCGATCTGCTTCCTGTTAGACTCGTTTTTATTACTCTTTACTTTGAAAAATAATTTGATAATGCTTAGAATGGTAGTGATTTTAAAACCATTATACCAAAATAAGGTTTAATGTTTTAGTGTTTCAATTTTTTAAGCCTTTACTCTATTATTGCTATTTTTTATTTATCTTTATGTTTCTAAAAATACTTTAATCTTGAAATAAAATGTTGCTTTATTATCAAAATATTACAATAACGTATCATATATATTAGATTACATTCCACCAAACCCATTTTCATATCAAAAGTTGTCCAAACGACATCACATCACTCAAGTGTCAAAAAGTTATCAGATCTCTTATAGTCTCTACTCTCCCAAGTTCAACTAAACAAATTCCACACCTTAGTCAATATATTGTTCACTAGAAGATAAAAATAAAAAAAAAGAAATACATGTATAAATAAGACTTATAATTTTATATTAATAATATTATTTTTATGCTTATTTAAATGATTATCACTTGACATTATGTTATATCTTATTTAAATATACTTAAGTAATCATTTTCATTTATTACCACTTAAAAAACATATTTCAACGATAAAGCTGGTGTATTTACCATTTGAGATTAACTCTTACCTCGGAACCTGTTAAAGGGAGATACTAATTAAAGAGGAGACATTTTAATTAATTCCTCATCACCAAATTGAAGTAAGGGCTTAACGAGATTTATAAAATAGAATTAAATTTACTCTTAATTTAAAAAGTATAAAATGTCTTATAAATGTCGTTATACTTGATTAACAGGTGATATTATTTGGTACTTATACAATAACTATACTTATATAATAATAATGTTGTTATCTTACCTTTGATAGTAGAAGTGTAAGCTTTGAAAAAAGAATAAATAGGAGTTAAATTATTAACAAATCAAATATTAATTTGATTTAAACATTTAATTAATATTAGTATAGAATCAAATATCTTCTGAATGTTTAGTTAGTAAAATAGGAAAAAGGTCCACTATTATCTCTTATAACAATAAATTGAAAAAAACTTGTAAGGGTAAAAACTACACATAGATACATTTTAAATTATAATATAAATTAAAAAAGATTATCAATGAACATTTCTGTCCTTCCAACACATTTAGTTGTGATCGTATGAATACGTGAGACAGAATATGTTTCTACTAGGTTTGGGAAGTTTATATGGACTGGAAAATATGTTGATTCTTATCTTTATTGCGAATATATATAGAATATGATTTCTATTCTAAATCGTATTTCAGCTCTAAAATAAAAGTAACGTTTTTGTGACGGAGATAGGAAAGCTCTAAAATTATTGGTAAAATAAATTAACTATGAATTTATAGAATAAGGTTGACTGACTATGATTTATGATACATACAAGTATACGATCACTGATTCGCAAATGATTAATTAATTGTCTCTTAGACTTCACTTTCAGCAATTTTCAGTTGTTTTTTTTGTCCTTTTCTATTGTATTATTGACAGGCATATTTTTTTTTAATATAATTTCACTTACTTTAAAACTTTTTCATAGTTTATGAATTATAAAGAAATATTTTTTTTGTGTCCTTAACATGGATGCCACAATTGAATTTAACAAATTAAAATCCTTTTTCCATCCATTCGTTGACCCAAGATTCAACGATATCTACTTGATCTGCATTTTGTATTCATTGAACTTAAAAAGAAACTATAAAAGATCGCTTATAAATTAGTTTAGATAAGGTTGCTATGATTAAATGTGTATAATCTCATATGACTTCAAAATGTTAGGTTGAAATTAAAGCATCCATGTTCAAAGCGGGGTTCATTGTTTGTGTTAGAGAGTGTTGTGTCAGTTTGATCGGATAGTGACAAACACTGAGACACAGATGTGTAGAACACTAAAATTCTGATATAAAATAAATGTGCGATGAGTGTATTAACTATTTCACAAATTTGATAAGCTCTGCTAAACTGAAAGCATTATAGCCATAAAAAAAATTAACTGCAATTAACAAGTTCAAATCTTAAAATTACATATCAATTGTTAAATCCATCAGTAAAGTTTTATTTAGTAAGCAAACGTCAACCTGAAATCATGAGAATATTGTTAAATAATAAACAACTTTAAGAGTATTCACGTATTGGCTTTTGACACCTACATCTTGTGTTATAAGAAAGAAATCTTAATTTTATACTAGAATAATTATGTAAACTGTAATTTTAAATATATCTCTGTGTGCCAAGAAGTTTTATACTTTTAAGTTTGAGACTTGTAAGAGCCCATTGGATCTTTAAAAGCTTCTGGAACATATACTAATGATATGAAAAGTTCATTATTTTATGGCAGCAATTTCTTATTCGATTACTTAAACCGTATTCTGCTTAAACATTCACTACAATTGGACATAACAATTTATTATCCTATTTTATACATCAAGTTATTACATATTCCCGGAAATACCTACTACAGCAATATGTTGCATTTTATTGATGAGATCAATTAACTAATGAACAGTTAAATGATGTAATAAAATATCATAAATAGAGTAATGGTTGCTTACATTCATCTAATGTAAATAAATACGAGTATCTATACGATACGATACGGTGCAGTGCGGTGTGGTGCATGGTGCGGTGCGGTGCGGTACGATGCGGCGCGGCGTGGAGCGGTGCTGTACGACGCACTAGTGCGTCGTATAATAAATATACTGTACTATCCCGTATATACTCATATATCTGTTAAGACTCAAGACTAGGCTATTAATTCTCCATCGATTGTAGACTATCGAGTAGCGTCACTATGAATTATTTAAACTACACAACATACTTTATTACTTCGAACTACAAAAAATCAGACATCAGATAATAATCGTTCTTAGAAATTATGGGTGTTAATTCTTTGAGTCCTTTTTGCAATTCGTTATATATTGTAAAAGTAACTTGTAGACGCTATAATAATCAGTGTACAAATAACCTAATCAGAACATTTAATTAAATATTATGTAACATTTAAGCTATTAATAAAATCTCATTCTGCAATTCATTTTATAAGACTAAGTTGTAAAAAGCTTCAAAGCATTATGGAACTGTTTAAAATTTCATCCCTTTCTCAGAGAAAGCTTTTGTATCAAATGTGAATTGCTTATGTAGGGAACTGCGTGGTAGAATATAATTTCCGCTGTGAGGTGGTGGAATACACTCTTCTTATTTGCATATTTCATCTATTTATAAGTATATCATAGTACTAAACTGGGCAATTAAATAAGAAAGTAGATATAGTAGAGTTTATACGCATACTACTTCTCTCTGATACTTTTTCTCAGATACGTTCTAGTAAATCTCTTAGAAACTTATACGTTTTTTTTTAAAAGGAAAAGAGACAAAGTAAAATATGTTAATAACGTTAGATTTGTGAAATGGGTAAGTCCTTATGTTGGATATTAAAGTGCTCTACAATTTTTTTGTTTGTTTCAAATTATGGCTTTTAATCTCTGCATCAACTCCTTTGGTAACTTATTATAAATACAAGGCAGGATGTTGGACCAAATTCTCTTTCCCATTACACATTATTATGTTTCGATTCATAATCAACTCCATCGTTTCTTCCTAGCATATTTTATTTTATCTTAATAAAATTTGTATGAAGTTAGCCGTTCTATGTGGTGAGTGTACTTAACTTAATAAACTTTTAGAATAATTTATAGAAAAGGCTAATCATCCGACCATTTACACAAGTTATCAAAAGGCCTAATACTTATCCTTCAGCTCTTCCTTGGGCAGCTGGAATTAGTTCACTATATTCATCTCCTATGCATATCATATCATATCATATTATATAAAATATATGATGATATGATATCTTTTATTGCAAAAAACAAAAAAAAATTATACCTATATTATTTAAATTAGGTTGAACAAATGGAAATTAAAATAGATACAATAGGAGAACAATGAAGTTAAAAGTATTAATTAACATATTACTCTATGAGACAATTTTATTTTAATAATTTTGATTTTGTTACAAAAGTGCCTACGGACGTGCGGGTCATAGATGGATTTTCATAAGAAAAACTCGTCTTGAATATATATATATATATATATAACATAGAGCGCAAGTCTTTAGCCAGGCTTAGTACACTGCCTCATCCTATATACCACTGCCAATTTCATCGAATCCAACTTGGCCTTGCTCTTCAGATGACTACGAAACTGACAGTCGCTCGAAAGTAATAGAAGAGCGGCGAAAGTAATAATGCCATAAATATATTATTATTGTATCTAAAAGCGATATTGATTAATTAACAAAAACTTATCGGTGTAGGTTATATATTGTTATATATATATATATATATATATATATATATATATATATATATATATATATATATATATATATATATATATTTAGTTTTCTTTATTTTATATTTAGAAATAAGATAAAATAATACGTAAGTACCTAAAAAGACCTTTGTTACATAATCTCACAAAAAAATGTGTTTAATTTTCCGAACATGCCTTTTCTTTGTTATAATTCTAATAAATGAATCTCATTAAATATAGAAAATGTATGAAACACGATCTCAGTTATCCGAAACATGATTGAATTTTTTGTAATTTAAATTATTATACTCGTCAAATTAAAATCGTTACTAATTTGACAAATCTAAAGTCGTACGTTTTGTAAGCTAAGCTAAGAAGTACAGCCTAAATTTGTATATAACTTTTGCATAGACGTGATCTGGATAAAGGATACCAACTAGCAATCTAGATTATAATCTAGATTGCTAGTTGGTATACCAAAAAATAAAAGGTTATCGAAGAAAAACAATTCAATCATTGGTCACTAGAGCGGATTAGTTTGTTGTTACTTTATTACATGAGATATTCAGTTTTAGTAATTACCCTCCAGTCCTTAACCCCTTCCTCATACGAAGCGGAGATCAAAAGTAAGTAATAAATAATGTGGTATCTACAAAATAAAATAATATTCACAAAACTTTCAAGGTACTTACTGGTAGTGTTAATAATTAATGTAAATTTTTATCATATCATATCCGGTGTACCGTATTGTGCTGTTATGGTAAATGTCATTAAGTTCTTTTGTAAAGCCATAAACATACATCCAGTAAACTTTGAGGCTCGTTAAATGTAAAGTAAGCAAGCGTTAATATATGTTTATAAATAGGAGAAATGTTTTCATTAATTATTATAAGACATACGGCATTTCGATTTGTGAATCAGAAAAACTCGAGTTCTATTTTTTTATAGGCAAAATTTTTAGCACCGAATTTGTTTTTACGACAGGCTACGGAATTGCCAAAAATTGCCAAGAAAAGTTTGAGGTAATTCAATAAAACAGGTTCTTAATAACATTTTCAGCGAACGTAAAACAAATGTAATTCTGTTATTTTATATCAACGCAATATAAATGAACGGAGTGAAGGTTACAATCATTCATCTATCAGAACCGTATTAACGCTCAGAATGGCACAGACCAACACAAACAAAAATACTAAAAATTATTCTTTTGGGTTTTATTCGGTACTAAATAACCCCAGTAATTATTTTTCTCAAATATCTTCTATGTATAGACATCGATGATCTACAGATTGATTAAATGTTTTGATTAATTTAATATTAATTAAGTTTATGATAATTAATGTCTTTGTTAGTTAACGTGTAATGACTTCAGAGCTTCAGAAGTGATCTATGTAATTGGGACTTATGATCTCCTAATTTAAACATTGCATATCTCATAAGGTCTAAAACGATCTTCTCTTCAAACACCAAAGACGGATGGGACAGACGGTTCTCATCCTCGTATTTATTAATGTAATTTTATTAAGTTTGTGTTATAGTATTTTAGGTGTGCGTTCAAGTAAACATCGACGTTGCTTGACATACGTTTATTCACAGCTAATTACATTGTGCGGCTGACTACGTGACTGAGTGTCTGAGTGTGTCTCAGTGTGTCAGTGTGTGCGTTCATCACACCTCACTTATATACACTTAATATTTCTTACTTGCAGTATACTTATATTGCTTACTTACAATATATTCCCTACAGTATTTTATCTGGATGATTTTATCTTTATTGATAGTGGTTTGGTCAAATTATGTAATAAGCATTTTATCTAATATTTTATACATATTTTGTATGTCACATGAAAACTAAATTCTTAAAAAAGAGATTCCTCACTTCGACTATTTTTTCTAGTTAAGCTTTTGTTTTTTTTTGTTTCATTACAGACTCAAACCTCATAAAAGTATTAAGAAGCTGTTCTTAACGAATGTAACTTCGAAATCAAAGCCTACATTTCAAAGTTTACAGCATTTTTAGTACAACCATAAAAGATAACTAAAATTCGTAAACTGATTAATTTAAAATATACGTTTAGTAAGTTCAATAAACTCGAGCATTTCAAGTAAAGAATATATTTGAAAGACACGATCCCTTCTCTCAGTTGAAATGTCAATGTCGCGAGAAAAAGCTGTCGTTGGAGAGGACAAAATTATTAGTGAAGTCATTTTAAGTGAAGATTATAAAAAAGGTGGTTTTTCATTAAAAATGTGTTATTTTGTTATGACATGAACTTAGCTTATTGTTCTAAATTATATAAAATGAATTTTAAACCTTCATTACCATTGAATGGACATCATCCAAATCATAAGAGTAAAAAATTGACAATAATGTTTTAAACTGTCTGCCATATAGATATTCTCGTAATAAAAATAACACTTAGTTAATATAAACTTATAAATTATATTAGTTATTATAATTAAATTACTTTAATCTTATTTGACCTTAGAATAACAGATTAAAATTAAAGTATGCTCAAAGCGGGAGAGGTACTGTCGCCAGGGCAAGTGCCCCAGTGACAAATATTTGTCTGTCACTGTGTTTATCAGTACAATCACAGTGACAGATAAACATATAGAATATGTTAACTAGTGTTATTAGAGAACATATTTGATAAGTATCATATTTTTTTTACAAATTTTATAAGGTCAGTTAAACTGAATTCAAGTATATACAACAAAAGTTATATTGCAGTTAATAAGTTGAAATTTTGACTACATTAAAATTAGGTATTCAATTGGACAAAAAGACCTGTCTTTAAATTAATTAAAAAAACTGTGAATTTCATTAAAAATAACATACGACTGTATACTGAATATAAGAAAAGCAATCTGTCTTGATAAAGTTAGACAAATATATATTACAATGTTAATTTATTTAAGTGAACTTTATCTTCCTGGAAAAACAAGAACGGATTTAGAAAATACAAAACAAATCTGAACTAAATTGATTGTCAGTAATGTTGATTATTTTACATCACATTTTAGTTTTCTGAAAGATTCAAGTACCAGTATCAGTAAACAGAACCTAATTTAAACTTCATAGGAAAAAGCTGATTTATTGGTCTGAAGGTAATGGATAGTACGAATGGTAAATATCTGCATTGTATGGTAAGTAATTGCATTTAATGTTTACTTTTTCTCGTTCTATTCAATAGCTAGACAATGATTTAAAAATATACATTTTAGAAGTTTTGACTTTGATGATTACAAAAAGATACTTTATATAAACACGGAAGAGGATTCTGTGAATTCACTATAAAAGAGAAGATTCTGCACCACTATGAATTCAAGTCTATTTATTGAAAAAGATTTATTTAAAGACATTCTTTAGAATAAGAAAGTAAAGTTACATACAAAAAAGATCAATAATCAGTTATGCCAAAAAATACTATTGGTAACAAAATACTTTGATATATTTTAGACTACGCAATATAACCTATAGTATATATTTTTCCCGGCAAATTTATTATTAAAACTTTGTTTTTGATAGTATAAGTTAATATATTACTACATTCCACCTTTATTCTTTCAGGCTGTACTTGTTGTCTACTGGCTGGGTTTAAGAAGATCGTTAATATGCAGCAGAAAAAGAGTTGAGAAAATATCCCTAAGGCACTCCAGTATTTGTAGCAAAGCCTTCATCCTAAAACTAAAAAAAAAACATCCGTCTACAACTAAGTAACTAACTCTTATTCAGAATGTCCGTTACCGTACCGTACGTTGAAATCCTGCTTTAAAGACTTTTAATGCCAAAACCTGTCAAAATAACTTCGGAACGACACGTTTTCGTTCCTCTCGATTACCTATAATCGGCAGAGTCAGCACTGCTGCCTTTTTTGGGCATGGATTTTACGTTTTTTTTTCTGTAAATGGTGGGTAATTGAGCGTACGGGTCACTGATGGCTGGTACCCGCCGCCGCCCACGAACTCTTATATAATATATCGTAAAATCCGTGAAATCGCAAGATCGCAATACCGCCGAAGGAAGTTCGTTCCACATATACATGACCGGAGTTACGCCTTATAGAAGGCAGGTCTTTGGCCAGGCTTGAAATACTGCCTGGCTCATTCTATTGATCATTCCCAATTTCATCGAAACCAACATGGTCTTGCTCTCATCATCTCAATCTGCTGACTTGTATTTCCATACTCGTCTAACACCATGGATCAAAGTTCGGAGGGAAATAATTACACCCACAAATTCACCACACTGTGGCTGCACATAAAACAAAGGCCGCACTGAGGCTAATCACAGCCTCATAGTCGAGTTGTCTCCTGGTCTCTTCTGTGGGAACAAGAAATATAGGAATACAGGATTTTTTCATTTTCTGTGTCTATTAAATGCCATAAGGTAGAAAATGTGAAAATAAACGTCTTTATCCTAAATGAAACCGGAACACGACTAACACGTTTTGCGGCACAACTTTGTCGAAGGTGTAGTAAGTACTATTATGAATTATTGATACACCATACTGTAAACTATCAATAATAATTCCTATCAGTGACTTAACTAAGTAACATATATTATTATTTTGCAGTGCCAAAAGACATCAGATACGGAAGATTAATTAGAACAGATAAAGAATCGTTGTTAGAAATTAGGACTCTTCCTTTATTGCCTGTAATGAAAAAGTCTTACAAAATATATTACTCTGTTCTTTTTCCAATTGATTTAAATTGTTTTAGTTTTTGAGTCCTGATAAGAGTTTCTAATATGTAATAAAAGTTACATGTAAGGGCCAATAAGATCAGTGTACATTTACTTAAACAGAACTTAAAATAAAAATTATCAAAATGAGTTTGTTTTAGCCATTCCATTCTGCAATATATAATAAGACTAAGTAACAAACACTTTTCAAAGCGTTCTGGAATAATGTTTATAAATTCACCGTTTTCTCAAAAAGAGGCTTTTGTACTATAGTGTGAATTACTTATGTAAGGAACAATGTGGTTGAATATAATTTCCACTGCTAGGTTGTGAGCTAGAAATTTTTGTATATACATTGATTACTTATGATCTTGGCTTTTTCTATTTCTAAACAATCAAGTTTGTATTATTTGACAGAATTTTTGCTATTAAGAAAATGTGACCTTTTTAGCGCAAGGTTTGTGAGCAAATATTCATGCAATTCCATTCCATTAAGAAGGGTGACGTTAAGTACTCGAAATATAATGGACTACAAAACAGATTAATACTCTCTGTCAGATACCACGTTGTAGTAAATATATAACATGCTTACATCGTTAAAGGAATGAAATTGCTATGGGAATTGCTTTCATTTATCGCATTTTATTATATATACTCGTATATATGTTTTAATTATTATTGTTTAGAGAATTTGAGTATAAAAAATATAAAATAAAAAAAAAGTAATTATTGAAAGGTATTGAAATTACTTATCATTTCTTGATAAGACTGTCCTATTTAAAAGTGCCATAGATGTAATATAAATGTGTATCTAAACGATGAACTATTATTTAGTTATTATATTAGAATACTTACTAAGTCTGACTATCCCGCAATCTGTGTGGAAGTTGAATGTGAAGTGCCAAAGACATCTGAAATCAGTTACAATGATAATGTTGGTCATTAGGCCAAATTGAAGAAAGATTTTTAAACTCATTTTAAACTCATTACATTTGTATTTTATCTATAATGCAGTTATAGTTGTTTTTCTTGATTAGAAACGTAACTGAAATATTATTTATATATGTATATTGGAAAAAAATATTTTAATAACAATTAACATTTAAAAATATATATATTGTTTTCATAAATTGAGTTCATAACAATAACAACCGTAATCGCAAGTGGAATACATTTTGAAACAAATTATTTCTAAACATAATATTACAATCTTACATTGACAATTAGAGAATAATCTGAAAATTTTTAAGAAATATATTGTTTTAAATACTCACAAAATATTAGTTGTCTTATTGAAATATGAGAGTTATATCATATTTATACTTATCTTAATATTATAGCATACAAATTAGTTTCAATCCTAACAAAAATGTATCAAAACCACAAAATGTAAGCTATTTTTAATATTACCCGACTTGAATATTTAATTTCACAATTTTTCAACCCTAACGCCCCTCAGTCTCGAGTGAAATCACAAGATCAGGGTTCTCATTTCTTTTAATCTTAAATTTTCACTTATATATCTCTTATTTATTATAATTTTAAGAAAATAATTTCCACGCTGACTGATCTTAAAAGATACTTCAATAATTATATGATTAAAAAAAAATATTCTATTATATTTTCGAGTAAACATTTTAACGGAGGTTGTGCTTGTGTGGAAGAGAGCGGAGGGCGGCTAACAAAGTAATAACTGATGTAATATACCGTGACAAAGGAGTCACGACTTGTGATGACAAATTGTAGCAAAGTGTATTTCCTACGAGTATTTTGTGTTTTCTAAACTAGATATGTACTTTAAAAAGATGTAGATATTTTTTGGTATGCTGTTGTTGTTTGCATAATTGATTTTTTTTAGTATTTGTTGCGTTTGTTTCGTTTATTTGATTGTTATTACAGAGTTTATTTTAATATTTTAAACAAATAAACTCAATAATATTTGTATAACAGTAGTAGTCGGATAAATATAAAATCATTACAATACGAGGATTTCTTCGTCGTCTGGGAATCTGTACGTCAAGTACGAGTATCTTAATTTAACTAATCAACAATCACTGTCAACTAAATCTTAACTAACACGAACAACGTCCCTCTCTGATCTCATATCTAATTATAATTACCTGTCTCTAAGGACTTACACACGTGTGCTATTTAAATGAAACTGAAGAAATAATAAAACATGGTTGGTTCAGTCATTTCTTAAAAGATTTTCGTTTATTTATTTCGCGTTATTAAATACCCTTTTATATAGTATCGTTTAAAGGATGAACATAATTGAATACTTTAGGAAATTAGATATTTGTTATCTACGAAAAAAATGTTGGAGGTATTTCGGAGATCGTCAATTAAACTTGATAGCATTCATAAATAACCATAATATACGTTTTCCTATGTACGTTTAATAATGATTGTAAAGAATGCTATTTATAATTGTTTTCTAAATTAAGTTATTAGTTTACTAATGACTTGCCAACGATATAATAAAATAAACAATAGATTAGATTAAGAAATAAAAAATGAAGAAAGTACTTCAACTGCACGTATTTAATATAATATTGTATTACATCTTCAGTCGTAAACGATCGGTTTATTTCAACTCTAAAATTGAATTGCTGTTAGCTTTTATTGCAAAGATGACATTTTTCTGTCTTCATCGATTATAATTTTATTTATATTTTTTAAGAATCATTTGTAATCTAATATCGTATACAATGTTAAGAATACAACTGTGATAGTGATAGAGTGATAGTAATGAAAATAGTTTCAATAATAGAATCGAAGAAAAAATATCACTAACGACTTACAATTTACTAACGGAATACAAATTTCAATCAATAAATGGTTTCTAATTATTATTTTTTTATTTTTCAGTGATATATGAATCAATAAATCATTCATATATAGTAAGTGTTTTAAGATAATACATAAATGTATTAAATACGCTATATGTTGTCTTTGACGAGCATCTTCATAACTAATATACGAGTAGTTATGATGAAGCAATATTCATTGAATTGGAATTATTTAAGCATATAAAATAAATTTCATTTTCAATGACTCTTAATACAAGTATTCTCCAACGACTCGGTGTCAGATACTTCGCTGTAGTAAATTACTATACAGCTTACATTTGTAACGTCAGCGAAATAGAATCATTGTAATATTTGCTCAGGAAAATTGTGATTTATTCCCCTTTGTATCGTAAAGGTATATAGTATTTAAATATTTATAACTAAATATGTACTATTAATAATATAAAACAAAGTATTACTAAATCTTTTATGTGTTATTTTTTTTTTATTTTTACACTAAAAGTTTGTGTTAGGAGGCGGATACTAAAATGATATTTTTCTTACCGGTAACTAGACAAATAACATTTACACTAGTGGAATGAATAACAAATGTATGGGTTTGACGTTAGATCTATATTAGTAAATTCGTCAAGGGGTAGACTCGATTGAAACCTAAACTGGATATTAAAAAAAAAAAAAAAATTTCGAGTACCCAACATATATCCCCAAAATTCAGATTGTAAAGTAATTACTTAAATTATAATATTTCCCTGGTCCATATAACGGCGACGGTAAGTATTAAAATTACATGTTTAAATGTGGGAAAAGTTAAATTAAATATGTGGCTACATTTGTCAAACCTGTCTTCTAAGGTAAATGAAATCTCTTTAAACTTCTCAAAAGATCACTCTCTTCAGTTCAAGAGACGTAAATAATTGTCTTGCGTGCCTCTCATTATAAGATTTTTTTTAATACCTTTTTTATTAACATAGTAATGTTTTGATTTTACAACGATATCTTTGTTTAAATGAAAAACATTTTGTGATATAATGTTATTGTTTTAAATATTTAAATATTTGCGCAACCATTGTTACTTTGCAAATGTACAGTAAAAATTTATTGGATCTTGATTTCTGGATAATATATAGCTATCAAAAATGTATTTATTATAAATAATAAGAGCATTCGTTTTTCAGGAAATCCAAGATACATTTTTTTATCATATTGAGACATTTAAACATATTTATATTATAAAGTATTCAACGTTTTATCTAATAATAGATCGATGTCATTTAACTGTTCAATTAACTGTTTAATAGACTATTCAAACATGTCGATGTTTGAATAGTCTATTAAACAGTTAATTATAAAGATTCAGTGAAATGGGAATTTTTTTTCTCCACTAAATATAAGTAGGTATCCTCAAGTTACTTAGATTCATTGATATTATATCAACACTTCTATGGCTAATACACCTAATGTTGAATCTGAGAAGCATCTTAAAAATAATCATAAAGAGAATATCTATTAGGATCGCTATTAATGTTCCAGTAATGTTATATATAAATATTTAAAAAAGAATAAATGTTTTAAAAAACATCCCATATAAAACCGCGAAACAGTTTATTTACAAAGGTGGCCGGGAACATTTAGCATAAAAATTACGGTTAAGATTCGCTTTGAGATATACTTGTACAAAATATGACATTCGTTGTCAAAGAAACAAACTTGTTACGGTAACGTGTTGTATCTTTTATATTTTTTTCTTTTTTTATATCTTTTTATTATTCTATCTCTTATTTTTGCCTCTGTTTTTTCATGCACATATCAAATAATCTTTCTCCTGTATTCATAATAGTATTTTAATATGATGTATATATGTTTATCGAATTATGTATTTTATATATGTTAATTTATTTATATTTGTAATATATAGCCAAATATTAAATTATTTATGTTTGTTTATGAAATTATGTATGTTAATATTATGCACCACTCTTGTAACTCACCTTAAACTTAGACATAAGGTTGTTCGGAAGAGATCGCTACTTAGCGATAAGACCGCTTTATTGTATATCTATTCATAGTTTAAATGTTTTTTTTTTTAATAATAATGAAAAATAAATAATGAAAATTGTGAAATTATATTTATTTAGTATTTACTCTTTTCTTTTTTAACAAATTTATTATTAAAACTATTTTTTCAAAGTACTCGTACCATTCCACCTTTCTTCTTTCAGATTGTATTTGATACCTACTGGCTGGGATTCAGAATATCCGTTATCCATCTAATTAGCCTAACCTAACCCTGTCAACATACCTTCGAGACGTGAAAATATACGACGCACATCCGTTCCTCTCGTTACCTATAATTGGCAAAGTCAGCACGGCTGACTTTTTTGGGCATGGATTTCACGTTTTTTTTTAGCTGTTAGTGGTGGGTAAACGAGCGTCCGGGTCACCAATGACAGGTCTTCACCGCCGCCCACAAACTCTTACGTAATTTATCGTAATATCTGAAGAATCGCAAGAACCGGGCCTTAGAGGTGAAAGTATTCGCCTTTCTTGAAGGCATTCATGTCGTATCGATCCGGAAATACCGCCGAAGGAAGTTCGTTCGACTTTTTGGAGGTATATGGAAGAAAGGTCCCTTAAAACCTCCCAGTAGAGGATTGCCACGCATCCTGGTAGTACAAAGAGGCCACATCTCTACGCAATGCAAGTGAGTTCAGCCTCGGGTCAGGGTCCTCAAAAACCCGAGCGGCAGACCGCGGTCAAAATGTAGAAGCTGATATTTGGGGTGATCCGTGATCAGAGATGAAAAGAGTTTGTTTGTTTGGCCGTACTTGCGCCTTATATAACGCAGGTCTATGGCCAGGCTTGAAATACTACCTTGCTCATTCCCAATTTCATCAAAGTCAACTTGATCTTGCTCTCCAAATCATCACAATCTTACTCGTATATTTCCATACTCGTCTAACACCGTGTCGATCAAATTCGGAAAATAAGTAGACTTACACGTACACTTTATCATAAATGATACTAGAACACAACTAACATGTTTTGCTGCACAACTTTGTTGATGGGTGTAGTACTATTATGGACTATTTATACTCCATATACTGTAAACTATCATTAGCAAATGCTATCAGTAACTTAAACTAAGTAACATATATTCATATTTCGCATTGCAAAAGACATCAGATACGGAAGATTATATAGAACAGATAAAGAATCGTTGTTGGAAATTAGAACTCTTCCTTTATTGCCTGTAATGAAAATGTCTTACATTATATATAACTCTTCTTTTTTTTTTATATATATATGAATTAAAAAATCATCCATATATAGCAAGTGTTTTAAGATAATACATAAACATAGTAAATATGCTGTAAATATTGTTTTCGACGAGCATCGCGTCATAACTGAAATAGTTATGATGGAGCAATATTAATTAAATTGAAATTATATAAACATATAACAAATTATTCAATTTCAATGACGCGTAAAACACGCTTTATTAATATAAGTATTGTCCAAAGACTCATTGTCAGATACTTTGCTGCAGTAAATCTCTAAGCAACTTAATTTTTTTATGTCAGCAAAATAGAATCATTGTAATATTTGTTCAGGAAAATTGTGATTTATTCTTCTTTGTATCGTAAAGGTACGGTATTGTATTTAAATATTTACAGCTTAATATCTACTATAAGTAATATAAAGCTAAGTGTTATGAAATCTTTTTACCCATGTTATAAAAGTGAGTTATAGTTTTTTGTATTTTTATACTCTAAAAGTTTGTGTTTCGAGGTTGAGATTTAAAATGAGGTTTTTCTTTCCGGTAACAAGACAAGTGACATTTACACTAGTGGAATGAATAATAAATGTATAGGTTTGACATTAGATCTATATTAGTGATTTTGTCGAGGGGTTGACTCGATTAAAACCTAAACTAAATAATAAAACATTAAAAAAATAATGATTTTGTGGAGAAAACATATATCCCGTAAATTGATATTGTAAAGTATTTTGTTAAATTATAATATTTCCATGGTTCATACAACGTTAGTGTTCATACAACATTAACTGTTAAAATTACTTGTTTCAATGTGGGGAGGCTTGAATTAAGAGTGTGGTTACATTTGTCAATTCTGTATTCGAAGGTAAATGAAATCTCTTAAAACTTCTCAAAACATCAATTACCTCAATGCGATTAATGTTCCAGTAATGTTATATATTATAAAAAGATCAAATGTTTACAAACGGGTCTCGTATTAAAACCGCATAACATTTTATTTACAAAGATGGGAATATTTAGCATAAAAAGTTACTTTTAAGATTCGCTTTAAGATATTCATGTAGAATTATAAATCAAAATATGACATTCGATTTCAAAGAAAGAAAATTGTTACGGTAGCGTTGTATCTTCGGGATAGAACCATATTTCCTATGATATACATATATAAGGGAGGCCAAAGATTATTCTAATTTTGAAATGGTTTATATACGTTTTAAAGGTTCCATAATGGTATTATTTGAGTTTGGGTAAATTTTTTCAACAATTATTAAAAATTATTACTATGACATAAATTTTCATAAAAAAAATATCTTAGCTTAAGTTTATATATTTATTGGTTAAAAATTATTTTATTATTTAATATTTCTTGAATGGTTTTATTATAACTATTATAATTGTATTAACACAGCTTATAATAACTGTGTTATTATTTACTTATAAGTTGTTAAGTCTTCAATAACCGCCTCAGTGTGGTTTATCGATGAATGTTTTGTTTAACTTCAGTTGAATTCCTTGGTTATTGATTTATCAGTTGTTATTAGCATTAATCATACTTCAAAGATGACATAGTTTCGTAAAATCATAAACACAACTGTTGCACTATTGATTTATTTTTGATTCAATGAATTTAACAAAATCTATGATGATTTAATTCAAAACAACATACTCGTAACTACATTCGCATTAAAATGTACTTCAATAATTAATTTAATAAAGTATTTTTATAGCGTTAAATTTAAGTATGAATTTACATTAAATAAAAGTAAAAAAGAACAATTGTGTACTACCGATTCTTCTGTGGACTCGTCTCAGTTTCAGACGGGATGAGTTTTGAATTTAAATCTATGGCAATATTGGCTAAATACGCTTTCACCTATGATAACTTAGATCATTATCGGCGTCGGCACTTCAACCCTTTTCACTTTTCTTACCTCTTTTCCTAAAGTTTGTAAGCTCCTCTTCCTCGCTTATTTGTACATTTGCGTAATGTTCACAGTTATTTCAGAAAACAACACGTTAATTGTTATATTTCTATTATTCATTTTATTAGTTGGTAGTAGTCGCTTAATAATGTGTTACGACAGTGTACATTTCTATTAAGAACCATGCTATTTCTTTATTCACAATATAAATATTAGATATTATATTTGTACAAATATTCAAATTTTTTAGAACACTGTCTTATTAGTTTAATTTCCAAAGTAATATAAAAACGAACAAAATTATATATATAAATATATAAAAAAAATACAGAAAAGTATTCGACACCTAATTTCGCTTCTTATATACTTAATAAAAATAAGACAAAATAGTGAAAGAAAAAGAAGTCTCTTTCACTAAAGAAAAGTAATTTAAACCCATTCTGTAAATTAATTTATATTGACTACAAAACGCAAACAAATCTCAACAAGGATTTAATTCATTCAAGAATTCCTAAACGTGCATTAGACAAAGATAAAATTTTTTTCATTACTAAACAACTCTTAAAACTTACCAAAAGCTTGGTAAATCCACTGTAAGTAATATCTCACACGAGTTATGTAAATCAGAGAGATAAGTTCAGAAATTAAACAAGATCTGAATACATATCTTACTAAAATTTTGTATGCAATATGTAGTTTTGTATGTTAGACCGTATCTGTAAATATTCATTGTTATTATGTATTGTTACGCTTCCATGTACAGGTCCCATAGTGGTATTGCAGAAACGGATTAGGGTTGCATGCCAACGACTACGCAGGGAGACCTGTGTTTAACTTCGCTCTGGCAAACGGTTTCAGTTGGTTAAGACGCTCATTTTTTTACATAACCTGGACAGCCATGTGCCCTCTTTGTTGGATCTTCTGCTGACTGACCGGGTGATAATCGAGGCTCCCTCAGGGTAGTCCCATCATTAGTAAAGCCTATTCAACATCTGGCTCATGTCGACCACTTGGTGGCTGATCGTGACCATGGTTTGACGCGTTTGTCAAGGTTGCAGTAGTTGGCAGCTGGTCATCATGGTCATCTGGTAGTTAGGTCATGTTGGCTTCGATGAAATTGGGAATGATCAATAGAGCAATGCAGTATTTCAAGCCTGGTCAAAGACTTGAGCTCTATGAGGCTAAGGCCCTATGTGGCCTCTGTGGACCCCTGTTGCTCATCTCTGGATCCGATGCTGTGTGAACTGCGTTTTCTATCACATTTAGAACGAGGAGTGTGTTGTAAACAATTTCAAGTCACTCCTCATTAACACTTATTATTTGTCCATGAACTTCACCATAAGCAGAAGTGTGGATCAATAAATAAAACAAATGCCAAACAACAACAAATACAATACCTTACCAATTAAAAACATTCACAATTATATTTTAACTAATAATTGGAACATTTAACATAAGAAGCTGGAAGCTTCAAGGTCCACCGATGAGAGAGGAATATCAAGAAAGGGTTTTCAAGAAGCTTGAAAGCTGTGATTCTGGAAATGAAAGTGCTGAAGTATGCTGGCAGAACCTTAGGAATGGTATGGTGAAAGTAGCGACAGAGGTATGTAGTAAAAGGAAAAGAGGTTTTAGTAAAAAGCGCGATGAATGGTGGGATGATGAAGTGAAAGACGCCGTGGAGTTAAAGAAGAAAGCATGGCCGGATTATAAAGTCTCGGGTAAGGATAAAAGTATGAGAGAGATAAGAAAAAGAGAGTAAGGGATGAAAGGTTGACAAAAAACTTCCGGGAAAACGTCAAGCCTTTCTGGTGAGAAGTTAGTGATTCCCGGGGTTGTTCGGTAACCTGTAAAATCGCGTCACGTCACACGTCTCGCAGCGGTGGGCGGAATTCTACAAGAAGACGTATGAATGTGAGGATGCCTCGGTCTCGAGTACCAGCAAAATCCTGAGGCCAGATGTAGCCGATGGTGAAATTAGTTTGGAAGAAGTGGAGAGCGCAATTCGAAGCCTGAAATGTGGTAAGGCTGCGGGAGCAGACAAGCAGACTGCCGAGATGATCAAATATGGTGGACCTCGCGTCTGGGAGTTGTTCTGGTTTTTGTACAAATTATGCTGGAAATCAGGCGAGGTCCCATACGATTGGCAAGGTGTAGTCATTGTACCTTTGTATAAAGGCAAAAGTTCACAGATAAATTGTGCAAGCTATAGGGCTATCAGTTTGATTAGCTTGGGCGGTAAAGTTTATGCTAAAATATTAGCGAGAAGAATGCTAGAGAGATCTGAAAGGCTGTTGTGGTAGGCCCAAGGAGGTTTTAGACCTGGAAGAGGGTGTATAGATCAGATCTTTTCCCTCCGCATGATCAGAGAAAAGTTTTTGGCCCTAAACTAAAAGGTTCTCTGTGCTTTTATGGATTTGGAAAAGGCGTTCGACAGGTTTGTGAGAGAGAAATTATGTCTCTTTACAGTGATCACTCAGTCTGTGTGCAAGTAGGAACTGACATGTCGCCCTGGTTTGACATCCAATCGGATGTTAAGTAAGGTTGCGCTATGTCAGCTTGGTAGTTCAATTTGTATTTGGATAGTTGTTTCCAAAGCGTGAAAGACAGTGACATGGGAGTGAAAGTAGGTGACCTTAAGGTCAATTGCATCATCATAATGCGATTTGCAGGCATAGGTCACCACTCTGAAAGATGGGTGTGAAAGAAATGAAGAAAGAACAGAATGTAAGATCAACGTGAATGATAAGATAATAGAACAAGTGAATGAAGTGGTATATTTGGGAAATATGTTTAACAGAGACAGAAGATACGAAATGGATGTGGAAAGGCGTATTGCTGCCGGTAACAGAGTCAACGGTGCTTTGGCTGCATTGTTGAGACGACAAAACGTCAGCATAGCACGTTTGGCATTACACAATGCAGTTTTGCTACCGACTTTGTTATACGGCAGTTAAACGTGGGTAAAACAGAAGAGGAATGTAAGAAAGATGAATGCTGTGGAGATGCGCTCTCTTCGCAGAATATGCGGAGTCAGTCTAGCTCATCGAATCCGCAATGAAGAGATCCACAGAATGGCAAGTACCAGCGAAAATGTCACGGTGAGAATAAAGAAGAACGTGCTTAGGTGGTTTGGGCACGTCAAACGAAAGAGTGATGAAAGAATGGTAAAAAAGATTTATAAAGGAAAATGGAGCGGTAAAAGAAACAGGGGGAGGCCTCGAGTTAATCGGCCTCGACTGGATACTGGACTACGATAGTAGAGGAAGGTCACCTATAAAAGCATGAGGACCCCCCGGAGGGCATGTATGAAGAGGTTAATTTTAATTTTAATTCAACATTTAAAAAAGGTAGAAACACACACAGTTATCTGAATCACAGGTAGATTTTAGTATTTGCCAAAACGGTACTAATAGTGACTTCAAATTAAGAGAAAAGCAACATTTATTTAATAGCATTTTTATTCGTGCGACGGTGTCTCAAAGATTTGATATCCTGTGTACCGGCTGCTGGTTTCTTTTATCCGGCAAAGTAATGAAGATAAACCTATCAGGATTTTTTCATTCCAAAATGTTTTCTTTCAACAGTCAGCACTTTTTCTATAGGCTTAGCTAAAAACTCTGATATTATTATGGCAGATCTTTTCAAAGAGGTTTTGGCTTTCCACATCATATGACGATACTGTAAACCACGGAAGCGGATAAGAATCGGTCTAGGTTTATCCTTGTTAACTCCTATTACAAACGTCAAAGTGAGAAGTATCAGTATCTATTACCTTAATCTTATTATGCAGAACATTCTCTTCGGGTATCGTGAAATAAAAGAACTAGGATGGCAACACGTGAGTTAATGCTGTAAGATCTGGAGTATTGCTCATCAGTGGTGATTTCAATCTTTGAGTTTGGACATGTGAATAATTATAATATAAAAACAATATACATTAATCGAATATCTTAACAATCTTTCATATTTTTCATACTTGTATATGAAGGTCCATAGTAAATATTATTTGTGATTCAAATATAATATGATTCATTTGGAAACTGCAAGGAAATATATTATAATTTAAAATATTTTAAAAATATGTTAAATGCCATTTACACTTTAAAAATCCGAAAATACATTTTAAATTCAAATAAAATCTATAACAAAAAATATTGGTGTTACACTTTCAACTACTGATACAAATGATAATGAGGGTAATTGCATATTTATGTTACTGAAACGTATCGTAAACGGGTTTTAAATAACTAATAAAAGCTGATAACGGTCCTAATGTTGTGGAACCTTTTACCTTTTTCTTAGCGTCCGATAACGGAATGAAATCTCTCAGTGTTACAAAATACGATTCAGAGTATTTTATTTCACAATGTCGAAGAATATATTTCTTTTGTAGTTGACAACCTAAAGTCCATTATAATCGATTTACTAATATAAAATAATAAAATTCATATTGAATTCATATTTAAAATGCTACAGATGTAATACAAACTTACACTTAATACGTACTGATTTTAAATTCATTACAATATATTGCGTCTTATTTATTGCGAATAATAATTGTTTATTAATTTATTTTAATTTTAACTTAATTTGAAGAACTTTGTAAACCAAAAATATTACCAAATAAACACGAATATGAATATGAATATAAGTCTGTAGTAATTTGTAGGTATGCTTATTGAAGTAACTGTAGGTTACCTATCTGTACGAATATTTTTTACTGGATTTCCTAATCCTGGACAATATTTACATTAGGTTAATAAGACCGTGTGTTGTACTAACAATGTTTTTTGTACTTGTAATTTTCTTTTTGTGATGTACAATAACCTTACTTCCGTTTTAGTAAAACTAATTTACATATATAAACTTTGGATTTACGAAAATTGGACATTAAAACGTATATAGTTATTTGCACATATGTTTAACCTAGTTTTTTACGCATTGAGCTTAGCTTAGAGACGACTCTAAACCCGTTAGGTATTTTTTTCCTTTCTTTTTCTCTTGACCCCCCCGGAGGGCATGTATGAAGAGGTTGATGTCTGTGGCCGGGCGAAAGAGGTATGCAGGGACCGTAGCGTTTGGCGTTCCGTCGTCTCTGGCTATCCCGCAAGGGATACGGCGTGAAGGTAAGTAAGTTTTTCTCTTTGAACCGTTTATAGATATATCAAATACGATTACTTACAAATTCAAAACTTTCAGTAAATTGCAAGATACTGTACTTAATCATACAATAATGTATTGGTTTCTTAGTTTAATAAATATGTTAATTAAAATACAAAGTTATTAAATAGCAGATAAGTCCTCGAAATAATGACAATAGAGTGGATGTAAATGATATTATAGAATATGAATGAATTATGTATGCATTAGGTATCAAAGGAACGTGGTGTGACAGCTTGACATAACATTAATATTGAAAATATTATGTTGTCACGTGTTTTATTGGAATTGAAATATATTATTCTAATATAATAAAATGAAAACAAGTATTAGAAAGATGATATAGTATATTTTTATGCATTGAATTTCTTTTACAATATCATACGCTCAAGTTCATTTAATTCATGGTATTATGAATGGGACTTTGGGCGAAAGTCTAAACTATATAGTGCTCTATACTAAACTTGAAAGCAAGTAGTTTACAGCCTATAGTATTCTAACCTAACAGTACCCCTGTAGTGTATTAAATTACTTATATCATATTAAATGGAACTTGAAACTTATTTAATAACATAGTCAAGATAAACTCTAATAAACGTATATTTATTTTTATAATATAAACATTACAGTCTTCTTTATTCACACAAGTCTCAGCTATAGCTATATAGCTATATCAAAGAGCTATATATAAGTAAGTATATATATGTATATAGCTGAGAGTTAAACAAGGTCAATTAAATTAAATATGTTTTTTTTAAATTATTAGCTAATTTTTAATACATTTGTTATGAGGTTGGTTATAGTCGATAGATTTTAGTTTGATATTGAGAGCTGTGGATTTTAAGCCCTTAAAAGTTTTTATTGTTGTAAATGTTATACAAACTCGGGAACTGGTTTTCTGTTGCTAAAACAAGTTCTGCTGAAGTCTGCAGTTAAAATTTTTTTTTTGTCAAAGCCTGCTATCAACAGACGTTGTTTGAGATGAATCTCAAGCGTAAATGTGTTATTCGTAATCAAATGGAAGCGATCAAACCGAAGGCTAAAGGGTTTTACGAGGATATTTTCGATTTAAACATGGAATATTGATTAAATATATAATATTAAACTTATTGAAGTGAAATATTTTTAGTTTAACAGTAATGTTATTACCCTTTTTGCATGTCATACATGCGGATTGATAAAATGTAAAGTTTATCTTTTAGCATTCGTTTAAATATATTCATACTTTAAATATTATAATACTATAAATAATATTAAATATTAATTAACTATCCTTAATTTTCATAGCACAACACTGGAATATAATCAAGTTTACAAGTTTATTGTTGAAATTATTCGTGGATAAGTTATTGCATACAGATATATGAAAATGGTCACTGCCAAATATTTTATAAAGTCAAATGGAAGATTTTATAAAGAAACTAGTGCAGATAACATATTTTATTGCTCATATTTTATATCAATAAATTAATTAAATAATAAACTTCATAGAAAGGCTTAGTTAAACAAACGATTCAGTTAAACGAACAGCTTAACGATGTCGTGTTGATTGTTGACTGAAGCAAATTATTTCTTATTTAAATTTTTTTTTGACCTACTATAAAGCTAGAGTTATTACAATAAAAGTATTTAATTTAAGGTATATTACATTATAATATTAATAATCCTTATTAAATTACCAATTTGGATATTCGACTAAAACAAAACCTATTGGTTCAGTATTAGTGATCACACATGACAAAACATGCTAAGTGCAATAATTTTACGAGCGCAGTAAGAATAATTATAACATATATTTTAAAAAATGTATTGACGATTAGTTTATTTTGTCGCAATGACAAAGGAGTATAAATAATAATAAAAAGGAATCATGTCAAAAAAATAACTTTATTTCGCTGCAATCCGGAAATGGAGATAATACAATTTGGCAGATTTTCAATGTGTATTTTCTTCTTAAATAAAATTCTTTCTAAGACAAATCTAGTGCCAATACATTTAACAAGAATAACAACTGGAAATGTTTCCATTTTATATAAACACAAAAATGTAGGGTTGACTTTGACCTCAATAGCATTTATGTTAAAGAACTTTATTGTATTGTGATCACAAATAAAAATTGACCACGAAACTGACTTTTATTGAATATAATGTGTCGTTATTAAACAAAATACATATGTCGAATAAATAATAAAATTAATTTTAATTTTCTACTATCTTAAAACGATGTAAAAAATAGTTAATTATTTGAATATAACTAAACTTAACTTACAGATTTTTTTTTCTTTAAACTGGATTTTTACAATAAAGGTGATATTTACTTACAAATATATAAAGATATGTCTGTATATATTTGATGTTATATAACGTCACGTCACGTCAGTCGTGTTACGTTTACTACAACTGATATGATTATACAATGTGGGGCGTCTTTTAAATTTTAATATATAATGTAAGGTTAGAAATTTTGTTACAATTTTCAATAGAAATCACAAATTCGCCAAAATGCCGATAAATACGATTTCTTGCGGAATACTGAATTCATATACGTGTGCGTGTGCGTATGCGTGTGAAATTGCATCAAGTATTTTAAACATCATTCTTGTAATTTTATTCGAATAATTTTTATTTTTTTAAATTTTACCTAAATTGTTTTCCCAAACGTAAATTATTATCGTAAAGTGATTATTAATGTGTATATAATGACGGCAAATAAATTTTCCAAATTGATTCTCTATTGTCGGCACATAACGTCGCCAATAACGACTTCCAATACACGTAGAAATGGTTGGTTTGGACAAATACATAAAATTTTACAGTTAACAATAATATAGTACAGAATTCATTGAATAAATTGTGATTATTTTAATAGTTATTGATGCCCAAGAATCGTAAATGTATCTGAGTAAAATGCCTGATTTTTCATGTATAAATGAAGCCTGATAGTGATTGCTAATGACGTTGTTTGGAAGCTCTTCAATCTTGACTTGGACGTTATACTTTTGTGTTAATTTTTCTATAAAAGTAATAAGAAGTCATGTTTAAATAATATTTCACACGTGTTTTTGACTTGAAGCTCGAGATGATATTTTAAAATTATTTTCTTCTGCTCTAATTATCGGATTTCCGATGAGATGTTCTAATAACATTTTTTAATAAATATGAATAAACCAAATACAAATAAAACTTATAAAATAAAATTAATTTATAACTCACAATAATGTATAGCCTACATTTCATTTCAGAAATGCTATGGAAATTGAATATTGTAATAATATAATTGAGATTTTTTCTATTTAAATAAATATTTCATATAAATTTATTTTTGATACTGAATGACGTGGCCGTTAAAAGAGACTTATATTCTGTGAACAATTGCCCATTATGTCTATTATTATATCGAAGAACACAACCGCATTAATTTAATATAATATGTGCTAATTAAATGACCTCTACAGTGAGGCCTTAATTTTTGAGGTTAAGTTGTTACTTATGTTTAATGAAATATGATGCCCAGGTTCTATAAACCATTACTAAAAGTATATTTGGGACTATAATCTGCAGTGAAATTAAACCCACTCTAAACTTTATTAAAAAAACCTAGTATTTTCATAATTTCTCATTCAGCACGTGACTATTTAGCTCTAGATCGTAGTAATGTTAAATTTCCTTGGTAATTGTCAAAGACTCCTATTATTACATTCTAAACTAGATTCCTTCTAACTACGTAAAGAACCTAATTTGAGTTCGTCATGGTTTTCTTTTTGTTTATTTAGTTCCTATGCTATAACTTTTTATATATTTTTTTTGTTATTTATGTTGTCGGTATTTTATTACTAAATAGGTTAATAAAAAAATTATTATTATTAAAATTGTGTCATTTCCTTTACTTTTCACCACTCTGATTAAGAAATAGCTGTACCAACTAAGAATAAATATATGAAGAAAATTATTTAATAACCTTATGTCTGTGCGTTACACATTAATATGTGGAAATTGAATTATTAATAAGCCTGTTTATGTAATAAATACTCTGCAATATTTTTTGTTTTGTATTTTTACGCTTTTCAACGATTTCTAATAGTGGTTTTATAACTGACCAGAAAACTTTAGAGTTAGTTGGAGTGGTATTTTTAAATATAAATTTTCGGTGATTGCTTACGTTATTACACAAATTAATGTTTCTAATATTTGTAAAACTTAACTGTTTTTAGGTGGATATTGAGGGTCTATTGGGACAATTATATTATATATAATAAAATGAACAAATGCAGAAAATATACCATAAATACTTATAAGAAAATATATAGATTATTATGACCTCAATACGAAATAAAATATTACAATAGTTGTAATTTTTACTTCGACCAGGTCTAAAAGGACTGTCACACGTAATATCAATTCTTTATGAATTACACATCAAACGGCGGAGTAACGTGACAGCTTAACAAACATTATAAATGATGTTCTGTTCAATACATTTCTTCCTCACAATTCTTGCTTGTTATATAATATTAAAACTTATATATTGATATGTAAATTGAGATGGATTGATAGCTAAAGATGTTTTATAAATATTTCAAAGTACAAAAAATCAGAAGGGTCATGGCGTGAAGTACGTAATACCTATTGTCTTAATGTCTTTTACTCCCATCCCCAGTTCGTTTTTGAGTTAGAGATTTCATTGACGGCAAATATTTTTTCTTTCTTATCTGTATAAGTGCTGTGTGCTGCTGCTGTGCACTGTACCCAACAATACACATATAGTAATGTTGACGAACAACTACTGACTATCTAAATTGGCGCAAATTAAGTATTTACGATTACTTGAACTGTAATACAATAATTTATCTGTTCGGTCTCTTTTTTATTGCATTGTTTTTTGTCTGCTTGCATGGAAAAAAAGGCGATATTTTTACCACTTATGTATAGTTATTTTCTTATATATTTGTTAACATTGTCATTAACATTGTTAATAATGAAAGTCTCGTGAAAATCTTTTCATGTTATGATTTTTAGCTTTGACTTTGAAATAATCTTAGGAAAACTTACAATCTGCTTTTGGAAAGTCTGCTCCTACATTAACACGAGTTACTTATTAGTTCCATGGTTTAAAAATAAACCTAAACGATGATCATACACCCGGTCGACCGACAACTGAAGTAATCATTGAAAATGTCATGAGGGTGGTTATTGCGAGAAAATACAAATGTTACAGAGACTTACAATTAAAATGCTAAACTGCTTTGAGCGATTATTTAACATGGCAGTCGAGGCCGGGGTTTTTTTCGGTCTAACACAAGAGACGTTTTAAAATATTTTACACGCTGGTTCACCCAAATGTGTAAGTGCATGGAATTTGGAGGAAAATGTTTTAAGAAGCTATAAATAAAGATTTTTAATATTTATACGTACTATTTTTAATTTTACTAACAATTTTCGGAACAGCCATAGTAACATCCTCATATCCAAAAATATGTCGATTAAAATTTATGTTTAGATTTTATGCACGTCACAGTTTTTACTCGGATATCACTCGGATATCAGATAGCATGACAGTTAATGTAAGTATAACAGTATCTTTTAGTATATTTTTTTTAAAGTTAAGCTACGTGAATTAATGACTTTGACTTTCACTTTGTTCCTGGACTTACAATGAATTAATTCTTAATTATTGTTTCTTGAGTAATTCATTAAATCAGCCATAAGTATTGTGGAAAATATTATTTAATTATTAAATGTACTGATAGAAGTATACGTTTTTTGTATATATGATAAGAAACATATTTAGGCTATCACAAATCGTAATTTAAATAAAAGCTTTTATTTTAAAAGCGAATAGTTGCCCTAATGTTAATATTAAATTCAAGCCTTTGTCATTTTCCTTGTAATTAGTAACTAAACTAAACATAACTAAATATAATTCAAAATATTTTATTTCATAAATCCAAGAATGTTTTTCGGTTATAGTAAAAACCTAAAAGTTAAAACCATTTGGATTCACAAACGACAATTAAACTTTTTATTCACTTTCAATTTATGCAACAGACTGTAAAATGTTAGACGAAATTAATTTAAACGGATGTAATAAAATTTTATAAAATTAAATTTATGTCTTACTTCTTTAGTTTATCCTCTATATGTTATATGATATTGTTAAGTTTAATTTATTGGTAATAGTATATGTTAATTTTTTTACTCTTACTTACTCATTCTATATTATAGCATACTCAGTATATGTAATAAATACGGAATAAATATACTTTATTCTGTAATAATGGAAAATTTCATACTAAAAAGTATAAAATTATTTGCCGGTAAACTTAACTCAGTTTTATGTGCATTTGTGTGTTTAAATAAACATATGTAATATATTATAAAGCTTAGTAATTAAATAATTTAAATAAATCGAATCGATAATACACCTGTTGCAATTAATATACGTTATTTATTATATTTATTATAAGTCGTGGCTAAATTGTAAATAATAACAACAGAGTAGAAATAGCTTATCGACTCAGTGAATTAAGTATGAAAAGTAAACGTAGTATGACAGCTTAAGAAAACATTAGTATTGTGTATACATA
Organism: Melinaea marsaeus rileyi; assembly: GCA_918358865.1. Classification (NCBI taxonomy): domain Eukaryota; kingdom Metazoa; phylum Arthropoda; class Insecta; order Lepidoptera; family Nymphalidae; genus Melinaea; species Melinaea marsaeus. The sequence continues at coordinate 21,248,878 of OU911093.1, read as the reverse complement.
GTGATGTGTATTTATAAATATCTGTTTTAAGGTGGTTTTTAATTTTTAAATTAAATATATTATTCTTATGTAATTAAATAAGATAAAATAAAATATTCGAAAGCTTTGTCTTGTTTCTTAAAAATCACATGTTTATTTTATTAATGGTAGGAGAGGACCCGGTTTGAAAGTCTGAAATAGGTAGTCATTGTACATATTTCGTAAACAGGTAACTTTTAAGGTATAAAAGTAGTTTAACCTACCAATACCAGTATCAGTGGTGTACTAAAATACCTTTTGTAATCTCACTATTTTTTTATGAAATAGAAACTTGATAATTATTTATTATCATACTTATGCTACACCTAATAAGTGGAACTACATACTTAGTTAATTAGTTTTATAATATTACTATTTCAATATGACAGATTGCAAAAATAAGAAAATCATAAAATAACTTAAATTTATATTGCCTCGTATATATTACTGAAATTCGAAATCTTTCAATTAGACGTGTTAATAATTGTAGAAAATAAACTAATTGTAATTCTTAGTTCAACAATTATGAAGTTTTTGTTGTATTAATCATGTTTTTTTAATAAAAACCTTTTATTTAATTCATTGAAAAATCATTAATATCATTACAATTGACCTTGTCTTGACATTGAAACTTTCGTTCAAGGCCAGACGGGCTTTACTACTTCTTAGGACTTGATATTTTTAATTTCAAAGTTATACAAATTTTGGAACTGGTATTTTGCTAAACCTAGTTCTAGTACAAACTTTGAATATCATAGTTTGTCTTAAAAAACGTTGTTGCAGATGTAAGCATAAATGTGAAATCCAACGCTCGCGATCAATCCGAAGGCTAACGGTGCTCATGGCGGTATTTTGCTCAAGCCACTTCAAACGCCATGTCACGTATTCGAAAAAAAAACAATAAAATATTCGATATTGAAATATTTTATAAATGTTGTAGGTTTTATTGTTAATTAAATATTTGTTTTAATCGTTCTCAATAAGATTTTTTTTGTTTCCTGTAATTTATCTGGATTATAAATAAAATTCCTGTTTCACAAACGACAATTAATCCTAAGGTTTAAAAGTTTATTGTACCAATTATTCATGGATAACTTATTGTATACAGAAATATGAAAATGTTCTCTGCCAAATATTTTATAAAAATGGCTGAGAACAGGGTGCAGAAAATGTATTTATTTAGAGTTCATATTTAATATTGTATACTGCAGATAAATGTATAGTAAAACAAACAAGTCAGTTCAAACGTTGTTGTATTGATTGGTGAGTGAAAAAACTTTTCTTCTAAAATTTCTTTGTTAGACGTATATCAAATAATTAAAGCTAGAGCTAATACAAATTTATGGTATTTCGTTAATTGCTCACGTAATATTATTAATAATCATTATTAAATTAGCAAACATATATTCGACCATTCGATTTATTCGACGATATTTGACGAAACTTAACCTTTATTTACTGGTTCAGTAAACTTTAAGCTTGAATAAGGTGACATTTGGTCGGTGAATTTGTGAAGTTCCCGAATATTAGCATTCACCTCCCATCTGTTCAATTTCCATCAGATGCTAATTCGGATTCTGTGATTTTAGAACTAATTTATATTCGACGTTGATCTTTTCAACTTAAGGTAAGTTTACAATGTGTACATTATCAGATATGACATTTAATAATCGTTGATTCAAGACAAATGTAATATTTGGTTTCCAGTTAGTAAAATTTATTTTAATCATTTAAACTTTAAACTAAAGTTATTATAATCAAAAATCAAATCAATCAATCAGTGACAAAATATTTATCATATTTTGTCATAAAATGATTTAACGAACGAATTTTGTAATATACATATATATGTATTAAATATTTAAAATAAAACTGTTAAAATTTTCGCAATCATAAATAAGAAGAAAAAGGATTTTTTAAGTGGTTTTTACGGATTTTTTTGAAAATGACATGTTGTTTCTTAAACAATATACATATCTAGAAAAAATAATTAAATTAGTATTAAACCAATATCGTTTAAAGCGGATCTAAAATTAATAATAATAATATTCATCATTGCACATCCTCAGTAAGTTATAAAGTACATAGTAACAGCAAAAACAAAAGATAAAACAAAAATGTACAAAAGGCGACCTTATCGCTAATAAGCGATCTCTTCCAGTGTTATAGTTACAATAAATCAAGGCGGAAGAGGTGTACAACTAATAAAACAATATGATTACAAATACCGTATAAAGCATATACACAATACAAAATATAATACAATATAAAAAACAATAAATATATATTTTAGATATAATACAGTTATAATACTAAACTATTTGGGTATAACCCAATTAAAGTTATAAAATATTCTTTACTTCTATCGGGATTATTTCAATATATATAAGATATGTCTGTTTATATTTCAAATGTTATATAAACGACTGATAGAGTCGTGTTATGTTTGCCACAACTTTAAATAAACGAAAAATGAAATGTTTAAGATTATATATTGATTCTGTTACTAATGGGTTACACTGCCAACATGAGGCATCCTTTCAATTTTATTTTATGCTACAAAGTTAGAAATATAAATGTTGTCTAGTTCCCGATAAAGAATATTAAATTCAAGAAAGCATTCATTATTCGTTTCAAGTAACGGGTACGGTAGGTCACGTCACGGTAGGTGTGTAAAGAATGTCTTTTTAAAATAAAAAAGCTTATGTTACACCATTTAATATTATCCTAGTTAGTGTCCATGTTAAAATCGATTCAGCGGTTTTAGAGAGTCTTCGATCAAAAAGGCAGAAAGACAAAAAAATATTTTTTCATCTAAATACCCTAACTACTTTACCATACATTTAATAAAAAGTTGTTAATTTGGAATATCAAACGAATATTTTGATTTTTTTTATAGATAAGATATAAAAAAAACAGTGAAGTAATAGTTTATAAAATATATATATGTTATATGAATGAATTGCAATAACAGAGCAGAGAAATCGATTAATAGACGGTTAGAAGTTCTATTTGGATGACTGTTAAATTTTATTGCATAAGAAATCGCATTGGATCTTTACGACTCCATTCGGTTTCATTCATGAGAAGGGAACTGTCTTTTAATAAGAAAATGCGGGTAATCTTATCCTATAACAAATTATGAATTTAAATTGGAAATTCATCTTGACCATTATATCCAATTGGAGATTAAATTATGGTTCTTATATACATTCTTAGTTTCTATAGTATGTAGTTTCTATATAAGATTATTAATTTATTCAATAGCTTTTCTTCTTTTTACTGGCTGAGTACAATACGGTAACAAATACAATTTTTAATACAGATAACTTAGAGAATTTTAATTCAAAGAACTCTTACTAAATGGATATAACTGATATAACTGTAGATTAATTTTAAAAGTCAAAGTTTTTTACTGTGAATAGCAACGCACTTATAAAAATTAGGCTCTAGCTGTGCGATCTGCAAGTTCATTAAGTTATTACTTAACTTAACTAAGTTCATGAAGAAGAACGGTTAAGAAACATCATAGATAAGGCACATTGCTAAATAACGAGCTAACGTATTAAGGCCATCTGGTACACAAATGAACAACTATTTTCACAGAACAGATTTTGTTTGAGTTGTTGGTACTTTCATTTCAACAAATGTATGCAATTTCTTTTAAACGTTCATTTACACCAATGTGTTGCAATGGAATAACTTTTCGTTTAATTTCGTCGGATGTATGAAACATTTATAGCCGAAGCCGTAGAGTTTACGCTTAAAAATAGTTAATACCAGACCTCAATTGATTCTGCTTTTTAATAATAATCAAACATAGAAACCGACGTACAATGTAGTATGCATTTTTTTAAGGTCGCTGACTATCTCAAATATAAATATATTTTCTTAAATACTCATATAGAACTGTATTTAATAACACACCGAAGCAAGTATGTTAAATATAAACCTTGAATGTTTTATTCAAATTAGTCTTCAAATTGATAAAAATTTACGAAAATGACTTTCCCAAAATAATAATTACTACGTACACAATATCAGAGAACAACGTTTCCGAATTGATTCTCTATTGGAGATACATAAATAAGGATAACGACTTGCAATACAAGTAGAAATGGTCGATTTGGATACATACATAAAATTTTACAGTTAACAATAACATATTTCAGATTTTTTAAATAGTTATTGATGCTCAAACTTTGTGACAATACTGAGTAGTATAATGCCTATATTTTCATGTGAGATGTATAAAATAAAACTTGATCTTGATTGCTGAGGATGTTGTCATTGGAACCTTGGCTCAAAATCTAAAATATATACAAGGTATTTTAATTTCATCTTACAAGCAATACTATTGTGTTTTTTTTTATAAATGTAATACGAATTCATTTTTAAATAATATTTAACTCGAATTTATGACTGGATTGATATTCCAAGAAGTCATGTTTTATTTTCATGGTTGCAAGAATATTCAATTATTAATGAACAATTAAATAGTCGGGACATAGGTGAACATCTATTTCCTATTGTTTTAATATATAGTTTATTGTTTAAAACTTTAGATATTTGTTTAAAACCTTACCAATTAATCGTGAATGTAATTTTAAAATTGTCTAGTTTTTATGTTATATCCTCATTTTTTTGGTTCGATGATTCGACGACATGACGGTACGATATCAACTTTCAACAAATTATAATTATGTAATTATGATAATACAATTATTAAGATTTACGAACATGTATTGTTTTTTATATTTATCTTAGCCGAAACGTAAAAAAATAGCTGTTTTATCACTAACAAAAACTATATTATCTATTACTAAAAGTGTCCTTAGATTAGTGATAGGTGGTGAGCTTATATCTTATACCTAGTTAAGACCTAGTATCTTAATAACTTCTTATTCACATGCATATTTTCCGCTAGACCAGGCCTTAGTAATGTTAAATTTTCTTAGCTGTTGACGAAGACTCCGATTATTACATTCCTAAACTGAATTCCTTCAAACTATGCAAAGGAGCCTCTAATTTTGGTACTTCAAAGTTGTTATTGTGTTTGCTTCATATGCTACAAATTACTTTTATTTCAGAGTTATTTTTGTTTATTTTTTTTTCTGTAAGAACCAGTTATTTATGTTAATATCAAGTTCTTGTCGGCTTTTAACTCCAAATAGGGTGATAAAAAAAAAAAACTTCATTCAACATGCCTTTCATTTCCGTCAGTTGAAATTTGTCAACTTTGATGATTACAGCAAAAGCTTTACCATCTAAGAATTAAGTTATGCGTACGAAAAAACAATACTCAACAACATCTTCCTCATTAAGTTGTCGAATTAATAGTAGGAGAACAAAATTTAAAATAGTTTTAACCCCGAAAACAATATTATATACTTCATTTATGTAAGTAAATTTGTTTTGTTATTTATAGATTCAAGTTGGTGAATGAATATAATGTATAACCGCCCCGAAATATTAAAACGTTCAAAATGGATGCGTCGTGTGGTTTTATATACGACCACAGGTATTGTCAGGGCGTCAATCAACTTGCTATTTATATATAGTACTCATTTAAAAGTATACATGCAAGGATTAGAATAAATGTATACATGAAATGATAAAATATTAAGGGAATTGTCATTTTGTCATTTACCTATAATTTATTTTACCTGTCAAAAGTTATGCAGAAATTATTTATTACCATTGCAATTAAGACTTATTACGAAAACAAATAATAAATTTTAAAAATAAATTTGATACCGCCTGTATTTCATAATCACGATATAGTGTGTAGGCTGATGTTATTAAAGTCGGCGGATACAATAATTATGTTAGCCAACCCGTGCCTTATATAAGGATAGGGATGTGCATTTCCTCTTTTAGTACTAAATTGGCAACAAAACAGCTGAACTAATAAAAAAATACAAAAATGATACCACCCTAGGGGGGAAGGAAATAGTTGTTATGGCTGCGGTCAAATATTTCAATAATCGTCCGTCTCCTTTTTTCTCTCCGCAAGTCTTTCTGTTCATCAAGGATAGTGGCATATCCGTATCTACCTTTATACTGCTAATACTCAATAGTATTAATGCATCGATTAATTTATTTAAGAACTAGGTATGTGTGAGTGGTATTAAAACTTACGGTATGGTACATCGGTACATCGCTACGGTATGTGAATATATAAAGATAGGAAAAACATTAATTTGTTACATATTCGTAAGTACTCTGACATGTTTTCTGTGCAGATCTGTAGATAATTTTAACCAGTAGTTTAATATATTTCACTGAGAAGACTTAGACTTCAGAGTCTGATTTTCAAATATTTTATTTTGGCGGTTGTTTAGATGTAATAGCCAAAAACTATTAAGTTTGGAAAGCTGTTCTAAACTTAATAGTTATTGGCTATACGATAGTAATCAATGGGAGGGAACGTAGCGTTTGGCGCTCCGTCGTCTCTGGTTTTAGCTTCACGCCATATCCCCACAAGGGATATGACTTGAAGCTAAAATAAAAAGTAAATAAAATAAAATATATATGACATATTGTGACCTCAAAGTTCACTACCATGTAGGAAATTATAATAGTTATAATTCTTACTTTGACCAGCTCGAAAAGGACAGTTACAAGTTATATCGATTCTTTATGAATTAAATATCAAAGCGGCGGAGTTACGTGACAGCTTAACAGATATTACAAATTATGTTTTCTATTCAATATATTTGTAACTCACAAATCCGGTTAGGAATATTATATTAAATGTTTATATTGATTTTTAAATTAAGATGTAATGAAATATTGATTCCTAGCTAAAGATATTTTATAAGTTATCAGAGTATAGAAGATCAGAAGATTAAGGGTATTATACTTACTAACTCCTTTACCGATGTTACAATGGCAAAATGTGCTTAGTGAAATTATCTTATAAGCTGCAGTAAAATTTACTACAATGTATATAATTAAAAAAAAAACCATCTTAATGAATTATTTTGTCGCAATGACGAAGGCGCATTGCATGATTATAAAAAATAAGAAAAAGTTATCTTTCAATGGTTTTGGTGAATTTATGCCAAAAGATTTAACTTTATTACGCCGCAATCCGGAAATGAAGTAAATAACATCTTGGCAGAAATTTCAATGCGCTTCTTAGTTTTTCATTTCGCCTATAATAATATTCTTTCTAAGACAAATCTGGTGACAATACGTCTAGCAAGAATAAGAACTGTAAAACTCTCCATTTTATCCGAATACAAAAATATAGCGTTGTATGTGACCTCAATAGAATTTATCTTAATCGTTTTATGACCAAAAGAAAACAGGAATATTTTATAGAACAGCGAAAAAGCTTTTATAGAATATAATATATTCTTCCTCAAACAAAATAACATTAAGTTGTTTGAAAATATCAAATCTAAAAAAAATAGTTGATTATTTGAAAATATATCTTAAGTTATGGAATACACTCTCTTCTAACCAAATTATTTCAATATCTATATAGTCTATTTCTAGTTATAAATATATACGAATATATCTGTCTATATTTAAAACGTTCTAAAACATGTGTCGTGTTATTTTTGTTACAACTTTAAATAAATAGAGAATCCTTTACATTATTTAGTTATTCTGTTAATTTATGACCAACATGATGCACCTTTTTAATTGACTTTATACTGCAAATTTAGAAACATTTGTTAGAATTTTCAAAACAAATCTAACAAATGTCCTATAATTCTCGATAATACGACATTGGGTTGGTAACTAATAAGTATTAAATACTGGACACCCTTTGCAAATTTTAATTATCTTAATTTTAAGTATTTATTAATATTTATTAAAGTAGGAAATAAATAAATACATAAATTTACTTGATATTATTTCAATATCTGTCATGTTTTATACAAAACTACTATATAATAATAAGAATAATTGTTAATGATAGATAGTAATATTGATTGGTATGAATTACTTTCTAACCTTGGTGTCAAAATGTCTGTTGAATTTAATAAATCATGAAGGTCATAATTTTTCAACATCTATTTCTTAAATGTAGCAGGAATTATGAAAATTTTTCTCACTGGTAATCTAAACCCTTGTTTGTCAGGGAAAAACTATATCATCGAAAAAGGAAAATTTATGGTAACATCAAAATTATGAAAACTAAACCTACCAAGTACCGGTCAAATTGACTGTTCTTAAACTTTTGTCAAACTTGCACAATTTTAAGCGTTATAATATCATTATCAAACTACATGACAATTCTTAGAATATGCATATAATATTTTCTTCACTTTTTACTTTTAGTTATTTCCATTATGTTATCATACAACGCAGGTACGTTGTATGATAAAATAACTTTTACCGGTCAATTTGACCGCGTGCAACAACAAACAACAAACAAATTTACAAGAATTGTCGGTAGGTTTAGTGTTAAGAAATAAACAAACACAGTAAATTTCTTGTTATGATAATTTTATAAAAATTTCAAGATAAGATTTTTACATTTAGTAAATATTTTTGAACTTTCGTTAAGTTTAAAAAGATATCGTATGGCTTACCGAGTACAATGTTTTTGAGTTTCAACAGCAACATGGAACCCATTAAATTGAATTTATTCATCATGAAACATCTAACATAGGCCATGGTTAACAGGTCGACATGACGTCAACCGTATACCATATACCGACTTCACAAAGGCTTTTGATAAGATTTCGCATTTAATGTTAATCCTCAGGCTTGTAGAAGTTGGTATATTCGGTGATCTGCTGCGTTGCTTGACCTCTTACAGAAGTCAAGCCGTGACAGTTAAAGGTTTTTATTTATCTTTTGTTCCAGTCTCTTCAAGAGTGTCTCAGGCTCTGACCTTGGTCCTCTACTTATTAATTAATTTATTGATGCGGATGATATAACAATTTTAAAAGTTATTGAAACACCTGAAAATTTTAAACTTCTACAAAAAGATTTGGATGGCTTGTGTCAATATTGTTTTCTTCATAATTTTAAATTAAACATCAATAAATGTAATTTTATTACATTTTCACGTAGAGGTGACATTATAAAATATGAGTACGGTCTTCACAAAGTAATAACTTAACGTGGTGAGAGATCTGGAAGAACTACTTGATAATAAACTTTTATTTAACTGCGATATTGATCACATTATGAATAGAGCCTTCTTGTATGCTTGATTTTATGCTAAGGTTAATTTTTTTTTTAATATATCAGTTATTATGTTACTGTACAGTCGTATGGCTCCATCTCTTCTTGAATATGCTTATATCGTATTTAATCCCAGCTAAGGAAAATATATTAATAAAATTGAAATTAATTGCTACTTTATTATTCCTTGCTACTAGCAAAGAATAAACGCCTTCCTTAAAATTATGAATGTATATACAATGTCCCCTCACTAGGGTATATGTATAAATGAAAATGGATGAATTATAAATATGTCTCTGTAATTAATAATAATATTTACTGTGCATTTTCTACTTTTTAAATTATTTCCAACAGTGGTTTTATGTCTGGACAGAGAAGCCTAGAGTTAGTTGTAGTAAAATTTAAAAAAGTTATGTTTTAGTTAAGGCTTATGTTATAATACAAATGTATGTTTAAAATGCAGTTTTCTCAACTTGCTAGTTTTTGGACGAGCACCGATGGTTAATTAGGACAAGTAATGTTATATTTGTAATTCTAACAAATACACCATAAATACTTATGAGAAAAGAATTAAGATGCGTTTATTGTGACCTTAAAACTCACTACGATATAGCATAATAGGATAGTTGTAATTCTTACTTTGACCATCTTTAAAGGGACAGTCACACGTAATATCGATTTTTTATGAATTAAACATCAAAGCGGCGGAGTTACGTGACGGCTTGATAAATATTATTAATGGTATTCTACTCGTATTCAGTACATTTGTACCTCACAAATCCAGTTGAGATATAATACGAAATCAAAATATTGATTTGTAAATTAAAATAGTGATTCGTATATGAAGGTATTAAATGAGTAATTCCAAAATACAGAAAATCGGAAGATTAAAGGCTTGAATTAGGTATTATACCTGCTATTTTAATATTTTTTACTCCCATCCCCAACTCAACGGTGGGTAACAGGTATTTAGAGTTAACTACTATATCCGACAGGTTTCTTGTTGTTTCCCAATAATAATATAGAACATTTACACGTTATCAGAAATATAATATATACACACAACAATTACGCATTTTAAAATTACTATTTAAACTCTCGGCTAACCTTTGTAACTTTATCTAACCTTTAAACATTATTATTCAAATTATTTATATGTTATATTAAAATTATGATTAACACACACATATTCACAACAAAGGTCACGATATGCGCGACAATTGAAACAATTAAGCATATAAAATGATTACAATTATGTATATATAACTTGTAATTGAGTAAACAAACGAAGGACAAAGTTACTGAATCGAAACTAAGTCTTAATCAATCTACGTAAAGGTCTTTAAATTACAGATCTTGCCTTTGTCATATGTTCTTTTGATCATGGCATGTAATTATTATCCATGTTATTAAGAGGAGTCAACAATTTTATTAAATTCAGCAATTAAAGGTCAATAACCAAAAGCACTAACTTGCCGTATAACAGTGAAGTAGATAAATAAAGTGTGTATAAAAGCCTTTATTTTGAAATTTAGTGCGGGAATGCTTTAGTAAAAACGGCTATGATAACTAACTGATGCCATATTAAGTCTTAATACTGACTTTCACTATTTTGTTTTTTATAGGACTTTACTGGGATATTAATTAAGAGATTTAAAAGTTTATTGTTACAATTATCCTTGGAGATATCACTGCCAATTATTTTAAAAGCACGAATGGAAAATTTATAAATATAATAGGTTGAAGATAACATATTGCTCATATTTAATATCAATAATTTAATGAAATAGTATAAGGCATTTGAAGTTTTAGTAAAACAAACGATTCAGTTAAACAAACAGTTTAACTATGTCGTATTGATTGTTGACTGAAGCCAACTATTTCTTATATAAAATTTTCTTCGACAGACCTTTTTTAACTAGTTGTAGCTAGAGTTATTACAAATAATTCACTTATTTCAAGGCATTTAATTAATTGCTTACATGGCAATATTAATAAAAATAAATCCTCATCAAAATTACCAAACGGATATTCGACCAAGACAAAACCTTTATTTATTGGTACAAGAGACTTCAAGTTTGAATAAGATAACATTGGTCGGTTTATAAAGTTCCCAAATATTAGAATTCACCTCCCATCTGTTAAATTTTCAGCTGATCTTAGAACTATTAATTTTAGAACTAATTTATTTCCGACTTTGGTCTTCGTATTTATGGAGTAAACTTATAAACCATTATCTCAGCAATCAATCACATTTAAAAATAATTGATTTGATGTCAAGTCAAGAGAGGAAAAATGTAATGACGAAATCTATTGGTCTGAGTTAGACAAATTAAATTAAATAATTACTCGGAAATAAAGTTATTAACATCTGATTATTTCATAGAATATATATTCAACAGTAAGAAGTCGACTTTTATTTGCAATTATGTGTCGGTTCTCATATAAAATAAATATATAGAATAAGTTAATTAATCTATATCATCTTAAACAGACCTAAAATAAATAGCTTTTTTTTAATACAACATACTCGTAGGTTATGGAATATTTATAGCAGAGCCTATAAAGTATACTTTATGGACCAAGTTCTACTTAAACTATATATCTATTTATATTTGAAATGTTTTATAAAAATGTCAGTCGTGCTGTTTGCTTCCACTTTAAATAAATAAATATAATTAACTTAAATTCCGTTACCAAAGTCATCATTACTACGTACACAATATCAGTTAACAATGTTTTCGTTGGATACTGTATTGTCAACACATAAAGAAGGATAACGACTAGCAATACTACAAATACTAGTAAATAGTCGGTTTAGACATACATACAATTTTAAAGTTAACAGTAGCAGAATAAATTACTGTTGTTTAATAGTTATTAATACTAAATCGTTATGTAGCTGAGTAAATGCCAGTTTTTTTCGTGTCAGAGTTATATAAAGCAAGCCTGATCGTAATTGCTAAGGACGTTGTGATCGGAACCTTGGCTAAAACTCTTAAATATGTACCCTTGTACATACTTACACTACTACTTCAATCTTGCCTTGCACGCTACACTTTTGTGTTAATTTTTCTATAAATTATTGTAAGAATTATTTTTAAATTTTTCATATTTTTCACGTTGTATTTTAACTTTAACTGAAACTGCAGTTTAAGTTTAATTTTTAACTTTAGTTTGATTATTTTATTTGGTTGCATTGATGAGAGAAGAGAATAAATACAGTTACTCTTAATAATATACGTTTATATAAATACAATAAAACACAGAAACCTATAAAAGTGGGTCGCTTAACGTAATTTTAGCTAATAATTTAGTTTAACTAGACCTATTTCAAGTCAGTACACAATACACAGTATACTTAAAAAAATTAAAACTTAACTTGGCATAAATTTCAATGCGCTTATGTTGATTTTTCATTTGGCCTGCAGTTTTCTAAAGTCTAAAGTTCTAAGTTCTAAAGTTTTTATATTATATAGGTATCGGCTATCAGACTGTTTTAAACAAAGAAAAACTGCAGTTTTAAACGTTTTACTTGTTTCCATTATACATATACATTTAAAGATTAACCAACAATTTTAAATATAATTAATTAAGATATTAAAGAGTCAAAAGTATATATTCGTCACTCAACTGTATGAAGGCAGCTAACCTTTAGGATTATTTTTAATTCAGTCGCGTTCGATATTCGCTTAAATTTGAAGGTGATTCCGAACTTATTGACTTACATAAACATATAAAATACATATATTTTTTATGTAAAGTTTATATAAGTTATTAATCATAAATTGGCTAGGATATCTTAATCTTAATAAAAATATGAAATCCCTTTTTCGTTAATATTAAACTCGATTTATTAAAATGTTATGATTAAAAGTATTTATATGGAATAAGGTGTATATATAGGTAGCTTTATTTTGAGGTATAATAAGATACTTTCTCGAGCTTTAAATAAATTTAACAATGTGGTTGTATCCTATTGACCTGTTTTTGGTAGGTGTAAAAATAATGTTAAAATATTTTTTGTCCATATTCCTAATCTATATATCGTGTTTAAACATAACTGTTAATAAACCACAGGGTTAAATTTATTGTACTGTTGATCATAGAGCCAAGTTATTATACACATATAGTTAGTTATTACATGACCACTGCCAAATTTATTATCTGCAAAGTGTAATTTAATAAGCAAATATATGTTTACATTATTTTTGTAACAGTTAAATGTGATTAATTATTATACTTTTCTACCCTTCTTATACTATTTCTACGTATGTAATATTTTATCACACTTCTCCAGGTAACGTCTTGTTCCAAATCTTTTTATCCCTTCCATAAAACATAAGTGACGCGGTTTCCTTACCGAGTATCAGCGACACCTGTGTCGAGTTTGAAAACGACTCTTTTATTTCAGTAACTAATGTATATTTTTCGTATGTGCGTTTCGTATTATGTGAGAATAAATTTTCTTTATACTAGACATTTAATGACATCTTAGTCAATAAATCTCTTTCCTAAATCGTAAACATACCTAAAGATGGTAAACGAAACGAAAAACAGAAGGTTTTCTCAATCTTTTAATATCCTCATTTCTCAAAATATCTCAAAATTATTAACTTCAGAGATAAAGAGGGAACGTGAGTTATTAATTTTGAAAATACTTGATACATTGCTTTGTTTTTGTGTAAGCTAGAGGAATGTAATTCTCAACCTTTACCGATAGACACGTACTATATGAAGTGAATGACAACGGAGAAATAGAAGGACGCAAACAAATAAGAAAATTGTTGGCTTCCAGCTCACTTCATGAGTATACCTATATAAGACACTTTACGCCGATCTTCTGTGTGGGGATGGTATGAGCTGCATTCAATATATAGATATATGTGGAAGCTGCTACTAATATCATATTATTATAAGATCAAAACTAATACAAGAACTATGTCATCAAAACTTATTGCAAAGAAACTTAGCCATAAAACTTATAGAAATATAGTTTTAACAGCTGTTTTATTATTCAAACGTAGCAGTGAGCAAAGCTATTATGACATAGTTATTATATTCGACACTCATAAAATCTAATAATCATGATCTAGTTGGGGATTCTATTCGGGAGGCTGTTAAATTTTTATTGCCGGGGAAATCTTTTTCGATGTTGGGAACTCCATTCGGTTTTATTTATAAGATGGGAATGGTCTGGTAAGTACATCGCTAAATAATTATGGTTCATATATCTTTAGATATCTATTTATTTAAATGTTTTTTGAAAGGCCACCGTATACTTAATTAACTATACATAATATTTTTACATATGGTAAACGTAATATATGTATATATATATAAATATATATATATATTTAGTATATAGTATTTAATATATTTAGTAACCCCTTTCATTTCTCAATATTCATAATTTAATTTAGGTTGTAATGCTACTTACCTTAATGTTTATGGAAATTAAAGACATTATTTTTGACGATGATGATTCTCCTAATTCTTGAAGCTTTAGAAAAAAAATTTGTGGCGAAGCTCGTTAACTTTTATTTGTAATCAACGACCATATTTTAACATGGCTGCAATTTATATTAAGGAAAAGGACGAAAAACGCCTAAAATTTAACATTAAATACGATGGCTTAATGACGTCTTTCTCGCAATGATACAGTGTTTCTTTTTCTGTCAGTATTAAATTGAGTTTAAAATGTTATATTTTGAAAACGTTCAAACTCCAGAGAAATTTGAAAATATTGATTTATTATTATAATTTAACTAATATATTATAATCAAACTAATTTCTTTCAATAAAATTAATATGAATATAAATTGTGAGTGTAAAAATATGTAGTTTTGTGAATGTTCAATTTATCTTTAAACTTGTAGGTCTTTGTCACTTATAGGCTATAAAGAAATTGAACACTGGCTAGACGTCTGATATATTTTTATAAAGAACGTTTCAATTGTTTAGTATTTTAGTTAAAGTGAATAAAGAAATGGCTTTTTGAGCGATTGCTAATCAGGTTAAACAAAGAGAACTATTATAATATAATGGAGATCTTAAATTTATAAAAATGTTATTAAAATAATACAATATTTCATATCATAATTAGTAACGCCAACACTAATAATAAATTGTCGAAACTTGTTACCATCACGTTTTAACATCGGCACGCGATAGAAACTAATTAATATTTCAATATTAATATCCCCAATGGATTTGAACTATGATATAAAGTGAATATTCAATAGTAATTATATATTTGAAGTTCAATATTAGTTTTTTGAAGATAAAGGTCAGCTACTTCAGTTGTACTGTTTGGCTCATTATTTTCCATAAATAAAGTAATAATATTAGTATATATAATAGTAATTGTTTATTCATATGGTTTTTAAATTATTCATTATAGTTATAAGCATTTATTTAATCGATTGTGAACGGAGTTGCTAATTTAGTTGTCCTCAGCAGAACAATGGATCAGGAGAAAAAAAGCTCTACGAGTGCAAAGAGAACTACACAACGGATTAAAAAATGATAGAAAAAGACGACAAGTCGGTAAGTATTAACAGTAATAAAATCGCCTATCACGACTAAAATATTTAACAATTATTTTTTTAAACCACTCCATCTAATATTAACATATGACCATATACCATACTCGATAATACTCTAGTTTTTCTTTTTATAATAATATTAGTACAGATAATGCCATAAACCTAAAACAAATAATAATCCATTTTAATATATCATTCAAACTAATTTATCTAATATCCACATTTCGTGACAGACACGCGTTGTCATTAATTATTTAACAACATAACTACAATTAAATACACCCTCTCATATATAATGATTAATTTTTAAAATATCATAAATATAATAAACGCTGTGTCAGTGTTATTGATTGACAAATGTCTCAACTACAATAAACTGCTGATGATGGATGAATATTATAAATATGTGACATAGAACTATATGAAAAAAAAAACCTTTTTATGTCACTTTTGTCAGCTGTCATGTTTGAAATTTGTGGCGCAACTTCCAGCTTTCAAATTTACTCTTGGACAGTTGTATAATATCATATGAAAGTTGATAATAAAAACTGTAAACCTTCACGCAAGTATCAAGTTTTAAAACTATAAATTTAGAACGTTGTTACAAAAACCCGGTTTTAGATATAACGAATATCTACGAACAAAGCGTTACTTTGGAGGGAAATTGGAGCTTTTCTCTCTATAATTGAAATAAAAATTCTCCATTGTATGTTGCAATCAAAATTGAACCAGAAAATATCATACTTTTATATAATATAGGGACTTTATTTTTAACAACCAATTACAATCTATTTTATTTGTGTTATAAAAGTAATTATCCGTAACTTTAAAATCCGAACAAATTGAAAGAATAGTCTAAACTGAATTCATCATAATTTACAAGGATTCAATAAATTTTAATATTTTGTTATTTTAATCCAGAAATGTCCAAATGTCCCTCAATTATCGAATTATCTTACTTAAGAATTTATATTTCAGTTAGTAAGTAGTTCACAACAGTAGTTCCGTTAGTGACAAAATAACCTATATTAATTTTTTGCTATTTTTAAAGTATTGAGCGTCCGTTTCCATCGATCCGACAGACAAGGACACACAGACAACATTGGACTAATCGAAATATAATTTAATATCGGTCACGTGATGGAATGGAAGATATCTTAAAATATCAAATCAATATGCTTACATTATAATTATAATTTTGGTAATGTAAAATGATTAGTAATACTTATATTATATCATTACCTGTTTTTTTATATTAAAAAATAATAGAGTTATTTTAAAGATAAAAAGGAAACAATGTACACAAATATAGAACTTTAATCCTTAACAGTTAACTCACTATGAAACCGTCTACGGGAAATTGAAATTTATAACAAAATACATGAATATTTTAACTAAATACACTACGCAAACTTAACTACTATGGTATACTTAACGCTGCGCTAGATCTTATTACCTCTTACTTGAATCAGAGAGTCAGACAGTTTACGTAATTAAATCTAAGTCGTCTGGTTCTCACCTAAAGATTGTTGTCCCACAAGGATCTATTCTGGGCCCCTTTTTAGTTTTACTTTATATTAATGATTTGCCCTTTTCATAAAAGGTCTTTGTGACATTGTCCTTTTTTTCTGATGATTCCTCGCTTATTTTTAAAGTTGAGATTGATAGGTCTGATTATGATAAAGTAAACAGTACTCTGTAACGTTTCCATCAATGGTTCTAAATTAATAATATAGTTTTAAATTCTAAGAAAACTAAATGCATAGAGCAATACATTTTCTAAAGCAAAAAGTCAAAATTTTATCTTTCTTCTTAAGAATGAAGTGATAGAACTGATTGACTCAACAAATTTCTCAGGCCCATTCTTCGATAAATTGAGAAATTTAAAATCCTCCTAATCTTTTAATAAAGTCAGTGGGGATTTATTATTTTGTAAAGTCAAACAAAAAAATTGAGAAGCTAAAAGCTAAGAGCAAGAAATATAATTTTATATTCGGCAAATAAACTGCATAAAGTAATGGACCTGGATGGATAAACATAGTTTAATACTTTATTTTATAACTTTAATATATAACAAAACTGTGCCTACTAACAACTTTTGTATAAGAATTCTTTTCAAAGGATCATAACTTCGAATCTTTTGAAGAAAAAATATCTTGATCGAATTTAGGAATCTCTGATTGAATAGAACATTCGTACTTACTTTGATAATAACATTTGTCATGTCGAAATAATAATACTTACGGTGATATTCTTACCTTTATTAGCATTAATCTAAGTACCTTCGTAGAAGTTGACCTGACCTTAATGTTTTTTTTATTCTTATTTAGTAAAAATAATTTCTCAGCAAGTAAAAGATTGTTTAAATTAGTTTTTACATAATTTTATAATCTATATTGTTTATATTGTATACTGTTAATATAATCAGTATAAGTTACTGGAAACAATTTCTAAACTATCTCCAAGTTATCTCTTATCAGAAGGCCACAACGGGAACGTAACCGAGATACAACAACTTCTAAACTTAGTAATTAGTTCGTCGCGTTTTTAGCTTACTAAGTCTGATCGATAAATTGAATTGGCTGACATGTGACCAATTTATTAACTCTAGTATTTTTAATATAATATCGTAATCGTAAAAGCATGTAGGCCTTTGGTGATATTTAAAAATAATTTAAACTCCGAAATGAATAAAAGAATAAAATTAAACCTTGTTTTTTTTTTGTTAACGACCATATTAAATAATTTAAATACCAAATTTATTATTATTATAGTTATAATTAACAAAAACGTAACCAAAATTTATGTTTTGTGTTCAAAATATAATTTTTTTATAATTAATAAATATGATAGAATTAAACTTAGAAGGAATGAAGTATCAAAGATACGATTATTGATTATCTTTATTATTTTTATTTATCTAAGTTTCATTACGAAATGCTAGTACGTGTGAAAAGAAATCAAAATTGAGGGAACAATCTCTAAAAGACTAAGGCGTAATAAGTGAGTAACGAAGCTCTTTGATAAAGTTGTTAATAAAGTTTTAATTGTGTTTCATAATTCGTAATTTCAGGTAGCTTTATATGATGATGAGGTTTCTCCTTTGATCGTCTTAGTCCTTAGAGGTCTTTATGTTGGTCGCTGCCTAAGAAAAGTATTTTTCATTTTTGCCTACTTTGTGAATATTTTGTTCGTGAACTTAGACAACTTCGCTTAAATATTCAATTAATGTAATGGTAATTTAATTTAACTAATTTAAAGTCGGTTCTTTGTTTTAGTAGCTTGGATCTGAGTTTTTTATTTTTAATCTTTCCTATTTATTTATTTATTATTTATTTAGCTTCACGCCATATCCCTTACGGGGTAGCCAGAAACGATGGAGCGCCAAACGTTACGGTCCCTGCATACCTCTTTCGCCTCGGCCACAGACATCAACCTCTTCATACATGCCCTCCGGGGGGTCCTCATGCTTTTTTACCATTCTTTCATCACTCATTCGTTCGACGTGCCCAAACCACCTGAGCACGTTCTTCTTCATTCTCACTGTAACATCTTCACTAGTACCTGCCATTCGGTGGATCTCTTCATTGCGGATTCAATCAGCTAGGCTGACTCCGCATATTCTGCAAAGAGATCGCATCTCCACAGCATTCATCTTTCTTACATTCTTCTTCTGTGTTACCCACGTTTGGCTGCCGTATAACAGCGTCGGTAGCAAAACCGCATTGTGTACAGCTAAACGTGCAGCTATGCTGACGTTTCGCCGTCTCAACAATGCAGCCAGGGCACCGTTGACTCTGTTAGCGGCAGCAATACGCCTTTCCACATCCATTTCGTATCTTCCGTCTCTGCTAAACATACTTCCCAAATATACCACTTCATTCACTTGTTCTATTATCTTACCATTCATGTTGATCTTACATTCTGTTCTTTCTTAATTTCTTTCAAATATCAGAACCTTCGTCTTATCTGCATTCAGGTTTAGACCATTATTTTCACATCCATCTTTCAAAGTGGTGAGACCAATGCCTGCAAATCGCATTCTAATGATGCAATGAGCACTGCATCATCTGCATATAGCAAGCAATTGACTTTAAGGTCACCTACTTTCACTCCCATGTCACTGTCTTTCACGCCTTGGAGACAACTATCCAAATACAAATTGAACAACCAAGCTGATATAGCGCAACTTTGCTTAACACCCGATTGGATGTCAAACCAGGGCGACATGCCAGCTCCTACTCGCACACAGGCTGAGTGATCTCTGTAAAGAGACTTTACAGCCTGTAGCAAGGGTCCGCTCACATTGTATCGGGGTAGTATCTCCCATAATTTCTTCCTCACAACCCTGTCAAACGCCTTTTCCAAGTCCACAAAAGCACAGAAAACCTTTTAGTTTAGGGCCAAAAACTTTTCCGTGATCATGCGGAGGGAAAAGATCTGATCTATACACCCTCTTCCAGGTCTAAAACCTCCTTGGGCCTCCCACAACAGCCTTTCAGATCTCTCTTGCATTCTTCTCGCTAAAATTTTAGCATAAACTTTACCACCCAAGCTAATCAAACTGATAGCCCTATAGCTTGCACAGTCTATCTGTGAATCTTTGCCTTTATACAAAGGTACGATGACTGCACCTCGCCAATCGCCTGGGACCTCCCCTGATTTCCAGCATAAATTGCATAAAAACCAGAACAAGTCCCAGACGCGTGGCCCACCATATTTGATCATCTCAGCAGTAACTTCATCTGCTCCCGCAGCCTTACCACATTTCAGGCTTCGAATCGCGCTCTCCACTTCTTCCAAACTGATTTCACCATCGGCTACATCCGAACTCAGCATTTCACTGGTACTCAAGGCCGAGGCGTCCTCACGTTCATACATCTCCTTGTAGAACTCCGCCTACCTCTGCAAAACGTGTGTTTGGTCGGTTAAAACTTCACCGTTCTTCAAAAGCACCCCTTTCATTCTACAGATTACCGAACAACCCCGGGAATCACTAACTTCTCGCCAGAAAAGCTTCGTATTTTCCCGGAAGTTGTTTGTCAATTTGTCGTCCCTTTCTCTCTCAGAACTTTCACGCTTCATCTTTATAAGTGCTTTCGTTTTGTGCTTTTGCAGCTTGTACTCTCTTTTTCTTATCTCTCTCATACTTTTATCCTTACCCGAGGCTTTATAATCCAGCCATGCTTTCTTCTTTAACTCTACAGCGTCTTTCACTTCATCGTCCCACCATTCATTGCGCTTTTTACTAAAACCTCTTTTTCTTTTACCACATACCTCTGTCGCTACTTTCACCATACCAATTCTCAGGTTCTGCCAGCATACTTCAACACTTTCATTTCCAGAATCACAGCTTTCAAGCTTCTTGGAAACCCTTTCTTGATATTCCTCTCTGATCGGTGGATCTTGAAGCTTCCAGCTTCTTATGCGATAATTTGACTCCAAGCCAGGACACGTCGTGCGGCTGCGCCAACCTGCAAACAGACCTCTTATTCTAGCAACGACTAGATAATGGTCCGTTCCCAGATCAGCACCCCTAAACACTCGCGTGTCCATAACTTGGCTTCAAATACGCTGATCCACTAGGAATAAATCAATCATACTTCTTTCTTCCGCTCGCTCCCATGTGTACATGTGAATTTGTTTGTGATCAAACATCGTGTTTGCCACAAATAAATTTTTCTCCTTATAAAATTCCAAAATCAGCTTTCCAGCCTCATTTACTCTCTTATCACCGTACTTGCCTAGCACGCTCTCGTAACCACTTCTCGCGGT
Source organism: Melinaea marsaeus rileyi (assembly GCA_918358865.1). Taxonomy (NCBI): domain Eukaryota; kingdom Metazoa; phylum Arthropoda; class Insecta; order Lepidoptera; family Nymphalidae; genus Melinaea; species Melinaea marsaeus. The sequence continues at coordinate 21,227,384 of OU911093.1, read as the reverse complement.
TCCCACCCATCCATTCATATCTCCACATACTATCAACTTTTCATTATCTCTGACACTACTTAGAACATCCCTGACACTCTCCCAAAACTCCTCGAGCTCGCTCACTGGAGCTGAGGATACTGGCGCGTAAACGGCCAACAAGAATACTCTTGTTATCCCCAGCTTGAAGCGAACCCAAAGAAGCCTCGGGTTGATGGCTTTGTATTCTACCGTTGCATTAACTATTCGAAAAGACAACAACACGCCTACACCTCGGCAACCTCGCTCACCCTCTGGAACCCCAGCCCAGAAAGCGACCCAGTTGCCAGGCAAATCGGTTGTATCATTGCCTTTTCGCTTGGTCTCAGACACACAAATAACATCCAGATCCTTATCATCCGTCACATCTAATAATTCATTCATCTTCTGTTCCATTCCTCCTCTTACATTCCACGTAGCTATTTGTAGCTCCGTCCTCCACCTCCCGCCGTTCGGAACATGGCGTGTTGGTTGGCGGTCCCCAACGCCGCATTTGTTCATTTTGTTATAATATATATCTTATATTATATAATCTTTCCTGTAAGAAGCAATAATAATATTTAACATGTTTTATACTAGTAGTAATAGATATTCTAAAAAGTATTAAAATTAAGGAATTTTAAACTATTACGTAAAACACATTTTAGACTGTTTTATTTTACATTTTTTTAAAAGTAATAGTGAATGATGGCAGCCCTTGCAGAAAAAAGTATACTAGGAATACTTCCAATATTTTGTATTACATCGATTATGAATTATATTGTATTAATACATAAAAATTAAAAAATAGTGATAAGTTAAAGAACTATCCATGGAGTTTCTTGCTATGTACCTACTCTTTGGAACCAATAATGAAAAGTAATATATATAAAAGCAAAACAGTATCAAGCTCATAAATATCAATATTATTAGAGTATTCTCTGTGAGTTACAAAATATTATATAGTATAAAATATTATAGAGATGTTAAGCTACAACATTTTTTACATTAATCTCAGAATAATTAATGTAAGTTGACTCACTGAGTAAATTGAAATACAGGGTGGTTCACGGGAACATCCCCAAAATCAAATAGTCATAGAAACGAAAGTTTTATTCGTATAACCATTTTATTTCGGTTTTCCTGTAGGGAAATACATGCAATTTTATGTTCTGAAGATAACGTCCGTCAAATATTGCCCATCTTGCTCGTAGCACGAAGCAAGTCGATTCAAGAAGTTTTGGTGTACGCGCTCCAGCAAGGCTTCTTTAATGGACGCAACTTCCCTTCTCATAGCATCTTTTACATCGTCCAAGGTCCGAGGTTTCGAAGCATAAACCCGTGAGTTGAGATATCCCCATAGAAAAAAGTCGCATGTTGTTAAGTCTGGTGAGCGAGGGGGCCAAAGGACGTCCCCAAAACGTTAGACAAGGCGGCCAGGGAACATCTCCCGTACCAGGCCTATCGAGTTGGTGGAAGTGTGAGGAGGGACCCCATCTTGCTGGAACCAAAGACCCATTTGGTTGATAATTCGCCTTCTCCTGCGTAGTTCTGGCCTCAAAAAGTTGTTTAACATGTCCATGTAGCGGGTGGAATTAACTGTGACAGTTTTCCCCCCTTCCTCAAAAAAATAGGGACCGATGATGAATTTGCGTGAAATTGCACACCACGCTGTGACTTTAGGGCTGTGCAGTGGTCGTTCATGCAAAATTTGAGGATTTTGATCTGAATAATACCGGCAATTTTGCTTGTTAACAAATCCGTTGAGGTGAAAGTGTGCCTCATCACTCATCATCAACAGCAAATCGTTATAGGCTTCGAACCGTGAGAGCATCTCCACAGCAAATGCTGAACGCTGCTGGTAATCTCCAGGTTTCAATTGTTGCACTATTGACAGCTTATAGTGATGGAAATGCAACTCACTCTTTATGATCCGTCGAACAGAAGAGCGATTAATTCGCAGGGCCTGAGCGTGGTGGCGTGACGAACGTCCTGGGCTCTGGAGGACAGCTGCTCTCACCCTCTCCACGTTCTCTGGGGTCCTTGCCGTCCGTAGTGGGCCAGGTGGTTTTTGTTTTGTAATTGTACCCGTAGTACGAAATACATTCACCCATTTCATAATAGTTTTCCAATCAGTAATTACTTAACTTAAGTCTGAATGCACGTTGAACAGCCACCACAGATTCATTGTTTTTTACATACGCGTCGTACACGAACACACGCTGCTCTACACCCCATCGCTCCCTGATGGCAACTAAACTGCATCGACTTACGGTTCCAACGAGCCCTCCCCCCCCTCCCTACTCCCTTCCTATTCGGAGGAACACCCCTCTACTTTTAGGGACGTTCCCGTGAACCACCCTGTATATTGTGGTTCAGTGCAGAGGTCCTTAGTTTTTCTAAAACAATAATGAGATTATAAACTAAAATAGTGAAAGAAAAGACGTTTTTAAACATTTTAATGTCAATATTACTTGCAATATTTATAATCTGCTGTATGTGAAAATATAACAATTATCAAATGTACATCGCGTAATGCAATGGTCTAAAGAGAGCCTTATTTTTCATAAGTGGAATGAGTGCCTAATTGATATAAAAAACTTTGACTTCGACAAAGCCGTTAATGTTACAAATAACAAAGCCAAAGTCAGAGAGTGCTACTAGAGAGTATTAAATTAATATTATTTTTTAATTTAATTGGTAAATAGTTCAATTTCATCTATTTTACCTTTTCCTGTTAACTTAAATTTGCATATAAATTTATTACTTATATGCAAATTTTATTTTTTTATGTTTGATTTCTTCCATGTACGTCCATCCAATCACCTATTTCATTTCTATTAGATGTAGATGTTTATTTAATATCAATACAAATAAAACGATTTAATACCAAAAAATAATGCCACTATAATAAGTTATGGTACAAATAAATAAGCATTAAACAAATCAATCATTCATGTTAAATTATAATAATATTGTTACATAATTTTGAGTTATATTTTATTTTTCTTCTGTTTATTATAATATGTCAATGTATAATATAATTGAGTCAGAAATGGTGTTGAAAGTTTTTCTTATCTTTGTTCAAATTTAAGTAAAATGATTGTCAAAATTTTAATACTTTATTGAAAGCAAATACATATCAAATTACTTTAGAATATTGTTTATGAACCACCATAATCTGAACATTTTATGATTAAATTTAAAATTTAAAATGAATTATTTAGAAGACACAGAAACAGAATAGGAATTACTAAAGAAAATCTTATTTTAATGCTCAAAAGTATAGTAAAAGTTATCATTAGATGCTATAAAGTTATAAATGAGTAACTGAAAGTTCAGTTCTTTATAAACATTTAATTGTATTTGATACTTCACGACTTTTCATAAACTTTATCAATTAGTATTTTGATATTGTTTTGTTCTGTTAGTAATACTGTTAAGAACGCAGTTTTGATTTCATGAACTGGAACCTGATTATAACAGATACATTTCTATAAATATTGATTATATTCTATTATAATATAATATTATTAATATCAAGTTATAAAACTATGAACTAGATATCCCAGCTGTAATTATTTCACTGTTATCATTTGCCTTCTAAATATCGTTGTAGAATAATTACGGTGTATTAAACGAGTGAAAGAGTCGGCAGGTCAGTCCCTCCTTTTTTCAACCTACCTTCTCTCCTTTAATCCCCTAATACTTCGAGGTTGGTAACACATATATATATATCTCTTTAGGGTAACGCAAATATAACTTTTTCTGTTCGTGCAGATATATAAACATATCATATATAAAAACAATATGTTATATAAAGATGTAAAATGACGCTTGTTTTACAATTTCAGTTTGGATCTTTGATGTCCAGCTAATAATAATATTAACCGCACATGTTTTTTACCAACAAATTTATTTTTAATAAATTGTCATGAACACTAATTTCAATCATTATTATAATTAACTATACATCAGTATGAAGTAGTAATTAACTTCTCTCAAGAGTCAATCGTTCATGCTTATATAACCACCTTTATTATGTTTTGTTTATTCCAAAATAAAGGTTAAATGGTCAAATAGAATTTACGATTCGTGTATCCCAACTTGTATATTGGCATCTTAACTAAATAAGTTTCTCCTTAAAAAAATAATATTATTTTCAGCTCTTGTGAGAACCAAATTAAAATTGTCATAACTTTATGTAGTAGATATACGGCTTATTATCACCTATAGAATATGAAGTCACGTCAATGTTACAAATAACAATTGTGACTCTTACTATACAATCTGCAAAAAATATAATTAATAATTTAAAGAATAAAAACATTGAACAAGTATTTCTGACAACATATTTGCAATAGATATTTATTTTTATATTTTTCTTAGAAAAGATCGTGTAGATAGATATATTAAAATCTACAGAAGCAGTAACGGAATCCAGGTTGGAGATCAGCTCACGTAAATCATCTCCCCCATCCCGCATCTCGGCCGGTGAGAGTGGTAAATTATAAATAAAATGATTGATGACATAACCACCTTATACTATAAAATATTTATAAAACAGTTATTTAAATAAAAAATGGATTCATACATTTTTCTTATTGTGTATAAGATTACAAAAATATATTTTTTCTACACTATTAAATCAGAATGGAGTGGTGCAACAGGTGGTCCTCCGGCCGAAGTAGTGCTGAGACTACATCCGTCGACAACTACTTTTCCAGATCCCACAATGAGATACAACCTTTCTACAGCTGAGATTGGTGAGCGATCTACTCCAGTATTATGAATAATGAATAACTTAAGGAAACAATGTCATCAAAACTCTTAATTAGGAAAAAAAAAGACTTCTTACTTGTGAGAACGGTAAGTAAGCAAGGAAGGATAAATAATATAACAATAATAAGATGTAGAAATCGAGGTAACGGAAATTTTACTGGGTAAGTCATATATTCGTCTCATTTCCTTCATGCAGAACTCAGTACCCGACAGTCATCACCTACAATCACACAACGCACATCATCCAATGGTCTGTATGTAGTGATATTTGTATTGTTCGTTACAGAACGGAGTAAAGTAACTGATTGTCCACCAGCAGAAGTAGTTTTGCGACGAAACACTTCGATAACAGCACCTGAAATAACAATCGCCAATATATCCTTAACCAATATGGGTCAGTATACCTAAGTTCTTCCAGAGCAGTGTGCCGATACATCGTCATCAAATAATCAAAGTACAATATTTTTTTTATTTTTATGTATTCACCCCATATATGACATTTCATATTTGTATTGTACATTTATTTATTATTATTAGGAATTATGCTTTACTTTAACTAAATCGTTGGTTAAGTACCAAGTTTTTGTAATAATTTTAAATCTACAATCCGAACATAAAATTGTAAATGTAATATATATTTCTATAGAATCCTTAATCAGGTTCTTCATCAACAGATGGCAGTGGCGTGGTGGTGAGAGCTGAAGAGGCTCTAATAGTTGCCTTTGTGCTCTTGTTATGGGTAGCTGCTATTGCGCTTTTCTTCAACCGATGGGGCAAGATCAGGTGCGTCTATAAGCTGTACGTAGATTTTTTGCTTTTGCATCTTTGGCTATTGTACTTAACTCTAATAAAATCTGCATACCATGTGCAAATACAACTTTATGCTCACAAGTAAATTTATTTTTAAACATTGAAAGAATTTAAAACTAAGCAGGTTACCAATCGAAACTATTTTAATAAGAATTATTTAATCTAGACTTTTAAAATCGAGTTTTAGTTTGAAGATCTGAAACTAACTACTAATAATTTATACGACCGTGAATTAGATATCTTATTTAGAGGTTTAAAGAAATTCACTTCCTTTAAAACATGTTGTAGTTAATATACTTTTTTTAATATACTAAAATAACATTAAATGCCTCTTTATCTTTCTAGGATGCTAGAGCCCTATCAACCCAAATTTCAACAACAGCATCGACAAAGTTGCGTCCTTGCTGAAAATTCTGTTTCAGTGGCCCCTCATGTAAGTCTTTTAATAATAATTAAAAAAATATAATTTCAATTAAAAATAATTTGAAAAAGATATTAAATTTGAACTATAAAGTTATTTAATAATGAACATGTAAGATAATGTGAATCGATATGATTCTTCAAATTAATGTAAATCTGATAAACATTGTTAGTGTAAATTATATAGCTCAGATATAGACTTAACAAGAATCATACTCAAACATAATCTTTTCATTTATATTAATTATTACTATCTAGCACCGAGCATCGCTCTCACGTGGTTGTGTTTCATACGACTATGGAGGATCGTTTCCAGCTTATCAGCCCTGTGGATATCTAACGCATCGACAGCGACAGGTACATTATTGTCTTCAATTCTCGTTTCTATTCGGAATAACTATTGTGTTTCGAAATGGAGATTGTAATTTATCACTAATAGATAATATTTTATGTAACTGTAATGTATGTTATTTTAGAACTCAGTGTTTGTTGGAAGTATGGGAGGAATGGCTCTCATTCCTGAAAGTCCACCGCGACGATCTCGATCTGCAGCCGACCTACCAGCATTAATTACACCTTCCGACCATATACCCCGTACCCCAAGATCGTCAAGAGCAGCCAGCCTCCACAGTGCAGTAGATCTTAGAGTATGTGTTCCTTCACCAAGAACCTCAAGAGCTGCCAGTCTTCACTCAGCAGTAGATATGCCTCAAGGATCAGTTCAGGTCCATGTCCGAGGATCAGTGACTAATTTGAATAGACCTAGGAGTCCGAGACGATTGACTATCACTAATGTGTAAGTGAAGTGATTTTGATAGACCATGTTTATTTTGTAATTATAATTATTATGTATTAATTTATATTATAATGTGTAATAATGTAACGTAATTTCAATTGAAGTTTATTAAGTTACGTATGATGCAGGCTCGTATAATTGATATTAAAATGTATTATATAAATGTCCCTGGTACTAGATAATACCGATGTGCATTTAACTAAAGATTTCTATCAAAATATCTTGCAGTACCTTTAGTACTTTGGCAATATTAAGCCAATAAGTTGAAATGACTACATGATGTAAATACCTAACTATTGTGTCTACTCGTTGGACGCCCTGAAGTATTTATAAACCTAGAAGTAACTAACTCATAAGCCTTTGCTTACCTTAAATTTATCCAGTAGAAGACTATTTATCTAGCGGTCTTTTATCCTTCTCTTCATATTTTCTCTTTAAATATAAAATATATTACGCCTCTAGTTATATAGTCGTGTGGTGCTATTTAAGAAACTTTCACAAATTATTTTGCTCCTTTCTCCTTCTATTATCAGTTCAAAATTATACCAATAAAAAATTTAAATCTTCTCACCTAAGATACAAAGCTTAGACATAACTGAATAATAAAATCTAGTAGTAAATATAGTATTAAAATTTTGTTGAATTTTTTTGGTCTGAATTAGCTCATCAAATTCCTAATCTTGAATATTCTTAACTTAATCTAGCCCTTCCTAATACGTCCCTTACTAAATTTACTTATTACTAACTACTTCATTGTTTCCCTCACTCTTAGTTTTATACATGTGGTAATTCATTCTGAAATGACACTAATTTGCTGTTTTTATATAAGATTTTGGATATTTAAACTCGATAGAAGGAAGATTATCTTCTTTTTCAATTGAATTCTTATTATACATATTTTTATAACAGAAACCTTATTTTGAATGTCAGATTTACTGCACGTATGAAACTAAAAGCGTTTTAGTCCTAGCTTAGATCCTAGACTTTTCCCTTATCTTCTATTATTACAGTCTATCTCTAAACATACTTTCGATTGCCAAAAATCTTGCTACCCTGTATATATATTAATAGATTTAAGATGCCCTGCAAAGAATATAAAAATGGTTATCATAAAATAAAACATATGTAAGTAAAGAAAACTGTTACAGTTCTACTTACATTTCTATTAAGTGTACAAAATATTAAAATAATTTTCAGTTGGGGTTTAATCCAGGAAGAAAAATATCATTTCAAAAATACACATTTAGGAGATTTTTATTACAAAAATCATGAAGGATTTTGTTGCTTGAATATAAACACAATTTTCGAATCCTTATGGAGATGTTTTTTTTATAAATTATTGCACAATTAATTTTTTTGAGTTATTTTTTTTTTCTTTAGTCTAAATATATAGTTATATTTTAGTTAAATGTTAACTTCTTTCCCAACCTGCATGTGTTTACAAATTTCTTAAGACATCAATTTCACATAATAAAATATAAAATATTCAAGAAATTCTAACTTATATTTAACATTTTTGCGTCCTATTCTAAAAGTATAATTAAGATATATTAAAGTAGATAATATATTTAATATTAATGTAGTAAGGATATGAAGTAAAATTGTCCAAATTCTAACTCGACCAAAACTATTTTTTATAATTAATGTACTTTCAAAAATATCAATGTTTTTAAACGAAAATATTTATTAAAATTGAAGTGTTTTCATTTCTCGCTCAATTTGTCAAATAAAATAAAAGGCTTCTATTTTTAAAAGATAAGATACAATTATCAAAATTAATCAATATTAACGTCAATTATGTTGAGCATTTTGTTATTTTAAAAATAAAGCTGTACCATAATTGATAATATTTTAAATGAATATAGAATTGAGCTAACCTGTAGCAACAGACAAGGCGATGGTACAGTATCAGAAGCCGTAGTTTCAAGTTCTGCTGGTGTTAATGCCTTTTAATATCTATACATACAAAAAAATTCAATAACCTTAACATGGCTAGATATTTTTATAACAATGACATATTGTTTATGTTGTATATTTTACGCTTTAATGTGTATCTTTTAATCATAGTGATTGATTGCAAATATGAAATAAACATTTTCAAACAGATTGGTATTTTTTATTACAATAAAACAATAAAAATATATCTTTATAGAATAATATACCTTACCATTTGTTATCTTGATCCTGTTTAATACAAACTCGTATATAATATGAACTTTACAATGAATATAAGTTTTTATGTAGCTGGTGATTATTTATTTGATTAATAATACTATTAAACAATTAATTTTAAAAATCAAAATAAATGCAAAAAGATGCATTCAATAACTTCACAACTTTTTACAATTTTGTTATGTATATAAACATTGCAGAATAATGTAAAACATAAATGTAAAAGTTACAAGATGCTTTTACCATTTCTTGCTTTCAATTGATCGACTAAAACGTAGAATTTCATAGCAAAGATTGCACACAATAGATATGGAATGAAAGGAAAGTTTAAGGAAATCTAATACATCCCAGAAAGTGTTAGTTTTACTGTTTCCTCATATATTCTATCTTAAGTCTAAAAGGATATCAATAGTAAGAGCATTGTAATAGTTTGTTCAAGGACCTGCATAAAGTTTCTTGAGTAAGAATTTATTTTGTCTGCAAGGATTACAGTATTTTTCTTTTAAAATATTTATGAATTTTTATTGATTGAACAGCAGGCTGTAAAGTAATTTAGTTCGTCGGTCACTTCTCAATTTACTTGCTTTGTATCAAGCCTTTTTGAGGAAGGAAAGAAAGATGATATTTTTACCACTTAGGTATAGTTATTTTCTTAAATATTTATTAAAATTATCTGACGCTTTTCTTTTGTTTGTAATAATGAAGGCCTCGCCTCAAACTTTTCGTGTTATGATTTTTTTTTACTATAAAGGGTTAGCTTTCAAGGAAGCTTATGAAAACTTACAATCTGCCTTTAGGAAGTCTTCTCCTGCAAGAGTTACTTATTGGTTCCGTAAACTGTAGTAACCTATGAAAATGTCATGAGGGTGGTACAGTTATCGTGAGAAAAAAAAACTATTGCTCATTACCCAATTTATAGTTAAAAATGGCTATTTACCTGACTATTTTTTGGTCTAGGAAAAAAGACGTTTCAAAATGTTTTGATAGCTAATGCACTCGAATGCACAAGTGTATAAAGATATAAGCTATACATTTTTCATATAAGCTACTATTTCATTTCACTAACAATTTTTAGGAGACTCCTAGTAAAATCCTCGCATCAAATCTACATCGAGTCAGTTTTTGAAATATTCAAATATATTTAAGTTTACGCAAGAGACTGTAAAATGTTGCAGAAAGAAAACTGAGAGGGACTAAAAAATACTTTTAAAATTATATTTATCCACTGTGAACCTTGTCAATGACTTCGCTGGCAAGTGGACACAAGTAACCAAAGTGAATATAATGTTTTATTTTTTTTATTAATTTTTGCACATTATAGCACCTAAAGTTATTTGTAGGTAACCTTATCCCATTTTGTGTATACACCTCGCCTTCGACACTTGTCTTGTTTATGAAATCAATTTAAATGGATATAATACAATTTTATAAGGCTAAATTTATATATTACTTCTTTATCCTCTATATGCTATATGATATTGTTAAGTTTAATTTATTGGTAACTAGCAGACCCGGCGAACTCTGTTCCGCCTTCGAGACAATAAATAAGCAGAATTTAAAATAATATCCATCTTCTCCTTGCCAAAACATCAGCGGATACTGCAACGAGTCGTATAAACGATGTGTTTCAGATATTTGTTGCAATTGCCCAGTATCGCGACGTGTAAGCAAAATATCGCGTGTTTTCAAGTTTTCACCAACAATCAGGATGGCAACTTCATCTATTATTGGAGCGTTAAATGAGCGTTCGTGTGTTCCAGATGGTCGTTTATCGGCTCTGATAACGACTTTGTAGTCATCATTTGGCATGCGTTCCAAAGAACTCTTGAACAGCCTGATCAATCCAATACTCTTCACGGGCAATTCTTTGTGCTTCTTCAGTCATTTCATTCGCAGTGTTTCTTATTCTTCTTGCATTACATCTTTGTCGGGAAAGATTTGATGGTCTTGGCCGCGGCATTGTTAATGATGATTCAAAGAGAAAACAAAAACTATTGATATTATCAATTATGTTTAGCTATGATTTTGATAATTGTCAAATTTTTTTCCATACTTAACCAAAGACAAAATTACGTTTAGCTGTCATTTAGATTTTGTTATTCCACTGTCATTTGTGTTTTGTAGTTCTATGTCAGATGCGTTTTGTTATACCACGTTTTATAGTGACTTGACCGAAACGCGGTCGAACGGGATAAAAAGTATCCTATGTTCGTCTCCTGGTTCTAAGGAACCTCTCCACCAATTTTCAGAGGAATTTGTTCATCCGTTCTTGAGTTATAAATAATGTAACTAACACCACTTTCTTTTATATATATAGATAATATATGTTAATTTTTACTCTCACTCATTTTACATTATAGCTTCTCAGTATACATAATAAATGCGAAATAAATAAACTCTTTTCCTGTCATTTCAGAAAATTTCATATTAAAAAGTATAAAAATGGGCACGCAACCTTAACTCAGTTTTTTATGCATAAACATATGTAATATATTGTAAAGTTTAAAAAATTAGATACTTTAAATAACTCGATTTATAGTGATTACCGGTGTGAGGAGCTGCGCACTGCGCTCGCCAACCCGTCTGCCAAGCGTGGCGAGTATGGCAAATTCTCCCCTTTAAATATGACAGACGCAAACAGGACCAGGCCCCCAGTACCCGGCAGTCCCACTGTTCCCGGCTTCGGTAGCGGCCGTGGTTATGGTGGGGCAGGGGGTGCTAAGAATCTCCGGATGGGATCGAGCTACCACCCCAAACGACACCTGGCCCTGGTAACACACAATGTCCGCACTTTGCGGACTGACGACAGGATTGCTGAGCTAGAAGAAGAGATGAGTAGGTTGCGCTGGGATATATTAGGGTTATCTGAAGTCCGTAGAGAGGGGGAGAACACGATAACCCTCAAATCCGGAAACCTGCTATACTACCGGGAGGGCGACCAACAGTCCCAAGGAGGTGTCGGGTTTATGGTCCACAAGTCCCTCATAAACAACATTGCGGTCATTGAAAGTGTGTCGAGTAGGGTCGCGTACCTTATACTCACAGTTTCTAAAAAATACTCGTTGAAGGTCATACAGGTCTACGCACCGACCTCCGCACACCCAGATGATGAAGTAGAGGCTATGTATGAGGATATCAGTCGGGCCATACATACTACAAAAACTCACTTTAATGTTGTTATGGGGGACTTCAACGCAAAGCTGGGCCAGAGAAGCGACGACGAGTTGAGAGTAGGGCAATTTGGATATGGGCAGCGGAACCCTAGGGGACAGAGGCTGGCCGATTTTCTGGAGAAAGAGGGACTCTTTATGATGAATTCCTTCTTCCAGAAGCCGCCTCAAAGGAAGTGGACCTGGTTAAGTCCCGATGGTTCCACTAGAAATGAGATTGACTTCATCTTGACCACTAGACGCCAGATATTCAACGATGTCTCTGTGATCAACAACGTAAAAACAGGGAGCGATCACCGAATAGTAAGAGGCACGCTGAATCTCAATATCAGGCTGGAACGATCTCGGTTGGTGAAGTCTACGCTCCGTCCATCTAAAGCTCATATTCAAGATCTCGAAAGCTTTCAACTCGAATTATCGAACCGCTTCGCTTGCCTAGATGATTGCGCATCCGTCGACCAAATTAACAACAGGTTGGTAGAAACTGTCCATACGGTCGGAGGAAAATTCTGCAGACCCGGCCGTAAGAATAGACCCCAAAAACTAGCCAACGAAACTCTCAAACTTATGGCGGAACGACGCGCGTTGGCACTTCAGTCCCTCAATGATACCGAGACTTATAGGCAGCTCAACAGACGCATACGGAAATATCTGCGACACGACATCCGTATTTTCAATACTAACCGTATTAAAGATACTATAGAGCGGAACCAAGGCTCCAAAGTGTTTGCGCGAGATTCGTCAATTGGGCAAAGCCGGTTATCGAAGTTGAAATTGGGGGATGGAAGTACAGTGTCGTGTAGGGCTGACATTTTGAGGGAGGTCGAGAGGTTCTATGGACACTTATATACCTCGGTCGCTAAACCTGTTGATAGCTTAGCAGAAGACCCAAGAGCGGAGCTTACCCGACACTATTCCGATGAAATCCCGGACATCAGCTTGCACGAGATCAGTGTGGCCCTAAAACAGCTTAAAAACAACAAGGCACCAGGTGAAGACGGTATCACATCAGAGCTTCTGAAAGCGGGCGGATTGCCAGTACTTAGGGTCCTTCAGAAGCTCTTTAATGCCGTTCTGCTTGAGGGTGTAACGCCGGAAGCATGGAACAGAAGTGTGGTGGCCCTATTCTTCAAAAAAGGCGATACTACTTTGCTGAAGAATTACAGGCCCATCTCGCTTCTGAGCCATGTTTATAAGCTGTTTTCGAAGGTTATCACGACTCGTCTCACGAGCAAGTTTGATGACTTCCAGCCTCCCGAACAAGCCGGTTTCCGAAAAGGTTTTAGTACCATAGACCACATTCATACGCTGCGGCAGATTATACAGAAAACCGAGGAGTATAATCGGCCATTATGCTTAGCGTTTGTGGACTATGAGAAAGCCTTTGATTCGATCGAAACGTGGGCGGTATTGTCGTCTCTTCAGAGGTGCCATATTGACTATCGGTACATCGAAGTGTTGAAGTATTTGTACACAAACGCCACCATGTCGGTTCGAGTCCAGGAGCATTGCACAAACGCTATTCCTTTACAGCGAGGCGTGAGACAGGGAGACGTTATTTCTCCGAAACTATTTACCACTGCACTGGAAGACGCTTTCAAGCTCCTGGAATGGCATGGACTCGGCATCAATATAAACGGCGAGCACCTAACTCACCTTCGATTTGCCGACGATATAGTAGTAATGGCAGAATCCCTGGAAGACCTCAGCATTATGCTCGGCGATCTTAATGGAGTCTCTCAACAGGTGGGCCTTAAAATGAATATGGACAAGACGAAAATTATGTCGAATGTCCATGTCGCGCCTATCCCGGTATCCGTTGGGAGCTCCATTCTCGAAGTTGTCGACGAATATGTCTACCTGGGACAAAAAGTCCGATTGGGCAGGTCCAACTTCGAGGGAGAGGTCAATCGACGAATCCAACTAGGATGGGCAGCGTTCGGGAACTTAAGCAGCGTATTTTCGTCCGGAATACCGCAGTGCCTTAAGTCGAAAGTCTTCGACCAGTGTGTGTTACCAGCGATGACCTATGGAACCGAGACGTGGCCTCTAACAAAGGGACTCTTAGAGAGGCTTAAAGTCACTCAGCGTGCGATGGAGAGGGCTATGCTGGGAATTTCGCTGCGAGATAGAGTCAGAAACGAAGAGATTCGCAGACGAACAAAAGTAAGCGACATAGCCCAACGGATTTGTAAGCTGAAGTGGCAATGGGCTGGGCATATAGCCCGCTCAAGTGACGGCCGATGGGGAAAAAGGGTCCTTGAGTGGAGGCCACTTACTGGCAAGCGAAGTAGAGGACGACCGCCAACTAGGTGGACAGACGACATAAAAAGAGCAGCTGGAAACCAATGGATGCGGGCCGCTTTGGACCGATCGCGGTGGAAGTCAATGGGGAAGGCTTACGTCCAGCAGTGGACGCATGACAGCTGATAATGATGATGATGATGATAGTGATTACACTGAATATATAATACATCTCTTGCAATTAATATACGTTAACTATTATATTTATTATTGAGTCGAAGCTAAATTGTAAAAATAGTAACAATAGAGTGGAAGTCGCTTATCGACTCAGTGAATTAAGTATAAAAAGTAAACGTGACACGACAGCTTAACAAAACATTAGAATAGACAAACTTGCTTATTTTATTTGCCTTATGTATTTGTAAATATCTGTTGTGAGATGGTTCTTAATTTTTAAAATAAATATAGTATGTATTCTAATATAATTAAATAAGATAAAATATTCGAATACTGTTTCTTGTTTCGTAAACTTCACGTGTTTATTTTATTAATGGTAGAAAAGACCACTTTGAAAGTCTGAAATATGTAGTCATTGTACTTATATTTGTAGCATAACCTACCAATACCAGTATCAGTGATGTACTAAAATAGCTCTTGTAATCTCAGTATTTTTTTATGAAATAGAAACTTGATAATTATTTATTATCATACTTAAGCAACACCTAATAAGTGGAACCACCTACTAAGTTAATCAGTTTTATAATAGTACTATTTCAATATAAAAGATTGCTGAAATAGGAAAACATAAAATGACTTAAGTTTATATTACCTCGTGTATATGACTGAGAGTCGAAATCGTCCAATTAGACATCTTTATAATTGTGGAAGATAAAATAATTTTTATTTT
The DNA here is from genome assembly GCA_918358865.1 of Melinaea marsaeus rileyi. Classification (NCBI taxonomy): domain Eukaryota; kingdom Metazoa; phylum Arthropoda; class Insecta; order Lepidoptera; family Nymphalidae; genus Melinaea; species Melinaea marsaeus. The sequence goes on along the minus strand of OU911093.1, from coordinate 21,212,086 downwards.
TAGTTCAACAATAATGAAGTTATTATTTATTGTACTAATCATGTTTTTTGATAAAAACCTTTCATTTAACTCATTGAAAAATCCTTATGATCATTACGATCAACCTTATTTTGGGGTTTTTACTTTAGGACTTCATATTTTTAATTTTAAAGTTATACAAATATTGGTACTAGTATTTTGCTAAAGCAAGATCTGGTAAAAACTTACGGTACCATTGTTTATCAAAGAACGTTGTTGCAAATGTAAGCATAAAAGTTAAATCAAATGGTAGCGATCAATCCGAAGGCTAACCGTGCTCATGGCGGTATTTTGCTCACGCCACTTCAAACGCCATGTCACGTATCCGAAAATAACAGTTTCATTAAAATATTCGATATTCAACTTAGTGAAAAATATAACAAATATTGTATTTTCTATTGTTATTTAAAAATTTGTTTTATTCGTACTCAATATTTTTTTTTGTTTTCTGCAATGTATCTGGATTATAAATAAAATTCCTGTTTCACAAACGAACATTAATCGTAAGGTTTAAGAGTTTATTGTACCAATTATTCATGGATAAGTTATTGCATACAGAAATATGAAAATGTTCTCTGCCAAATATTTTATAAAAATGGCGGAGACTAGAGCAGGGTGCAGATAATGTATTTATTTAGAGTTCATATTTTATATTGTATACTGCAGATAAAGCTTTAGTAAAACAAACAATTCAGTTCAAACGTTGATGTATTGATTGTTGAGTGAAGAAAACTTTTCTTATGAGATTTCTTTATTAGACATATATCAAATAATTAAAGCTAGAAGCTAATACAAATTTATGATATTCGGTTAATTATTCACGAAATATTATTAATATTCATTATTAAATTAGCAAACAGATATTCGACCGAAACTTAACCTATATTTATTGGTTCAGTAAACTTTAAGCTTGAATAAGGTGACATTTGGTCGGTGAATTTGTGAAGTTCCCGAATATTACCATTTACCTCCATCTGTTCAATTTCCATCAGATGCTAATTCGGATTCTGTGATTTTAGAAGTAATTTTTATCCGACGTTGATCTTTTCAACTTATGAGGTAAGTTTACAATGTGTCCATTATCAGATATGACATTTAATAATCGTTGATTCAAGTTAGTAAAATTTATTTCAATAATTTAAACTTTAACTTGAAGTTATTAAAATGTGAAATCACAATGACAAAATATGATAAGTTAAATGATTTTACAAACGAATTTTGTTATATTATTAGAAGAATTAAATGTTTAAAATAAAATTGTTATACATACACAAATAATAAGAAAAAAGAATTTTTAAGTGGTTTAGTGAATTTTTTGCCAAAAAATGAATTCTCCACAATCCTCCTCTTTTCTTCATAAATAATATTCTTTCTAAAACAAATTTAGTGACAATAAATGTACCAGTTTTACCCGAATAAAAAAAATAAATTAAGAACACAGAAAGCACTTTTATTAAAAAATATATGTTGTTTCATAAATAACATACATATCTAGAATAAATAATTAAATTAATTTTAAATCAATTTCCTTTAAAACGGATCTAAAATAAATTATAATAATATTCTTTATTGCACATCCTCAGTAAGTTATAAAGTACACACTAACAGCAAAAGAAATAAAAAAATAAAACAAAATTGTACACCCCCAATGTTATAGTTACAACAAATAAAGGCGGAAGAGGTGTACAACTGATAAAATAATATGAATACAAATACCATACAACATATAAAGCATATACACAATATAAATAAATATTATATATATAATTTAGACATAATACAGTTATACTAGTAAACTATTTGAATATATTATGGAATATTCTTTACTTCTCCTGGATTATTTTAATATAGCTGATGTTTTCAAATATATAAAGATATGTCTGTTAATATTTCAATTGTCTGTCTGTCATTTTAAGTTTACTACAATTTTTAATGAATAAACAATGAAATCCTTTATATTCTTTGTTTATTCTGTTACTAATGAGTTACACTGCCAACATGAGGCATCCTTTCAATTTTATTTTATGCTGCAAAGTTAGAAATATAGGTGTCGGCTTTTTGCCTATAAAGATGTGTGAAATACTAAATTCAAGAAAGCAATAATTGTTCGTATAAAGTAATGTCACGACAGGTCAGTCTGCAATACGTTAAAGACGCATTCCCAAAAGTTATAAGTTTGAATCCTACGGGTGTGTAAAGATTATGCATTATATATAACTTCTCTATTATTAGATCATTTCTTAAATATTTCAACTACTCAACTACCGAATTTATATTCGATTAAATATGTTCTAATTAAGTTAATAAAAATTTACGTTCCTTTACAAAGATCGTACGCGAGGAATGTTTTTTAAAATAGAAATAGCTTATGTTACACCATTTAATATTATCCTAGTAAAAGCCATGTTAAAATCGATTCAGCCATTTCAGAGAGACTTGGAGCAAAAAGGCAGAAAGATAAAAAGAAAAATTAAAAAAAAAATAAAATTATCTACATAGCTTAACTACTTTACCACACATTTAATAAAAATCTGTTAAATTGCAATAACAAACAGATACTTTGATTTTATTTATAAACAAAACAGTGAAGTAAACGTTTATAAAAAAAAATGTTATATGAATTAATTGCAATAATAGAGCCGAGAAATCGATTAAAAGACAGTTGGAAGTTCTATTTGGACGGCTGTTAAATTTGATTGTCGAAGAAATGTTATTCGATCTTTACGACTCCATTCGGTTTCATCCATGAAAAGGGAATTGTCTTTTAATAAGAAAATACGGGTAATCTTTATGTTGATTCTTTTCCGTTCTTATATGTTCAGAGTTTGAGCTTATTTCATGAAAACGAATCCGTTTCTAGTATATTTATACTAAGGTTGGAATGTATATCAAATTATGAATTTATATTGGAAATTCATCTTGACCATTATATCCACATACGTTATTAGTTTCTATAGTATGTAATTTCTATATAAGATTATTAATTTATTTAACAGCTTTTCTTCATTTTAATTAGTAAGTACTATAATTTTACCAAATACAATTTTTAATACAGATAACTTAGAGAATGTGAATTTAAAGAACCCTTACTAAATAGATAATAAAACTGTAGATTCCCCTTGAAAGTCAAAGTTTTTTATTGTGCATAGCATTGCACTTATAAAAACCAAAAATCGGGCTCTACTTGTGCGGTCTTATAAGTTCATAAAGTTATTACCTAAATTAATATACCTAAGTTCATGAAGAAGAACGGTTGAGAAACATTATAGAGAAATAGCGCACGTTGCTAAAAAATAGCGATCCCACTCATTAATCTATCTATCTATCTAATCTGGTGAACGAATGAACAACTAATTCAAACAAAATTCACAGACCAGATTTTGTTTCAGTTTCAATTCAACAAATGTATGCAATTTCTATTCAGCGTTCGTTTACACACCAATGTGTCGCAGTGGAATAACTTTTCGTTTAATTTCGTCGGATATATGAAAAATTTATAGCCGCAGTCGTAGAGTTTACGCTTCCAAATAATTAATACCAGACTTCAATTGATTCAGCTTCTTGACAATAATCAAACATACAAACTGACATACATTTGTTATATGCAGCTTTTTCAGGTCGCTGATTATCTCACATATAAATATCTCGATGTTTTATATTTTTTTACTTAGAAATACATTGAATTATTTAAAAAATGAACCTTGAAACATTTATTCAAATTATCCTTCAAAGTGATCAAAACTTACGAAAATTACTTTTCCAAATAATAATTACTACGTACACAATATCAGTGAATAACGTTTCCGAATTGATTCTCTATTATCGATACATAAATAAGGATAACGACTTACAATACATGTAGAAATGGTCAATTTTGTCATATACATAATATTTTACTGTTAACAATAATATATTTCAGATTGTTTAAATAGTTACTGATGCTCAAACTTTGTTAATCTTTGTAGTATAATGCTTGAATTTTCATGTCAGATATGTATAAAATAAAACTTCAACGTAATTGCTGAGGACGTTGTGATATGAACCTTAGCTCAAACTCTAAAGGTATTTCAATCTTATCTTACAAGCTATACTTTTGTGTCACTTTTGTGTCACTTTATAAATATAATACAAATTCATTTTACACGGATTTAAGACCCTCAAGATGATATTTTAAAATGATGTAAATAAATAAGACCACAAACTATTAACAACTTGGATAAAACTTTGTGAGTTTTTTTGTCTTATTATTATTTTTTTGTCGTATTTCACTATTTAGACTCCCGAGTAAAATGATATAGATACATATATGATATTAAGTTGTAAAGAGTGATATCGCATTCTTTTATATAAATTCCTGAAGTTTTGAACAAACAATTTAAAGCTTTTTGTTATCCCTATACATTGTTAATTTGAACGACATAATGACAATACATTTTATAAAGGATTTTAAAAATTATTACAACCAATGCAAATTACACTAATCTAGCTTTATTATTGCCTGATAAATTCGATGCAAATGTTACTCTAGTGTTATTTATGTATACACATAAACTAGAGTAACACAACACGGCAGACGACAGAAACTAGACTAGGGACAGTATATGCTCTAACATAATAGAATAGAATTAGGTAAATGCTAACAATACTGACAGGTTAATCTCAAAGTAAATTTATTTTCAACAGGCTACATTTAATTCCCAAGAAATCAGAATTTTATTTTTATGAAAACAAAAGGTAGGTAGGTAGGGCTATGAAAAAGTACTGGCAGGCGACTCCATGGATACACTTTTTAGTTCGTTTTTTTATAGCACTTATTTTATTATTTTTTTTTGTACTTAGTATTGAATGTCCATTAATAATATTTTACTAACCACAAATTGAGACAACAATATCAGAATTAAATAAATTGTTATAAATATAAATTATCCACAAAATCACTCGACAAATAGATTTAATTTATTTTTGTTGACTTATTATCAGATGTATCCCCATATATTATTATTTCCACTAGCAGATATTTGCTTGTATGAGGCATTTTTATAATGCTTAAAGAATATAACAGTTTATCCAATATGTAAGGATCACCAACATTTCATATTCTCTAACGACACTCGTAGTAATTGTACTACGAGTGTCCTTGGATTAGTGATAGGCAGTGAGCTTATATCCTAGTTAAAACCTAGTATCTTAACAACTTCTTATTTACGTGAATATTTTCCGCTAGACCAGGCCTTAGTAATGTTAAATGTCCTTGGCTGTTGACGAAGACTCCTATGATTACATTCCTAGACTGAATTCTTTCTAACTATGCAAAGAAGCCTCTAGTATTGGTACTTCAAAGTTGTTATTGTGTTTGCTTCACATGCCACAAATTATTTTTCTTTCAGAGCTATTTTAGTTTGTTATTTTTTTTTCTGTATAAAACCGGTTATTTATGTTGATATCAGGCACTTGTCGGCTTTTAACACCAAATAGGGTGATAAAGAAAATAAAAATTAATTCAACATGCCTCTCATTTACATTACTTGAAATTTGTCAACTTTGATGATTACAGCAAAAGATGTACCATGTAAGAATTAAGTTATGCTTACAAAAAAATAATACTTAACAACATTTTCCTTATTAAGATGGTAAGTCAAATAAATGGTAAATAAAAATGGAAAAATGGAAAATAACATTATGTACGTCATTTATATAAGTAACTTTATTATGTTTATTTATAGATTCAAGTTGGTGAATTAATATAGTATATAACCGCTATAAATTATCAAACTAACCAAACTGGATGCTTCGTGTGGTTTTATATCAAACCACATGTATTGTCAGGATATGAATCAACTTGCTTTTTTTGTATAGTACTCATTTAAATGTATATAGTACGTGCAGTTTATATGCAAGAATTAGAATAAATGTATATATGAAATGATAAAATATTCTAGTATTAAGTAAAAAGACTAGTAAAAGACTAAAAATATACAGAATATTTTTACTGCAATTACGACTTATTACTAAAATAAATAATTTATTTAAAAAAAAAATTTGATACCGTCTTTAATAATCATGATATAGTGTGTAGGCTGATATTATTAAAGCCGGCGGATGCAATAATTATGTTAGCCAACCTCAGCCTTATATAAGGGGTAATGCAATTCCTCCTTTTGTACTAAATTGGCAATAAAATAGCTGAACATATTAAAGATACAAAAATGGTGTGGGGTATGGGGGGCATGAAATAATTGTTATGGCTGCGGTCAAAGATTTCAATCTCTAATCGTCTCTTATTTTTTTCTCTTCGCAAGTTTTTCTGTTCATCGAGGATGGTGGTATATCCATAACTAACTTTATACTGCTAATGCTCAATAATATTAATGCATCGATTAATTTATTTAAGAACTAGGTATGTGTGAGTGGTATTAAGACTTACAGTACGGTAAATCGGTAAACCATATTAATATATAAAGATAGGAAAAACATTAATTTGTTTACACAAGTACTATGTCATGTTTTCTGAGCAGAGCTGTGCTTATTAGATAATTTTAACTAGTTGTTTAAAATATTTCACTTAGAAGACTTTCGACTTAAGAGTCTGATTTTCAAATATTCTATTTTGGCCATTGTTTAGATGCAATAGCCAAAAACTATTAAGTTTGGAAAACTGTTCTACACTTAATAGTTATTCGCTATACGATAAGAATCAATGAGCGGGACCGTAGCGTTTGGCGCTCCGTCCTCTCTGGTTACCCCACAAGGGATATGGCGTGAAGCTAAAATAAAAATAAAATAAAATGAAATATATATGACACATTGTGACCTCAAAGTTCACTACCATGTAGGATATTATAATAGTTATAATTCTTACTTTGACCAGCTCTAAAGGGACAGTTACACGTTATATCGATTCTTCATGAATTAAATATCAAAGCGGCTGAGTTACGTGACAGCTTAACAGATAATACAAATTATGTTTTCTATTCAGTACAATTGTATCTCATAAATCCGACGAGGGATATAACATTAAATGTTTAAATTGATTTTTAAATTAAGATGTAATGAAATATTGATTCATAGCTAAAGATATTTTATAAATTATCAAAGTATAGAAGATCAGAAGATCCTTTACCTACATCGGGGTAAGTAGGTTCCACAAAGGCAAGAAGTGGATGCGTTGCATTACGTATTTGTGTTGCAGATTTAAAAGACGGCGGTTATCTTTTACTATTCAGTGCTATCATCCGCCTACGGTAAAAACAAATAAAAAAAATCGTTGTAATGATTCGTGACAAAAGAAATTTTTTCTTATATAAAATTTTAGAACTTCATGATATAGTTAAAACTAGAGCTAATACAAATCATTTATTATTAAATTTGCAAATATATATTCGACCAAAACTTAACCTATTTATTGGGTTAGTAAACATTAATTTTGAATAAGGTGAAATTTATAGTTTCCAAATATAAGCCATCACCGCACATCTGTTCAATTTCCAACAGATATTAATACGAATTTTGTGATTTAGAAGTAATTTATATGCGACGTTGGTTCTCGTAACTTATGAGGTACTTTTTTTTTTTTTTTTATGTTAGTGGAGGGCAAACGAGCTTGCGGGTCACCGTTAGTATGTGATCACCGCCGCCCATGAACTCTTGCAACATCCGAGGATTCACAAGAGCGTTGCCGGCCTTGGAGAAAGGAATATATGCCTTTTTTGAAGGTACCCATGTCGTATTGATCTGGAAATACCGCCGAAGGAAGTTCGTTCCAAGTTTGAGTGGTACGTGGGAAAAAAGTCCTTGAAAACCGCACAGTTGAATCGCCACGCGTCCAGGTGGTATGGATGATAAAGGAGGCGATGGCGAGCTGTGCGGTAGTGAAATTCGGCGGTAGGCATCAGATCGAATAGTTCTTCGGAACACTCCCCGTTGTAAATGCGGTAGAAGACGCACAAAGAAGCCACGTCTCTACGCAATGCCAGAGAGTCCGGCCGTTCGCAGAACACTGGGTCCCCGACAATCCGAATGGCTCTCCGTTGTACGCGGTCAAATGGTAGAAGCTGATATTGGGGTGATCCGGACCAGCGATGAGAACAGTACTCCATGTGTGGCCGGACCTGCGCCTTATAGAGCGCAAGTCTTTGGCCAGGTTTGAAGTACGGCCTCGCTCTATTGATCACTCCCAATTTCATCGAGGCCAACTTGGTCTTGCTCTCCAGATGACCACGAAACTGACAACCGCTCGAAATGTCGAGACCCAGTATTTTGATACTTGGCGAGGCAATAAGAGGAGTGCTCTCGAAGAGCGGTGATACGACAAATGGGGTTTTCTTAGTGGTAAACGCGCAAACCTGTGTCTTTAGGGGATTGAACTGAACGTGGTTCAGTTCACCCCACTCAGAGACCATCCCCAGGGAGGTCTCTATTGAAGACACAAGTTTCTTTCGGCACTCGTCGACGTTTTCCCGAGAGAGACCTGCACGACCGGAATATACCGCATCGCCAGTGCTGTCATCCGCATAACAATGTATGTTGGAAATATCCAACATATCATTGATGTGCAGGAGGAACAGAGTTGGGGATAGCACGCAGCCTTGGGGTACACCAGCTTTCACGGGCTTGGGGTCCGAGCAAAAACCGTCGAGAACGACCTGTATGCTCCGCCTAGTGAGGAAGCTGATTATCCACTTGCATAAACTCTCGGGAAGCCCATAGGAAGGTAGCTTCGAAAGAAGCCCCTTGTGCCATACACGATCAAAGGCTTTTGCCATATCCAGACTAACTGCCAGACCCTCTCCCTTGCTTTCAATAACCGCTGCCCAACGGTGCGTAAGGTATAACAGAAGATCACCAGCTGATCGACCATGGCGAAAGCCATACTGCCGGTCATTGATCAACTGGTGATCCTCGAGGTACGTTAGGAGCTGTCGGTTGATAATAATCTCCATTATTTTGGAGAGAAGGGAGGTAATGGCGATAGGTCTGTAGTTAGCTGGGTCCGAGCTATCACCTTTTTTAGGGATCGGATGGACAAGGGCACGCTTCCATGAGACCGGGACTACGCCTTTAAGGTAGGAGTACCGAAATAGACGCGTTAGCGCTGGAGTCAACTCAGGGGCACACGTTCGTAGCACTAATGGAGAAATGCCATCCGGCCCACTCGACTTATGAACGTCCAAGGAAAAAAGAGACTGCCTGATAGTTTTTTGCCGAAAAACTATTTCCGGCATTGAACTCTGACACCGCGGGATGATAGGCGGTAACTTCCCTTGGTCGTCCAAAGTCAAGTTGGAGGCGAAAAGAGTGCCCAAGAAATCGGCTTTCTCTTTTGCCGTGTGGGCCAGAGAGTCATTCCCCATGTGCAACGGCGGTAGGGACGGCTGGCTAAAGTTACCCAGAGTGGCCTTGGAAAGCGCCCAGAATTTGCGCGTGCCAGGCGGGTACTTTGCCAGCTGATCCCCAATTTTGACGACATGCTTGAACTTTGTTCTAGCGATTTGCCGTTTGAAGAATCTGGAGGCACGGTTGTATTTCCTCTTCAGAACTCTAGAGTTCGGATCCTTAGTGACTAACGCATTAGCCCAAGCTTGATAAGCCTGCCGTTTGCCAGCTGCTGCAGCCCTGACAGACGCATCAAACCAAGGCCGCGATCTGCCGCCAAGTGGTACCACAGAGCTTGGTACAAATAGTTCCATGCCCTGAAGTATCACATCAGCTACAGCCGCAGAGCAGTCACTAGGATCATTGGAAGGGAAACAAATCGGCCCCCATGGGTAGGATGCAAAAAAGGACCGCATTCCATCCCAATCCGCTGACTTGTAGTGCCAAACGCGTCGAGTCGCAGGTCTTGTGCGAGCAGGACGTTGAATGGGCACTATACTCCGTACCAGACAGTGATCAGAGGAACCTAAGGGAGCCTCGACAGTGATCTGGTACTTTTCTGGATGTGTAGTCAGCAGAAGATCCAACAAAGAGGGTGTGTGGCTGTCCACGTCCGGTAGACAAGTGTGCGTCTTTACCAGCTGGGACAGACCATTTGCCAGAGCAAAGTCAAACACAGATCTCCCCACGTAGTCGGTGGCACGTGACCCTAGCCAATCGGCATGGTGCGCATTGAAGTCCCCGAGGACTACGACTTCGGCGGAGGGAGTCTGTCAAAGCAGATCGTCAATCTTCGCCTGAACATGGCCCAAGAGTTGATCCGTTTCTGCATTACCACTATGGGACCTGTAGAGGCACGTGTAGACTCTGACACGGTCGTCCATGTCCACGCGCAGCCAGAGTACAGACAGGTCCCGACCTTCAAAAACCTGAAGGCGACGGTAGCAGATATCCTCCCTTACGAACACAGATACCCCGGCGTGTGGTATAAAATGATGTTCTAGTTTATACCCGGGGTATGATAGGTACGCTGTGTCGCTAGGTTGAGATATCTGCGTCTCCGTCAAAAACAACAAGGCCGGCTGCGCCGTCTCAAGGTGGTAGTGGACGGCGTTTAGGTTCGAGTGAAACCCCCGGATGTTGCAAAAGTCCACATCTAGAGTGGAGCGGGGTGCCGCTGTTTGCCGTCGTTTGCCCTCAAAAAACACAACAGGCGATACTTTGCCCGCCCCAGATACGACGGGCAGCCCGAGCAAAATCCGAGGATCATTCCCCCGATTTTGTTCGGGGAGGGGGTCCCCGGCTTCATCAAAGCCGGTACCCTCCTGGGGTATACTTTTTGGAGGCATCGCTATCATGTTTGGCAGGGGGGGGGGGGTTGGGCTTCCGGATTCTCTCACTCACCGACGGAACATAACCAAATGAATTTGGTTACTACACGTCGGTCTTCTGTGAGAGGGTGGTCCTTCCCCGGCCAGCTACCGGGCCAATACGAGCCCAATACGAGCTGCAGTCAGAAAACTACAGCTAGGCTCTACCACCTAGAGAATTTTATTAGGGTTATCGGAGTTTAAATTATTGCATACAATGCTGTTTAACAAAGACTAATATCCACATTAAATATATTTTTCATAACATTATAGATTCTATATTGTTATTTAGAAACAACAACTAACCTTGTTTCAATTATTATAAATAACTGTACAGTTATGTTTTTATATGGTTAATAGCAAAGGAGGAGATGGTTCATCACATGGTAAATGAAAACCACTGTCAATGAAATTTCTAACCCAAAAACGTAGAGGATCCGTTACTTTGCCTTGAAGAACCGGAGATGGGGGTAAAAAATAAGTTATAATACTTACTTCACGCCTGCAACCTTCCGATTTTGTACTCCAAAATATTTATAAAACCTCTTTGGCTATCAATCAATCTTAATTTACAAATCAATATATTTAATATGTACCTAGCAAGAGTTGTGAGATAGAAATGTATTGAACAGAACATCATTTATAATATTTGTTAAGCTGTCACGTTACTCCACCGCTTTGATGTTCAATTCATAAAGAATTGATACTACGTGTGACTGTCCCTTTAGAGCTGATCAAAGTAAGAATTACAACTATTATATTAGTCTATATCGTATTGAGGTCACAATAAATATATCTTTCCTTTTCCTTATATATATGGTGTATTTTCTGCTTATTTTTTTATATATAATATAATTGTCCCAATAGATTGTTCAAATCCACCCAAAAAAAGTTAAGTTGAGAAATGCAATATTTGAAACAAATTTGTTTTATGACATAAGCTATTGCCAAAAATTAATATTTGAAAATACCACTCCAACTAAATAGTGTTTTCTGGTCAGATATAAAACCACTATTAGATATCGTTGAAGCAAAAGTATTTAGAAGAAATATTGCAGAGTATTTATTACATACTGTATTTTATTTTATTATGGGGCAGTGCTGTCGAAATTAATTCTATATTTATTTTACAAAAAAGAGCTGTGCGGGCAATTTATAACTTAAAAGCTAGAGATTCTCTGAGAGATGTTTCTAAAGAAATAGGTATTCTTACAGTCGCTTCCCAATACATATTTAATAACATTTTATATATACGTCAAAATTTAAATATTTATATAAAAAACAGTGACAGACACGCGATAAATACGAGAAATAAAAACAAACTCGTAACGCCAAAGTTTCGGCTTCAAAAAGTTAATAAATCCTTCATGGGTTTGAGTATACGCATATATAATAAAGTTCCACAAGATATCTTAGACCTTCCATTTCTTAGTTTTAAATCTAAAATCAAAAGTTTATTGTTAAATAAAGCTTATTGTAACGTTCAAGAGTTTTTAGTGGATCGAAATATGTGGAACTCAAGTTGTTGAATCATTTGCAGGATTTATATTATATTATAATATACATCACCTATTGTTATATTTCTTTTGAAAAGAGCAACTGTTGAGTTTCTGGCCGGCTCTTCTCAACAGAGCAGCATTCCGAGCCGGTGGTAGCTTGCTTACGGACGGACTACACTGACCTTTTTTTGTATTGTAATAATTGACGATTCAAAAGTGCGTGTAAATGCCTACTTGAATAAAGATATTTTGAATTTTGAATTTTTTTGAATTTTGAATAAACAGGCGTATTAAAAATTCTACTTTCACATATTAATGTGTAACGCACAGACATAAGGTTATAATATAATTTTCTTTTTATATTTATTCTTAGATGGTAAAGTAAAGTAAATTAAAGTGTAATCAGTAAGTGGTGAAAAGTAGTAAAAATCGGACTCAATTTGAATAATGTATCAATTTATTATTAACCTATTTAGTGATAAAATATCGACAATTATGAGATCAATATAAGTAACCCAAATATATAGACACTTATAGCATAGGAACTAAATATAATAACAACCATGACGAACTCGAATTAGGCTCTTTACATTGTTAGAGGGAATTTAGTCTAGGAATGTAATAATAGGAGTCTTTATCATTTGCCAAGGAAATTTAACATTATTAACTCTAGCGATAAAAAGTCACGTGCTGAATGAGAAATTATTAAAATACTAGGTCATTTTGAAAAAGTTCTTAGTGGATATAATTTCACTGCAAATAACAATGCCAAACATACTTGTAGTAAGGATTAATAGAACCTGGGCATCATTAGGTATAAAGAAAAAGGATTTAAAGATACAGTTTAACTTAAAAAATTTATACCTTACTGTGGAGATGGGTCATTAAATTAGCACATATTATGCTAAATTATTGCGGTTGCGTTCATCGAGATATTAACAGACATAATGGGCAATTTTTCAAAGAAAATAAGCCTCTTTTAACGGCCACGTAACTCAATATCAAAAATAAATTTATGTGAAATATTTATTTAAATAGAAGCAATCTCAATTATATTATTGCATTATTCCATTTTCATAGCATATCTGCATTGAAATGTAGGCCATATTTTGTTTGTTACAAAAAAATATATATTTTGTTATTATTATTTTTATTTGGTTTATTAATATTTATTAAAACATTTTATCACAATATCCCATCTAATATCCGATAATTAGACCAGAAGAAGATAATTATAAAATACCATCTCGAGCTTCAGGTCAAATATCCGTATGAATAATTATTTAAAGATGAATTCCTATTACTTTTATAATAAATGATCACAAAAGTATAGCGTCCAAGTCGAGATTGAAGTACTTGTACGTATTTTAGATTGAGAGTCAAGGTTCCAAACAACGTCAGACTTTCATTTATACATGAAAAAATCAGGCATTTTACTGAGATAAATTTACGATTTTTGGGCATCAATAACTATTAAAATAATAACAATTTATCCGATGAATTCTGAAATATATTATAGTTACTGTAAAATTTTATGTATTTGTCCAAACAAACTATTTCCACGTGTATGGAAGTCGTTATCGTAGTCGTTATGTGTCAACGATAGAGAATCAATTCGGATAATTTGTTCGCTACCATCGTATACATAGTAATGATCATGTTTGCGGCGTTGGGGACCGCCAACCAATACACCATGCTCCGAACGGCGGGAGGTGGAGGACGGAGCTACAAATAGCTACGTGGAATGCAAGAGAGATCTGAAAGGCTGTTCTGGGTGGCCCAAGGAGGTTTTAGACCTGGAAGATTGTGTATAGATCAGATCTTTTCCCTCTGCATGATCAAAGAAAAGTTTTTGGCCCTAAACCAAAAGGATTTCTGTGCTTTTGTGGATTTGGAAAAGTCGTTTGACAGGGTTGTGAGAAAGAAATTGTGGGAAATACTGCCCCGATACAATATGAGCGGACCATTGCTACAGGCTGTAACGTTTCTTTACAGATATCACTCAGCCTGTGTGTGAATAGGAGCGGACATGTCGCCCTGGTTTGACATCCAATCGGGTGTTAAGCAAGGTTGTGCTATGTCAGCTTGGTTGTTCATTTTATATTTGGATAGTTGTCTCGAAGGCGTGAAAGACAGTAGTGACATGGGAGTGAAAGTAGGTGACCTTAAGGTCAATTGATTGCTATATGCAGATTATGTAGTGCTCATTGCATCATCAAAATGCGATTTGCAGGCATTGGTCTCACCACTTTGAAAGATGGATGTGAAAATAATGGTCTAAACCTGAATGCAGATAAGACGAAGATATTTGAAAGAAATGAAGAAAGAACAGAATGTAAGATCAACGTGAATGGTAAGATAATAGAACAAGTGAATGCAGTGGTATATTTGGGGAGTATGTTTAGCAGAGACGGAAGATACGAAATGGATGTGGAAAGGCGTATTGCTGCCGGTAACAGAGTTAACGTGCTTTGGCTGCATTAAAAGTTTTTAAAATACTTGATTAAGTTTATTAGTAAATGCATTTTTACATGTATAATTAAAACAAATCAAAATCTATATTTAAGACATTTTTTTGTAAAAAAATAACTTTGAGGTTATTTTTCATAAGTGCTATCTATATATTATCATTTTAATTTTCATAAATACGTGGCAAGTGATAACATTTCCAAAATCACCAATTTTCAACTAATTTGGTATATGAGAGTTTTCGAGGCCACTGATCACGAATTCTGAGTTGGATTCATACAATTCATGAAGATGGATCGATAATGGCAGACTTAACTAAAAAATATCCGCTGTATTGGGTCATATTTTTTCTAATGAAAAACCAAGATTCTATTTTCTATGATTGTGTATTGCTAGTCATATGGGATACGCCATCTTGAATAGTATTAATAAATCCAACTCAGTTTTAGACGCATTGGATTTTAATCGATTCATAAAAGTTTTACCATATTGGTTTTGAAAGTTGACTTTTGCTGATGGTTTTATTATGAATTTAGTACAAAAAAAAGAAAGTAACGAGGATTTCGTAGCCATATTTTATCAGTTATGATGTTTTGATAAAAATACTACTCGAATTTTGAAGTAGACTGAAAGACTTTCTATTGATTATCTATAAGCAGATACAAAACCAAACAAATATTGGTTGATTTGGCTGAAAAAAAATGTGTGTACGTACACGTACACGTATATATGAATTCAGTATTAAAATATATATTAAAATTTAAATGATGCCCCACATTGTATAATCATATCAGATGTAGTGAACGTAACATGATTGACGTGATTATACCACATCAAATATATACATACCTTTATATATTTGTAAGTAGATATTTAAGGAAAAAATTCGGTTAGAAGTAAATAATAATCCATTAGTTAATTTGGTTCAAGTCAAATAATTAACTATTTTTTAAGATCGTTTTAAGATAATACAACATTAAATTAAATTTTATTATTTATTCTACATATGTATTTTGTTTAATAAGAACACATTAAATTCAATAAATGTCAGTTTCGTGGTAAATTTTTTTTTATATCTCAACACATTAAAGTTCTTTAAAATAAATGCTATTGAGGTCAAAGGCAACGCTATATTTTTGTGTTTGGATAAAATGGAAACATTTCCAGTTGTTATTCTTGCTTAATGTATTATCACTAGATTTGTCTTAGAAAGAATTTTATTTAAGAAGAAAAAGCGCATTGAAATTTCTGCCAAATTGTATTAGCTTAATTTCCGGATTCAAGCGGAATAAAGTTATTTTTTTGGCAAAAATTTACCAAAACCACTTAAAGATTCCTTTTTCTTATTATTCATAAGCCTTCGTCATTGCAAAATACACTATTCGTCAAAACATTTTATAAATATATGTTATAATTATTCTTACTGCACTCGTAAAATCATTGCACTTAGCATATTTTGTCATGTATGATCACTAATACTGAACCAATAGGTTTAGTTTGAGTCAAATATCCAAATTGGTAATTTAATAAGGATTATTAATAATATAATGTAATATACCTTAAATTTAATATTGTTATTGTAATAACTCGAGCTTTAATGTAGGCCAAAGAAAATTTTATATAAGAAATAGTTTGCTTCAGTCAACAATCAACACTACATCGTTAAACTGTTCGTTTAACTGAATCGTTTGTTTTATTAAACCTTTCTATGCAGTGTACTATTTTATTAACTTAGTGATATCAAATATGAGAAATAAAATATGTTATCTGCAACCTGCTAGTTTCTTTATAAAATCTTCCATTCGACTTTATAAAATATTTGGCAGTGACCATTTTCATATATATATGCAATAACTTCTCCATGAATAATTACAACAATAAACTTGTAACCTTCATTATATTTGATATCTTAGTGTTGTGCTATAAAAATTAAAAATAGTTTATTAATATTTAATATAATTTATAGTATTATAATATCTAAAGTATGAATATATTTAAATACTAGCTTTTGCCCGCGACTTCGTCCGCGTTTCCGTCGTTTTTCGAAAAAAAATTAGCAGATGTCCTCCCTCATAGTTTTGACGTAACAGGCAGATTCACTTTCGTATTTTAGAAGGGCAATAGTAATATAATATGCCAATCCACAAAACTGTTGAAAAATATAAGTAACCGCAGAATATTATAATATACCCACGCTATACCCACGACTCGATCAGCGTGTAACTCCTTGTTTTTTTATTAAGATAATATATTGCTAATATTTTTAGATCAAATTAAAATGTTTCAGCGCAAAGCTTCTGGGTAGACTATGTTAAGAGTCGACCCGTCCGGCACGTGAACGTAAAGATTCCTAGAATTGCTAACCCGGGAAAGAGCGACGTATAATTGACCATGCGAGAAACAGCTAACACCGAGATCTACTCCAGCAACACGAAAAGTCTGCCCTTGAGCTTTATTGATAGTCATGGCATAGCACACCGATACTGGGAATTGCGTTCTTTTAAATTGGAATGGAAAATTATTTGGTATTATGGGAATTCTGGGAATAAAGACAGTTTCTCCTGCACCGCAACCTGTTAAAATTTGAGCCTCGATTACATTTTGTTGCAACTGGGTTACTTTTAGCCGAGTTCCATTGCAAAGTTGAGGTGGTCTTAAATTTCGGAGCAGAATTATCGGTATGCCAATTTTTAAACAAATTATATGAGAAGGTAGTCCAGGCATACTTAAAGAATTTAAAAATTCTATCGGGTAATTAGTGGCTTCTTGTTCATCAACCATTCTATTTATTGAACTATAAACTTTGCTTTGTAAGCCATAATTCCCTCTCAGTGAAGGTTTCGGACTCGCGAGATAAAATATGACGTTCGCGGTCAGCTGTAAGCCGTAATTCCCTCTCAGTGAAGGTTTCAGACTCGCGAGATAATGTATGCCGTTCGCGGTCAGCTGTGAGTCGCAATTCTCGTTGTAAAGCAGTTTCAGCTTCTCGGGATAACGCATGTTGTTCCCGGTCAATGGAACGCCTTAGCTCTCGTTGAGAAGAGCTTTGAGAAGCCCGTGTTGTAGCTCGTCTCGCTCTTTCAGCTGCTAATCGCATCTCTCTTTCTGGAGAGCTTTCATTAGCTCGAGATGTTGAGGCACTAACTCTCATAGAGTTTAACCGATGTGCTCTTTCCTCTTCCGATTCTTGAGAACGCGTCATTCTCATTCTCCTAGCTTGACTCGAAGTTCGAGATAAAGATGGTCGTTTTTTAGGTGGCATCGTTTATTTTATTTTTAATCGACGGTAACTTAAATTCTATTTAGTTACCCAACAAAAAACTTACGTCAGAGGTCCTAACTATAGCTAAGTATATAATAAATAGAATATAAATCTAAGTGCCTATTAAAACTAAAATAATATTCTAATCGAATTATAAATATGTACGTAGGTACCTACAAATTACAAAAGAATAAAAAATGAAAATAAAGCTATACTTAATGCGTGTGCAATACTATCTACACTTACCTACTTCACTTAAAAATGAATAATAAGAAATACCTACAACTACTGTAATTAATCAAAGTACCTATGCTAATACAAAAAAAAACCTTAGATGTTCTAAGTACAGCTGCTATATAATAAAAAAATATAAATCTAAGTGCCTATTTAAACTTAAATACCTAAAATTCTAATAGAATTAAACTAAGAAATATGTACCTACCTACCTACAACTTAGGTACCAAAAAAAAAGAAATGAAAATAAAGCTAAAACACGTGTGCAGTATAGGTAGATAGTAGGCAATATCTACCTATACCTACTTCACTTAAAAATAAATAAAAAATACCTATGAATACTATAATTAATAAAAGTACCTACCTACGCTTTTATCTACTCAATACAAAAAAAACTAAACATAAAATGCCCAAAACTAACCTATCAGTAACTAAAAATCTAACAATAATCTAATCTATCTATCTATTATCTAATCTAAAAATCGAATCTAAATCTACTTAAAAAGAAATAAAATAGGAGCTATTAATAGTTAAGAATTTAAACAAAACTAAAACTAATTTAAAAAATAACAACAAAAGAAATTAAAATAAACTATTTAAAGACAAAAAGTCGCGCTGATAAGCACGGTTTATAAAATAACAATTATTGTCTGTCAATAAAGTTCAACACTCTGAACGCATCAACAGCCAAATATTGAATGACGCTTGCGCTCGCCTCCCGCCCCTTTTATACTCTGCCGCCGCGAGCCCCGTCGAGCGCGGCAACCGTTACGCAAAAATAATCCTTATAGCTTGATTCACTATTCACGCGCGATGTCTTGTTGGCGTATTTCATGTAAGTAAGTATAAGTTTGGTGTTTCTATACCGATTTCAATGATTCTTTTTTTATTGAATTGGTGCTAATGTTTATTTTTTTTTTAATTAGGAATGATGGTGAGCATTATTGGTTTTATAAACGTAAAAGTAAACAAATATAATAAGAAATCTCCGAACTGCTAAGCTATCGAGAGTTATGCGTGTTATTGTGAGTTAACTATAAAAGGTAGATATATGCTGTCTTGGAATATTTTTCGTGTATTTTTATGTAGAATATTTCCGTTATACATAGTTTCTATGTAGCTCTAACCATTAAGGCTGCACACGCGACGGAAGCTTAAAAAATCAAGCAACTTCTCCCATTTTCTCAACATTTCCTTTCAGTGCTCTGCTCCTATTCATTGTAGTGTGATGAAAAGTATACTATTACCTGCCCAGGAGTATAAAGAATAATTGTACTAAGTTTCGTTAAAATCCGTCGAGTAGTTTTTTTTTCTATAAATAACATACAAACAGACAGACAGACAGACAGACAGACAAAAATTTTTTTAACTGCATTTTTGGCATCAGTATCGAACACTAATCACCCCCTGCTACTTATTTTGTAAATATATTTCATGTACAGAATTGACCTCTCTACAGATTTATTATAAGTATAGATATGCTAAAAAGATAAACTACACTTTATCAATCCGTATATATTAGGGTGATTCAAAAATGCATGTGATTTTTTTTTCTTTTTTTTAAGGGGGCACCTTGTCATTTTGTTCTATTGGTTAAAAAACTTCCACCAATTTTTTTTTAGATTTTTAAGACAGGTTTTAGGGGTCGCTACCAGGGATGAAAAGTGTTTGGTTTTATGAACGGGTAAAAAATAAGTAATAACCTATTAAATAACTATAATAAAAATTTAAGGATAACTACTATTATAACTAAGACTAGCTTAACACTTTCACTGCCAGCTCCGTAGCGTGTACGGAGACGCAAGTTTCACCCCGTGTTTCACCCCAGGGCCGTAGCATGTACGGAGCAATTAAAAGTCAATTTTTTATAGTATTTAATTGGCTCAACATTTTTTTACTATTTTTCCGTTTATTTAAATGCCTTTATGCAAACGTTTATATGAAAAATTGAAACAGCACACAGGGCTCAATTTCTGAAAATCTGGTGGCAGCGAAAGTGTTAAGATGTTAATGTAGATTTGTTACAATCAGGGAATTTTCGCCTAAAGTCTTTGACCGCCAACAATAGGTACTGTTTCTGGTCTTCGTCTGTCATATGAAGGCGATTGTACTTTTCAATCAACGATACTCCCCTATCAACTGTATCGTTGATAACTTTTAGATCCTTTACAACAGTCACACATTTTTTAAACTCACAATCGTCCTTCCAAGTCTGCACGTCCTTTTTTAAAAAATCGCAGGAGATGGAGATACTTTTAAAACACGTTAATGTGTAAGAAGATACGAAGTCCTCCAGGTTTTTTGTTGCAATAAGGTTTTAATCCAGGATGGCTCGCTTTGAAGAATCTTCTAACCCTTCTATTTGAAGAGCAGAAACCACTTTTCGCTAAGTTTCCAAAGAAACTTGGTCATCAGAGAAGAAAAGTTGTAAGTCATTCCTTGGCGCAGACCATGCGCAAGGAGCTTGATACCAGTATTTGGCGTAAATTCGTAAAGTAAAAATGCAAATTTCTTTGATTCCTATAATTTCCCTCTTCGTCAGTTTTATTTGTTCCCGAAAAAGATATATTTTAAAAGAATAGATGGCCTTTGCCATCCACCTTGCCCGGTGAAGACCAGCAGGTTATTTGAAAAGATACACCTTTCTCAGGTGTTCCTCCCAAAAATATGATTATCAGGTTAATTAGTTCCTTATAATCGTCTCGTGGTTGAAACTCGTTAAGCTGGCTTTCAGCAAACAATGTCAGTTTCAGGGTCCGTAGTAGCTGCCCTAAAGTCCTCTTTTAGTATTTAAGGCCAACGTTTTTGCAGTCTTTTGAAGATTTGTATATCTGGCCCACTAGAAGCATTTGTTGCTGAAACTACGATGGCTTCAAGCACAATCTCCAAAATGTGATGCCTGCATGGAAGCCATAATAATTTTTTCTCCAGCTTTTGCTCTAGTAAGGTACAAGCTCCATTGAATCGACCTGTGTTTGATGCTGTGGTATCAAAACACATCGATTTTACTTTTTCATTCAAGCCCCAGGACAATAACATTTCATAAACAGCTGAGGCCATCGCCTGCCCTCTTCCATTCGGAAGTTTTGGAACACCCAAAAGCTGTTCCACTCCCTGTCCTGAACTATAATAGGCAAGCGATCCATAACCTCATGTCCCGTTATGTCCTCGAGCATTTTACCATCCCAATGAACGGTAAGCGGAACCTCTGGCTTAAACTCGCTTTTTAGAGATTCTGCGATTTTTTTCGTCGCTGGATTCGCTGACGCCGAATAGAAGAAAAGCTAACGTTATACTTCTCAGCCTCACAGCCAGCGCTCTTAAGAGTCGATGTTAATACCACAGCAGCTTTACGATCGCTTAACTTAGCAACATCAAGACTTACAGCCAAACGGTCATCGATTAATTCTTTCCTCCCTTGTTTTCGCTGTGGCTTCGAGGTAGACGGTCCTGACAATAGAGTAGCCGGCCGACTGTCTAAAGAGGTCGAAGACGACGACATTAAAAAAGGTTGGCTATATTACTACTTACTTAAAAACTAGCTCACACTCTATTGCGAAATTACAACTTTAATCTTTAAACCCTTTCTGTAGCTTAATAACCTGAAGACTGAGGAGGTTAAAAAACGTGGATAGAGGATATGTACCAGGTACCTAACGTACCTTGTTTACACTCAGGTACAAAAATACACAAAGGCACCGCCATTTTGGTTCCCAAGGGGTGCTACCCCATTACCGTATGTAACGCATTTTTCAAAAACTTTAATGGATGGTAGCGACCCCTAAAGTTAAATTAAATAAAAAAAAAAATATGGGTATATATTTTTTTTAAATGAAACCATATAAGAAAGTGCCCCTATAAAAATTTAAAACTAGGATTTTTTGAATCACCCTAGTATATATGTCATGAAAAAAAGGTAATAACATTATTATTAAACTAAAAATATTTCATTTCAATAAGTTTAATATTAAATATTAATTATTTGGAATTCCATGTTTAAGTCGAATATTCAAATTATCTTCGAATACGTGACATGGGCAAAATGTCGTCGTGAAAATCTATAGCCTTCGGTTTGATCGCTTGCATTTGATTACGAATAACACATTTATTCTAAGATTTATCTTAAACAACCTCCGTTGATAGCAGCTTTTGGCTATAAAAATATTTACCTACAGGCTTCAGCAGATCTTATTTTAGCAACAGAATACCAGGTCCCGAGTTTCTATAGCTTTTACAGAGAATAAAAGTAAAGTCTCATCAAACAATAAAACCTCTTGAGACTTTAAATCTCAAGATTTCAATATCACAAGAAAAATTTATCGATTGTAATCTACTTCATAACAGACGTATTAAAAATTTGCTAATGATTCTCGAAAAAAAAACATATTTAATTTAATTTAAATGACCTTGTTTAATTCTCAGCTATATATATATATACTTACTTATATATAGCTTATTTGCTCTTTGATATAGTTATATAGCCATAGCTGAGACTTGTGTAAATAAAGAAGACTGTAATGATTATATTATAAAAATAAATATCCTCCGTTTATTTGAGTTTATCTTGACTATATTATTAAATAAATTTATAGTTCTATTTATTATGAAATTAGAAGTAATTTAGTACACTACTGGTACTGTTAGGTTAGACTACTAAAGGCTGTAAACTACTTGCTTACGAGGTTAGTAGCACTACACAGTTTAGATTTTCGCTCAAAATCCCATTCATAATACCATGAATTAAATGAACTTGAGCTTATGATATTATAAAAAATATTTAAATGCATAACAATAACTATATCAACTTTCTAATACTTGCTTTCATTTTGTTATATTAGAATAATATATTTCAATTCCAATAAAACACCTGACAACATAATATTTTCAATATTAATGTTATGTCAAGCTGTCACACCACGTTCCTTTGATACCTAATGCATACATAATTCATTCATATTCGATAATTACATCCACTAAATTGTTATTATTTCGACAATTAACTGCTATTTAATAACTTTGTATTTTAATTAACATATTTATTAAACTAAGTAACCAATACAGTATTGTATGATTAAGTACAGTATCTTTATTTATTTACTGAAAATTTTGAATTTGTAAGTAATCCTATTTGATATATCTATAAACGGTTCAAAGAGAAAAAGAAAGAGAAAAAAAAACTAACGGGTTTAGAGTCGTCTCTAAGCTAAGTTGAATGTGTAAAAAAATTAGGTTAAACATAAGTGCAAATAACTTTATACGTTTTAATATCCAATGTTCCTAAATCCAAAGATAATTTATGTAAATTACTTGTATTAAAACGGGAGTAAGGTTATTTTACACCACAAAATACAAAATTTCAAATATAAGAAAACATTGTTAGTACAACACATATTCATATTGAATTCTTATTAAGAATTCAATATGAATATTATTATTTTATAACAACCATTAGTAAATCGATTGTAATAGACTTTAAGTTGTTAACTACAAATGAAATATATTTGCTTCGATTTTGGAAAATAAGATACTCTGAATCGTATTTTTTAACACTTAGAGATGTCATTTCGTTATCAAATGCTAAGAAAAAGGGAAAAGCTGATTTCCACAACATTAGGACTGTTATCGGCTTTTGTTAGTTGTTTAAAACACGTTAACGATACGTTTCGGTAACATAAATATACTATTACCCTCATTATCATTTGTATAAGAAGTTGAAAGTGTAACACCAACATTTTTTGTTATACGTTTCATTTAAATTTAAATTGTGTTTTCGGATTTTTAAAGTGTAAATGGCATTTAACATACTTTTAAAATCTCTTAAATTATAATATGTTTCCTGGCAGTTTTCAAATGAATCATATTATATTTTGAAACACAAATAATATTTACTATGGACCTTAAGTAAGTTAAGATGTTCGTTTCAAAAATGAGTAATTTTGATTAGGGACATTTCAAACTCAAAGACTGAAATTACCACTTATGAGCAATACTCCAGATCTTGGCTCATGACTTTGCCACTTTCAAAAAATTTATATGGAAATCAGTTTACATTTCCATAACAGCTCCTCACAGAAAGTTTTGATAAATATGAGGTGCATCCTCTTAGTAACGTTCTTTTATATCACGATACTCGAAGAGAATAATGATCTAATCGCGAGCACCATAAATTCTGTTCTACGTAATAAGATGAAGGTAATAAATACTAACCGTTCTCACTTTGACGTTTGTCACAGGACTTAACAAGGATAAACCTAAACCGATTCTGATTCGCTTCTGTCATTTAAAGGATCATCATATGGTGCGGAAAGCTAAAACCTTTTTCAAAAGATCCGATTAAGATATTTATAATAATATCAAAGTTTTTAACTAAGCTTATACAAAAAGTGTTTACTGTTTCAAGAAAACATTTCGGAATGAAAAAATCCTGGTCTTCTGATAGATTTATCTTAATTATTTTGCCTAACAAAATAATCCAGCAGCCGATATACAAAATCTTTGAGACCCCGTCACACTATTAATGCTACCAAATAATTATTGATTTTCTCTTAATACAAATATTAAAATCTATCTGTATTCAGGTAACTGTGTGTGTTTCTACCATTTTTTATTATTAAATTAAAATAAAGGATTTTTGTAATTTTGAAAAAAATGTTAACTATTGCCAATAATTCCCATTAATTCAATGTTTACGTATATTAACTTTGCAGGTATCCATTTTTTTGATCTACACTGAAGTTGTGACATGTGTCAACTTTGATTGAATACTAAATAGTTGTCAAGTATTTACCACTAGTTGCGTTTGAATACTTTGTTCGGAATTATTTTTATTAAAACATTTTATCTTTTATATGTATATATATTCGTTCATTTTTATTATTATACTTTAAATTTGTGACAATGAATTCAGTTTTAAGGTTTCACACCTTTCAATTATTTTCTATAGCGACCTTGTTGCTGCTGAGCTGGGTTCCTCAAAGATTGTAATTAGTTTTTTTATTTTATAAATTTTATTTTTATTTATTTATTTAATCTGAACTGTGTCATATTTATCTAATTATAATATTAGTGATGATTATTTTTCTTTGTCGTCGTCTGAAGAATTTAACAGTGCTAACAGTTCGATATCTTTAGATGAATAATTCTATTCTTTTCAATCTAAACTAAATTCCATCTTTCTTAAAAAGTGCTGTTACCTTAACAGTTACACATAAATGGGCAAAATATTCCGGCTTTCTACTTCAATTTTCTAAAATCTAATAGCAACGATAATATCAACGATAGTATTCTTGTTTCTGAGTCTTGACCTACACCGTCACTTTATGCAATCCGCCGGGGTTCGGCCTTGTTATTTACAGCCCAACAGTGTATAGTGACTATTTTTAGTTAACTTGAATAAATTCTTGAATTTTTTCTCCTTTTTATAACCATCTCAATACTTGTCTATTAATAAATAACTCGAGGGCTAACAAACTCAAAATAAATATTTTCTGTAAATATGACCGTATTTTCTCTGTCTGAAATTATTTTTTCTCTTTCCAAACGCTAATCCTTTTCTTCTCGATCTTATGTTCGTTTCAAATCTCGAAAAGGTTCTAAAGCATCATCAATTTACAGCACTTTTCTCTTGTCAGGACCTGTTTATTCACCTCTTATAATTTCAGCCTTCCTAAACGTAAATGTTAAATCATTTTACACAGAAACCTGAAAAATATAAATTGTACTGATTTCAAAGCTGAACTGTTGAAGGTAAATTGGCCGTCCATTTACATAGCAAATACTATCGATGGAATGTTGACGAATTTTATAAAAACGAACGTAAAGCGTATCAAAAAATGGGCAAATACATTTGGCTTTTTCGTAAACTCGGGCAAATCTCAAGCTTTAATAGTACTAAACTATTACGAAACAAAATTAATTTAAATTGGCTCCCGATTCAACTGCGCCAGAATATGCATATGCTAATCACACTTTTTAAAATATGAGGTACTTCTGCAGCAACCTATCTACAAGAACTTCTATACCTAGGAGCCGATCTTTGTGTTCGTGTGTGAATCTGAAACCCCTACACATCCCCCAATTCCACACCCCACTTCATGCTGATTTTTTCACTACAAAAGCAGCACGATTATAAAATAAAGCTTTCTCGCACTTTTTAACTGTTCCTCTATAAAATCTTTTAAATATAAAGTAAAACATCATTTTCACTCCCTTTGTATGTAATAATTTTTATGTATGTATATTATTAATATAACACATGTGTTTATTTTATATATAACTCTTATTTAATTTATGTTATTATTAATATATTAGTCTTTTTAAACACTTTGTTGAAATAAAATTCTATTCACAGTTAAAATTCTAAAATAACTCACTAATTGAATTAGTATTTTATTCGTTTTCTTTTATAATCCAGAGTAGAGGGAACAGATTTCTCTAAAGAGAGAAGAAGAAGCTATCCTATTTACAATGTTTTCTATGAATATGGTGTATAAATAAATAATTGTACAGTACGTTTACTTCCGACAAAACATTAAGCAATTATATTCAAGAATGCTTACAGCCCATTTAATGAATGATATGGCGAAGAGATAATCATAAAGAAATGAAGGTCAACAAAAAAAATATTGATTGAATGATTTCATTGTGCGTCAAGCTTTGTGATGTCGACAGATATGCGATATGTAATCATAAACCGAAGATCTTTCTAGTATTCCTTTTATCCGAAATAATGAAAAAGGGATCTTTTTTCCTTTATAATAAAAATAATCCAAATGAAGTGATATATTATATTTGGTGGTATTTTGGTGAGTTATTGTTGACTCTGGCAGGTTAAAACAGACATATTAATGTTGCTAGATTCGATAAAAAATCATACTCAAAGTTACTATCTCGCTTACATATGCTGTTAAGCAAAATATATGTTCTCTGTAGTATTCAATGTCCACACGTCATGTGACATCCGAATAAAAACTGGCAGGTAGATTAAATCTGAACCTGAATCTAACTCGGTATAGATTTGGATTTGTGGGTATTACAGAATAAAAAAATATTAATTAATCAAGACAAATAAATACATTATTTAATTTAATTATAATGAACAACAAAATAACTTGTAAAATAGGCCAGTAACTTAAGTAATACTCAACTTTAAAGTTTGAATTGAAATTCCTTTACAGCCTGCAATTCTTGCATAAATATTTGTAAATATTTTACTTGCAGCTATTTAGTAACTCAATATTTCTTTCATAGTCATTATAATACAAATATTCTAAAAGGTATTCTCAGCTATCCTTATCCTTGCTTCGAATTCATAGTAAATTGCTTTAGTGTTAATTTGTTAAGACCGTTAAAAAGATTTTTTCACGGAATTGAACAGTGAATTCCAAAATAAAGATTTTGTATGATTTACTCTGCTTCTCTTTTTTAATGCTCAGAAATAGAGGTGTTTGTTTGTAATAAACAAATAGAATAAGAATTGTCATGATTATGAGAAGTAATAATAAACTGAGGATCTTAGTACCTTTGTTTAGACTAACTTATCGAGACTTAGTTTTGGTTTTTATCTGGTTTACTGACTTTGTCCTTCGTTCATTCATTTAATTACAAGTTGCATGCACATAATTGTGATCGTTGTATAAAATAATTTTTTAGGTAATTGTTCCAATTGTCACATCACGCATATCGTGACATTTGTTGTGAATATGTGTCTGTTAAAGATAGTTTGATATACATGTACATAACATTTTGAAAGCTAAAGAGTAAAGGTTAGATGACGTTGAAAAGGTTACTCGGGAGTTTAAATAGTAATTTTAAAATGTGTTCTTACTGGGTGTTACTTACAGTTAATCCTATATTAAATAACAACCTCCTTTATGAAAATCTGCAACTCTAAAACCGTAGAGGACTCTTTGCCCATCCTTGAGGACCTAGGAAGAGGTATAAAATACATTAAGACAAAAATATTATACCTATAATACCTTCTTCACGCGTTCAACCCTCTTATCCCTTTGTACTTTGGTATAACACATAAATTACCTTAAGCTATCAATCAATGTATTATTATATCTTAATTTACTAATTAAGATATTAATTAATTAGTATATCCACTGGATTTGTGAGGTACAAATATAAAAAATACATAATACATAATTTTAAATATTTAACTAACTAACTCCGCCCTTTTGATTTTTAATTCATAAGGAATCGATGTCACTTGTGACCGTTCCTTTAACTGGTAAAAAAAAAAATTATAACTATCCTATGATTCTATATCAAAGTAAGTTTTGAGGTTTTAAAATTAATAATATAAAATTACTTAATAACTGTCGGTCAGCGAAAGACTATTAAGATTGACATTTGAAACATTAATTTGTTATATAACATAAACAATCGATAAACAAGAATATTTGGAAAATCCACCCCAATTAAGTCTAGGGTTCTCTGGTCAGATATAAAACTATAATTAGGTGATATAATGTGCATAACTTATTTAAAAAAATAAAACATTTTAATCACTTTGTTTAATATAGTTTTAAAAGTATTTTTCAGTCCCTTTCAGTTGTTTTCCTGTAACATTTAAAAGTCTCTTGCGAAAACATAAATATAAATGATTTTAATGTGACCATTATTATTTAATTGCAATAGTTATTTTTGAGTTATTAATTAATAGTTATTTCGTATGAGCATGTGCTATATAAAGTACAAATAACATTAGAGTTATCCTTCCTCTGAGAAGCTAAAAACAAACATTAAAAAAATCCCAGTACACATCATATATGTGGTATCCGAGTAAAAACTGACAAGTACATAAAATCTAACTCTAAATCTAACTCAATGTAGATTTGATGTGAAGATTTCACTAGAGGTCTCCTAAAAATTGTAAGTGAAATGGAATAGTAGCTATGAATATGAAAAATGTGTATAGCTTTATTTATAACTTTTTAAAAGTATATCCCCTAGTCTTTATATACTTATGCATTCGGGTAAATTAGCTATCAAAACATTTTGAAATGTCTCTTGTGCTAGACCGAAAAATAACCAGATAAGCAACCATTTTTAACTATAAATTACCTGATATGCAATGATTTATTACAATACCTACACCACCCTTATAACACCTTCATATGTTATTGTAGTTTACGGAACCAATAAGTAACTCATATTAATGCAGGAGCAGACTTCCTAAAGGCAGATTGTAAGTTTTTATAAGATTCCTTGAAAGCCCTAATAGCCCTTTATAGTAAAAAGAAACATATCAGGAAAAGTCTGTCACGAGACCTTTATTACTACAAAGAAAGAAGAGCGACAGACAATGTTAAATATATTTAAGAAAATAACTACACATAAGTGGTAAATATGTCGTTTTTTTTCCATCATCACGCAGACTTGAGATAATGCAAGTAAATTGAGAAGTGACCGACGAACTAAATTACTATACAGCCTGCTGTTCAATCAATAAAAATTCATAAACATTTTCCTTGCGGTAATCTAGTAAGTCGATATTTTTTTCGTAAACTACTATTTACATTTTCTAACATAAAAGGTATCCTTGGTGCTCTGAATGTACTGTGAATGTTAAAAATTCCTTTAGTATTCGTTTTTCGTGACCGTTTAAAGGATTTTACTATGAGATTCCAGCACTAAATTACAAAGTAAAGGCTTTTGTACATACATAATTAGTTCTCCTCTTCTTTTTTTAATGGTCATAACTGGTGCTATTTGTTTGTTCATTTTGAACTTCTTATTATTCACTCACATATAAAACATGGGTCATGTCGTGTCATGATCCAGAGAATATACAAATTATCAAAAGAAAGATTTATAATCTAAGGACCCTTGTTTAGATTGATGTAAAGAGAGCTAGTTTTGGTTCACTTACGTTGTCCCTGTTTTTCATTAAATTACAAACTACATACCATAATAATTGTAAAAAATAAATACTTAATTGCTCTAAATGTTTGTATGTTAATTATAATTTTGATATAAACACAATATTTTTTAGGCGAAAGAGTAAAGGTTTAATTACGTTGTAAAGGTTACCCGGCAGTTTAAAGTTTAATATTAAAATTTGTTATTATTGGTAACATTTTCGATTCATGTATTTGGAAACAACAACAAACCTATATTTTATAATAATTAATCCTAATCATATCAGATATACTGTAGTGGGATAATATCACTTGATGGTAAATGACAACCGCAACCATGGAATTCTGCAACCCAAAAATAGTAGAGGATCCGTTACCCATTCTTAAGGAACAATAGGAGCTTAAATATATTAAGAGGGTAAATATAAAATAGAGTTGGTAGAGAATGACAACCAGCATTCAGTCCGCCCTTTGTATTCCTTAGTTTTAGGTTTATACAATAAAGTTTAAATGAATAAATAAATAAATAAAACTCACTTCACTCCTTTATTTTATCCCTCTAATCTTTTATACTTTGGTATTACTCATAAAATACCTTAAGCTTTCAATCAATGTTTCATTGTATCTTAAGTTACAAATCAATATATTAATTTAGTAGTATATATCCACTGAGTTTGTAAGGTACAAATGTATTAAGTGGAACATAAATTATAATATTTAACCAACTCCGCCTCTTTGATGATTAGTTCATAAGTAGTTCATGATTAGTAGTTAGTTTTGAGGTCACAATCACAACGTATCTTTCGGTTCTTTCTTATGAGTATTTTTGGTATATTTTGTATTTTTTACAATAAAAAAAATTACATTACTTAATGTACTTAATGATCGTGGGTGCTAAGCCAAAAACTATTCAATTTTACAACATAACAAAAACAATCGATATACAAGAATGTTTGGAAAATCCACCCCAACTAAGTCTAGGGTTCTCTGGACTGATATAAAATGACTTGCCGAGAAAGTCAAAAAATACGCAGAAAATATTGCGCCGAATTTATTAAATATACAGACATAAATAATTCTTCTCTTTCCACATATTCCCATACCGTAGCGAAGGGCCATAGTACACATATACATAATTACAATAATAATATATATAGTATATATATAGAGTATAAAATAGATATTATATCTAGAAATATAATTTCTAAATATAATATCTATTTTATACTCGCCTTATTATAACGAGAAATGAAAATACGAAATCCACATCATAAGATAATTTGGAGCGATAATGAAAGATATCCTTTCACCAACGTTTATAAATAAACACCCTGTAATTCTTGTTTTATTTATAAATGACCTACATTTTGTTACGGTGGTTTAAGTTATATAAAATTTTGTTTTCTATTAACTGGAAACCTTAGAAAGGAAAAATATTATTGAATATTTTTCTTCATGAACATTAATTTATTCTAAGACGATACAGCTCTTATAATGTTTGGTGTGATCAAATTTCGACTAATGAAAATGAGACACAATTTAAATACCGACAACCTTAAGATCAATATAAATGTTTTTTTTTACAAAAAAAGAAGTCATTAAATTAACAAACTAAAATAGCTCTGAAAGAAAAGTAATTTGTAATATGAAGAACCTAAATTAAGCTTATTCACGTGGCAAGATGGAATTCAGTCTAGGAATGTAATAACGGGAGGCCTGAGGCCTAATCTAGCAGTGGATATTCACGTGCAGAAAGATAAATTGTTAAGATATTATTAGGTGATTAAGTTCGTAATAAATGTTATTTCACCGCCAATTACAGTCCCTAGAAAACTTGTAGTAATATTTAAAAGACCTTACCTGGTCATCATATTCACTTTAGAATGGATTAAAAAATATTTCTTAATTAAATAATTAAGGCCTCAAGTATATAGATAATTAAATTTGCACATTTTATATTTAATAACTATAGTTGCGTCGACCGATAATAATACATAACCTGACATAATGCGCAATTATGCATCGAAAATAATTATCTTTTAACAGCCACGTAATTTGATATGAAAAATAAATTTACGTCAATTATTAAATTTTGGCAATCTCAATTATACCTACAATATTCCATTTTTATAATATTTTTGCATTGAAATGTAGATTACCGTTTTTGTGAGTTATAAAGCAGTTTTAATTGAAGTTTTTTTTGAGAATAAATGTAAAAAGTATAAGTTAATTAATTGTTAATGTTTATTTTATATTTAGTTAAATAATATTTATTGAAAAATGTTATCGGATCATCACGTTAGCATCGGATAATCGGATCAAAAGAAGAAGGAAAAACGAAATTAAAGACAGTAAAAAATAAATACATAAAAATATAAAGCAACATGAATGTTGGAAGCCTTCAAAATTCGTTGATATAAATTAAATCAAAGTTAAATTTCAAATAATAAACAGCTCTTGTAATCTTCATTTATGATCACTAACTGATATATTTTATATTTTTTATGCGTTCCACAATTTATTAAAGATAAAGGAATTATCAAAACAAACGAAGTTATTTTCTAATCAGTCGAAGCTATATAATATTTTTATAAGTATTTTTGTATATAAACCAATGTTGTATAAAAAATATTTCCAAATCTTATTTCAAAAACAAATACGCAATCTCACTTTTACGGTCTTCGTAATATGAAACGTCAGAGGACCCTTATATTGAATAGTCTTCTATTCTTAAAGTAATATGAAAAATGCCTCGTGCCAGTTATTTTATAGTCATCTGTAAGTCAGATGAAAAATATATTATATTTTTATTTATTTAAGACGAAAAAATATTAATTACATCGATTTGTTGTGTCTTTAAGTGGATGATTTATTTTTTAGTCCCTCTCAGTTGTCTTTCTGTAACATTTTACAGGCTTTTGCGTAAACTTAAATATATTTGAATATTCCTAAATCTGACTCGATGTAGATTTGATGTGAGGATTTTACTAGGAGTCTCCTAAAAATTGTTAGTGAAACGAAATAGTTATATGAAAAATGTATAGCTTATATCTTTATACACTTATGCATTCGGGTGCATTAGCTATCAAAACATTTTGAAACGTCTCTTTTGCTAGCCCAAAAAATAGTTAGGTAAATAACCATTTTTAAGTATAAATTGCCTAATGAGCAATGGTTTTTTTTCTCACAATAACCGTACCACCCTCATGACATGTTCACAGGTTACTGCAGTTTACGGAACCAATAAGTAACTCGTGTTGCAGGAGCAGACTTCCTAAAATCAGATTATAAGTTTTCATAAGCTTCCTTGAAAGCTAACCCTTTATAGTAAAATAAAATCATAACACGAAAAGTTTGTCACGAGACCTTTATTATTACAAAGAAAAAAAGGGACAGATAATGTTAACAAATATTTAAGAAAATAACTATACCTAAGTGGTACAAATATCATCTTTCTTTCCTTCCTCAAACAGACTTGATACAAAGCAAGTAAATTGAGAAGTGACCGACGAACTAAATTACTTTACAGTCTGCTGTTCAATCAATAAAAAAACATAAATATTTTTAAAGAAAAATACTGTAATCCTTGCAGACAAAATAAATTCTTACTCAAGAAACTTTATGCCAGTCCTTGAACGAACTATAACAATGCTCTTACTATTGATATCCTTTTAGACTTAAGATAAAATATACGAGGAAGCAGTAAAACGATCACTTTCTGGGATGTATAAGATTTCCTTAAACTTTCGTTTCATTCCATATCCATTGTGTTCATTCTTTGCTATGAAATTCTACGTTTTATTCGATCAATTGAAAGCAAGGAATGGTAAAAGCATCTTGTAACTTTTACATTTATGTTTTACATTATTCTGCAATGTTTATATTCATATCAAAATTATAAAAAGTTGTGAAGTTATTAAATGCATCTTTTTCGCATTTATTTTGATTTTTAAAATTAATTGTTTAATAGTATTATTAATCAAATAAATAATCACCAGCTACATAAAAACTTATATTCATTGTAAAGTTCATATTATATACGAGTTTGTATTAAACAGGATCAAGATAACAAATGGTAAGGTATATTATTCTATTAAGATATATTTTTATTGTTTTATTGTAATAAAAAATACCAATCTGTTTGAAAATGTTTATTTCACATTTGCAATCAATCACTATGATTAAAAGATACACATTAAAGCGTAAAATATACAACATAAACAATATGTAATTGTTATAAAAATATCTAGCCATGTTAAGGTTATTGAAATTTTTTGTATGTATAGATATTAAAAGGCATTATTAACACCAGCAGAACTCGAACCTACGGCTTCTGATACTGTACCATCGCCTTGTCTGTTGCTACAGGTTAGCTCAATTCTATATTCATTTAAAATATTATCAATAATTGTACAGCTTTATTTTAAAAAAAACAAAATGCTCAACATAATTGACGTTAATATTGATTAATTTTCATAATTGTATCTTATATTTTAAGAATAGAAGCCTTTTATTTTATTTGACAAATTGAGCGAGAAATGAAAACACTTCAATTTTAATAAATATTTTCGTTTAAAAACATTGATATTTTTGAAAGTACATTAATTATAAAAAATAGTTTTGGTCGAGTTAGAATATGGACAATTTTACTTCATATCCTTATTACATTAATATTAAATATATTATCTACTTTAATATATCTTAATTATACTTTTAGAATAGGACGCGAAAATGTTAAATATAAGTTAGAAATTTTTGAATATTTTATATTTTATTATGTGAAATTGATGTCTTAAAAAATTTGTAAACACATGCAGGTTGGGAAAGAAGTTAACATTTAACTAAAATATAACTATATATTTAGACTAAAAAAGAAAAAAATAACTCAAAAAAATGAATTGTGCAATAATTTATAAAAAAAAAACATCTCCATAAGGATTCGACCATTGTGTTTATATTCAAGTAACAAAATCCTTCATGATTTTTGTAATAAAAATCTCCTAAATGTGTATTTTTGAAATGATATTTTTCTTCCTGGATTAAACCCCAACTGAAAATTATTTTAATATTTTGTACACTTAATAGAAATGTAAGTAGAACTGTAACAGTTTTCTTTACTTACATATGTTTTATTTTATGATAACCATTTTTATATTCTTTGCAGGGCATCTTAAATCTATTAATATATATATACAGGGTAGCAAGATTTTTGGCAATCGAAAGTATGTTTAGAGATAGACTGTTATAATAGAAGATAAGGGAAAAGTCTAGGATCTAAGCTAGGACTAAAACGCTTTTAGTTTCATACGTGCAGTAAATCTGACATTCAAAATAAGGTTTCTGTTATAAAAATATGTATATATATATATATATAATAAGAATTCAATTGAAAAAGAAGATAATCTTCCTTCTATTGAGTTTAAATATCCAAAATCTTATATAAAAACAGCAAATTGGTGTCATTTCAGAATGAATTACCACATGTATAAAACTAAGAGTGAAGGAAACAATGAAGTAGTTAGTAATAAGTAAATTTAGTAAGGGACATATTAGAAAGGGCTAGATTAAGTTAAGAATATTCAAGATTAGGAATTTGATGAGAATTCAGACCAAAAAATTTCAACAAAATTTTAATAGTATATTTAGTACTGAATTTTATTATTTAGTTATGCCTAAGCTTTGTATCTTAGGTGAGAAGATTTCATTTTTTATTGGTATAGTTTTGAACTGATAATAGAAGGAGAAAAGGAGAAAAATAATTTGTGAAAGTTTCTTAAATAGCACCACACGACTATGTAACTAGAGGCGTAATATATTTTATATTTAAAGACAAGATATGAAGAGAAGGATAAAAGATCGCTAGATAAATAGTCTTCTACTGGATAAATTTAAGGTAAGCAAAGGCTTATGAATTAGTTACTTCTAGGTTTATAAATACTTCAGGGCGTCCAACGAGTAGACACAATAGTTAGGTATTTACATCATGTAGTCGTCTCAACTTATTGGCTTCATATTGCCAAAGTACTAAAGGTACTGCAAGATGTTTTAATAGAAATCTTTAGTTAAATGCACATTGGTATTATCTAGTACCAGGCACATTTATATATACATTTTAATATCAATTATACGAGCCTGCATCATAAGTAACTTAATAAACTTCAATTGAAATTACAATAAATGTTACATTATTACACATTATAATATAAATTAATACATAATAATTATAATTACAAAATAAACATGGTCTATCAAAATCACTTCACTTACACATTAGTGATAGTCAATCGTCTTGGACTCCTAGGTCTATTCAAATTAGTCACTGATCCTCGGACATGGACCTGAACTGATCCTTGAGGCATATCTACTGCTGAGTGAAGACTGGCAGCTCTTGAGGTTCTTGGTGAAGGAACACATACTCTAAGATCTACTGCACTGTGGAGGCTGGCTGCTCTTGACGATCTTGGGGTACGGGGTATATGGTCGGAAGGTGTAATTAATGCTGGTAGATCGGCTGCAGATCGAGATCGTCGCGGTGGACTTTCAGGAATGAGAGCCATTCCTCCCATACTTCCAACAAATACTGAGTTCTAAAATAACATACATTACAGTTACAGAAAATATTATCTAGTAGTGATAAATTACAAGCTTCATTTCAAAACACCTTAGTTATGTCAAATAGAAACGAGAATTGAAGACAATAATGTACCTGTCGCTGTCGATGCGTTAGATATCCACAGGGCTGATAAGCTGGAAACGATCCTCCATAGTCGTATGAAACACAACCACGTGAGAGCGATGCTCGGTGCTAGTAATAATTAATATAAATGAAAAGATTATGTTTGAGTATGATTCTTGTTAAGTCTATATCTGAGCTATATAATTTATACTAACAATGTTTATCAGATTTACATTAATTTGAAGAATCATATCGATTGACATTATCTTACATGTTCATTATTAAATAACTTTATAGTTCAAATTTAATGTCTTTTTCAAATTATTTTTAATTGAAATTATATTTTTTTAATTATTATTAAAAGACTTACATGAGGGGCCACTGAAACAGAATTTTCAGCAAGGACGCAACTTTGTCGATGCTGTTGTTGAAATTTGGGTTGATATGGCTCTAGCATCCTAGAAAGATAAAGAGGCATTTAATGTTATTTTAGTATATTAAAAAAAGTATATTAACTACAACATGTTTTAAAGGAAGTGAATTTCTTTAAACCTCTAAATAAGATATCTAATTCACGGTCGTATAAATTATTAGTAGTTTCAGAGCTTCAAACTAAAACTCGATTTTAAAAGTCTAGATTAAATAATTCTTATTAAAATAGTTTCGATTGGTTACCTGCTTAGTTTTAAATTCTTTCAATGTTTAAAAATAAATTTACTTGTAAAAAAAAATAAAGTTGTATTTGCACATGGTATGCAGATTTTATTAGAGTTAAGTACAATAGCCAAAGATGCAAAAGCAAAAAATCTACGTACAGCTTATAGACGCACCTGATCTTGCCCCATCGGTTGAAGAAAAGCGCAATAGCAGCTACCCATAACAAGAGCACAAAGGCAACTATTAGAGCCTCTTCAGCTCTCACAACCACGCCACTGCCATCTGTTGATGAAGAACCTGATTAAGGATTCTATAGAAATATATATTACATTTACAATTTTATGTTCGGATTGTAGATTTAAAATTATTACAAAAACTTGGTACTTAACCAACGATTTAGTTAAAGTAAAGCATAATTCCTAATAATAATAAATAAATGTACAATACAAATATGAAATGTCATATATGGGGTGAATACATAAAAATAAAAAAAATATTGTACTTTGATTATTTGATGACGATGTATCGGCACACTGCTCTGGAAGAACTTAGGTATACTGACCCATATTGGTTAAGGATATATTGGCGATTGTTATTTCAGGTGCTGTTATCGAAGTGTTTCGTCGCAAAACTACTTCTGCTGGTGGACAATCAGTTACTTTACTCCGTTCTGTAACGAACAATACAAATATCACTACATACAGACCATTGGATGATGTGCGTTGTGTGATTGTAGGTGATGACTGTCGGGTACTGAGTTCTGCATGAAGGAAATGAGACGAATATATGACTTACCCAGTAAAATTTCCGTTACCTCGATTTCTACATCTTATTATTGTTATATTATTTATCCTTCCTTGCTTACTTACCGTTCTCACAAGTAAGAAGTCTTTTTTTTCCTAATTAAGAGTTTTGATGACATTGTTTCCTTAAGTTATTCATTATTCATAATACTGGAGTAGATCGCTCACCAATCTCAGCTGTAGAAAGGTTGTATCTCATTGTGGGATCTGGAAAAGTAGTTGTCGACGGATGTAGTCTCAGCACTACTTCGGCCGGAGGACCACCTGTTGCACCACTCCATTCTGATTTAATAGTGTAGAAAAAAAATATTTTTGTAATCTTATACACAATAAGAAAAATGTATGAATCCATTTTTTATTTAAATAACTGTTTTATAAATATTTTATAGTATAAGGTGGTTATGTCATCAATCATTTTATTTATAATTTACCACTCTCACCAGCCGAGATGCGGGATGGGGGAGATGATTTACGTGAGCTGATCTCCAACCTGGATTCCGTTACTGCTTCTGTAGATTTTAATATATCTATCTACACGATCTTTTCTAAGAAAAATATAAAAATAAATATCTATTGCAAATATGTTGTCAGAAATACTTCTTCAATGTTTTTATTCTTTAAATTATTAATTATATTTTTTGCAGATTGTATAGTAAGAGTCACAATTGTTATTTGTAACATTAACGTGACTTCATATTCTATGGGTGATAATAAGCCGTATATCTACTACATAAAGTTATGACAATTTTATTTTCTTGCCTCGTGGTACATCAAACAATAGAAAATTATAACAGTATAAAACTATAGTTCTAACTATAGTTTTATACTGTTTCTTTCGTAGAAATGTTGCGATACGCATACGCCATAAAAAAGAATTCTATTAATACAATCTAATTAAATGTGGTTTATAAACAATAATATACCATAACTTTAGCATAATTTTGGAATAAACAAAACATAATGAAGGTGGTTATATAAGCATGAACGATTGTCTCTTGAGACAAATTAATTACTACTTCCTACTGATGTATAGTTAATTTTAATAATAATTGAAATCAATGTTCATGACAATTTATTAAAAATAAATTTGTTGGTAAAAAACATGTGCGGTTAATATTATTATTAGCTGGACATCAAAGATCCAAACTGAAATTTTAACACAAGCGTCATTTTACATATTTATCCAACATATTGTTTTTATATATGATATGTTTATATATCTGAACGAACAGAAAGAGTTATATTTGCGTTACCCCAAAGAGATATGTATTTGTTACCACCCTCGAAGTATTAGGGGATTAAAGGAGAGAAAGTAGGTTGAAAAAAGGAGGGACTGACCAGCAGGCTCTTTCACTCGTTTAATATACCGTAGTTATTCTACAATGATATATAGAAGGCAAATGATAACTGTGAAATAATTACAGCTGGGATATCTAGTGCATAGTTTTATAACTTGATATTAATAATATTATATTATAATAGAATATGATCAATATTGATAGAAATGTATCTGTTATAATCAGGTTCCAGAAACAGTAAGTTCATGAAATCAAAATTGCGAACTTAACACCATTATTAACAAAACAAAACAATATCAAAATACTAATAGGTGAAGTTTACGAAGTATCAAATACAATTAAAAGTTTATAAAGAACTGAACTTTCAGTTAATCATTTGTAACTTTATAGCATTTAATGATAACTTTTATTATACTTTTGAGCATTAAAATAAGATTTTCTTTAGTATTTCCTATTCTATGTTGCTGTGTCTTCATTTATTTTACATATTATTCAATTCTAATATTATCATAAAATGTTTAGATTATGGCGGTTCATAAACAATATTCTAAGGTAACTTGATATGTATTTGCATTTAACAAAGTATTAAAATTTTGGCAATCATTTTACTTAAATTTAAACAAAGATAAGAAAAACTTTCAACACCATTTCTGACTAAATTATATTATGCATTGACACGTTATAATAAACAGAAAAAAAATAAAATATTACTCAAAATTGGCAAAACTGAACATGGCTAATTGATTTATTTAACGATTATTTATTTGTAACATAACTTATTTTAGTGAAATTATCACTTGTCACTAAATAAACATTTGAATCTAATATAAATACATTTAATGTAGTGTATTTTTTACAGAAACTGATGTATTAACAATCATTGACTTGAAATAGGCGATAAGATATACGTAGATGGAAGTAATCAAACGTAATTAACAAAATGCCCAGGTAACTTAATGCAAAAAGTTTTAGTTAGCAGGAAAAAAGGGAACAGATTAAATTGAACTATTTAGCAATCAAATTAAAAAATAATATTAATTTAATACTTTCTAGTGGGAGTCTCTGACTTTGGCTTTTTCAAAGTCAAAGTTTTTTATTTCAATTAGGCACACATTCCACCTACGGAAAATCAGGCTCAAAATAGTGTAAAACTATTGCATTAATAATATATATATTATTGAGTAATTTTTTAACCTTGTTGCGTCCCCGATCTAGTGATCATGTAGTTGTGAGGTACGTTTGATAATCGTTTTATTTTCACATACAACAGATTACAAATATAGCAAGTACTATTGACATTAAAATAATTAATGTTGTCTTTCCTTTTACTATTTAATTTATAATCTCATTGTTGTTCTAAAAAGACTACTGGCCTCTGCATTGATCTACAATATATTATAACTTCCATAGTGAGTCAACTTACATTAATCATTCTAAAATTAATTTAAAAAGTGTTATATCTTAATATGTCTGTAACGTTTTATACTATATAATATTATGTAACTATCAGATAATACTCTAATCAAATAGGTCTTTCTGAGCTCTAGCTCATACTATTTTGTTTGATACTGTTTTGCTTTTATATATATTACTTTCCATTACTGGTTCCAAAGGGTAGGCACATAGTAAGAAACTCCACGGATAGTCCTTTAATTTATTAGTATTTTTTTTTTACTATATTAAGACAACATTATTCAAAATCGATATAATATAAAATATTGCAAGTATACCTAGTTTACTTTTTTCTGCAAGGGCTGCCACCAGTCACTAATACTTAAAAAAAACGGAAAATAAAAAAATCTAAAATGTGTTCACGTAATAGTTCAAAATGCTAAAATTTTGTATTGCTTTTTAGAATGTGTCAATGTAATAGTATAAAACATGTTAAATATAATTATTCCTGCTAACAGAAAATAAAATATAATCTACTGACATAAAGAACCGACTTAAATTAGTTAAATTAAATTACCATTCAATTAATTGGTTATTTAAGTGAAGTTGATTAAGTTAATAATTTGGTAACATGTTAGTCAATATATTGATCAGACTTAGTAAGCTAAGAACGCGACGAACTAATTACTAAGTTTAGAAGTTGTTGTATCTCGGTTGCGTTCCGTTGTGGCCTTCTGATAATAGATAACTTAGAGATAGTTTGGAAATTGTCTCCAGTAACTTATACTGTTATAATATTAACAGTATCTAATATAAGCAGTATAGATTATAAATTATCTTTAAAATAATTTAAATAATCTTTTACTTGCTGAGAAATTATTTTTAATAAATAAGAATCAAAAAAACATATAGGTCAGGTCAACTTCTAAGAAGTGTCTAGAAAGGTACTTAGATTTTAAGCTAATAAAGGTATGAATATCACCGTAAATATTATTATTTCGACATAACAAATGTTATTATCAAAGTAAGTACAATTGCTCGATTCAATCATAGATTCCTAAATTCGATCAAGATGTTTTTTCTGCCGAATATAAAATTACATTTCTTGCTTTTGGCTTTTAGTTTTTCTGTTTTTTTGTTTGAATATAGAAAATATAAAATCCCCATTGACCTTAAAGGATATTAACTTTCCAATATTTTTTTTTATTTATTCAAATAATTTAAAATATCTTTATTCAAGTAGGCACAAACGCACTTTTGAACCGTCAATTATTAAGCTATCACTGCACCGGCTCAGAATATTGATCTGCTGAGTAGAGTCGGCCAAAAACTCAACTGTTGCTCTTATCCAAAGAA
The DNA here is from genome assembly GCA_918358865.1 of Melinaea marsaeus rileyi. Lineage (NCBI taxonomy): Eukaryota > Metazoa > Arthropoda > Insecta > Lepidoptera > Nymphalidae > Melinaea > Melinaea marsaeus. Next base: position 21,169,813 of record OU911093.1, on the reverse strand, counting down.
ATTTAACAATGTTAGATATATGTTTTACATTATAATCCTATTAAAGCCCGTTATTTGTCTAACTTATATTTACAAAATGGCCGAGCTGCGTCTGTTTGTGAGAGTTGAGAGATACTGGTGGGGCATATTATTTAGGAAGAGGCGTAAGAAATTGTTTGATTCAATCTGTCTTGGGTTACCGGTTTTGGTGTTGGATTCGTAGTGGTAATGTGGTTAGCTGTAGAGGTTCGGCGCTGTTCGTCTGGGTTCCCACAGTTGTCGGGGGCTCGTCGGATCTCGTGCGCAGCTAGAGGTGATTGACCAGCCTAAGGCGAAGGGCTGCTGCGGTCTTTTACTTAGGGGCTTGGAACGGTCCATAAGCAGAGATCCCTTCAAGGGTCACTGCAGTTCGGGTAGCCCCCTGCTTAGAGGTTAGATGGATGTGCTAGCATCTATCCGGTCACCCGACTGTATTGTAGGGTAGACTTGCGGCCTGACTGCCTGTCGGGAAGTGAGCGTGCCTTACAGCTCCGGCACCAGCTGGAAACTGGTAGTAAGCCTCTCTGACGTTCTTAGCAAGTTATTGCTAGTGCGAGAAATCACACGGGAAGTGAGCGTGCCTTACAGCTCCGGAACCTTTCATGGAGATAAGGTAGCTGGGTGGTCGCGATTGGACTTGTCTATGACCGATAGCCTTGCGAGCTTACTAGTCTTATAGTGCCGTTGTCGGACGACTTCGGAGGTCAGATCTGCCGTACCAAGGATTCATGTGAGCGGGGTAAACCTGGTCCACATGTATAGCGGCTCAACCTTTATAACCCGAGGGGTTGGTGGGGTTCAGATGCTATAAACATAATCATTAGGACAGAAGGAGGCGAGGGCGGTGTCCTAACACTTCATTGCTAAGGAGAAAGATACAATTTTGACTATTTGCTTTAGGAAGTGTATTGCTCCATGCATTTTGTTTTCTTAGAATTTAAAACTAAATTATTAATTTCGAACCATTGAAGGAAACGTGACAGAGTACTGTTTACCTCATCATAATTAGACCTATCAAACTCAACTTAAAAAATAAGCGAGGTATCATCAGATAAACAAGTACAATGTCACATGGATCTTTTACGAAAATAGTTAGTCATTAATATAAAGTAAAAATAAAAAGGGGTCAAGAATAGATTCTTGTAGAACAACCACATTTAGGTGAGAATCAGCCGATTAAGAATTATTTACGTAAACTGTCTGAATCTTTGATTGTTGTGTTGGGGGTTAGGTAAGAGGTAATAAGATCTAGCGCAGTGTTAAGTACACCATAGTGATTAAGTTTGCGTAGTATATTTAGTTAAAATAATCATGTATTTTGTTAAACATTTCAATTTCCCGTAGATGGTTTCGTAGCGAGTTACCTGTTAAAGATTAAAGTTTTATATTTATGTACGAGTATATTGTTTCCTTTCTATCTTTAAAATAACTGTATTATTATTTAATATTAAAAAAATCTGGTACTGATATAATATAAACATTACCAATCATTTTACGTTACCAAAATTCTAATTATATCAGCATATTGATTTGATATTTTAAGATATCTTCCATTCCATCACGTGACCGATATTAAATTATATTTCGATTAGTCCAAGGTTGTCTGTGTGTCCTTGTCTGTCGAATCGATGGAAACGGACGCTCAATACTTTAAAAATAGCATAAAATTAATAAAGGTTATTTTGTTACTAACGCAACTACTACTGTGAACTACTTGTGAACTGAAATAAAAATTCTTAAGTAAGATAATTCGGTAACTGTCACCTCTCAGAATATTATGACAGGATACTGGAGTAGTCATTGCTTGGACATTTCTGGATTAAAATAACAAAATATTCAAATTTATTGATCGAATTCAGTTTTGATTATTCTTTCAATTTGTGGATTTTAAAGTTACGGAAAATTACTTTTTTGGCACAAAGAAAATTAGATTGGTTGCAAAAAATAAAGTCGCTACATTTTAAAAAAGTATCACATTTTCAAATTTCATTAATTTTTGATTGACATACAATGCATAATTGGGTAGACCTCGAAGAATTCGGTCTGCCCATTCATTTGTAAACGACTTTCGAATTTTGGAAAAATTACTTCACAGGAGGTCTTTTTATGACCCCCCGAAATATGAGTCCGAAATAACCATTGGTCAAAATGTTTATATATATATATATATATGCGTGCGTGCGTCCAGATTCGACTTTTGTCAGCACGATAGCGGCCGCAGTTTCGCTCGGATTGGTTTCAAACTTTGCACAAAAATCAAACATCCAAAAATGAAGGTCAAGTTCGTTAACCAGAGAAATCCGGCCACAGGGCGCGCTAGGACCCCACTTTTTCTGATTTCAGTTTTTCGACCATAACTTTTTCCCTATACAAAGAAGATCAATCGCCTTCATATCATATGATGTCTTTGATGAATACCTATAACTAATGTAGATAAACCGAAAACCTAACGTCAATAACTTAGGGGTGGGGGTAAAAAAACCGAAAATTTTTGGAAAAAAAATCATAACTTTTTTCTGGTAAACATTCTTACATCACAATTATTTTTAATAGAAAGGTTATTTTTTTACTCTAATTTTAAGTACAAAAAGTTTTTCCGTAAATGGTACCGTTTCCGAGAAAAAAAATAAAAACCACTTTTAGCTTGAAAATTTTTGATGTAAGCAACGGCATCATGCGTTATTCTTAAGTAGTAGTTACATTTTAAACGACTTACACACGAGGTCTACCCACGCGTGTCCCCCTGCGGGCACGGATTTTTTTATTTCAATTATAAAGAGAAAAGCTCCAATCGCTCTCCAAAGTGACGTTTTGTTCATAGATATGGATATATCTAAAACCGGGTTACTGCAAAAACGTTCAAAACTTAAAGGTTTAAAAGGAGAAACTCGCGGAAAGGCTTACTGTTTGTTTTTTTATTTTTATATGATATTACACGACTGTCCAAGAGTAAATTAGGCTGAAAGTTGCGCCACTAATTTCAAAAATGACAGCTAACAAAAATGACAAGAAAACATTTTTTTTTTCATATACTTCTATATGTCACATGTTTATTATATTCATCCATCCATCATCATCAGTTTATTGTAGTGGAGACGTTTGTCAATCAATAACACTGACACAGCGTTTATTATATTTATGTTTTGAAAATTAATCATTATATATAAGAGGGTGTCACGAAATGTGGATATTAGATACATTAATTTGAAAAGTATATTAAAATGGATTATTTTTTGTTTTAGGTTTATGGCATTATCTATACTAATATTATTATAAAGAGAAAAACTAAATTTTTATCGAAAATTTAACATTGTCTTCATTTTTTTGGTGGTATATGGTCATAAGTCAATATTATGTGGAGGGGTTAAAAAAATTAATTATTCAATATTTTAGTCGTGATAGGCAATTTTATTATTGTTAATACTTACCGACTTGTCGTCTTTTTCTATAATTTTTTAATCCGTTGTATAGTTCTCTTTGCACTCGTAGAGCTTCTTTTCTCCTGATCCATTGTTCTGCTGAGGACAACTAAATTAGTAACTCCGTTCACAATCGATTAAATAAATGCCTATAACTATAATTAATAATTTAGAGACCATATTAATAAACTATTATTAAAAACTTATTTAAGGAGAATAGTCAGACAAAAAGTACAATTGAGGTAGCTGACCTTTACAAAAACCTAATATTGGACTTCAAATATGTAATTACTATTGAATATTACTTTTATAACATAGTTCAAATGCATCGGGGATTTGAACTATTAATATTGAAATATTAATTAGTTTCTATCACGTGACGATGTTACACCGCGGTTGTAACAAGTTTCGACAATTTGTTATTAGTTTTGGCGTTAGTAATTATGATACAAAATATTGTATTATTTAAATAAAATTATTATAAATTTAAGTTCACAATCATATTATAAAATTAAGTATCAAACCTAACTAACAATCTCACAAAAAAGCTTTCTCTATATTCACTTTAACTAAAATTCTAAGCAATTGACACGTTCTTTATAAAAATGCATCAGATATTTAGCCAGTATTCAATTTGTTCATGGCCTATGGCCTATGACAAAGACCTACAAGTTTAAACATAAACTAAATTGTATAAATATTCATTTTTGTACTTTCACAAAAATGAATATTTATACAGTCAAAATTTATATTCATATTAATTTTATTGAAGGAAATTAGTTTGATTATAATATAGGTATTAGTAAAATATAATAAAAAATCAATATTGGCAAATTTATTTGGAGTTTGAAAGTTTTCGAAATATAACATTTTAAGCTCAATTTAATACTGACAGATAAAACATTGCTGTATTATTGCGGGAAAGCCGTCGTTAAGGGGTTGTATTTAATACTTTATTTTAGGCGCTTTTCGCCCTTTTCCTTAATATAAATTGCAGTCTTTTAAAATATCGTCGTTGATTAAAAATAAAAGATAACAAGCTTCGCCAGAATTTTTTTTCTAAAGCACCGAGAATTAGGAGAATCATTATAGTCAAAAAAATTGTCTTTAATTTCCATAAACATTAAGGTAAGTAGCATTATAACCTAAATTAAATTATGACTGAATGAAGTTATTAAATATATCTATAATAATAATAATAATATAATAATAATAATACAAGATATTAAAATATTATGTATAGTTAATTAAGTATGTGGTGTTCTTTTAAAAACATTTAAATAAAGAGATATCTAAACATATATGAACCATAATGATTTGGCGATGTACTTACATGACCATTCCGATCTTATAAATAAAACCGAATGGAGTCCCAAACACCGAATAAGATTTTCCCGGCAATAAAAATTTAACAGCCTCCCAAATTTAATCCCCAACTAGATCATGATTATTTAGATTATACGACTGTCGTATATAATAACAATGTCATAATAGCTTTGCTCACTTCTACGCGTGAATAATAAAACAGCTGTTAAAACTATATTTCTATAAATTTTATGGCTAGGTTTCTTTGCAATAAGTTTTGATGACATAGTTCTTGTATTAGTTTTGATATTATAATAATATGATATTAGTAGCAGCTTCCACATATATCTATATATTGAATGCAGCTCATACCATCCCCACACAGAAGATCGGCGTAAAGTGTCTTATATAGGTATACTAATGAAGTGAGCTGGAAGCCAACAATTTTCTTAATCGTTTGCGCCCTTCTATTTCTCCGTAGTCATTTACTTCATATATTACGTGTCTATTGGTAAAGGTTGAGAATTCCTACACAAAAACAAGGTAATGTATCAAGTATTTTCAAAATTAATAACTCACGATCTCTCTTTATCTATCTCTGAAGTTAATAAATTTGAGATATTTTGAGAAATGAGGATAATAAAACATTGAAAAAACTTTCTGTTTTTTCTTTCGTTTGCCATCTTAGGTACCATATGTTTAAGATTTGGAATAGATTTATTGACTAAAGTGTTATTAAATCTCTATGCTAAAGGAATTCTATTCTTACATTATACGAATCGAGTCTAATAGTCCAATAAAAGAGGTAATTTTTTATATGTTAAACACACTTGAAACGCACATATGAAAAATATACATTACTTACTGAAATAAAAGAGTCGTTTTCAAACTCGACACAGGTGTCGTTGATACTCGGTAAGGAAACCGCGTCATTTATGTTTTATGGAAGGTATAAAAAGATTTGGAACAAGACATTACTTGGAGAAGTGTAATAAAATATTACATTCGTAGAAATAGTATAAGAAGGGTAGAAAAGATTAATATGGAATCACTTATAACTATTACAAAAATAATTTAAACATATATTTGCATATTAAATTACACTTTGCAGATAATAAGTTTGGCAGTGGCCATGTAATAACTAACCACATGAATGTGATAACTTGGGTCTGTGATCAACAGTACATATAAATTTTACCCTGTGGTTTATTAACAGTTATATTTAAACACGATACATAGATTAGGAATATGGACCTAAAATATTTTAACATTATTTTTACATCTACCAAAATCAGGTCAATAGGATACAACGACATTGTTACATCTATTTAAAGCTCAAAAATTTTTCTAATTACGTCTCAATATACAACCTCATTCCATATATAAACTCTTAAACATAATGAAATGGTTTTAATAAATAGATTTTAATATATTGTGGAATAATACAAATGAAAGAGGGACTTCATATATTTATTAACATATCCTTGATAATAAAATTTATGATTAATAATTTATTTAAACTTAACATAAAAATATGTGTATTTTATATGTTTAAGTCAACGAGTTCAGAATCACCTTCAAATTTAAGGGATTATCGATCGCGACTGAATTAAAAATAATCCTAAAGGTTAGCTGCCTTCTTACAGTTGAGTGACGAATATATACTTTTGACTCTTTAGTCATTAATTACTCGTATATTAAAAATTTTTGGTTATTCTTTCAATGTATATGTATAAAAAAATCAAGCAAAACGTTTAAAACTGCAGTTTTTTTAGTTCAAAATAGTCAGATAGCTGATAATGCCTATACATAAAAACTTAGACTGCAGGCCGAATGAAAAATCAAGAAAAGCGCATTGAAATTTGTGCCAAGTTATGTTTTAATTCTTTTAAGTTCGTTGTGTATTATGTACTGGCTTGGGATAGGTCTAGTTATTATTAAATTGTTGGCTAAAATTACGTCAAGCGACCCCAATTTTATTATATTTATATATGCGTATATTATTATGAGTAAGTGTATTTTTTCTCTTTCTATTTCACTGTATTTTATGATATTTTTATAACTTATGTTATAAGGGCAACTGAATATAATTCTATGAACATAAGTTTTTGTTGCAAATTTTTCTTACTTTTTGTCGACCGACATTACAGTTACTGTTTTAATTATATTTTACTCTTATTTAATTGCAACTAGTAGGGAAAAGGTTTCTATAATATAGGATTCCAAATATATGAGTAATTAGTTAAGCCTTATCCTTTCTAATTTCTAAACATTATCTTAAGTGAATAGAAACAAACTAAGAAATTTTATACGATATTCTCATTAAAAATCGATTTTATGAACGATGCAAATGGAATCGTAAAGACCGAATGAGATTTTCTTGATAATTAACTTTAACGGTCGTCCAAATGGAGTCGAGAAGTAGTTCATGATTAATCAATTTCTCGCTTGTCTTTTATTACTAATGTAGTTATATTGGTGTGCGTATTTACCATAAAGATGGAAATGAATATAGAGAAAAAACACCATAACTAAACAACTTAATATTCTTACAAATATACATTTTTGCTTTCTGCAGTTTTTCCATATGAACTTTGAAGTCAAATCTAAGTTTAAAAGGAATACAAAGTTTTCACAACAGTTATATGCAAAATTTATGTTACTTTAAAACTTGTCAACGCAACAAAATAAAATAATTAAATTTAAGTTAAAAATTAAACTCAAACTGCAGTTTCAGTCAAAATTTAATCTAATTTTTAAAACCTTATGATAACTGATGTAAAATACAAAGTTGTTTCTTATTTTTGAAATCTCCACATTTTTTATTTATACAACAATATAAAGCAGAATACTATTCTCGCAATTTGCTAAAAGCTTTTTTAGACCTATATTGGATATGCACTTTAATAATTAATTAAATATATTGATTTTTATTAACGATGTGAAAAAACAAGATATTACATATTCCACTCAAAATAAGTAAAAATTGCAAAGATTTATGACTGAGAAAATTATTAATATAATATATCTATAATATTTAATAATAATTAAAATGAGTTGTATTAAAGACTTCAGTGAGGTTTTGCTTTTAGTATTCTATATGGTTGTCTAGAAAAGTGACAGCAAGCAACGTCGCGTTTACATTTATACTTTGTTGAAGATTTATATTGAGAAAATGTTTTTTTATTTGTATTTCAAAATTATTACTTAATACTTTTAATAAGAAAGCTTTGAAGTATATTTAAGTAACTTATTTTAAATGGATATTATTTAAATATATTTAGATTAATATTTGTAAAATAAAAAATATATAAAATCTTTAAATTGAATAACATTTTGAAATCATGAAATCTCTGGTTGATTGTTAGCATTTTAAAATTATATTTATTTAAATAGTATAAAAAATATTATTTCTACCTTATAAAGAATTATTATAACTGGAAAAAGTAAGAAAGTAATTCTTACTACAATTTATAGAAAATTTTACACAAAAGTGTAGCGTGCAAGGCAAAATTGAAGTACCTTGTACATATTTTAGAGTTTCAGCCAAGGCTCCAATCACAACATCCTCAGCAATTACGATCAGGCTTGCTTTATATAACTCTGACACGAAAAATTCTAGCATTTACTCAGCTAAATAACGATTTAGTATTAATAACTATTAAACAATAGCAATTTATTCTGCAACTGTTATCTATAACATTGTATGTAAGTCTAAACCGAGTATTTACTTGCTATACAAGTAGTATTGCCAGTCGTTATCCTTATTTATGTGTTGACAATACAGTATTAATTCGGAAATGTTGTTAACTGATACTGTGTACGTAGTAATGATGACTTAGGTAACGGAATTTAAGTTGATTATCAATTTGTAGAGTAGTTTGAATACAATTTTCAAGATTTTTTTTAATACTTGTTTTAGAGTATTGCTAAAAACATTTAAATATATAATATAAGAAATCAAGAAATAAATTGTAGTAAATATTTCAGTGATCTAATATCAGTATATTACATAAAATACAATTTAGTTAAACGCTGTACGTCTGTTTGTATATTTTGTGTATTATTAGGAAGCTAAACCAATTCAAATTTGATTCAAATTACTGGTTTGAAAGCTTAAACTCTACTGCTGTTAAAAATATTTTATCTAAATGCAACGACATTTAACAAACAGTTATTCCATTTTACGAATTCGTGTAATAGGAGGCTGGATGGAAACTGTTACTATTGTTTAAATGAAAGTACCAACAAGTAAAACAGAATGTGGTCTGGGAATGTAGTTGTTTATTTGTTTACTAGATGGCATTAGAATGCTAAATTAATTATTGGACTGCTATTCTTTATGCATGTGCTCTATTTATTCATGGTGTTATTTTTTTGGTTTTATTAACCTTTATTTCATTCTTTAACGTTTTATACATTTTAGAAATGTGAGATTGTTATATATTTAATTAGAACAGGTTTAATAAATCTCATTTTGATGGTTAAAATGTTGGGATATATATAAAATGATCAAAGATATACACTTATATATTAATTTATAACTTTATAGATAAATATACGTAGTCTATAAGTACCAGTAGAACTATAACCGTTATCGTATCGCTGCTAGAGACGAATGATGAATGATTTCATAAATTTAGTATTTCCCACAAAATCGTCAATATCGGCAATTAAATATGTTATATTTGTTTTGAAAATTGTAACAAGTATAGTGTAACAAGTATAGTAGTTGTACAAGTAACTTTGTAATATATAGGTATAATTGCAAAGATGCCTCATAACCCATTTACAGAATAAATAGAGAATGTAAAGGATTTTACGATTTATTTGTTTAAGTTGAAGTAAACAACACGACTGTCATGTTTATAAAACATTTCAAATATAAATACAAATATATTTTAAGTAGAACTATGCCCATAAAATATACTTTATAGGCTGTTGTATTAAAAAAAAAAACTATTTATTTTAAGTCTGTTTAAGATAATATAGATTAATTAACTTATTTTATTTATTTATTTAATCTGAGAACTGAAACATCATTTTAAATAAAAGTCGAATTCTTACTGTTGAATATTTATTCTATGAAATAATCAGATATTAATAACTTTACTCCCCAGAAATTATTTATTATTTAATTTATCTACCTCATAGCAATCGATTTTGTCATTACATTTCTTCCCTCTTGCCTTGACATCAAATCAATTATTTTTAAATGTGATTGATTGGTGAGAAAGCGCTTTATAAGTTTTCTCCATAAGTTACGAAGACTAAAGTCGGAAATAAATTAGACCTAAAATTAATAGTTCTAAGATCAGCTGGAAATTAAACAGATGGGAAATGAATTTTAATATTCGGGAACTTTATAAACTCACCGACCAAATGTCACCTTATTCAAACTTAAAGTTACTTGTACCAATAAATAAAGGTTTTGTCTTGGTCGAATATCCGTTTGGTAATTATGATAATGATTATTAATGTTGTCATGTAACAACTAATTAAATACCTTGAAATAAGTGCATTATTGTAATAGCTCTAGCTACAACTAGGTAATATAGGTCTGACATAGAAAATTTTATATTAGAAATATGCTTCACCCATCAATTAATTACATCGTTGAATTATTTGTTTAACTGAATCGTTTGTTTTACTAAAACTTCAAATGCATTATACTATTTCATTAAATTATTAATATAAAATAAGAGCAATAAATGTTATCTTCAACCTAATATCTTTATAAATCTTCCATTTGTGCTTAAAAAATATTTGGCAGTGATATCTCCAAGGATAATTGTAACAATAAACTTTTAAATCTCTTAATTAATATCCCAGTAATGTACTATAAAAAACAAAGTAGTGAAAGACATTATTAAGACTTAATATGGCATCAGTTAGTTATCATAGCCGTTTTCACTAAAGCATTCCCGCACTAAATTTCAAAATAAAGGCTTTTGTACACACTTAATTTATCTACTTCACTCTTATACTCCAAGTTAGTGCTTTTGGTTTGTTTATATTCACCTTTAATTGCTCAGTCTTGTAAATAAAATGGGCAATAATAACATGCCATGATCAAAAGAACATATGATAAAGACAAGATCTGTAGATTTAAGGACCTTTACATAGATTGATTGAGACTTAGTTTTAGTTCATTGATTTCGTCATTCATTTGTTTATTCAATTACAAGTTACACGTGATTGTAATCATTATATACAATAAGTACCAAATTGTTTCAATTGTCACGCATATCGTGACCTTTGTTGTGAATATGTGTGTGTTAATCATAATTTTGATATAACTTATAAATAATTTGAATGATAAAGTGTAAAGGTTATATAATGTTACAAAGGTTACTCGGGAGTTTAAATAGTTATTTGAAATGTGCAATCAATGTGTATATATGTTAGTAAAATCGACAATAAATATATTTTTAATGACGTGTAATATAGACCATATTATTGTTTGGAAACAACAAGAAAAGTCTCTAAAACCATAGAGGACCCACCGTTAACGAGCTGAGGATGGATGTAAAATATATTAAGACAGTAGGTATAATACCTACTTCAAGCCTTCGATCTTCTGATTTTCCATATTTTGGAATTACTCATAAAATACCTTTATATACGAATAACTATTGTAATTTACCAATCAATATATTAATTTAGTAATATATCTCAACTGGATTTGTGAGGTACAAATGTACTGAATAGAATACCATTAATAATATTTATCAAGCTGTCACGTAACTTCGCCGCTTTCATGTTTAATTCATAAAAAATCGATTATATGTCCCTTTAAAGCTGGTAAGAATTACAACTATCCTATTATCGTATATTGTAGTGAGTTTTGAGGTCATAATAAACGTATAATTCCCTTTTTCCCTATAAGTATTTTTGGTGTATATTATATTTTTTTACAAATATAACATTACTTACAAAAACAAAAAGTCGAGAAAGTTGCATTTTAAACATACATTTGTGTTATAATATAAGCACTAGCCAAAACATAACATTGGGAAATTCCACTACAACTTACTCTAGGGTTCTATGTCATGGCATATAACCACTGTTAGAAATAGTTCAAAAGCAAAAAATGCACAGGAAATTTTACGAATTACTTAATGATTACAGAGGCATATTTATAATTCATCCATTTTCATTTATACACATACCCTAGTGAGGGGACATAGTATATACAAACATAATTTTAATGGAGACGTTTATTCATTGCTACTCGGGACCGTCGAGTAGGAATTAATTTCAATTTTATCAATATATTTGCTTTAACTGGGATTAAATACGATATTGGCATATTTAAGAAGAGATAGCACAAAACCACTGTACAGTAAAATAATATTCGATACGTTTCAAAAATCTTTACCCACCTGTAGCATAAAACCAAGCATACGAGAGGCTCTATTCATAATGTGATCAATATCACAGTTAAATATAAGTTTATTATTAAGGAGTACTTCCAGATCTCTCACCACGATAAGTTATTACTTTGTGAAGACCGTACTCATATTTTAATATGTCTCCTCCACGTGAAAATGTAATAAAATTATACTTATTGATGTTTAATTTAACACTAACATGAAAATAATATTGACAAGCCATCCCTATCTTTTTGTAGAAGTATAAATTTTCAGGTGTTTCAATAACTTTTAAAATTAGCATATCATCCGCATACAATTTTTTTTATATTTAAAATAACATGGATAACTTAATTAATTAATAAATTAATAACTAGAGGTCGAAGGTCAGAGCATGAGACACTCTTGAAGAGAATGGAACAAAAGATAAATAAAAACCTTTAACTGTCACAGCTTGACTTCGGTAATAGGTCAACCAACGCTGCAGATCACCGAATATACCAACTTCTACAAGCATGAGGATTAACATTAAATGAAAATTTTTTTCAAAAGCCTTTGTGAAGTCGGTATATGGTATACGGTTGACGTCATGTCAACCTGGTATCCATGGCCTATGTTAGATGTTTAATGATGAATAAATTCAATTAAATTGGTTTCACTGCATTTTTTGTGTAAAAAACCATGTTGCTGTTGAAACTCAAAAATATTGTACTCGGTAAGCCATACGATATCTTTTTAAACTTAACGAATGTTCACAAATATTTACTAAATGTAAAAATGTTATGTTGAAATTTTTATAAAATTATCATTTACTGTTTTTGTTTACCTCTTAATAATTTTAGATTTTACCATAAATTTTCCTTTTTCGATGATATAGTTTTTCCCTGACAAACAAGGGTTTAGATTACCCGTGAGAAAATTTTTTATAATTCCTCCTACATTTAACAAATATATGTTCAAAAATTATGTCCTTCAAGAGTTATTAAAATATATCAACAGACTTTTCGATAACAAGGTTAGAAAGTAATTCACACCAGTTTTCATTCATAGTGTTTTTGTATAAAACCATTAATGGTAAGGACCAACCAAGACTTATTACCCATACAATATCGTCTTTATAGATAATTAAAAGACGTCTATTAGATTTTTGTTTTGAAAATTCTAACCAATGTCTCTAACTTTGCATGAAATTGGATAAAACATAAAATAAATTGAAAAGGTGCCTCATGTTCGCTGTACATTTACAGAATAAGTAAATAATGTAAATGATTCTTTGTTTATTTAAAGTTGTAATAAAAATAACACGACTGACATGTTTCAGAATGTTTTAATATAGACAGATATATCCGCATATATTTATAACTAGAGATAGACTATATAGATATTGAAATAATTCGGTTTGAAGAAAAGTGTATTCCATAACTTAAGATATATATTCAAATAATCAAATATTTTTTTTAGATTTTTTGGAGATTATATAGATTTGAAACTGATAGATTTGAAATTGATATTTTCAAATAACTTAATGTTATTTTGTTTGAGGAAGAATATATTATATTCTATAAAAGATTCTTCGCTGTTCTATAAAATCTTCCTCTTTTCTTTTGGTTATAAAAAGATTAAGATAAAATCTATTGAGGTCAAATACAACGCTATATTTTTGTATTCGGATAAAATGGAGACTTTTACAGTTCTTATTCTTGCTAGACGTAGTGTCAACAGATTTGTCTTAGAAAAAATATTATTATAGGCGAAAACGCTAAGAAGCGCATTGAACATTCTGCCAAGATGTTATTTACTTCATTTCCGGATTGCGGCGTAATAAAGTTAAATCTTTTGGCAAAAATTTACCAAAACCACTGAAAGATAACTTTTTCTTATTTTTTATAATTATGCAATGCGCCTTTGTTATTGCGACAAAATAATGTATTCGTCAAAAAGTTTTTTTTTTTTTAATTTTAGACATATACTTGTAGAAAATTTTACTGCAGATTATAACATCATTTCACTAAGCACATTTTGCCATTGGGATTTTTTACTGTCGTAAAGCTATTATTAATAATAATAGTTTGAGTTTCTAATTAATTAAACAGATTTTGCAAACATAAATAACACATTTCATTACATACTTAACTCATAAACTCTATTGAGATCTGATAATGTACGCAATTTAAGTATACCTCATAAGTAAAGAGAACCAACGTCGCATATAAATTACTTCTAAATCACAAAATTCGTATTAATGTCTGTTGGAAATTGAACAGATGTGAGGTGAAGACTAATATTTTGAAACTACAAGTTTAACCTTATTTAAACTTAATGTTTACTGAACCAATAAATAGGTTAAGTTTTAATCAAGTATCTATTTGCTAGTTATATTAACATAACGTGATAAATTAAATTAAAAAGCATGAAATACACGAATGATTTGTATTAACTATAACTATTTCATCTAGGTCTAAAATAAAAAAATATATATAAGAAAAAACTTCACTTAACAATCATTACAACATCGTTAAACTGTACGTTTAACTGAATCGTTTGTTTAAGGCATTTTATGCAGTATACAGTTTGAATAAATTATTGATATAAAATAAGAACTATAAATAAATATGTTATCTGCACTCTACTCTAGTCTCCACGATTTTTATAAAATATTTGGAAGTTAATATTTTCATATTTTTGTATGCGATAACTTATCCATGAATAAATGCAACAATATACTTTTAAACGTTCCTTTAATATTTGTGTGTGTACACACACATACTTATACTTAAATTATGAAACATTTACTCTAGCTATATAGTACAACATTTTATAATCAAATAAAAATATATTAGTTATATATAAATATATTTTTAAAAGAACTTGTTAAATCCGTTTAAAATAATTTCTAAATTAGTGATTTAGTTGTTAATTTCGAGCAAAACAGTGTTCGGATTGAAAAATATACACCATTTGGTTATCAAATACCAAGAAAATGATCAAAACTTGATTTCTATAACATTATGACCATTATTTACTTTTATTACTTAAATAAACACGTTCATGACACGTTTCATTAACCTGAATTATCCAAAATAAATGTATTGATGGAAATAATTACATTTATCAATTATTAACAACAATACAGAAAATTTAATGAATGGCTCTTGAGATAATAATTAAGAATAATGGAAGCTTAATGAATAAAATGTTGGTTGGATAAATTCATTGTAAGTCAAGCATTATGATAACGGAAGATATGCGATATGTACTCATAAACGGAAGATCTTTCTAGTATTGATTTTATTTGAAATAAGAAAAAGAATATCTTTTTACCTTTGTCTTCAAAATAACTTGAATAAAGTTAAATATAATATTTGTTATTAATGAATATGGTATGTAATATGACAATAACATGAGAGTACTCGTTGGTTGTTTTTGCGTCTGAGAGGATAAAGATAAACATATTAATATTGCTACATTTGAAAAAAAACGTAGTAAGAAATACTTTTATTCTTACATTTATTCTCAAACACAATATATATTCTCTGTAGTATTCGCGTACATATATGTATAATATCCGATTAAAAACACGTACACAAAGTCTAAATATTAGGAATATTATCATTCTTTCCACCCGCAAGCAGACTTGAGACAATGCAAATAAAAGCAAGATAGTATGTCAATAGTTTCATAGATGTTTATACTTTACAAATATTCTAACACAAAGGTATCCTTACTGCTCTGAACTCATGTGAATATTACAAATTCCTTTAGTATTAGTTTTTCATGGCGGTTTACTATTATTATGACATTAGGCACTAAATTTCAAAATTCAGGCTTTTGTAAATAATTTATCTGCTTCTTTTCTTTATGCTCAAAGCTAACGCGTTCGATTTGTCCATATTGACTTTTAATTACTGATATCAATAAAATTGATCATTCCTTTGAATAACTTGGGTAATTATAACATGCGATTATCAAAAGAACAAATGATACAGAAAATATCATTAATTTTTGGACTCTTATTTAGATTGATGTATCGACACTTAGTTCAGGTTCACTGACTTTGTATTACTTTAGTTACTCAATTAGAAGTTACATACATAAAATTGTAATCAGTGCATAAAATAAATACTTAGTTGTTCTAGTTGTTATGTTAGATCCCTAAATATGAAATAAGCTTTTGGTAGGAGAAGAACAAAATGTCGAATATTTTTTAATATAATGTATTTATTTATTTAAAGTATGAACCATTATTACCTATGCACTTTTCCCGTCTCATAGATATCTAATTAATCCCTTTACTAAAAAAACTATTAAGATAGGAATCAATAAATCTTTGAAGGTGGTTTGGACTATCCCATCGGAGATGATTTTTTTCCCTTACAGGAAGGAAGTTCGAAAAAAATGGTTATATGTTAGAGTAAGGTTCGTAGAGAACGGTGGATGTCTTAGCCATTCCAATTGGAGTTATTTTAATTTGGTAGTCACCTGTTGTGTAGCGTTGTCGTGAAGCAACAGTGGCATAGAGCGATTGACCAGCCTTCGTTGTTTAGCACCTAGCTTTTCCATCATGGTTTACAATTGCTGACAATAGTCGTCTGTCGTAATCGTTTAAGGTGGTAGAGCCTAGCTGTAGTTATCCGACTACAGCTCGTATTGGGCTGGCTCAACCGAGGAAGGACCACCCTCTCACAGAAGACCGACGTGTAGTAACCAAATTCATTTGGTTATGTTCCGTCGGTGAGTGAGAGAATGAGGAAGCCCAACCTCCCCCCCGCGCCAAACATGAAAGCGATGCCTAGAAGAAAAATACCCCAGGAGGGTACCGGCTTTGATGAAGCCGTGGACCCCCTCCCCGAGCAAAATCGGGGAAATGATCCTCGGATTTTGCTCGGGCTGCCCGTCGTATCTGGGGCGGGCAAAGTATCGCCTTTTGTGTTTTATGAGGGCAAACGACGAGTCAACGCAGCGGCACCCCGACCCACTCTAAATGTGGACTTTTGCAACATCCGGGGACTTCATTCCAACTTGAACGCCGTCCACTATCATCTAGAGACGGCGCAGCCGGCCTTGTTGTTTCTGACGGACGCAGATATCTCAACCTAGCGACACAGCGTACCTGTCATACCCCGGGGTATAAACTAGAACACCATTTTATACCACACGCC
Source organism: Melinaea marsaeus rileyi (assembly GCA_918358865.1). Classification (NCBI taxonomy): domain Eukaryota; kingdom Metazoa; phylum Arthropoda; class Insecta; order Lepidoptera; family Nymphalidae; genus Melinaea; species Melinaea marsaeus. Next base: position 21,152,539 of record OU911093.1, on the reverse strand, counting down.
GGGGTATCTGTATTCGTAAGAGAGGATATCTGCTACCGTCGCCTTCAGGTTTTTGAAGGTCGGGACCTGTCTATACTCTGGCTACGCGATTGGGGATCAGCTGGCAAAGTACCCGCCTGGCACGCGCAAATTTTGGGCGCTTTCAAAGGCCACTCTGGGAAACTTTAGCCAGCCGTCCCTACCGCCATTGCACATGGGGAATGACCCTCTGGCCCACACGGCAAAAGAGAAAGCCGATCTCTTGGGCACTCTTTTCGCCTCCAACTCGACTTTGGACGACCAGGGGAAGACACCGCCTATCATCCCGCGGTGTCGAAGCTCAATGCCGGAAATAGTTTTTCGGCAGAAAACTATTAGGCAGTCTCTATTTTCCTTGGACGTTCATAAGTCGAGTGGGCCGGATGGCATTTCTCCTTTGGTGCTACGAACGTGTGCCCCTGAGTTGACTCCAGTGCTAACGCGTCTATTTCGGTACTCCTACCTTAAAGGCGTAGTCACGGTCACATGGAAGCGTGCCCTTGTCGATTCGATCCCTAAAAAAGGTGAAAACTCGGAACCAGCTAACTACAGACCTATCGCCATTACCTCTCTGCTCTCCAAAGTAATGGAGAGCATTATCAATAAACAGCTCCTAACCTACCTCGAGGATCACCAGTTGGTCAATGACCGGCAATATGGCTATCGCCATGGTCCATCGGCTGGTGATCTTTTGTTGTATCTTACACACCGTTGGGCAGCTGTTATTGAAAGCAAGGGAGAGGGTCTGGCAGTTAGTCTGGATATGGCGAAAGCCTTCGATCGTATATGGCACAAGGGGCTTCTTTCGAAGCTACCTTCCTATGGGCTTCCCGAGAGTTTATGCAAGTGGATCACCAGCTTCCTCACTGGGCGGAGCATACAGGTCGTTCTCGACGGTTTTTGCTCGGACCCCAAGCCCGTGAACGCGGGTGTACCCCAAGGCTGCGTGCTATCCCCAACTCTGTTCCTCCTGCACATCAATGATATGTTGGATATCTCCAACATACATTGTTATGCGGATGACAGTACTGGGGATGCGGTATATTCCGGCCGTGCAGGTCTCACTCGGGAAAACGTCGACGAGTGCCGAAAGAAACTTGTGTCTTCAATAGAGACCTCCCTGGGGATTGTCTCTGAGTGGGGTGAACTGAACCACGTTCAGTTCAATCCCCTAAAGACACAGGTTTGCGCGTTCACCACTAAGAAAACCCCATTTGTCGTATCATCGCTCTTCGAGAGCACTCCCCTCATTGCCTCGCCAAGTATCAGAATACTGGGTCTCGACATTTCGAGCGACTGTCAGTTTCGTGGTCATCTGGAGAGCAAGGCCAAGTTGGCCTCGATGAAATTGGGAGTGATCAATAGAGCGAGGCAGTACTTCAAACCTGGCCAAAGACTTGCGCTCTATAAGGCGCAGGTCCGGCCACACATGGAGTACTGTTCTCATCTCTGGTCCGGATCACCCCAATATCAGCTTCTACCATTTGACCGCGTACAACGGAGAGCCGTTCGAATTGTCGGGGACCCGGTGTTCTGCGAACAGCTGGACTCTTTGGCATTGCGTAGAGACGTGGCTTCTTTGTGCGTCTTCTACCGCATTTACAACGGGGAGTGTTCCGAAGAACTATTCGATCTGATGCCTACCGCCGAATTTCATCACCGCACAGCGTGCCATCGCCTCCAATACCATCCTTACCACCTGGATGCGTGGCGATCCTCCACTGTGCGGTTCTCAAGGACATTTTTTCCACGTACCACTCGAATGTGGAACAAACTCCCTTCGGCGGTATTTCCAGATCGGTACGACATGGGTACCTTCAAAAAAGGCGTTTATTCCTACTTACAAGGCCGGCAACACTCTTGTAAAACCTCTGATGTTGCAAGAGTTCATGGGCGGCGGTGATCACGTTCATCCGTGACCCGCCAGCTCGTTTGCCCTCCTCTTACATAAAAAAAAAAAAAAAACAAAAAAAAAAATCGTTGGGCCAGATTTGAAAAAACCGTAATAAACGAAACGCTTAACAGTACCTTTTTTTGGATCAATTATTCCTTGAGGCAAGATTTGGCTGGCTTATCAGGTTCCAGCCATTGCGATGAGCGCTTTCGATTATGGTAGAGAATCCACTTCATCACGGATAATGATACGATATAAAAACTCTTCATTACTGTGCCGGTTAAATATAATAACCTAGCAATCGGCCTCATGTTTCCTAGTTTGCTTCACTGAACTTGTGAGTTTAGGCTGCAAGTGGATTAAAACAGTTTTATCACTAACACCACAGCCTGCAGTACTAACTTGGAAGTGGTTTGCTATGGATCCGCTTCCACAATAGCCTTTAATTCTTCTTTATCACCTTGGGTCTCCGGCCGTCCACAGGGCTTGTTTTGCAGGTCAAAATTTCCAGAACAAAAACGTTTGAACCAAAACCGCACTTTGTTTTATTTTGCGACACGACTGTCATACACATCATTAACCCTTCAAGCCGTTTCCGCAGCACTGGTGCCACGGAAGTCGTACTCTTAAATAACGCGATATTTCAAGTTTACCAGTTTCTAAATTGGGTGTAATTGAATAAACGCAAACAGTAAAAACAGAAGAAAAAAAAACAAATGAATAACGGTCACAGAAACAGAAATACATGTGTAAATATTTGTATAAATTAGAATTTGGAATTTTTAACCAAAGAGGAGAAATTTATGATTAAAGTGGCCAGTACGACAAAACGCCAACTTCATATGTAAAGAATATATATGTGTTATAATTTTGATATAAACATAAAACGTTTTTAGGGTTAAAGAGTAAAGGTTAGATAACTCTGAAAAAGTTACCTGTGAAGTAATTTTAAAATATGTTATTATTGGGTACAACGCCATCCACAAATATGAACTACAAATATATCTACCGTTAATATATTTTAAATTATGTTTAAGTATTCTATATTATTATTTAGAAACAACAACAAACCTGTCGGTTATAATGTTTAATCCAAAATTGATATTTTTTTTTATCCTAATGGTAAAAGACAACCGCCACTAATTATATTTGCAACACAAAAACGTAATGCATCGCATCCACTACTTGCCTTTGTGGAACGGGGGTATGTAGGTAAAGGAGATAGTAGGTATAATACCCTTAATCTTCTGATCTTCTATACTCTGATAACTTATAAAATAACTTTCACTATCAATCAATATTTCATTATATCTTAATTTAAAAATAAATATAAATATTTAATATTATATCCCTTGCTGGATTTGTGACGTACAAATGTACTGGATAGAAAACATAATTTGTAATATCTGTTAAGCTGTCACGTAACTCCGCCGCTTTGATATTTAATTCATAAAGAATCGATATTACGTGTAACTGTCCCTTTAGAGCTGGTCAAAGTAAGAATTATAACTACTATAATTTCCTATATGGTAGTGAACTTTGAGGTTACAATGTGTCATATATATTTCTTTTTTATATTTACTATCTTTTTCTACATCATATATCTATCGAAATGGTTATATAACAGTATTGATTCTTAGCGTATTAAGTTAGTTAGTTAGTTAGCCAAGAACTATTAAGTTTAGAACAGCTTTCCAAATTTAATAGTTTTTGGCTCTGGCATCTAAACAACGGCCAAAATAGAATATTTGATAATCAGACTCTTAAGTGTTAGACTTCTAAGTGAAATATATTAAACAACTGGTTAAAATGATCTTAAAAGCACAGATCGGCACAGAAAACATGACAGATTGTTATTTATTTAAGAAATTAATGTTTTCCTATCTTTATGTATTCACATACCGTAGCGATGTACCGATGTACCGTACCGTAACTCTTCAAACCACTCACACATACCTAGTTCTTCAGTAAATTAATCGATGCATTAATGCTATTGAGCATTAGCAGTATAAAGGAAGTAACGGATATGCTATCTACCATCCTTGATCAACAAAAGAACTTGGGAGAAAAAATTAAGGAGACGGTTGGTTATTGAAATCTTTGACCGCAGCCATAACAACTATTTCATGTTCATTTACCATTGGTACCATTTTTGTACCTTCAATATGTTCAGTAATTTTATTGCCAATTTAGTACTAAAAGAGGAAATGCTTTTCCCTTTATATAAGGCACGGGTTATCAAACATAATAATTGCATCCGCCTACTTTAATAATATTAAATAAATTTTAAAATGAATTATTTGTTTTGGTGAAAAACCGTATTTATATTGTTAATAAATAGATTCTGCATAACTTTTAACAGGTAAATGATAAAAAGACAATTCCCTTAGCATTTTATCATTTCATATATACATTTATTCCAAGCCTTGTATATAAATTGTACCTACTATATAATTTTAAAAGAGTACTATACAAAAATAAAAAGTTGATTCATGTCCTGACAATGCCTGTGGTTTTATATAAAACCACACGACACGTCCATTTTGGTTAGTTTGATAATTTATAGCGGTTATATATGAATTCACCCACTTAAATCTATAAATAAATACACTACAGATTTAATTATATAAATGAAATACATAATAATACATAACATACATAACATTTAGCAGGCAACAACAACAATAAAAATAGCTCTATAAGAAAAATAATTTGTGGCATATGAAGCAAACACAATAACAACCCTGAAGTACACAAATTAGAGGCTCCTTTGCATAGTTAAAAGGATTTCAGTCTAGGAATGTAATAACAGGAGTCTTCGTTAATGGCCAACGAAATCTAACATTACTAAGATCTTTTTTAGCGGAAAATATTCACGTGAATAAGAAGTTGTTAAGACACTAGTTCTTAATTAGGATATAAGCTCACCGCCTATCACTAATCTAAGGACACTCGTAATAACCGTAATAACATAGAACTTACCTTGGCATCATATTTACTCTTATTTGTTTTCTTTTTCAATCGTAAACATAATGAGACAGGATTACAAAACACAACTTAACTTTAAAAATCAAGACTTAATTCTAAAATTTAATTATTTAATTTGCCCATTTCATATTAAATTACTGATCTTCGCACGACAATAAAAGTAAGTAATCCAATTTAATAAACTTCCATTAATAACTTGTTACAATAAAGTTTTTGTTAGTGATAAAACAGTTTTTTTTTTTAGTTTCAGCTAAGATAAATATAAAAAATCCATGCCCGCAGGGGGACACGCGTGGATAGACCTCGTGTGTAACTCGTTTAAAATATAACTCACTTCCTAAGAATAACACATGATGCCGTTGTTTATATCAAAAATTTTCAAGCAAAAAGCGGTTTTTATTTTTTTTCTCGGAAAAGGTATCTTTTTTGGAAATACTTTTGATACTTAAATTTAGAGTAAAAAAAACCTTTCTACTAAAAATATTTGCGAGGAGGGAATGTTTACCTGAAAAAAGTTACCGTGGTTTTACCTACCTTAAATTTTCAAGCTAAAAGTGGTTTTTAATTTTTTTCTCGGAAACGGTACCTTTTACGGAAAAACTTTTGGTACCTAAATTTAGAGTAAAAAAAAACCTTTCCATTAAAAATACTTGTGATGTAAGAATGTTTACCAGAAAAAAGTTATGAATTTTTTTCCAAAAAATTTCGGTTTTTTTACCCCCACCCCTAAGTTATTGAAGTTAGGTTTTCGGTTTATCTACATTAATTATAGGTATTTATCAAATACGTCATATAATATGAACGCGATTGATCTATTTTATATAGGGAAAAAGTTATGGTCGAAAAACTGAAATCAGAAAAAGTGAGGCCCTAGCGCTCCCTATGGCCGGATTTCTCTGGTTAACGAACTTGACCTTCATTTTTGGATGGTTGATTTTTGTACAAAGTTTGAAAGCGATCCGAGTGAAACTGCGGCCGCTATCGTGCTGACAAAAGTCGAATCTGGACGCACGCACGCATATATATATATATATATATATATATATATATATATATATATATATACGTGCGTGCGTATATATATATATATAAACATTTTGACCAATGGTCATTTCGGACTCAGGGGGTCATAAGAAGACCTCCTGTGAAGGAATTTTTCCAAAATTCGAAAGTCTGGTACAAATGAATGGGCAGACCGAATTCTTCGAGGTCTACCCAAAACAATACATGTTTGTAAATCTTTATAATTGTGTTATCATAATAACAAAATTATTATTTGTTGAAAGATGATATCGTACCGTCATGTCATCGGATCATCGAAACAAAAAAATTTGGATAGAACGTAAAACCAGACAATTTTAAAATTATAATTACGATTGTTAATTGATACATTTTCAAACAAACATCTAAAGTTTAAAACGATGAACTATATATTTAAACAATAGGTCTTCGTAATATGAAACGTCAGTGATCCTTACATATTGGATAAACTGTTGTATTCTTAAAGCATTATAAAAATACCTCACGCAAGTCACTCTGCACTTTTCTGCTAGTGCGAAGAATAATATGTGGGAATTCATCTGATTTTAAAACGAAATAAATAAATTAAATCTATTTGTCGAGTAATTTTGTGGATAATTTATATTTATAACATTTTTTTAAATTCTTATTTTGTTGTCTCAACTTTACTCTCAACAATTAATAATATTTTACTAACAACAGTTAGTAAAATATTATTAATGGACAGTCAATTATTAGTACTATAAAAAAGAATAAAATAAGTATTAAACTAACTAACTAAAAAGTGTAATCATGAAATCGCCTGCCAGTTTTTCTTTATAGACCTACCTTTTGCAACCATGAAAACGTAACCTGACCTTTTGGGAACTCAATTCGGTCACAAATCCGTGTAAATATTATTTAAAGATAAATTCGTATTATATTTATAAAAAAAACAACACAATAGTATAGCACAATAGTAAGATAAGATTGAAATACCTTTAGAGTTTGGGCCAAAGTTCCGATCACAACGTCCTCAGCAATTACGATGAAGTTTTATTTTATACATCTCTGACATGAAAATTCAGGCATTATACTACTTAGCACTTTTACAAAGTTTGAGCATAAATAACTATTAAAAGAATCATAATTTATCCCACCAACTATGCAATATACTATTGTTAACTATAAAGTTGTACGAAAGTGTCCAAATCGACCATTTCTACGTGTATTGCAAGTCGTTATCCTTATTTATGTGTCCACGATAGAGAATCAATTCGGAAACGTTGTTCACTGATATCGTGTACGTAGTAATGATTTTTTGGGAAAGTATTTTTCGTAATTTTTTAAAAATTTAAATAAATTTTTCACGGTTTATTTTTTAAACACTTGCTTTGGTGTGTTAGTATGTTAAATGCATTTCTAAATAAATATTCAATAATTAAATAATAAAAAAAAAAATTAAACCCACGTTTTGCAAATGCACTCAAAAGAAGAAAATAATTTTGCCCTATGGCAGCTATGAGCTCCACGTCTGCCTCTGAGGGGCGATGGAGTAAGTTTTTAATTATTTAATTATTTTCTACTTTTTAGAATTTTTTTAAAGCTTGCATATTGCTTTGTCATCGACGATTGACGATGACGATGGACGATGATCTCAGCGATCCTGAAAATTTCTGCGCTCTAGCTAGCTGAAAAGTGGGTGAAATTTCAATTGCAAGATTTGATCGCTACAAACAGACAGACGTGACGAAGACGAGCTAAGTAAAACGTGGTAAAAAACATCGATATATTTATATGTGGGATAATCAGCGACCTTATAGAGCTGCATATCACAAACATACTACATTGTACGTCGGTTTGTATGCTTGATTATTATTAAGAAGCTGAATTAATTGAGGACTGATATTAACTATTTGAAAGCGTAAGCTCTACAGCTTTGGCTATAAATATTTCATACATCCGACGAAATTAAACGAAAAGTTATTCCATTGCGACACATTGGTGTAAATGGAATGCTGAATAGAAATTGCATATATTCGTTGAAATGAAAGTACCAACAACTGAAACAAAAACTAAGCTGTGAATAGCAGATGGCGTGTATATGTGGACTCGCTATTTTCTATCTATGATGTTTCTTAACCGTTCGTCTTTATGAACTCAGGTAATAACTTTTTGAACTTAAGAGATCGCACACCTAAAGCCTGATTTTTAGAAATTCACTTTTTATAAGTGCAACGCTAATCACAATAAAAAAATTGACTTTCAAAAGGAATCTATAGTTTTATTATCTATTTAGTAAAGGTTCTTTGAATTCAAATTCTCTAAGTTATCTGTATTAAAAATTGTATTTGTTACCGTATTGTACTCAGCTAGTAAAATAAAGAAAAGCTATTGAAAAAATTAATAATCTTATATACAAATTACATATTATAGAAACTAAGAATGTATATGAGAATCATAATTTCTATCGTCACGTGGACATAATGGTCAAGATGAATTTCCAATTTAAATTCAAAACTTGTTATATGATAAGATTACCCGAATTTTCTTATTAAAAGACAATTCCCTTTTCATGGATGAAACCGAATGGAGTCGTAAAGATCCAATGAGATTTCTCCGACAATAAAATTTTACAGCAATCCAAATAGAACTTCTAACTGTCTATTAATCGATATCTCGGCTCTGTTACTGCAATTAATTCATATAACATTTTGGGTAAACCTCGAAGAATTCGGTCTGCCCTTTCATTTATACCCGACTGTCGAATTTTGGAAAAAATTCTTTACAGGAGGTCTTCTTACGACCCCCGAGTTCGAAATGACCATTGGTCAAAAAGTTTATATGCGTCCAGATTCGACTTTTGTCAGCACGATAGCGGCCGCAGTTTCGCTCGGATCGCTTTCAAACTTTGCACAAAAATCAAACATCCATAAATGAAGGTCAAGTTCGTTAACCAAAGAAATCCGGCCACAGGAGGAGCCACGGCCTCACTTTTTCTGGTTTCAGTTTTTCGACCATAACTTTTTCCCTATACAAAGAAGATCAATCGCGTTCATATCATATGATGTCTTTGATGAATACCTATAACTAATGTAGATAAACCGAAAACCTAACTTCAATAACTTAGGGGTGGGGGTAAAAAAACCGAAAATTTTTGGAAAAATTCATAAAGTTTTTCTGGTAAACATTCCCTCCTCGCAAATATTTTTAATAGAAAGGTTATTTTTTACTCTAAATTTAAGTACCAAAAGTATTTCCAAAAGAGATACCTACCTAAAAACCGCTTTTTGCTTGAAAATGTTTGATGTAAACAACGGCATCATGTGTTATTCTTAGGTAGTGAGTTATATTTTAAACGATTTACACACGAGGTGTCCCACGCGTGTCCCCCTGCGGGCACGGATTTTTTTTTATAACTTTTCTTCAATGTTTTATGTTTTATATACAAAATCAAAGTATCTGTTATTCTAAATTAACAGATTTTTACTAAATGTATGGTACGTACTAGCTGACAGCAAATGTTAAATGACATTATGAATGACGTAGGCTACTTTTATTGAAAAAAAAACATTCAGTGCGATCGAACTTTGTGGATGAAATTTTTATTAACTTAATTAGAACATTCGATTTAATCGAATCTAAATTTTGTAGTTGACGGGTTGAAATATTAAAGGAATTGTCAAATAATAGAGACGTCATAAATAAATATGCAATGCATAATCATTACTCTCCCGTAGGATTCAAACTTGTGACTTTGAGAAGCCGTCTTCAACGCTTTGCAACTTTACCGTGACATTACTTGAAACGAATATTTAATGCTTTTATGAGTTTAGTATTCCACACATCTTTATCGGGAACTAGGCGACATCTGTAAGATTTCTTTTGAAAATTTTAACAAATATAACAATTTTGACAAACATAACTTTGCAGCATAAAACAAAATTGAAAGGATGCCTCATGGTGGCAGTGTAACCCATTAGTAACAAAATAAATAAATAATGTAAAACATTTCAGTCTTCCTTTATTTAGTTGTAGTAATCATAACAACAACATTTGAAATATAAACAGACATATCTTTATATATATTGAAATAAACCCGATAGAAGTAAAGAATATTCCATAAGTTTAATTGGGTTATACTCAAATAATTTAGTATTATAACTGTATTATAAGAATATTATTTATGAAGAAAAGTACAATGAAAATTCTTCCAAGTTGTATTTGCTTTAAATCCGGATTGCGGAGAATGTTTTTTTTTGGCAAAAATTCACTAAAACCACTTAAAAATTCCTTTTTCTTTTTCTTTTTCTTTTAAACATTTAATACATATATATGTATATTACAGAATTCGTTTATGACAAAATATGATAAATATTTTGTTACTGGTTGATTGATTTGATTTTTGATTTTAATAACTTCAGTTAAAAGTTTCAATTATTAAAATAAAATTTACTAACTTGAAACAAAATACTACTTCATTACATCGGTCCTCAACTCGTGACTTGAATCGACGATTTTTAAATGTCATATCTAATAATGGACGCATCGTGAGTTACCTCATAAAAAAAGAAGATCAAAGTCAGATATAAATTAGTTCTAAAATCACAGAATCCGAATTAGCATCTGCTGGAAATTGAACAAATGGGAGGTGAATGCTAATATTCGGGAACTTTACAAATTCACCGATCAAATATCACCTTATTCAAGCTTAAAGTTTACTGAACCAATGAATATAGGTTAAGTTTCGGTCGAATATCTGTCTGCTAGTTTAATTGTGAATATTAATAATATTATGTGAGCAATTAACGAAATACCATAACGTTGTATTATCTCTAACTTTAATTATTCGATATACGTCTAACAAAGAAATCTTATAAGAAAAGTTTTCTTCACTCACCCATCGATACAACAACGTTTGAACTGCATTGTTGGTTTAACTCCACATTTATCTGCAGTATACAATATAAAATATGAACTCTAAATAAATACATTATCTGCACCCTGCTCTAGTCTCCGCCATTTTTATAAAATATTTGGCAAAGAACATTTTTATATTTCTGTATGCAATAACTTATCCATGAATAATTGGTACAATAAACTCTTAAACCTTACGATTAATGTTCGTTTGTGAAACAGGAATTTTATTTATAATCCAGATAAATTGCAGAAAATAAAAAAAATATATTATTGAATACGATTAAAACAAAACTTTTAAATAACAATAAAACAATATTTGTTATATTCTTTACTAAAGTTGAATATCGAATATTTAACTGAAATTGTTATTTTCGAATACGTGACATGGCGTTTGAAGTGGTGTGAGCAAAATACTGCCGTGAGCACGGTTAGCCTTCGGATTGATCGCTACCCTTTGATTTCACATTTATGCTTACATCTGCAACAACGTTGTTTGAGACAAACCATGATACCCAAAGTTTGTACATGATCTTGCTTTATCAAAATACCAGTTCCAAAATTTGTATAACTTTGAAATTAAAACTATGAAGTCTTAAGAAGCACTAAGAAACCCCTTCTGACCATGAACCAAAAAGTTTCAATGTCAAATAAGATCGATCGTAATGATCGTAATGATGTTTCAATGAATTAAATAAAATGTTTTTATTAAAAAAACATGATTAATACAATAACAACTATAAGTTAAAATTAGTTATTTTCTACAATTATTAACACGTCGAATTGGAGGATTTCGAATTTCAGTCATATACACGAGGTAATATAAATTTAAGTCATTTTATGATTTTCTTATTTCTGCAATGTGTTATATTGAAATTGTACTATTATAAAACTGATTAACTTAGTAGGTGGTTCCGGTTATTAGGTTTAGCTTAAAATTTAAGTCATTTTATGATTTATGATTTTCTTATTTCTGCAATCTGTTACATTGCAATAGTACTATTATAAAACTGATTAACTTAGTAGGTAGTTCCGTTTATTAGTTGTAGCTTAAGTATGATAATAAATAATTATCAAGTTTCTATTTCATAAAAAAATACTGAGATTACAAGAGGTATTTTAGTACATCACTGATACTAATATTGGTAGGTTAAACTACTATTATACGTTAAAAGTTACTTGTTTACAAAATAAGTACAATGACTACATATTTCATACTTTCAAACCGGGTCCTCTCCTACCATTAATAAAATAAACATGTGAAGTTTAAGAAACAAAACAAAGCTTTCGAATATTTTATTTTATCTTATTTAATTGTATTAGAATAATATATTTAATTTAAAAATTAAAAACCACCTCACAACGGATATTTACAAATACATAGGCAAATAAAATAAGCAAGTTTGTCAATACTAATGTTTTGTTAAGCTGTCATGCCACGTTTACTTATCATACTTAATTTACTGAGTCGATAAGCTGCTTCCACTCTATTGTTACTATTTTCACAATTTAGCTTCGACTCAATAATAAATATAATAGTGAACGTATATTAATCGCAATATGTGTATTATATATTCAGTATAATCACTAAAACTCGATTTATTTAAAGTATCTAATTTCTAAACTTTATAATATATCAAATTACATATGTTTATTTAAACACACAAAAGTACAAAATACTGAGTTAAGGTTGCGTGCAAATTTACACTTTTTAATATTCGAAATTACAGGAAAAGAGTTTATTTTTTCGCATTTATTACATATACTGAGTAAATTATAACGTAGAGTGAGTGTGAGTGAGTTAGAGTAATAAATAAACATATACTACCACCAATAAATTAAACTAAACAATATCATATAGCATATTGAAGTTAAAATAAAGAAGTTATATATAAATTTTGCTCTATAAGATTTTATTATTTTATATAGACTTTTAGTTTTTTACTATAACCGAAAGACATTCTTGGATTTATAAAATAATTGAGCTGAGCGTAAGCGAAGCTCTTAACCGTTTGGGACACCTTTTTTGTGTTTAGTTGCCTCCAGAATGCGACGAGATAATTAGCTAAAAATTTTCTCATGTATTATAGCGAAAACAGACTGAAAAAATGTTTAGCCATTCAAAAGTTATCAGGAAAAGAAGAAAGAAGAGGGGCTTAGCTCAACACCCGCCGCGCACGCTTGGCGGATCCTAGTATATTTTAAATTATATTTAGTAAGCCTTGAAGATTGCATTGTGAAATATTAAGAAAATGACAAAGGTTTGAATTTTATAACATTAGCACAACTATTGGTTTTTGATTATTTAAATTATATTCCTTGTCTAATGTAAAAAGAACGTATACTTCTATCAATTCATTTAATAATTAATTACCACAATACTTATGACCGATTTAATTAAGAAGAATCAAAAGGTAATAATAATATTGATTGAATCAATTCATTGTAAGTCCAGAAACAAAGTGCTATATAGCTAATCATTAAAAAAACATACTAAAAGATACTATTATACTTAAATTTACTCTCAAGCTATCCGATATCCGAGTGGTATCCGAGTAAAAACTGACACGTGCATAAAATCTAAACCTAAATCATATTCGATATATTTTTGGATATGAGGATATTACTAGGGCTGTTCCGAAAATTGTTAGTTAAAGGAAAAATAGTACGTATGAACATGAAAAATCTTTATTTATAGCTTATTCAAATATTTCCTTCCAACCTCCATGCACTTATACATTCAGATGAACTAGCTTTCAAAACATTTTAAAACGTCTCTTGCATTAGACCGAAAAAAAATCCGGCCTCGACTGCAGTGTTAAATTATCGTTCGGAACATTTTAGCATTTTAATTGTAAATCTCTGTAGCATTTGTATTTTCTCGCAGTAATCGCCCTTATGACATTATCATAATTTACTGCAGTTGTCGTTCAGCCGGGTGTGTAATCATCGTTTAGGTTTAGTTTTAAACCTAATCTAACAAATCCTTTTAAGTCTAAGAAGTATTTCATGTTGATGCAGGAGCAGACTTTCCAAAAGCAGATTGTAAGTTTTTATAAGATTCCTAGCAAGCTAATCTCGTTTATAATCAAAGAAAATCATAACATAATAGATTGTCATGAGACCTTCATTATTACAAAGAAAAGAAGAGCGACAGACAATGTTAACAAATATATAAGAAAATAATTATACATAAGTGGTAAAAATATCGCCTTTCTTTCCATGCAAGCAGACATAAAACAAGGCAATTAAAAAGGGGACCGAACAGATAAATTATTGTATTGCAGTTAAAGTAATAATCGTAAATACTTTATTTGCACCAATTTAGTAACTCGGTAGTTGTTCGTAAACATAATTATAAAATTATTCACACACAAAAGACATATGTATTGTTGTGGGTCACAGTGCTGTATAAGAAAGAAAATAATATTTGCCGTCAATGAAATCTCTAACTCAAAAACGTAGAGGACCCGTTACTCAGCCTTGAAGAACTGGGGATGGGAGTAAAAGACATTAAGACAATAGGTATTACCTACTGACCCTTCTGATTTTTTGTACTTTGAAATATTTATAAAACATGGTAAGCTATCAATCAATCTCAATTTACATATACAATATATTAATTTAAATTTATATCCCTAGCAAGAATTGTGAGGTAGAAATGTATTGAACAGAACATCATTTATAATATTTGATAAGCTGTCACGTAACTCCGCCGCTTTGATTTTTAATTCATAAAGAATTGATATCACTGTTCCCTTAGAGCTTGTCAAAGTAAGAATTACAACTATTATATTATTCTATATCTTTTTGAGGTCACAATAAATGTATCTTTACTTTTCCTTATAAGTATTTATGGTGTATTTTCTGCATTTTGCAATATTTTTTATATATAACACAATTGTCCCAATAGATAGTCAAAATCCACCCAAAAACAAGTAAGTTGAGAAATGTAATATTTGAAACAAATTTGTTTTATGATGTAAGCAATCACCAAAAATTAATATTTGAAAATTCCACTCCAACTAATTGGGGTTTTCTGGTCAGATATAAAACCACTATTAGAAATCGTTGAAGAGAAAAAAATTTACACAAAATAATGCAGAGTATTTATTACATAAATAGACATATTAATTGACTACGTTTCCACTTGATACGCCCATTCTGCTATTTTTTCGTATGTATTTCAGTATGTTTGTTCTGACGCACCCGGCGTATTTTTCATCCTATCGTCACGAAAATTGGCATTCAAATTTTTATGTCGAACCGGTTGTTTGATTGGGTGAAATATCCAAAATGGCGGCGATTTTTAGTTTTAATTTTGGCGTAGCAGGAGCAATTTTCATCCCATCGCCACAAAAATTGGTGAGCATGTTCTTTAAGTTATTTTTTTTTGTCCGGCCATTTTTCTTAGTGGGAGGAAAAATTCAAAATGGCGGTGATTTCAGTTTTTGTTTTGGCGTAGCAGACGTATTTTTTTTAGACTCGTCTCGAAAATTGGTAGGTGTATGTTTTTTTGCTTGGGCGAAAAATTTCAAAATGGCGGATTTCTGATCCGTACCACAAAAACGGACTTTTGCGGCATCTAGCGGGCTGAAATTTCGTCTAAGTATTCTTTTTTTGTTTTTTTTTTAGGTCCAGTGTACGGAGGCTACTGGGGTGGCGTTCATACTTGGTTCACCGTAAAATATCGTAACCACTGCACCTCGTGAAATCCACTATAAATAATTTCCTAACATTATCTCATCCCCTAACGTACTGAGTTCTACTGTTCACAGAACGACTAGTAATTCTATTTTTACATATTAATATGTAAAATAACACATAAGGTTATTATATAATTTTCTTCATATATTAATTCTTAGATGGTAAAGTTATTGCTTAATCATTAGAGTGGTCAAAAGTAATGGAAATCAAATACAATTTGAATAATGTATTATTTTTGTAACAGCCTATTTAGTGATATAATCCAAATATATATTATATATATATATATATATATATATATATATATATATATATATATATATATATATATATATATATATATAAATATATAACAACTTGTAGCATAGGAACTAAATATAATAACAACCATGACGAACTCAAATTAGGCTCTCTACGTAGTTAGAAGAAATTCAGTCTAGGAATGTAATAATAGGAGTCTTTGTCAATCGCGATGGAAATTTAACATTACTAAGGTCGAGCGGTAAATAGTCACGTGCTGAATGAGAAATTATTAAGATACTAGGTCTTTTTAATATAGTTCATAGTGAATATAATTTCACTGCAAATTACAGTCCCAATGTTACTTGTAGTAATGGTTAACAACTTGGGCATCATTTTTACTTTAGACATAAAGATATAACTTAACTTTAAAAATTAAGATCTCACTGTAGAGACAGGTCATTAAATTAGCACATATTATATTAAATTACTGCGGTTACGTTCATCTATAAATAATAACAGACATAATGGGCAATTGTTCACAGAAAATAAGCCTCTTTTAACGACCACGTAATTCAGTATCAAAAATAAATTTATGTGAAATATTTATTTAAATAAAAGCAATTTCAATTATATTATTACAATATTCCATTTTTATAGCATTTGCATTGAAATGTAGGCTATAATTATTTATTGGTTAAAAAATATTTTTTTGTAAGTTTTATTAAGAATAAAAATATATTACGTATTCGGTTTATCAATATTTACTAAAAAATGATATCAGAACATCTCGTCGGACATCTGATGATTAGGCCAGATGCAGATGATTATAAAATATCATCTCGAGCTTCAAGTCAATTATGGAATAGCAATGGAAATAATTGAAACAAAAGTTTGTATGTAGTCATCGGTACGTGAATTGTTCTGAATTCGCTGAAAAGATCATATTAATTACAGAGGATCATAAAAGTAAATGCTCTTTATTACGTAGCCAATAAAATGTTATATTGAAATGATTAGAAAAGAAAAGTTGTACATTTCTAGTACTTAAAATTTATAACTATTGCCAATAACGGTAGGTCTCTATTGTTCAATTAGTTGAAAAAATCCCAAAATAACAAAAGGTTATTAATAACTTTTCCTTTTCAATTTCATTCTTTGATATTTTATATACTCTGCAATATAAGTGTATATGTAGTGTGAATTTCTTCCAAGAACTAAAGAACAATAATTGATAATTTACCAAAAGATCATAAATTTAAGTTTATTCCGTACTACACAAGAAGTCAAATGCGTGGAACAATAATCAAGATTCATTTGTTTTATAAATGCTAAATGAATCTTATTGTACGTAGGTATAGAGTGGCATATAATACGACTTAAACATTAAGATTACGTTCTGAGCACTTGACGAATGACAAAACGCGTTTTGGCCGTTCAACAATTACTAGAACGCGTTGCGAGCGTTTAATAGCAGCCAAAACGCGTTCTGCGCATTTGAAGACAGCCAGAACGCGTTGTGACCGTTTTTTCCGTCCACTGAGCGTTTTCGGTCATTGGGCCTAACATATATATAGTAATGATCATTTTGGGAAGATAATTTACGTACGGGAAAACAAATAGTATTCCGCAAGAAATCGTTTTTATTTTGGCACTTAGGCGAATTTGTGATTTCTTTTGAAAATTCTTACAAATTTAAAAGATGGCCTACATTATATCATCATATTAGTTATAGTGGATCTAACACGATTGACGTGATTATATAACGTTTCAAATATATACAGACATATTTTTATATATTTGTAAGTAGATATCAGTTTTATTGAAAAAATCCAGTTAGAAGTAAAAAATAAAATAATTATAAACTTCTTTAAAAAATGTTATTAAGGTTAAATACAATGCTATATTCACGTATTCGGAAAAAATGGAAACATTTCTAATTATTATTCTTGCTAAATATATTGTCACTAGATTTGTCTTAGAAAGAATTTTATTTAAGAAGAAAAAGCGCATTGAAACTTCTGCCAAATTTTAGTAATAATGTTTCGGAATAAAGTTATTTTTTTGGCAAAAATTTACCAAAACCACTTAAAGATTCCTTTTTCTTATTATTCATACGTCTTTGTTATTGCTACAAAATAAATTTATCGTCAAAACATTTTATAAATATATCTTATAATTATGCTTACTGCAGCTCGTAAAATCATTGCATTTAGCATATTTTGAGTAGACCTCGAAGAATTCGGTCTGCCCATTCATTTGTCCCCTACTTTCGAATTTTGGAAAAATTTCTTCACAGGAGGTCTTCTTATGACCGCCTGAGTCCGAAATGACCATTGGTCAAAAAGTTTATATATATATATATATATATATATATATATATATATATATGCGTGCGTGCGTCCAGATTCGACTTTTGTCAGTACGATAGCGGCCGCAGTTTTGCTCGGATCGCTTTCAAACTTTGCATAAAAATCAACCATCCAAAAATGAAGGTCAAGTTCGTTAACCAGAGAAATCCGGTCACAGGGGGCGCTAGGGCCTCACTTTTTCTGATTTCAGTTTTTCTACCATAACTTTTTCCCTATACGAAGTAGATCAATCGCGTTCATATTATATGATGTCTTTGATGAATACCTATAATTAATGTAGTTAAATCGAAAACCTAACTTCAATAATTTAGGCGTGGGGGTAAAAAAACCGAAAATTTTTGGAAAAAAAATCATAACTTTTTTCTGGTAAACATTCCTGCATCACAAGTATTTTTAATAGAAAGGTTATTTTTTACTCTAAATTTAGGTACCAAAAGTTTTTCCGTAAAAGGTACCGTTTCCGAGAAAAAAAATAAAAACCACTTTTAGCTTGTAAATTTTAGGTAGGTAAAACCACGGCAACTTTTTTCTGGTAAACATTCCCTCCTCGCAAATATTTTTAATAGAAAGGTTATTTTTTACTCTAAATTTAAGTACCAAAAGTCTTTCCAAAAAAGGATACCTTTTCCGAGAAAAAAAATTAAAACCGCTTTTTGCTTTAAAATTTTTGATGTAAACAACGGCATCATGTATTATTCTTAGGTAGTGAGTTATATTTTAAATGAGTTACACACGAGGTCTACCCACGCGTGTCCCCCTGCGGGCCCGGATTTTTGTCATGTGTGATGACTCATACTGAACCAATAGGTTTAGTTTGAGTCGAATATCCAAATTGTTAATTTTATAAAGATTATTAACAATATAATGTATGCAATTCATTAAATACCTTACATAAAATGTTTTTATTGGAATAGTTCTAGCTTTATTATAGGTCAAAGAAAATTTTATATAAGAAATAGTTTGCTTCAGTCAAAAATAAATATAACATCGTTAAACTGTTCGTTTAACTGAATCGTTTATTTTACTAAACATTTCTATGCAGTATACTATTTTATTAACTTATTGATATAAAACATGAGCAATAAAATATGTTATCCTCAAACTGCACTAGTTTATAAAATATCTTCCATTCGATTTTATAAAATATTTGTTAGTGACCATTTTCATATATATATGCAATAACTTCTCCATGAATAATTTTAATATTAAACTTGTAAATTTGATTATATTTGATATCTTAATGTCGTGATATAAAAATTTAATCTAAAGTTTGAATATATTTAAATAAATGCTAAAAAGATAAACTATACTTTATCAATCCTTATGTATGACATGCAAAAAAGGTAATAACATTACTATTAAACTAAAAATATGTCACTTCAATAAGTTTAATATTAAATATTTAATTGGAATTCCATGTTCAAATCGAAAATTCGAATTATCTTCGAATACGTGACGTCGGTAAAATACCCTCGTGAAAACCTCTAGCCTTCAGTTTGATCGCTTCCATTTGATTACGAATAACACATTTATGCTAAGATTCATGTTAAACAACGTCCATTGATAGCAGCTTTTGGTAAAAAATAATTTTTCTACAGTCTTCAGCAAATCTTGTTTCAGCAACAGAATACCAGTTCCGAGTTTGTATAACTTTTACAGAGAAAAACAATGAAGTCTCATGAAATAATAAAAGTTTTAAACTCAAAGCTTTAAATATTACAGTGAATTTAATCTACATACTATAAACATAGCTGTATACTATATATAGCTATAACTGTAGCTATGTTGCTATATAGCCATAGCTGAAACCTATGTGAATATAGAAGACTGTAATGATTATATTATAAAAATAAAATATAAAAATAATAAAAAAATATGCTCCGTTTAGAGTTTATCTTGACTATGTTATTATATAAGTTTCAAGTTCTATTTATTATGAGCATAGAAGTAATTTAGTACACTACTGGTACTGGTAGGTTAGACTACTATAAGCTGTAAATAACTTGTTTACAAGGTTAGTGTAGAACATTACATATTTTAGACTTTCACCTAAAGTCCCATTCATAGTACCATGAATTAAATGAACTTGAGCTTGTGATATTATAAAAAGAATGAAATACATAACAATATACTACATCATCTTTCTAATACTTGCTTTTATTTTATTATATTAGAATAATACATTTCAATTCCAATAAAACACCTGACAACATAATATTTTATTGTTATGTCAAGCGATCACACCACGTTCCATTGATACCTAATGCATACATACATAATTCATACATAATCGATAATATCAGCTACTTCCACTCTATTGTTATTATTTCGACAATTTGTCTGCCACTAAATAACTTTGTATTTTAAATAACATATTTATTAAACTTAGTAACCAATCCAGTATTGTATAATTAAATATAGTATCTTTCAATTCAATGAAAATATCGAGTTTGTGAGTATATCTTATTTGATATATCTATAAACGGTTTAAAGAAAAAAAACATAACGGGATTTCTCGTCTCAAGGCTAAGTTGGATGCACAAAAAACTAGGTTAAACTTATGTGTAAATAATTTTATACTTTAATATCCAATTTTCCTAAATCTAAAGTTTATTTATGTAAATTAGTTGCACTGAAATGGGAGTAAGGTACATTGTACACCACAAAATACAAAATTAAAAATACAAGAAAACTTTGTTTGTAAAACAGACGGCCTTATTACCTAATGGTGATTTCGTCAAGCATTAGGAAAATCAAGTAAAAAATATTCATACAGATAGGTGGCCTACAGTTACTTTAACAAGCATACCTACAAATAACTAAAGACTTATACATAAACTAATAAACAACTACTATTACTAACAATAATAAATAAGATGCAATATATTATAATGAAATTAAAATAAATAAGTACAATAAGTTTTTTCGTAACATTTTAAACATGAATTCAATATGAATATTATTAATTTACTAATATAATTACTATATTACTTATATACTAATAATATTATTAAATCATTAGTAAATAGTAAATCAATTGTAATGGGCTTAAGTTAAGTTTTAAACGAAATATATTTGCTTCGATATTGAAAAATAAAATGCTCTGAATCGTATTTTGTAACACTCGGAGATGTCATTCCGTTATCAAATGCTAAGAAAAAGGTAAAAGCTGAATTTCACAACATTAGGACCGTTTTTGGCTATTATTAGTTATTTAAAACACGTTTACGATACGTTTCGGTACAATAAATATGCAATTACCCTCATTATCTTATTGCCCATTCATTTGAACCAGACTTTCGAATTTTGGAAAAATTTCTTCACAGGAGGTGAAGACCTCAGGGGGACAAGAGAAGCTCTTGACCCCCTGAGTCCGACATGACCATTGGTCAAAAAGTTTATATATATATTATATATATATGCGTCCAGATTCGACTTTTGTCAGCACGATAGCGGCCGCAGTTTCGCTCGGATCGCTTTCAAACTTTGCACAAAAATCAACCATCCAAAAATTAAGGTCAAGTTCGTTAACCAGTGAAATCCGGCCACGGGGGGCGCTACGGCCTCACTTTTTCTGATTTCAGTTTCTCGAACATAACTTTTTCCCTATACAAAGTAGATCAATCGCGTTTATATTATATGATGTCTTTGATGAATACCTATAACTAATGTACATAAACCGAAAACCTAATTTCAATAACTTAGGGGTAAAAAAAAACGGAAAAAAATTCATAACTTTTTTCTGGTAAACATTCATACATCGCAAGTAGTTTTAATGAGAAGGTTATTTTTTACTCTAAATTTAGTTATCAAAAGTTTTTCCGTAAGAGGTACCATTTCCGAGAAAAAAAATAAAAACCGCATTTAGCTTGAAAATTTAAGGTAGGTAAAACCATGGCAACTTTTTTCTGGTAAACATTTCCTCCTCGCATATATTTTTAATATAAAGGTTATTTTTTACCCTAAATTTAAGGCAACGCACTAGGTACTCCTTTGACTAAGTCAAATAAAATTATCACAGTTTATTCTCTAAATATTAAACGAGTTACACACGAGGGCTACCCACGCGTGTCCCCCTGCGGGCACGGATTTTTGTGATATGTTTGATTTAAATAACACTAAACATATTTTAAAATATATTTAAATGTAAATATAATTCCTTTCAATTTTCTAGTAAATCATTTCGATTATTCTATACAGCCAGCTTTTATGGGAACTGTGCTTATCAAAGAATGTAATTAGTTTTTTTATTGTATATATTATATTTTTCTTTATTTTATGATATTGTATATATTCTATGAAACTGTGTCATATTTATCTAATAATAATTTTAGCGATGATTGTTTTTCTTTGTCATCGTCTGAAGAATAGCAACTTTAATATCTACTGTATTCTTGTTTTTGACTCTTGACTTACACCGTCACTTTATACAATCTGCTGGGGTTCAGTTTTGTTATTTAAAACCCATCAGTGTATAGTGACTTTTTTTAATTATTTGAATAAATTTTTGCCCTTTCTCTCCTTTATATGACCACTCTATAACTCACATACCTGTTATTCACCTTTTATAATTTTTGCCTTCCTGAACGTAAAATTTAAATCATTTTACAAAGAAACCTAAAAAATATAAACTGTACCGATTTCAAAGCTGAACTGTTGAAGGTAGATTGGCCGTCCGTTTACATAGCAAATATAATCATATAATAGAAGAAAAATTGTCGAATTTTATAAAAATTGACGAAGCGTATCAAAAAATGGACAAATACATTTGGCCTTTTAGTAAACCCGGACTAATCTCAAGCTTTAATAATAGTAAATAATTACGAAACAAAATTAATTTAAATTGGCTCCCGATTCAACTGCGCCGGAATATGCATATGCTAATCACAGTCTTTTAAAATGCTAGATACTTCTCCAGCAACCTATCTACCAGAACTTCTATACTATACCTAGAAGCTGATCCTTATATTCGTGTATAAATCTGAAACCCCTAGATATCCCCTAGTTCCGTCCTGCGGTACGAATGAAAGAATCACCATGAAGTGAGCTTCATGCTGATTCTTTCACTATAAAAGCAGCACGATTATGAAATCAACTGTAGAACATTTTTTAAATATAAACTGCAGCATCACTTTCACTCCGTTTCTATGTACTAATTTTTATGTATGTATATTTTTATAATTTTTTATATGTATAATATAAAAAGGTAATTGTAAAGTACATATATTTTCGACAATACATTTAGCAATTATTTTCAAGAATGCTTACAGTGGATTTAATGAATGGTATGGTGAAGAGATAATCATAAAGAAATGAAGGTCAACAAATAAAATATTGATTGAATGATTTCATTGTGCGTCAAGCATTATGATGTCGACAGATATGCGATATGTAAATCTTTCTAGTATTCCTTTTATCCGAAATAATGAAAAAGGGATCTTTTTTCCTTTATAATAAAAATAATCCAAATGAAGTGATATGTTATATTTGGCGATATTTTGGTGAGTTATTGTTGACTCCGACAGGTTAAAAACAGACATATTAATATTGCTAAATTCGATAAAAAATCATACTAAAAGTTACTATCTTGCTTACATATGCTGTTAAGCAAAATATATGTTCTCTGTAGTATTCAATGTCCACACGTCATATATGTGACATCCGAATAAAAACTGACAGGTAGATTAAATCTGAACCTGAATCTAACTCGGTATAGATTTGGATTTGTGGATAGTACAGAATAAAAAAATATTAATTAATCAAGACAAATAAATACATTATTTAATTTAATTATAATGAACAACAAAATAACTTGTATAGTATAATAATAGGCCAGTAACTGAAGTAATACTCAACTTTAAAGTTTGAAGTGAAATTCCTTTACAGCCTGCAATTCTTGCATAAATAT
Source organism: Melinaea marsaeus rileyi (assembly GCA_918358865.1). NCBI lineage: Eukaryota > Metazoa > Arthropoda > Insecta > Lepidoptera > Nymphalidae > Melinaea > Melinaea marsaeus. Next base: position 21,128,496 of record OU911093.1, on the reverse strand, counting down.
TTGTAAATATTTTACTTGCAGCTATTTAGTAACTCAATATTTCTTTCATAGTCATTATAATTCAAATACTCTAAAATGCAGCTATCCTTATCCTTGCTTCGAATTCATAGTAAATTGCTTTAATTTGTTATGACCGTTAAAAAGATTTTTTTACGGAATTCGAATATTGAATTCCAAAATAAAGATTTTGTACATGTATGATTTACTCTGCTTCTCTTTTTTTATGCTCAGAAATAGAGGTGTTTGTTTGTAATAAATATATAGAATAAGAATTGTCATGATTATGAAAACTAATAATAAACTGTGGATCTTATTACCTTTGTTTAGACTAACTTATCGAGACTTAGTTTTGATTTTTGTCTGATTTACTGACTTAGTCCTTCGGTCATTCATTCAATTACAAGTTACATACACATAATTGTGATCGTTGTATAAAATATTTTTTTAGGTAATTGTTCCAATTGTCACATCACGCATATCGTGACCTTTGTTGTGAATATATGTGTCTGTTAATGATAATTTGACATAAATGTACATAACATTTTGAAGACTAAAGAATAAAGGTTAGATGACGTTGAAAAGGTTACTCGGGAGTTAAATTGTAATTTTAAAATGTGTTCTTACTGGGTGCAGCGCCTTATAAGAAAATTTATCACATTATACACATGGCATAGAACTATTTGTACCAAGCTCTGTGGTACCACTTGGTGGCAGATCGCGGCCTTGGTTTGATGCGTTTGTCAGGGCTGCAGCAGCTGGCAAACGGCAGGCTTATCAAGCTTGGGCTAATGCGTTAGTCATTAAGGATCCGAACTCTAGAGTTCTGAAGAGGAAATATAATCGTGCCTTCAGATTCTTCAAACGGAAAATTGCTAGAGCAAAGTTCAAGCATGTCGTCAAAATTGTACATCCGATCCCTAAGAAAGGTGAAAGCTCGAACCCAGCTAACTACAGACCTATCGCCATTACCTCTCTTCTCTCCAAAGTAATGGAGAGAGAGAGTATCATCAATAAGCAGCTCCTAACCTACCTCGAGGATCACCAATTGGTCAATGACCGGCAATATGGCTTTCGCCATGGTCGATCGGCTGGTGATCTTCTGTTATATCTTACGCAGCTGTTATCGAAAGCAAGGGAGAGGGTCTGGCAGTTAGTTTGGATATGGCGAAAACCTTCGATCGTGTATGGCACAAGGGGCTTCTTTCGAAGCTACCTTCCTATGGGCTTCCCGAGAGTTTATGCAAGTGGATCACCAGCTTCCTCACTGGGCGGAGCATACAGGTCGTTTTCGACGGTTTTGGCTCGGACCCCAAGCCCGTGAACGCTGGTGTACCCCAAGGCTGCGTGCTATCCCCAACTCTGTTCCTCCTGCACATCAATGATATGTTGGATATCTCCAACATACATTGTTATGCGGATGACAGCACTGGGGATGCGGTATATTCCGGCCGTGCAGGTCTCTCTCGAGAAAACGTCGACGAGTGCCGAAAGAAACTTGTGCCTTCTATAGAGACTTCCTTAGGGATGGTTTCTGAGTGGGGGGAACTGAACCACGTTCATTTCAATCCCCAGAAGACACCGGTTTGCGCGTTTACCACTAAGAAAACCCCATTTGTCGTATCACCGCTCTTCGAGAGCACTCCCCTTATTGCCTCGCCAAGTATCAGAATACTGGGTCTCGACATTTCGAGTGACTGTCGGTTCAATAGAGCGAGGCAGTACTTCAATCCTGGCCAAAGATTTGCGCTCTACAAAGCGCTTTGCGTCTTCTACCGCATTTACCATGGGGAGTGTTCCGAAGAGCTATTCGATCTGATGCCTACCGCCGAATTCCATCACCGCACAGCGCGCCATCGCTTCCAATACCATCCCTACCACCTGGATGCGTGGCGATCCACCACTGTGCGGTTCTCAAGTACATTTTTTCCTCGTACCACTCGAATGTGGAACGAACTCCCTTCGGCGGTATTTCCAGATCGGTACGACATGGGTACCTTCAAAAAAGGCGTTTACCTTCAAGGCCGGCAACGCTCCTGTAAATCCTCGAACGTTGCAAGAGTTCAAGGGCGGCGGTGATCACAAATCATCTGTGACCCGTCAGCTCGTTTACCCTCCTATTCCATAAAAAAAAAATTGATTACGTTTAAATGTTCTATATTATGTTCATTATTATTTGAAATAAATAGTACATTTTTTATTGGTTATAATAATAGACCCTAAATTAGTTGTGTTATTATATTTTAATGGCAAAAGGAATAAGCAGTTAATCCTATATTAAATAACAACCTACTTTATTATACCTATAATACCTTCTTCACGCGTTCAACCCTCTGATCTCTTTGTACTTTGGTATAACACATAAATTACCGTAAGCTATCAATCAATGTATCATTATATCTTAATTTACAAAATAAATATATTAATTTAGTAGTATATATCCACTGGATTTGTGAGGTACAAATATATTAAATACAATATAATTTTAAATATTTAACTAACTAACTCCGCCCTTTTGATTTTTAATTCATAAGGAATCGATATCACGTTTGACCGTTCCTTTAACTGGTAAAAAAAAGAATTACAACTATCCTATGAAGCTATATCAAAGTAAGTTTTGAAGTCACAACCAGTGTACCTTTCCTTTTGTTCTTATGAACATTTTTGAAGCATTTTATATTTTTTAGAATTAATAATATAAATTACTTAATAACTGTCGGTCAGCCAAAACCTATTAAGATTGACATTTGAAACACTAACACTATAACATAAGCTTTCGATAAACAAGAATATTTGGAAAATCCACCCCAAGTAAGTCTAGGGTTCCCTGGTCAAATATAATACCACTGGTACAAGTTGTCGAAAAAGCCAAAAAAATACACAAAAAATATTACGCCGTATTTATTAAAGAGACAGATGTATAAATGATTCTTCTCTTTCCACATATTCGCATACCGTAGTGAAGGGACATACACACACACATTCCTTTAGAAATGGCTTTGTACGAAATACATCTCTAAATAGACTATCTATTTTATACTCACTTTATGATAATGAGAAATGAAAATACAAAATTCACATCATAGAATAATTTGCAGCGATTATGAAAGATATCCTTTCGCCAACTTTTATAAATAAACACTCTGTAAAACATGTTTTATTTATAAATGACCTACATTTTGTTACGGTGGTTTAAGTTATTTAAAATTTTGTTTTCTAATTACTTGACACATTAATGAGGAAAAATGTTATTGAATATTATCTTTATGAGGATAAATTCGTTCTTAGACGATACATTACTAGTAATTATTAATTTGATCAAATTTCGATTAATGAAAATAAGACACAATTTGAATGATTATACCGATTGCCTTGAAATCGATACAAATACCAGGATTATTTTACAAAAAATAAAAGTCATCAAATTAACAAACCAGAATAGCTCTGACATAAATAGTATGAAGAACCTAAATTAAGCTTCTTACGTAGCTTGAAGGAATTCAGTCTAGGAATGTAATAACGGGAGGCCTGAGGCCTAATCGAGCAGTGAATATTCACGTACAGAAAGAGAAATTGTTAAGATATTAGGTGATATAGTTCGTAATAAATGTTATTTCACCGCCAATTACAGTCCAAGGACAATTGTAGTAATAGTCAATAGACCATTTGGGCATAGCGAGAAAGGATTAAAAAATATTTCTTAACTTTAAAAATTAAGTCCTGACGTAGATAGATCATTAAATCTGCTCATTATATATTTAATTACTGTAGTTGCGTCGATTAATAAATAATACATAACATGACATAATGGGGAATTATTCACCGAAAATAAGTATCTTTCAACAGCCACGTAATTCGATATGAAAAAAAAAATTAGGTCAATTATTAAATATAAGCAATCTCAATTATATTATTACAATATCTCATTTTTATAATAGTTCTGTATTGAAATGTAGGCTATCGTTCTTGTGAGTTATAAAAACATTTTTACTTTAAGTTTTATTGAGAATTAATATAAAAAATATAAATATTTGTAAATGTTTATTTTGTATTTGGTTAATTGATATGACCAAAAGAAGAAGGGAAAACGAAATAAAAGTGACAGCAAAAAATCTATTCACAAAAACAGTAAGCAACATGAATGTTAGAAGCCTTGGAAATTTGTTGATGTTAATTAAATCGAAATTAACATTCAAATAATACACAACTCTTGTAATCTTCATTTATGACTACAATTCGGTATTTTTTTTATGGACAATGTTTTATTAAGGATTTAAGATTTATCAAAACAATAAAAGTTATTTTCTTTACTCCAGGCTATATAATATTTTTACACGTATTTGGATATCAAACAATGTTGTATAAAAAATACTTCCAAATCTTATTTCAAAAACAAATATGCAATCTCATTTTTACGGTCTCCGTAATATGAGTCGTCAGAGGACCCTTACATATTAAATAGTCTTCTATTCTTCAAGTAATATAAAAAATGCCTGATGCCAGTTATTTTATAGTTATCTGTAAGTCGGATGAAAAATATACAATATTTTTTTCATCCGATTGTAAGACGTAAAAATATTAATTATATCTATTTGTCTATATGGTTGATTTATACTTATCATAATTTAATAATTATTATATTGTTTTTATTTTTTTTGTTAAAAAATGTTAATAATGGAAACTCAATAGTAAAAACTACAATAAATATAAAACTAAAAAACTTTCCTGTGCTTCTCAATGGACCCATTTAAACCGTGCAAAAGAACTTGATTTTTTGTATGTGCAATGGACTCGTACCTTTATTGAAAATAAACTTTGGTTGGACTCTGTATAAGTATTATTAGCATTTACTAATGTTATTTCAATTAATTAAAGTATTGAAATATTCCATATTATTTAAAGTATTTCTAAACTTGAACTTATATTCTGTTCAATATGTTTAACGACTCAAAGTGAAAAAACCATAACGGATACGGTCGTGTCGAAGGTGAGGTGTATACACAAAATGGGTTCAGGTTACATGCAAATAACTAAATAAATTAGATGATATAATGTGCATAACTTATTTAAAAAAATAAAACATTTTATTCACTTTGTTTACTTGTGTCCAGTTGACAGTAACGTCATTGACAACGTTGACAGTGGATAAATATAGTTTTAAAAGTATTTTTCAGTCCCTTTCAGTTGTTTTCCTGTAACATTTAAAAGTCTCTTGCGAAAACATAAATATATATGATTTTAATGTGACCATTATTATTTAATTGCAATAGATATTTTTGAGTTATTAATTAATAGTTATTTCGTATGAGCATGTGCTATATAAAGTGCAAATAACATTAGAGTTATCCTTACTCTGACAAGCCAAAAACAAACAGTAAAAAAAACCCCAGTACACATCATATATGTGGTATCCGAGTAAAAACTGACACGTACATAAAATCTAACTCTAAATCTAACTCAATGTAGATTTGATGTGAAGATTTCACTAGAGGTCTCCTAAAAATTGTAAGTGAAATGGAATAGTAGCTATGAATATGAAAAATGTGTATAGCTTTATTTATAACTTTTTAAAAGTATATCCCCTAGTCTTTATACACTTGTGCATTCGGGTAAATTAGCTATCAACAATTTGAAATGTCTCTTGTGCTAGACCTAAAAATAATCAGATAAACAACAATTTTTAACTATAAATTACCTGATATGCAATGATTTTTTTTTACAATACCTACGCCACCCTTATGACACCTTCATAGGTTATTGTAGTTTACGGAAAAATAAGTAACTCGTCTTAATGCAGGAGCAGACTTCCTCAAGGCAGATTGTAAGTTTCATAAGATTCCTTGAAACCCCTAACCCTTTATAGTAAAAAAAAAACATATCAGGAAAAGTCTGTCACGAGACCTTTATTACTACAAAGAAAGAAGAGCGACAGACTATGTTAAATATATTTATATATGTATTATTTATGTTACACATAAGTGGTAAATATATCGTTTTTTTCCATCATCACGCAGACTTGAGATAATTCAAGTAAATTGAGAAGTGACCGACGAACAAAATTACTATACAGCCTGCTGTTCAATCAATAAAAATTCATAAACATCCTTGCGGTAATCTAGTAAGTCGATATTTTTTTCGTAGACATTACTATTTAAATTTTCTATCACAAAAGGTATCCTTAGTGCTCTGAATGCAGTGTGAATGTTAAAAAATCCTTTAGTATTCGTTTTTCGTGACCGTTTAAAGGATTTTACTATGAGATTCCAGCACTAAATTACAAAGTAAAGGCTTTTGTACATACATAATTCGTTCTCCTTTTCTTTTTTAATGGTCATAGCTGGTGCTATTTGTATGTTTATATTAAACTTCTCATTTCTCAATCACATATAAAACATGGGTCATGTCGTGTCATGATCCAAAGAATATACAAATTATCAAAAGAAAGATTTATAATCTAAGGACCCTTATTTAGATTGATGTAAAGAGAGCTAGTTTTGGTTCACTTACGTTGTCCCTGTTTTTCATTAAATTACAAACTACATACCATAATAATTGCATAAAATAAATACTTAATTGCTCTAAATGTTTGTATGTTAATAATAATTTTGATATAAACACAATATTTTTTAGGCGAAAGAGTAAAGGTTTAATAACGTTGTAAAGGTTACCCGGCAGTTTAAAGTGTAATTATAAAATTTGTTATTATTGGTAACATTTTCGATTCGTGTGACGGTTAATATTATTTTTTTGGAAACAACAACAAACCTATATATTAGAATAATTAATCCTAATCAGATCAGATATATTGTGGTGGGATAATACCACTTGATGGTAAATGACAACCGCAACCATGGAATTCTGCAACCCCAAAATAGTAGAGGATCCGTTACCCACTCTTAAGGAACAATAGGGGCTAAAATATATTAAGAGACTAAATATAAAATAGAGTTGGTAGAGAACGCCAACCGGAATTAAGTCCGCCCTTTGTATTCCTTAGTTTTAGGTTTATACAATAAAGTTTAAATAAATAAATAAAACTCACTTCACTTCTTTATCCCTCTAATCTTTTATACTTTGGTATTACTCATAAAATACCTTAAGCTATCAATCAAGGTTTCATTGTATCTTAATTTACAAATCAATTTATAAAATTTAGTAGTATATATCCACTGAGTTTGTAAGGTACAAATGTATTAAGTGGAACATAAATTATAATATTTAACTAACTCCGCCTCTTTGATGATTAGTTAATATGTAGTTCATGATTAGTAGTTGGTTTTGAGGTCACAATCACAACGTATCTTTCGGTTTTTTCTTATGAGTATTTTTGGTATATTTTGTATTTTTTAGAATAAAAAATTTTACATTACTTAATGTACTTAATGATCGTGGATGCTAAGCCAAAAACTATTCAATTTTACAACATAACATAAACAATCGATATACAAGAATGTTTGGAAAATCCACCCCAACTAAGTCTAGGGTTCTCTGGTCTGATATAAAATGACTTGCCGAGAAAGTCAAAAAATACGCAGAAAATATTGCGCCGAATTTATTAAATATACAGACATAAATAATTCTTCCCTTTCCACATATTCCCATACCGTAGCGAAGGGCCATAGTATACATATACATAATTACAATAATAATATATATAGAGTATAAAATAGATATTATATCTAGAAATACAATTTCTAAACATAATATCTATTTTATACTCGCTTTATTATAATGAGAAATGAAAATACGAAATCCACATCATAAGATAATTTGGAGCGATAATGAAAGATATCCTTTCACCAACGTTTATAAACAAACACCCTGTAATTCTTGTTTTATTTATAAATGACCTACATTTTGTTACGGTGGTTTAAGTTTTATAAAATTTTGTTTTCTATTAACTTGACACCTTAGAAAGGAAAAATATTATTGAATATTTTTCTTCATGAACATAAATTTATTCTAAGACGATACAGCTCTTATAATGTTTAGTGTGATCAAATTTCGACTAATGAAAATGAGACACAATTTAAATACTGACAACCTTAAGATCAATATAAATGTTTTTTTTACAAAAAAAGAAGTCATTAAATTAACAAACTAAAATAGCTCTGAAAGAAAAGTAATTTGTAATATGAAGAACCTAAATTAAGCTTATTTACGTGGCAAGATGGAATTGAGTCTAGGAATGTAATAACGGGAGGCCTGAGGCCTTATCTAGCAGTGGATATTCACGTGCAGAAAGAGAAATTGTTAAGATATTATTAGGTGATTAAGTTCGTAATAAATGTTATTTCACCGTCAATTACAGTCCCTAGAAAATGTAGTAATATTTAATAGACCTTACCTGGTCATCATATTCACTTTAGAATGGATTAAAAAATATTACTTATTTAAATAATTAAGGCCTCAAGTATATAGTTAATTAAATTTGCACACTTTATATTTAATAACTATAGTTGCGTCGACCGATAATAATACGTAACATGACATAATGCGCAATTATTCATCGAAAATAATTATCTTTTAACAGCCACGTAATTTGATATGAAAAATAAATTTACGTCAATTATTAAATTTTGGCAATCTCAATTATATCTACAATATTCCATTTTTATAATATTTTTGCATTGAAATGTAGATTACCGTTTTTGTGAGTTATAAAGCAGTTTTAATTGAAGTTTTTTTTGAGAATAAATGTAAAAAGTATAAATTAATTAATTGTTAATGTTTATTTTGTATTTAGTTAAATTATATTTATTGAAAAATGTTATCGGATCATCACGTTAGCATCGGATAATCGGATCAAAAGAAGAAGGAAAAATGAAATTAAAGACAGCAAAAAATAAATACATAAAAATATAAAGCAACATGAATGTTGGAGGCCTTCAAAATTCATTGATATAAATTAAATCAAAGTTAACTTTCAAATAATAAACAGCTCTTGTAATCTTCATTTATGATCACTAACTGATATATTTTATATTTTTTATGCGTTCCACACTGACCGACTGATTAGAAAATAACAAACGAAGTTATTTTCTAATCAGTCGAAGCTATATAATATTTTTATAAGTATTTTTGTATATAAACCAATGTTGTATAAAAATAATTTCCAAATCTTATTTCAAAAACAAATACGCAATCTCACTTTTACGGTCTTCGTAATATGAAACGTCAGAGGACCCTTACATATTGAATAGTCTTCTATTCTTAAAGTAATATAAAAAATGCCTGATGCCAGTTATTTTATAGTCATCTGTAAGTCAGATGAAAAATATACTATATTTTTATTTATTTAAGACGAAAAAATATTAATTACATCGATTTGTCGTGTCTTTTTGTGGATGATTTATTCTTATAATAATCTATTAACTGTTATATACTCGTATTTTTAATAATAAAATGTTAATAATGGAAACTCAATAGTCAAAAACTTCCCGATGCTTCTCAATGGACCCATTACGTTCAAAAGAACTTGAATTTTTTAAGTGCAATGTATTCTTATGTCTATAAAAATAAAGTAACTATAAGTATTATTAGCATTTACCGATATTATTTAAATTAATTAAAGTATTGAAATATTCAATATTAATTAAAGTATTTCTAAACTTGAACTTATATTCTTTTCCATATGTTTAATGATTTAAAGTGAAAAAAAAACATAAAGTGTCGAATGCGAGGTGTATACACAAAATGGGTTAAGTTTACCTACAAATAACTTTAGGTGTTATAATGTGCAAAAATTAATAAAAAAAATAAAACATTTTATTCACTTTGGTTACTTGTGTCCACTTGACAGCGAAGTCATTGACAAGGTTCACAGTGGATAAATATAGTTTTAATAGTATTTTTTAGTCCCTCTCAGTTGTCTTTCTGTAACATTTTACAGTCTCTTGCGTAAACTTAAATATATTTGAATATTCCTAAATCTGACTCGATGTAGATTTGATGTGAGGATTTTACTAGGAGTCTCCTAAAAATTGTTAGTGAAATGAAATAGTTATATGAAAAATGTATAGCTTATATCTTTATACACTTATGCATTCGGGTGCATTAGCTATCAAAACATTTTGAAACGTCTCTATTGCTAGACCAAAAAATAGTCAAGTAAATAACCATTTTTAACTATAAATTGGCTAATGAGCAATAGTTTTTTTTCTCACAATAGCCGTACCACCCTCATGACATTTTCATAGGTTACTGCAGTTTACGGAACCAATAAGTAACTCTTGCAGGAGCAGACTTCCTAAAGGCAGATTGTAAGTTTTCATAAGCTTCCTTGAAAGCTAACCCTTTACTTGCTTAACACGAAAAGTTTGTCACGAGACCTTCATTATTACAAAGAAAAGAAAAGCGACAGATAATGTTAACAAATATTTAAGAAAATTACTATACCTAAGTGGTAAAAATATCATCTTTCTTTCCTTCTTCAAACAGACTTGATACAAAGCAAGTAAATTGAGAAGTGACCGACGAACTAAATTACTATACAACCTGCTATTTAATTAATAAAAATTCATAAACATTTTCCTTGCAGTAACCTAGTAAGTCGAAATTTTTTTATAGCCATTACTATATAAATTTTCTAACACAAAAGGTATCCTTAGCGCTCTGATCTCATTCTGAATTTTAAAAATTCCTTTAGTATTTGTTTTTCGTGGCCGTTTAAAGGATTTCACTATGTCATTCCAGCACTAAATTACAAAGTACAGCTTTTGTACATAAATAATTCATTCCCCTTCTCTTTTTTTAATGCTCATAGCTGGTGCTATTTGTTTGTTCATATTGATCTTCTCATTTCTCACTCATATAGGTCATCGTGTCATGATCTAAGGAACAAACTAATTATCAAAATCAATATTTATAATCTAAGGACCCTTATTTAGATTGAAGTAACAAGAGTTAGTTTTGGTTCACTGACTTTATTCCTTTATTTATTTATTAAATTACAAGCTACATATACATAATTGTAATCAATGTATAAAATAAATAGTTGATTGTTCTAAATGTTCGTATGTTAATTATAATTTTGATATAAACACATAATATTTTGAAGGCAAAAGAGTAAAGGTTAAATAACGTTGAAAAGGTTACTCGGCAGTTTAAAGTGTAATTTTAAAATCTGTTATTATTGTGATTCCGTGTAACGGTTAATATTATTTTTTGGAAACAACAACTAACCTGTCGGTTATAATAATTAATCCTAACCAAATAATTGTTATTACTATAATGTGATAGTATAATAAATACCACTGGATGGTAAATGACAACCGCAACCATGGAAATCTGCAACCCAAAATTAGTAGAGAATCCGTTACGTTCCCTTAATTAGCTGGCAATAGGGGTGAAAGATATTAAGACAGTAAATATACCACTTCACTCCTTTATCCCTCTGATCTTTTATACTTTGGTATTACTCATAAAATACCTTAAGCTAACGATCAATGTTTCATTATATCTTAATTTACAAATCAATATATTAATTTAGTATTATATATCCACTGAGTGTGTAAGGTACAAATGTATTAAGTGGAACATAAATTATAATATTTAACCAACTCCGCCGCTTTGTGTTTATTTCATAAAGAATCGATATCACGTGTGACCGTCTCTTTAAAGCTGCTAAAGGTAAGAATTACTATCCCATTATGCTACAATGTTGTTAGTTGTTAGGTCACAACAAACTTATCTTATATTTTTTTCTTCTCTTAAGAAAAAAATATAAGATAAGTTTATGGTATATTTTATATTATATTAAGATTTATGGTATATTTTATATTTTTTAGTATGAAAAGCTTAACATTAGTTAATGTACTTAATAAACGTCGATCAACAAAAAAATTTAAGATTGACATTTGGAACATTATTTTGTTATAGAACATTAATAATCGATAAACAAGAATATTTGGAAAATCCATCCCAAATAAGTCTAGGGTTCTCTGGTCAGATATTACGCCGTATTTATTAAATATATGTATAAATAATTCTTTTCTTTCCACACATTTGCATACCGTAGTGAAGGAATATAATACACACACATTCTTTTAGGAGGCGGCTTTGTACGAAATACATCTCTAAATCTTATTCATATTCGCTTTATTATAATGAGAAATGAAAATACACAATCCCTATCATAGAATAATTTGGAGCGACTATGAAAGATATCCTTTCACCAACGTTTCACCAAACATCTGTAAATCTTGTTTTATTTATTAATGACCTACATTTTGTTACAGCTGTTTTAGTTAGTTCAAATTTTGTTTTCTATTTACTTGACACCTTAGTGACAAAAAATGCAATTGAATATTTTTCTTCATGAACATAAATTCATTCTTAGACGATACAGTTCTTGCTGTAAAACATTATGAAAATGAGACACAATTTGAATTATTAAATACCTCCACCCTTAAAATCAACATAAATAAACGGATTAAAAAAAAATATATATCAAATTAACAAGCCAAAATAGCTCTCTAAAAATAATAGTAATTTGTAATATGGAGAATCTAAAATAAGCTTATTTACGTAGCAACAAGGAATTCAGTCTAGGAATGTAATAACGGGAGGCCTGAGGCCTTGTCTAGCAGGAAATATTCACGTGCAGAAAGAGAAATTGTTAAGATATTAAGTATAAGTATAAAGTATAAAGTTCGTAATAAATGTTATTTCACCGCCAATTAAAGTCCAAGGACACTTGTAGTAATAGTTGATAGACCTTACCTGGGAATCATATTCACTTTAGACATAATGAGAAAGGATTAAAAAACAGCTTAATTAAAAAATTAAGACTTCACTTTATTTAGATCATTAAATCTGCACGCTTTATATTAAATTACTGCTGTTGCCTTGATCAATAAATAATACATATAATGAATGAAATAATGCGCAATTATCCATCGAAAATAATTATCTTTTAACAGCCACGTAATTCAATATGAAAAATAAATTTACGTCAATTATTAAATAAAAGTAATCTCAATTATATCTACAATATTCGATTTTTATAATTGAGCGAAGCGAGCGTAGGGAGCGGAGCGTTCTACTGGAGACTTTTTCACATTCTTTGTCACGAATAGGTTCAAAAACTACTTGACGGAAAATTATGAAATTTTGCAATCAAAAATACACACATTAGGTGATTAAAATTAAAAATGTCATGTTGTTGAAGAATAATCGTCAAAAAACTGATATCTCATTGAAGTCAATAGAAAACGATGGGAAATCTTTACACTGGGCTCGCTTCGCTCAATATGCAAACGGCACCCAAGATTTCTCGAGCGCAGCAAGTCGAAATTGAGGGTCTGTCGGCGCCACTAGTAGTTTTACATTGACATGTAGACTATAGTTTTTTGTGAGTTATAAAACAGTTTTACTTTAAATTTTAATGAGAATAAATGTAACAAATTGAAATTTTTGTAAATATTTATTTTGTATTTGCTTAATTGATATTTATTGAAAAATGTTATTGGACCATCACGTTAGTATCGGATAATCGGACTAAAGAAAGAAGGGAAAAGAAGCAAAAAATCTATACACAAAATCAGTAAGCAACATGAATGTTGGAGTCTTCGAAATTTGTTGATGTTAATTAAATTAAAATTAACATTCAAATCATCTCTTGTAATTTTCATTTTTAATTACAATTTGATATATTTTATATATTTTTTATGGACCATTAATTATTGAGGATTAAGGATTTATCCAAACAATAGAAGTTATTTACTAATTACTCGAAGCTATTTAATATTTTACACATATTTGTATATAAAACAATGTTGTATACAAATACTTCCCAATCTTATTTCAAAAATAAATACGCAATCTCACTTTTACGGTCTTCGTAATATGAAACGTCAGAGGACCCTTACGTATTGAATAGTCTTCTATTCTTCAAGTAATATACAAAAGGCCTGACGCCAGTTACTTTATAGTCATCTGTAAGTCGGATGTAAAATATACAATATTTTTATTTATTTAAGACGAAAAATATTAATTACATCTATTTGTTGAGTGTCTTTGTGGATGATTTTTACTTATAATAATTAATTAACAGTTTTATTTTTATAATAATAAAATGTTAATAATGGAATGTCAAAAACTTTCCGGTAGTACTCAATGGAACCATTGGAACCGCGCAAAAGAACTTGATTTTTTGTAAGTGCAATGTATTCGTATTTTTATTGAAAATGAACAAACTTTCAGTTTGACTCTATGTAAGTATTATTAGTATTTACAAATATTATTTAAATTAATTAAAGTATTATTGATATATTCAATATTATTTAAGGTATTAATTTCTAAACTAAAACCTATTTCTTGTTTAATGTACTTATTTTAACGATTAAAACTGAAAAAAAAACAAATTATATGGTCGTGTCGAAGGCGAGGTGGATGCACAAAAAATGGGTTAAGGTTACCTGTAAATAACTGTAACTGATATAATGGTGCATAATTTGTTAAAAAAAAAAACATTTTGTTCACTTTGTTTACTTGTGTCCAGTTGACAGTAACGTCTTTGACAACGTTGACAGTGGATAAATATAGTTTTAAAAGTATTTTTCAGTACCTTTTAGTTAATTTCCTTTAACGTTTTGCAGTCTATTGCATACTTAAATATATTTTAATATTATTATTTAATTACAATAGTTATTTTTGAGTTATTAATTAATAGTTATTTGGTATTACTGCACGTGAGGCCACAAACAAACATATTAAAAATCCCACCACACACATCATATGTGATATCCGGGTAAAAACTGACACGTACATAAAAACTCGATGTAGATTTGACGTGAGAATTTTAGTAGGGGTTACCTGAAAATTGTTAGTGAAATGAAATAGTAGTAGCAGTATGAATATGAAAAATATATAACTTTATTTATAACTTTTTAAAATTATTCCTCATACTCTAATGAATTGAATAATGAATGAAAATAATGAATGAACTTATGAATTCGGAGGCATTAGCTACCAAAATAATTTATAACCTCTATTGTGCTAGACCTAAAAATAGTCCAGGCTCGTCTGCAATATAAAATTTTCTTCCACAACCATTTTTAATTGTAAATAACACCACCCTCATGACACCTTCACAAGTTACTGCAGTTCACGGAACCAATAAGTAAGTCTTGTTAATGCAGGATCAGACTTCGCAAAGGCAGTTTGTAAGTTTTCATAAGATTCCTTGAAAGTTAACGCTTTATAGAAAAACAATCAAAACAGGAAAAGTTTGTAAATTATTACAAAGAAAAGAAGAGCAAAATAGGTTTTAGTTTAGAAATTAATACCTTAAATAATATTGAATATATCAATAATACTTTAATTAATTTAAATAATATGACAATGTTAACAAATGTTTAAAAAAATAACTATAAGTACATAGTATAACATAAGTAGTAAAAATATCCTCCTTTTTACAATTAAACAGAATAGAAGAAATGCAAGTAAATTGAGAAGTGACCGACGATTTACATTATTTTAAAGCCTCTTATTCAAGTAATAATAATCATTTATATCTTACTTGCGGTAATCTAGTAAGTCAATATTTTTTCAGAGACATTACTATCAAAATTTTCTGACACAAAATGTATCCTTAGTGCTCTGAACTCATAGTGAATGTTACAAATTCTTTTAGTGTTCGTTTTTCGTAACCATTTAAAGGATTTCACTATGGCATTCCCGCACTAAATCACAAAGTAAAGGCTTTTGTACGTGCATAATTTGTTCTGCTTTTTTTTTTAATGCTTATAGCTAGTGCTGTTTGTTTGTTTTAAACTTCTCATTTCTCCCTCACATATAAAACATAGGTCTTGTCATATAACGAGAGAAACCAGAGTATAAACTAATTAAAAGCAAGATTTATAATCTAAGGATCTTTATTTAGGTTGATGTAACGAGTTACTTTTGGTTCACCGACTTTGTCTCTTTTTTTTATTAAATTACAAGATATTGTAATCTTTGTATAAAATAAATACTTAATTGTTCTTAATGTTTGTATTTTAATCCTTATTTTGATATAAATATACATAATATTTCAAAGGCAAAAGAGTAAAGGTTAAATAACGTTGAAAAGATTACCCGGCAGTTTAATGTGTAATTTTAAATTCTGTTATTATTGGTAACATTTTTGGTTTGTGTATAGGTTAATATTATTTTTTGGAAACAAACACAAAGCTGTCGGTTATAATAATTAATCTTACCCAGCCAATTCTTACTACTATAATGTGGTGGGAAACTTAAGGGTAAATGACAACCGCAACCATGGAAATCTGCAACCTAAAATAGTAGAGGAACCATTACCTACTCTTAAGGAACTGGCAATAGGGGTAAAAGATATTAAGGCAGTAAATATATCACTTCACTCCTTTATCCCTCTGACCTTCTGTACTTTGGTATTACTCATAAAATACCTTAAGCTTTCAAACAAAGTTTCTTTATAACTTAATTTACAAATCAATATATTAATTTAGTAGTATATATCCACTGAGTTTGTAAGGTACAAATGTATTAAGTGGAACATAAATTATAATATTTAACCAACTCCGCCGCTTTGATGTTTAGTTCATAAAGAATCGATATCACGTGTGACCGTCTCTTTAGAGCTGGTAAAGGTAAGAATTACTATCCTATTATGCTATAATGTAGTTAGTTTTGAGGTCACAACAAACATATCTTTCCGTTTTTTATTAAAAGCATTTTAGGTGTATTTTATATTTTTTAGAATTAAAAATATAACATTGTTTAATGACCGTTGATTCTCAGTCAAAAACTATTAAGTCAAGAAAGCTGACATTTCAAATATATTTAATTTTATAATATAAGCAATCGCCAAAAAATTTTATTTCATAAATCCACTCCAACGGATTCAAATATAAAACCACTGGTATAAATCGTCGAAAAGGCAAAAAAATATGACAGAATATTTATTTGTCATATTTATAATTCTTTTATCTTTATATATAAGATTGTTTCACATATGTTAACGTCCTTGATCAACAGAAGGACTTGCGGATCATTAAACTTAAGGTGACGTTTAGTTATTGAAATCTTTGAATGTAGCCGAAACAGCTTATTGTTGCCTCTAAAAGATGGCATTAAAGTTCATGTGTCTTTAATATATTTATCTGTTTTTCTCTAAAGTAGTACAAAAAAAGAAAATACACACTAAATTATTGTAAGAAACAGACGGTCTTCTAAAAGATATTTGTTAAACAATTTTCTTTCAACATAAATTTACTCTTATATTACCGTAATCACAATAGTGGTGAAATTTAGACTAATGGAAATGAGACAGAATTTGCGACATTTGAAGTAAATATAATAACAATTATGAAGAATCCAAATTAGGCTTCTTTGCGTAGTTAGAAGGCATTCAGTCTAGGAATGTAATAATAGGAGTCTTCGTCAACGGCCAAGGAAATTTAACATTGCTAAGGCCTGATCTAGCGACAAATAATCACGTGTGGAATGAAAAGTTATTAAGATACTAGGTTTATTTAATAATCTTCATAATGGATATAATCTCACCGCCTATTACTGCTCCAAGGCAATTGTAATAGTGAATAGATTTACGTTAGTTATTAAAATAGAGGCAATCTACATTATATTTTTAAAAAAATAATTTTTTATGTGAAAAAGTTTTTATTTTTAAAACAGTTTTATTTTTTGAGCTTCAGGATAAATATACATGTTTTTAAAAGTTTATTATAATACCATGTTGTAATTATTATTTATAGAAAGATGTTGTCGGGTCATCATATACGACATAAGACCAAAAGAATATGGATTGGATGGAAAAATAAAACAAAAGTAACAAGTCAAAGGTCAACAAATATATAGAATAAACATCATAGAAAAAAAATTTATTAAGTATTAAGTAATATATGATTATTTTAAATTTCTCCAAAGGTTGTATTATTTAAAATGTATCTAAAGATTCAAATAAAGATTCAAATAAAGTATTGATAACAATAAATTGTATTAAATCTATTTAATACAATTTATTGTTATCAATACCTTTAAAAATATGTTAATACAATGTTTTTAGCAGCCATAATTGAAGATATCTTACATGTTACCATATTCACATTATAGCTTAAACGTACTTGCACAAATAAACAATACATGTATGTGATGTGTATTGTTATATGAAATAATACTGTACAAAAAAGAGACATGGAAGTCTCTTCTGTCAAAAACAAAATATGCAAATTATTTTTGCCGATCTTCGTAATATGAAACGTCAGAGCATCCTTACACATTGAAGGACTGTTATATTCATAAAGGAATACAAAAAAATGTTGATGTCAATCAATCTATAGACATCTGTCTGTGTTAAATTGAAATGGAAACTCAATTGTAAGTATTATACAAGAAAATATGAATAAAAACTAAAAACTAAAAAAGAAAAAGTTTCTTGGTTCTTCTCCACAGACCTATTCTTTATATGTATTCGTATATATCTATATATTATACTAGATAAATCTTCACATAAAGTGAAACTGAAAATTATCTTATTTCTAATATAATATTCATTTGCATCAGTTAAAAATAAATCTAACCATAAAATAGAAAAAACTAATTTTGAGCTAATTCATCATTTTTATCAATATATATTACATCCAAGATAAGTTCTTATAAGTTTGTATTTAATATACAGTTGCTAATTTAAAAGCATTTTATTTGAATTATGATAATTAGATGTAGTTCCTCACGTGCATGCATGCAACCGGGTTACTTTACTGTAAAGTTGAAGTCAACCCTCTACTCATAGAGTATTAATAGCTATAAACATTATGGCTTAGTTAAAATCACATTTATAATATGCAAGTATTTTTTGTTATGAAAAAATTTAAAAATAAATATGGAACAAGAAATTTATGTGAAATGTCGTTTTAAATAATTGCATATTTTAAGTCAATGTGTGTTGCCTGTTTGTAACGATATCGTAATAATAATTTGTCAGCTTAGCTAACCTAGCTTTTATTGAACAAATAAATGGCATTCAACACAAATTAATAAATATACATAATTATATATACACACACATATATATACACATATACATATTAAGTCACGACATAAGAATATTATTGTTATTAATATGGTATTAATTAACAAAAGCTGTTAGACTGACTAGTAAAATAATACATACCTTATCATTGTTAAGTGAAATATCGCATCCTTTAAGATAGGCTTGAAGTTTTAAATGTATAAATGATCTTATTACTTTACTTAGATAAAGTTTTAGATAATTAACAGTACTTTGTACGTAATCTGTTTATCTTGTAGTTGAACACTTGACACTAGTTTCCACCACATTTGTGTGCATAGATCCAGGTCTAAGTACATAAAATTGGCTTATTAACATACAAATAAAAGACTTTACTACACTTTAAATAATATTCATTTTGTGTATCAAAATTAAACGAAAAACAAATATTCATCAAATATTCTTAAAAAAAGGTAGTTATAGAGATTAGTTCGCTTTTTAAATAAAATAACACTAATTGATAATAATAACGCTATTTGTAATGGCTTTTACCACCGTTGTGAAAATTAATATACTTTTTTTTTATTATTTAATTCAGCTTACGTCAGTTCCAGAAATATAACAGCACTTAGTTGAATTGAGACAATCAAGTCTCAATATAAAACGTTCTAGATAGAGGACTAATGAGTATTCATTGCAATCCACTTTTTAGCACCTTATTCGCTCTTATCAAAATGTGATAAGTATAAGCGGTAGTTAGGAATGTATCAATTCAACCACAGGTTAAAATCTAAACATCGAAAAAAAATGTATAATTGAGCTGAGCGTAAGCGAAGCTCTTAACCGTTTGGGAGACTTTTGTTTGTGTTTAGTTGTCTCCAGAATGAGACGAGATAATTAGCTAAAAATTTTCTCATGTATGTTTGAACCGAACGCGGATGTAATAGCGAAACCAGATTGAAAAAATGTTTAGCCATTCAAAAGTTATCAAGAAAAGAATAAGGGCTCAGCTCAACACCCGCCGCGCACGGTTGGCGGATCCTAGTATAAATAATTTTTGTAACGTTCATTTAAAAAAAAAATAAGGCAATTCTATAGTTATTCATTAACATAAAATATAGTCAAAATATACTCACTCTTATTTCTACTATCGGTTTTAATTCCAATCTTCAAAAAATCTAACAAGTCAACACTCATGACATTAAACTTATAACAATACTTTTACTAATACGTTTTGAGTAATAATAACAATCTTATAAAATGATTAAATTAAATTAAAATTAAGTCTAAATAAAACTTAAAAAGTTTGAACCGAGTTAATAAGTTTGAACAGTACTAAACACGTATTTGTTAACGTAGCACTCGCGCTACGACAGCGACGTGCGGCTTCGCCAGTCTACGTTGTAGCACTGGCTACGCCGCCTACAAGCAATCACGTGAATTTTTCAAGGAGAAATAAATTAAAGATAACAAAAATAACATGAAAAGGAGTACATAATAATGGTAATTTAAAAATGAATATTCCTTTTGAATTTTGAAAGATAAATATAATAAAGATAATATGTATGTAATGCAGGAAAGTCCTTTCATTTTTCTCCTATTGTGTTGTCTAAAGACAATGGCTGGAAATAAACGGTCTTATGCTTTCAGTAATTTAATATTATATCTGCAAAAACATGAGAATATTTTGGTGCTATTCAAATACACGGATAAAATACCTATATTACATTAAAAAAAACATTATTCAATACTATACGTATACAAAGTTTTAGATAAAAATAAATGATTATAACCAAAATTTTATAAAAGAGTAAATCAAAAGGTTTTCTCAGTATCTACTGGACATAATTATCATATAAGATATATTTTTCTGTAGCACAAGAAAATTGTATTATTTTTAAAACTTAGTAAATCTTTGCAATCTTTTGGTCGCCAAGAATATTATTGTTTTTATGAAAAAAAAGATTTTCTACAATCCTTAGTAATCCGGTCAGATTAACTTTGGTTCAGTTACTAGCATTTCCGAGACCCAAATATTGTTTTAATATAAACAAAATAAGAACAGTTCCAACAGTTATTGTATGTATATAACATAGATCAGCCGTACTGCTTAAATGCTAATTTAATTTTCTTTAGAAAGGATGAAATCGATATATTATATTTAAAAATGTCAATGTCGCGTAAACCTTACCATTATTTCAGAAATTTTAATTGGAATTCTGTAGTATTTCATGTGAAGGCCATTTGTTACTGTATTGTTGTTGGGTTCTAGTTTATTGAAGGACCGTTTATAATGGACTGAAATATGTTACATGTAACGAGGAGAGAAGATACGTGTCTTGAACTAAGAGTCTATCTTTAATATATCAAAGTCAGTATAGAAATACAAGGAATTTCATGAAAAATTGCTGTGGATGGTTAAATACTAAAAAGTATAAAAATATTTGGTCAATTTCCTTTTTAAAATTTGCTCCTTCTTATATAACAACAATATATAGTTTTCAATTACATTATTTTAAAATTTTTGAAAGATTCTTTGAAATCAGATGAATAGTTTTGAAGATATCATCTTAAATACAAACTGATTCAGTAAATTCAAATAGACAGTCGGAGACCAACGCTTTGAATTTATTTCTGTAATGTGAATTTGCGACGTGATTGAAAGTGGAGTTGTGTCCTCTTTGCAATTAATTGGCTTCTGATGATATTTTGGATATTTCACATCTATTATATATATTCTATAATATAGCGATGTATAAAAATTAGAACATAAAGGGTTATTAACATTTAATATAAAATTAATCTACATGTTATAAAAATATTTATATTTCTCGTTAAACGATAAATTATATAATTTATTGAAATTAGAACATCAATAGAATTTCAGTAAAAATTATTTTAATTTATTTTATAGATATAATTATTGCCCTTACCAGACAATGTCATTGACTTATGCTATCATTTTATTATTTTATTAAATTATAACTAGTTTTATAGTTTTTGTATAATTCATTTATTATTTTATTAGATAACTATAATTATAAGTAGAAAAGTTCAAAGAAATTCTAATATGAAAAATAAATAAACAAAATCAAATAATTGAATTATACATATATTATGATTTTTTATTTTATATTCAAATAAGCTGTAAAGGTGACTACTAAAATACAAACAAAAATGTTATATAAAATATACAGATTACAATAATTAATAATAAAATTACATTCTTAAAATCCAAGTGTGTAAACAGGTGTTTATTTTTAAAACAAAAAACTAAATTGCTTTACTTTTGTCTAAGTCTTAGAAACTATTTTTATGATTTTATCATCAAAATATCTATGGCCTGCATTATATATCTTGAACATCCGCAACTAAATACTAGCATCTAATACTAGACAATCAATATTCATACATAAATCATGAAGTGTTCGCTGAGTTATTCTGTAAATTTGCCTGTGGACCTTATTAAAGTAATAGTAGAGATATATAAGTACCAATTAGTTGACATATTGTTGAATTAAGGGTTATTTGAAGAAAGGTATTTTAGTATGTAATGTAAACATCGATGTATTAAAAATACTACACAAATATTTTTGTTGCTCAATACAAAGGAAACATTTTTGTATTTAATTTGATTTTGATACAGATATTATCGTCTATTACAGTTCGTAATCAGCTTTTGTAATATTGATTACTGTACCGTGTTGAAGCAGGAAATTATATAATATTATTTAATGGTCTCAGATAAAATAAATGTTTAGTATCACAATTCCACACTCAACTTGCTCCTGAAGGCTTTTAGTTAATTAATTTATATATTACACCTAAGAAGATACATTCAAAAGGGTTTTACGTTAATATGCATTTTAATTAAGTTTATATGAAAGAAAACACTGGATTTTTTTCAACAATTTTAAGCTGTGACACATTTTAATGCAAGAAAAACTTGTAATAAATATGCTATAAATATAACGTTGATTTTATTTAAAAACTGTGTCAATATTAAAATAAAAAAAAATATTTAACCACTTGCATAGGATGTACACCACTTGTACGGGTTCATTGCCAGAATCATTTAATATTATTATGGTATAGTATCTATTCAGGGGCCACACGAACTTTATCATTGTAGAGAAGAAAATAACAGGCTTTAAGGTCAATATTATATATTATATTTAAAAGACCTCTATAAATTTGGGAAGAACATTCTAATTTTAATATCAATGTCACATCTTTCTCAACACCCTGAAGAAAATTGTGAGTTGGATCTTTTAATAGTTCTTGTAGACAAAAAGGTGTTGAAAAGGTTGTATGATCTTCACAACATGCAAACCCATGAGGCAGCACATTATAAAGTACAGCCATCGTTCCAGATTCCCTCTTAATAGCATCATTATGTTCAGCGTCTCTTGTTACCGATCGACCCAGATACATCATATTCATTTAAACTGACTACGAGAGTTAAGCAATATTTAACGTTTTCTTATCTCCTTTTATTTTATTTATAAATGGAAGTAATCCATAGAATAAAAGTTTATTTTTATTTACAAATTAATTTTTGTTCAATAATGTCTATAAAAAACGTACAAAAAATATTAAATGAAATATATCATAGTAACTAGCCAGCAATAAACAAAATGACTCTCTTTGCGTAGTTAGAAGGAATTCAGTCTAGGAATGTATGTTGAGCCTTCGTCAACGGCCGCGTCGAATCAACACTATTAAGGACTAGTCAAGTGACTAACATTTACGTACATATGTATGGAATAAGAAATTGTTATATATTAGATTCCATTAGTATAGTTCATAGTATATGTAATCTCACTGCCCTTACAGTTCTAAGGACGCTTGTAATAATATTTACTATAACATAACTTGACATGATGTATTGAATGTACATTAACATATATAACCAACACATTTTCTAGAAGTGGTTAAAACCTATGTAATATATAATGTTACGTAGTTCAGTAGAACTAATTAACAGTAATTAACAGTAGTTAATCAGTTAAAAAATGTTTTAATGTTAATACGGATAAGTAATGATATTTTATATATCGTAGTAAAAATATATCTTACATAAATAAGTAATTTATATCGAACAAAAAACAAACTGTTTAATAAATTAAAATCACTTATCACGGATACGAAATTCAATTTGTGAAATAAATTAATCGTAATGAAGAACCAAAATCGATAAACCGAATTTATCTTTTTTATATCACAGCCATCTTTAATGTTATAAATTAAATAAAGTGTAATGAATGTATATATATATATATATATATATATATTTATGACGCTTTTCATAGCTTATAATCGCATAACTGTTAATTTTCTGTTTATATTTAAATTTAAAAAGGTATATTGCAAATACAAAGAAAAGAAAGGAACAAAAATGTTAACAAATCTACTTGACGTACTATTTCCTTTTATTATGTACTTTTACCATTGTTGTTTTCTAAACATCTTCTGTATTGATAATTATAATAATAACGAGACCGGATATTAGCGACATTTAATATATTTATGCTTTACTAACATCAACTTTACAATATAGATTGGATTGCTATGACATATAAATACAGCCTTTGTATCTCAATAACATATACTTATATGTTATAAAAAAATAACTTCAAGTCTTTATGTTCATGTAAAAAAAAATAAAAGAATCCTATCGCACCGGCCTTCACAATATTAAATGTCAACCCTTACATACTGCACAAATAGCACTCACTCTTTAATATTTTATAGGTATATCAAAAATGTAAGGACGGTTAGACCCTCTTGTATCTTGATAAATCGACCGTTTTATATTTCTTCTTAAATTTGGAGTCTTATAGAGCGATCTCACAATCTTGACAAATGATCTGTATTATTGTTTTTTTTAATAATAATATTTATTTGCTGTTATTTGGCTATATACACTAAGTATTATATAAATTTGATGAGAAGATTATTCTAACCTTAAAGTATTACGCTCATTACTATTGAGATCTGTTTAATAACTGACTAATGTCTATTGTAAACTAGATAAGAATAGTATCAAGAAACTATTAAATCAAACGAATTCATCAATTATTTCATGATGTTCTTAAATAAAGTGAAAAAATGATATTGTATTTTCAAGTAATAATAATAATAAATATACTTTATTGCACACCAGAAAGACAAATATTTTTTTAAATTTTCACGTTACAAATAGAAAAGACAATAACTTGGGTATACAAAAAGGTGGCCTCATCGCTAATAAGCGATCTCTACCAGGCAACCTTTAGATTAAGGATACGCTGTGGTAGTAGTAAAATCATATCAAGTAATAATTTAACTAAATAATTGTATTGTTAAAGTTATAACATTTTTGTCTTTTACACTCTTGTTTACTCTTATTTAAAGTATTTAGTAGAATATACAATTTATTAAAACGATCAAAATGACTTATTTATCAAACACACAAACGTATATTTAAAAGTGTATTTTTATACAAATATTAATTATGGATCCCAGTTGTCAGAGTTGAATTAACACACTTGTTACGTACGTGACAACCCTACAATATTACGACACCGCGTTCGCCGAGACCACCTACTACGGCCCGTTCCGGCAACCCTTGCGCAACATCGTACCACATCCATTCATCGTTTCCAGAAACTCTGTGTGCCTTATTGCTTAAGTTTAGTTGTAACATTATTTTATAATTCTTAATATATCATTCATTCTGTGTTACCACTTCAACACATGAAGTCGCATTTAGTTTAATTATAATAAGTCAATTTTTGTGAGTTAAAATAAATTCACTTTTATATTAAATCGGTTTTTTTTGAGTCCTTCGGCTGCGAACAACGTAATTGGCGCAGTCGGTAGGATGCTCAGAGCATAGTTCTGCGAATAAAGGTATTCTTACATTGATACCGCTACGCGTCGCAAGCTATCGAAGAGACTATCCAGTCCCTCTACTGAGCATCGTGAATCTACGAGCGTTTGTGGCCAAGGACGTACTCAAAATTCAGTACCAAAGAAAACCAAATGTAAGTACTTTGAAACTTTACTTAAGTGTTGCTTCCTTCCTTTTCTTTATTATCCTATCCAAAATTTTCCACCCGAGAAAAATCGTGGAAAAATCTGCCACATATAGGCAGACCTTGCGAAATAGTAATTTAGATTTAAAAAGAAATTTAGAGTATAGTGAATTAGAAATAGAGAATAAAGTAATTAAAATGTCTCTAGATATCGATGTTATTTATAAGGCCCTTCGCCCGGTCCCCGAATTCGACGGGAACCCTAATATTCTTACTAGGTTTATTAAAATATGTGACCAAATAGTGATACAGTGTTTAAAAAACGAACCAGGTTATGAGTTTAGTAATTTATGTTTAATTAACGGGATTTTAAATAAGATTACTGGTCCTGCTGCGAGAACTATTAACTCGAATGGGATCCCTGATAGTTGGGCGGGAATAAGAAATGCACTTATTAATAATTTTGCTGATCAAAGGGATGAAACAGCCCTATATAACGACCTTTCGTTACTCTCTCAAGGTAGCGATACTCCTCAGGAATTTTACGATAAATGCCAGACACTTTTCAGTACAATAATAACATATATCTCACTACATGAAAATATACCTACTACCATAGAAGCAAAACGCGATCTTTACCGTAAACTCACCCTAAAAGCTTTTATTAGAGGTTTGAATGAGCCTCTGGGCTCACACATTAGGTGTATGAGACCTGAATCCATTGAAAAGGCTCTGGAGTTTGTGCAAGAAGAGATTAATGTAACGTACCTACAGCGTCGCAGCAGTAATAGTGATAGGAAAAACTTAAATTTGTATGCCAATAGTTCTCCTAAAGTACCTATGTCCATGTCACTTACTATGAATAAACCCAATATGCTAGCCTTATCAAATACTAGCCAGCAGAAAGCTTTGCCCTTCCAACCACCGCCGCAACCATGGAAACCTAATTTCCAGTACGGTGTACCTCAACGACCTGCTTACCAGACAGGCTATCCCCAACAGCGCTCGCCTTATAATATGCAGTCTCGAACGCAACAGATGTTCCGCGCACTACCACCTAATTATAACGCGCAGAATAGTGGATTTAGAATACAAGCTAGGCCTCCCCAATCTCAACAAAACTTGGGACCTACACCTATGAGCGGCGTTAGCCATTATGTAACTAAGCCTTTTTCACCTCCGATTAGAGGACATGATTGGTCAAAATTTGGCAATCCACCCCCTTCTAACTACTTCAGGTCTAGGGAAATGAACTATAACGAGACATATGACTATAACGACTCAAATCCTGACTTAGACTACGACTATTATCCTAATGAGTATTATTACACACCCAATGACTATGAAAATTACTATTATTATGACACAAATATTCCTGACTACACTTACGAACCTAGTTCATCGCACATAAAGCAATTACCTGTAACAAAAACCGAGCCGCAACCCTCATATTCAGAAGAGCAGGATTTTCACAAGGAACGTTTCAATACGGGACAAAAATAGAATTGAACCTTCAATCTAAAAAAGAATTAAGATATATACAAATTGCGGACCCCCCTCTTAAATTACTAGTAGACACCGGGGCTAACCAATCTTTTTTAAGTCCCGACGCAATTAAACAATACTTTATTCACGTACCACTTAACGACGACCCCTTTGAGGTAACAAACTCTCGTATTACCTCTCATCATGACCACTCTATCACAATTCCTCAATTTGCAGAATTTAACGAACAAAGGAACGTAAAATACTTTATTTTTAAGTTCCATACCCATTTCGACGGTCTTGTAGGCCTAGATTTGCTAGAAAACTGTAAAATAGATCTTAAACATAATATCCTAATGACAGACTATGCGAACATTCCATTATTAAAATACAAATGTCGCACCGTCAATTTCCACGAAATCATTCCCGCGCATTCTCAGAGAATAGTTAACGTGCCTATCATCTATCCTCCTAGTGATATTTACGTATCTGAACAATTAATATGTGACTGTATTATTCACGAGTGTATCACGACCGTTACGGATAATTCAGGTTTCGTAGAGATAGAGAACCCCACTGACCATGACGTCACACTGACTTTTGAACAACCCTTACTAATAGAATGTTATGATATTGACTGTACCCTTTCGGGACCGCCAGTTACACGCACTAATGACGTACTTAACCGACTTAGAACTGATCACTTAAATAACGAAGAAAAGCTTAACTTACAGACTCTTTGTTCAAAATTTGCTGACGTGTTTTACTTAGAGGGTGAAACACTCACTTTCACTAATAAAATTAAACACAATATTAAAACAACTGACGAAATTCCTACTTATACCAAAAGTTACAGATACCCTTTTATTCATAGAAAAGAAGTTAGGGATCAGATTGAAAAAATGCTCAAACAAGGTATAATACGACCATCTGACTCTGCCTGGAGCTCTCCTATCTGGGTGGTACCTAAAAAGGCAGATGCTTCTGGTAGACAAAAATGGAGATTAGTCATAGACTTTCGAAAATTGAACGACAAAACCCTAGATGACAAATATCCTATACCCAACATAGCTGACGTCCTAGACAAGTTAGGGAGATGTCAATACTTTTCTACACTAGACCTAGCATCCGGTTTCTATCAGGTAGAAATGAACCCTGACGACATACCCAAGACTGCCTTCAACGTTGAGCATGGGCATTTTGAATTTCTTCGAATGCCCATGGGACTTAAGAACTCTCCTTCTACATTCCAAAGAGTCATGGATAATGTCCTCAGAGGTCTACAAAACGAAATTTGTCTAGTCTATCTAGACGATATAATAGTATACAGCACCTCTCTTCAGGAGCATATGATAAACTTAGAAAAAGTCTTCTCCAGATTGCGTGAATCCAATTTCAAAATCCAGATGGATAAATCTGAATTTTTGAAGCTGGAAACCGCATATCTCGGTCATATCATCACCAGAGATGGAATAAAACCTAATCCAGACAAAATATGTGCAATCCAAAAATACCCCATCCCAAAGACTAGTAAAGAAATCAAACAATTCCTTGGACTAATAGGATATTACAGAAAATTCATCCCGGACTTCGTAAAAATTACAAAACCAATAACTAAATGTCTGAAAAAAGGCTGTAAAATTACCCTAGACAATGACTATGTTAACTGTTTCGAAAAATGTAAGACCTTGTTAACTAACGACCCCATATTACAATACCCCGACTTCGACAAAGAATTTAATTTGACAACAGACGCATCCAATCTAGCAATAGGTGCTATACTATCACAAGGACCTATAGGTTCCGACAAACCCATTTGTTACGCCTCTCGAACTCTCAATGACAGCGAAATAAACTATGCTCCCATAGAGAAAGAACTCCTAGCTATAGTTTGGGCTACCAAATATTTTAGACCCTACCTGTATGGACGCAAATTTAAAATACTAACCGATCATAAACCCTTACAGTGGCTAATGAATGTCAAGGAACCCAATTCCCGACTGACTAGATGGAGACTGAAACTAACTGAATATGACTATACTATAATATATAAATCCGGCAAATCTAACACCAACGCCGATGCTTTATCTCGAATAGAAATTAACAATGAAACGACTGACTCAGTAATAGTTAACGTATCCGAAAGACCGCCCTCTCCTTCTGGTTCTACTACATTAACCGCCCACACTAGTGCTGAAAACCCTATCCTTGAAATTCCCATCACTGACGAACCACTGAATAAATTTCATAGACAGATACATATAACTATAGTAGGCGACATGAAACGTAGACCAACAACGACAAAACCTTTTGAAACTCATACTAAGACACTCGTACAGGTATCAGAATCTAATCTAGAACAAGATATTGTTAATGTCATTAAAGAATTTGTTAACCCAAAAATTAAAACAGCTCTTAAAATTAATCCTCCGTTAGGCATGTACTCTATACTACCTATAATTCAAAATAATTTCCGTAGTTCTTCTATGAATCTAGTCCTAACGAAGATAGAACTAGAAAACGTATGTGAGTATCTTAGACAACAGGAAATAATTAAACACTATCACGATGGAAAGACAAACCACCGAGGCATTAATGAGTGTTATCTAGCCTTGTCTAAAAAATACTATTGGCCTAAAATGAAAGATGAAATTTCTAAATATATAAATGAGTGCATAGTATGTGGACAGACTAAGTACGACAGAAACCCCATTAGACCTATATTTAATATTGTACCCCCAGCTACTAAGCCCTTTGAATTAGTACATCTAGACTTGTTCACTGTACATAATGAAAAATATTTAACTTTTATAGACTCTTTCTCTAAATATGGGCAGGCGTACCATTTGAGAGACGGTACTGCAATTAGTATCCTTCAAGCCCTCCTAACTTATAGCACACATCATGGACTCCCGCTAACTATTACGACTGACAACGGGACTGAGTTCACAAACCAATTATTTAATGAATTTATCAGGCTACATAAAGTGAATCATCATAGGACTTTACCTAATTCCCCTAATGACAATGGACTCATAGAACGCTTTCATTCTACCTTGTTGGAACACTTACGGATATTAAGATTACGCAATAAAGATGAATTTGTCATAAATCAAATGCCCTATGCAATATTAGCTTATAATAGTTCTGTTCATAGTTTAACAAAATGCAGACCCCATGACATTATAAGAGGACATTTTGATCCTAGAGACCCCTTAGACTTAGACCTAACTCAACATCTATTGCAAGAATACATTACTAATCATCGTAACCAAATGAAGACTGCCTATGACTTGATTAACGACCATACTCTAACAGAACGAACTAACATAATGACTAATAGAAACAAAAATAGGGAACCTGAAATTGCATACTTACCTGACCAACAAGTATTCATTAGGAATCCCGCTGCTAGTAGACAAAAGTTAGCATCCCGCTATACCGCTGACACAGTACTTGCTGACTTACCTATTCATATTTACACTTCCAAGAAAAAAGGGCCCATTGCCAAATCCAGACTTAAACGAGTCGCTAAGACCAAGAAATTGTTTCAGGATTCGACTGGTACTGACCTTGCTAACTCTTCAGCTGACGCAGGCTCTAGACATAAAACTTGAACAACTAGACAATGGACCAGGACTTCTTCCTTTTAATCTTGGAAATGCCAAACTCATAACTCACTATCATTCCTTTATTCAATATGTAGAACTAAACGATTTCGAGAATCGCCTTGACTCCATCGATTCACAGTTAAACTATTTTAGAACTATCCTAGATAAAGATACTTACACCCTGTATGAATTACAAATTGACTATATATCTAACAGATTAATTAAAATACAATCTCAAATTAAAAGTTTGGAACCCAATCGAGTTAAACGAGGCTTAATTAATAGTATTGGCTCTATTATCAAAAGCATAACTGGTAACCTGGATCAAACAGACGCTGAAAAGTATAATAATGCAATAGAAATCCTAGAAAGTAATAATGATAAGTTAGTATCTGAATTAAATGACCATATTAGCCTAAATAAAGCGTGGATGATAAAACAAAATTCCCTTTTTACGAATATAGTTCAGAACCAAGTTAAGATTAATAGCACATTAGAGTTAATATTAAAACACGATGCCTACGCTAATACTACGTTGATTAAATTTGCAAAGTTTGCCCAATTATTGATTATTATCAGTGAGAATACGGAAGACTTAATGTTAGAGTTAATTAGATTAGAAGATATGTTAGCATATGTGCGTGCATCGAGCACCCACCATAGAATGTTAAGTATTAGTAATTTAGAAGATATGTTAGATAAATTAAGACACATTTATAATTCCAAAGAGATATTACAGGCAGATTTCAGAGAATATTATAGTATTATCAGACCCGGTTATTATTATGTAGGAAAACGAATAGTAATCATTTTTAAATTCCCGATTATTTCTCCAAGACAATTCAAACTATTTAGGCTTTCCATCGTTCCTAATAAAGACCATTACACCTTTATTCCACCATATCCTCTCATAGCAACCGATAGTAAAGCTTTCATGTACATGGAGGCTGAATGCCCGAAGTTTAATCAGCAATATCTCTGCGAGGAAAACGTCCGCCATCAGGCCCGAGAACAGCATGATTGCATCCAGACTCTAATTACCAGCCAGTCTATGAATAGATCCTGCCGACCCGCTAAAGTTACGCTAGTTGAGAAAACAATGGAGCAATTAGACGATCAGTACTACACACTCATCTTCCCACGCCCAACGAAAGTAGAATTAAAATGCAGCAGCCATGAATTCATCACCCTATTCGGAAGTTATCTAGCCACGATTCCGCAGACGTGTTCACTACGTACCGACGAGTTCACCATCGTCAACATTCAAAATAAAATCAAGGGACAGCCGCTGAAAATAACTGAAATTCCTGAACATTATACAACAGAGAACATTACAATCCCTCACCTGAAACTGAAAACTATAGATATACAAGGACTACGCAGCATTGAAGACAGGGTCCTGAATGAGCAACCTACGAAACTAAATCATCTTCATGAAAGTGTATATCATACAACTATTCCATTTTATATACTTTTATTTAGTGCACTCGCAATAAGTATCGCCTTACTCACTCGACGGTATATGCACCATGTAAAGAGGGATGAATCGTTTAAGCACGACGACGGCACCCATAACAACCCTGCGGAAGAGCCTGAGCGAGCCAGGAACGAGACGGCATTGCCAGCGACATTTGCACTCAACGCTTTCAAATAGTCGCTGATCTACGGGGGGAGGTGTTACGTACGTGACAACCCTACAATATTACGACACCGCGTTCGCCGAGACCACCTACTACGGCCCGTTCCGGCAACCCTTGCGCAACATCGTACCACATCCATTCATCGTTTCCAGAAACTCTGTGTGCCTTATTGCTTAAGTTTAGTTGTAACATTATTTTATAATTCTTAATATATCATTCATTCTGTGTTACCACTTCAACACATGAAGTCGCATTTAGTTTAATTATAATAAGTCAATTTTTGTGAGTTAAAATAAATTCACTTTTATATTAAATCGGTTTTTTTTGAGTCCTTCGGCTGCGAACAACGTAATTCACTCGTAAGAAGTTGAACTTATCTAACTAATAAACATCATATTATAGTACTTTAACAATATATATTTGAAATAAATACATTACAAATTTCGATAAATCATACAATATATTGAAATTGTGATATACTATATTTTTACGAAATATTTATTGCTGTCTACTATTTAGATAATTTTCCCATTAATATTCAGAATTTTAGTGAAAATAAATTTTAATTTATTTTAAAGGTACAATTATTGCCCTTACCAGACAATGTCATTGATCTAAGCTATCATTGGTTAAATTACTACAAAATAATGACTAAAATAAATTGATATTGAAAGGATTATATTGATATTACTGAAAATAACAATAGATACATTTGTGTATTGTTTTATTATAATAAACAAAATGAAATATCTGAATATTACATAATATATATATATATATTTAACTATTTCACATTGAGCTGTAAAAGTAAGTACTGAGCTGTAAAAGTAAATATTGTCTAATATTGTATAATATTATTTTGATATAAGTAAATTAGCTTTCTAAAACATTAAACCGAAAGGTTTTCTCAGTGCCTATTTGACATAATTACCATATAAGATATATTGCTTTTTGTAGCAAAAATATGTATTACTTTCAAGACTCAGTATTTCTCTTAAATCTCTTGGTCGCTAAGAAATATATGACTACTCTAGAATCTTTAATAATCTTGTCAGATTAACTAACTTGGTTCGATTATTAGCATTTCAGAGACCCAAATAACGATAATATATATCAAAATAAGGACAATCCCCAATTGTATTATGTCCACATATAACATAGATCAACCGCACTACTTTTATGTTAATTTTATTTTCTTTGGAAAATATGAAATCGATATTTTATATTTAAAAATGTCAATGTCACATAAACCTTACCATCATTCAGAAATTTTAATTGACATGTAGTATTTCGTGTGAAGGCCATTTGTTACTTTATTGTTGTTGGGTTCTAGTTTATTGAAGGACCGTTTATAATGGACTGAAATATGTTACAGGTAACGAGAAGAGAAGATACGTGTCTTGAACTAAGAAGATATCTTTAATATTTCAAAGTCAGTATAGAAATACACGGAATTTCATGAAAAATTGCTGCAGACGTTTTAAATATTACAAAATACAAAAACAAAGTGTGCAAAATTATTTGGTCAATTTACTTTGCAATATTTGCTCAATTTAATATAAAGTCGACAATATTTACAATATTTTAATATTTTTGAAAGATTCTTTGATTTTAGATGAATAGTTTTGAAGATTTCATCTTAAATACATACTGATTCAATAAATTCAAATAGATAGGCGGAGACCAACGCTTTGAATTTATTTGTCAAATGCGAATTGGCGACGTGATTGAAAGTGGAGTTGTAACCTCATCGCAATTACTTGACTTCTAGTGATATTTTGGATGTTTGGCATTCTAGTTACGTAATATGCTTAAAAACTAAAACAGAAAGAGTTAATAATATTAAATGTTAAATTAACCTACATGTTACAAATAAGATTTATATTTCTCGTTAAACGATAAATGATATAATATATTGAAATTATAACATACTGCAGTTTTAATAGAACATTGAGACAGTTTTCAAATTATTATGTAGAATTTCATTAAAAATTATTTTAATTTATTTTATAGATATAATTATTACCTTTACCAGACGATGTCATTCACCTTAGCTATCATTGGTTAAATTATGACTAAATTAATGAATAAAATAAATTGATATTGAAAGTAAGATTATATTGATATTACTGAGAATAGTTTTTTTTTTAAATTTAGTTTTTTGGATATTTTATATATTATTTTATTAAAAAACTATAATTATAAGTAGAAAAGTTTAAAGAACTTCTAATATGAAAAATAAATAAACAATATGAATAAATAGAATTTTACATATATTATGATTATTTTACTATTTGATATTCAAATGAGCTGTAAAAGTAACTACTAAAATACATACAAAAATGTTATATTAAGTATACAGATGACAATAATTAATAGTAAAATTACATTCTTAATATCTCGATGTAAATAGGTGTGTATTTTTAAAACAAGAAACTAGATTTATCTAAGAAAATATTATTCATGATTTGAGTATCAGAATATCTAAGACCTGTATTATATATCTTGAATACCTGCCATTGATAGTACCATCTAAAACTAGACAATCAATATTCATACATAAATCATGAAGTGTTCGCTAAGTTATTCTGTAAATTTGCCTGAGGAGCTTATTAAAGTAATAGTAGAGATATATGAGTACGAATTAGTTGTCATATTGTTGAATTAAGGGTTTTATCGAAGTAAGTTATTTTAGTATGCTATGTAAAATCGATGTATTAAAAATTATACATATATTATAGTTGCTTAATACAAAAGAAACATTTTTGTATTTAATTTGATTTAGATACAGATATTTTCTTCTATTAGAGTTCGTAATCAGCTTTTGTAATATTGATAACCGTACCGTCTTGAAGCAGGAAATTATACAATAATATTTAATGGTCTCAGACTAAATAAATGTTTATATTCATAATTACACTCTCATCTTGCTCCTGAAGGCTTTTAGTTAATCAATTTATATATTACACCTAAGAAGTTACATTCAAAAGAGTTTTACGTTAATATGCATTTTTATTAACTTTATATTAAAAAAAAAACAGTGTATTTTTTACAACAATTTTAATTTGTGACATATTATAATGTAAGAAAACCTTATAATATGCTGTAAGTATAATGTTGGTTTTAGTAAAAAAATGTGTACAGAACCAAAATATAACTTTATTCAACCACTTGCATAGGATGTACACCACTTGTTCGGGCGCATTGCCAGAATCATTTAATAGTATTATGGTGCAGTATTTAATATTAAGGGGTCACACGTACTTAATCATTGCAGAGAAGAAAAGAACAGATTTAAAGATTAATATTATATATTATATTTGAAAAGCGTAAATAAACCACTTACCATTTTTTATTCTAACTTATAATGGTCAATAGTGTTTATGTGTTACAAGCAAATGCAATAACATTAAAACCTCCAAATAAGCTAACCTTTTGCATTCATATTGTTATGTATATTATTTTATAAAACACTTTATAGCAACACAGCAACAAATTATGTAATTTAAAAGATAATATCCATTTATTAAGATTTCCTATCAATCACAACTTTAAACATGTTTAACAATAAATATATAATGATTTTCACACATCTCGAAAGGTCTAAAACGATGTTTAACAATATACATACATTATATACGTAAAATATTACAAACACTTTTTCAATCAACTATAAACATATAGATCAGGCTTATTTGAACTTGAAACCTTTTTACGTTTAAAACAAACTGATGT
This sequence comes from Melinaea marsaeus rileyi, assembly GCA_918358865.1. Classification (NCBI taxonomy): domain Eukaryota; kingdom Metazoa; phylum Arthropoda; class Insecta; order Lepidoptera; family Nymphalidae; genus Melinaea; species Melinaea marsaeus. Next base: position 21,092,015 of record OU911093.1, on the reverse strand, counting down.
GATTAATAAAAAAATGTTATTATGTAATCAGAATAAAAATAGTCCAATGAGATCTATAAATTTGGGAAGAACATTCTAATTTTAATATCAATGTCACATCTTTCTCAACACGCTGAAGAAAATTGTGAGTTGGAACGTTTAATATTTCTTGTAGATAAAAAGGTGTTGAATAGTTGTATAATCTTTACAACGTGCAAACCCATGAGGCAGCACATTATAAAGTACAGCCATCGTTCCAGATTCCCTCTTAATAGCATCATTATGTTCAGCGTCTCTTGTTACCGACCGACACAGACACATCATATTCATTTAAACTGACTACGAGAGTTAAGCAATATTTAATGTTTTCTTATCTCCGTTTATTTTATTTATAAATGGAAGGAATCCATAGAATAAAAGTTTATTTTTATTTACAAATAAATTTTTGTTTAATAATGTCTATAAAAAAACGTAAAAAAAATCTCAAATGAAACATATCATAGTAACTAGCCAGGTATAAACTAAATTACTCTCTTTGCATAATTAGAATGAATTCAGTCTAGGAATGTAATAATAGGAGCCTTCGTCAACGGCCGATTCGAATTAACACTACTAAGGTCTGGTGCAGTGACGACAATTCACGTACAAACGTATGGAATAAGAACATTTTTATATTTTAGGTCTCATTAGTACAGTTCATAATATATGTAATCTCACTGCCTTTACAGTTCTAAGGACACTTTTAATAATAGTTATTATAACATAACTTGACATGATCTATTGAATGTACATTAATCTATATAACCAATACGTTTTCTAGAAGTGGTTAAAACCTATATAATATATAATGTTACGTAGTTCAGTAGAACTAATTAACAGTAGTTAATCAGCTGAATGAAATGTTTTAATGTTAAAAGAGATAAATAGTAATATTTTATATATCGTAGTAAAAAGATATGTTACATAAATAAGTAATTAATAATAAACACAAAACAAACTGTTTAATTAATTAAAATAACTTTTCACGGAAACGAAATTCAATTTGTGAAATAAATGAATAGTAATGAAGAACTGAAATCGATAAACCGAATTTATCTTTTTTATATCACAGCCATCTTTAATGTTATAAATTAATTGAAGTGTAATGTATGTATATGTATATTTTTATGAAGCTATAAAACATTTTTTTCGCTAAATTGATACTTTTCTGTTTATCTTTGAAAATTAAAAAAGTTTATATCAAATACAAAGAAAAGAAAGGAACAAAATGTATTCCAATCTAAATGACGTACTATTTTCTTTTATTGTGAACAGCCATTGTTTTTTTCTAAACAGCTTCTGTATTGATGATTATAATAATAACGTTTCAGTATATCAGCGGACACGTCTTCACGATACCAGATTGTTAGCGACATTTAATGTATTTTATGTTGCTTTACTAATCTCAACTTTATTATAAGCGCTAATAGATTACCATTACACATAAATACACCCGTATAACTCAATAACATATATTTATGTGTTATAAGTAATAACTAAATAACTTCAAGTCTTTATATTCATGTAAAAAAAATAAAAGAATCCTATCGCACCGGCCTTCGCAATATAAAATGTCAACCCTTACATACTGCACAAATAGCACCCATTCTTTAATATTTTATAGGTATATTAACAATGTAAGGACGGTTAGACCCTCTTGTATCTTGATAAATCGACCGTTTTATATTTCAACGTTTTATATTTCTTCTTAAATTTGGTGTCTTATAGAGCGATCTCACAATCTTGACAAATAAATGGTCTGTACTATTGCTTTTTTTTTAATAATAATATTTATTTACTGTTATTTGGCTATATACACTAAGTATTATATAAATTTGATGAGAAGATTATTTTACCCTTAAAGTATTGCATTCATTACTATTGAGATCTGTTTAATTACTGACTAATGTCTATTGTAGACTATACAAGTATAGTATCAAGAAACTATTAAACCAAACAAATTCATCAATTATTTCATGATGTACTTAAACAAAGTGAAAAAATGATATTGTATTTTCAAGTAATAATAATAATAAATATACTTTATTGCACACCAGAAAGACAAATATTTTTTTTCACGTTACGAATAGAAAAGACAATAACTTGGGTATACAAAAAGGTGGCCTCATCGCTAATAAGCGATCTCTACCAGGCAACCTTTAGATTAAGGATACGCCGTGGTAGTGTAAAATCATATCAAGAAATAATATAACTAAATAATTGTATTGTTAAAGTTATAACATTTTCGTCTTTCACGCTCTTGTTTACTTTAATTTAAAGTATTTAGTAGAATATACAATTTATTAAAAGGATCGAAATGACTAATTTATCAAACACACAAACGTATATTTAAACGTATATTTTTATACAAATATCAATTATGGAAACCAGATGTCAGAGTTGAATTAACACACTCGTAAGAAGTTGAACTTATCTAACTAATAAACATCATATTATAGTACTTTAACAATATATATTTGAAAAAAATACAGTACAAATTTCGATAAATCATACAATATATTGAAATTGTGATATACTATATTTTTACGAGGTATTTGTTGCTCTCTATTATTGAGGTAATTTTCCAATTAATATGCAGAATTTTAGTGAAAATAAATTTTAATTTATTTATAGATATAATGACTGCCCTTACCAGACAATGTCATTGATCTTAGCTATCATTGGTTATATTACTACAAAATTAATGAATAAAATAAATTAATATTGAAAGGATTATTTTGATATTACTGAGAATAACAATAGATACATTTGTGTATTGTTTTATTATAATAAACAAAATGAAATATCTGAATATTACATAATATATATATATATATATTTAACTATTTCACATTGAGCTGTAAAAGTAAGTACTGAGCTGTAAAAGTAAATATTGTCTAATATTGTATAATATTATTTTGATATAAGTAAATTAGCTTTCTAAAACATTAAACCGAAAGGTTTTCTCAGTGCCTATTTGACATAATTACCATATAAGATATATTGCTTTTTGTAGCAAAAATATGTTTTACTTTCAAGACTCAGTATTTCTCTTAAATCTCTTGGTCGCTAAGAAATATATGACTACTCTAGAATCTTTAATAATCTTGTCAGATTAACTAACTTGGTTCGATTATTAGCATTTCAGAGACCCAAATAACGATAATATATATCAAAATAAGGACAATCCCCAATTGTATTATGTCCACATATAACTTAGATCAACCGCACTACTTTTATGTTAATTTTATTTTCTTTGGAAAATATGAAATCGATATTTTATATTTAAAAATGTCAATGTCACATAAACCTTACCATCATTCAGAAATTTTAATTGATATGTAGTATTTCGTGTGAAGGCCATTTGTTACTTTATTATTGTTGGGTTCTAGTTTATGGAAGGACCGTTTATAATGGACTGAAATATGTTACATGTAACGAGACGAGAAGATACGTGTCTTGAACTAAGAATATATCTTTAATATATTAGTCAGTATAGAAATATAAGGAATTTCATGAAAAATTGCTGTGGACGGTTTAAATATTACAAAGTACAAAAATATTTGGTCAATTTCCTTTACAAAATTTGCTCAATTTAATATAAAGTCGACAATATTTACAATATTTTAATATTTTTGAAAGATTCTTTGATTTTAGATGAATAGTTTTGAAGATTTCATCTTAAATACATACTGATTCAATAAATTCAAATAGATAGGCTGAGACCAACGCTTTGAATTTATTTGTCAAATGCGAATTGGCGACGTGATTGAAAGTGGAGTTGTAACCTCATCGCAATTACTTGACTTCTAGTGATATTTTGGATGTTTGGCATTCTAGTTACATAATATGTTTAGAAACTAAAACAGAAAGAGTTAATAATATTAAATGTTAAATAAACCTACATGGTATAAATAACATTTATATTTCTCGTTAAACGATATATTATATAATATATTGAAATTATAACATACTGCAATTTTAATAGAACATTGAGACAGTTTTCCAATTATTATGTAGAATTTCAGTAAAAATTATTTTAATTTTTTTTATAGATATAATTATTACCTTTACCAGACGATGTCATTCACCTTAGCTATCATTGGTTAAATTATGACAAAATTAATGAATAAAATAAATTGATATTGAAAGCAAGATTATATCGATATTAATGATATTTTTTTTTATAATTTATACATTATATTATTAGAAAACTATAATTATAAGTTTCTACTTATAATTATAACTCTTCTGAGTTCAAAGAAAATCTAATATGAAAAATAAATAAACAAAATCAAATAATTGAATTATACATATATTGAATATTTTGTACTATTTTATATTCAAATGAGCTGAAAAAGGAACTACTAAAATATATACAAAAATGTTATATAAGGCATACAGATACAATAAGCAATAGTAAAATTACATGCTTAATATCCTGGTGTGTAAACAGGTGTTTATTTAAAACAAGAAACTAAATTGCTTTAGTTTTGTCTAAGTCTAAGAAAATATATTTTACGATTTTAGCATCAAAATATCTAAGACCTGCATTATATATCTTGAATGTCTGCAACTGATAGTACCATCTAAAACTAGACAATCAATATTCATACATAAATCATGAAGTGTTCGCCGAGTTATTCTGTAAATTTGCCTGAGGAGCTTATTAAAGTAGTAGTAGAGATACGCAAGTACCAATTAGTTGTCATATTGTTGAATTAAGGGTTATTTGAAGTAATTTATTTTAGTATGTAATGTAAAATCGATGTATTAAATACTATACAAATATTTTTTGTTGCTTAATACAAAGGAAACATTTATTTATTTAATTTGATTTTGATACAGACATTATCGTCTATTAGAGTTCGTAATCAGCTTTTGTAATATTGATTATCGTACTATGTTACATAATAATATTTAATTCTCTCGGACTAAATAAATGTTTATGTTTATAATTACACTCTTAACTTGCTCCTGAAGGCTTTTAGTTAATCAAATTAAATATTACACCAAAGAAGTTATATTCAATAGAGTTTTACTTTTTTAATATTTTAGTTTACATTTTGATAAAGTTTATGTATAAAAAAACACTTTTTTTGCAACAATTATATTTTATTTTAATGCAAGAAAACCTAATAATATGTCAGATATAAAATGTTGCTTTCAATACAAAAATTTGTCAGTACTATAATATAAATTTAGTTAACGTGGCCTATGTAAGTGGCATGGGATGTACACCACTTGTTCGGGCGCATTGCCAGAATCATTTAATAGTATTATTCTGTAGTATTTAATATTAAGAGGTCACACGTACTTTATCACTGCAGAGAAGATAATAACAGATTTAAAGATCAATATTATATATTATATTTGAAAGACGTAAATAAACCTCTGACCATTTTTGAATCTAACTTATAATGGTCAATAGTGTTTATAAGTTAAAAACAATATGCAGTAACATACAAAACTCAAAATAAGTTTACATTTTGCATTATTGATGTTATTTATTGTATATTATGGAACTTGTTATAGCCATATAGCAACAAAATATGTAATTTAAAAGATAAAATCCATTTATCAGGATTTCATATCAATCAGAACTTAAAACATTTTTAACGAAAATAAATAAAAATTTACACACGTCTCAAAAGATCGTTTAACAATATAAATAAATTATATACGTAAAATATCACAAAGACTTTTCCAATCAACTATACACATATAGATTAGGCTTATTCGTACTCGAAACCTTTTAATATTTAAAACAAACTTAAGTGATTAATAAAATAGTGTTATTATGTAATCAGAATACAAATAGTCCAATTATTTCTATAAATATAGGAAGTATATCCTATTTTTAATATAATTGTCACATCTTTCTCAACACGCTGAAGAAAATTGTGAGTTGGAACGTTTATTAGTTCTTGTAGATAAAAAGGTGTTGAATAGGTTGTATAATCTTTACAACGTGCAAACCCATGAGGCAGCACATTATAAACTACAGCCATCGTTCCAGATTCTCTCTTCATATCATCATTATGTTTAGCATCTCTTGTTACCGACCGACCCAGATACATCATATTCATATAGAAGGTTTACGAGATTTTAGCAATATTTAATATTTCTTATCTCCATTTATTTTACTTATAAATGTTTATATATACTAATAAATAGTTTATAGAATAAAAACATTTTTTTATTAAATAATATCTATTAATAAAAGACATCATAGTACGTAGCCAGTAATAAACAAAATGACTCTGCGTAGTTAGAAGAAATTAAGTTTAGGAATGTAATAATAGGAGCCTTCGTCAATGACCATGTCGAAATAACACTACTAGGTCTAATCCAGTGGCTTACATCCACGTACATAGGTGTAGAATAAGAAGTTTTTATGATATTAGTTCTCATTAGTATAGTTCATAGTATATATAGTCTCACTGCCTTTACAGTTCTAAGGACATAGTAATAATAGTTACTTTAAAGTAGCCTAACATGATATATTGAATGTACATTAATCTATATAACTAATACGTTTTCTAAGAGTGCTCTAAACCTATATAATATATAATGTTACGTAGTTCAGTAGAACTAATTAACAGTAATTAACAGTAGTTAATCAATTGAAACACGTTTAAAGATTAAAACGGATGAGTAATTATATTTTATATATCGTAGTAAAAAGATATCTTACATAAATAAGTAATTAATATTGAACATAAAATAAACGGTTTAATTAATTAAAATAACTTACCACGGGTACGAAATTCAATTTGTGAAATAAATTAATCGTAATGTAGAACCGAGATCGATAAACCGAATTTATCTTTTTATATCACAGCCATCTTTAATGATATAAATTAAATGAAGTGTAATGAATGTATACGTATATTTTTATGAAGCCATAAAACATTGTATTCGCTAAATTGATATTTTTCTGTTTATCTTTGAAATTAAAAAGGTACATTTCAAATACAAGGAAAAGAAAGAAACATTAATGTTAACAAATCTACTCGACGTACTATTTTCTTTTATTATGTACTTTAATCATTGTTTTTTTCTAAACAGCTTCTGTTTTGATGATTATAATAATAACGTATCAGTATACGTATCAGACCTGATTGTTAGTGACATTTAATGTATTTTATATTGCTTTACTAATATCAACTTTATTATAAGCGCTAATAGATTGCTATTACACATAAATACAACCGTATAACTCAATAACATATATTTATATGTTATAAGAAAATAACTTCAAGTCTTTATATTCATATCAAAAGAAAATAAAAGAATCCTATCTCACCGGCCTTCGCAATACACAATGTAATCCCATACATACTGCACAAATAGCACCCATTCTTTAATATTTTATAGGTATATCAAAATGTAAGGACGGTTGGACCCTCTTGTATCTTGATAAATCGACCGTTTTATATTTCAACGTTTTATATTTCTTCTTAAATTTGGTGTTCTTTATAGCGATCTCACAATCTTGAGAAATTATCTGAATAATAGCTTTTTTCATGAATAACAGTTGTAATAAAATATTTATCTTTCCCAGTGCTTGTTAACAAAAAGTATATCTAAGAAAGTCAGACATTCTGGTAATTAAACGAATTACCTTAACATAAAATGAAATTTGATATTCTTTAAATGACAATAAAATATTTACTTAGAGAAACGAAAAATAAAATAAATCTGTTTTCATATTAGTGTCGTAACTCGTACAAACTAATATAAGAAGACTTTGGAGATCTTATCACACCACAAAACATAGTTAAAAAGTCGGATTTTAATAGAAGAAAAAAAATATTTTCTTAATCTTAAGTTATCTGTAGTGACAGTATTGCTACCCTCTGTGGGATCAATATGAAATCGTAGATTCTCTTTATTTATATATATATTTACACAATTGTAAGAGAAAAGGGCTGCCTCATCCAAAATTTTGCGTTGGTGCCCTTAAAACATATGTCATGTTTAGAAGTGACAACAAAATTCCACCCCTAAATAAGGGCTTAAAATGTGCGATAGTTTTAATATTTTTAATACGAGTAAATAAACACTAAATATTACGTAAGTTTCATGAGTAGATTATTATAAATTTAAAAAACCATACATTACAATTGAGATCTGTTTTTTGTAAATTATACAAAAATTGTATCAAAAAACTATTAAATCTTTTTAATACTTTAAAATAAACATAGTATATGATCCAACACACAACAAAGTACTTTGTTTAAGTACATTATATTTTTATGACCGATCAGTTTTCTCTTTCACACTCTTGTTTATTCTAATTTAAAGTATTTATTAGAATATATAATTTATTTAAACGATCAAATGTCAAATTTATCAAACACACAAACATATTGAAGCACGTTTATTAAAATATCGATAATGAAAACCATGTATCACAGTTGTAAATAACACACGTATCAGCTGTTTAATCTATTTAATTATTAAACATCGTATATTAAATTACTACAAAATATATCTATTTAAAAAATACTCCAACTAAAAGTTTTAATTTCATTCTTAATTTTGTTAACAAATATACTCATTGTAATGTTATCAAAACTTATTTACATTAACAACTCCAAGGCTTATTTGTCTTAATAATACTAATAATAATCAGTCAATAAAACGAGCAATATAAAACTAAATAAATATTTATCCAGAACAAAGCTAAAGTAAACTTTATGATTAAGTTTGAACAGTATTTGAATTGACATGAAGTGCAGCTATGCTAGTATACATTGCAGCTAAAGCAATCGAGTGAACTGTTCAAGGTGAACAGAATTAAATATAATACTAATAATTATCTTATTTTTATATAAAAGAAAAGTATTCATAACAATTGTAATTTTTAATATTTATTATTATTTATTATTAAAGGTAATAGGTATATTTATCATTATTAATTATTATTATTAAAGGTAATAAGTATAAAGATAATGAGATAATATCCTTACATTTTCTCCTATCGTCTTATATAAAAGATAACAGCTGAAATAAGATGGTCTAATGCTTTCAGTAATACAATCTATTCCGGGAAATTTTGGGTATACATGCCGCAACAAAAACAACATTAAACAAAGCCACATTATTCATTTTATTTTATTCGTATATACAGGGTGGGCCAAAAAGTTTTGCAAATAGCAAAACTTGATTTCTCCAAAACCGTGAGAGCAAGGGGCGCGCGGGTGGAGGGGAATTGTGCGTCGTTTAATGCAATTTTAGTCACGATGGAGCGCTTCACGGGACAACAGCGTGCTTATTGCGTAAAACAATTTTACAAAAACAACGATTCCTACGTTACAGTACGACGCCTCTTTAGAGTTGAATACGGATTACAACGTGTAAGTGAGTGTTCAAGTGTTAATTTAATTAAAGCTTGGGTTAAAAAGTTTGAGCAAACGGGATCGACAACGAATATTAAACAAACTGGGCGACCACGTTCCAGAAGAAGCGAAGAGAACATTCGGGAGGTTGAAATTTCTGTAAGCGACGATCCAGAATCATCTACGCGTAAGCGGTCGGCGGTTCTTGCTATACCAAGAACTAGTCTGCGGCGAATCTTGCATTTGGACCTTAAACTGTACCCATATAAGCTTCAAATTGTACAGGAGATGAAACCAAACGATTACATTCAACGCAAGTTATTTGCTGACACTATACTGGAGCGATTCTCTAGCCTTGAGAATGTATTGTTTACGGACGAGGCCCATTTTCACATTAATGGTCATGTAAATAAACATAATTGTCGATATTGGAGCACGGAAAACCCTCACTATAAACACCAAAAGCCTCTTCATTCACCAAAAACGACAGTGTGGGCTGCCATATCCGCAAAGGGCATAATCGGTCCATACTTCTTTGAAAATAATCAAGGAAATAACGTAACTGTGAACTCAGTGGAATACGTGAAAATGTTGCGAGAGTTTTTGACACCACAGTTGCATGAATTTGAAGGATACAATAGCCGGACTTGGATGCAACAAGATGGAGCAACATGCCATACATCAAACGTGACTTTACCGGTGGTCAAAGAAATGTTAACTAACAAATTGATTTCTCGCAGAGGTGATATCCCATGGCCTCCCAGAAGCCCGGACCTTACACCTTGCGATTTTTTCTTGTGGGGATATCTGAAGAGTCGAGTATACCTTAATAAACCGACGACCATATCCCAATTAAAAGAAAACCCACCCTGTATGATATGTGACATAAAATAAAATACTTATAACATTTTTTGACATTAAAGTAAATATATCGGAATATTATTGACGGTAAAATTGTAAAGAGGAAGTTTTTTCTAGTAATTATTTGACATTATTCAAATCTTACTTTCTTACAGTTACTTTATTAAATATATTAACGATATATAAACCTTAATTACCTACAACCTTTTTATTATTATTATATTGTTAATACATTTCAATGGTATTGTGTGGAGGCGATTTATTACTTTATTGTTGTTCGGTTTTATTTTATTTGTAATGAATTAAAATATATATAGCATGTAAAGATAAAAAAGTACGTATCTTGAACCAAGAAAACATTTTTAATACATCAAATTCAGTAATGAAATGCAAGCAAGTACCAATGTTCGAGTAAAATCGATCGTTCGAGCTAAATGCAGTCTAAAGACTTGAAAGATTTGAATGACATGAGTTATTTCCTCTTTTGCAATTACTTGGCATCTGATGAGATGTTGGGTCTTTGACATTCTATTTCTATAATATAATTATGATTGACAAACCAAACATGTATAATAAATAGAATTAAAATTTTAGTTTAAGCTAGACTTTATAAAAAATAATAATCCTCATTATATCTCTAAATCCTGCAATTCCAATTAAAATGTACTGTAATACGAAATATTACTTTATATTATTGAGATAGTTTTCCAATTAACATATAAAACTTTGGTGAAAACTTATTGTATATAATTATTGCACTTACCAGACAATGTCATTGACCTAAGCTAAGCCAAATTACTACAAAATTAAATCACTATAAGAAAAACATTAAAAAAATATTTTAATTTTAATAATTATATTTTTTTTTATAGGAGGGCAAGCTAACTTATATATAGGTCAATTGATGTTAAGTAATCACATCTCTTGTATCACCAGAGCAAAGACAAACGCGTTGCCGGCCTTTGAAGACACTTCAGAAATCAGATCCAAATCAGAAATCAGTTTACAACACAATAATACACTACCGAAACTATGTCTTGTCTGAGTAATATATATTTTTTTTATTTCATAATGAATAATTGAGTTTAATTTTTAATTTTCATTTATATTTAAAAGAAATACAAATGTTTTTAAATTATTTCCAGTCCATAGCGTTCGAACATCTAAGGCCGGCGTTATATATCTTCACCGCCTGAAACTAAACAATGTGATCTAAAACTTTAAAGTCAATATCCTTACATAATCATGTAGTACTTGCTAAGTAATTTTTTTATTTTTACCTAAGGAGATTATTAAGGTAATAGTAGGGACTCATAGGTACCAATTAGTTGATATATCGTAGTATTAAGGGTTATTGGAGGTAAATATCTTTTGTGTATTTTTTAATATAAATTTCAATGTTCTAAAAATACCATATCAAAATCATTGTTCTTTTATACAAATCTTTTTTAAAGGGATTTTCTTACAAAAATAAATATTCTCAATTCGTATTAAAGTCTCGTAAACATGTTTTAAAGAATGAATAGTATATTGTGTTGAAGCAGAGAATTAAAGAATAATATCTAATGTACTCAGTCTAAATAAATGTTTATATTAACAATTGAACTTTCGCTTGCTCCTGAATTATATTTAATGTGCATTTGATTAGGTTTATATTTAAACTGTTACTTAATTTACATCCATTTTATTTTGCGACATACTTTCATGCGAGAAAACTTTGTAATCTGCTATAAGCATAATGTTTCATTACAAAATAGTTTATCAAAATCAAAATGCAAATTTTTTAATAACTTACAGCACAACCCAGCAGTTCTTCTGTTCCAGAAAACGTGTAATTGTTTTATTATATTGTATAAAGTCTTAAAGCATCACACAGACTATAGAATTGCAGAGAATAAAATAATAGATTTATAGTATATATAAGTAATCATTAATATTGATATATTAGAAACAATATGCAGTAACATTCAAAATAATCCGAACTACGCATATATTCTTTTGTTGTTGTTATTGATAGATTTTTTAATACATTATAGCCACAAATATAGTATTAACAGTTCTTGTGAGTCAGTCTACATATAAAGTAAAAAGAGCTATGTGAAAGGTTATATAATCTGAACAACGTGCAAACCCACGATTCAGTAAATTATAAAGTACAGCCATCGTTCCAGATTCCCTCTTCATATCCTCATTATGTTTAGGCTCTTTTGTTACCCACCGACCCAGATATATCATATTAATTTATTCTGTCCGTGAGAGGTAAGAAGCCATGTAAATTATTTTCTTATCTTTATTTATTTATACATGGAGTTATGAAAAAAAATAAGGAACCCATATAATAAAAATACTTAAACCGCATTTAAAGTGAATAAATAAAAAAATCTAAAAGTTACTACTTATTTTAAGAATGATATTTAAAGAAATAACTGTCTTTTAACATTAAAATGAAACTAAAATAATTTATTTTTATTTACAGTAAAATCTAAATAATTTTGAAACCATACATATCATATTAACTAGCCAGAAAGTACCAAAGTTACTCTCCTTTGCGTAGTTAGAAGAAATTTAGTCTAGGAAGGTAATAATAGGAGCCTTCGTCAACGGCCATGTCGAATTAACAGAAGTAAGGCCCAGTCCAGCTGCGAATATTTACGCACATAATGAGAACTTGTTAATATATTAATTCTCGTTTAAACTTTATACTGGATCTAATTTCACAGCTTTTTACAGTTCTAAGCACACTTTTAATAATAGTGAATAGATCTTACCTTTAAACGCTCTATTGCATGCACATTGTTTTATTTAACCTAATAATGAATATAAATATTTTTATCATATACTTAATATAATGTGGTCTTGAAAGTTATCTTATTATGCAAATATACAAACTCAGGAACACGTAACACTCAGTATAAAACATGTAAAATAATTAAATAGTTAAAATTGAACACATAATAAACCATTTATTTAATATTGAACTTATCACAGATACGAAATTTTTCTCATAAAATAAATTAAATACCCTTTTGATTTATTCAGTGGCAATAAGTAACTGAATCAGTAAACCAAATTGAAATTGTTTTACAGCCACCCTTGTTAAAGTTAAAGTTATAAGTTAAGTTAAAGTTTTACTAAATTGTAATGAATATTTTAATAAATTTTTGCTAAACTATTTGAAATTTGAAGACTAATTAAATATAAAAACAAACAAAAAACACAAACCTTTTACCATATTATTTTTTGTTATTTACTTTTACTTTTAGCGACATTTGTTGTATTTTATGTTGCTTTACTAGAACATCAACTTTATTATAACCCCTTATATGTTACAATTATATATAAATACTTATTTATTACTTAATATATTATAAGAAAATAACATCATGACTTTATATTCGAGTCAAAATTAAATAAAACAATCCTATTGACAATTGCGACGCAATATAAAATGTTAACCCTTAGGTACATTCTGATAAAATAACCAGTAATATTTTATAGGTGTATCAAAAATTTAAGGACGGTTAAACCCTCTTGTTTCTTGGATAAATTGACCGTTTTATATTTCAACGTTTTATATTTATTTTTGAGTTTTGCTTCTTATAGAGCGATCTCACAATCTTACGAAATGATCTCAATAATTGCTTTATTTAATAATTATATTTATTTTTTACTCTTGGCCTGTATAAATTTATATTATAACTATATATGATCAATCAATTGTACACTACACTAAGCTTAATATAGCAAAGGCTTTGTTTAATTATTTTTTAATTTTGTCGTAAATGTTTGTTTAATAATGTTCTATAATATTATAATTTATTATTCTTAAATTCAAACTCAATAATAACATTTGCTATACGAAATAATCAATACCTGTTAATATCCAAAAGTCTGAAATTTTCGTTTTAAGGTTATTTTTAGAAAAGATAACAAAAGTCCACCTTTATAAAAGGGGTTAAAGTTTGTATGGTTGTAGCACTGGCTGTGCGCCTAAAAGCCTTAAGAAGAATCAAATTAAAGATAACAATAATAGTTTTGAAATTCATATTAGTATAAATAAGTATATATTTAATATATATGTAATGCCAGATTGTCCTTAAATTTTTTCTCGTATCGTGTTATACAAACGACGTAAGCTGAAAGAAGACGGTCTAATACTTTCATCATCATGCGGTAATTCAATCTTCTCAGAGAAAATTTTGGTGTTACTCAAATTACAGGTTCGATGACTTACGAAAAGAAAATCATAAGATAAAATCGCATTCTATCTTTTTTTATGTATATACACATACATGATATGTATATCATAAGACATAAGACAAAATTTTTAGATACTAAAGTAAGAAATATTTGATTATCATTGAAAATAAAATTATGAAAAAATGTGATACCGTAAAAAGATATTTTCAAACGGTTAATTTTCTAAATCAATCAATTTAAACAAAGAATAAAATAAAATTTATATACATCAGAACGTAGAAACATTTAATTACCTACATGTATCATTACTTTTATGTATTATTACTGTTTACGCTATTTCTTTTTTAATTATTAAGTAATGAAACAGCGACATCCGCAGAGAGAAATAATTGATGTCACACCCAACACAGACACGAGCGCCGTTGGTTGTTAGGAATAAAATTTACTGCAACTAGCACGTGCAACTGAATAACTTCCCCAATCACATTATTCAGATATCTCAATGGAGGATTTCTTAGTACTTCATATGGATCCCATTTAGTACTTCAATGTTGTTCGGTTCTAGATTTTTAAAGGACCGTTTATAATGGACTGAAATGTGCTGCACGTAATGAGAAGAGACAGTACATGTCTTAAATTAAAAATCCCTTTTTAAAATAACAAAATTAGTATCGAAAAACAAGAATAATTATGTTTAAAAAACAAAACGAGCTTACATATACAATAAAAATCTTGATCAAGCAACACAGTACAAAAAAGAATAATATTTTGCATTATATCGTTAAATCATATAATTTATTGAAATTGAAATGTACTGTATGAATATAATTGACTACATATTGCCTCATTATTATGATAGTTTTCCAATTATTATGTAGAATTTTGGTTACAATTTATTGTATATTTAATTATTGCCCATAAAAGACAATGTCATAATACACAACTAAATCAATTTAATGAAAATTATATTAACTGTCCACATTAATAATAGATGCATTTGAATTTTATTCTTTGTATATTTTACATAGTATTTATATTTAAGACCAGCTTTTATCCGGGGCTTCGTTCACATTTGAGTCATTATCGCTATGATCTCACATACTTATTGTATTAGAGATCATTGCGATGGAAATGAATCAATATGATAACTATATTTTATTGTAATCTTTTGGATACTGGGATTGTCAATTTTTACTGCAAACAATGAAGTTTCAAAAACTTAAAATATGCTTTATTGAATTACAACAACAAATTTAAAAATATTCTACTGTGATAAAAAATCATTTTTTTTTATTAAGAATGTCCTATGTTACTTCTAATACCTCCAAAAGTATGTGTTTCATAATGATCGGTTGAGTAGTTTTTGCGTGAAAGCGTAACAAACAAACCTTCATTCGCATTTATATATAATATTAGTGGGGATTAATTTAATGATCATCAAATTTCGTATCATTAATGAAACAATTTAAAAAAATGTTGCTGTATAAGATGTACAGATGTAAATTATATCCAAGCATGTATTAATTGTAGCTAATAAATAATGTTAAATATTATTATTAAAGTCCGAGTTCAATATCTAACTTTAATAGTAAAGTAAAGTAGTTTAGTAATATAGCCATTGGACTATAATAATATTATCAAACTTCTGTCGCCTCAATTTTAAGACCAAGGAGAGATATAGCCTTTTCTACCTTAATACATAATTCTGTCACTAAACCTGTTAACAGCAATAAAATAAGAAACCTTATTTTACAATAAAGAATAAAATAAAAAAGTCGTTACTCTTTTTACAAAAAGTTAATTAAAAGATGAAGAAGTGTGATGACTACTAAACTGGTGTTATTTTGTTTAATCTAAAGAAATAAGTATAAGTTCTAGTATGATTTAATTATTTTGATTTGTATTAATTAAAAAAACTAAATATTTAGTTTTATTATTAAGGGTGAGCATTGTATATCTTGACCATGTTATACTAAACACTACGATCTGAAGCGTTAAAATCAATATTCATAAATCATGAAGTACTTGCTAACTTATTCTAGTAATTTGCTAAGGAGCTTATTAAAGTAATAGGATAACATAAGTACCAATTAGTTGATATATCGTTGAATAGGGTTGGAGATAAATATTTGTGTATTTTAAAACGTAAATTTCCATGTTCTAATAATACTATATAAATATCATTGTCTCTTAAAAAAAAAGGAATTTTATTGCAATTGTAAATAATTTTCTATTAGATTTTTTTAATAGCTTTTTGAATAATATGAACTAGTACACTGTTTGAAACAGGGAATTAAATAATAATATTGTTTTCAGATTTCTTAAATGTTTATATTTCACAATTCAACTCTGAACTCGCTCCCGAAGGCTTTTTAAATTAAATATTAACTTAAAAAAGTTATATTAAAAAAGTTTTTACGTTAATGTGTATTTGATTAAGTTTATAAAAGCGTCAGTGACAGAAGAAAATTTGAGATAGCACTCTGTCATGGTATGGGCATGTTATGAGGAGATATGAAAGGCATGTGACCAAAGGAATACTGGGTATGGTAGTGAAGGGATGTAAAGGTAGAGGACGGCCAAAGAAAAGATGGATGGATTGCGTGAAAGATGATATGGAGAAGAGAGTGTGTGTACAGAGATGACGAGTAACAGGAGAATATGGAAGGAAAAAACATTCTACGCCGACCGCAAAATTGGGATAAGGGCAACAATATGATTAAGATTATAATCAAAAAATTGAAATTTAGTAAGAGATATTTCAATTTGCGACATATTATACGAGGAATCCTTGTAAGTTTAATGTTACTTTCATTATAATGTTGTGTCAGAGTCAGAAAGCTATAACTTCATTAAACCACTTGTATGGGATGTACGCTTGTTCGGGCTCATTACTCAACGTTTATTAGTATTGTATAACATCTGATATTCAAATTTACTGAAAGAAAATTACTGCAGAGAAGAAAATAATGTACCTGTCATACTTGTATTAGTTGCATATTAAGTTAATGCAACATTCTTAATTTAGGTTACTTAGAATGCTCATAATATGTAATTTATTAACATTTCCTTGTATTCATGACTTAATTATATTTAACAAATATAAATAAATTTATCATAAATCTCAGAAGGTCTAAAAGAAAGTGTAACAGATTATATATTATATACTTTGAAATCAACTTTTCACACTTAACCTTAAAATATTACAAACTTTTCCAATCAACTAATTAGTTTATTCAGTATCCAGTAAAAAGAGATGTTGAAAATGTTGTTATTGTTGTTGTACAGCGGGTAAACCCGTGAGGAAGCAAATTATAAAGTACAACCTTCGTTCCAGGTTCTCTCTTCATACCTCATTATGTTTAGGCTCTTTTGTTACCGACCGACCCAAATACATCATATTAATTTAGCTTATCTATGAAAGGTCAGATAATTTAAATGTTTTCTTATTTTTATTTATTTTACTTATACAAGAAAGAAAGAAATAAAGCACAACAACGAGCCTGGAATAAAATTACGGTCCTTTGCGTAGTTAGAAGGAATTCAGTCTAGGAATTTAAATGGAAGGCCTAGTTCAGAGGCGAATATTTTTACGTGTGGAATGAGAAATTGTTAAGATATTAGTTCTCATTAGTACAGTTCATAGCATATGTAATAGCACCACCTATTACAGTTCTAAGGACACGTTATAATAGTAAATAGAACTTAACTTGGCATGCTCTATTGTGTGCACATTGTTCTATTTAACATACTTTATAATTAATGATTATATATCATTAACATATATTTAAAATAATGTGAATTGGAAAGTTCTCTCAAAATGTTCAAACCCATGAATGATTATTTGAAGGCGATTTATATTTTATGTATTGTCTTAAAATGTAAATCAATAAATAATTAAGATTTAATTCAAGACAAAAAGTTTAGTTAATAAAAATAACTTAGGATGACTACGACATTCAATTTGTGTAATAAATTAAACACGTTTTTGGTTTACTCAATCGCAATGAAAAACAGATTTCTTTTATAATACCCACAAAGTAACGATATTTATTATGTTTTAAATAAAATATATTCACTTATCACTCAATAACATATGTGAAAAGAAAACGATTTAAAACCTTATTTTCATGGTAAAAGAGAATAAAAGAAACTTATCTGACCGACCTTAGCAATATACAATGTCAACCTTACATACTGCACAAATAGCACCCATTCTATAATATTTTATAGGTATATCAAAATGTAAGGACGGTTAAACCCTCTTGTATCTTGGATCAATGGATTGCTTTATATTTGAACGTTTAATATTTCTTCTTCGATTTGGGATGTATTTTATGGAGCGATCACACAATCTTAAAAATGTATCTAATGTTGTTTATTGACGTAACTTGACATCACCTATCCGTTATATTAAAATTATATACAGTTTTAATTCACACATAACGTCTTTTGACTTCAATAGGAATTATCTTATTAAAAGAGACCTCATTTTGAAAGTTATTATATATTTTTTATGGTTTTATGAAATCAAAAGGCTAGTTTTGAAGACTTTTTTCATTAATATTAAACTTACGAAATCTACCTATTTATGATATAATATAAATCTACCTATTTATGATGAAATAAAAACTGTTATAATTTTTACATAATTACCAGTAGATACGTTTTTTTTTTGAAAGTATGCAAGTATAAAATTGTAAAGAGGAAGTTTTTCCGAGTAATTATTTGACATTAATCAACTCTTACTTTTTTACAGTTACTTAATTAAATATATTAACGATATATAAACTTTAATTACCTATAACCTTTGTATTATTATTATTATATTGTTAATAAATTTCAATTGTGAATGCCAATGTATTGTGCGGAGGCGATTTATTTATTGTTGTTCGGTTTTATTTTATTGAAGGACCATTTGTTATGACTTGAAATGTATATATAGTATGTAAGTATCTTGAACCATGAAAACATTTTTAATACATCAAAGTCAGTATTGAAATGCAATCAAGTACCAATGTTAGTGTAAAATTGTTTGAAATGTTTAGATTTATTCTATAAAAACAAGAAGTTATTTGATTTTAATAGGATAACGCGTAGCCCGCAATAAAAACACTTAAACCGCATTTAAAGTGAATAGAGAAAAAAAGCAAAAAGTTATTACTTATTTAAAAAAAGATATTTACAAAAAATACCTGTCTATTAAAATTAAAATGAAACTAAAATAATTTATTTTTATTTACAGTAAAATCTAAATAATTTTGAAACCATACATATCATATTAACTAGCCAGAAAGTACCAAAGTTACTCTCCTTTGCGTAGTTAGAAGAAATTTAGTCTAGGAAGGTAATAATAGGAGCCTTCGTCAACGGCCATGTCGAATTAACAGAAGTAAGGCCCAGTCCAGCTGCGAATATTTACGCACATAATGAGAACTTGTTAATATATTAATTCTCGTTTAAACTTTATACTGGATCTAATTTCACAGCTTTTTACAGTTCTAAGCACACTTTTAATAATAGTGAATAGATCTTACCTTTAAACGCTCTATTGCATGCACATTGTTTTATTTAACCTAATAATGAATATAAATATTTTTATCATATACTTAATATAATGTGGTCTTGAAAGTTATCTTATTATGCAAATATACAAACTCAGGAACACGTAACACTCAGTATAAAACATGTAAAATAATTAAATAGTTAAAATTGAACACATAATAAACCATTTATTTAATATTGAACTTATCACAGATACGAAATTTTTCTCATAAAATAAATTAAATACCCTTTTGATTTATTCAGTGGCAATAAGTAACTGAATCAGTAAACCAAATTGAAATTGTTTTACAGCCACCCTTGTTAAAGTTAAAGTTATAAGTTAAGTTAAAGTTTTACTAAATTGTAATGAATATTTTAATAAATTTTTGCTAAACTATTTGAAATTTGAAGACTAATTAAATATAAAAACAAACAAAAAACACAAACCTTTTACCATATTATTTTTTGTTATTTACTTTTACTTTTAGCGACATTTGTTGTATTTTATGTTGCTTTACTAGAACATCAACTTTATTATAACCCCTTATATGTTACAATTATATATAAATACTTATTTATTACTTAATATATTATAAGAAAATAACATCATGACTTTATATTCGAGTCAAAATTAAATAAAACAATCCTATTGACAATTGCGACGCAATATAAAATGTTAACCCTTAGGTACATTCTGATAAAATAACCAGTAATATTTTATAGGTGTATCAAAAATTTAAGGACGGTTAAACCCTCTTGTTTCTTGGATAAATTGACCGTTTTATATTTCAACGTTTTATATTTATTTTTGAGTTTTGCTTCTTATAGAGCGATCTCACAATCTTACGAAATGATCTCAATAATTGCTTTATTTAATAATTATATTTATTTTTTACTCTTGGCCTGTATAAATTTATATTATAACTATATATGATCAATCAATTGTACACTACACTAAGCTTAATATAGCAAAGGCTTTGTTTAATTATTTTTTAATTTTGTCGTAAATGTTTGTTTAATAATGTTCTATAATATTATAATTTATTATTCTTAAATTCAAACTCAATAATAACATTTGCTATACGAAATAATCAATACCTGTTAATATCCAAAAGTCTGAAATTTTCGTTTTAAGGTTATTTTTAGAAAAGATAACAAAAGTCCACCTTTATAAAAGGGGTTAAAGTTTGTATGGTTGTAGCACTGGCTGTGCGCCTAAAAGCCTTAAGAAGAATCAAATTAAAGATAACAATAATAGTTTTGAAATTCATATTAGTATAAATAAGTATATATTTAATATATATGTAATGCCAGATTGTCCTTAAATTTTTTCTCGTATCGTGTTATACAAACGACGTAAGCTGAAAGAAGACGGTCTAATACTTTCATCATCATGCGGTAATTCAATCTTCTCAGAGAAAATTTTGGTGTTACTCAAATTACAGGTTCGATGACTTACGAAAAGAAAATCATAAGATAAAATCGCATTCTATCTTTTTTTATGTATATACACATACATGATATGTATATCATAAGACATAAGACAAAATTTTTAGATACTAAAGTAAGAAATATTTGATTATCATTGAAAATAAAATTATGAAAAAATGTGATACCGTAAAAAGATATTTTCAAACGGTTAATTTTCTAAATCAATCAATTTAAACAAAGAATAAAATAAAATTTATATACATCAGAACGTAGAAACATTTAATTACCTACATGTATCATTACTTTTATGTATTATTACTGTTTACGCTATTTCTTTTTTAATTATTAAGTAATGAAACAGCGACATCCGCAGAGAGAAATAATTGATGTCACACCCAACACAGACACGAGCGCCGTTGGTTGTTAGGAATAAAATTTACTGCAACTAGCACGTGCAACTGAATAACTTCCCCAATCACATTATTCAGATATCTCAATGGAGGATTTCTTAGTACTTCATATGGATCCCATTTAGTACTTCAATGTTGTTCGGTTCTAGATTTTTAAAGGACCGTTTATAATGGACTGAAATGTGCTGCACGTAATGAGAAGAGACAGTACATGTCTTAAATTAAAAATCCCTTTTTAAAATAACAAAATTAGTATCGAAAAACAAGAATAATTATGTTTAAAAAACAAAACGAGCTTACATATACAATAAAAATCTTGATCAAGCAACACAGTACAAAAAAGAATAATATTTTGCATTATATCGTTAAATCATATAATTTATTGAAATTGAAATGTACTGTATGAATATAATTGACTACATATTGCCTCATTATTATGATAGTTTTCCAATTATTATGTAGAATTTTGGTTACAATTTATTGTATATTTAATTATTGCCCATAAAAGACAATGTCATAATACACAACTAAATCAATTTAATGAAAATTATATTAACTGTCCACATTAATAATAGATGCATTTGAATTTTATTCTTTGTATATTTTACATAGTATTTATATTTAAGACCAGCTTTTATCCGGGGCTTCGTTCACATTTGAGTCATTATCGCTATGATCTCACATACTTATTGTATTAGAGATCATTGCGATGGAAATGAATCAATATGATAACTATATTTTATTGTAATCTTTTGGATACTGGGATTGTCAATTTTTACTGCAAACAATGAAGTTTCAAAAACTTAAAATATGCTTTATTGAATTACAACAACAAATTTAAAAATATTCTACTGTGATAAAAAATCATTTTTTTTTATTAAGAATGTCCTATGTTACTTCTAATACCTCCAAAAGTATGTGTTTCATAATGATCGGTTGAGTAGTTTTTGCGTGAAAGCGTAACAAACAAACCTTCATTCGCATTTATATATAATATTAGTGGGGATTAATTTAATGATCATCAAATTTCGTATCATTAATGAAACAATTTAAAAAAATGTTGCTGTATAAGATGTACAGATGTAAATTATATCCAAGCATGTATTAATTGTAGCTAATAAATAATGTTAAATATTATTATTAAAGTCCGAGTTCAATATCTAACTTTAATAGTAAAGTAAAGTAGTTTAGTAATATAGCCATTGGACTATAATAATATTATCAAACTTCTGTCGCCTCAATTTTAAGACCAAGGAGAGATATAGCCTTTTCTACCTTAATACATAATTCTGTCACTAAACCTGTTAACAGCAATAAAATAAGAAACCTTATTTTACAATAAAGAATAAAATAAAAAAGTCGTTACTCTTTTTACAAAAAGTTAATTAAAAGATGAAGAAGTGTGATGACTACTAAACTGGTGTTATTTTGTTTAATCTAAAGAAATAAGTATAAGTTCTAGTATGATTTAATTATTTTGATTTGTATTAATTAAAAAAACTAAATATTTAGTTTTATTATTAAGGGTGAGCATTGTATATCTTGACCATGTTATACTAAACACTACGATCTGAAGCGTTAAAATCAATATTCATAAATCATGAAGTACTTGCTAACTTATTCTAGTAATTTGCTAAGGAGCTTATTAAAGTAATAGGATAACATAAGTACCAATTAGTTGATATATCGTTGAATAGGGTTGGAGATAAATATTTGTGTATTTTAAAACGTAAATTTCCATGTTCTAATAATACTATATAAATATCATTGTCTCTTAAAAAAAAAGGAATTTTATTGCAATTGTAAATAATTTTCTATTAGATTTTTTTAATAGCTTTTTGAATAATATGAACTAGTACACTGTTTGAAACAGGGAATTAAATAATAATATTGTTTTCAGATTTCTTAAATGTTTATATTTCACAATTCAACTCTGAACTCGCTCCCGAAGGCTTTTTAAATTAAATATTAACTTAAAAAAGTTATATTAAAAAAGTTTTTACGTTAATGTGTATTTGATTAAGTTTATAAAAGCGTCAGTGACAGAAGAAAATTTGAGATAGCACTCTGTCATGGTATGGGCATGTTATGAGGAGATATGAAAGGCATGTGACCAAAGGAATACTGGGTATGGTAGTGAAGGGATGTAAAGGTAGAGGACGGCCAAAGAAAAGATGGATGGATTGCGTGAAAGATGATATGGAGAAGAGAGTGTGTGTACAGAGATGACGAGTAACAGGAGAATATGGAAGGAAAAAACATTCTACGCCGACCGCAAAATTGGGATAAGGGCAACAATATGATTAAGATTATAATCAAAAAATTGAAATTTAGTAAGAGATATTTCAATTTGCGACATATTATACGAGGAATCCTTGTAAGTTTAATGTTACTTTCATTATAATGTTGTGTCAGAGTCAGAAAGCTATAACTTCATTAAACCACTTGTATGGGATGTACGCTTGTTCGGGCTCATTACTCAACGTTTATTAGTATTGTATAACATCTGATATTCAAATTTACTGAAAGAAAATTACTGCAGAGAAGAAAATAATGTACCTGTCATACTTGTATTAGTTGCATATTAAGTTAATGCAACATTCTTAATTTAGGTTACTTAGAATGCTCATAATATGTAATTTATTAACATTTCCTTGTATTCATGACTTAATTATATTTAACAAATATAAATAAATTTATCATAAATCTCAGAAGGTCTAAAAGAAAGTGTAACAGATTATATATTATATACTTTGAAATCAACTTTTCACACTTAACCTTAAAATATTACAAACTTTTCCAATCAACTAATTAGTTTATTCAGTATCCAGTAAAAAGAGATGTTGAAAATGTTGTTATTGTTGTTGTACAGCGGGTAAACCCGTGAGGAAGCAAATTATAAAGTACAACCTTCGTTCCAGGTTCTCTCTTCATACCTCATTATGTTTAGGCTCTTTTGTTACCGACCGACCCAAATACATCATATTAATTTAGCTTATCTATGAAAGGTCAGATAATTTAAATGTTTTCTTATTTTTATTTATTTTACTTATACAAGAAAGAAAGAAATAAAGCACAACAACGAGCCTGGAATAAAATTACGGTCCTTTGCGTAGTTAGAAGGAATTCAGTCTAGGAATTTAAATGGAAGGCCTAGTTCAGAGGCGAATATTTTTACGTGTGGAATGAGAAATTGTTAAGATATTAGTTCTCATTAGTACAGTTCATAGCATATGTAATAGCACCACCTATTACAGTTCTAAGGACACGTTATAATAGTAAATAGAACTTAACTTGGCATGCTCTATTGTGTGCACATTGTTCTATTTAACATACTTTATAATTAATGATTATATATCATTAACATATATTTAAAATAATGTGAATTGGAAAGTTCTCTCAAAATGTTCAAACCCATGAATGATTATTTGAAGGCGATTTATATTTTATGTATTGTCTTAAAATGTAAATCAATAAATAATTAAGATTTAATTCAAGACAAAAAGTTTAGTTAATAAAAATAACTTAGGATGACTACGACATTCAATTTGTGTAATAAATTAAACACGTTTTTGGTTTACTCAATCGCAATGAAAAACAGATTTCTTTTATAATACCCACAAAGTAACGATATTTATTATGTTTTAAATAAAATATATTCACTTATCACTCAATAACATATGTGAAAAGAAAACGATTTAAAACCTTATTTTCATGGTAAAAGAGAATAAAAGAAACTTATCTGACCGACCTTAGCAATATACAATGTCAACCTTACATACTGCACAAATAGCACCCATTCTATAATATTTTATAGGTATATCAAAATGTAAGGACGGTTAAACCCTCTTGTATCTTGGATCAATGGATTGCTTTATATTTGAACGTTTAATATTTCTTCTTCGATTTGGGATGTATTTTATGGAGCGATCACACAATCTTAAAAATGTATCTAATGTTGTTTATTGACGTAACTTGACATCACCTATCCGTTATATTAAAATTATATACAGTTTTAATTCACACATAACGTCTTTTGACTTCAATAGGAATTATCTTATTAAAAGAGACCTCATTTTGAAAGTTATTATATATTTTTTATGGTTTTATGAAATCAAAAGGCTAGTTTTGAAGACTTTTTTCATTAATATTAAACTTACGAAATCTACCTATTTATGATATAATATAAATCTACCTATTTATGATGAAATAAAAACTGTTATAATTTTTACATAATTACCAGTAGATACGTTTTTTTTTTATTTCTATGAAATTTGAAATATTTAAAATACAATTTTATGACGTGATTGAAAGTGGATTTGTTTCCTCTTTTGTAATCACTTCACCTCTGATGAGATTTAGACCTTTCTCATTCTATTTCTTTAATATAACTATTTAAAAAACAATACATGCTCAATAAACACAATTAAAATCTTGATTTAAGTTACAGAGTACCTAAAATAATAATATTACTCATTATATCGGTAAACTACGGAACTCACTTTAAATTATTGAGATAGTTTTCCAATTAATATGTAGAAATTTGGTTAAAACGTACTGTAGATATAATAATTAACCTTAACAGACAATGTCGTTGACCTTAAGCTTTGATTTATCAAATACTTCCAAACTAAATCAATACAGTGACATTATACTAGGAATGGATTAATAATAGATGATTCGTTGTGAAATATGTTTATTATTTTTTTTGTGAATATTTCAAAAGTTTTATTTAATTTCTTGAGTCATTATCATATCATTAAAGTTCAAAGAACTTTTGTTAAAATATGAAAAATATATGCTGTCCGAAATTAAAACAAAATATTATTTTTATTTGTCTTATTGTATTTTAATAAATAGTAAAATAAAAGCAACAATAAAAAATATTGTATAAATTATGATAATAATACATAATAAAATTATACTAACTGTATGCAGGTACGTATTTATAGAGAATAGTATCTGTAAGTATTATTATTATAATTTGGGTTCATCGTATCTAACTTTCGGTTACGATAATAATGTAATGTAATGCCTGCCGTTTTAATTTAAGAAGACTTAAGACATGAAACCATTTGTATATAAAAGTATACAATTTTATTCCAGTCACGAGTAAAACCAAAGGTCATCACTACTTTGTCTCTTTCACACATAACCTTGATTAGAAGATAGAGAACAAACAACACAAAAATTGTCGGGTTTTGTCTAGTTTAAAAGAGAATATATTTTTTTTATTGGATTTTGTTTTAATTACATTAAAAAGAAACAAAAATGGTTATAAAATTTAACATCTAAAGCTGGCATTTTATATATTAACCATCTGGAACTAAATACCACGATCTGAAGCTTGAAAACGATATTTATTCAAAAATTATGAAGTACTGGCTAAGTAATTTCAGTAATTTGCCTAAGGAGCTTATTAAAGTAATACTAGGAGTACCAAAGTGCTAATTATCGTTATATCGTTGAATTAAGGGTACTTGGAGTTAAATATCATTTGTATTTTCTAATACGTAACATAAATTTCAATATTCTAAAAATGATTATTATAATATTAAAAACATTGTAAACATATTAAAAACAAACAGTGAATTATACTTAAATAAAAAAATCTAACGATCTCAGACTAAATATTTTTTTATAATCACAACTCCATTCTGAACTTGCTGAATTCAGAAGCACAACTCTATTCTGAACTTGCTGAATTCAGAAACACTAAGTAGAGAACATGTAACATAATTGAATAGTTAAGATTGAACACAAAATAAACCATTTATTCAATTAAATAACTTATAGTTACGAAATTCAACTCATGAAACAGATTAAATACCCTTTTGGTTTACTCAGTGATGATAAGTAACTAAATCAATAAACTTAATTCAAATTGTTTTATAGCCTCCTTTAAAGTTAAAGTTATAAGTTAAGTTAAAATTTCACTAAATTGTAATGAATATTTTTAATTAACTTGTGTTAAGGTATTTGAAATTTAAAGACGGTATAATTTAAATATAAAAACAAACAAAATTACAAAACTTTTACCATATTATTTTTTGTTATATACTTTTGTTACATTTTTTCTAAACGGATTCTGTACTGTATGTAGGTAACAGCTAGCGGGCATGTTCTCATGAAAGCGGTTTGTTAGCGACATTTGTTGTATTATATTTTATGTTGCTTTACTAAAACATCAACTTTATTATAACCCTTATATGTTACAACTATAAATTAATACTTATTTATTAATTAATATGTTATAAGAAAATAACTTTAAAACCTTATATTCGAGTCAAAATAAAATAAAAAGACCTTATTGACAATTGCGAAGCAATATAAAATGTCAACCCTTACATTCTGATAAAAGAGTCCATTCTATAATATTTTATAGGTACATCAAAAATGTAAGGATTGTTAAGCCCTCTTGTGTCTTGGATAAATTGACCGTTTTATATTTCAACGTCTTATATTTCTTTTTAAGTTTGGTGTCTTATAGAGCGATCCAATCCTCCAATCTTAAATGATTTAAACAATTGCCTATATAAATTTAAATTATAAATATATATGATCAATTAACTGCACACTACACTAGGCCAAATATATAACAAAGTTTTACTACTATTACTACTACAACGTACTTAATTATTTTTTCATTTGTCTTAAATGATTAGTAATTGAAAAGTTAATAATTTTTTTAACCGCAACTTAACTGTAGCTAAGGTACGACGTAACGACGGTTTTGAGAACCGCTTTTTTGAGAGGGTTGCAATACCACGCTTTGCCACCCCCCTCAAAAAAGTTTTCTGTGAAGTTGTGATTTTTTTTTTCTTATACATATATTTGCACAAAATGTAAGAGAAAAGGTTTAACTCCTCTCAGAAATTAGTCTGAAAGTCTGAAATTTTCTTTTAAGGTTATTTTTAGAAAAGATAACAAAAGTCCACCTTTATATAAGAGGTTGAAGTTTGTATGGTTGTAGGACTGGCTGTGCCGCCTAAAAGCCTTAAGGAGAATCAAATTAAAGATAACAATAACAGTTTTGAAATTCATATTAATATAAATATATATATAAATATATATATAAAATATATGTAATGCCAGAATGTCCTTAAGTTTTTCTCGTCTCGTGTTATACAAACGACAAATGCTAAAAGAAGACGGTCTAATACTTTCATCATCATGCGGTAATTCAATCTTCTCAGAGAAAATTTTGGTGTTACTCAAATTACAGGTTCGATGACATACGAAAAGAAAATCATAAGATAAAATCGCATTCTATCTTTTTTATGTATATACATACATGATATGTATATCATAAGACAGAATACTAACAACATTTTTAGATACTAAAGTAAGAAATATTTGATTATCATTGAAAATAAAATTATGAAAAAATATGAAACCGTAAAAAGGTATTTTTAAACGGTTAATTTTCTAAATCAATTAATCGAAGAATAAAATAATATTTATATACATCAGACCGTAGAAATATTTAATTACCTACATGTTTCATTGTACTTTTATGTATTATTATTGTTTACGCTATTTCTTATTTAATTATTAAGTAATGAAACAGCGACAACCACAGAGAGAAATAATTGATGTCACACCCAACACAAACACGAGCGTCGTTGGTTGTTCACCCACATTGAACTCTGCATTTTTTATTGTTTATTAAGTATCGCGACTTCTCTAGTCATAATCGTAGTACCGCAAGTTTATAAACTGAATTTTAATTAACCTTTATTAAAAGTGGAATGCCTTTATATATATACATTATTATCCATCGTATGACCAGTGACCGGCAGCCAACGCAGTGAGTGCATTAAGCAAGCGCCAACTAAATCCACCTTTACATTTACTATCCTACGGCGTTGCTTTCGTTCTTTCTCCACCATGATATAAAACTAGGAATAAAATTTTCTGCAACTAGCACACGCAAGTGAATAACTTCCCCAATCACATTATTCAGATATCTCAAGGGAGGATTTCTTAGTATTTCATTTGGATCCGATTTAGTACTTCAATGTTGTTCGGTTCTAGATTTTTGAAGGACCGTTTATAATGGACTGAAATATGCTGCATGTAATGAGAAGAAAAAGTATATATCTTAAATCAAAAATCCTTTTTTAATATAACTAAATTAGTATCGATAAACAGGGATACTATGTTTAAAAAACAAAACGAGTTTACATAATACAATAAAAATCTTCATCAAACAACACAGTCCAAAAAATGATAATATTTTTCATTATATCGTGAAATCATATAATTTATTAAAATTGAAATGTACTGTATGAATATAATTGACTACATATTGCCTCATTATTATGATAGTTTTCCAATTATTATGTAGAATTTTGATATAATTTATTGTACATATAGCTTCGATTGGCCGAATTGCTACACAACTAAATCACTTTAACGAACATTATAGTAACTGTTCACATTAATAAAAGATACTTCTTTAATTTTATTCTTTGTATATATTGCATAGTATTTTTATTTAAATTAATAATGATCATCAAATTCCGTATTATTAATGAAACAAAGCACTTCCAATATTATATATATCTAATAAAGTAAAAATGTAAATCAGAATTTTACATACATTATTGTTTTCATCATTTTTTTTTAGAATTTTATAAACTGTAATGATGACTTTAAAATGAACAATAAAATAAACAAATAATAAAAAAGAAATGTTGCTGTAATCATGTAAATTATATTCAAGTATATATTAAAGGTAGCAATGGGTAAATATTATTATTAAAGTCAGAGTTCAATATCTAACTTTACTATGACTATAATAATGTCATCAAACTTCTGTCGCCTCAATTTGTAGACTAAGGAGAGATATAACCATTTCTACATTACATAATTCTGTCACTAAACCTGTAAATTGCATAAGATACGAAATCTTTATTCTAGAATAAAGATTTAAAAACGATGTTACTCTTCTTACAGAAAGTTGAATAAAAGATGAAGAACTGACTACTAAACTAGTTTTTTTTGTTTAATCTAAAAAAATAAGTATAAGTGTTAGTTTGATTTTGTTATGCATAAATTAAAAAAAGTAAAACAAAAGTTTTAACCTTTAAAATACTTTATAACGTAAATTTCAATGAACATCATTGTCCCTTTAAAAAAAAGGAATCATTTTTCAATTTTAAAATAATTATCTATAAGAGTTTTTTAACATTTTTTTGATAAATATGAATTAGTATGCTGTTTGAAGCAGGGAATTTAATAATAATATGTATTTCAGGCTAATTAAATGTTATTATTCATAACTCAAATCTGAACTTGCTCCCGAAGGCTTTTTTAACTTAAATACTAACTTCAAAAAGTTTTTACGTTAATGTGCTTTTGATTAAGTTAAATAAAAAATAAATAATTTCAATTTGCGACATATTGTAGGAGGAATCCTTGTAAGTTTAATGTTACTTTCATTATAATTATTAAACTATTATTTGACCACTTATATGGGATGTACACTTATTCGGGCTGATTACTCAATATTTAGTAGTATTGTATAACATCTAATATTAAGGCATCACATAGAATCACTGCAGAGAAGAAAACAAATTATCGTACTTGTATTAGTTGCATATTAAGTTAATGTCTTTTTTTATTTGGATTACTTACAATGATAATTTATTAACATTTCCTTTTACTCATAAGTTAATTTAACGAATAAAAATATATTTGTCATAAGTTTCAAAAGGTCTGGAAGGTCTAAATGAAAGTGTAACAAATTATACATACATTACATAGTTTGTAAAGTCAACTTTTTCCACTTCACCATAAAATATTACAAACTTTTCTAATCAGGTAATTAATTTGTTCAGTATCCAGTAAAACGAGGTGTTGTAAATGTTGTTTGTACAGCGGACAAACCCGTGAGGCAGCAAATTATAAAGTATAACCTTTGTTCCAGGATCGACCCAGATGCATTATATTAATTTAGCTTATCTATACGAGGTAAGATAAATTAAATGCCTTCTTAATTTGTTTATTTTACTTATACAAGAAAGAATTAAATAAAGAACAATAACGAGCCTGAAATAAAATTACGGTCCTTTGCGTAGTTTGAAGGAATTCAGTCTAGGAATTTAAATGGAAGGCCTAGTTCAGAGGCGAATATTTTTACGTGTGGAATGAGAAATTGTTAAGATATTAGTTCTCATTAGTACAGTTCATAGCATATGTAATCGCACCACCTATTACAGTTCTAAGGACACGTTATAATAGTTAATAGAACTTAACTTGGCTCTGGCATGCTCTATTGTATGCATATTGTTCTATTTAACATACTTTATAATTAATGATTATATATCTTTAACATATATTTAATATAATATGAATATAAATTTAATACAAAACAAAGAGTTTGTTTAATAAAAATAACTTATGATGACTTCGACATTCAATTTCTGTAATAAATTAAACACCTTTTTGGTTTACTCAATCGCAATGAATAACAGATACTAATAAACAGATTTCTTTTATAATACCCACAAAGTAACGACATTTATTATGTTTTAAATAAAATATATTCACTTATCACTCAATAACATATGTGAAAAGAAAACGATTTAAAACTTTATTTTCATGGCAAAAGAAAATTAAAGAAACCTATCTCACCGGCCTTAGCAATATACAATGTCAACCCTTACATACTGCACAAATAGCACCCATTCTCTAATATTTTATAGGTGTATCAAAATTTAAGGAAGGTTAAACCCTCTTGTATCTTGGATCAATGGATTGCTTTATATTTGAACGTTTTATATTATTTCTTCGTTTTTTGATGTATTTTATGGAACGATCAAATAATCTTTAAAATTTATCTAATGTTGTTTATTGACGTAACTTTACATCACCTATCCGTTTGATTAAAATTATATACAGTTTTAATTCACACATAACGTCTTTTGACTTCAATAGGAATTATCTTATTAAAAGAGACCTCATTTTAAAAGTCATTATATATTTTTTATGATTTTATAAAATCTGAAGACTAGTTTTGAAGGCTTTTTTCATTAATATTAAACTTACGAAATCTACCTATTTATGATATAATAAGAAAATCTTCACAATATCTATTTAAAACTGTTATAATTTTTATATAATTAGCAGTAGACACGTTATTTTTATTTCTATGAAGTTTGAAATCTTTAAAATGTGATTTATGACGTGATTGAAACTGGATTTGTTCCCTCTTTTGCAATCACTTCACCTCTGATGAGATTTAAATCTTTCTCATTCTATTTCTATAATATAACTATTTAAAAAACAATATATGTTTAATAAATACAATTAGAATCTAGATTTAAACTACGAAACTTATTTTAAATTATTGAGATAGTTTTCCAATTAATATGTAGAAATTTGGTTAAAACGTACTGTAGATATAATAATTAACCTTAACAGACAATGTCGTTGACTTTAAGCTTTGATTTATCAAATACTTCCAAACTAAATCAATACAGTGACATTATACTAGGAATGGATTAATAATAGATGATTCGTTGTGAAATATGTTTATTATTTTTTTTGTGAATATTTCAAAAGTTTTATTTAATTTCTTGAGTCATTATCATATCATTAAAGTTCATAGAACTTTTGTTAAAATATGAAAAATATATGCTGTCCGAAATTAAAACAAAATATTATTTTTATTTGTCTTATTGTATTTTAATAAATAGTAAAATAAAAGCAACAATAAAAAATATTGTATAAATTATGATAATAATACATAATAAAATTATACTAACTGTATGCAGGTACGTATTTATAGAGAATAGTATCTGTAAGTATTATTATTATAATTTGGGTTCATCGTATCTAACTTTCGGTTACGATAATAATGTAATGTAACGCCTGCCGTTTTAATTTAAGAAGACTTAAGACATGAAACCATTTGTATATAAAAGTATACAATTTTATTCCAGTCACAAGTAAAAACGAAGGTCATCACTACCTTGTCTCTTTCACACATAACCTTGATTAGAAGATAGAGAACAAACAACACAAAAATGGTCGAGTTTTGTCTAGTTTAAAAAAAAAGTATTTTTTTTTATTTGACTTTGTTTTAATTACATTAAAAAGAAACAAAAATGCTTATAAAATTTAATATCTAAGGCTGGCATTCACGATCTAAAACTTGAAAATCAATATTTATACATAAATTATGAAGTACTTGCTAAGTAATTTCAGTAATTTGCCTAAGGAGCTTATTAAAGTAATACTGGGAGTACCTAAGTGCCAATTATTGTTATATCGTTGAATTAAGGGTACTTGGAGTTAAATATCATTTGTATTTTCTATAACGTAATATAAATTTCCATGTTCTAAAAATGTTATATCATTGTTCTTTTTTTAATATGAAAAAATATTTTTGCCATTTAAAAATGATTATATTAATATTGAAAACAGCTTTTGGATGAATTATACTTAAATAATAATTTCTAACGGGCTCAGACTACAAATTTTTATATTCACAACTCCACACTGAACTTGCTGAGAGCTTTTATTTAAGGAATTTAAATACCAACTAAAAGAGTTATATTAAAAATTAATGTTAATGTTCATTTGATTAAATTTATATAAAAACAATGGTATTAAAGTAGAAATGTTTCAATTTGTTATATATTTTCATATAAAGAAGTCTTGTAAGTTTAATGTTACTTTTATTATAACCACTTATATGTGAACTACCTGTTCGGGCGCATTGCCCAAAATTAAAACTACTACTATTACTACTACTACCATACTTGTATTAACTGTATATGAAGTTAATATATCGCTCTTTTAAATATAATTAAGTTAATTTGCTAATATTTACAGATCAAAATAATTAAATTATATGGGCGTAAATAAACAAAATAATTTGGATAACTTAGGATTGATGAATTGATATTTAAATATTAAAACAAAAGCCGTAACATTGAATTACTCAAATTAAGCTTACATTTTGTATTATTGATTTTTTACACATTATAGGCACTTTTAAAATATGTAATTTAAAGACAATATTTAAAAAATAAACTCAATTTATCATTTCAATCTCGATTATCTATCATTCATAAATTAACATTCTTTACGAATAGTAACAAATATACACATATTCTATATGATAAGATGAAGTAAAATATAACACACACTTATTCAATCAACTAATTAGTTCTTCCAGTATGCAGTGCAGTTATAAACTTGGAAACGCATTGATATTTTAAACTAATGTGATAGAAAAAAAATAATTTTTTTCTTAAATCTAGGAATAACACCCTTTTTGAAACCTTATCGTCACATCTCTCAACATCTTGAAGAATATTGTGAATAAACGTTTAATAGTTCCTGTGTATCAAAATACCAACATTGTAAAAGAGAGGCATTGAAAAGGTTGTATATTCTTAACAACGTTAAACTCACGAGGCAGCAAATTATTAAGTGCAACCATCGTTCAGGATTCTCTCTTCATATCATTATTATGTTTAGGCTTCGTTACCGACCGACCCAGATACATCATATTAATTTAGCTTGTCTATGAGAGGTAAGAAGCATTATTATATGTTTACTTATTTTTGTTAATTTTACTTATACATTTTCATGAATTATATGATATAACTTTTTATATCTACTAACATAAAAAGTTAACAAAAAATATTAATTTTCATTTAAAATAAATATATAATATTATAGTTATGAAATCAAACACATCATAGTAACAAATAAATGACTCCATGAAAAGTTCATCATGATCTTCCTGCCTTTATCCCAATTTTGGAGTCGGCGCAGTATGTTTTTTCCTTCCATACTCTCATGCTACTCATCATTTCTGTACACACTCCCTTCTTTTCCATATCTTTTAACAATCCATCCATTGTTTCTTCGACAGTCCTCTACCTGCCCATCTCTCCACTACCATACCCAGAACTTTGCATGAGAAGTTGTAATATTTAATCTTGTCAGTAAACGTTATAGTATATCACCGCCTGTTACAGCTCTAAAGACACTTGTAATAATAGTTAATAAGACTTAACTGGACATGATCTACTGTCCTACTGTCTACTGTTCGTTTAACATATACTTTATTATTATTATTATCTATTTATTTTTACATATATTTAATATATAATAGGAATTATAAAGTTATCTCTAAAAATTCAAACTCATGTCATTATATGAACACGTTTTATATTTTAAATATTGTATAAAAATTGTAAAAAAAATAAATTATTATGGCTTAGCACAAAACAAACTGGTAGTTTAATGAAAATAACCTATCAAGGGTACGAAAGTCAGTTTGTGAAATAAATTAAACACACTTTTGATTTACTCAATCGTAATGAATAAATGACATCAATAAACCGTATTTTATCGCACTGATACATTTAATAATACAAATTAACTTTAAATATTCATGAAGTGTAATTAATATTTATATTTCTTTTTATATTTATTTAATACACTTATATTAAAGTATATACAATTTATTAAAGGTCTTTTTATTGTTTTTTTGAACATTTTTCTTTGTATAAGTATGTAAAAATTTATCTGAACATAGCCAGTTTGAACTTTGTCGTAAGAATGGTTTGTTAACGACATTTTAATGTTTTTTGAGTTACTTTATTATAAGCCAATATAAAATAAATAAGTACATACTTATTACTCAATAACATATGCTTATATCTTATAAGAAAATGATTTTCATGCCCAATGAAAATAAAAAGAACTTATCGCACCGGCCTTTGCAATATACAATGTCAACCTCACACATGGCACAAATAGCACCCATTCTTTAATATTTTATAGGTATATCAAAAATGTAAGGACGGTTAGACCCTCTTGTATCTTGATAAATCGACCGTTTTATATTTCAACGTTTTATATTCTTTCTTTGGTTTATTTTATAGAGCGATCTTACAATCTTAAGAAATTATATAAATCGAGTCGAAAAAGTGGAGAAAATTGTACTAGAGTATGCCCGTTTGAAGAATAAGCAATTATCTGCATTAGTTGGAGTATCAGATACCACTATTTTGCGAATCCTACATGATCACCTGGGTATGACAAAAGTCAGTGCAAGATGGGTACCGAGAATGCTCGCGCCGTTTCAGAAAGAGCAGCGCGTCGATGCGTCAAAGCATTTTTAGAGTTGTGTGGAGATAAACCTGCGCAGATTTTGGACCGATTTGTTAAGGGAGATGAAACATGGGTTCATCACTTTGAGCCTGAGTCCAAACAAGAGCCCATGCAATGGCATAAAAAGGGGACACAACCGCCAAAGAAATTCAAGGTGACGGAGTCGGCTGGAAAGATGATGGCTACTGTTTTTTGGGATTGTGGGGGGATAATATTTATTGATTACAAAGAAAAGCGAAGGACTATAACCGGAGCATACAACGCAACGATATTAGAAAAATTAAAGGATGCCATCAAGGAAAAGCGGTGAGGAAATTTGACAAAAGGTGTATTGCTCTTGCAAGACAACGCGCCGGTTCACAAGAGCAGAATTGCAATGGCTCTGCACATGCATGGGTTCGAATCCCTAGTTCACCTACTCTACAGTCCAGACCTGACCTCAAGTAACTTTTTTTTATTCCCTAATTTAAAAAAAAATTAAGAGGAAGGAAATTTTCCGGCGACAATGAGGTAAGGGAGGCAATTTCGGCTCATTTTGACGGAAAAGATAAAACATATTTTTATAGTGGTTTAGAAAAATTAATTCATAGGTCTAATAAATGAATTGAGCTTAAGGGTGATTATATTGAAAAGGAAAAATAGTTTTATTGTTTTATTTTATTTAGATCCCTTTCATTCCACGAACTTTTGGACCTTTTATAGTGTCTTCAGCCAGATACATATGATTATACATAGAAGATCTTATCGCTTATATCTTTTAATAAATGAAAGTAATACATACATTACAATATATATATATATATATATATATATTCTAACCTTAAGTTAACTGTAGTCATTTGAATGTAACTGCGGTGTGGCTTAATCATCGTATTACCACCTCTCAGAGAATGTCGATGTGAAGTCGTGAATTCTTTTTACTAAAACATGTCAAAAAGAAAAGGAACATGTTATATATGCATACATACAAAAAGAAAAGGACTGACACACCACAAAGTAATAAAAAGTTGAATGTATTAAATGTAATTTGGAATACTTACTTTGAGTCCAACTAACAGTGTTCATTTCATTTTTATTTATTTTAATAATTTCACACTTATTTCCTGAGACCTATTAAATTTCTTGAAAATCACAAATCATCAATGAAAAAAGGTCAAAGAACTTTTTTTTCATATGTTAAAAATATAAACTATCTGAATTAAACAAAAAAATATTATTTATATTTAAATAAATAATACTGTAAAATACACTTATAAAAAAATAAAAATTATGATAGTAATACATAATAAAATTATATTAATTGTATGCAGGTATTTATAGAGGATAATATCTGTAAATATTATTATAAAAGTCTGGGTTCATCATATCTAACTTTCAGTGACGACAATAATGTAATATTACACCTGCTGTTTCAATTTAAAAAGACCTAAGAGATGAAACCATTTGTACATTAAAGTATACTTCGTCTTATTCCAGTCACGAGTAAAAACAAAGGTCATCACTAGCTTGTTATTTCTCATATAACCTTGATTAGAAGATACAGAACAA
Organism: Melinaea marsaeus rileyi; assembly: GCA_918358865.1. Lineage (NCBI taxonomy): Eukaryota > Metazoa > Arthropoda > Insecta > Lepidoptera > Nymphalidae > Melinaea > Melinaea marsaeus. The sequence goes on along the minus strand of OU911093.1, from coordinate 21,053,512 downwards.
ACAATACTAACATGGTCCGGTTTTGTCTAATCTATTAAAGAGTATAATGTATATTATTTGACTTGGATTTAATTACACTAAAAAGAAAGGAAAATGGTTATAAAATTTAACATCTAAGGCTGGCATTCACGATCTGATTTTGGAAAATCAATATTTATACATAATTTATGAAGTACTTGCTAAGTAATTTTAGTAATTTGCCTAAGGAGCTTATTAAAGTAATACTAAAGGTACCTAAGTGCCAATTATCGTTATATCGTTGAATTAAAGGTTCTTGGAGTTAAATATCATTTGTATTTTCTAATACGTAATATAAATTTCAATGTTCTAAAAGTACTATATCATTGTCATCTTTTTTAATATGAAGAAATTATTTTTCCATTTAAATGATGATTATAATATTAAAAACAGCTTTTGGATTATGAATTATACTTAAATAATAATTTCTAACGATATCAGACTAAAAAAAAAAATATATTTAAAACTTGACTCTGAACTTGCTGAAAACTTTTATTTAAGTAATTTTAATATTAACTTCAAGAGTTATTAAGAATTAATGTTAATGTTCATTGGATTAAGTTTATTTTAAAACAACGGTATTAAAGTAGAAATGTTTCAATTTGTTATATATTTTCATATAAAGAAGTCTTGTAAGTTTAATGTTACTTTTATTATAACCACTTATATGGGATGTGAAGGACTTGTTCAGGCGCATTGTCCAAAATTAAAACTACTACTATTACTACTACTACCATACTTGTATTAACTGTATATATGAAGTTAATATATCGCTCTTTTAAGAATAATTAAGTTAATTTGCTAATATTTACAGATTAAAATAATTAAATTATATGGGCGTAAATAAACAAAATAATTTGGATAACTTAGGATTGATGAATCGATATTTAAATATTAAAACAAAAGCCGTAACATTGAATTACTCAAATTAAGCTTACATTTTGTATTATTGATTTTTTACACATTGTAGGCGCACTTTTAAAATATGTAATTTAAAGACAATATTTAAAAAATAAACTCAATTTATCATTTCAATCTCGATTTCCTATCATTCATAAATTAAAATTCTTTACGAATAGTAACAAATATACACATATTCTATATGATAAGATGAAGTAAAATATAACACACACTTATTCAATCAACTAATTAGTTCTTCCAGTATGCAGTGCAGTTGTAAATATAATATTTTAAATTGATGTCATAGAAAAAAATCAGTTTTTCCTTAAATCTAGGAACAACACCCTTTTTGAAAACTTATCGTCACATCTCTCAACATCTTGAAGAATATTGTGAATAAACGTTTAATAGTTCCTGTGTGTCAAATTACCAACATTGTATAAGAGAGGTATCGGAAAGGTTGTATATTCTTAACAACGTGAAACTCACGAAGCAGCAAATTATTAAGTGCAACCGTCGTTCCAGATTCCCTCTTCATATCATTATTATGTTTAGGCTCTTCGTTACCGACCGACCCAGATACATCATATTAATTTAGCTTGTCTATGAGAGGTAAGAAGCATTATTATATGTTTACTTATTTTTGTTCATTTTACTTATACATTTTCATTAATTATATGATATAAATTTTTATATCTACTAAAATAAAAAGTGAACAAAAAAATATTCATTTCATTTAAAAAAAAATTATAAAACCAAACATCATAGTAACAAGGCATAAATGACTCTCCATGAAAAGTTGTTATATCAAACCTCGTCAGTAAATGTCATAGTATATTACAGCCTATTACAGTTCTAAGGATACTTGTAATAATAGTGAATAAGACTTAACTGGACATTATCTACAGGCACATTGTCCGTTTAACATATACTTTATAATTAAATATAACAAATACTTTTACATCTATTTTGTATATAATACGAATTATAAAGTTATCTCCAAAAGTTCAAACTCATGTCATTATATGAACACGTTTTATATTTAAATATCGAAGAAAATATATAAATAAATAATTAAGGTTTGACGCAAAATAAACTGTTTATTTATATAATGAAAATAACTTATCAAATATGAAATTAAATTTGTGAAATAAATTAAACACTTCTTTGATTTACTGAACCGCAATAATTAACTGACATCAATAAACAGAATTTTTAATAGCACTGCCTCATTTAATAATACAGATTAACATTAAATATTCATAAAGTATAATTAATATTTATATTTCTTTTTTTGTTTATTTAATTCTCTTCTATTAAAGTATGTAAAATTTATTAAAGGTTCTTTTTTACATATTTGTTTGTATAAGTATGTAAAAATATATCTGAATATAAAAAAGGAGGTTGACGTAAGAATAGTTTGTTAACGACTTTTATAATGTTTTAAGTTACTTTATTATAAACCAATATAATATAAATACATACTTATTACTCAATAACATATGCTTATATCTTATAAGAAAATGATTTTCATGTCCAATAAAAATAAAAGAATCCTATCGCACCGGCCTTCGCAATATAAAATGTCATCCCTTGCATACTGCACAAATAGCATCCATTCTTTAATATTTTATAGGTATATCAAAATGTAAGGACGGTTAAACCTTCTTGAATCTTGGATCAATTGACCGTTTTATATTTCAATGTTTTATATTCTTTCTTTGATATATTTTATAGAGCGATCTTACAATCTTGAGATCTTACTTATATAGTCATTATATAGTTTATAGACGCAACTTTATTTCACCTACCCGTATAATTGCTTTTTATTAGATATATCCTAATTGGAAAAATATCGCCAATAAGGCCTGTAATACTTCCAATGTCTTATTGTGCTTATAATGTTATATTTAGTATAGATAATGTTCTTTGGTTTATTTACCTTTCTTATATACATATATTTTATGACACATTTCTCATGACAAATATGTACAATTGTGTTATAATTTAATAATTAAAATCTATAATAATGTTCAAAATATCCATTAACACTTAATATGTGGCAATCCGTAACCTTTCTTACAGCTAATGAAAAAGTATCTCCAGTCAAGAAGACACTACAAGGTTAAAGATAAATAAAAATATATTTTTATATAAAATAAATCGAAAGTACTTTAAAATGACACGTAATTTGATAACAAAAATAAAAAAATATTAAAAAATTTAAAGTGTCGTCACCCACACACATATGATTATCCATAGAAGGTCTTATTGGTAATATCTTTTAAAACATAAATAAATGAAATTAATACATACATACATATAAACATTATAACCTTAAGTTAACTGTAGTCATTTGAATATAACTGCGGTGTGTCTTAACCATCATATTACCACCTCTCAGGGAAGGTCGATGTGAAGTCGTGAATTCTTTTTCCTAAAACATGTATATTTAAACAAAAAGAAAAGGTCTGACACCGCAAAATCTACAACTCAGAAAATTCGGGTGGGTGTTTTAAGGAACAGGTCACGTTACAAGTAATTATGAAATTCCACTCTTAAATAGAGTGAATGTTATTAGGTGAATTCTATCTTTGAATTAATAATATTATAATATTATATGAGAATATTATTCCAAATTTAAATTACATAAATACATTTAAGACTGCCGTTAACTTATATTTATTCTAAATCGCACAAGAGTAACATCAAAAGATTAAATTACATAGTTATGTTATAATAACATGATTTATTTAATATATTATTGATTATTGAAGCGTTTTACACGATTAATGATAATTAGATTTACAATAATTCCACACATGCATACAACTATTTCATTTTCATATAACGTGGATAATGCACAAGATGTGACAACAGTACGGATCGTTTTATATATATATATATATATATATATATAATGCTTATAAGCGGTATAATAAAAAAAAATCATCAATTTTGGGACATACATTCGGTATTTAAAAAATAATCTACTTTGAGGCTCATTTAAGATCAATAAATATTATTAAAAAAGGTGAAATCCTTAGTATATAGACAATTCATTTTTAATTTTTTAATAAAAATAAATATAATAAAATTAAATTAAATTATTAAACATTCTTTAAATCTTTACATCACCTTACAAAATATATTTTAAATAAATAATAAAAAGTAGAATTTATTAAATGTAATTTGGAATACTTACTTCGAGTCCAACTAACAGTTTTCATTTCATTCTTATATTTTAATAATTTCAAACTCATTTCCTGAGACTTTTTAAATTTTTTGAAAATCACAAATCGTTAATGAAAAAAGGTCAAAGAACTCTTTTTTCAAATGTTAAAAATATAAACTATCTGAATTAAACAAAACATATTATTTTTATTTAAATAAATAATACAGTTAAATACAATTATAAAAAAATATAAATTATGATAATAATACATAATAAAATTATACAAATTATATGCAGGTACGTATTTATAGAGGATAATATCTGTAAATATTATTATAAAAGTCTGGGTTCATCATATCTAACTTTCAGTGACGACAATACTGTAATATAACGCCTGCCATTGTAATTTATGGAGACCTAAGAGATGAAACCATTTACATTAAAGCACACGTCGTTTTATTCCAGTCACGAGTAAAAACAAAGGTCATCACTACCTTGTTTCTTTCTCACATAACATTGAGTAGAAGATAGAGAACAAATAACACTAAAATGGTCGAGTTTTGTCTAGTCTATTAAAGAGTATAATTTGTGTATAATTACATTAAAAAGAAAGAAAAATGGTTTTAAAATTTAACATCTAAGGCCGGCATTATATATATTGACCATCTGGAACTAAATACTAAGATCTGAAGCTTGAAAATCAATATTTATACATAATTTATGAAGTACTTGCTAAGTAATTTCAGTAATTTGCCTAAGGAGCTTATTAAAGTAATACTGGGAGTACCTAAGTGCCAATTATTGTTATATCGTTGAATTAAGGGTACTTGGAGTTAAATATCATTTGTATTTTCTTATATGTAATATAAATTTCAATGTTCTAAAAATACTATATCATTGTCCTCTTTTTAATATGATTATTATAGTATATAAAACAGCTTTTGAATTATGAATTATACTTAAATAATAATTTCTAACGATATAACGACTAAATATTTTTTTATATTCACAACACCACTCTGAAGTTGGTGAAAGCTTTGATTTAAGTAATTTTAATATTAATTTGAAGAGTTATTAAAAATTAATATTAATGTTCATTTGATTAAGTTTATATTAAAACAATGGTTTTAAAGTAAGAAAAGTTTCAATTTAATATATATAAAGAAATCTTGTAAGTTTAATATTACTTTTATTATAAATACTTATATGGGATGTGAACTACTTGTTCGGGCGCATTGCCCAGAATTTAGAAGAATTACTACTTCTACTACTACTATCGTACTTGTATTAACTGTATATGAAGTTAATATATCGCTCTTTTTAATACAATTAGGTAATTTAATAATATTTACAGATCAAATTAATTAAACTGTATGGGTGTAAATAAACAAAACAATTTGGATAACTTAGGATTGATGGATCGATATTTATATATTACAAACAAAAGACGTAACATTGAATTACTCAAATTAAGCTTACTTATGTAGTATTGGTTTTTATACATTATAGCCGCACACTATTGAAATAAATAATTAAAAGACGTTTTTTAAAAAATAAACTCAAATTATTTTTTAGTATCAATTTCCCATCATTCATAAATTAAAATTCTTTAGGAATATAAATAAAAACTCTCATACACCTTAAAACGTCTATACGAAAGTGTAACAAACATACATACGAGTATATTATATACAAAATATAACACACGCTTATCCAATTAACGAATTAATTCCTCCAGTATGTAGTGCAGTAAACAACTTGAAAACGTATGGATATTTAAAACAAACTGATGCGATAGGAAAAAAAACCTTAAATCTAGACAACACCATTTTTAAAACCTATTTGTAACAGCTCTAAATACCTTGAATAGTATTGTGAGTTGGAATGTTTATTAGTGCCCGTGGGACAGAGTACTAGCATTGTAAAAAGAATGTGTTTAAATTTGTTTATAATCTTAACAACGTGAAACCCACGAGGCAACAAATTATTAAGTGCAACCGTCGTTCCAGATTCCCTCCTCATATCATTATTATGTTTAGGCTCTTCGTTACCGACCGACCCAGATACATCATATTAATTTAGTTTGTCTATGAGAGGTAAGACGCATTATTATATATATATATATATATATATATATTTACTTATACATAGAAGAGAATGATAAAAAAGAGAATCAAAATAATAAATTACAGATTTCATGAGTTATATGATATAACTTATTATATGGACTAACATAAAAAGTGAACAAAAATCATTAATTTTCATTTAAAATAAAATAAAGATAGTTATGAAATCAAACATATCATAGTAACAAATAAATGATTCCATGAAAAGTTCATCTTCATCTTCCTGCCCTTATCCCAATTTTGGAGTCGGCGCAGTATGTTTTTTCCTTCCATACTCTCATGCTACTCATCATCTTTGTACACACTTCCTTCTTTTCCATATCTTTTAACAATCCATCCATCCATCATTGTTTCTTCGACAGTCCTCTACCTGTCCATCCCTCCACTACCATACCCAGAACTTAGCATGAAAATTTGTAATACTCGTATTAAATCTCGTCAGTGAAAGTTATAGTTTATTACAGTTCTTAGGATACTTGTAACAATAGTTAATAAGACTTAACTGGGCATGATCTATAGGCACGTCGTTTCATTTAACATATATATTAATTAAGTATAAGAAGTACTTTTTACATATATTTAATATATAATAGGAATTATAAAGTTATCTCTAAAAATTCAAACTCAGGAACACGTTTTATATCTTAAATATTGTATAAAAAATGTAAAAAATTAATTACTAAGGCTTAGCGCAAAACAAACTGGTAGTTTAATGAAAATAACTTATCACGGGTACGAAAGTCAGTTTGTGAAATAAATTAAACACACTTTTGATTTACTCAATCGTAATGAATAAATGACATCAATAAACCGTATTTTATCCCACTGATACATTTATTAATACAAATTAACTTTAAATATTCATGAAGTGTAATTAATATTTATATTTCTTTTTATATTTATTTAATAAACTTATATTAAAGTATGTACAATATATTGAAGGTCTTTTTATTGTTTTTTTTTCAACATATTTCTTTGTATAAGTACGAGTATGTAAAAATATATCTGAATATATAAAGGAAGATTGTCGCAAGAATGTTTTGTTAACTACTTTTATGATGTTTTAATATACTTTATTATAGACCAATATAAAAAAAATACTTACTTATTACTCAATAATATATGCTTATATCTTATAAGAAAATGATTTCCATGTCCAATGAAAATAAAAAGAACTTATCGCACCGGCCTTCGCAATATACAATGTCAACCTCACATACTGCACAAATAGCACCCATTCTTTAATATTTTATAGGTATATCAACAATGTAAGGACGGTTAAACCTTCTTGAAACTTGGATCAATCGACCGTTTTATATTTCAACGTTTTATATTCTTTCTTCAATTTGGTGTATTTTATAGAGCGAGCTTACAATCTTAAGAAATTATATAAATCTGTATGTATTTTTTGACGTAATTTTACATCACCTTATAATATAATTATCACCATCACCTTATAGTATAATTGTTTTTTATTAAATATTTTCTAATTGGAAGATATCGCCAATAAGACCGCATGTAATACTTCCAATGTCTTCTAGTGGTTGTAATTTTATAGATTGTATAAATATTGTTATTTGCTTTAATTATTATTCTTATAGATTTTAATTACTTTTATGACATATTTCTCATGACAAATACGTACAATTATGTTATAATTTAAAAATTAAAGTCAATAATAATGTTCAAAATATCCAATACACTTAATATGTGGTAATCCTTAACCGTTTACCTTTCTTACTGCTAATGAAAAAGTATCTCCAGTCAAGAGGACACTGCAAGGTTCAAGAAAAATAAATATATATTTTTATATAAAATAAATCGAAAGTACTTTAAAATAACATGCAAATAGATATTGCATACACGTATGATTATACATAGAAGATCTTATCGCTTATATCTTTTAAAAAGTTAATAAATGAAAGTAATACATATATATATATATTTGTTCTTTAGTTAACTGTAGTAATTTGTATGTAAGCGGTGTGGCTTAACCATCGTATTACCTCTCAGGGAAGGTCGATGTGAAGTCATGAATTCTTTTTCCTAAAACATGTATATTTAAACAAAAAGAAAAGGTCTGACACCGCAAAATCTACAATTCAGAAAATTCGGGTGGGTGTTTTAAGGAACAGGTCACGTTACAAGTAATTACAAAATTCCACTCTTAAATAAAGTGAATGTTATTAGGTGAATTCTATCTTTGAATTAATAATATTATAATATTATATGAGAATATTATTCCAAATTTAAATTACATAAATACATTTAAGATTGCCGTTATATTTATTCTAAATCGCACAAGAGTAACATCAAAAGATTAAATTACATAGTTATGTTATAATAACATGTTTTATTTCATATTTTATTGATTACTGAAGCGTTTTACACGATTAATGATAATTAGATTTACAATAACTCCATACATGCATACAACTATTTCATTTTCATATAACGTGGATGCACACACTACAACAGTACGGGTCGTTATTTTAGTTGATACTTTAAACTAATATGCGTATAAGTGCTATTATACTATGATAATAAAAGTTTTCGTCACTTTCCGAACATACAATTCGGTATTTAAAAATAATATATCTGTGAGAGTCATTTGAGCTCAATGAAGACTATTAAAAAAGGAGAAATTATTAGTATATATACAATTCATTTTTTTTAATAAAAATAAATTAAATGTTTTTTTTTTAACATTAAAGAATGTTAACAAAATTAATTTCATTTTATAAAAAGTTGAATTAATAAATGTCATTTGGAATACTTACTTCTAGTCCAACTAACAGTTTTCATTTCATTCTTAACTTTTTTTAATAATTCCACACTCATTATAATGTAATACTTAATTCAATAACTTCATTTATAACTCAGTAAAACTAATAATAATATCACTAAATATAAAACTAAAATAAATATTTAGTCCAAAAAGAACTAAAGTAAACTGAAGTTTGAACACAGTATTCGAACTCGTATCGTAGCGATCGCGCCACCAACGCGACGTGCGTCTACGTCAGTCTACGTTGTAGCACTGGCTATACCGCCTCGCAGTCGCGTAAACTTTTCAAGGAGAAAAGTTAAAGATAAAGATACATCAAAGAAAAAATAATCTTTTTGTGAAGCATTGAATGAAATCCCAGTTTCATATAATTTAATAAATTTCTGTCATATTTGTAAAAATAAACCACAATAATGGATGTATGTCCTTCAATTTTCTTCCTATTGTGTTATACAAAAGATAGCGAGATAAAAGGTGGAAAGAGATGGTCTAATGCCTTTAGTAATACAATCAATTCCACAACAAATCTGCAGAAGTTTTTCTTGCTGCAATATTTAAGTTAGATTATATGAAAAGAAAATCAAATAATGCTTTAATCTATAGGATCACCAAAATTTTTTCCTATTATTTTTCATATAATTTTTTCCTATTTGTAAATAAATGTACTTAGTAATCGAGTTTCTTAGCTTATATATCCAGCCTTAATTGACCTACTTTATAAATAAGTTAGAAGTCATTCACGACGTAATGAGATCTAATGTGAAACCCCATATGGTTGGTACGACGCTCTGTCGCAGATCATCTCGGTTTTATTTATGGATAACTATAGGTTTTATATAGCTTATTAATTTACTTATATATATGTTTATGTAAAAAAATATCTGATAAGACAAAAACGCATAGAGTTTGACCCTAAACTTACCATAGTTCAAAGTACTTCTTTGTCTATCACTTTACATTTACATTTATACACTTTATAAATTACTTTCCTAAGGAATTGAAATTTCTTAATCATTTGTAAAGTAATAGCCTACCCGGCTTACTTTACAAATTATTAATAAGTGAAAAAGATGATATTACATTTATGAAATTCGTAAACGAGACTTAATACTAATATACTTGATACTAAATGATATAAAAAATATGTATTATATATATATATATTTTTTTTGAGACACTTCAATCATTCTAATTTAAAAAAAATAATGAAGAAACTTGTAAACGAAATTAAAATTTAATTGAAGATTCTGATTACATCGATAACTATTAAAAACTATTATTTTCTTTCTTTTTTTCAATTAATCATATTCCAAAAAATATATTATATAAAATATTCCAAGGAATATTTTATATAAAATAGTCCAAGGAATATTTTATATAAGAAATATTTATGAGAAATTACGATAATGAGAAATTTATCCGGTTTTAATACCTTAATATTTAAAACTTATTACTTAATATTTCTTGTAATACATTTTTACAAATAACAGAAGCATACAAATTGAACTTTTGAACAATGTTGTTTCTAAGAGCTAAAACATTTTCTATATATCCATAACATATTGCTTTATACCGGTCAGATCATTAACCCTCGGTAAGGTTATCGGCATTTCTGAGACCTTAATATTGTTCCGATATAATCAAAATTAACCAGAATGAAGTTTTAATAGGTATCGGCGTGTTTTGTTACTTAGCTATAAATTTAAATACTTTATAATGTATGTCAATTAGTAATTTTATTATAAATAAATAAATATGAAAAATAAGCACTCGCGTGTTAAATAAATTGTGGCACCAGATAATACTAACATTATAATTAAGAAATAAATATAATATGTTTTAAAGATTTTTACGATTTCTGATGAAATTAAAGACTTATTGTATTATAATAAGTGTTTGACGATTCAAAATATGTTCTTTTATTTGTGTAATAAAAATATTTTTGTAAAAAAATATATAAATGTCGTAAAGCTACTTAAAGGCTCAGCAATTTACCTTTGACATTTTGACAAACGGACAAAGATAAAGAATTTCTTCTCAGTTTTTGTTACGAATCTCAAAGATGTAAAAAAATATTATTTATTATATATGAAATTTCTCTTGATATATTATTCACGATATTTAACATTATTTTCTCATTTTACTTATATTTCACGAAAACTACTATCGATAATTCTACAGTATTTTTGTCGGTATAAAATATATAACCAAATTGTAGTTCTGCTTTAGTTTGGAAATTAAGGAAATACCATTAAGGAAAGACTGAAATATATTGTAACGAAAAACGAAACCACGTATCCGATACTAAAGAGCTTTTGCCAGTACGTCAAAATCAGAATGAAATTTAGAATCAAGTAACAGAAATCCTAGAAATTACAACATATTAATTTAAGAAAACATAAGACGTACATATTATATAAATAGTAAGGCATTTTTATTAAAATGTTAAACTTTTTTTTTTAGAATAAAAAAAATACACTAAGCGGTATTAATGATTTCCTACAAAATTTTATTTAATATTGATTGTATAATGAAATATTAGCTTTCAGTAGACTTAAGCTAATTTAATCTTAGAGTTTCTGTTAAAATACTCTCCAATAGTACTAATGAATGCCGCAGACACAACCTCTGGCTCAGGCCCACCAGTCAGCTTAGCCAAATTACTGGAAATAAATTAAAAAATTAAATATTATACTAACAGTTTAAGACCTGTAATAATCAAGAATTTTATGTATTATTACTATTAAGAACTATCAACATCCGTCATTTTGCATTATCTATATATTTATAAGCAATTTACCACTCACTGACTTATCATGAAATCTCCGAAACTATCTGTCTGATTAACTTAAAATTTTACATAGTTACTTCTTTTGTGATGTAGACGTCCACTGAGAAAGTATTTTACGGTATTCTTATCCTTACGGATCTCAACTTTTAGCATTTCGCCAGTTTTTAAACCTGTAGGAGCTATACACTTAACGCGGGAGTAAGAGTTACTATAGCAACGGTTACCATAGCAACGGATAATATGACAAAGGTTTCCAAAGCAACTTAAGTTCACATCTAATTTAATAGTGTGTCCAGTGAAGCAGGAGGGAGTAAGCTAGTACATGATATTCACAGTTGTGTCATTTGATATCGATCGTATACTCTAAAAACGACTAACACAAAGAAAGACTGGATTATGACTACAATGGAATTAAATTACTGGGATCTTGTATCATAAACGTAATAGGAATAATTGTATTTAAAACTAGCCATAATAGTATAATTGAAATCAATATACATATGGAAATTAAATATTTGTTGACGTAACTGATATCGACAAAGGACTAATAAGTAAAAGTAGAAATGGCATAAGTACTAATTGATTTAAATAATATTCAAGTAAACAATAAAAAGACACTATTTCTTACTATAATATATATATCATAGTATATTTTAAGCACGAATTGCCGTATCATGTTGAAGCAGAGAATTGAAAAATAATATCCAACGATATAAGACTGAAAAGATGTTTATATTCATAACTCAGTACGCTTGCTGCTGAACATTTTTAATTAAGGAATAATAGTCCATAATAGCGATTTGTAGTGACACAATAATAAATATAATTTTTCAACATTTTCTTTCTTAACAGTTTCACATCTCAAGAATTTAGTCGGATAAAAATTATAAGGGCTAAAAAGTATCTTAAATAAAAATACTAAAAGGTTTTGTGGTATTCTTGATATTTTTTGTAATAGCTGAAATATATTAAATTCAAAGATTTCCAATATCTTTATTTCCTATCTTCTGGAAAATATATTCAGAAAGTGTTGGGAAATGCGCCCTGTAGAGCAAAACAAACAGACATACAAAAGTATTGTTACCAAATTTAAAATGAAAACGCTTCGTGTTGTGCTTGCTCGGTCAAAAACACCTAAAAAATCAAATATTTTTTAACATTTAATGGACATATTTTATTAAATTTATTTACAAATAAACATAATTTCCGACAATATTTTAATATATAATAAGATAATCCGTTTCTATATGTGAATTCTAGACTGCAATTATATATTATAAGCTTCTATGATATAATAATTTTATGTTCAAATATTAAATTTCAAATTGTTTATTTTAAAGTTTCATAAATCTTGTCGGAACTAGAAAGCTGAAAGATTTTTTGTCCAGTCTGCTGCATTGAACAATACACCGGCTGGCTGCCAAGAATATTAAAGTTCACATTTAGGTCTCAAGAGGCGTAAAACGATTATATTATTTATCAAATAATAATAAGTCGAAGCGAGTATTAACACTAAACCTACCGACAATTCTTGTTTACCTGTTCCTACCGCACACCGTCAAATTGACCGGTAATTAAAAGTGATTTTATTATATAACGCAGGTAATAATGGAAATAACTAAAAGTAAAGAGTGTAGACAATATTATATTTATATTCTAAGAATTCTCATGTAGCTTGATAACGATATTGTAACGTTTAAAAATGTGTAAGTTTTACAAAAGTTTAAGAACGATCAATTTGACCGGTACTTGGTATGTTTAGTGTTAATGTATTGTAGTAATGAAAAAGTACAAGTACAATCGTGAGCATAGGACTATTATTAATAGATTATACGACACCATAATAAACATTTTATCTGAAGCTGCCGCAGCAACGTATCGCAGCAAGTGTCCTAGAAAAAATGGTTTTATAGCAGGGTGGAATGGGTATGTCGCAGACCTGCACAGAGAGGCCCGATTTAGATTTCGAATTTGGGTGGAACAGAGAAAACCGCGTACCGGAAAAATTTATGAAAACATGTTAGAAAGTAGGAAACATTTTAAAAGAAAATTAAAGTGGTGTCAAGACAGACAAGAACAAATAAAAATGGACGTCTTAGCGTCAGACTTATCGGGAAAAAATTTTGGCAGATTTTGGAAAAATACAAATAAGTTAAATATTAGGCCCAGCATCCCCGTAAGCGTAGAGGGTGAGCATAATTTGACAACGATTGCGAATGTTTTTAAAAAACATTTTACAGTAACATCTCTCTTAGACTCAAAGTCGATTAGGAATAGTGATATTGTGTCTGGGCGATGTGTTCAAGTTTTGGTAAAAAATGTAACGGAAATTATTACTAATATGTCGAAGGGAAGGTCACCTGGTCATGATGGCTTAAGTATAGAACATTTTAGATACGCCGGCGAGCATCTGCCTCGTTTACTTGCGACACTTTTTAATGTCTGTTTGGGACATACCCATTTACCAGAAGCGTTAATGCGTACCATAGTAGTGCCTGTTGTTAAGAATAGAACGGGAGACACATCTGACAAGAGTAACTACCGGCCTATATCGCTTGCAACTACAGGTGCAAAAATACTTGACAGTTTGCTTAACGGCTACCTCGCTAAACATGTAAGGCTCCATGATGCTCAATTTGGGTTTCGACCGGGTGTTTCTACAGAAAGCGCTATTTTTTGTCTTAAGCATACTGTTAAATATTACACTACAAGAAAAACACCTGTATATGCGTGTTTTTTGGACTTGTCTAAGGCCTTTGATCTTGTAAATTATGAGTTGCTGTGGGAGAAGCTAAGAGGTACGGGTATGCCGACGGAATGTACTGAATTATTAAAATTTTGGTATAAGCACCAAAAAAATCAGGTTAGGTGGGCGGGTGCCTTGTCAGATGAGTATACCCTTATGTGTGGCGTGAGACAGGGTGGACTTAGCTCTCCTACTCTCTTTAACCTATACGTGAATGAGCTGGTTGAGAGGCTCAGCAGCGTCCATGTGGGGTGCTATATTGATGGCCAATGCGTCAATAACTTGAGTTACGCTGACGACATGGTTCTGCTGAGCCCCTCGATCGGGGGGTTAAGAAAATTGATAGGGATCTGCGAGTCGTACGCGAAGACCCATGGCCTGGTATATAATGCCACAAAAAGTGAGATCCTCGTGTTTAAGGCTGGTAAGCGGTTACCAGGTCGTGTGCCAACAATAACTCTCAATGGGTCAACATTAAAGAGAGTTGAAAATTTTAAATATCTGGGCCATATTATTACTGCTGATTTATGTGATGATGAGGATATTGAAAGGGAGCGTAGGGCGCTGGCGGTAAGAAGCAATATGCTCACACGCAGGTTTGCTCGTGGTACTGCGGATGTCAAGATTACCCTTTTTCGGGCTTTTTGTCAGTCGTTTTACTCGGGTGGCCTGTGGGTGAGTTATACGCGTCGAGCCTACAGCACTCTACGAGTTCAGTATAACAATGCCTTCAGAATGCTGTTGCGACTACCACGGTTTTGCAGCGCCTCAGCAATGTTCGCAGACGCACGGGTTGACGGATTTCATGCAATTATGCGTAAAAAAGCATCGTCTCTGTTGCGGCGCATGAGGGCCAGCAGCAACAGAATTCTGAAGACAATCATGGATCGCCCTCATTGTTCTATTCAGAAACATTGGATAGAAACAATGACTGGCCAAATAAAATGAAATAAAATGAAATATTTTTATAATGTACCTAACAATAACTAACTTAGTTTATAAGTAAACATTGTTACTAACATACTAACACTATATGGATTATCTTGTCCGAAATAAATGTTTTTATTATTATTATTATTATTATAATATACAGGCGTGTGAAGTGTGTTAATTTATGATTTAAAATAAATAATAAAATTATATTAACTAAGTGACTGTAACAAAGAATAATGTAACAATTTTAACAATAATTAAATTCTAATAAACTTATGTGATTCAGTCGTGATCCATATCATACGACGTGCGACCAGGAGGGCTGCCTTGATCCAAGTGGCTTGAATTCTAAGTTGAAGCTCTAAAACAGCCATCCTTACTGATACAAACTGATTCATTAATCTGTGTGATGTTAGGTGCTTACTCCTTCATCCTGCACCTGCACATAGTATGACATCATTTTCAGTTGTATATTTTAATTTTAATAATTCCCACACACATATGCATTATTAATATATGAAATATCTTAATTGTAAATTTTCTTTTTAAATTATTCGCCTAATTATTAGTATTTGTGAAGACATGAAGAACTAAAACAAGTTTTATTAAACTAATTAGGGAACATCTTGGTACATTAAAGCATCCTCGTTATAGCCGTTGGTTATAAATGATTCAGTAGTTAATAAAGTGCTCTTGTGATGTTATTTTAAACTAATATATTGAACAGAAAATATAGATGTACATAATTATATCAAATCTTTTATCTTTTATTAAATGTTCACAAAAATAACTTAGTTCTATTCTTGCTTGCTTTGATAATTAATAATAAAATATCTAGATGTTTATTAAATCAATAAATATACAAAAATAGATATTAATTGTTATTTTCGTTATTTCACAAAGACAATTAAAAATAGGAAAACTAAGTTTTTAGGAGAGAGCAAGTTTAAATAAAATAAAACTTAATCAGCTTTAAATAAATAGTATATTAACCTTGGTATGTGTAAGCTCTGGAGCAAATAGAAATATCAAATTAGTTAAATGCTGTTTTAGACACATAAATACAATTATTTAGAACTTATTAATATTTAGTGTATTTCATGTTATTTGATGAATAATATTCTCTGCTATAATGGATCATTACATACTTACGATTTACTATACTACTTACTTTTGGTGGTATTTGTATATGAATAATGTATTTGAACTAAAATGAAATAAAAAATATATTAACTGGAAGTAACACTTGTGAAAGTAATATGAAAACTTTGAAGTGCTTTTATAAAAAACAAATATATTTATAGAACAGTCAAGAATATATTAAAGGTTACTCTTTAGCCTTAAATAAAGGAATCGAAAATTAATATATTTTGTCTGTTAGTATATTGTATAAATATATAGCATTATATATCTTTGCATCCAATATTAAGTAACTCAACGCCCAGCGATCCCTCACAATGAATCAGATCATTTTTCAAACTGCCTAACCTTTTTATAAAGGTTGAATCGAATTGTTTGGATTCCTCTGTTCCCTTCAGATTGACTACATTTATCGATTATTTTTTCTTCTATCGAGGATCCTCGTGGATCCTATTTTATAAATTAAACACTTTAGTCTAATAAACTTGGTTTTATTTTTATAACAATTCAAAAGAAAATCCAGCGTCCGTCTTACATTTTTCTATATTCCAAAGGGCCTCTCGCACAGACAATATAAACTTACCATAGACTACTATAAACAGATTATTACAATTGCATATATCATCATTTTCTTTTCTTACTGACTTTTCCTCGCAACTTAATATGCTCCCGGAGGATTCGCGGCATGCGTTAGAAATATTTCTCATAAAAGCCTTGTTATTTCCGAGTAATGCTATTAATGTTGTATTTATGTTTGTTCCTCAAATATTTTCATAGCATTTAACAGAATACCACTTGTTCCAGACAAGACACAATTTGATGTATATTATACCTACGAAGTGGACAAATAAAATTATATACATATGATCTTCCAATGCACAAGTGAGTAAGAATTGAAACTACATATATCTAATATTAAATTTAAGATGATATTAATACTTCTTAAGAGTAATATATCAAATATAATGTGTTAATATCAAACTTGTTTAATTTAGCTGATTTATATTTTGTGGTCAGTTATTGTCTTTTTAACATTTGGACAACAGCAAATTAAAAAATATTATATGTACATCCGATTCTTATTATTTTTAAGATTACGCAATAGTATATCTCTTAGCTATTATTTAAAAGAAAGAACACAGTCTTCCTTGAAGAGGAATAAGATTTCTGTAAATAAATTCGAAACCGTTCACAAAAAACTATTTTGCTTTAGAGAGACAATCTCTTTGATTTAATAATATTTTCAATCTTACATTTCACTCAAAGTACTTTCTTTAATTTAATTATTTATTTTGAAATCATTGCCTCTGCGGTTGTTACAATTTCACTTCACTATAATTAGTTTTATTTTATTAAGTTGGAAAATGTATTATTATGAAATAGTTTTTACCTTGATAAATAATCTTATATAAAAAAGTCTATTAACAAATAAAATAATAACATTTAAGCATCTAAATAAACATGTAAGCCGACCATAATTGTTACGTAGAATTCTCTTGAAACCGCAGACGGAGTCTCCATATTCCCTCTAAGTACAAATTTAAACTTCCCTCGAGCGCAGAAGGTATACTGCTATTTTAACATCTGCTCCCTTCTTTATGTTATTGTATATCTAATTAAGCAAAATGTTTTCAGAACATTAACCTTTACAGAATAATAACTCTTAATACAATATCGATTGTAGGGAATATTATATATAGTTATATATGTACTGTGCGCTTTATATACAATAATTTATTAACTTTGTTGTATACTTTGCTTTTCTTGCTATTGTTACCAAAATTATTACATTTTAAGAGGCTTATATAATAAAGTCTGTTGCAGAAAACCTATTTACTTGTCAGAGAGTCATGTTTGTTTTATTTTTTAAGCCTTAGCATTGAAATTTGAATTAAATAATTTATAAGAACTTGTGAAATAAATAAATAACATAGGAAAGACAGTTTCAAATCTCTCTGTTAATCCAGTGAAAAACATTACGTTTAACATAAATTAAGTAGATTTAACACCTTTTTAAACAAATATAACTGTATTTTAATTTACAGAAAAAAGTAGTTTGTACTTTTTCTTATCTTGACCTCTAAACATCCCAACCTCTACCAAATCACATCGTGGTTAGATGAACAGTAATGAGCTTAGTTCACTATTTGTTACTTGTTTTAGTTGGTGTTTGTATTTGGGAAAATGAGAATATTATTATATATTTTCATAAAAATTCAACTTGAAATGTACAAAGTCATATTGTATAAAACAAGAACATAACACGCGATGGATTACATGTTAAAAAATTTTATCATTTCGGTGCAATTATTTGATTCATTAACTTTTTTCATTTATTGTCACGTCAATGTATATTTATTAACTTTGTTTAGATGGTATTGGAATGTTTAATTCTACAAGAGTGTTAATATCTGGAATAAATAATTGCATTGCAATAAATAATGTGTTTTGCAGTACATACAAAAATTATGTATTAACGAAATTATAAGAGAATGTACATATAACCAGTCCAAATACATATACATTTATATAAATATAATTCTTAAGTCAATTTAGTAAAGTCAATCATTGCTTAATATTACATATACATTCGGGTGTATAGTCTGAATCTCTTGGGTGTAATAGGTAGACAAAACAGATCACAATATATCAACTAGGAGTGATAACAATAAAGTGTTGATTGATTTGGTTAATTAATTATAAGTTTTCTCTATCAAGTAATATACAAATGTTATAAAGAAATTAAAGTAAATCTACTAAATTATCTTTATTCTTCTTCAATAGATAAATTGGAAGAAATTTTAAACGAGACACTTTCATAAGTACATTGTTGTTAGATTTAATTATTAATTCATTCTTTGTCATGGTATGTTATGGATGGTATGTCATACGAGATTAGTGAAAATATTAAAGACAGAATTACATTCAGTTTGCTTTTAAATTTAAGAATAATCTCACTATAGATCTATGACAGATCAATAAACATTATTTCCTAAAGATGCCTCACAACTCCTGCGTTGGAGACACACAAGAGCGACAATTACTGTCAGCATTTAAAGTTCATTTCTTTCATTTTTTTGGATGTAATATTAAAGCTTTTGTCTATTATTAGGTCAATTAATAAGTCATGCCGCATCATAAAATTGATTAGATATCAGTTGTTAAGTCCACACACATGACTAAATCCAAAGATAACATTATTTATGATATGCTATCAACTTACTTCGTTGATTATCGTTTTAATTAAAGTATAGTCATGGAAGAATAATTTATCAACTCTGTCGTAACTAGTCGTACTCTTTAAAATATATTTTGTCTATTTCATTACACATCTATATTTTTATATTATCAAAAACTGACTGAGGCTCCTTACAAACTAAATTACTTTAAATGTATTGCTTTTAAGTAAGGATGAATGATCAAATATATTAATTTCTTTAAACAGACGCTCTCCAGGATAGTTACAGAGTCACAACAATGGAAATAAAACCATAGGAATATTGAAATGCCTGAAAGTGTTATTTTTTACAATGAATGTTCACTGACTTATCATCGTACGACTTGTTACTGTCGAACAGAGAGTTTTGGTAAAAAGGGCTCGTCCGGGATTTGAACCCGGGACCTCTCGCACCCTAAGCGAAAATCATACCCGTAGACCAACGAGCCGATACATATTGAATTCAAAAGACAACTTTCATTAATAAGATTTTGTAACTGACAGGTGTATAATATATAATATATAGGTTCTCAAATTTTCACTTGACATAATTAACTCATATGTTTATATAATATATATACAAATCTCTTTGAGAACCCGAAATATTTTTAGGCATGTCCAGTTGTATATGCGATGTTACTATTATGGAACACACAGACGGATTCTAGTTTTGTATCTATAAACTATAAAAGTTCAAATTATGACTCAAGTATTTACTATGCTTAAGTCACATACTAATACAATCGTATGAAAGAGTTTTAAATTTAACAAAAATGTATTAAATAAGTAAATATAATGTTATTTACATTTATATATTTAACTTTCATTTAAAACCTCAAATTTTCTAATTAATTGCAGTAAATGAAATACTCGTAACCTGCTCATACAACATACTTGGAAGCTATTTGTGCAAAGCTTACGATTACTTATTTATACACTATTAAATTAAAATTAAATTATCTTACGTAACTTATTAGTTCATATTTCTTTACACCATAAACAAATTATAATTTGTCTGAATGTAACGGCTCAATCGTCATTCTGTTGGTTTCAGCGTGTTTTCGTTACGACCTCTATAGTACGTGTATGTTCGACGGTTTTAACTATCAGGGGATGGAAAAAGGTTTAAATTGAAGTCTTATTTTATTGGCATAAGAATCTATTACTCCATGTCCCTTATCTTTGTCAAGATGACAGTTAATAGGCTTCCATGATTGTATATCACTCTTTACAATAATATAATAAGTTACGAAGTACAAAAATATTTATTAATGTTAATTAAAAAACTTTTAAATCCGGTTTAAAATCTTTTGAGTCAAATATCTTGATCTTAATATTATATTAATTATATTTTAATGAAAGCCTGCAGTAGTTCCACAGTTGGCGCTGGATACTTTACATTGTGATATTAAATATTTATTGAGGCCGAGAGCTTTTGGAGTTTTATATGTTTAAATATGGGTACTTAAATATATATGATGTAAATTAAATCCTTCCTCCATTATTACGAACGCACCACGTTTTAAATAACAAATTTATTTTTAAAGTTTGAGAATGTCACAAAAATTTAAAATGCGTAACAAACCTTTGGGTCGTGCAAATATTATAAACTTTTGTAGCATTAAAATATTCGTTTGTTTTTGTTATTCATACATATATAATAACTATAATTATATAAATATATCTTTTATTCTTGAAAATTAATATTACATATTTATATAGTAATTTTTATTTACATTTATTTCAAGTGTAGTTCTTCTATTGAAGTTTTTCATATATATCGGCCAACGAAAGGTACCATATATGAAGAATCTGGTGGTGTGTCATCAAAGTAAGATATCTTACTTCACTCTATAAATATACAACTTAGTTATTATTTACTCATCGACATCTTCAATTTTCACGTTGTGGACTCGTTGCCAGCTTTAAGAGGCGGAGAAAAAGTTTCTTAATATATCATTTCACTTGAATCATTTTATAATAAATAAACCTATATAAATATAAAGTTATTTTAATTATGTACATACAATGTTCTTAAGCCACCAAAATACAAATAATTGAGTTGACTTAAAAAGTTCATTGTCATCAAGATAACGTGAGTTGAGGAGTCTTGTTCTGAGAGTCATCAATTATGACATGACTTGTAAAGTCACAAAGCAGATAAGAATTTAAAAGTCCGTTTTCAAGAGTTTCGCACATAATATCAAAATCTATTGCATCGTGTTATCTAAAGTGTTTGTTAGAAGAAAGTAATTAGATATTTTTGTTTCTATATATTTGTTATATAAATGGTTTAAAAGGTATCTTTGGTTTAAAAGGCTTTGCGTGTAAAAAGACGTTAAGTACATAACAGTTGTCTACTAACAGTAGAGAAGTAATAAAGCGGTCGTTGGTATTCAAAGAGCACTTCTTAGTTCTAAACTACACTTAAGTCACCTGTACTTTATGTAAGGTTAGTTTGCTGTTGTATTTAATACATGTGACTTTGTTTGTTTAGATTCATTTTTTACTTTGCCTCTTCTTAATAAATTGTGTTATTGTATTACATTTCAACGAATTGTAAAATACAGAGTTCACGTTTATGTAACGGTAATAAATAGGAATAAATATATTAAAATGTTGTTCTTGTGGATATCTGACATGTGACGAGAGTAGAGTAATAGAATAAGTGTTTGATTCAAACTATGTTCTTTTAGATTGGGTTATAAAAATATTTTTCTAAAAAAATATATAAAAATCGTTAAGCTACATAAAGACTCAGCAATTCACATTTTGACAAACCGACAGAGATAAAGAATTTCTTCTCAGTGTTTGTTACGTCCTAAAAATCCTAGAGATGTAAAAAATATTATATATAAAATTTGTCTAGGTATTTAATTGATAATATTTAACATTTTTTTCTCATTTTTAATAATATTAAATATTTTTAGAAAATAACTGTCGATAATTCTTCAGTCTTTTTGTCGGTATAAAATATATTACCGAATTGTATTTCTGATTTAGTTTGGAGATTAAGGAAATACCATTAAGGAAAGACTGAAATATATTGTATCGAAAAACGAAACCACATATCCGATACTAAAGAGCTTTTGCAAGTATGTCAAAGTCAGAATGAAATTTAGAAAGAATCAAGTATCAGAAATCCTAGAAATTACAACATATTAATTTAAGAAAACATAAGACGTACATATTATAGAAATAGTAAGGCATTTTTATTAAAATGTGAAATTTAATGTTTTTTAGAATAAAAAAAAATACACTAAGCGGTATTAATGATTTCCTCCAAAATTTTATTCAATATTCATTGTATAATGAAATATTAGCTTTCAGTAGATTTAAGCTAATTTAAACTTACACTTTCTGTTAAAATAACTCTCCAATAGTACTAATGAATGCCGCAGTCCTGACCTCTGACTCACCAATCCAGTCAGCTTAGCCAAATTACTGGAAATAAATTAAAAATTTAAAAGTTGTATTAACAGTTTAAGAGCTGCAGTTATCAAGAACTTTATTTTTTATTACTATTAAAAACTATTATCATCCATCATTTTGTATTATATATATATTTATAAGCGATTTACCACTCACTGACTCATCACGTAATCTCGGAAACTATTTGTACGATTAACTTAAAATTTTACATATTTACTTCTTTTGTGACGTAGATGTTCACTAAGAACGTATTTTACGGTATTCCTATCCCAACCAGTTTTTAAACCTGTAGGAGCTATACACTTAACGCGGGGGTAAGAGTTACTATAGCAACGGTTACCATAGCAACGGATAATATGACAAAGGTTATCAAAGCAACCTAGGTTCCCATCTAAATTAATAGTGTGCCCAGCGAAGCGAAGGATGGAATAAGCTAGTACATGATATTCACAGTTGTGTCATTTGATATCGATCGTACACTCTAAAAACGACTTACACAAAGAAATACTGGGTTATAACATTTATTATGACAAAGGAATTAAATTACTGTGTTCTCGTATCATATACGTAATAGGAATAATTTTAAAGTTGAAATCAATATACATATGGATGTGAAATATTTGCTGGTATCGACTAAGGACTTTACAAGTGAAACCAGAGATGACATAAGTACTAATTGATTTAATTAATATTGACTTTCACGAAATATGTACACTAATATAATGTACACTGTAATATTATTATTATTACACTATTATTAACTTTATTATATATATCGTAGTATATTCTTAAGCACGAATCGCTGTATCATGTTTAAGCAGGGAATTGAAAAATAATATCCAACGATATAAGACTGAAAATATGTTTACATTCATAACTCAGTACGCTTGCTGCTGAACATTTTTAATTAAAGAATAATAGTCCATAATAGCGATTTGTAGTGACACAAGAGAGTTAATTTCAACAATTTCTTTCTTCACAGCTTCACATCGCTTAAATTAAATCGGATTAAAAATTGTTAGAGCTAAAAAGTTGCGCCTAAATAAGAATACTAAAAGGTTTTGAAGTTTCTTGATATTTTTTGTAATAACTGAAATAACTATTTCTAAATAAAGATTTCCAATATCTCTATTTCCTTTCTTCTGGAAAATATATTCAGAAAGTGTTGGGAAATGCGTTCTGTAGGACAAAACAAACAGACATACAAAAGTATTGTTACCAAATTTGAAATGAAAACGCTTCGTGTTGTGCTTGCTCGGTCAAAAACACCTAAAAAATCAAATATTTTTTTACATTTAATGGACATATTTTATTAAATTTATTTACAAATAAACTTAATTTCCGACAATATTTTAATATATAATAAGATAATCCGTTTCTATATGTGAATTCTAGACTGCAATTATATATTATAAGCTTCTATGATATAATAATTTTATGTTCAAATATCAAATTTCAAATTGTTTATTTTAAAGTTTCATAAATCTTGTCGGAACTAGAAAGCTGAAAGATTTTTTGTCCAGTCTGCTGCATTGAACAATACACCGGCTGGCTGCCAAGAATATTAAAGTTCACATTTAGGTCTCAAGAGGCGTAAAACGATTATATTATTTATCAAATAATAATAAGTCGAAGCGAGTATTAACACTAAACCTACCGACAATTCTTGTTTACCTGTTCCTACCGCACACCGTCAAATTGACCGGTAATTAAAAGTGATTTTATTATATAACGCAGGTAATAATGGAAATAACTAAAAGTAAAGAGTGTAGACAATATTATATTTATATTCTAAGAATTCTCATGTAGCTTGATAACGATATTGTAACGTTTAAAAATGTGTAAATTTTACAAAAGTTTAAGAACGATCAATTTGACCGGTACTTGGTATGTTTAGTGTTAATGTATTGTAGTAATGAAAAAGTACAAGTACAATATACAGGCGTGTGAAGTGTGTTAATTTATGGTTTAAAATAAATAATAAAATTATATTAACTAAGTGACTGTAACAAAGAATAATGTAACAATTTTAACAATAATTAAATTCTAATAAACTTATGTGATTCAGTCGTGATCCATATCATACGACGTGCGACCAGGAGGGCTGCCTTGATCCAAGTGGCTTGAATTCTAAGTTGAAGCTCTAAACAGTCATCCTTACTGATACAACCTGATTCATTAATCTGTGTGATGTTAAGTGCTTACTCCTTCATCCTGCACCTGCACATAGTATGACATCGTTTTCAGTTGTATATTTTAATTTTAATAATTCCCACACACATATGCATTATTAATATATGAAATATCTTAATTGTAAATTTTCTTTTTAAATTATTCGCCTAATTATTAGTATTTGTGAAGACATGAAGAACTAAAACAAGTTTTATTAAACTAATTAGGGAACATCTTGGTACATTAAAGCATCCTCGTTATAGCCGTTGGTTATAAATGATTCAGTAGTTAATAAAGTGCTCTTGTGATGTTATTTTAAACTAATATATTGAACAGAAAATATAGATGTACATAATTATATCAAATCTTTTATCTTTTATTAAATGTTCACAAAAATAAGTTAGTTCTATTCTTGCTTGCTTTGATAATTAATAATAAAATATCTAGATGTTTATTAAATCAATAAATATACAAAAATAGATATTAGTTGTTACTTTCGTTATTTCACAAAGACAATTAAAAATAGGAAAACTAAGTTTTTAGGAGAGAGCAAGTTTAAATAAAATAAAACTTAATCAGCTTTAAATAAATAGTATATTAACCTTGGTCTGTGGAAGCTCCGGATCAAATAGAAAGATCATTTTAGTTAAATGCTGTTTTAAACAAATTAATACAATTATATAAATAATATTAATATTTAGTGTATTTCATGTTATGATGAACAATATTCCCTGCTATAATGAATCATTACATACTTACGATTTACTATACTAGATACTTTTTGTGGTATTTTCATATGAATAATGTAATTGAACTAAAATGAAATAAAAATATATTAACTGGAAGTAACACCAGTGAAAATATTATGAAAACTTTGAAGTGAACGAAATATTTATATAAGTTTCTTTAAAATTACTAAATACATAATATAGCATATAGCTAAGAATATGTATTCGTAATATAAAAAATGTTTCAAATAGCTTTAAGGAAATCTACGATATTGTATTAAATAGTTCTTTTAGATACGTATTCTGAACACTCAGTGTGATTGATTTGTCACTATAGTACTTGGTATTGGAATTATTTAAATATTGGTCAAATCAATGTGACTTTATAAAAAACAAATATATTAATATACCAGTCAAGAATATATTAAAGATTACTCTTTAGCCTTAAATAAAGGAATCGAAAATCAATATATTTTGTCTGTTAGTATATTATATAAATATATAGCATTATATACATTTGAATCCAATAATAAGTAACTCAACGGCCAGCGATCCCTCACAATGAATCAGATCATTTTTCAAACTGCCTAACCTTTTTATAAAGGTTGAATCGAATTGTTTGGATTCCTCTGTTTCCTTCACATTGACTACATTTATTGATTATTTTCTTTTCTATTGAGGATTCTCGTGGATCTTATTTTATTTTGGAAATTAAACACTTTACTTTAGTCTAATAAACTTGGTTTTATTTTTATAACACATCAAAAGAAAATCCAGCGTCCGTCTTACATCTTTCTATATTCCAAAGGGCCTCTCGCACAGACAATGTAAACTTACCATAGACTACTATAAACAGATTATTACAATTGCATATATCATCATTTTCTTTTCTTACTGACTCTTCCTCGTAACCTAATATGCTCCCGGAGGATTCCCGGCATGCGTTAGAAATATTTCTCATAAAAGACTTGTTATTTCCGAGTAATGCTATTAATGTTGTATTTATGTTTGTTCCTCAAATATTTTCATAGCATTTAACAGAGTACCACTTGTTCCAGACAAGACACAATTTGATGTATATTATACCTACGAAGTGGAGAAATAAAATTATATACATATGACCATCCAATGCAAGTGAGTAAGAATTGAAACTATATATATCTAATATAAAATTTAAGATGATGTAAATACTTCTTAAGAGTAATATATCAAATATTATGTGTTAATATCAAACTTGTTTAATTTAGCAGATTTATATTTTGTGGTCAGTTATTGTCTTTTTAACATTTGGACAATAGCAAATTAAAAAATATTATAAGTACATCCGATTCTTATTATTTTTAAGATTACGCAATAGTATATCTCTTAGCTATTATTTAAAAGAAAGAACACAGTCTTCCTTGAAGAGGAATAAGATTTCTGTAAATAAATTCGAAACGGTTCGCAAAAACTATTTTGCTTTAGAGAGACAATCTCTTTGATTTAATAATATTTTCAATCTTACATTTCACTCAAATTACTTTCTTTAATTTAATTATTTATTTTAAAACCATTGCCACCGCGGTTGTTACAATATCACTTCACTACAAATTTATTTTATTAAGTTGGAAAACATATTATTATGAAATTAGTTTTAACCGTGATAAATAAAACGTATATAAAAAAGTCTATTAACAAATATAATAATAACATCTAAATAAACATGTAAGCTGACCATAATTGTTACGTAGAATTCTCTTCAAACCGCAGACGGAGTCTCCGTATTATCTCTAAGTACAAATTTAAACTTCCCTTGAGCGCAGAAGGTATACTGCTATTTCAACATCTGCTCCCTTCTTTATGTTATTGTATATCTAATTAAGCGAAATGCTTTCAGAACATTAACCTTTACAGAATAATAACTCTTTATTACAATATTATTGTAGGGAATATTATATATAGATATATATGTACTGTAGACTTTATATATAATAAACTTTATTGTATACTTTGTTTTTCTTGTTATTGTTACCGAAATTATTGCTTGTTATAACTGTTAAGAGGCTGATATAATAAAATCTGCAGCAGTGAAACCTAATTTCGTTGTCAGAGAGTCGTCTTTGTGTTATTTTGAAAGCCTTATTAAAGAAATTTATAAGAAAATTGTGAAATAAATAAATAAATACAAAATAAATAACATGGAAAAGTCAGTTTCAAATCTCACTTTTAATTCAGTGAAAAATTCAGTTTGTTTTAGTTGGTATTTGTGTTTGGGAAATTGAGAACATTATTATATATTTTAATGTAAATTCAACTTGAGATATGTAAATTCATATTGTATAAAACACTAACACATGAAGTTTTGAACACGCGAATGATTTAAAATGTTCAAAATTTTTTCATTTTAATACAATTATATGCAAAATCGTAGGAATATTGAACCAATGCGGGAGAATATTATTTTTTTACAATAATTCTTCACTGATTTATCATCATATGACTTGTTACTGTCGAAAGAAGGTTTTAATAAAAAAATTTGGGCTCGTCCGGGATTTGAACCCGGGACCTCTCGCACCCTAAGCGAAAATCATACCCCTAGACCAACGAGTCGATACAGTTTGAATTCAACTTAACTTTAATTGATTATATTTTGTAACTCTCAGAACCAGAAATATTTTTATTATTTTTAGCAATTTTCCAATGGATATATATATTTTTATATTTTTTATATGGTCGTCGTCAATTATTACAATAAAAAGGTCAGTGTTGTGATGTCTTGAGTAATCTACCACCGGCTCGGAATGCTGCTCCGCTAAAAAGAGCCGGCCAGAAACTTAAGGGTTGCCCTTTTAAATGAAATTGAATCTTAGGTGATATACATTATAATATCAACCCTGCAAATGAGTCAACAATAAGTTGTTGACTGACAAAAGTTCTGCACACGTTTCGATCCTCTAGAAACTCTTTAATATTATAATAGCATTTATACACTAATACATTTTTGAATTTAGATTTAAAACTTTAAGAAAATCCTAAGATGTCTTGTGGAAATTTATTATGCGTATACTGATACTTATATATACTACTGCTGTTCATGCAAACCTTACGATTACTTTTACATTATTAAATTAAAATTAAATTAGAGCTGTTATCGTACTAACTTATCAGTTCATTCATATACTATAAACAAGCTACAGTTTGACTTTTTGTCTGAATATGACGTCTCAAATATCACTGATATTGGTTTCAACTTATTTTCGTTACGAGGTCTCTATTATGTGTATGCTCGACGGTTTTAACAGTCAAGGTAAATTATATGGAAAAAGGTTTAAATTGAAGTTCTTATTAAATGGTGTCAATTCCGGTCTTTGCATAAGAATCTATTTTTCCATATCTCTTATCTTTGTCAAGATGACAGATAATAATTTTCCATGGTGGTAAAGCACTTTTTACAATTGATGTTAGTTTGTGAAATTCATATTTTTATTTGAATAAGTTGTACAAAAATGTATATTAATGTGAATTAAATTAAAAATCTTTTGATTCAAATATCTTTGTCTTAATATTATATTAATTATGTATTAATGAAAGCCTGCAGTAGTTCCACAGTAGGCGCTGGATACTTTACATTGTGACATTAAATATTTATTTAGGACGAGAGCTTTAGGTGTTTTTATGTGTTTAAACAGGGTTACTAAAATATATAATATGTAAATGAAACCCTTTCTCCATTATAAGAACATTATCAGGAAAAAAACGCACGTTTAAAAAAAAATTCGTGCCCGCAGGGGGACAAGCGTGGGTAGACTTCGTGTGTAACTCGTTTAAAATATAACTCACTACCTAACAATAACACCCCTTGCGAGAATAAACTATGATAATTTTATTTGGCTTAGTCAAATGAGTACCCAGTGCGTTGCCTTAAAAATAAAGTAAAAAATAACCTTTCTATTTAAAATATTTGCGAGGAGGAATGTTTACCAGAAAAAAGTTGCCGTGGTTTTACCTACCTTAAATTTTCAAGCTAAAAACGGTTTTTATTTTTTTTCTCGAAAACGGTACCTTTTACGGAAAAACTTTTGGTACCTAAATTTAGAGTAAAAAATAACCTTTCTATTAAAATACTTGTGATGTAAAAATGTTCACCAGAAAAAAGTTATGAATTTTTTTCCAAAAATTTTCGGTTTATTTTACCCCCACCCCTAAGTTATAGAAGTTAGGTTTTCGGTTTATCTACATTAGTTGTAGGTATTCATCAAAGACATCATATATTATGAACGCGATTGGTCTACTTTGTATAGGGAAAAAGTTATGGTCGAAAAACTGAAATCAGAAAAAGTGAGGCCCTAGCGCTCTCCGCAGCCGGATTTCTCTGGTTAAAGAACTTGACCTTCATTTCTGGATGGTTGATTTTTGTGCAAAGTTTGAATGCGATCCGAGCGAAACTGCGGCCGCTATCGTGCTGACAAAAGTCGAATCTGGACACACGCACGCATATATATTTATATATATATAAACTTCTTGACCAATTGTCATTTCGGACTCAGGGGGTCATAACAAGACCTCCTGTGAATAAATTTTTCCAAAATTCGAAAGTCGGATACACCTGCATGGGCAGACCGAATTCTTCGAGATCTACCCAATATATTTAAAACTCAGGAAATGCTGCAGTATATAAAAAACGCGAACCATCCTTTTTGGTTCAGCAAATATTGTAAGCATTATATATGAAGGATATATGAAGGAAAATACGTGCTACTTCATGAATTATATTTTGCTCTTTTTTCTATTAATAAATGTTGTATGATTATATTTCCCGTATAATTGTTTAAATCTTATGCTAAACAAATAACATAATATATAAAAATCTTACCAATACTTGTCGTAAATTTACATACGATATATTTACGAAAAATTATCCATTTAATTGTAATATTTTTTCAAGTGACAATTAATGTAATTTTCAATTTATTTTGTAACGCTGGTTGTAAGTTTTGTAATGTATACATATTATAAAATCTTCATTCAACGCTAAAATGCAGATATTTGAGTTGACTTGACAGATTATTCTCATTCATGAGTTGATGACGGCTTGATCTAAGAGTAATTAATTATGTCGTGTCTTAAAGTTTCTAAGCTTATAAAAGTTTAAATCCATTGCCGAAGTATAAAATGAATACAGAAAAATTATATTTTATTTTTTAGAACACTTTTAAAATCTAAATATTAAAATTTGTCTCCTAACATTAGAGAAGATAAAAGCAGTCGTTGGTATTCGTATTCGTATTCTGTTTTAATTAAATGTATATAATGTTTATAAATTGGTTTAAATAATTGTAAAAAATGCATTTCTTTTAAACTATTTTTCTAATATTTTAAAGAGAAAATGAGTTATTGATTTATCGTCAGAAAGCGAATGTTTTATAAATTTTCATTAACTACTGAAAAAGGCGCTAGAAGGAAAATCTGTAAAGGAAACACGCCAACTGACAGACTTTAATACAACTATGATATATTGCTCGATGTTGAAGAAAAATGATGTAATATTTTAAACTTATTACCAACAAAAGCATAAATTGCATTTGTTTCATTATTTTAATTTACAAATATCCAAAAAACTGAGACATTTGATTTGGACATCTTATAAATCTCATATTTTTAATATAAATATATATAAATGTACACAACCAAAAATGTATTTTAAGTTATCCCGAGAATCTCAAACACAAAATTGTGAAATCGTTCCAGCCGTTTAAGAAGTGCTTAGTGGTAAATACACACACAGAAGACTAACATGTGTGAAGGATATAAGACTGAAAGTATGTTCTACTAAGTAACGTAGACAAGACTGATCCAGGTGCGATCAGTATTTTTAACTAATATTTTGAAAGTATAACACCCTTTTATATTCACTGCAGACAGAGTCGCGGGCCACAGATACTATCATTGTGTATTTTATACAATATTACAAGTCTAAAATTATTTCAGCACAAGCTTAAACGACGTATAATAATAGATTTAAACCAAGATTTATCTTAGCCGTTGAAACTTTAAATGAATGCAAACATCTTACAGCTTCACTGGTGGTAAGTGATTCATTACTCATATTATTATTACTTTGAACATATTATTAAATAGAAAATACAATAGATTTTCATAAACATGGTCAGCTAGTTCAAATGTCTTATCGTGATAAAGTATGCGCATATTTCAAAGATAAAACGATTTGCCAGGCCTGATAGTAAGAACACCTCAGAGACTTCAACTATGTATAAAATCACATAACTGTCGGTTTAACTACAATACTTTTAGGACGATATTTCTGTTAACGTTTTTTGAATGCAAAGTACGTAGATTATATTTTTCAATATTTGTACAGCCCTAAATCTGGTTCTATATGTTTTACCTTAAGCGATTCCTCGTCCTTTGACAAAATATATTCCTGAATTAAGTACCATCTCTATTCGCTTTGTTGAGGAAGTTAATACGACTACTTCAATTTAAATATATTTTCTTACCTGTTTTACCACATTTCGGTAACAACAAATATTACCACAAAAAATTTAAACTTTTAGTCGAGCATCGAGAAAGTATACTGCTATTTTAACATCTGCTCCCTTCTTTATGTTATTGTATATCTAATTAAGTAAAATATTTTCAGAACATTAACCTTGACACAATATTAACTCTTTATTTATATTAAAATATCTTCGGTTTTCCAAACATGGTCGTAACATAAGATACTTCAAAATAATGACAAGACGGGAAACACAAATTACACTTGAAGAATGTAAACTTCTGATATATTTAAAAAATGTTGTATTAAACGAAAATCATTCTTAAAATTGTAAGTAAAATAAAATTGATTGTAATTTAAAAATACATCTTCACGGGAATCTGTACGTCTTAGGTGTGATACGATAAATAAAAACATATCGCAATATATCAATCAACTAGGATTAATAATAAAGTGTCAGTTGGATAAATTAATTGATTTTAAGTTCTGTATTTCAATATACATGTACGAGTATAACCACATTAAAGTGAAACAACTGTTTAATGTACTTTATTTTCCTTCTATAATTCAATTACAATGAATTTTAAACAAGACACGCTTTTATTTATACATTGTCATTGGGTTCCATTAATAAATTTACATTCTTTATCGTATCGTAGATTTCATTAAAAATTTTGTAGGATTATAAAACAATTAAAAGGCAAATCATTAAGAATGGTTATAATTTGGAAATGTGTGAAGTTTTTATCTATCAGAACGGATTGTTTGGAATAATATACTATTAAAATTTAATTTCTTATTTTTAAAACTCAGGAAATGCTACAATAAATAAAAATTGCTCACCAGGAATTTTGGTTCAGAAAATATTAATAACTTTATACATATAAAACACCTAACCTTATCTCAATGAACAATTATATTTTACTCGATTCTGTTAATAAATATTATATGGAATGAATATTGCCCGTATATATTACGGACATCATTTCAATTATTTATATCTGTAACCTGTTTTGTTTCATAAATTTATTCAATTATTAAGACATATAGATTTTGTTTCGCGTTATTCCTTTAGGATGCCTTTTAAGTCGAAACTTAGTTGTATTTAACTGATCTGAAAGATTTTAGAATAATTAAAGTCAAACATATAACTCGGGTGAGTTCATTTTTATATTAAAGAATGATTTCATAAAATATATTCGAATTTAGTTTGTATTAGTGGATTCATCACTCATTGAAAGCTAATCTTTTGAAACATTTCATTAACCGCAGGAAAAGGCGAGAAAACGGAAATCTAAAGGCAACACGCCAACTGACAGATATGGGTAGAACTATGATATATTGATGTTGAAGTAATATGATGTAATATTTTCTACTTGTTATCAACAAGAGTATTATACTTTATATATTAGTTATGCATTTGTTTGTATTTTAATTTAAAATATCCGAAAATTACATACATATTTAATGATAAATTACAATTGTATCACTAATGATAATCGAATTAATTTGTACTATAAGCTTTTTTTTTTTGCATTTACAAGTTTTCCATTCTAATAAACAAATTTTATTGTTTAAAAGTCAATGTCCTGAAAATATGTTGCTTAATTAGATACACAAGAACACAGCCGAGGGAGCAGATGTAGAAATGCCAATAGACCTTGTCGGTGCTCAAGGAATGTTTAAAAGTGTAGTTGGAACAAATTGGGAGCTTCGGTCTGCGGCTTCATTAGAATATATGAGTAATAACAACTGGCAGCTTAATTCTTTGTTAAAATTATTAGAGTTTTTATACATAGCAACAAAAACATTGAGTGCTACATTTGTAATGAGATATAAGTCTTACGACTATACGACCTTCATTACATTAAGATTATACATTTGAAAGAAACGATCTTCCATTCATTATAATTTGTGAATAATTAGAGACTGAGAAAAAAATAAATTATGCGATGTACAATTTTTATATCTATTTGAAAATACAAGGCAAAAGGCAGCAACATCTGGTGACTTAAAATTATATATATATATATATATATATTTTAAATAACTATTTCAGTTTGTTTCTTTCAAAAAATAGTTTACTACATTTTTACTTGTTAATTTCATTTAATGTAATAAATATACTTTGATAACATTTATATTTACCCTTGTTGAAAAGTTTATAAAAACTACTGTACCACAGACACTTTTCAGTCTTCCATATGTGTATATCACCGTCACACATATACATTCCATGTACATACATACACACACATTGAAAATAAAACTATAGAGCTTTAAACTACTACGATCTACTGGAGAGTAATATTTCTTGAGCTACATTCTTACACAAAAACTTTAGAAACTCTTTGTGAAACAATTAAACTGAATGGATCTGTTTAAACTGGTTTGGTAAAGTGAGATAAGTGGATGAAATAATTTGAATAAATTTTATATAACAATTCAAATTTTATGAGATTTGAGACAAGAGATATGTTAGATTCATAAGCACATTGTTAGTTTTAATATTCATAAGCTAGCAGTTGCGACTGCACTTTGCAGATTATTGGAGGCGGCAACCCATTCAGCAAATAAGTTCAGATTATTTAAGGTATTTCATTGAATTTGACATATTATATTTACCAATAAATTATATTAACGGTATAATTATTAAATATAATATCAATAGACAGAACAGTTTTAATTAAATTTTATTACTAATTATGATGATAATAAAATTGTTGAAACTTTGAACTATTTAATTTGGTTTTATGATTATTCCTTGATATAAATAATTCACCATTATGTATTTCTCTACTATGAAATATCAAAAACATGTCAATACCTTATTTCGTAGCAAATAAGTAAATATAAATTATTTTTTAACACTTGATAAAAAAAAGATAAATAATTATATTTATTAAAGATAATATTCATTTTACTTTTCACATACTTAAAACGGAGGGTAAGGAAGATAAATCTGAGCAAAGTTATCAAATTAGTATTTTCAAACTTTTTTATCCATATAAAAAATTCTGACCAGATCATAGCGATAAGTATTCCATTACACCGCAGACTTCATTTCCATGCAATTATCGGTAATTTATGATTAAATGTTGCTTCACTTTATCTCGACGATTTACTACAAACATTCATTTAACGAGATTTGATAGATATCTGTGAAATGCAATTTTATTATGAGGCTTGGTTTTGCATTCGCTACTTTTCTTTATCTTTTATTATCTCTTCGGCCGCAACGCGCCCGATCGCCCTGCGCACACTACAGAAATACGATGTAACCGCTTGTAATAAAATAGCTTGACTTTGATTGGTATTCAAAAAATAAAGGATGACAATAAAATATTACCATATGGCTGATCTCAATATCATATAATAATGATTATATCCTACGTTATTATAATAAACCTACAGAAGTTTTAAATAAGCTGTTTAAATGGCAGGTTAAAAGCTTAAAGACTTAATAAGAAAGTACTTTTTTTATTTTTCTTTTAATGGCCATAGAAACTGATGGCAAGATATAAATTTAGCTTTTTGTAAAAATTAAATCTCTTTATAATAAAATTATAATTGTATAAAATTTTTATTTTATTTATTGCGTTTAAAAAAATTACATTTCTAAGTAAAATGACAAGACTACTAGTAGTTACAAAGACAGTTACTCTTTTTTCATTGAAAGATTATAAGTGAACCTGAAACTTGGACAATAGGCAGCACATGTGACGTGGACAAGCATGAAGAATATATTTTGGAAATCTTCCAAATATAGGACGACATGTGAATCAAGTCACTTTTCCAGAAGCTGGTTAAAAAAAAAAAAAGAATTTAATTAACTAGTTTTGTTTTTAAAATTAAATGATTGTTGTTCTTAAAATAATGTTTTATTTGTAATACATTTTACCACCATACTTTTAATTAAACAACAATTATTCCAAAACTAATCAATATTAAAATATTTATTGTAAGATACGGTTCCTGGCTTTTATATATACAATAAAACTTATTTGACATCAGCTAAGTGAAGTCTAACTTTATTGACTTTGAAGATACCCGAGGCTCTGGAATATTAATATAATTACTCTGTGGTTTATGTAATTAACAGTTAATAACAAGGATGCTATATAAATACAAAACTTCTAATATCGTCTTTTGTAATAATAATATGTTAATAGTATGAGTGATATTATTTTGTTGTTTCATTATGTTCACATGATAATATAAGCGTGGTTTATAATTGAATTAATTAAATATTACAGCCTTGTTCAACATTATCATTATTTTTATTGAATAAAATTGAGATAAATATAAATAATTATATTTTTAAAGGATTTGTATCAATAATGTTATCACCAGTAGATAACCGAACCTACATCTCCTCTTTCTGTAAATATGACTTTTGCAACTCAATCAATACGTGGTATTAAAAATGTTATGCAATATATCTTTATTAAATTAATTATTTTATTTTATCACATTTTTTCCTGGAAACACACAGTTCGAGTGTAATAAATGAATGATTGGTACTTCGTTTACTATTTACGTTCATACTCATGCAAATGTAAAAAACATTTACTATGTCAATATATAAAAAATTATATCATTTCATATCATTCATATATTCTTTATGAAATTCTTTACATCGTCGCTTCTAGTTTAACTCCTAACAATGTACCAATGTTTTCCTCAAAAGTGTCTCTAAGACGTGCTTGGATATACTAGATATAAAAAATATAATACACATAAATTAAAAATACTATATTAACGTATTTCTACCACAGTTACACTGTAATTATTGTATTAACAGACTTTTGGACTACGCTGGGGCCAAAAGTAATTTTAACATATAAATAAATATCAAAATGATTATTCTTTAGATTTTTCAATAGTACATCTTTTAGCTACTATGTAAATCACGAAATATAAGAGCTATTTTAATTAGGAGAAAAGGGAATAAGATTTATATAAATGAATTCAAAACTGTTAACCGCTTTATCAGACAATATCCCTTTGATGATGTAACACTCTATTTACTTTGATATTGCACTCAAATTACAGTCTTCAATTCAATTATTATTTTAAAGCTATTGTCTCCGTTGTAAAAAGTCGGCATTTTATTTTTTTTATGGATTATTGTGCTTCAAAATTACACAAGATTAAGAGCTTTATTCAATAAGTCTGCTTATTAAGCACTTATTATCTTTCAATTTGTATTTGTCCATTAAATATTCTTTACACCGCATATATATTTTTGTTCTAGGTTTACTTTAAGCCTTTAACTCTTTAGCTTAAACTTTCAGAAATAATACCAACATAGAGAAACACTGTTAACAGATATAAACATTTAAGCGGACAGTTTTTATTACGTTTAAATTCTTATGAAGTCGTAGACCGAGAGTAACATTTTCAAGCGCCTCCTCATTCAGCGACACCTTCTATTGATATTTTAACATCTGCTAGCTCTTGTGTTCTTGTATATTGAATTATGCATAATATATTCAAAACATTACGCTTAAACAACATTTACTAATTCGTAAAATATATAAGAGAGATATGAATATTATTCTAAGTTTATGCAAATGGAAGAATATACGATATTACTACATTTGAGATAGACAAAGATGAATATATACTATCAGTTGCCACTGACTCCGTCTGCGTATACCTACTCCAGGCTTTGGAAGCAGGTTCATAATATTAGTTAAGTACACAGTACAGATCAAACTTGCAACACAATAACTATCTGCATATTTACGATATATTTCTAAAATCTAATACCGACTGTAGGGAATGTTAAGTGTAAAAGATAATTCATTAGCTTAATATGGTTGTAAAAGAGTATACATTTAATTTGAAGGGGAAAAGAATACTTTGACCTCTTACCACACGAAGTTACATCGTGCTTAGATGAGCTCAACAGTAATGAACTTAGTTCACTATTTGTTATGTTTTAGTTAGGATTTGTTTTTGGGACTTTGAGAACATTGTTGTATAATAGTTTTAGCGTAATTTACACTTCAAAGCTGATTATTTATATTTTATAAAACACGAACAGTTATTAATGAGCTAAACAATTTTAAATACACGATGGGTTATAAAAGAGATTTTACATGATACAAATTGTATGAATATCTATTTGTATGTACATTAAACCATCATTTTTTTTCACCTTATGTAGTGCCAAAGTATATTTATTAATTTTGTGAAATATATATTTTTTGTAAAGAACACGATTGAAACAATAAAATTCTGGTATCAATGTCAAAAATTAGAAACCGCGGTATCTAATGGCAATGTGTTCAAACAAAGTTAAATCACACATACATCTATTTATAGAAACACTGTTCTTAAGTAAATTAAATAAATTGTGGTTTAACATAAAATACACTTTCGGTCGTATCTGGGAATCCCCCGGGTGTGATACACAGACAAGACAGATCGCAATACATCAAATAGGATTGATAACAAGCTAGTCTCGATGGGAGAGAATAATAAAATCTGTTTTTATAAATTTAATTACCATATTATTATAGTATGATTATTTAATGTTATTTTCTTCCTTCCGTATATTATTTGCAGTGAATTTTGAACCAGACGCTTTCATTTTCACGTTTGAAGTTTGTGTTTTCAGTTAAAGTATAAATTTAATTTTTTTATTGTGTCTTAGATATAATTTAAAATGTTGTAAGTTTTTAAAGGAAATGTGCAAATAATTAGAAATGTATAAAATTTAGGATGTGTTTATAGTGGATAAGTCGGAGAAGTAAAAATAATAATCACATGTATTCTTAGTAATATTTTAAAAATTTAAATTGCTATTGTAAAATAAAATTGTAAAAGTCTCATAACGAAGTGACTATAACTATTGCTATTGTTTTTAAATTCATTTCTTTTAATGTAATATTAGAGCTTTTATTTATTGACTTATTATTTCAAGCATTTCTCCTAACATTGGTTAGATATCTAGTTGTTGAAATCCGCACATTTCACTAAATCCCTAGACAACATTATCTATGAAAGGTTATTAACTTACTCCGTTTACGGTTTTGATAGTTTGAAATGAAAAGATTAATAATTATTGACTTCACAATGAAGTCTGTTTAAGATATATAAATAAGAATATCTTTGTGTTAATATTATAATTTTTTTTAAAATAAAGATCTGCAGTAATATTCCGCAGTTAGAGCTGAATACCAAAAATAGCAAAATTATATAATTATTTAGGACGAGAGATTCAGGCATTCTTATATCTTTAAACACCTAAATGTATTATGTACATGAAACTACCTGCATTATAATAACATTATCACGAACACATAACAAAATTTAAATAACAAATTTAACTTGTTTACCATTTTATAAATTATTTAGAAATAATAATAAGTAAGCATTACTTTTACAAATATAATAAACAATGTAGTAAAGGTTATAAAGAATTAAGCCATTCGTTTCCATTTAAAAAAAATATATATAATTTATCTCTTTGTCATGAAAATTATAATTATATGTGACTAAATGAGAGTAATAATATAAATAATAACATTTACTGCAATAGCAGCTGTATAAGAGATTCATTTTGACAATCATTCAACAACAAATGTCACTAAATCGTAAATTATATCAAATATAATTGTTATAAAGAAACAGAAGGACGCAATAAACAAGCGTTTTTATTATTGTTAAGCTAAGTTAATTTACCTTTTATCGTCTGCAGAGAATATTATTTAATATTATATATATATATAAATTCGCTACTCATACTTCGATCTGAAAACCAGTGCTATTCTGAGCTGACCCTTACATTAATTGTCTCTGATCTTTGTCATCTCACTGCTCCAATCGTATCAGCCAATCATGCATTCATTTATAAATTATATATTTATATATATTTGTATGAAGGTTGTATCAGATTTCATAGATAAATAAGAGAAATATTCTTAGCATTAAGTGATAGACTTTATATAATAGTTTCTGAAGTACTGTGGTTAGTTAGTAAGTTATCAAATTTTTACGTATTATTTAAGGAAATAACTTTAGAAATAAAATAAAACTAAAAATGTATATTATTTTAAAATAAGAATATTTTCGTTTCAACTTTGATCGCAATTTAAATATATTTTGCGATTTGTTTTTAAATAACATGTGTGTGTCCTATGAAGTGTTTGAATTATATGACTTTATAAAGTTCGTACATACATAAAGAACCCAATCTCATATGAAGTAATTATCATTAAAAACTCATTTCGTGATTGAGGCCTACAATAAAAACATTTAGACGCAGAACATTTTATTCTCCTAGTATCTGGATCTCTTTAAATGTACTGATATATTTCTGAACAAAGTGAAATCTGAATATCTGCAGAGCCAATATTTAAACCTCAATCGCTGATGTCTGGAAAATCGGTAACTTTATTTATAGTTTTAAAAAAATATTTATGTATAATATATTAAGAGAATTAAGTCTTCTATTTGTTTCTAATTTTAACAATCATATTACCTAAAAAATAATCATATTTTGCTTGTGCTATACATGTTACAAGGAATAAGTTTCTTTCTTGGAGTTATCCTTGTATGATGACACCATACATCTTACTTGACTATGGAGATACTCGTATAGAACGTAATTACTTATTCTGTGGTCATCTGTAATCTGTATTTTGTGAATGCATTGTCAGCTTTGGGACCATGAGAGGTATCTACTAAAAGAACATATCTTAAAATATAATTTTGTTCTAATTCTCTATTCTAATATATTTAAAATAAATAATACATATTATTTACTTTATTTCTATATTTTACTAAAATGTGTAATATTTTTTAATGCATAAAATATGTTATTTTATGTGAGTGAAAATATTTATTTTTTACCATCAAAACGCAGGCAGGCTGAGTTGACTTAAAAAGTTTATTTAGATCGAGGGAACGTGAATTGAACGCGGCTTATTCTCAGTCATATTTATGTCATGACTTTTTGTTTGAAAGTATGTTTGAAAGTAAGTTTTCAAGATCCTCGGCAGCATTAGAAATGTTATCGTTAGATTTATATTCATATAAATTACATCGCTAAGAAAGACGTTAAGTAAATAACAGTTGTCTACTAACAGTAGAGAAGTAATAAAGAGGTCGTTGGTATTCAAAGATCATTTCTTAGTTCCAAACTACACTTAAGTCACCTGTACTTTATATAAAGTTAGTTTGTAGTTATATTTTAACTAATGTTACTTAATTTTTTATAAATGTTAGTTATAAATAATTGTGTGAATTAATTATTCTTTTACAATTAATAGGGATGTCTACTGTGTCAGAATGTGTTAAAATATAAAGTTTTATTGTCAAGAAAATAAATATTAAATAAATTTTATATTGAACTAAAGACATTCTGATACAATTTCATGAAGGCAGGGTCATTAAGAATAGAATATTAAATAATAATAAATTATCCTAACAAGTTTTGACCACACCTAGGTTGCTATATTGCATTACGTAATTATCTCATATTTTCACAAAATACATTAATTATTGAAATTTGGGGATAAAGTTTATATACTAAAAACCCTTTGAGAATCTCTCACTTGGGACAAAAAAGAGTAATCGGTATCATTAATTCCGATCCTTAAAAAGTAAGACAACCAGAAAAAATAAATGCTGCGTTGTGACTGACACATCGTTTAATTATATGATGT
The DNA here is from genome assembly GCA_918358865.1 of Melinaea marsaeus rileyi. NCBI lineage: Eukaryota > Metazoa > Arthropoda > Insecta > Lepidoptera > Nymphalidae > Melinaea > Melinaea marsaeus. The sequence goes on along the minus strand of OU911093.1, from coordinate 21,011,170 downwards.
TGGATTTAATAAGGAATAAAGATGGACGATTTAAAATAACGAATAAGCTGTTTAGAAAATTATCTTACATGATTTATTAGTGTACTGATAAATAATGTACATTTGAATTATTTAGATAATTAAACTGAATATGTAAAGAGAATATATTTCTTGGTAACTTTACCCAAATGTTAGGAGTGAGTGGGTTATTTAATTCCTATAATTAATGTATATAAAATATGTTATTGTCAAGTTATTACAATGAAAAGAGTTTATTAGTATAATAATCATCTTCTCGCCCTTAGCCCAATTTTGGGGTCTGCGCAGTATGTTTTTTCCTTCTATAATTTCCTGTTACTCGTCATCTCTGTACACACTCCCTTCTTCTCCATGTCGTCTTTCACGCAATCCATTCATATTTTTTCTTCGGCCGTCCTCTACCTACATCCCTCCACTGCCATACCCAGTTTTGGTCAGATGCCTTTCATCTCTCCTCATAACATGACCATACCATGACAGACGGCCACCTCAATTTTTTTCTGTCATTGGCGCTTTCAAGCTTCCCCTAATATACTCTCTTCTTATTCTATCCTTCCTTGTCACCCCATACATCCATCTTAACATTCTCATCTCCGTTACATGCAAACGCTTTTCATCCATCACCTTTATCGCTTCACAGATCCATATCTTAAACGGAAGTTTAAGCGGAAATAAAAATAACGCCTGAAACTTTTAGCATGAATAAATGTTTTTTATCAACAATGTCACCCAATGCTGAACAAACTTGCTTCAGATATACAATTTTAATATCATAAAATATAATAATATAATTTTTTTATTCCATCATATTACAGTAATGTAAAATCTTAAAATTTTACCCAAGAAGAAAATAATCTATTAAAGAATTAAAACTTTTGTACACTTTATTTTATTGTGTACTCGTATATGTATTTCTCATTATATGTGAACAGTACACAAATAAAAATAATTTTATGTTCCTGAAATATAAAATATTAGAAAAAAACATCTACAAACACTTATCTAATGTGTTTATAGATGATTTCAATCATCATCAAATATTAGCTTAACAAAACAGAACTAAAAGTATAGTTCATCCTCTAATATAGTATATAGTAGTACTGACCATGAAAGCCTTCATTAATCTTTGACAAAATATTGATTAAACAGCACTCATTTAACTGGTTCCAACTCAGACTTCGTATAAACTCTGTTTATACAAAAATATCAACAATAATATATATATACATATATATATATATATATATATATATATATATATATATATATATATATATATACGCTCACATTTATACAATGTGAGCGGACTCTTGCTACAGGCTGTAAATTCTCTTTACAGAGATCACTCAGCCTGTGTGCGATTAGGAGCTGGTATGTCGCCCTGGTTTGACATTCAATCGGGTGTTAAGCAAGGTTGCACTATGTCAGCTTGGTTGTTCAATTTGTATTTGGATAGTTGTCTCAAAGCGTGAAAGACAGTGACATGGGAGTGAAAGTAGGTGACCTTAAGATCAATTGCTTGCTATATACGCAGATTATGCAGTGCTCATTGCATCATCAGAATGCGATTTGCAGACATTGGTCACCACTCTGAAAGATGGGCGTGAAAATAATGGTCTAAACCTAAATGCAGATAAGATGAAGGTTCTGATATTTGAAAGAAATGAAGAAAGAACAGAATGTAAGATCAACGTGAATGGTAAAATAATAGAACAAGTGAATGAATTGGTATAACATACTTCATGTTTAGCAGAGACGGAAGATACGAAATGGATGTGGAAAGGCGTATTGCTGCCGGTAACAGAGTCAACGGTGCTTTGGCTGCATTGTTGAGACGGCAAAACGTCAGCATAGCTGCATGTTTGGCTGTACACAATGCAGTTTTGCTACCGGCGCTGTTATACGGCAGCCAAACGTGGGTAACACAGAAGCAGAATGTAAGAAAGATAAATCCTGTGGAGATGCGATCTCTTCGCATAATATGTGGAGTCAATCTAGCTGACTGAGAATCCGCAATGAAGAGATCCACAGAATGGCAGGTACTAGCGAAGATGTCACGCTGAGAATGAAGAAGTACAGGCTCAGGTGGTTTGTACAGTATCTATGATACTGGAGGAAGGTCACGTAAAAAGAATGAGGACCCCCCGGAGGGCATGTATGTAAAGCTTGATGTCTGTGGCCGAGGCGAAAGAGGTATGCAGGGATCGTAGCGCTTGGCGCTCCGTCGTCTCTGGCTACCCCGCAAAGGATATGGCGTGAAGCTAAATAAATAATATAAATATAATATATTGTCATAATGTGCAATACAGCTCATTAAAAAAATAAACTTCGTACGAGATGGTATTCTGCATTTTACTCGTATAAAAAGTAAACCCGCTAGTAACTCACGCGAGGTGCCCGCAACCTTATTTACATATTAATATAAGCCATTTTTTACTGAAATATGTAAAATACAAAACCAAAACTGATTTACAAAATACATTCTTTTTTTATATGACAGTGTTATTATTTTTAGATCAAATGAATTATTGATTCATCATAATTGAAATCGAATGTTTTCAAAGACGCTATTAACTGGAAGATAAGTCGAGAAAACGGAAATTTTAAGTTTAAAGGAAATACAACATATAGCAGGCATTCATGGAACAATAATATATTGTTTATTGAAGATTGAAGTAATATGCTCTAATATTTCATATTTAATACCAATATGAGCATAAAGAGCTTTGTAACTGTTTAAAATATTAAATTACTTCAGTGTGGCAATGATTTTACTTTCCATCTTATACTTTTATTAAAAATATAGAAATATACAGGACCAAAAAAATATATACTGTACCAAAAGCAGTCGAAACCCTTAGGAGTAGTTGAGTGGCAAGAACACTCACAGAAGAATTATAGATATAAAGATAAAAATACTTAAAATGCTTACTACAATAAAACAAGCAGTTCTGTTAAGACTACCCCGGATGAGGTGAGTATTTTTAACCTAATATACTAATAATTCTATAAAACTCCCTGCAGACGAAGTCGAGTGTAATAAATAGTACATTTTTCACAATTGTAGAACGCTCGGAAAGCAGAGTAGAGTGCAAAAGAAAAAATATATAATGTTAAATATTTTTTTCACATACGATATGAAATAATTGATATATACCAAAAAGACTTGTCTTTCATCGATTTCTTGTGAAGTGAATATATTGAGAATAACGTATTTGGTTAAATACTGATAAGATAGTATACTAATATCCAATGTTTTTTTTAAATATTGTATATTACAAATTAAAAAAAAAATATTAATACAAATAGTCAGTTGTATGAATGTAATCCAATATACTTGTATTAGGGGTACCCATAAGTAATCAATTATTTTCGCAAGATACCATTTCTCATTAGTCCTGCGACGAACAGACAAGTGTAAGCATGTTTTTTTTTTTGTGTTATTCTTCTACCAGTTTGTTAGTAATTTATTCCCAACAATATAAATTTTTTTTGGAGCTCTTAATAAAATGGCGGACTTTGTACCTTCTGAGAGCCATATTCGTAATTGTGTACTTCTTCATTTTAACGCCGGTTTAAGTGCTACAGAAACAACAAACAAAGTTTGCGACTTATATGGAGATGTGTTGAAGGTCAACAAGTGTCAACGTTGGTTCAGAAGATTTGCTGCAAGTGATTATGACCTGTTAGATAAACATCGAACTGGACGCCCAGGTCAATTCGATAACGACGGCTTAAAATCTCTAGTGGAGTCCGATCCAAGGTTAACTATACAGGAACTATCAAGAAGCCTTGGATCTACCTGGTCCACCGTCCAAAGGCATTTAAAACAAATTGGCAAGGTACATAGACAAGGTAAATGGATTCCACACCTGTTGTCTGAGGCCAATAAAGATCTTCGGCGAACAATTTGCAATTCCATGCTCACCAGACTAAGCAGAGATACATTTTTGTCTAGGATCGTAACTGGAGATGAAAAATGGATCCTTTATGACAACATAAAGCGATCGAAACAATGATTGTCTGCAAACGAGAGGCCCCTTCCAACCCCTAAACCAACCCTAACCCTGAGGAAGGTGGTATTGTGTATTTGCTGGGATTGTTCAGGTATAGTGCATTACGAATTATTGAAACCTGGGGAGACAGTTACTGCTGACCTGTATTGTCAACAATTACAACGGTTACAGTCCGCACTCATAGAAAAAATACCAGCTTTAGTCAACAGAAAAGGTGTAATACTCCAACAAGATAATGCCCGTCCTCATGCAGCGAAGATTACTCAAGAGAAAATTAAGCAGTTAGGCTGGGAACTTCTACCGCACTCTCCAGACCTGGCACCCTCGTACTACCATCTGTTCAGGTCGCTGGAGCATTCGTTACGAAATAAAAATTTTAATTCCTTATCCGATGTCCAAACGCACCTTGAGTTGTATTTTGAGTCACGTCCACCCCACTTTTTCAAGAGGGGAGTTGAACTTTTGCAGGAACGATGGCAACAAGTCATCGCAAACGACGGTTATTACAAAAACGATTAAAAATAAAAATGTCAATTCAAAAAAACATTTTGTCTATGAATGCAAAATAATTGATTACTTATGGGTCCCCCTAATATTTATTTATTTAATTTCATTACCACTTCATATCTTTGAAAATAAAATGACATATCGTGTATCTATACATCAGCGTCAGCTGATTCAAATTTCTTATCGTGTGAAAAATTTAGCATATTTCGAAGAAAAACGATCCGTCCTATCTATATAAGGTACACCCCAGAGACGCCAACGATTCACACCCAAAAACTATAACTATATAATATCAGTTGACTGTGGATTTGATTACAATACTTTAGAGACGATATTTCTATTTAATATTTTATCTGGATTAATATATATGAGATTACATACTGAATTCTAAAATTTTTGCGATTTCATTCATCTCGTAATAGCCAGTAAAGTATATTGAGGCATTAAGTACCGTTCGCTTGGTTGCAATGTTAGCAGGATCTTCACAAGATAATGCAAAGTACACTGACACACTACACAAACAAAACAGAGATGTCATTATTTGTCTACGATAAATATACACCAGACATAGATAGAACTAAGAGATTATTATGAAGCTCATATTCAGATACGTATTATCCATTTTCCATTACGTTAAGTTTACTATTTCACATTCAGGTATAGAATAACAGAGAAAGTGTTAATATTAATAATTAAAATTCAAGACTTAACCAAACGTGGTTAATTTAAAAAAAGTTAATTTAATAAAATAAATTCATTTTTTGGATTTGTGTGGAGATAAACCTGCACAGATTTTGGACCGAATTGTTACGGGAGATGAAACATGGTTTCATCACTTTGAGCCTGAGTCCAAACAAGAGTCCATGCAATGGCATAAAAAGGGGACACAACGGCCAAAGAAATTCAAGGTGACGGAGTCGGCTGGAAAGGTGATGGCTACTGTTGTTTGGAATTGTGAGGTGATAATCTTGATTGATTACAAAGAAAAGGGAAGGACTATAACCGGAGAATACTACGCAACGATATTAGAAAAATTAAAGGATGCCATCAAGGAAAAGCGGCGAGGAAAATTGACAAAGGGTGTGTTGCTCTTGCAAGACAACGCGCCGGTTCACAAGATCAGAATTGCAATTGCTGCTCTGCATACGCATGGGTTCCAATCCCTAGTTCACCTACCCTACAATCCAGACCTGGGCCCAAGTGACTTTTTTTTATTCTCCAATTTAAAAAACGACTTAAAGGGAAGGAAATTTTCCGACGACAATGAGATAAAGGAGGCAATTTCGGCTCATTTTGACGGAAAAGATAAAACATATTTTTATAGTGGTTTAGAAAAATTAATTCATAGGTCTAATAAATGTATTGAGCTTAAGGGTGATTATATTGAAAAGGAAAAATAGTTTTGTTGTTTTATTTTATTTTGATCCCTTTCATTCCACGATCTTTTGGACCTCCCCTCGTATATTAAGGTAACTGCAATACAAATATACATAAAGATGATATAGATAGAAATTGCATACAAAATATAAAATATAAATTAAATTTGTCACAAAATCAAGCGATGTTAAATAATTGATTTATACCAAGAATTTTATCCGTTCAAACTTTAATGAATGAAGAATCTTTCAGCTATCTTTTGTTAAGCTTTTCTTTGTAGTAAGCGACTCAATACTTATACTAATGTTACATTTATCACATCATTAAAGAAAATACAATAACAACTGTTCCCAAACATACTCATTAGTCAGCTAGTTCAAATATCGTACCATAATAATATGTCAATATTTTAAATATAAAACAAATTGCCGGGTCTGATACACCGCAAAAACTTCAACTATATTAAAAACTATTTATAATATTAAATATCATGCCCTCAATCTATCAACTCATTGTTAAATTTGTGGAAGGAAGGGTGTCTCTTTTATTAAATTATCTAGCAGTAATAATCGATAACTGAATGATCTGAATGATTTCACATAACTAATCGACTGCAACTTTTACAAAATTATATATTAACGATTTGTGTTATAATCATAAATTTAAATCTATATAGAGTGTTTTTTGCATTTACAAATTTCCCATTCTATTTTATTGTTTTAATTTTATCGTTTAAAGGTCAATGTCCTATATGTTGCTTAATACACAAGAACACAACCGAGGGAGCAGATGTAAAAATGCCAATAGACCTTGTCGGTGCTCAAGGAATGTTTAAAAGTGTACTTGGAACAAATTGGGAACTTGGGGCTGCGGCTTCGTTAGAATTTATGCGTAAAAACAACTGGTAGCTTAATTCTTTGTTAAAATTATTGGAGTTTTTATACATAGCAACAAAAACATTGAGTGCTACATTTGTAATGAGATATAAGTCTTACGACTATACGACCTTCATTACATTAAGATTATACACTTGAAAGACGGTCTTCCATTCATTGTAATATGTGAATCATTAGTGACTGAGAAAAAAAAATTATGCGATGTACAATTTTTATATCTAAGTTTTTAAAACACAAGGCAAAAGACAGCAACTTTCTGATGACTTAAAATTATATTTATATACTTTTTATATAACTATTTCAGTTCATTTCATAAAAAAATAGTTTACTACATTTTTACTTGTAAATTTCATTTAATGTAAAAAATATACTTCGATAACATTTATATTTACCCTTTTTGAAAAGTTTATAAAAAACTACTGTACCACAGACACTTTTCAGTCTTCCATTTTGTGTTTTATATCACTGTCACACATATACAATCAGTGTACACACATACACACATTGAAAATAAAACTTTAGAGCCTTAAACTAGTACGATCGACTGGAGAGTAATATTTCTTCTGCTACTTTCTTACACAAAAACTTTACAAACTCTTTGTGAAACAATTGAACTCAATGGATCTGTTTAAACTGGTTTGGGTAAAGTGAGATAAGTGGATGAAATAATTTGAATAAATTTTATATAACAATTCAAATTTTATGAGATTTGAGACAAGAGATATGTTAGATTCATAAGCACATTGTTAGTTTTAATATTCATAAGCTAGCAGTTGCTCGCGACTGCACTTTGCAGATTATTGGAGGTTGCGACCCATTCAGCAAATAAGTTCAGATTATTTAAGGTATTTAGTTTAATTTAATTCGACGTTTTATAATAATAAATTATAATAACGAAATAATTATTAAATATAATATCAATAGACAGAACACTTTTAATTAAATTTTATTACTAATTATGATGATAATAAAATTGTTGAAACTTTGAACTGTTTGATTTAATTTTATAATTATTATTTCTTGATATAAGTATTATTAATTTTTTTACTATGAAATATCAAAAATATGTCAATACCTTTGTTCGTAGCAAATAAGTAAACAAATATTTTTTTTAACACTCGATAAAAATAAAGATAAATAATTATATTCATTTTACTTTTCAAATACTTAAAAACGGAGGGTAAGGAAGATAAATCTCAGCAACGTTATCAAATGAGTATTTTTCAACATTTTTGATCCATATTTAAAATTCTGACCAGATCATACCGATAAGTATTCCATTCCACCGCATTCATTTCCAGGCAATTATCTGTAATTTATGATTAAATGTTGCTTCACTTTAATTCACGGATATCTATGAAATGCAATTTCATTGTGAGACTTGGTTTTGCATTCGCTATCTTTTTTTATCTTTATCTTTTATTCTTTCTTTGCCCGCAATGCGCCCGATCGCCCTGCACACACTACAGAAATACGAAGTAACCCCTTTTTATTAAAATAGCTTGGCTTTGATTGGTATTCAAAAAAGGCTGATCTCAATATCATACAATAATGATTATATTATACGTTATTATAGTAAACCTACAGAAGTTTTAACCTACCTATCTACAGAAGTTTTTTTTTTCAAATTTAAATGATAGTTGTTCTTAAAAAAAAGTTTTATTTATAATATTCCACCATATTTTAAACTAAACAACAAATATTCCAAAACTAATCAATATTAAAATATTTATTGTAAGATACGGATCCTGGCTTTTATATATTCAAAAAAACATCTTTGACATCAGCTAAGTGAAGTCTAACCTTATTGATTTTGAAGATACCCGAGGCTCTGGAATACTAATATAATTACTAATGTAATTAACAGTTAATAACAAGGACGCTATATAAATACAAAACTTCTAATATCGTCTTTTTAAATAATAATATGTTAATAGTATGAGTAATATTATTTTGTTGTTTCATTATGTTCACATGTTAATATAAGCTTGGAATAACACTTAGAATTATTAAATATTACAGAGTTGTTCAATATTATCGTTATTTTTATCGAGTAAAATTGAGATAAATAATAAATAATTATATTTTTAACGGGTTTATATCAATAATGTTGTCGCGAATAGATAACAGAACCTACACATTCTCTTTCCGTAAATATAACTTTCGCAACTCAATCAATATGTGGTATTAAAATGTTATATTATATCTTTATTAAATGAATTATTTTATTTTGTTTTTCCTGGAAACACATAGTTCAAGGGTGATAAATGAATGGTTGGTGCTTCGTTTACTACTTACGTTCATACTAATGCATATGTAAAAAACATTTTCTATGTCAATATATAAAAAATTATATAATTGCATATTATCTTAGAATCTTACATCTTAATTAAGTAACTCAACCACAAGCGATCTGTCGCAATAAGTCAGTTCGTACTTCAGTTTACTTGAGCTTTTTATAAGAAACGAATGGATCAGATTCCTTAGTTCTCGTCACACGTACTGCCATTATTGATTTTTTAAATTAATTCATTAGCTTCCCGCAACTTCAAATAGCCCCTAAGATTTACGATACATGTACATGCAATAGAAATATTTCTCATAAAACCCTTGTATGTATGAATTATTATTCCTTAAACACGGTACCTTTAAACTGCCTGTTATGTTTTCTATAGAATTATATACGTTACTGACAGTTAAGTATTGGGAGGGATGTGGAACTATGATATAAACAACCAAAATAAATTTAAGATGCAATAATAACTTTTAGAAAGTAACATCAAATATTATGTCTTCGTACCCCGTCTTTCTACTTTTAATTATATTATAATATTGGATTATGTTTGACTCTATATATCTAATTACAAAGAAATAAAAAAAAAGCTTAAAACAAAGTCATTTCCTTTTTAATGAAATTCTTTAATTCGTCACTTCTAGTTTAACTCCTTATAATGTACGAGTAACAATGTTATCCTCAAAAGTGTATCTAAGACGTCCTTGGATATGCATATAAAAAGTATAATACACATAAATTAAAAATGCTAAATTAACGTATTTCTACCGCACTTACACTATAGGAATTGTATTTACATACTTGTGAACTACTTTGGGGCAAAAAGTTATTTTAACAAATAAATAAATATCAATATCGGTTATGATAATTCTTAAGATTTCTCAATAGTACGTCTTTTAGCTACCGTGTAAATCACGAAATATAATAGCTACTCAAATTAAGAGAAAGGGGAATAAGAATTATATAAATGAATTCAAAACTGTTAACAGCTTTTATCAGACAATATCCCTTTGATCATATAACACTTTATTCACTTTGATATTACAATTATTATTTTAAAGCTATTGTCTATAAAACGTAAGAATAATTTTGTTTTAGATTTAATTTAGTTTTTAACGCTTCTTTATCTGAGACTTTAAGAAAGAATACCCACATAGAAAAATACTATTAACAGAAATAAACATTTAAGCGGACAGTTATTGTTACGCATAAATTCTTATGAAGTCGTAGACCGAGACTCCTTATTACTTTTAGTAACAGTTTCAAACGTATCCTCGATCAGCGAGACGTTCTATTGGTATTATAAAATCTGGTAGCTCTTTTGTGTTTTTGTATATTGAATTAAGCATAATATATTCAAGACGTTAAGTTTGAATAACATTTATTAATTCGTAAAATATATAAGAGAGATATGAATATTATTCTAACTTTATGGAAATGGAAGGATATAGGATATTACTACATTTGAGACCGACTAAGACGACAATATAATATCAGTTTCCATTGACTCCGTCCGCGTATACTCCGGCCTTTAGGAGTACTTTCATAATATAAGTTAGCTACAGATCAAACTCACAAAACAATAACTATCTGCATATTTACGATACATTTATAAAATCCAATACTGATTGTGGGGAATGTTAATTGTCAAATATAATTCATTAGCTTTATATATTTGTGAAAGAGTATACATTTTATTTGAAGGGGAAAAGAATAGTTTGACCTCTAACCATGACATCTAACCACACGAAATTACATCGTGGTTAGATGAGCTTAACAGTAATGAGCTTAGTTCACTATGTGTTATGTTTTAGTTAGGATTTGTTTTTGAGACTTTGAGAACATTGTTGTATAATAGTTTTAGAGTAATTTCCACTTCAAAGCTGATTATTTATATTTTATAAAACACGAACAGTTATTAATGAGCGGAACAATTTTAAATACACGAGATAAAAGAGATTTTACATGATACAAATTTTATAAATATCTGTTTGTATGTACATTAAATCATAAATTTTTTCCACCTTATGTAGTGCCAAAGTATATTTATTAATTTTGTGAAATACATATTTTTTGTAAAGAACACGATTGAAACAATAAAATTCTGGTATCAACAGATCACAAAAATTAGAAACCGCGGTAATGGCAATGTGTCCAAACAAAGTTAAATCACACATACATCTATTTATAGAAACACTGTTCTTAAGTAAATTAAATAAATTGTTGTTTAACATAAAATACACTTTCGGTCGTATCTGGGAATCCCCCGGGTGTGATACACAGACAAGACGAATCGCAATTGTTATGTTATGTTATGATTAAAATAACAAATTTAACTTGTTTACCATTTTATAAATTATTTAAAAATAATAATAAGTAAGCATTACTATTACAAATATAATAAACAATATAATAAAGGTTATGAAGAATTAAGTTAATTCGTTTCCATAAAAAAAATATATTTTATTTCTTTGTCATGAAAATTATAATTATATGTGACTAAGTGAGAGTTATAATATAAATAATAATATTTACTGCAATAGCAGCTGTATAAGAGATTCATTTTTACTATCATTCAACAACAAATGTCACTAAATCGTAAATTATATCAAATATAATTATTATAAAGGAACAGAAGGACGCAATAAACAAACGTTTTTATTATTGTTAAGCAAAGTTTATCTACCTTTTATAGCCTGCAGAAAATATTATTATTATTATATATATATTATTATTATATATATATAAATTCGATACTTATACTTCGATCTGAATACCAGTTTACATTTAGTGATAGACTTAATATAATACTTTATGAAGTACTGTGGTTAGTTACTAAGTTATCAAATATTTACGTATTATTTAAGGAAATTACTTCAGAAATAAAATAAAAACTAAAAATATATATTATTTTAAAATAAGAATATTTTCGTTTCAACTTTGATCGTATTTTAAATATATTTTGTAATTTGTTTTTAAATAGCATGTGTGTTTCCTATGAAGTGTTTGATTTATATAACTTTATAAAGTTCGTACAAACATAAAGAACCCAATCTCATATGAAGTAATTACAATAAAAACATTTAGACGCAGTACATTTTATTCTCCTAGTATCTGGATCTCTTTAAATATACTGATATATTTCGAAAACTGAATATCTGCAGAGCCAACATATTTAAACCTTAATCGCTGGTGTCTGGATAATCGGTAACTTTATTTATAGTTTTTAAAAGGAATTTATGTATAATATATTAAGTGAATTAAGTCTTCTATTTGTTTTTAATTTTAACAATCATATTACCTAAAACATAATCATATTTTATTTTTGCTACACATGTTACAAGGAATAAGTTTCTTTCTTGAAGTTATCCTAGTATGATGACACCGTAATCTTACTTGACTATGGAGATATACGAGTATAACGTAATTACTTATTCTGTGGTCATCTGTAATCTGTTTTTTATGTGAATGTATTGTCAGTTTTGGGACCGTGAGAGGTATCTACTAAAAGAACATATCTTAAAATATAATTTTGTTCTGATTCTCTATTCTAATATATTTAAAATAAATATTACATTGTAGTTACTTTATTTCAAGCTATATTTTACTAAAATGTGTAATATTTTTTAATGCATAAAATATGTTATTTTATGTGGGTGCAAATATTCATTTTTTACCATCAAAACGCAGGTGGCTGAGTTGACTTAAAAAGTTTATTTAGATCGAGGGAACGTGAATTGAACGCGGCTTATTCTCAGTCACAGTTATGTCATGACTTTTTGTTTGAAAGTAAGTTTTCAAGATCCTCGGCAGCATTAGAAATGTTATCGTCAGATTTATATTCATATAAATTACATCGCTAAGAAAGACGTTAAGTACATAATAGTTCTCTACTAACAATAGAGAAGTAATAAAGAGGTCGTTGGTATTCAAAGATCATTTCTTAGTTCTAAACTACACTTAAGTCACCTGTACTTTATATAAAGTTAGTTTGTAGTTATATTTTAGCTAATGTTACTTAGTTTTATTATAAATGTTAGTTATAAATAATTGTGTGAATTAATTATTCTGTTACAATTAATAGGAATGTCTGCTGTGTTAGAATATAAAGTGTTATTGTCAAGGAAATAAATATTAAATAAATATGATATTGAACTAAAGACATTCTGATACAATTTCATGAAGGCAAGGATGACCCTGCCTGAACCTGAACTTAATGAAAGAATAGAATATTTATGTAAATAATAAAAAAATATCCTAACAAGTTTTGACCACACCTAGGTTGTTATATTGCATTAAGTAATTATCTCATATTTTCACAAAATACATTAATTATTGAAATTTGGGGATAAAGTTTATCTACTAAAAACCCTTTGAGAATCTCTCACAAAGAGTAATCGGTATCATTAAATCCGATCCTTAAAAAGTAAGACAACCAGAAAAAGTAAATGATGCTTTGTGACTAATACGTCGTTTAATTATATGATGTTGGATTTAATAAGGAATAAAGATGGACGATTTAAAATCAGCTGTTTAGAAAATTATCTTACATGATTTATTACTGTACATATAAATAATGTACAATTGAATTATTTAGATAATAAAACTGAATATGTAAAAGAATATATTTCTTGGTAACTTTACCCAAATGTTAGAAGTGAGTTGGTTATTTAATTCCTATAATTAATATGGATTAAACATGTTCTTGTCAAGTTCTTACAATGAAAAGAGTTTATTAGTATAATAATCATCTTTTTGCCCTTAGCTCAATTTTGGAGTCGGCATAGTATGTTTTTTCCTTCTATAATCTCCTGTTACTCGTCATCTCTGTACACACTCCCTTCTTCTCCATGTCGTCTTTCACGCAATCCATTCATTTTTTTTTTCGGCCGTCCTCTATCTCCATCCCTCCACTACCACACCCAGCTCTCTTTTGGTCAGATGCCTTTTATCTCTCCTCATAACATGACCATACCATGACAGACGGCCACCTCAAATATTTTCTGTCATTGGCGCTTTCAAGCTTCTCCTAATATACTCATTTCTTATTCTGTCCTTCCTTGTCACCCCACACATCCATCTTAACATTCTCATCCCAAACATGCAAACGCTTTTCATCCATCACCTTCATCGCCCAACACTCAGATCCATATCCTAAACGGAAGTATAAACGGAAATAAAAATATCATCTGAGGCTTTCAGCACAAATAAATGTTTTTTGTCAACAGTCATCCAACGCTGAACAAACTTGCTTTAGATAAACAATTTTAATATCATAAAATATAATAATATATAATTTTAATATCCCATCATGTTACAGTAATTTAAACTGTAATCAACAAGATATTAATATTTTTCCCAAGAAGAAAATAATTTAATAAAGAATTAAACCTTTGTATACTTTATTTCATTGTGTATATTTATCTCTCATTATATGTGAAAGGTACACAAATAAAAAGAATATATATTTCTTCTATATAAAGTACTAGAAAAATATATATAAATATACATAGCTAATATGTTTATAGATGATTAAAATTATAAATATACATTAGTTTAACAAAACAAGACTAAAACTATAGTTTATCCTCTAATATAGTAGTGATGACCATGAAAGCCTTCAGTAATTTTTGAACAGCTATTGATTGACGAACACAGCATTTGAATTGAATGGTTCCAATTCAGACTTCGTATAAACTTAATTTACATACAAAAATCAATCACAATATTCCATAATTATTGTTTATGTTTGTTGATAACACTTTTTTGTAAAACATGATGTATTGTCATAATGTATAATAATGCTTTTTAAAAAATAAACTTCGTATGGGAAGGTATTGTACATTATAAAAAGTAAACGCGCTAGTAACTCACGCGATCATATTTACATATTAATGAAAGGAAATTTTTAACTTTATTGGAATAGGTAAAACACAAAACCCAAACTGATTTCATAAAATATATTTAATGTTTATTCGAAGTGCTTATTATTTTAAGAGGAAATTGAATGAAGCGGCGGAGTTGGCATGAAAACGGCTTTACCGATATTCAAGAAATTTTGTACATTTATAGCGATGGTTATGATGGATGGATAGCGATATAAAAAATGGAAAGAAAACTCATGTGAGTGAGTATTTTTAAACTTATACTTGATATTAATCATCCTATAGAACTCTCTACAGACGCACTCATGTGTAATAAATAGTTTTGCACAATTGTAGAACACTCATGAAGCAGAGTACAATACAAAAGAAAAATATATATATATAGTATACCTATTTTTTTTCTCATACCATATGAAATAATTGCTCTATACCAACAAGATTTGTCTTTCAACGATGTCTTGTGAATTTTTAATATATTCCATATTAAAAAAAAGCTTTTTCTTAAACACTAATAAGATACTATACTACTGTATATCACAAGTTTATCACAAAAAAAGTATTAATACTAATAGTCAGTTGTATGAATGTAATCCAATATACTTGTATTTATATATTTAATTTCATTACCACTTCACATCTTTGAAAATAAAATAGACATATCGTGGCTCTATACATCAGCGTCAGCTGATTCAAATTTCTTATCGTGTGAAAAATTGAGCATATTTCGAAGAAAAACGATACCTTCTATCTATATAAGGTACACCCCAGAGACGCCAACCACTCACACCCAAAAACTATATATAGTATCACAACTGTCGATTTGATTACAATACTTTAGGGATGATATTTCTATGAATATTTTACTGAATATGATTATGTTTTTCAATATTTGTCAGACCTAAATCTGGATTAATATATATGGGATTACATAGTGAATTCTAAAATTTTTGCGATTTCATTCATCCCGTAATAGCCAGTAAAGTATATTAATGCATTGAGTACCGTTCGCATGGTTGCAATGTTAGCAGCATCTTCATAAGATAATGCAAAGTACACTGATACACTACACAAAGAAAACAGAGACATCATTCTTTATCTATGACAAATATACACCAGATATACAAAGATAGAACTAAGAGATTATTATAGAGCTCATATTCAGATATGCATTATCCATTTTCCATTACTTTAAGTTTACTATTTCACATTCAGATACATTCAGATATAGAATAACAGAGAAAGTGTTAATATTAATTTTTAAAATTCTAGACTTAACCAAACGTGGTTAATTTAAAATAGATAAGATTTATAATGCCACTCTCATCTTAGTCACTTTTATGTCTTTTATTTCGTATACATTAATCAAGAATGAATTGATTATCATTTTCTAATTCCTACATTCGTTAACCACAAACTCCCTGCTGAATTAATGGATCTGATCGTCTTTGTTTCATTCAATCAGATTGTCTAAAAGTCACGAATCCAATAATTAATGATCTTAATGATTCCACAAAATATATCGACTGCGAATTACAAACTTTTATGTTCAAAAATGCTATCAATAGGAATAAAACTTCAATTACTTAATAGTAAATGTTAAGAAATATAGAATTAGTCAGTATAGTTTCAAGATTTTTTTATATGAACGAATGGTAATAAAAAAAAATCTTGAAACTATACTAAAAAAAAATTGTAATTCAAAGGTTAAAATTTGCTTAAATACAACAAAACAAAGAGAGCAGATGTTAGAATACCAGTAAAACTTATCTCTACTCGAGGGGATGTTATAATGTGTACTCAGATGTAAAACGAAGCCTCGGTCTGCGGCTTTATTAGAAAGGCAAAGAACAAATGGTAGCTTAACTGTTTTTTTTAGTTATTAGACTTTTTATTCACAGCAAAAAAAATTTAAAGATTAGCTCACAACCTTAATTATATAACATTAAAAATTTTATATATAGAATAGATCTTAGAGAGAAATTGGAGATAAATCTTCTTCCATTTACTACTTTCTTTACAAAAAGCCCTAAATCTTAAGATCCTTAGTTTTCTTTTTATAAATTATATTATTTATTAAAGACAAATAAATGAACTGTTTTGTAATAAACTTGCAAAAACGCCGCCTTATATATTATTGAAAACCAAGTTTTAACCATTTAACAAAAAGCGCCTTGACGAATTAAATTAAGTGAAATGTTAGCGTAATTCGGAATGAGTATTATCGCTAGTGGCGAAAGAAAGTTTTTGGATAAAAAGTAAAATGATTTTACTAACAAGTTCAAATAAATATTTTGAATGGTCGGTTAAAACGAAGGATTATTCTGATGTCATTCGTATTTTTATCCTCTTCAGGAAATTTGAATGATTTTCTATAATTTTTTATTTCATTTTACTATACTTCTTTATTTTTTATTTTCTATTCTATTTTTATTTTACTTATAATTATAATATTTATTGTATGGTCCTAGATTCAATACAATACAATTATACAAAACATTCAAGCTTACCACATTTAAAAGTATGATGATCGAGCATTATATAAAATATTAAAAAACATCTCTGTTTAACAATACATACAATCTTTACAAAAAAGCATTTCCAAATTACAATATAGTAGTTTTTCAATTCAATATTAAAAAAAAATATATAAATAAGCATCTGAAATGTATTTCTTGTTGCTATAATATAAAGCTTACAAAATGTCTCTTGCGCAGATTAAAAAGTCAACTTCCAAGTTGTGTTTGTATTTGTTGTTTTATTAAAGCTGCAGTTAATTTTATCTTTTAACAAAGCACCAAAGCGTTACTAAATTAAAGTTTAAAGAAACTAATTAAGACAAATCTTCTTAGCATTAAATGGATTCACCGTGCGGGTGCCGGGCCCATCGCGTTGCATGAAGAGGATTGCAAACAATGCCTGGGACTTGCGATCCAGGTGTAGGATTTAGAAGCCCCTTTACTGTGCTCATACATGCTCACGTTCACTGTCTATGCTCCTCTTCCTATATAACCAAATTTAATAAGAACCTTCTAAAGCCGCCTTTGAAATACGTTCTAGAAATGAACCGACGATAGTTCTAGAAAGGCCGAGTCGTTAAGTAAGTTGTAGAGAGATTTTGCTGTTTTACCAAATACTAAATACGAAAATAAACTATTAAATCGTTAAATCAATAACTCTTCCCGAATGAGTAACATAAGTAACCTACCGTCTCTAACACTGCGTATAGAATAATTGCAAACATTTACATAATACGAGGGTCAAACTGAAAGTTCTTAGAAAATCAAAAACTAAGCATTCTAGCAAGTTATTAGTTTTATTGTAACTTTTCAGAATGGCGTCCATTTACATCAATACATCGCTGCATTCGATGGAACCATTGAGAGAAGCACCTTGCCCACTCGGCCTTAGGGGTCTCTTCGACGGCGTTTTGAAACGCAGCCACTGCTTCTTCGGCGTCTATAAAACGTTTTCCTCGAAGTTTTTCTTTTATTTTCGGAAATAAATAAAAATCGCAGGGTGCGAGGTCGGGGCTATACGGCGGGTGACCCAGTAGTTCCACGTCTGAGGTCACCAAATAGTCGATCGTTTACCTGGCGGTGTGCGACGAGGCACTGTCGTGATGAAGGAGGATCCTGCTGCGAGGTCGTTTCTCTCGAACTTTTTCCAAGACAAGTGGCAAACAATTGTTAGTATACCACTCTGCATTAACCATTTTCTGATCCTCTAAGACTACTGTCGCGTAATGACCTGTCTTTCCGAAGAACGAGGCCACCATCTTTTTTCCAACACTTCGACCTCTCTTCACTTTAGTTGGCAACTCTTCGGGAGGAAACACCCACTGAGCAGACTGTCTTTTGGTTTCCGGATCATAACAGTAAATCCAGCTTTCGTCACCCGTTAGTATGTCGAACACAGCATTTGAGTCACCTCCGTTAAATTTTTGGATCATTTCTCGGCACCAATCATCACGGCGGAGTTTTTGAGCCTCGGTCAAATTATGCGGTATCCAGCGGGCACAAAGCTTCCTGACCGCTAAATGTTCATGGAGGATTTTGTGCACTTAACTCATACCTATGCCTAGACTTGTCCGAATCTGCTGATAGGTCACTTTTTTGTCAGTCTCTATCATACGCCGCACAACACTGATGTTATCTTCAGTCGTCGCTGTAGAAGGCCGTCCCTCACGCAAATCATCGGTGAGATTAGTTCGACCACGTTTGAATTCATTAAACCAGTTGTAAACTGTGGCACGAGATGGGGCTTCATCGTGAAAAGCCAATCGAAGTCTATCATAACGTCTATCATAACTTTCTTGTTGACTTAAATGACATCGAAAGTCTTAAAAAATCATTGCACGAAAATTTTCTCGGCTTCAGTTCATTCTGACGTGCACAGACAATTTTCAATTTGCCGCCAAATCGTAAAACAAATGACAAATGAATGAAATGTACACTCAATAATATTGGTAAAGAGTTCTATTTTCAAAATTTAAACTATTTTTTTAATATAATGCTTTTAAGTGGCCAGTTCTAAAAACTTTCAGTTTGGCCCTCGTATTATCAATAAAAATATTTTATATTAAAAGCAAGAACACGTGGTATTTTATCTATCTCATAAACGCAATGTTAATAAACAGTTTATCGATAACAAGATTAAAATCTTAAAATATAAAACAATTATCGGAAAAAAAAACCTCTAAACATGAAGATACGTCATTTACTATAATAATATTATAATTTAAATGCGATAAAAGGATTTCTAGTGTTAATTATTTTAAATTAAGGTGAAGTGCCACGATTATTAGATTTCAAACACCATGAGAAAACATATATCTATAACGAAGTTATTTTATCATTTGAAATATGAAACCACAAGAAATGAGCTCAATACAGTTGTATTGGAATACTTAATAACATTCAATAAAAGTATTGAATGTTATTGATATACTTTGATACAGTCATATCAATCTATGTCTGAACTTCCAAGCTGTTGTACCGCAGACATTTTTCAGTATTCCATTTGTCGTTCTTCCTCACTAACACAATCATACTTGAACTACAATGCACACACACACAATGGAAAACAAATAAAACTTTTGACTTTTGAACTTGATTACAGGACGGAAAAGCATTACTTTTGGAGCCATTTTTATAAAAGAACTTCAGAAATAATAACCCTAATATAATATTCGAAGTATTCGAACCGTGTAGACTTTTTAAAATGGTTTGAGAAAAGCGAGATAAGTGGATGAAATTATTTGAATTAATTTTAAAGGATTTGAGACGAGACGCAGTTAGTTTTAATATTCATAAGCTAGCTGTTGTCCGCGACTTTACTTAGCAAATTATTGAAGAGCGTTATAGATGTACAGATTAAATTAGTTCTAAATATTTAAATACAATCTACGCATTATAACAATAGGTTATAATAATACTTATTATAAATAAAATTTTGAACACAGGACACTTTAATACGATTTTACTTTCAAGACTAAACTTACTGAACTTAGTGTTCAGTAAGTTTTTTAGACGTGCTTGATAAATTATGTTTTAATAAACTTAAATTCTAGAAAAGTAACCATCAAGTGGATTTAATGTTTATCTCCATAAAGATGCAGCTAAGTCAAATCCCTTTTTATTTTCTAGTCTCTGCCATATTCTGGTTTTCATTTCCATGCAATTATCCGTAATTTGTCAATAATTGTTACTTTACTTCAATCTCAAATGCAATTGTATTGCATGACTTTACCCTATAATACAATTTACCAGATGGAGGTACAAATATACACACAATATCTTCTATACATACATTTGAATTCTGATCTTCTTACTATACATACATTTGAATTCATGTTTGTCTGTAATATTAAATTAAAAATTCATTCAGTGTTTGTAGGGTTAGTGTTATGTGTTTTCTGGATAATATTTCAAATTAATTTCGATGTGACTACACTCCTACAGTAGTAATAGTATTGTAGTGAAGGTGTTATATACTGACTAAGAGGTTATATTAAGTTAAAATGATTTCCCTCATATTACAATATCGAAATAATTTGATAAAGCAGTTAATTAAAAAGTAAAATATAGGGAAAAGAAAAAATTATTACCTCAATGCAGGGCTCAAATAACATTAAATTTTTATTGCATTTGTAACATAATTTTTTTTAAATATTGTTTCTATGAACTACATATTTGAATGTAAGCATGAATGTCATAGTATTTTAATAACTTGTAAACTAACTAAAAGCCTTCTAGGTCTAGAATTGAATGAATATAAACATTTATTTATCTGAGACCTATAGATGTTATTATTTTATTCCCTGTTTCAATATGATATACAAGCTTCGAGTCTTTCATAACCTTTAACGTAGTCTCCAAAAATATTAAGGAGAAATGTTACCTGATCTTTATATTACAAATGTTTTTGCACAAAAAGTAAATATAATTTCAAGTATATGAAAACATAATGTGTTATATAAATAACATATTTTATTAGTTAATAATAATAATTCTAATCCAGCTCTTAAATAATGTTTAATTTTATTACAATTTTGTTCAAGCTCTACTTATAAGAAAAATATTGTCTAAGTTGAGTAGGTTGGTGAGAGAGGTTGAGTCTGCGGCATTCATTAGTACTATTGGAGAGCTATTTAAGAGAAACAGAAACTCTCAGAAACATTAAGTCTACTGAAAACCATTTCATAATTAAATTTGACTAAAGTTCTGAACGAACATTTTAGCACCTTAAGGATTTACTAATTTATTTAAAGTAATTAGAAATAATTAATATAGAAAATTATTACTATTTTAAATTTGTATATAAAATAATATTATCTCTAAGAATTGGGATTTTGAAAATAAAAAATGTATTGATTTTTTTTATGTATTTTAAAACTTCGTTATTAATTATATCGATGTGTCATGCGAAAACCTGAAAAAAAATTTTTTTTCAATTAATTATAAGCAATTAAAAGTTGATAAAATTTAAATAAAAATCACGTGACTATGAACGTGCCACGATTGGTCACCCCTAATTGTGACGTCATAATGTTATAGCTGTTAAAGAATAGTACAGCGTTTACGGCAATTACATGTGACTTGACAATAATATCGAAAATTTATTGCTAAAAAATTTGTTAGTTAATTTCGTCTAGCTATGTGTGACAAAGGATTTATAAAGGCAAAGTCTGATAATATTCCGGATGTTGATATATTTATGATAACCAATTTTTTGACAAATGATGTTCGGTTCAACTCCGCTGAAGTTCGAGGTGCCAAGGCATCAAGGTAAGTCTGTTAAAAAATAATAATATAAATAGAAATAATTAAATATTTATTTTTCATTATGTTAAATATAAATATTTATTTCATAAATTGTAGAGCTTCGCGTGAGAGTTACGGCGACAAAGCTATAGGTTATGTTCAACTTTGTCGTAAAAATAATATTTGTATCTTGAAAGGACGGGTTTGTCCAGAACATCGAGTTCGAAGCAAAGCTTATTCAGTTACTTTAATTATTAATGAAAAGTCAAGAAAAATTCAAGATGTTCAATGCCATGACTGCGGTACGGTTGTTAATATTGGTTTGTGTTTCAACAGCAACTTTTTGATCAGATGTTATATTTAAAGGATCAGAAGCAACTTCAATATTTGGCTCGTGAGGATTACCAATTGCAATACTTTCTGACGATTCATTTAAAATTTCTTCAATGATTTGTTGTCTCCGCCTTTTTTCTGCAGCTGGTCTTATAATCGTTGTAGCGCCTTGTCTTTTACGATTAGGTTGACAGTCAAACTTGTGTGGTATCACATCAATTTTAATCTTTGCTTTACCTCCCATTGTTGTGTAATAAATATAATTTTCCATATCATCTTTTAACTAGAAAAAAAACATAAACCATAATAATTATTTGAATATCATTATAACGACGGAAAATCATTATAATATGGAATTCATTCATTTTAATCTAGTCCAATACATAACCTAGAAGTTTATAAAATTATTTAAATATTCAATTGAATCAAAATCATTACATAAAAATTGATGAATTCATTACGTAAACATTTTCAATTATCAATTAAAAAAATTTTTAATGCTATAATTTTAAAAGTTATGATAAGGACTCTAGTTAAAAAAAATGTATTGACTGAACTCATCTACTTATTCGATTTGTATACTTAGATAAATAATAAGTAATAAAAATAGTGTTATGAAATACTTACATCGAAATGATCTTCACAACAAAAAAAAATCGATTTTGTTTTTGGATTATCACGGTGCACTGCTTGAAACCATTTATTTCGACGTTTTTCATCTTGGGGAACATTTAAAAACATTTTACCAGGAGTTGTTTTTGTAGTGTTCATACATAATGGTACAAAACAAGAACGATAACTTTTGAGATTCGACATTTTCAATATAAATTTGTGTTTTTATAACAATGTCAAAACAGAATTAAATAGATCAAAACACTGTACGTATTGTCTCTGTATCAACTGCTATGAATGAACTAACATTATGACGTCACATACACTCGGGTTTGTTCGGGAGCTGTCGGCGTGTCTTCGGTACTGGATTCAAAAACTTATTTTTATTTTGAAATAACTTGTGAATTATTGCAAAAAAAAAATTTTGAAAAATAGTTTTGTTATAAAACGTATATATGATCATTCTATTTATCGCAAAAAAAAAAATTTTTCAAAAACCCAATTGCGTTGTTTCTTGATCCTCAAATTTTATCTCCGTTCATGGGCGGCGGTGATAACAAACCATCTATGACCCGCCAGCTCGTTTGCCATCCATCCTCTTACATAAATAAAAAAAAAAAGTTAAAAAATAAAGTAATTGAAAACCCCAAAGTTATAATACGAATGACACCAGAATACTCCCACTTTATCCGTATTATCCAAAGTGACACTGGTAAAATCTCTCGATAACACAAAACCCATAACAAAACGATCACATCAGAATAATCTGAGTTAGAATGTCTTTTCTTTAAAACTGATTGACTTGGGTTTTTCGTATTTGTAGTCTTCTAACGAATCATTTCTTCTCTTATTTTCTTCTTATTATACTAACCACTTATATACTTACTACTTATATACTAGCCGCTTATGTACTTATTGCATATGTACTTACCGCTTACATGCTAACCGCTTATATACTAGCCGCTTATATACTTACCGCTTATATTTTTATTGTTTATATACTGACCGCTTATATACAAACCACTTATATACTTATTGCTTATGTACTTAGCGCTTATATACTCATCGTTTATATACTTATTGCTTATGTACTTAG
The DNA here is from genome assembly GCA_918358865.1 of Melinaea marsaeus rileyi. NCBI lineage: Eukaryota > Metazoa > Arthropoda > Insecta > Lepidoptera > Nymphalidae > Melinaea > Melinaea marsaeus. Next base: position 20,986,875 of record OU911093.1, on the reverse strand, counting down.
CACTTATATAATCATCGCTTATATACTTATTCCTTATGTACTAACCGCTTTTTTACTAACCGCTTATATACTTATTGCTTATGTACTTACAGCTCATATACTAACCGCTTATATACTTATCGCTTATGTACTTACCGCTTATATACTAACCGCTTATATACTAACTGCTTATATACTTACTGCTAATATACTTATCGCTTATATACTTACTGCTTATATACTAACCGCTTATATACTAACTGCTTATATATTTACTGCTAATATACTTATCACTTATATAGTTACTACTTATATACTAACCGCTTACATACTAACAGCTTATGTACTTACCGCTTCTAAGGAGTCTCTTGAGCCGGTCATGTATTTAAACTATTACCATAGTATAAGTCATATATATAAGTATAAATAGTTTGTTTAATAGTTAAAATTATCTTGTAAGTCAAAGTAATTTATTATTATTTACAGTTATTTTTCATAGAATATATAATAATAGAAATAAAGAGAGTAAATACCTATTGCCAACTATTTATTTTCTCAAATAACAGGATATTATCATTATCTGTAATAGCTTCGAGCAGCACGATTTTTGCTTTACAAAAAATACTGATTTCCGATATTTCTCACCTTCCTGTTGTTAATGACAGTTTTGAATCGATTCGATATTCGAATTCAAATTCGATACTGATAATATACATTATTTATAATCTACCACAAAAAAAAAACAACATTCAATATAATATTTGTCTGAGAAACAAAATATTTATTTTCTTTAATTTAAATGCCACCAGATATGACAATTAAATTAATGTCTTCGAAATCTTCTAGCTTATCTTTTTATCTTAATTGGAAAGGAAAATTAAGATAACTGAAAATTAAATTAAATCTGTCAGCGATAACCGTTTTCCTTTCCGCGTAACAATCCACTTTAATGGGATAAATACTTGGAGTATCTCTTACATTTCACTAAAATAACATTCACTAATTCGTTTTAAATTTAAGTCATAGAAACTTTACTTTAATAATGTTATTACAATATATTTCTTTTAAGGACTTTATGATTTTTATGTTTTGACATGAAGTAAATTACTGCAAACACCTGGAACTACATAGTTATCTTAAAATCATAAACAGACATTGAAATTTTATTTTTATACAGAGATTATTTAATATTTATATTTTAATATTAAATAGATATATTTATTACAAATCAGTTATTAATCAACTGTAAACCACCTTGTGCCTTTCAAAGCATAATATTTATGAAAAAAAGCAATTTTATTGACTCAAGACTTAAGCTCCTTAGAAATTACGCTATCTTATACTTGACAAATGTATTTATCCTTTAACTTTTCTTAATGATTTGTTGTTATTACAGTATACGTATATATCTCACCCATAATTAACATTATAAAACATTCTACATTAAATTGAATACACAGTTAGGCTACCAATTGAACATTTTATGAAACCACGGACCGAGACTCGGTATTACTTCAGAGTAATACAAAGTCGAACAAAGAAAAGCTCTACTGGTATTTAACAGCTGTTTCCTTCTTTATGTTTCACATATCTCTTAATTTTCGGTATCCAGTAGAATAAAAGTACATTTATAAATTCTTTACCTAAAAGAATGATTGTTAAGTTGTCAGTCTTTTGTAAGAAAATAATATTTGCATTGGCTGAAAGCTTTGTACTTTATTCTCTGCTTCCCTGTTTAAACACGATATAATGTAAAAAGTATCATGTAAATTAAACCCTTCCTTCATTACAATAATCTTTTAAAAAGAGCAACTGTTGAGTTTCTGGCCGGCTCTTCTCATCAGAACAGCATTTCGAGCCGGTGGTAGCTTACTCACTCAATTGACGATTCCAAAATGCGTGTAAATGCCTACTTGAATAAAAATATTTTGAATTTGCATAATATTATCATGGCAGAAAGATATGAACAATACGAATTATATAATATAATGCCATTTTAAACATCGTCATTATATCATTTAAAATATTAAGTAAATATATATATATATATATATATATATATATATATATAGGTACCAATGAGTTAAACTTGTAAAATGTTTTTATATAAGACAAAAGAGGAATTTAAGATTATCATTCTTCATCCCTTATTTAGTCCAGCATCAAGTGAATAAACGACACACCATTAGTTACAAACACTCAATTCATTTTTCCCGTCTCACTTGGTGTTAAGATCGGAATTAATGATATCGATTACTTACTATATTCTCGTCACAAGAGACTAAGGCGTCACGTCATTGACTAAGGCGGCTTTTTTAATAAATTAACTTTGTTACTAATCCAACTTATGTTCTATGAGTACTTTTTTTAATGATACTACAACTTAATTAACTAATAAGTATAAAATGTATATTTCAAGATTTATCGGGATAAATTTCTCCTTAATATTTACATATTATTTTTAGATGCCCTCATGAGATGGTTTCAGAAGTCCTCTAGGTCAGTGTTTAAGTTCTTTAACATCCTCTTCAATTTGAACATGTAATTACAAAAATGTAAAAAGTTTCTTGACTTTGACTAAATAGTTTTGTTGTTTCTTGTTACTAAACTAATATATAAATAATTACAAACTAATAACTAATTAAAAGTTTGATCGTATTGTATTCGAAAGAAACCTCTCAACGTAGGTATGCAAATAGGTATTGGATCGATAATATGCACTGTATTAACGATTCTGTTCTTTAATGCAGAAGTAAAATACAATAAAATACCATAGTATATTACTCCGCTAATGGTATTATTGTAATATGGCTGAGTACTGGTACAGTTTATTTATTTCTCCATTTATTTCTCCACCCAATACTATATGATAGTAAAGTATGTAAAGTACTTTCAGTAAAATGGTGTTCTCTTTCGGCATTTGAACGCCAACTTAAGTGAAAATCATACCAACGTGCGGATGTATGTTGCAATCAAAAAACTTAAGATTAATTTGATAAGGTTTTGTGATTCTCAGTTGTATACTTCATAAGTTCAAGATTTTATTAAAAGGACAAATCTGACCTTTACATAAGAATATTTCATATTAATTATGTATTAATGAAAGTCTGCAGTAGTTCCACAGTCGGCGCTATATATATTACATTGTGATATTAAATATTTATTTAGGCGAAGAGCTTTAGGTGTTTTTATATGTTTAAACACGGGTACAATATATATTATGCGAATGAAACCCTTCCTCCATTATAATAACATTATCACGAACATAACATACAAAAGTATTTTAATAACAAATTCATTTTTGAAACGAAGGAAATCGTACAAAAAATAGAAAATGCGAACCATACCTTCTGTTACGTGCAAACGTTGTAAACTTTTTGTAGCATTAAAATGTTAGTTTTTTTTAATTCATACATATATTATAAATATTATTGTATAAATATATTTTTTATATATGAAAATTACTATTACATATTTCTATAAAATTTTCTAATTACATTTATTTCAAGCTTAGATATTCTATTGAAGTTTTTCATTTATTATGATCATTCATCATGAAGAGTACCATATATGAAGAATCTAGTGGTGTGTAGTCCAAGTGAGATATCTTACTTCACAATATACTCGTACATATACATATATAACGTAGTAATTTTTTAGACATCAACATCTACAATATTCACTTTGTGGACGCATTGCCGGCTTCAAGAGGCGGAGAAGATGTGTCTTTATGTATAATTTCACTCAAGTTATTTTATAATAAATATACCACTGTAATCCCTTTATTCCAATACATATTTTATTAATATCTTAATGTAAGTAGAAAGTTATTTTAGTATGTACATACAATTTTCTTAAACCACCAAAATGCAAACGATTGAGTTCACTTAAACAGTTTATTGTGATCGAGGTAACGTGAGTCTTGTTCTGAGAGTCATTAATTATGTCATGACTTGTAAAATCTCAAAGCAGATAAGAATTTAAAACTCCGTTTTCAAGAGTTTCGTACATAATATCATAATCTTTTGCATCGTGTTGTCTAAAGCGTTTGTTAGAAGAAAGTAATTAGTTATTTTTGTTTCTATATATTTGTTACTACTTATATAAATGGATTAAAAGGTATCTTTAGATGGCTTTGCGTGGAAAAAGACGTTAAGTACAAACCACTTGTCTACTAACAGTAGAGAAGTAATAAACCGGTCGTTGGTATTCAAAGAGCACTTCTTAGTTCTAAACTACACTTAGGTCACCTGTACTTTATATAAAGTTAGTTTGTTGTTGTATTTTATACATGTGACTTCATTTGTTTAGATTAATTTTTGATTTGATGCTTCTTAATAAATTGTGTTATTGTATTACGTTTTAACAAATTATAATATGCAGAGGACACGTCTATGTAGCGGTAATAAATAGCAATAAATCTATTAAAAGACCTTGTGGATATCTCTCTTGTGACGAGAGTAGAGTAATAGACATCATTCCTTCCGATCTTTAATATAAATTAAGACATCGAAAAAAAAGTACTGAGTCTTTGGAATAATGATTTGTCCTTTATCTTGATGTTGTATTTATTAGGGAGTAAAAAATGACGATCTTAAGTTTCTCTGTCAACAGTTTAGACAAATATATTCAATTTTATTTTTTGGAATTTGAATTATTAACCAAAAGATAAATAATATACAATATTATTTTCTTATAAAACAAATAAAAATATATCAATTTATAAGTAAAATTTTATACATTTTCTTTGTAACTTTGACCAAATGTTAAATTTGAGTTTGTTATTTGTAACCTGTTATTCACATAGATAAGAATATATTTTCTTGTTCTATGGGTGGGGTTTCATTTTTATTATATTTTCACTTTTTACTTTTACTTACTCGTATACCCTGTTTACACAAGAAATAAAAAAATAACGCTTCAAGCTTAAAACAATATTATTTTTTCAATATAACTCATCGCTGTATACTCAACAACCTTTTTTTGCGTTGGAAAAATCCATTACGGATGTCCGCGGGCTAAGAAGTGGGGGTTATGTGGGACTATCCAGCAATGTAGAGGTTGACATTTTAAAGGTTACCCACAATAAACTTACGGTTGCCCGCATGGCTTAGTGGGTCTCCATGGGATAATGCACACTCACTATGATGACAATGTGGAGCCTTCCAGTTAAAGTAGTAATGATTGACTAAACACAGGGATAATTCCAAGTCATCCTTCGTATAAAATTTGTAACTTTAACAGATACTAAAAGATAGAATAGGATTTAAATTTATTTTATGGAATCAATTTAGATTTGATTTATTAAAAAATGCTATACACAGAATAATATAATAATATAATAATGTAAATTGGTTTTAAGCTCGAGGAATGTAGGATTATTGAATACCAACAAGCAAGGTTTGTATCAACTTGAATTGTTATGTAAAATGTCATCTAGTTCATTAATATTCAGGATTGTTATTATATTAAAAGGGTAGTTCTTAGTGCAGATTTAGCTTTACAATTAAAACACATATGTGTTTCTAATAATTACATAGCTGGTTGAAATTTATTCATAAGTTAAAGCTTGTCCAGTCAGCATCAATTGTTTTTTGCTATATATGTTCATGAATACCTCGCCTACATATGAATTATTAATATGTAAACAAAAATTTTAATATTATAAAACATAATTTATACTGACGGTCATTGTATCAATCAATTGTGTCAATGTACGGTCATTGAACTTTACTGTACTTAGTAAAGTAGGTTACTACTTCGATGTATTTGGAAAAATATACAAGATTTTTTTTAAACATTCTGTTAATCTGATGTTTTTATAAAGAATATGTTTTAATTTGTATCTGTATCTTCTTTTTCATGAATACTTTTAATTAAAATAAATTATTCAATAAAATTTATAGTTTTCAAAGATATAATAAAATAGTAATTAATTTCTTAACTTAATGTTATTTTTATATTCACCAATACTCTGTATTTTTGTAAAAAAATAAATATTAAAAGCTGTCAAGTTCATTTGCAACAAAATTATAAATGCAGTGATGTAATTATTTGAGGAAGTGTTTTACGTGGGTACTGGTTCTTACTTTTTATGAAGAATAATTATATATTTTGATTAAAATATTTCAGAGCAAATTGATCTGAAAGTCAAATATAATTTGATTGATCTTATCATCAGATCAAAGACCGATTTCATCAAATATGTACAATGTCTGTAAGTTGATTTAATAAATTCTAAGTTTTCTATACATTATATACAAGAGACTGACTCTTATATAATTTTAGAGAGGATATTAATTTAATCTCGTATTGATATCGAATGTTATCAAAGGTGTCGTTAACTACAGGAAAAGACGAGAAAACGGAAATCTCTAAGTTAAAGGAAACACTCCAGCTGACAGACATTAGAACTATGATATATTGTGTGTTGTTGAAGGAATATGGTGTAATATTATATATTTACTGTCAATATTTACTGTTATTATTTAATTAAATTATCCGACGATTACATACACAGTATGATAATATTTACATTAGAATTGTAAATATTTAATATAAAAATTGAATGTACACGATTAAAATACGTTGTAAATTATCCAGGGAGCTTCAAACAGAAAAACCTTCTAAATTATATTGTTTAGGTGAAGTTTAGTGACAAACATACGGGCAGAAGAATTATATGAAGATAATAAGACTTAAAATGCTATCTACAAGAAATGCAATTGTGATATAAGGCTGTGTCGATGAGATGAGTATTTTTAAGCTGAAATAATTGAATGTGTAACGTTTTTTGTAGTTTTGCAGACGGAGTCGCGTGTAATAGACAGTACATTTTGCACAATTGTATAATGTTCTTAAAGCAAAAAAGCATACAAAAGATAGAATATAAAATGTAAAACAATTTTGGCACTAACTCAAACGAAGTGAAATATAACCAAATTGATTTATACCAAAAGTTGTCTTTATCCGTTGAAACTATAAGCGAATTTAAAAATCTTTCAGAGGTCTTTGACAATAGATTACTTATAGTTGGCAAGCAATAAGTATGAAAGCGCAGGAGGGACTACATCAGAATCCTTGTCAGGTGAGCGTGTTGATTAAAAATTATTGCTGTATTTTCTTCACAATCACTTTCTTTACACAATCAGATAATAATAAAGTAGGAAATCAGAATGATTGATATGATATTGAGCGATTCATCGCTGATGTGGTGCGCTAGCGACCCTTCGTTCGAGGACTGCCACGATCGAAGATGGCCGCCCCGTTGCCCTCGACACGGCGCTCCGCTAGTGACTGACAAGTGACAAGTCATTCTTGACGTTGACTTTGGCTGCACGACGACGCGACTGCGCCGTCAACTATAAGTATATAAGTGGAAAAAAAACTATTGCTTAAATAATAAGCTAAACTGATTATTTTAATAATAACATGTAATGATGTAAAAACACAAAGCACACAATGTTACTGTGCTAGTTAGTTCTAAACTATGTGTAATATAATTTATTTCTAACGAGATTCTAATTTTTACATTCCACCATTACTATTCACTTTGATGCAGTGCTGACAGGATTTACACGAGATAATGAGAAGTACACTAACATACTTAGTTACTTATTACGTAAACAATACAGATATAACGAATAGCATAGAGAGAGACACACAAAGATGTAATTAAGGATCTGTTCAAGTTTATTTACTGAGCCGAATAATGCGTTTTGTATTGAACGAAAATGAAACCAAATATTAATAATTGGAAAATGTATTTTAAAATTTCTGATTCATGTTTCTGTTTTGCGGAAACATAGGTACCTTTAATGCTAAGACTATTTAAAGACTAGAAACCTTGTTTTTTGATGTATAAGTTCTTGAAAAATGAATTCGTTATTCATATAGTAATTATTTTTAATAACATCACATGTACAATATAATTATAATTTATATAAAGAGGAACTATATTTACATAAACAGTGTCTTATTTCCCTTTCCCCGATCCACAAACTCACAATTTAATTAATGGAACGTCTTTGTTTCTTTCTTTCAGACTGTCTAATAGTCTTACAAGGGATAATTAATTGTTTTAAATGATTTCACTTAACACAACGTAACTTTCCTGACCTTCTATATTCACAAATCACGTTAAAAAGTTTGAAAAAAGAATAAACTAATGTATTAAATAAAAAAGTAGAGTCGGCTTATAATTCATTAAATAACTTTTTTTAATTAAATGCTTTTATTGATCTGAGCGTAAGCGAAGCTCTTAAGCGTTTGGGAGACCTTTTTTGTGTTTAGTTGTCTCCAGAATGCGACGAGATAATTAGTTAAAAAATTTTTTCATGTATGTTTGAGCCGAACGCAGATGTTATAGCGAAAACAGATTGAAAAAATGTTTAGCCATTCAAAAGTTATCAAGAAAATAAGAAAGGAGAGGGGCTCAGCTCAACCTCCGCCGTGCACGGTTGGCGGATCCTAGTTTGTATACCTTCCTCAAAGGTTAGAAAGGAGATGAACTATATATATACACTTTTTTCAACTCTGTACCACCTCATGAAGTGATGAGTGGTGACTCTTCGCCATGTTAGACGCAATATTAGTCCGGACACATCATTATTAAAAATAGAAAATCAAACTTCACCTATCCTAAATGAAAAGGATTATGATAATGTTTCTTATATATTTACCGAGTAAATACCAAAGAACGATTTTAAAACATTTTTGTAATGTTTTATACTATTCTTGTTGGAAAGGTCTATCTTGAAATATATTTAATAAGATATTTCAGAATACAAAGAAAGAAAACATTGTTACAGTACAGTACACCCTCTCACTGCTCGAGGGAGGATTTAGATGTACTTTGAAGTAATACAAAACCTCGATCTGCGGCTTTGTTACAATTTATGTTGTAACAATCGGCAGCTCAACTGATAATTTAAGTTAATGGAGTATTTATACAGCGAGACAATCCTGAATTCGCTTTCAATATTAATGATGTAACATATGAATATTCTTCATAGTATACTGTTATAATAACAGATTTTGGAGAAAACTTGAAGGATATTTTTGACAAGTGTAACATGTTAAAGTGTATGTCTTAAGGTCAAAAGGTTTTCCTTCATATAATAAGATTATATACATAAGCTCAGTAAATGAGCTTTATATAAACGTATCCATTACATTTAACAAAACGCTTCCTCATATAAAAGTGAATTAGGTTTAAAATTTGTTAAATAATATTTTAAATAGTTATTAATTATTTAATTGTTAACTTGTCTCGACTTAACTACGTTTGAGTGAAATGTAAGAGAAATTGTAATTGAGTATTAACATGATAAAAGAAAATTGTTATGAGGAAAGTGAAAACGATCTTTTTTTAATTTAAAATACTTTGATAAAGATACAGAGGAGGAGTGTTCTGAAGTCGTTGTCATTGTTATTCTCTTTAGGGTTTATGAATGACTTTCATTTACTTTTTAAAACCATTTTTTTTATTTCTTTTACCATTTTATTTTCTCACCAGTTTATGAATTTCGGGACTGAGTCTCAAAGATTTTTTTTTATTTAATATTATTCATATCAATCTCTCTATCTAATAATCTTTTTAAGTAATTGAACTCAATAGATCTGTTTAAACTTGTTTAAGAAAATTAAGATAAGTGGATGAAATAATTTGAATAAATTTTATATAACAATTTTAAATTTCATCAGCAAATTTGATGAGATTTGAGACGAGGGACATGTAAAATTCATAAGAATATTATTAATTTTAATATTCATAAGCAGCTAGCTGTTGCTCGCGACTTTACTTGGAAATTATTCAAATTTCTAAATTAAATTAGTTCAGATTATTAAAATTATTTAAATACAATCTACACATTATACCGATATATTATAATACATTATTATTTATTCACCGTCGCAAATCTTCACTTTCAATTATTTGTAATTTATGCTTAATTTAACGTCTCTCAATGTCAAGGGTATTACTGCATTTGATTACATCTATCAAATGTTATTTTACAGCGAGTACAAGTCGATATATTGCTAATGAGTGAATGAAAATAACATCTCACGATAAAATATCACCTTTTATTTAATCTCAATCTATGAATATATACGTGGTTAACTTAATGAAATACTTTATGTAAGTGATAATTCGTATATCTTAATGTCTTTAAGCGTCGATTAAATATCAACATGAAGGTTTTAGTTAACAGCTTGACAATTATAAAGATATTATTTTTTATATCAAAAAGAAAATTAAATGTCAGGTAATTTTGAAGTACAATAATGAGTACAGTTACAAAGGAAATGTAACTCTTGCCATTGAATCATTCTTAATGGAGCCCGAACTTGGTGAATTTAACGTGGGCAGATAAAAGAAATAGACAAACATATGTTGGTTTTGATAAACTTTCAGTTTCTTAAATTAAACAACAATGTTACCAAAACAGCTTATCTTTAACAATAACTTAATTTATATTAAGATTTTTATCGGTAAGATAAGAATTGACATTTACAGAATTATTAAACATTTTGACATTTAACTAAGTTATAATCTAACTTTATAATCCAAGACTCGGTAATACAAATATTATACTGTTTACGTAATCAGTCAGTATTAAGTATATAATATAAATATAAAACTATTGTTTATATGATTGTATTATGATTGGAATAAGTTACATTGTATTGATATTACTTTTTGTTCCGAAATAATTACCATTTAGATATCATTTATATTTAGATATTACGTCATTACGTTTTGATTAATATAGAAATAGGAGAAGCGATAAATATTCTATAATAAAAAAAGTATTCCATTTAAATAATACTAGTTATAACGGAATTTTCTTTCTAATGTTTAGATTTCTGTACAATTAATACTTACATCATTCATTCATAAACAATATTATTCCAAGGCAGTCAAGAAACGATATTAAAATTAAAATATAATTCATTATTATCTGAGTTATTCCATTGTACAAAATTATTTCATTTAGGTGGAAGAGCCAAGCTGTAGTTTTCTGACTGCAGCTCGTATTGGGCTGGCTCGAACGGGGAAAGACCACCCTCTTACAGAAGACAGACGTGTAGTACCCAAATTCATTTGGTTATGTTCCGTCGGTGAGTGAGAGAATCCGGAAGCCCAACCCCCCCCCCCCCTCCCCCTGCCAAACATGATAGCGATGCCTCCAAAAAGTATACCCCAGGAGGGTACCGGCTTTGATGAAGCAGGGGACCCCCTCCCCGAGCAAAATCGGGGGAATGATCCTCGGATTTTGCTCGGGCTGCCCGTTGTATCTGGGGCGGGCAAAGTATCGCCTTTTGTGTTTTCTGAGGGCAAACGACGGCAAACAGCGGCACCCCGCTCCACTCTAGATGTGGACTTTTGCAACATCCGGGGGTTTCACTCGAACCTAAACGCCGTCCACTACCACTTTAAGACGGCGCAGCCGGCCTTGTTGTTTTTGACGGAGACGCAGATATCTCAACCTAGCGACACAGCGTACCTATCATACCCCGGGTATAAATTAGAACATCATTTTATACCACACGCCGGGGTATCTGTGTTCGTAAGGGAGGATATCTGCTACCGTCGCCTTCAGGTTTTTGAAGGTCGGGACCTGTCTGTACTCTGGCTGCGCGTGGACATGTCAGAGTCTACGCGTGCCTCTACAGGTCCCATAGTGGTAATGCAGAAACGGATCAACTCTTGGGCCATGTTCAGGCGAAGATTGACGATCTGCTTTCACAGACTCCCTCCGCCGAAGTTGTAGTCCTCGGGGACTTCAATGCGCACCATGCCGATTGGCTAGGGTCACGTGCCACCGACAGAAAAGTACCAGATTACTGTCGAGGCTCCCTTAGGTTCCTCTGATCACTGTCTGGTACGGAGTGTAGTGCCCATTCGACGTCCTGCTCGCACAAGACTTGCGACTCGACGCGTTTGGCACTACAAGTCAGCAGATTGGGATAGTATGCGGTCCTTTTTTGCATCCTACCCATGGGGGCCGATTTGTTTCCCTTCCAATGATCCTAGTGACTGCGCTGCGGCTGTAGCTGATGTGATACTTCAGGGCATGGAACTATTTGTACCAAGCTCTGTGGTACCACTTGGCGGCAGATCGCGGCCTTGGTTTGATGCGTCTGTCAGGGCTGCAGCAGCTGGCAAACGGCAGGCTTATCAAGCTTGGGCTAATGCGTTAGTCACTAAGGATCCGAACTCTAGAGTTCTGAAGAGGAAATACAACCGTGCCTCCAGATTCTTCAAACGGCAAATCGCTAGAGCAAAGTTCAAACATGTCGTCAAAATTGGGGACCAGCTGGCAAAGTACCTGCCTGGCACGCGCAAATTTTGGGCGCTTTCCAAGGCCACTCTGGGCAACTTTAGCCAGCCTTCCCTACCGCCGTTGCACATGGGGAATGACTCTCTGGCCCACACGGCAAAAGAGAAAGCCGATCTCTTGGGCACTCTTTTCGTTTCCAACTCGACTTTGGACGACCAAGGGAAGACACCGCCTATCATCCCGCGGTGTCAGAGTTCAATGCCGGAAATAGTTTTTCGGCAAAAACTATCAGGCAGTCTCTATTTTCCTTGGACGTTCATAAGTCGAGTGCGCCGGATGGCATTTCTCCATTAGTGCTACGAACGTGTGCCCCTGAGTTGACTCCAGTGCTAACGCGGTCTATTTCGGTACTCCTACCTTAAAGGCGTAGTCCCGGTCTCATGGAAGCTTGCCCTTGTCCATCCGATCCCTAAAAAAGGTGATAGCTCGGACCCAGCTAACTACAGACCTATCGCCATTACCTCCCTTCTCTCCAAAATAATGGAGATTATTATCAACCGACAGCTCCTAACGTACCTAGAGGATCACCAGTTGATCAATGACCGGCAGTATGGCTTTCGCCATGGTCGATCTGCTGGTTATCTTCTGTTATACCTTACGCACCGTTGGGCAGCAGTTATTGAAAGCAAGGGAGAAGGTCTGGCAGTTAGTCTGGATATGGCAAAAGCCTTTGATCGTGTATGGCACAAGGGGCTACTTTCGAAGCTACCTTCCTATGGGCTTCCCGAGAGTTTATGCAAGTGGATCACCAGTTTTCTCACTGGGCGGAGCATACAGGTCGTTCTCGATGGTTTTTGCTCGGACCCCAAGCCCGTGAACGCTGGTGTACCCCAAGGCTGCGTGCTATCCCCAACTCTGTTCCTCCTGCACATCAATGATATGTTGGATATTTCCAACGTACATTGTTATGCGGATGACAGTACTGGGGATGCGGTATATTCCGGTCGTGCAGGTCTCTCTCGGGAAAACGTCGGCGAGTGCCGAAAGAAACTTGTGTCTTCAATAGAGACCTCCCTGGGGAAGGTCTCTAAGTGGGGTGAACTGAACCACGTTCAATTCAATCCCCTAAAGACACAGGTTTGCGCGTTTACCACTAAGAAAACTCCATTTGTCGTATCACCGCTCTTCGAGAGCACTCCTCTTATTGCCTCGCCAAGTATCAGAATACTGGGTCTCGACATTTCGAGCGATTGTCAGTTTCGTGATCATCTGGAGAGCAAGGCCAAGTTGGCCTCGATGAAATTGGGAGTGATCAATAGAGCGAGGCAGTATTTCAAACCTGGCCAAAGACTTGCGCTCTATAAGGCGCAGGTCCGGCCTCACATGGAGTACTGTTCTCATTTCTGGTCTGGATCACCCCAATATCAGCTTCTACCATTTGACCGCGTACAACGGAGAGCCGTTCGGATTATCGGGAACCCAGTGCTCTGTGAATGGCTGGACTCTTTGGCATTGCGTAGAGACGTGGCTTCTTTGTGCGTCTTCTACCGCATTTACAACGGGGAGTGTTCCGAAGAACTATTCGATCTGATGCCTACCGCCGAATTTCACTACCGCATAGCTCGCCATCGCCTCCTTTATCACCCATACCACCTGGACGCGTGGCGATCTTCAACTGTGCGGTTTTCAAGGACTTTTTTCCCACGTACCACTCAAATGTGGAACGAACTTCCTTCGGCGGTATTTCCAGATCGATACGACATGGGTACCTTCAAAAAAAGCATATATTCCTTTCTCCTAGGCCGGCAACGCTCTTGTGTATCCTCGGATGTTGCAAGAGTTCATGGGTGGCGGTGATCACATACCAACGGTGACCCGCAAGCTCGTTTGCCCTCCTCTAACATTAAAAAAAAAAATAATAATAAAATTATTACTTAAAGTATTTAGAGTTATAATATCAGACTACATTTTGTTACAAATTATTAAAGCTATCTCCAAAACATTTCAAAGAGTTTTAGAGAAGTTTTGAATAAATATACAATTTACACTATTACTCAATTTACCAGAATGTAGCTCGAATATATACATACAATATTATTACTATACATACCTTGGAATCGATGTCTGTCTGTAATATTAGAATAATTGTTTTATTCATAAGTTTTAGGGTTCTTTAAGTGCTGCGTCTGTTCTTGATAATCTTACATGGCTAGATCCATTTTGATGGAGTGTATTAATTGGTCTTAATTAGTGATGAACACTATTATTATAATTATTTCTCTATCTTTTCAAATTATTACGACAGTTATATATTAAAAATCTCAAATCAACTAAATGTTTCATTTGGTTAATGACTTATATTACAACAACTTGTACATATTAAATAAAAAATAGGTTTAGCAAATAATGTGTTAAATTTATTGTGATCAAAAATTTTATAATAAGTCTAATAATGCCTGCGATTTGAGTGCTTTTAAAACAATACAAATTTTATGAATATATGACATGTGAAACTTACTGTTTGTATGTTTGGCAAAATAATCACGAAAAATTACTAGTTGTGTTTAAATGATATTTTACACACAGATAGACCATGGCAATGAATGTTTAACTGTAATAAAAACTTGATAATTTCTTAATAGTTTAGTTTTCTTTATAACAATTTTGGAATAATTTGAAGGTAACGAGGCCATTAGTAAAATTCTATTATGATACTTTAAAGTGGTGAAGACCTACACTAAAGAAATAAATAGTAAAAGTAAGTAAAATAATATTTTAGTGTATCTCGAAATAATATCGTACATAAGTAAATTTCATAAAATCATCTGACATTTATTAAAAAATTTAATAAAAATCATGACAAAAGTTTCTCTATATATTATTGTACCTCAATCAATACGATGTTAACTATAAATAACTAAATCAACAAACCGTTTTCTATATTATTATATAAATTTATAACATTATATGTCATCTGCGATACAATTAACTCAACGGCAAAGAATCTATCACAATAAACTGTTCAGTCTTAAAACTATCCAAGCTTTTTAAAAGCTTCAAAACAATTCGTTTGTTCTCGTCACACAAACTGTTTCAGTTTATATGCTCCCGGGAGATTCCCGGTATTATTATACTACTCATAAAAGCCTTTGTATGCAAGTAATACTATATAACTTGTGTAAGTATGTTTGTTCTTCAAGCACGTTAATACCTCATCATATCATATATTTTAGGTGGTATATTAATTTGTATGTAAGTGTATGAATTAAAAATGTATAAGCCTCAGTGATAATATTATACTATTAGATGTATATGTAATATAAAACTTAAACACTTGTATAGTAATATTTCAAAGAGCACGTGTTTATGTCAAAGTGGTGAATCTTTGCAGACTCAGAGTGATTTGTTTCTAGCCAGTTGTTGTCTTAGTGGTTGCAGTGTCTCACAGCGTTGTACAATTATATTTATCAATATGACTTATTTTAAGCATGGTATTATTATTAATATTGAAATATGAAATAATAATAGAGGAATTGTTATCGGTGCGGCCATCGAATAATATATTATCAATATGTAAAGTATTTAAGAAAACAAAATGTG
Organism: Melinaea marsaeus rileyi; assembly: GCA_918358865.1. Classification (NCBI taxonomy): domain Eukaryota; kingdom Metazoa; phylum Arthropoda; class Insecta; order Lepidoptera; family Nymphalidae; genus Melinaea; species Melinaea marsaeus. Next base: position 20,971,009 of record OU911093.1, on the reverse strand, counting down.
TTTTTACATGTATATTGGTGTACAGAGTCACATGATTTTTATATACCTATATAACAATCTGACTCTTACCATCTTACCACTAGGTAAGATAAAAAAGTATTACCGAATAATGATTTTTATATCTTTGTGAAATTCTACAAGTAACAATGTTGTCCTCAAAAATGTTTCTGAAATGTGTATAATAAGATACATTTCAGAAAGATTTTTTTATTTTGTAAATCACGTTAAAAGAAGTTGCCAACACGAGCAACACATTTATTAATAATATGAAACACATTATATATAAAAATAAAAAATAAAGTGGGTATACGCAGTCATAGGAATTGTATTTTTAGACGTTTGGTCTACTTTTGGAGTAAATATATATCAATATCGATTAGGTTTATTATTTATAAAATTACCCGATACTCCATATTTTATTTGTTATATTATCAAAATATATGTGAATTTTCCTAGAATTATAACAGCTATTTCAATTAAGAGAAATCGGAATAAGATTTCTATAAACGAATTCAAAACTGTTAACAAAAACCATTTTGCTTCTACCGATAATACTTTATTCACTTTTACGATTCACTCAAATTAAATTCGTCAATTCATTTATTCATTTGACAAACCTTTGTCTTTCGTTTATAATATTACTACAGTTTAATTACTTTTATTTCATTTAATCGGATTTTTATTATATAGTATTAAAAGCTACTTCAAAGTTAATAATATTAATAGCTTTAATAATAAAGAGAATTTTTCAATGTTTATTTGTCGTTAAAAATTATATGTTTAGTATAATTTTATGTAAAATTTACAGTAGATGTTTATATCTTTAGAAGCCCTTGAGAAATATTATCTACTAGCAGAAACACAGAAATAAAAATTGAAGCAGACAGTTACTTTAACGTATAAATTCTTATGAATCTCAGACCAAGCATTACTTCTAAGTTCACATTTGGACATCCTCTCCAGCTCTCTACTGGTATTACATTTGCGTTTCTTCCTCCCCTTCCTTTGTGTTTCTGTATATCTAATTAAGCTAAGGATCTTCAGTACATTGACCTTTATGTTACAATAATTCTTATTAGAATGTAAATATTGTGAAATATAAAAGGAATATTCAAACTTCATTAAAATTTAAGATAAGATATAAGTAAGATTGGCGGATACATAAATAATCAGATATGTTCTGCAGCGTTTGAGAACACGTCCATAATATTAGTTAAGAGCTACTTAATGATCGAAGTCGGGAACAAAGTGTTATATCATTCATTAGCTGTTCTTTAATTTTATTTAATTGCCATTTAAGCACGTATTTATTATATTTTTAGATGGTATTGGACACTTTATTATATTTTTAGATGGTATTGGACACTTTAACAGTGACAATATCTAGAATAAAGTATTGCTTTGATTAAATACAATAAGTTTTTCAGTCGTTTATAGAATGCAAATGAGAGCTTAGAAATCACAAAAACTAAATTATAATATATATATATATTTGTGTGTATTTTTGTCTACATACAAAGATGTTTGTGGAAATATCATTCTTAAGTAAATAAAGTCGTTTGTTGCTTGACATTAATTATACGATCGGGTGTATGAAGTCGAAATCTCTGGGGTGTGATACGACAGACAAAATAGATAGCAATATATCAACTAGGATTGATAACAATCTAGTATCGATTGGATAGGTTTATCTATATATATATATATACATATATATATATATATATATATATATATATATATATACATATATATATACATATATATATACATATATATATATATATATATATATATATATATATACATATATATATACATATATATATATATATATATATATATATATATATCACGAAATCTCCGAAACTATATGTCCGATTAACTTAAAATTTTACATAGTTACTTCTTTTGTGATTGAGATTTCGTGATGACTCAGTGAGTAGTAAATCGCTTATATTTATTTATTTATTTAGCCTCACACCATATCCCTTGCGGGGTAGCCAGAGACGACGGAGCGCCAAATGCTACAATCCCTGCATACCTCTTTCGCCTCGGCCACAGACACCAACCTCTTCATACATGCCCTCCGGGGGGTCCTCATGCTTTTTACGTGACCATCCTCTAGTATCATAGATACTGTGTTTTCGAAGTTCACTCGAGGTCAAAGGTTAAAGGTCACTCGTTTTTTATGTATCATGCAAAAAACTTACTCATACAACATAGGTTGGATTAGTAATAAAGTTAATTTTATAAAAAAGTTGCCTTAGTCAATGACTCTTGTGACGTAATCGGTATCATTAATTCCGATCTTAACACCAAGTGAGACGAGAAAAATGAATTGAGTCTTTGTAACTAATGGCTTGTCGTTTATTCACTTGATGCAGAACTAAATAAGGGATGAAGAATGATAATCTTAAAGTTCTCTTTTGTCTTATATAAAATCATTTTACAAGTTCAATTCATTAGTACATATATATATGTGACTAAAAAAAGTGAATATGTTAAATGATACGAAATTCCTTTGCAACTTTGACGATATTTAAATGTCATTATATTATATAATTCGTATTATTCATATCTTCTTGTCATGATAATGTTATTGTAACGAAGAAAGGGTTTAATTTACATGATATATTTTACATTGTATCGTGTTTAAACAGAGAAGCGGAGAATAAAGTCCAAAGCTTTCAGCCCAAGCAAATGTTATTTTCTTACTCAATAATGACTTAACAATCATACTTTTAGATAAAGAATTTATAATATCCTTATGTTCTCCTGGATACTGAAAATTAAGAGATATATAAAATACAAAGAAACAGCTGCTAAATACCAGTAGAGCTTTTCTTTGTTAGAGACTTTGTATTACTCTGAAGTAATACCGAGTGTCGGTCCGCGGTTCCATAAAAATTTATGCGTAGTACAACTGGTAGCCTAACTGTATATTTAATTTAATGGAGTTTTTTTACATAATAACAAAAACTGTGAATGTTTTATAATGTTAGTTATGGGTGAGACATATAGGTATACTGTAATAATAACAAATCTTGAAGAACAGTTAAAGGATAAATACATTTGTCAAGTATAAGATAGCATAATTTCTAAGCAGAGTAATTCTTTTGACAATTATGTCTTCCTTTTTTTCATAAATAATTCTTTGAAAGGCATAAGGTGGCTTACAGTTGATTAATAACTGATTTGTAATAAATATATGTATTTAATATTAAAATATAAATATTAAATAATCTCTATATAAAAATACAATTTCAATGTCTGTTTATGATTTTAAGATAACTATGTAGTTCCAGGTGTTTATAGTTATTTACTTCATGTCAAAACATAAAAATCGTAAAGTCCTTAAAAGTATTATATTGTAATAACATTATTAAAGTAATTTTTCTATGATTTAGATTTAAAACGAATTGGTGAATGTTATTTAAGTGAAATGTAAGAGATAATTCAACTAAGTATTTATCATATTAAAGTGAATTGTTATCCGAAAAGGGAAACGGTTTTTGCTGACAGATTTAATTTAATTTTCGGTTATCTCCGTTTGCCTTTCCAATTAAGATAAAAAGATAAAAAGCTAAGCTAGAAGACTTTTAAGATATTAATTTAATTGTCATATCTGGTTTCATTTAAGCTATTGAATATATATACACATTTTCTTTTTCAGACAAAATAATATATTGAACGTTGTTTAAATTAATTATCATTTTATGGTAGGTTATATATAATGAATATTATCGAATAATTGAATTGTATTTTCAAAAATGTCATTTACTACAGGAACGTGAGAAATATCGGAAATCAGTTTTTTGTGAAGCAGAAATCGTGCTGCTCGAGGGCTTACAGATAATGATAATATCCTGTTATTCCAGAAAATAAATAGTTGGCTTTAGGTATTTTGTTATATAATCTATGAAAGATAAATTACATTAAATACTATATGTATACTTATTTTAAATAAATAACTGTGACTTTGAATTTCAAGATAATTTTAATTATTAAAGAAACTATTTCTACTTATATAATACTTTAATATTTACCAGCTCAAAAAAATCCTTGGAAGAAATGATTCGTTAGAAAAATACAAATATTAGAAACACAAGTCAATCAGATTTAAAGAAAAGACACATTCTGAGTCGGATCGCTCTGATGTGATTGTTTTGTTATGAGTTTTGTGTTATCACGAGAGCTTTCTCGTGTCACTTTGGATAATACGGATAAAGTAGGAGTATTAATTATATACCGATAATAAAGATTTTAAAGTCTATCATCAGAAAACATTTATATATTATTATAAAATAATAATATATAAATAAATTAAATGTATAAAAAGCTTCAAGAGTTTAGTACAATATGTTATTATTACATTAATAATTTAGTATAAAATCAGAAAACATTAATTTGATACATTTTCTTAGTTTGAGATTCTGCTCCCGAGTGTTAAAACAAAGTATCATGAACGTGTTATCATTAAATTAAGCTCGTTCTGAAATATCAAATTACTCCTGATACGTTTTTCTTCATTCTCACCGTGACATCTTCGCTAGTACCTGCCATTCTGTGGATCTCTTCATTGCGGATTCGATCAGCTAGACTGACTCCGCATATTCTGCGAAGAAATCGCGTCTCCACAGCATTATTCTTTCTTACATTCTTCTTCTGTGTTACCCACGTTAGCCTGCCGTATAACAACGTCGGTAGCAAAACTGCATTGTGTACAGCCAAACGTGCAGCTATGCTGACGTTTTGCCGTCTCAACAATGCAGTTAAAGCACCGTTGACTCTGTTACCGGCAGCAATACGCCTTTCCACATCCATTTCGTATCTTCCGTCTCTGCTAAACATACTTCCCAAATATACCACTTCATTCACTTGTTCCATTGTCTTATCATTCACGTTGATCTTACATTCTGTTCTTTCTTCATTTCTTTAAATATTAGAACCTTCATCTTATCTACATTCAGGTTAAGACCATTAATTTCACAGCCATTTTTCAGAGTGGTGACCAATGCCTGCAAATTGCATTCTGATGATGCAATGAGCACTGCATCATCTGCATATAGCAAACAATTGACCTTAAGGTCACCTACTTTCACACCCTTGTCACTGTCTTTCACGCCTTGGAGACAATTATCCAAATACAAATTGAACAACCAAGCTGACATAGCGCAACCTTGCTTAACACCCGATTGGATGTCAAACCAGGGCGACATGCCAGCTCCTACTCGCAAAAATGCTCAGTGATCTCGGTAAAGAGACTTTACCGCCTGTAGCAAGGGACCGTTCACATTGTATCGGGGCAGTATCTCCCATAACTTTTTTCTTATAACCCTGTCAAACGCCTTTTCCAAATCCACAAACGCACAGAAAACCTTTTGGTTTAGGGCCAAAAACTTTTCCGTGATCATGCGGAGGGAAAAGATCTGATCTATACACCCTCTTCCAGGTCTAAAACCTCCTTGGGCCTCCCACAAAAGCCTTTCAGATCTCTCTTGCATTCTTCTCGCTAATATTTTAGCATAAACTTTACCGCCCAAGCTAATCAAACTGATAGCCCTATAGCTTGCACAGTCTATCTGTGAACCTTTGCCTTTATACAAAGGTACGATGACTGTACTTCGCCAATCGTCTGGGACCTCCCCCGATTTCCAACATATATTGCACAAAAACCAGAAAAAGTCTCAGGCGCGTGGCCCACCATATTTGAACATCTCGGCAGTAACTTCATCTGCTCCCGCAGCCTTACCACATTTCAGACTTCGAATCACGCTCTCTACTTATTCCAAACTGATTTCATCATCGGCTACATCTTGACTCAGCATTACGCTGGTAGTCAAGACCGAGTCGTCCTCACGTACATACATCTCCTTGTAGAATTCCGCCCACCGCTGCAAAACGTGTGCTTGCTCAGTTAAAATTTCACCGCTCTTCGAAAGCACCCCTTTAATTCTACAGGTTACCGAACACCCCGGGAACCACTAACTTCTCGCCAGAAAAGCTTCGTGTTTTCCCGGAAGTTGTTCGTCAACCTTTCATCCCTTTCTCTCTCAGAATTTTCACGCTTCAGCTTTATAAGTGCTTTCGTTTTGTGCTTTTGCAGCTTGTAAGCTCTTTTTCTTATCTCTCTCATACTTTTATCCTTACCAGAGGCTTTATAATCTAGCCATGCTTTCTTCTTTAACTCTGCAGCATCTTTCACTTGATCATCCCACCATTCATCGCGCTTTTTACTAAAACCTCTTTTCCTTTTACCACATACTTCTGTCGCTACTTTCACCATACCATTCCTAAGGTTCTGCCAGCATAGTTCAACACTTTTATTTCCAGAATCACAGATTTCAAGCTTCTTGGAAACCCTTTCTTGATATTCCTCTCTGATCGGTGAATCTTGAAGCTTCCAACTTCTTATGCGATAATTCGACGCCAAGTTTGGACACGTCGTGCGGCTGCGCCAACCTTCGAACAGACCTCTTATTCTAGCAACGACTAGATAGTGGTCCGTTCCCAGATCAGCACCTCTGAACACTCGCGTGTCCATAACTTGACTTCGAATACGCTGGTCCACTAGGAATAAATCAATCATACTTCTTTCTTCCGCTCGCTCCCATGTGTACATGTGAATTTGTTTGTGATCAAACATCATGTTTGCCACAAACAATTTTTTCTCCTTACAAAATTCCAAAATTTTTAGATATAGTTTTGATGATAGATTTTAAGATCTTTTATTATCTGTATATAATTAACTTCATCTGTTAAATATCGTAAGTTTTATATTATCTGTTACTGCACAAATATGTATCGTAAAAACATTTAATAAAATATTTACAATTTATTTTGGGATTTTTATTAACTTATATACATATATAATTAAAAAAATATTAACATAAGCAGAAATATAAAATTTATCTGGATTCGGACTCAAAAAGTATCAAAAAAATATATTTTTGTGAAAAGCACGCTGACATCTTGAATTATATAATATCTGCTCGCGACTTAGATGACAAATAGTTAAATTTTTTGTTATATTTCAATTTTTTGGTAGAAAATTAACAAAGTTTGAAAATATAAAGGGATTACTGAATTGTTAACTCTGGAACCCCAGCCCAGAAAGCGACCCGGTGGCCAGGCGAATCGGTCGTATCATTGCCTTTTCACTTGGTCTCAGACACACAAATAACATCCAGATCTTTGTCATCCATCACATCTAATAATTCCTTCATGTTCTGTTCCATTCCTCCTCTTAAACCTTCCACGACGCTATTTGTAGCTCCGTCCTCCACCTTCCGCCGTTCGGAACATGGCGTGTTGGTTGGCGGTTCCCAAAGCCGAAAAATATTAAATAGTAATCAATAAATATTATAACTCATACCAACAACATATTTATTTATTTATTTATTTATTTACCCTTTATTGTATATTACAAAAAGCGAACTTAATGCCTGTTGGCATTCTCTACCAGCTAACCTTTGTGGATGGTGAGAAATTGCGGTAGGCGTAACAAAGTAAAATTCAAAATAAAACTAGTACTGAGTGAAATAAAAAAATAAAATAAAATAAAATATATATAAATATATATATATATATATATACATATATATATATATATATATATATATATATATATATATATATATACATATATATATATATATATATATATATATATATATACAAATTATAAACACTAAGTACACACAAACGACCCACGAGCAGAGATAAGGTCTACTGGTATTGTAACATCTGCTGCCTTTGTGTTTTGTATATATAATTAAGTAAAATATTTTCAGGTCTTACCTTTAAATATCAATAACTTGTAAAATACATAAAGAGGATTATTTCTGAACTTCAATGTAATTGAATATGGATAAGATACATAAAAATGGATTTAAAAATGTAATTATTGCTACTGACTCTGTCTGCATCTACTGTATCATATTAACTATATTATCCACACGTTTACATCGTGGTTAGATGAGTTTAACTGTTATGATCTTAGTTCACTATGTGTTATATTTTAGTTCAAATTTGTTTTTGGGACTTTGAGAATATTGGCATTTAATTAGTTTGATGTAAATTCAAAGTTACAAATCCTAATTGTATGACAGATGAACAATTATTAACGAAACAAACAAAGAAGTATTGATTACACAATGTATTATATTATACAGTTTATTTTTCAAGTTTAATTAAGTTTTGTATAAAGTTAAATTTATTAAAATGCATCTGTTAATAAAGACTGGTTAGAAAACCATACCGTATTATTGTGACTACTGAAAGCTCTTTCTTTCCTTCTTTAGTAAATCGATTGCAATGAATTTTGAACGACACACGCTTTCACTTTCTCGTTATTATATATTTTTTCTTTTAATTAAATTTTTATTATTTATCGTATCGTAAATATAATTTAAAATGTTATAATTCTAATATATATATATATAAATAAGTAATTATTTAACTATAAAAGTATTAAAACTTTAAAAATATTTGTCAAATATTTAAAAAGTTATTTTTTTAAAGAAATAAATAAAGACCTTATAACTCTTAAAGCTGAGTTATTCTTTTAAAATAAATAATTTATCTCAAAGCAGACACACAAAACGGACCATTGCTATTGTATTAAATACATTTCTTTAAATGTATGAAAGCTTTTACATTTTAATATGTTATTTCATATTCCCAACGTGGCTCCTAACATTGGTTAGATATCTAGTTGTTTAAGTCCACTCTACTTAATCCTAGATAACATAATATGATATGTAGTCACTCCATCTACGGTCGTGCTTAATTAAATCAGTGATGTGGAGAGTAGTTCAAGAACTTCACCTCATGGCTTAGTGGGTCTCCATGGGATTACTTGCGCACTCACTATGATGACAATGTGGAGCCTTCCAGTTAAAGTAGAAATGATTGACTACACACAGGAATAATTCCAAGTCAACCTTCGTGTAAAATTTGTAACTTTAACAGATAATAATAGATATAATAGGATTAAAAAATATATATATGGAATCAATTTAGATTTGATTTATTAAAAAATGCTATACACAGAATTAAAATATTACTTTGTTTTATATTTATTTTAACAATTAAAAATATTTTAAACTCGAGGAATGCAGGTTCATTGAATACCAACAAGCAAGGTTTGTATCAATTTGAATTGTTATGTAAAAATTCAGGATTGTTATTAAAATAGTAGTTCTTAGAGCAGATTAAGCTTTACAAATAAAACACATATGTGTTTGTAGTAATAACATACGCTGGTAGAATTTTATTCATAAGTTACAGCTTGTCCAGTCGGCATCAATTGTTTTTTTGCTATATATATTCAAGAATACCTCGCCTACATATGAATTATTAATATGTAAAATAAAATTTTAATATTGTAAAACATAATTTATAGTCACAACATGTAATTAAATTGAAACGTAGTGTATTGTGTATTTTTGTAGCTGGTGTAGCTTTGAACTTTTACATAAGTAACTAACTCGAGGTCACAGGTTCGTATTTACATGTGAATGTACGGTCATTGAACTTTACTGTACTTAGTAAAGTGGGTTACTACTTCGAGGTATTTGGAAAAATATAAAAGATTTTTTTTAAACTTTCTGTTAATCTGATGTTTTTATAACGGACATGTTTTAATTTGTATCTGTATCTTCTTTTTCATGAATACTTTTAATTAAAATTAATTATTCAATAAAATTTTGTAGTTTTCAAAGATATAATAAAATAATTATTAATTTCTTAACTTAATGTTATTTTTCATTATTCACAAATACTCTGTATTTTTGTAAAAAATTAAATATTAAAAGCTGTCAAGTTCATTTGCTACAAAATTATAAAATTTTCTCCATTTACATTACAATTTCAATCTTTATCAAAGCAGTGATGTAATTATTTTAGGAAGTGTTTTAAATAGGTACTGGTTCTTACTTTTTATGAAAAATAATTAAATAATTTGATTAAAATATTTCAGAGCAAATTGATCTGAAAGTACATACTGGCAGAAGAATTATATGAAGATAATAAGATTTAAAATGCTATCTACAAGAAATGCAATTGTGATATAAGGCTGTGTCGATGAGATGAGTATTGTAAGCTGAAATAATTGAATGTGTAAAGTTTTTTGTAGTTTTACAGACAGAGTCGCGTGTAATAGACAGTTTATTTTTCACAATTGTAGAATTTTCCTTAAGCGAAAAAGCATAAAAAAGATAGAATATAAAATGTAATGTAAAACATTTTTGACACCAACTCAAACGAAGTGAAATATAACCAAATTGATTTATACCAAGAGTTTTCTTTATCTGTTGAAACTATAAGCGAATATAAAAATCTTTCAGAGATATTTTGTCAACTATAAGTATATATGTGGAAAAAACTATTGCTTAAATAATAAGCTAAACTTATTATGTTAATAATAACATGTAATCATGTAAACACAACAAATCACATAATGTTACTATCTGCTAATTAGTTCTTCACTATGTGTAATTAATATTATTTCTAACGAGATTCTAACCTTTTACATTCCACCATTACTATTCGCTTTGATGCAGTGCTGACAGGATTTACACAAGATAATGAGAAGTACACTAACGTATACATAATTACATATTACATAAACAATACAGATATAACGAATAAAATAGACAAAGACATACAAAGATGTAATTAAGGGTCTGTTATGTTTATTTACGGAACCAAGTAATGCATTTTGTGTTAAGCTTCAAATTCGTATATAATATTAATATGTACATATTAATATACATACTGACACTGATCTAGAAAGAAACTGAATATTAATGATTGACATATCCATACTTATAAATGTTTTAGTTTTACGCCAAACACCTTTAATTTTTGAATATATAAAGTCACTCTTAGAAGAAATCTTGTATTTTTGTTGAACACGTTAATAAAGAATGAATTATTAAATATATTGTTAACTTAAATGATATAAATATAAATAGTAATTACATATAATTATAATTTATATAAAGAGAAAGTCTATTTACATAAACTCTGCCTTGTTTCCCTTTCCCCGATCCACAAACTCACAATTTAATTAATGGAACGTCTTTGTTTCTTTCTATCAGACTGTCTAATAGTCTTACAAGGAATAATTAATTGTTTTGAATGATTTCACTTAACACAACGATTGTAACTTTCCTGACCTTCTATATTCTCAAATCACGTTAAAAAGTTTTAAATAAGAATAAGCTAATGTATTAAATACTTTTATTTATATCTATACCTTCCACAAAGCTTACTACTTTTAAGAGAACTTACATTTTTTTTCAACTCTGTACCACCTCATGAAGTGATGAGTGGTGACTGTTCGCCATGTTGGACGCAACATTAGTCCGGACGCATCATTATTAAAAACAGAAAATCAAACTTCACCTAACCTAAATTAAGAGAATTTAGATAATATTTCTTATATGTTTACCAAGTATGTATGTACCAAAGATTTAAAAATATTTAATATTTATACTATTATTGTTTGAAAGGCCTATGCTGAAATATTATTTAATATTTAAGAATACAAAGAAAGAAAACGCTATAAAATACCGGTACACCTTCTCGCTGCTCGAGGGAGGGTTTAGATGTATACTTTGAAATAATACAAAACCTCGATCTGCGGCTTTGTTACAATTTATGATGTAACAATTGGCAGCTCAACTGTTAATTTAAGTTAATAGATTATTTATACAGTGAAGCAATTGTGCATTAACTTTTAATATCAATAATGTTACATATTATATAATTACTCTTCATAGTATAATATACTGTTAAAATAACAGGTTTTAAAGAAATCTTGAAACAAATTTTTGTCAAGTGTAACATGTTAAAGAGCACGTGAGCTTAAGGTAATAAGGTTTTTCTTTATATATTAAGATTGTATACATAAGTCAAGTAAATAAGCTTTATATAAACGTATCCATTACATTTAACAAAACGCTTCCTAATATAAATGTAATGAACTAAGTTTAACATTTGTCAAATAACATTTTAAATAGTTATTAATTATTTAATTGTTAAGTTGTCTCGACTTGACTACGTTTGAGTGAAATGTGAGAGAAATTGTGATTTAGTACAAAAATATAAAAAAAAATTCAAAAGAAAATTATTATGAGGAAAGTGAAACGGCTATACAAATTTCAAATAATCACTTTGATAAAGATAAAAAGGAGAAGTATTCTGATGTCATTCGCATTGTTATTCTCTTTAGGGTTTTTGAATGATTTTCATTTACTTTTTAAAACCAAAACTTTTTTATTTTTTTACCAGTCTATGTATTTCGGGAATCGAGTCTCGAAGATTTTTTCATTATATAATATTATTCATATCAATCTCTCTTTTAAAGTAATTGAACTCAATGTATCTGATCAAACTGTTAAGAAAAAGTGACATAAGTGTATGAAATAATTTGAATAAATTTTATATATGCATTTTTAAATTTCATCAGCAAATGAGATTTGAGACGAGGGACATGTAAAATTCATAAGAACATTGTTAGTTATAATATTCCTAAGCAGCTAGCTGTTGCTCGCGACTTTACTTGGAAATTATTCAATGGCGTTAGACGTTTGCAAATTAAATTAGTTCAGATTATTAAAATTATTTAAATACAATCTACGCATTATACCGATATATTATAATACATTATTATTTAGTCACCGTCGCAAATCTTCACTTCACACTCAACTATTTGTAATTTATGCTTCATTTAACGTCTCTCAATCTCAAGGGTATTATTATTGATTAAATCTATCAAATGTTATTTTATAGCAACTACAAGTCAAAATATTGCTAATGAGTGTATGAAAATAACATCACACGATAAAATATCACCTTTTATTTAATCTCAATGTATGAACATATACGTGGTTAACTTAATAAAATACTTTATGAAAGTGATAATTCGTATATCCTAATGTCTTCGAAGCGTCGATTAAATATCAAAATGACGGTTTTAGTTTACAGCTTAACAATTATAATGATATTATTTTATATATATAAGAGAAACTATTAAATGTAAGGTAATTTTGAAATACAATAATGAGTACAGTTACAAAGAAAATACTACTCTTGTCATTGAAACATTCTTAATTTAGCTCGAACTTGGTGAATTTAACATAAGCAGCATGAAACAAATAGACAAACATATGTTGGTTTTGATAAACTTTCAGTATCTTAAATTAAAGAACAATGTTACCAAAATGGCGTATATTTAATAATAACTTAATTAATATTAAGATATTTATCGCTAAGATAAGGATTGACGTTTACAGATTTATTAAACATTTTGACATTTAACTAAGTTATAATCTAACTTTATAATCCAAGACTCGGTAATACAAATATTATACTGTTTACGTAATCAGTCAGTATTAAGTATATAATATAAATATAAAACTATTGTTTATATGATTGTATAATGATTGGAATAAGTTACATTGTATTGATATTATATTTGATCCGAAATAATTAATATTAAGGTATCATTTATATTTAGATATTACGTCATTGTCTTTTGTTTCGTATAGAAATAGGAGAAGCGATAAATATTGCATATTAAAAGAGTATTCCATTTAAATAATACTAGTTATAACGGAATTTTCTTTTAAATGTTTAGATTTCTGTACAATTAATACTTACATCTCGTCATTCATAAACAATATTATTGCAAGGCTGTCAAAAAACGATATTAAATTTAAAATATAATTTTAAGTGAGTTATTCCACTGTACAAAATTATTTCATTTTATTATATTAAAGTATTTAGAATTATAATATCAGACTGCATTTTGTTACAAATTATTAAAGCTATCTCCAAAACATTTCAAAGAGTTTTAGAGAAGTTTTGAATAAATATACAAATTACACTATTACTCAATTTACCAGAATGTAGCTCGAATATATACATACAATATTATTACTATACATACCTTGGAGTCGATGTCTGTCTGTAATATTAGAATTGTTTTATTCATAAGTTTTAGGGTTCTTTAAGTGCTGTGTCTGTTCTTGATAATCTTACATGGCTAGATACATTTTGATAGTCTATTAATTGGTCTTAATTAGTGATAAACACTATTATTATCATTTTTTTTTATATTTTCAAATTATTACGACAGTTATATATTATAAATCTCAAATCAACTAAATGTTTCATTTGCTTAAGGGCTTATATTCGTACAACTTGTACATATTAAATAAAAAATAGATTCAGCAAATAATTTGTTAAATTTATTGTGATATAATTTTTTATAATAAGTCTAATAATTCCTGCGATTTGAGCTTTTAAAACAATACAAATTTTATAAATATATGAAATGTGAAACTGTTAATATATGAAATGTGAAATGTTTGTATGTTTGATAAATTAATCACGAAAAATTACTAGTTGTGTTTGAATGATATTTTACACACAGATAGACCATGGCAATGAATGTATAACTATAACAAAGACTTGATAATTTCGTAATAGTTTAATTTTCTTAATAATAATTTGGTAATAATGTGAAGGAGACGAGGCCGTTTGTAAAATTCTATTATGTTACTTTAAAGTGCTGAACCTACACTAAATAACTAAATAGTAAAAGTAAATAAAATAATATTTTAGTGTATTTCGAAATAATATCGTACATAAGTAAATTTCAAAAAAGTAATCTGACAAATATTATAAAATTAAAAAAATCATGACAAAAGTTTCTCTTTATATTATTGTACCTCAATCAATACGATGTTAACTGTAGATAATTAAATTAACAACCCGTTTTCTATATTATTATATTATATAAATTTACAACATTATATGTCTTCTGCGATATAATTAACTCAACGGCAAAGAATCTATCACAATAAACTGTTCAGTCTTAAAACTATCCAAGCTTTTTAAAAGCTTCAAAGCAATTCCTTTGTTCTCGTCACAGAAACTGTTCTAATTTCTATGCTCCCGGGAGATTCCCGATATTATAAATACTTGTCATAGAAGCCTTTGTATAGGAGTAATACTATGAAGGTTGTATGTGTATGTTTGTTCTTCAAGCACGTTAATACCTCATCATATCATATATTTTAGGTGGTATATTAATTTGTATGTAAGTGTATGAATTAAAAATGTATAAGCCTCAGTGATAGTATTATACTATTAGATGTATATGTAATATAAAACTTAAACACTTCTATAGTAATATTTCAAAGAGCACGTGTTTATGTCAAAGTGGTGAAACTTTGCAGACTCAGAGTGATTTGTTTCAAGCTAGATGTTATCTTATTGGCTGCAGTGTCTCACAGCGTTGTACAAATATATTTATCAATATGACACATTTTAAGTATGGTATTATTATTAATATTGAAATATGAAATAATAATAGAGGACTTGTTATCGGTGCGGCCATCGAATAATATATTATCATTATGTAAAGTATTTTATTTAAGAAAACAAAATATTTTATTTATTATATGTATATTGGTGTACAGAGTCACATGATTTTTATATACCTATATAACAATCTGACTCTTACCATCTTACCAAATAACGATTTTTCTATTTTTGTGAAATTGTACAAGTTACAATGTTGTCCTCAAAAATGTTTCAGAAATGTGTATAATAAGACACATTTCAGAAAGATTTTTCATTTTGTAAACCACGTTAAAAGAAGTTACCAAAACGAGCAACACATTTATTAATAATATGAAACACATTATATATAAAAATAAAAAATAAAGTGTTGGTCTATGGTGGCGTATTTCTACCACGCAGTCATAGGAATTTTATGTTTAGTCGTTTTATCGATAAGTTTTATTATTTATAAAATTACCCGATACTCCATATTTTATTTGTTATATTATCAAAATGTATGTGAATTTTCCTAGAATTACAACAGCTATTTCAATTAAGAAAAATCGGAATAAGATTTCTATAAAAGAATTCAAAAGTGTTAACAAAAATCATTTTGCTTCTACCGATAATACTTTATTCACTCTTACAGTTCACTCAAATTAAATTCGTCAATTCATTTATTCATTTGAGAAACCATTGTCTTACATTTATAATATTACTACAGTTTAATTACTTTTATTTAATTTAATCGGATTTTATTATATAGTATTGAAAGCTACTTCAAAGTTAATAATATTAATAGCTTTAATAATAAGGAGAATTGCTCGAGAATATGCTAACTGGTCTGTTTGGGAATGTAAGGGCGTAATGTTCTCAAATGAGAGCAGAATAGTCCTAAGAGGTCCAAAATGAAAGCTTTGCTCCATGCACTATAACCGAAACAGTGGGTTAACAGGAAGGATCCGTAATGGTTTGAGGAGGTAACTCTTATGAGGCTCGTACTGACCTTGTGTTCGATATAGGCAGTGTAAATGTTCAAAGATAAGTGGAAAAAGTCCTACAAGAGCCATGTCATACCTTTTGCAACATTCATTGGTGACAACTTTAGATTAATGCATGATAGTGCACGTTGCCATACCGCAAGGTCCGTCATAGAGTATCTTAATGAGGTCGGTATTCAAGTTTTACCATGACCAGCACGCAGTCCCGATCTTAACCAAATTGAGCACATTTGGGATAACCTCAAAAGACGTGTCCGACCAAGCTGCACCTTCGACACTGGGAGAACTCAGGATGGCTGTGGTAGAGGATTGGCAAAATATACCCCAATCGGATATCCAAGATATCATGGATGGAATGTCAAAGCGGCTCCAAGAAGTCATTAGAGCACGAAGCGGCAACACCCATTATTAATTTTAAATTTTCTTTTTAATTAGACCACTTTTTTCAAAATTGAAATTGTTACATTTTTATCGTAAATTTCCCTAAAATCGAGTTTTATATATAATAATAATAATGTTTAATAAAATCCCTTTTTTGAAGAATTTTGTTTTTTTTTCAAGACTTTAAGAGTAGTTTCCAATGTAGCTCTCATAAAATGTACTCTAAATTTGTCAATTTCTGTAAATTAAAGGAAATACAAGGTGGTCGGTTAATTGTGCCTGTGAGTGTATATCTATTTGACATTGTAATATAAAATAAAATTTCAGTGTCTGTTTGTGATTTTAAGATAACTATGTAGTTCCAGGTAAAATAGTTATTTACTTGATATAAAAAAATAAAGTTATGAGTATAGTAGCCAGACAATTTTATTCAACCAACCAAAAATATTTTGGGGTGCGGTGTCAAAATTGTAAAAACCTTAAAAGTAAAGTAAAGTTTCTATGATTTAGATTTAAAACCAATTGGTGAATGTTATTTAAGTGAAATGTAAGAGATACTTCAACTAAATATTTATCCCATTTAAGTGTATTGTTACGCGGAAAGGAAAACGGTTATCGCTGACAGATTTAATTTAATTTTCAGTTATCTCCATTTGCCTTTCCCATTAATAAAAAGATAAAAAGCTAATATAGAAGATTTCGGAGACATTTTATTTAATTGTGACATTTGAACTACAGAATATACATATTTTCTTTTTTAGACAAATATTATATTGAACGTTGTTTAAATTAATTATTAATTTGTGGTATATTATCTATAATGTATATTATCGAATAATATTTTCGAAAATGTCATTAAGAACAGGAAGGTGAGAAATCAGAAGGAAATCAGTATTTTTTGTGAAGCAGAAATCGTGCTGCTCGATGCCATTACAGATAATGATAATATCCTGTTAGTCCAGAAAATAAATATTTGGCATTAGGTATTTACTCTGGCTCTTTATTTCTTCTATTATATATTCTATGAAATATAAATTACGTAACACGTATACTTATTTTAAATAAATAACCTTGACTTTGACTTCAAGATAATTTTAATTATTAAACAAACTGTTTCTACTCATATAATAGGTACTTAAAATGTGACCGGCTCAGGAAAATCCTTAGCAGAAATGATAAGTTACAAGACTACAAATCCGAAAAACCCAAGTCAATCATATTTAAAGAAAAAACACTTTTAACTGAGATCGCTCTGATGTGATCGTTTTGTTATGAGTTTTGTGTTTTGTGTTATCAAAAGAGCTTTCTCGTGTCACTTTGGATAATATGGATAAAGTGGGAGTATTCTGGTGTCATTTGTATTAAGGTATTATATATCTATATAAACTATTTAAATAACTATTAATATTAAATAAATATATTTATTTATTTATTTATTTACCTTCACGCCATATCCCTTGAGGGGTAGCCAGAGACGACGGAGCGCCAAACGCTACGGTCTCTGCATACCTCTTTCGCCTCGGCCACAGACATCAACCTCTTCATACATGCCCTCCGGGGGGTCCTCATGCTTTTTACGTGACCTTCCTCCAGTATCGTAGCTACTGTGTTTTCGAAGGTCACTCGAGGCCTCCCCCTGTCTCTCTTACCGCTCACTTTTCCCATATAAATCTTTTTTACCATTCTTTCATCACTCATTCGTTCAACGTGCCCAAACCACCTGAGCACGTTCTTCTTCATTCTCACCGTGACATCTTCGCTAGTACCTGCCATTCTGTGGATCTCTTCATTGCGGATTCGATCAGCTAGACTGACTCCGCATATTCTGCGAAGAGATCGCATCTCCACAGCATTCATCTTTCTTACATTCTTCTTCTGTGTTACCCACGTTTGACTGCCGTATAACAGCGTCGGTAGCAAAACTGCATTGTGTACAGCCAAACGTGCAGCTATACTGACGTTTTGCCGTCTCAACAATGCAGTCAAAGCACCATTGACTCTGTTACCGGCAGCAATACGTCTTTCCACATCCATTTCGTATCTTCCGTCTCTGCTAAACATACTTCCCAAATATACCACTTCATTCACTTGTTCTATTATCTTATTATTCACGTTGATCTTACATTCTGTTCTTTCTTCATTTCTTTCAAATATCAGAACCTTCGTCTTATCTACATTCAGGTTAAGACCATTAATTTCACACCCATCTTTCAAAGTGGTGACCAATGCCTGCAAATTGCATTCTGATGATGCAATGAGCACCGCATCATCTGCATATAGCAAGCAATTGACCTTAAGGCCACCTACTTTCACTCCCATGTCACTATCTTTCACTCCTTGGAGACAACTATCCAAATACAAATTGAACAACCAAGCTGACATAGCGCAACCTTGCTTAACACCCGATTGGATGTCAAACCAGGGCGATATGCCAGCTCCTACTCGCACACAGGCTGAGTGATCTCGGTAAAGAGACCTTACAGCCTGTAGCAAGGGTCCGTTCACATTGTATCGGGGCAGTATCTCCCATAACTTCTTTCTCACAACCCTGTCAAACGCCTTTTCCAAATCCACAAAAGCACAGAAAACCTTTTGGTTTAGAGCCAAAAACTTTTCCGTGATCATGCGGAGGGAAAAGATCTGATCTATACACCCTCTTCCAGGTCTAAAACCTCCTTGGGCCTCCCACAACAGCCTTTCAGATCTCTCTTGCATTCTTCTCGCTAAAATTTTAGCATAAACTTTACCGCCCAAGCTAATCAAACTGATGGCCCTATAGCTTGCACAGTCTATCTGTGAGCCTTTGCCTTTATACAAAGGTACGATGACTGCACTTCGCCAATCGTCTGGGACCTCCCCGGATTTCCAGCATAAATTGCACAAAAACCAGAAAAGGTCCCAGACGCGTGGCCCACCATATTTGATCATCTCGGCAGTAACTTCATCTGCTCCCGCAGCCTTACCACATTTCAGACTTCGAATCACGCTCTCTACTTCTTCCAAACTGATTTCACCATCGGCTACGTCTTGACTCAGCATTACGCTGGTAGTCAAGACCGAGGCGTCCTCACGTTCATACATCTCCTTATAGAATTCCGCCCACCGCTGCAAAACGTGTGTTTGTTCAGTTAAAATTTCACCGTTCTTCGAAAGCACCCCTTTCATTCTACAGGTTACCGAACAACCCCGGGAACCACTAACTTCTCGCCAGAAAAGCTTTGTGTTTTCCCGGAAGTTGTTCGTCAACCTTTCATCCCTTTCTCTCTCAGAATTTTCACGCTTCATCTTTATAAGTGCTTTCGTTTTGTGCTTTTGCAGCTTGTACTCTCTTTTTCTTATCTCTCTCATACTTTTATCATTACCCGAGGCTTTATAATCCAGCCATGCTTTCTTCTTTAACTCCACAGCGTCTTTCACTTCATCATCCCACCATTCATCGCGCTTTTTACTAAAACCTCTTTTCCTTTTACCACATACCTCTGTCGCTACTTTCACCATACCATTCCTAAGGTTCTGCCAGCATACTTCAACACTTTCATTTCCAGAATCACAGCTTTCAAGCTTCTTGGAAACCCTTTCTTGATATTCCTCTCTGATCGGTGGATCTTGAAGCTTCCAGCTTCTTATGCGATAATTCGACGCCAAGCTTGGACACGCCGTGCGGCTGCGCCAACCTGTGAACAGACCTCTTATTCTAGCAACGACTATATAGTGGTCCGTTCCCAGATCAGCACCTCTGAACACTCGCGTGTCCATAACTTGACTTCGAATACGCTGGTCCACTAGGAATAAATCAATCATACTTCTTTCTTCCGCTCGCTCCCATGTGTACATGTGAATTTGTTTGTGATCAAACATCGTGTTTGCCACAAACAAATTTTTCTCCTTACAAAATTCCAAAATAAGCTTTCCAGCCTCATTTACCCTCCTATCACCGTATTTGCCTAGCACGCTTTCGTAACCGCTTCGCGCGGTTCCAACCCATCCATTCATATCTCCACATACTATCAACTTTTCATTATCTCTGACACTACTTAGAACATCCCTGACATTCTCCCAAAACTCCTCGAGCTCGCTCATTTGAGCTGAGGATACTGGCGCATACATGGCTAACAAGAATACTCTTGTTATCCCCAGCTTAAAGCGAACCCAAAGAAGCCTCGGGTTGATCGCCTTGTATTCTACCATTGCATTAACCATTCGAGAGGACAATAATACGCCTACACCTTGGCAACCTCGCTCACTCTCTGGAACCCCAGCCCAGAAAGCGACCCGGTTGCCAGGCAAATCGGTCGTATCATTGCCTTTTCGCTTGGTCTCAGACACACAAATAACATCCAGATCTTTGTCATCCATCACATCTAATAATTCATTCATCTTCTGTTCCATTCGTCCTCTTACATTCCACGTAGCTATTTGTAGCTCCGTCCTCCACCTTCCGCCGTTCGGAACATGGCGTGTTGGTTGGCGGTTCCCAACGCCGCATTTGTTCATATTATATTACATATTATAAACTTACATTTTATTTATAATACAATTAGTTTTAATTCTAAATACAACATTTTAAATATAAAATACAAAATTATTAATATTTTAAATTATTTACATAAAAAAAAAAAATATATATACATATATTCTTTTCATTCGTCTTCCTTGGACACAATATTAATTTTCACAATTTGCACTTCAACAACACAATTCAACGTCTCACTGATCACGTCCGGCCTGAGCGGCCGTCAAATTTTAGAAAATTTTAATTTTAATTTTAATAAATTTTAGAAAGAAAAAAAAATAATAATTTACATAGGTATTATGTGGAATGACCAATAAATAAATAGGTTATAGGTTGGCAAGCTCGCGTGTACCAGGCGGTGTCGTCCCCAGTACCATCGCCTGCAAACTTGCTAAAATCAGTCGTCGCGTGGTCGTGGTCGATACCAGGGGTCCAACGAAGTTCGGGAGTTCACATGTACGACGCTCCAGATGTATTACTTTTTTATCTACTTTTTCTACTGATTAATTTAAATAATTTAGAAATATTTGACAAAAAAATACGTAAAATATTGTAAATTAAAAATATTTAAAAATTTTGTACTTGACACTTGTCAAATTTCTTTTAAATAAATATATGTTTATTTTATTATATTATTATTTTAAATATATTATTATGTTTCAAATGAATAAAGATTACACTTAATGTCTGATAAGATTCTCATAGTTGAATTTTGTAATGCAAATTTAGCTCTACATTTCTGAAAAGCGCTTGCAGTTTTAGGAAATAATCGTGTTCATCGGTAATTGAATTCAAATATTAAATCTCTTCGAAATAAATAATTTTGTGGTTAAATTAATATAGTAAAGTGTTATGAATAAATTTTTATTAAAAATATGAATCTAGAATTTTCTTAATAAAAAACTTTTATACCGTTCCTAAGGCAGTGTATAAAGTTGGTCCTCGGCGCATTAACAACTCACCAATCCCTTTATATTATCAAACTTTGTTCATTTTGTACCAAAAAATGGAATACTTAACAAAAGATTTAAGTATTTGTCATCTAAGTCGCGAGCAGATATTATATAATTCAAGATGTCGGCGTGCTTTTCACAAAAATGTATTTTTTTGATACATTTTATGTCAGAATCCAAACAAATTTTATTTTATTAATGTATTTTTAATTAGATATATATAAGTTAATAAAAATCCCAAAATAAATTGTATATATTTTATTAAATGTTTTTACAATACATATTTGTAGAGTAACAGATAATATAAAACTCAAAATATTTAACAGACAGTTGCTTATATACAGATAATAAAATATCTTAAAATCTATCATCGAAAATCATTTATATAAAATAATAATATATAAATTAATTAAATATACAAAAAGCTTCAAGAGTTTAGTACAATATGCTATGATTAAATAATTTAGTATAAATTCAGTCAAAATCAAGTTTATATAATTTCTTTTAGACAATGTCCTTAAAGATAAATTTAAAAATAATAAGATATGGGAGGGAATAAATGATTCTGTTCCCGAGTGTTAAAACAACGTATCATGAACGTGTTATCATTAAATTAAGCTCGTTCTGAAATATCAAATTACTTAATGTTGATTGATTAATTAATATCCTTACTAATATGTTGTGTAATATAATGTGAAATAAGAAATAATAAATATTTGATCTTCTGTTTTTAGTATAAATGTACTTGACCGAAAAGGCCAGCAGTTTTAGACTTTAAAGTTTTATTACTTTCAAACTAACTCGTTATTTTTCAACTATTTCAGTTGAAATGCTTTGTTCAGAATAAACAGTGAAAGTATTTCTTGCGACAAAAAGTAAATGAACATTTAAAACCCCAAAGAGGATTATAAGACGGAGGAGTATTCTGAAATACTCCTTCGCTTTATCCGACCATTCAGAGTGACACGACAAAGCTTTCATGATTACAAGAATAACGAAATACAGGTCCATCAGAGCGACCTCGGTTTCATTGTGTCTTCTTTAAATCCGCCTGACTTGGGTTCCTCGTATTTAACTTTAACCTTCTAATGAATCTTTTGTAGGTTAGAATAGCGAGTACCATGATTTTCACTTAGTGTTATATGGAAAATGTAAGAATATTTACTATTTTGTGTAACGATAAAGAAAAATATATTCGAAATTATTTCATTTCTTCAATAACAGTGTATTATCGTTATGCGTTAACAGCCAACAGCTGACGCCTTTGCTTCTCACATAACTTTTTACCGCTTTTCTTGAAGTTGATAATATCGTTTAAATTTGAATAACTTATATCAAATACATTTAATTTAAACATGATATTGTATTATGTCAGTCAATATACTATTGACTTAATAAAACAATACACGGAATAAAATCTTGGAACTGGTGATTCAACCTTACCTGAGACATACGTTTATATTTTATATTACATGAAGAATCATTTTTATGTTACTAATTATACTATTAACAGAAGTAACCATTTAAGCAGATAGTTGTTCCTACACATAAACTGTAATGAAGCCGCAGACGGAGGGTCCGTGTTACTCCTAAGTACACACAAACGACCCCTCGAGTAGAGAGAAGGTCTACTGGTATTATAACATCTTTGCGTTTTGTATATCTAATTAAGCAAAATATATTCAGGTCATTAACCTTTAAATAACCGTAACTAGTAAAATATATAAAGAAGATTATTTCTGAACTTCAATGTATCTACACATAACATGTATTGAATGTGTAACATTTTTTGTATTTTTGCAGACGGAGTCGCGTGTAATAGACTGTATATTTTGCACAATTGTAGAAAATTATTAAAGCAAAATAGCATACAAAAGATAGAATATAAAATGTAAAACAATTTTGACACCAACTCAAACGAAGTGAAATATAACCAAATTGATTTATACCAAGAGTTTTCTTTATCCGTCGAAACTATAAGCGAATATAAAAATCTTACAGATATCTTTTGTTAGCTATAAGTATATATGTGGAAAAAATTATTGCTTAAATAATAACCTAAACTAATTTTGTTAATAATAACATGTACTCATGTAAACACAACAAATCATATAATGTTACTATGTGTTAGTTAATTCTCGACTATGTGTAAATTAATATTATTTCTAACGAGATTCTAACCTTTTATATTCCACCATTACTATTCGCTTTGATGCAGTGCTGACAGGATTTACACGGGATAATGAGAAGTACACTGACGTACATAGTTACATATTAAGTAAACAATACAGATATAATGAATAGCATAGAGAGAGACATACAAAGATGTAATTAAGGATCTCTTATGTTTATTTACGGACCCAAGTAATGCATTTTGTATTGAGCTTAAATTTCGTATATGATATTAATATGTACATATTAATATACATACTGACACTGATCTAGAAAGAAACTGAATATTAATGATTTATGTATCCATACTTATAAATGTTTCAGTTTTACGCCAAACACCTTTAATTGTTGAATATATAAAGTCACTCTTAGAAGAAATCTTGTATTTTTGTTGAACACGTTAATAAAGAATGAATTATTAAATATATTGTTAACTTAAATGATATAAATATAAATAGTAATTACATATAGTTATAATTTATATAAAGAGAAAGTCTATTTACATAAACTCTGTCTTGTTTCTGTTTCCCCGATCCACAAACTCACAATTTAATTAATCGAACGTCTTTGTTTCTTTCTATCAGACTGTCTAATAGTCTTACAAGGGGTAATTAATTGTTTTGAATGATTTCACTTAACGCAACGATTGTACTTTTCCTGACCTTCTATATTCTCAAATCACGTTAAAAAGTTTGAAATAAGAATAAATAAAAAAGTAGAGTCGGCTTATAATTCATTGAATAACGTATTAATTAAATACTTTTATTGAGCTGAGAGTAAGCGAAGCTCTTAACCGTTTGGGAGACCTTTTTTTGTGTTTAGTTGTCTCCAGAATGCGAAGAGATAATTAGCTAAAATTTTCTTAGCCGAACGCAAGTGTTATAGCGAAAACAGATTGAAAAAATGTTTACCAATTCAAAAGTTATCAAGAAAAGATGAAAGTAGAGGGGCTCAGCTCCACCCCCGCCGCGCACGGTTGGTGGATCCTAGTTTGTATACCTTCCTCAAAGGTTACAAAGGAGATGAACTATATATATATACACTTTTTTCAACTCTTTATCACCTCATGAAGTGATGAGTGGTGACTCTTCGCCATGTTGGACGCAACATTAGTCCGGACGCATCATTATTAAAAACAGAAAATCAAACTTCACCTAACCTAAATTAAGAGAATTTAGATAATATTTCTTATATGTTTACCAAGTACGTATATACCAAAGAATTAAAAATATTTGTTTAATATTTATACTGTTTTTGTTTGAAAGGCCTATCCTGAAATATATTTAATAAGATATTTAAGAACACAAAGAAAGAAAACGCTATAAAATACCAGTACACCCCTCTCCCTCTCGAGGGAGAGTTTAGATATACTTTGAAGTAATACAAAACCTCGATCTGCGGCTTTGTTAGAATTTATGTTGTAACAACTGGCAGCTCAGCTGTTAATTTAAGTTAATGGAGTATTTATACAGTGAAGCAATTGTGGATTCGCTTTCAATAATAATGATGTAATATATGAATACTCTTCATAGTATAATATACTGCTATAATAACAGATTTTGGAGAAAACTTGAAGGATATTTTTGTCAAGTGTAACATGTTAGCCAAAGTCTTAAGGTAATACGATCTTCCTTTGTATATTAAGATTATCCACATAAACCAAGCCAATAAACTGATTTGTATTAAACGTATTACATTTAACAAAACGCTTCCTAATATAAATGTAATGAATTAGGTTTAAAATTTGTTAAATAATATTTTAAATAGTTATTAATTATTTAATTGTTAACTTGTCTCGACTTAACTACGTTTGAGTGAAATGTAAGAGAAATTGTGATTGAGTATTAAAATGATAAAAGAAAATTGTTATGAGGAAAGTGAAAACGATCTTTTTTTAATATAAAATACTTTGATAAAGATAAAGAGGAGGAGTGTTCTGAAGTCGTTGTCATTGTTATTCTCTTTAGGGTTTATGAATGACTTTCATTTACTTTTTAAAACCATTTTTTTTATTTCTTTTACCATTTTATTTTCTCACCAGTTTATGAATTTCGGGACTGAGTCTCAAAGATTTTTTTTTATTTAATATTATTCATATCAATCTCTCTATCTAATAATCTTTTTAAGTAATTGAACTCAATAGATCTGTTTAAACTTGTTTATTAAGATAAGTGGATGAAATAATTTGAATAAATTTTATATAACAATTTTAAATTTTATCAGCAAATTTGATAAGATTTGAGACGAGGGACATGTAAAATTCATAAGAACATTGTTAGTTTTAATATTCATAAGCAGTTAGCTGTTGCTCGCGACTTTACTTGCAAATTATTCAATGGCGTTAGACGTTTGTAAATTAAATCAGTTCAGATTATTAAAATTATTTAATACAATCTACGCATTATACCGATACATTATAATACATTATTATTTAGTCACCGTGAAAGTAGTCTTCACTTCCAATTCACATTCAATTATTTATAATTTGTGGTCAACTTAACTTCTCTCAATATCAAGGGTATCACTGCATTTGATTAAATCTATCGTATCGTGAGTGTACAATTAATACTTGCATCTCGTCATTCATTAAAAATATTGTCCTAAGACAGTCAAGAAACGATATTAAAAATAAAATATAATTCATTATCATGTTATTTATTCCACTGTACAAAATTATTTCATTTTATTACTTAAAGTATTTAGAGTTACAATATCAGAATCCATTTTGTATTTATAATAAATGTACAAAATACAAATACAAATTATTAAAGCGATCCCGAAACACTTCGAAGAGTTTTGAATTAATATTAACAAATTACACTATTATTAATTTTACAATGAATGAATGTAGCTCGAATATATACATACAATATTATTACTATAGTTGAACTTATTCACATACCTTGGAGTCGATGTCTGTCTGTAATATTAGAATAATTGTTTTATTCATGTGTTAGGTTTCTTTAAGTGCTGTGTCTGTTCTTGATAATCTTACATGGCTAAACCCATTTTGATGCAGTCTATTAATTGATCTTAGTGATAAACACTGTATAAATATTTCTTTGTCTTTTCAAATTATTACGTCAGTTATATATTAAAAATCTCAAATCATCTAAATGTTTCATTTGGTTAATGGCTTATATTAACACAACTTGTACATATTAAATAAAAATATATTTAGCAAGTAATGTGTTAAATTTATTGTGATCAAAAATTTTATAATAAGTCTAATAATGCCTGCGATTTGAGTGCTTTTAAAACAATACAAATTTTATGAATATATGACATGTGAAACTTACTGTTTGTATGTTTGGCAAAATAATCACGAAAAATTACTAGTTGTGTTTAAATGATATTTTACACACAGATAGACCATGGCAATGAATGTTTAACTGTAATAAAAACTTGATAATTTCTTAATAGTTTAGTTTTCTTTATAACAATTTTGGAATAATTTGAAGGTAACGAGGCCATTAGTAAAATTCTATTATGATACTTTAAAGTGGTGAAGACCTACACTAAAGAAATAAATAGTAAAAGTAAGTAAAATAATATTTTAGTGTATCTCGAAATAATATCGTACATAAGTAAATTTCATAAAATCATCTGACATTTATTAAAAAATTTAATAAAAATCATGACAAAAGTTTCTCTATATATTATTGTACCTCAATCAATACGATGTTAACTATAAATAACTAAATCAACAAACCGTTTTCTATATTATTATATAAATTTATAACATTATATGTCATCTGCGATACAATTAACTCAACGGCAAAGAATCTATCACAATAAACTGTTCAGTCTTAAAACTATCCAAGCTTTTTAAAAGCTTCAAAGCAATTCCTTTGTTCTCGTCACACGTCACACAAACTGTTTCAGTTTATATGCTCCCGGGAAATTCCCGGTATTATAAATACCTCTTATAAAAGCCTTTGTATGGGAGTAATACTATGAAGGTTGTATATGTATGTTTGTTCTTTAAGCACGTTAATACCTCATCATATCATATGTTTTAGGTGGTATATTAATTTGTATGTAAATGTGTGAATTAAAAATGTATAAGCCTCAATGATAGTATTATATTATTAGATGTATATCTATATATATATAAAAGAAAGTAATGTTAGTTACACTATTTATAACTCAAGAACGGATGAATCAATTTGGCTGAAGATTGGTGGAGAGGTAGCTTAGAACCAGGAGACGGACATAGGATACTTTTTATCCCGTTCGACCACGTTTCGTCAAGTCACTATAAAAGGTGGTTTAACAAAAACGCATCTGACATGGAATAACAAAACGCAAATGACAGTGGAATACCAAAACATAAATGAAAGCTAAACGTAATTTTGTCTTTGGTTAAGTATGGTAAAAAATTTGACTGCATAGGTGGAACAGAGTTAACCGGGTCAGCTAGTGTAATATAAAACTTAAACACTTCTATAGTAATATTTCAAAGAGCACGTGTTTATGTCAAAGTGATGAAACTTTGCAGACTCAGAGTGATTTGTTTCAAGCTAGTTGTTGTCTTATTGTATGCAGTGTCTCACAGCGTTGTACAATTATATTTATTAATATGACATATTTTGAGCATGGTATTATTATTAATATTGTAATATGAAATAATAATAGAGGAATTGTTATCGGTGCGGCCATCGAATAATATATTATCAATATGTAAAGTATTTTATTAAAGAAAACAAAAATGGTATTATATGTATATTGGTGTACAGAGTCACATGATTTTTATATAACTATATAAAAATCTGACTCTTACCATCTTACCACAAGGTAAGATAAAAAAGTATTACCAAATAATGATTCTTCTATCTTTGTGAAATTCTACAAGTTACAATATTGTCCTCAAAAATGTGTCTTGTTATACACATTTCAGAAACATTTTTTTATTTTGTAAACCACGTTAAAAGAAGTTACCAAAACGAGCAACACATTTATTAATAATATGTAACACATTATATATAAAAATAAAATAATAAAGTGTTGGTCTATGGTGGCGTATTTCTACCACGCAGTCATAAGAATTGTATTTTTAGACGTTTGGTCTACTTTTGGAGTAAATGAATATCAATATCGATTAGGTTTATTATTTATAAAATTACCCGATACTCCATATTTTATTTGTTATATTATCAAAATGTATGTGAATTTTTCTAGAATTAGAACAGCTATTTCAATTAAGAGAAATCGGAATAAGATTTTTATAAAGGAATTCAAAACTGTTAACAAAAACCATTTTGCTTCTACCGATAATACTTTATTCACTCTTACAGTTCACTCAAATTAAATTCTTCAATTCATTTATTCATTTGAGAAACCATTGTTTTACGTTTATAATATTAGTACAGTTAAATTACTTTTATTTCATTTAATCGGATTTTTATTATATAGTATTGAAAGCTACTTCCCAGTTAATAATATTAAAAGCTTTAATAATAAGGAGAATTTTTCAAGGTTTATTTGTTATAAAAATTATATGTTTAGTATAATTTTATGTAAAATTTTCAGTAGATGTTTAGAAGACCTTGAGAAATATTATCTACTAACAGAAACACTGAAATAAAAATTTAAGCAGACAGTTACTTTAACGTATAAATTCTTATGAAGCTCAGACCAAGCATTACTTCTAAGTATACATTTAGACATCCTCTCAGCTCTCTGCTGGTATTACATTTGCGTTTCTTCCTCCCGTTCCTTTGTGTTTCTGTATATCTAATTAAGCTAAGGATCTTCAGTACATTGACCTTTATGTTACAATACTAATAAGAATTAGAATGTTATAATTAAGATTGACGAATACATTAACAACCAGATAGTATATTCTAGTCTTTGAGAGCACATTCATAATATTAGTTAAGAGCTACTTACTGATCGAAGTCGGGAAACACAGTGTTGTTTCATTCATTAACTGTTCTTTATAATTTTGTTTAATTTGTATTGGAATGTTTCACACTAGAACGGTGTTAATATCTAGAAAAAAGTATTGCTTTGATTAAATACAAAAAAAATCCTATCGTTAATAGATAATTTGTCATCAAAATTTAGAAATCATTATAACAGAGTTATTATATATATATATATATATATATATATATATGTGTGTGTGTATGTGTATGTGTACTCTGGTCCACATACATAGATTTATATGGAAATATCATTGTTAAACAAATAAAGAAATAAAGTCAAGACATTAATTATACTATCGGGTGTATAAAGTCTAAATCTCTGGGGTGAGATACAGACAGAATAGATAGCAATATATCAACTAGGATTGATAGCAATCTAGTGTCGATTGGATAGGTTTGTCTATATATATATATATATATGTAAGCGTATTTTTACCTAGCAATAAGTAATTCAAATGTTTTTTAATAATAATTATATTTAAGTAAAACGTAATATCCATATCAAATATCAATAAAATTCAAAACGAGTGAAGAAATATCTTTGGAATGAACACAATTAGCAATATAATCTACATAATTTCATTTCTATCGCACAGTTATTTATAAAATCTAATTATCTATTAGGCTTTTATTGTGATTATTGTATTCATTCACATTTTTATCTATATTATCTATATCTATTATATATATATATATAACCGATTTACCACTCACTGACTCATCACGAAATCTCCAAAACTATCTGTTCGATTAACTTAAAATTTTACATAGTTACTTCTTTTGTTACGTAGACGTCCACGAAGAACGGATACGGAACTCCTATCCCAACGGTTTCAAATTTTTGCATCTTGCCAAGTCTTAAACCTATAAATTTAACGCGGAGGTAAGAGTTACTATAGCAACGGTTGCGATGACAACGGATAATATGACAAAAGTTACCATAGCAACCTAAGTTCACATCCAAATTAATAGTGTGCCCAGCGAAGCGGGAGGGAATAAACTAGTTAATTATAGAGTAATACAAATATTTACAATTGTTTATTCTTCTTTAGTAAATCAATTGCAATGAATTGACCTTACAGTTATTAATATTCAAATAATATATTTATTTATATAAATCAAATGTATGTATATTTTTGCATATATTTTTATTATTTTAATTTAAAAATTAATCATTAAATATTACTTTCCATTTTAATTTTTGTTTTTAATAAATAAATAATATGTGAAAATATATTTTTTTAATAAATAAATAATATATGTAAACAGCTTGGTAACTGTTTAAGGACGTGACAGTTACAACACGGGTTAGTTTGTGAACATCTTGTTAAAAACAAATAACTGCTCATTGCTATGACAGTTTGATATTCAACTATCGTATTATCTATTTCTTTTAATTTCTTATATTGTTATTATCATCATGTAGTTAGTGAAAAATGTAAGATACCGAACTCGATCCGATTATATACTTCTTAAAGACTAACCTCATTACATATCATCACTTAGATGACATGTATGTTAAGTTCGCGTTACACTAAAAATTATCCTAACTTCACAGTGAAATTCATAGTCATACTTTAATTCATATATGAATGAATGTTACAAAAACTCGTAAAAACCAGAGAAGATAGAGAATGACCTTACTACTACATTGATGATTATTTTTGTCAGAAAAATGCAACTTTTATTCCATTTAAGACGGTAAATTGGATAGAAGCTTTTTATTTATTTAAAATATTTAAAATAACTGGATATGAGATATAAATATGTATTTTAAATAAAATAATGTAAATAGTATATGTACGTATTATACTATTTATTATTGTGTTAAATTCCTATAGGATATACAAATAAAATGAATCTTGTATAACACTTTTATTTCAGGGGTTCTTAAAGTAGTTCTGAATGATATAATTGAGTTTTATTTTTAAATAATTGTACCAGTACTCAATCATATTCTAATAATACCATTAGCGGGTAATATACTATGGTATTTTATTGTATTTTACTTCTATATTAGAACAGAGACGTTAATACAGTACATATTATCGATCCAATACCTATATGCATACCTACGTTGAGAGGTTTCCTTCGAATACAATAAGAGTAAACTTTTAATTAGTTATTAGTTTATAATTATTTATATATTAGTTTAGTAATAAGAAACAACAAAACTATTTAACCAAAGTCGAGATACTTATTACAACTTTGTAACTACTCGTACATGTTCAAATTGAAATGGATGTTAAAGGAGTTAAACACTGACCTAGAGGACTTCTGAACCCATCTCATGAAGGCATCTCTTAGAATAATATGTAAAAAATCCCCATAAGTCTTGATCTGCAACTGTTACGCTTATTAATCAATTATATTTTAGTATCATTCAAAAAACTAACTCATACAATATAAGTTGGATTAGGAATAAAAAAAAGCCGCCTTAGTCAATGACTCTTGTGATGTGAGTTGATTAATCGGTATCATTAATTCCGATCTTAACACCAAGTGAGACGGGAAAAATGAATTGAGTCTTTGTAACTAATGGTGTGTCGTTTATTCACTTGATGCTGGACTAAATAAGGGATGAAGAATGATAATCTTAAAGTCCCCCTTTGTCTTATATAAAATTATTTTATAAGTTTTATTTATTAGTATATAATTTATATATATATTTACCTAATTAATATGTTAAATGATATAACGACGAAATTTTAAATGTCATTATATTATATAATTCGTATTATTCATTCCTGTCATTATATTATTGTAATGAAGTAAGGTTTTAATTTACATGATATATTTTACATTATATCGTGTTTAAACAGGGAAAAAGGGAATAAAGTCCAAAGCTTTCAGACTAAACAAATATTATTTTCTTACACAATACTGAAAGATAGTGACATGGGAGTGAAAGTAGGTGACCTTAAGGTCAATTGCTTACTATATGCAGATGATGCAGTGCTCATTGCATCATCAGAATGCAATTTGCAGGCATTGGTCACCACTCTGAAAGATGGGTGTGAAATTAATGGTCTTAACCTGAATGTAGATAAGACGAAGGTTCTGATATTTGAAAGAAATGAAGAAAGAACAGAATGTAAGATCAACGTGAATGATAAGATAATAGAACAAGTGAATGAAGTGGTATATTTGGGAAGTATGTTTAGCAGAGACGGAAGATACGAAATGGATGTGGAAAGGCGTATTGCTGCTGGTAACAGAGTCAATGGTGCTTTGACTGCATTGTTGAGACGGCAAAACGTCAGTATAGCTGCACGTTTGGCTGTACACAATGCAGTTTTGCTACCGACACTGTTATACGGCAGCCAAACGTGGGTAACACAGAAGAAGAATGTAAGAAAGATGAATGCTGTGGAGATGCGATCTCTTCGCAGAATATGCGGAGTCAGTCTAGCTGATCGAATCCGCAATGAAGAGATCCACAGAATGGCAGGTACTAGCGAAGATGTCACGGTGAGAATGAAGAAGAACGTGCTCAGGTGGTTTGGGCACGTTGAACGAATGAGTGATGAAAGAATGGTAAAAAAGATTTATATGGGAAAAGTGAGCGGCAAGAGAGACAGGGGGAGGCCTCGAGTGACCTTCGAAAATACAGTAGCTACGATACTGGAGGAAGGTCACGTAAAAAGCATGAGGACCCCCCGGAGGGCATGTATGAAGAAGTTGATGTCTGTGGCCGAGGCGAAAGAGGTATGCAGAGACCGTAGCGTTTGGCGCTCCGTCGTCTCTGGCTACCCCGCAAGGGATATGGCGTGAAGGTGTATCTACACAATACTGACAGCTTAACAATCATTCTTTTAGATAAAGAATTTATAAATGTTCTTTTGTTCTACTGGATACCGAAAATTAAGAGAAATATAAAATACAAAGAAACAGCTGCTAAATACCAGTAAGGCTTTTCTTTTGTCGAGACTTTGTATTACCCTGAAGTAATACCGAGTGTCGGTCCGCGGTTTCATAAAAGTTAATACGTAGTACAATTGGTATTAACTGTATATTAAATTTAATGGAATTATTTTAACAAAAACTGTAAATATTTTATAATGTTTATTATTTGTGGCATATATATGTGTACTGTCATAATAACAAATTTTAAACAAAAGTCGGAAAATAAATACGTTTGTCAAGTATAAGATAGTGTAATTTCGCAATTAGTAGAATCGTAAATTAGTAAATCGTAGGCAATTAGGTCTTGCTTTTTTTCATAAATAATTCTTTGAAAACCACAAGGTAGCTTCCAGTTGATTAATAAGTGATTTGTAATAAATATATGTATTTAATATTAAAATATAAATATTAAATAATCTCTATATAAAAATAAAATTTCAATGTCTGTTTATGATTTTAAGATAACTATGTAGTTCCAGGTGTTTATAGTTATTTACTTGATATCAAAACATAAAGTTATGAGTATAGTAGCCAAACATTTTTATTCAACCAACCAAAAATATTTAGGGTTCCGGTGTCAAAATCGTAAAAACCTTAAAAGTAAAGTTTCTATGATTTAGATTTAAAACGAATTGGTGATTTTTATTATAGTGAAATGTAAGAGATTCTTCAACTAAGTATTTATCCCATCAAAGTGGATTGTTACGCGGAAAGGGAAACGGTTTTTGCTGACAGATTTAATTTAATTTCCAGTTATCTCAATTTGCCTTTTCGATTAAGATAAAAAGCTAAGTTAGAAGACTTCTAAGACATTAATTTAATTGTCATATCTGGTGGCATTTAAACAACAGAATATACATGTTTTCTTTTTCAGACATATATTGAACGTTGTTTAAATTAATTATTAATTTGTGGCAGATTATATACATAATGTATATTATCGAATAATATTTTTGAAAATGTCATTAACAACAGGAAGGTGAGAAATATCGGAAATCAGTATTTTTTGTGAAGCAGAAGTCGTGCTGCTCGAGGCCGTTACAGATAATGATAATATCCTGTTATTCCAGAAAATAAATAGTTGGCATTAGGTATTTACTCTGGCTCTTTATTTCTTTTATTATATATTCTATGATATATAAATTACGTTATACCCTATACCTATACTTATTTGAAATGAATTACTTCGACTTACAAGATAATATTAATTATTTAAGAAACTATTTCTACTTATATAATACTTAGAAGTACATACGATTAGTATGTAAATGGTAAATATATAAGCGGTAAGAATATAAGCAAAAAGTAAATAAGCGGTGAGTATATAAGCGGTAAGTAATTAAGCGGTTAGTATAGAAGCGAAAAGCATATAAGCGGTTAGTATATAAACAATAAGTATATAAGCGATAAGTATATAAGCAATAAGTATATATGCGGTTAGTATATAAGCGACATGTATATAAGCGGTTAGTATATAAGTAGCAAGTGTATAAGCGGTTAGTAAATAAGCGGTTAGTATATAAGTGGTAAGTATATAAGCGGTTAGTATAACAAGGGGAGAATAAGAGAAGAAATGATTCATCAGAAGACAAGAAATACAAAAAACCCAATGTAATCAGATTTAAAGAAAAGACATTTTAACTCAGATCGCTCTGATGTGATTGTTTTGTTATGAGTTTTGTGTTTTATGTTATCAAAAGAGCTTTCCCGTGTCACTTTGGATAATACGGATAAATGGGAGTATTCTGGTGTCATTTGTATTTATATTATAACTTCGAGGTTTTCAATTACTTTATTTTATTAATGTGTTAGTATTATTGGTGTTATATACTTGATGACAGAAAAAAGGTATTAATTTTAGTATCATTATTGAAACTGAGCAAGTATAAAAACAAATCAAACTTTAAAAGTATATTGAAATTACTTATATGTGTAAGAAATAAGGATATATTGTACCAAAAAAGAAAGTACGTATCCGAGACTAAAACGCTGTTATGAATACATCAAATTCAGAGATAAAATTTGAGGATCAAGAAACAACGCAATTCATAGAGATAATATTCTTTTACATACAAATTTAAAATAGTAATAATTTTCTAAATTAATTATTTCTAAGCGCTTTAAATAAATTAGTTAATCCATAAGGTGTTAAAATGTTCGTTTAAAACTTTAGTGAAATTTAATTATGAAATGGTTTTCAGTAGACTTAAGGTCGTTGAGAATTACTTTTGTTAAATAACTCTTCAATAGTACTAATGAATGCCGCAGACTCAACCTCTCTCACCAACCTACTCAGATTATACAATATTTTTCTTATAAGTCGAGCTTGAACAAAATTATAATAAAATTAAACGTTATTTATGAGCTGGATTCAGATTATTATTATTAACTAATAAAATCTGTTATTTATATAACACGGTATGTTCCAATATACTAACAATTATATTCACTTCTTGTGCAAAAACATTTATAATATAAAGATCAGGTGACATTTCGCCTTAATATTTTTGGAGACTGCGTGAAAGATCATAATAGACTCGAAGCTTGTATATCATATTGAAACAGGGAATTTAATAATAATATCTATAGGTTTCAGACTAAATAAATGTTTATATTCATTCAATAACTTGTACTACTAGTAACTAAAAGCCTTCTAGGTCTAGAAAGACCTACAAGGCTTTTAGTTAGTACACAAGTTATTAAAATACTATGACATTCATGCTTACATTCAAATATGTAGTTCATAGAAACAATATTCAAAAAAAAAATGTAACAAATTAGCTGACCGAATCCGCAATGAAGAGATCCACAGAATGGCAGGTATTAGCGAAGATGTCACGGCAAGAATGAAGAAGAACGTGCTCAGGTGGTTTGGGAACGTCGAACGAATGAGTGATGAAAGCATGCTAAAAAAGGAAAAGTGAGCGGTAAGAGAGACAGGGGCCTGTCTTTCTTACCCTCGAGTGACCTTCGAAAACTCAGTAGCTACGATACTGGAGTAAGGTCCGGACACCCTGGAGGGCATGTATGAAGAGGTTGATGTCGGAGGCCGAGGCGAAAAAGGTATCCCGGGACCGTAGCTTTTGGCGCTCCGTCGTCTCTGGCTGCAAGGATATGGCGTGAAGCTAAGTTAAGTTAATTAATTTCTACTATTCATCATTGCTATTGAGTATTGTTAAAAAAGATGAATTTATTAAAAAAAAGTTTGAAATGTTCAGTCTATTATTACTAAACTCTAATTACGTTAACTGTAGATTAATAATATTTGTGTTCAACAATAAAGTTAGATTTTCATTGAGCTAAATGTCAAAGATATTTACTGAATCTGTAAATGCCAGAATCACTAGCCTACTACAATAATATTAATTTAGTTATAATGAAATAAAAACTTGGTCCCAAATTTGTTAATAAAATATAACCATATTGTGGAACACTTATTGTAATATTAAACTGTGGAAAATTAGAAAACAATTGTGATTTTAGGAACAACATGTATTCTATTAAAAAATAAACCTCTTAAAAGAAATCTTTTACCATTTGAGTACCTTAAGAACTTAACCTTTATTTTGTCCTTAAGAATGTGTATGTCGAGTTTGAAAATACTCCGTCAATATTTGCGACCTGTAGCGTGTCCCAAAGGTTTGCACTTTCACCCCCCCTCCCAGCCCCCCGTTTCACTTTTTCCAAAAAAACGAGATGCTACGTTTGTCCTACTAATTTATTCTATCGACCCGTGAAGTCAGATTTCGCCTACGATGAATTTGGACTGATGGATCATATATACATATATATATAGAGGGATATATTTTTTTTTTTCGGCGGATTCTCAATCTCCAGTTCATAAACCGCGTAGCACCCCTACTCTGAGGTCTGGGTCCCGTCATCGCATCGATTGCAATAGGTAGATTCATCTATGGAATGTACCTAAAATATTAATAAATACCTCGTTCGACAGGGTCGACCATGTTAGGTAGATTCCCGTCGGTCGTATCGACAAAGAAAAACTAGCCAGCATTATTCTACTGGTCATTACGAGTCTTATGACGGGTCACTCTGCATATATTGGGTGAGCGGGGAACCACCCACCACTCCTATCTCCTAAACGGGGGGTCGCATCAAAAAACTTTTCGGACAAAAAAGTTTCCTCTTTTAATTTGTTAATTTTCTAAGATTTTTCCGACGACAAAATTTTGACTTCTTCTGTGACTTTTTTCGGTTTTTAACTTTCAACCCCCCTAGACCCCCAACCCCCCGACCGATTTTCCCCGTTCAAGAACTTAACCTTCGTTTTGTTCTTAAAAATGTGTAAACCGAGTTTGAAAATCCTCCGTCAATATTTGCGACCTGTAGCGTGTCCCAAAGGTTTGCACTTTCAGCCCACCTCCCAGCCCCCCCTTTCACTTTTTCCAAAAAAACGAGATGTTACGTTTGTCCTACTAATTTATCCTATCGACCTGTGAAGTCAGATTTCGCCTACGATGAATTTGGACTGATGGACCATATATACATATATATATACAGGGATATATAAATTATTTTTTTTCGACGGTTTCTCAATCTCCAGTTCATAAACGGCGTAGCGCCCCTACTCTGAGGTCTGGGTCCCGTCATCGCATCGATTGCAATAGGTAGATTCATCTGTGGAATCTACCTAAAACGTTTTAAAACTTGATTAATTTTATTTTATTACTATTTATGATCTTATTTGATAAAGAAGATTTACTTTTTTAAATCATATGATATTTATTTTATCTTTTTTTCATCAGTTTTTTTTATCAGTTTTAAAAGAAGTATAAAAGATTTTACTTTCTTTAAAGTAGTCAAACTGCAAAGCAACAGCTGATTATGGGCATTTTAAGACAACTTGTAAACCCATGCTGCCACGAACTATTTAATTAGAGTTAACTAGATATAATATTATAATTCCATGGTATTGTCATCAAATAATAAGTAATATTTTACAATGTTTGTTTTTACACTTTGGTTTGTGTTTGATAAAGATTGAACACCAATCTGTGATGAAAGATGAAATGAAAGCCAGATTACGGCGGAGACTAGAAAATATAAAGGGATTTGTCTTATCTGCATTTTTATGGGAATAAATTTGACGCATACCATAAAGGCAATTGTTCTGGAATTTTAGTTTATTAAAACATAATTTATCAAGCACTTCCTAAGTTATTGAAAAACTTTTCAATAGTTTAGTAAGCTTAGTCTTAAAAGTATTATTGTATTAAAGTGTTATATGTGTTCAAATTTTAGTTTATAATGAATATTATTATAACCTGTTGGTATACTGCGTAGATTGTATTTAAATAATTTGAACTTATTTAATCTGTAAACCTGTAACGCTCTTCAATAATTTGCTTAACGAAGTCGCGGGCTACAGCTAGCTTATGAATATTAAAACTAACTGCGTCTTGTCTCAAATCATTTTAAATTAATTCAAATCATTTCATCCACTTATCTCGCTTTTCTCAAACCATTTTAAAAGTTTACTGCGATTAAATATTAAGTTTATTAATTCAAAAGTTATTTTCTACAGAAATGGTTCCAAAAATAATGCTTTTCCGTCTTGTATACAAGTTCAAAAGTCAAATTTTTTATTTTGTTTCCATTGTGTGTGTGCATTGCATATACAAGTTTGTGTGTGTTAGTGAGAAAGAACGACAAACGGAAGACTGGAAAATGTCTGCGGTACAATAGCTTGGAACTTCAGATATAGATTGATGTGACTGTATCAAAGCATATTAATAAAGTTCAATAAAACTATTCTTAGTTTGAAAT
Source organism: Melinaea marsaeus rileyi (assembly GCA_918358865.1). NCBI lineage: Eukaryota > Metazoa > Arthropoda > Insecta > Lepidoptera > Nymphalidae > Melinaea > Melinaea marsaeus. The sequence continues at coordinate 20,931,003 of OU911093.1, read as the reverse complement.
ACTTCTGTATTCCAACACAACTAGTATTAAAATTTTGAACTCCTTTTGGGGTTTCAAACGGTAATACGACTTCGTTATAGGAATATGTCTCATGATATTGAAAAAATTCGTTCTTACCCTATTTTTTTAAAACTTAAATCTTAAAATTTAAACAAATGGTTTTATCGCATTAATATTATACATATTTATTATAAAATTATTTTAATAGAAGACTCCATTTGGGTAGACCTCGAAGAATTCGGTCTGCCCATTCATTTGTCCCCTACTTTCGAATTTTGGAAAAATTTCTTCACAGGAGGTCTTCTTATGACCCCCTGAGTCCGAAATGACCATTGGTCAAAAAGTTTATATATATATGCGTGCGTGCGTCCAGATTCGACTTTTGTCAGCACGATAGCGGCCGCAGTATCGCTCGGATCGGTTTCAAACTTTGCACCACAAAAATCAACCATCCAAAAATGAAGGTCAAGTTCGTTAACCAGAGAAATCCGGACACAGGGGGCGCTAGGGCCTCACTTTTTCTGATTTCAGTTTTTCGACCATAACTTTTTCCCTATACAAAGTAGATCAATTGCATTCATATTATATGATGTCTTTGATGAATACCTATAATTAATGTAGATAAACCGAAAACCTAACTTCAATAACTTAGGGGTGGGGGTAAAAAAACTGAAAATTATTGGAAAAAAATTCATAACTTTTTTCTGGTAAACATTCTTACATCACAAGTATTTTTAAAAGAAAGGTTATTTTTTATTCTAAATTTAAGTATTAGAAGTTTTGCCCGTAAAAGGTACCGTTTCCGAGAAAAAAAATAAAAACCACTTTTAGCTTGAAAATTTAAGGTAGGTAAAACCACGTCAACTTTTTTCTGGTAAACATTCCCTCGTCTCAAATATTTTTAAAAGGAAGGTTATTTTTTACTCTAAATTGAAGTACCAAATGTATTTCCAAAAAAGATACCTTTTCCGAGAAAAAAAATTAAAACCGCTTTTTGCTTGATAATGTTTGATGTAAACAACGGCATCATGTGTTATTCTTAGGTAGTCAGTTATATTTTAAACGAGTTAAACACGAGGTCTACCCACGCGTGTCCCCCTGCGGGCACGGATTTTTTTTAAATACATTTACTATTAAAACCTCGTTAATGATGAATTTAAATTATTTTAAATAGATTCGCTACGTGCTTTTCAGGCTTTTAGAAACAAAAAGTTATCGCAGGCCATGTTAACGTTTGCGTTTACTCGCCACGTGGTGTTAGACGTGCGTTATGTTACTTACGATACAAGAATGGAGTCAAATTATATTATAATTTACATGTACATTAGTAATCGATTTAACGATTCAATAGTTTACTTACATCCAAACATTTTATTCTTAAAATTTGAGGCAATAGCATATATTAAATCACACGATAGTTGTGAATTTACACATAAACTGCTTGTGATAATAATAAAAATAGTCAAAAACATTGACCAACTTCGCGCGCTATTTTTTCGTTTATTATTGCTTCTCTGACCTTAAAACTATTATTTAATTACTTAATACTATATACTCTTACTGTACGCATCAAGACCTTTCAAATGGTGTATAGCATTGCATCATACTAAATTTTAAGAATAAAATGTTTGGATGTTAGTATATGGATATTTTCTATATTCGTTAGAGTTACTTACTTTTATTTAATAAAGCTATATTATCCTTTGTGTGTGAAGAAGTAAAAAATAAAGACACAACTTGGAAGTTGACCTTTTTCATTGTTTTTATAAAAAGGGACTCTTTGTCAGCTCTTTATTATCATAATAAGACATATTTTATACATTTATTAACTTGAACGAATTAACTTTAAGGAAACAGAAAATAAACGATCATATTATTATGAATTTGGACTTTAAAAGATGTGAGGGTTAGCGGTTGAACAATACGACATTTTTAAATATATGTTATACTGGATAAAATTTATATAATTCTATATATTTTGACTTAATCACAATACAGATCAATAAATATTATGTATTGTAAGTAAAATTAAATTGCACAAAGGAAATATAAAACTCTTGTTATAACAAAGTAAATGCAAGTCCTGAAAACGCCAGAGAAATAACATCGAAATACATTTATAATGACGATTTTTAAATTTAACAGTAAAATGATTTCACTTTCCACATTTATATTTGCTGTCGGCAGAATATACTCAGTCAGAATTTCTCTAACATTTCACTTAAATTTAGTTTGTCCAGTTTAAAGATATATAGTTAAAACTTGGTTTTTTTTGTTAACTTAAAGAGTATTTATGTTATATAATTGAAATTGTGCGCAAGTCTACAATATTTTTTATTATGAACAAAAACTCTAAAAACCAAAATAAACACTTTAGCTACCATTTATTTCTTTGCCATAAATTGTAATAAAGCAGCAGACCGAGGCTTCATATTACTTTTAAGTACACATTTAAATATCACATCGAACAGAGAACGTCTACTGGTATTTTAACATCTGCTGCCTCCTTTATATTATGTATCTAAATAAGCAATCATTTTTCAGTACATTGACCTTTAAACAACAATAACTATTAATATGTCAATCGTATAAAAAATATAGACTTGAAACCTTATTTAATGGGATACAGAGCAGTTATAGATTTGTTAATTGTTTTACATGTAATTAAGGAAAGGCTTTCAAATTTTCGATAGAATTAGTGAACATAAAAGTAACAATTGATTTATTAAGTAAAATCATTGAAAACAAATAATTGCTGCATCGGAAATTTTAAGAATAACCAATCATATGAAACAAAGACGACTGATACATTAATTTACTGGTGAGTTAGTTGTTAACTAATATGGATATAAGATAGAGATACCGAGTTTATTTTTGATAAATGTATAAGATATAAAAACAATCAATTTTGTGGAACGAACTTCCTTCGGCGGTATTTCCAGATCGATACGACGTGGGTACCTTCCAAAAAGGCATATATTCCTTTCTCCAAGGCCGGCAACGCTCTTGTGAATCCTCGGATGTTGCAAGAGTTCATGGGCGGCGTTGATCATTTATTAACGGTGACCCGCAAGCTCGTTTGCCCTCCTATGACAATAAAAAAAAAACATACGCTTCTCGTGAGAGTGACTTTGTATTTTAACTATTTCACATTAACGTATACCATGTTTTGGTAAATAAGAAATAAACGTATAAAAAGATTTATCAGCGTATATTTGTTATGAGTTCATATTTTTTAATGTTATTCTATAGTGCAGTATATTTGAATGTGATTTCATAGACAACACAAAAGTTCAAATACAAAAATACGTGATGGAAAATATTACACACTCCTGAATAATTGTTTGTTTGTTTGTTTGTATGCTCTTTATTGTACATAAATAATACTAAAGTACGAAGCTTAATGTATAACAAGAGAAAAAAAAATATGCACAAAGGCGGAATTATCCCCTGAAGGGATCTCTTCCAGGCAACCTCTGGATTAATGAACAAATAAAACATATCACATGGTAAACTAAAGTAAAAAAACACATTAAAAAAGCAATAATATAAAAAAAATAGCTATAAAGAACTAAAGAACTAAAACTAATTTAATCTAAAGTGCTACTCATAATACTTATTTATATCATAGTATGTCTATTGTGTGTTTTTGGAAACTTTGAATTATATATCTTTCTGAGCTATATGTATGCGCTTTATGTAGAGGGTCAGTGTACTTTTCATTGTCTTGTGTAAATCCTGCAAAAACTGCAACAAACCGAATAGTAATAGTACTAAATGTTCAATATATTTTACTCGCTGTTAAAGGATGGCAGAAATCTCCAAAAGAAATACATACTTCCTGATTTAGGTTAAAACATATGTTGAAAAAGATAATCTATGTTAGGTACATACATTCACATTTTGTAAAATATTCATAGGAATATCGTTCTTAAAATATTGAAATAAAAACAACAGTTATCTGATATTATATATAGTTTTTGGGTGTGAATATTTGGGTGTGAATGGTGGGAGTCTCTGGGATGTACCTTATACAGATAGAAGGGATCATTTTTCTTCGATATATTCTCAATTTTTCGTACGATAAGATATTTGAATGTTTAGAAACACGATATGTCATTTTATTGTCAAAGATGTGAAGAAATAATGAAATTACATAAATAAATACAATTATTTTGGAATGCATTTTATATTAAACAGATAATAATTTAATATTGCAGTTTAGTGTCTAATATACAATATTTTAGATAATATTCTTATAAAAGTTTAAGAAAAGCTTTTTTCCTAATATTAAATATGTTAAAACTTTACAAGACATCGCTGTCAATCAATCAATAATTTCACATCTGTGACAAAAACATTTTACACTTTATATTTTTTCTTTTATATTCTACTCTGCTTTACGAGTGTTCTACAATTGTGAAAAATTTACTATTTATTACACTCGACTGCATCTATAGGGAGTACTACAGGATGTATAGTATATTAGTTTAAAAATAATCACCTTATCCGGGATAGTCTTATTAGCAGTGATCGTATTTTTGTAGAAAGCACTTTTAGTATTTTTTCTTTATATCTATAATTCTTCTGTGTATGTATTTGTCCCTCGACTACTCCTAAGGGGTTTGTCTCTTTTAGATGTTATTTGATTCGAATGTCCAGTATATTTTTTGGTCCTGTATACTTCTATATTTTTCATAAAAGTATAGGATGTGATATCAAGATGGAAAGTAAAATCATTACAATACTAAAGAAATTAAATATTTTAGACAATCAAACAAAGCACTTTGTGTTCGTTTTGGTATTAAATGTGTCATATTAAAGCATATTAATTTAACAAAAACAATTTATTATTATTCCACGAATTTCCGTCAGATGTCGTGTTTCCTTTAAACTTACTATTTCTGTTTTCTCCTCTTATCCTCCAGTTACTAGCATCTTTGAAAACTGTAGATTTCAATAAGTGATAAATCAATGATTAATTTTCTTTTAAAATAATAGAACTGGCGTATAAACATTAAATATATTTTATGAAATCAATTTTGGTTTTGTAGTTTACATATTCTAGTAAAGTTAAAAATTCAGTACATTAATATGTAAATATGACCGCGGGAACCTTCGACCTCGCGTGAGTTACTACCGCGTTTACTTTTTATAAGATGCATAATACCTTCCCATACGAAGTTTATATTTTAATAAGCTGTATTGCACATAATGACAATACATTATGTGTTACGAAAAAGTGTTATCAATAAACATAAACAATAATTATTGAATTTTGTAATTGATTTTTGTATATAAAGTTTATAAGAAGTCTGAATTGGAAAATTTCAAATGCGTGCTATCAATAATAACTGAATAATTAATTCACATAACTATTTATAACTAATATTAATAGAAAACTAAGTGACATTAGTTGAGATACAATAACAAACTAACTTTATATAAAGTACAGGTAATTTAAGTGGATTCTAGGACTAAGAAGTGTTATTTGAATACCAACGACCGCTTTATTACTTCTCTACTGTTAGTAGACAACTGTTATGTACTTAACGTCTTGTCTTTTAAAGGTAATTTTTAGCCGACACGATGTAATTTACATGAATAGAAATATGACGATAACATTTCTCATGCTTCTGAGGACCTTGAAAACGGACTTTCAAACTTATTTGAAATCTTCAAAAGCCATGACATAAATATGACTAAGAACAAGCCGCCTTTAATAAGTAATTGCGTTATATATCTACATGGTCAAGTAAGATATGTTGCCATCATACAGGTATACCTTCAAGAAAGAAACTTATTCCTTGTAACAAGTATAGCAAATAAAATACGATTATGTTTTAAGTAATATGATTGTTAAAATTAAAAACAAATAGAAAACTTAATTCACTTAATATATTATACATAAATTCCTTTTTAAAACTATAAATAAAGTTACCGATTTTCCAGACACCAGCAATTAAGATTTAAATATGTTGGCTCTGCAAGTCATATAAAATCAAACACTTTATAGGACACACACACATGTTATTTTAAAACAAACCACAAAATATATTTAAAATGCGACCAAAATGAAACTAAAATATTTGTATTTTAAAATAATATACATTTTTAGTTTTAATTTCATTTCTGAAGTAATTTCCTTAAATAATACGTAACGTAATAACTTGTATACTACTAACTAACCACAGGACTTCATAAACTATTATATTAAGTCTATGACTTAATGCTAAAAATATTTCACTTATTTCTCTTATTTATGAAATCTGGTACAATCTTCGTATAAATAAATATATATATTATTTATAAATGAATGCATGATTAGCTGATACGATGGCAGTGAGATGACAAAGATCAGTGACAATTAATGTGAGGGTCAGCTCAGAACATCACTTGTATTCAGATCGAAGTATATGTATGGAATTTATTGATATATATAATATTATATAATTTTTTCTGCAGGCGATGAAAGGTAGATTAACTTAGCTTGAGTAATATTTATAAAAAGGCTTGTTTGTTGCGTCCATCTGTTTGTTTAATAATGATATTTAATATAATTTACGATTTAGTGACATCTGTTGTTGAGTGATAGTAAAAATGAATCTATTATACAGTTGCTATTGCAGTAAATGTTATTATTTATATTATTACTCTCACTTAGTCATATATAATTATAATTTTCATGACAAAGAAATAATATATATTTTTTTAATGAAAACGAATGGCTTAATTCTTTATAACCTTTATTTTATTATATTTGTAGCATTACTTATTATTATTTTTACATAATTTGTAAAATGGTAAACAAGTTAAATTTTGTTATCTAAATTTCGTTATGTGTTCGTGATAACGTTATCATAATACAGGTTTCATTTACATAATATATTAAGGTGTTTAAAGATATAAGAATGCCTGATTCTCTCGCCTTAAATAATTATATTATTTTGCTATTTTTGATATTCAGCTCTAACTGCGGAATATTACTGCAGTTCTTTATTAAGAAAAAAGATAAGAATAATATTAATACAAAGGTATTCTAATCGACTTCAATCAATAATTATTAATCTTTCATCATCATTTCAAACTATCACGACCGTAAACGGAGTAAGATATTAACATCATAGATAATGTTATCTAGGGATTTAGTGAAGTGTAGATTTAAACAACTAGATATCTAACCAATGTTAGAAGCAATGCTTGGAATAATGAGTTAATGATAAAAGCTCAAATATTACATTCAAAGAAATTAATTTTTAAACAAAAGTTATAGTCGCTTCATTATTAGATTTTATTTCACAATAGCAAAATAACTTTTTAAAACATAACTAAGAATACATGTGAATAATATTTTTACTTCTCCCACTTATCGATTATAAAACCATTCTAAATTTTACACATTTCTAATTATTTACACTTTAGAAGCTTTAAACACTTACAACGTTTTAAATGATATCTACGACACAATAAAAAAATTGAAATTTATAAAATAACTGAAAAATCAATTACTTCAAACGTAAAAATCACGGCGTCTCGTTTAAAATTCACTGCAATTAATTTACACAAGGAAGAAAATAACATTAAATAGACATATTATACTAATATGGATATTAAATTTATAAATTAAATACAGTTATTATTCTCTCCCATCGACAATGAATTATCAATCCTAGTTGATGTATCGCGATCTCTTTTGTCAGTATATCACACCCGGGGGAGTCCCAGATACGACAGAAATTATGTAAAAATATTGTATATTTTATGTTAAACAACAATTTATTTAGTTTATTTAAGAACAGTGTTTCTATAAATATATATATATATATATATATGTTTTTTAATTTTGTTTGGACATATTGCCATGAGATACCGCGGTATCTAATTTTTGGCATCTGTTGACCATTGATACAAGAATTTTATGGTTTAATAGTGTGTTTTACAAAACACATAATCGAATTATATTTGACAAAATTAATAAATGTACATTTATTAATTTTGTTTTTGGCATTATATCAGATGAAAAATTAATGATTTAATGTACATACAAGCAGATATTCATACAATTTGTATCATGTAAAATCTCTTTTATAACCCATCGTGTATTTAAAATTATTTAGCTCATTTGTTAACAATTGTTTGTGTTTTATCAAATATAAATAATTAGCTTTGAACTGTAAATTACTCTAAAACTATTATACAACAATGTTCTCAAAGTCCCAAAAACAAATCCCAACTAAAACATAACAAATAGTGAACTAAGCTCATTACTGTTAAGCTCGTCTCACCACGATGTAATTCCGTGTAGTTAGAGGTCAAACTATTATTTTCCCCTTCAAATAAAATGTATACTCTTTCACAAATATAAAAAGCTAATGAATTATCTTTCATAATTAACATTCCCTACAATTAATATGGGATTTTAGAAATATATTGTAAATATGCAGATAGTTATTGTGTTGCAAGTTTGATCTGTAGCTAACTAATATCATGAAAGTGCTCCTAAAGCCCGGAGTATACGAGGATGGAGTCAGTGGCAACTGATAAATTATTCACCCGTCTTTGTCTATATAGGGTTTTACCTTACATTTCAAAAAGTTAGAATAATATTTATATCTCTCTTATATAATTTACGAATTAGTAAATGTTGTTTAAACTTAACGTCTTGAATATATTATGCTTAATACAATATACAAGAACACAAGAGCTACCAGATGTTAAAATACTAATAGAACGTCTCGCTGATCGAGGAGACGTTTGAAACTGTTACTAAAAGTAATAAGTAGTCTCGGTCTACGACTTCATAAGAATTTATGCGTAACAATAACTGTCCGCTTAAATGTTTATTTCTGGTAATAGTATTTTTCTATGTAGGTATTACGTCTCAAAGTCTTAGCTAAAGAAGAGTTAAAGGCTCAAAGTAAACCTAAAACAAACTTATTTATACATTTTATAGATTTTTTAATGGACAAATACAAATTGAAATATAAAAAGTCTGCTTAATAAGCAGACTTATTAAATAAAGCTCTTAACCTTATGTAACTTTGCAACACAATAATCCATATAAAATAATAAAATTCCGACTTTATGCCTAAAAAACAATAGCTTTAAAATAATAATTTAATTGAAGAATGTATTTTGAGTAATAAAGTGTTATATCATCAAAGGGATATTGTCTGATTAAAGTGGTTTTGAATTCATTTATATAAATCTTATTCCCCTTTCTTTTAATTAAAATACCTCTTATATTTCGTCACTTACTCAGTAGCTAAAATATGTACTATTGAGAAATCTTAAGAATTCTCATAACCGATATTGATATTTATTTAGTTGTTAAAATTACTTTCGTCACACGTTCAAAAGTCTGTAAATACAATAACTACAATGTAAGTGCGATAGAAATACGTTAATATAGTATTTTTAATTTATGTGTATTATATTTTTATATCTAGTATATCCAAGCACGTCTTGGATACACTTTTGAGGATAACATTGTTACATTATTAGGAGTTAATCTAAAAGTGACGAAATAAAGAATTTTATAAAGAAGGAAATGACTTTGTTCTAAGCTTTTTTTTTCTTTTTTATTTCTTTGTAATTAGATATACAGAGTCAAACATAATCCAATATTACAATATGAGAAGTAGAAAGACCTGAAACAGAGACATAATATTTACTGTTACTTTCTAAAAGTTACTATTGCCTCTTAAGTTCTATTTTGGTTGTTTATATAAAGTTCCACATCCATCTCAATACTTAACTGCAAGTAACTATAGAAAACATGACAGTTAAAAGGTATAAACGTATTTGAGGAATAATTATTCATAAATACAACTTCTATACCATTTTAACCAGGCTTTTATGAGAAATATTTCTAATGCATGCACCGTAAATCTTAAGGGCCGTATGAAGCTGCGGGAAGCTAGTGAATTAATTAACAAATCAATAATGGCAGTACGTGTGACGGGAACTGAGGAATCTGATAAAATCATTTCTTATAAAAAGGTTAAGTAAAGTAAAGTACCAATTGATTTATTGCGATGGATCGCTTGTGGTCGAGATACTTAATTAAGACGTAAGATTCTGACAAAATATGCAATGATATATTCACGAACGAACTTTGTTCGTTCTGTATTGTTTTCACTTTTCTCGGATGGATGTCTGAGGACAGAAAAAATTTTCGTTACTCTCAAGAGATGGCGCTGTTTATAATTTACTGATTAAGTTTATTTTCATATTTAATTATATTACTATTTTGTGTTATTATTAATCACACTTTTTTGTAATTTTTTAGTTATTATAAATAAACATGTATTTACAATTTATTTTCTTCAAAAATAATAATCATTTTACTTAAAAATCAAATGTTTTTTTATTAACATTTATAATTTCGTCAAAACACGAAAAACGGAAAACACGAAGCTTTTCTGGTGAGAAGTTAGTGATTCCCGGGGTTGTTCAGTAGCCTGTAGAATAAAGGGGTGCTTTCGAAGAGTACTGAAGTTTTAACAGAGCCAGCACACGTTTTGCGGCGGTGGGCGGATTTCTACAAAGAGATGTATGAATGTGTGGACGCCTCGGCCTTGAGTACCAGTGAAATGCTGAGTCCGGATGTAGCCGATGGTGAAAACAGTTTGAAAAAAGTGGAGAGCGTGATTCGAAGTCTGAAATGTGGTAAGGCTGCGGGAACAGATGAAGTTACTGCCGAGATTATCAAATATGGTGGACCAGGCGTCTGGGACTTGTTCTGGGTTTTGTGCAATTTATGTTGGAAATCAGGGGAGGTCCCAGACGATTGGCGAGGTGCAGTCATCGTACCTTTGTATAAAGGCAAAAGTTCACAGATAGACTGTGCAAGCTATAGGGCTATCAGTTTGATTAGCTTGGGTGGTAAAGTTTATGCTAAAATATTAGCGAGAAGAATGCAAGAGAGATCTGAAAGGCTGTTATGGGAGGCCCAAGGAGGTTTTAGACCTGGAAGGGGGTGTATAGATCAGATCTTTTCCCTCCGCATGATCACGGAAAAGTTTTTGGCCCTAAACCCAAAGGTTTTCTGTGCTTTTGTGGATTAGGAAAAGGCGTTTGACAGGGTTGTGAGGAAGAAATTATGGGGAATACTGCCCCGATACAATGTGAGCAGATCCTTGCTACAGGCTGCAAAGTCTCTTTACAGAGATCACTCAGCCTGTGTGCGAGTAGGAGCTGACATGACGCCCTGGTTTGACATCCAATCGGATGTTAAGCAAGGTTGCGCTATGTCGGCTTGGTTGTTCAATTTGTATTTGGATAGTTGTCTCCAAGGCGTGAAAGACAGTGACATGGGAGTGAAAGTAGGTGACCTTAAGGTCAATTGCTTGCTTTATGCAGATGATGCAGTGCTCATTGCATCATCAGAATGCGATTTGCAGGCATTGGTCACCACTCTGAAAGATGGGTGTGAAAATAATGGTCTTAACCTGAATGCAGATAAGATGAAGGTTCTGATATATGAAAGAAATGAAGAAGGAACAGAATGTAAGATCAATATGAATGGTAAGATAATAGAACAAGTGAATGAAGTGGTATATTTGGGAAGTATGTTTAGCAGAGACGGAAGATATGAAATGGGTGTAGAAAGACGTTTTGCTTCCGGTAACAGAGTTAACGGTGCTTTGGCTGCATTATGGAGACGGCGAAACGTCAGCATAGCTGCACGTTTGGATGTACACAATGCAGTTTTGCTACCGACGCTGTTATACGGCAGCCAAACGTGGGTAACGCAGAAGAAGAATGTAAGAAAGATGAATGCTGTGGAGATGCGATCTCTTCACCGAATCTGCGGAGTCAGTTTAGCTGATCGAATCCGCAATGAAGAGATCCACAGAATGGCAGGTACTAGCGAAGATGTCACGGTGAGAATGAAGAAGAACGTGCTCAGGTGGTTTGGGCACGTCGAACGAATGAGTGATGAAAGAATGTTAAAAAGGATTTATAAAGGAAAAAGGACCCCCCCGGAGGGCATGTAGGAAGAGGTTAATGTCTGTGGTCGAGGCGAAAGAGGTATGCAGGGACCGTAGCGTTTGGCGCTCCGTCGTCTCTGGATACCCCGCAAGGGATATGGCGTGAAGATAAGTTAAGTTAAGTTAATATTTAATTAATTCAATTGTAAACCACGCTAATATTATTATGGGAACATAATGCAACAACGAAATAATATTACTATTAACATATTATTATTAAAAAAGACGATATTACATCAAGTTTTGTATTTATGTAGCGTCCTTGTTATTAACTGATAATTACATAAACCACAGAGTAATTATATTAGTATTCCAGAGCCTCGGGTATCCTCAAAATCAATAAGGCTAGACTTCACTTAGCTGAGGTCAAAGATGTTTTTTGAATATATAAAAGCCCTATAGGATATAAGATCCATATCTTACAATAAATATTTTAATATTAATTAGGTTATAATTGTTGTTTAGTTTAAAGTATTGTGGAATATTACATATATTTAAAGAAAAACAATCATTTAATCTAAAAACAAACGTAGTTTGTTAAATTCTTTTATTTATTGTTATCAGCTTGTGCTAAAGTGACTTGATTCACATATCATCCTATCTTTGGATATTTCCATAATATATTCTTTGTACTTGTCCACGTCACATGTGCTGCCTATTGTCCAAGTTTGAGCTTCACTAAGAATCATTCAATGAAGAAAGGGTAACTGTCTTTGTAACTACGAGTAGTCTTGTCATTTTACTTAAAAATATACGGTTTTTAATACAATAAATAAAATAAAAATGGTATGCAATAATGATTTTGTTATTAAGAGATTTAAATATTTTGGAAAAATAAAATTCATAGCTCATCATCACTTTCTATGGAAACTGAAAGAAAAATAAAAAAAATCTTATTAAATCTTCAAGCATGATATTTAAACAGCTTATTTAAAACTTATTTACGTTTAATATAATAACGTATAATATAATAATTATATTGATATCAACTATATGGTGATATTTTGTTGTCATCCTTTATTTTTTGAATACCAATCAAAGCCATGCTATTTTAAATCGGTTACATCGTATTTCTGCAGTGTGCACAGGGCGATCGGGCGCATTGCGGGTGAAGAGGGAATTAAAGGTAAAGAAAAGTAGCGAAAAAAGTAAGTCTTACAATGAAATTGCTCTTCACAGATATCTATGAAATCTCGTCGAATTAATGAATGTAGTGAAGCAATATTTAATCATAAATTGCCTAGAGATGAAGTCGGCGGTGGAATGAAATACTTATCGGTATGATCTGGTCAGAATTTTTATATAGATAAAAAATGTTGAAAAATACTCATTTGGTAACTTTGCTGAGTTTTATCATACTTACCCACCATTTTTAAGTATTTGAAAAGAAAAAGGAATATCATCATTTATCATAGTTAAAACACATAGTTACTTATTTGCTAGGAAAGAAGGTATTGAGATATTTTAGATATTTCATAGTAGAAAAAAACATAATGGGGAATATTTATAACAAGAAATAACAATTATAAAATCAAATTAAAAATTAATAGTTTTAAAAATTTTATTTTCATAATTGAGTCTTATTATTAAAATTGAATTAAAAGTGTTCTGTGTATTGATATTATATTAATTAATTATTCCGTTATTATAATTTATTGGTATAATACGTTGAATTTAAATTAATTAAATACTTTAAATAATCTGAACTTATTTGCTAAATAGGTTACGCCCTCCAATAATCTGCAAAGTGCAGTCGCGAGCAACTGCTAGCTTATGAATATTAAAACTAACAATGTGCTTCTGAATCTAACATATCCCTTGTCTCAAATCTCATAAATTAGATGATAAAATTGGAATTGTTATATAAAACTTATTCAAATTGTTTCATCCACTTATCTTACTTTTACCAAACCAGTTTAAACAGATCTATTGAGTTCAATTAATTCACAAAGAGTTTCTAAAGTTTTTGTGTAAGAAAGTAACTCAAAAAATATTATTCTCCAGTCGATCGTACTAGTTTAAAGATCTAAAGATTTATTTTCAATGTGTGTGTATGTGTGTACATTGAATGTGTATGTGTGACAGTGATATAATACTGAAGACTGAAAAATGTCTGTGGTAGAGTAGTTTTATAAACTACTTTACCTTAGAAATTTTTCAGCATGTGTTAATATAAATGTTATCTAAGTACATTTATTACATTAAATTTAACTTAGAAGTATTTACATAAAATTGTAGTAAATAATTTTTTTTTAAAGAAATGTTATAAAATAGTTATATTAAATTAAAGATAGAAAACATATCAATATTTTAAAACTTAAATCTTAGGTATAAAAATCGTTAAATCGCATAATTTTTTTTTTCTCAACGATAATGATTCACATATTACAACGAATGAAAGATCATTTCTTTCAAGTGTATAATCTTATGTAATAAAGGTCTAATAGTCGTAAAACTTCAATCTCGTTACAATTGTAGCACTCAATTCGTAAATCCACATTTTTGTTGCTGTGTAGAAAACCTTTAATAATTTTAACAAAGAATTAAGGTGCCAGTTGTTATTACGCATAAATTCTAACGAAGCCGCAGACCGCAGCTCCCAATTTTTTCTAAGTACACTTTTAAACATTCCCTGAGCACCGACAAGGTCTATTGGCATTTCTACATCTGCTCCCTCGGCTGTGTTCTTGTGTATCTCATTACGCAACATATAGGACATTGACCTTTAAACGATAAAATTTGTTTATAAGAATGGAACTTGTAAATGCAAAAAAGTAACACAAAAAATTAAGTTTATGATTATAACACACAAATTGGTAATATAAAAGTTTGTAAAAGTTGCAGTCTATTTATTGTGATTAATCTGGTGTCGATTATTATACGGTTAGATAATTTGATAAAACAGAGACCCTCAGTTCCATTAATTGAACAGTGAGTTAATGGATCGAGGATATTGGAATAAAATAGAAATAGCTATTTGATATAAATAGTTTTTAATATAGTTGAAGTCTTTGGGGTGTACCTACTATCAGACCCTGCAAATCGACACATATTTAAAATATACTCTTATTTTTTCACAGGAAGATATTTGAACTAGCTGACTAATGATTCTGTTTGGGAACAGTTGTTATTGTATTTTCTATTCAATGATTTGATAAATGTAACATTAGTATAAGTAATGAGCCGCTTACTACAAAGTAAGGGTTAACAAAAGATATCTGAAAGATGTGGCATTCATTAAAGTTTTAACGGATAAAGACAAGTCTTGGTATAAATCAATTATTCAATATCGCTTGATTTTGTGATAAATTATGTTTTTTCTGATAATTTTATGTTTTTTCTTTGTATGCAATTTCTATCTATATCTTTATGTATATTTGTATTGCAATTATCCTAACAGATACAATTGTAAATTACCACTAAATATGTATGTAATTTTCGGATATTATAAAATAAAATAGTCAAACGAATGTATAACTAATATATAAAGTATATACTCTTTAATAATACTCTTGTTGATAACAATTAAAAAATATTACATCATATTACTTCAACATCCATCTATATATCATAGTTCTACTCATGTCTGTCAGTTGGCGTGTTGCCTTTAGATTTCCGTTTTCTCGCCTTTTCCTGCAGTTAATAAAATGTTTGAAAACATTAGCTTTCTATCATAGATTCAGAATTCATTTATAAATATTAAATATGAGTATATTTTATGAAATCATTCTTTGATATAACAATGATTTGACCCGACTTATATACTCTACTTTGAGTATATTAAAATCTTTAGAAATCAGTTAAATACAACTCTAAGTGTATACTTAAAAGGTATTCTAAAGGAATAACGCAAGAACTTTTTGCATATATCTTAGTTATTTAATAAAATTTAAGAAACAACACAGGTTACAGATATAAATAATAGAAATGAGGTCCGTAATATTAAAAGCAGTGTTCCAAGAAAATTTTCAAATACCTCGAATATTTCTAATTATTTTCATTATAACAATAAATTATGTATTACATTATTAAAAAATTATATTAACTTTTGCAATAAATATTTGTGTAAATTAAAATAGATTTATTTTAAATTACACAAATATTTATTGCAAATAAATTAAAATAGATTTTCCCTCATCGATTGACTGATTGATTGACTATTACATCAATAAATGAAATTCACATTTAGTCGTGGTATACGTCTACACCTACAAACTAATTTCACTTAAAGTGCAAAGATAACTTAAGTTCAGTTTGAAACTGAGAAGTGTTATTTGAATACCAACGACCGCTTTACTACTTCTCTACGGTTAGCAGACAAATGTTATCAACTTTATAAGCGTAATGTTTTATGACCGTTTAGATAACATGTCAATATATAAAATGATGATTCTGTATTAATTTTCTAATATTTTAAAGGATTTGGTAGCCGAATTTTAAACTTTCAACTGCTTAAATACTTTAGAAATCAAGATATTATTAATTACTCCGCAGATAAGCCACGTTCAGTTCACGAATAAGAATAATATTTTAAATTCAACTCAAATAACTGCATTTTAGAGTTGAATGAACTTCATGATGTGTACATACATACAAAACTTTCAATCTGCATTACGACATAAATTACAATTATTTTAATCTAGAAAAAAAAGAGATTATATAAAATGGTTTATTTTTCCTAAATACTAGATGTTATTACATTAAATTTATAATTCAATATCATTTTCCCATGGATTGACCGACAAATATCGCTAAGATTTATATATATTATATTTGTTTAACGTAACACAAAAAATATATACGGGTAATATTCATTCCATATAATATTTATTGACAGAAACGAGCAAAATATAATTGTTCATTGAGATAATGCCAGGTATTTTACGCGTATAAAGTTATAAATATTTGACCAACCAAAAATCACGGTTAGCTATTTTTATTTACTGTAGCATTTCCTGAGTTTTAAACATGTATTTGTTTCATACAACGCGTGATATGCTCGCGATAATATTATTATAATGGCGGAAGGGCTTCGTTCACATAATATATTGAGTACCTGTGTTTAAACATATTAAAAACTTAAAGCCCTCGGCCTAAATATATATTCAATATCACAATGTAATGTATCCAACGCGCACTGTGAAACGACTGCTGACTTTCATTAAAACATAAATAATATAATATTAAAACAAAGATATTTTAATCATTTATAAGAGAGACAGGGGGAGGCCTCGAGTGACCTTCGAAAACACAGTATCTATGATACTCGAGGAAGGTCACTTTAAAAGCATGAGGACCCCCCGGAGGGTATGTACTAAGAGGTTGATGTCTGTGGCCGAGGCGAAAGAGGTATGCAGGGACTGTAGCGTTTGGCGCTCCGTCGTCTCTGGCTATCCCGCAAGGGAAAATAAATAAATAATATTCATATATTTAATATATTTTACTTGAATTTGTAATAATAAGCCGCTGTCATGATTAATAAAAAATATATATAATATAAAAATACAGATGTATAATCGAGTTGATTGAAAAAATATTTGTGAAGAGCAAAAACTAGTTATGACAAAGTTCATAAATTATTCTTCTCATGACTATACTTTCATTAAAAAAGATCGTCAACAGAGTAAGTCGTTAACATATCACAGATAATGTTATATAGAGATTAAGTAGTCTGTAGACTTAAATAATTTTATAAATGCACCATGAAATATGAATGGACATAACAATAGATACAAGCTTTAATAATACATTCAAAGAAATGAATTTTAAATGCAAACAATGGGAACTATCGCTCTTGTATGTCTGCGACGTAGGAGGAGTTGCAAAGCATCTTTAAGGAGCAAGGTCTAAAAAATTTTAAAATATATTTCTTAATTTTTTCCACTAATATCACAACCATCGCGTAGTGCAGTGTTGATTCAAAAAATATCAGATGTTCTACTGTAAGCCTACCTGGACAATGACCTGATGAGGCATCACAATGCCTCATCATCACAAACTTACAACCAGCAGAAAAAATATTACAAATAAATGGATGTTTTTTCGTAAATATATCGTATGTAAATTTACAATTCATGATCCTTTTCTAATAGATTGACCGAAAAGTATTGGTAAGATTTTTATATATTATGATATTTGTTTACCATAACATTTAAACAATTATACTCTAAATATATTCTTACAACATTTATTAATAGAAACAAGAGTAAAATACAGATATGAGTTCATTCAATATAATCAAAGCGTTTTTCGCATTTTTTATTTATTGTAGCATTTCCTGAGTTTTAAATATATGTTTTTAAACGTGTGTTTTGTTCCTGATAATGTTCTTATAACGGAGGTAGGGTTTCATTTACATAATGTTTATTTTAGTAGCCCTGTTTAACCATATAAAAACCCTTAAAGCTCTTTGCCTAAGTAAATATTTGATATCACAATGTGATATATATAGCGCCGACTGTGGAACTACTGCAGGCTTTCATTAAAACATAATAAATATATTTGACAAAGAGAAGACAAAGATATTTGAATCAAAAGATTTTAAATAGGATTTATAAGTTTTTTAATTTAATTTACATTAATATACATTTTTGTACAACTTACTCTAATAAAAATATGAAATTCACAAACTAACATCAATTGTAAAGAGTGCTTTACCACCATGAAAACTTATTATCTGTCATCTTGACAAAAATAAGAGATATGGAAAAGTAGATTGTTATGCAAAGACCGGAATTGACCATTTAATAATAACTTAAATGTAAACCTTCCATATAATTCAACTTGACTGTTAAAACCGTCGAGCATACACATAATAGAGACCTCATAACGAAAATAAGTTGAAACCAACGTCAATGATATTTGAGACGTCATATTCAGACAAAAAGTCAAACTGTAGCTTGTTTATAGATATGAATGAACTGATAAGTTAGTACGATAACAACTCTAATTAAATTTTAATTTAATAATGTAAAAGTAATCGTAAGCTTTGCATAAACAGCTTCCAAGTATGTGACATGAGTAAGGTACGAGTATTTCCATACAATTATAAATGAGGTGTAAAATAAGTTAAGTTAAATATATATATAGTAGTATATATAAATATCAGTATACGCATATATAATAAAGTTCCATAAGATATCTTAGGCTTTTCTTAAAGTTTTAAATGTTTTAAAAAGTCTAAATTCAAAAGTGTATTAGTATATAAATGTTATTATAATATTAAAGAGTTTCTAGAGGATCGAAATGTGTGCAGAATTTCTGTCAGTCAACAACTTATTGTTGACTCATTTGCAGGGTTGATATTATAATGTATATCATCTAAGATTAAATTTCATTTAAAAGAGCAACTCTTGAGTTTCTTTCTGGTCGGCTCTTCTCAGCAGAACAGCATTTCGAGCCGGTGGTAGATTACTCAAGGAATCACAACACTGACCTTTTTTATTGTAATAATTGACGAAGAACATATAATATATATATATTATATGTTATATATATATATATATATATATATATATATATATATATTATATCCATTGGAAAATTGCTGAAAATATAAAAATATTTCTGGTTTTGAGAGTTACAAAATATTATCAATTAAAGTTAAGTCTTTTGAATTCAGTATCTTTCGGCTCGTTGGTCTAGGGGTATGATTTTCGCTTAGGGTGCGAGAGGTCCCGGCTTCAAATCCCGGACGAGCCCAAAATTTTTACTAAAACCTTCTTTCGACAGTAACAAGTCATATGATGATAAATCAGTGAAGAATTATTATAAGAAATTATATTTTCCCGCATTGGTTCAATAATTCTACGATTTTGCATATAATTGTATAAAAATTATAAAATTTTGAACATTTTAAATCCATCGCGTGTTCAAATCTTCATGTGTTAGTGTTTTATACAATATGAATTTGCATATCTCAAGTTGAATTTACATTAAAATATATAATAATGTTCTCAATTTCCCAAACACAAATACCAACTGAAACAAGTAACAAATAGTGAACTAAGCTCATTACTGTTCATCTAACCGCGATGTGATTTGGTAGAGGTTGGGATGGTTATAGGTCAAGATAAAGAAAAAGTACAAACTACTTTTTTCTGTCAAATTTAAAAAGATGTTAAAGCTAGTGAATTAATGTTAAACGCATTTTTTACTGAATTAACAGTGAGATTTTCTTTCTTTTCCATGTTATTTATTTTGTATTTATTATTTATTACACAATTTTCTTATAAATTTCTTTGATAAGGCTGAAAAATAACACAAAGACGACTCTCTGACAACTAAATTAGGTTTCTCTGCTACAGATTTTATTATATCAGCCTCTTAACAGTGATAACAAGCAATAATTTTGGTAACAATAACAAGAAAAACAAAGTATACAATAAAGTTTATTATATATAAGGTGTACAGTACATATATTTCTATATATAATATTCCCTACAATAAATAATATTGTAATAAAGAATTATTATTCTGTAAAGGTCAACGTTCTGAAAGCATTTTACTCAATTAGATATACAATAACATAAAGTAGGGAGCAGATGTTAAAATAGCAGTATACCTTTTTGCACTCGAGGGAAGTTTAAATTAGTACTTAGAGGTAATACGGAGACTCCGTCTGCGGTTTCAAGAGAATTCTACGTAACAATTATGGTCGGCTTATATGTTTATTTAGATGCTTAAATGTTATTATTATATTTGTTAATAGACTTTTTTATATAAGTGTTATTTACCACGGTTAAAACTAATTTCATAATAATATGTTTTCCAACTTAATAAAATAAAATTATAGTGAAATGATATTGTAACAACCACGGTGGTAATGGTTTTAAAATAAATAATTAAATTAAAGAAAGTAATTTGAGTGAAATGCAAGATTGAAAATATTATTCAATCAAAGTGATTGTGTGTCTAAAGCAAAAAATTTTTTTGTGAACGGTTTCGAATTTATTTACAGAAATCTTATTCCTCTTCAAGGAAGACTGTGTTCTTTCTTTTAAATAATAGCTAAGAGATATACTATTGCGTAATCTTAAAAATAATAAGAATCGGATGTACTTATAATATTTTTTAATTTGCTGTTGTCCAAATGTTAAAAAGACAATAACTGACCACAAAATATAAATCTGCTAAATTAAACATGTTTGATATTAACACATAATAGTTGATATATTACTCTTAAGAAGTATTTACATCATCTTAAATTTTATATTAGACATATATATAGTTTCAATTCTTACTCACTTGTGCATTGGAAGATCATATGTATATAATTTTATTTGTCCACTTCGTAGGTATAATATAAATCAAATTGTGTCTTGTCTGAAATAAGTGGTATTCTGTTAAAAGCTATAAACATATTTGAGGAACAAACATAAATACAACATTAATAGCATTACTCGGAAATAACAAGGCTTTTATGAGAAATATTTCTAACGCATGCCGCGAATTATCCGGGAGCATATTAAGTTGCGAGGAAAAGTCAGTAAGAAAAGAAAATGATGATATATGCAATTGTAATAATCTGTTTATAGTACACAGTCTATGGTAAGTTTATATTGTCTGTGCGAGAGGCCCTTTGGAATATAGAAAGATGTAAGACGGACGCTTCATTTTCTTTTGAATTGTTATAAAAATAAAACCAAGTTTATTAGACTAAAGTGTTTAATTTATAAAATAAGATCCACGAGGATCCTCGATAGAAGAAAAAATAATCGATAAATGTAGTCAATGTGAAGGGAACAGAGGAATCCAAACAATTCGATTCAACCTTTATAAAAAGGTTAGGCAGTTTGAAAAATGATCTGATTCATTGTGAGGGATCGCTGGGCGTTGAGTTACTTAATATTGGATTCAAAGATATATAATGCTATATATTTATACAATATACTAACAGACAAAATATATTAATTTTCGATTCCTTTATTTAAAGCTAAAGAGTATAGTATAGTATATACCTTTAATATATTCTTGACTGTTATATAAATATATTTGTTTTTTATAGTCACATTTATTTGACCAATATTTAATAATCCCAATACCAAGTACTATAGTCACAAATCAATCACACTGATTATTCCGAATACCTACAAGAACTATTTAGTACAATATCGTAGATTTCCTTAAAGCTATTTTAAACATTTTTATATTATTAGGTCTACAACTTTGCTCCCGCCGTTTTTTTTTAATTTTAAAAATTATATAAAAAAAAATGGTATCTTATTTATGTTTCAAAAAATTGTCCGTCACTTTCCACTACTTTGGCCCATCTTTCAGGCAACAAACGAATCCCGTGTCGGAAAAATTCTTCATCCTTTGATAAGATCCAAGAATCGATTCATTTTTTCACTTTTTCAAAAGAATCGAAGCACTGGCCCGCCAGGCCGTGTGCCATCGACCTAAATAAATGGTAATCAGATGGAGGAACATCTGGAGAGTATGGCGGGTGAGGTAGAATTTCCCATTTCAGTGTTTCGAGGTACATCTTGACTACTTTCGCCACGTGAGGTCGAGCATTGTCGTGTTGCAAAATTACTTTTTCGTGTCTATCAGCGAATTGCGGCCGTTTTTCTTTTAATGCCCGACTCAAACGCATTAATTGCGTGCGTTTTCAGAAGGTTTTAGCAGCTCATAATAAATTACGCCAATCTGATCCCACCAAATACACAACATGACCTTGGATCCGTGAATATTCTGTCGAGGTGTCGCTGTAGGAGTGTGGCCGGGCAATCCCCATGATGTGCGTCGCTTAGTGTTCTCGTAGTGCACCCATTTTTCGTCCCCAGTAACAATAAGATGAAGAAATCCTTTTCGTTTTTGTCTTTCAAGCAGCTGTTCACAAGCAAATAAACGTCCCTCAACATCTCTTGGTTTCAACTGATAGGGTACCGTATCAGTTGAAACCAAGAGTTCCTAGTATCCTTGTTTTTGGATCATCCCCAGCTGTTCCAGGCGTTTTGATACTGCTTGCTGAGTTACTTCCAATGATTTTGCTAGCTGTTCTTGAGTTTGGCACGAGTCTTCATTAAGTAAAGCCTCCAGTTTATCATCTTCAAAAGTTTTTTCTCTGCCACCGCTATGCCGATCTTCAACAACAAAATTACCGCTTTTAAAGCGCTGGAACCACTCGCGACACGTTCTTTCACTAATAGTATCATCACCATAAGTACTTAAAATAACCCGATGAGCCTCAGCCGCCGATTTTTTCATGTTGAAATGAAAAAGTAAAATCTCCCGCAAATGACGTGAATTCGGTTTATAAGTAGACATATTTAATTAAGTGTAACTATATGACGCAAACAAAAATTAACTTATATCTATGTAAGGTTATATTTATAGATGTCAAAACTGATGGAAAACAACTGTGATTTATTTATTTGAACTATTAGCGGCTACTAGCGCCATCTTTTTGAAAACAGCGGGAGCAAAGTTGTAGACCTAATACGAATACATATTCTTAGCTATATGCTATATTATGTATTTATTAATTTTAAAGAAACTTATATAAATATTTCTTTCACTTTAAAGTTTTCATAATATTTTCACAAGTGTTATTTCCAGTGGATATATTTTTATTTCATTTTGCTTCAAATAGATTATTCATATACAATTACCACCAAAAGTATCCAGTATAGTAATTTGTAAGTATGTAATGATTCATTATAGCAGGGAATATTGTTCATCATATAACATGAAATACACTAAATATTAATAAGTTTTGAATAATTGTATTAATCTGTCTAAAACAGCATTTAACTAAAATGATCTTTCTATTTGATCCAGAGTTTCCACAGACAAAAGTAAATATATTATTTATTTAAAGCTGATTAAGTTTGATTTTATTTAAACTTGCTCTCACCTTAAAAATTAGTTTTTCAAATTAAAGTTATATACTCGTATATAGTTATAGTTTTTTAATTGTCTTAAATACAATATTATGTGAATTAATGAAAGTAACAACTAATATTTATTTTTGTATATTTACTGATTTAATAAACATCTAGACATTTTATAATTAATTATCATAAATAATGTATAGAATAAGTTATTTTTGTTAACAATTAACAGATTAGATATAATTATCTACATCTATATTTACTATGGAATATATTATTTTAAAATAACATCACCAGAGCTCTTTATTAACTACTGAATCATTTATAACCCAAGGATATAATTAGGATACTTTAATATACTAAGACGTTCCCTAATCATAATAGTTAAAAAAATACTAGTTTTATTTTTTTCATGTCTTTATAAATACCAAAAATTAGGTGAATAATTAAAAAGACAATTTTCATGATTTATTTCGAATTATTAAGATATTTCATATGTTAATAATATATATGTGTATGGGAATTATTAAAAATAAAGTATACAGCTGAAAATGGTGTCCCACCATGTCTTTACTGCTTTTCTTCATGTGCAGGATGAAGGAGTAATCACCTACATCACACAGATTAATGAATCAGGTTGTATCAGTAAGGATGACTGTTTTAGTCTCATGAAAACGGTATTTTAAACTCTTATCTGCTTCAAGATTGCATTAGGATTTAGCAGCCCCACTGTTCTATTATCTATAAATACGTAACTAGAGAGTCCGACTGTATTTTATAACCGTAACATGGTAACAGATGAAATCGCTAGCAACAGCTAATATACTAATATATATAAATTAATACATTTGGAAGTACTAATAAATAATGATGGTAATTATGTGTTTGAATGTCAAATTATAATCTGAGAATCTATAAAGTATACAACTGAGAGCTATAAAACATTATTAAATTAATCTTAAGTCTTTTAAAATTGAATATGTATTGGCTCTTTGGTAATTTTTATTTCTATTCCAATCAAAACACAGTGTCAAAACGAATTGACGTAAAATCTAAATTTTATTGATACCTAAATGTTAATTATATCGGAACAAAAAGTAATATTAATTCAAAGTAAATTATTAAAAACATAATTATATTTATATTCTTTATTGCACACCATACATATCATAAAAAAAGTAAAAATATATAACAATAAAAAAAATAGAAAACGATGGAGATACAAAAGGCGGTCTTATCGCCTATAGGCGATTTCTTCCAGACCACCAATATTAATGCTAAAATACCCTTATAACTCAATGAAGCAATAAGTGGCGTAAATGTACAAAAAAAATAACTACACTCGATTCCATAGACATGTTACATAAATAAAATTATTAACAATATATATTAAGGTATAAACTAAACAATATCTATAATATACATACACGATAATTGTCGTCCTAGATATCTTTGGATAGAAAGTAGTCCTTAACAGATTTTTAAACACTAATAATGATTTTGATTGCCGAATATTGAGTGGTAAGTCATTCCACAATTTAATGGAATGAACCGTAAAAGACTGTTTATAAAATTTCGTGCTATGTACAGGCATTCTGATAAGTAAAGACTGATGACCGTACTTCAGCTGGCGCTCCTAAAAACTTAAAGTTTTCCTTCAAGTATGTAGGAGTTTTTGGGTGAAATAGTACACAGTACAGGAGAGGAAGAACATGTGAATCCCGGCGATAGCGAATAAGGAGCCACTTGAGTTTTTGTCGAAATTCGGAAATATGGTCATATTTGCTTAAACCAAATATAAACCGTATAGCATTGTTTTAAAGTCGCTCATGCTTATTTAAATGTTTCTCGGTTCGGATAACTTGCATCAGCATAATCTAAAATAGAGAGAAGAAGGGAGTGGGCTAACAGAAGTTTGGTAGGAATTGGAAGAAAATACCATAATCGTATTAGAGCACTCGTGGCCGCAAACATTATTTTACTGAGTTCTTTGATTTGTGTTTTCCAAGATAAGTTCTGATCCAAAATAGATGCCAAGATTTTTAACATTTCAGCAATATGGTATAGTAACATTGTTGTATACAATAGGAGGTACGTTTTGCCAATCAACCCTTGCAATCATTCGTGGGCTACCAATAATGATAGCCTGAGATTTTGCAGGATTAAAGTTCAAGCCGTACTGCCTACTCCATTTATAAATAGCGCTCAGGTCCTTATTCATTAGTGAAATAGCGGAAGATAGATTTTCGAGGTGTGAGTGGCGGTATATTTGTGTATCATCTGCAAATATGTGATAGAGAGAAGTGATATGCTCCGAGATAGAATTAATGAAAATTACGAATAGTACAATCATATAAACAATAGTTTTATATTTATATAGTATTATATACTTAATGCTGACTGATTACGGAAACTAATTATGTTGAATTTGAATTAGATTATAACTTAGTTAAATATCAATATATTTAATGAATCTGTAAATTTCAATCCTTATCTTAGCGATAAATATTTTAATATTAATTAAGTTATTATTAAAGATAAACTATTTTTGTACCGTTGATATTGAATTTAAGATATTTAAGACATGAATTAAAGTTTATCAAAACCAATCAACCAATATGTTTATCTTTTTGTTTTATATCTGTCCTATAGTTTCTCTTATATAAAATATAATATCTTTATAATTGTCAAGCTATATACTAAAACCATCATTCATCTTGATTAAGTATCAGCACTTCAAAGACAACATTAGAATTCAGGAATTATCACTTACATAAAGTATTTCATTAAGACAACCACGTATATGTTCATTCATTGAGATCAAATAAAAGGTGATATTTTATAGTGTGATGTTATTTTCATACATTCATTAGCAATATATCGACTTGTACTCGCTATAAAATAACATTTGATAGATCTAATTAATAATAACACCCTTGACATTGAAGAGAAGTTAAATTAACCACAAATTAGTTTGACAGTGACTATATATTAATGTGTTATAATGTATCGGTATAATGCGTAGCTCGTATTTAAATAATTTAAATAATCTGAACTAATATAATTTGCAAACGTCCAACGACATTGAATAATTTCCAAGTAAAGTAGCGAGCAACAGCTATCTGTTTATGAATATTAAAACTAACAATGTTCTTATGAATTTTACAAGTCCCTCGTCTCAAATCTCATCAAATTTGCTGATAAAATTTAAAATTGTTATATAAAATTTATTCAAATTATTTCATCCACTTATCTTAATTTTCTTAACAGTTTAAACAGATCTATTGAGTTCAATTACTTAAAAAGAGAGATTGATATGATTAATTTTAGATAATGAAAAAATCTTCGAGACTCGATTCCCGAAATTCTTAAACTGGTAACTAAGTGAAACGATAAAGGAAATAAAAAAGTTTTGGTTTTAAAAAGTAGATGAAAGTCATTCATAAACCCTAAAGAGAATAACAATGCGAATGACATCAGAATACTTCTCCTTTTTATCTTTATCAAAGTGATTATTTTAAATTTATATAGCCGTTTCACTTTCCTCATAACAATTTTCTTTTGATTTTTTTTTTATATTTTTGTACTAAATCACAATTTCTCTTACAATTCTCTCAAACGTAGTTAAGTCGAGACAAGTTAACAATTAAATAATTAATAACTATTTTAAATATTATTTAACAAATTTTAAACCTAATTCATTACATTTATATTAGGAAGCGTTTTTTTAAAATGTAATACGTTTAATAAAAATCAATTTACTGGCTTGTTTTATGTGGATAATCTTAGTATATAAAGATCTTATTGCCTTAAGACTTAGGCTAACATGTTACACTTGACAAAAATATCCTTCAACTTTTCTTCAAAACCTGTTATTATAACAGTATATTATACTATGAAGAGTAATTATATGTTACCATTAAAATTGAAAGCGAATCCACCATTGCTTCACTGTATAAATACTCCATTAACTTAAATTAACAATTGAGCTGTCAGTTGTTACAACATATAAATTCTAACAAAGCCGCAGATCGAGGCTTTGTATTACTTCAAAGTATATCTAAACCCTCCCTCGAGCAGTGAGAGGGTGCACTGGTATTGTAACAATGTTTTCTTTCTTTGTATTCTTAAATATCTTATTAAATTTATTTCGGGATAGGCCTTTGAAACAAGAATAGTATAAAATATTAAAAAAAAAATTTAAAATCGATCATTGACATATACATACTTGGTAAATATATAAGAAATATTATCTTAATCCTTTTAATCTAACATGGAGAAGAGTCACCACTCATTACTTCATGAGGCGGTACAGAGTTGAAAAAAATGTATGTATGTAGTTCACCTCTTCTCCAAGCTTTGGGGAAGGTAAATAAATAAAAGTATATAATTAAAAAACGTTACTTATTTACGTTTTCATTCAATATATTTAAATATATTTTTAACTTTTTATCGTGAAATGTGAACATAAAATGTTAAGGAAGTTACTACTAATTTGTGAAAGTGTAGTCATTCAAATCAATTAATTATCTCTTGTAAGACTATTAGACAGTTTGATAGAAAGAAACAAAGAGGTTCCATTAATTAAATTGTGAGTTCGTGGATCACTCAAAGTGGAAGGAGACAAAGATATATCTCTATATTGTCTTTATATTAATTATAAATATATATAATGATTATATATATATTTGTTTAATTTATGTATAACGATATATTTATTAATTCATTCTTCATTAACGTGTCCAATAAAAATAATAATTTCTTCTAAGAGTGACTTTATATAATATAAACGTTAAAGATGTTGGACGTAAAACTGAAAAATATATAAGAAACATTTATAATATCATTCATTAATATTCAGTTTCTTTATAGATCAGTGTCAGTGTACATATTAATATAATATACGAATTTTAAGTTCAATACAAAACTAAAAACATTACTTGGTTCCGTACACAAACATGAACAAATCCTCAATGAGATCCTTGTATGTCTCTCTCTATGCAAGTCGTATATCTGTATTGTTTACCAAATATGTAACTGTGTATGTTTGTACACTTTTCATTATCCCGTGTAAATCCTGTCAGCACTGCATCAAAACGAATAGTAATGGTGGAATGTAAAAGGTTAGAATCTCATTAGAAATAATATTAATTACACATAGTCGAGAACTACACATAGTAATATTGTGTGATTTGTGTGTTTACATCATTACATGTTATTTTTTAACATAATTACTTTAGTTTATTATTAAAACAATATTTTTCCAATATATAATTTAACTCACAGTGTGTCAAGTATAAGTAATCTACTGTCAAAGATCTCTGAATGATTTTTATATTCAGTTTAGTTTCAACGGAAAAAGACAGAAAAGAAAGAAAGAAGATAAATCAATTTGGTTATATTTCACTTCATTTGAGTTGGTTCCAAAATTATTTTACATTTTATATCTTATCTTTTGTATACTATTTTGCTTTAAAAACATTGTACAATTGTGCAAAATGTATTTTGTCTATTACACGCAACTCCGTCTGCAAAACTACAAAAAATATTACACATTCAATTATTTCAGCTTCATCCATCCTTATTAACATTGCATTTCTTGTTGAAAGCATTGTAAGTCTTATTATCTTCATACAATTCTTCTGCGTAATGTATGTGTCACTAAACTTCTCCAAAACGGTATGATTTATATGATTTCTGTGTTTGAGGCTCCCTGGGTAATTTACCAGGTATTTTGATAGTGTACACTTTGACTTTTATATTAAAAATATCTGAATTATAATATTTACAATTCTAATGTAATTATTATGATACAGTATGTAATTGTCAGATATTTGGAATTAAATAATCAAACAAATCAACTGTGTGCTCATATTGACAGTAAATATAAATTATTACATTATATTCCTTCAACAGCACACAATATATCATAGTTGAAATGTCAGTCAGCTGGAGTGTTTCTTTTAACTTAGAGATTTCCGTTTTCTTGTCTTTTCCTGTGCTTAATGACATCTTTGATAACATTCGATGTCAAGAAGAGATGTATCTTAACTTTATTTCCTCTCTTAAATAATAGAAGCGACTGGTAATGTATAGAAGACTTTATGAAAATTTTATTAAATCCACTTGTAGACATCTAATGTCTGCGAGCTGGAGTGTTTCCTTTAACTTGGAGATTTCCGTTTTCTTGTTTTCCTGTAGTTAATGATATCTTTGATAACATTCGATATCAATAAGAGATTAAATTAATGACCTCTTTAAATTAATAGAAGTGGCTGATAATGTATAGAAGACTTTTTGATTATATTAAATTCACTCACAGACATTGTACATATTTGATGAAATCGGTCTTTGATCTGATGATAAGATCAACCGAACTATATTTGACTTTCAGATCAATTTGCTCTGAAATATTTTAATCAAAATATTTAATTATTTCAAGTTCATTGAACTTTCTTCATAAATTGTAAGAACCAATTCCTACTTAATTTCTAAAAATAATAACATCAGTACCTTGATAAATGTTGAAGTTGTAATTAAAATATAGAAAATTTTGTAATTTTCTAGCAAATAAATTTGACAGCTTTTAATATTACATGTTATACAAATATATGGTACAGAGAATTGGTGAATAATAAAAATAACATATTAAGTTAAGAAAATTAATTACTATTATATCCTTGAAAACTTTAAATTTTATTTAATAATTTGTTTTAGTTAAAAGTATTCATGAAAAATAAAATACAGATATAAATTAATTAATGTCCGTAATAACATCAGATTAACAAGAAAATTTAAAAACCTTCTGTATTTTTTCCTAACACCTCGAAGTAGTAATCTACTTCTAAGTCCAGTAAAGTTCATTGACCGTACATTCACATGTAAGTACGAACCTGTGACCTCGAGTTAGTTACTTATGTAAAAGTTCAAAGCTATACCAGTTATAAAATACTCAATACATTCCACTATGAGGGAGATTTGTTTGTTCTTTTGTTTCAATATTACACATTGTAACCACATATTACGATATTGAAAAGTTATATTTTACATAAATATTTCTCTTAACAACATTAATATAAATTCAAATGTAGGCGTGATATTTGTTAATAAATTCATAGCAAAAATATCTCAAGCCGTCTGAACAACCATTAACTTTAGAATAATTTCCTACCAGCTTATGTTATTACTACAAATACACATTCATTATATTTGTAAAGATAAAGTAAATTTCAAATTGATTTAGAGGCAGGCTTGTTGTATTTAATAAACCTCCATTCATTACTAATATTAAAAACATTAAAACTGTTATATATCTTTTTAATGTTTAAATAAAGTAAATTAATAAATTGTAGAATATTTATAACTATTATAAATACGGGGTTTTTATCACTTAGAACCATGAAAATGGGTGCATTGCGTCAATATGTAGTCAAAAACACATGAATATTGTAAAATATAATTCTTTATTCTATGTTTTAATACAAAGTATAAAATAAAATATTAGAAATTATCTATTAATACGTTGTTTTATTGCATAAATTTATATATTACTTTACAAATATATATTAACACTAAACCTACCAAGTAGCAGTCAAATTGACCGTTCTTAATTTTTTTTTAAATTTATACATTTTTAAACGTTATAATATTGTTAGCAAACTACATGATAATTCTTAGAATATGCATATAATATTTTCTTTACTCTTTACTTTGAGTTATTTCCATTATTACCTGCGTTATATAATAAAATAACTTTTAATTACCGGTCAATTTGATGGCGTGCGGTAGGAACAGGTATACAAAAATTATCGGTAGGTTTAGTGTTAAATACATAGTATAATTTATTTACGTATTTATGTACTATTTGTATTTCATGCAGATAAGTATATAAAAACTTATCTCTTTAAGAGAGGCCTATTAGTTACTCCTTACAGTAAATTAGTTACCTCTTTATAATATTAACATTTTCGGTAACAAGAGACACCAACACATTCACAATTAAAACTAAAAGTTTAGCTTTTAGTGTGATATTACAGTTGTGTATTTAACAGCTGAGTTGATTAGTATTTAGTGATGACTTCAAAAAATAACATTTATTAAGGCCGAAAGCTTTAAGCGTTATTCTTTAATTTGTTTTAACATGATATACGAGTAGTGAATATATGATGTAAATAATACCTCCATTATAACAATATTTGTTGTTATTTAGTTCCTTGTTTAAACGTGAAATACGAGTATAGTAAGTATATGGTATAAATCAAAAACCTCCACTATAATATTATTATAACAATACTGTAATCAATATGTGATAAAATCAAATTTTACATTTTGTCAAAGTTACAAAGAATATATAATATTACATTAAATACTCATATGTATCTATATATCGTATATTATTTATCATTCAATTAATAAAACAGCACATTTTTTAAACTGTTGCCGTAGTAACTGAAGAAAGTAATTTTTCATTCCTTACCGAATCCAACATTAAGACAAAGGACAAATCTTTATTCACAAAGACTCAATTCATTTTTCTCTGTGTCTTACTTTATATTAAGGATCGTAACCAATGATGTCTATTACTCTACTCTCGTCACAAGAGAGATATTCACAAAGGCGGCTTTTTTAATAAATTTATTCCTATTTTTATAACTAAGTTGTGACCGATACATAATCATGTAGTGTGTATTTTATAATTTTATAAAATAAGTGTGTTGTGTGTAAAATCAAACATATTAAAAGAATATTCCTCTATGATAAATATAAGAACAAACTAACAACAAACCAAATTGTTTAAAGACCGTAAGTATTTCTAACAGACAATAAACGGTGATATAATTAATACGTATTATACGTATATCTACAAATACTAAGTAATACAAATTATAAATAAAAATAAACAAAGTCACATGTACTGAAATACAACAACAAACTAACTTTATATAAACTACAGGTGACTTAAGTGTAGTTGAGAACTAAGAAGTACTCTTTGAATACCAACGACCTCTTTATTACTTCTCTACTGTTAGTAGACAACTGTTATGTACTTAAAGTCTTTTTACACGAAAAGCCATCTAAAGATATCTTTTAAAGCATTTATAGTTTAAAGTAGTAACAAATATATAGATACAAACATATCTAATTAGTTTCTTCTAACAAATGCTTTAGATAACACGATGTAATAGATGTTGATATTATGATCGAGGCTCTTGAAAAGGGACTTTTAAACTATTATCTGCTTTGTGACTTTACTCAGAACAAGACTCCTCAACTCACGTTACCTCGATCACAATACACTTTTAAGTCAACTCAATCATTTGCATTTTGATGGTTGAAGAAAATTGTATGTACATACATAAAATAACTTTACATTTGAATTAAGATATTAAAATTAAAATTTTGCTTGGATTAAGGGATTACAGAGCTATATTTATTATAAAATAATTTAATTGAAATGATATATTAAGATACATCTTCTCCACCTCTTGAAGCTGGCAATGCGTCCACAACGTGAAAAATGTAGATGTCGATATGTTAGTAATTACTACGTCATATATATAAAGTGAAGTAAGATATCTGACTTTGACCACATACCACCAGATTCTTCATATATGGTGCCCTTCGATGGGCATAATATATGAAAAACTTCTATAGAATAACTACACTTGAAATAAATGTAATTATCAAATACTATTGGTATATGTAATTGTAAATTTCATAAAAAATTGTAATATATGTATGAATAACAAAAGCAAACGCACATTTTAATGCTACAAGGCTTATAATATTTGCACGACCCAAAGACATGGTTCGAATTTTTAATGTTTAGTAACATTTTCACATTTTAAAAAATGGTTTTGTTATTTAAACGTGTTATGTTCGCGATAAAGTTATTATAATGGAGGAAGGGTTTCATTTACATAATATATTTTGTACCCGTGTTTAAACATATAAAAACACCTAAAGCTCTCGCCTGAATAAATATTGAATATCACATTGTTAAGTATTCAGCGCCGGCTGTGGAACTACTGCAGGCTTTACATGTTAGGAAAAAGATATTTTAATAAAAGCACTTTAAACAGTATTTATAAGTCTTTATTTCAGTTCATATTAATATATATTTGTATACAACTTAGTCTGTGTATAATATTCTCTTCAAAATTAACATCTATAGCAAAAACACTATAAAACCATGAAGACCTATTAACTCTTATCTTGACATAGAGAGTTATGGAAAAAGAGATTCCTATGCGAAGGTCCAATTTGTCCATTCAATAAAATCTAAAACCAATAAAGTATACGACTGAGAGTTACAAAACCTTATCAAATTAGTCTTAAGTTTTTTATTTATTTCTTTATTTAGCTTCCCGCCATATCCCTTGGTAGTAGCCAGAGACGACGACGAGGGTAGCCAGAGACGACGGAGCGCCAAATACTACGATCCCTGCATACCTCTTTCGCCTCGACCACAGACGTCAACCTTTTCATACATGCCCTTCGGGGGGTTCCCACGCTTTTTACGTGACCTTCCTCAAGTATCATAGATACTGTGTTTTCGAAGGTACCTCGAGACCTCCCCCTATTTCTCTTACCGCTAACTTTTC
This sequence comes from Melinaea marsaeus rileyi, assembly GCA_918358865.1. NCBI lineage: Eukaryota > Metazoa > Arthropoda > Insecta > Lepidoptera > Nymphalidae > Melinaea > Melinaea marsaeus. Next base: position 20,896,566 of record OU911093.1, on the reverse strand, counting down.
CTATATAAATCTTTTTTAGCATTCTTTCATCACTCATTCGTGCCCAAACCACCTGAGCACGTCCTTCATCATTCTCACCGTGACATCTTCTCTAGTACCTGCCATTCTGTGGATCTCTTCATTGCGGATATCGAATCAGTCTAGCTGGGCTGACTTTGCATATTCTGCGAAGAGATCGCATCTCCACAACATTCATCTTTCTTACATTCTTCTTCTGTGTTACCCACGTTTCTCTGCCGTATAACAGCGTCGATAGCAAAACAGCATTGTGTACAGCCAAACGTGCAGCTAAGCTGACGTTTTGCCGTCTCAACAATGCAGTCAAAGCACCGTTGACTCTGTTACCGGCAGCAATACGGCTTTCCACATCCATTTCGTATCTTCCGTCTCTGCTAAACATACTTCCCAAATATACCACTTCATTCACTTGTTCTATTGTCTTACCATTTACGTTGATCTTACATTCTGTTCTTTCTTCATTTCTTTCAAATATCAGAACCTTCGTCTTATCTACATTCAGGTTTAGACAATTAATTTCACACCCATCTTTCAGAGTGGTGACCAATGCCTGCAAATAGCATTGCAAGTTTTTTGATTTCAATATATATCGGCACGTTGGTCTAGGGGTATGATTTGATTTTCGCTTAGGGTGCAAGAGGTCCCGGCTCCAAATTTTGGACGAGCCCAGAGTTTTTACACACTTTTCTACTATAACAAATCAGCAACTAAAATGTAAGTTATTTAATATTAAATTACAGAAATAATCATAATTTTAACTCGACTTTTAAACACTGCAGGAATCATCACGAGAAAACTATTTTTATCCACTTTTAACGATTTCTTAATTTCCTGAGAAAGGAGTTAAATCTTTAAAATAGTTTTCTTTAAATGTCCACTCCTCAACTAAACTCTGCCACCAGTGGGAGTGTTCCATTGGAATAATAAACTGCGTTTCACAGTTTTATAATCTATGTACCTATTACAATATTAAGTGGTGATATAATAATTCCGTGTATTTTTTTTTTAATTACAAGAATATTTTTCGAAGCTGAGTTTAATTTTAATAGATTAGATCATTAATATTTAAAAACAAATGACAATATTATTTTGTATGTAAAGAGAAATGGACATATTGTTGCAAGGTTTGAAAAAATAAAACGTTATAGAGATAAAACTACCAGTTATGGTGATGTTTATGAACTGTTCTCCACATCACTGATTTAATTAAACACGACCGTAAACGGATAAGTTGATAACATATCATATTATGTTATCTAGGATTAAGTAGAGTGGACTTAAACTACTAGATATCTAACTATCTATCTATCTAATGTTAGGGGACACGTTGGGAACATGAAATAACATATTAATATGCGAAAGCATTAATACATTCAAAGAAATGTATTTAATACAATAGCGATAGCAATGGTCCGTTTTGTGTGTCTGCTTTGAGATAAATTATATATTATCCTTTATATCTTCCTTTGTATGTATGTAGTTTGTTAATATTGTTATATGGTTAAACAAGTATAGTTGTTCGTTAACCGATAAAACAAGTATATTGCCCTATCTTTGCTTGTATTTCTCCATCTTTAAATCACTAGTTCCAAGATTTTAATCTGTGTATTGTTCTATTAGAGTTTATTAAGTTAATTGAGCGATGCGAACGAAGTGAGCGGAGCGTTTTACTGGAGACTTTTTGCATTCTTTGTCACGAATTGCCTCGAAAACTACTTGACGGAAAATTATGAAACTTTGCTATCAAACAGACACACATTAGGTGGTGGTTTTTAAAAAAAAAATTCGAAAAATGTCCCCAAAAAAAAAATTTTTTTTTAGTATCTTGTCAAAAAAATGATATCCCATTGAAGTCAATGGGAAAAAATGAGCCAATACACTGGGCTCGTTTCACTCAATATGCAAACGACACCCGAGATTTCGCGAGCGCAGCCAGACGAAATTGAAGGTTTGTTGGCGCCCCTAGTAGTTTATTTATTTAAGTGATAATAAAACATGTTTACATTAAATGTATTTGATGTAAGTTATTCAAATCTTATATTTGAACGATGTTAACTTCATTAAAAGCGATAAAAAGTTATGTGTGAAGGAAAAGCGTCAGCCGGCAGCCATTAGCTAATAACTGTAATACACTGTTATTGAAGGAATGAAATAGTTTGACTATATTTTTCTTTTTATACAACGTCTAACCAACTTTATAGTTACACAAAATAGTAAATATTCTCACATTTTCCATATTACTTACACTTACACACACTTGCACTACGTAAAAATAAATTATGACACTCGCATTCTAACCTACAAAAGATTCATTAGAATGGTTAGGTTAAATACGATAAACCCAAGTCAGGCGGATTTAAAGAAGACACAATGAAACCCAAGTCGCTCTGATGGGCCCGTATTTCGTTATTCTTGTAATCATGAAAGCTTTGTCGTGTCACTCTGAATGGTCGGATAAAGCGAAGGAGTATTTCAGAATACTCCTCCGTATTGTAATCCTCTTTGGGGTTTTAAATTTTCATTTACTTTTTATAACAAGTAATACTCTCTTTCACTGTTTATTCTGAACAAAGCATTTCAACTGAAATAACTGAAAAATAACGAGTCTTAGTTTGAAAGTAATATAACTTTAAAGTTAAAACTGCTGGCCTTTTCCATCAAGTACATTTAAACTAAAACACAGAAGATCAAACATTTATTATTTCTTATTTCACATTATATTACACAACATATTAGTAGAGATATTAATTAATCAATCAACATTCAGTAATTTGATATTTCAGAACGAGTTTAATTTAATGATAACACGTTCACGGTACATTGTTTTAACACTCGGGAGCAGAATCATTTATTCCCATATCTTATTATTTTTAAATTTTCCTTTAAGGTCTAAAAAAAATATAAAAAGTTAATGTTATGTCTGATTTTGTACTAAATTATTTAATCATAACATGTTGCACTAAACTCTTGAAGCTTTTTATATGTTTTATTTATTTTCACGAAGGAGCTTTGTTCGTTCTGTATTGTTTTCTCTTTTCTCGGATGGATGTATGGATGTCTGTGGATAGGAAAAAAATTCAGTACTGTCGAGAGATGGCGCTGTTTACAATTTACTAATTTAGTTTATTTTCATATTCAATTATATTACTATTTTGTATTATTATTAATCACACTTTGTAATTTTTTAGTAATTATAAATAAACATGTACTTTACATTTTCTTTTCTTCTATAAATAATAATCATTTTACTTAAAAATCAATTGTTCTTTTATTAATATTTATAATTTCGTCAAAGTTCATTCGGGAAATACCCTGGGTATTTGCATCTTCACTGGTTTTATTATTTTATACAAATGGTTTTTGATTACAGTTTTTCCATCAATCTGAATAATACGATTTAATGATATTTTATTGTCTGTATATAATTAACTTTATCTGTTATATATTGTAAGTTTTATATTATCTGTTACTTTACAAATATGTATCGTAAAAACTAAATGTTTTTACTATACATATTTGTAAAATAAAATGTACACAATTTATTTTGGGATTTTTATTAACTTATATATATCTAATTAAATATACATTAATAAAATAAAATTTATCTGGATTCTGACATAAAAAGTATAAAAAAATACATTTTTGTGAAAAGCACGCCGACATCTTGAATTATATAATATCTGCTCGCGACTGTAGATGACAAATACTTAAATCTTTTGTTAAATATTCCATTTTTTGGTAGAAAATGAACAAAGTTTGATAATATAAAGGGATTGGTGAATTGTTGATGCTCCGCGGACCAACTTTATACACTGCCTTTAGAACGGTATAAAAGTTTTTTATTAAGAAAATTCTAGCAAACGTTGATATAAATATATCTTTATTAAAAAATTATTCTTCACACTTTACTATATTAATGTAATCAGAAAATTGTTTATTTCGAAGAGATTTAATATTTGAATTCAATCACCGATGCTGCCATTGAAGACAATTATTTACGAAAACTGCAAGCGCCTTTCAGAAATGTTGAGCAAAATTTGCATCACCAAACTCATCTATGAGAATCTTATCAGGCTTTACATGTAACCTTTAGTCATTTAAAACATAATATATTTAAAACAAGAATGTGAAATTAATAAAAAAAGAATAAAGTTAAAATTACTAAATTAATAACAAAAAACCTTTAAACAGACTAATAATTTAACCTTTTCTCGCGATTAAAAATAATTCAACCATTGAGTCGAGTCCTGTTTGGCACCAAACCAATACTGATTGACGTGAGGAATTATTGAGTCATAAATTTATTAATAACAAACCACACCTCATCAAATGCTATGAGTTTAATACAGGTTTTCAATACAAAAATAATACTATTAATAATGTAAAGGTCATCATCTTCCTGCCGTTATCCCACTTTTAAGGTCGGCACATTTTGTTTTTTCTTTCCATACTCTCCTGTTATTCGTCATCTCTGTACACTCTTTTCTTCTCCATATCGTCATTCACGCAATCCATTCCTCCACTACCATACCCAGCACTCTTTTGGTCACATAATAATATAGGATCCGCCAACCGTGAGCGGCGGGTGTTGAGCTGAGCCCCTCTCCTTTCTTCTTTTCTTGATAACTTTTGAATGGCTAAACATTTTTTCAATCTGTTTTGGCTATAACATCTGCGTTCGGCTCAAACATACATGAGAAAATTTTCAGCTAATTATCTCGTCGCATTCTGGAGACAACTAAACACAAAAAAGGTCTCCCAAACGGTTAAGAGCTTCGTTTACTCTCAGCTCAATAATGATGTATATTGAATTAATACTATTTACGATTGACACTTACACAGTGTAAGAATAATAAAATATAACACACATAAAGTCGAGGTCATTGATTGCATTACACGAACACATCACGTGAGTTGAGTATACTTCATATTGATATACAAATATTTGTGTATTTTTTTGCAACTGTTCATACATTATATTATGATATTTTGTAATATTTCAATGAATTAAACTATAATTACTGATATATATATATATATATATATATATATATATATATTAGCTGTTTCCCGCCCGCTTTACTGGGCTATTACTACTACTACTACTATTTGTCAAGGTAACCGTTATTATGGTAACTGTGGTTACGGTAACCATTGGTATGGTAACCGTTGCTATAGTAACTCCTACTTCCATCTATATGTGTCTTTGTCAGTGAAATGACTTTGATATTTTGATGACAAATCATATTTTTTCTATAAATCATAAATGACAGCAATCTAAAGCTTGCATGAGGGTTGTCACGTCGACCTCCGTTAGGGTTGTCAGAGTACACAATTAAATATAAATTTCTATTGATATTGTAGTGATTTATTAAATTTTGTTATAAAATATCAAATATAACATATTATGCATTGTTATCAAAATGTATATGATATAATATATGTTACATTATACATAAATAACAAACAAATAACGCATAAATATTAAGTCTAATAACTTGTGTGTTTGTAAGTGTGTGTGTGTGTAATGGTTTTTTTTATTATCAAAAGACTTTTTTATCTCAATAGCTATAATAATAAATTAATCTTAACATCATGATTGTACTCGTGGTGGTTATAAAATATAAATAATTATATATATATTTTATAAGTAGTTGACAGCCCTTGGACAATCCAAGTTGAGTTCATAGCACTAAACGAAAGTGAAATGAAACAGACTGTGAACGTGACTTTAAGCATGGAACTTTTTTGTTCACTAATTCACATACAAACGGGTTAAAATACGATTTCTATCTTTACATATAAAAAATACTAGCTGTGCCTACGACTTTGTTTGCGGGATTTTTTTAAGTAGCCTAATTTACTTTTAATATTAGCTATCCTCCAGTGAAAGTTATATTAAAATCGATCCAGCTTTTTTAGAGATTAGTCGGAACAAACAGACATACAGAAAAAAAAAAATGTAAGTACGTACGGTACTTACATTTTTTTTTTTTACCATGTAATAAAAAATAATAATTACAAACGGACACTTCAATTTTATTAATATGTATGTATTAATAAAAAAAAATCTAGTTATTGTAAACAAAAATTCTTTATGGCTTAAAGGCGATATGTTCCTTGAAACATTTCTCATAAAGATATTTTGATGTCTTGACCTAATTATGAGGTTAAAGAACTTAATGTGGATCAAACCTCAATAAAAACTATTATTAATTAACAATTTATATTATTATTAATATTTAATTAATTTTTACGTGAAGTTAATATTTTGTTATTTATTGTGTGAACATCTTTCTCGAAACAAACCATTGCTCATATATAGATAAGTCACGTACTATGTGCTACATTATAATTATCATTTCACAAGGAAAATAGTTCTTATTACCCCATTGTCTGTAATACAAATTAAATTAATTACAGTAATCTATATTAATATATTATATATACCCCTTAATAACTTAGTTATTAAGGGATGTTTATATATATATATATATATATATAAACATCCCTTAATGACTAAGTTTGGGTTAAAATTTCGATTTTTTTTTTCAGTTCTTTTGAGTAAAAAATAAATAAAATTAATAATTGCAAACTATAAAATAAAATACACAAAAAATACATAAAAAGTGTAAAAATACACACAAGAAATGTATCACAAAAGAATTGTAAAAACACGAAATATATCAAAATTTATTTTATGCAGCTTTCGATTATGCAAAATAAATATAAAAAACTATTTTTCCAATCAATAAAACAGATCAAGCACTCCCTTTTATCCCGTTATTGATCCTTGAAGGTCAATTATTACCACCGAGGTACAAAGTCCAAATAGTGATGTTACAATTACATTATCTCGGTCACATATCGATATTATTAATATATAATAATTAGTTAATTAAATATAATTAAAAAAATATATAATCAAACAATTTTTTTTTAGTTTTTATAAATACTAGCCGATTCCCGCCACCTTCGCTGGATACACTATTAATTTGGATGTGAACTTAAGTTGCTATGGTTACCGTTGTCATCGTAACCGTTGCTATGGTAACCGCGTTAAATGTATAGCACCTACAGGTTTAAACTTGGCAAAATGCAAAAAGTTGAAATCCGTTGGGATAGGAATTCCATAAAATCCGTTCTTAGTGGACGTCTACGTCACAAAATAAAATAACTATGTAAAATTTTTAGTTAATCGGACAGATAGTTTCGTAAATTTCGTGATAAGTCAGTGAGTGGTAAATCGCTTATATATATAGATTATTTAATTCTCAACTAGACGTAAAAATATCAGGAAGTTTTGAAACCAAACAAAGATCATTAAACTAAATGTATGCTTGAGATTATCGATACATTGTCTCGATGTACACCAACAACATCGATACATCGACATCACTAGTACAGATACCACCGCGCGTACCGGTCATTTGTTAATAAATATCGCGAGCGAAATGCCCTGTGCTGTGTTGTGAATATTGTAAAAAAAATGTCTAAAACTGTGCTAGCGAGGCAGTGCCTGTGAGTATAAAATATTTTTATGTGATGTAAACAAAATAAAAACCTTTTTTAACGGTTTAAATGATATAAATAATCTTTTATTATAATTTATTGATGAATATTTTTTATATTATCAACATGATGTAAACAGTTTTTAAATCCAAAACAAAGACTCTCAACCAGTTATTTCATACATATTTATATACAAGAAATTGTTGTAAATTGACATCCCTCTTAAATAATATTAATAATTTATATTATTCATTATCAAATAAATATATTTATTATAGTTTATTTATACTATTATTCTTTTTTATCATTATTTCTCAATTTATGAAACTGATAACTTGAGTTTGATGCAAAAATACTTTGTTTACCGACATTTTTGTTTTCATTTACATATAATGAAGGTATTATAATAAATATTATTATTATATAAATATATAAATACTAAAAGCTATATTAAGTATACACAAATATTATTTATAATAGTTTGAAGTTATAGAACTTATAATATTTTTTTAGTCTATTATACATATAGTATACAGAGGTGCATAATTCCTTCATACTAATAATATAAAAAATTTTAAAATCTATAACTATTTATACAAAAAATAATATGTAACATAAAACAAACTTATACAAATAGCATTTTTTTGTATATATTAATTAACATTCATAGAAATTACGACGCATTAAAAGGTAACTTCTATTGTATTTTTTCCTGATACAAATTAGATTAACAATTGTATAATTACTTTTATTATACACACACATATGTGTGTGTGTGTGTGTGTGTGTGTGTGTGTGCGTCCTTAAACTTGATTTTTATAAATGCAGCATACCAAGTCGGAATAACTGGCTGCATTCTGTATTACTCACCTTGAGACAATTAATTAACGGATATGAAACTTTAAGAACGTAACAATTAAGATCAAATCAAAATACATTCGGTGTACGCCTCGATGTTTCTTTAATAAAATAAAAACATCGCCTCATAAATATAAATTAGCTTCGGACCAACAACAATCATACGTTACGGTCCTACCGTTATCTCTTCATTTCGTAACACTAGTTATTCTCTGCGACTTTGTCTGAGTTGAATAACAGAATAATAGAAAGAAGGGTGATAGGTACTTTTCGAAACTAGAACCTTTCAAATACTAAATAAGCTTCCAAATGTTAAAAACCAAACTAACTAACTAAAAATAAATTCAGTTTTATTATTAGTATAGATAAAATCTATCTATAAAATGCATTCGGTAATATAGACTATATTACCGAATGCATTTTATAGATATTTTATATTTGCATATTTTATTACCTGTGTTAAATTAATCTCAAAATGCAGATGCAGACTTTAAACTTTGTAATATATATAAGTTAAAACTTATAGCAAGATATATTATTATTATAATTATAGTTAGCCCTAAATTACACTCTTAGCTTGAGTCACATACTTCATAACTTAAACGATAACTTAAACGATGTTTCTGCTCAACTGTTAGCGAGTTTTCTAGAGATAAATGTATAATACAAAAATGGCGACCATTTATTTGTATATAAATTAATATTACTCCATAATGTATGAATATTTATTGAAATGCATTATCCAATATGTAGTCAATAATATATTTATTACCTTTAAATCAAATTATGTATTAGAATATGCAACGTTATAAAGATTTAAATCCTTTGAACATTTAATGCATCAATAGTCAAAATATTTTTTGGTTTTTGTTGACTATTGCATAATCACAACCAATTTTTTTATCTTTTGTTACAGATTCTCTCGTCCCAGACGATTATCCACTTCAACAGTTCAGAGAACATCAACGTCTCCTCAACGTCGTAATGTGGCTGCACCAGCTCTGATAAGTGATGTGAATCTTAAGAAGTTCACAGACATACCAGGACCCATTGCTTTGCCCATGTTGAGACACCACGCCCATGTTTTGCCTAGAATTGGTGAGTCTAGCTGTGCCCACGACTTTGTACGGAATATGTTTTTTTAAATAAAATTAGCCTAAGTTATTTATAAGAACATCTATTCGCCAATGAAAGTCTTATTAAAATCGATTAAGCCGTTTCAGATATTAGCCGGATCAAACAAACAAACAGAGAAATATTAAAAAATATTTTTTTTATGTATGACCTGCTAATTTACAATTTACAAACAGACAATTAAATTTTATATATATGTATATATATAACATGTTCATTATAATTATCAATATATATTACAATATAGATAAGAATATAGTCAAATTACTCAAATTTTATTACCAAAAAAAAAGTACTAAAAAAAGTACTTATCAATAAATAGACATTACTTTTACTTTCATTGAATATAAAGAAAGGATAACGAATAGAGAAAGTTGTTTGAATATTAACTATGAAACTGGTCTGAACGGCTTCCTGTCTGGTCTACGCTTGATCGTCCTATGAATTACGACGCAATAGACTACGCCATTATCCAGACTATCTATTTAGCTATGAGATAAAAATAGATTCCTTTTAAAGGATCTAGATGTTAAATTACGTATAGTAAACCCGTTGTGTTTTTATCTATGATATAAAAATAGAATCCCTTTATCTAGATGTTTCTTTAAAATAAATTACATCTATAATAATATAATGAGATTATCTATATCTATATTTTATATTTAAATCAATACTTGTGTTTCAAATGAGAGTGTCTCCTGGCACTATACTTATCAAAATAAGCCTTCTGTAAAGATCTCATTAAATAAGGTTACGAGGGTCCAAAAACGCCCTGCTCTTTAATAAACAACAATATCAGCCATGTTTTTTTTGTGATCACTGTTTCAAAATTCAATATTTAGTCAATTTACTAGAACCGCCAATGAAAGATTATTTAAAATTAGTTATTATTTTATTAAATCAATATATGTATTTTAAGTTATCCATAATATTGACTTATATTCTTTGTACAAGACAATATCCAAAACTGAATACCGAAGTGAAGAATCAGATGAAGATATATTGAATAGCGAACGAAGCTACTGGATATATTATGTAGATGACTGGAGTGGTAAAGGGATCCATTATTATTGAAATGAAACTATTTATACGATTATGTTTACAATATTTGTAGTATATAATGAAAATAAGGACTCGAACTTGTGACCTCTGGGTTAATAATAAATCTATAAAAAAGCGCAATTTGGATGTAAACATTGTTATCAGCAATTAATTAAGATAAAAACCTTTCTGGGTAATTTAAAAGACGGCCATTTTGTTAAATGACTTACAACAAATTTAATGTAAGTTATTTAAATATAGTCGTATTTGAGTATTTTATTTGTTATATATGTTGTATGTATTCTATTCAATAATAAATCTCGGTTAAACCGGATGGCGGCGTTTGAATAATAAAGCAATTTACTAACTCCAATGCAGTGGAACCCTGAATTTAGTCTGTTGATTTAGAAAATATAAACCTCAAAATTCAATATAGGAATACCCTTTTCTTTATTATTGGTTTTGGTCTCACATCTAAGTCATTTTGAATATTCTCCTACAATTCGCAAAGCATATTGTTTTTAACTCTTCAATATTGCCAGTTTTAGGGTTAAAGACTAGTGAGAAAATTGTTATTTTGTCTATGGCATAGAATCTATACATAGTATGTAATACTCTTTACTCCCAGATTGCCAGACAATTGTAGACCTTCGAACATCTACATACATATAAACTGTGTCGTACATTTACCCTTTGAAACCAACATCGTTATTGTTTTGCCTGAATGTGTTGTCACAGTTCGAACAAAAATACGGGGTATGCATATTATAATATGCTAATTGTTTTATTTCGTATTTAAATATCTTATTCTATTCAAATTCGATAAATAAATAACGAAAATATAGAATTATTCTTTGTGTTTTCATTATGACGCCAGTACGTAAATGCTCACAGTTCTAGTCTGTACTTTACACACACACACACACACACACACACACACACATCTTAATCATGATGAATCAAACATAGATTCCCGGAAAGGGATAAGCCTTTATATTTACATTTTACATTTATCTCTCCTCACTGCAGTGGAACCATTCAGAATAATAATAATAGTAGTTATATTTAAAATCACTTGATAAATATTTGTTTACAAATATAGAATCTGTTTTAATATTTTTTCTGTACTATCTTATTAATTATATAGTCTAGTCTGGTTTGGTCTGGTCTGGTCTGGTCTAGTCTGGTCTGGTCTGGTCTGGTCTAGTCTAGTTTGGTCTGGTCTGGGCTGGTTTTCTTCTAGTTTAGTTAGTCCAGTCTAGTCTAGTTTTGTCTAGCCCAATCAAGTCTGGTCTGGTTTGGTCTAGTCTGATCTGGTTTGGTCTAGTCCATTTATGTATTGTTGCAACTATATACCTTTTTAAACTGTTCAAGTGTATTGCAATAACATTAAGCCGTTTGTTTGCTAACGGGACCTTGAAAGTTTATTTTTGGAATTCGCAAAACACGAATATGCAAATTTTTGGTACAGTCTTTTTATTCGATTTTAGCATCATTATATTATGTGTACAAATTTATATCTACCGTTATATCATTCGTGTTGTTGACCCGTGAACTGTGATTTAAAATATCTATAACAAATTACTGATTAGCAAACTCTACTACTCTCTACTCTACTCTGATTTAATACTATTTCTATAATGTGTGGGATGAAAAACAACTAAACTTACAAATAATTGCACAATTATAATAATGATAAATATATATATGCAGATAATAGTAAAGAGCAAAGTAAACTGTTATTTTGATTTATCAATATTCACAGCACGTAATAATTTATTTATCAACGGTGGCACATTTACTCGTATGTTGCTATTGAGACATAGTATCATTTCGCTGACACGTGTTTGTGTTCAAGTATTAAAATTAAGAAATTATTGTTTGATGATGTTTTATTTATATACATACATACATACATACATAATTACATGTTATAACAAAGTTTCATCGATCTTTAGTATTAAAAATAACTTAAAATTGTGTAGACTGTTCATAAATATTGCTAGAAATGTTAGTTTTAGATATAGTTAATTATTTAATTTATTTAGATAAGTTAGTGTACGTATGTTATTAAATTATTACCCAATTATTGTATCTTTTTAAAATATTAAGCAAAGTTTCAAACTATTTTTTAAATAAAATCTGGCTTAAGAGAGATTTAGCTATTCTTTCTTTTCTTTCTTATTTAATATTTAAATGATGTTATATTTAAAGTGAAAATATATTTTGATATTCTTTTACCATCTAAATAACTATGAAAAATCATAATTCAACATTTTTTAAATACAATTAAAAACAAAATATTGTAAATTCTAAAGTTAATATAGTTGGAGATTGGTAAAATTCAAAGAATTTTTCAAAACAATCCTATATTCTGATTGAATCATTTTAAAAATAACCACACTGCATTTATTTTAATTCTAAATTAAATGCAGTGTGCATTATGCATGCATTAATTTTAACACTAACTTAAGGAATGCTTCCCCAGGTTGCTTCCACCATACCGTGGGTCTCGGACTGCTGGAAGGTCTGCAGCAGCGCTACGGAGACCTGGTACGTCTGGCTAAAGCTACCAGATCCCGTCCAGTGCTATATGTATTCGATCCTGAACTTATGAGAGAGGTAAGTTTTACACAAACATCTGTTCCTTAACATAAATAAATGTCAAATCAAACTATTCAAAACTTAGGGGTCTTAGGAGTATGTTAATCACGTAATACTTAAAAGGGGGGAGGAATGTCAAATAGGGGATAATAAAATATCACATGTATTTATTTTTTCATTGAACACACGAATTAAAATGTTATTTTTATGTTAAAATTCTTCTAATATAATGAAACAGAATAAGACAATACACATATTAAAAGGAAATAAAAAGATATTAAAATACATTGCATAAAAACATGATTCTGGGTAGGGGAGGGTTAATTTAAAACCTCATTACCACCGAGGGGGGGTCAAAAATTAAAAAACCTTCACGTAATTAATGGATCTGGAATCTGAAAATTTATTCCAAATAAGTAATACTAATAGAAATTAATAAATACAACTACAACAAGAAAACACTTAAGATTACAATAAAATGCAGTTATATATTTTAACCTAGATAAATAATTCTATACACTCTCTAACAGTAATATTTAACCTACATTCGTATGTATGTATGTAAGAACATACATAAGATTTGTATGAAAAAATAGACAAGTGTTAATTTAGAAAGTCGCTCCTTAATTCGTAAATTGATGTCATTGTAAGATAAATTTGTCCTAGTTACATATGTTTGGACTTTGGACGCAGGGCCGTGTTTGATACCACAAAAAATATTCAAATTTTTAATGGTTGGAACCTTTTACGTTATTCCTCCCAAATATTTTTTTACATTTTTACATAATTTACAAGTCTCTTAATATTAAGACGCAGGGCCGTATTTAGGACCACAATAAAGATTTTTAAAATATTTAAATTTTGACGGGTTTACGTTTTTCCTCCCGAACATTTTTTACATTATTACACAAACAGTAATATTCAAATTCAAATTCAAAATATCTTTATTCAAGTAGGCATTTACACGCACTTTTGAATCGTCAATTACTACAATACAAAAAAAGATCAGTGTAATCAGTCCAAATATTATTATTGAAATATCAGGAAGCCTTGATGGCAAGTTTCTTTTTTGATCCCAAACATTTTTTACATTATTACAATAACTATAATATTATTATTGATAGTTTCTATTTAACACCAATTTTGGATTTGAGATTTTCAGTTGCATACTTTTCATATGTTATTTGTAATTTAGAAAAAAAAAATAGCTCACCAAGTCTGGACCTGTTTAGATGGCTGTTTAAACAATAGTACATTGTGATGAATTTATTAACAAACAGTAATATTATAATAATGTATGTAGTAACTCACAATATAATAACGATATAAAGACATACATATATATATATATATATATATATATATATATATATATATATATATATATATATATATATATATATATATGTATATCTTATGACTAATATTAAGTAGTAAATAAACAAATTGATTCTAGAACTTTGAACAAGTTCAGAGAGTGTACTTTATACCAGTATTTACGCAATTATCTTGTCAATACACTGAGAAAGTCATTAGATCAGCAATTGTAACTTGTTAATAGTTTAGATTATATATTATATAATTTATTTATTTATAACATGACCGAACGGACTTCGAACCTGACACTTTACATTTCTTAAACTCAACTTTTATATCAAAACATTTCATAGAGATCGGACCTCATACTATTTTTATTTATCAACGCATCTATAAATGTTTGACAAACAAGTGACAATATTTTGACAAATGACATCAAAATATACATGAACATTTTGTATTTGTACAATTAAATTGGTATTTTTATGTTTCGTTTCTTTTCATTTATGTTTATTTTAAACCTTCCCCGAACTTGCACAAATATTTCAAGATCAAAATTAGCCAAGTTAATCTGGGGATTCTTGAAGTTTAGCGAGACAAACAAACAGCAATTTATTTATATAATATATATGTATATATTATAATAGAATATTAATGTTTATATACAAAGTATTTGCGTATTAACGATACAAAATTATCTGGTTAGTGTCACTTACGAGTGACGAGTGCAGAGTGATGTTTTGAAATAGAGTTCATGGAACTAAATGATAAGGACTGGTTTGAATACCGGAAAAAATAATAATATAAGTAAACAAAAATATAAACTTACTATTTACAAACATTAATACGTATTTATATAAAACACAACAATAATCTTAGATTCAAAATGGCTTTGATTGAATAAAGAGTAATCACATCAATTAACATAATATTAGGTTAATATTTTCATGTATCGCAAAAAAACATTTCAAATATTGTGTTTATTGAAAATATGAGAGTAACTAATGACATCTATCCTACTATAAAATTTATATATATATACATATTATTTTGTGATAAACAATCATCTTACGATGCATTCATTCGAGTTGCATTATTTTTATCATTTTTGTGTCTACCACATACCATACCATTAAGTCGGGAACCATTTGAGCGATCGTCATAAATGTAGGTCATGTAAGAGATCGATAAACCTTCGAGTATTTTATAAACATAATTTTTATATCGGTTATTCAGAAAACTGTAAAACGCCGATACAGTCTTCATAGACGTCAAAATAAGTGCAAGCGAAGCCGACGACACAATCTAGTTTATCCATAAAATCAATGGCGTTGTAGACGTAATGAGAAGTCGTGAACATTTAAATAAACTATTAATTCACAGATATATCTCGAATGTGTTTATTCCGTATAATTACATAATTAATGTTATTATTTCCACGATCGTAATCTGAGACGGGATCATTATTTCATTACGTTATGGCGTTATAACTGGAAGAGTTATTTGATATATTGCATAATATAATTATTAACAACTATTCGATGAAGGGATATATGTTTTTAACTTTAAGAGCTTGTGTTATTTTTTTTATTTATTATCTAATATTAAGTTCACTTCACTTTGATTTTTCGGTAGATAAAAAAATGTTGAAATTTTTGCCAATAACCTAGACTTATCTCTTTATTACATCAGTCAATCGATATTGTTACTTGGTACCATGTTAAGTTATATACACACACACACACACACACACACACACACACACAAACACACACACACACACACACACACACACACACACACTATTCAATTAATAATAATCAAGGATATGTTTGCTGCAAACAATTCTGATAATACTTAATTTATAAACATTTTATTATTAACATATTATGATTACCATAATTATAAAATCCCACATACTTTATTAATATGTATTCAATTAAAGTTATCAGTTCTCAGTCACGACAAAAGTATTGAGATGTTCAATAAAGACTTGTAAAAGAATATAGAAATTATTATTGCGTTATTAATATTATTAATTCTTTATTGTATACCATAAAATAAAAAAACATAAATTAAATAAAAAAGGCAAAAGAAAAAGATAAAAAAGACGTAATAAACTAAACAATGCAATACACTTCTTATATTATATAAGTTCCCACATAATTAAAATAAATAAATAAGTGATTTTTAATTTAAAAAACGTAATGACAGAGGAAGGGTGTTCCACAGGTTTATGGGAAGCACTGGAAGCTTATAAAATTTAGAAATATGTATTGACATCTTTAATATTCATAATTGTGACGATCTCAAATCTTCCTGTGGCCCTAGAAATTCAAATTTTTCGTTTAGGTTTGAGGTTGTCATTGGATGGAATAATACTCAGTACAGCAAAGAAAGCACATGTAAATCCCGGCGTCGACGAATAGTAAGCTACTTGAGCTGTTGACGAAATTCTTAAATATGGTCATATTTGCGCAAGCCAAATACGAACCTTATAGCTATGTTTTGAAGTCGCTCAAGTAAATAATTGGTCCTTTGTCAAATTAAGAAAGCTAGCATCGGTATAAACCAGAATGGACAGAAGGAGATAATGCGCTAACATAATTTTGGTAGGAATAGGAAAAAATATTTAAGTAGCTGAAGAGAATTCATTGCGATGAATATTTTTCTACTAAGATTTTTTATGTGAACGAACCAACATAATATTTGATCCGAGTATGTATGTACAATTTATTTGCGTTAATTTTATTTGCAAATACATAACAAGTTTGGATTAAACACTTTTCTGCGACACGGAATTAACACATCTAAGCTGATGACGACTTAATACCAAAAATAATATTTTATACTATGTGCAAAACATTCTACTCAATGAATTATAAGAGGTAACTCGATCGGCTTTTAGTTTTAAAGCCACAAAGCAAAAGGAAGATACAGTAATAGACATTTACATAATAATAAACAACAAAAGGTATAAATGCAAGACGATTCAGTTTTATACAATCGATAAAATAAATTCAAACAGGAATATTTTTCGGCTTTGATTACATTATCTTGACTTATCTTGACTCTTGACTTGTGTCCAATGCAAAATATTTTGATTATAAAAATTATCAAATGTTGTAAATATTGGATAATGTTTATAATCAAAATATTGTAAACATTTGATAATTTTGAAAAGTTTTCAAACCTAATATTACAGTAACTATTCTAACTTTTAACAGAATATAATCAAACTTTACAGATTGATTTCAAATAGTTATATATAACCGTCCCAAGATCTAGTTAACATATTTTTATGTTTAATTGCCATTGCATATATATAAGATCTAAATTCTTTTAACCTAAGATATTTATCAAGAAATAATTTCTACCTTTTTCTCTATTGATAATTATCAAAAAATAATTTATTTCAAGTTTATGTTCTTTGTTATCTGACGTGTGTATGTGCATATTATTACAAAAATATAAATTTGTTGAAAAATTGGTGTAATTTTTCCACTAGTATTATTGGTATCGTGTTATCTTTTTGATTTATCCACCATTGTGCGCCCAAAACTATTTCACCAGCCTAATGATACAGAAAAAATGGTCAGTTTTAGGATATTCCTTCAGAAAGATAAGAAACATACTTTTTTCACATTTTTGTCTCTAATATTATTAATATTCTAGACCTCCTCATCATTTACAGAGTTTTGATAAAGACAGGCAAATATAGTTTTTAAATAGTCGTATTTACTTTCAAAGATTAATTTCGACGACTTATCTCAATATTTTTGCTAACAAGTTTAAAGAATAAATATATTCATAGAGAATATTCAAAAATAGTATGAATAAAGTTAACTATAATAAAAAATATAAACTGATGTATTTTATTATCAGGTGTACGAGAGCAATATGACTGAGCCGCCACAGTGGAGCCAGTCCCCTCTGACTGAACAACGAAAACACACGGACATACAGTGTCCCATGCATAGGTAATACTATATACTGGTACCATCGACCACCAGCACCTGTTAACAGACTCTGGGTTTGATTCCAGGTCGTGACAAATGACATTTTAATTAAACAATATTCGAATGAAATATGAATCTTGTAATTTTATTATTTATATATTAAGCATAATACCTTTAAAAGCATTTTTTGTTCAATAGTATATACCTTATACCTTAGTGAGTGATATTTTTTGTTCCAGTAATGAAACCAAAGCTATATGGACGGCGATGCGGACTTTGTTGCAAGATGATTCGTTTCTGAGAAATTATGATGCTGCGTTTGATGACATAGCAGCTGACTTTACACGAAGGTATGATTATGAACTTAAAATACAAACATAACAAACCATAGAGTAACCATGTTGTTAACAAACATGTTATAAATATTGTGAATTAAAAAGTGGACACAAATTGTGTGTGAGTGGGGTGAACTGAACCACGTTCAGTTCAATGCGCTCTACAAAGCGCAGGTCCAGCCACATATGGAGTACTGTTCTCATCCAGATATGATATTGATCCGGACCAGAGGCCGGATCACCCCAATATCAGCTTCTAACATTTGACCGCGTACAACGGAGATCCGTTCGGATTGTCGGGAACCCAGTGCTCTGTCAACGGCTGGACTTTTTGGCATTGCGTAGAGACGTTGCATCTCTGTGCGTCTTCTACCGCATTTACCACGGGGAGTGTTCCGAAGAGCTATTCGATCTGATGCCTACCGCCCAATTTCATCACCGCCCAGGCCGCCATCGCCTCCAATACCATCCGTACCACCTGGAAGCGTGGCGATCCTCCATTGTGCGGTTCTCGAATGTGGAACGAACTCCCTTCGGCGGTATTTCCAGATCGGTATGACATGAGTAAAAAAGTATTCATTGAGTATCTTGGGGGTTCTCATCCATGGGAAAGATGAAACTTGTATTTTATAGATAACATAAAAGTTTTCATACTCGACATAAAAGTTAGATTTGTTAATTTAACCTAATGTAATTAATTTCCAGACTTGAAGAACTCCGTCACGCAGAGAACGCTCTAAACGAAGAGCTGCATACGGAAATACATCGCTGGGCGATAGAAATCATTGGAGTCATGATGTTTGGGATCCGTCTCGGATGTCTGGATGGAGCAGTGCATGTGCCTAGTGAGGATAACAGGTACGCGTAAGATCTGAACTCTTCCTAAATAACTTTTCATGGGTTTTCACTCCAAAAAATTTGTGAGTGGCAGTTTTTACAAGGATACAAGATAAATTCTAGCTACATTTCACTATTCCTCGCTCTAAACTTTCAGGCAATAAGAACTGGATGTCCAAACCCTATCTTACATATTCAAGCTTCCTCAATCCTGAGGGATTGTTGTGGTGAAGCATTAAATGTATTGCTATTTGTAATTTTTGTAGAATTCATAGGCGATGAGAACATTTACAATTTCAGTGAACCGTTTCGTCATTTTTCACACAATTCCATAAAAAAGTTTATAATTTATTCATAATTTTCGTAAATTATTAAATAATTTCCAACACCGACGCGACACGTTTAGTCTCAAGGGCATTAGTTTGGAACTTTCGAAGGGAACCCTCATGTTATTAATACCCTTAACTTTAAAACAAACGATGCCTTAGAAATTTATCAAAACTCAGCACAAAGTTATGAAAAACTTACGAACATAAATAACTGGGTCTGAATGAGTTTGAAACTTTGGAAATTAAAGAGAAATATTGAAAATATTTTTCTATAGCCATCAAAACTTTACACTTCCAATAGTAGGTTTTTTAAGCTTATACAGAAAAAATAATTTAACTTTTTTTATTTACAGGAGGCCAGAGAAAACATCAATGGATGATCACATCAAAGACCTCTGTTCTCTTTCAAAGCGAAGTGAGCAGGAACTAACTCCAGCGGAAAGATTCGTTCGATGTTCTTTAGATATTGCAAATGAAAACTATTTAGTTCGAAGCGAACATACTTTGAAACCCGACTCTCCAACTTTTAACGACGCCTTGAAAACTTTCGACAAACATTTTATGTGAGTTCTATGTTGTTTTTAACATTTTTTGTTTTGGCAAACAGTAGCGAATGATTAATATAGCAATCATCTTATTATAAAGTAATTTTACTATCATTTAATACTTGATAATATAATAACATGTTATCAAATTAGATGCAATAATGAAATATGTAAACAAACGCCAATGTCAATCAACACTTATCTGGTCATCGTCCATATTGAACTACATATTAATATTTATAATGTTATTGAACTACTTTATGTTACTTCCAGCCTCACAGATCATTTTCTGGATCAAGCGTTAGAGAAACTTAATAATGAAGAATCTAAGCCGGAACAAGTGCTTTTGGAGAAACTTCGTCCTCTGGAGAGGAGGATATTGCCACTCGCCGCGGATGTATTCTTAGCTGGCGTTGATCCAGTTAGTTTTATATACTTATAAACTTCATATATTTCATATTATAACTTAAAAGTACTCAAACTTTAGGTGAATTCACTTAGTAGTATTTGAAAATAAATTTATTTAAGATATATATTTACACCGTTTTGCTGTTACAATTGTTTAAAATTACTTAACTTCATGACGTAGACGATGATGCAAAGCATTAACTAAAGATAAAACAAATTCTTATATTTAATCTGAGAATCAAAGAGTCTCTATTTAAGAAAACGTGTATTCTTATACAGCTGGCTCAGTCTGCGGTGAGTACGCTGCACGAGTTGTCCTTGCATGCTGCGCGACAGCAGCGCGTGCACGACGAGGCTGGTTGGGCGCGTGCGGCGCGGGGCGAAGGCCTGCATGTACGAGAGCTACCTTACGTGGCGGCCTGCGTGCGAGAGGCCATACGACTGGTTCCAGCCACCGGCGGCGTCGTGAGACGCAGCACGGGGGAACTGCACCTCGATGGGTACCTCGTGCCGCCCGGGGTGAGTCAGACATCGATTGTCAAAGTTATCATCAGCTCGGAAAAATGTTGACTATAAATCTGATATAAACTGGCACTGTGCATCATGTTCTAAATATTCACAAAATATTGACAGCGATTCCACTTCTTCTTATTGCCTTCTCGCAATATCAATTAATAAACCATCTTATACAATATATACAAATACGTATTTAAATTCCATTTTTTTTAACGATATTCAACGAACGTTGTGTTTCCCTTTTGGAAAGGAGATTATTTATTGCTTGAAATACTTAAAAAAATATATACAAATGTAGTCAAGCAAATTTTTGTTATATGAAGAAATTACAATTAGATTTCAAGCTGCCAAGCGTATAACTTTTATCATTTTTAATTGAAAGTAGAGAACTTTGTAAGATTAACATAAAATTTACATTTTTCAGGTCGATATCGTCCTTGCGCATGGTGTCTCCAGCAAATTAGAAAAAGAATGGGGAAGAGCCAAGACATTCATCCCTGAACGGTGGCATAGTGATGGCTGGCAGCCATTGAAGGCATCTAGAGCACACCCATACGCGTCAATGCCATTCGGACAAAACTGTCCAGCCTCTGGCATTATTGGCAAAATGCTCTCCAGCCTGACTTCAACAGTTCTGGACAAGTATAGAATAGAATGGCACGGACCTCGACCAAATATGACCACAGCTGGAGTTAATAAGATCCAAATGCCATATTACTTCGTTTTGCAGAATGCTGGATAAATCTGCCAGTGACTGGCGACATTCGCCATTGTTATGATGCCACTAATATTGTACTTGGTAATACATTTGTTAAGTGAATGCGAGTCTGTGATGTACCAGATTATGTGCTTTTGTGTATTATAGTATAAGTTATTTAGTATTTTATATGAAAAAATATTATTCTTAAGAATCAATAACAATTTTACATTTTGGTTTATTGAGGCTTTAATTTTTGTATCCAATCATTTTACAAAACAGAATAAATCTTTAAAGTTATTATATATAACTTTAGATATTATATACTAATTATATAATTAAGTATTATCAAGGTAATGATAAATAATATGATTAAAACCATTTTAACCATTATTATTATTAATAAGAATAAGGATATCGCTTTAAATAGATTATTTTGAATAAGAGTGTTGTTATTGAATAAGAATTATTAATAAATATACAGAATTATATTGTATAGAATTGTTTCACTACACCTTATATAAAAGTTGAACACAGAAAAAAAGAAATAAAAAAAAAATAAACTTAGGAAATCCAAACATATTTTTCTTAAAGCCATCCATCATCTGCAATGAACGACAGACAATCATTTACTTTGAAACTAGTTTTAGAAATATCTGGTTTTAAAAAACTTTACTGTCAAGGGTTCTGAGGAACACCCGTCGACATTTTCAATTTCGTAATTTAGGAAAAAAACGACAAACTCGACTTATCGCGTGACGGGTAGTGGGTGACGTCCGCGGGTAATGCATTCAGGATGTCATATTGCATTGCATTACGTATGATTAGAACCATCGCAATCAATTCGTTACAACTAGTAGTTACATATTTTATAAATGTATATATAAGTAAATAAACATTTTAATGCCAATTAAATATACTCTAAACTATGTAATAAGATGCAGTCCCCGCATTAAGTCGTAATGTGTAAAAAACTCGTAAAAGATAATGGTCTGGAAACGATCTGCATCGCGGCGTCATTTTTATGTAGTTATTCTATAAATTACCACTTTTCTTAAAAGACCTTTTGACATTAGTATTTTTTAATCAAAAAGTAATTAAGAATGCAGTTATTAGAATCACAAATCATCTCTTATCACAATTATATGGGATTGGCGCAATTCTTCAAACTCTTGTCTTTGTGGCATTAAGCCCGCCTTTTGTGCATTATTTTATGTATTGTGCAATGAAGAATTAAATATTTTTTTTTTTTTTTGTGTGTCTCTGCTGTTAGCCCTACTGGCCATAACAGCGTCACCGGTGGAATGGACGGGTGCAGAGACCCGCCCTTGAAAAAGGGGGGCCTGAAGGGCCCCAGTGGAACGCGCGTCCTGAGGGCGCCTCCTGTGAGGCTCGGACCACGCCTCAGGACGCCGTTAGGTGGGAAGCGAGGGTTGGATGTGGGTTAGAATTTGACACTAACGTCCTCCGACGGCAGAACGCCGGAGCAACGTGCTTGGATGGGGGCCTCGTCTTCGCCGGCGAAGACGCTGTGTGTGTGTGTATGTGTAGTATTTATGTTCGTTTTGCCGCTTTTACGTAGCTTTCCCTAACGTAATCGCGTCGTCCGGATCGAAAAGTACCGACTTGGGTCTTCTCTTTCTGACTTTAGGAGTCTTACGGGCCGTGTATCCTGTGGCCTTAACCACCAGCGGGTTTGGATGTCGCACAGCATTGTCAAAGTAGGTTTTGGAGAGCCCCTTGAAATACTGTCCGATCGTCGGTAGGTCTAAGTCTCTGTGCAAGTCGATATTACGCATAAACCACGGTGCCCAAGTGGCGAGCCGCATGAATCTGTTCTGAAGCACCTGAATGGGCTTCAGGTTCGCGTGAGCGAAGGCAACGCTTGCATAGGACATTACGGAGCGTATGCAGGCTTTGTAAAGTGTGACCTTATTTCTAAGGGACATTTTACTCCGCTTGCCTAACAGGGGATAAAGTCGCCCTAGGATAAAGGCCGCTCTGTTGCGAACGTCCTCGATATGTGAAGTGAATATTAGCTGTTTGTCCAGCGTCACTCCTAGGTACTTGGCCTTGTTTTTCCAAGGAATCGGTTTGTTAAAGAGTTTAATCTTCGGGCCCCTTGTGGATCGTGACCGTTCAAAGAGAACCGCGGTGCTCTTCTCCGGGTTCATCTCAATCCTCCATTTCCGAAATCAGTTCCCGAGGGAGTCGGCTGCGGATTGGAGGCGTTGAGAGATCTCATAAGGATCCCTTGAAGATGTGTAAATTGCGGTGTCATCCGCGAACATTGCTAATTCTACTTTAGAACGCGGCCTAGGAATGTCGCTGGAGTAAATTGAAAACAGAATTGGTGAGAGGACTGAACCTTGAGGGAGTAAATAAATAAATAACTCTTCTATCATACGTCATCTCAGACATACTTCTTTGATATGTAGATTTAAAAACACAAAGTATTGATTTATATAACTAAATAAATAACGAATTATTATTATAAAATTCATTCGATTACAAAAATACATTTTTAACTTTATTTAAAATAATTAAATTAATTTTACGATGTCTAATAAAAAGATAATTGAATTTATAAAGTTTATAATAGTCTTCGATAGACTTAAATGGCGCCAATCTGCATTAACTACATTGTTAGCTTTATAACCATAATAAACCCGGTTTCTGCAAGTATAAAGCGGTTTACAACTTCTATAATGTTTCTTTATTACTAGCTGGTTCTAATATTTTCTAGTTGTAAGTGTTATAGTCGGGTGTTATACACTCTTTAATCTTTTAACTAACTTTGAGAACCAAATGCAAAAACATTGGAAAGATTTCATTGAATAACGTGGTCGACCTAAAAAATTATTATATAAACCTAATATGACGACCATTAAAATACTAACTGAATTTTAACAGAATCTCAATTATCATTAAATGGTGTTCTAAAGATTCAATCCATCTTCTATAAAACAATTTATGTCGATGTCAGCTCTAGGAAATGGATCTGTCAGAAGATGTTTGATATCGCATAGACGCATCTCCAACTGACCGTGAGAGCCTCCGAAAAAGGACAGATATTAATGATAACATGTACTATATGAAGACTTATAACAAACAAATAATTATATCCAAAGTATTACAAAAACACTAAAGAGAGGAAAATTTGAAACAGCAACAAAACATACATAGATCTGAAAACTATTCACTCAGTGCTCATCTATTAGTTAATATTTTGCTTCTTCAATATTACGATACGCCGAAAGATATCATACTGCTGACATCTGTATAATCTCATTTCATCTTGAGTTTACATAAAAAATGCACTTTATTATGATTAGATTTTAAACCCAATGCGAAGCAACTTGCCTTAAGTGTTTGTATTATAAACATAAGTTAACTATTTATATATCAGAATTATAAGACTTAAAATTGAGTTCTTCCGAAGATCAATGTGATACCAGGTATCATTAATTAATTATTAAATTATTCGTTACTAGAACGTCCTTTAAACAATTCTATTACTCAGAACATAAAGGACTATTTACAACAACAGTACCACGTAACAGAAATAAACATCTGAATGTTTCAACAGAACCTTGTTTGAACCTAGAATGTAATAATGATAATTATTTAGAGACTAAAGAATATCTATTTCTAATGTCTATTAAGAATGTCTTATTACGAGTAAATACGACCCTGATTGAATGAATTCCGAGTCGAAAGTTTTTTAGGTGAACCTATCACCTAAAAAACTTTCGACTCGGAATTCGCAGTTCAGTGCTGAGTGAAGCCGACTGCAAAAGCTAGTTTATGACATTGTTGATGTAATGAGAAATCGTGAACATTTAATTAAACTATTATATTAAATATACAGATATATCTCCGCGTGTTTATTTCTTATAATTACATAATTAATTATGACTTCACTTTGATTCTTTCAGTAGTTAAAATTTTTTTTAAATTTTTTGAATAACCGATTTATCTATTTTTAACATCAGTTATGCGATATTATATATTATATTATATATACCCGCACATCCATACACACACACACACACAGATACATTTAAATGAATAATAAACAAGGATATGTTTATTTTGCTGCAAACAATTCTGATAATACTTTATTTATGAACATTTTATTATAATGAATTATGATTACCATAATTATATGATATACATATATATATATATATACATACTTTATTAATATGTACTCTATTAAAATTACGGTTCTTACTCACGTTAAAAGTATTGAGATGTTCAATAAAGACTTGTAAAGGAGAATAGAAATTATTATTACGTTATTATTATGTATGTACAATTTATTTGTGCTAATTTTATTTACAAATACATAACAAGTTTGGATTAAACGCTTTTCTGCAACACGGAATTAACACATCTAAGCTGATGACGACTTTAATACCCAAAAAAAATATTTTATACTGTGTAAAACAATCTACCAATGAATACCAAGTAACTCGATCGGCTTTTAGTTTTAAAGCCATAAAGCAAACGGTAGGTATAGCATTAGACACTTCTTCTAAAGATTGGCTTAATTCAATTTAATTACCAACTATAAATACAAGATGATTGTCTTATACAATCAATAAAATTAATTCAAACAGGAATGTTCTTTGGCATTGATTATATTATTTTGACTCTTGACTTGTGTCCAATGCAAAATATTATATTTTGATTATAAAAATTATCAAATATTATAAATATTGGATAATGTTTATAATCAAAATATTGTAAAATATTGTTTTGTTTAAGTTTTCAAACCTTATAATATAGTAACTATTCTAACTTTTATCAGAATATAATCAAACTTTGTAAATTGATTTCAAAAAGTAACAAATAAGCTGCCCAAGACCAAGTTAACATATTTTTAGGTTTAATTATCATTGTATATACATTAGATTTTAATCTAAGATATTTATCAAGAAATAACTTATACTTATTTTTCTATTGATATTTAATCAAAAAATATTACCCCAAATTTTTCGTCTCTATTTCATATTTATGTTTTTTATTATCTGACGTGTATGCGTATATTATTACAAAAATATAAATGTGTTGAAAAATTGGTGTAATTTTTACACCAGTATTGTTAGCATCGTGTTATCTGTTTGATTTATGCGCCATTGTCCGCCCAAAACTATTTCACCAGCTTAATGATACAGAAAAAATGGTCAGTTTTAGGATATCCCTTCAGAAAGATAAGCAATATACTTTTTCACATTTTAGTATCTAATATTAATCATATTCTAGACCCTTCTCATCATTTACAGAGTTTTGATATAGACAGGCAAATATAGTTTTTAAATAGTCGTCTTTACTTTCAAAGAATAATTTTGACGACTTATCTCAATATTTTTGCTAACAAGTTTAAAGAATAAATATATTCATAGAGAATATTCAAAAATAGTATAAATAAAGTTAACGATAATAAAAAATACCAACTAATGTATTTTATTATCAGGTGTACGAGAGCAATATGACTGAGCCGCCGCAATGGAGCCAGTCCCCTCTGACTGAACAACGAAAACACACGGACATACAGTGTCCCATGCATAGGTAATATATACTGCAGTTACCAAATAACAGACTGTGGGCTTGATGCCCAGTCGTAACAAATGATATTTTAATTAAATTATATTCGAACCAAATATGAATCTTATTAAATTATTATTTATTTATTAGGTCTTATATATTAAGTATTTATATTCCTTTGAGAGAATTTATTGTTTAATTGTAATTAATATATCTTGGTAAGTGATATTTTTTTGGTTCCAGTAATGAAAGCAAAGCTATATGGACGGCGATGCGGACTTTGTTGCAAGATGATTCGTTTCTGAGAAATTATGATACTGTCTTTGATGACATAGCAGCTGACTTTACACGAAGGTACGATTATGAACTCAAAATACAAACATAACAAACCATAGAGTAACCATGTTGTTAACAAACATGTTATAAATATTGTGAATAAAAAAGTGGACACAAATTGTGCGTGAAGAAGACACAGGTTTGCGCGTTTACCACTAAGAAATCCCCATTTGTCGTATCA
The DNA here is from genome assembly GCA_918358865.1 of Melinaea marsaeus rileyi. Classification (NCBI taxonomy): domain Eukaryota; kingdom Metazoa; phylum Arthropoda; class Insecta; order Lepidoptera; family Nymphalidae; genus Melinaea; species Melinaea marsaeus. The sequence goes on along the minus strand of OU911093.1, from coordinate 20,868,386 downwards.
CCGCTCTTCGAGAGCACTCCCCTCATTGCCTCGCCAAGTATCAGTATATTGGGTCTCGATATTTCGAGCGATTGTCAGTTTCGTGGTCTTCTGGAGAGCAAGGCCAAGTTGGCCTCGATGAAATTGGGCGTGATCAATAGAGCGAGGCAGTATTTTACTCCTGGCCAAAGACTTGCGCTCTACAAAGCGCAGGTCCAGCCACACATGGAGTACTGTTCTCATCCAGAGATGATATTGATCCGGACCAAAGTCCGGATCACCCCAATATCAGCTTCTACCATTTGACCGCGTACAACGGAGAGCCGTTCGGATTGTCGGGAACCCAGTGCTCTGTCAAGGGCTGGACTTTTTGGCATTGCGTAGAGACGTTGCATCTCTGTGCGTCTTCTACCGCATTTACCACGGGGAGTGTTCCGAAGAGCTATTCGATCTGATGCCTCCCGCCAAATTTCATCACCGCCCAGGCCGCCATCGCCTCCAATACCATCCGTACCACCTGGAAGCGTGGCGATCCACCACTGTGCGGTTCTCAAATACATTTTTATCACGTACCACTCGAATGTAGAACGAACTCCCTTCGGCGGTATTTCCAGATCGGTATGACATGAGTAAAAAAGTATTCATTGAGTATTTTGGGGGTTCTCATCCATGGGAAAGATGAAACATGTCTTTTACAGCTAACATAAAATTTTTCATACTCGACATAAAAGTTAGATTTGTTAATTTAACCTAATGTAATTAATTTCCAGACTTGAAGAACTCCGTCACGCAGAGAACGCTCTAAACGAAGAGCTGCATACGGAAATACATCGCTGGGCGATAGACATCATTGGAGTCATGATGTTTGGGATCCGTCTCGGATGTCTGGATGACGCCGTGCATGTGCCTAGGAGGATAACAGGTACGCATGAGATCTGGACACTTCCTAAATAACTTTTCATGGGTTTTCATTCCAAAAAATTTGTGAGTGGCAGTTTTTTTGACAAGGTTACAGGTTAAATTCTAGCTACATTTCACTATTCCTCGCTCTAAACTTTCAGGCAGTAAGAACTGGATGTCCAAACTATATCTTATATTTTCAAGCTTCCTCAATCCTGAGGGATTGTTGTGGTGAATGTTTAAATGTTTAAATTATTAAATGTTTCGCTATTTGTAATTTTTGTAGAGTTCATAGGCGATGAGAACATTTACAATTTCAGTGAACCGTTTCGTCATTTGCCACACAATTCCTTAAAATTTTATAATTTATCCATAATTTTCGTAAATTATTAAATAATTTCAAACACCGACGCGACACGTTTAGTCTCAAGGGCGCACTCGGAAACCGTTTACTTGGGAACTTTCGAAGGGAACCCTCATGTTATTAATACCCTTAACTTTAAAACAAACGACGCCTTAGAAATTTATCAAAACTCAGCACAAAGTTATGAAAAACTTACGAACATAAATAACTGGGTCTGACTGAGTTTGGAACTTTGGATATTAAAGAGAAATATTGAAAATATTTTTCTATTGTCATTAAAACTTTTCAGTTCCAATAGTAGGTTGTTTTTAAGCTTATACAGAAACAATAATTTAAATGTTTTTATTTACAGGAGGCCAGAAAAAACATCAATGGATGATGACATCAAAGACCTCTGTTCTCTTTCAAAGCGAAGTGAGCAGGAACTAACTCCAGCGGAAAGATTCGTTCGATGTTCTTTAGATATTGCAAATGAAAACTATTTAGTTCGAAGCGAACATACTTTGAAACCAGACTCTCCAACTTTTAACGACGCCTTGAAAACTTTCGACAAACATTTTATGTGAGTTCTATGTTGTTTTTAACATTTGTTGTTTTGGCAAACAGTAGCGAATGATTTATATAGCAATCATCTTATTATAAAGTAATTTTACTATCATTTAATACTTGATAATATAATAACATGTTATCAAATTAGATGCAATAATGAAATATGTAAACAAACGCCAATGTCAATCAACACTTATCTGGTCATCGTCATATTAATATTTATAATGTTATTGAACTACTTTATGTTACTTCCAGCCTCACAGATCATTTTCTAGATCAAGCATTAGAGAAACTTAATAATGAAGAATCTAAGCCAGAACAAGTGCTTTTGGAGAAACTTCGTCCACTGGAGAGGAGGATATTGCCTCTCGCCGCGGATGTGTTCTTAGCTGGCGTTGATCCGGTTAGTTTTACATATTTTTAAATTTAATATATTTCATATTATAACTTAAAACTTTAGGGGAAATCTCTTGGTAGTATATAAGGATAAATTTATAGAAGATATAGTCCAAATTTATTTCTATTTAGCTTCATCACGAACTCGATATTGCAAAGTAATAACAAAAACAAAACACATTTTAAATTTCATAGAACATTTAATATTACTTATTGTTACTTATACTTAAATATCTATCAAAATAGTTATTCCGGTTGAAGAGAATGTAATCGGAGAACCAAAGAGTCTCTATTCAAGAGTAACATATTTATAAACAGTTGGCTCAATCTGCGGTGAGCACGCTGCACGAGTTGTCCCTGCATGCTGCGCGTCAGCAGCGCGTGCACGACGAGGCTGGTTGGGCGCGTGCGGCGCGGGGCGAAGGCCTGCACATACGGGAGCTGCCTTACATGGCGGCCTGCGTGCGAGAGGCCATTCGACTGGTGCCAGCCACCGGCGGCGTCGTGAGACGAAGCACAGGGGAACTTCGCCTCGATGGGTACCTTGTGCCGCCTGGGGTGAGTCAGACATGTATTGTCAAAGTTATCATCAGCTCGGAAAAATGTTGGCTAGAAATCTGATATAACCTGGCACTGTGCACAATGTCCAAAATATTCGCAAAATGTTGACAGCGACTCCATTCGCTGCCTTCTCGCAATATCAATTAATAAGAAACAAATTTTGGTCATATGTAGAAATTACAATTAGATTTATAGCTTATAACTTTTATCATTTTTAATTGAAAGTATAGAAACTTGTAAGAGTAACGTCAAATTTACATTTTCAGGTCGACATCGTCCTTGCGCATGGTGTCTCCAGCAAATTAGAAAAAGAATGGGGAAGAGCCAAGTCATTCATCCCAGAACGGTGGCATAGTGATGGCTGGCAGCCATTGAAGGCATCTAGAGCACACCCATACGCGTCCATGCCATTCGGACAAAACTGTCCAGCGTCTGGCATTATTGGCAAAATGCTGTCCAGCTTGGCTGCTACAGTCCTGGACAAGTATAGAATAGAATGGCACGGACCTCGACCAAATATGACCACAGCTGGTGTTAATAAGATCCAAATGCCATATTATTTCGTTTTGCAGAATGCTGGATAAATCTGCCAGTGACAGGCGACATCTGGCATTATTATGATGCCACTAATATTGTACTTGATGATACATTTGTTAAGTGAATGCGAGTCTGTGATGTACCAGATTATGTGCTTTTGTGTATTATAGTATAAGTTATTTAGTATTTTATATGAAAAATTATCATTCTTAAGAATCAATAACAATTTTACATTTTGGTTTATTGAGGCTTTAATTTTTGTATCCAATCATTTTACAAAACAGAATAAGTCTGTAAAGTTATTATATATAACTTTTGATATTATATACTAATTATATAATTAAGTATTATCAAGGTAATGATTAATAATATGATTAAAACCATTTTAACCATTATTATTATTAATTAGAATAAGGATGTCGCTTTACATAGTTTATTTTGTATAAGAGTGTTGTAATTGAATAAGAACTATTAATAAATATACAGAATTATATGGTATTGAATTGTTTCACTACACCTTATATAAAAGTTGAACACAGAAAAAAAGAAATAAAAGAAAATTTATCGAAGAATAAACTTAAGAAATCGGAACATATTTTTCTTAAAGACATCCATCATCTGCAATCAACGACAGAAAATCATTTACTTTGAAACTAGTTTTAGTAATATCTGGTTTTAAAAAACTTTATTGTCAAGGGTTCTGAGGAACACCCGTTGACATTTTCAATTTCGTATTAGGTCTACAACTTTGCTCCCGCCGTTTTTTTTTTAATTTTAAAAATTAAATAAAAAAAATGGTATCTTATTTATGTTTCAAAGTATTGTCCGTCACTTTCCACTACTTTGGCCCATCTTTCAGGCAACAAACGAATCCCGCGTCGGAAAAATTCTTCATCCTTTGATAAGATCCAAGAATCGATCCATTCTTTCACTTTTTCAAAAGAATCGAAGCACTGGCCCTCCAGGCCGTGTGCCATCGACCTAAATAAACGGTAATCAGATGGAGCAACATCTGGAGAGTATGGCGGGTGATGTAGAATTTCCCATTTTAGTGTTTCGAGGTACGTCTTGACTACTTTCGCCACGTGAGGTCGAGCATTGTCGTGTTGCAAAATTACTTTTTCGTGTCTATCAGCGTATTGCGGCCGTTTTGCTTTTAATGCCCGACTCAAACGCATTAATTGCGTTCGATAAAGTGCACCAGTAATTTTTTCAGAAGGTTTTAGCAGCTCATAATAAATTACGCCAAGCTGATCCCACCAAATACACAACATGACCTTGGATCCGTGAATATTCTGTCGAGGTGTCGCCGTAGGAGTGTGGCCGGGCAATCCCCATGATGTGCGTCGCTTAGGGTTGTCGTAGTGCATCCATTTTTAGTCCCCAGTAACAATATGATGAAGAAATCCTTTTCGTTTTTGTCTTTCAAGCAGCTGTTCACAAGCAAATAAACGTCGCTCAACATCTTTTGGTTTCAACTGATACGGTACCCAGTATCCTTGTTTTTGGATCATCCCCAGCTGTTCCAGGCGTTTTGATACTGCTTGCTGAGTTACTCCCAATGATTTTGCTAGCTGTTCTTGAGTTTGGCACGAGTCTTCATTAAGTAAAGCCTCCAGTTCATCATCTTCAAAAGTTTTTTCTCTGCCACCGCTATGCCGATCTTCAACAACAAAATCACCGCTTTTGAAGCGCTGGAACCACTCGCGATACGTTCTTTCACTAATAGTATCATCACCATAAGTACTTGAAATAACCCGATGAGCCTCAGCCGCCGATTTTTTCATATATCATCTCAGACATACTTCTATGCTATGTAGGTTGTTAAAACCACAAAGTATTGATTGAAATAACTTAATAAATAAAGAATTATTATTATAATATTATTTCGATTACAAACACACATTTCATACTTTATATAATATAATTAAATCAATTTTACGATGTCTAATAAAAAGATAATTAAAATTATAAAGTTTATAATAGTCTTCGATAGACTTAAGTGTCGCCACTCTGCATTTACTACATTGTTAGCTTTATAACCATAATAAACCCGGTTTCTGCGAGTATAAAGCGGTTTACAACTTCTATAATGTTTCTTTATTAGTAGCTGGTTCTAAAATTTTCTAGTTGTAAGTGTTGTAGTCGGGTGTTATGCACTCTTTAATCTTTTACCAAACTTTGATTACCAAATGCAGAAACATTGTAAATATTTCATTAAATAGCGCGTTCGAACAAAAAAAAATATATCAACCTAACATGACGAGCATTAAAATACTAATTGAATTATCCAAACGGAAATATCAAAATCTCAATTATCATTATGTTATTCTAATGATTCAATCCATCTCCCACAAAATAATTTATGTCGATGTCAGTTCTAGGTAATGAATCTGTCAGAAGTTTGATATCACACATTACGACGCATCACCAACTGACCGTAAGAGCATCCCAAAAAGGATAGATATTAATGATAACAACTACTATATGATGACTTGTAACAAACAAATAATTATATTCAAAGTATTACAAAAACACTAAAGAGAGGAAAATGTAGGACATTTGAAACAGCTATAAAACTTATATAGATCTGAGAACTATTCACTCAGTGCTCATCTATTAGCAATAGTTTGCTTCTTCGATAATAACACAGGCACACAAAAAAAAAAAAACGTCATGAACCAGAGGGGAGACCCCATTATTCCTAGGTTTTTGGGATCGCTAAAACCGAATATGACAATAAAAACTAATTTTAAATGCCCGTTTTGCCGCTAGCACCCCCTTACTACCTCTTAAGGGGTGAAAATTGAAATTTTTGTAAAAAATCAAGATAGATGTGTCTTTCTACGTTTTTTGGGATGCTGAAACCGAAAATGATAACTAAAAATAAATTCATGACCACTATCACCCCCTACCATCCCTTACAGGGGGTGAAAAATTCATTTTTTTCTATAAAATCAAGACAGATGTGTATTTCTACGTTTTTTGGTATAATGAAACCGAAAATGACAACCAAAAATTGAATTTGATACCTCTTTTACTCAATACCACCCCCTAACTACCCCTAACGGGGGGGAGGGGGTGGGGGTAGTTTCAATTTTGTATAAAATCAAGATGTATGAAGAAATTTTGACGAATTACCGTAAATGACATGTTTATCAAACTAGTTTGAAGTTACTTTTAGCTCTTATATTAGAAATTCAAATGCTTTATCGATCAGAAGTATCTGATATATATTCATGATTTACTTCTATTCTTAGCGTAACCCAGGAACAACGGCGTGGACGTAGTAGATTTCTGTTCCCTTTTGGAGTGCTGGATTAAAGTGAGTCCCCTTGCCTCTCACTATTCAGCGTCTACCTGTTTCTACGATAACGAACTCTCTTGTTGTCAAAAGTTGCCTTTTAGTTAAGTTTTAGTTAAGTGGTAGCCTTTTATTGGTTCTTTTCTGTTCTGGCAAATCTCTTTTTAAATTCCAACAGTAGTCTGCTAACATATTGACATCCCATGTACCCTGATAGCGCTGTTCCATTATCTTAAGATCCTGTCTGATGGAACCTTTCACCTTGCTCCTCACTATAGTCTCCTATATTGGCCGAAAAATAGTAACCTTTCTATTTCGGAGGCATAGATTTAGGTTCAGCATCTTTTAAGCGTTTTACAAGACTGCCGGATGGAAAACAGTATAAACACAATTAAATAGAAAGCAAAAAAAAAACAAAAAATGAAACAACTTGTTAAGAATAGGACAAAAATCCTGATTCAGTCTTAGTATCATAATAACAAATATATGCATACAATAAGGTTACCATATACTTTATAATCATTTTTTCTCTCAGCATCTTGAAAAACATAGAAATTCACATATTTTCGGTTCCAGCATCCTAAAAAACGTAGAAATACACATCTATCTTGATTTTATAGAAAAATTGAATTTTTCACCCCCTTTAAGGGGTAGTAAGGGGGTGATAGAGGTCATGAATTTATTTTTAGTTATCATTTTCGGTTCCAGCATCCCAAAAAAACGTAGAAATATACATCTATCTTGATTTTATAGAAAAATTGAAATTTTCACCCCCTGTAAGGGGTATTAGGGGGTGATAGTGGTCATAAATTTATTTTTAGTTATCATTTTCGGTTTCAGCATCTCAAGAAACGTAGAAATACACATCTGTCTTGATTTTATAGAAAAAAATGAAATTTTCACCCCCTGTAAGGGATGGTAGGGGGTGATAGTGGTCATGAATTTATTTTTAGTTATCATTTTCGGTTTCAGCATCCCAAAAAACGTAGAAAGACACATCTATCTTGATTTTTTACAAAAATTTCAATTTTCACCCCTTAAGACGTAGTAAGGGGGTGCTAGCGGGAAAACTGGCATTTAAAATTAGTTTTTATTGTCATATTCGGTTTCAGCGATCCCAAAAACCTAGGAATAATGGGGTCTCCCCTCTGGTTCATGACGTTTTTTTTTTTTTGTGTGCCTGTGTAATTTAAGTTAACACTTTACTTACGATATGCTAAAAGATATTCTTTAGACATTCTAAAAAATACACATCATTTTATTGAAACAATCTCAATTTTGCTAATTATGGCGTTAAAATAAGGATTTACGTAATTACAAGATTGAAATACATCAATTATAATAAAATAAAGTAATCGCCATTTTATTCATACTGCTGATATCTGTATAATCTCATTTCATCTTGAGTTTACATAAAAACGGTGCCTCAGCACTTTTATTATGATTAGATTTTAAACCCAATGCGAAGCAACATGCCTTAAGTGTTGGTATCATATAACATAAGTTGACTATTTATATATCTGAATTGAATTCTTGAGATGATCAATGTGATACTAAATATCATTCATTAATTATTAAATTGTTTACAATAACTAAACTAAACTAAACTATTTACAATAACACTAGCACGTAACAGAAATAAACACATCAATGTTTCAACAGAACCTTTTTTGAACCTAGAATGTTATAATGATAGTTAAATATAGAATAAATCTATCTCTAATGTTTATTCTGTACACCTGTAAAAATGATTAGGTACACCTAAAAAAATGAATGGGGCTGAAACTTGCGACTCGGAATTCGCAGTTCAGTGCTGAGTGAAGCCGACTGCAAAAGCTAGTTTATGACATTGTTGAACTATTAAATATACAGATATATCTCCGCGTGTTTGTTTCTTATAATTACATAATTAATTATGACTTCACATTGATTCTTTCAGTAGTTAAAATTTTTTTGGAAATTTTGTCAATAACAGATTTATCTCTTTATAACATCAGTTATGTGATATTATATATTATACGAGGTTAAAACTGAAAGTTCTTAGAAAATCAAAAACTAAGCATTCTAGCAAGTTATTAGTTTTATTGTAACTTTTCAAAATAGCGTCCATTTACATCAATACATCGCTGCATTCGATGGAACCATTGAGAAAAGCACCTTGCCCACTCGGCCTTAGGGGTCTCTTCGACGGCGTTTTGAAACGCAGCCACTGCTTCTTCGGCGTCTATAAAACGTTTTCCTCGAAGTTTTTCTTTTATTTTCGGAAATAAATAAAAATCGCAGGGTGCGAGGTCGGGGCTATACGGCGGGTGACCCAGTAATTCCACGTCTGAGGTCACCAAATAGTCGATCGTTTGCCTGGCGGTGTGCGACGAGGCATTGTCGTGATGAAGGAGGATCCTGCTGCGAGTTCGTTTCTCTCGAACTTTTTCCAAGACAAGTGGCAAACAATTGTTAGTATACCACTCTGCATTAACTGTTTTCTGATCCTCTAAGACTACTTTCGCGTAATGACCTGTCTTTCCGAAGAACAAGGCCACCATCTTTTTTCCAACACTTCGACCTCTCTTCACTTTAGTTGGCAACTCTTCGGAAGGAAGCACCCACTGAGCAGACTGTCTTTTGGTTTCCGGATCATAACAGTAAATCCAGCTTTCGTCACCCGTTAGTATGTCGAACACAGCATTTGAGTCACCTCCGTTAAATTTTTGGATCATTTCTCGGCACCAATCAACACGGCGGAGTTTTTGAGCCTCGGTCAAATTATGCGGTATCCAGCGGGCACAAAGCTTCCTGACCGCTAAATGTTCATGGAGGATTTTGTGCACTTGACTCATACCTATGCCTAGACTTGTCCGAATCTGCTGATAGGTCACTCTTTTGTCAGTCTCTATCATACGCCGCACAACACTGATGTTATCTTCAGTCGTCGCTGTAGAAGGCCGTCCCTAACGCAAATCATCGGTGAGATTAGTTCGACCACGTTTGAATTCATTAAACCAGTTGTAAACTGTGGCACGAGATGGGGTTTCATCGTGAAAAGCCAATCGAAGTCTATCATAACTTTCTTGTTGACTTAAATGACATCGAAAGTCATAAAAAATCATTGCACGAAAATTTTCTCGGCTTAAATTCATTCTGACGTGCACAGACAATTTTCAATTTGCCGCCAAATCGTAAAACAAATGACAAATGAATGAAATGTACACTCAATAATATTGGTAAAGAGTGATATTTTCAAAATTTTAACTATTTTTTTTAATATAATGCTTTTAAGTGGCCAGTTCTAAAAACTTTCAGTTTGGCCCTCGTATAATATATACCCACACACACTAATAAATGAATAATAAACAAGGATATGTTTATTTTGCTGCAAACAAAATAAACATATCCTTATAATTATTACTTTATTTATAAACAGTTTACTATTAACATATTATGATTACCATAATTATAAAATCCCACATACTTTATTAATATGTACTGTATTAAAATTACGGTTCTTACTCACGTTAAAAGTATTGAGATGTTCAATAAAGGCTTGTAAAGGAAAATAGAAATTATTATTACGTTATTATTATGTATGTACAATTTATTTGTGCTAATATTATTTACAAATACGTAACAAGTTTTGACTAAACACTTTTCTGCAACACGGAATTAGCACTTCTAAACTGATGACGACTTTAATACCAAAAATAAAAACCATTTAATCGAAGAATTATAAGTGGTAACTCGATCGGCTTTTAGTTTTAAAGCCATAAAAACAAAAGGTAAATATAGTATTAGACACTTCTATAAAAATAAAGTACTAAAGATTTAATTACCAACTATAAATACAAGATGATTGTCTTATACAATCAATAAAATTAATTCAAACAGGAATATTCTTTGGCATTGATTATATTATTTCGACTCTTGACTTGTGTCCAATGCAAAATATTTTGATTATAAAAATTATCAAATATTGTAAATATTGGATAGTGTTTATAATCAAAATATTGTAAATATTTGATAATATTGAAAAGTTTTCAAACCTTATAATATAGTAACTATTCTAACTTTTATCAGACTATAATCAAACTTTGTAAATTGATTTCAAAAAGTAACAAAAAAGCTGCTCAAGACCAAGTTAACATATTTTTAAGTTTAATTATACCTACATTAGATTTAAAATTAACCTAAGATATTTATCAAAAAATAACTTTTACTTATTTTTTTATTGATAATTATCAAAAAATATTACCCCAAATTTTTCGTCTCTATTTCATTTTTTTTTTATTATCTGACGTGTATGCGTATATTATTACAAAAATATAAATGTGTTGAAAAATTGGTGTAATTTTTACACCAGTATTGTTAGTATCGTGTTATCTTTTTGATTTATGCGCCATTGTGCGCCCAAAACTATTTCACCAGCTTAATGATACAGAAAAAATGGTCAGTTTTAGGATATCCCTTCAGAAAGATAAGAAACATACTTTTTTCACATTTTAGTCTCTAATGTTAATGATATTAGACCCTTCTCATCATTTACAGAGTTTTGATAAAGACAGACAAATATAGTTTTTAAATAGTCGTCTTTACTTTCGAAGATTAATTTCGACTACTTTTCTCGATATTTTGTTATAATTAATTTAAAGAATAAATAACCAAAAATGGTAATATGTAATTTTTAATGAAATATATGAACAACTTTAATAATAAATAAAAATATACCAACCAATGTATTTTTTTTCAGGTGTACGAGAGCAGTATGACTGAGCCGCCGCAATGCAGCCAGTCCCCTCTGACTGAACAACGAAAACACACGGACATACTGTGTCTCATGCATAGGTAAACTATATACTGCAATTGCCAGATAACGGACTGTGGGTTTGATGTCCAGTCGTAACAAATGATATTTTAATTAAATAATATTCGAATCAAATATGAATCTTATTAAATTAGTATTTATTAATTAGGTCTTATATATTGAGTATAATAACTTTGAGAGCATGTTTTGAAAAAATATCGTAGTAAGTGTTATTTTTTGTTCCAGTAATGAAAGCAAAGCTATATGGACGGCGATGCGGACTTTGTTGCAAGGTGATTCGTTTCTGATAAATTATGATACTGCCTTTGATGACATAGCTGCTGACTTTACAGGAAGGTACAATTAAGAACTCAAAATACAAACATAACATTCCATAGAGTAACAATGTTATCAAACATATTAAAAATATTGTAAATACAGTGAAGACACATTTTTATAAAGCCTTAATGGAATAAGTAATTTCATAAATTGACAATAAAATATTGAAATTAACTAAACTATTCATTAAGTATTTTGCCGCTTCCTATCCTTGGAGACGTGCAACTAGTCTAACTTTACATAAGTGACATAAAAACTTAGATTTTGCTACTTTAACCTGATGTAAATAATTTTCAGACTTGAAGAACTCCGTCACGCAGAGAACGCTCTAAACGAAGAGCTGCATACGGAAATTCATCGCTGGGCGATAGAAATCATTGGAGTCATGATGTTTGGGAACCGTCTCGGATGTCTGGATGGAGCCGTGCATGTGCCTAGTGAGGATAACAGGTAGGCGTGAGATCTAAACACTTCCTAAATAACTTTTCATGGGTTTTTACTCCAAAAAATTTGTGAGTCGTTGTTTTTACAAACTTACTGGATAGGTGGTAAAGGCTACCTACATTTCACTATTCCTCGCTCTAAACTTTCAGGCAGTAAGAACTGGATGTCCAAATCCTATCTGATATCTTTACGTTTCCTCAAAGCTTCTATCCCGACGGATTGTTATGGTGATGTATTAAATTTTTTGATATTTGTAATATTCATCGAATCCATAAACGATGAGAACATTTTCATATTTAGTATACCATTTCCTGATTTATTACGCAATTACATAAAAAAGTTTATCATTAATTTTCATAAATCGTGAAATAATTTCAAACAGCGACGCGACACGATTAGTCTCAAAGGAGTATTCAGAAACCGATTAGTGGAGAAAATTTGGAATGGAACCCTCATGTTATTAATACGCTTAACTTTAGAACAACCGATGCCTTAGAGATTTATCAAAACTCAGCACAAAGTTATGAAAAACTTACGAACATAAAAAACTGGATCCAACTGAGTTTAGAACTTTGGTCATTAAAAAGAAAAAAAAGAAAATATTTTTCTACTGCCATTAAAACTTTTCAGTTCTAATAAGAGGTTTTATATAAATAATAATTTAACTTCTTTATTTTTAAGAGGCCAGAGAAAACATCTATGGATTCAAAGCGAAGTGAGCAGGAACTAACTCCAGCGGAAAGATTCGTTCGATGTTCTTTAGACATTGCAAATGAAAACTATTTAATTCGAAACGAACACACTTTGAAACCAGACTCTCCAAACTTCAACGAAGCCTTAAAATTTTTCGACAAACATTTTATGTGAGTTCTATTTTATATTTCTAACTATTTTTTGTATTAACAAACATATTAGTATAAAGTAATTTTAATATCATTTACTACTTGATAATATAACATCGTGTTATCAATTTAGATGCAATAATGAAATTTGTAAACAAACGCCAATGTCAATCAACACTTATCTGGTCATCGTCCATATTGAACTACATATTAATATATAATGTTATTAAACTGTTCTATGTTACTTCCAGCCTCACAGATCATTTTCTGGATCAAGCGTTAGAGAAACTTAATAATGAAGAATCTAAGCCGGAACAAGTGCTTTTGGAGAAACTTCGTCCACTGGAGAGGAGGATATTGCCACTTCCTGCGGATGTGTTCTTAGCTGGCGTTCATCCAGTTAGTTTTTCATACTTTTAAACTTTTAATATTATAACTTAAAAGTACCCAAACTTTAGGTGAATTCACTTATAAGAATTTAAGGATAAATTTATATAAAATAGAATAAAGTATTTCCATGTAACTTCATCAAAAATTCGATATTGCAAGGCATTAACAATAAACAAAACGTGTTTCAATATTCTAAGAACATTTAATATCCCGGAGAAGTAACTTGATTGTAACTTATACATAAATATCAATATAAATAGTTTATCCGCTTGAAGAGAAGATAATCTGAAAATCAAAGAGTCTCTATTCAAGAGTAACATATATTCTTAAAGAGCTGGCTCAGTCTGCGGTAAGCACGCTGCACGAGTTGTCCCTGCATGCTGTGCGACAGCAGCGCGTGGACGACGAGGCTGGTTGGGTGCGTGCGGCGCGTGGCGAAGGCCTGCACATACGAGAGCTGCCTTACGTGGCGGCCTGCGTGCGAGAAGCCATTCGACTGTTGCCAGCCACCGGCGGCGTCGTGAGTCGCAGCACAGGAGGACTGCGCCTCGATGGGTACCTCGTGCCGCCTGGGATGAGTCAGACATCGATTGTCAAAGTTATCATCAGCTCGGAAAAATGTTGGCTGTAAATCTGAGATAACCTGGCACTGTCATCATGTTCTAAATATTCGCAAAATGTTGGCAGCGACTCCATTTGCTGCCTTCTCGCAATATTAATTATTATACCATCTTATACAATATATACAAATACGTATTTTTTTAACGATATCCAACGAACTTTGTTTTTACCTTTGAAAATAAGATATATTTCTGTTGGGAAGTATTTATTACTTGAAATACTTTAAAAAAATATAAACAAATTCAGTCAAGCAAATTTTTGTTATATGTAGAAATTACAATTAGATTTATAGCTTATAACTTTTATCATTTATAATTGAAAGTAGAGAAACTTGTAAGATTAACATAAAATTTACATTTTTCAGGTCGACATCGTCCTTGCGCATGGTGTCTCCAGCAAATTAGAAAAAGAATGGGGAAGAGCCAAGACATTCATCCCTGAACGGTGGCATAGTGATGGCTGGCAGCCATTGAAGGCATCTAGAGCACACCCATACGCGTCAATGCCATTCGGACAAAACTGTCCAGCCTCTGGCATTATTGGCAAAATGCTCTCCAGCCTGACTGCAACAGTCCTGGACAAGTATAGAATAGAATGGCACGGACCTCGACCAAATATGACCACAGCTGGTGTTAATAAGATCCAAATGCCATATTACTTCGTTTTGCAGAATGCTGGATAATTCTGCCAGTGACTGGCGACATTCGCCATTGTTATGATGCCACTAATATTGTACTTGGTAATACATTTGTTAAGTGAATGCGAGTCTGTGATGTACCAGATTATGTGCTTTTGTGTATTATAGTATAAGTTATTTAGTATTTTATATGAAAAATTATCATTCTTAAGAATCAATAACAATTTTACATTTTGGTTTATTGAGGCTTTAATTTTTGTATCCAATCATTTTACAAAACAGAATAAGTCTGTAAAGTTATTATATATAACTTTTGATATTATATACTAATTATATAATTAAGTATTATCAAGGTAATGATTAATAATATGATTAAAACCATTTTAACCATTATTATTATTAATTAGAATAAGGATGTCGCTTTACATAGTTTATTTTGTATAAGAGTGTTGTAATTGAATAAGAACTATTAATAAATATACAGAATTATATGGTATTGAATTGTTTCACTACACCTTATATAAAAGTTGAACACAGAAAAAAAGAAATAAAAGAAAATTTATCGAAGAATAAACTTAAGAAATCCGAACATATTTTTCTTAAAGACATCCATCATCTGCAATCGACGACAGACAAACATTTACTTTGAAACTAGTTTTAATAAATCTGATTTTAAAAAACTTTAATTTTTTTTGAAAATGTCGAAACGTAAAACCTTTTTAAGTAAAAAAATCTCGTTCCAAGAACTATCAAAATGTTAAAAAAAACTGTAACTTTAATTACAGTTAGCATCCATTATTATTAGTACTCTTGCTGTGAATTCTTTATTACCGATACAGTAAGAAATTTTATATTATAATATTAACTGAATTTAAAAAAGTGTACATTCTTGGAATACAACCGAGGTAGGATTCCAATATAAATGTAATCAACGCTCCCACTTCTGCGGTCTTCACTATGGGTTAATATCACCGGATTGATATATTGGATTTCAGATTGATTAATTAAATTAACATGTATTGTTCCTTATCATGATTAAGAGGAATTTAGCTTCAGTTTCACTAATAATAAGTATTAATTAAACTAGGGGCGCCAACAAACCCTCAATTTCGACTCGCTGCGCTCGTGAAATCTTGGGTGCCGTTTGCATATTGAGCGAAGCGAGCAAAGAGTATTGACTCATCGTTTCCTATTGATTTCAAGGGGATATCAATTTTTTGACATGATATTAAAAAAAAAATTATTTTTTTTAGGACATTTTTCAAAATTTTTTTTATAAGAACCATCACCTAAAGTGTGTCTTTTTGATTGCAAAGTTTCATAATTTTCCGTCCAGTAGTTTTTAAGCCAATTCGTGACAAAGAATGCAAAAAGTCTCCAGTAAAACGCTCCGCTCACTTCGTTCGCTTCGCTCAACAACTTATATTAGGTATAAGCAAAAGAAAATTATTCAGCAAACAGTCCTTTAATATTAGAATATAATACATGTATTAGTGTGCTTATAAATCGCAAACCCTATTTTTCATAGGGAAATAGATTTACCTTTAATTTATTTTCTCTCTAGATTATCAATAGATAGCTCTCACTTATCATTAACATTTTTATTGCGTCATTTATAAAACAAAAGACGTAAAAGGGTGAAAGTGGGTGACGTTCGCGAGTGACGCATTCTATATGTCATATTGCATTTCAATTGTCAATGCAATATGACATCAATGCATTTCGTCAATGCAATATGACATCGAGAGTGCAGCCGGAAGAGAGAGTAGTGGTCCAGGAGTCCATGAACCATGAATACAGCTATGGACAGTTAATAGCTACATTAGCTGAGATTAGCTTAGAAACCCATGCGTTTAACAAAAATACACTATTTATTTTTATTACTTGATATTCCTTCTACTTTCATCAATGGCAGTGATCACTTGTGTACGTCAAATGGGAGTAACAGGAGGGCCTATTTTGGTTCCATACTAAACGAAAGAAGCCCTTCTTTAAAGACACTCTCCAACCTAAAATAACTACTAGGTTCCAAACGCACTGCTCTGAGAGGAATAACACACCAACTCAGCCGGATTTTTTTTTGTCATCACTGTTTCACAAACGTCAATATATTTAGTGGGAAATGTACGAACAAGTACCATCGCTATCAATTCGTTATAACTATATTATATAAATAACTAAATAATAATAATAAAATATACTCTTAACTAAGTAATAAGATGCAGTCCCCGCAGTTAGTCACAATGTCTAAAAGAGTCGTAAAAGTTAATGGTCTGAAAACGATCTGCATAGTGGTGTCATTTTTATGTACTTATCCTCTAAATTACCACTTTTTCTAAAAGACTTTTTGGCATTAGTACTTTTAATCGAAAAGTAATTAACACTAGATTGCCGAAGGAAGTCATTTTGACTGCTTTTCAATTTAAATCATAAAAACTATTGTGTATATACAGACACAGATTCTTAAAATTTTGTGACTTTTTGTACAACATATAAATGCGTTTATTAATCATAGTAGTTGCCTCCCCCCCCCTCTTTCATTTCCGGTATATATATGTGTTATACCTGTGTTGCCGATAAGCAGTCATTTTGACTGCTTGGGAAATTTAAAATAATTAAATTACTTTTATTTTTGGTTTGAGTAAATTTCTTATATGACCGGATCGGCTCCGAGTTCGCATAACAGTTTATATATTTTTTTATTACCGTAAATAGTACGTGACTTGTTATTCGAATCTTTATGCCAATCCTGCCCACGCATCTTATTCCCCTTGAACGCGCTATATGTTATCGCGCGTTCAAGGGGAATGAGATGATCCTACAATCCTAGATCAATGATCTTTCTTCCGCCCAGAGCTACGTAGCTCTGGGAGGAAGAAAAATCATTGATGTAGGATTACTTACTGTAATCGATACACTTTGATAGAGTGACAGGACCGCGATCTGGGCACGTTTTGACTTTGGACCGCCTTGCTTTATGCAGTGACAGTCAGTCTAACACGTTATTCAGTTTATTTCTTTTGCGCCCTAAGTTCATAAAAGAAATGTCGAAGAGAAGAGAGTTATTTGAAAAGCTAAGAAACATAGGTGAAGAGTGTTCCGATATAGAATCAGATGCAACAAATTGGGACCTATCATCTGAAAATGAATCGGATTATGTTCAAAGTGAAACATCTGATGCTGAAGAAAGCGATGAAGAGGCGATCACCAACGTAAAAAATGAAAGTGTCATCAATGTGCCCAGGAGGAGGTGTAGGGTGCTAAGTAGTTCAGACTCTGATAAAGAAACTGCAAACAGAATTCAGGAAACCGAAACAGCTGTTGATGGTACCGTGTGGAGAAAAATTGCCGAAGGTGGTATTCCTGGAAGGTCACCATCTACTCATGTGTTCAAGGGTGTGAAAGGACCAACAGGCTATGCAAAAAGGAACATTATGGCAGATAATCTTGTCAGTGCATTCTCATTGATAATAGGTAACTATATTATCAAACATATACAAAAGTGCACAGAAGAAGAAGGCAGCCGAGTTTTGGGGTACGAGTGGACAACATCATTACCGGAAATACGTGCATTTATTGGGATTTTATATGCTCGTGGGGCCTACGAGGCAAAAAATTTAAAACTGAGTTATTTGTGGTCAGCAAAGTGGGGTCCCGAATTTTTTAGAAGAACTATGCCCAGAGACACGTTCAAGCAAATCCTGCGATTTATTCGGTTTGATAAAAGAACCGAAAGAAGTAGGCGTCTACAAACAAATAAATTCGCCTTGGTTTCGGAAATATGGGACAGGTTTATTGCAAATAGTCAAGCTTGCTATCAACCAGGGCAAAATATAACAGTTGACGAGCAACTATTCCCAACAAAAGCCCGGTGCAAGTTTATACAGTATATGCCAAATAAACCCAACAAATTTGGCATCAAATTCTGGCTTGCATCAGATGTTAGTAGCAAGTACATTTTGAATGGTTTTCCTTACTTGGGGAAAGACGAACAACGACCATCGTCAATGCTTCTCAGTGAACACGTTGTCCTAAAACTGGCCGAGCCATACACAAATTGTGGAAGGAATATCACGACTGATAACTTTTTCACCAGCATGTCACTCGCGACGAAATTATTAGCCAAAAAAACAACACTAGTTGGAACTATTAGGGGAAATAAAAGGGAACTACCCAAAGCAGCCAAACAAACGAAGGATAACATGCCTCGTTTTTCCACTTTCTTATATAAATCCGAAAATTCTGTCCTTACAATATATAAAAGCAAACCAAATAAAAGAGTAGCTGTTCTAAGTTCCAGGCATAAATTTGTGAAAATTGATAAAAGTAATAAAAAAATGTTACCGGACTCTATTCAATTTTATAATAAAACCAAATTTGGAGTTGATATGACGGATCATATGGCCAGAAAATATACCGTAAAATCTAGTTCTCGTAGATGGCCCCTCCAAATATTTTTCAACATTTTAGATTTGGCTGCTATAAATGCTTGGATCCTTTACAAGGAAGCCACAGGAATACAAATACAACGAAAACAGTTTTTGTTTCAATTAGCCGAACAGCTTTCTACCGATTACAAAGATGCAAGACAGAAAAAGTCATCAAAAAATGAAGACCCACAAACATCAAATACAACATCTAAGAAACGAAAAATTTGTCAAGTACGACTTTGCAATAATAACAAAACAAATACTATATGTGAAAAATGTCACAAGTATGTTTGCGGAAAATGTACACACACAAAGATTTCCTCTTTCATTTGTTTAAAATGTACAAATAATGCATAAAATATTTTTTTCGGAAGTGAAGTAATTTTTTTTTATTGTTAATACTTACTAATAACTTGTTGTATGACTGTAAATAATATAAGAAATATTAAAAATTAATTTTAAACAATTTTCTTTACACATTAGTTATTTTTTCACAATGCAGTCATTTTGACTGCTTTGGGTCAATGTAGGTATATACAAAGTTTCCGTCTTTCTAGTGTTAAGAATGCAGTTATTAGAATCACAAATCATCATCATCTCTTATCACAATTATATGGGATTGGCGCAATTCTTCAAACTCTTGCCTTTGTGGCATTAAGCCCGCCTTTTGTGCATTATTTTATGTATTGTGCAATGAAGAATTAAATAAATAAATAAATAACTCTTCTATCATACGTCATCTCAGACATACTTCTTTGATATGTAGATTTTTAAAAACACAAAGCATTGATTTATATAACTCAATAAATAAAGAAGAAGAAAATTATTATTATAATATCCTTTCGATTAAAAAAATACATTTTAAACTTTATATAAAATAATTAAATCAATTTTACGATGTCGAATAAAAAGATAATTAAATATATAAAGTTTATAATAATAGTCTTCGATAGACTTCAGTGGCGCCAATCTGCATTTATTACATTGTTAGCTTTATAACCATAATAAACCCGGTTTCTGCAAGTATAAAGCGGTTTACAACTTCTATAATGTTTCTTTATTACTAGCTGGATCTAAAATTTTCTAGTTGTAAGTGTTGTAGTCGGGTGTTATACACTCTTTAATCTTTTACCAAACTTTGACTACCAAATGCAGAAACATTGTAAAGATTTCATTGAATAGCGCGTTCCAACAAAAAAAAAAATATCAACCTAACATGTCGACCATTAAAATACTAACTGAATTACAATTACTAAAATACTAATTATCCAAACGGAAGTATCAGAATCTCAATTATATTTAAATGTTATTCTAACGATTCAATCCATCTCCCACAAAATAATTTATGTCGATGTCAGTTCTAGGTAATGGATCTGTCAGAAGATATTTGATGTCACACATTACGACGCATCCCCAACTGACCGTGAGAGCCTCCCAAAGAGGACAGATATTAATGATAGCAACTGCTATATGATGACTTGTAACAAAAACTATTTAAAGTATTTGAAAAACACTTATGAAAGAAAAATGTAGGAAATTTGAAACAGAAATAAAACATACATAGATCTGAAAACTATTCACTCAATGCTCACCTATTAGTAATAGTTTGCTTCTTCAATATTCATTTAAGTTAACACTTTACTTACGATATGCTGAAAGATATTCTTTAGCCAGGGCACTTTAAAAAATATACTTAATTTTATAGAAACATGCTCGATTTTGCTGATTATGGCGATTATGCTGATATTTAAATATATCAATTATAATAAAATAAAGTAATCGCCATTTTATTCCATACTGCTGATATCTGTATAATCTCATTTCATCTTGAGTTTACATAAAAACGGTGCCTCAGCACTTTATTGTGATTAGATTTTAAACCCAATGTAAGGCAACATGCTTAAGTGTTTGTATTATAAACATAAGTTGACTATTTATATATCTGAATTATAAGTATTAAAATTGAGTTCTTGAGAAGATCAATGTGATACCAGATATCATTAATTATAAAATAAATAAATTCGTTACTAGAACGTCCTTTAAGCAATTCTATTACACAGAATATAAAGGACTATTTACAACAACACTACCACGTAACAGAAATAAACATCTCAATGTTTCAACAGAACCTTGTTTGAACCTAGAATGTAATAATGATAGTTATATAGAGACTAAAGGATATCTATTTCTAATGTCTATTATTATAATTTAATGTCTTCTAAAATACGGCCACACTCATACATTTCTGCAACACGGAATTAACACATCTAAGCTGATGACGACTTTAATACCAAAAATAATATTTTATACTGTGTAAAACAATGAAACCAATGAATACCAGTTAACTCGATCGGCTTTTAGTTTTAAAGCCATAAAACAAAAGGTAGATATAGTATTAGACACTTCTTCTAAAGATTGGCTTAATTCAATTTAATTACCAACTATAAATATAAGATAATTGTCTTATACAATCAATAAAATTAATTTGAACAGGAATATTCTTTGGCATTGATTATATTATTTTGACTCTTGACTTGTGTCCAATGCAAAATATTTTGATTATAAAAATTATCAAATATTGTAAATATTGGATAATATTTATAATCAAAATATTGTAAACAATTGATAATTTTGAAAACTTTTCAAACTATAATAACTATTCTAACTTTTATCAGAATATAATCAAACTTTGTAAATTGATTTTAAAAAGTAACAAATAAGCTGCCCAAGACCAAGTTAACAAATTTTTAAGTTAAATTATCATTGTATATACATTAGATTTAAAATATTATCAAGAAATAACCTATACTTATTTTTCTATTGATAATTATCAAAAAATATTACCCCAAATTTTTCGTCTCTATTTCATATTTATGTTTTTTTTATTATCTGACGTGTATGAGTATATTATTACAAAAATATAAATGTGTTGAAAAATTGGTGTAATTTTTACACCAGTATTGTTAGTATCGTGTTATCTTTTTGATTTATGCGCCATTGTGAGCCCAAAACTATTTCACCAGCTTAATGATACAGAAAAAATGGTCAGTTTTAGGATATCCCTTCAGAAAGATAAGAAATATACTTTTTTCACATTTTAGTCTCTAATATTAATGATATTAGACCCTTCTCATCATTTACAGAGTTTTGATAAAGACAGGCAAATATTGTTTTTAAATAGTCGTCTTTACTTTCGAAAATTAATTTCTACTACTTTTCTCGATATTTTTTTATAATTTAAAGAATAAATAATCAAAAATGGTAATATGTAATTTTTAATGTCATATATGAACAACTTTAATAATAAATAAAAATATATCTACCAATGTATTTTATTATCAGGTGTGCGAGAGCAATATGACTGAGCCACCACAATGGAGCCAGTCCCCTCTGACTGAACAACGAAAACACACGGACATACAGTGTCCCATGCATAGGTAATACTGTATACTGCTCTTACCAAATAACGGACTGTGGGTTTGATGCCCAGTCGTAACAAATGACTTTTTAATTAAATAATATTCGAATCAATTATGAATCTTATTAAATTATTATTTATTTATTAGGTCTTATATATTAAACATTTATATTCCTTTGAGAGAATTTATTGTTTAATTGTAATTAATATATCTTGGTAAGTGATATTTTTTTGGTTCCAGTAATGAAAGCAAAGCTATATGGACGGCGATGCGGACTTTGTTGCAAGATGATTCGTTTCTGAGAAACTATGATGGTACCTTTGATGACATAGCAGCTGACTTTACACGAAGGTACAATTAAGAAGTCAAAATACAAACATAACATTCCATAGAGTAACAATGTTATCAAACATATTAAAAATATTGTAAATACAGTGAATACAGTTTTATAAAGCCTTAATGGAATAAGTAATTTCATAAATTGACAATAAAATATTGAAATTAACTAAACTATTCATTAAGTATTTTGCCGCTTCCTATCCTTGGAGACGTGCAACTAGTCTAACTTTACAAAAGTGACATAAAAACTTAGATTTTGCTACTTTAACCTGATGTAAATAATTTTCAGGCTCGTAGAACTCCGTCACGCAGAGAACGCTCTAAACGAAGAGCTGCATACGGAAATACATCTATGGGCGATAGAAATCATTGGAGTCATGATGTTTGGGATCCGTCTCGGATGTCTGGATGGAGCCATGCATGTGCCTAGTGAGGATAACAGGTACGCGTGAGATCTGAACACTTCCTAAATAACTTTTCATGGGTTTTCACTCCAAAAAATTTGTGAGTCCTTATTTTACAAACTTACTGGATAGATGGTAAAGGCTATCTACATTTCACTATTCCTCGCTCTAAACTTTCAGTAAGTACAGTAAGAACTGAATGTCCAAACCCTATCTTATATCTTCAAGCTTCCTCAAAGCTTCAATCCCGACGGATTGTTGTGGTGATACATAAAATTTTTTGATATTTGTAATATTTATCGAATCCATAAATGATGAGAACCTTTACATATTCAGTGAACCGTTTCCTGATTTATTACGCAATTCCATAAAAAAGTTTATCATTAATTTTCGTAAATCGTGAAATACTTTCAAACAGCGACGCGACACGATTAGTCTCAAGCGATTATTCAGAAACCGATTAGTAGAGAAACTTTCGAAGGGAACCCTCGTGTTATTAATACGCTAAACTTTAAAACAACCGATGCCTTAGAGATTTATCAAAACTCAGCACAAAGTTATGAAAAACTTACGAACATAAATAACTGGATCTGACTGAGTTTAGAACTTTGGAAATTAAAGAGAACATTGAAAATATTTTTATATAAGGAATAATTTAACTTCTTTTCTTTTAGGAGGCCAGAAAAAACGTCTATGGATGATCACATCAAAGACCTCTGTTCTCTTTCAAAGTGAAGTGAGCAGAAACTAACTCTGGCGGAAAGATTCGTTCGGTGTTCTTTAGTTATTGCAAATGAAAACTATTTAGTTCGAAGCGAACACACTTTGAAACCCGACTCTCCAACTTTTAACGAAGCCTTGAAAACTTTCGACAAACATTTTATGTGAGTTTTATAATATATTTCTAACTATTTGTTATATGAACAAACATATTAGAATAAAGTAATTTTAATATCATTTATTACTTAATAATATAATATCGTGTTATCAATTTAGATGTAATAATGAAATTTGTAAACAAACGCCAATATCAATCAACACTTATCTGGTCATCGTCCATATTGAACTACATATTAATATATATAATGTTATTAAACTGTTCTATGTTACTTCCAGCCTCACAGATCATTTTCTAGATCAAGCATTAGAGAAACTTAATAATGAAGAATCTAAGCCGGAACAAGTGCTTTTAGAGAAACTTCGTCCTCTGGAGAGGAGGATATTGCCTCTCGCCGCAGATGTGTTCTTAGCTGGCGTTGATCCAGTTAGTTTTACATACTTATAAACTTTTCATATTATAACTTAAAGGTAGTCAAACTCAACTCAAACAATTTCAATATTCTAAGAACATTTAATATCCCGGAGAAGTAACTTGATTGTAACTTATATATAAATATCAATCAAAATAGTTTATCCGCTTGAAGAGAAGGTAATCTGAGAACCAAAGAGTCTCTATTCAAGAGTAACATATGTTATTCAAGAGTAACATGGTTAAAAATGTTGGCTATAAATCTGGAATAACCTGGCACTGTGCATCATGTTCTAAATATTCGCAAAATGTTGACACCGACTCCATTCGCTGCCTTCTCGCAATATCAATTAATAAGGAGCAAATTTTTGTTATATGTAGAAATTACAATTAGATTTATAGCTTTTAACTTTTATTATTTTTAACTGAAAGTATAGAAACTTGTAAGAGTAACGTCAAATTTACATTTTTAGGTCGACATTGTCCTTGCGCATGGTGTTTCGAGCAAATTAGAAAAAGAATGGGGAAGAGCCAAGTCATTCATCCCTGAATGGTAGCATAGTGATGGCTGGCAGCCATTGAAGGCATCTAGAGCACACCCATACGCGTCAATGCCATTCGGACAAAACTGGCCAGCGTCTGGCATTATTGGCAAAATGCTGTCCAGTCTGACTGCAACAGTCCTGGACAAGTATAGAATAGAATGGCACGGACCTCGACCAAATATGACCACGGCTGGCGTTAATAAGATCCAAATGCCATATTACTTCGTTTTGCAGAATGCTGGATAAATCTGCTAGTGACTGGCGACATCTGCCATTGTTATGTTGCCACTAATATTGTACTTGGTAATACATTTGTTAAGTGAATGCGAGTCTGTGATGTACCAGATTATGTGCTTTTGTGTATTATAGTGTGAGTTACATTTAGTATTTTATTTCAAAAATTATTATTATTATTAAGAATCAATCATTTGATATTTCGGTTTATTGAGGCTTTAATTTTTATATAACCAAAATAAAACAGAATAAATATCTCCAGTATATTATATATACCTTTTTATATTATATACTAATTTAACTTATAATTATATAATAAATAATATGATTGAAACTATTTTTACCACAATTATTAATTAGGATAAGGATATCACTTTAAATAGATTTTGAATAAGAGTGTTGTAATTAAATAAGAATTATTTATAAATATAAGAATTCATCGCCTCATTTTTGCACTACACCTTATATAAGAGATGACATAAATTTGAACTTAAGACAAAAACAAAAGGAAAAATTATAGAATAATAAACTCAAGAAATCTGAGAATATTTTCTTAAAGACATCCATCATCTGCAATGAACGACAGAATTATTTAATTTGAAAATAATTTTAAAAGTCTGGTTTACCAAGTAAGTACAGCCACTAATAATAATATATGCATAGATGAATGATGATGGAATACAACAGAGATAGGATTCCAATATAAATGTAATCAACGCTCGCTCTTCTGCGGTCTTCAACACGATTTAATATCACCGAGAAGGTATATTGGATTCCAGATTGATTAATTAAATTAAGAGGCATTGTTCCTTATCATGATGAAGAGGAATTCAGCTTCAGTTGTACTAGTAATAGGTAATTAATAATTAACTTATGAATAGGTATTCTTTAACATTATAAACTTAACATACATAGACATGTATTTGTGTACTTAAATCGCACACCTTCACCACCAGTAATAAGTAAACGTGTATACATTTTATTTATATTCCAGCTAGATTAATAATAGATATCTCTCACTTAGTAATAACATTTTTGATTTTGTAATTGAGGAATTACAAGACGAGTACGGTGAGGACGGGTGACATGACACAATGCAGCCGGGAGAGACAGTAGTGGTCCAGGAGTCCATGAACCATGGATATAACTATGGATAGTTGACAACTACATTAGCTGACATTAGAAAGGCATGGGTTTAACAACAAACCAATATTTCTTTTTATTTATTTATATTTTTTCCACTTTGAATCAATAACAGTGGTCACTTGTGTATCAAATTGAAGTGTCAGAAGTGCCTATTTTGATACCATACCATAAATAAGCCTTAAATAATTTGTAAAGATACTCTCCAACTTAAAGTAACTAGGAGGTTTCCGAATACGCCCTGGTCTGAGAAGAACCACACAACAATCTCAGCCGGGTATTTGTTTATTGTGATTACTGTTTCACAAACGTCAATATATTTAGTGAGCAATGTACGAACAATTAGTATCATCGCAATCAATTCGTTATAACTAGTAGTTACATATTATATAAATAAGTTAACAATTTTATGATAATTAAATTTACTCTAAACTAAGTAATAAGACACAGTCCCCGCAGTTAGTCGTAATGTGTAAAAGAATCGTAAAAGTGGTCTGGAAACGATCTGCATCGTGGCGTCATTTTTATGTCGTTATCCTCTAAATTACCACTTTTTCTAAAAGACCTTTTGACATTCGTACTTTTTGATCAAAAAGTAATTAAGAAAGCAGTTATTGGAATCACAAATCATCATCATCTCTTATCACAATTATTTGGGATTGGCACAATTCTTCAAACTCTTCTATCATACGTCATCTCAGTGCAGACATACTTTCTTGCTATGTAGGTTTTTAAAAAACAAAAAGCATTGATTTAAATAACTCAGTAAATATAGAATTATTATTATAACATTCTTTTGATCACAAAAATACATTTTATACTTTATATAAAATAATTTAATCAATTTTACGATGTCTAATAAAAAGATAATTAAATATGTAAAGTTTTAAGTGGAGCCACTCTGCATTTACTTCATTGTTAGCTTTATAACCATAATAACCCGGCTTCTGCGAGTATAAAGCGGTTTACAACTTCTACAATATTTCTTTATTGGCTAGTTCTCGAGACAACATTTACTTGGACTACAAAGGACTTAGACCTTCTCATTATTATAGGCCTACTAGATAATAATAGAACCCCATAAAGACATTATCCATGTAGGTAACGCCTAGGTTTTGAACAATACACTTTTAATACTTTGCTGTATCAATAAGAAAATTTTCTAGTTGTAAGTGTTGTAGAAGTCTGGTGTTATACACCCTTTAACCTTTACCAAAATTTGTCTACCAAATGCAAAAACATTGTAAATTTATCTGACTAAATGTGACTTTTATTGAATAGCGCCTTCGAACAAAAAAACTTAATTTATATAAACCTAACATGACAACCATTAATATACCAATTCAATTATCCAAATGAAAATATCAATTATCATTATGTTATTCTAACGATTCAATCCATCTTCTATGAAATAATGTATGTCGATGTCAGTTCTAGGTAATGGATCTGTCAGAAGATGTTTGATGTCACACATTACGACGCATCCCCAACTGACAATGAGAGCCTCCCAAAAAGGACAGATATTAATGACAACAACTACTATATGATGACTTGTAATAAACAAATAATTATATTCAAAGTATTACAAAAACACTAAAGAGAGGAAAATGTAGGAAAATTGAAAGAGCAATAAAATATACATACATCTGAAAACTATAGTAATAGTTTGCTTCTTCAATAATAATTTAAGTTAACAATTTACTTACGATATCCTGAAAGATATTCTTTAGGCATTCTAAAAAATACACATACTTTTATTGAACCAATCTCAATTTGGCTGTTGACGTAAAAAATAAGGATTTACGTAATAACAAGATTTAAATACAGCAATTATAATAAAATAAAGTAATCGCCGTTTTATTCATACTGCTGATCTGTATAATCTCATTTCGTCTTGAGTTTACATAAAAACAGTGCCTCAGCACTTTATTATGATTAGATTTTAAGCCCAATGTGCAGCAACATGCCTTAACTGTTAGTGTTATAAACATAAGTTGACTATTTATATATCTGAATTATAAGTATTAAAATTGAGTTCTTGAGAAGATCAATGTGATACCAGATATCATTAAATAATTACTAAATTATTCGTTACTAAAACTTCCTTTAAACAATTCTATTACACAGCATATAAAGGACTATTTACAACAACACTACCACCTAACAGAAATAAACATCTAAATGTGTCGTCAAAGGAGCCTTGTTTATATTGACAACGTCACTGTAGCTGACACATTCTAAATGCTAGATCAGAAACCTTCTAGATTTCCCACGGGATAAAACCTATACATATACATGTATAGTATATACGAGGGCCAAACTGAAAGTTTTTAGAACTGGCCACTTAAAAGCATTATATTAAAAAAAATAGTTTAAATTTTGAAAATAGAACTCTTTACCAATATTATTGGGTGTACATTTCATTCATTTGTCATTTGTTTTACGATTTGGTGGCAAATTGAAAATTGTCTGTCAGAATGAATTTAAGCCGAGAAAATTTTCGTGCAATGATTTTTTATGACTTTCGATGTCATTTAAGTCAACAAGAAAGTTATGATAGACTTCGATTGGCTTTTCACGATGAAGCCCCATCTCGTGCCACAGTTTACAACTGGTTTAATGAATTCAAACGTGGTCGAACTAATCTCACCGATGATTTGCGTGAGGGACGGCCTTCTACAGCGACGACTGAAGATAACATCAGTGTTGTGCGGCGTATGACAGAGACTGACAAAAGAGTGACCTATCAGCAGATTCGGACAAGTCTAGGCATAGGTATGAGTCAAGTGCACAAAAACCTCCATGAACATTTAGCGGTCAGGTAGCTTTGTGCCCGCTGGATACCGCATAATTTGACCGAGGCTCAAAAACTCCGCCGTGTTGATTGGTGCCGAGAAATGATCCAAAAATTTAACGGAGGTGACTCAAATGCTGTGTTCGACATACTAACGGGTGACGAAAGCTGGATTTACTGTTATGATCCGGAAACCAAAAGACAGTCTGCTCAGTGGGTGTTTCCTTCCGAAGAGTTGCCAACTAAAGTGAAGAGAGGTCGAAGTGTTGGAAAAAAAATGGTGGCCTCGTTCTTCGGAAAGACAGGTCATTACGCGACAGTAGTCTTAGAGGATCAGAAAACGGTTAATGCAGAGTTGTATACTAACAATTGTTTGCCACTTGTCTTGGAAAAAGTTCGAGAGAAACGACCTCGCAGCAGGATCCTCCTTCATCACGACAATGCCTCGTCGCACACCGCCAGGCAAACGATCGACTATTTGGTGACCTCAGACGTGGAATTACTGGGTCACCCGCCGTATAGCCCCGACCTCGCATCCTGCGATTTATATTTATTTCCGAAAATAAAAGAAAAACTTCGAGGAAAACGTTTTATAGACGCCGAAGAAGCAGTGGCTGCGTTTCAAAACGCCGTCAAAGAGACCCCTAAGGCCGAGTGGGCAAGGTGCTTTTCTCAATGGTTCCATCGAATGCAGCGATGTATTGAAGTAAATGGACGCTATTTTGAAAAGTTACAATAAAACTAATAACTTGCTAGAATGCTTAGTTTTTGATTTTCTAAGAACTTTCAGTTTGACCCTCGTATCTACCCTAATAAACTGTAATTGTTCAACTGAAATACAGAATTATTTACATTGAGGTATTTTTCTCTCTTCACATAATGTAGGTACTACTAGAATCCGCCCATCGTGCGTGGCGGGAATTGAGCTGAGCGCAGGAAAATCCATTAGAAAAGAATAAAAGGAAATAAATATTTAATAACAATAATAAACAATTAATTAAAAAAGTTTGTTGCCATCAAAGTTAGACTACGAGTGCCACAATCACAAGTCTCTTGCTTTTTTCTTTATAACTTTTGATTTAATCAAGCTTTTTTCATTTAGTTGTTTTCTGTAGATACTTATTTATTAGTTCTACATTCGTGCCATATTTGACTAAAATCGCTCCAGCAGTTTTCATGTGATGAAGTGACTCAGTTCATTTTGAGGAAGACGATCGCCAAGCGTGCGCGAGAACAGTTAAGCTTAAGTCTATGGGATTCAGTTTTTCGACCATAACTTTTGATCAAATCAAAATTTTATTAATCAGTTTTTTCTGTAGAAGCCCGTCAACAAGAGCTACAGCAATTTTGATGAAGATCGACTGAGTACTTTTTATGTGATGTGGCGACATAAAATTGATTCCCAAACGGTTCAGAGCTTCACTTACGCTTAGCTCAATTATTATAAAGATATGTGCTAACGGTTTAAAGTATCTACTTTTAAACATTAACACATGGTAGGTAAAAATACATACTGCTTTTAAACAATTGTATTTTTTTAACGTCAACTAGGCATTACCAATACAAAAATGATATTAGCTTTTTATATATAGACTGAAGGATATCAATTATACTAATACCCTATCGTTAATGTCTAAAATAAGACCATTATGAGGTTCACTTAAACGAATAACTGAGGCTGGAACTAAAGACGGCATTCGCAGATCAGTGCTCCGGCTAACTATTGAAACGTTATTTTGTATCGTCTAGCCAATAATTCTTTCGTATTTGATAATTATTATTTATTAATAGATTATATTTCTGTTCAGCACAAATTTAATACCCATTAATCGTAAACATTAGGTACGATTGTTCAGTTATAGCAATATTTTTTCTACAATATTCTTTTGTTTAAAGTCAGTTAAATTTTCGTTAATTATGGTAAAGATTGCACTACGTCTCATCGCGTAAATATTTAAAATATATATATATATATATATATATATATATATATATATATATATATATATATTTTAATAAAAATTATAAAATTGTATTTTTAAGTTAAGGTACTATGATAAATTCATTTGCTATTAATCTAAGATTCAATAATTGATTAATTCGAGACATATCTTGGAAATAATTACATATTAAACTTATTATATGCTTTTATATAAATAAATTTGAGAGTATGATTCATAATCCAATAACTATGTCTAAAACTTGATATGGGTAAAGACGAATATGTTTTATTTTTTCGTCCAACCATGTGTGAGATGGATAGTCTATTAAAATGCTAGTCGCGAATACCACGTTATCTCTTCACGTAGATACTTTACATTCACGTTTCTTACACGGTCTCTGGAGATCAATTCGTCGTCTTATTCACATAATGTTATTTCACAGTCTTTTGTAAAATATAATCGAATAAAAAATTTACAGCTGGTTTACAGATAACGTAAAAACAGAAAGGTCACAAAAAACTGGCATGGCAAATATCGTATGAATATTTTAAAAATAAAACTGCAATATTTTTGTAAATCACTTTTTTTAGTATTTAGGATAAAAAAACAATTTTCGAAACTATATTTAAGGTTTTTAATTTATATATACAGGAAACGACGAAACGAGTTTTTGGTAAAAAAAGTAAAATCTTGATCAAGCAATCGTAAAACGAGTTTTCGGTAAAATAAACAATAAAATCTCTATGAAGAAATATCAAGATGTAATAATTGAAATTGTAACTTTAATTACAGTTTGCATCCATTTTTACACTCGTTTTAAATAATTTGTTACCTACTTAATAGTAGATAATAAATCAAATATCTTATTTAATATATATATATATTAAACTAGACTTTATTCTTTAATTAGATAGCCGGTACGGTTAGTGACCTTAACCTCTTATCAAAAGGTAGATTCAAGAACTGGATTTGCATTATTCTCAAATACGCTTCTATTAAAAAAACAAAGATGTTATCAATTAATGTTATTCTATTCGAATTATTACTAAGTTGACTATTGCTGATAAGAAAAATCACCTCTTTACCCGAAAATCATAAGAAATGGGTATTCGAAATACTTACATATCTGATATTTTTTAATAGGATTCGATTGAAATTTTTCCTATCTTTTATTAAGGAGGATATCATAAAGATGATTATAATCACCAAATAATCTGTCATAATTTTTTGCACTGACAGTCATAACTCTTACGATTCAGTTATGGAACTCAATTCCTAACAATTGTTAAGAATCGTCAATGTTGGAGGTAGCCGAGAAGAAAAAACCAAATATTAATACTTCGGACAGCGATTTATTAGGTTTATTAGTAGAAAATAAAATTGATGTCATTCGGGCAACCTTTAAAAAAAAACAAAAAAAATAAAAATCATTGTACACAACATTACAGATTATAAAAAATAATTCATAAATTTTTACTTTAACGAAATTAAAGGTAATGAATGGTATTTAATCCTAATTTAGGTAATAATTATGCAATTAACAATTATATATTTAATATAGTATATGAATCATAAAATATTAATTAATAGGGTTATAACCTTTCCACATATATTTAATTTTTAAATATTTATGTATTGATTTATTATTATATGTGCTATTAGTTTGACTGGTATTATTCTTTTTATTTTAATTTGTAATCAGTGCGCACATTCATTGCTTATTTTCTACTCTTCTTTCACAGGTCTGTTGGAAGAGATTTTATTTTGATATAAACATTGCCTTTGTACGAATATTTCAAATAATTGATTTAAATATTTTGTGTATATATTGATGTTAAATAGATAAATAAAGATAATCATTCAAATCGACATTAAAATAAAATTATTCTCTATAAAAAGAAAAGTTGTAGCAATAGTAGCAGTATTACCAGTAGCAGCAGTAGTAGCAGTAGTAGCAGTAGCAGCAGTATCAGTAGTAGTAGTATCACTATCAGTAGTAGTAGTAGTAGCAGTATCAGTAATAGTAGTATCACTATCAGTAGTAGTAGTATCAGTAGTAATAGTATCAGTAGTAGTAGTAGTAGTAGTAAAAATCAAAAGATAATAAAATTAAACCAACAAGTGCTATATGTATATTTTCATTTAATATAAAAATTATAGATATACACTATATATTTACATACGTAATGGCAGACGATATCCAAATCAACAGACTTGTCATATATTGACTGTGAAGCGAAACGAGGAAAGTCCGGAAGCACATCTTGTATCGATACAAAGCAAAAAATATTTCCCTTCTTTGGCAATTTTTGACAACTACCTACAATTGGATGTTTTTTTTTCACACTAATATTAATTTTAATAAAAACACGGATTTATCACAGACTATAAGAAATTTTACAAAAGCATTTGGCAAAATACAATAAATATAAATTATATATATAAAATAAAAAATCCACCAAACGCTTATAAAACTATTAAACCTGGATCTTGTACGCCATTTTGAAATTTGCACAAATAAATAAATCAATCAGATCTTTTAAAAAAATAAAAATGAATTTAGATTGCACATTACTTACTCTCCATAACCGGTATGAATTTAATATATATATAAAAAAAAAAAAACTTAAATGCGTATTCCTACCTAGATTGTACAGTTTAATTACAAAAAGACCTCCCTCCCTCATCAATTACAAAATGTATGATATGTACAAACTAATCTAGATACTAGTAGTAATCTATTAATTTCCTTTTTACACGCAGACGGATACCCTAAATTTTAGGGCATTATATTATACAGAGTTTATTTATTGCCGTCGGTTATAAAACTTAGTTTAGACCGATATTTATATTTAATATAGCTACAACAACATTTTTTTTATTGTAATTTGAATTCACAAATTGACAGTCCGGGTCGTTGACCCGAGTGTGGTTCCACCCCATGGTACGGTTACTCGCTGTTCCAAAATCCATGGTAGGTTTTCCCGCTGTTCCAATCCATGGTAAGGTTCCTAGCTGTTCCAATCCATGGTACCGTTTTTAGCTATTTCAATCCATGGCACCGTTACTCGCTGTTCCAAACCATGGTACGGTGTCCCGCTGTTCCAAGCCATGGTATGTTATTCTCAGTCCAGCTGCTGCACCTGTAGTACTGAGGTGGGCGGTGGTATTGATATTTCGTATTTGATCAGACCGGCCGTACCGCGACCCGTCGATAGAACCAGACCGCCGACCTCCTTCACGTCACCGCTGGAAATAAAATAAACTATTATAATATGTTATTTTATATTTAAAAACTTAATAATTGAGTGAGTTTGTTTATGCATAATAAAAGTGCCTATTCTAGGACACTTTCACGAGTTTTATGACTCGACTTATAAATGAATTGCGTGGGTTTCTAAGCGAACGTGGAACGAGAGAACCAATTCATGAATATAATTGGGTTTAGGCAATTGGGTTTCACTTTAGCCTCTGAATCCCACTTATCTAAAGTGTATCTCTTTCTGTGTCTGTCGTCTGTGTGCCTGTGTTTTGAATTCACTATTTAATTTGGTAATTATGTGTGTGTGCGTGTGTTTGCTGTTTGCGAGTATGTTTGGTGCGTGTGTGTGTGTGCGCGTGTGTGTGGTTTGGAGTGTAGGTGCGTACGCTCGTGTGCGTGTGTGTGGTGAGTGTTTGGTGAGGGTACATGTTTGTGTGCGCGTGTACGTACGAGTGGTGCCTCTTGTGCACGTGTCCCGGCAGCGGCTTCCCGTCCCTCGACACGATGTGCAGCGGCGACCCCAACAGCGCCCGCCGCCCCCCCACCGTCCCCACCACTATCTGGTTGCCTATCACCTGACCGGAGCGATTCGTCACCTGGAAGTATACTACACTCAGAAACGAGACAAAATTCACATCAAAATTATGAAGTTATTTTTTTCCATTTTTAATGCATACCAGTGATCACTTGCATCAAATGGGAGTGACAGGAGGGCATATTTTCATACCATACTTATCGAAATATGCCCTTCCGTAAAGACGCTCTCTAAGTTAAAATAAGGCTACGAGGTATTAAAATGCGCCCTTCTGTGAGAAGAACGAATAAATACATACTTATGGCATTTAAACAATAAAAACGTGGTTTTTCTATAGAATTGGCAAACTAACAAACGGTCAAGCTGATGGTAAATAAATACAATCGCCGCGAACATATAAAAAGCAATCTAGCTATCTTTATCTATCAAATGTGTTTCAACCCTTGAGTAAGAGAAGAATATAGAAGATGTGATCTCACCACTTGTATGTGCGTTGGTTGCTGATGGTCCTGCTGTTCCAGCTCCAAATTTTGGTGCTGAACCTGGTGTTGCTGTTGCTGCTGCTGTTGCTGTTGTTGCTGCACCTGTTGCTGAACCTGCTGAGCGACCTGTTGCGCCGCTTGCTGAGCCGCTTGTTGCGCCGCTTGCTGCTGGGCCTGTTGCGTTGCTTGCTGTTGCGCTTGTGACTGAAATAAACCATCATTCTTTAATATTTCTTACCTTAAAACCGACTTGCATATAATGATATACATACATTCCTAGGAGGTAAATCCATATGCTGCCGTTGGTGTAACATGAGGTGGTTCTTTTGGAAGAATGCTTTCCCGCACTGATCGCATACGTGAGTGCGGAGGGTACAGCTGCCGTCTGGATGCCTGAAACACATACATACATACAAAATATAGATCTTATCTAGCATGTAAAGAACATTCTTATAGAATGTTATATATTAAGTATTCCAGGTAAATAATATCATAGGACTTAATTAATTTGGACTTGAGTTATATATGACAATCTTAAAATGTTGTATCTTTTTTGGATTCTGTGTATAACCAATGATTACATAAAAAATCATTATAAATTACCTTTTATGGTGCGCTAATAAACCATGCTTCGCAGCGAATCCTTTACCGCAATCGACACAGAAGTGCAGCTTTGGTCTTGGTGTAGTCATATGGTGATTCTGAGAAAT
The DNA here is from genome assembly GCA_918358865.1 of Melinaea marsaeus rileyi. NCBI lineage: Eukaryota > Metazoa > Arthropoda > Insecta > Lepidoptera > Nymphalidae > Melinaea > Melinaea marsaeus. The sequence continues at coordinate 20,832,239 of OU911093.1, read as the reverse complement.
ATTATTTGTGTTTATTTATATCTTTTCCACTTTGTATCAATGTCAATCAACTGTGTATCAAATAGGAGTGTCAGGATTTTGATACCAAACTCATCAAGAGAACATCTGTAAAGGCACTAACTTAAAATAAGGTTTCCAAACGCGTTCTGAGAAGAACCACAAAACAAACTTAGTATTTCTTTGTGACCTCTCTTTCACAAACGTTAATATATTTAGTGAGCTAAATATTAACAACTGAACGAGAATGGTACATATAAAGATAATACAAACTCACCGTTGCTATAACCTGAGTGTGGACTACGTTACTGGGATTGGATGATATTATCTGGATAGGTTGATCTGAAAATTATATGAGTTTCATCAAAACATTATATGTATTGTACTTATTTTAGTCTGAAGACAATCTTAGTATACATAACATGCGGTAGGTAAACTTTCAAATAATTTGATGTACGTGTGTGTTTTAATGCTTGACATGTCTCGGTATGTGTGTGTGCGCAATATCTCATTTTTGCCTTGTGTGTAACTGTAACAAGGACTCTTTAAAAAAAATAGTCTGCGTGTGAGTGTGCGTGTATGTGCTTATACGTTTGTGTGAGTGTGTGTGCATGTGCGTGCTCACTGTGGTGTACGAGGCTGGGCTGCAGCGCGGCGGTGAGCGCGCACAGGTCCGTGACGCAGGTTCGGTCCCCGGCGTGCAGACGCACGTGCAGCGACAGCGCCTCCTGTACACCCATATAATACATATTAGTACCCTTTACTGGAGAAATTCGTTGACATATTAAAACTTTTCATTACTCCCTCCATCGATAATATATCCTGATTCGAGAGGGGTTTACAAACATTGAAATAACGAAAACATATTATTATCTCATGTAGGAGTTGAATTGAGAATCTTTGTCACATCAATCAGGGTCACCGTCAAAGTTTATTTATTTACAAATTAGAGTTTGTGAATAAATTAATAACACTACTATATGGTTTTATTGTACTAATGTATGTAGGTTAGAGAAAAAATATTTACTGTAACAACATCATACATTATGCCCACTTTGGAGCAATACAAAAATATTATGTATATACAGTTATCCCCCCGCATCACACGGTAGATTAGTTCCGCGTTATAGGAAAACGCGTTGTAGGAATATTCTTTTATCGTATAACGCGTTATGTACAAATGATTAACGTTTAGCTTTTCTCATTTAAATCGAATATTAAGAAAAAACTTAATTTAATTTCATTTGAATTAATTTTTACTTAACTTTATAACAACACTATTGACACAATGTGCAAAGGTGAACGTCATTAATTATGAACTCCACGTTATATGGAGGAAAAAACGCGTTATACGGGAGACTGAAAACGCGTTATACGTGATGTGTACCTTAGTATTGAAACAGGAACCGCATTCAGGACACGCGTATCCCGGTGTACTCTTTTCGGTTATAATTTGACCATCGGCACCGATTACTTGAACTATTTGTGGTTTAAAATCATCCTGTTTTATAACTGTTGTTTGTTGTTGTTGCTGTTGCTGTTGTTGCTGCTGTTGTTGTTGCTGAGCCTGCTGCTGTGCTTGTTGCTGTGCTTGCTGCTGCTGTTGTTGTTGCTGAGCCTGCTGCTGTTGCTGCTGAGTTTGTTGCTGTTGCTGAGACGCAGTGAGACAATGCCTCGTTATTTTCAAATGCTGTTGCAGTTCAGTTTTACATTTGAACGCCTCTCCGCATTCTAAACAGGCCACTGCTCCCTCTCCCGTGTGAATCCTGAAAAAAAGACATTATACTTTAGAAAACTACTTTTATGGAATAAAGAAGTGGAATAATCAAATGTGCGACTAGAGTACGTTTCTGTAGGAATTCCTTCCCGCACACTATTATTATAGGAAAAACAAATAACAATCACTTCAAATGATCCTTAAAAACAGATTTACAGAAAATAAAACGAGTATTACTAAATAATTACTTCAAATCTGCTTTAAAAAGGTTATACTTAAGAAAACACTACTTAATAATATCATATAATCACTTCAAATGCGCGACGAGTGTACGTTTCTGTAGGAACTCCTTCCCGCAGACCGGACAGGCGTGCGGTACTCGCCCGTGAACGCGCCCGTGGTTCACGAGCTGGAACTTCCTAGCAAAGGCCACCCCGCAGTCCGGACACACGAACGGGGACAGTGAGCCATGGAAGCGACTGTGCATCACCAGATGCTCCTGGAATTATAATATGAAATCAATTATGTAAGTAAATGTGTTGTTAAATAAATCTCATCTGATTTCATATAGTTATTAAGAATTTTTTGTTGATTAAATGTAAACTCATTTTCAGGGTTTCATAATAATGTATATAAAACATGCTACTAATAAAAGTATATTATTAAATAAATCTTATTATAACAACATTCAAGAGTTTTTAGTTGATTGAAATGGAAATTTAGGTCATTGACTCGTTTGCAGGGTTGACAATATTATGTATATCACGTTTTGTTTGAGTTTCTGGGCATCTCTTCTCAGCAGAGCAGCATTCTACTGATATCTTACACAAGGACTGATTACACTGACTTTTATATTGTAATAATAAATTCAAAATTACAAATACTTTATATTATCGACCCTGCAAATAAATCAAAAACTAAGTCCATAATAAATATATATATATATACATATATATATAAACTTCAATATTTTCTATTAAGTTTCTTGCTTGACATAAATGTACATTTTGGAGCTAACACTCAACATTAAATTAATTCAATATCTTTATAGCAGGTAAAGTCACAATTTCGATCATTACTTTCTGTGCAAAGCTCTCGCCGCAGTCCCCGCACACGAAGGGTCTCTCCCCGGCGTGGTACTTGCTGTGCGTCACCAGATGGCGCTTCAGGGGGAACCCGCGACCGCACTCCCCGCACACGAAGGGACGCTCACGGCTGTGCACCTGTATAATGTCATATCATATCATTATTATATACAAATAGTTATTACATGTATTAGTGATATAGTTAGGACTATGCTTTATAACCTTCTACAAGAAATAAAAAAGCTCCATATATTTATACATACATAAAAAAAACAACATTATCATTACCATCATACATCTTTTTATATTATAATAGTTGCCGGACTTTATCATTATCCATCATCAAGTACAAGTCTTATCTTCCAAATATATTGTATAAATACCGAGACAGAAGTACTGTTACTTGTACCTTTCAAAAATATTTTATGAATTCCGTAGCCAATATGTAAGTGATAGGTATGGTTGTGGAAGGCTGGACAGATAGAGGACGGCCGAAGAAAAGATGTATGTATTGTGTGACAGAAGATATGGAGAAGAAGAGAGTGTATACAGAGATGACAAGGAAATAACATACTGAGGGGACCCCAAAATTTGGATAAGGGCGAGAAGATGATGAGTCAATGTCTATATTAATGTCAGTATACAGATCTGATTATTTCAGGAATGAAAAAAAGACCCTCATTGCTAATTACAATTAATAGGTTCCCAATGAGAATGGTTCAAAACTTATAAGAAGCTGTTAAGACTTATAAGGAGCTTTCAATTATGTTTTTCTTAAAGGCCTATACCCCCTCCCCCTCCCTATGGAGGGGAAGGAGGACTTAATTACTTAAAAAACCTATGACAAATTGTTTATCATTCAAGTTATTAATTTTGTTGCAATAAATAATCCGGATGAGATAGTTTGAAAATATAATATAATAGTTCGGAGGTTGAATTTAAACTATATATATATACATATACTTACTCTTGAGTGTGTGACGAGATGATGTTTAAGTGTGAAGGCCATTTTACACTCGTGACACCTGTACGGCCGGTCAGCTGAGTGTAACAGCAAATGTGTATTGAGACAATGTTTCCTTGCAAATGCTTTCCCACAATGACCACATACATGTGGTCTTTCACCTAGAAGAGAAATCATCATATCAAGGGCATTGAAATATAAAATAGATGTGTGTAAGTAATAGTATTATGTAAATTTAAGCGTAAGTAAGTGTAAGCGTAAGTGTAAGTGTAAGTCTAAGTAAGTGTAAGTAAATGTAAGTAAATAAATGTAACTAAGAGTAAGAAAGAAGGTGTTAGTAAGTATAAGTTAGTGTAAATATGTGCACGTAAGTGAAAATAAGTGTAAATGTAAGTCTTAGTGAACAAGTGTAAGTAAGTGAAATTTGTAAAATTGCAAATAAAAACAATATTCACCAGTATGCACCCTCGCGTGTGTAGTGAGATGGTGTTTCAGAAGGAAGGACTTCCCGCACTCCTCACAGGAATATGGCCGCTCCTTTACAGGGGGCATTGTCATCACTGTGTTGCTCAACATATCCGTCTGAGAATATACCGTCTAATACTCTGTTATCCTTTTGCTTATTTAATTCATAGACTTTTTAAAGTTTTTTAATTAATTATAAATGATTCGTGATAAATTATTGTAAGCTTTAATTTCTTAATATATTTTAAATAATTTAAAATTTTATGAATGTAAAATGTATTAAAAATTATATAATACAGCACAAGTATGGAACAATTAATTCACATACATTATGGAAATGTTGTTATTAATAAAAATTTTGTATTTTATTAAAGTTACAAATATAAAATTTATTAAAGTTACAAATACAAAATTTTGTAAAATACTTACTTTGGGTGAATTATTAGCTGTGCCGGGCTCCTGTTTGGTGTGAAGCAAATGATGTTGATGTACTGTTGTTTGTATTGTTTCCGCTTGTGATTGCTGAGCAGTCGCCTCGGCTAGACTTTTCAAACTGCCATTTAGTAAGGAATGGTTTAATTGTGAAGCATCTATCACAGGTGTTGCAATTCCTTGAGCTTGGAGTGCCCGTTTCATTAATATCTCATTGCATTCTTCTGCAGTTAGTTGAATTGGTCCAATAGGTGTCATAAATGGTTTGGCTGTTAAGTGAGTGGCTGAAATTAAAAACACCATGTTAGACAAGAGTAATGTCAAATTACTTTTACTGTTAAATAAAAGCATGAGAACCCCCCGGAGGCATGTATGAAGAGGTTGATGTCTGTGGTCGAGGCGAAAGAGGTATCCAGGGACTGTAGCGTTTGACGCTCCGTCATCTCTGGCTACCCCGCAAGGGATATGACGTAAAGTTAAAATAAATAAATAATAGACATAAAGGAAATACAGTGTAAACTCTCTATAACGAAACTCAAAGGACTGAGTATTTTTCATCGTTATAGAGAGTTATCGTTATATGGAGTGAACAAATATTATATAAATTTTGACGAGTTTCCTTCCAGCGCCGCCTGCAGAATTGTTTCTTTGTTTTTCCAAATGGTGGCGGTGGTGGTGGTTTAAAACGTCTTCCAACGTCACTTTTCTTTTCTCCTTTTTCAATCGCACGTATCACACAAACTTTTTCGTCAATACAAATCGCTTTTCTCTTACTGGCCATGTTAACAGTATCAATGTTGGTTTACGACTGATAATACGATAGGTACCGTGTATGCTTGGTTGAAGACCATCACTTCCAAGAAAACAAAGCGTCATGTTGCACATGTTCTCAAGGCAATTAAGAATAACAAAAGCAAGACAGTCCGTTTATGACCTCAGATGTTTCAGAGCTTCAAAGTCTTTTGTTACCTAATAAGATAACATAAACAATAATACTCATAATAAATATGTATTTACTGTTAAAATATGAACACATTTCTTCTTAAAAGAGAATGGCTGTATCGTTATAAAGAGTGTATCAATGTATGGGTTTTAACGCAAACCGACCAAGTTGTGTACACTTCTACTTTATAGGGAGTTTATCGTTATAAAGGATAACGTTATAAAGAGTTTACACTGTAATACCAAAAGAAATATGTTTTTAACATAGAATAGAATAATAATAATACAGAATTTTATTCAAAATATATTTAAAGGATTATGGAAATTAACGTTTAACATATATTATTATGGAAATTCATAAATCAGTATATATTATTATATTTAGTATTATAAGAAATTGTATACCCTTACACTCACTCTGTATCGTTGCAGTCTGGTTTGGCTGTGACACTCGGTTCATAGTGTGTGTTGCAGTGTCATTCAATACAAACATAGCTCTCCTAGCAGTTCCTGGCGTTCCTGCGGTGACAACCCTCGTTACTTGAGTTGCTGCATTAGTCACTGCTACCGCTATAGTACCAACTTTCTCTTGCACTTGTGGAGTTTTATGGGACATTACAGTTAATGTTGTTTCTGGAGATACCTGAAAGAGTAAATTATTTGTATTGTATATAGTCATGCTATTGAATTAGAACTATTAAAATAAAATAATTCTTTTGAAAAGAAAATAATTCCACTATTAAAGTAAAATAATTCTGTTCTTTATCCAAAATACAATTAAATAATTTAAAGGCTTAATTTTTGTTGTACTCATATTTCTGTCTTACTTAAGATTAATATATATATACACAACTTGATACATTCCTTTCTTTGATGTCATAAAAAAACCTAATTTCTCTTCAATTAAAAAGAACAAAATTAACCTGTGAGTAATGTAAAAAAGATACAACTACAATATTATAACATATAAATAGTTAATTTAGTATTATTATTATAATGCAAAGTAGTTTTTAATTAATAAGTGTACTATTTTGTCATAAACTCACCGTGTTCCCCAAGGTATAACTTAGGCTGCCTGGTGTCTCCACTTCACACTTGGTCAGGTCCGCGGAACTCGTGAAGCCCCACGAGTAACCGAAGCCCGAGACATTACTCGGCGTTGGCATACACATTTTCTCTTATTGCTATCCACTACATTCAATTAAACCAAGTAACATTTATCACACATTCAATGGTCCGATAGTAAACACTGCTCATGACAGATTTGCCATTACGATCATGTACATACGCTTTCACACTAACGCACAACGCACTCATCAATCTAGCGGCGAAACAGCTAGAGTCAACTGTTATATCAATAATACCGTCAATTTTTATTTACAAAATATAGAAACTAATAACAAACGTTTATCCACGAAAATGTTATAAACTAAACTCATCGAGTTGATGAAAAAGGCGGCATAGGACGCTAGAAGCTACATTGACACGCAAGTAATCTGACCATAACGGCGAACGCAACAACCTTTTTGTTATGTTATAAAACTTCATAATATAATTTACTAACAATAAGTAACATGAAAACCTCATTAATTAACTACACTTAGTGATTATACGAAAACAATAATTTTATCGCACACACAAAAAACCGGACGCCATCTTTTTGTTTATGGCTATTTTTTTATATTATTGCCATGTTTTCCATGAATACGACTTTTTTTTTAATGTAATGTAATATTTTGAAATCCAATTTATCACATACCATTGATTATTTGCCTCTATTTTTTTATAACATACATAATACTTTTATAATTAAATCACTGTTTTAAACTACACGAGTAATAGACAATGGTGAAATTCTTAGTCATGAAGCTATTATAATGCGTATACGATTGTAAATAGATTTTAATCAAAAAATGGATATATATTTTTTATAAATCTTTTCATTAATTTTCTTTTTAATTGGAATCCAACCATATATAAAGAATTCATCTATTTATGAATTAACGCTAATTTATAGAGTATACTAATCGAACCGATTTTAGACAAGCATTAAGCACGTCAAGTGTCAGTTGTCAATAATATTGTAGATCTACCTTGTAGACAAATTTGACTTTTATAATTCGTAAAATAAAATATTACTTTAAATAATTGCCTTATAAAGATTGTTCAAAATCCAGTATAACGTATATAATTCACCATTTTGTAAATAAAGCGCACTGTTTTTTTTTTATATATTTGGTCGGTTGGTTTTAGAATTCATAATGAATCCAATGTCCATGGACAGAGATGAACCCACCTCTTTGTCGTCGGTTTCTACAAATCATCCTTTGGAACAGTTCATACTACTTGCAAAAGGTGCTAAGGGCTCGGCATGTGCCGAACTTATTAAGCAAGTACTAGAAGCGCCGGGAGTGCACGTATTTGGAGAACTTCTAGAAATGCCAAACATAAAAGAGGTATGAGAGTTAATAGTTTTATATCCTGTCTTATTACTATATCCTTATATTCCTAACAATCTTGTCTTAAATTACAGTTGGAGACTGGGACTTATGCTACACACTTCAAAACACTTAATTTGTTTGCCTATGGCACCTACAAAGATTATTTAGAAAATAAATCAGATTTTTTAGAACTAACTCCAGTACAGTGTAAGAAATTACAACATTTAACCATTGCAACTTTAGCGACACAAGAAAAGTGCATCCCATATAGTGTACTTCTGAAGGAATTAGACATCAAGAATGTTAGAGATTTGGAGGATTTAATTATTGAAGCCATATATGCAGGTTATTATTATTAATTGATTATTTTATAATATTGAATAGATATTGACAGTAAAACTAATTAAATTAGGGTTATTGCAATGTTACATTTTGAGTAAATTTTTATTTATTGGTATATATTTTCTATGAGAAAAACAATATAAAGATAAAAGAGAATTATAAGGCTACTAGATCATTTGAAGTAGCATTCAATTCGAAGTTTCCTTCTTCGAGGCAACATTCTGTAAAATCCATATTTAACTACTCTATTGGTAATGCAAAAGAATCATATTTGTAAATGAAACAATTTTATTACATTAATTATTATATATTAAAATATTTCACATATGGTCATTCTAACAAAAATATTTTAAATAATTTCAGACATAATCCATGGAAAGCTAGATCAAGAGTGCAAGCGTGTTGAAGTAGATGTGGCACTCGGGCGTGATGCTCGTTTAGAAGATGCCACGGCCATTGCCGATGTTTTAGCCGACTGGTGCAATGCCTGTGAAGCTGTTCTTAACTCTGTGGACCAACACATACAGAGAGCAAATCATCACAAACAACAATCAATTAGACACCAACATACAATCGAACAAGCGGTTTGTTAATAGATATTTTTGTTTGTCGTAATAGTGAAGGGTATCGTTTAGTACACCAATTAACTGGCCAGTTTAATAACTTAATTATTGTTATTATTACTTGTGATTTAGTGTAAAATATACTCGGCCAAAATAAAAACCTAATAAATAACAGATTATAGTATTTTTTAAGCTGTGAGTTTTATAATTACCTTGTTTTATCTTAACAGATTGGATTTATCAAGAAGACACTAAAATCCCAAACGGAGAATGAAGAATCTGCGTCAGGCGGTGGGAGTGAAACGCACTCGGCTCCTAAAAAAAACTCTAGTAAGGTTCCCAAATATGTATCGAGGAGTGGAAAGTTTTGGCAGAAAATTACATAACTATATATATATATATGAATTGTATTATAATAAATGTTTAGGTACTGCTTGGTACTTTATTGTTGTTATTCATCCACCTCAGGGGCTGTCAATAAAATAATTCACACGATAAAGACGAGGTCTTCAAAGTCTCACGCCATGTCACAAGGACGAGAAGAAGAGTCCTAAGCTCCGTGATGCAAGTGCAAAAGCAGTAGCAATAGAAACTAATTTGAAAAATTTTAAATAAAAATAATTATTGAAAATGCTGTTTTAATCACGTTCTTAAATTTTATCATGAATTGACTGACTGTGAATAATAAAATTTGCTATTATATATGGATAGGACTCTCGAGAACTTAAGTTCTTTTTTTATTTTAGTCCGAGAACCAAAACGTAACAAAATCTATTCATTATTTAAAAGCAAGATTAGTTTTCCTAAAATGTTTTAGTGATTTATGCTAGGACTGTAACGAACACAAGGCTTTATAATTTTAATTTCTCAATATTAAATACAATCGTGTAAAATATATTTCTTGTAAAAACTTTTTAGATAAATAATTAACAAGTAAAACTAATACTTGAAACTAGTAACACAGTGCATCGATTGTCAAACGCGTGAGTGAAATGAATATAGATGTAGATCAATGCTAGAGACAGAGATAGACAATCGTGACGACACAAGGCTTGCTCGAGGTTCGCCGATGTCCGATATATCGCCGTTCGACTGGAGACTTCGAGCGAGTTTCGCCATCCGAACAACTGTTTTTGACGCAGCAGCGCAAACAAAGTGCGCAGGCAGTGCAAACGATTCTTACGTTAGCAGGCCGCTGAAAAGTGATGTAAATAATACATAAAACTCCTAGCATTGTAAACAAAGACTATCCCGTACTTATGACTCTATTATTTATCTAATATATCGTGTCGTGAAAGTTTAAACAACTGTAAATAGACCAGTGAGAAACTACGACACAAGTGATAATTGACTTCTATAATAATAAAATGAATTCGTGATTTGTCGATTATATACGAGACTTTTTTTTTGAAAAGAGACAATTGTTTTTTGGAGTATAATAAATCAAGGGTCTCCGTGAATTGGATGAACAGAAAGGCAAGTATGCCCTTTAGATAGGTCATCATCTTCAAGATTCATGTATTCATCAAACATTTCACAATAACAAACAAACTCAATGTTACTTTCTAAATGTATTTACGTCATTCAGATAACGCGGCCACATTGTATATCAAAATCGAAGGTATTAAAAAACAATAAGACCATGGCTATTTTTATTTTGTTAAATCGATACAAGAGGAGTAGATGTAAGTAAACACGCGATGCGTTTACATAGCTATACGATCGTTATATAGGTAGTCCTTTATGTTCTTTGTTGTTAGATCAGTCAGCTGTTCGACCTAAGAATGAGGGAGGGGAGCAACTGGTTCAACCAGTTTGCTCTCGCTCTTATATACTATATATATTATAGATAAATAATAAATACACTATTACTACTCTATGTATTGCGAAGTGCATTTCTCGTAACAATACTAGAAATTGGCGCGCCTTACACTTCTCATCTTAATGTGTTTCGTAAGATAAATATAATTATTTAGTATTAAAGAGATTTCAATTAAATAGACATCGCATAAAATATATCTACGTATTATTTATGAGACAAATTTAAGTATAAACTACATAAAAATACCTACATAATAGCTGTAAATATAAAGTAATAAATCTAAAGCAATGCACACACAGCTAATCTTGTCATGTGGGAAACGTCTTAAATATGCAATGCACAATGCACAGCGGAGGCTTCGGTTCCCATAATGCGATACTAGCTTGTGACGTCACGATCCAAATAAGCCAACGTATTATGTCACCAGTATTTCCTATAACTGTATATAGTAACATACAATCTATGTCAGTAGTAACCTAGTTACTACAGTATTTATGGGATAATTATACTAGCCACTTGAGAAATTGTGTTCGTTGTATAGAGCTGCAGATAAATATGAAAGAACATAAAATAATTATCTATTCATAACTTCAAACCTATTCCATACCTTTATTTCTTATATAATCGAAAATAAAAGTATATAGTATTAAATATTGCGTTCATATGACAAATATATATATATATTTTCATTATTATGTTTGACATTTGATTTTAAATATATAAATACATCAGAAGCCACAAGTATTACGCCGGTCTACGAGTTCTAAGCCTCTCTTAGCCTGATATATATAAATAAGATTTTATGTTAACTCCAATGCACTATTACTTTTAGTGCATATTCACAAATTAAATACGATATTTTTTTTTGCTACGAGACACATCGCCGTCCATATTTAAATAAATTATTTTCATAATACATGTAGTGTTTTTCTGGAATTCCTCACCTTTTAATTGTTAAAATATAATACTAATCTCTTGTTATGTGCAGGCGCAATCCTAAAGTGTGCTGTGGTTTTCTAAATACAACATGTATACCATATCAGGTTACATTTACTTGTATTTCATTTATTTAGAAAGCGCAACGAACTTTGTTATATAAAACAAAGCCCTTTGTTGATATCAATCTGGCAGATAAACTTGTTTACAAGAATAGAAGTTAACTATATCTTGTTACAATATTTGTATGAGCTTAACTGAATTAATTCACAATTATCTAGTTTATATAATGATAAGGCATTTTAATAAATTGTTAACGCCAATGGCTTTATGCAGATGTACGTTAAGAAGAGTATTGATTTTAGGGTTCCGTACCTTTAGAGGGAAAGATGGAACTTACAACTTTGTTGTCTGATCATCAGTCTATCTGTCTCTCAAGAGCCTATTTCAGGAAAACGTAGAGATATAGAAATTAAAACCATGCTCTGATACAATATTGGGTGCTTATTTGAATTTAAAAACTTACAATAAATTGTCGACATTTTGTTTTTTTATAATTATTTTGCTTTAATGTTGCCATTAAATTATTTTAAAATTTACCATATACACTTTAAATTACTAAATATAAAATATTAAAGGTCGGATATAAAGTATCACTATTTTAATATAATTCATGCTCTATTGTATTTATTTTGAAATTTTCTTATTCAATATAATATTTATTTCAAACGAAGCACAGAATCTATTACAATAGCCTGTCTGAAAAGTACCTTTGTCAGTTTCAGAGCACGCTTAGTGCAATGAATGTTTTCTTATAAAAAACATTACAAATTCTTGTAAACAAATTAAATTTACTTGCCAATTTCAGAAAACAACAATGCATTTAACGTATTATTATGATTAAATCTTTAAATATATTCGGGTAAGTGTGTTGAACTTATTATTATTTATGAATACCGTCTATTTTAGATCGTTTCGTTTATCCAAGATACGTATTTATCTGTACTTCATTGCAATTTGATTATATTATACGGATATAGCACAGTTATATATATATATATATTGAATAAATAAACTCTTAGTGTAAACATAACGTACGAAAGTAGGACATGTAAGATCTTGCAACATTACAGTTTATTTTGGAGGTTAATAAAAGTCAAATTGCTATTAGTATTGAGAAATGTATCTATATACATTTTATAGTTAGATTTTTTAATCGACTTCATCCGTCAAGATTACTCTAGTATGTTAAACAAACATTTGCCACATTATCGTAGAAGGCACTTTCGAAGACTAGTTGTAAATGTTGTATAATTGACAAATAAATTGACACACTCATATTTTATATTTATACAGATTAAAAACAAAAATGATAGTTTTAATTTATGTTCAGGACTGAGCTGTTCATTCTGAATGTTGGACGATTTTCAATTTCCTCATACAATCTTGGACTCGACTATCCGGACTTTGATCGCTAGCTGTTTTTTCTCTGCATATTTAATTTTCAATACATTTCTACAAAGTTGATAGTCAAAATTCGGCATTATCTATAATACACTGTCTTCTGTCTGCGAAATTGTCGTACCGGGCACTCTAAAGATAATGAATTACCTACCTAATGCAGTCTCAATGCACAAACTTCGTCACAAAGTATCCTGAACTAACTGAATAGGTAAGATATGAAATGAATATATTATTATTTATGCAGTAACTGGTGTAAAAAGTAGATATTTTTATATCTAACTCCTAAATCTTGAGGATAGATATTTTATTATTATTTTGACATTACCGTTTGACAGTTCAATACTCTGTTATAATTTTGACATTACCGTTTGACACTTCCATCCTTAATCGGTGAAATATAACATAAATATACGTCAATGTCAATGTTATAAGAAATATGCAAATAGTGTCACAGAAATACATAATATAATGATACATAATATAATGATACATCATAATATTCAACTCATAATAAATAACATATTATTTGTCATATAATACAATATATTTCATGAATGTTATTAAACATGAAATGCAACAAATTTTTAATCTGTCACAAGACAATGGTGAATCACGTCGGTTGTTAAAATTATTATAGCATTGTCGTGTTCGTTATATGTTTAAAAATAGTCTGTGAGGTATTATTATTTTTATTGCCATATCAAATAAATCATATTTAAAATATGTATTAAGTTTTATTGCCATTTCAAATAAATCACTTCTATTATTAATAATTAAAATACGTATTAAGCAATGTTCTAATTCATTGTTTTTGTAAGGACTATTATGGTCTTTGGGTTGGAACAATCTAGATTGCAATGAGTTATTGGAAAGAGTTGCACAACGTGTTACGTAATATCAATACAAATCTGTTTCTGTTTCAACCATTGTTTTATAAATGTGACAAATGAAATGTTAAATGTCATTTAACATTTCAGGTTAAATACCAACTAGTAAACTAATTCAAAATGGTTGAAACCTAACTATTTATCTGCGATGCATTTCAACGAATGAATTTCGTTATTTGCTCCAGCTTTATTTGGATATAAAACTAAATTACAGTTTCACTTAACTTGTATCTATGTTTTTTGTTTATTTTTTTTAATGAACTTTTGAATTTTTAGGTTGTTTTTTATTTAATATTGAATTCCCTTATTTATATTTTCTCGAACATCTTATTAATCTCTCGGTAAGTATTTTGGCCGCATTCTGAAATAATGCATTGCTTGCTTTGTGCGTCATGTCTTTGAACACATGTAGATACTATGTGTTAAATAAATGTTGTTTATATAAAGCGCGGACAGATTGACAGACTGCGTTGGATTTGATTTTCGACAGTCAATTAAAAAGTATTAATTAATTAAAGTAATGAACAAAATATTTTTTAAAGTTTTTTTTTTTAATATAAGTTACTTTGAGGTCCAGTTTAGACAGAATGTAAGGTTTTTTTTAATAACTTTTTTTTAAGGTCCAGTGTAGAAAGAATTCTTCAGGAGCTATTTACATGACTTTAAGTTTGAGTTTTTTATTTTATATATATTTCTGAATAACTATTTTTTTATGTTTATTATATTAAGTGATTCAAAAAGCATGTGGAAATCAATTAGTAAACGTTTACTCTTAATTATTTTATATTAAAAGTCTCCATGAATCAGCATATGTTATTTCACTAATGAAGTCTTTATACAATAATGTACACCCACACTTTTAATTAGACTAAAAACGTACTATTCTCGTCACAAAACCGATTTTTGTTGCCATACTAATTAAAACCATTGAAATGGGTATTGTTCTGTATCTACAATCAAAACCATAGACATTTTTTTATGTCATTAGAATTTTCAAGTAGTTTTATTGTAAATTATGAATAATTTAATACATATATAAATATTTTATTATATAATACGGTTTATTGAAATGATTTAACGTCAATTTTAGTCTCAATTAATTCAAATGCAATGAAGATCCCCCTTGAACGGTCTGGTAAATTTTACTTGTCAAATATACGCTCGGATGACTGACGTATGAGAACTATGAGCTAGTGTAATGAGATTTAGGAAAATCTATTTAAATAATATACGAAATATAACTGCTGCAACGTAAAATATTCATATAACACATGAAAAGAATGTTTATCTCGAATGTAGATAAAACAAAAGAGAAATTAGTTCCGCCATGACAGAAACGATTGTTTTAAAGTATATTTATATAATATTTTACATTTATATTGTCTAAGAGTTAAGTTAGTTTTGTTTCAGTTTCGTTGTAAGCTGTAGCCCAGCATCGGTCGATGCAGGTCTTGTAAACGGGTCAAGGCATTGTGAAAGTGTTACACAGACCCGAATAGCTTGATATCATGGATCTAATGCAGTCTAGACTCTAGACTATGATAGTGTATATATTAAAATAATTACGACAATTCAAGTTATGGATCTTTTTATCATCGTATAAATTTAGCCGCTTACCATTTCTATAATTTTAAAATACTTATAAGAGTAGATATTGTTACAGAATATAGTTAGCCATTTATAATAGCGTGAGGTACTTTTTGAGTATTTTTTTACTATTTTTTACATTACAATACATTTTTTCTTACTTACACTATTCTTATTTTTTTTAGTTGAATTTTATGGAAGCGTGTTTTTTTGTCTTTTTTTAACTATTGTTTATTTTTGTTTGAATGATTACGTATTCTAGCATTGTCATCGGTCCAGCAATGTTTCAAATTAATCCGACATCTTGTCTAAATAGTGTTCCTAGTTTCGTTATACGCAAACACACGAGATAATAAGTGTGTTAATTATAATTGTTATATTATCAACGGATAGATTATGTTTATGTTGATAAAAAGTAATTGTATGGAGCGATGACCTCAAGATTAAAGGTCAACATCCACCTGGTTATCAGCTGCTGAATGTATGAGGTTCATCACGACTAATGAATATTAACTAACCGACGAAGTTTTACATAATCTATCAAAATGATAATATATATATATATATATATATTGGAACGAAGTAACGAATGCTGTGCGTGTGCGTGCGTGTATCTCTCTCTTTCTCCCTCTCTCTCCCTCTCTCTCTCTCCCTCTTTCTCTCTCTCTCTCTCTCTCTCTCTCTCTCTCTCTCTCTCTCTCCCTCTCTCTCTCTCTCCCTCTCTCTCTCTCTCTCCCTCTCTCCCTCCCTCTCTCCCTCCCTCGCTCTCCTTATCTCTCTTCCCCTCTCTCCCCCTCTCTCTTTCTCACTCTCTCTCTCTCTCTCTCACCCCCCCCCTCTCTTTCTTTCGTGTTTTTTGTGTTCGAACACATACGTGAATATTGTTTTATTATTCACATAATGAGTGGGAGTTTATGATGTTTTTAAACAAAAATAGAATACTTTAACACCGGACGCACATTTTTTAAAAAGTATTTTTTATTATTAGTCAAATATTGGTCTACAAATATCAATATTTCTTTAGTATTTTTTGTTAATCAGATAAAACTAAAAGTGTAACTTAAATTTTTACGGAAATAAAATCCCTCAAAGTCAGAACCCTCTCAGAATTTACAAGTACGTAATGATAGAAAGCTCGAGCTACGGGGAAGGCATCTTTAATTATTTATCTTCCCAGACTCTAATTAGCAGGCGTAAATATTGCTGAAAGGAAATTAAGAAGCTTCTGGTTTTTGTAACATATAAATAATATAATTAATTTTATTGAGTGAAATTTGATGTCAAATTAGTGGGGATATACGTCTTTGTCTTTGACGGTAGTTTATTTGGTGAGGTCGTGTGCCACAAGAGTTTTTGGTGTGTCAAGGGCCAGGGTTGGAAGTAGGGCAATGCAACGTCACGAATGCGGATAGATGCAGTGATAAAGAAAGTACTTAATATGTGATTTGGGTCAATGCCCTTATTTGGAATTTATTATCTGTTGTATCTTACTTAACTTTTTTATTATTTTAACTGTGTTTTTAATCGGAAAATGTAAATTTTTGGCTTGGCATTCCGTTCAGAAATGATGGTCAAAAAACTGTTTCTCACATAGACAACGTTATCAGAACCTCCGCGCGCTTGACGATCGTCAATCCAGAAATGCTCTTATAAACAACATCACAGATTTAAAAGAGGAGAGGGCTCAACTCAATTTAAGCAGCGCACGGCGGCGTATACTAGTTAACTTTGAAATGATGTGAAATCATCACCAAATTGTCTTAAAATATAAAATCCCTATTGAAAGTGTTCTAGACAAAACATTTTTTCATTGTCAAAACTACCACCAGCTCGGAAAGTTTTCCACTGAGAATAGCTGGCCAACGAAACTCAGACTTAATTTAGGAAAGTACATAAATAAAGCTAAGTGTTTGCACAGGATTTAGTGAGATTAAAATAAAGTATAAGTTTGTGAATTATTATACCATACCTTTGTTCTCTTTACACCAAAATATTAAAGAGAATAAGTTTTTGATTACACAATGGTTTGACAAAGTTGCTTGGCTTACATTAAACTTTCATGTTCATCTTTTATCTTTTGTTCCTATATTTATCTTTATCTTTTATCTATATATATCTTTATGGTAACCCCGACACGGAAATAAACTCATCTATCTGACAGCTACTTGTCAAAAATGTCATATTTGACAAGCAACAATATTTGTTTAATTTTAATCTTTTTCAATAGTTTGCATAATTTTAGTTGTTTACAATATTGATAACATCACTTATCACTATCTTATCAAATGTTTTTAAAGTCTGAGTGGACGTGTTTGTAAACACTTTATAAACAGATAAGAATAACATTTTGTTGTATATATGAAAATAGGATTCAGTGAGTCATATAAACCTAGTTTTTGTCTCTCTCATTTATTTGATAGAGAGCGAGACAGACTAGTTTAAAAAAATACAACATATATATATAAAGTTACGAAATGATTCTCATTTATATACAAAATATTAGTGAAAGCTATCAAAATAATGTTTAACAGACCATTTTATATATATTTAAAATAAATGTCATGTTAGCCGCCATTTTGATTATAATAAAACAACGTACACACAACAATATGATACCGGATTTTTTATAACAATTTATTCTGAAGCGGAACTAACCTTAATTGTATTTTAATGTGAGTGCCTTAAACTTTATTTACGAGCCATTTTAAGCTCGAAATGTTATCTCCCACTTTATATAAATGAATCTTCTTAAAAATACTTTTGGTGGACACAAAAGAGAAGAAACTTAATTTTAGTATTCTTATATTATTATACTATATTGTAGTAATTTGATACTAAAATAACTCTTAACTCATTTTTGATATCTAAACCTAACTATACTAGTAGCTAGCCACTTGGTTTGTTCGTCTCCCCTTCCAATCAAATCATTTAAAATCAGTAAAATTTGTAATATATTTTTCATTATGTTATTATTATAACAATAGTTCAATTTAAATAAAAAAAATAATTTAATACAATATTATAAATTTATTAAAAAACGGTTTAGTAGTTTTCGCGTAATGCATAAACAGGCAAGCGGATATAAACAATAATCTCAAAATATGTAAAAGACAATTTGATTACTTTAATATATATTATATCTAAATGAATTAATAAAAATTAATAAAAAATATCTTGAATACATACATTATTAATAAAATGTGTTAATTAATAATGATAAAAGAAGCATTTATATATATATATATATATTTATTATATTTGTAATTCTATATTAACAGCTTTTCACTAAATGCATATGAATGTGTATACATTGTCTGTCTGTTTGTTTCGGTTAATCTCTTAAACCTGTACCTATTTTAACAGGACTTTCACGTGTTATTAAGATTGATTTAGGCTACTTTTATTATAAAAACACACGAAGTCGCACGCACAGCTAGTGTAATCATAAATCTCATATAAAGAAAACGACACGCGCAGTTATTTTGTATTTTTCATCGTAACAGCGCGGATGAGACGGGATATTATTGTCATTATTACAGGAATTTACCTTATTGTGTTTGTATCCAGTTGGCGTTCGTTTCATCTCTCCTCGCAGCATCTCGTCTTATTTATAGAGTGTTATGACGCAAGTTGCATGTACATACATACATACTGTAGTGCATAACTCATAAATATATATATGTGTCAAACTATCTATATGTATAATTGAAGTTACTTTGTAATGCATATGAAATATGTCTGTTTGTTCAGATTAATCACTGGAACGGATTTTATTTTAGCTGACTGGATATCTTTTGTTATAGGGAACTTGGGTATATTTATTTAAAAAATCATTTAAAGCGGACGAAGTCGCGATCAAAGGTAGTGTCTATTAAAAATTGTTATAAAAATTACATTATTCGAAATCCATGGATGAAATCCGAAATGGGGCGTGAACTTTAATTCGAGACCTTGATTTATATATTAAAATATCCTTCTTTGTTCCTTTAAAGATAACGGATTAGTCATACAATCCGGGATCGTATTTCCGGATTGAATATTTTATTACCGAAAGTGGGTCAGAGGTAAAGTAGTTATAGCTCGGGTCAATGACCTCAATGAAATTACCAATTACAAATCACTGCATTTAGCGTCCAATCTCGACTGGCCAACACTAGTTAGTGTTGGTGTATACTGGAAATAGCTGGCATATGTGGGACAAAGTTTAAGTCAATATTAACTAAAATATACAAGTGTAATACTACGTATATGCTCGTATTTCGTTTCGTTTTATAATTATTTTTTAGCATTTGATATGAGCATTTACTTTAGGTAGCATCGGAGAGCAGCGTCGGTGACCTAGGCCGCGAGGTCGTCCCGTGTCATCCCGGGTCATCCCGTGAACTAGGTCACAGGTCATACCCACCATCCGGACGTAAATAAAGCTTAGATAAACAAAAACAAAAGCTTTTAAAAACATCTGAAGCTAAATTTATAGTTTACAATTTTAGCTTCATTAATTTTAGTGTTTTTTAATTTATTGAATTTTCAACTTTCCTCATTATATATTGCAGAATAGAATAGAACAGAATAGATTAGAATATAAATTATTTATGATCTTTAGAATTATAAATATAAATAACATATTTGATAATACTCCAACATTGTAACGTATTATTAAATTATTGAAGTGGTTTTAAAGTGCATTGTTTGTTTTAACACTAAACCTACCAAGTACCGGTCAAATTGACCGTTCTTAAACTTTTGTAAAACTTACACATTTTTAAATAATATCGTTATTAAACTGCATGACAATTCTTAGAATATGCATATAATATTGTTATTAAACTGCATGACAATTCTTAGAATATGCATATAATATTGTCTTCACTCTTTACTTTTAGTTATTTTCATTATTACCTGCGTTATATAATAAAACAATTTTTATTTACCGGTCAATTTGACGGCGTGCAGTTGGTACAGGTATACAAGAACTGTCGGTAGGTTTAGTGTTAATACTAGGGGCGCCAGCAGACCCTCAATTTCGACTCACTGCTCTCGCGAAATCTCGGGTTCCGCTTGCATATTGAGCGAAGCGAGCCTAGTGTAATGACTCATCGCTTCCCATTGACTTCAAAGGGATATCAGTTTTTCTTTGTCATTTAAAAAAAAAAAATTTTTTTGACTTTTTTCAAAATTTTTTCTTTTAAAACTATCACCCAATGTGTATCTTTTTGATTGCAAAATTTCATAATTTTCCGTCAAGTAGTTTTTGAGCCTATTCGTGACAAAGAATGTAAAAAAGTCTCCAGTAGAACGCTCCGCTCACTTCGTTCGCTTCGCTCAATAATATTATATGTTGTTATAATGTGTATGTGTATTGCGACGGTTCTAGTTGTTCCAAAATAGCTTTTAAGATTGACGTTTGTGAAACAGTGATCACAATATAAAAAAAATATATCCGGCTGAGTTTGTTATGTGGTTCCTCTCAGACCAGGATGTGTTTGGAACCCTCGTAGCTTTAACATTAAGTTGGAAAGTGCTTTTACAGAATGGCTTATTACGATAAATCTGGTATCGAAATAAGCCCTCCTGACACTTCCATTTTGACGTACACAAGTGATCACTGATAATGATTCAAAGTGGAAGAGCTATAAATAAATAAATAAATAAATATGTATATATATATTGTATATTCAGTTAAAATAAACAATTATTCTATTTATAGAGGGACCTCGGTTCTAATGAAACGAATCGTCAAAACAAAGTGCGGACTGGAGAGCACTAGTTCGATTGAGTTTGCTTTTGTTTGTTTCTAAATTAAAATTTGAGGCGGAATATTGTGAAATTTTATTCTCTGCGGTCTTTGATAATTTTTTTTCTAGATTTTCATATTTAAATATTGAGTTTCTATTACAAAGAAGCGTCTTGTTCTGTATTTAAGTGCTATTTAGTGTATTGTACCGTGCTGTACCGGACCGCGCTGTACCGGACCGTGCTGTACCGGACCGTGCTGTACCGGACCGTGCTGTACCGGACCGTGCTGTACCGGACCGTACTGTACCGGATTGTATTGTACCGGACCGTGCTGTACCGGACAGTACTGTACCGAACCATACTGTACCGGACCGTACTGTACCGTACTGTTCTATTTTCGGTTCCACTACGCTCTAGTTTTGTACCGTCTTACAAAATACCAAAACTGATACCGAGTAAACAGATCATGTTTACATTGAGCAGTATTAACTATATTTGAATATAACACTTTACTACTAAAATGATTGTTACTTTGCTATTTTTACATTAATCTTTGACGTTTTTGATAAATATATATATATATATATATATAATGATAGCTTTTACATTGGATCAAGTTACAGTTGTTTGTTTGTTTAAACGAAAGTTGTCAACACAAAGATAATGTGTCAAGACGGAAATAATTAATTATATATGTCACGAAATCCTTTCTTGTTTTTTTTAGACAAAGTCGCGAGTCATATTTATACTATAATTTAGTAATATATTATATATATGTATACATATATATAATAGAATGAACAAACAATAAAAATACATACTCTTTAACCAGTAGCCACTCAAAAAATAATTGCCACAGACAGACATCCCCTAAAATCGTCCCCCAGGAGGGTCCCGTAGGGGGGATTGTCCCATAGGAGGGGGCCCCTCCCAGGTTCCCTGTAAAGGCGTACACTTGTTGAGTTCCTTTGTTGTCTGGCGCAATATTATATCTGATGTAGATTTAACAGTGAGCTGGATTTTGCTCAGTTTTCACAACTATTTTCGACTTTTTACATTTTATTTTATTTGTTTTTATATATATTGAGAATTGAAAATATTTATTTCGTACGTTCCTGACATAAAAAAGTTTACATAGTTAAAATCTATTCATTTGTTGTTAGTGTTCACAATTTTAATGTTATATTAGTAACTATGATTTTTTAATAAAAGTAGTCCAAGTTATTCCTTATAACATCAGCTATCCGCCGGTACAAGTTCTAATAAAATCGGTCCAGCCGTTTTAGAGATTAGCCGGAACAAATAGACGAACAAAATTTTTTTTTGTTAGTACTGTATATATTTATAAAGCAGTTAGTTTGGAATTACAAACATACATCTATATTAACACTAAACCTACCGACAATTCTTGTATACCTGTTTCTACCGCACGCAGTTAAATTGACCGGTAATTAAAAATTATTTTATTATATAACGCAGGTAATAATGGAAATAACTAAAAGTAAAGAGTGTAGAAAATATTATATGCATATTCTAAGAATTGTCATGTGGTTTGATAACGATATTATAACGTTTAAAAATGTGTAAGTTTTACAAAAGTTTAAGAACGGTCAATTTGACCGGTACTTGGTAGGTTTAGTGTTAATAACTTGTAACATGTATTTTATGTCATATCAAAATTATATATACACAGAAGCTTTTATTGAGAAGTCTTGGTAATATTTTTACTGCCCCTAGCTAAATAAAATTTTTTTTTTTTTTGATATCCTAATTTAGTATAATGTAGTTAATTATGCTCACTATATTGAATTGTTAAACAGTGATCACAGTAGACATACATCTGTGTTGTGGTTCAGAGCGTTTGTAACTTACACTTATTTTAAGTTAGTGTCTTTACAGAAGGGTTACTTCAATAAGTATAGGCCAAAATAAGCCCTCCTGATTTCTTGATCTAATTTAATACACTACTACATTACTGATTCAAAGTGAAAAGATATAAATAAATAAATATAGTGAGTGACCTTCGAAAACGCAGTAGCTATGATACTGGAGGAAGGTCACGCAAAAAGTATGAGGACCCATCGGAGGGCATGTATGAAGAGGTTGATGTCTGTGGCCGAGGCGAAAGAGGTATGTAGGGACCGTAGCGTTTGGCGCTCCGTCGTCTCTGGCTACCCCGCCAGAATATGGCGTGAAGATAAATAAATAAATATATGTAAACAATACTACGGAATTCCGAATATGGTTAAAGCATTTGTTAAGACGTAAGTATAATAAGTTTTGATTTGATTATTTTATTTGTTTTAAGAATAGTTAAATTGAAATGTGTTGAGTGAATTAGGTTTTTATCTTTTGTTCTACGAGCTGATACTAGTTGTGCCCGCTGCTTCACTCGCCCGGTATGTTTCTAAAATAAAGGTATTCTAAAATACTCCTTATAATCAGCTATTAATCAGTGAAAGTACACCTAAAATCTGTTCAGTCGTTTCAGAGATTTTGTCGGAAAGATATACAAAATTTAATTTTTGTATGTAAGTATATATTTTCATATGTTTAGTGAAAAGCTGTTAATATGGAATTACAACCGGACACTACAATTTTATTTATATATTACATAATTCCAAATCTGTAGAGTTCGTTGACCTTTAAACAATTTGTCACGTTTACGTCGTTCTAATCATGATAAGATGAAATGAGCGTGGGATGGATGCAGCTGCTAACACTGGGACGGACCAATATTATTATATATTGTTATTTCATATATTGACATACATACGAAAGAATAATTTATATAATAATCTGAATAACTATGTTGTATAACTTATTAAACTAATATTAGATAATAGATACTATTTTTTTTATTATTCTTAAATGTAAAAATTATATTTTCTATATGTATATATATATTTTGTTGTTGGTACATATCAGTTCGAATCAGTTAACATTTAATGATGATCTTTTAAGATTATTTATAAAAAAAATATTCGAAATTCATTTCAATTAATCCCTAATTTGAAGCGAGTACTATTTTTTAGGTAATACATTTTAATACGATCCAAATTCTATTGTAATATATTATTTAAGTATGTTTATTTATATAATCTTAAGAGGTCATGTCGAATGAATTTAATACATTATTTTTAATTATATTTTTATTTTATTAGTTAAATGACTCCAAAACAAGTCACTGGGACGTAAGAACGTCGACTTGAGTGACGTTTATAAATACTTTATTTAATACAAGCTGTGCCCACGACTCTGTTTGATTAAGTTTATTAAAATAAAAATTGTCGAACTGCCTTATAATCAGCTGTCTGCTAGTGAAAGTAATGTTAAAATCTGTCCAGCCGTTTTTGAGATTAGTCGGAACAAACAGACAGACAGAAAAAAAAAATATGTAAGTACCGTATATAATTTTATATGCATTTAGTGAAAAGCTGTTAATTTGGAATTACAAACGGACACTTAAATTTTATTTATATATATAGATCACATTTGATCCATAAATGATAAAATAACTATTAACAATCGTTTATCAATTAAAGGCATAATAAAAAAACACAATAACAAATGTTATATATATATATATATATATATATATAGTTTATTAACCCTTATATTAGATACAAATGAAATTCAACCTTGTCTTGAATGACAATCATGTCAATTCATAATACATTTACATTTAAATATATTTTATACTTATATATATTAATGACTTATTTAAATTTCAAAGCTATTTGTTTTTATATATATTAAATGTATATATGTAAAAACAGTCTTACTTGTTGTTTTATTGCTTTCTTTTTGTATTTTTTATCATAATGTAAATGTAATTGTATAGAGATATTCAAGCTGTTAGTGCGTTGGTATATTTTTGGTACTGTGTTACATGTTTTGGTACATTTTTGGTACTGTTATACTCGCATTGGTACATTTTTAGTACTGGTATGTGTACCAAGACAAAGATTACCACCTATTGGCATTATAGAATAGCAGAAAACTCAAAAATGAAATGTATTGAAAAATATATTAATATCAAAGTATAATATTGTATATATATGTGTATATATATATATATATATCAAATTATAATATTGTATACAAGTGAGAAGTAACCTAATACTAGTAATAATTGTGTTTAGTCGCTCTGATACTAATTTAGATATCCTATATCCGTGTCAGGGTGGTATTCGTGTTAGTAATAAATAAGCCTACATATTTGTGATTTAATTTCCTTTATTAATATATATTATAATCGGTTATACACTAGCTGAGTCTAAGACTTCGCTCGCGTTGAATGTTTTTTTTATATAATAAAAGTTGTATTTTCTTCTTACAAAATCTGCTAGTGAAAAATGTTGAAATCGATTCAGCCGTTTCAGAGATTAGACGTAACAAACAGACAGACATTTTTTTATCGAATTATATACTTACATATGCATTTAGTAACACGACAGTTTTATTTATATGTATATATTTGTTGTTTCTGAACATTTCAATTAAAAGTAAATGAAGCAGCAATAATGAGTATCGGATACAAATCAATACAAAGTTATATTTATAGACCTACCTACTTAAGTAAGTTGTACATAAAAAATCGTATATCGTTTTAAATTTAAATATCATTCAAGCGATTATAACCTTAATAATGTTCCATGTTGCTAAACTCTAAAGTGTTATTCCCTTGAACCCGAAAGACCTATTTAATTCATGCTGTTCATCAATAAGTGCATATCCGATCACCGGTACGTTGACACCGCTTTGTCTTCGCCACCCACACTGTCGGATGCGGCAATTGTTGAATTAATTATGTCCTCGCTTCATATATTATATATAATGCACATGAACAGATTATGTCTGAAAGAACTTCAGGTAGTTTGTTATGAATCGATGAACCAAGTTAGTTGTAAGCAGTCGGTTGTCAGTTCTCGCCACGCGCACTTTCGGATCTCCGCGTGTTTGAGCTCGTTGCGTATTTTTTGTGTGTGTTTGGGATTTGCGTCGTCTCTTCAAAATAAGGTTAATATTGCTGTTATTTTTATTATTAATTGTGATTAATTATATTATTTGTAATTTCATTAAAATTAATACAGAAGATATTTGAATTGGTAAGTTGTTGCGATTTTTTTTGTGTTTTTGTCTCGGATTTGTGTCGTTCACAATAAGGTTAGCTTACTTTATTGATATATATTTTCATATTAATATATTATTATTGATTATAATATCAGTTTTTAATTATATTATTTGATAATTTTAATTTAATTCATACAGAAGATATTTGTACGTTTAAGTCGTTGCTAAATTTCTTGTTTTTGCGTCGTTCCTCACAATAAGGTTTGCTTACAACTTTATTGGTTATAGTTATTATTGAAAATTGAATTTATTAATTTAAATATCATAGTTAATTATATTACTTGGTAATTTAAATTTTAACTATATATAGTTTAAAAGTTCGGTACAACTTTGTTGATTTCTAACCTTCATGCTATTTTTAATATGATTATTTATTCGCTAAGGTCATTATCCTTTTCGGTTTACTGTTTTTACTATAATTAAGGTATCATTACAGAATATGATACTAGCATTATTTTGGCAATATATTGATATAATTTTCTGTTGATTTTATATATATATATATATATATATTTCTTTTGTTCTAAAGAATGTAGTGCTATATTTATATATTTTTTGTGTTATAAAAATTCTTATTATATATATTAGTGTATATAAAGTTATATACAATTAATGAAATTCTAATATAATAAATGTATTTTTATATTAATTTAATATAAACATAAAAATATTTAAGTACAGTTCGTCAATACATTGTTTTGATGGTCGTCTATTACAAAATCAATATTTAACTTTGACGTCAACGATCGATGTAATTGTGATTACTGGAAGCATCCCATATCCAAGTAACAGACAGTTGTCATGTCATTATTCTAACTTTTACTCTATAATAATATTAACTAACCATTAGGGTTTATCGAATTGATTGAGACGGTTCTAGTTTTTCGTTAAAAAATGTGAAACAGTGATACAACTAGAATACAACTAGAATCCGCCAACCGTGCTCGGCGGGTGTTGAGTTGAGCCCCTCTCCTTTCTTCTTTTGATAACTTTTGAATGGCTTAACCTTTTTTCAATCTGTTTTCGCTATAACATCCGCGTTCGGCTCAAATATACATGAGAAAATTTGTAGCTAATTATCTCGTCGCATTCTGGAGACAACTAAACACAAAAAACAGGTCTCCCAAACGGTTAAGAGCTTCGCTTGCGCTCAGCTCAATAAAGGAATACCAACCTGAGTTTGTTGTGTGGTTCTTCTCAGAGCGTGTTATGAACCCGTTGACTTATTTTAAGTTGGAGTATCTTTACTTATTTTAATAAGTATGGTATAATTCTGACACTTCCATTTGATATACAAGTGATCACCGATTCAAAGTGAAAAAATATATATATATTTTACTATATCTCACACACACACACACAGACACACATTATATTATATATATATAAATATATCCAGTCAGGCGTAACTTCAGTCAATGATCCTATAACGCTTTCATTGCAAGTCATTATCTCAACTAAAAAGTACATTACGAAGGTAGCGGCCATTAAATATATCATTGTTATTTATTACATTATGACATTCACTTCAGTTATTATTATATTATTATATTAATATAAATATTTTATGACAATCATGAAAAAGCAGACAACTTTAATATTTCATTGCATTAAAGAAAATCGATTTTAAACTTAATTAAATTATGTTTGAACATTATTATTCTTTAGTCTATAACTGTTAACACAAAATTTATAATATATATCAAAGAAAAGCAACCATTTTTAAGAAAGCCATCAAAATTAAATTAACAAAATGATACATTTGTTTCCGAGCAATCAATCAAAACCCAATAAAGCCCTTATTTGAATATAAATATCGTTAAAATTTATTAAAATGGGTATTATAAAATAACTAGAAAACCCGGCTTTACTTGGGTAAAATGTGACATAATATACAATCTTTTATTATGTAGGTATTTTTGTATTATCGTTTTCAATTAATATTATTATTAATTGAACTGTGACTTTACTGATACGTGCGACTCTTAACTCAAGATGGCGGATGGTCAGTGACGTTTCGTTTCACAATATGGCGACTGCGATGTGTCTGTCAGCACTATTAGAATTTAACAAAATACTCGACAATCAGAATTTTGCGGATATATGTTGTCGATTCGAAATCATTATTTTTTTATGTTTTATTATTCCCCTTGACGAAATTATTAATATATCTATTACTTATCCAACCACTTAATGTTTTTATAAGTATCATTTATAACTTGCCAGCCATTCGATTCGATTTTTTGTGGTTTACCGATATAATCGTATAATTTATTTCGCTTTAGTTTTTTCCGTGTATTGAATACAATAGTCTATAACAAGCGTTCAACCGACCTCCAGCCGGTAACCATTGAAATCAAAATACTAATTTATGTATCATTTCTTTTGATATATAAGTATAAGAACCAATGTAATTTTGTTTATTCAGTTATACGGATTCGTCTCAATATAAACAAACTCGTTCATGTTTTCCAGTGATTTGAGATAAATAGTTTGCATTCCACGTAAAATTGATTCCATGTAAACGTTCCACGTTCCAGGTATGGGTGGTTTGGTTTGGTTTGATCCAATAAAGTTCTAGTAATTTCGATCGCTGTCCAAACTAAACGAACAATTCAAACATTGATGTCACCTTTCTAATGAAATATTAATCATGTGGATTTCGAGTTCGAGAAATTTCGAGTTTCGAGTTTCGGGTTTCGAATTTCGAGTTCGATCATCGATCAATTCAATAAACAAACGCGGTTATTAATTCCAAGGTTTGTTATACGTTCACATTTTGCTGGTACACTTATATATATCATTGAAACCAATAATAAATTCAAGGTCGCAACGCGAGTAACATAAAGTGGCGTTTTGACACAAATTCGTTATAATGTAGGCACTGAACAACTTTATAGATTTAATTACTTGCAACCTTCGATCGTGTAAGGGAAGAATGAAACAGAAATAAATTCGATTTTTTTTTATTGCTTACTCTAAAATGCAAAGGTAAATTACTATACTGAATTTAATTTTGTCAATAGTTTGAATAATATTTTTTTTTAATGCTTCTTCTAAAATGCAAAGGTAAACTAGTATACTGAATTTTATTTTGTCAATACTGTGAATAAATTTTTTTTAACGCTTCCTCTAAAATGCAAAGGTAAATTAATATACTAAATTTTATTTTGTCAACAGTGCGAATAATGTTTAATTTTTTTAATGCTTTTAAAATAAAAAGACAAATTACTATACTGAATTTTATTTTGTCAATAGTGTAAATGTTTTATTTTTTTTAAATGCTTCCTCAAAAATACAAAGGTAAATTATTATACTGAATATATTTCTGTCAATAGTGTGAACGGTCTTAATATGCTAATTCAATTAATCAGGGCATTGTCCGATCGGAAGGTCGATTATTAATCCATTGTTATAATTTACTTAAGGCGTTTTCTTAAACATTTTCTTTATATACACACATATGACAAAAGAATTGTATTCCTTTCAATGTAAGGTTTGTTATATAAATAGACCTCCATTGAAATATAATATAATTAATATTACTATTACAACTGAATTGAATGATTTCAGTACAACCTACTGGTTGTAGTAATAAAGTAATAAATTAGTCTTTATTTATCATCGGTGATTTTTATAATTAATGACACTGATTACCAAATACCCTGTTGATTACCAAATAGCCTGTTGATTACCAAATAGCCTGTTGATTACCAAATACCCTGGTGATTACCAAATACCCTGTTGATTACCAAATACCCTGTTGATTACCAATACCCTGTTGATTACCAAGTACCCCGCTGATTACCAAGTATCCCGCTGATTACCATGTATCCCACTGATCAAGTACCACATTGATTATTAAAGAACTTATATATTACCGAGTACCCTATTGATTACCAAATACCCTATTTATGGTATTGTAATGTATTTATATAATATATTGTTTAAATTTAGGCGTTAAGTATTTTAATATTCAAAGCTTGAACCTTGAAGGTGCTATAATTATTATTATTCTACCAACGTTCAAAATATATTATATATACAATGTTAAGTATATAATGAGTCACTACTCCCGAACAATGCTCTTTCGGTAGTAGAAATAATACTTATCTTCCATCTCTTTCTGTCTTGAATCTTGCGTCCTGCTCTTTTATACGACGTCCCGAATGTTGACGATTATGAGGATGTTTCTCTAATTTCTTCTTCCAACTCATTTTGGGAGTCACAAGATTTGGTAATGGAGTTGAAATTAATTTATTTTGTAAATAGTAGTAGTAGTAGTAGTATTTCTAGTAGCTTTACAGTAGCATATACTTGTGATTTAGAATATGAAGTGTTTGAACTTCTTTGCTGCAATTATTCTAGCGGTATCTATGTTTTCTTTGAATTAACGGGTACCGGGATCCAATCCCGGTTGTCACTTATACTTGTCCAAGTCTGAAGCAAAACATCGGATGGAAACCTGTCTTGAAGTCTGTCTTTTAAGATATAAATAGTGTTCTTTTGCGAGTCTAAAGCAAAGCCGTGTTTATTTAATGTTCGTACTCTCACTAATTATTAAGGAGACTTCATTTGGCCAATGGCCATTAACACTAAACCTACCGACAATTCTTGTATACCTGTTCCTACCGCACGCGGTCAAATTGACCGGTAATTAAAAGTTATTTTATTATATAACGCAGGTAATAATGGAAATAACTAAAAGTAAAGAGTGTAGAAAATATTATATGCATATTCTAAGAATTGTCATGTAGTTTGATAGCGATATTATAACGTTTAAAAATGTGTAAGTTTTACAAAAGTTTAAGAACGGTCAATTTGACCGGTACTTGGTAGGTTTAGTGTTAAAATATCGTCATATTTTAGGCGAAAATCATTAACACTTAACAGCTGTTCTCAATATTCATCATCCCAAAGTGTTTTTTTTTCCACCAAGTGTATTTTTTAAACCACTTACGTTCAAAGCCAATCACACGTGGTAATTATGATCACGAAAGGTCGACCTTTATACACCGGTCACGGGAATTACAATATGAATGTTTAATAAGTTTATCGACTCGAGTTAGACAACTGTCGTCCGATAGCGCGCTGATAACGAATGTTATTGTTTTGACGGTCTGTTTATGTGTGTGTGTGTGTGTGTGTGTGTGGTGATAATACAATATAATGTGCGCAGTTTATTAGAAAAAAATAGGTCAATTCACTATGTATTAAGTTATTGTTTAATTTTGTTAACATGTTACAGAATGCATTTAATGTTAACGTGCTGTTGGTTGCACGAAGGGCATTTAGCATTCACGTCAGTGCTAGTGCCACATTAAAAATAAAAATGTTGATTTATTTTTTTTCCATCTAAATACACGTTGCCTACTTTATATCATATATCTTTGACGTTTTAATTAAACACATCAATGTGTTGTGAAAGATATAACGTAAAAAGTGTATCATATTTGTTTAAAATTTGCTATTATTTTGTTGTAGTAAGTTTACGCGTCCATTGTAAGTTTACGTATACACGCACACACCCACACGGTCGTGGGTGTGTGCGTGCGCCTGCGCAGACGGTACTCGGGCGAGCCATCTTTGTTTGTTGACAAGCCGTGCTCAGTGTTGTGTTGTTTTGTTCGTGCGTGCACCCGACGCGCTCTAGTCGTCTTTATTATTAGTTTATACGTTTCTAAATTTAGTTTAGTTAATTTAATACTTATTAATATTAATAATATAGTGTGTATAGTGTATAACGTGACTCCGTTTATGTTATTTCTCGTGCGTTTGTTATAAAATTGATCTTACAGTGTGCCAAAAGGTAAGATTTTATAAACGTGTTGTTTTCGTGTTATTGTTATTGGATATTAAGTTATTTTGTTATTGTCTTTTATCTCAGACGTGTTTCTTTATTATTTATTTTATCAATTGCCAAAATTTCCTTGTTATTATATCTCAATATTAAATATATATTATTTATATTTTTATTATAATAAATATTCATTTTGTACCGTACATTGTGAATCTAAAGCTAAATTGTATAATATTATTATAGGATTTCGCTAATGAGATTCATGTTGTACCTATTAGCGGAGATTAAATGTTTTTTTTATATATATAGATACAGTTATTTTGGATGTACGTCCGTCTTACGGTACTTCTGTCTGGTTTACTTAAGTGTGTGACCACACACGACACTCATTGTTCTTAAATATAATATAATTACTTTTATACTCGCCATTTTCTTACGGTTCTTTCTTTTGATATATTAATGTCGATTTACTGAGTAGATATATGTTATATGTTATTTTTATCATAAAGATTCTTTACCAATACGTTATTTGCATTGTGATCATATTCATAGTGTATAACTCTCTTAACATAACGGTTATATACGTTGTAACTCAGTTCATTACAGTCACAATTCACCTTATGACCGATATATAGATCATTTATTATAACTGTAACTACAATAATTATGTTAATACTTAACAAAGTCCCCTTAAACTTTCACTATTATAAATCCGGTATAATAAGTATGTAAACATGTTTTCTGGAATTATTTCGTAACAAAGTAACTAACATAAGACGCAATATATAACAAAGGAAAATAAATGTTGTAAATATAACTCTTTCCTTTGTTTATTAACATGTTATTCTAATTGTTTGTTTTTTATTAATACTATTACAAGATATATATAATGACATGCGATATATTTTTATGTATTGTAACTTTATTTATAACTATATATATATATTTTTCAATATGATTTCTTCAGGGATTGATAATAAAAATAACTGTATTGAGGATTCTCACGTTTTTTCGGTTTAGAATAAATATTAGGTATACCTAGGCTTATATTCTATAAGCATAACTAGACATAACTGTGTATATGCTACTGGCATAACAAGGCATATATTCTATAGGCATAACTAGATATAACAAGGTATATGTTCCATAGGCATAACTAGACATAACAAGTCATATATTTTATAGGCAAAATTAGATATAACAAGGCATATATTCTATAGGCAGAACTAGGCATAACAAGGCATATATTCCATAGGCATAACTAGACATAACAAGACGTATATTCTATAGGCATAATTAGACATAAGTAGGTATATATTCTACAGGCATAACTAGACATAACACGGCATATATTCTATAGGCATAACGAGGCATATATTCTACAGGCATAATTAGACATAACTAGGTATATATTTTACAGGCATAACTAGACGTAACACGGCATATATTCTATAAGCATAACAAGACATAACGAGGCATATATTCTACAATCATAACTAGGCATAACAAGGAATATATTCTAGTAATATGACCACATATACAGTTAAACAAACAAACAAGGGAAAATATTAATAAAACGAACTAGATTATAAAGTAATGCGTAGTGTATTAACAGTAATTATAGTTTTACAATGTTTATAATATACATGATACGAGGAACTATGATAAGGGAACTACTACGTACATTACTACTATCACTACCAGCTGTGGTCGTGATAGTAGATAAGTAGTCATATGAAATAAAAAAGATACTTTAATTTGTCTATCTTTACCTTTACAAACTTAATGTCAAAGCTGTTTGACGCTTTGTCTTTTATACGATTTTGTTTTTGATTTTTTTTCTTATATTATATTATATTTTTGTGTTTTCGTTTGTGTTATCTTTTTTTTTTATTAAAAGTATAGATTATGATTACAGTTTCTACATTAATAGATTGTATTGAAAGTTTTTTTTTTCCTCGTTTATTATTCAAGTATTAACGTGTTATTTAATTAATTATTTAATTTGATCAATCATGTTTTTTAATGATTTTAACAATTATTTATCCGTTACTTTGTCATATTTTGTATTGTTTTTTTTAAACCATAGTGAATCATTTTTAGGAATATCTGACAAATTTTTGGCAAAATTTCAAATGTATGAGTGTGAACCTTTTATTCAAGATCCCTTTAACGTGACTTCACGAACTGCGTCGCAATATATATATATATATATATATATATATAATATATACCTCTCTCTCTCTCTATTAGCACTTGAAGTGTATTACAAAGAGAAATTATTGAGTATCCACTTTGTTATGGATGTTATTGTAATTACATACAAGCTGTGCCCACGGCTTTGGTTGGGTTTTTTGATATACAACTAGTCTTATAATGTCAGTTATCAACAGTGAAAGTCGTGTTAAAATCGGTCCAGTCAAGAGATTCCGGAACAAACAGACTAAGAATTTGTTTTATATATTTTTTATGTATGTACCGTGTATACTTTGATATGCATTTATTGAAATGCTGTTAATTTGGAATTACAAACGGACACATAAATTTTATATATATATATATAAATAATAATCTTTTAATGTACATATTATAAAAACGTTATTTATTTTGAGTTAAAAAAAAAATGTATTATTTACGTATAAAGTAATTTTTATCAGAAAATTAAAAAAAAATCATTTAAAAAAAAATGTTTAATAAACGTCACCCAAATGAGTCAAAAATATCAAAGCTTCATACAAATTCTTTGTCAAAAATACCATCAGCTACTTGTCACTGAGAAGAAATGGAGACAAACACAGTTTATTTTCGTTTTTTTAAGCCATACTTGACATAAATTACATTTATAACATAAAAGGTAGCTAAAAAGTAGCTTAAAGTAGCTTCATACAAAATGCTTATCTATAGATATTTAGATTAGTAGTAAACATTGCTCATAGAACGTCTTTCTGAATCACCTTTTGCAATCTATTTCTATATTTTAATGTGAATAAATAATTTTTAAGTATTTTATATCAAAGAGTTTTGATGTAAATGTTATAGCTTAAATTATTCCCATATAAAATATCTAATTATATATGTGTTATGTTAATACATGTCTAGACGTGTAACGCCTGGATTTTTATTAGTATTTTCACCCAAGTGGCTACAATTTGTCTCCTCTCCTCCTCCTCTCATAAATGATGTTATCTACAAAACTATATAGAGTTCAACTAATTTCTTTAACAAAACCCCGTCTAGACAAACGTTGTTCTACCACACCTTCCCCCCTCCCCACTCCCCCACTCCCACCATTCTCCCGATTGCACTTCCAGTTTTATTTCCTTGAATAATATTGAAGTATATCCCATATCTTTATAGACGGTAGTCTAGACGTGCGTTAGTCTGAACTACCCTTCTCCCTTTATCTCCCGTCTGCAGTGAACTTAACTTTAACTTAACTTTACAGACCGGTCTAGACGTGCGTCAGTCTGAACTACCTGGACCCATGTCTGCACTAAGTTATTACTTTGTTATTACTTGTGTCTTTCTTAACTTTTAATTCAGTCTAGACAAATATTAAGTGCAAGTGAGTATTGTCTTGTGCATCTTTTATTTTGTCGCATAGTAACTTTATCTGGATATGCTCGTATATTTTAATTATCTATTCATTCAATTTTGTTATTAATTTATAATTAAACCAATATTAGTAATAATCTTTTATAAGACATATTTTTTATGCTTCAAATATATATTCTTTTATCGCCCCAAATGTTTTAACTTCGAACCCATGTATGAAGTTACAAGTTCTGGTTTAAATTTATATACTAAATTGCTTAATAACACGCGACAATATTTCGTATAACGTACAAACTGACACGTTACTTATTTATATATCTTTAACTAGTGCTATTTTCAGTACCTGCGCATAATGTTTTGCAAGTATTTTCTCTGTACTAGGATCCGCCAACCGTGCGCGAGTGTTGAGCTGAGCCATCTCCTTTCTTCTTTCCTTGATAACTTTTGAATGGCTTAACATTTTTTCAATCTGTTTTCGCTATAACATCCGCGTTCGGCTCAAACATACATGAGAAAAATTTAGCTAATTATCTCGTCGCATTCTGGAGACAACTAAACACAAAAAAAGGTCTCCCAAACGGTTAAGAGCTTCGCTTACGCTCAGCTCAGCTAGCTCAGCTCAGCTATATAGCTATTATTAGTATTATTTGGATCGCATTATGCAAAACCATTGTACCGCCAGAGAGGTGAGTTTAACAATACCTCAGTTATTGCTCCGAAGCCTCTTTTATTGAATTTATTATCTTCCATTCATTGTTAAATTTTCTTTGTGCCCTCATCCTTAGTGTATTATCATTTAGTATTATGATAGTATTAATGAAAGTATTTTTTAAGTATTATACTGAAAAACAGAATCAGATTTTTTATACTATAATATATTATTATTAATTTAAATGTTTTTTTTTTTTATTTCATTTTTTTCTCTTAAATTTAATTGGTTGTATAAAATTTTAAATATAGTTCGTAATTAAGTAAGTAATTTGATAACATACCATTAACTTTAACTTGACCTACATTATATGATTTGTTATCATCATAATATATTCACTTATCCTTATCCCAATTATTTGGGATAAGCGCAATGTCAATTCATTCTTTCTATCATACTTTACATATATACATCTTTGGCTATATCATATTTAAGACCATCCCTATCCTTATTCGCATCAAATGGATGGATTCATCCCCATTTTGCAATTTGAAAATTTTTATCAAGAAAAAATAATATTTAAGACCATCCCTATCCTCATCCGCATCAAAAATGCATCCCCATTTTGCTATTTGAAATTTTTTAACAAGAAAAAATATATCTAATTTAAAATATTCATTAAAGTAATTAAATTATAATTACAGCTATTTTCCTGTTATTAAAAAAATTATAGGTTACCTAGATTCTTATCGGTCAATCTAACACGATCTTCAATCGATTGGATCAAATGAAAGTAGAACTACGGAATGTATATATACAAATAATAAAATAAAATGTTTATTTATTTCTTGATATAATTAAATTAAAAATAAAGTTACCGGAGATCCAATGCAGACGAAGCCGCAAATAAGAGCTAGTCAATTAGCTGGTATCAATAACCGCAAGACGATCAGTCAATACGCCTTGCTTATTTTGACCCTTTCTTTCTTTGATAGGGCGACTTACTTACTTAATACGTATTATTATATATTAACTAGGATCCGCCAACCGTGCGCGGCGGGTGTTGAGCTGCGCCCCTCTCCTTTCTTCTTTTCTTGATAACTTTTGAATGGCTAAACATTTTTTCATTCTGTTTTCGCTATAACATCCGCGTTCGACTCAAACATACATGAGAAAATTTTTAGCTAATTATCTCATCGCATTCTGGAGACAACTAAACACAAAAAAAGGTCTCCCAAACGGTTAAGAGCTTCGCTTACGCTCAGCTCAATTATACACATATTTTTTCCAAAGTTAAGGGTTTTGCTGTTTGATTTTCCTATTATAAATATACCATGTATTCTGAAATGCCATGAATCAATTATGGTCAAAAATTGAGCAGACCTGACCTCACTTACTTATGTTAAGGTGTTTTTTGACCTGTAGATCGAATTTTTCTTACTACATCGTAAGAGTTTCTTAATTTTTCTTATTTATTATTAGTTTAATTTATTATTTTCCAAACCAAACGATAAGACCCCCTCGTGTGCGCTGGTGGTCTAAAGGGTCGTTAAGGGGCCCAGAAATAGGGGGGGAGGGGGTCGCTGATGTGATGTTGGTTATTAATTTTGAATAAAAGATACTTTTTGTATTGTAAAATTGCACTATTGTTGTGCTCTCTCTATCACTCTCTCTGTCTTTCTCTCTCTTCCTCTATTTCTCTCTCTCTCTCTTTCTTTCTGGCAGAATATGGGTTTATAGAGGATTTGAAGGTAAATAGAAATGGCCTTTAAAATAACAGATTGTCAAAGATAGACGAGATAAGTTTGGGAACCTCTGGAACTTACAAAATAAATTAACATTATAGGAAAATATCACAATACTTCGTTTATTATTAAAATATAACGCTTAAAGTATACAAGTATACAAGTTTTTTAACCTTTACAATCTTATGTTACAAAGACAAAGAAAATTTTAATATCAAAATTCAATTGACGTCGCACTGATAATTGTTTTTAATCAAAAACCTTATCATTTAATATACTTTTATTAATTAATAATCGATTTATTTTCACTTAACTAGGATCCGTCAACCGTGCTTGGCGGGTGTTGAGCTGAGCCCCTCTCCTTTCTTCTTTTCTTGATAATTTTTGAATGGCTAAACATTTTTTTAAATTTGTTTTCGCTATAACTTCCGCATTCGGCTTAAATATACATGAGAAAATTTTTAGCTAATTATCTCTTCGCATTCTGGAGACAACTAAACACAAAAAAAGGTCTCCTAAACGGTTAAGAGCTTCGATTACGCTCAGCTCAATAATATGTATATATATATATATATATATATATAGTATGCGTGTTTTGTTTGTACGTAAATCTAAATAATGCTCGCTCGCATTTCGTACTATATTCGTTTGGGTTCATTGACATTGAAAGCGATCCGGATATTGCGATTCACGCATTTTTGCGAATTTATTTATAATACATGAATGTATACATATAAATAAAGTTGTAGTGTCCGTTTGTAATTCCATATTAACAACTTTTCACTATACATATGAAATTATATACGTTATTTAAAAAAAACATATTTTTTTTTCTGTCTGTCTGTGTTTCTGTTAATCTCTGAAACGGCTTGACCGATTTTAACAAAACTGTCACTGGCGGTTAGCTGATATTATAAGGAGTAACTTAGGCTAATTTTATTAAAACAAACACATTACGCGCGGACATAGCCGCGGGCACAAATAGTAGTTAATTTATTGTTATAGACAGACAGTCATTTAAACATATTAAGTAGTTAAATACAATTTAATATAAACTATGTATGTATCTATTATAATAATGTTTTTTTTTCCTTTATTTTATTATACTACCTCTTGCCAGCCACTTCGTTTGCTTTAACTATTTTGCATAAATTAAATTTTTTATAACAACGCCATCTATTGGAAAGTTATAGAACTTAAAAACCTTAAATTCGTAATATTAATATAATACTTTTAACACTAAACCTACCGACAATTCTTGTATACCTGTTCCTACCGCACACCGTCAAATTGGCCGGTAATTGAAAGTTATTTTATTATATAACGCAGGTAATAATGTAAATAACTAAAAGTAAAGAGTGAAGACAATATTATATGCATATTCTAAGAATTGTCATGTAGCTTGTAACGATATTATAACGTTTTAAAATGTGTAAGTTTTACAAAAGTTTAAGAACGGTCAATTTGACCGGTACTTGGTAGGTTTAGTGTTAAGTTGGACCAAACTAGATTCACTTTCACAATATATATATATAATGTGACACACATGAGTAAAGTCATTTATACTATAATAATAATAATAAAAAAAAGCAAACAAAATTAATTATAAATAGATATTTACAAACACGTAATTAATCTTAAGAACAAAATATAATAAACAATGAACGAAATATGGATTTGGTAATTTTATGACCGTTTTTTTCTCACA
Organism: Melinaea marsaeus rileyi; assembly: GCA_918358865.1. Classification (NCBI taxonomy): domain Eukaryota; kingdom Metazoa; phylum Arthropoda; class Insecta; order Lepidoptera; family Nymphalidae; genus Melinaea; species Melinaea marsaeus. The sequence goes on along the minus strand of OU911093.1, from coordinate 20,792,266 downwards.
TTAAAAAAACATTAAAAGCGAAATTAAACAACAGTTATTTAACTGTGTTGTTTTTTGTTACGGTACGTATTTGTAATACTTATGGAAAACGGCATCTCGCAAAAAAAAATACAATCCTGGATTGGATTTGGATTGGATTGGATTGGATCGGATTGGATTGGATTGGATTGGATTGGATTGGATTGGATTGAACCTTCGGATTGATATGTCTATTAAACAAAAACATACATTTAAATATATTAAATAAATAAATGTTATAAAAAAATATATTTTTACTATTGCCATATCCATTTTTAATCCATCACAATGATTTGTTTATCTTTGAGATACACAGAAATCTTTTTTTTTACTTAAAATCAAAGTTCACTGACCCCCTTCGGTCTGAGGGGAATAAACTTGGATTGGATTGAGATTTGATGGGGTTTGTTAAATTAATGTTCTAAATTTTGTCGTTTAGTAAACATTTAATAAGTTTTGTATAAATAAGATAATAATAATAATTAAATATTATTAATTAATTAATTAAATTTTATACGATTAAAATGTAAATAAAGACAAACCGTTATTTGTTAAATACATTTTAAATATTTAATTGTATCGAATGTTATAATGAGTAATAACTTAACTTAACTTAACTTATCTTCACGGCATAACCCTTGCGGGGTAGCCAGAGACGACGGAGCGCCAAACGCTACGGTCCCTGCATACCTCTTTCGCCTCGGCCACAGACATTAACCTCTTCATACATGCCCTCCGGGGGGTCCTCATGCTTTTTACGTGTCCTTCCTCCAGTATCATAGACACTGTGTTTTCGAAGGTCACTCGAGGTCTCCCCCTGTCTCTCTTACCACTCACTTTTCCTGTATAAATCTTTTTTACCATTCTTTCATCACTCATTCGTTCGACGAGCCCATACCACCTGAGCACGTTCTTCTTCATTAATGAGTAATATAAAGTTATTTTATTATTAAAAATAAATACCTCACGAACCATGTCGCGGGTATAACTAGTGTTATATAAAACACGTGTAATGTTGACAAATATAATTGATGTGTTAGATGGAAATAACACGCTAGGGGTGGTCCGTGGCGTGGGGTTAACACACCAGCTGTGTTATAAACAAATAACAACAATGGTGTGTTGGTGTCATATTATTTTAAACAAGCGGTCTTTAAGTTTTTTGCTTCATTGCTTTTAGTATTTTTTGTATTTTTTTGACTAAATCACTTCATACTATAGTACATACTAGCTCTTGCAACGGCTTCGTTTGCGTTTATTTTTATGTAAAAGTATACAAATATATATATATATATATATATATATATATATATATATATATATATATATATATATATATATATTTGACTAACGTATTTTTATGTGCATTTTTTAAGTTTTTTTCAAGAATTTTAATAATTTTATTTAATATTTTATAATAACCAGTTCTGTTTTGACCTTAGCATTTAATAAAACGCAACATTTAAAATTAGGAATTTGTTTTTTAAATTTGGATTTTTTTTTTCAGGTAAACATATCCTAACATATGGTAATAAAATACGCAAATTTTTGTAAGTATATAATTATAGAACTATGATTAGATTACCATTCTTTGAAACTAAAAATATTATTAATAGGTTTTAAAAATATTGTCAAATAATAATACTAAATGCACCTTACTTTGTTTATAATAATTTCTCTTATTTTTACCTACAAAAATAATTTTCGTATCAGTAACAAGAAATCAAAATTGCAAGAAACGGGAATATTTGAATAACTTTGAGAAACTCGGACGTTTTGTTGAATGACTCGAGTTTGATTTAATTTAACTAAGTCGGTTACATAAATAATATTTGTTATTTACATATTTATATATATATGTATATATATATATATATTTTAATTAATAATTTTATTAATCTGTGAAACCACTGGACCGATTTCAAAGGACTCTAACTGGTAGGTAGCTGATGCTATAAGGAACTTGGGCTACTTTTATTAAAATAAAACATTTTGCGCGAAGAAAGTCGCGGGCATATATAGTATACAATATTTTTTATAATGTATATATATATCATAATTTGTAATAACAACTTTATTGTGTAGTAAAACTGTCTGTCCGTTGAACAAATAATGATAATGAAAGTACTATATCTTATATATATATATATATATATATATACATACATATATTTAAGCGTGTCTCCTCTCGTGTTTAAATATTTTAAATAATACACTTTTATATGATATCTAATATCAATAGTATAATATAAATACAAAAAAGCGAATATCAAAATTGTATAGCAAATCCCGATTTGAATGATTGCAGTTTGTGTACAAACTACCATGTATTTCCACTCTCAGGAAATGAAGCGAGAGGACTTTTTATACTTTTATTTGTTCTCAAATCCCGTCTGCCAAATACTGATTTGAAATTTTCAATGACTCGTAAATATAAATCAGATAACGCATTTCATATTTAATATCGATTAGCTGCGCTCGCAAAATCTCGGGTGCCGTTTTGCATATTGAGCGAAGCGAGCCCAGTATAATGACTCATCGTTTCCCATTGACTTCAATGGGATATCAGTTTTTTGACGATTATTCCTCAACGACATGACATTTTTCAAAAAAAATTTTTTTCATACCATTACCTAATGTGTGTCTTTTTGATTGCAAAATTTCATAATTTTCCGTCAAGTAGGTTTTGAGCCTATTCGTGACAAAGAATGTGAAAAAATCTCCAGTAGAACGCTCCGCTCACTTCATACGCTTCGCTCAATTAAAGTATAAACGTTATTTACATTTTAAAAAATTCTATCAGTCTTTAAAACAATCTCTATCGATCTGTCTGTTTGTTCTGATTATACTCTAAAACGACTGGACAGAACAGGACTTACTGTAAAAGTAACTTGGTTATAGTCACAAAAAAACATAATCGCGTGCGAAGTCGCGCTCAAAGCAAGTGTTATAATGAATGATAAGAAACAGTAATACTTTATCTAAATGGAACGGATCATTAAGTCAATGATTAAGTGATAAGCTTTCGGGATTGTTTGGGTCATTGACCTTCTGACCCAATTTTATAATTTTATATTAATATATATTATTGGAAATCGATTAACTCGGTAACGCGTTTGAAGTTTTAGAACTATATTTTATAACATTATTTTAACCTAACGAAATCAAAAGAATAAGAAATTCGTTGTCAGGAATCGAACCTGTGATCTCTTATCATTGCCGCTCTAACAATTGAACCATGATTTCATTATATTAAAATATACAAACGCATAACTTAGCCGACATGATTGTATATGAAATTAAATATTCATTTCTGTGGTGGTATATTTGTAATGTAGTGAAATGTAAGAAATTTGAGTTTTTCGATATATATATGTGTGCATGTGTGCGTGTGTGTGTGCGTGTTTGCGTGTTTGTGTGTGTGTGTGACATTGTATTTTTTCCTGATGATATCTAACATATTTTTGTAGTTGATCGTGTTAGGACTAATAATGACGAAGTAAAAAGTAAATCACGTGTCCTGAAATAGTTAATTAATAATCTAGTCTCAAATGCTAATAAAACTAAATGAATAAAATTTACACTTCCTAATGTAAAAAGTCAAAATTATAACTTGCTCCTTAACAATGAAGTGAAGTAACTGATTCAACTAATCTCATATATATAATTTAAGTATAGCTATGGCATGTTTATAGACAATAAAAAATATAAAAATATTTCTACTAATCTATAAAGCAAAAGAAACAGCCCCAAGAATCCTGATGGCACACCATCACAATTTAAATTCAATAATGTACTAAGTGTTAAAAGTTGGCAGATGTTACAAAGTTCAAAAAGCACAGCACAGTTGGAAAGGTCAAGACGTAGGCGGCCTGCAGCATCAATAATTCAATGGATACCGAACTATATCACTTATAAAACATAAAACTGATAAAGGATATAAATTTACTTGACTAAAAATCTATATATTAAAGTTAAGATATTATTTAGTTGAGCTTTCAACACTAAACCTACCGACAATTCTTGTATACCTGTTCCTACACGCCGTCAAATTGACCGGTAATTAAAAGTTATTTTATCATATAACGCAGGTAATAATGGAAATAACTAAAAGTAAAGAGTGAAGACAATATTATATGCATATTCTAAGAATTGTCATCTAGTTTGATAACGATATTATAACGTTTAAAAATGTGTAAGTTTTACAAAAGTTTAAGAACGGTCAATTTGACCTGTACTTGGTAGGTTTAGTGTTAAAGTAGCTGTACCAAATAATTGCAAAACCAATCGGTTCCAGCAAGCTTTTTTTCACGTGGTATAGAATAAAATTATTCCATGAGCTGAAAATACGATCTTGTTTAGATTGTTTTAGTAAATTACTTGAAATGGGTTACGTATTTTAACATATAACCGAATAATATAGTATAATAATTTCTTCCTAAATAATAATTAAAAAATAATCGCAAAAGTCGAATTGTCGAATATTTTGTTAATTTCTAATAATGCTGACAGATACATCACAGTCGCCATATTGGACACACGCGAAACGTCACTGACCATCCGCCATCTTGATTTTGTTAAGATTCACGTATCAGTAGTCACAGTTCAAATAATAATAATATTAATTAAAAATCGATAACTACAAAATCTACATTTTATAAAAGATTGTGTTGTCATTCTACCGGAGTAAAGCCGGGTTTTCATCTAGTCTAGTATTCGATAAATAAGCAAATATTAGTAGGAAGGGTTATAAGTCCATACAAGAAGCTTGCTCTTTTAACTCTCCATACAAAAATCATGGTGCAATTAAATTTAATCTTTACATTATTATATTAAAGTTGAATTTTCTATAACAACTTGATAGTGGTTATGTAAACAGCTGCAGTAGTTATTATTAAGATCATAAAATTTGATTTGAAACCCTTTTGTATTGGTGTTAGGGTTTAAAATTGTTTGTATATGCGTGGACGCTTATCTCGTTGCATAACGTTATCAGGTGTTAGTTTTAACGCAACCCTTAACACAGTCAACCTAATTTTAAAATTAACTAGCATTTGCCGCGCTGCGGGAGTTGATCTGATCCCCCTCAGTTTTTTGACCATAATTTCTGAACGGAATGAGATATTTTAATTCTGTTTCTTTTAAAATATGCCCATTCCCAAGCTCTACAGCTCTGTTAATTTTGATACAAATCGGTTCAGTAGTTCTTATGTGATGTTGCTGCAAAGAAGTTTCCCAAACGGTCAAGAGCTTCGCTAACGCTCAGCTCAAATTTGACATATATGGAAATGAAAATTAATTCTGTTATAGAAAATAATTTCTAGAATAGAATAGAAAATCTGGATTTATAATTTATATAATTAGTTTTATTGAAAAATTGCAAGACTAAGACGATGCATATTGTATTTCCTTCTTATATGGAAAAGAGAATTAATTATTCTTTTAAAGAAGAGAATTTCGAGAATAGAGTAGAAAATCCTTCTTGATAATTTATATAATTTAGCAATTAGTGTTATTGATAATATTGATGTTGAATTGTATTTAGATGCAAGGTTGGTTCATCACTGATCTAATTATAACCATCCCAAAATAATACAAGGCGTTGGCGTGACTATTCATGTATTTAATGCTTCCTCGCAGCGGTCTTTTGGGTCTTTGTTTTGGTCTTTCGGTCTATTATCTTCAATAACGAAAATTCAGCACCAAAGTAACTTTATAAAATTTTATCATAATATTATTTTTTCTTATTGAGCGAATAGAACGAAGTGAGCGGAGCGTTTTACTGGAGACTTTTTTACATTGTCACGAATAGGCTCGAAAACTACTTGACGGAAAATTATGAAACTTTGCAATCAAAAAGACACATTTGAAAAAAGTTTGAAAAATGTCCCCAAAAAAAAAGGTTTTTTTTTAGATCGTGTAAAAAAACTGATATCCCATTAAAGTCAATGGGAAACGATGAGTCAATACACTGTGTTCGCTTCGCTCAATATGCAAACGGCACCCGAGATTTCGCGAGCGCAGCGAGTCGAAATTGAGGGTTTGTTGGCGCCCTTAGTTTTATTTACAGTATATACTTATTGTGTCCACTGCTTTATTGTCTTATTCGTATCTAATAAAAAAAAATTGTTGTAATATTAGTCTTACTGCAATACTTATATAAAGCCAAGTCTACATTGATTATAATCAATCAATCAATCAATTCTAATCTTAGATTTAATATGGAATTTTATTTTGATAACAGATATCAAGTTCCGATACATTCATTCATAAATATCTAATATTTATATATTTTCATTCATAAAAATCGAAATTTCGATAGCGTGGTCGGGTTCTCATTGTACTTTTAGTATTTAGCAAAATAAAACATTTTTTTTTTTCTGAATAAAAGTTTCAATACATATTTAACACTAAACCTACCAAGTACCGGTCAAATTGACCGTTCTTAAACTTTTGTAAAACTTACACATTTTTAAACGTTATAATATCGTTATCAAACTACATGACAATTCTTAGAATATGAATATAATATTGTCTTCACTCTTTACTTTTAGTTATTTCCATTATTACCTGCGTTATATAATAAAATAACTTTTAATTACCGGTCAATTTGACGGCGTGCGGTAGGAACAGGTATACAAGAATTGTCGGTAGGTTTAGTGTTAACTTGGCAAGTGTAACTTTATTTCTGTCGCTAAGGTATTTAACGGTATGGTGTAGCCATTTTAGTTTGGCGAGCTATCTAGATGTTTTTAGATAATATATTTTGTCTGGAAACTTTTTTGTAGATATAGATATAGATGTAGATATAGATATAGATATAGATATAGATATAGATATAGATATAGATATAGATATAGATATAGATATAGATGATATAGATATAGACATATATATAGATGTAGATGTAGATATAGATATAGATGTAGATGTAGATATGGATATGGATAAAAACAACAGATGATTCTATAATTTACAGGAAGTCATCATAATAAATTAATTATTCATAACAATTTAATAGTTATTGTTATTGAAAATTATGATCCCAATTATTTTCGGGGATAATTATGGGAATGGGATATCAATAATCGAATCTGTGAATAAATCCCTTTATTGAATCAGTTTATTTATATATATATATAAAATTTAAGTGTCCGTTTGTAATTTCAAAGTAACATATTTTCACTAAATGCATATAAAAGTTAAACAAAAAAAATAATCTGTGTTATTTTGTATCTTAATTTTATAGCAACTTAATAAAAATATAAACCTTTTGATATTACAAATTCCTTAAATCTATCCTTTATATATATATATTTAATAAAAAAATACTTATTATCAAGAACGAACTTTGTTCGTTCCTGGATGAATGTATGGATGTCTGTGGATAGGAAAAATTTTCATTACTGCCGAGAGATGGCGCTGTTTATAATTTACTGATTTAGTTTATTTTCATATTTATTTTGTATATGTTTTGGTAAGTCTAATATTGGTAATAAGTTGTATATTCTTGGTTTACAAGCTGTGCCCATGGCTTTGTTCAGGATTTTTTTTTAATAAAAGTATGCCAAGATACTCTTTATAACATCAGCTATCCGCCAGTGAAAGTACTGTTAAAATCGGTCTAGCCGTTTCAGAGATTCATTTATATATATATATATATATATATATATATATATATATATATATATATATATATATATATAATATACCACCACAGAAATTAATATTTAATTTCAGATATAATAATGTCGGCTAAGTTATGCGTTTGTATATTTTAATATATAATGAAGTAATGGCTCAATTGTTAGTGGCAATGATAAGAGATCATAGGAATACTTTTTTTTTAATAAAAGTATGCCAAGTTACTCCTTATAACATCAGCTATCCACCACTGAAAGTCTTGTTAACACTAAACCTACCAAGTACCGGTCAAATTGACCGTTCTTAAACTTTTGTAAAACTTACACATTTTTAAACGTTATAATATCGTTATCAAACTACATGATAATTCTTAGAATATGAATATAATATTGTCTTCACTCTTTACTTTTAGTTATTTCCATTATTACCTGCGTTATATAATAAAATAACTTTTAATTACCGGTCAATTTGACGGCGTGCGGTAGGAACAGGTGTACAAGAATTGTCGGTAGGTTTAGTGTTAAAATCGGTTCAGCCGTTTCAGAGATTCATTTATATATATTTAGTTTAAGATCTTAACTTTGTGTATACACTGTGATGAATAGTTTTGAACCATTCTTGACATCGAAAATAGCTGGTTATTTTTAGCGTGGCTCAAGACTTGACTTTTATGCCCCTAAGATGTTCGACCTTGACAAATCGTACACTGTTTTAGATAGCGTTGCTTAATATCCCTTGCTTAAATCAGATTCTCATTAACTAATACTTCTTAAAGACACAAATGTACAAACGGACCTACAAAAATTAAATATATATTATATTTTATTCCTAAGTGTAGGTTCTGTGAAGAGAATTAGTTAGTATTTTTATATATACAAGCTGTGCCCACGACTCTGTTTGCTCGGAATATTAATTATATTCAATTAAATTTAAGTTAAATTTTAATTCAATCTTTTTAAATTTTTTGTAATATTTGTTAATATTTTTAAATTTAATATTTTCATTAAATTATATGTATATACATTTATTATTTGTGTATTTGTCCGTGTGTTACATACACACTATTGGTCTTGCTTCGTTCATTTTTGGTTCCACTCATGTCCGTCCGTCTATCCGCAGTCTAGCTTCGAAACTTAGTACAAAGCTGTAATCCAGAAGCAACATACATTTTTTGTTTTGGAAATATTTTTTAGTGCATGAGATTTTTTTTTTGCAAAAAATTTTTTTTTAAGTGAAATAAGATCTAAAATGCAACATTTTCATTATGTTTTGGCGGAATTTTAAGACAGTAGGTATCCTTACATCGAATTAAAAAGTAACCAAGTAAGCTTAAAATTAATGGTCATATTAAAAAAACCTTAATTAAATTCTTTTAATATATAACAAAACTAGGATCCCCTAACCGTGCTCGGCGGGTGTTGAGCTGAGCTCCTCTCCTTTCTTCTTTTCTTGATAACCTTTGAATGGCTAAACATTTTCTCAATCTGTTTTCGCTATAACATCCGCGTTCGGCTCAAACATACATGAGAAAAATTTTAGCTAATTATCTCGTTGCATTCTGGAGACCACTAAACACAAAAAAAGGTCTCCCAAACGGTTAAGAGCTTCGCTGACGCTCAGCTCAAAAATCTACAAAAAGTCGACTTATGTCTATCTATCTATCTACGGAACTATCTACCTATGAAACCATATATATAGGTGTAAAAAACGAAACCCTTTTTTTACCTAGAAATAAGTAATTATAATGTTTTTTTATAATAATAATTATATTTAAATAAAACGTAATATCCATAATAAAGATCTATAAAATTCAAGATGAGTGAAGAAATATCCTTGGAATGAACTCCATTAACAATATAATCTACATAATTTCATTTCTCATTCGAATTATTTCATAAATCTAATTATCTATTAAGCTTTTATTGTGATTATCGTATTCGTTAACATTTTTATCTATATCTATATATATATATATATATATATAAGACCACTCACTGACTCATCACGAAATCTTCAAACTATCTGTCCGATTAACTTAAAATTTTACATAGTTACTTTTGTGACGTAAACGTCCGCTAAGAACGGATTTTACGGAACTCCTATCCCAACGGATTGAAACTTTTTTCATTTCGCCAAGTTTTAAACTATACACTTTACGGGGGTAAGAGTTACTATAGCAACGGTTACGATGACAACGGTTAATATGACAAAGGTTACCATAGCAACCTAAGTTCACATCCAAATTAATAGTGTGCCCAGCGAAGCGGGAGGGAATAAGTTATTCTATTTATAATAAAATGTAATTCCCAACACAATCTTAGCATCTATTTATTTATATCTTTTTCACTCAATCAATCAATCAATCAAGACTATTGATGCCACTGTTATGATATAAGCCCTAAAGACACTAACTTAACACTAAACCTACCAAGTACCGGTCAAATTGACCGTTCTTAAACTTTTGTAAAACTTACACATTTTTAAACGTTATAATATCATTATCAAACTACATGACAATTCTTAGAATATGCATATAATATTGTCTTCACTCTTTACTTTTAGTTATTTCCATTATTACCTGCGTTATATAATAAAATAATTTTTAATTACCGTTCAATTTGACGGCGTGCGGTAGGAACAGGTATACAAGAATTGTCGGTAGGTTTAGTGTTAAAATAAGTCAAGTTCCAAACGCTCTGAACCACACAACTAACAAATTTTTGTCTTTATTATAATAACTGTTTCACAATTCAATATATAGTGAGCAATGAACTAGAAGCATTACAATCAATGCGATAAACCTAATGATAAGTTAACATATCCGCGACCGTTGACGTGAATTCACGTCATTTTAAATAATATTCCTGCTTGCCGCTGACTTGATATCACGTCATTTTAAATTCTATACCCGATTGCCGCAAAAAAAATTTTTATTTCATTGTATTAGCCGGTACTCAGAATCAGAAACGTAGAAAATTAGCCGGACTCGAATGTTTTTGAATAAGAAAAGAAATCAGTGGCTAAGATCACGAGTAACGCAAGGGTCAGCCATCTTTTGATCGAGAAACAGCAATATTCCCGAAATAACATTCTTGTAGTAGAACTTTTGTAAATAACATATATAATATTGAAATATTTCAAAAATAATTGGAAACTCCATCTTAGTTTATATTTTTTTTAATGAAAATCCGAATAAAATTTGTTAAAAGTAAATTTAATATTTTTTTTTCTAAGCCCACTTCTCATTTTTTTCCATTAGTAGATTGCAGCCATGCGAGAAACAGGGACACGTTGCTAAAATATAAATATTAAATTAAAATTTTCTTTAAACTATCTTAAAATAATATATATTAAAATACATCAGGTTACAACATCAAAATATAACTTATTCAGAAAGTGCACTTGGGACAAAAGGTTTATTGTCTGATGTGTACAATAATTGTACCAAATAATTAGGTACAATTAATTTTATAACTTTAGTACATTACTTTTTACTCAATGCAGTGCATTCGCGATTGAGTTTTGAGCTCAAAATTGAGCTCAAAAAACTCAGTCCGGAACAATGGCGTCGCGTGAATTTTGACAATGGCCTTAACCTCGATTCAGCTGGATTTAATCCAAATAATCCATTGTGAAGGACGAATGGAAAGCATTAGTTAAATGCATGTATTGTCTGAATTTAAATCGTGGAAAGTTAAATTAAATTAATTTGATATTTTTTTATATATATAACAAAAACAAAAGTCCGAATAACTTTGTTCCTTCGTAAAGGAGAAACTTTGTAAATGTAATGACTGCATAAGTCCACGATAGTATTGAATTTCTTCATTAGTTTGTTGTAAAGAGTTTCTTTAACAAAGTTTCACGTAGACTTTTACTTTATTTATATTATAAATGAAGTCAAAATCTTTGTTAGTACTAAGATTATAACTTCATTTATTAAATCCAATTTTCTTTCATTTCCTTTCAGGATAAATATTCAATTATTATATGTTAAATGTAATTATCATTTACATTACACATTTATTTTCCACTCGGTAACATATAAATGAATGTTATTTCCTGTTTACAAGTCACTGAAGCAACGCATTAACATGCCTCCGACTATTTTATATTATTATTAATTACTTGAATCATTTCAATAAGTACTATCTAATCAAAACAAATTGAATACTAATAATATTATATGTTTATATTATACAAGCTGTGCCCATGACTTTACGCATGTTTTTTAAATAAAAGTAGCCTTTGACTCTTTATAATAGTGAAATAGCTATCAGGGAGTCTTGTTAAAATCGTTCCAGCCGTTTCAGAGTTAACCGGATCAGACAGACAGAGAGTAAATAAATGTTTTTTTATATAAGTTCCGAATATACTTCCATATGCATGCAGTGAAAACCTGTTAATTGTTAACAAACAGACACTTATATTTGATTTATATGTATAGATAAAAAAATAAGGTGACTTCTTCAAACTTCAAATGATCGTAATTTTACCTTCATTTATTTTCATCTCTCACTTCATTAAATATCGAAGTTCGTATCATCATTATTTTACAAATTAAATTTTACATTTAAATTAATTTTATATGATTTAGAAATAATGAAATACTAGGGGCACCAACAAACCCTCAATTTCGGTTCGCTGCGCTCGCGAAACCTCGGGTGCCGTTTGCATATTGAGCGAAGCGAGGCCAGTGTATTGACTCATCGTTTCCCATTGACTTCAATGGGATATCAGTTTTTGACAAGATATTAAAAAAAAAATTGAACACATTTAAAAAAATATATATTTTAAAACCGTCACCTAATATGTGTCTTTTTGCAAAGTTACATAATTTTCCGTTAAGTAGTTTTCGAGCCAATTCGTGATAAAGAATGTAAAAAGTCTCCAGTACAACGCTCCGCTCACTTGTTCGTTTCGCTCAAAAAAACTATAAATGGATCTAATTAATTACCATCGTTGGTTCTAGTTCATAACAGAGTGTGGGTTTAACTGTTTGTTTGCTGACTACGTCCATATGCATGACATTAGTAATTTTCCTAACGATGCCATTCTCTGTAATCTATATATATATATAAGCGATTTACCACTCACTGACTCATCACGTAATCTCCGAAACTATCTGTCCGATTAACTTAATATTTTACATAGTTACTTCTTGTAACGTAGACGTCCACTAAGAATGGATTTTACGGAATTTCTATCCCAACGGATTTCAACCTTTTTGCATTTCGACAAGTTTTAAACCTGTAGGAGCTGTACACTTAACGCGGGGGTAAGAGTTACTATAGCAACGGTTACGATGACAACGGATAATATGACAAAGGTTACCATAGCAACCTAAATCCACATCCATATAAATAGTGTGCTCAGCGAAGCGGGAGGGAATAAGCTAGTAACCTTATATTAATGTCCATGTCCTCGTTTATATTTCAATTAGTCCTAGCTATCATTGCGATAATTAGCTTAGCTTACTAATAGCTTACAGCGTATAGCTGGATTTGTCACAGCTTAAGTTAAAGTTTGCTTTTTCGATCATAATTGAGTTCTGCATCAATTATTTCGATCCACGTGTAAGTTGAGCGCTAGGTGTCAATAATCGATCCGTGGTCAACGTCCTATACAGTGATCGGTCCTCAACTGTCGCTAGATGTTGATACGTTATAGATATAGATACGGAATCTTAGTCCGATGAACCTCATTGCTGCTTCAGTGGATTTGATTCATCCATTGTTCTCATCTAGGCTAATAACTTTTGTGTTCAAGATTTTCTATAATATTAAAACCGTATAAATTTATATTTCTTGAATATTAAATATTTTACAAAGGTAATATATAATATTAATGAAATATTTAATGGATAATATAAAATATATTAGTTCAAATTTAAGCGACATTATAAATTTGATTTGAATTTAAGCATATTTGTATCAAATCAATTTATTCCTTAAAAAAAAATACTAGTAAGAATTTTAAAACGAGAGAAAACTCAGAGCAGCCACCGCTTACCTTCAAACTTTATTTGTGTGTGTGCACTCGTGTCACATTTACACACACATCATGGCTTAATCGTTACCCTAAAAAATGGGATGTTCCCCCTTATATATAACACTGCAATAATAATTACTTACAAAAGAACGATATTTAGTTATTACTTATTTGTTTACAGCGTCATAAATCAATATTATATAATTGTTATGTTATGTTATGTTATTTCCAGAGGGTGGCGGGTGGTAGGAGAGAGCGCGCGGCGCGGGGCCCGGGCGCGCGCGGCAGGTGACCGTCGCTCCGCGCGGCTCATGTGGGCGGGCGCGTGCTGCTCGCGCCAGCCAGGTCAGTTCTCTTCTCTCTTTCAATATTTAGAACCATTTTCAGTTTGTACTATTCTCTCTCTTTCACTATTTAGGTTTTTAGTCATTCTGTACTCTTCTCTCTCTTTAACTGTTTAGAGCCTTGTTTAAGCTGTGCTCTTCTCTTTCTTTCACTGTTTAGAGCCTAGTTCAATTTGTACTCTTCTCTCTGTCACTTTTTAGAGCTTTGTTCAGTGTGCGCTCTTCTATTTCCTTCACTATTTACAGTCTTGTCCAGTCTGTGCTCTTCTATTTCTTTCACTATTTAGAATTATGTTCAGTCTCTCTCTTTCGTTATTTAGAATCTTATTCAATCTGTCCTCTTCTCATTATTTCACTATTTAGATTTTTATTCAGTCTGTACTTTTCTCTCTCTTTATCTGTTTAGAGCCTTGTTTAGGCTGTGTTCTTCTCTTTCTTTCACTATTTAGAGCCTAGTTCAATTTGTACTCTTCTCTCTGTCACTTTTTAGAGCCTTGTTCAGTCTGTGCTCTTCTATTTCTTTCACTATTTACAATCTTGTTCAGTCTGTGCTCTTCTATTTCTTTCACTATTTAGAATTATGTTCATACTGAGACCTGCTATTTATCGTAGTATTTAAAAACTTATTAAGTTTTTTCTTCTCTTTCTTCCATTTTCTATTCAGTGAAAGAAAATCACTATGCAGACTTTAGACTTTTCTCATTAATGCTAACTCGAATTAGTTATTTATATTATAATTTTAAATTGATAATATTATTTTTTATCAGTTATAATTTTATAGATTCTATTTTTTTTTGTGATAGTGTAATCGTTGCCATGGTAACCAATAATTTGATCTCAAGTTGTGCAGTGATTGTCACAATTGATAACAACACAATACAAACAGTCTGCCCTCATTAGTTCTTTATTGATCATCTCGATGCAGTTTAATTGAACTGACAGACACGGGACCACTTAACAAGATGTTATATTTAGACGTTCTGTATATATACAATAGTTTTATGTTAAAATTAGATTATAAATTAGTTATATATGTTATATTTTAAGTTTATTTATTTTATATTATCGCATGAGTGCTGTTAATTGCCGTACGTGCACTATGTTTGAGGAAAATCGCTGTTGAGATTGTTTTATAATAACAAAATTGATTAATTAATTATAATGTATATATAATAAATTGTTATACAAATTTGACTAAGGCCCCTCGCTCGCGACGACTTTTTATCGCTATGCAAACGCGATGCTGTCGTTCTTCTGTCGCGATACTGTCGGGTTTCCGTCGCGTTCCCTCCCTCCCTTTTCTACCCGGTGTTGTCAGACACGGTCATGCGTTTGCATCGATACAGTCGCAATGATGTCGCGCGTTGTAAACGCGACTAACATGCGTTAGTAACAATGCTGTCGAGAGTCCGCAGCGATACAATCGCGATGCTGTCGCGCGTTGCACTTGCGACAAACGTGCGTTAGTAGCCATGCTGTCGCGCGTTGCACTTGCGACAAAAGTGCGTTAGTAGCGATGCTGTCGCGCGTTGGGGCCTAAAAGTAGTTTACAAAGCGTACAATCTCAATGGCGGTCGGTTATAGTGGACTTATGGCAGAGCGGGGTTGTTGACGGGGTGTGTGTTGGTAGCTAGCAGGCACTCATGCGTGAGGGGGTGACTAACCGTGGCGGGGTGGCAGGCGAGGGCGCTACTAGGACGCCGGTCAAGACGTTCCAGGCCTACCTGCCGGCTAACCGGACTTACAGCTGCATACACTGCCGCGCTCACCTGGCCAGCCATGACGAGCTTATCTCAAAGGTGAGGTTTTATATGTATCACTGCTTAGAATAGTACCAGCCCTTAATATAAGATCGCCCCGTAAGAATCTACTAAGGAACAAACATAAAGATGGATACAATACTTCTCATACAGGCCTGTCCTAAAAACTATCAAATCTTTTGTAATATACTAGACATATTGTCCTCATCCCAAATAATAAGGATAGTGATGATGTATGAATGTGACGGATGATTATGATGGATTCAGGATGAAAAAAGGGGCGCCCCCTTTTTCAATATTTACAATTGCCCCTCACCAGAACTATTATTTTATCCTTATAATAATAGTTCTCACAGATATTAAATATTCATATTTGAGAAAATTATAGGTTTATTTTAATAAAGACTTTTTTTATTATAATGTTTTTTCTGGAAAAAAATTTTATAGTTGACGATAGGAAAGATTTAAATATGGATAACCTTTCAAAGTGAGATGTTTGATAAGAGAGGAGTCAAGATATTTAGTATTAAGGCGATAAAAGTGGTTTTTTTTATATATTACGGGGCTTATTTAGAGATAAAAGAGTCTGAGATCAGAGCGAGGGTCTGATCTAAAGGAAATCTGTGATTTTTATCAGGATTTTAATAATAATTATCCGTTAAAATTAATGAAGAATTTTTAATAAAGAATTCATTTTTCTTTTTTCAAATATTTTATGTTTTTTCCAAAGTAAACTTATGAAAGTTTTTAGATTTTCTGAAATATATGATAGTGTATGTATGTATGTATGAATTACTTAATTCAAACAACTAATCTCACTTATATAACAAAAATAAAAAATGTAATAAGTTCTCGAACTTTTCGAAGTTCTTATTAAAATTAAGCCTCATTATAATTTGTATTCACAATTGCATTATTTAACTACATTTTCTACCTTTTTGAATAAATTATAGGTACATCTCAAACTTAACTCTCTCGCAGTAACTTTCATGAGATAGTTCCTAATTTATTAACAATATTTACCCTTTATTGCATTTTACGAAAGCGAACTTAATACCTGTTGGCATTCTCTACCAGCTAACCTTTGTGGTGAGAAATTGCAGTAGACGTCATAAAAACTAAATTAAACATAAGACTAAGTGCTAAGTCAAATTAAAATGTATATAATATATATATATATATATATATATATATATATATATAGTTTACGTTTAATATTTTAACATTAACAAATTTATATAAATAAAAACGAATGCAGTATAAAAATTCACTCCAAAACGGTCAAGCTTTTGGTTTTTTTTTGTTCTATTCTATATTTTTCTGAGCGTTTTTTGTTTTAGGATTTTTTAAAGCCATCTTTTAGTATCTGTATTAATAGTTATTATATATAAAATCTTTTTTATCGATTGTTAAAAAGCAAACGAAGCCGGATACACGTACTAGTTATTATAAAGCTTAACTTAAAACAGTTGAAACCCATAGCTACTCTAAATTAATAAGGAAGATTAAAAATTTCGTAATTAAGAAGATTTTTTTTTACTTTCATAAGACTTCTGGATAATTCATAAATTTACTTCTTATTTTTCTTAGAAATTCTAACACTTTTTTTATGTTTTTCAGTCGTTCCAAGGCAGCCAGGGACGCGCGTACCTTTTCAATTCAGTGTAAGTATTATTATTATATATATAATATATATATACTGTAATCCCCCCTATAACACGGTAGATTCGTTCCGCGTTATAGGAAGACGCGTTGTAGGATTGTTGTATAAAGCGCTCATATGACAATATAACGCGTTATGTACAAATAATTCACGTTTAACTTTTCTCCTTAAATATTTTAATGGAATATTAAGAAAGAATTTAATTTAATTTAATTTTTACTTTATTTTATTTAATTTTTATAACAACACAATGTGCAAAGGTAAGTGAAATTAATTATGAACTGTAAAAGAAAATTATAAATTTTATAGTATAGAAATATAACGTGTGAAATACCCGCGTTATATGGGGTTAAACACGTGTTATATAGACAGAAATCGCGTTATAAGAGTACCATGTTATAGGGGGGATAAAGACGTCTCAACACTATTGTAGTACAATAAGTATAAAAGGTTTTATGCAGCATTGAATTTAAAATATTCTCATATTCCATTCTCGTGCGTTTCTTCTCGTGTTTATTTCGTTTGCTCGCATTTTATATTATAATCGAATAACTTAATATTCGTACTATATTTCGCTGTCTGTGAAATACAGTTACATTTAATAGCGTTTAGAATAATACAAATATATTTTTTGTCTATTTCTTTACACGTATTTCGACAGTACATTACAAATTTAAAGCGCTTAGATAAAGTTTTTTGGCAATTGACAAGAATTTTGTTTGTTGTTAGTTCAAAAATATACAAATATCGTTATAAGTTTAGATTATATATATATATATATATATATGATTGATGTCCGTCAGTGTGAACGTGGGGTGTGGTCAGGCGGAGGAGCGCGTGCTGCTGACGGGGCTCCACGCCGTCGCCGACATATACTGCGAGTGCTGCAAGACCATGCTGGGCTGGAAATATGTTAGTATTGCTCTCTCTCTCTCTCTCTCTCTCTACCACAGTCTCTGCCTCCCCCTTTCGTCATTCCATTATGTTTATATATAATTGTATCTTTTAACCATACTGGGTTGAAAATATTTTTGTATTGCTGTTTCTCTCTTTTTATAACTGTCTCTGTCTCCCTCTTTCGTCATTGCGTTATATTTCTATCGTTCATTTTCTGTCTTTTTTATCTTTTTATACCCTCCATACTATACAAATAAAGAAAACATCTTTATTCAGGAGTTTACGTCCTCTCTCTCTCTCTCTCTCTCTCTCTCTCTCTCTCTCTCTCTCTCTCTCTCTCTCTCTCTCGCTCTCTCTCTGTCTCCCTCCATTGTCACTGCGTTATATTTCTATCACAATTCCATTACTATAAGAAATCAATTATTTTCCAGGAGTACGCGTTCGAGTCGAGTCAAAAATACAAAGAGGGCAAGTTCATAATCGAGCTCGCCCACATGGTTAAGGAGAACGGGTGGGACTAGCTAGTGCTGTGACACGGACTGTCAATTAAACGGTTATCGATATCGATACGGTGCCATGTGACTATCGATATGACTATGACTATCCCGCGACGTCGGCTGGAGCCGTCGTGATGTTTTTGTTGTTTTAAATCTCGCGAATCGGTAATCATCGAAAGAGATTATTTTTTTCATAACGTAATATTATTATTGGGATAGATGTTTAACGATTTGCGGGATTTAATAACAGTTATTAAGATTATGGTACCGGGTGTCGTGTTTGAACGATCTCAGTCGCCAGAAGGGTGGGCTTACATTTTAGTTTCATTTCGACCGTTTTGATTCGGTTTATTTTAAGTTGTATTAGTTTAAATTAATTATCTTGTCCCCTTTTAACCTGTGATAAGTATGTTAGTGTAATTAGAATTTCTAGAACGGTTTTAACAAGAATTGCTCAGAGATTCCATATATATATATATATATATATATGATGTATGTTCCTAATGATTTCATCTGTACAATATTTTTGCTTTATTTTTTCGTTTTTATTTTTTTTTTCGATGAAACTAGTCGGTAGGACATTTTCGTTTTTAATTTTTTTTTTTTTCGTTTTTTTTTTTAGTTTAGAAAAAATTCATCTTTTTTCTCTGTTTGTATAATTTTTTACGGAGGATATACTTACTTATATTAAAAATTTTGTTTTGATCCTTGTATAATATAAACGTATAAAGGAATTAATCGATCGATTGAATCGTTTTTTTTATATACACGAAGCGAAGCGAAGCGAGTTTTATTATTCATTTATTGTTTTCATTAAAAAAAAATGTAATTAGCCCGTAATCGTATTTATTCATTTATAATGATGTTGTAAGAAATACACGAGCTTCGATATATCGATATCGATATGTCGATACCGATAACGTCACGTGCCTTGCAATGGCAATGAAACAACGAGACAAGTCTATATATAATTGCCATTTCAAGATACAATACTAAAACGCTTTCTGAACACGGACGTCCGAAGAAAAGTAACCCGACTGCGATTGTCAAAAACAGAATTAATGATAATGGAGACTGATTGTCATTATTTTTAATGATATATACATTAATACCCCGCTTTACGCGAGGGATACGTTAAAAAAAATCGCATTAACTGAAATTCGCGTATAACGAGGTTTATGATTAAACATAGTCAAAAATTATTACAAAAAAATACAAATCATTTTAATCAATCACTTCAATTCTAGGAACACTTTATGCAATACATACTCTTATTTTTTACGGAAAAATACATCTATTGTTGATGACTACATTATATTTATACACACTCTCTCGCGTAATTCGAGGCATTTGAGCGCGAAATTTGCATCCTCGTTATAGTGAAACCGCGTATAACGGGGTCGCGTAAAGCGGGGTATTACTGTTGTATATGGGTTCGAAACATCAAGAAAGATAAATGAAAAACGCGGTCGGGTAACTAACAAATGCTATGTTAATTAAATTTACTCAAAATTACCTAAATTTTTAAAGTGTAAATTTAATTAATAATAAATAAAATAATATTAACATTTGTCACGGTTATATCTGAGCGTTGAAACTGCCACTAGATTTATATATACATAATATAATATTAAAAAAATATAAGTAACGCTCCTTTGACGATGATTTATTTTTGCAATAAGTTACATAAAGCTAATGTAGTTATGAGTCTATGTGGATTGATGGTCTGTGAATACTAGAAATACCATTATTTATCATATACGGTATTCATTTGGTGTTTTTATATCCAGAAGCGACATACTATCATCAAAGTTTTGAGGCCTAAAATAAAGATGGCGGATGGATTTGGCTTTAATAATAATTGTAATATAATGCTTGTTCTGTGATGTTACAATGCAGTTTGATGATGTTTGATGAAATCTGTGCTTATTTGTTTCATTTACATCATGAATGCATATTAACACTAAACCTACCAACACCGGTCAAATTGAATTCTTAAACTTTTGTAAAACTTCACATTTTTAAACGTTATAATATCGTTATCAAACTACATGACAATTCTAAGAATATTCATATAATATTGTCTTCACTCTTTACTTTTAGTTATTTACATTATTACCTGTGTTATATAATAAAATAACTTTTAATTACCGGTCAATTTGACGGCGTGTAGGAACAGGTGTACAAGAATTGTCGGTAGGTTTAGTGTTAATAATTTAAATGTTATCCGTTATTATCCGCTTTTAGTCGCTACAAAACTATTGGTGTTCAATAAATATGGTAAATGTTTTGTGATAAGAACGGGAAACGTCTTTTAAATAGTTTTAAGGTTATGTAACGGAAAAACGCGTTGCAAAAAAAATCACATTTCCGTTTCATGTAATCGTAGAATAAATGACTATGCACAATGTTCTATGAAAATTTTAATTTATCGATAAAATACTAATTCATCGACTATATTCACGTCACTATTCGAGCCAAAGTACAATGTCTGTCCGATTGATTTTCAATGAACATTATGCAAATATTAAGATGAGATTGTCACTGCACAGTGCCGGCGTTAGGGGCCCCGATGGGGTGACGGCCCGGGGCGCCAAATTTGGGGGGCGCTGAGGTCTGGGGCCTCGGCCTTCCGCCTTCCGCGCTGTGTACCCTCAATACTGTGCTCTATGTGCCGTATTCACAACTATGTTCAGCTGTCAGATGATTTTGTTGAGCAAAAAATAAATACTCGATATTGATTTCATTAAGACATAATAGACATTGGGTGTCTAAATATTTTTTGGGGGGTCAGTGGCCCTAACGCCGCTGCTGTCACTAGTTTGTAATTAACACTCTTAGACCTTAACGTATTTTGATCTTCGCAGTAAATATATCATTGGTGTTAAAGTGAGAAATATAATAATTGTGATTGCGATGCATAAAGTATTTTTCTACTCGTCGTTTAGGGATGCTATTAGATATTTTTGGACCATTGTTAAGATTGGAATCGGTATAGTAGGTGATGAAAAAAATGATAGTTTTCGTGCAGTGTTTGCCATTTTCGGTTATTAATGTGATAATATAATGAATTATAATGTACCCTAGATTATCCGTGTCGGTATTTTTCGGTGGCGAATACATTCATAAATCATTCATCTTTCGTAATTATTAATTTCATTACAATTTTCATCTAAACATTTTAAGTTTCATCATTCATTCATTCATTGTCATACAGTATTTAAATTAACATATTCATTCATTCACATTTCAAAGGACACTAAAGTATCAATACATTCATTCACTCACTCATTCATTCAGTACATCTAAAACATTCATTCATTCATATTTCAAAGGACACTAAAGTATCAATACATTCATTCATTCACTCACTCATTCGTTCAGTACATCGACTCGCCCGTTAAATACCCCCTATCCCCGGTCTTGGAGTGTTACCCGGTAGATACAAGTCGCTTAATATTTTTGTATCTCCCTAGTAAGTAACGACGCAGGCGCAGACCCTGTCTTCAATGATGTACGCATTATGCTATAGATGAATATTTCGTAAACATTTTGTTTGAAATAATAAGTGCGTAATAAAACACTTTTTTCGTATTGAGAAATCTTTTATTTTTATAATCAACACAGTATTCCACCTCCCCTCCCTCCCCAACCAACCGTCCGGACATTTTGGAAATAATTAAATATGGATTCAAGTAAGATTACTTTCATACAAATTGACAATTATTAAAAACTTATTTTTTTTGTTTCTTTTCAATGTAACAATAAATTAATTTTAACAGCGAGTTGAAGATTTCAATTTTTTAAACTAATATAATGTTACATAAATATTATTTTAAAAAATTCAAATCATTAAGTTTCATTTTTTTTATTCATTATTTAAAATATCTTATAGATGAGAATAAAATTTAAAAAAAAGTTAAAATATATTGTAATACAAATATTTCAACCAAAAAAATTATATAATATTAATAAATAACAGACGGACAGAAAATATTTATGAATATTCATTTACATAAATCAGACTGAAATTAAAACTATTATAATTAAAAGAAAAAAAAACGAAGTCAAATTATTTGCAGTAAATTTAAACTAATTGAACTATAACATGTATTATTATATAAAAAAATTATAAAAAAAAATTTAAAAAGTATGTACTAATGTAATTATACAAAATTATTAATATATTTCATTGAACAATCAAAATGTCTACTATAATACAAAAAAAATAATTAAATAATCAAATAATTTGATTAGAAATACAATAGTCGTTGTCTTGTACTTCCTCCTTCAAGATAACCTTGGCCCGCTGCAGCTGGGTCTCGGACAGGGTCGGTAACTTCTTTAAGAACATCTGAAACAATTATTTAATATATATATACTAGGGGCGCCAACAAACCCTCAATTTCGACTCGCTGTGCTCGCGAAATCTCGTGTGCCGTTTGCATATTGAGCGAAGCGAGCCCAGTGTATTGACTCATTTTTTCCCATTGACTTCAATGGGATATTAGTTTTTTGACATGACATAAAAAAAAAAATATATTTTGAGGATATTTATCAAATTTTTTCTTTAAGAACCATCATGTAATATGTGTCTTTTTGATTGCAAAATTTTCACAATTTTCCGTCAAGTAGTTTATGAGCCAATTCGTGACAAATAATGTAAAAAGTCTCCAGTAAAACGCTCCGCTCACTTCGTTCGCTTCGCTCAATAATAATATTGTCAGTTTATTTGTTTGTAGTTGTTTGTTTACCTTCCTCGTCATGAGCTCCATGCCGTGTACTTTTCTCATGTGTTCCTTGAGGACTGACATCCGAGGGTATCTGAAATTAGACTATTGAGTTATTTCGTTCTGGCTGTATTCTATCACTTGAGTGTGGTGTGCAAGTTGATGTGAATGTGTGGCTGCTAATATTCCTGTGCTCTGGACGAGTGTGCGTATGCGTGCGTCCTTACTTACGCCAGTATGTGCGTGTGTGCGTATGTGTGGGTCCGTGTGTGTTTATGTGCGCGTGTACGTTCTTACTTGTACGTGTGCAGATATGTGTGTGTGTATACAGATATGTGTGTTTGTGTTTTATATATGTGTGTGTGTGTGTTAGTGTGTGCGTGTGAATGTGTGTGTGTGTGTGTGTTTGTGCGTGTGTATGTGCGTGTGTGTCTGTGTGTGTGTACCTATTGTCACACAGTCTGCAGGCGGCGGGCGGCGGCAGGCGGAGGTGCACTCGTCTCTCGTGCAACACCAGCGCCGCCTTCTGTGCATAGCGCTTAGGACACTCCGAGCAGCCGTACTTTTTCTGTGCTGAAATTGCAAAACAATTTTAATAATAATACAACACGACGTTGAAAGAAAAGACACTTCATTTATATATATTTAAAATATTATAATTGTAACTACAATTGATTAATTAAAGATTATTTAAATAACGTATTTTTGGCTTCCATCATCTCATGTAAGACTTCCGGATTGGAACACAAGTATAAACTGTCACTAGTCCAAACGATCAGGTAGCAGACATTGTTGATGATGTACTGCAGGACCAGTACATCATCAGGTGGTAGCAGACACTGTACTGCAGGACCAGTACATCATCGGCTCAGGGAGCTCCACTCACGTAGGTGCGTGTCCAAGTGTGCCACCAGCGCAGCCTTCACGTTGAAGCTGCGCTCGCAGTGGTCACAGATGTACTGGGCGCTGCTGTGCTTCTTCACGTGTCGCTGTGAATATTGATTATATCATTCATACAACTCGCATAACATTATATCTAATAAAACACAAGCTTTGACGGACATACTGTATATGAATTATTAACACTAAATCTACCGACGATTCTTGTGTACCTGTTCCTACCGCACGCCGTCAAATTGACCGGTAATTAAAAGTTATTTTATTATATAACGCAGGTAATAATGTAAATAACTAAAAGTAAAGAGTGTAGAAAATATTATATGAATATTCTAAGAATTGTCATGTAGTTTGATAACGATATTATAACGATTAAAAATGTGTAAGTTTTACAAAAGTTTAAGAACGGTCAATTTGACCGGTACTTGGTAGGTTTAGTGTTAATATACTCTGTGCTTATTCAATCTCATTAAAATCAATTCAAAATTTAATGATTAAAACAAAGCTTTCACATTAAGGATGACTGTGGTTCATCAGTAAAGTATATTTTGTCATTAATGTTATCCATTAACTTGTGAAAGACAACTTAATACTATGAATAAATAAATCATGAAAATTTAAAACATTCAGTTAATTACAGGTAATGGTTCTATATTTATTATATATAGATACTCTGATTGGATTTACCCTGGAGCACTGTGCTGGAAGTGTATGCTTTGAGTGTGAATATTAAAGTGTTGATGGGACCCACCCTGAGTACTGTGCTAGAAGTGTACGCGCAGGGGCACACGGGGCAGCGGTAGGGCCTCAGGCCTTGATGCAGCAGGATGTGGGCCTGGAGGGAGTACTTGGTGGAGAAGGTGGCCGAGCACTCCTCACAGTCAAACCTATAATCAATATATATTATATTACATATAGCATTATTTTAGTCAGTATTCAAACAATCTAAGTTTATTTTCAAACTTATTTTCTACATAATTTCTTTTATATGACAGTCAATAGCAATCATTAATAAATATCATAGTTTTTTTTATATATTTAAAAATATTTTTACACAATTATCATCACAGACAGGCCATCTTATCGATTTCTTTACTGGGTTTTGTTGTTTGTACATTGCTCACTAAATATATTGATGTTTGTGGAACAGTGATTACAATAAAAATATATCCGGTTGAGTGTGTAGTGTGGTGCTTCTCAGATCAGCATTTGGAACACTTGTAGTTATTTTAAGTTAGAGTAGTATTGGATCAAAGTGGAAAAGATATAAATAAATAAATAAAATTTAGATATATATTATAATTAAAAGAAATGCTGTCTAAGTTGTTACAAGTTATTTGAGATTAGGTTTTCCTACATTTTATTATAAAACGCATAATCTGTTCTTGTACCTTCGAGGTTCCACTTCTCGGTTCTGGAATGTAGGTAGGAAGGGTCTGGAGCGTCCCTTTCGTCCCAGAGACAGCGCCCGCGCCTTAAGCACTATTGAAATGTTTGAAGCTTCACAACGCTTCTCATGTTTGTACAGATTAGTTGTGCTGTAATAATATTCAATGTTATAACATTAATTTATGCTAAATGTTATTGTTTTATGTTCTAAAGACTGCTGATAACTATAGTACCTTCTGAAATTGGCCCCACAAGCATAACAGTAAAGGTATCTCTCTCCGTGCTTCTCCTGATAATGTCTTCCCGCTGCCGGTATTGATTCAGTATGAGTTCCACATATGATACACCTAAGAAAATTATTATAATTTAAATTTTCTACATTCTTTATATTATAAAGAACCTTTCCTGTCTTAAAAAAGGTAATTGATCTAATCAACTTTTAATTTATATAAAAAATGGCAGATCTTAATATTGTTACTTGTAAATAAAGTTAAAGACTAATTTGTTCATCGTCAGTTTCATTCATCATCATCACTACCCATTTGCTCCTATCAGTTAAGATTGAGACAATGTAACGACTCCTTCCATGCTGTCACCCTTGTGCTCACATGCTTATGGCAAAATGCGTCTTTGCATTTCGTTTCACACACTCCATCCGTCTTTTTCAGTCCCAATCTCTTAAAGCATTCTACATTGAAACTTAAAACTCTTCAGGCTACCTTTTCCGTCCCTCGGCATGTGACCATACTTATATTTTCTATTACTGCTATATTTAATTATATCTTACATACTCTTTTGTTACTTTCTTGTCACACCACACATCCATCTCAACATTTACATTCCAGCCACATGCACTTACTTTTATTTATTCCTTTCATAGCTATATAAGTATTTTATAAATTTTACTCCTTCCATATAAAGGGATTGTCACATATTGTTCATTTTGGTTTCAATCTTATATATATATTTATAATTTAATAATTTTAACGGCTGACATACTCAAACATTATTCCATTCATAACATAATAATCCATCGGTGGAGGTGGTGGTTTTGTGGATTTCATTATTTCAACCAAACATTTCACCAGTAATTCCTCGTCGTCCTCAAGTTCTTGGAATTGATTTTTGAGCTCTTTTATATATGATCTTCTTTGAGATGGTTTTAACATCCTCCTTCTATTATTTTTTGAACCTTTTGTCTTTTCATCTATATCTTCAATGATAGTAACCTCTTCTTCATACTCCTGTTCTTCTTCAGACTTGGGAATATATTCATCTTCAAATTCATATTCAAACTCTCGAGTTACATTTAAATTATCATCGCTAGATTCGGGCTCCTGTTTTAATATGGGGCTATCTATATCCACAAGTTCACCAAACTCCTTCGCTTTGTTAAGAACCTCCTCAACATTCTCAACCATTTCATCTTCATCTAGAACTTCGTTCTTAATTTGTATCGGCGCGGGAAATGTTGGATCACTTTCCTCACCAATAACTACGATAAACGTCTCATTGTCGTCCATTTCTCTTTTCTAAAAAGGTAAAAATTCTTTAGCTATCTACGAGGTAATAAAGCTTTTGTAACATTATCACAAAAATATAATTTGATAAAGGAAATTTAAGCAAATTGGAGTAACGAAATTGAAAATAAATATACGAATCCATTTTTTACTTTTAATAATAGGCAAAAGTTTACCAACATTCATCTTTTTATTGACATAATTTCAAACATATAAAAAATAAATATTAGATTGTATATCAATCATTGTATACAGAAGACGTTAAAATAACCATTACTATTAATGAATCTAAAAACGTTTATTACTGAAATCAATCCCGTAAAAGACCATTTACGAAAATAACTACATTTTACTTGTGACGTGATATGGGTCATATACGGGTTCAAGATGTGTATAAAATACACATATTAACAAAATAAAAACGCTCTTTTATTACTTGATTATTCTTTGGTTAGCCAAAATCAATCCAGTAGCAGACGATTTGTTATATTTTGGCTTTTTCTACAGATCCTTTGCCTAACCCGATTTATTTATACTTTATTTTGAGATCTGTCAAAATGTGACAAGAAATCACAGGTTAAAAATATGTATTATATTAGTGAACCACAGATAACCATGGATGAAGGAAGTTATTTAAGTGTAATGATATACACCTAGACTCCACTAATCCTATTTTACAAATCTAGTCACTTCTTTGATCCTGTCTGACTATAAGCTCATTAATAATTAAAGAATGAACAAAAACCTCTTTCTTATAGAACGTTAATTCTATAAATTTTTGTTTTAATTTAAATTCTTAGAAATATTTTGCTTAATCATTAATAGAGACGATACTTTGCTAGTAGGATACCTACGGTTAATACCTTTAAGTTTAAAATAAGCAACTAGTAATATACCGCAGGCTTTGTACTGAATTACTAACCAAAAAAAAAGGAAGGATATATGTATTATTAACTGTTGCCAGACTTATTTTACCCTCGTCGCCCTTACCGTCCAACAATTAAAATAGCACATTTTCCAAAAAAAAACGTAGTTTATATGATGACTTAGATAATAAGAGAATACGAGTAATATAAATTTCTTAATATTCTAGGTAACCATTATTATCCCTTATTGATACTGTATTTGATACATTTCACAACCTAAAATGAGGGCCTTGCCGCTTTCAGAGTTATGATATACAGGATACGTTATACGTTCTCTTATTTTCTGAATATATGCATCTTACTAATCTAACATCTGAGTTTCTATCAAGTGTCATTTAAAAGTCTATGGTGTCTATGTTAATCTATCTTGATTTATTTACTACTGTAAACTATCTACATATCATATACATTCTAAGTATTTAAAAAGGCGAAATTAGGCGGTAAAATATTAAAAAATATTATAATTGTCAAAATAAATATGGGTGGCAGTGAATTGTATTTACCTTTACCTTACACATTTCCTATTTTCAAAATTAAAGCAGTGGAAACTTCTATACAGCAAACATTGTCTAAATTCAAGGGTAAAGTTTACATAAATTAGTAAATTATATTAAAATATTGTGCCACGTAATAATTATATTCGAATCCTATTTTTTTTCTAGATTTGGTTACTGAAATTGAGTATTTAAATTCCGAAAACAAACACTTAAAAAGTTTATACGAAGCAAATAAAGAAAATAATAAAAGGTAGTATAATTATCATTGCAAATTATATAAATATAAATAAAATATCAAATACTTTAATTGTTTAGTTGTAATTTTTCCAAAATTAATTAGTTTATTTCCCATATTTCAGTGTATCTTGTTGTAACTGTGAAACTTTACAGTTGGAAGTTGTATCAAAAGAGCAAACATTTGAGTCACTTGGTGAGTTATTAAAATATTAACATAAAATACTAAAGAGTTATTTTATGAAGTTATATTAAGACCATGCCACATGTACCTTCGGGCAATACATTAATAATGTTATAGCAATTTATATTTATTTAATTACCCTAATATCAGTTACAGTTATAAGAAAATTGTGCGACACACAAGATATATCATCATTACAAGCAATAAAAGATCTTATTAATACAAACACCAAAAACAAAGAGAATATACCAGATAACGCTAATAACTGTCAAAATATAAGTCCCGAGAAAGATATAAACAATGAATCAATATGTGAGATAGAGGGTACTCCGACTGGACGTACCAGCCCCATAATACAGAATAGGAAAGTAAAAACGCAATTAAGCTTGAAAGATAAGAAGAAGTGTCCTGAAGAATGGTATTTATTCATTGTTTCATTCCATTCATTCACTCATTGATCCCAAATTCTTAATGAATGAGAGACAAATAGTCCTTGTTTCCTACCAATTGTCTCGATTGATTAATAATACATTTTTTCATATTTTTTACTTTTGTATAAATAACTAAATTTAATTTCTTTATAATTAGAATATAAATAAGCTATGTGAAAATTCAAATATCAATGCTGTAGTAATTAACACGAATTTAAAAAGAAATACATATAATTTTAACAATAAACGTAAAATGAATAGCAGTTATTATATAATTATGGGTATACTACCATATTTTTTTATATAAACAAATTATTTTATTATTCAGGCCAACCCCAGAAACTAAGAACATAAAGCTGTCATTCCCAACACCCACCAGAACTAAACCAAGTCGGTTAAAACAAGCTCGGCTTAGCTTGGTCAAAATTAAAAATACTAACATCATAGACCTTACTTGCTCACCGGATACAGGGAAAAATTTTACTGAATCATTTAATATTGAGGTATGTTTGTTACACATAAAATTATATTTAAATAAATGTGATGTCAAATATATATTTTGACCCCAAAATAACAGACTCGAAAAATTCATTCACTAAACTTTTAAAGTGTATCGGGGAAACCATATTTCCTCGGTAAAGATAATAAATGATTGTGACACATTGAATATTTAAAATATATCAACAATCTTAATTTAATCCATTTTTATATGGCTTTCTTTCTTAAATCAAGTAATTATCAGTCTGGATTGGTATTTTCTTTATTAGAATAACTAATCCATATATGTATTGGTTAATAAAGTCGCGGGTAGTCTAATTAGCTCTTCATCTATCATTTACTTTGTCTAAATAAAATTACTGTGTCTGTGATTGGCTCTTCATCTATCATTTACTTTGTCTAAATAAAATTACTGTATCTGTGATTGGCTTTTCATCTATCATATACTTTGTCAAAATAGAATTACTGTGTCTGATTGGCTCTTCATCTATTATTTGCTTTCTCAAAATAAAATTACTGTGTCTGATTGGCTCTTCATCTATCATTTGCTTTCTCAAAAAAAAAGTTACTGTATCTGTGATTGGTTCCTTATCTATTATTTGCTTTATCAAAATAAAATTACTATGTCTGTGATTGGCTCTTCATCTATCATTTGCTTTCTCAAAAAAAAAGTTACTGTATCTGTGATTGGCTCTTCATCTATTATTTGCCTTATCAAAATAAAATTACTGTGTCTGATTGGCTCTTCATCTATCATTTGCTTTCTCAAAAAAAAAGTTACTGTATCTGTGATTGGCTCTTCATCTATTATTTGCTTTATCAAAATAAAATTACTGTGTCTGTGATTGGCTCTTCATCTATCATTTGCTTTCTCAAAATAAAATTACTGTGTCTGTTTTATTTTGTGAATGTCTCTGCTGTTATTGACGATGATAGTGTCACCGGTGGAATATGCGCGTGCAGGAACCCGCCCTTCAAACAAGGGGCCTGAAGGGCTCAGGAGAACGTATGTCCTGAGGGCGCCTCCTGTGAAGCTCAGACCACTGCTCAGGACGCCGTTAGTTAGGAAGCGATGGTTGAATCAGGGTTTGGCATTGACACTAACGTCCTCCGACGGCAGAATGCCGGAGTACTTGGGTGGCGTCCTCGGCTTCGCCGGCAAAGACGTTTTGTGTGAGTTTTATGTGGTGTCTATGTTCGCTCTGCCGCTTTTATGTAGCATTCCCTAACGTAATCGCGTCATCGGGGTCGAAAAGTACCGATTTGGGTCTTTTTTTTCTAACTTTAGGAGTTTTACGGGCCGTGTATCTTGTGGCCTTAAACACCAGCGGGTTTGGATGTCCTACAGTATTGTAAAAGTAGCTTTTGGAAAGCCCCTTGAAATACTGTGCGATCGTCGGTAGGTTACTGTGTCTGTGATTGGCTCTTCATCTATCATTTACTGTGTCGAAATAAAATTACTGTGTCTGATTGGCTCTTTATCTATCATTTACTTAGTCAAAATAAAATTACTATGTCTGTGATTGGCTCTTCATCTATCATTTGCTTTCTCAAAAAAAAAGTTACTGTATCTGTGATTGGCTCTTCATCTATTATTTGCCTTATCAAAATAAAATTACTGTGTCTGATTGGCTCTTCATCTATCATTTGCTTTCTCAAAAAAAAAGTTACTGTATCTGTGATTGGCTCTTCATCTATTATTTGCTTTATCAAAATAAAATTACTGTGTCTGTGATTGGCTCTTCATCTATCATTTGCTTTCTCAAAATAAAATTACTGTGTCTGTTTTATTTTGTGAATGTCTCTGCTGTTATTGACGATGATAGTGTCACCGGTGGAATATGCGCGTGCAGGAACCCGCCCTTCAAACAAGGGGCCTGAAGGGCTCAGGAGAACGTATGTCCTGAGGGCGCCTCCTGTGAAGCTCAGACCACTGCTCAGGACGCCGTTAGTTAGGAAGCGATGGTTGAATCAGGGTTTGGCATTGACACTAACGTCCTCCGACGGCAGAATGCCGGAGTACTTGGGTGGCGTCCTCGGCTTCGCCGGCAAAGACGTTTTGTGTGAGTTTTATGTGGTGTCTATGTTCGCTCTGCCGCTTTTATGTAGCATTCCCTAACGTAATCGCGTCATCGGGGTCGAAAAGTACCGATTTGGGTCTTTTTTTTCTAACTTTAGGAGTTTTACGGGCCGTGTATCTTGTGGCCTTAAACACCAGCGGGTTTGGATGTCCTACAGTATTGTAAAAGTAGCTTTTGGAAAGCCCCTTGAAATACTGTGCGATCGTCGGTAGGTTACTGTGTCTGTGATTGGCTCTTCATCTATCATTTACTGTGTCGAAATAAAATTACTGTGTCTGATTGGCTCTTTATCTATCATTTACTTAGTCAAAATAAAATTACTATGTCTGTGATTGGCTCTTCATCTATCATTTGCTTTCTCAAAAAAAAAGTTACTGTATCTGTGATTGGCTCTTCATCTATTATTTGCCTTATCAAAATAAAATTACTGTGTCTGATTGGCTCTTCATCTATCATTTGCTTTCTCAAAAAAAAAGTTACTGTATCTGTGATTGGCTCTTCATCTATTATTTGCTTTATCAAAATAAAATTACTGTGTCTGTGATTGGCTCTTCATCTATCATTTGCTTTCTCAAAATAAAATTACTGTGTCTGTTTTATTTTGTGAATGTCTCTGCTGTTATTGACGATGATAGTGTCACCGGTGGAATATGCGCGTGCAGGAACCCGCCCTTCAAACAAGGGGCCTGAAGGGCTCAGGAGAACGTATGTCCTGAGGGCGCCTCCTGTGAAGCTCAGACCACTGCTCAGGACGCCGTTAGTTAGGAAGCGATGGTTGAATCAGGGTTTGGCATTGACACTAACGTCCTCCGACGGCAGAATGCCGGAGTACTTGGGTGGCGTCCTCGGCTTCGCCGGCAAAGACGTTTTGTGTGAGTTTTATGTGGTGTCTATGTTCGCTCTGCCGCTTTTATGTAGCATTCCCTAACGTAATCGCGTCATCGGGGTCGAAAAGTACCGATTTGGGTCTTTTTTTTCTAACTTTAGGAGTTTTACGGGCCGTGTATCTTGTGGCCTTAAACACCAGCGGGTTTGGATGTCCTACAGTATTGTAAAAGTAGCTTTTGGAAAGCCCCTTGAAATACTGTGCGATCGTCGGTAGGTTACTGTGTCTGTGATTGGCTCTTCATCTATCATTTACTGTGTCGAAATAAAATTACTGTGTCTGATTGGCTCTTTATCTATCATTTACTTAGTCAAAATAAAATTACTATGTCTGTGATTGGCTCTTCATCTATCATTTGCTTTCTCAAAAAAAAAGTTACTGTATCTGTGATTGGCTCTTCATCTATTATTTGCCTTATCAAAATAAAATTACTGTGTCTGATTGGCTCTTCATCTATCATTTGCTTTCTCAAAAAAAAAGTTACTGTATCTGTGATTGGCTCTTCATCTATTATTTGCTTTATCAAAATAAAATTACTGTGTCTGTGATTGGCTCTTCATCTATCATTTGCTTTCTCAAAATAAAATTACTGTGTCTGTTTTATTTTGTGAATGTCTCTGCTGTTATTGACGATGATAGTGTCACCGGTGGAATATGCGCGTGCAGGAACCCGCCCTTCAAACAAGGGGCCTGAAGGGCTCAGGAGAACGTATGTCCTGAGGGCGCCTCCTGTGAAGCTCAGACCACTGCTCAGGACGCCGTTAGTTAGGAAGCGATGGTTGAATCAGGGTTTGGCATTGACACTAACGTCCTCCGACGGCAGAATGCCGGAGTACTTGGGTGGCGTCCTCGGCTTCGCCGGCAAAGACGTTTTGTGTGAGTTTTATGTGGTGTCTATGTTCGCTCTGCCGCTTTTATGTAGCATTCCCTAACGTAATCGCGTCATCGGGGTCGAAAAGTACCGATTTGGGTCTTTTTTTTCTAACTTTAGGAGTTTTACGGGCCGTGTATCTTGTGGCCTTAAACACCAGCGGGTTTGGATGTCCTACAGTATTGTAAAAGTAGCTTTTGGAAAGCCCCTTGAAATACTGTGCGATCGTCGGTAGGTTACTGTGTCTGTGATTGGCTCTTCATCTATCATTTACTGTGTCGAAATAAAATTACTGTGTCTTTGATTGGCTCATCATCTATCATTTACTTAGTCAAAATAAAATTACTGTGTCTGTGATTGGCTCTTCATCTATCATTTACTGTGTCGAAATAAAATTACTGTGTCTTTGATTGGCTCTTCATCTATCATTTGCTTTCTCAAAATAAAATTACTGTGTCTGTGATTGGCTCTTCATCTATCATTTACTTTGTCAAAATAAAATTACTGTGTCTGTGATTGGCTCTTCATCTATCATTTACTTTGTCAAAATAAAATTACTATGTTTGTGATTGGCTCTTCATCTATCATTTACTTTGTCAAAATAGAATTACTGTATCTGTGATTGGCTCTAAATCTATCATTTGCTTTCTCAAAATAATATTACTGTATCTGTGATTGGTTCTTCATCTATCATTCACTTTGTCAAAATAAAATTACTGTGTCTGTGATTGGCTCTTCATCTATCATTTACTTTGTCAAAATAAAATTACTGTCTGATTGGCTCTTCATCTATCATTTACTTTGTCAAAATAAAATTACTGTGTCTGTGATTGGCTCTTCATCTATCATTTATTTTGTCAAAATAATTTTTGATCAGGAGATATCCTAATTAGTTATATATATTATTTTTTCACAGTGTAATCTTAAAAAGGAGGTTTTAGACAATGATGAAACTATTTTGCCATCCCCTACGAGCGGACCAATTGACCATCCATTTATGTAAGTAACATATTTATACACAATCAAAAATATTTATATTTCATTATATATATATATTTTTCAGATATAAGACAATATCAAAAGACAGTCCAAATAAATCAAAGAGGCTCCAAATGGCTATGAATTTAAAATTTGAACCGGACCCAAATGAAAATATAGAAAATAATACAACAAATTATGAGGATTCCGTCAATCTTTTACATAATTTTGCCAAAAGGTAATATTAAGAAATAAATAAATAAATAGTGTAGGTTTGTCTTACGGAGACAACTGAATAAATGTTTGTTATAACATAGGTATATATAAAATAGTAATTTTTGCGTAAAATACTTAATTTGAGGAAATAGTAATAATTTATGAAAATAAGTAATATATTTAATTTTTATAAATTTGGTTACAAAAGTTTATAAAAATTAAGTAATAGTAATATAAAATAGTAAAGAAATCTCTCAAAATAGTTGATTGATTGTTAATTGAGCGAAGCGAGCGGAGTGTTCTACTGGAGACTCTTTCACATTCTTTGTCACGAATAGGCTCGAAAACTACTTGACGAAAAATTATGAAATTTTGCAGTCAAAAAGACACTTATTAGGTGATGGTTTAAAAAAAAAATTGAAAATGACGAATAATGCTCAAAAACTGATATCCGATTGAAATCAATGCCCTACATTACCGTCATTGTCCACAACGATGAGTCATTACACTGCGCTCGCTTCGCTCAATATGCAAACGGCACCCGAGATTTCGCGAGCGCAGCGAGTCGAAATTGAGGGTCTGTTGGCGCCCCTAGTTATATATACATATAAATACAAAAATGTATATAATTAAATGACATTCCAACAGATTAAAATCTCCTAAACGAGAGACAATAAACGAACATACAAATGAAAGTATACTGGCATCGTTGTTGAATGTAAAGAAAACAGATAATAGAAACGTAAGGTAAGATTATTATTATATTTATATAGAGAATATATATATAGAGAAGTATAATACCTTGAAAAAATTATATATATATATATATATTTCAACCCCAGAAACCCCTATATCCTGATTTTGCTATGAATCGGTTAAATTTTTAAAATTCGGTCCGCCATTTTGGATTTTCTCATCTAACTAATAATATAATTTGAGTTAAAAAATTACTCGATTGGTTGCGAATATTAATCTGTATTAATATTATTTTTGTCGTTTACTTTAGTTTCCTCCACCTTTTAAGCGCCATCTTAGGTCCGCCATTTTGATTTTTTGAAAAGTGCCACACGGATTTCGAAAGTCTTTTCCGAGACGAACATTTTGATACCTCATATGTCCCATATATATATATGAACGCGATAGTTCAGTTTGAAGTGCGCCAAGTTATAAATCCCAGCTTCGAATCTCGTTATATTAATACATATAAAGTACTTATATTTATCTATTGACATTTCAGTCCGAACAGACGACCATTACATGAAAATCGTATTATTAATGCACAAAACTCAAGTACCTCTGTGCGTGCTGCAAATAATGTTACCGAGTATGTAAAATGTTTTTATTTTATTGTTTATACGGGGTGACTTTTTTAACAATATAATATATGTACTTACTTACTTACCTTCACGCCATATCCCTCGCGGGGTAGCCAGAGACACAGCGCCAAACGCTACGGTCCCTGCATACCTCTTTCGCCTCGGCCACAGACATCAACCTCTTCATACACGCCCTCCAGGGAGTCCTCATGCTTTTTACGTGACCTTCCTCCAGTATCATAGCTACTGTTTTCGAAGGTCACTCGAGGCCTCCCCCTGTCTCTCCTACCGCTCACTTTTCCTATATAAATCTTTTTTACCGTTCTTTCATCACTCATTCGTTCGACGTGCCCAAACCACCTGAGCACGTTCTTCTTCATTCTCACATGTATTATATGTGATATTAATTATTGTATTTGCTTTCGTAAAGAAAAGATATACGTATAGTTTTTAAAAATAAAAACCGTATTTTTTTTGTCAAACATCCTATATATGTATGTATTTTTGTTCATGTCACTCGGAATCCCGTTCGTATTTGGAGTTTATATGAGGCCAGGTATGAAATACTGCCTCGCCCTGTTGATCACTACCAATTTCATCGAAGCCAACTTGGCCTTGCTCTCCAGATGACCACGAAATCGAGTTCGAAATGTCGAGGCCCAATATACTGCTTGACTCACGACTAACCCATTAGCCGAAGCTTTAAAGTAAAGAACATCTACTTTTGTATATAAAATCTGTTATTTGACCAAAAAGTCACCCAGTATAAATGTTAATTAATTAAAAGTAGTTAAAAGTAGTTAGACGATTGTTTCATAACTTGTGTATTGCTATGAATATATATATATATATATATATTTGTTTATTTTTATATAATAAAAATTGGTTCATTGTACTCGGGTCCCATGAATTCAAGTTTCATATATCCCATAATTTCATTCATAATCACAAGTGAAAGTACATTTTCAAATAATTAAATATATATATATATATACCATTGTTTATATAATTCCAACATTAATTTGCATATGCTATAATTTTTTATCCATTATTATTTTTTTCTTCACATATTTGCACTATTATTTATATCATTTGGCGTGTAGAAAAAAATAAATTATTATATAGAATGAAATTGAAATTTTAAATGTTTTTTCAGAAGTAAACCTAATATAGAGGCATTGTACAAGGAGCCAGTAGTGAGGAAAAAAGCTGAAAAACGAGCTCTACCCGGGTGGAGCTGTGATGAGTGTAGAGATGTAAGTCACTATATATTTAATTATTTATTAATATTATCCATATTTAGTGGTAAAGCCAATTCCTATTAGCTCGACCAGGGTAGTATTACAGCTGTTCTTGACAGGTGTTTAAATCTTCCCAACAAGATATATCTCTCTTAATTCCGCCTTCCCGGGGAGGGGGGGGGGGAGGGGAGACAAGACCTGCAACTTCCAATTTTGTTTCTCACTGCATTAAATTATAAAATAATATTCATGTTATTTCTGTAATTAAAGCTTGACACTATAACGTTTGTAATATTATAAGTTATATAAAATTGATCTTTTTTTTTAGTTCTTCGACGAGCTATACAAGAACGATCCGGTAATGTTAGCAAAGAAAATGGACGAATGTTCGAAACACCGCGGTAGGAACAATCCCGCGCGTCCCAAGACACCGGACGGCTTCTGGAACCCGCGATGGGACGTGCCCGAAGACACCGAGGAGTTCAACAGAAGAAATAATGTCTAAACGTGAGAAGATACCTTAAGGGCGAGTGTGAAGATACCTTAAGGGCGAGTGTGAAGATACCTTAAGGGCGAGTGTGAAGATACCTTAAGGGCGAGTGTGAAGATACCTTAAGGGCGAGTGTGAAGATACCTTAAGGGCGAGTGTGAAGATACCTTAAGGGCGAGTGTGAAGATACCTTAAGGGCGAGTGTGAAGATACCTTAAGGGCGAGTGTGAAGATACCTTAAGGGCGAGTGTGAAGATACCTTAAGGGCGAGTGTGAAGATACCTTAAGGGCGAGTGTGAAGATACCTTAAGGGCGAGTGTGAAGATACCTTAAGGGCGAGTGTGAAGATACCTTAAGGGCGAGTGTGAAGATACCTTAAGGGCGAGTGTGAAGATACCTTAAGGGCGAGTGTGAAGATACCTTAAGGGCGAGTGTGAAGATACCTTAAGGGCGAGTGTGAAGATACCTTAAGGGCGAGTGTGAAGATACCTTAAGGGCGAGTGTGAAGATACCTTAAAAGGGAGTGTGAAGATACCTTAAGGGCGAGTGTGAAGATACCTTAAGGGCGAGTGTGAAGATACCTTAAGGGCGAGTGTGAAGATACCTTAAGGGCGAGTGTGAAGATACCTTAAGGGCGAGTGTGAAGATACCTTAAGGGCGAGTGTGAAGATACCTTAAGGGCGAGTGTGAAGATACCTTAAGGGCGAGTGTGAAGATACCTTAAGGGCGAGTGTGAAGATACCTTAAGGGCGAGTGTGAAGATACCTTAAGGGCGAGTGTGAAGATACCTTAAGGGCGAGTGTGAAGATACCTTAAGGGCGAGTGTGAAGATACCTTAAGGGCGAGTGTGAAGATACCTTAAGGGCGAGTGTGAAGATACCTTAAGGGCGAGTGTGAAGATACCTTAAGGGCGAGTGTGAAGATACCTTAAGGGCGAGTGTGAAGATACCTTAAGGGCGAGTGTGAAGATACCTTAAGGGCGAGTGTGAAGATACCTTAAGGGCGAGTGTGAAGATACCTTAAGGGCGAGTGTGAAGATACCTTAAGGGCGAGTGTGAAGATACCGTAAGGGCGAGTGTGAAGATACCTTAAGGGCGAGTGTGAAGATACCTTAAGGGCGAGTGTGAAGATACCTTAAGGGCGAGTGTGAAGATACCTTAAGGGCGAGTGTGAAGATACCTTAAGGGCGAGTGTGAAGATACCTTAAGGGCGAGTGTGAAGATACCTTAAGGGCGAGTGTGAAGATACCTTAAGGGCGAGTGTGAAGATACCTTAAGGGCGAGTGCGAAAATACCTTAGGGACAAGTGTGAAGATACCTTAAGGAAAAGTGTGAAGATACCTTAAGGAAAAGTGTGAAGATACCTTAAGAACAAGTGTGAAGATACCTTAAGGGCAAGTGTGAAATCACCTTAAAACTCTTGAATCAGACAAAGTGCCTTATGAAACATACCACTTTGTAATATTATTGAAATACGTTAGGACTCCTTTTTATATTTTCTAATTCATTCCAATTTGCTAATTGTTTTTAAAAAAATCTTTTAACTATTCATATATTACATAATAACTCTAATTATTAATAATGCTGTGATAAAATTTATATTTATCTTGACTTAAACTTTCAAAATGTATATTCTTGTAAAATAATGTAAATTTTTTATTTTCTCCAATTATACAACTTTCCACTACCCGTGTTATAGTTATTTAAAAATAACCCATACAAAAATTATTTATTTATTTATTAATACCTTTTCCACTTTGAATACCAGTGATCAGTGTCAGTACTATACCATATATAGAAATAAGTCCTTCTGTAAATACAACTTAAATCAATTTTTGGTTAAGAGTGTTCCAAACACTTGCTGATCGTAATTTTTTATTGAATTTCATACAAACATATGTTTGTTGACTGCAGTATTTGATGAGTCATCCAATATTTGTGCCAAAACTCAAAATAAAATGACTTTCAAACCAAACTAAGCTGCGGGTGTAAAAAAAACAACAATTTAGAGAACAATTTAATTCCCGATAAAACAGATATTACAATTTGTCGCTAGCTTAAGTTAAAAGGAAAGTGTAAACAAATTAGATTAGTTATTAATATTTCAAATCAACTAAAAGTAAATATATTCTCTGTTAAATCTATTTCATGAATTCACTGATTAGTTTTAAGAAAAAATTAATATATTTTTTTTTTTAGCAATCATTTAAAAAAAAAATAGCATTAATTTACATTATTTGAACTGAAAGTGTATTAAGGTTATTTGATATATTTTATAGTTTTATTTCTACAAGTTCAACGAGGCCTATGAGAGTTTTTTAGCTTTCTGGTATAGCGTGTCAACGACCTTGCTCATGTGATGGATGGTCTCTAAAACAGTTTCGTACGTCTTCTCCAGGGGGGATTCGTCAAACACAATTAAGACGCCTTCTCCTTGATCGAGTATGCCGTTTAGCTTTTTATCAAGTATCATCTGTGACAATTTCTTCTCTACTTGTATAACTGGGAGACGAATACACTTAGCGACATGGTCGACTTGAACTCTCATGTAGGGCTCCACAATGCGACATAAATTTTGTTCCAACATGGTATCATATAGTGAACCGAGGTGAGCTCTGACTACTGCATCTTCTTCAAGTTCTGGTTTATATGTTTTTAATGCAGCCTGGAAATCTGCAAGTGATCTTTTGTGAGAAGCCGTCGCCACAGCTCTCATGGCTTCCAACTCCTTACCTGCATACTTTAAGGCTGCTTTACTGCTGCAAACAGTGGCCACTTCTTCCGCTTGGCTTAACATGATTTTGGACAACAACATGTATTTGAGTGCAGTTAAGGCCTTAGGACTATCAGCACCATCATAACCTTCAAATGCTTCATAGAAATATGAGTAAGCAGTTTTAAAATCTCTCTCATCTGCAGCATGAAGTATGCCTGATTGTAAATCCAGAGCTGCCTGCATTTTAGGAGGGCAATAGATGGCATTAGCTGTGGTTCTTGCTGACGTCAATGAAGCGCGGGCCTTGGGTAAATTACTAAGAGCATGATAAGTTTTGCTCTCCAAAAGAAGTACTTCAACTAACAAATTTTTATCATCTAATTTCTTGAGTTCTTTCAAGAGGGCAGTGGCTAAGTCTAAGGCCTCTGTGTACATACCTGTATCGAAGTATAGGGCGACGAGCCTTGCTTCGAGGGACTGTCTTAGAAAGGTGCGGCGCTCTTCTTTGGCCCATTCTATACACTCTTTGCACAACTGGACTTCAATACCAATGCCAGCTTCTAAATCGAGGAAGAAATCAACAAGGGAACGTACCAACTTGGCGGCTTTAGCCTTACTTATAAGACTTAAGAAAGGTCTCGTCGCTTTTATTAATTCCGCCAGCTCCTTGGCTTTACCTTCTTTCTTGTACTTTTCTCCGAGGTTCAGTATGCCTTGTTCTTTGGCTCTGATATTTTCCTCATCATCTTCGGGCACTTCGCCTGTGCTAACCATTTTGTCGGTCATGCGTACGTCTTCGTCTCTGTTTGACGATGATACGCGGGATCTCTCAAACAACATTGCACCAGCCATTGTATGTATGTTTGCTATTTAAAACGTACTATAAAAACGACACAACAACAGCTACACTAATCTTTGTAATTTTGTATAATCGCAAAGTCATCGACGACCTTTTTGGAAACAAATTGTAGACGCGTGAAGAGTTGCCATTATAAAATATATAAAAACATCTTTTTTCTACTATTATTTAAATAATTTATTTTTTATTACTAAAAAATCTTAACAATCATGTTTTTATTTTATTTTAAAGATAGATATAAAAATGACTTAAAACTTATATTACTCATAATTTAGATTTTCTCCATAACAAATTTTTAGTATAATAATGTATTGTTATACATTTTTATTTAAACATTTAATACATATAAAAGTTTATATTGTTTATCTTGAATTTATTTTAACTAGTAATTATTTATTGATAAAATTCGAACATACTAAAATTAGCAAAAACCACAAAAAAAAAATAAACTGTCACTATTGTCATCAGCTAACGAACAATTTAAATCCATAAATATCCAATATAAAAGGAACACTGTTTTTTATTTATTTTAAAATAATATTTTGTATCTAATACATAATGACAAACAGACAATCTGTGAAAATGATAATCGATAAAGAAAATAGTGATAAATTCCTTTTTGACATAGCCAAAGAAATTAAATTCTTTTATGAAACTCCCGTAATTTTGTTAACAAAGCAAGATTATGCCGACAACATCTTCAACGCGATGTGCTCGATGCGCACAGCTCTGCAAGGTGAGACAAAAAGTCGAATAATGGACATTATTGTTGAATTTCATTTACAATGGTTACATGCTGTAAAAGCTATTGAACAATTTTCCAAAAAAATAAATGATCTATCAAGAGAAGAAGTATATCAAGCCATTAGCTACACAATAGACGCAATGTCGAGTCGCTTAAAATATTTTCAGAGATATGTTTCGAAATACAGAACAACTCTTTCAAATGACGATCAGGCAAATCTCTTGGCTGATCTTGAAATAATACAAGAAATGCACAAAGATGTAACAGAAATACTATTGGAAAAACTTAAATGTTTTAGATGCTTTGACTGTGACGATGAATTTAAAATCAAAGTAAGAGATGCAATAGAAGAACTTTTTAATTGGGTAGATAAAATAAACGATGGGTTATCAAAACAACTTACTAAATACGTAAATGTAAATGTTCCTCACTTAAGTGATGATTTGACTAAAGCTCTGAGGCAAATTGTGGAGGAATTGCAAACTTCTAACACTCCAACAGCTCGCCAGTTATTAGAGAATTTAAAAGAAAAAGGAAGGGAAATAAGTACAATGATACGTTGTACTGCCGTTCACAATCTAGAAGTCAATAAAGTAGAAGAAAAAATTAATGTATTGGAAGATCGTATTACCAGAATGGAAAATGAACCTATATCTGCTGCGGTTATGGCACTCAAACATAAGAAAGAATATTTCGTAAATCGACTGGCATCTCTCGAAAACTTGAAAACTACACTTTTGAAGTTACAGGAAAAAATAGATGTTCAATTCGAAGTGGTAGATGAGTATTCTCTGTGCTCATGTGAGGATTTTTTTCAATTGAGAATATTTAACCACTATTTGCCTGCAGAAAAGCGAGAACAATTAGTAACTGAACTTTGCTATTTATGGGATATGGCCGTTTTTGGTGAGCAAAGCCATAAATCAATTATTTCAATATTAAGTGCAGCGGATATGAAAGAAGAGTTTAATGACGAACTTGGGATTTTTTATATTGATGAGCACAGCCGAAAAATATACAAATTACCTGATGATGAAACCCTTTACCAACAAAATGAACAATGTAAATTAGTACCGCTAACGGATGATGCCGAACATGTTTATTTTTATGATGAATGTGGGCGATATTATGTTGATCAGAAAACTCGTCAAAGAGTTTACAAAGCTCATGAAACGGCTAGCGAGTACATGATGGATAATTCAGGTATCTTGCTTAAAGTTAAAGAAGAACGAGATGGAGTAACTTATTATTATGATAATTACGGGAGGTTCTACATCAATAGCGAAGGTAAACATATTTATCGAGAAGCTGATGCGGTCAGTGAGTATGAGAATGATGGTCTAGGAAATTTGGTTCGTATTCGAAGTCATTTGGATATTTTTGAACCGTGTCCAGATGACGTTCATGTGACGGAAGATTTTAAATATCTTAAAAAAACCGTAGGAAAAGCATTACGGGAATGTATCGCTGATGTTATTGTACACCAACCGGTAGATCCTATTAAATATTTATCAGATCGTCTTATTAAGTATAGGGAAAATATGGAGATTAAAGAGAAACGTGCTCTTGAAAAAGAGGAACTTGACGCTGAAAGGGAAATAAGAATAGCCGAGGAAAGGGAAGCAGTAGAACGCGCTGCAAAAGAAGCTGCACTCTTAGCTCAAGGTGGAAGTGAGGCTAGTTATGATTCTAATTTG
Source organism: Melinaea marsaeus rileyi (assembly GCA_918358865.1). Lineage (NCBI taxonomy): Eukaryota > Metazoa > Arthropoda > Insecta > Lepidoptera > Nymphalidae > Melinaea > Melinaea marsaeus. The sequence continues at coordinate 20,748,051 of OU911093.1, read as the reverse complement.
TTTAAATATGCTTCTATGCATCCTGATGATGGTGATATCGTATCTGCTGGCGCGAGTACTATTAACAATTAATATTCTTTATTACTTCGAATTGTTTTTAAGAAAAAATATTTTTATTTATGGACCCAGAGATTGTCTTTTTTGTTTTAACACTATTTAAATGAAATTATAACAAATATATGAAACATTATTTTGTAATAAATGACTTTTTATGGTTTATTATCAGTAATATTTTAATTTCTACGTTCTACCACATTATTGTTATATATTTATAGTAGTAACACTGTTTTAGTTTTGACAGCTGTCTGCTGTAGTCGGCCATATGCAATTTGTGAATTTGAGGAATTTCGTTCATTCATTTAGTTTGAGATAGGTGGAACAAATTCAAAAAGATAAAAAAATATTTTTATAATACTTGAATTTTAACTTTGTACGTGCAAAGTTGTGATATAACTCTCAAGACATCAAAGATGAGGTGAAACCAGTTAAAACATTTTGTAGTGGCTACGTACTTCCTACAATGATTAATCTTCTGGGGCAAGGCTCTTAGTGTTTTATGTAAATTAGCATGGATTGGTGCGTAGTGACGTATCGATGATTGAATGCTATTATCATACGTTAGTATTATCGTGCATTTGGATTGAGAACAACGAGCCACAGAAGAAACTTGTGAACAACTGATGGCATATTGTCTTTAGTTTTATTTACTTCTATAACATGCCTCCTCCGCCACCACCTGGGCCTCCGCCACCTCCTGGGCCACCACCGCCTCCTACGTTCGGGGGCTCGAAAGGTGGTTCGGCAGATAATAGAGGTGCTTTGCTAAGTTCAATAAGACAAGGAACGAAACTAAAAAAAACTGTAACAGTAGACAAGAGTGGGCCTTACATAGCAGGAAAGACGTCAAGTCCCTCTAGTGGTTCACCTGTGGGTAATGGTGTAAGAAGTGGAGGTCCAACTCCCAATGGTGGAGCTATGCCAGGTTTAGGAGGACTTTTTGCCGGTGGCATGCCCAAGCTTAAGCCAACTGGTAAACTAGCTGGTAAGACTATATTTAATATCACATAAAATATAAGGGTGTAAAGCGTTTTCTTACAATTTTTTAAATATATATATATAATTAGTTTAGTAATTTCCTAATCAAATATATTTAGATAATAATTATCCACAACACAATAGATAATGTTATCAATACTCCAAGAACTTGTTTTATCAATTTTTTTAATTATAAAACCAATTGTGGTTTTGTTTGTCCATTTACATTATTATAAAGTTGTATAAATTATATTAAATATGACGACTGAATAAAGATAGTTATATTCTATTATACTTATATACTTTACTTTTTGGTTTAAAATTATTTTAAAAGCTGAAATATCCTAACATAAATGTTTCAATTTATTATTCTTGTCATTATAATATTAAATATTTTTGGTATGCAACAAATAAGAAAAATCTATAAATATCTGTAATAATGTAATATAAACTTTTCTCAATATCATGTGTTGTTTGAAGTATTTCTAAAGAATAATACACTATATAATTTTTTTTTAAATGCCATCTACGGAGCTCTCATATTGATAAAAATTGTAGTATTTTTTATACTTACTATTGTAATATAATTTAATATTATCACGTATTATATTATTAATAATATAATAATATTCTGATATAGGTACATGTTTTTTGTTATTTTGTTACCATAGTAATTTATGTTTTTTGTGATATATATGTATTTTTGTAGGCACAACACCTAATGGTCAAATCAAAACTGATGCTCCAAGGTTTCCTCCACAACAAAGATCCCCCGAAAAGACGAGACCGGAGCAAAGCAGGCCCTTCCATGGGGCTAACATTGCCGCAATATCTGAGGCCCTCACGAGGGAGGCTCCCGCAAGGCCCATGGTCAGACGGCAGCCGAGTGAGGTTAAAACTCGAGGCCCTCCACCGCAACCTCCAGTACAGAAACAAATTATGCCTTTGGTAAGTTTAATAAATTATCTTATATATTGGTTTTGAGTGAAAGTGCATGAACATGTATAAAAAATATATTATATATATATATATATATATATATATACAACATGTATAAAAAATATATAAATAAAATAAGTGTCTGTTTGTTATTCCAAATTGACAGTTTTTCACTAAATGCATATGAAAGTGTATACGGTACATACAAAAAAAAACTATTTTTATTTTTTCTGTCTCTACCATATGTGAGAAACAACTGAACCGATTTTAAGAGAACTCTTACTGGCGGATAGCTAATACAATTAGCAGAAACTAAGCTACTTTTATTTTAAAAAAACATTACTCGCGAAAGAAGTCGCGGGCACGTCTAGTTAATAATAAAAGATAAACCTACATCAGACATTTCTTTATTTTATCTTCATTTATCTTTAATTTCTTTAATAATAACTAAACATGTGTAGCAAAGTTTATTTACACAGACCCAAACGGCGTTCTAAAATAAACTTTGTTATATTAGGAAAGTTATTCTCAATAAAACTTCCCACACGCGCTCTTTAAACTAAAATAACCTCGGTGTGTGTTATAAAAATATTTTTACGTGGGGTAAATTTTGTAACATAACTGACCCCACCTACAAATAACACATTAAATTTTCACAATATCCACACAGTAGAATATAAATTAATAATAATAACAGATAACAATGAGCGATTTTGTCTTCCATTCAAGGTTAGCGCCATCTTTGAAATAGTTGACGTTTGAGTTTGAAATGTTTAGTTGAAAAAAAATTTATGAAACTAGAGTGGGTCAAGTAATAAATAGCTCACGTTTTTAAGTACCTCCGAGGGTTGGAACCTCTGAAAGTATGTAATTAGGTGTTTCAGACACAGTAAACAGAATATTAGCGAATGAGAAATAATTTCGTAATAGTAATACTCAGTCTCATCACGTTATATATATATATAAATAAAATTGTAGTGTCCGTTTGTAATTCGAAATTAACAGTTTTTTACTAAATGTATATAGAGTATTTATATATAAAAAAAACTTTTTTTACAATTTTTCTGTCCGTCCGTCTGTTTGTTGCTAATATTTGAAACTGGACCGATTTGATAGGACGTTCGTTGCTTATGTTATAAGAAGTTAGGCTTTATATTTTAAAAAACATTCCGGCGAACGAAGTCGCAGGCACGCCTAGTTTATTTTTTTTGTAACATGTAAAAGATAGTGCTATCTCTCTCACTTTCCGCCATGTGCTCAGTCAATATTGATTTTAATATTTTATAATCTGTATACGGCGGACATTTCGAATTTTATGTTTAAATTTATTTTACATAACATATATATTATTAACATTAAACCTACCAAGTACCGGTCAAATTGACCGTTCTTAAACTTTTGTTAAACTTACACATTTTTAAACGTTATTATATCGTTATCATACTACATGACAATTCTTAGAATATGCATATAATATTGTCTACACTCTTTACTTTTAGTTATTTCCATTATTACCTGCGTTATATAATAAAATAACTTTTAATTACCGATCAATTTGACGGCGTGCGGTAGGAACAGGTATACAAGAATTGTCGGTAGGTTTAGTGTTAATTAGTGAAACGTATGATAAATAAAGTCTGAAATTAAAAACGTTATCAAAATCGATATCCTATCTTTTCTTTCCTTGTATTATCTGAATTATGTATTATCTGATACAAATGTATTATTTGAGAAGAAAAATAACATTTTAAATGTAAATTAATAATATATAAATTGTTATAATGTACTAGCTAGTGTTTGTTATCAGTGAGATAGGTACTAAAGATAATGTCCATGACTAAGAAGTAGGTACAATGTGAAGTTTTTTTTATAATTTAAAATTATAATTACGTTTAAGGTTTACCATTCACCGTTTAATGGTAAATAGATTTTATATGGAGATTAATTGAATAATTTGAATATCAAAACTTATTATAATTTATATTTGTTTATCGATGTTAATCAAGGACTTAAAATATAATTGATTACGATATTAATAAATAAAAATAAATAATTAAAAAAAAAAAGTTGTTTTTAGTTATATTGCTGGCGTTTTTTTCGTGGTGTAGGCTTAATGGAGATTCTCCACATTACACAACGGGAACGCATCCCAATACATACAATCCCTCATAGCTGATGTGAAAATCTGTGTATTCACTGACTGTCATTATATTTCTCTATTTAAAATTTTAAAAATTTACACTAAATATAAAATAGAAATTAAACATTTTGTCCATACAAAAAGTCTAAGTTCAAATCAAAATTAATAGTGTGCCCAGCGAAGCGGGTGGGAATCAGCTAGTTACGAATATACGTGATATTTCTTATACTAGGATCCGCCAACCGTGCGCGGCGGGTGTTGAGCTGAGCCCCTCTCCTTTCTTCTTTTCTTGATAACTTTTAAATGGCTAAACATTTTTTCAATCTGTTTTCTCTATAACATCCGCGTTCGGCTCAAGCATGAGAAAATTTTTAGCTAATTATCTCGTCGCATTCTGGAGACAACTAAACACAAAAAAAAGGTCTCCCAAACGGTTAAGAGCTTCGCTTACGCTCAGCTCAATAATTTTTGTTATCATTTAACATTACCATGTCGGCCATTGATTTTGAAAAGTTGCATTTTTTTAAAAAATAAAATAAAAATGTTTCTGTTAATATTATGTATTTACAATTAAAAGTGTAAAAAAGAAAAAAAAAAACTTTTTTTTTTAAATAATACAGTGTAAACTCTCTATAACGAAATTCAAAGGACTGAGCATTTTTCATCGTTATAGAGAGTTATCGTTATATGGAGTGAACAAATAAAACAACCAAATTTACAATAATGTTTAATAAGTCTTAGATAAAATATGCATATATGTACATATATTGTTATTTACACATGTAGTCCGTTAACTTTGTCTGACGTTTTTTGCTATGCCAGTACTTGTTTTGTATTACCTTATGTATCCTATTCATATCTAGATATGTGGTGGAATCATCTTGATTAAACAACAAAAATGTTTCTATCAACTTAGCAGCATCTAGCGCTTGTTGAATTGTTGGTGGTGATTCGGCTTCGTCCACTTGATCATCTTCTTCATCATCATTATTGGGGTTTTCCTTACTTTTTGAAACTAAATCAACAATTTGTTCATCTGTAAGTGAATCGGTTGTGGCTACATCCTCATCTATATTTTCGTACGATTGTAGATCTTTGTTAAAATTTACTGGTATGTTGAACTGGCTTATCCATTCACTCAGCGGTAAATTGTCTTCACTATCAAATTGATCCATTTTCTGTCTGGCTACTACATAACCCAGCATGACGAAAAGAATGTTGGATAGTGGCTGCAGTTACCTCTTTCCAGGCTTTTGATATAAAGTTCACTGCTTGTAGCATGTTAATCGAGACCTTGCCGTCGGTTTCGATCTCTTCGTTTCTTCTTAATACAAAACACATTTCTTCGTAATAGAGAATGGCTGTATCGTTATAAAGAGTGTATCAATGTATGGGTTTTAACGCAAACCAACCAAGTTGTGTACACTTCTACTTTATAGGGAGTTTATAGTTATAAAGGATAACGTTATAAAGAGTTTACACTGTAATTAATAGTTCAAGGGTCAGTGTTATTATATATACATACATAATTTATGTGAATCATTTTTAAATAATTCTTATTATATTATATATATATATTAAATATATATTATTAAGCCCACGCAAACGAGGAGTGTTGTGAGTTTATCATTTATGTATGTCTGTTTGTATGTTGTGATGTCTCTCAATCGATTTCATATACCTTTTTTAAATCCAAACTCGTCAGTCAAGAGTTGTTGGCCATGTTTGGTGAATAAGGCTGTTTTTATCAAGTGTTTTAGCTTTCATTGAAACAAGTAACAACATTGTAGCAATTTAGAATTTAAATATTTTTAAATTTAACCATATTTTTTAATAAAATGTTTATTGGTAAAGCATTTGGATTAAAACAGTGTTACGAGGAGATTAAAACACTTTAAACTATTTTGAATATATTAATTTGAATATTAAAACAATAGCTTAGTTTTCAAAGTGATTTAATAATCTAAAAGTCCCAGATTCGAGATTTTTTTCTCGTATATATATATATATATATATAATATCTTATTTATTTAAGTATGTAATGTTGTCTGTAATTATCAAACGGCGTGAGTAATGTCCGTTGAATCATAACTTATATAAACATTAAAACAGGTTTTATGGTTTCACTGTAAAACATTTCACTCCAAAAACTTTTTATATTTTGAAACAGTTTATTGTATCTTAAAAATGTTTTAATAATGGCAACCATTAAGCGATGCTTGGAAGCGAATTTTTCGCTAAGAATAGTTTTTAAATGGAAAGCTTTTCTTTATGTACGGAATAAAGTGCGAACAGACGGACTGAAAACTTTATACAGCTAAGGAGTTGGCTCTCAAATGTCTAGACTGCTCGCTACCCTTGGTTCAATAAACGCACATCCCTAGATAAATTGATATCACAGCGTATATATAATATATCATATTTATGAATGAATAGTGCATTTAGTATTTGGAACGATTTAATGAGTCTGGATCGGGAAGCCATTTTTAATTTTGCTACTATTATTTGCTGTTCCAGTTTCTATTTTTAAAAATATTTTAATATATTTCAGTTTTGATATCTGTTTATATAAAAAAATATGATATACGTATTTTTATACGTAAAATTTAATTGACTATAACAGAAAATGGCTAAATAAATAAATTTTTATTTATAAATTTTGTTGATACATTTTTATTATTATTATATATACTAAATAAATTATTTCCAAGTTAAATTTGTCTGCCTAACAATCATTTATATGCAGAGACAGTCTGTCTCGTAGCGCCTGCCAACTAATTTGAGGAAGCGTATAGTGCCAAGAACGGAACCCTTAGAAAACCCTAGTGTATTTAAACTTGAAGTGACTTTTATATATATTATGTTACAATATTAAGTTTATTTATTATAAATAATGAATATATAAATATAGATGACATAATTAACTAGGGGTGCCAACAGACCCACAGTTTCGACTAGCTTCGCTCGCGAAATCTCGCTTGCCGTTTGCATATTGAGCGAAGCGAGCCAAGTCTAATGACTCATAATATCTCATTGACTTCAATGGGATATCGTTTTTTTGACGATTATTCCTCAACGATATGACATTTCTAAATTAAAAAGAAATTAAAACCGTCACCTATTGTGTCTTTTTGATTGCAAAACGTGATAATTTTCCATCAAGTAGTTTTCGAGCCTATTCGTGACAAAGAATGTGAAAAAGTCTCCAGTAGAACGCTCCTCTCGCTACGCTTGCTTCGCTCAATGACATACCATAGATTAGATCAAGTAAGTCCCGATGATTCATTACATTGTAACAGGTTATGTGATGTCAAAGGCAAATCAAAAAGACATTCACATTTCCATTCCAAGGCTAAGCCGTGTCTTGAGATGGTTTTGATGTATTTCCTCAATGTCAATGACGACCATTACTATCATTGTTCAATAATTCAATGTCACATACGTAAATGACGCTTGACCTTAATATTATCCTGTGAAGCTCTCAATAAGTGATCGTTTGAGTCATCAATGAGTCAAAACATGTGATTCACACGACCGCGGAACGTTTCCGATACGACATCGGGTTTAACATGATGGAAGGTAGTAAAATACTTTGTCTCTGCTTCATACTGTCCGTTATAACCACTCACCGACTCATCACGAAATCTTGTGACGGAGACGCTTAGATTGAATTTTACGGAATTTCTATCCCAATGGATTTCAACTTTTTGCATTTCGCCAAATTTTAAACCTGTAGGAGCTATACACTTAACGCGGGGGTAAAAGTTACTATAGCAACGGTTACCATAACAACGACTCATATGACAAAGGTTACCATAGCAAACTAAGTTTACATTCAAATTAATAGTGTGTCCAGCGAAGCGGGAGGGAATAAGCTAGTAATATATATATGAATATAATTAATGATTTATTATATTATAGTTGGAGGAAAATTAATAAATTATAAACCTGTTTATTACTAAATGAGTCATTATCTGCTGTGACATATTTGTTAAGTCTTTCCGTATTACTCATTGAAAGCCTCACATGGGATCAAATTTTTTAGAAGCTTTTACAATTTGGTGTTATGATGTTGTTAGTATGTTTGTGTTTGAGTATTACGATTTATTATAACATTTTTTTTTCGAATTATTATTATTTTATAGTATTTTTTTTATATAAGAAATATAGTTTATTTTTTTTTGAAATATTTAATTTTCGAAAATGTATATAAATTTTTTAGCCATGTTTATTTAGAATTTTTAAATGATAAATAATGCATTTTCGAATTTCGTTTGTAACTTGATTTTAGTGTTTAATTCACTATATTTCAAATCGGATTTGATTGGATTGGATTCTATTCACATGTACGATTTTGACGTTCAAGATTGCGGATTAATTTGAAACTTTTCAAAACTAGGATCCGCCAACCGTGCGGGCGGGTGTCGAGCTGAGCCCCTCTACTTTCTTCTTTTCTTGATAACTTTTGAATGGCTAAACATTTTTTCAATCTGTTTTCGCTATAACATCCGCGTTCGGCTCAAACATACATGAGAAAATTTTTAGGTAATTATCTCGTCGCATTCTGGCGACCACTAAACACAAAAAAAAATCTCCCAAACGGTTAGGAGCTTCGCTTACGTTCAACTCGATAAATTAAGAATAGTGAAAATAAGAAAAATATGTATTTCAATGGAAAATAGCGTGGGGTGGAAGCTATATAATTCTTGTTATAAGTTAGGCTTTTGTTATACTATGTCGGTTATATACCTACATGTATTTTGCATCTATAATTGAGATGACTTATCCATTTAATGTTTGTTTGAATAATTTGTTGTAATAAATAATAAAAGAAGCTAACAGATGTTGTTAAGATGATTATATATAGAATGATAGATTAAACGAGGCAAGCAAGGTAGCTTAGTTAGTGTAGCGATGGGATGGTTACCCGAAGATCGCAGGTTCAAATCCTGCCCTCGTGGATAAAATTCTTTATTGTATTATATTTAGTTAAAATATTTATTAATAAAGTCGTCGAGTAATGAAATGAATTTTGTTAACTTTTCGTCGTTTTAGTTAGATTCTATTGGATAATAAGATTTCAATTAATTGGTTTACTTTTGTAGAAAATCTATTCAGTAAATTCAAGGTTATATTTCAAGTGTTACTTGTTATTACAGAGCTCTTCAGACTCGGTGCTTACGACCGGATCGATAACGGAACGGATCAGCAGCCTGCAGCAGGCTTCAGAGCAGGCATTACAACCAAATGTAGCGTCAACGTTGCAGAGGAACAGGAGCTCCTTGCATTCCGGTTCGCAATTGTCGTTGGGTAAGTTGATTGATTGATTGAATATCCAGTTCATGGGTGTCGTTGGACAAGTTGAATGATTGATTGATTGAATGTAATTTCGCTTCATCGCTGTCGTTAGGTAAATTGAATGATTGATTGAATGTATATCCGGTTCATAGCTGTCGTTGGGCAAGTTGAATTATTGATTTATTCTAATTCCGGTTTACAATTGTCGTTGGGCAAGTTGAATGATTGATTGTATTTCCGGTTCACCGCTGTCGTTGGGCAATTTAAATATTTAATTGATTGTAATGCCAGTTCACCGCTGTCGTTGTGTAAATTGAATGGTGGATTGTAAATCCAGTTCACCGCTGATGTTAGGAAAGTGGAATGATTGATTGATTGAATGTAATTCCGGTTCACCGCTGTCGTTGAGTAAGTTGAATGATTGATAAGTTGATTAATTGTATTTCCGGTCTACTGATGTCGTTGGGCAAGTTGAATGATTGATTGATTCTAATTCCGGTTCACCGCTGTTGTTGGGTAAGTTGAATGGTTGATTGATTGATTGTAAAGACTATCCAGTGAGTATATACGTTTCTCTGATTGAATGACTTTGAACATTATATGAGTGTTTTATTGATTTTGAATATTTAATTCTGATATAGTTATAGTTATTTTAATTTCCGGAACGGTTCTACTATTATTTTGAATAACGTAAAATTTGTTTACGATTCCGCAACGCTTGATTCACGACATGCTTACTATTTCCGCAATGCTTGATTATTTTGTAGGTGGTTCAATGACGTCACTGTCATCAGCACCAACGACTCCGTCGCCTTCATCGTCACTGTCGACCTCCGATCTATCCGACCGCCCGCGGCTCAGCCACGGCAAGCCCAACCTGGCCCCTAAGCCCCCGACGCTCGCCCCCGCGCCGGATAGGCCTTCGCCTCCGCCAAAGAAGTTGATCGTCAACGGCAAACTGGCGACCAGAGCGCAGAGTATGAGGGTGCCGAGGTAAGTTTATATTCACGTACATTTTTAGAACCAGAAATGTAACTTAAGTGTTATATACATTTTTATCATTATTTGTTTGTCTATTGAAATGTCATTGTTATGTTGTCATAGGTCTCCGCCGGTGTCCCCTCCGTCTCCGGCGAGCACTCGCCCTCCACCCCCCGCAAATCCTCCCGTTGCGACCAAGAACCCCGCCTCGCACTTTGGTACGTATCGATATTCAAGAAGTGCCGGAAACATACAAAACCATTTTATATTTATTTTGGGCCATGATGTAATATATATGACTTATCGGAGGTTACAACAATCTGCAGGTACCCTCCGCGCGCCCCGTGGTCTCCGCCCCCCCGGTGTGTGTCCCCCGCCGCCGCCGGGTGCTCCGCCTCCACCGCCCGCGCCCCCCCGAGCCGCTTCGCTGGCGCACCCGCCTCCCCCGCCGCCGCATCATAGAGTATACGTGAGTATCACGAATCAGTACCATCTCTTAAAAGTGTGATATACTTACTAACTCGTCTCTGGTGTCTAGGGCGTGTGTGAGGAGGCTCCGCCCCCACCCGTCCGGGGCTCCTCCATTCGGGCGGAGCTGGAGGCCCGATTCGCGGAGCTGTTCCGTCCGTCAGCGGAATTCCCGCCCCCGCCCCCCTTCCTGCGCGTCCACAAGGGCTACAGCAGCGCCGCCGTCGGTAAGTACGCGGGGGTGTAGGGCTTCGCCCTCGGGACCCCGCGTTTAAGTACCCATCGGTAGAGTGAGAGATTGATTGATTAAATGAAATGGAAAAGTAAATGCACGAGTAACTATTTTGTTAGAACTTGCTCGTATACAGACTTTAAAGACTGTAAGAGTTGTATTGAGTTAGTTGAATGTCCTCAAAGTACTTATCAATTTTGGAGTTAAACCAAAATAGTTGTTTAATGTAATATTTTTAATTTAAATACAAAAAAGTATTTAGAGCGAAACGCACATATATTTTTTTGCTCTTTTTGTTGTCATAAAAGTATACAAATAGTTGAAGTAGTGTTGTAAATATATTTAACGGTAAGGTACAAGTTAGTTTGTCATAATAATTAATTAAATATTACTTCAAAGACTTTTTCTACTTTGGAAATAACAGTTTACTTTTGAATTATACTTTGGAAACCACAGTTTACTTTGGAGACCAGATTTTGTTATAGTTTATATATTGACGTTATGTTATGATGCATGGATGTATGCATGCATGTGTCTCTTGTAATACTTTTGATTTCTTTTTATATCTTTAATATTATTTAATTTAAGATATCTTTATGATATATGACAAATTTTATTTTCATACTCTTATTATATTTTTGTATTGTCAAAAATAAGGATGCAATGCAGTCTAAATTATCATTCCAATTATAATTTGTTTTTTAACTTATTGGCAATTTTTCATTTCATTTCATTTCATATTTCATGAAAAATAAATCATGGGATTCGTTATTTATGTTTGGAAGTCAAATTGGACCAAAATTATATATGTTATAAGTAATTTACTTAATTAAATAGTTGAAATTTTAGATTATTGTATGTTCTGTTGAGTCATTATGTTTATCGTATGATTGTAGTTAAATTTTTAATTAGAATATTTTAAAATTCGGTTCAGGCGTTTATTATATGTATCAAAGAGATATTTTTGCCCGAATTACTATGCACTTAAAACTATTATTCTATTTTCGCTCAATTATTACCTTTTGCTACGTATAACACGTGCCTGACGCCTCCGCATGTAGTTAAACGTTTCTGTTGTGATTCCTTTTTGTTTAATTTAGTAAGGTGCCATTATTGCAATGTTTTGTAACATCGATCCAGCTTGAATATTATTGTTTAATTTAACCACTGTCGAAAATCTCTTAACTGTTGTCACAATTTAGACGCAATGTTTTTTGTTTTACATTCCCGCCAATCGTTTGACAGTTGATAGCTGCCATTTTTTTTTTTCGTAAACAGTTTTGAGGTTTTGGTGGATGCTTTTGCATCTAGATTCAGCTATTGTGATATATGATGTATGATGCTTATATTATTTTGAACAATAAAAAAGTAATTATCAAAGTATTGTTAAATATTTTTTTTGTTAAACCTAAAAATTTGTGAAGTTGCTTCACTGTGAGTGTCCTCGCTTTGAAAAAATATTAGCATTAACAAATATTATTCGTCTGTACGAATGATTTCAAAATATACAAGCAATGAATTGCTTATGGGTTTAAGTGGTATAAGTACTTTTCAGTAATAAAATATACGAAGGCTGCATGACGACCGGTAAGTTTGTTTTAATATTAGGAAATGGTTAAAATAAATAATATTAACGCTTTCATGAAGCATGGTTTACTTACTTTGCATGATGATTTCATAATTTAAAAGTGCTCGAAGGGTAACACTTTGCTATAATTTCTCCACGCATTCAATATAAAGAGTGAAAAATATTTCGTTTGTGTTCAAAGCATTATACGTCATCCATAATCATTCTCGAGAGCATGTTTCGCATTTCAACTCACCACATACGCACGTTAGCATGAAGCACCCATTTTTATACAATTATTGCCAGTTTTTTAAATAATTCTATATACCGTAGTGACAACGTAGTTTTGAACTACTTGTAAATATTTCATGTGTGACAATTTATATATATTTTTTTGTGGGGCCGAACGCATTATACGTGAAATATTATGAAATTAATAAAATGTCTAATATAATGCGCTCTGCCCTTATAATTACTTGTAAATATAACATATGACATTGTATATAATCATTTTTTGTGGACCGAACGCATATTAAGTGATAAAATGAAATATGTGATGATATTGAGAATAATGCGCTCGGTCCTTATAAATAAACGTGTGTGTACATAATTTGGGTGTATCAGTGAGCAAGGCCCCGGCGCCGGCGCCGCCGCTGCGCGTGCTGGAGGGCTGGTCGGACACGTCGAGTGCGTGCTAGCCCTCGCGGGGGGCGCCCGCTACAGCCCGCGCCCTCGCCGCCCACCTCGCGCACGCCCACCCCGCCCACGCCTTGCTCGCGGTCGCCCACACCTTGCTGAGGCCCGCCAGCACCATCGCCAAAACCTCACGACCACAACTTGAAGACTCCGACACGCAGCTGCCTATCGAGAGGGTGTCGATGCCGTCGGAGGACGTCAGCGACCTCAGAGACGTCGTCGACGCCATCAATAAGTTGTGCGATACTATGAAGACGTCCTACGAGGACCGCTGCGAAGTTCGCGAGGACCGCTGTGACGTTATAGAGGACAATTGCAACGTTCTTAAGGACCGCTGTGACTTTCGCGAGGTGGAAGAACTGATCGAGCCGTCGGAGGTTGTGTTCAAAAAAGTTGAGACATACGTCGCCGAAAAGTGGACTGATCGAATCGAAAACGTCGAATCTGTTGAAGAAATCGAGCCGATACGATCCCATGTGAGAGAAGAACTGATGACGCTTCCATCAGACCAAATAGAAGAAGTAGAGCTGATACGATCCCATGTGAGGGAAGAACTGATGACGATTCCATCAAACCAAATAGAAGAAGCAGAGCCGTTACGATCCCATGCGACCGAAGAAGTGATGACATTTCCATCAGACCAAATAGAAGAGCCGATACGATTCCATGTGATGGAAGAACTGATGACGCTTCCATCAGACCAAATAGAAGATGTAGAGCCGTTACGATCCCATGCGACCGAAGAACTGATGATGCTTCCATCAGACCAAATAGAGGAAGTAGAAACTGTTGTGTCCGATTCTGAGTTAGCGATGCAGTGCGAGCCGACCAGTGAGATGTACTATACGGCGTCTTCTGAAGTGTCTCTACTCTCTGATATGGACGTTCAAGATAGGTTAGGTCCTAGTGATGATAAGAGACGCGACGATAGGAACAGCGTGATAGCGGGACACGTGGCCGCCATGAGGGAACACTTCGAGAGCATGACACGCACCAACACGCCGTGTCCCGACCAATTGCGGTCGTGTTCGCCTTCTATCGAGGTGTTTAGAACTGTTACAAATTCGCCAGATAATTAAACTAGTTAAAACGTTTGATTTACTTGTCTACTGTGTAATAAATGTAGGTTCCTAGGTTGGTCGCCATTTTAAATCTAATCTAATTACGATAACTACTCTAAAATGTTGCACACTCGATTTAGGTAGCTTTATACTCGAGTCCCGTTTATAATGGTTGAACATTTACTTACCGTTGTTACCGTAGTTTATCTTGAACCCTTCATTCTTCTAAACGGTGCCATAGATCATAGGTAATCATAGTACATAATAATCAGCCCAATGAACTGCCAGTCGTTTCTTAATTTTGAAGGGTTGTGATATTTTAAATGTTTTTTTTTTTAAACAAAACGAACACTTACATATCGATAAATAGTTTTGTTAGTTGAATTAGTTATTAAAATTTACAGGCATAGATAGATAGGACTAGGTATAGATGACTTTGTGAAGTGAACGCTCAAATTTTTTGTAGTTTTATATATAAACACTAATTAGACGTTCGAAAACTACTTATTCAATACAATTATAGAACCAACGAGTAAGGCTTGGACGATGTAATTTTTATCTACGTAACGTATTTATTATAGCCAAGTTTAAGTATGAAGAAATTTAATTATTCGTTAAAAAACATAGGTTTTAATTAGCATTAAATAATAATTAATTTAAATGCATTTTTTTTTTGGTGGGATTTTAATTTAGTAAATATATAATCCACATGTAATGTTTGTGTCATATACATATTAGTTGTTAGATGAATAGATGTTATGTATTTCAGACGTTTTATTGTAACTATTAATTAATATACATTATTATTATCCAGTAAGGTGAAGTTTAATTTAAAAACTTTTAATCTAATTTCGATACGAGTTAAAATCATACAATATTACCATTCTCTATAAACGGGCTCGAGCTCGAAACCGGTCTGCTCGTGCTCGAGTTCGGTCTGCTCGGGCTCGAGTTCGGTATGCTCGTGCTCGAGCTCGGGCCCTTCAAGCTCTAGATACTAAGGTGCAGACCAGACAATTAGCCGGAGGGCTGAATAAAAAGCGAACATTCATTGTCGAGAGCATTTTATTGAGTAAAACGGTCAAAATTCTACAAGAATAGGCAAAAACGTCACAACTTCGCGTGGAAGAGAGATTAAAAAAAAAACAATTCAAGGCAACAATATACACAAGTGTATCGCCGTCGGGTTGGGGGGAGGGTCGTGGCGGTCGCCTCCAACAACGCTCGTTGTGACGGGGTACCGTCGCCTGCTCCCGCTCGCCGGGGTGCAGGGGATGCGGCCGCCACCCCCCCCTTACCTGCCGCCCTAGCGCCCTAGCGGTAGCGCGGCTGCATCACCACCCCTCCCGGGAACATCCCCATCGGCACCACCCCGCCCGGCAGCAGCACGCCTGCAACACGCGCCAGTCAGACCGCTCTCCGACACACTGACTACGCTACGTATAACAACTGGGGTACCCACCGGTCGATAGTGTTAGTGTTAGGGGGGACTAACTATACTATAATAAATACGTGACTCCTCAGTCCGGTTCTCGCTGGCGCCCTTCAGGTGTCTTTGAAACATAGGCGTTGAAAATTACCCACCGCCCGAGACGCCGCGACGAGGAGCGTTAGTGGCATGGATGGGGAGGGGGTTATTATGTAGTAAATACGTGACGTCCTCAGTCCGGTAGTGTTGGGGGGAGGCTGTTATATAAGTACCCTCCAGAGACGCCGCACCGAGGAGCGTTATTGTCAAGGGGGGGGGGGGGGGGTTAGTTATTATATAATAAATACGTAACGTCCTCAGTCCAGTACTGTTTTGGGGGGGCTGTTAAATCCCAAGACGCAGCGACGACGAGCGTTAGCGTTAAGAGAGGGGGCGCTGTTATATAAATACGTGACTCAGTCCGGTTCGGAGCCGTAGTAAATAGAAATAAATAAACACGAAGTTTAAATATTTATTTGAGCTCCAAATGCAATCATAACTCCATTATCCAACGACGATATGTTAAATTGTTGTTTTAAAACTAAATTGTACACAGCACTTTGAATCACCAAACGGATAACGTTCATATATCTCCCTAATATGGTATAATAACAGTAAATGGTGGAAAAATCGTTTACATACTAATAACTTAAATACATAAAATGACAATTATAATAAATGGAATGTTCCACTTGTCATTCTGTCTTTCATGATTAATATAGGCGCCAACAAACCCTCAATTTCGATTCGCTGCGCTCGCGAAATCTCGGGTGCCGTTTGCATATTGAGCGAAGCGAACCCAGTGTATTGACTCATCGTTTTCCATTGACTTTAATGGGATATCAGTTTATTGACATATTAAAAAAAATATTTTTTTTTTTTGGACATTTTTCAAATTTTTTTTTTAAACTATCACCTAGTTTGTGTCTTTTTTTATAATTTTCCGTCAAGTAGTTTTCGAGCCAATTCGTGACAAGAATGTAAGTCTCCAGTAAAACGCTCCGCTCACTTCGTTCGCTTCGCTCAATAATGTTTAATAATACTTTCTCCGTCATAATCTACATTCATAACAGACATTTATTTTTAACATCAAAAATACAATACGATAAAATGTAGTTAGTAATTTTTTTTCATATAAATTGTGCTAAAATATTTGAATTCAATACTTAACAATACTCTTTAATTATTATTATTGAATTGTAGAATTATCTGAAATGTTTTTTTTAATAATTAATGAATTATGTACATTATGTACAAATGGGTTAAAATTATTTTAAATGGCTTAAAAGGAGACAACTAATAAATAAATATCACTAAAAGAGTCACCACGAGAATTCGGAATCGGTAAAAAGACTAATTTCAATTTAAAAATAAAAAAAATGTTAAATAAAACTAATAAATGAATATTGCAAAAAGAGCACGATAATTTGGTGGAATGGACGAAATCAAAAAGGGGGGAGGGGGGCGCTCGTGTATCGAGAGGTCAGTCAAAAGGGCACGACAATTTGGAATCGACGAACTTAAAAGGTGGGAGGGGGGGGTTATCGAGACGATCAGTCGCTATACTGACCGGGCTGCAGCGGGCGCATGAGGTTGAACTGCGGCATGACTGGCAGCATACCCATGACGGGCGGCACGCTCACGGGCACGCCCACGCCCACGCGCATCGGCTGCTGCAGCACCACCGGCTGCATGAGCGGCCGCCGGAGAGCCTGCTGCCTAGCCGCAGCCACGGCAGCAGACATGTGGGCCGCCACCTGCGACATGTGCGTGTAATGCGCCTATGAACAATTACACGCCGCTCGCTATTACTCTCTATAGTGTAAAGTACATTTTACATTCCACAGTCTTATACGTTGTATACATTGAGGCGCCGCTCTTTGAATTATATCTGCAAAATGGTTGCTTAACTTATGAGCGTTCAGGAGTTTACAGACGGACAGACATAGGTATAAAGCCTCAATTACACACCTCAGCTTGACTCGTGGGGGTGATCATGGCTGGGGCGCTCTGGACCTGAGAGTCCGGCTTGGGCTTCGGTCTGTATTTGGCGTTTCTCGCCCTTATCTCCTCAAGGGAGACGTCCTCTGGGGGGTGTATTATCTTGGAGCCGGCCCCCGTGGCCGTTACCAGGGGACAGGAGTTGGCCGCGGGGGGTCTCACGTCCCCATTCTCTTTGGGGTCCGAGTTCGAGGTTGTGGGCGGCGCACTTATTGTTGCATTACTGTGAGATGAATACAAATCATTATTATGGAATAATATATATATATTTTATTATCTTTGTTTTGTCTCTACCAGTCATGTCAGCGTCTCCAGTAGGATATATATTATTGTATTTATAAGGTGACTGCTTTAAACATTTTACTTTAACAAGATTGGTAAATAAATAAATAAATAAATAAATATATATATATATATATATATATATATGTATGTAGTCATAAGGTACCAAAAGACACACACCTATACGCAGGGAACGTTGGTTTGTTTGGTGTTGACGTTGGAACGCTTGCAGCTGGGAACAACGGCCTCATACCAGGCATCATCATTCTATAACAAAAAAAAAAAACATTAATATTATACAATAATATAAAATGATTTTAAACTAATTCAAAACAGTACTATACTATGTAAAATGTATGTGAAACTGATCAACAGAAATACTTGTCAGAGTTTGTTGTGTGGTTCTTAGACCAGCATTTGGAACCCTTGTAGTCTTATTTTAAGTTGAGCTGTCTTAACAGTATCAAGTATCAAAATCCTGATTGCTTGATTCAAAGTCGTAAAGATATAAATAAATAAAAATATTTGAAATACAGATATATAATATTTAAATCAATTAACATAATAATAACTAAATGATTAAATTATTTCCCGCATGTGATAATGTAACAAAGGAAATAAATAGCAGTTAATTAAAAAAAAATAATAAGATATAAACATAAGTGCAATTATAAAACACTCGGAGAATACAAGTTAGATAACAATCGTGAAGTGAGTTATTAAATATTAATATTAGTAATCACAAAGTAGTATTAATGTTAAATATATGACACGTAATTAAAAAAAGTATTGATGTTTTGGTAATTCTATATTACCGATACACGAGGAAAGCTTGGTTTTGTAGTATTGTCAAATTAGCCATTATTAGTCATATATCAAATATATAATAGATACTTTTTCTAAATGAAAGCAGTCGGCAGAGAATTCTCTAGTCATACCCATGTAGTTGGTAGAGTCTGGGAATAAAGGTAACTCGTGTTTAGTGAAATTTGGAATATATTTATATATTTGCACAAGTTATAGTAACAATCAAATTGTTGTATTTCAAATGTAACACGATTCAGTTATTTTGGTATATCCTTTTTATAATCTATGTTATAAGGAAATAGTTTTTCCTTAATACAACTCAAGTAATCAAGAAATATATTATCCAAATTTATATTAAACAGAAACTATATTCTCTAAGTACATCAGTCTGAATGTATGCTGCGTCACTTAGTATGTTAAAATAAGATTCATTCATGATCTACTAGATTGTAAACTAAAAACTTTAAATAGAACTAAAAGTGTATAAAATAAAAAAATTAATAAAACAAAAACACTTACCGAGGTGAATGCATGAAGTGGGGCATCATATGATTCATCTGCATATGACCAGGGTACATTCCGGGAGGCATCTGTCCCATCGGTGTGGGTAGAATGCCGGGATTCACTTGTGAGGGTCCCGGCCCCAACTGGAGTGGAAAAAAACACTTGTATATAAAAAAAATTACCACCACACTTTGTTATTGTATCATTTCATTGGGGGTTCTGGTACGATATTCGTGAAAAGTGATATTATATTTAAAATACATTTCAGATATTAATAAATATATAAATTGTAATAAGTTTTCTTTACCCTATAATATAATCAACAAATTGAGTAAAAATCTAAGTGCAGAAACAATTTAACATAAGTACATGATATTGTAAAGAACCTTGTTGAGGTTTATTTACAGTAATTATTAAAATAAATTAAATTTCATTACTTACTTACATCCTGTTATCCAATTAACATAATACCGATTAAAAAAGATTTATTCTTACCAAAGCGGGAGTAGCTTTTCTTTTAGCTGCCGGTTCATCATCATCACTGTCTGAACCTTTACCCCCACCTAAGGGATTGACTCTTGGTAAAATTTGCACAACAAATGACTCAAAACCTACCTTGTTGGAACACTAACGCTACACATCAATTTACATCTATGGCTACAGTGTCCCAAGCAAAAGAAATTCAAGGTAAAACATGATTGTACATACTTTATGATCCGAAAACAGCCAAAGCAAATAATAAAACTTGTTGTATACCTGTCTTCTGCTTCTCATGTTCCTTAACATCTTCCGGGGGAATACCTTCCATTCCATATATTTCTATTTCTATATTTGACCTATTTGGTAAAGAATTTGGAACTTTGTCTATGGCTTCTTTGTGAACCTGAAACCATGGTGAAAATGAATACATTTACGTTTTAAATTTAAAAAAAAAACTTAGCAGCGCACTATAAGGACGTGAATTTGCGATAAACTATTATAGGAGCAGTGTGGCGCGTAAAGCGTGCCAAAATATCTCAACCTATAAGAAGACGAGTTAAAAAAATACTGCAGAGCTAACGCGTGGGCGGGCGGGGCGACTGCCAAGTATATAGGGCGCACCTACCTGCATGCAGTGTATTGACAGTCCTGGTCCCGTGTACAATTTCTTGTGACATATGTGACATTTAAAATGCTTCGCCTTTTGATGTTGTATTAATATCTTTTCATCGTCAAATTCCCTGTTACAATACCTTAATTGCGCTAAGAAAATGGTTGATAATAAAAATACAAATATAAAGTAAAATCTAGGTCAACGGCTTTGCAAGAAGGTTACTAAGATATTGGTAATCATGTAGAACATTTAGTTAAAAAGGATACCAGCACCAAGGTTTAGATGCCTTCTTCTTCTTTCTACCCATAGTTATATACTAATAAACTTACTCAATATACATAAATATCACTTAAAAATAAAACAACACTTAGATAAGATAGACTAGTTATCACAGTAAAACGTATTTTTATTATTCTAATTATCGTAAATTATAGAGACGCAAAATTATTTAAGCAATGCAAAATGGCGGACAACACGAACAATAAATGCTCAGCAGTCAACGCGCTGATCGAAACGATAGACATGACATTAGACAATTCACGTTGCATAGATATCTGTCATTGAGAAAAGTCAAAACTTTTGAAAGCTTGCCAGTATGAAAAAAATACAAATATATTTGTACAGAGAAAAACTAAACCGATTGGTTAATTATTATATAAAATTTAAACTATATTTTTATGTTACATATTTACAAAATATAAACATTTTTTACAAATATTCAAACTATCTAACAATCAAATCATTATATTTGCAAATTGTTGTTGGAAATTGTTCCATAAACATGCTTAGCAACGTTGAGCTTATTTAAATTTAAAATGAAGTATAGAATCTAAAACACATCACTTCAATAAAATACAGTTTTGAATATTTTGCTAATAATACAGGAACATTTAAGTAACAATTGTATTTAATACAGACGGCTTATTAAGTAATAAAAAAAATGTTACTTAACAAAAAACCTGTAGCGACAAGAAAAGGTAAAGGTTAAAAAATATATGGGTTGCGTATATAGCATGAACGTCTAAGGAGTATGATACTGGAATAGAAGGAGGCTGAAAAAGAAATGGATGGACTATGGATACATGCCTGTGAAAAGAGTAGATGTAGAGATGATTGATGATAGGAGTGAAGGTAAAGTGAAATATGTTGTGGAAACCCAACTAGATTGGAGATAATGTCAGAAGAATTTTGATGATCATAATCTTTCTTGACTGATTAACTTGATTATTTGACCTGAAAAAAATATATAAAATAACAATATACAAAAATAAACTGTCATGAAGTGGGTAATATCGTCACATATCCAATAAAATATGTTTATACATATATCCAAATACACTATACCACTATTTAAAATTAGATATATATATATAGAATAGAAAGAAATAAAATCTATTAAACCGAAATCTCAAATTAATATTTCTTTTGTTAATAGTCTGTTTTGACTTATCAATTAATATAATTAAACATAGTTTTTTATGTGGATTTTTCTATATTTAATCTCTTGTTAAGTAAAAATACAATACAAAAGCGGTAACTAATATAAATCCTTTCACAGATTACTAGCCGACAAGAATTACTGTTTATAGTCTGTATCTTTATGTACAATGGTTTTTATTTCTTTAGGATGGCAACGTTTGATCTAAAAAGGCGGCGTAATAATTTGTTACTTTGATTTTGGCGCGCACTTCTTGTACCGACACTAATAAATCGCTGTCTGAATCAGTAGTTTATATTTTTTTTCTCTCGGCTACCTACAGAATCCACCGTTTTCATTATTCTTCGTAACAATAGTGTCATCGCCAAATATAAATAAATTATTTCATATAAAACTTAAATAACTATAAATAGAAATACAGAGAACATATGTGACAGGTTATCAATATAATAATTTGTGAAATATTGTTCTACCGCGAATCGATATGTCACTTTCGATATAATTTCAATAAGTATTTTATTATTATCGCCCTTTATTGTGTGGTAATTAGAAAATTAGCTATTACATTAGTAAATGATAAGAATTCCCTTTCATTGGTCTACTTTCAATAAAGATTAAACACGTTTCATTTAACAATGTACTAACAGTTTCACAACCGTTGCGTTGTTGTTTAGCCATGTACGCTTTTTCTATAACCTTTGTTATATTAAAAAAAAAAACAATGCAAAGGTATTGTTAAAATTATTCAAATTGGGTGCCAAAGAGTATTCATACTGGCATTTTCCACGGGTTTTTTTTTTATTGTAGGAAGCAAATTAATCCTGGATATTCATCCATCAACCCATTTGACATTATAATGTATTTAATTTATAATACATTGATTTTTATTTATGTCCATTACGTTTTAAAGTTTCAATTTTGTTTAATGTATTTAGAGCCTAATTCTGAAATATATATATATATATATATATATATATATTTTATAGTTATTTTTATTATTATTATTAAGTTATTCTTTTATAGTTCATTTCTGGAACCTATTTCAAAGGCAGCTTTAGTAGGTTCTTACGATATTTGGTTAGGTAGGGAGAGGAGCGTGAACAGTGAAGGTGAGCGTGTATGCGCATACTAAAGGGGCCCCTTAAACCTACACCTGGGTCGCAAGTCCCAGGCATTGTTTGCGCTCCTTTTCCTGCAACGCGATGGGCCCGGCACCCGCACGGTGAATCCATGGAATGCTAAGAAGCTTCGTCTCATATATATATATATACATTTAAAGCTATATATATATATATATATATATATATTAGAAGTACTTGAATTTAAATCTGAAAAAACTTCAACAAAAACATTAAAAAATCTTAATATAAGGTTGTAGACACATTTACTTCTTTAAAGTTCTAATATACTATAATGAAATAACTAGGGGCGCCAACAAACCCTCAATTTTGACTTGCTGCGCTCGCGAAATCTCGGGTACCGTTTGCATATTTCCATCGTCGTCGTTTGCAATTATTTTTTTTTGACGACTTTTTCAATTTTCTTTTAAAAACCATCACCTAATGTGTGTCTTTTTGATTGCAAAGTTTCATAATTTTCCGTCTAGTAGTTTTCGAGCCAATTCGTGACAAAGAATGTAAAAGGTTTCCAGTAAAACACTCCGCTCACTTCGTTCGCTTCGCTCAATTAGATATCTAAGTTTACAATTCTTAAACCTATTTTCAAATATAAATTTGTCGTTTAGGGCGTCCTAAATAATTGCTCAAAAATTTAATTTTGCAACATTAATTAGCATTATCTAACATTTCAATAGTAATAAAAAAATATTAAAAACTATAAATTAACCAAAATATTAAAATATAATAAAATAATAATAATAAATTTAAAATACATGTGTCATAAACTTATATGTCAATATTATTCAAATTATCCATAGATAGTACATTAGATTATTGAAAAACAAGATCATATAATGTTTATTTATACTCTATTCTATATATTATGGATATCTATGGCGACAAATAAATCACAAGCGTTCTAGGATTCTCTTTGGTCAGGGATATAAACCAAATAAAATAGTAATGAAATCTAATTAAACAACATTAAAAATATTTATTTAATTTTTAATAAACAATAATTTTAATTTTAATTTTGCTAGTCAAATGTATAATAAATGAATAAAAAAAAAAATAGAAATATGTCCAAATCACGATAGTAAAAACATTGAGGAAATAACAACTTAATTAAAGAAATTAATATGCACAATTATATTATCACAATAAAACAGACTTAAACAAAACAAATACTTGTATAACATTGTTTTGGCGGGAGGCGCGGCTCGGGTATTTAGTTTATCTTAACGGGATCATTTGTAAGCCATTTTGACAGTCCATGCATCGCGCGTGTCCGTCAGCATGACATCCGTGTGTAATGGGCGTGCTAAATACAGCTCTCTGATTGGTTGAAATGTTAAACGTCATTGTCATCGTAGTGATGCTTATGGGATTAATTTTATCATAAACTATTATGTGTAGCATAAAGTTGTTTACAATTTATAAATATAATTTAAGATTGAAATCATTAAAAAATTATAATAAATTTCTGATATCTATATAATTTTCAGTATCTCTTTAAGGGGAACTCCTTGGTATATTAAAATTAGTCTTTAATTGCCATTTGGGTTGCAATATGATTAGGAAACGGGAGGTTACAATGTTCGGTCCAGGGCATTCATTTTTATTTGATTACTAAACGTCAGAATCTTTATTAATTGAAGAATATTAAAAAAACTATAATAAAATGAAACCATAATTGTGTGAAATGTTTTTATAATTGGCTACAGACCATTCTATCCTACTCTATCCTTCTCTAATCTTAAGTCAGAGTGAGAATTACACTCAATTACATTTCTTACATTGTCCTTGAACTAATTCTTCCATTTTAATTACATATTTAGGCAATACAGGCACGAACTGATTTTTAGTTTTACTCTAATTTAACTAAACTAATATATATTTTAATGTGGATAATATTTTATAAAACGAAGATAAATTATCACAACTAATATTTTCTACAATCCATATATCCATGTTTTCAGGTTTTTAAACTTGAATATGACCGTTAAAAAAAAACGTAGTTTTTTTTTCGTCTAGTATCAAATTATTTTTAATCTGACAGCTGTTAAGCATTGCCATAAATAAGCATTTATTTTTAATTTAAATCTTTTAACGAATACAGAATATACATTAAACAGGATGTTATAATGAATGAAATATTTGTAAATATTTTTTTAGTATTTTATAAATATTTTAAAACAACACATGTAATGTTTATGAAACATGTTATTAAATAACAAGAAGTGTCAATTTTGTTTTCGGTTTATCATTTCGTTGCATTCGTGTTATTATTAAAACAATTCCTTTTATATTTGTTAATATTTTTATGATTGAATTTAAATATAGATAATGTTAAAAAACGTTTTATCTTTTATCCTTTTAAATCTTTATCTTTAAATCTTTAATCTTTATCTATAAATATGTTTTGTTATTAACATGAATGTCTATAAACATAAACTTTTACGAGATACCTAATTGCTGCTATCAAAATCAAATCATAATACTAAAAGATAAGTTTGGTCCAATGTTGGCCAAGCTTACAAAACAAGCTTGGACCAACCTATACATATAAATAAAACAAAAGTGTCTGTTCGTAATTCCAAATTAACAGCTTTTGACTAAATACGGTTTTTACATAAAAAAAATCTTTTTTTATTATTGTCTGTCTGTCTGTTGATTCCGGGTAATATCTGAAACGGCTGTACTGATTTTAACAGGACTTTCACTGATGAAAAGCTGGTATTATAAGGAGTAACTTTGGCAAATTTTATTAAAAAAACATATTCCGCGAAGGGGTGGGCACAGGTTGTAACAAATGAATCGAAATCCATATGAAGGTTATATTTGTTCTTATTATATATAGGTATATAAATAAAATAATATAATTTAAAAAGCTTTTTTCCAATTACGTAAGCTTTCTATTTTAACGTTTCATTGGAAAATCCTTCCTACAAAAGGACGGACGGACGGACGAAAACGAACATTCTCGAACGAAAGCTTTGAAGGCTACCAAAAATATTATCAAAATGAAGTCTAAATGACAGACCCAATCAATAGTTATACTGTCAATGATTGATTGAATCGAATTGTAATTAAAGTCATAATTGGATCAGGATCGATTATTAATTTTCAGTTAGTGGACCGTTACCATGGTTACATATCATGTGTCAGAATGTCTTTATTTGGTATTAAAACCAATTATTACATACCTTCATATCTTCATCTGAATTTGAGTCTCAAACTGAAAAAATAGTAAATTATTGTTCTCTCTCCCTCTCCCTCTCTCTGTCTCTTTCTCTCTCGTATACAAACAAATAAATATTATTTGAACATCCGATAATTGTTATATATTTTCTCCCATGACTTATACCAAATAGATATATACAATAAAATACATATTTTACGACTGCTCAAGGATTTTATGTCATATCTTAAGTTTATACGAAATTATAATAACTTTCCAAGATCTGCGAAACCTGTATATCTGTGACCAGTGTACGTACTAAGTAAATAGTAGTATTCCTAGTTTATTTCATTTTAATAGTATGGGTATTTGTAAGCAGCTCTCGCAATGTAGAGTTTTTATACAAGATTTTAATCCATAATAATATTATTCCTTCTAAATGATACCAATCTTATATGTAGCTAGCCTACCACTTTGTTCGCACGGTTATTTAGCTTATGTTATAACATCAGCTATCCGCCAGTGAAATCGGGCCATTTCATAAATCAGCTGGACCAAACAGAGAGACAGACAGTTTTTATGTAAATAACATATACACATTCATAGGCATTCAATGAAAAGCTGTTAATTTGGAATTACAAATGGCCACTACAATTTTATTTATATATATATATATATAGAAGTTTTGTCAATTTTTGTCTTTACAAGTGTTTACAAATTTCCCTAAAAATTCCTTATTAATAGTTAAGCCTAATTCGCAACTAAGTTGTCACTGCACCTCTTGCTTTCAGAGTCATGTTAAAAACAGATTAATTAAATTCTCTTTATTTTCTAATAATTTATTTACAGAACAAACAGACGTACAATGATATCTTTATATCATATACTTCAATATAATCATTTAATACCCGTAAAATAAACACTTGTTGATAATGTACTGAATTTTGCCGGTCCTGTTTAACATTACTTATACTGGTTATAAAAAAGATAGTATTGTATTTGATTAATTGAGCGAAGCGAGCGCAGCGCTCTACTGGAGACTTTTTCACATTCTTTGTCACGAATAGGCTCGAAAACTACTTGACGGAAAATTATGAAATTTTGCAATCAAAAAGACACATATTAGGTGATAGTTTAAAAAAAAATTGAAAAATGTCATGTCGTCAAGGAATACTCGTCAAAAAACTGATATCCCATTGAAGTCATTGGGAAACGATGAGTCATTACACTGGGCTCGCTTCGCTCAATATGCAAACGGCACCCGAGATTTCAAGAGCGCAGAATCGAAATTGAGGGAGGTAGTATTTATTAAATAATAAATCATTAAGAGTTTTCATGTTAGGAAGTTTGACCCACAAAATTAAAGAGTATATCTAAATAGAAACAAATCTATCTACAAATTATTACACCTAGATTCTGTTTGACGATCTGTGGTTCTAACTTAAAGATTTTAACTTGTAAGTCAATTGAATAGTGATGTTTTTTTTTTATTTAATAAGCTCACAACGTAATTGTTTGATAATTTTTCTTGTTTCCAAACAGAAAATCAATTATTTAATATAATATTTTAGTCTACTTGCTTCTGATTATCTGCTTCAACCATCAATTACTTTTGCTATTACCAAAAACTTCTACCAGATCGTCTAGTTTTATGTGCATTTAAAATAAATAATGTAATGGTATTGTAACGAACACCGCCATTTTGTTTATAACAAAATATGTAGTAACGAAACATAAATATATTGAAGTGCTGCAGCATAATAACATATTTGTTTTGTATCATTAATTATGTCATTAAACAAACTTAGACTTTGTTTTGTTACTTTTCTAAATAAAATAAAAATTATTAATGTTTACATATATCGGCTGTTTGGTTTGGATCTAGGGTCTGTGACTTTGGCGCGAACTCGTGACAGAGCGGCTATTATTTTTGACTTTGACGTATAAAATATTTTCGAACTTTTCCACTTATAATATTTTTTTTACTATTCATATATGGTTTAAATAAAAGTATTATTAACTCGCAGTATGGAGTAAGAAATATAATTGTAGTTTTGGTAACGCCAAGTTGAGTGTATTATTTAACTTTATAATGTTAAGAGTGAAATTATTAAATATGAAGATATTCAAGGAGTGTTTTTCCTCAATTATATCTAGCAAGGAAATTAATTACAATTATTAAAATGTATTTAAACTGATTAAGTAATACCATTCCCTCCCTTCTATATCGAATCAGTAAAATCTATGCTTCGAAAGTTGTTTAAAACTGAACCTGTATTTACTTTCGCTTTGAGCGTATACATATAATAAATTGTCAAGTTGCTGCTATTATAACCGACTGTTAATGCGAAATAGTAGTAATTAGTTTGAAGCCTATATTTTATATTAATAAATTTCTACGCTATGTAATATTAAAATTTGATCAGCACGATTTTTATAAATAAGGAAAATATTAAAATCTCAAGGTATAATAAAATTTCCAAACGAAATATATTTTTGTTACCATTTATTAATTTTGAATATTTTTATTTTTATTTACTAGCCTTTGTTCACGGCTTCGCTCGTTTTCGAACGCATTTTCATATATTAGTTCAATTATGTCACGCTCTTCGTTTGATTAGATATATATATATATATATATATTTTTTTTTTTTTTAATTATCTTTTAATTTGTTCATAGATAATTATGTGGGGTTTATAGATAATAAAAAATATTGAATATACTTTAAGCACTTTTATATATATAATATAAATTAATAAACTTTGTCTGTTTAAAGACGTTCATTTATATTTTTAAATATCATATAATAATTAAATATCGATGCAATTAAACGCATATAAACAATATATATATATATATATATATATATATATATATATATATAATTAGTGATGATCGCATCAATATATACAAACGAGGTTTTATTATATATTTTATTACTTAAATTATACTTTTTAAAAATAAACTCATTAGGATTTAAAAAATATTATCGTATTTTTAATAATAATATACTATTTACAAGTTTTTCCTTGAATATATTCAGTTTGGTATACACTTTTCTATAGTTAAATAATATTCTTATGTTTATGAGTTCATTATATCTTAAACCAAGAGGATAAGAACGCAGTACGGTACTGTTCCGTATTGTACTGCACTGCAATGCACTGTACTGTACTTACCGTACTGTATCGCACCGTACGGTACTGTACTGTACTATATTGTAATGCACAGTACTGTACTGTAGTGTAGTATACTGTAATGTACTGTACTGTACGACACTGCAATTCACTACTATACTGCAATGCACTGTACTGTACTTACCGTACTGTATCGCACCGTACGGTACTGTACTGTACTATATTGTAATGCACAGTACTGTACTGTACTGTAGTATACTGTAATGTACTGTACTGTACGACACTGCAATTCACTACTATACTGCAATGCACTGTACTGTACTGTATTTACCGTACTGTACCGCACTGTATCGCACCGTACGGTACTGTACTGTACTATATTGTAATGCACAGTATTGCACTGTACTGTAGTATACAGTAATGTACTGTACGACACTGCAATTCACTACTATACTGCAATGCACTGTACTGTACTGTATTTACCGTACTGTACCGCACTGTATCGCACCGTACGGTACTGTACTATATTGTTATGCACAGTATTGCACTGTACTGTAGTATACAGTAATGTACTGTACTGTACTGTACGACACTGCAATTCACTACTATACTGCAATGCACTGTACTGTACTGTATTTACCGTACTGTACCGCACTGTATCGCACCGTACGGTACTGTACTGTACTATATTGTAATGCACAGTATTGCACTGTACTGTAGTATACAGTAATGTACTGTACGACACTGCAATTCACTACTATACTGCAATGCACTGTACTGTACTGTATTTACCGTACTGTACCGCACTGTATCGCACCGTACGGTACTGTACTATATTGTTATGCACAGTATTGCACTGTACTGTAGTATACAGTAATGTACTGTACGACACTGCAATTCACTACTATACTGCAATGCACTGTACTGTATTGTACTTACCGTACTGTATCGCACCGTACGGTACTCTACTGTACTATATTGTAATGCACAGTACAGTACTGTACTGTAGTATACTGTAATGCACTGTATTGTACTGTACTATATTGTAATGCATAGTACTGTACTGTACTGTAGTATACTGTAATGTAATGTACTGTACGACACTGCAATTCACTACTGCACTGCAATGCACTGTACTGTACTGTATTTACCGTACTGCACCGTCCTATATCACACCGTACGGTACTGTACTGTACTATATTGTAATGCACAGTACTGTACTGTACTGTAGTATACTGTAATGCATTGTATTGTACTGTACTGTTCCAATGATACACAGAATTTCTAATATCCCTTGAAACAACTTGAGAAATATATTAAGGACGCTATCATTAATATATAATTCTTCATTGATATACATACTTCTCCACTTATTTAATCTACAACTATCTAGATATAACAATTAAAATATAATCTATATAATATGAAAACCGAAGTACTCTTATGTACGAACGATAAGGTTCTCATATTACGACATAATTACGACATATATAAAAGAAATAACTATATATACTAGGAGGATCCGCCAACGGTGCGCAGCCGGTGTTGAGTTGAGCCTCTCCCCTTTCTTCTTTCCTTGATAACTTTTAAATGGCTAAACATTTTTTCAATCTGTTTTCGCTATAACATCCGCGTTCGGCTCAAACGTACATGAGAAAATTTTTAGCTAATTATCTCATCGCATTCTGGAGACAACTAAACACAAAAAAAGGACTCCCAAACGGTTAAGAGCTTCGTTTACGCTCAGCAATAATTACTCTTTATATCTATGTATGTATATATATATATAAAGTACGCGCCAGGTGTACTCAACTATTTGAATTTATTTAAAACTAGTTGTTAGAAATTTAATACTTGTTTTTCCTCATATTAACCCTATTACTATTACGCCAGATTTATACTATTAGTTGATTGGTATAATTTTAAACTCCAATTTTCTCAAAACCGTTCTTTTGACTTTGCTTAATAAAACAAAAAGTAGAAACAGATGAAAATTCTTTTTGTTTAGGACGCAACAATATTTTTTATAATATTCAATGGACAGGTCTCGTTACTATTTTATTGTATGTGTTCTTTTAAAGCTTCTTGCTCCTACAATATTAGCTATCTGGCTGTGAAAGTCCTGTTAAAAACGGTCCAGCCGTTTCAGATATTAGCCGGAACAAACAGACAGAAAATTATTAAAATATTTTTTTATGAAAGTACCATATATATTTATATATGTGCACACGCGCACGCGCACGCGCGCACGCACGCACACACGCACTCACACACACACACACACACACATAGCACAGGTGATATCAGATTTAGTAACAACTAACAATATGAGTGTATGATACTGATGATTCCATTCCTTCCTTAACTCTGACCTTAATGACGGATGACTAATTGTAATGATGGTTAGTTGGTCCTAAAGATATAATTTAACCTAATTTACTTCAACCTTGATGGGTTTGGACGTAAGGAAGACAGTAATAATGATATCTTTTAAAGAGTGTATATTTTTTAATTAGCACTTTATTTTAATAATGTAAATATTATAATAATCTCAACAGATATCCTTACTTTTTATTGTGTACATAACTTTTGGCAAAATATGCTTCACTGATAGTTGGTAGGCATTTTTTGGTTACTTGCAAGACCAGTCCTCTTATAGGTGGCGCCACAGAAGTAAAAAAGTTTTTTTTTAATAATATAAGTAATTACAACAAAACGAAGGATGGAACATTTTAATTGAATTTTTATCCAACCAACTCTACCCTTGTGCTTGTTTGTTTTTATATAAATATATATAAACGAATAATGAATATCAGAAATAACAAAAAAATCTCTAAAATTTGAAAGTAATTGTGTGAATATAGAATAGAATAAAAAATCTAACCTTAGTTTTTACTTATATAAATAAACATTCCTCAACAATCCACTTCGTTGAAGCATTATCATGATAAAACATGTATTGTGTAATACAATTGCTAATTAGATTTTATTATGTTGTTAATGTGGTTGGAGTTATTATATCGGAGATATAGTGTTTAACAGTTTAACAATATAAGTAAGTAATTATCAGCTAAATACTCCAAATCACAATGTTTTAACTAAGTTATTACTGTACTATAATAAATGAAATTATATAAACTTTACCTCAATCAGCTTCCCGTGAACGCGATTGCATTTGAAAGTGAAATACGTAAAATAGTTTTATTTAAAACCTAAAGAAAGTTAATCAAAATTTGACAGGACATTTCAAGGGAATGACAATAGAAAACCTGTTCTCAGTATTTTAAACATCCTTCCAAAACGGGAATAAGAATCCCGTTTCTTCATGTCATGATCTACGTCTCATGAATACAAAAATGTGAGGACTGCGTAATACGTAAGACATTCGATTTAGTTAAGGTTAAGCTATTATATTAATATATTTCTGATAATAACTATTTTGTGTGGAAACAGTAAAATAAAATATACCTATAATATTAAAAGATGAAAATCCGGCTTCGCTCTGGTGAAATCTTTTAAAAGATGGCGATGTCAATGACGTTTCGCGAGATTTGACAATATGGCAACTGTGATTTATCCGTCAGCGTCATTAGAATTTAACAAAATACTCGACAATCCGAATTTTACGAATATATGTTGTCGACTCGAAATCATTATTTTTTTATGTTTTATTATTTAAATAAGTTTCAATCTATAATACCACTTGACGGAATTATTAATATAGATATATAGGTATGAATAAGTTCTTAAGTATTTTATCTGAGATGGTACATAAGATTAATATGTGAATATGATTTCTACGTAGTCAATCTTGATTGTTATGATATATAAATCTCAAATCTCCATGTAAAGTTTCCAAAAATGGAGAAAGATGAATCGATAGGTTATCAATACTGATGTGAAGTCCTTTTCTGGGAAATAAAGGACAGAACGACATCTCAAGTGTGTTTTGCGTCAAAGATACTATCTATAGATAACTACAAGTTAATATGATTACGCGGTTTTACTTACAGAAATATGCATAACATTAATTTAATACAATATCTTAATATATAAAGCACAAAGACACTCACTCACTGACTCATTCATCGCTTTACAGCCCAAACCATTATACCTAGAAAGCTGAAATTTGGACACAAGACTCCTGACATATTGAATAGGTGCAATAAGAAAGGATTTTGAAAAGGTCTAAACCGTTCCAAAGTTACAGCTAAAAAACTGCAAAGCTTACCCCCCTCTCCCTTCCTTCTCCTATTCCATTGCAGTAGAAATTAAAATTATTTGACCTCTCACTATGTTTATTCGTAGGATTAGGGTTCCGTAACTCACATACAGTTTGTGATTATTTGTGATTATTTTCAATTAACCCACATATAGTTTGCGATTCTTTGTTATTATTTGCCCAGCAAAGCGGGCGGGAATCAGCTAGTTATATATAAAGAATATATTATTAATATTGTAATCGACAAAAAAATTCTTAAATACATTTAAAATATAAGGTAGTTTTTGTTTAAAAAAACAAACACACAAATAAAATTCGATAAATATACATAATAATATCTTTAGAGATATCATATCAATATTTTCAAGATCAAATGTTTTTTTTGAACGCAAAACAACCAAATCTAAAGTCACGCGATCGATACAGGATTCGAAAAAGGGGGGACATTAATAGATCGAGGGGAGAAGCTAAAGGTTTATGAGTTTTGAGTCTGGGGAAAAACTTGCAATATCTCTCCATGAATTCACATATGAATTACTTTAAGTCATTTCGTTGTCCAATTTATCGAACACTAAGTCAATTAGCGTACAATCACATAGTGAACTGTTAATGAGATTAAGCCTAAGCGTACTAAAATCGCATAGTGCTAATGAGCTTAAGCCCATTTTTAGGTTTCAAACAGTACGCTTAAAATTGGATACTGAATGACCGTATAACTGTAGTTCTTGTTACGCTATAAAAAAATATGTTTTTTTTTATACTTATAAGTGTAATAACTGCCTGTAACATGAGGCTTGTATAAATAGTATTACCTTTATATCTACGAACTGTGAAGGCTCGGTTTGTGAACCTTCAAATAAAATATCTTCACCTATATTATAAAGTTTTTATTACATTACTTACTTTTTTGTGGTGTCATTTGAGTTATTCAAAATTAAATAATAACTCTTAGAGGTAAAACGGGGACGAATAAAAAGATATACAATTAAAATTATAGTGTTTGTCCGTATGACTTGTTTTTATATTTAAAAAATAACTTCATAAAATCTGCTGTCCATTTGTTCCAACTTATTGGTGTGGTTAGTTTGTTAAAAACTATATTCTACATTTCTCACCAATATTTAAGGATATCAGATATCTGTCTAGATGGACAAAGTTGCGGTTATTTGCTAGTTTTTAATAAAATTAGTATATCGTGCAGACCATAAATTATCGACACGCCATCTCTTCATTGCAATACACAATTTTAATAAGACAACTTAGTTTGATACAAAATTGTTTTTTTTTGTCGCGATTTTCACAATTAGAGCGATCAAAAGTCAAGCTGACGCACTTCGTTCGCTTCGCTCAAATATGCTAGTGTACTGGGAACATTAATATATTATAGAAAGAATTCCTTTACATCGAAGGTTATGTTAAGGTACTATTTATATTAAAACTACGTTTATGTCATATTTTTTTCAATAAAATATATATTATTACAGTGATTAATAAATTTTCATTTAAACATAATAATTGCTTTATTTTTTTCATAATTCCTCCGTGCGCTGCGGGAGTTTTGCTGAGCCCCCTCAGTTTTTTGACCATCATTTCTGAACGGAATAAAATATTTTAATTCTGTTTTTCTAAGAACATGCCCATTCCTAAGCTCTAAAACTCTGCCAATTTTCATTCAAATCGGTTCAGTAGTTTTTATGTGATGTTGCTTTAAAAAGAAGTTTCCCAAACAGTTAAGAGCTTCGCTTACGCTCAGCTTAATAATTTAGTTATGTCAGATTTTGACAGCTCATCTTATTTACATAGTCAAGTGACAATTAATCCGTTCAAATAAAGTCACTTTAACACAGACGTACAAACAGATGAGATTAGTTATTTAATAACATGATAAGAAAGAATTATAGTGAACTAATCATAAATCTAAGCGTTAATATAAAATCATGTTTTAACGTCATTATTTATAGGATTATTATTTATAATATTTTTATTACGATATTCAATTTAATTATCTGTCTACTGAGATTTTTGTTTTAATTTTTTTTTCTTACCACAAAGAACTATGATATTTCTTTTACAAATCATGTAATACACGGAAGGATATTTTGAATACATACTGTAAATGTTTGTTCAATGCTAACTTCTGATTGGCTTCGATAATAGTTTCCGAAATCTGAATAATTTATTTATTATATTGATGGCTGAATGATAATTTTCATAATGTATATTTTTCTTTGTGACTCATTGCATTCCTTGGCATAAAAGATGTATATATTAAATGCTAGGATAATAATATTAGATCTCCGTACCCAAGAAATGTATGATTTAAAAAGAAGGGAAATACCCGTACTTATAAATATTTAAACCACACGATTTTTAATACGTAGTATAAACGAGTTAATAAAATACAAAAAAGTTAACGGGTTTCACTGTCAACAGCCCATACTGACAATTACGACGCAAAGAACAATCCCTTTGTGTTCAAAAACACCGTAATAAAAAAAATAAAAAAAATAAAGAAAGCCTTTTAAAAAAAAGTGACGTTTATGCCATATTTATATATTTATGTAAATTCTCTAAAAAACATACTCTTAACGATATCTATCTCATATTTAATCTTACTTGACAGTGCAAGGTGCTATATTTAATACAATATCATGTATTGCGATCAATATATCAAAATAAATTGATAAATCATCATAGGTATGGATAAGATTTAAACTCATGTCAATTTCACTGATAATTATCGGGCGTAAGTCTCGTGCCTTTAAAACAAGGTTGGAGCTGTTTGGCGCGACAGTTGACGCCAGTCGACCGTACGCGTGCGAGTCGCTAGCATGACGTCTTGAATACGATAGAATAAAATAAATAGATGTTAAATAAAATACCTATAAAGAATATTGGTCAGAAATAAATTGTGCTGTGTTTTTTTTTTAAATAAATATCGAACTGAACAGTGAAAATGGGGTTGAAACCTGAAGACGACAAAACGCCCAGCAAGCTGGCGATTATGGATGACATATCAGATTCACCGGGTAAGTTTTTTTATTGTATTAATATAAAATAAAACCATAGTCGTCAACAATAAAGTACCCGCATGTGTGGTAAGAATGCAGGAAGTCGCAGATTTTAAATAAAGTAAAAATAGGAAAAGAGTAAAACATGCCTAGCTTGTTTACAAAAAACTAATTACAAATATTATTTACGTTTTCAAAACCTTAACAATAGTTTAAAAAATTATACCGCTTTTTATAAACAATATTCAATTAAGATTCAAATCAAATTGATAAAAAATGCTTACTACATGCAATTTTTTTTTAATTTTATAAACAAAAATGCCTGCCTGGTGATTTCTAGGTATTTTATGGATTCCGAAAATTACTAA
The DNA here is from genome assembly GCA_918358865.1 of Melinaea marsaeus rileyi. Taxonomy (NCBI): domain Eukaryota; kingdom Metazoa; phylum Arthropoda; class Insecta; order Lepidoptera; family Nymphalidae; genus Melinaea; species Melinaea marsaeus. The sequence goes on along the minus strand of OU911093.1, from coordinate 20,711,003 downwards.
ACTAATTATAAAAAAGTTATTTCTTGTGTGAATAATATTTTTTTTCATTTATAAATGTATATCTAAATTGCGTACCAAATTATTACTTTAAATAGTTACTTTACTTCGATAAAAATAATATAATTTTATGGAAAAATATTTCTTTAATGTATAATATTTTTAAATTATAATAATAATAATAACATTTTTTTTCACAATAAGATGAGTCTTGCATTATATTTTACTTTTTTTTTAAATATATTAATATAATCTACATTTTAAAAGTTTACCGCCGCTTCTTCTTTGACATTTCAATAAATTGTCATTTTAAAAACAACTATAAAGTAATTTGATAGTATTTTTAATGTGTTATTTTAGTTAACTATAATTATTTATACATTTGTGTTAAAAAATGTGAAAGTGGTATCATTACTTGGGTTTTTTGTGATATAAATTTTCCAGGTAAGTACAATAATGTTGGTATTACATGTGAGCTATATGTAACATTTTTATATGCGGTTATCGTTGTTATTAACACTAAACCTACCGGCAATTCTTGTGTACCTGTTCCTACCGCACGCCGTCAAATTGACCGGTAATTAAAAGTTATTTTTTTCTATAACGCAGGTAATAATGAAAATAACTAAAAGTAAAGAGTGAAGACAATATTATATTCATATTCTAAGAATTCTCATGTAGTTTGATAACGATATTATAACGTTTAAAAATGTGTAAGTTTAACAAAAGTTTAAGAACGGTCAATTTGACCGCTACTTGGTAGGTTTAGTGTTAGTAATTAATGATTGTAGAATGAATCGTAAAATCGTAAATCGTTGGTAATACAATAAGAATAACTATAATAATTTCCTGGGTTTAACAATTATATTAATAATTTCATATAACACTAATGTTGTGTTTTAATTCAGTGTGTTTTTATCACCATAGTAAAAGATGTAGATTGTTTACAGTCTGAGATAAAAAACAATTAAATAGAAAACAAAACAAAACATAAAATGTAAATTGAACGATATATTTTTATAGGTTTTATTTTTAATATCCGTAACAATATTTCCGTAATGTTATTTATATATTAACATATTATATTGTTACGTAAAATTTACGTATAACTAATTTCATTTAATTATTTTCTTCATAAACACGTAGGTAGTATTATCAATTATTGTATTTTGTAATGAAAATGTCCATACTAAGTCGCCACGTACGACTTACGAAATTTCATTACAAATAATTTTATCACTTACAATGATCGATAAAGTATAACGAAATGACGAAATAGTAAATTTTCAATATATGAAAAATCATGTCAAGGTTTTTAATTAATTTCTCTTGATATTAGTGATAATAAGGTCGGTCTGTACGTGTTGGTATACCATCTGTACGAACATCTTGAGGTCCAACTTGAGGATGGATTTTGACAAAATATTAAGTATATACATGTAATAAACGAATTCAAGTCATCATAAAATATTGATTAAATGAAATTAAATTATGTATGTCCATGGTAATCTATTAATTCGGAGCTATAGTTTTTACTGAATATATACGATTCGAGGAAGTTTCTTTTCGTTAATCTATATTTATCATTTAAAAATAGATTAATAATTGACAACCCAAAATCTATATATATATATATATATATATATATATATATATATATATAAAATTAAAGTGTCTGTTTGTAATTCCATATTAACAGTTTTTCACTAAATGCATATGGAGGTATATTATAGTACTTAAAAAATCTATTTTTAAAATTGCTTTCTCGGTCTGTCTGTTCATTCCGGCTTATATCTGAAACGACTTGACTGACATACTGACATAACAACATCTATTTTAAAAACATATTCCGCGCGAACGAAGTCGCATGTGAAAACTAAATAAAATATATATATATATATATATATATATATATATATATTATTTCTGGTTCAAGATAAAGGATGCGGCACGCTGAGAGCAAATAGTGATTCATTTGTCAGTTGGTTTGTCATCGGTTAAGCTTTGTCAAATAATAATACAGGCGCGGTACAATACGAGCGGTACACATACAATATCACAAACACCTTTACACGAGTAGATTTGATGATACATACACACATACAAAATATGAGAAAAAAATTCGTTCGGTTCGGTTAGGGCACGTCGAACGAATGAGTGATGAAAGAATGGTAAAAAAGATTTATAAAGGAAAAGTGAGCGGTAAGAGAGATAGGGGGAGGCCTCGAGTGACCTTCGAAAACACAGTAGCTATGTTACTGGAGGAAAGTCACGTAAAAAGCATGAGGATCCCCCGGAGGGCATGTATGAAGAGGTTAATGTCTGTGGCCGAGGCGGAAGAGGTATGCAGGGACCGTAGCGTTTGGCGCTCCGTCGTCTCTGGCTACCCCGTAAGGGATATGGCGTGAAGATAAGTTAAGTTTTTTATAACAAAAAAATATTTATATCGTAAAACATATTATTCGTATTGATTATAGTAAGATCAATAAACATCGGAATGGTAGTTATTTGGGAGGGGGGGAGGCCTTTACCTTCTATTCTATTTCTTCTTCTATTCTATAGTATATTTTTAAAGTTATAAAAATAATTTAATTTACTTTAAGACATATATATATGGTTTTATTTACACGAAGACCTTTTAACCTCCAATGGATTGATGGTACTCCCCTCCCCTTAGATCCAATACTTTATCCCCTCAATGAAAACTATATTCCATAAATATTAAAATTATGATTAAATTATAAACAGTCATGCAAACAGTATTTTTTTGTTTTTTTTATTATATACATTTTTTGAGTTCATATTATTACTTGATCTGTTAAAGGTTAATGATAGAGAATATACCATTTATTGATTATTTATTGAGCGAAGCGAGCATAGCGAGCGCAGCGTTCTATGTCAGACTTTTTGCAACTCATGTTCGGGATTGGTATGTAAACGGCTTTACCGAACTTCATGAAATTTTGCACATTTATAGCGATGGTTTATAAAAAGAAATGAAAAAAAAAACTCATGTCGTTTCGGAATAATCACCAAAAAATGACAATCCCATAGACTAATGTTAAAAAATTTCGCGATGTGATACTTGATTATTTTATATTGATAGCTTTGAACGCTGAATTGAAGATGGGTTACTCGCTTCGCTCAATTCGCGGAACTCCACCGAGATTTTTCGAGCCCAGCGAGTAAAAATCGAGTTCCGGTTCGCGTTCCTAGTTATTAAGAAAACGTACTAAAAACATAACTCTTAAACACTTAATATCTTTTACAGATATATATATATATATATATATATATATATAATTAACTAATTAAGCGGCCTATCGAATTGATTGCGAATTTTTCATTTCTTCGTACACTTACTAAATATTGAATTGTGAAACAGTGATCACAATAAAGAAATAACCTAAATTTGTTGTGTGGTTCAGAGCGTTTGGAACTTAGACTTATTTTAAGTTAGCGTCTTGATAAGTATGGTGTCATAGTTCTGACACTATTTGATACACAAGTGATCATTCAAAGTGTAAAATATATAACGATGTAAAAATAAAGTAAACAACAGTTTATAATAAATATATGTTTATTTAAAATTATTTCTATCTATTTAAATTGTTTTAAACGATTTACAAACGGATACCGCAAGTTACTCATACCTGTATTCAATTATGGCGTGGCATTACCGCAATAAATGTTATTGACGATTGTCTTCTGATATATATATGTATATATATATATATGTATATGTATATATATATATAATCTGTGCTGATCTCATACTAATATTTCATTTGATACTAGCTGTGGCCACGACTCCGTTCGTGGGGAGTATTTTTTTAATACCCTAAGTAACTCCTTATAAAATCAGCTAGTTAGTTAAAGTTTTCTTAAAATCGCTCCAGACGCTTCAGAGATTAGCCGAAACAAACAGACAGAGAAACAATTTATAAAATGTTTTTTCATGTAAGTACCGTATACACGTTCACATGCATTCATTGAAGAGCTATTATTATAGAGTTACAAACGGACACATCAATTTTATTTATACGTATATATATATATACATATATATGTATGATATAAACAGACTGAAAAATATATCAATTTGTCGCAAAATTTTATGTTCACCTCGAACTTGACGATTTTAATCAATTAAAAAAAAAAATTTTTTTTTTTTTTTTTTTTTTTCTTCGTTTTTGTCATTTTTATCCTCATTTCTATTGCGTACTAATTACCTAAATAACTATAACTTGTTATTAAGGTTGTAATTTCAACCCATGTCGTGACAGTCAGTAATAAATCAGAGCACAAGGTGATTAGTTTTTTTTGCTTTAATTCCAGTATACGCGTTACGGTAAATATGTACGTATATCCAAATTATACAATCCAAGATTATAGTTTAAGTATATATATATGATATGTGTATAATTTGTTAATATTTTTTTCCTTAACGTAAATACTGTTTTGTTCTTATATTTCCGTGGGAATATATATATATATATATATATATATATATATATATATATAAAATATTACTATCGAGTACATAAGTTATTGTAAAATGAACGTCAAATAAAAAAAAACAATATTTAAATAAGTTATAAATATACATATTTATTTAATAACGATTCATTTACTAATTAAATTAATAAAAATAAAATCATTGATTTGATAACCAACAAAATATCATTGATATATGGATAATCGAGTAATAATTTATTATCTTCATTAATACAATTAATTAATTAATTAATTTAATGATATGTATTATTGAGATACATTATTCATATATTTTAATTTAATTAACAAATATCTTATATTTTTCATTTTGATTATTGCTTGATTGATTGATTGATTTTGATTTAAACAATCATGTTTGTTCGTATCAGTCCTAAAGAAATCATATATATATATATATATATATCCATTATACCATTTTATGATTGTATGTACTTAACAGTATTTATTTTATTAGTTAACAATATTGTATGTAGCGGAGCGCTCTATGTGAATCATTTTGAACATGGGTTACTCGCTTGGCTCAATTCGGCAAACTCTACCGAGATTTTGAGAGCTCAGCGAGTCAAAATCGAGTCAAATTCGCGCCATTAGTTAAGTAGTTAAGTATTCTATATAAATTTAATTTGCTTTGTTCTGTAAGTAAATCGGTAAGTCCGCCATTTGCAATTTTTTGTTCTTCAATAATTACGTGATTGCTATTGTTATATGTAATATGTAACCTAATAAGCCATCTCATACTATTATATTATATTATTGAGCGAAGCGAACGAAGTGAGTGGAGGGTTTTACTGGAGACTTTTTACATTCTTTGTCACGAATTGACTCGAAAACTACTAAACGGAAAATTATGAAACTTTGCAATCAAAAAGACACATATTAGGTGATGGTTATTATAAAAAAAAATTTTTTTTTTTAATATCATGTAAAAATTGATATCCCATTGAAATCAATAGGAAATGATGAGTCAATGAGCGAGTTGAAATTGAGGGTTTGTTGGCGCCCCTAGTCTACAAATTTAGTGGAAATATTTATTTTGTTTGTATTTTAACAACTAATGAACCAATAAAAAATATCGATACTTTATTATAAAGTAATACAGACAATTAAAACCAATAAAATATTCAATCACAACTATAATATACTTATAATTGTGATTGAATATTAGTGAGCAGTAAGAGACAGAAGAGACCTCGAGTGACCTTCGAAAACAGTAGCTATGATACTGGAGGAAGGTCACGTAAAAAGCGTGAGGACACCCCGGAGGGCGTGTATGAAGAGGTTGATGTCTGTGATCGAGCGAGAGGTATGCAGGGACCGTAGCGTTTGACGCTGCGTCTCTGGCTACCCCGCAAGGGATATGGCGTGAAGATAAATATATACTTATAATACAAAAGTGAATCATTATTATCAAAAAATCAGTGTAATATTAACAATCTACCGTTTATTAGAGTAATTGTTGCGATAAGAGAAATCTTTTTGCGTATTTCTCATCGAATATATATAATAAAACTGTTTTGTCTGTCTGTTCGCTATAGTCTATACTTATATATATTATATCTTTTAGAAGGTTTATATTATTTTAAAAGTTAGTTTTTTTTTTACATTATTAAAAAAAAACCGTATTTTGTTCTGTGGTTCTTCACGGAATGGGTTTTGGAACAGTCGTCGCCTTATTTTAAGTTGTCTTTACAGAAGGTTTTCAGATAAGTATGGTTTCAGATAAGTATGGTGTTAAAATCCTTAAACTCCCAAGTTATCTTTTAAGATATAATTTTACAATTATTTTCATCGTCACCCAAGTCACTAAATAGAATGAGTTCAATAAGAAAAGTAACATGTTATATGATGCAATAAAAGATATACTAATAGATAAAAGATAAGAGTGGAAATGACGATAATATTTTATATCGCTGTTATAGTTATATTTTCAAACAATTATTTAGGGAATTATTTTGAACAGTCATATTGATCGTATCAAAAAAATATGTATGTCAAAGAATTCCGAATATATATATATATATATATATATATATATATATATGTTAATTACAAACTAATTACCGAGACGTAGGTATGTTTCAGTTACTGTTTAAGGAAAGACCTTATAACGCGTTTTCCTATAACACGGAACGAATCTACCGTGTTATAGGGCGGGGGGGGGGGATAATGTAAACTAGTTGTTTCTTTAAATCACAAAAAGAAGTACAGAATATATGGATGTAGTGAGCAAAGTAAAATATATAATCATGATCGCAGTTTACTGATTACATTGCAAGAAAAGACAGAGCAAGAGTGTAGTTTGTTAAAATCCATCGCCTTTACCGCAACATCTACTAGTCTCTTCTGATGATGGAGGGCATATGAAACCTTCCACAAACCATTATCAGACAGCAATAATTATAAAAAATATTCGTTTTAAGAAAAAATCGAATATTCCAAGTAATTTACTAAGTAGATTATTTTTTTTTATTTCATTATAGTTTTTTTTATGTGGTTTCAGTTAAAATTAATTCTTTGTTTTGATTCTGTGATTTTTTACGAAACTTTTTGAAGTATATATATATGTTATTATCATTACATATCATATATATACTTCAAAAAGTTATATATATATATATATATATATATATATATATATATGTGTGTAGATAAAACAATTAGTACAAGTACCCACTTGGTGTTTTAGAGCCGAGTGACACCGAGTGCTTAACTTAGTTAATAATAGAATTTAGAGTCAAACTAGAACGTCCTCTTTTTTTATTTCCAGTATAATAATTGTAAGTTGAAGATGTTTTGTATGTCTGTCTGTGGCTTATCTACCAATGGATGAACCGATTTGAGTAACTTTTTTTAAATATAACAAACGAAGCGTTACCAAGACTTAATTTTATTGATCCCAAAAAAATATAGTTTTTTTTTTCATTTAACTTATTTTAATTTGGAAATAGAAAAATAAAGATTATAATAAATTTATTAAAGATACAAATCATTTTGAGGTGTTAAAACACAATGTTGCATACCCTTATGACAATTTGGATCCTAACATATTAATGATTTGTCACGCCTACCTCATGTAATAATAATTTATTGTTATTAACACTAAACCTACCAAGTACCGGTCGAATTGACCGTTCTTAAACTTTTGTAAAACTTGCACATTTTTAAACGTTATAATATCGTTATCAAACTACATGATAATTCTTAGAATATGCATATAATATTTTCTACACTCTTTACTTTTAGTTATTTCCATTATTACCTGCGTTATATAATAAAATAACTTTTAATTACCGGTCAATTTGACGTCGTGCGGCAGGAACAGGTATACGAGAATTATCGGTAGGTTTAGTGTTAATTAATAATGATGTTTATTAAAAACTTTTTAATGATTACGGACACTGAATGTTTTGATTATTTCGTAAATCGTTAAATTTTACTTAAAATATTTAAAATAGAAGTGGATTATTTGTCTTATAAAGTCAATATTACATTTATTTGTGACTTCTTTTAATATATATGTTTCATTTTGTATTCACCTGTTTTAATTATCTAGGTATAGACAGATTATATATATATATATATATATATATATATATATATATATTTTGGTTTGGTCTAATAAAGGTTTATAGTTGGAAAAAAAGGTTTTGAAGTATTCTTTCGGAATTCCTGTGATCCTGTCATTGAAACATGGCTGCCGAAACCACGTGTTTTTTACTTAAATTCGACTCGACTGAGGTTTTACGGTAATTTTTAAATCTCGCAAAATCCAATATCGCGGTCAAAATAACGGAACGGATTTATACTATTCATTAATACTATAATAACATACACGTATGGCTATAATGGGTAACAATTTTCAAGGTTCTATATATTTTATTTTGTTCTCAAAATTTACACAGCCTCTATTCATATTATGGTATTGTGAAAGATTATTTCCAGCTACGCATAATAAACTACATTTATATAAAGAGGTTTTCTTTAAGTAAATAAAACCTACCGACCCACTCCACTACTCTATATGTTTAAATAAACAGTAGAGAAAGGAAATACAACGTTTCACAATTGCCTTATCGTTCTCTTATCACGACTTATATCGACAGGCAACAACTTACGTCAATTTTGAGTCGAGTGTTTCATATTTAACTTCAGTATATACTAGATGAAAACCCAGCTTCGCTCGTTAGGTAGGTAGATTTTGTAGCTATCGCTTTTCAATAATAATAATAATTATTTTTTATGTGACGTTACTGATACGTGAATCTCAACGAACTCAAGATGGCGGATGACGTTTAGCTTATCCAATATGGCGACTGCGGTGTCTGTCAGTACTATTATAAAAAAACACACGAAAATCCGACTTTTGCAGTTATTTTGTCGACTCGAAATCATTATTTATGTCTTATTATTTATATAAGACGAAATATTAATATAGATATTACAATCACAAAAAAAACTCGTAAACATCAGTACGTTTGTTTGTCATCAAATAATTCTCAAATGACCGTGAATATTTAGAACAATGCCTTTAATATAACAAAATATAATCTTTTAAATTTACGATGTAGTTTTATAATTTAACGTACGGAAATATCCATGACAAAGGCTTGGAGAGCGAGATAAAAATTTAATTTTAAGTGTCTTTGAATACCTTTTTTTCAATTCGTAGTTAGTTAAACATATTTTTTATTCTAGTAGATAGATTAAAAATTTTAAACCAGAATTATGGAACGGTTATTTTGATATCTAATTATTAATTGATGTCAATTTGTCAATTTAACATTTAACCCCCGGAGGGCATGTATGAAGAGAGTGATGTCTGTGGTCGAGGCGGAAGAGGTACGAGTATGCAGGGACCGTAGCGTTTGGCGCTCCGTCGTCTCCGGCTACCCCGCAAGGGATATGGCGTGAAGATAAAGATATAAATTAATTAAAATTATTACCTTAGTATTCTTACAGAACGAAATATATCAAATTTTTATTACGTAATATTTAATATACTTTTTTTTTTTTTAGAAAGTGACAAATTTGTGGGTACCTTCATATCTGTAATGGCTTTGACGTACCGAATAAAAATTGTTGCTAACAGTTTTCAATTTATATATATTTATATTTTTCTCAGAATTTTATTGTCATGTTTTAATTAATGAATATTAGAACGAATACTCTTAATATTTGTTGATAAACCAACATTATTTTACTTTAATCCGACAAAAAACACTATCAGAGGACCGAGTCATGTTATAAGTGTTATGAACAGAAAGTGAACGTAGATAGGGATACCCTCATCCCTTTAGAGGAATGTCCGGGATGGTTACCAGATAAGGGTAGTAAAACTTGGGATACCTATAACACTATAAGGCCTTTTTTTAATTATCTTTACAGGCTTTCAATTAATAGTATCAAAATCCTGACACTAATTTGACACTCAAGTGGTCACTGATTCAAAGTGGAAAATATAAATAAAAACAGATAATACCTAGTCAAATAACTATATATATAGTTATATTTACATTAATAATATAGTATACAAAGTTATCTCTCGAGACGTTCTTAATAAATAACAACTTTCGAAATTCTTACGTATATTATTAGTATTAACATTCAAGACCTAAATGTTAAAGTTTCTCCTTAAAGTCGTAGTAAAAATATTATTATTATAATTCTATAAACATTCTAGACCGTGAAAAAAAATGTACCTATTGATTAATTTTTAGGCATTTTTTTATTATGAAATATTATTTTGATTTTTTTTATTATATCTTGGAAATTTCGTAAAAATAACAAAATAAATGTTATGTAATATGATAAGATATTAAATATAGAATGAAATTTGTCAATGCTTGCGTAAGATCACGCTAGATCTGATACTGAGAATAAAAATCATAAACCACCTTCCATCGTACAGCATACGACTCCTCATGCAGCAATTCAGCAGTATCAGCAGCAGCAGCAGTCCAGCAGTCCGTTTTGTTAGGTTAGGTAAAAGAAAAGGAACGAAAAGAAAAAGGAATAAATAATAAAAAAAGAAAGGAAACAAAGAAAAAAAAACAATAATGTAACTTTTTTAAATTCAATCTGAATTCTCATTGTAATGTAAAAATACTACCAAAGTATCGAACAATGAGTCAACGTTAAAATTGTATGTACATTAAGATTTTTTAAGAAGTTAATTGCGGTTAAAATATAAAAAAAAAAGAAACTTAAAATAAAATTACATATTGAGCGAAGCGAGCCCAGTGTACCTAATGACTCGTCGTTTCCCATTCACTTCAATGGGATATCAGTTTTTTGACGATTATTCCTAAACGACATGATATTAAATATATATATATCCATCACCTAGTGTGTCTTTTTGATTGCAAAAATTCATTATTTTCCGTCAAGTAGTTTTCGAGCCTACTCGTGAAAAAGAATGTGAAAAAGTCTCCAGTAGAACGCTCCGCTCGTTATACTCGCTTCGTTTAATTATTAAAGAAAATACGTGTTATGTATACAAATATAAACATTTACAAGCCAAACATCGTGAACGGACAAACACACATTCGAGTAAACATATTAGTCATTGTTATAATTATACGAGTACTTATCCTATAATATTTTTCTCATAGACAATTTCCTTTAAAGATATCAGATATCTTTATCTTTATGTCATTTCGTATCAGAACATGAAGAATGATCCACTTCAGTGTTCAATATGTAATCCGTATAAGATCACAATTTTTACCAAACGTGATTGCTATCTGATAAAAAATATATAGGAATATATTTCAAAGTATAAAAAACTACGTATTTATATGTATTAATCAATTTTTTTTTAATACAAAATAAAAATAATAAAAATCGAAAAAAAAAAACAATAACATAATAAAAAATAAATGATAATTAAAAACAAAGAAAAAAAATCCATATAAAAAATAAGATAATCAAAAATAATAACTAAAGGTAACATAAAAAAAAACAAGAAGAAAAACAAAAAAAAAACAGTAGTTCATAATACACGTTTGATATTTTTAGCATGAAAGTAACTATTAGTAATTAGAATTAAAAAAAAACATATTAAGACTGTTTCACAACGTACAAACGTACACGTGCCTTAACAACAATTAGTATTAACATGTGAACTATTTCTAAATGAGATACTACAATGAAAAATCGCCAAGGCTGTTAACTTTCGAAACAGTTAAAAAGACATTTAAATAAAACTATTTTACTGAACAAACCTGTTATATTTTTATTTTAACATGTTTCAAATGTATCCGTAAATTTTAGTCTCGTAACCGTAACCAATAGACCCGAGTTAAATCCGTAAAATAGATTTATATAAATATAAAAACGTGTTCAATGGTTTGCAGCAAATATGTTCACAAGTGATGTAGGTTCTGTAAATCTTGGTTCCGTAACCGTAACCAATAGACCCGAGTTAAATCCGTAAAATAGATTTATATAAATATAAAAACGTGTTCAATGCTTTGCAGCAAATATGTTCACAAGTGATGTAGGTTCTGTAAATCTTGGTTCCGTAACCGTAACCAATAGACCCGAGTAAAATCCGTAAAATGGTTTTATATAAATATATGAAGACGTGTTCAATGCATTGCAGCAAATGTGTTCACAAGTGATGTAGGTTCCGTAACCGTAACCAATAGACCCACCCGAATTAAATCCGTAAAATAGATTTATTTACGTGTGCTAATCATACAAAACTTGGAAAAAATACCCATATTTAGCCAAGAAGCGAAATATCTACGCGTGATGACGAATTTATACACTCAGTTGTTACGTAATATATAATATCAATAATATTATATAAAAACTTGACTGTCATATGTGATTTATCATGTTATTTAATCAATTGTGTATATGAGGAAGTTAAAAAATAAGTTATTCTGAGAATTTATGTATTATATTTACTGTGTCCGCGACTTCGTTACTTATAAAATCAGCTATCCGCTAGTGAAAATCCTGTTAAAATTGGTCCAGCCGTTTCAGAGATTAGAGGGACCAGAAAGACAGACAAAAGTATACATATAAGTAACGTTTCATATACATTTAGTGAAATGCTATTAATATCGAATTACAAACAAACACTACATATACATCTATATATATATATATATATATATATATATGGACGTGTGAGTAGAATTAACTACAGAATTTTTTGGTAGATATACAGTTATTCCCCCTATACGAGTAACACGGTAGATTTGTTCTGCGTTATAGGAAAACGCGTTGTAGGAATATTGTTGTATAACGCGCTCATATGACAATATAACGCGTTATGTACAAATAATTCACGTTTAACTTTTCTCCTTAAAGACGGTTTAAATGGAATATTGGAATTGAATGGAAAGAATTTAATTTAATTTAATTGTAAAAAAACTGTAAAAAATATTTATAATTTTTATAGTATAGAAATATAAGGGGAAATGACCGCGTTATATGTGGAAAAACACGTGTTATACGAGGGGCACAAATCGCGTTATAAGAGTACCGTGTTATAGGGTCTATTACCTTTAAATGCAAGTGATCGCAATTTAAACGAAGTTATAAAAGTAATAAAGTCAATGGAGAGAAGATATCGCAAAAATGGTATGGTATGGTATGGTATGGTATGGTATCGTATGGTATGGTATGGTATGGTATGGTATGGTATGGTATGGTATGGTATAGTATGGTATCGTATGGTATGGTATGGTATGGTATGGTATGGTATGGTATAGTATGGTATGGTATGGTATGAATATGGTGGTATATTGGTATGGTATTAAAGTCCTGACACTTCCATTTGATACACAAGTCATTTTGATTCAGTGTGGAAAGAAATAAATAATATGATGGATGAAAGAGTGTCGAATATAACACGTTTTTTGCAAAATACAACTGGTTCTCAAATTTGGGTCATTCAACTCTGTAATTTGGCAAAAATTTTAACATCAGTGAAGTGACGTTGAATGAATGATGTACCTAAATATATTTAAATATAAAATTTATTTAGTAAAAATATAGAATGGCCCCCAAAAATTATATTTATATGATTAGTTTTTTACATATATTATATTTTCGATAATCGATTCGTTGACCGATTTATTGAATCATAAAAGGGACCTGTTATTCAAATTATTTTATTTCCTAAACAAACTATTTATCCATATAACTGTTTTTTTTAAATTAAATATTAGCTTATTTTTAAGAAACAAATTTTTCTCCTCGAAGGAAATCTTTAAGAACTAATGTGAACTGAAGAACTAATGTGAACTGAAGAACTAATGTGAACTGAAGAACTAATGTGAACTCATGTAAAAAGCGTGAGGACCCCCCGGAGGGCATGTATGAAGAGGTTGATTGAGTCTGTGGCCGAGGTGAAAGAGGTATGCAGGGACCGTAGCGTTTGGCGCTCCGTCGTCTCTGACTACCCCGCAAGGGATATGGCGTGAAGCTAAGTTAAGTTAAGTTAAGTTAATGTGAACTGTCAAAACACCATGTGACAGAATATTCAAACAATCACAGATCACAAAAACCCGAAATGTTTTTAAACTGTTAAAGTGTATTACGTACGTTAATTTACATATATATATATATATATATATATATATATATATATATATATATATGTAAATATTTAATGTCAATACCCTTTGAGAGTTAACTGTTAACAGGCTTTACTTGGTACAAATATAATAAGATAATTGACTTGTAATTAGCATTTCTGGATTTCCCCCCGATATTAATATGCGGAATTTTGAGTGGTTTAATTTAATATATTAAAGATATAAAGGCACTTAGCAATGAATAAATTAGTATGAAATGCAACTTACAAATGTACATGTAAATAAAACGTTGCATTTCATATCTTTTCATCTTTTATATCTTTCTTTATATATCTTTTCCTTTTTAATCAATACCCATCCCTTGTGTATCGAATGGGAGTGTCAGGACTATTGATACTACATACATAATTTGTATCCAAAAATTGTAATTTTTAACTAGGACGCCATTTTGTTTTTACCCAATACAAGGGCGATTTTTTTGCAGGTTAAAATTTTATATCATGCTAGCAGACCCGGCCACGCGTTGCTGTGACTATGTTTTTTGTTATATTACATTGTAGTAAACTATTTAAGAGGTAACGGTAAAAGAACATCTGCCATTAGAATAATAAACAAATAATTTGCAATAAAATAATATTACGACTATGAATTAAGATGAAAACTATCCTTTATTTTAAGTTAGATCAAACTGCACATGGTGTGTAAATTTTATTAAAATCGGTTAAGTAGTTTAGGAGTACATCGCGGACGAACAACATGACACGTAATTTATATATATTAACAATAAACCTACCAAGTACCGGTCAAATTGACCGTTCTTAATCTTTTGTAAAACTTACACATTTTTAAACGTTATAATATCGTTATCAAACTACATGACAATTCATAGAATATGCAAATAATATTGTCTTCACTCTTTACTTTTAGTTATTTCCATTATTACCTGCGTTATATAATAAAATAACTTTTAATTTCCGGTCAATTTGACCGCGTGCGGTAGAAACAGGTATACAAGAATTGTCGGTAGGTTTAGTGTTAAGATGTCTATGATAATTTCTATCATTACAAAACACCGGTCCCGTAAGCACTTGTATAATCACATAAAATCCAATGTTTATATAAACTAAAATGTTTATGTCCGTTTGCGTGTTGCGACACGTGGAACGAGGTCGCCTGCAAGGAAAGTATAAGGAAAACGGTGTAATATTGCTAAAGTACCACAACCAAGCGAGGTACTATATTTTTAAGAACTTAAGATGGAGGAAAAATAAAAATGGAGATTTAAATATTTTTATAATACGCAAGTCTTTAGGATTAAGAAAAAAATGTTGAAGCGAAATCTTCTTTAACCTCTTTATCCTATATTTTCCTTCTTCGGTCAGATCACAGTCATCAATTTCTTTGAATTGAAGTTCATCATTCAAATATTAAAATATTTCTGTCACGTTCTGAACAGAACCGGAAAATGGTCAAATCAATGTCAAAAATTACACTATTGGTTCTTGTCATTAGTAGTTACAATTTTGACTATTCTGTATTCGACATCAAGGAGTCTTGATACAAGCTATGCCTGCAGTTTCGCTTGACCTAGATGTCTTCCATACCGGATGCTAAAACATCCATTATTGCATTATCTGGGATACTTATTCTAATTAAAATATTTTAATATGAAATGCAAACAATATAGTTCCCAAACGTATGTATAAAAGATTTTTAATATCAAAACAAACTCTTATTACTGCTGTAAAAAGTAAACATTTTCTTTACCTTTATAGTACAAGCGAAGCCGCTGACAAAAACTAGTATCAGTTAAGATAGCAATAAACTGACCTTTGTATAAATCTAAAAAACAAAAAGTATATTGTATGAGTTAACTCGAACTTTTCTTATAATTATTCTCTTGTGTTTATTTCAGTGTTTGTTATTTTAATGTGTTATTGTCAATTATCTGACACATAACACTTTGTGAAGCAGGTTCAGATAGAAACGTGACTGTGAACACGTTTTATGATTTAATAATTACGTTAACGAGAAATCATTGTATTTTCTATGTTTTAAATAGTTATAATAAATATAAAAGTTGAGTTGTTTTGGAAAATACGAAAATACTAAGTGAAGTTTTTATTGATAATATACGTAAGTATTGAGTATGAAAGTGTGAAAATTTTACATATAATAACTAAATAATTTTACGACCATAACTAGGGGTGCCAACAGACCCGAGATTTCGCGAGCGCAGCGACTCGAAATTGAGTGCGGTTTGCATATTAAGCGAAACGAGCCCAGTGTAATGTGTATGTGTAACTCATCGTTGACTTATCCCATCGACTTCAATGAGATGTCAGTTTAGTGACGACTGTTCCTCAACGACATGACATTATTCAAAACCATCACCCAACGTGCCTTTTTGATTGCAAAATTTCATAATTTTCCGTCAAGTAGTTTTCGATCCTATTTTTGACAAAGAATGTGAAAAAGTCTCTAGCGGAGCGCTCCGCTCGCTTCCCTCAACTATGTTGAAATTTTGTTAACATACGAAAAATATCGAGTATGAAAGTATGATTTTTTTTCATATAATAACTAAATACTCTTGCACGATAATAACAAGAGTAAAGATGGGTAATAAAGTATAATTAAATGCGTCTTGACCTTCACTATATATATATATATATATGTAACTACTACGTTTGTTTAACTAATTACCATAGAACATGACATAATTAGTATTTGAGCTGTTCATGTGGTTTATTTCATATAGTATATAATAGTAGTGCAAATGTAGTTTTTATAGGAGGGTAGTTTTGAAAATTACTATAGTTAGTGACATTATACATCAAAATAATTAGTGGCAATAATCATAATTGGGCCATGTAACATTAAATTAAAAATTACCACCCAAATTCATATAAATAGGTATGAAATAGCAATGAAGTATCGATACTTTTTCTAGATATAATATCGATCTTAAAGATCTATAATGACAGTGACAAGTGAGTGACAGTGACAATTAAGTGGCGGTCATATTTTTTTTTGGAGACGGACAAAAACTTTTTAAATAATAATATGCGATACAAATACGATCAGGTATCGATAAAAAAACACACGAATATACGCGAGTATATTCGATACATACTATCGTTAAAAAAGGAGGAGAAGAAAAGTATGGAGTAAGTACTTGTATCGTTTCATTCCTACATACTATATAACGTTATATGTATATAAAATAAATAATCCAAAAGTACTGGAGTCGGATGTGGCTGTAGTCGATCGGAATGGTTTAGACTAGGACAGTCTTTCCCAAAGTGGGAAATAATGCCCTCTTAGGGGCCTAACCTATTGGGGCAGTAACCCAGAAAAACTGGAGACGCTGATGTGATGTTGATTATTGATAATTTTGAATAATACTCTTAATTTTGTAAAGATGCATAAGAAAAGTAGCTTAGAATATAAGTTTAATTAAACTCCATATTAATGTTATTGAGGTTTTTAAAGTGAAAAAAATGGGTTTCAAAATAACTGATTTTCAAAGTTAGCTAAAATAAGTTTGAGAACCTCTGGACTAGAGCATCAAGAAAATCATTCCCATTGTTTGTTTGTCTGTTTGTCTAAGATCGTATAAAAATGCATTTAATTACTTCGAAGTATATTTTTAATATTACTATATATAGTATTAACTTCATAGTTATTTTCGACTATTTAGTTTTTTATTTTGTTACATAACATTTGCTTATCGTTTCGATGAAGCCTTCGATTTTTATGATTAACGATTATGTGTGTGTGTGTGTGTATATCTTGGGTGTGTTATATTTCAATGTTACTATCAGAACTAAACTAACTAACTAAACCCAGTTTATACTAAACCACTGATCGGTGAAGGTTTACAAATTATATTAGATCATTAGTTTTTATTTAGTTAAGTTAAACCAGCAAGGTTAAAAATTTAGTTACGCTAACAATCTGTGGGTTCTTAATACATATTTCCTAGGAAGTTATTCCTATGTTTTGAAATTCCCATGGCATTTCCTGTTCCTATGAAATTTTCTATTCCTATGACATTTTCTATTTCTATGAAAATTCCTATAATATTTCCTGTTTCTATGAAATTTCCTATATCACGTATTTACTTTCTCACTTTTCAATAATGATTTCTAATATGTAATTAAATAATTCTTAGTAATTATGGTATTTCCAATCGCAATTACTTGTAATTAAGGTACTTTACCATAAATATGTATAATTGTAGTCGTTTGTCGGTTTGTTTTACGCTAAATATGTAAATAAACCAAACCACTATATAAAAATAAAAATATCATATATTATAAATATAAAGTATTTGTAGATATATCAATATTTTATATATTTTGATATTCGCGATAGATTTTGAGAAGCGTGCGAAGCCCTATCATGCTTACCACTGTCACATTCTGGTTGCATTGCCTCTGTTTCAAAAACATTAAAAAAAAACAATTGTCAAAAAATTGATAAGATAAGATAACAACCATCTCTGTAACGTGTCAAAATTTGATATTAATAATAAACCTACCAAGTACCGGTCAAATTGACCTTTCTTAAACTTTTGTAAAACTTACACATTTTTAAACGTTATAATATCGTTATCAAACTACATGACAATTCTTATAATATGCATATAATATTGTCTACACTCTTTACTTTTAGTTATTTCCATTATTACCTGCGTTATATAATAAAATATGTAACTTTTAATTACCGGTCAATTTGACGGCGTGCGGTAGGAACAGGTATACACGAATTGTCGGTAGGTTTAGTGTTAATCGATGCAGAAACTTTTGAGGCGTACACAAACCAAAAACTTTTATATATATAGACCTAAGTTTAAAGTTATTAGCCAACATAAATATTTCCAAGTGGAATATTCCTCTTAATATCACAAAGGATCTGGAGCGGACACTTATCCTCAATCATCTAATCGACGTCCCGGGGAAGACGGAATTGATCCCATCCCATTATATTATTAGGATATATTTTTAATAAAGTCATAGGTATTTTAATTTAGTTTATAATACTTCTATTTTTTGAGCTGAGCGTAAGCGAAGGTCTTAACCGTTTGGGAGACCTTTTTTTGTGTTTAGTTGTCTCCAGAATGTGACGAGATAATTAGCTAAAAATTTTCTCATGTATGTTTGAGCCGAACGCGGATGTTATACCGAAAACGGATTAAAAAAATGTTTAGCCATTCAAAAGTTATCAAGAAAAGAAGAAAGGAGAGGGACTCAGCTCAACATCCGCTGCGCACGGTTGGCGGATCCTAGTAATAGGTCCAAAGGTAGTCCAAATAC
This sequence comes from Melinaea marsaeus rileyi, assembly GCA_918358865.1. Classification (NCBI taxonomy): domain Eukaryota; kingdom Metazoa; phylum Arthropoda; class Insecta; order Lepidoptera; family Nymphalidae; genus Melinaea; species Melinaea marsaeus. Next base: position 20,691,616 of record OU911093.1, on the reverse strand, counting down.
TCATCAAGTAGACAAATTTAAGATCCACGGACGAAAACAGACAAGAAACTGTCAAAATTAATATTATATAAAAATATGTTTTATAGTATTGATTTTGTAGTCAGTCATATTGGGAATAGAACAAGCTACAAAATTATATACTCATATATATAACATTTTCCGTCCGTCCGTTTGTATTAACACTAAACCTACCGACAATTCTTGTACACCTGTTCCTACCGCACGCCGTCAAATTGTCCGGTAATTAAAAGTTATTTTATAATATAACGCATTTAATAATGGAAATAACTAAAAGTAAAGAGTGAAGACAATATTATATGCATATTCTAAGAATTGTCATGTAGTTTGATAACGATATTATAACGTTTGAAAATGTGTAAGTTTTACAAAAGTTTAAGAACGGTCAATTTGACCGGTACTTGGTAGGTTTAGTGTTAATACATTGTAACTATAGTATAAAATCCCCGTTTTCATTTCTCGAAATCCAATTACAATCCCTTGATGCCTGTCACTCGAGAACACGGACATCCGAGAAGCGGTATAGAAAGTAGACATCTAAGATTTATGGCTCGATATCACCAGTACCAAGAGGGATAACCTCTTATACAGTAATGCAATTAAAATACTAAACAATTTATTATTTTGTACTAAAATTGAATTAAGATGTAAATTAATTTGTACAAGTGTTTTATTATGTCAATGCTTACACTTGAAGAAGATTTAAAATGTTCTATTGTATGTGTTTATGTTGGCAGTGAAATATTTATTTAATGATATATATATATATATATATATATATTTATTTATTTATATATGTATATATATATATATATATGTCTTTTTGTTTTGATAACATAATTTCCAACTAAAACAGGGATAACATCTTTTTTTAATATAGAATAAATTTATCAACACGGATAGGACAATCCCGGGATGCCCTTATCCCATAAGGTCCCATATCCTTAATAAAGCTTGATGAAATGTTTAAACATTTTCAAATATAACTATTTGTTAATTATAAATATTTCATGGTGATTTATAACGTTGTTAATAATATTATAATTTATATTATTAATAAATTATAATATTTAAATTTATTATGTAAGAGTCATTCCAAAGTCTATATTTATAAACAATTTTGAAGTATCTTTTTTTATTTATTTCCTTATCATTTTAAGGTAAAACTTCAATCTGAGTAATAGTAGGAAATGAAACACTTATTTTCTTTTTCTTTTTTTATATCTTCTGTTTATATTTATTATAATTAACGTATTTTTAGAGAATATTAAACTATAAAATATAAGTGATTTTTGACGAAAGATTTGGGACGATTCAGTCTGTCTGCAATGATCTTGGAATTAGCTTTAAAACATTAAATTTAGCTAGTTTAACACGTCGAGCCCGGTGTCCCTGGGGACCGACAGTGTACTCTCCGTTTAGCCGGCGTCGTTCCCTGGGGACCGACAGTTAAAAAATAAATTTATAGTAATTTTAATGAAGTTTATTGAAACACTATAAACAAAAATATTGTTTTGTTTCTACATCTATTACAAAACGTGATGACTTTTTTTAGTCACATTTCTGGCTGTCTTGCGTCCAAATAACGTTGAATTTTTGTTTATTTTATGAGTTGATCTCGTTTATTATATGAAAAAAGTTTTTATTTCTTCAAAATTTACAATATAAAAAATGGACTTAACCGTATTGGCCTCTGAGCGACTCATATGTTAGCAGGCTTGAATATGCCCGATTTCTCGCTCATGAATTTTTGATGATTTGAACGGAAAATACAGCAATATTGATGCCGGGCTCAACGTGTTAAGATTTAAATACACAATCTAAACATTACAATTTATTATTAAAACGTATATGGTCTACGTGTTGATATTCAACCAACGGTGAATGTGGACTGATAACTGTAGAATACATTTAACACTAAACCTACCAAGTACCGGTCAAATTGACCGTTCTTAAACTTTTGTAAAACTTACACATTTTTAAACGTTATAATATCGTTATCAAACTACATTACAATTCTTAGAATATGCATATAATATTTTCTTCACTCTTTACTTTTAGTAATTTCCATTATTACCTGCGTTATATAATAAAATAACTTTTAATTACCGGTCAATTTGACTGCGTGCGGTAGGAACAGGTGTACAAGAATTGTCGGTAGGTTTAGTGTTAATATATGTTCCTTGGTAAAAAAAAAACAAACAAAGAAATCTTTGACACTAAAATATGTCACGTTTAACAAAAAATGTTCGTACAATTGAAACAAAGTAGTTCTTTATTGTTATTTCCACGGATATTTTTTTTTTAAATCGCGTGCAACGATCGCATGACAAAAAACTACAACAATAATTTATGTTACTTCTAAATTAATTTATATAATTAAAAAAATGTTTAAAGAATAACATTTTATATAAACATAACGATAAAGTACGTCAATGATTAACCTATTTGGTAAAAATAAAATAAAGGTAAGGTTTCTTTTATCTTTTCTAACACTAAACCTACCGACAATTCTTGAATTTTCATGTAGTTCTAAGAATTGTCATGTAGTTTGATAACGATATTATAACGTTTAAAAATGTGTAAGTATTACAAAAGTTTAAGAACGGTCAATTTGACCGGTACTTGGGGGGTTTAGTGTTAAAAAGATATGTTCTTTGTTAACCGAACGTGTGTAGTGAGCCTATCTTATTATGATAGGGATCACGCCATAATATACTGTTAGACAACGTGTTAGTTTTACTAACATTCAAAAGTAATTTCCTGATAAATCCTACTATTGTGAATTGTTTGATTATATTTTAATCGCATTGAAAAACAACAATGAAGTTTGTTTACGTAATAAAGTCTACAAATATCTTTAATGTAAAAAAAACAAAAAAAGTGGAGAAAAAGCTAATTCCATTTATAAAATAAGTATGAGTCATGTTAGTCGTCTATCTAACGAGCGTTAAGTAGTGCACTGAGTACCTGGAAGTGTGTCAGCTATTGTCTTATTAGATGGGATTGAGTTTCGTATTATACATTAGGTATGAAAGAGAAATTAGGGCAGTACTTCAAGATATATTAAACTATAAACCGGTAACTACTAAATTGTTTACAAACCGATGTTACAAAAAACATAACTAAAATAATAGGCATTGATATAGAAATTAAGTTAAACAAGATATAATAAACTATAGGCAAAATTAATTGCTATTTATCTATGAACAAAAGTCAATAATGTTATTTGTAACAAACGTAGCACTAAAAGTAACACCTAAAAAAACAAATTGTTTAAAACGTAGTTTAAATATGGACAAAGGAAAATATATATATATACATAAATAGTATAAATTAGAAAATAGATGTTCAAAGAAATCATTGAAAACAAGGCGTGGGTGGTACTAAGCGACTGTGTCCGCATCATGATCCAATTCAATTGTTAATATTTCTTTACATGGTACTTATCTGCCTACTTTGTATTTTATTGACTTTATCATCTATAGATACATACGTATGCATAAAATAACTACAAGGTCGTATTTCTAGGTACAACACTGTAAATAAATTAAGTATTTTTTCAAAGTTATTGATACTTTGTCACCTTGTCAATAATTCTTAAAAATATATTTGTATTATTGTTTAAGTATGGTATCAGAAAAATATTTTGTGTTTTTTAATTATTTGTTAAAGCGCCATCTCTATATAAAAATCTGAACTTAACTTACAATATTGCTACTCAATCGATCCATTCACTGCCCGAGAGATGGCGTTGAACGTAAAACTTTTAATTTGCCTACTCTCTCACAGATGTCGCTAGCAATCTGAGTAAAACAATTCGACCTTGTGTTATGAGACTAATGACGTTATCTTGATACGTAAATAGGAGGCTCGGCAGTGATTAATGTTACACACATAATCTATATATATACATATATATATCCTCATTCATTATTTACTTAGACAATTATGAAGGTGATAAAATTTTAGTAAGACTTTCAACGTTAACATGTCTGGACTGTAAGTATGGCGACGATTTACCGTTAGAATTTCAGTAAAACCTTTCAATTATATTTGGTTATATGAATCAACGTTTAAAAATAGAACACGCCATTCTAGCTAGCAATATATCATATATAGTTATTATTAGTCAAAAAAACTTCACCGGACAGTGACCGTTGTTTTTTATTTATTCGAATGATTGGAATCTCGCTGATTTATGATCAATGAACGATCACTTGAACGTGAATAAGTTTATGCAGAAGTTTTTATATAAATCTAATAAGTCATATAAATAATTTATGTTGTATAACAATCATAAATATATGAAATAATTGAAGCAGAAACAAGGAAAATTATACATATATGATGAGTCAGTTTTTTACCCATTTAATTAAGGTTATCGCGAATTCGTTTGACTCTAAATCCATTTTGTATAAAGAGTCTTGTCTTTAAATTATAAATTGAAATACAAATAAGGTCGTATAGTGTATAAGTCAATGATTAAACGTTAAGTAGTTTAGCTGGTATCAAAATATTTAGTAGTTTTAGTAATTTCTATATATAGAAATATGGGACATGAATTAATATTGACATATATCAAAATTTTTAATAATCTATAGCGCAATAAGTACTTATTACTGCAAAAAAAAAAGTTAAATTCATAGCACAAATTTATAAGTAAGTAGTAACTATATATTTATATCGAATTATTTAATTTAAATCATTTTTTGTTACACTAAAATTTATGTACTTTTTTATTATTTTACCTTTGTTGGTTTTGACAGCTTTAAGAAGGACGATGGGTTAACCATGTTTAAGATATTTCGATAGTTTATTTGTTCATAAATCACGTAAACCGTATTGTTGGCTCTTACTCACATGAGTGAAGATGAGCGAAATACTTGTTAATATTTGGTATGTCAATCAGTAGTACTTATCTTTGATTCATAATAAATTGTTTTGGCTACATAAGATGAACTTTATAGGTACTTTATATAAATTTTTCCAGATCCGATATTTAAATATATTTGAAATTCCCTAAAAAATATGTTATCTTAAATAAATATTAATTGATTGCTAACTAGTGTGCCCATAACTTGGTTCGCGCGGAATGTTTCTTGAAATAAAAGTGATTCCTTATAACATCAGCTATGTGCCAGTGAAAGTCCTGTTCAAATCGGTCCAGCCGTTTCAGAGATTAGCCGGATCAAATAGACAGAGAAATAAAAAAAAAATCGTATATACTTTTATTTACGTTTAGTGAAATACTGTTAATTTGAAATTACAATATATATATATATATATATATATATATATATATATATATATATATATATGCAGATGCATAGATAAGCAATATGATGGTTTGTTTTTATTACAATTTCAAACAGACAAACATGTAACATATAATTTATGCATTCTGTGTGAGTTTGATTAAAAATGAGTCAGCATAATTGAAGAATAAACATATAACACTTTCTGGTCTTAATCTAGCAAACTGTAAAACTAGGTTAGGCTTAAGTAAGTCAAACATTTGGTTCAAATGATATTGTAATTTTTTTTACTAAATGAATGCCAAGTCCACTATAGTATGAGATGAGATGAGGTTAGATAGATAGATCTCATTGTAATAGGAAATTGCTAGATTTTTCTTGTATCATAACTAGCTAGATACAACACAACCTTTATTATCTATTACTAGTAATATATTGAAGTATGAAATCTTTACTTTCCTCATACCTTCATTCATTCTTTAGATACCTCAGTATCTAAAGAAAGGATCAATTAAAGATATTAAACCTTTTTAAAAATAGAAAAGAATCTATTTTTTTTTATTATTATTACTACCTAGATACTTCACAACCTTCAGGATACATTACAAGCTTTATTATTTACTTTCTTTAGGTATCTATATAAGATCTATCTAAAAACATTAATAACAATAGATCTAGAACTGAACTAGCGGTAAAATTTTCAAACGTTTTCCAGTGTTCAGTAAAAACTAACTTGACGTCACCCCACGCTGGCGGCTCGTGCTCCCCTCCCCTCCCCCCGCCCCCCACCCCCCGTCTTTACGAGGCGCGTGGCGCGAGGCCCGCGTCCAGTATTCCATCGTACCTCGTGCCACGGACAACCCTCGCGATGTATAACCACCCCGATATGACCGTCGGTACACACACCAGCGGGACGTAACGCGTCAGGTTCCGGCGTTTTCTTCTGTGTTCTGTTCAATTCTTCTGTAAATATTTCAATTTGACAATGGTCTCGAATAGAGGCACCCACGTGCTGGTTTGGGAGCAGCCCGGCCTGGAGGACCAAAGACCTAAGAGCTATAGTGGTGAGTCAGACGGAACACTCCATAGATTATTGCAATATCTTCGATCTATATCCAGTTTTACCTGGATTAAAAGTGAGCTGATCTCATGATTATATGAAGGTATACTTCAAAAGCTTGTGTTGGATAGATGACGGAGCTATTTCCTTGAATCATTGAAATCGATACACAGAATACGAAATGCTAAATAAAACTGATCATAACCTAAGATTTAATACAATATATTTAATTAAATAATATAAAATTCAATTATTATAATATTCAGTAGGTTATACACATTACATATAGTTTTAAATTTAAAAATGTAGTTATTTATACTCATGAAGCACAAAACTAAAGAATATGAAATAAGATTTCATTCACGTGGACTAGTCTCGCTGAAAGATGGTGAGGTGACCTCGTTTAGAAATTTAAATCTGCACCAAATTTTATCATTATACTTACATTTTTCCTCCATTTTGTAAATCATATACAAATAAACCTAATTTAAAAGTAAATATCATATAACAAACCTTGAACTGTTTATATAGTTTATTTAATTAAAATAAAAATTGTATATATATATATTAATAGAAGTACATTAGAAAGTCATGGCTGCTATATTTACAGCATATTAAAAAAAAAAATGCTAGCTGAACTATTTAATTATGAAAATATATATTGCTATTAAGACGAAATATGACTTATGCCTGAACTAAAATGCCAGAACTATAATAAAGGCGTGGATACATATGACTAAATATTACTAGTATTCGATGGACATTTTATAATAAAAAAAACATTAATAAATTTATTGTATCTATATTTAGAAGTTCTAATATTCAGATCAAGCTTACAATATGACAAAGAGTTGAAGTGAGTTGAGTTGAAAGATTGACAGTCCGGTAAAAAATTAATAATATAGAAATTGAAATTTCTAAGCAAAATGTAATAAGAATTGACGTTAATATTGTCTATTGAAATAGTAATTAAAAATAATATTCTAAAATATTACGATTTAAAATACGTGGCTTTTTTAAAATCATACAATTTTTTGTTTAAGTTATCACAAAATAACTTCGACTGACATTTTGAATATACGAGTATGTTCGGAAATTTAACGATTTGTAATTGACCAATATAAAATATAACTTTCCAAAGACTAACAGTCGACATGACAGTAAACCAATAATTCTATCGTCGGCTTACGAATTGGTTTGCTATACTCTAACATAAGGTAATAGGTATTTTGATATAATTATAGTATAATAAAATAAAAAATCATACAGAATAGATTTAAATTTACGTGTATTTTATTAAAAAAAAAAGTCTGACGAACTTTCATTTGCTAAAAGTATAAGGATGTACGATCTAAATCTTTGCCTTTAACCTGGGAGGAATAAAAAAAACTAATTTTCCCGCTAATAAAAAATATACTTATATAAGTGAGGTTAAGTTAATTGTTTTATTCTTTATAATCGGGAAGTGATAAATTCTAAGAGACGTGTGTCATATTATGTTGATAGACGCTTCCAATTGTCAGTTTGTTTACATACATTATCAGATGGAGATAACAATGAGATATGGCGGCTTAGCCAATAATTCTGTTTCAGTCGACGCTTATTACGATTAATCCGGAACAAAATGTTATTTTTGGTGAATAATTTTGAGTTAAAAAGCTTAAATTTTTCACATTTCTGTATTATGTAAATATCTACATTTTTCTTACTGATAAATAGTTCTCATGAAGTCTTACGTAAAAAAAATGAAATATAAAAAATCTGCATTTTACTCATTTCTGAAAAGTTTTCATGAAGTCTTACGTAAAAAAAATGTAAATATTTGCATTTAATTTATTGATAAAGGTTTCATGAATTTATGTAAAGGACTAGAAATAATATAAAAATCTGCATTTTAGTCATTACTAAATAGTTTTCATGAAATGTCTTAGGTGAAAAAAAAATCTAGAAATAATATTATTCATGAATTAGATGTAGTAATGATTTGCTTGCATCTATAATAATTATGACCATTAAATAAACCTATTCTTTTGTATTTGATGTTATCTCTGAAGGACATCTGACTATTGTGTCTGATCACAGAGTGTGACTGTTCCGGTGTCTGAAAACTTTCAGTCAGGCGTGATTGTAAATAATAAACAAAAATTTTATGAATGAATTGTGCAAAATAATCCCAAATCTAAAATGGAAGTTAACTAATAAAATAATATAATAAACAGCCATTGAAAAAAAGTAACCGTGCAATTTTAGTTACACAAATACAAAGACATGCCATTTCAATTATTACGATAACACTCTTCAATGTTAATTGAATTGACTGCGAAATATTAAAATTTAATTCAATTTGAAATATAATAAATAACTAAGAATACACGACGTTAATAATTAATCATATTAATAAATAACCCGATCCCTTCAGACATTAATAGACCAGACGCTACGTTACACAAACGTCACTACAAAATGGCCGACTTTTTTAAAAATATTCCAAAACAAAACATTAAGCGTTACTAATATATAATAATGTTTAATTTAAACGAACGAAGCAGGGATATTATATTTGTATATTTTCTTAGAAAGATCTTGATATATTATAATTCAAGGACGAATATTTTTTTTCTTTCCGGTTTTATTTCACGTCATTAATGTAAATATCAAATAAATTAAACATAAAATAATATATATTATATAAGAAAAAGATTTGAAAACCAAAAATGTAAAATGCGAACTGGTTTATAAATAAATCACATGGACATGACAGCTGTGTGTTTGGACTTTGCCCTCTCGGAAGTGATGTGATTTTAAAACAAAATGGCCGTTACAAAAAGGTAATAAACAGAGAAAAAGCAATCTATTCTTATGTTTTCCTTTTACACATTACGACCTTTGACCTTGCGTCACTAAAGGAATGCTGAGATTTTAAAACAGAATAGTCTTTACAAAAGATAATGTATAATAATTGATAGTAAAAAGAAAAAGTAAGATATTCTTTAGTTTTTCCCTTTACACATTACCAAGACCTTTGACCTTGCGTCACTAAAGGAATGTGATGGATCAATTTACCAATTACAATGAATTGACTTCGTCGTTTGCTGTTACCTTGATATATTTTTTTGTCATGACTTGTGTACGCCATTTTTTTTATTTTATTATCTATTATCTATTTCTTATAATAAAAAGAAAAATAATGAAACATTTTTTTATTTAACTGTGAGTCTTGGGTCATTTAAATGCAAATTAAATATGTATATTTCAAAAATTGGTTAAAAAAATATTTTAATATAAACAAATAATGTATGTTTGTATTTATTAAATAAATATCTAGTACAAAACAAAACGTGACCAAATTGTCAAATAGCAAAAATGTAACAAAAATGGCGGATTTCTTTATACCTATTACTATTTATTATATTTAAGTAGCTTAATGACTAACGACTAACTTTAATGTAGCCAAATCTAATTCTTGATACTTGAAAAGAAACCTTACCTTTTCTTAATTATATTGTTATTTTTATGTCAATTATATGAAAATTACATATATATATATATATATATATATATATATATATAGTTTGTTTAAGCTATCTCTACTTGACGTCATACGCATTTTATTTTTGTAAATGAAGCAGTCAGCCTACGCTCACATACACACACATATACACACACACACTCACACACACACATGACGTGTATATTTGAAAAGTATTTTGTTTAAGGACTGCCACATTTTTGTTTTAATTTTATTTATTTCAGTCTTACAGTTTTGACATAAATTTTAAGATCAAATTTACATACTATTATCGTATGCCAGTTAATTAGTTATCAGTTGTTTTTTTTTTTTTCAATGAGTAATATATAACACATACAAAGTTTTGTAATAATTGTGTGAAATTACTAATAAGTTATATGTTTTCCTTATACAAGTACAATATACATAATTATATTTGTATAATAATTTATTATATACACCTTCCTGCTGCTTATACATTTTTATATAACAAAAAAATAGAAAAAGTTAAACACGTACGTGTTTTATATATAAAAAAATGCAAGATATATGTATATATAATGGATATTTTTTTTTTGCTATCAACATTTATATTAAACATTCCGTAAACCTATCAAATTATATCATATTTGGTTTGCAGCTAATTAAATACCACAAGTGTTTACGTCATATTTGGGTCATATTTATAATATAACAAATATATTTAAATAAAATATTAAATGATTATTATCATCTGATATATTTAAAGATTTGAATTGACAGTTTGGCTGTCAAAGCAAAATGTAATTCTATTTAGCGTTCTAACATCAGAAATGTGTTTGAAATGACGTAAGTAAAAAAAACTAGCTGATTCCCGCCCGCTTCGCTGGGCAAACTATTGATTTGGATGTGAACTTAGGTTGCTATGGTAACCGTTGTCATAGTATCCGTGGCTATAGTAACTCTTACCCCCGCGTTAAGTGTATAGCTCCTCCTAATTTAAAACTTGGCGAAATGCAAAAAATTGAAATCCGTTGTGATAGGAATTCCGTAAAATCCGTTCTTAGTGAACGTCTACGTTACTAAAGAAGTAACTATGTTAAATTTTAAGTTAATCGGACAGATAGTTTGGGAGATTTCGTGATAAGTCAGTGAGTGATAAATCGCTTATATATATATATATATATATATATATATATATATATATATATATATATACGTAATAATACAATATAGATATACTTATAATAATAATTGTTTTTCCCACATTATCATATTTTTTTCCAACTTATTGTAATTATTGTAGTTTTCCGTTTTTTTTAATGCCAACAATTGCAAATGGCGGATGAATTATAAATTGTAAAGAAACACGGATATGGATTACTTGACGAAGTTGTATTAAGATTTAAATTGATGAAATGTTTTATATAATCATGAATAATTTATAAACCTTATTTCTTAATATGATAGATCTTAAAGATTGTATTTACTTATAACAAAATGCCAATTTATGTTTTTATTGCAAGTGTTATACTTAAAGTATATATTAACACAGAGTAAAAGATTTTTTTAATCTATAATCTTTCATTAAGATATCAGATAAGCGGGAAGCGTCAAGCGATGTGTTGGTATATCGATCGCCAGCAATACATCTTGTCAAATGATCCAACGAATTTGTTGATTATATATTTTATTGAGCGAAGCGAGCGGAGCGTTCTACTGGAGAATTTTTCACATTCTTTGTCACGAATAGGCTCTTAAACTACTAGACGGATAATTATGAAATTTTGCAATCAAAAAGACACATAAGGTGATAATTCAAAAAAAAATGAAAATTTCATGTCGTTGAGGAATAATCGTCAAAAAACTGATATCCCATTGAAGTCAATTGGAAACGATGAGTCATTACGCTGGGCTCGCTCAATATGCAAAGGGCACCCGAGATTTCGCGAGCGCAGCGAGTCGAAATTGAGGGTCTGTTGGCGCCACTAGTTATATATAACTTTGAAATTATTTACCAATCCTTAAATTATTTCTGTCCTCTGGATTCAAAATAATTATCAAGTATAGATTATAATTGTAATATCCTTTTAATAATCATATTCTTATTGCATTGTCTGTAGGAGGTCCTGGCAGACGTCACTTCGTGACCTTCATGCTGTTCCTTGGGATGGCTAACGCTTACATCATGAGAACAAACATGTCCGTGGCGATCGTAGCTATGGTTAACCACACGGCTCTGCCCGTCAAACAAGAGGCTCTGGACTACGAGTGCGGGAATGTCGATTCAAATACCACTAGTGTGAGTTATTTTTTTACAGACAGAAAGACCGTTTATGAAGGTTTATATTAATAATACTTTGTATTAGGTGGTGCAATCACAAGATGGCTCGTTTGTCTGGAGTTCGACCCTTCAAGGTTATATTCTATCTTCATTCTTCTATGGCTACGTTATAACTCAAATTCCATTTGGCATCTTGTCTAAAAGGTTTGTAATTTTACATTTACATTTATATATATATATATATATATATATATATATATATATATATATATATATATATATATAATTCAGACTCGTTCAGTATTTTACGGTTCAATAAAATTATTTATCATAACAGAAATCGTAATATGTTTTATTGTTGCGGTTTCTTGATAATACATTGAATTACTGTTAAATATGTGGTCTTGTCGTTATATTATAATATATTTTTGATTCCTTTTACATATTCCCAGATAATTAGAAACTAAATCCTTACTCTCTGGAAGTCTTAGAACGTAAATTCTGATTATGGAGTGGCAATACCTTCAAGAACATTAATATATTCGTTCCTCCAAATATACATATAAAATCTGATGGCTTTAGGCCCCGTCTAAACAGATGACGTCCGTTCGCCCTTCAGAATTGGTCCTATCTTTTGTCCCTTTTCGAGTTCAAATATATATAATGTGAGCCTTTGAGTATAAAGGTATGATGAGAAATCCTTCACCAGATACGGCGCCAGGCTGTTCCTGGGGGTGGGGATGTTAATCAACTCGGTGTTCGGTCTGCTGGTGCCTGTGGCTGCGGAGGCGGGAGTGGGGTATCTCATCTTGGTCAGGTTCATCCAGGGTCTCGGAGAGGTCAGCAGGAACATGATTTGATTGACCCGGACTTGACTGCGTGACTCGGATAGTATATGGTTGTAATTTTGCAGGGTCCCATAGTGCCGTGCTCGCACGCCATGTTGGCGAAGTGGATTCCACCTAACGAGAGGAGTCGGATGGGAGCGGCTGTATACGCTGGTGAGGATCTCGTTATCTATATATATAGGCATCTTAGTACATAATCAGATTAAAGGAAAATTTTTATTGTTGATTGGAGTTATTGACCCTGGAGGTCTTATTTGAGCTTGACTTTTGGGGTAGCATCTGATTATCACGTTTGGGATTCAAATATTTTCTCCATATCCAGGTGCCCAATTCGGCACGGTGGTATCAATGCCCTTATCCGGTCTGCTCTCCGCGTACGGCTTCGCTGGCGGCTGGCCCTCCATCTTCTACGTGTTCGGTCTGGTGGGGACGGTCTGGTGCATCGCTTTCCTACTCTTCGTGTCCGAGGATCCGGAGACATGTTCCCGCATCAAGGAACCCGAGAGGAAGTACATCCTTAGCTCGCTGTGGGGCACAGCCGGATCCAGCGTAAGAATACTACTTATATTTCAATATGTATAGGGCTGCATTTTTACTGATTGCCGAGTTTAATAATCGATCTGCAATCCGAGACAGAAACCATAAAAAAAAGACTGATCTCGAGTCGAAAATATATATAGATAGAAACTTGTCTCATTAAAAAATAAATGCCGCCCAATTTATGTACAAAATTGTATATAAAAAAAATATTTGTGGATAAATGGTTATCACTCCTTCCAGTCTCCCCCAATCCCCTGGAGCAAGATCCTCCTGTCCATGCCGTTCTGGGCCATCATGTTGGCTCACATGGGACAGAACTACGGCTACGAGACCCTCATGACGGAACTGCCCACCTTCATGAGACAGGTCCTGCACTTCTCCATCAAGGATGTGAGTACATTGTCATCATATTTATATAATTTCCACTTGTGTATCAAATGGGAGTGCCAGGATTTTGATACTATACTTACCGAAATAAGAACTGTAAAAATACTAATTTAAAGTAAGGCTATAGTGTTCAAAACATACTCTGAGAAAAAACACACAATTTTTTTTTATTGTTAATATATTTAGTGAGCAAGCAATACGACCAATGATTAATAAGAGCAAGCAATACGACCAGTCAGGATATAATTTCTATTTTGTATCCCATTTGATACAGTGTAAGGATTTTGATATCATCAAAAGCCCTTTTTAATATTCCAACTTAATTAAGGCTTTGAAGGTCCCAAATGTTGGTCTGAAAACCACACAACAAACTCAGACGTATCTCTTTTTTGAGCTGAACGTAAGCGAAGCTCTTAACCGTTCATTTTGCTGTTTTACGACATCGGTAATTTTAAAGCCTATAGATGTATTTTTTTAGAATTTGGCACATGGCTAGATCTTTTACTAAAGATGGTTCTGCAAAAAACAGAATAAAAAAATTCAGTCTAGAAAAAAAGTTGAGATTCATTTAAAAGACAGATATATGGCTATAATTTTATTGATGATGAACTGATTTTCTTTTCAATTGAGATTCTAAACCGATAGTTGCTGAGCATGCTATAGAGCAATATTATATGCTAATTTTTATAGCATTAACACTAAACCTACCGACAATTCTTGTATACCTGTTCCTACCGCACGTCTTCAAATTGACCGGTAATTAAAAGTTATTTTATTATATAACGCAGGTAATAATGGAAATAACTAAAAGTAAAGACTGAAGACAATATTATATGCATATTATAAGAATTGTCATGTAGTTTGATAACGATATTATAACGTTTAAAAATGTGTAAGTTTTATAAAAGTTTAAGAACGGTCAATTTGACCGGTACTTGGTAGGTTCAGTGTTAAAATAACTATTTCAAATTAACAGATTGGAAATACAAGTTTATAGGTTATGTAATTATAACATTATAAAAAGCGCATAAAAAATAATCATAAATCAATGATCAGTTGTAATAATATTCTATAAATACGGACAATGTCGCGGGAAAAGTTACTACCAAAATCAATTTGAAGCTATATACATCTCAAACGGCGGTATACATTAATTTACCGCCCAAAGGTCAAGAGTCGAGACACTCAATTGACTCTTGAATCACTACACTACAATTGTAGTTAATTATAACATTTTACAAATTGAGCTGAGCGTAAGCGAAGCTCTTAACCGTTTGGGAGACCTTTTGTGTTTAGTTGTCTCCAGAATGCGACGAGATAATTAGCTAAAAAATTTTTCACGTATGTTTTGAGCCGAACGCGGATGTTATAGCGAAAACAGATTGAAAAAATGTTTAGCCATTCAAAAGTTATCAAGAAAAGAAGAAAGGAGAGGGCTCAGCTCAACACCCGCCGCGCACGGTTGGTAGGCGGATCTTAGTTTTAATGCACTTTTATTATCTAGTACGTTTCTATATAACGGAAGTTGAACACGATTTTGACTTTCAAGATGGCGGATTAATTTGAAACTGCATATTTTTAATTATATTCTTATTCAACTCGTCCTAACTAATATTATTTATATATTTTCGTTATTATTTAACATATTACATTATGTCCAAAATTAAACATGGAACCTTGACCTAATATTTATCATGACCAAGTGTTGTGATCTGAGTTACATCATATAAATAATAAATGTCCAAAAATAAATATTACGATAATTTAGATTACAATTTAATGAAAAGGTTGATAAAAATAAATTAAAATAAAGAATAGAGTAAATAATAAAAATGTTACAATGTAAAAAATATTGGCGTGCATTTTTATTTTTTGTATCCATTTTATAATTGAATATTTTTTTGCCATTTTAAACTATTATTTATTTCTTATCATCTAGTCTGAATTTCATAAAAACATGTTTTTTTATTTTTTTTTTTATAATTTCAGTCATTTTCATTGGTATCCTTGATAAGTAAAAAGTTTCAAATTAATCCGACATTTTGAAAGTCAAAATCGTGTTGAGTTTCCGTTACATACAAACATACGAAATAAAAAAGTGATTTAAAAATAAAATAGTTTGAAAATAGAACAGTATATCAGTCCTGTCCATTTTGTTAATTTTAATATTTTATATTATAATTAAAAATAAGCCTAACAAGTCTAAATATGTTTAAAGGCAATTTGTAACAGGAAATAATGTTTTTGTTTATCATTCAAACGACTCAGTCGAACCAAAATTCTACGAACTCGTTCAGATGAATAAAGTTTCATTATAATGTAATATTACACTAGGAGTGCCAACAGACCCTCAATTTCGACTCGTTGCGGTCGCGAAATCTCGGGTGCCGTTTACATCTTGAGCGAAGCGAGCCCAGTGTAATGACTCATCGTTTCCCATTTACTTCAATGGGATATCAGTTTTTGACATGACATTTTTCAATATTTTTTTTTCTCCCTCCCCTAATGTGTGTCTTTTTGATAGCAAGCAACATTTGATAATTTTCCGTCAAGTAGTTTTCGAGCGTATTCGTGACAAAGAATGTGAAAAAGAATAGAACGCTTCGCTCAATTAGTTACCTCTTTTAGATTTAATATTACAATATTAAAAGTTCCTAACAGACTTTAATTATATACATTATAATAAATTTGGAGAGCGTTTTTACAGAAGTGCTAATTTCGATAAGTATGTAAGTATCGATAGTCCCATTTTATACACAAGTGATTGGTATTGACTCAAAGTGTAATATATACGTCTACTAACATTATATAGGACAATATTTTATTGAATAAGCCAAATTATAAGACTGGTACTTGTAGAAAAGTAAAAACTAAAAAGACGTAATTGTAGAAAAGCTAAAATCAGAGATTGTTGATTGTAGAAAAGTAATAATATGGTAATTTTTAGAACGGTTTCGTGTCCGCCCTCCCGTATCTCTGCATGTGGTTGTTCTCGATGTTCATATCCGTGGTCGCCGACTGGATGCTCTCCAGCGGAAGGTTCAACCACACGCAAGTCAGGAAGATCATCAACAGTATTGGTATGTCTGTTATTATATTACAAAATCTCTTAAACGATTATAGTTGATAAATACATGCAAAATCTCTCCATCCCGTTCTTGGTCCATATTCTAGGAAATGTAGGATAGAAAATTTCTCTTGATCCCTGATTCCAGAGAAATGCTTACAAATGTATTATAAAAATATCTAGTTTTTTTTTAAATATAATCTGTTAGAAAAGTCTGCAGGCTTCCCTAGATATAAATCTAAATACTTCCCATACTTCTCGATGAATATAGTACTATTTTCCGTATTTGTCCAGGTGAGTACGGTCCGGCAGTGGGTTTGTTCATCGCTGCCAACACGGGCTGCGATCCCGCCGCAACCGTCGCCATACTCGCCGTGGGAGTGGGACTCAACGGCGGTATATACTCTGGCTTTAAGGTAAATGTCACTTTTAATGTCGACTATTCATGATATATACAATTATTGGTTATAAAACATTAAGAGATTAAATAATTTGCTAAATAAATGTTAGGTTATAACCTTAGTGTTTAATTTAATGTTGGATTACAGGTGAATCATTTGGATATATCCCCTCGTTTCGCGGGTATCCTCATGGCGTTCACCAACTGCCTCGCCAACCTCACCGGCCTGCTGGCGCCCATCATCGCAGGATACATCATCGACGGAAATGTAAGCACACACAGACACTCAAACGCACGCACGCATGCATAGAAACACGCAAGATCACATGCACAGACACACACATACAAACACAGGCACACGAAGGCATAGACACACAAACACGCACACACGTACAATCCATCATAAGAGCTTACATACATGGACATAACTAAAGGAAACGATACATCTTCACAGCCCTCGCAAGCACAATGGAAAAAGGTATTCTACATAGCGGGCGGAGTCTACATATTCTGCGCGACTTTCTACAACCTGTTCGGGTCCGGTAGGAGGCAGGAGTGGGACAACCCCGCGGAGGACGAGGCCATAGCCAAGAGGGCCGCCGACAAGAAGGCCAACAAGCAGAAGCAGAACACAGCGGAGACCGCGCAGTAGGTTTAATAAACGTCAGACACAACTTTGAATATATTGTCTATGATTTTTTTTTATATAAAAAAAAATTCGGACAAAATTGTATTCGACTCTAATTAGTTAATTCGTTTTTTGTTAGAATATTGTCTGTTTTTTTTTGGGAAATTTGTTAAACAAAATTGTATTTATCCGACTTTAATTAATTGCTTTATTTTTTTGTTGGAATATTATATTGTCTATGGTTATTTTTTGTAGAGTTGTGTCAAAGCCGCAATTGCGATATGAATTCCGATGAATGAATTTTAAGCGAGACGTCATTGCAAATGTATTATAATAAAAATTCTAAGTTATTTTTCGTTTGACGAAATATTAATACTTTTAGACATTCGTGGATAACGAATTTCAAATAATTACGTTAACATGGCCCGCAAATTAAATTTGCAAGCGCATGGCGTTAAATTATTTATATTAGTTTTGCATCGTTCCGTTTGTTGAAAGCACATCGCTAAGGCTGTGATAGAATCTTGTGAGAATATGGAATTCATATCGTAACAGACGTTTATTAAACCTGCTATTTATTATAAGTACCATAAAAGTATTGTTAATAATTTTATAGCTTATATAGTTTGGAAGTGTAAGTGACATGGGTCCAAGATTAGTGTTACCGTCCTAGCCAGTATAAGACCTCGCAAAACGAAATATATTAATGAAATCCGAAATTATCAATCAACTCGAATATACAATTCGTGTTTGATTCCAGTTCGTTTGTTTAAAAAAAAAAAGTTAGTTAATTGTCAAATGTCAATGTCAAACGAGTTGTCATTTCATTCCGCTCCCTGTTCGCTCGAAGCGTTGCGATTGTTAAAGATAAGATTGTAAATTATTTATATTTAGCTATACGAGACCGCGCGGCGTCACGTGTTAGAGCTATGTGATCATTGTTATTAAGTATTTTAAGCTGTTTTATAATCACACTACACACGAGCTTACATTTTTAATAGTGACAAATATATGTATAAATGAAATAAAAATATGAAATTATTGACGAATGATTTTTATAACTTTAAATATACAATTTTCATACTTTACAATAACTTATACAAAATAATGTCTTGTGTGTGGTCTAATTGAAATAGTTTTATACATATAATAAGGTATTTTGTTGATATTTTACTGCTAACAAACAATTGACTCTCGGAAGAGTTATAAACAAAATATTTGTAATGTGTCAAACACTGCATATTAAATGGTATTTTAATGCCGAATTTGTAAACTTATAAACAAATTAGGAATATAAACATTTTTAAAATTATTTAATGTGTTTTATTTTAAAATTATTGTTTATATACATTTTAACTGATGGTTTTGCTGTAATGTTGTAAACTGAAGGCGCCAGTACCGCTGCGACACGGCTGACCCAGCATGAGACAACTCGAAGCAGATTTTATGAAATCCTTCTTAGAGTTCAGAACGGCTTCCTTTAAAAATATCAACGAGGATTCGAAGGACATTTGCTGTAGAGGTGAAGTTGAAGCCTCCATTCCCTTTCTGCTCATCGGTTCAAATATACCATTGTATGTCATATAATCGGAGACCAAAGTCAAGTGACGAGGGTCGACCGTGATGCCGTAAACGTTGAAGACATTCTGGATCTCTTTAATTATAACTTTATTTGCCGCTTCTATGCCGTACGTATTCGCGATGGCGTGAATATCATTGCAGTATAATTTGTTCAAATCTAGTAAGTGACTGTACTTGGACATCTGAACGATGTTAATTCCATCTGTTTTGAGATATAGAACATCCTTCTCTTTGTTTGTGATGGCGCGTTTGATGTTTTTGATTTCGTAAATAACTGATTTCATGGCCGCATCGCGAAGAGCCTGAGATAGATCGACCCTTAAAAATGAAATCGGAAAAAGTACTGTTAATTCGCACCATTCGTGCGTTTTTGTGTCGTATGTGTAGTTTGTTGCATTGTTTATGTTTTCTACAACGTTAGCCATTGCTTTCATGTCTTCTGACTTTATCTCTTCGGTCACTTCAACTACATCGTCGTTTTCATTGACTATATTCTCAATTTCCATCTCATCATCGGTTTTGTCTTCCTCGTCTGACTCTGGATCTTCATATTCTTGTTCTTCTGAACGTTTATTTCGATTTTGTACCTGAAATAATAGTAAGCATTAGTTGTACACAAATCGAACAATATTCTTTATCTTAAATACTACGAATTCTTGATTAACATTACAAATATAATACGTACGTCTGTATTGTCCTCATCGTCGTTGGGACCTTCATCATCGGAACTGTCCAAGTTCTGCTCTGCAGGACGATCGTCAACTTCAGGGGACATGTCTTCTTCATCGTCTTCCGCCACACGACGCTTCTTCTCCTTCTCTGCTGCCCACATAACACCAGTTGTAGTTTTAGCCTGCTTTCGTATAACCGAAAACATCTCGTTAAAGAACTTATTTTGCATGTGCTTTATAATCTGTAGTGGCTTTACAGCGTATTGGGTCTTATATTGTGAAAATGGTAAAAACGTGAAACGCATAGTCGTCTTTAATTGCCGTTCCGGTTTTGTAACAACTTCGCATTGAACGTCAATCTTTTCTAAAACATCAGACACGGTTACTCTGTTCATTTTCTGTCGGAGTCTTTCAGCTTTTTTATTTAGATCGGGGATGTTTGATAGAAATGGTATATCCATGTTGGGTGTTTTCAATTTTGCCGAAGCTGTCATTAGAATTTCTCTTAAACGGGGTATACCTAGAGTGACGTTCATGTCTCCTCTTCCAGCAAAGTGGAAGGTGTTCAAGGTCATCTGTGTAGATGGTTCTCCGATAGATTGTGCTGCTAATAATCCCACTGGTTCTCCCGGTGCTGCCATAGATGCTAAATATTTAGCATTCATAACTTCGACAAATTTATCTTTTTCCGTACAATCGCCGTTAGTGTTTTCGTTTCGATTTTTTAAATAACTTTGAATAATACTATCTAATTGTTCATTGATTGTACCAAATTTGTATTCAGGTGATAATTTACTGGGAATCGGATCTGGACACCTTGATTTATAGTATTGTTGTCTTTCCTCTTCACTTAATTCACGCCACATTCTCTCCAATTCCCAGTAAAATGGATCTCTTGTTTGATCAGTTGGTAAATCATCTAGGACAACATCCTTTCTGGCTAACGCAGAAAACTGAGCGAAGCCACTAGTCCGCACTTTTTGAAACGGACTTCCATGCTTCTTTTTCCACTTTTTCAAAGATTTTTGAGCCTTAGCTAACGTTTTTAAATCAGTCTCTTCTTTCAGTTTTTTAATTATAGATTTTCCAATAACAGCACTCGAATTTTCATCTAAAAATTTGAATTGTTCGTTCTTTAGAAACTGACATTTCAGAATGTCAAGACCATCTTCACCATAAGCAAATTGGATAACGCTGCTATCAGCATCTCTGACTGTGTGGTCATAGGCAACACTTAAACCTTCTAAATGTTTGATTAAACATCTTTGCAAGTAACCAGAACGACTTGTTTTGACGGCAGTATCGATAAGACCTTCTCTACCGGCCATACAGTGGAAAAAGAATTCCTGTGGTTGAATTCCAGTCATAAAACGTCCGTCAATAAAACCTCCAGCTCTTGGAGAAATATCATAAGGTGGAAAACTCGGTAGCGATCTACCAGAAATCATTAATGGTGGCCTTTTGCCTTCCAATTCAATTTGTCCCAATAAACATGAAATTTGCATAGTATTTACAGTTGATCCCTTTGCTCCTGATTGTACCATGAGTTGCAAATTATTTGATGGAAACTTCTGTAATAGACCTTCTGATAAGCATACAGTATTTATATTATTTGTATACGAATCCAACATATTTTTATATTGCCTGTCCAAGTTAGCACGGAATTTTGGGTCTTTGGTTAACATTTCGCCTATGGTTTCTTTTAGTTTATTTTCATCCACATCTGCTGGGATTTCTGTAGCTTTAACAGCAGCAACTCGCCCTGCTTGACGGACCAAGTATATAATTTCATCACGCTTCTTGTTAGCTTCGTCTACAACGAGAATATCTTTAACACCCAAAGTGAAACCTAGCCATTGAAGATAAAATGTAAAAACTTTTGAGAAAGAACTTAACAGAGCACTTGAGCTATCCCCTCCATACAATTCATACATACAATGAATTAATCCATATGGTGTAGCTCCATAATGCGTCTTATCCAATACACCGCTCAGAAGTTCTCCTTTTCTTATAATGACTTCTGCTTCAGACATCATATTTGGATTAGAGAATGGTGTGCCACCAGCATTCCAAGCTCTTGGATCCTCTTTTTGCCATGCTTTTGCCCCAATCTTTGCTTTCCCATGTAAAGAAAGACGTGGTTTTCCTTTTGGGATGGTGTTAATTATTATAGTAGATAAAACTTGTTTTCCAGACCAAAGTACATTTGGTTTTAAAATGGTCGGCGGAAGCAATTTAATTTCTCCTTTATGACCTGAAAGAGCTTGGAAGATCAGCTGTTGGTAATCTGCTTTATTGAAAAATGTGCCCCTCAACGACATCCTTACACCAGAAATAACGTGATCCTGAATCAAACCACTTAAAGGGGTTCCATCTTTGGGGACAAGATACTGCTTTCTTACTGACATGATATTATATGCTTCACTTCTTGCAATTTCATTTTGTGGAAAATGTGCATTCATTTCATCACCATCGAAATCAGCGTTATAAGATTTGCAATTAGCATAATGTAGCCTAAGAGTCTTTTCTCCTTTAAGGATTCTAGCCCGATGCGCCATCATACTGGGCTTGTGAAGAGATGGCTGACGATTTAGAATTAACACATCCCCATTAACTAAATGTCTATGAACTATCTTTAATCCGGAAGATTTATATTCATCAGGAGTCAACAGTTTCTTAGCCAGACTTTTTCTCTTTTCTATCGAGTCTGGTGGTATTCTGATTATTCTGCCATTTTTAACTTCTAACTTCTCTGCTCCAGGATGTACATTTGGTCCATTTATGACCATTTTTCTCAGTTCATCTACATTCCATTCAGTGACAGGGACGGGATATGTGAGTTTGGTTGCAAAGACATCAGGTATGCCAATTTCATCGATATCAACATTGGGATCGGGTGTAATTACAGAACGAGCTGCGAAATTGACTCTTTTTCCCATCATATGCATTCTTATGACTCCAGTTTTCTTTTCAAGGATCTGTTTCAATCCTTGACTCGTAGCACCTTGTCCTTCACAGTTAAGTACTTGGTTTATTTGTTTTTGCAGGTCCTGCCAAACTGTATGTAGTTTTTCAGCTGGTGATTTACCAATAACACTCTCGTAAGCCTGTCTCGGCTGCTGTTCTAAGCCGTCTATTGCTTTCTGCTGATCAGGAGTCATAAGAACTTGTAAAACAGCTCTTGCACTATATGCCGCATGCATAATACCTTTATATACATTTGTTTGAGGATGTTCCATTAATTCCCCATGTAAAACATTGCAAGGTCTTACGTTAGGTGGTAATACTGGAACAATTTGCATAAAAAACATGTCAGTAATAGGTTTTTTATTTGCATGCTGCAATACAGGAACACACAATTTTAATATATCTCCATCATTATGTTCTATTGCTTTGCAATATCGTTTTAAATCATCGGGCATTAATATTTTGACTCCTTTACCACCTCCATCAGAACTAATATTGTACATGATTTTGTTATCGGATGTTGTCACTTTGATTAACTTACTTTTACAGTACATACATAATTTTGAAACATTCATTGCTTTGAAATAATTACTAATAATTTTCGATCTCAATTTATCAGTGTTTTTATTTTGAAAAGTCTCACACACTGGATCTTTGTTTTTAAGAAGTTTTTGGTACTTTCTAATAACTTTATTTGGTTTCTCAGGTGATGTTTCACTTTTAAATTCTTTGACATCACCAATATAGTTATCCAGGTCTAGAGCTGCTGTGACGTGACCTGCATCTAGTAATTCTAATTGTAACTTTAATATGAACTTCATTCTGTCGTCCATTTGTACCTTGGAACATTTTAAACATGAAACACGAAAAATGGTGTAAATAGTCTTAATGAATATTGGATTTACCACTATAAGTGGCAGTTCTATGTGGCCAAAATGACCTGGACAATGTAAGAGAGAGTTGGAACAAGTTGCACAGAAATCATTTCTATCTCTAATAGGTCCAAGGGCAGGATCGTATAGACCGCCTTTAGTGGGATTGCCCATAGCATCGAAAGACGTAGTATTTGTTATTTTGGTAACACTAAGTTTTTTAATGTCGTCGTCGCAAAACATTAGAAATTGTACAGAATCAGGATCCACTGACGTCAGCCCTGTTAAGGCAGATGTAAATCTTGAATCGAAATCCATGGTTGTTGTCTGAAATAAATAAACAAGACATAAGGTCAGGAATTCTCAGGCTATGGAAGATTGTAAACATAACCTGTTTTCTTGCAAAATTTTAGTATTTTTTGTACAATCAAATAGTATCAAGTATACTTACTTAATATTAACGTCTGCAATATAATTCACTTAATACATAATAAAATACTTTATCTATTAAAATATATTTAATAATATTAGCTCCCTGGGAATTTAAAATGTACAAACAGCACGTGTGATTTGATTATTTAAATATGACAGTTGTCAATTGTCAAACTACTTGTCAATTGTCATTTAACTTAATCTCTGTTGGAAACTAGAAAATTCCCATACCGTACTCATTATTACCTGAAGCAGCCATTACATTATTCAGTTTATCAGGAGTAAGGTCAACTTGCATTCCAATATCACATTGTGAAATAGCTCTTAGTGAACTAATAGTTAGTGGTCATTTATAACTTGCTATTTTTAGGGTCAAATGGGACCATAATGAATATAAACTTAAAATAAATAATAAACTAACCAAGTGATTATTATAAACTTATGATTGGCTTTGTTGAAAATCTTTTACTCTGCCCTCCACATCTGAAGATAACGAATGGAATAGAATTTTTACTTAAACTACTTATACCACAAAGCTGTAGGTTGCTTCAGGACATAAAATATTATAAACTAAAATAAATGAAAGCACGAAGATAGAGATATACAAGTATTTAATATACTGGGCATATAGAATAATTTAGATTACAATTTTTATAGTAATTGGTAGTAGCAAATTGCTATTGTTTTTACAAACAATAGCAACATTTTAAATCAGTCAGCCTAAAAGTAACATGGCGGCCCAAGATGAATTTGACGTATGTGAAAGTTGGGAGGATATGGACGAAATTGGCGTAAGTAAATCAGTGAAAACTGATCCCGAAGTTATGCTGTCCTTTTATGCATAGATCAACCAATGCATAGTTATCTTTGTTGCAGTTGGACCATAAGATCAAGCTGATGTCCAGTGTGCCGCCAGTGACAGCGTTGAAGAGTTGCAAGGTTACAAACGTAATAGTGGAGGATAACGCGTGTATAGGATCACAGTGTGTGATGCCAGAACCAGCTATACGTATATTAAGGCGTCCGTCGTCCTTAGCGAACGGGCAGCTGAATGGGGAAAACCGGTCGCGGCCAGTGAAAACACTGGAACAAAGACAGAAGGAGTATGAAGAGGCTCGCTTGCGAATACTTGGGGAAGCAAGAAGTCCTGAAGACGTTATTGATGATAAGTAAGTCTAGTTTATCTTATAAAGCGACAAGTTTTTTTTTGTTTCAAAAGAATTACCTTGAGTCATTCATAAAGAGCTCAAGAGTTTCATTTTAAGGAATTCATTACAAAATTGCTTTAAAAGACAATAAAAAAAACTGCTTCATTAATAAAGAATACACAGGAGTACTAAACCAGATATGTGCCACATCTCTTAATTTCTATTTATATGATAACTGGTTTTTCCAGTCTATTTTTATTTTATTTCAAGACACATGATAAAAAATAATTACATTAATTTCAGTCTCACTCGGTTGCAAGATAAATTGCAAGCAAATAACCTTAATGACAATAGTTGTAAAACAAAGAATGGTCACAATGAAAACAATATGAAAGGTAAAGAAAGAAGAGTATTAGCAAGGCTGCCGGCAGGTTCTACAACTGCTGGTGTGTTTCCTTCACCCCCACCTCCAGGAGTGCTTGTTATTAGGACCCCAAGGGGTCCAGACGGTACCAAAGGCTTTTTAAGAAGGTAGCGTTATATTATAGTTGTTATTTTCATTAATATAATCCATCCAATTCATATTAATAAATGAAGTTGTGCTATTCGTTTGGTATCATTATGTATAGTAATTATAATAAATTTGCTATCTTTAATAGCAATAGTTTGGTTATAATAGGCAACAATAAAAAAAGCTGTGAACGATCTATGGTTGGATTTTTTCCTGTAATAGAGTTTTTAACTCGTTTTAATAACTCGTTAAACTGTATTGACTGACTTGACTTATAACGTGATGCAGATACTCAATAAAAAAATGCATTAACAATAACTTTGTGGAATTGTGACGTTATTATGATAAAAGGAGTGCTCATTACGGGGATCAAAGTATATCTAATTGTAATTTATTACTAGTTAGATAGGAATAACGAATTGTTAGAGCTGAACCCTGATACTAGATCAAACGGACTTGGGTGCAATGTATCGTTGATTTGAATGTTACAGCTTCTCAAATAGATATTACCGGTACGAGGTATGTAAGGTCTGAATTGAGCCTTATAATATGTCAACGAGTCTTGCGCTAGAACATTATGTAATTTTTATAAGTTTACCTATTATATGTAAATTAGGATAAGATTAAAAGTGGCTTTTACTTTTTGTATTATTTTTTATGACTGACATCAAATGCTACAGTGTGAAATGTTTACATTGATATCGTTGAATTCTGGTCAGTGTTGCGAAAGTGGCCTTACGTCATAACTGGGTCATGTGGATGTCATAAATAATAATATATTAATGGTGCATAATTTATAACTTGAACAAAATAATTTTAAATACATTTTAAAATGTTGTTCTCGTTTGAAGTTACTGAAACATCTTGGTAGTTCAATACAAGTTATACATTTTTTTATCCTAAAACAATAAGTCATTTTATTTGGCTGTATTCATATGGCATATAGTAATTTTCTCTCGTGCTTTACATGTTTTGTAATCAAACCGGCCCTAAATTTTAATTAAGACTTACGAAATGCATTCATTTGTCGAATATTTAATAAAATTATCATACATGAATAGAAGGAAGTACGAACAACATTTAAATATCCCAATAGGTGATTGATTGAATACATTTTAATGCAGAATTAGTAATAATAACACTGTCATTTAAAACTAGACTAAAATTTTGAAAGAGCTTAACGATGAATATTTTTGTAAATAATATCTTTTTATAATTGACCATCGGATATATTTTTTACATTATAATTAAGTACATTGTGTATTTATCATTTAGGTAATGTAAGAAGTATCATAGACTACAGAGTTAAATAGAGAATAACAAGAATTAAAATAATAACCTATAAAATTCTAGCCAGCATTTATATTTGTCTATAATTTATTCTATAGTCTGTGGTACTTCGTTTTATGATATTATAGTTGTAATTTCTATAAAACATGTAAATATAACATTTTGTAACATAAAGTTTTTTTATAATTGTGGACAATTAGTGCCAATGTATTTATTGCTTGTGTTAGTTTAATTTTTTTTTCTTACACCTATTTTTGAAGATCAAGGATGGCATTTGTTTTTGTAATCTGTGTCCAAGACTGACATTTTATGATTATAAACCGCTATAGTAAAGTTAATTGCTATTTTAAAGTGGACACAGATTTGTCCAAACGGAAGTGCTCGATCAGGTTATACAGTTTTTTTTCAGCGAGTAAATTTGAACAGATCTGTTCTGTCGGTGTGATGTGAAGTCAAAAGATACTTCATAATTTTATCATAAGTATATTAGTTTGTCTTTATGATTTATATTTTAACCCAAATTGATTATTAAAATGTTGGAAAAGATTCATATTTTTTATTTATTCTTTGTTTGATAATTCTCACAATTAACGATCCATTGAGTCCTAAAACTACAAATTTATCAATAGATTCTAACAATAATTAATAGAAAGAAGTGGATAGGCCTATATTTCATTCAAATTACAATTGTAGCATATTGCTTGAGTATTATTTACTAAGTACATCTACAATCACTTTATTCTAGGTGTATCCGTGTGGACTATGGACATTAAAAGTACTCGACAACTGTAAATTAGCATGTTTATATTATTTTAGAAGCCCCTTCCGCTCTTGCAGTCGCACTTTCTGCGATCCCAACAGTTAGATTTTTGAGGTGAGCACCCCGCCACCCTGTAAATAGCTAAGGTAACCCACTTTTTAGCTTACTCCTTTAACAAAAGGGAGTCTACAGCAGCCTACTTGGATGTTGCCAGTGCCTTTGATAAGGTCTGACACCCAGTGCTACTGCACAAAGTGATTCGTGCATTCACACCCTATCACGTCGCTTTGGTCTAGTCCGTTTACCTCCGCGACAGAACCTTCAGCGTAAGGGTGGAGCGCTCTACCTCTCAGAGTCACCCAATTTCCGCTGCAGTGCCCCAAGGAAGCATCCTTTCTCCAATCCTTTACCCCTGTTACACTAATGATATCCCTACGCAACGATACCAGATAAAGCAGCCCCTTGACAATTCAGAGTCAGCGGGTCAAGTGGTCTAGTCGTGCAACCTAGGTGTCGTCATTGACAGACATCTGACGTTGACAGGGCAAGTCAGCAAAGCCGACAAGGCCGTAAGAGTAGCAATGTTCCTGTTGCACCCCCTCCTCCGCTCCCTTTTACCGCTACGTACAAAGCTGTTCCTGTACAATACATACGTCAGGTCGTATCTTACATCGCACTTCGGCGTATCGCACAGGCCTCCTAATTCGTGAGGAATGCCACCTTGTATAGAGACTTCCGAGCAAAGAGCCTGGAGGATCATATCAGCCGCCTGGCTGCCAATACCTTCGGTCGTGCTGATACCTCCTCGCATCCTCATCTGCGGAATATCCTGTCTGCCTGACGCCAATCGTTTGCCCAGGGACCTCCTCCACCTAATTCCTGAGCAGTCCTCTCGGTTGCTGGTCGCCTAAGCTCTTCCCTCGGGTAACGAAGGGTCTTACCTGGCTTGGCTGACCGCCCGTTCAACATAAACCACAGCAAGAGAGTCTGACCCGAAAGCCGTTCCCTCGCTCCCCCCGAAGGGTCGAGAGGAAAGAATAGAAAACACTCATATTCAATTATCGTCGTCTTAAAACCTATCAACATTTTCTTTACGAAAACTGTTAGGCAGTGTGTTTTAAATATATAACCTCAGCGTGGAACCGACGACCAACATTGAAGAAAAGCACCAAAAAGACAATGTCTCTTTTTGCTATGCGGCTGCCGAAGGTATGTAAAGAAGAAATTTAAGAAATGATCTGTTCTGTTACGACGTGGGTTAAAAAGTTTTTAGAATCGTTTTTAAATTTTAATAATATTCTAATAAATTATTGGTTTGAAAAGGAAATCGACGCCGACGAATTGACTATTGCAGCATTTGCAGGACTGATACTGCTTTCGCGGCTCCGATTATATTGAATATAAGTATACGATATATATAGAATTGAACCTATGTTAATATATATTTTTAATCTTACTTGAAATTTCGAAAGTCGAACCGAAAATAAACCTATTCTTAAACAGATTAGAAAAATATAAACGCACCTTAAATATGATTCAGCATTGAACTCTATATTACGAAATTAATTTCTTATTTTATAATTTTCTCAACTTTATTAATCAGGAGCTATAAAGAATATAAATTATTGAGTAAATTAGTTATTATCACACATAAAGATCTTTGAAAAGCAAAATAATATTTGCGCAATATCAAAGCAACTAAGACATTTGCATACTCGCTCAAAACAAGTCAAATAATACATTATCAATGTAGTTTGCCTTAGCAGTTCTGTTCGAGTAGTTTAGAGCAACTTTAATTAGATTAACTGGCTTTATTTGTAAATAAAGTTATTAATAATGTCTGATTTTGATAATCTGAGTGAACGCGATCGAGCGGTTTTAAGAAGCATCTTTGATCCAACCGCTACAATTGGTGATGTGGTCGATAATGGTGACCATTTTATAGAGGATACAGGTTATGATAATGTTATTTTTTATAAACAATAATAGTTTAGTGACTAGTATATATAAGTACCAAAAAACTTACATAATTCATGGAGAACGTACAATAAGTTTTAAATTATTATGAATGAGTTTTCTATGTATCAATTTAATACCAGATAAAAGTTAACAAGTTTTTTTCGCGTAGATTAAGTTTTAAAAATGTCTTCGATATTGCACTTCTATTTGAGAGTAATTGATTTCTCACTCCATACAGTAAGTTTTGGGTGCTCAAACAAACTAACTTAGTCAAATGTAAACTTCCAGCCTTGTTATTTTGTTCTCTCTTTCTGTCTCTTTATTATACATTAATATTTATACATTTAAGGTTTTATTTCAATTATACCATTTATTACACGAAAAATGAGATTTTTCGAGGTTGACAGGCATCCTATAATGAATTTATACACTGAACTAAAAACACATCAAATTCATTATCAAATCAATGCTAATTTTTGTTGTACTTTAATATATCTCATCTAAAATGGGTGCATTATTTTGGTGTACTAATTCGAATTATCTTCAAGCTGGTCCCGTCTGTAATTTAGAATTGGCTATTTCATACTTTAACTTGGCTAATGTTGGATGGATGTTGGCATAAAATGTGGTCAATAACTCCACAAACTCCTTTATATTCCAGTGTAAATCTTAAAGATTACTCCAAACCAACAGAATGACAACAATTACAAAAAGGATTATGCCTTGTTATCATAGACACTTGAAAAACGTAGGTATTTTAAAATTGCGGACAGATACTTAAAATTTCATATACAGACAATTTTAGTTTAGCGTCTTACACTCCGTTTTATTGTAGAACCGTTTCTTAAAATTTCATTTCATTTTCGTTACTAAGTAACATGCAAATGCATAAAATAACAATACTTATACGCAAAAACATACAAATATATTATTATAATATTTGTAACATTAAAATGTCCCTTAAAAATCTTTAGACATATCGGAAGCTGACAAAGAATCAAAGTCAATATGCCTCCAAGGAGTGCAGTTAGCAGAGGCTGGCAAGTTGAACGAAGCTTTAGAATTATTGAACAAAGCTATTCACATCGCACCTGACCGCGCCTCTAGTTACAACGATAGAGCACAACTTTATAGGCTCATGAAGAAAGACGATGGTAAACATTAACTTTCATTGACTTAGATTAATCAAAAAACGTTTTTTAAATTTTATATATATGTCAGAGTTATAAGAACAAAGAATATATCAAAAGAACCTAATTTATTATTTAATCCAGACGCTATAAAAGACCTAGACCGTGTCCTACATCTAACGCAAGGTAGCAATACAAGGACACGCGCGCTGGCGCTCTGTCAACGCGGAGTGTTACTGCGCAAGCGCGGTGAAAATGACAACGCGCGGGTCGCCTTCACTGAAGCCGCTAAACTTGGCAGCGGATTTGCTAAAAAGCAGGTTTGCTATGCTTCATATTGTTTGTGTAATAGTTATCACAAAAAAACACCCCGCTGAGTTTGTTGTGTAGTTCTCTGGAAACCTCGGATTCTTATTTTAAGTAAAGTATCTTTACGGAAAGGCTGATTTCAATGTATCTTCAATATATTATCCAAGTTCGGTGTATAAATGTATTATTATACTAACCCATTTATTTGTTTGTGTTACTTAGTTTTTAGGTCTTTCGATGAAACGGATTGTCGGATACAAAATTTATATAGAGTATATAACTACATTTAGTATTAAATAAACTGTATAAATTTCCAGTTCTAGTTTATTAGAGCAAATTATAGATTATAATAACCTGTAATTTAGATTTTGTTGTAATTGCAGGTGGTCGACCTCAACCCTTACGCCGCGCTCTGCAACCAAATGTTAAGCCAAGTAATGAGAGGAGAAAAAGATATTAAATTGTAATGTGTTGTTAAATAATCACATAGGTGATAAGTAAAAAATGGATACACTGTAAATTTGTTTTAAGTGATAATATAATACAGGGATTGGTTGAAATAAAACAAGTTTGAAATCTAATGGATTAGAAATTTATATTATTGAGTACAATCCACGATCACAATCGAGAAAACGCACCGGACCGACGAGCTGGACGCCCGACGAATCAACGACACCTCAATATTATTTAAAATGACAAATTTACATTCGAAAATGGCAAATGTAACTACAAATCGAAATCTGTCACTACACTAATAATATTAATATGCAATAAAATATCAGAAAAAGATTAAGTGCGAAATCATTTAAGATTATAACAAAAATTTTCCGCACCTAGTCTTTTAAAAATTAGTTAAAATTTTAAATTTGATATTAAAACTAGTGAGAGGCGACAGAGGTACATTAACAACGCAAAGTGCTCTTTCAGAGTAAAATTTTTAAAGTAGAAATATTTCGCGTTTGAAAATTGCGTACAGGAAAAATTTTTAAAATATCTAGAATGTTTCCAAATTATATTTCAAAAATATTTTTTTTTTGGCACCAGGTTTCAAAACGTCACAAATACAAAATGACAGCTGAAACATTTAAAATGGCGCGAAACAGTTCTACTTGTGAAGGATGATTATCACAGAGATAGTTTTAAAGTGATTACATTTATAACGAGCGATAAATAATGAATAACTATTTGAATATACGCTATTATAAAAGTTAATACAACTTCGACAATATTAAACTATTACTCGAGTGATTGAATAATTATTACAAAGGTATGTAAGTGTCAAGTATTTTTATATTCAATTTCATGTTTAGAAAAAATTTAATAACAATTTAACGATATGTAACGAACATAAATTGACACATTTTAATATAGCATCAGATATACATATTATAGAACTGATAAATGGTGACGACAACATTTCATTAAATAAAATATATATGTATATAAAAGATACAAAAATATACTTAGATTTGAAATAAAAATGTAATAGTATATTATTTGATGGACCAACTAAATCTCAGACTAGTAAAATAAATATAATTTTCGAATCAAATATAACATCAAATATAATAACAAATTATTATAATATAAATATTAATTGCACTCTAAATAGACCTTTTGACGAAACTGCTAGATATAGATGGGAAAATCATACAAGAATAGAGTTTAATTTAACTTAGTTGTCATCACCCAACATAATTATTAGAGGATCAACTCAGATCAATCTTTGAAATCTTTGAAAATTATGAAACAAACCCATCTCGTAAAGGTTTTGAACTGTCCATTACAATAGTAAGTTAAAGAGTAACGTGTTAAAAATAGTGTACATAAAATATCTAAAAAAGGTATATAATTATATTTATATTATAAGATTCGAATTAAAAAAGGATAGTGCTATTAAAACATTACAAATATGAGAGAAAAATTCATACTAATGGTAGAAATGAACACCATCAAAATGTTAGACGAGGCAATAGATGTTATTAATAACAAATCTATAATAACTTTATCGCTAGTGATGTAATATTAAACTGGAAATATAATAAAAATATTCCTATTATGGAATATATATACATATTTTGGCACAAGTGCGTAAAATACGTGAAAGACACCCCCCACAACTTCAAGAGTATACTAAATCCTGTATTAACTACGGGCTTATTCTACAAAGGTTTTTTAGGCCTATGCAATGTCAATACTATCAGAATAATCTCACACCAAAAAAAAAAGTTCTAACCGATGAGGTTTTATTTGAAAACTAATTTAAAATTATCAATAAGGTCAAACTAGCTCTAATATCTATGCAAACATAATATATTAAAATCTATTTCTTATGTAATATATATATATTTTTATATATCTGGCAACACACTTGACTAAAACTTAAATATAATTTGACAAATGATAATGGCAATATTTAAAAAAAAATATACAAACAGTATGAAAAGAATAAACATTTGAATACGGTAACAATAAAAACTCCTTCTTTAAAGAGATTCCAACGAGACCCAAGCTATTAAAGCATCTAACAAGCCGTTAAATAATTAAATATGCATATCTATATACATATGAGATCCTATATATCTTAGGGGCTAAGTTTTATAAACCGACCGTGTCATAGCAATGTGATTTGACAAAGCTAGCAACGCTACGTGATACCGTTTACAATAATCACTATAATACCATCAAGGTACCTACGGGTATTGGTGTTTGGATTTAAATAAGGCCCAAACAACACACCAGCTATAATATGTCAATGATATAGCTTCAAACAATTTGATGATTCAATCAATAAATTAGGGATACTCATTATATTAAGCTCATTATTTGGTCTCAACATAGTATAGCTTTTGGGTTGTTCGTATTAACTGTATACAGAGTATTATTATTAAAATTTTTAAACATTATACTATACTAGATCTAAAAGCGAGAATAGCCGGGGAGGGGTTTGTGAAATACTCTTGACAAAATACTCTACATGTACCGTGAAATCTTGCTTTTTTTAAATTAGAATTAAATTTTCTCGTAGAGGTTATTATTAAAAGTATTTCAATACTATGATTTTGGAACAATGCGAACACCACATAATACATAATTTTAATACCTAAGAGTTAAAAGAAGACAAGACAGTATGTTTAATTTAATCTTATTTCATTTAAAAACAAATGCAAAATTTAATAAAGAAAAAACAAAATCAAAAATCTACAATTACATAAATGGGCAAAGTTAAATACAAAAATACTATACAATTTAAAAATGAATACATTCAAAAATGAGCTTTAAAACTAAGAAATAAGGATAGAAGTGCTTTAAAATGCCTTCTCAATTAAGATTAAAAAAAATACTATACAATTTAAAAATGGATACATTCAAAAATGACCTTTAAACCTAAAGAATAAGGATAGAAGTGCTTTAAAATAATTATGTATTATGTGTTACACGCAGCAGGACGCGTCCGCTACTTGACTCCCTTTCCAGCTGTATTAAATTATTTATAATGCCATGACATTAATGCCATAATGCCACAATAATGCCATAAACATCAAGCACAATAGAATTAGAATATGAGCCAAATTCTATAAGAAATTAAATATTTTTAAGCCGTTCCACCGAAATAGGTGAACGGTTGAAAAATGCACCTTATTTTATATTCCAATAAAGTACATTTTCCAATAAATGAATACTTATTATTAAAATTAAATGTCATTTATTACACAATTTAGAATCGACTGCTTCATTTCATTTTTAATTCACATTTATTATCTACAAAGAGTACACATTTTTTATATATATTTTTTTAATTATTTAATTATAAATAAAGTTAGTAAGGCTATTTAGTGCTCTATTTAATTATGATTGCGTAATGATTAGCCGATTAAAAATAAATACATATAACAAAGTTATATAGAAGTATATTATATTAATATAAAGTAATGTAATGATACTAATGACATTTTAAATTCGTCGGCTAATCATCACGTAATACTTCGAAGACACGCACACGCACATACGCACACGCACACACGCATCCAAACAAACAAAAATATATAAATTGTCAATTTAAATGCATAAATAAAACACTTAAAATAACATAGACATTGAAAACTTAATTTGGGCCATAAAACGGCCAAAAAAATATATATATAAAAAAAAAAACAAGACTACCAAAGAGATTCCATTTTAAACGAGTTTAATATGAATGGCAGAAGATAACAATAAATAATTGATAAAAAAAAATATCTAAAAGAGGTAAGTTCTAACTAATGTTAGGGAAATGACTCTTAGTGCTTTAAAAATAAAGTCCATATTGCCATTCACACGATTATTCTAATTAACAACACTGATATGTGAATGAGAAATTATATAGAACTAAACACAACTCTAATACACAATATTATACAAGCGAAAGTGTACCTCAAGTTGATGGTGAATTAGATCTAAATTCGCGCGAGTATAATATTATGTAGTTACTTGTGTACAAACAACATTCACTATTACGAAGTGGCCCCAAGATCACGATATTGAAAGATTGTATAGTAAAAAAATAATTACAATAAAAAAAAACATTTTTCATAAATTTACCATAAACACCGGGTTTTATTTTTTTTTTCTTTTTGAAAATGGAAGCATATCTGATTGTCCATGATTTTTGTCAGAGTGAGTACTTAAACTAAAATTACAGAGAGCTATAATAACTAACATCCATTATTATTGCTTTGAATAATTCGTTGAGATAGTAGCATTTCTTATTGCGTTTGTTCAATACACAATGGATGGATGAAAAAATACTAGAGTAATACTCAGGTCAAATTAATAACTACAAGGATGAGCAAATAATCTCCCAAAGCCTTTGAAACTCCTTCGATAGAATAGTTGAATAGGGGAGCGAGTGAGACGGCGACACGACGACGCCGCGAGAGTGACAGAGACAGCCGACAGATGAAGTTCAGAGACCACTGATGTGGCAGCGTTCAAATTATTTTCAAGAGTGATGACACGAACCTGAAAAAAACATCAGTTATGATAACTTTTGACGCAATTGTTTTATAAACGATGGCTTATAAAAAGCATAACAGGATTTTTTGTAGAATATATTAATCTTTTGAAACACATTAGGTCGAAATTTTACCTAATACGGTTTATTTATTCTGGCGATACTGACCAGCTCACACATGTTGCACGTACTCCGGGTTGAGGAAAGAGAAACCCATGAACTCTGTCTGGTCGAGGTTCATCATGAACAGCTTGTCGGTAGGGGTCAGCTCGGTTTTCTCTTGTGTGAACTGCTTGTCAAAGTTGGATACATCCTTGCGATGTTTCTGGAATAATAGGCATACAATTTACTTTCAAATATATCAGTAAACCTGCGTTTGAAGTTTATTTTGAAGGAGATTAGTATTTCTGAGAATAGAACAAAATGATAAACGAACGAATATTGTGAAAACATTAATTAACATCAATCAACAAGTTATAAAAACATAGACACCAGTCTAAATTGAGAAGCTTCTGGATTGACAATTCAGCATAAAGGAATATTCAAAAAGTTCTTACAATCTTGGGTTTGAAGGGTGGCTGAACGTCCCTTGCTTCAACCCTTGCCCAGTCGATGCGGCGGAAGAAGGCGTGTGTGCGGACATCCTCCTCCCCCCGCATCCCGCAGCCGAGACGCTTTTGGGGGTTCTTGCTTAGGAAAGATTTACACGCGTCTTTCGCTTCCTGTTGGATTTGTGGGTTTTATTGAATTTATAGTGTTGTGACCTGCTTTTGGTATACAGACGGTTCTTTTCGAATTTTATTTATCTGATAACGTTGTGGCCTGTTTTTGTAATGGATGTGGCTTTCGATCAGTGATGACGTCACTAATTTGAGTGGCATTAATGGAGTTTAATGCATATCGTACATTGAGATACGATCGTGCTAAATATTAAACTATCGCATTCAATTAACTTCAGTCTTTGCTCCCAAATCGTTGTATCGTTGTATCGTGTGTGAGTAAAAATGTTGTAAAATATTGGTATTAAGAGACTAGGTATAGCTAATGCCCTATTTTTCTTTTGTTTTTAGCAACTTCCACTAATTAATTTCCTATCTGGTATCGCAGTTAATTCTCCAAATTACAAATGACTTTTTTTTTAAATGAATGTATTTTTATTAAAGTATTAAATACGTTGTTTAATATTTAAAAAAAATAAACAATGTAACTATAAAACTAATAATCATTTTCAAGTTAGAACATAAGCCTACCTTGCTCAGGGTCTTAGGATAGGAAACGCTATTATCAGTAATGGCAGCGAAGAGTTCCTCTTCATCTTCACCATCAAACGGTGGCTGACCAACTAGCATCTCATACAACAGCACTCCATATGCCCACCAATCCACAGATTTGCCATACGGCTGGTATAATATGATCTCTGGGGCTATATAATCTGGTGTGCCGCAGAAGGTCTTGGTAGTTTTATCTCCCGATATTCCCTCCTTACACATGCCGAAATCGGCGATCTTGATGTGACCGTCCTGGTCTAGGAGCACGTTATCTAGCTTCAAATCGCGGTAGATTATTCCGCGTGAATGTAAAAAGAAAAGTCCAATTGCGATTTCTGCAGCGTAAAAGCTGGAATAAGAGAATTTAAATATTAAGAGGGGGAATCTAATTTAGACACCATAGACTAAAGACAAAGTTAATAACACTTACACAGCAACCGGCTCCTTAAACTTTCCGCACTGTTGTATTTGGAACATCAGATCTCCGCCGTTCACGTACTCCATTACGAAGTAAAGACGATCCTTAGAATAGAATAAATAGAATAGATAATTTGTCCATAGATTATACGGGAATTCCTAATAATAGTTGGATAACTGATTTTCTCACCATAGTCTGGAAACAAGAGTGCAACTGGACGAGAAATGGTGGTTTGGTGCTTAGCGCCAGCACACGTTTCTCAACCATCGTACATTCAACATCATCATCTTGTATTATGATATCTTTCTTTAGAATCTTTATAGCGTACAACTCGTCCGTACCGCGACGTTCCGCTAGCATTACCTACGATACCAAATATTCCTATATTAATGGATAAGTGAATGAATTTTTAATTCAACACGTTTGAAAATTGATACGCAATCACGATATTAAACTCCGGTGAAAAATTGAGTCCATTTAGACGAGATTAAAATCGATTTGTAAAATTTTGCGATTCTAATATACTATGTAAAGCCTGATCACTTTTGAAATATTGATTGGAAATCGGCTTAGTGACTTTGTCAGTTTGCGTGAACCTATATAAGTATTAATTTATGTTTTGTAATGAAAAGTGTTGTAAAATATTGCGGAAGGAAATATTTGAATGTTATTTTGTGCTGTTTGTTATATTTTTGCCGAGTCCAACATATAATGGGTTGGTAACAGAAAGAACTTGGAAAATAATAAATTAAATTGTTGCGTGCTAGGTACTTAAGTTATGTCTATAGATAGCGTATTTTCTTACCTTGCCAAAAGAACCCTTTCCAAGCACCATAACAAAGTTGAAATCTGATGCCCTTATGACATCAGCAGCCGCCATGTTATGCGGAACCTCTCTATCAGGTGGAGGAGGAGGTCTGCGGGCTTGTAAGTTGGTGGCTTTCATTTGGTTCTTCAATTGCGCCAAGTCAGCGCCTTCCTCTGGTACTGGCACGTTGTAAAAGTCACCTTCCTCCTGAGTCAAGAGTTTGAACCAGCCGTCGGCTGGGGCTTTCATTACCTCCGAAATTCCAAAGGAGAGGGATCCCATGAAATCGTTGCGGGAGGTTCTATCCCAATCCCAGATCTGGTAAAAACGAATATGTTGAAGATCGAAGGAATTAAAAACAATGACTTTTTTAAATAAGCAAAATAAGTACGTTACCTCGATCAGAAGTCTCCTATCCTTATCTTCCGGTTTCAGATCAAATGTTAGAGTCTCATTCCACTCGGGGTTGAGATTGCTGCGGATGGTTTTGGTCTTTTTCTTCACATTGTCAGAGTCCGGAATCAGCTTCAACTTGACGTATGGATCGGAGAGGCCGTTCGGGTCCATTGGGATTAAGTTGCGGCCCTGAATCACTGAAGGGGACAAGGTCTATTTAGAAGATATAATAAACTTCATTAAGTCGAACTTTCATTCCAAAACTTTTATTATACAAGCAGAATTTACCAATCCATATAACATGCAGCCCTTCATGTTATTTCAACGAATATTAAAGCACTATTATCTGTCACAGTAATAAATTATTATAATGTATAAATTTGTATAACATAAAATATTTCTCTGCACTCTCTAAAACCTTCTGTCCAACACTCTAGGGATAGGTGGAAGAGATCTCTTTGTAGAGATAAGTTCAATGTGTATGTCTTTTATAACTGTTTTAAGGCTATATAATACATAACAAACCTTCAACTGTAAGCTTGTTTCCAACACAGGATACTTTTAGCTGGATACGTCCTCGTCGTTCTGTGTGATCGCAACCGCAGAGATTCGGGACAGACTCCTCGCAACGTTTGTGTACATTCATGTCGCATGCTATAAATAACCCATTATAAATTTTAATTAACTCCTAATTTGAATTAATTTAGAACAAAAATATTATAATTGTCTATGATTACAAAATATCCATCAAGCAGCATAAATAACAGTAATTCTTAATACAACATAAAATATAATTAATCTAAATACAAAAACGTGTATAACGTTATAATGTTATTATGTTTTATAAGCTACATGTACACGAGAGAGTGTAATGAGAAGGAAAAGTACAACAATAATACTGAATATTTTTATAAAATATGATACAATATTTTCGTGCATTAATAACATATAAATGAAAAATAATAAATTTAAATTAAGTCTTAATTATACATATGATTAAAATACTTTTAATACTATATTAGTATAAATGCATGCAAGAAATTTTATATAATGTTATCATAGTATAATCTCCATAATTTTCCAAACATTTACCGGTTAAAAAAGTAAAAAATATCCAAATTCAACGGAGAGAATAAGGTTAACACTTTCACTGCCAGCTCCGTAGCGTGTACGGAGACGCAAGTTTCACCCCGTGTGCTGGCTCCGTAGATGCTACGGACCTGGTATTATTGGAGACTATTGTGTCCTCCTACCCCGGCACACAAGGAAGGACCATGAAATTTACAGTGGCACTCAGTAAGCCATCAGAGACCGTAATAGAACGATTGGTTTTAGTAAATCTTTTCAGGACCACCTACTTTTCTAAATTACGGTAAGTTTTGAAATTTTTTCAAATATTTATTGTTTTTCTTATTATCTTAATATAAAGATGATCTAATTACAATTAATTTATTAAAATTTGTTTTCAAATCTTGTTACTTTAATTCAAAAAATGTGTAGTAAATAATTTTTATTTATTTTTTTTTTTCAGTGATTTGAACAAAATTGGAAATTTACCTTATTGAAGGTATCAAGTAAAATCCTTATCTGGTAAGTATTAAATAATTAATGTAATTTTTCTACAGTAAAATCAATTTTATAAATATAAGTAATTAAATTGAATTTTTCTTTATTCAGAGACCGCTATGTCTAAAGAGGAAGCACCAGCAACAAAAAAAAGAAAAAGTTATACTTCGAGTAAGTTTCAAATGCAATGGCAGTATTGCTGTGATAAAAATTTACTATAAATTCATCTAATTTATTTTCATTTTCCCTTTTTCAGAAAATGTTGGCGATCCACTGCCTTCTACATCAAAAGATGAGCCCTCAGCGAAAAAAAAAATATTTTCTGTACAAGAAGTGGTCAAAATGTTGCAAGAGCCGTCGGAATCGGGTGATGATATAGAAGATGTTGATTCTGAAGTTTGTATTACATCGTCATCGTCAGCAAGTGAAGAAGAAGAGGACGTTGAACCACCACAGGTAAGAAGGCAAAGTTCTGTAAATGTAACGGTTGACCCTTTTAGCCAAGAAAAAATTCCCCAACATGAGGGTGATTTATTACCCTCTATTGTGTCTCGGTCCTACTATTTTGACCCAACGCCAAATCCAGGTATTGAGTCCATCCCGTTCACTGGTGAACCCGGGTTAAATATAATTCCTCCCGATAATTCTCCTGCAGGGTTCTTTAATTATTTTTTAACAAATGAGTTTTACGCAATCAGTGTAGAGTGTAGTAATAAATATGGGGAAGAACTAGCAAAATCGACGAGCAAAACATTTGCTATGAAAAATTTTAAAAACATAAGTAAAGAGGAATTCAATACATTTTTGGGTTTGTTTTTTCATATGGGTAGTATTAAATTGCCCAAAATTAATGATTACTGGAGAACAGATTTTTTATATAAGTATGAAACGTTCTCTGCATGCATGAGCAGGAAAAGGTTTCTTCAAATACTACGAGCTCTTCATTTTTCTTCTCTTGAAGAGTCCAATGACGACAGGCTACAAAAAATTCGCCCCTTGATGAATTTGTTCAATGATTCAATAGATAGAATTTATGAGCCAGGCAAGGAACTTAGCATTGACGAGTCTATGGTTCTCTGGCGGGGCCGGCTAATATTCAAACAGTTTATTAAAGGTAAACGGCACAAATACGGTGTAAAATTGTACATGTTAACGGAACCCTCTGGCCTAATTTTGAAATTTTTAATATATATGGGGGGCTCGGATACCTTGTTAGGAGGGAAGGGCCATGCCGATAAAGTAGTTTTAAATTTATTGAAAGGCAAACTTGGGAAAGGTCATGCCTTATATATAGACAATTATTACACTAATATCCCGCTTATTGACACGCTTCGGAAAAGTAATACATACGCGACAGGGACTCTAAGATCAAATAGAAAACATATCCCTAAAGAAATTTCTGAAGCTAAGCTTCAGAAAGGGGATGTTATGCAATTATTTTCCGAAGAAAATATATGTGTTCTAAAATGGAAGGACAAGAGGGAGATAATGATGTTATCATCTGAACACGATGGATCGTTGAAACAAGTTTCTCCCAAAAAAATGAAGCCTGTCGCAGTGACAGAATACAATCAATTCATGGGAGGTGTAGATCGGCAGGACCAGCTTATGGAGTATTATTGTTGTGAGCGGCAAACCCTACGTTGGTATAAAAAGATAGGGTTACACATTTACCAGATGATGCTTTTAAACTCATATTTATTTTTTAAAATGCAAACTAAACGGAAAATGTCGTTTATAAAATTTAGGGATGAAGTAGTTTTATCATTAGTCAGGCCCAATATGGATTCAACCATTTCCCCTTCCAATCCACGAATCGGCTCTCGGAATGTCCATCTTCCTTTTTTGTGCCCAAAGACAGACACAGGAAGAACCCTAAAAAGAAAATGTAGGGTTTGTTCTAAAGAGAAAAGGATCGATAGTAATTATTATTGTCCAAAATGTCCAGAAGAACCAGGACTTTGCCTTCAACCCTGTTTCGGAATTTTCCATAATTACAATTAATTTTTTAATATAGGCATATAAAATTGTTTATAAGGTGTATTTCATTTTTTATTTTAAGTTTATACAATTTGTTTATAAATAGTATTTCACTTTATTTTTTAATTATATCATCATCATATCATAAATACTTTTTAGGATATAACTATTTTAATTTTATTTCACAATGTATTTATTATATTTATTTTTCCATTACAGTA
Source organism: Melinaea marsaeus rileyi (assembly GCA_918358865.1). Taxonomy (NCBI): domain Eukaryota; kingdom Metazoa; phylum Arthropoda; class Insecta; order Lepidoptera; family Nymphalidae; genus Melinaea; species Melinaea marsaeus. The sequence goes on along the minus strand of OU911093.1, from coordinate 20,648,359 downwards.
ATAGTTTCTGTAATTAGATTTAGTAACAATACTAAATGTATAATCTGACTTAGGAAATAAATGTTTTGAAAATGTATGATGAAATGTTCTCTAATTTCTACCCCCCCCCCTCCCTATTCCTCTCATCCATTCTAATAACCATGTGCCATGTGAGCACCACAACGAAAATAAAAATAAACCAAAATGATTTAAATTTGAAAATATATTTGTTGCCCCTTATATTTTATAAAGTAACCAGGTTAGGCTAGCCTGCATAAGATTGTTCTTAATAGCTATGTGCCAGGGCCGTAGCATGTACGGAGCAATTAAAAGTAAATTTTTTATAGTATTTAATTGGCTCAACATTTTTTTTACTATTTTTCCGTTTATTTAAATGCCTTTATGCAAACGTTTATATGAAAAATTGAAACAGCACACAGGGCTCAATTTCTGAAAATCTGGTGGCAGCGAAAGTGTTAACGGTGAATTATTTAAACTAACTAAGCGTGGTAAAGTTTCAATAGCAAAACTAACTAACAAAAAACTTCAACTAAGTAAGTAAGTAACGTAGCATGAGAACTAAATAAATAATAAAAGCATGCATACAATCTTGGTGAAGTACCGAGAAAAATAGAGGATATTACAAAATAACTGCGAGAAAAAAAATTAAAAATAATATTATCAGATAACATCGCACCCGTTATCATTGGAACAATCGCTTAAATATTGAAATGGGATTTAGTTAGGATAAGTTACTAATTTTACTTCTATATTGATATCAAATCAAATATCAATTTAAATTTATTATGTGCGTTAGGGTTGTCTGTGAATGCGGACACATTCTGGTATCTATAACATTTCTTATTCTGATCTACATTTCGACAATACCCGTCACATCGATCGATCGCTACGGGGTTATTTTATCCCATTTTGTATTATACCTCCGCATTTGTATCCCTGGTGGGCGATACCATGGAGGATTGTACCACAATGGTCACAGAACGTTGGCGTAAGATACGTCGTTGTATTCCATTTGTGAGGTGCGTATGCGGCCTTTGCAAGAAACATTCAACATTAACCAACAATCACGGAACCCATAAAAAAAAGCAAACGATGTAAACAGCGAGCTAAAAGATATATATTGAAAATTGTAAGAAAGAACACACATGAGCATAAAAATCCACCACCAAGCTGAAAACTAAAAAAAAAATAGAGAAGCGTTAGCGTTAGAAAACAGCGAAGCGTTGCCCGGCGAAGCGTTGCGTAGCGTTGTACCTTGACACTTGAGGCCCTGATGGATTAGTCCGTACAGGAGCGAGCCGCAGTGGTCGCAGAAGGTCGGCGACGAGTACGTACAATTGCGGAAATTGTGACGAGTTCTTGTATCCTGTTTTCCGAAATTCGTATAAACATCATAATAACATTTAATATTTAGCAGTTAATTAATGTGTAACATGTTATTTAATATTATTTATATGTAGACACGGAAATGTCACCACGGTCGTTAATCATTCCTGATTTAGGACAGTCCTTTAGTCAAATGGGGGCATTACACTTATCACTTGACATTATCATCAATCAGAAATTATTTGAATATGAATATTTAAAATCGAATATAAATTAAAATGACGTGTGGGATGTCTCAATCATACGACGACTGATTCAAAAATAGAATTATGCCCGAAACTATGAAGTTCATAAAAATATTATTCCCGGTAAAGATCAAACAAGGTTATATATATATGATTTTTTTTCATACTAATTCCTCGTCAAATTTTATTACGAGATATATATATATCCGCTTTAAACCAGTTTAATCTGATTTAACACTAAACCTACCGACAATTCTTGTATACCTGTTCCTACCGCACGCCGTCAAATTGACCGGTAATTAAGAGTTATTTTATTATATAACGCAGGTAATAATGGAAATAATTAAAAGTAAAGAGCGAAGAAAATACTATATACATATTCTAAGAATTGTCATGTAGTTTGATAACGATATTATAACGTTTAAAAATGTGTAAGTTTTACAAAAGTTTAAGAACGGTCAATTTGACCGGTACTTGGTAGGTTTAGTGTTAAGTATGTTTGAAATATACAAAATTTAACATATACACATCTAAATGTATCACACGTATATTTAAAACATGAAGAATTACATTATTTTTTATTATTTTTTGTTAACAGCAAGATAGATGTCTATCGAAATTTTCAAAACTCCCCACCTTAACAGAATCGCCTATAAATGTCATAATGAAAGATTTTATTAGTTCTTACACAATCGAAACACCGCTGTAAAGCTCGGAGAGACGTCTTCGGTGGAATCTTCCTGTTTTTCTTGTCGTTAAATTAAATTGGAACGATTTCAATTTATTGGGTATCGGATTTTTTCGAGTGTTTAACATTTATCAAGTGTCTCTATAATTTGTGGGTACGATTTGTTTCTTTACTTACTTTTTATAGTTTTTTTTAAGGCTTTAAAAAACATTCTTTTTTTTTTTATACAAATATTTTAAATTAGTAAAGCAATGTAGACATAATAACTATTGTTATATAAGTGAAGAAAAAAACCATCACTTATATATTTCAACGTTAAATGGCGAGGCATCAATTATATATATATAATTGATGCCTCGCGGGATGGAATAAGTCAGTACATATTTATTTATTTATATATCTTCACGCCATATCCCTTGCGGGGTAGCCAGAGACGACGGAGCCCCAAACTCTACGGTCCCTGCATACCTCTTTCGCCTCGGCCACAGACATCAACCTCTTCATATGCCCTCCGGGGGATCCTCATGCTTTTTACGTGACCTTCCTCCAGTATCTTACATACTGTGTTTTCGAAGGTCACTCGAGGCGTCCCCCTGTCTCCCTTACCGCTCACTTTTCCTATATAAATCTTTTTTACCATTCTTTCATCACTCAGTCGTCCGACTTGCCCAAACCTGAGCACGTTCTTCTTCATCCTCACCGTGATATCTTCGCTAGTACCTGCCATTCTGTGGATCTCTTCATTGCGAATTCGAACAGCTAGATTGACTCCGCATATTCCGCGAAGTGATCGCATCTCTACAGCATTCATCTTTCTTACTTTCTTCTTCTGTGTTACCCATGTTTGGCTGCCGTATAACAGCGTCGGTAGCAAAACCGCATTGTGTACAGCCAAACGTGCAGCTGTGCTGACGTTTCGCGGTCTCAACAACGCAGCCAAAGCACCGTTAACTCTGTTACCGGTAGCAATACGCCTTTCCACATCCATTTCGTATCTTCCGTCTCTGCTAAAAATACTTCCCAAATATACCGCTTTATTCACTTGCTCTATTATCTTATCACTCACGTTGATCTTACATTCTGTTCTTTCTTCATTTCTTCGTTCGTTTTATCTACATCATTCATTCATTTTATCTATATTCAAGTTTAGACCATTATTTTCACACCCATCTTTCAGAGCGGTGACCAATGCCTGCAAATCGCATTCTGATGATGCAATGAGCACTGCATCATCTGCATATAGCAAGCAATTGACCTTAAGGTCACCTACTTTCACTCTCATGTCACTCTCTTTCACGCCTTGGAGACAACTATCCAAATACAAATTGAACAACCAAGCTGACATAGCGCAACCTTGCATAACACCCGATTGGATGTCAAACCAGGGCGACATGTCAGCTCCTACTCGCACACAGGCTGAGTGATCTCTGTAAAGAGACTTTACAACCTGTAGCAAGGGTCCGCTCACATTGTATCGGGGCAGTATCTCCCATAATTTCTTTCTCACAACCCTGTCAAACGCCTTTTTCAAATCCACAAAAGCACAGAAAACCTTTCGGTTTTGGGCCAAACACTTTTCCGTGATCATGTGGAGGGAAAAGATCTGATCTATACACCCTCTTCCAGGTCTAAAACCTCCTTGGGCCTCCCACAACAGCTTTTCAGATCTCACTTGCATTCTTCTCGCTAATATTTTAACATAAAGTTTACCGCCCAAACTGATCAAACTGATAGCCCTATAGCTTGCACAGTCTATGTGTATATAAATATATATACTAGCTTATTCCTTCCCGATTCGCTGGGTAAACTATTAATTCGGATGTGAACTTAGGTTGCTATAGTAACCGTTGTCACAGTATCCGTTGTCATCGTAACCGTTGCTATAGTAACTCTTACCCCCGCGTCAAGTGTATAGCTCTGACAGGTTTAAAACTTGGCAAAATGTAAAATGTTGAAAACCGTTGGGATAGGAATTCCTTAAAATCCGTTCTTAGTGAACATCTACGTCACAAGAGAAGTAACTATGAAAAATTTTAAGTAAATCGGACTGATAGTTGCGGATATTTCGTGATGAGTCAGTGAGTGTTAAATCGCTTATATCTATATATATATATAGATATAGATATAAGATAGTTCAAACTTTTTGTCTCTTATCCATTGAAACTAATTAACTAACTCTTATTCCTTATATCAGATATATATTAATAAATCAATAATTTTAATCAAGAAATTAATAAAATTTTAAACATTAATAACGCTTTAATAATTCATCATTCACTTTAACGTATCAGATAACAATACTAAAGTATCAATTTCATTTAATTCTATATAAATTAAATTAAAACATAGTTATATAAAATTAATAATAGTATAAAACATAATTGTCGTGTTTGACGGTAGTTTAACCGGTGGTAGTGTCGCAGTGGACCCGCAGAGAGGGGTTTTATGTAAAATTTAGGTCAAATTCTATTATAAAATTTTATAATCACTACCTAACTACCTAAGTCGTTTCATTTGAATTGAAATTGTAAATAACGACTCGACATTTACAATTTAAATAAAATAGCTAATATATATATATATATATATATATATATATATATATATATATACATATATATATATTATATATAGATCGATCGCATCAAAATCGATACAGTGCTGTAGTTTTCAGATGTCTTTTATATTATACTTTTCTTTTGCTGTCTGTTTGTGTGATTATAACTGCAAAACTGCTTTTCATAGAGATTTTTTTATGATAACCTTAATTAGAATTAATAATTTTAATTCTGTCAAGTCAGAAGATAACAGCGTCAAATTAATCGCGAGCAAAGCCGAATAACAGAGCTTAGTTATATGAAATTATAATATTGTTGTTTGTAATGTATACATATAAATAAAATTCTAGTGTCCGTTTGTAATTTCAAATTAACAGCATTTCACTGAATGCATATGAAAGTAAATACGATAAATATATATATATATATATATATATAATTTTTTTCTGTCTGTCGCTTTGGTTCAGCTAATCTCTGAGACGGCTGGACCGATTTCAACAGGACTTTCACTGGCGGATAGCTCATGTTCCATGGAGTAATTTGGGCTACTTTTATTTTAAATAATATAGTATATAGGAGTTAATTGATAATTAATTATCAAAACTGTATATATATATATATATGTTTAAGATATACAATAATCCCCCCTACAACACGGTAGTATCGTTCCGCGTTGTAGGAATATTTTTGTATAACGCTCTCATATACGCGAAAAAGTAACGCGTTATATACAAATAATTCACGTTTAACTTGTCTAGTTAAAGACGGTTAAAATGTAATATTAAGAAAGAACTTTATTAAATATAATTTTTACTTAATTTTATTTAATTCTATAACACAATATACAAATGTAAGCGAAATTAATTATGAACTGTAAAGAAATATATATATATATACAAATCCATAGTATAGAAATATAACTTGCTACATCTCCGCGTTATAAGAGGGAAAACAAGTGCTATACGAGGGCCTAAAATCGCGTTATATGAAAACGCGTTATAAGAGTAGCATTTTATAGGGGGGATTAAAATGCCCGCGTTATATGAGGGAAAACACGTGCTATACGAGGGACTGAAATCGCGTTATAAGAGTATCGTGTTATAGGGGGGGGAATTAAATATTGTAATGTAGTTTTTCTGAGGTGGCGGGTTATATATAATTGCATCGCGTGCGGCGTGGCGTGCTCCACTCGGACGCACTACGCTTTAATTGTCCTTTGTTTTGAAAAATTATTTATTTATTGCGAGCGGTCGACATTTTTTATGAGAGATAAATAATCACGCAGTTTTATTTATATCGTGTTAAATACTATATTTTAATATTTACTATAATCTGTCGGTAAATCATATTTTTTATCAAAGTGAGTATTAATAATACTAAAAAAAAAATTAAAAATCATATAAAGTAAAAAAAAATGTTTACAACTAATTACGTTTTATACTAGTTGTAGCCACGACTTTGCGTGGAATATGTTTTTAAAAATAAAAATACTATAAAACATCAGCTGTACGTCAATGGAGGACCTGTTAAAATCGGTTCAGCCAATCCAGTTTCAGAGATCAACCTGACCAAACAGACAGACAGACAGAGAAAAAAAAAAGTTTTTTTTATATAACTACCTTACATATGCATCTAGTGACAAGTTGTTAATTTACAATAACAAAGAGACACTTAAAATTAAAACGATTCTAAATTTAGAGTAGTTTTAATAAATAATACTAACATACATTCAACAATTGTTTATTAAAACGGACGGGCGACGCGTCAGAGCTGTAATTAATATAATTAATTGCTCAAGGCGCAGCGCCCGCTGGACGCGAACGGGCGCCGCTGATACGTGGCCGCTTTAATTATAAATGGCTGTCCAATTTAAATAAAATAAAAAAACACACACTCGACAAAACAACAAAAATATTACTGCTATTCCTTTTATATTTAACACTAAACCTACCGACAATTCTTGTATACCTGTTCCTACCGCACGAGGTCAAATTGAACGGTAATTAAAAGTTATTTTATTATATAACGCAGGTAATAATGGAAATAACTAAAAGTAAAGAGTGTAATATATTATATGCATATTGTAAGAATTGTCATGTAGTTTGATAACGATATTATGACGTTTAAAAATATGTAAGTTTTACAAAAGTTTAAGAACGGTCAATTTGACCGGTACTTGGTAGGTTTAGTGTTAAAAATAACATCGTCTAACCAATTTCGCAATATTTGATAAAAATAAATTCATTTGCTGATTGATACTTTTCAAAGTTTCTGATTGGACGATAAAATGACCAATCACGGGTCTTGAAATTTTTTGAATTTGATTTCGCAAGTATAGTTGATAAAAATAAACTATTTTGTTGATTGTTTTTAAAGTTTCTAATTGGTCAATACAATTTCATACAACCAATCACAGCTGTTGTCAAGTGTCAAATATTTGAGAATTACACTTAAGATCAAGAATAGTTGATAAAATAAAACGTTCTGCTGTACATTTTTAAAGTTTCTGATTGGTCAATACAATTTTAAACAACCAATCACAGCTGTTGTCAATTGCCAAATATTTGAGAAGTACCAAAGAGATCAGGGGTAGTTGATAAAATAAAACGGTCTGCTGTACATTTTTAAAGTTTCCGATTGGTCAATACCATTTTAAACAACCAATCACATTTGTTATCAACTGTCAAATATTAGAACTACCGACAACATTTAAATTTAGTTCCATTACTGAATCTAGAGTTTGGTAAAGCAATTCATTTGAAATTTTAGAACTTTCAAACTAATTATTTATACAAATATATTAATTTGAAAGGTAAAAAAATATTTTACTAACGTCTGAATCCGCTCCTTTGTCTGCTCCGGGACAAGTAAAGGTGACGTACTCGTGGCATCGCTTGTGTACAACGAAGCTGCATACTGCAATCAAAATATATATAATTGTATATTTATTTATTTATTTATCTTCACGCCATATCCCTTGCGGGGTAGCCAGAGACGACGGAGCGCCAAACGCTACGGTCCCTGCATAGCTCTTTCGCCTCGGCCACAGACATTAACCTCTTCATACATGCCCTCCGGGGGTCCTCATGCTTTTTACGTGACCTTCTTCCAGTATCATAGTTACTGTGTTTTTAAAGGTCACTCGAGGCCTCCCCCTGTCTCTCTTACCGCTCACTTTTCCTATATAAATCTTTTTTACCATTCTTTCATCACTCATTCGTTCGACGTGCCCAAACCACCTGAGCACGTTGTTATAATTGTAATTTTGCTCAAATGTGGAAATTATTAAAATAAATTTAAATAACATTTTAAAAAAAAATCTTTCAATATTTTTACAGTTAAAACAACTTGTACTGTAACTTCACGTACCAAAAAGTATTAAAAAAAAATCTGTTATAGAATGCAGGTGAAGTCGCTGCCAAACGCAAGTATTATAAAAAATCGAATATCAGCTCTCAAAGAATACAAATCATAGGACAAACGCAAATATATTATAAAGAATCAAATATCTTATATATATAGAATTTTCGAACCGATAATATATAATAGAAAGACTTTATTTAACTTATTTTACGTAACAATTTCAAACAAACTCACCTTGACACTGGAAGCCTTGTTTACCGAAGCCCCTGTAACAAGATATAATATAATAATTTAATAATACTCCATTATAATATAATATACAGCTTATATTAATATAATATTTCATTTCTATATTTATTTTGTTTGTCCTTAATACGAATTGAATTCCAATTCATTTATTTCTCTGTTTTGTGAAAATCATTCATATTATAGTGCATAGTATATATTACAATGAAAAGGTTTTAAGCTGAGGAGTTGAGCTGAGGCCCCTCCCCTTTTTGAATGCTCTATATATATATATATATATATATATATTATTTTTATTAGCTTATAAGCGTATTTCTAGGTTGACGAGCGACAAGCGCGCGGAGGTTTTGATAACGTTGTCTATGGGAGATACAGTTTTTTGACCGTTATTTCTGAACGGAATGAGATATTTTAATTCTGTTTTTATTTAAACATGCCCATTCCCATACTCTACAGCTCTGTCAATTTTCATTCAAATCGGTTCAGTAGTTTTTATGTGATGTTGCTTCAAAATGAAGTATCCCAAACGGTTAAGAGTTTCGCTTACGCTCAGCTCAATTATATTATTATTTTAAAATAAAAATGGAATACGCAAAATTAACTTTACGAAGCAATTAAGTGTAACAAATATAAATTACGAACGATTTATCAATTTTGAGATCAATAGATCAATTTTAAACCAGTGAAGATGCAAATAGCCAGGGTATTTCTCGAACTAACTCTGACGAAATTAAACGACTACACACAAAAATAAAATGTAAAAAAATTTACATAAATTTTTATATACACTAATAAAAATAAAAAAAAATACAAAAAAATAAAAAAAAAAGTTTTTTATTAAACTCAGCAAGACCCAATAGATATTTTTCGATTATATATTAAAAAATCCCTACAAATTTTCAGGCATTTTTCCTGTCGACAGATATCCATCCATCCATCCGAGAAAAGTGAAAACAATACAGAAAGAACAAAATTCGTTCGTGAAAAAAAACATTTTTTTTTATTTGATTTTTTTTTATCAAAAAAGCAACAAAACTACTCCAAAAAATATAAAAAATAATTGTAATCTATTTAGTATTAAATCGTTAAAATATTATTTTAAATTCAAAATATCTTTATTCAAGTGGGCATTTACTTTTGAATCGTCAACTATTACAATAAAAATGTCAGTGTAGTTAGTCCGTAAGTAAGCGACCACCGGCTCGGAATGCTGCTCTGTTGAGAAGAGCCGGCCAGAAACTCAACAGTTGCTCTTTTCAAAAGAAATATAACAATCTTAGCTGATGTACATTATAATATAAATCCTGCAAATGATTCAACAACTTAAGTTCCACATATTTCGATCCACCAAAAAGTCTTAAACGTTATAATAAACTTTTGATTTTAGATTTAAAACCAAGAAATGGAAGGTCTAAAATATCTTGTGGAACTTTATTATATATATATATATTAAACCCATGAAGGATTTATTAACTTTTAATTATTAATATTAAAAGTTTAGTTTTCAAAGGTATTGTAATTAATGTATTGTATTGTATTGTATTGTATTGTATTAATAAAGATAATTCAATATCACTTACTATATTACATCGTTCTTCAAATTACATTACAATATTGTCACCCTGTCAGGGTTGACACAAATATTTTAATATAAAATATATTTAAAATTAAACTAGCGTGAAAACCTGACGATCTCTTTGATTTAATTAAACAGTCGAAATTTCTTTATAATGTATTTTTTAATTTTGTTGCTAGCTTCTTTTTTTAAATTTAAACATAGTTAAATTCGAATAATAAATATCGGTTTTCGAGCGAAGTGAGCGTAGCAAACGGAGCGTTCCACTGGAGACTTTTTCACATTCTTTGTCACGAATTGGCTCGAAAACTACTTGACACAAAATTATGAAATTTTGCAATCAAAAAGATACATATTAGGTGATGGTTTAAAAAAAAAAATTGAAAAACGATGTAAATTTTTTTTTTTTAAATGTCATGTCAAAAAACTGATATCCCATTGAAGTCAACAGGAAACGAGGAGTCATTACACTGGGCTCGCTTCGCTCAATATGCAAACGGCACCTGAGATTTCGCGAGCGTAGCGAGTCGAAATTGAGGGTCTGTTGGCGCCCCTAGTGTTATATTTATTTGAAATAATTATATAAAAAAAAAATTACTGTGATGTTTTGCTTCTTCAATGGTGCCATTAGATAAAAACAAAATCTTTTAATCTGTAGATGAAAATCATTTAAATTATTTAAATTGACTATAAAGTTACATTAAAGTGTCAACCCTAATCCAGCAGAAGGCTGTAAGACTACATCTGGGATGTTTCATTTAGATTATTCTAATAAAAAGGAAATTAAATGTTACAATGTTACTTAGTTTATGAGCTATTAAATTTCCTACGGAGTATACTGATACAATGAAAGATATTCACACACACACACACACATAAATATATATATATATATATATATAAACATCCACAACACGAAGTACACAAAAAAACCCATATCAAAAGTGTTTATATGAAAAAAAAATCACAAAAATTTACTTTTATATTTTTAAAATAACAAAAAAAAGGGTCATACTGTATGTGTTTTTATAAAAACCACGGCACCCTGTATAACGTCAACAATACCCGGCGATAAGGAGTCGAGCACAATGTAAGCTGGCATAAATGGGACGCTCTCCCCGGACAATCTCACTCTGTTATAACACTGATGTTGAATTACTTTACATAACTATTATATATATATATATATATATATATATAATATTATAAAATTTGAGTAAAATTATTGAGCGAAGCGAACGAAGTGAGCGGAGCGTTTTACTGGAGACTTTTGACATTCTTTGTCACGAGTTGGCTCAAAAACTACTTGACGGAAAATTATGAAACTTTGTAATCAAAACGACACACATTAGGTGATGGTTTTAAAATAACTTTTTTAGAAACTAGCTTATTCCCTCCCGCTTCGCTTGGCACACTATTAATTTTGATGTGAACTTGGGTCGCTATGGTAACCTTTGTCATCGTAACCGTTGCTATGGTAACCGTTGCATTAGTAACTCTTACCATCGCGTTAACTGTATAGCTCCTATAGGTTTAAAACTTGACGAAATTCAAAAAGTTGTAATCCGTTGAGATAGGAATTTCGTAAAATCCGTTCTTAGTGGACGTCTACGTCACAAGAGAAGTAAGAGAGTGGTAAATCGCTTATTTCTAATTTATTATAAATAAAATTTCCAATAAACCTGAGGAAGTAAAAAAATTATACGTAAAAAGTTCAAACGTTGAATGAATGAAGGTTGAATGTTTGATAAATAATTGTCGTTAGCTAGTGTTGTCTGTTTCAAAAAAACATCCAAACAAAATCTGTAAAAATGTACAAAACCTTAAAATTTACTGTCTCTCATTGAAAAATCCGTTCCATTTTTAATAATTTAAGATAAGATAACATAAAATGACGGATTGTATCTAATGTAAAATTTTTGTTAATAGAAATTTATAGTACTTCTAAAATAACATGGTTTCTGGAAACTCTGGAAATGACTGAAAATGGAGCTGTTACCTTTAGTGATGAATATAGAACTTTGACAATCAGTGCATGTCCGATCAGGAGTTACGAATATACGGGACTCTGGATGCGGTACATTTATCAATAGCTATTGTTTACGATATTATTTGTTATTAATCTGTATTATTATGACATAAAATTAAATCTAGAAAGACAGAAGGACAGACAAAAATAATAAAAAGACAAAATATATATATGTATATATGTAAAAAGACAGACAAAACCGGATAATATATTAGTATATACTACATAGACAATTATTTTTGGTACATATATAAAAACCAAAATTGAATTTTGAGATATTTCATAGCAAAAGTTATTTTCATCGAAACTAAACCAATTAAATCCAGTTGATATTCAAAGTGTCATATCCAGATGTAGCTCGGTGAAATAGTGCTCAATCCAAACCAATCCAACTCTTCCCGGTAACCTCGTTACCTCTATTACTCCGACTACGGCTCGACTATTCGCTGATGGCTAAATTCCTGAAAGTCTACTATGGCTATGCAATTAGTACGTACGGTAGAAGATATTTTATATATATAATAGGTGCAGCCGTGAGTTCGTTTGTACGGATAATGTTTTTTTTAAAATAAAAGCAGCCTAAGTAACTTATAACTTCAGATAGACGCCAGTGAAAGTCCGATTAAAATCGATCCATCCGTTTCAGAGATCAGCCGGATCAAACAGACAGACAGACAGTACCGTATATACTTTTATATACATTTAGTAAAAAGCTGTTAATTTGAAATTACAAACAGACACTTCAATTATATATATTACTCGTATTAAAAGCGTTCGGAAGAAGCTATTTATTCTGCGCTGTGAATTTTTATCTTTTCCTTATCTACCTTCCGTTTAAGATAAGTTCAGATAAGATAACCCCTCAGTTATACTTTAAAGATAAGTGAATCAAATTTTAATCACATTTCATTCATGAATGAATGAATGAATTATTATTTTTTTAATATAAAACTACTTCAAATTATATCAAAAGTTAATACAAAAGATCTTTATTTAGCTTTAAACATAATATTTTTAAAAATTCCAAAAGTTTTTTTACTATTTTCCAAACCTAAATCCATTTTGTGACATTACATGATGAAGTCCAGTTAGTTCGTTGTAGCGGAATACTTTTACGGAATCGGAAGCCGGAAAAATGTACGGAAAATGAAATTTTAAAATAATATATTGAGGTAAAGTTTCGAATTTTATACGTATTTTTTTTAACTATTCCTTTTATTTATGTTAAATAAATAAATATGATCGAATGGAAAATTACATTTTTTATTAATATAATATAACCAGTGAAGATGCAAATACCCAGGGTATTTCCTGGACGAACTTTGACGAAATTATAAATGTTAATAAAAAACAATTGATTTTTAAGTAAAATGATTATTATTTATTGAAGAAAAGAAAATGTTAAATACATGTTTATTTATAATTAATAAAAAAGTACAAAAAAGTGTCATTAATAATAATAATACAAAATAGTAATATAATTAAATATGAAAATAAACTAAATCAGTAAATTATAAACAGCGCCATCTCTCGGCAGTAATGAACATTCCCGTCCACAGACATCCATACATCCATCCGAGAAAAGTGAAAACAATACAGAACGAACAAATTTCATTCTTGAAAAGGAACTTATTACAATATTTTTAATATAAAAATAAACAAATACAAAATATTTTTAATAACGAACACTCCACTCGCTAAATCGTTATCAAAAAAATATTTAATATCCAAAAACTATTATCGGTCATTGACACTGTTTATATATATATATAACAATAAAAAGTGTCCGAGCGTGTGATCGCGGCACGGCTGGCAGACGTCCAGACTTCGACCGTATTATTTCTTATAGAATCCAATTTTATATGATTTCGAAACTTTACAATTATATAAAATATATTACAATCCGACGGCTTCGCTCGCGTTACAACAAAACAGCATACTGTACTGACTGCCTGATAGATTTTTATATGTTTAAATATTTCAACTAATTATTTATATAGGAGCATTATTTAATAATGATAAAATTAAATTAAAGAACGAACAAACGAACACAAGAAACATTGACATTATATATAGTTATTATATATAGTATTATATTAGTATATATTAGTAATGTTAGTTTAAACTTAATAAAAGCTTTTGCTACAAAGTAATTTCAGCCTATCACTGGAGTTAAGTTTTACATATTAATACATTTAACATGAACTAAATGAATAATATAATTTAATAAAAACAAGAAAACTAATAAAGTTCTAAGACCATCTAGAATCTACATTGTTTTCATATGATGCTTATTTAAATGTACGCTCCCACAGGAGCATCCCGGAGCTTTCCATTTTTGCCTTGGAAACGTTTTATTCCTCCTCCCTCTAGATTCATCCTTAAATCTTTTGTGAAATATTTGAACCTAATTTTCTTCATCCCCCGGGATAATATTATACGTTTCGTTGTAAGACATTCCTTTGATCATCGCGATTTACGTGTTTTAATATTATTTTTATCATTTCTTGTGTGACGTGAATATAATATTGAATGATATATATATATATTTATATAAGCGATTTACCACTCAGTCTCATCGCGAAATCTCTTAAACTATCTGTCCGATTAACTTAAAATTTTACATATTTCTTGTGACGTAGACGTCCACTAAGAACGGATTTTACGAAATTCCTATCCCAACGGATTTCAACTTTTTGCATTTCGACTATAGCAACGGTTACGATGACAACGGTTACCATAGCAACCTAAGTTCACATCTAAATTAATAGTATGCCCAGCGAAGCGAGAGGGAATCACCTATATATATATGTTAAAATGTGTAAGAATATCAAAGTACATCAGATAGTAGAAAGTATAAATATTCTGAAGCGTCCTTTAAAACTTCAGTGAAGTTTCTCTTTGAATATTATATTTTATATTTAAACAGAACTGCGACAAAATGCAACACGTAGGTACTTTATACTATATTTAACTTGAAATAAATTTAATATGATATTGAAAATTATAGGATTAATACCAGACGAAGTGGGCGTTGGCGAGTGTCCAGCGCAGTGCTTCATAATTTGCGACTTCCACTATTATATTGTTAATGAAGTCAATATTATTATTATATATAATTGCCTTATAGAAACTAAACGTATAATATACAAGTCATAAATTATACGACAAGAAAAACTAAGTGACGTCATTTGATATAAAAATGTTTGTTTCTTTGTTGTTTTTATTTTACTTTAAACGTTTATATTTTAAGAACTATCCATACATACATACATATATACATACACACACACACACAAACACACACACGCACACACATTTCTTCACAGGCCATGAATTATGCTAAATGGTACCGTATTAATTAAAATATATATTGCATACATGCTTTCACACACATGCGTACATACATACATACACACACACACTAACATTATCAATTATATTAGTATTATTATTATATTAGTAATATTCTCAACCATGTGTCTGTTACTAGGATCCGCCAACCGTGCGCGGCGGGTGTTGAGCTGAGCCCCTCTCCTTTCTTCTTTCCTTGATAACTTTTGAATGGCTAAACATTTTTTCAATCTGTTTTCACTATAACATCCGCGTTCGGCTCAAACGTACATGAGAAAATTTTTAGCTAATTATCTCGTCGCATTCTGGAGACAACTAAATACAAAAAAAGGTCTCCCAAACGGTTAAGAGCTTCGCTTACGGTCAGCTCAATTAACTAACTCTATAAAAAAAAACAATACTTATTTATATTATAATATAAAAGTTTATATTACTCTTAATGTGTTTTAAATAAAAGAAGTAAATGTACGTTTATTCCAGTCTTATTTTTATATATAAAAATTTGAAAATAATATATTCAAACAGCATCTAAAGTTTCTTGCCGATTCTTCTCCGCCCAAGCTGTATTTCATAATTGCTATTTAAGCTTAATATAACAAAATATTGTTTTTTATTATTTACTGTCAAATTCAAAATATCTTTATACAAGTAGACATTTTATAAGCATTTTTGAATCAATTTTTACATTATAAATAACAGTGTAAACAATAAGTAAGATACCGCCGAATGCTGCCCTGAGAATCAGAATCCGATCAGAATCTCAACAGATGCTGCTGGATAGGAGAAAAATGTTATTTATTTTTAACTATTTTTCAATAATTAATGCGACCACATTGTTTCTTTGGCAACGCTTCGGCTATAAATCTCCTGAATTTATCTTTGTACTAGCAATGTCGTAGGTGTTAATTTTGTAACAGTTTTGTTGTTTTCTTTCTCTGAACCAATATTTTCAACAAATATTTAAAAATCAATTGTTTAACATAATAGCGTGAATAAATGTGTTTATTATATAATAAAATATCATCAAAATATGTTCACATTTTAGTTTTTCGTATATAAAAGTAACTGAATATGAAAAAAAAGCACAAAAAAGCAACACAGATCTGCGCAATTTATGAATAAAATATTAGCTTTTGAATCGATACCACTTTCCGTTAGTGTATCCATAAAAAAACAAACATTCAAATTCAAAATATTTTTATTCAAGTAGTCATTTAAATGCACTTTTTTTAAATAGTTATTACATTATAAAGGTCAGTGTAGTAAATCAGTAAGCTACCACCGGAATGCTGCTCTGAGAAGATCCGACCAGAATATCAACAATTGCTGTTTTAAAAGAAATTTAACAATGTTAGATATACATTATAATATCAAACCTGCAAATGAATCAACAACCTAAGTTTCACAAACTTCGATCAATTAAGAACTCTTAAATGTTATAATAAGAAAAGTCTAGGAACAACTTTATTACATATGGGTACACTCAGACACAAATTTATATTATATATATATATATATCTTTATGAACTATCTTTCGTTATCCGATGTTAAAATAGAGTGAAATGTCTTAATGAGTGTATTCAGTGAAGTACGCTTAATAACAATTACAGTGTAGATCGTTTATTGTCTCACTCTACATCGTTAGCCGCGCTTAGACCTTCAGGAGAGATTCCGAAGGATTTACGAGCGACTCTGAAATATCTAAGAACAGACGACAATCACTATAACACACTTATAATTAAGAAATATTTCAAAAAGTGCTTTTATAAACTTCATTAGAATTAAATATTTGAATTTCCTTTATGACTTTGAGTATATATAATAAAGTTCCACAAGTTATCTTAGACCTTCCTTTTCTTAGTTTTAAATCTAAAATTAAATGTTTATTATTATAAAATCTTATTATAACGTTCAAGAGTTTTTAGTGGATCGAAATATGTGGAACTTATGTTGTTGAATCATTTGCAGGATTTATATTATAATGTACATCATCTAAGATTGTTATATTTCTTTTAAAAAAGCAACTGTTGAGTTTCTGGCCGGCTCTTCTCAACAGAGTGGCATTCCGAGTTGGTGGTAGCTTACTCATGGACTTACTACACCGCCATTTTTTGTTGTAATTATTGTCGATTCAAAACTGCGTGTAAATGCCTACTTGAATAAAGAGAATTTGAATTGGAATTTGAAAATATATTGACAAGTTCAATATCCGCACAATTAAAATAGAATGATCTTAAAATGACTTTAAAATGACATAGGGATGACATTTAAGCGGTGTTGGTCAAATATAGAGTCCAAATGTTTGTGGTCCGACTGTTTAACCGATTTGTGGTGTTTAGGACTCAGGTTAGTGTGAGGTTTGATAAGGGAAATAGAATACTTGATTATGTATATATACACGCACACACATACAAAAACATACACATGTGTGCGTGTGTGTGTGTGCACACATACATACATTACTTTGCAAGACAAATCATTTAACTTATTATACAACAAGCTGTGCTCGCGACTCCGTTTGCGCTGAATACGTTTTTTTTTAAATAAGAATAGCCTACTTACTCTTTATAAGATCAGCTATTAACCTTTGAAAGTCATGTTAAAATCGATCCATCCGTTTCAAAGATTAGCTGGAATCAACAGACGCACAGAAAAAAAATACACAATAAATAAAACAAACAAAAACATCCATTTTAAAATATAGTTTACATTCAATCCAACAACAAAGGAGCAAAGGTTAACCGTATCAGGTAACAAAGTGTAACACTGAAAACAAAGTAACCAAAAAAAATCTAGAACACGATATCCCAGCTACAACTACAATGCTTCTCACGTGACTTACCCTTTAAAATAAAACGAACGGTTTGATTTAAAACATCCTTTACTATAAAAAAAGTATTTTAAAATAATAAAATTATACAGACAATCATTAGAATATTCAATGTAATCTTAATATATAAAACCCAAAGACACTCACTCACTGACTGACTCACTGACTCATTCATCGCTCTACAGCCCAAACCCTAATACCTAGAAAGCTGAAATTCGGACACAAGCCTCCTGTCATATTGAATAGGTGCAATAAGAAAGGATTTTGCAAAGATCCAAACCGTTCCGAAATTACAGCTCAAAAACTGCAAAGTTTACCCCTCGCCGTCCGTCACGAAGCACGGTTAACCTGCTAGTATATACATATAAATAAAATCGTAGTGTCCGTTTGTAATTCCATATTAGCAACCTTTCACTGAATGCATCTTAACACTAAACCTACCGACAATTCTTGTATACCTATTGCTATCACACGCCGTCAAATTGACCGTTATTTTATTATATAACGCAGGTAATAATGGAAATAACGAAAAGTAAAAAGTGAAGACAATATTATATGCATATTCTAAGAATTGTCATGTAGTTTGATAACGATATTATAACGTTTAAAAATGTGTAAGTTTTACAAAAGTTTAAGAACGGTCAATTTTACCGGTACTTGGTAGGTTTAGTGTTAAAGTATATACGTACGTACATGAAATAAATATGTATAATTTTTTTGTGTACCTCTGTCTATGTTTGGTAAGGTCTGAAACGGCCGTACCGATTTCAACAGGACTTTCACTTTGACAGCTGATATTATAAGGAATAACTTGGGCTACATTAAAAAAAACATTGCGGACAAAGTCGTGGGCGCGGGTAGTTTAATAAACAAACCCTTTTTTTTAAATAATATTAATCAAAATTATAAAGTATAAAGTTATATAGATAAAAGTTATAGAAGAGAAAGTTTTTAACAAATTAAAACTAAGCATCTATCTCTTTGTAGTAAGTTTTCTGAATTGGGATCGGCCGTTTTAAAGTTTGATTGGTCCGTCAAAGTTAAATGAGACGACCGGGGCTCTTCATTGTTAGGGAGGAGGAAAAACTGTGTGTGTGTGTGTGTGTTTGACACAATATGTTAGATTGTGTGTGTGATTGAAACATAATATGTTTATCTATGTCTATATGTGAGCGTGTGTGTATTTGACACATAATATGTTTGTGTAGGTATGTGGGTGTGTGTGTGTGTGTGTGTGTGTGTGTGTGTGTGTGTGCGCGTGTATCAATGATAAGTTTGTGATACACAATAAGCGTATATAAAGCAAGAACGAAAAGTAAGTATGTTATATTAACACAATTAAATCTCACAGTAAATGATATAAAAAATCTAACTTTTTCTAATCTATAGTTTATATCTATAGATAGAGATTTTATATATACTTACTTTTTTATTCTTCTCGGCGCCTAATTAAAGAACGGTTGTGTTTAATTAAATTTCTTCATAATACTAAACGAAAAAAAAAAAAAAAGATAAATCATTGTAACATAAAATAATCTAATTAAAAGCCTTAAAATAATATATTTCGAAGACATAAATCAAGGAAGTGCTACGACGTAGAACATCAGCTACGAGCTACGAGACCCGTAGCACCCTCTAACAACTAAATCAAATGCGCATTTTTGATAAAATTTTTAATTATTAATAAGCTACGGATAAAATAAAAATAATGTGCTCTATAAACAAATAAGCCGGCTTTGTTCTGTTCTGTATTAAATGGAGGGAGGGGGGGAGAGAGGGGAGAGAAAAAAAAGATTGACCTACATTCGAGACGTGCTAACAAAAACAGCCTAGATGGAATACTTCGATACAGAATGACGGAACTGTAATGATATGTACATTCACTAGCAGTGTGACCCGTCTTTGTCTGGAAGAGATATTACGACAAATTCTACAATATTATATATTTTAATGATTATTTTTACATATTAATTATAATTTTTTTAATGATGCAATCATTTTAATATTAAATAAAATCTATAAAACATCGTAAAGAAAAATAAAACAGAACGTGCATTTAATTGTGTTATTTTGTTGTATATTTTTTATTGTACTATATATCGAGCTTTATATATACATATATATGTATATATATATAGTTATATACTGTATATAAAGATATAACAATACGTATATATTACCAAGTGTACGACCCACAAAGCCTGCATCGGTCGATTTGCGCGCGCAACAGGTAAGCCCGGACCGACCTAACTTATTAATTGTATACAAATGTATATATATATATATATATATATATATATATATATATATATATTTTGTTATTCATTATATAATATTTGTTATTCGATATATCTTTTGTTATTTAGTGTTGTCATGTGATTATCTTTGTTGCTGTGTTTTATTATATACGCTATAAGCTTGTGTCTTGGGGATATCTGTTGCTGTTAGTATCAATACATTGTATTGGCATACATCAGTTATACGTATTGAAATATATACATATAAATACAATTGAATTGTCCGTTTGTAATTCTAAATTAACAGCTTTTCACTAAATGCATATGTATATAACGTACTTCTAGAAAAATATTTTTTTATTTTCTCTGTGTTTTGATAGCTGATGTTACAATGGGTAACTTTACTACTTTAGTTTTAAAAAACATATACCACGCGAAACAAGTCGCGGGAACAGCTAGTATGTGATACAAATAAAATTAAAGTAAATTGAACTCTGTCGCATTTTGTTAAGAAACATTTTGATAAATCACTTTGTAAATTCAATACCATTCAGTTAACACTTAAACCCGTGATTCGATGACCAACAAACACCAACAAACACCAACAAGGGCCAACAGAGGCCAATGTTTGTGAACACGATTAGTTTGGATACGTGATTGATCTTTGTTATGAGAAATGGAAAGAATACTTTTTTATTAAACTAGCGGTGCCCGCGACTCCGTTTACGAGAAATATTTAAAAAAAATCAAAGTAGTCTACGTTACTACTTATAACATAGCCATGTGCTAGTGAAAGTTCTCTTAAAATCGGGCCATCCGTTTCAGAGATTAGCTGGAACAAACAGACAGACAGCACCGTACAAACAGACGACTTTAATCACATACATAATATTGGTGTACTCACGTGTCTTTAGCAAAACGTAATCTTCATTAATTTAATTAGATTATACTAATTAATTTGTCAGAAACGAAACCGATCAGTTAATTAATGCGATTAACGAGTAATTAATTAATTAAATGATACTACTAATTGATGTGTGTATGTCTATAATGTTATCTACACTTTAACAGAATTTACAGACAGATAGACACACCTATTATTAGCTATAGTTTGTTTGTATGTAACGGAAATTGACCACGATTTTGACGTTCAAGATTCAAGATGGCGGATTAATTTGAAACATTGAAATAATATGAAAAAAATAACATTTTCTTTGCCTTTATGATCGATATTCAAACTGAAAATAAAATTATAGTTTAAAAAAGTGTTATCATAAATTAAAAATTGTAACAGTAATTAAACTATTTTAAAAAGGCAACCCCAAAATCATTTTTGACCTTTAGCTAGATAACAATATAAAACCGAGTCCGCCCACATCAGACCTTAGACCTTTAACCATTCCATAGAGAATATCAGACCTCTGACATTGCTACTTCGCTCATAATTATTATTATCGCGAAAATTATAATCTATTTCTATTAGAATACTAGCTGTTCACACGGCTTCGTTCGAGCGGAAAATGTTTTTAAAAATACTCCTTATAACATCAGCTATCAGTGAAAGTCCTGTTAAAATCGGTCCAGCCGTTTCACAGACAGACAATAATAAATATATATATATATATATATATATATATATATATATATATACCTTTACGTTTTCATATGCATTTAGTGAAAAGCTGTTAATATAGAATTACAAACGGACACTTCAATTATATTTATATATATATAAAAAAAATGCAAAACTTAAGTTTTAAATACTTTTATGTACATATGTGGATTTTTTTTGAACAATTACTTCATTATTCATAAAAAAAAGGAAATTCAAAATTCATTAATGTAAAAAAATATATATAGTGTATTAATTGAAAGTAAGTAACTAAATGTTATAAAAAAGTAATTGAGTTGCGCGTAAGCGAAGCTCTTAACCGTTTGGGAGACCTTTTTTTGTATTGAATTGTCTCCAGAATGCGACGAGATAATTATCTAAAAATTTTCTCAAGTATGTTTGAGCCGAACGCGGATGTTATAGCGAAAACAGATTAAAAAAATGTTTAGCCATTCAAAAGTTATCAAGGAAAGAAGAGAGGAGAGGGGCTCAGCTCAACACCCAGCGACACCAGCGCACGGTTGGGGGATCCTAGTATATAATAAAACAATGCCCAAAAAACAATAATAAACCCAATAAATGTAGCTGATGATGAAGTGGTTATGTAAAGATCCGTTAAGTTATCGGATGAAATGATCTCCGTCTCGCGAATTGAATGTTTTACTTTAACGAAATGTAAATATTTTTTATTTATTCCTAATGGGACAATGTTATTGATATTTTTCTTCATCTTTGATCCGGAAGACACTAATGAAAATGTATTTTACGGATAAAGATATTTGTCGTATCTCTTTGACAAATAAAAAGGCTAATTAATAGAGATAATATAAAATGTTTACTGAACGATACTGGTGCTTATTTATTATTGAAAAAAAATATATATATATATTTATATATATATATATTTATATATTTTTTTATAACGAGTATTTGAGTTGGAGGCATGTCCAAGTATAAACACTTTCCGGTTGTAACTTCTAAACTAAATTATATAGACACGCACACACGATCAAACACTCACACCCTCTCACACACACACACACAAGAAAAACTTTTTAATATAGGGATCTCATATAAAATATATATCTTCTCTTATACATTTCTTCTATAATACATCATCAGTAATCTCCATTGTAATAACAAAATGCAATTAACAAACTAATTATCTGTTAATTTGTAAAGACTACAAAATATTTATTTTAATAAATAAATAAAGCTTTAAAAATCATATGCATAATATAATTAACAATCAAACAATAATTAATTAAGTAATTATGATATTCAAATTAATTAATTAATTATAAATCTTTTGTCCCAAAATATTGTTTATAATATTATTGACTAGTTATCTGCGATAAAGCATCGATAACATTAAGTCATTATGTGATTTAATAACAATTATTGTTATTGATTTATTTCTAACAAAATAATAATTATAAAATTAAATTCTATCAGAAGTACCTACTCGTCTCAAAGATATTTTTTTTATTCTTAACTCAATTAAAAATATATTGTACTTATGAAAAGTTAGACTCTACTTGGAGTATTACAAAGGCTTAACATTAACAATATGTTCGTAAAGAAATAATTATTAACATGTCGTTTAAGGACAAAGAATACCATCATAAAAACAGCGTTCGACATTGCACGTAAATGTGGAAAAATAGGACAGAAAAGGGGAAAAAATATGTTTTTGGTAACAAAATAAATAAAATATTTCCAACAGTTTCTAATTTATTCAAAAAAAACGGACTAATAACTTTTTATAATATTAGTATAGTATTGCATCATCAGGATTTTTAAATTCATCTATACTTTAACTTGGGCTAGAGCTTTTAAATATCATACAAAAATTCAAATATTAACCTAGTTTTTGGGACATTTGACGTCTTAACACCCACAAGATCAGATCACATTAGTTCAATTAAATACACAAACTTGAATATTAATGATCCCTCGTCGTATATAAAGACGTTGGTCTCAGAGTTCACCACAAGTACTGTAGCCTCACTACCACTAACTAGTACAAGTCATAATGAAGACACAAATAGTTATATTCTCATTAACCTTCTTCGGTGTTTTAATTTTAGTTCAGTCCCAGAGTCAGGTGTACTGTGGAAGAAGATTGGCGTCAACGTTAGCGATTCTGTGTGATAACAATTTGATTAAAAGATCCGTATCTCAGTACGATGTGATGAAGAGGTCAGAGAGCCCGTACAGCGAAGGAGCGAGCTCGTCTGGGCCGTGGATCACGTCGCAGCGAGCACACAGCGTGTCACGGAGCAAGCGACAGGTGGTGTCGGAGTGTTGTGACAAACCGTGCTCCATAGATGAACTACTGGCGTATTGTGGATATTAATTTACACCTGTGCAAAAATCATCAAGTAACAAACAACGAACGCTTAAGATAAGAAGTTGATGTAAATAAAAAGATTATTTTGACAATCTTAACAATCAATAAAATGTAAGATCAAGACTTATGACTTTCTTTTGCTAACCGCGACTCCAAATAAAGAAAACCTATTTTTTATTCTAAAACCAATCAAACAGAATATTTTAATTAATTACTGACAAACATACACATCTTATGCCATGTATTTTAAACGTCTTATACATTATAATTATTTAAGAATGCCGCATACAAAACTTGCCCTGAATAAAAAAAATATTTAAAAACAACAGTCAATACGGGTTAGTTAAACCAGCTCGGATTCTCAAGAAACATAACATACATGCGGCAATAGAAATAAATATCTAATTATTATAATTATATATACAATAAAAAATCGATCAGGTCTCGAAATATATTTGTTTTTATTTATTAAAAGCGTTAGCCAGGACTTAAAAGGGAAAAACAAAACAAATTACTTTGATATGAGAACGAGTACATATATAATACTAAATTCTTCAATGGCATAGATTGTTTAGATACAATCATGGCACAAGCGGTATAGAACTAATTCATCACATCGAGTACCAACGAGATGACTCTGTGGCGGAGCGATAGCAACGATTACCCAGAGGTAGCAGATTCGAGTCCTCGTTTAGACACATTATTCTGGTTATGGTGTTGCACTAAAGTGTTATATGAAAACACATTGTTATTTAGTGCAAATAGGTATATAGAATTAGTTTGTTAGTTTGGATAAATCTTAATTAAACATATTACATTTAGACTACTAACTGATAGTTTAAAGTATTATGGAACGAATATATTGAATATAAATAAATAAAGTATAACAGAATTTAAAAACAGAAGTACAGTAATAATTAAATCATTAATAAATATAAGCATACTATTTCTAGATATGGAATAATTTATACACAAAATTAAATTTTAAATTACACAAGTCATAGTAAACTTATACATGCATACATCAAATACAATTATATTTATACTTATTACTTTTACAAGCAACAGGTAAAAAATCGGTCCCAATTTTGCTTCACTATTCAGAAAAGTTAACCAAAAAGTTCCAAAGACGACCAGACATTATTAAAAAACTTTTCCTGATGAAGGAAGCCTGTTAACACTGGTAGAACAAAAGAAAAAGTACTTAAATTCAATAATTCAATCAGTAATATCAGTATTTTAAAATAAAATTAATAAATATTGTATATTGTAATGATCTTGACAGTAACATGTATTGTTTGATGCAAAAACCGCGTAGGTGATGGGTGTTTTATTAATAAGTGACTTCATTCGGAATATAATTATTAAAATTAAAGTAGGCCAACTTACTCTTTACAATATTAGCTACCCGAAAGTGAAAGTCTTCTTAAAATCTGTCAAGCTCTTTCAAAGATTCGGGACAAACAGAGGCAAGGACAAAAAAAAATGTTTATTTTTCGTAATTTGGAATTAAAAAACAGGACACCTCAATTTTATTATATGTATAGATTATATATTGGACAAAACACGTAGACTTACAAATCATTTTTATGTTTAGTGCCAATAAAGCTTGTATAGATGGTAAGTTTACCACAAAAAATTATAATTGAAAATGTGTTACAGACTTAGATTGTAAAGATAAGACCCAGTGTACGGATGAGAAGTGTTGTAACACGCTGTTTTGTAATTTGTACTAACTACCTCACAGAGCTACAGTCAGTTAACTAGTATTAAACTTTACTATTTAGATATTTTTATTTACTTTTCTGATATAATTCGTGTATACGCCATAATATTTTTTAAACACTTTCAGATGAGAAAATGCAATAATTTAAAATTGACAAATCTTAATGTATAAAACACAAAGACACTCACTCACTGACTGACTCACTGACTCATTCATCGCTCTACAGCCCAAACCGTAATACCTAGTAAGCTAAAATTTGGACACAAGACTCCTGGCATATTGAATAGGTGCAATGAGAAAGGATTTTGAGAAGGTCCAAACCGTTCCAAAGTAACAGCTAAAAACTGCAAAGTTTACCTCCCGCTCCCCCTCTTCTTCACTTTCACCGTCCGTCGAGAAGCACGGGTAACCTGCTAGTGTGTTCATATAAAGAATATTATTTATTTCTCTAGTCTTTACTTTACAGTTCTCTTACTTTTTAATTTGCCTTTCTGTTGTTATTTTCTGATGTTTGTTGTTTTGATAATTACCGTTATTAAGAATAAATTGTTGTTATTCAATTAGTTATACTTAAAATACTATTTATGTTTATCCTTAAATAAGTGTATCAAAAACAATATTCATGATAGGTATGGAATGAAATATTTAAGATAGATATTCTCAAAGAAGAACCCCACAGTTTACTTTCACTATAACATCGTCATTAGGAACTTTTTGTCTATAAAGTTGTGAGTTCGTAAACAATGTTTTTCCCTTTTATAATAATATTTTCTTAACTGTGGATTAATAATTAAGAGAATGTAATAATTTGACATGCGATTGTTTGTGGGTCGGATTAAAAACTAATTAAAGATTTAAAATGACAAAGTCATTAAATATATTAAATCTAATAAAAAAAAATACATACCTTGCCTTACAAAAATTTTTTTGTCGTATTTAAATTAATGAGTAGACAATTATTAAATATTTTAATTATTACAGATTTATTTTGTCTTTATTTGACATAATTTCCGTAACAAATGACGTCTTACCACCTACAAGATCAGATCACATTAGTTCAATTAAATGCACAAACTTGAATATTAATGATCCCTCATCGTATATAAAGACGTTGGTCTCAGAGCTCACCACAAGTACTGTAGCCTCACTACCACTAACTAGTACAAGTCAAAATGAAGACACAAATAGTTATATTCTCATTAACCTTCTTCGGTGTCTTAATTTTAATTCAGTCCCAGAGTCAGGTGTACTGTGGAAGAAGATTGGCGTCAACGTTAGCGATTCTGTGCGATAACAATTTGATCAAAAGATCCGTATCGCAGTTCGATATAATGAAGAGGTCAGAGAGTCCGTACAGTGAGGGAGCGAGCTCGTCGTGGCCGTGGATCACGTCGCAGCGAGCACACAGCGTGTCACGGAGCAAGCGACAGGTGGTGTCGGAGTGTTGTGACAAACCGTGCTCCATAGATGAACTACTGGCGTATTGTGGATATTAATGTACACCTGTGCAAGAACCTTCAAGTAACAAACAAGAAACGCTTAAGCTAAGAAGTTGATGTAAATAAAAAGATTATTTTGACAATCTTAATAATCAATAAAATGTAAGACTAAGACTAATGAGTTTCTTTTGCTAACCGCAACTTCAAATAAAGAAAACCTATTTGTTATTATAAAACCAAACCAAAAAAAAAAAAAAATTACTGACACTCATACACATCTTATGCCATGTATTTTAAACCTCTTATACATTATAATTGTTTAAGAATGCCGCATACACTTGCATTAAATAACAAAAATATTAAAAAATAACAGTCAACACGATTTAATTAAGCCTGCTCGGATTCTCAAGAAACACAACATACATGCGGCAATAGAATTTAATTTCTAGTTAGTATAATTGAGCTGAGCGTAGGTAAACGAAGCTCTTAACCGTGGAAGACCTTTTTTGTGTTTAGTTGTCTCCAGAATGCGACGAGATAATTAGCTAAAACTTTTCTCACGTATGTTTGAGCCGAACGCGGATGTTATAGCGAAAACAGATTGAAAAAATGTTTAGCCATTCAAAAGTTATTATGAAAAAAAGAAAGGAGAAGGGATCAGCTCAACGCCCGCCGCGCACGGTTGGCGGATCCTATGTTAGTTATATATAGAATAAAAAATCAACCAGGTCTCGAAATATATTTGTTTTTATTTATTAAAAGCGTTAATAAAAGAACAAAATGTGTACCGTCGGCATAGATTCCTTAAATACAATCATGGCACAAGTGGGATAGAACTAATTCATCAAAGCGAGTACCAACGAGATAACTTTGTGGCGGAGCGATAGCATCGGTTACCCAGAGATAGCAGATTCGAGTCCTCGTTTAGACACATTATTCTGGTTATGGTGTCGCACTAAAATGTTATATGAAAACACATTGTTATTTAGTTCAAAGAGGTAGATATAATTAGTTTGTTAGTTTGGAAAAATCTTAATTAAACATGTTACATTTGGACTACTAACTGATAGTTTAATGTATTATGGAACACATATATATTGAATATAAATAAAGAAAGTATAACAATATTTATAAGTAGAAGTACAGTAATAAGTAAATCTTTAATAAATATAAGTATACTATTTCTAGATATGGAATCTTAATATATAAAGCACAAAGACACTCACTCACTGATTCAGTCATCGCTCTACAGCCCAAACCGTAATACCTAGAAAGCTCAAATTTGGGCACAAGACACCTGAAATATTGAATAGGTGCAATAAGAAAGGATTCTGCAAAGGTCCAAACCGTTCCAAAGTTACAGCTAAAAAATATAACGCTCCTGTTTGATACCTCCTAGGTGGTGTGGAAGTTCAAACAAGATGTTTGATCATTTTCCGTCGCGAAGCACGGGTAACCTGCTAGTAATTTATATACAAAATTAAATTTTAAATTATACAAGTCATAGTAAACTTATACATGCATACGTCAAATACAATTATATTTATACTTATTAGTTTTACAAACAACAGTTAAAAAATCGTTTCCAATTTTGCTTCAGTATTCAGAAAAGTTAACCAAAAAGTTCCAAAGACGACTTGACATTATTAAAAAACTTTTTCTAATGATGGGAGCCTGTTAACACTGCTAGAACAAAAGAAAAAGTACTTAAATTCAATAATTCAATCAGTAATATTGAAGTATTTTAAAGTATATTTAATAAATATTGTATATTGTAATGATCTTGACAGTAATATGAATTGTTTTATGCAAAAACCACGTAAGTGATGGGTGTTTTATTAATAAGTGGTGACTTCATTCGGAATATATCTTTAAAATAAAAGTAGCCCAATTTACTCTTTATAATATTAGCTACCCGAAAGTGAAAGTCTTGTTAAAATCGGTTAAGCCGTTTCAGAGAGCCGAGACAGAGGCAAGGACAAAAAAAAATGTTTTTTTTTTTTCGTAATTTGGAATTAAAAAACAAGACACCTCAATTTTATTGTATGTATAGATTACGTATTAGAGAAAAGTTGTTTCAAATCCTTTTTAGGTTTAGCGCCAATAAAGCTTGTATCGATGGTAAGTTTACCCATCGCAAAAATTGATAAATTGAAAATGTGTTACAGCCTTTGATTGTAAAGATAAGACACAGTTTGAGGTTGAGAAGTGTTAGAACACGCTGTTATCTCGTGTTTGATAGGTTTGTACTAACTACCTCACAGAGCTGCAGTCAGTTGACTAGTACTAAACTTTACCATTTAGATATTTTTATTTACTTTTCTGATATAATTCGTGTATACGCCATAATATTTTATATAACATTTTCAGATGAGAAAATGCAATAATTTAAAATTGACAAATCTTAATGTATAAAACACAAAGACACTCACTCACTGACTGACTCACTGACTCATTCACTTTCACCGTCCGTCGAGAAGCACGGGTAGCAGGTGCTAGTGTGTTCATATAAAGAATATTATTTATTTCTTTTTAGCCTTTACTTTACAGTTCTCTTACTTTTTAATTTGCCTTTCTGTTGTTATTTTCTGATGTTTGTTGTTTTGATAATTACCGTTATTAAGAATATATTGTTGTTATCCAATTAGTTATACTTAAAATACTATTTATGTTTATCCTTAAATAAGTGTATCAAAAACAATATTCAAGATAGGTACGGAGTGAAATATATAAGATAGATAATTCTCAAAGAAGAACCCCACAGTTTATTTTCACTATAACATCGTCATTAGGAACTTTTTGTCTATAAAGTTATGAGTTCGTAAACAATGTTTTTCACTTTAATAATTATATTTTCTTAACTGTGGATTAATATTTAAGAGAATGTAATAATTTGACATGCGATTGTTTGTGGGTCGGATTAAAAACTAATTAAAGATTTAAAATGACAAAGCCATTAAATATATTAAATCTAATTAAAAAAATACATACCTTGTCTTACAAACATTTTTTTCTCGTATTTAAATTAATGAGTAGACAATTATTTGACATAATTTTCGTAACAAATGACGTCTTACCACCTACAAGATCAGATCACATTAGTTCGATTAAATACACAAACTTGAATATTAATGATCCCTCATCGTATATAAAGACGTTGGTCTCAGAGCTCACCACAAGTACTGTAGCCTCACTACCACTAACTAGTACAAGTCAAAATGAAGACACAAATAATTATATTCTCATTAACCTTCTTCGGTGTCTTAATTTTAGTTCAGTCACAGAGTCAGGTGTACTGTGGAAGAAGATTGGCGTCAACGTTAGCGATTCTGTGTGATAACAATTTGATCAAAAGATCCGTATCTCAGTACGATATGATGAAGAGGTCAGAGAGTCTGTACAGTGAGGGAGCGAGCTCGTCGTGGCCGTGGATCACGTCGCAGCGAGCACACAGCGTGTCACGGAGCAAGCGACAGGTGGTGTCGGAGTGTTGTGACAAACCGTGCTCCATAGATGAACTACTGGCGTATTGTGGATATTAATTTACACCTGTGCAAGAACCTTCAAGTAACAAACAATGAACGCTTAAGATAAGAAGTTGATGTAAATAAAAATATTATTTTGACAATCTTAACAATCAATAAAATGTAAGACCAAGACTTATGACTTTTTTTTGCTAACCGCAACTCCAAATAAAGAAAACCTATTTGTTATTCTAAAACCAATCCAAAAAAAAAAAATAATAATTACTGACACACATACACATCTTATACCATGTATTTTAAACGCTTTATACATTATAATTATTTAAGAATGCCGCATACAAAACTTACCCATAATAACAAAAATATTTAAAAACAACAGTCAACACGGTTTAGTTAAACCTGCTCGGATTCTCAAGAATCAATACACATACATGTGGCAATAGAATTTAATTTCTAATTATTATAATTATATATAGAATAAAAAATCCGTGCCCGCAGGGGGACATGCGTGGGTAGACCTCGTGTGTAACTCGTTTAAAATATAACTCACTACCTAAGAATAATACATGATGCCGTTGTTTACATCAAACATTTTCAAGCAAAAAGCGGTTTTAATTTTTTTTCTCGGAAAAGGTATCTTTTTTGGAAATACTTTTGTTACTTAAATTTAGAGTAAAAAATAACCTTTCTTTTAAAAATATTTGAGACGAGGGAATGTTACCAGAAAAAAGTTGACGTGGTTTTATCTACCTTAAATTTGCAAGCTAAAAGTGGTTTTTATTTTTTTTCTCGGAAACGGTACCTTTTACGGTAAAAACTTCTGATACTTAAATTTAAAGTAAAAAATAACCTTTCTATTAAAAATACTTGTGATGTGAGAATGTTTACCAGAAAAAAGTTATGATTTTTTTTCCAAAAATTTTCGGTTTTTTTACCCTCACCCCTAAGTTATTGAAGTTAGGTTTTCGGTTTATCTACATTAGTTATAGGTATTCATCAAAGACATCATATAATATGAACCCGATTGATCTTCTTTGTATAGGGAAAAAGTTATGGTCGAAAAACTGAAATCAGAAAAAGTGAGGCCCTAGCGCTCCCTGTGTCCGGATTTCTCTGGTTAACGAACTTGACCTTCATTTTTGGATGGTTGATTTTTGTGCAAGTTTGAAAGCGATCCGAGCGAAACTGCGGCCGCTATCGTGCTGACAAAAGTCGAATCTGGACGCACGCACGCATATATATATATATATAAACTTTTTGACCAATGGTCATTTCGGACTCAGGGGGTCATAAGAAGACCTCCTGTGAAGAAATTTTTCCAAAATTCGGAAGTAGGGGACAAATGAATGGGCAGACCGAATTCTTCGTGGTCTACCCAAAAATCGATCAGGTCTCGAAATATATTTGTTTTTATTTATTAAAAGTTTTAGTCAGGACTTAAAAGAGAAAATAAAACAAATTACGTTGATATAAGCACGATTACATATATAATACTAAATTCTTCTATGGCATAGATTCTTTAAATACAATCATGGCATAAGTGGGACAGAATTAATTCATCAAAGCGAGTACCAACGAGATGACTCTGTGGCAGAGCGATAGCAACGATTACCCAGAGGTAGCAGATTCGATTCCTCGTTTTAATACATTATTCTGGTCATGATGTTGCATTAAAGTGTTATATGAAAACACATTGTTGTTTAGTGCAAAGAGGTAAATAGAATTAGTTTGTTAGTTTGGAAAAATCTTAATTAAACATATTACATTTAGACTACTAACTGATAGTTTAATATAAATAAAGAAAGTATAACAGTATTTATAAGTAGAAGTACAGTAATAAGTAAATAGTTAATAAATATATACATACTATTTCTAGATGTGGAATAATTTATACACAAAATTAAATTATAAATTATACAAGTCATAGTAAACTTATACATGCATACGTCAAATAAAATTATATCAATTTCTATTAGTTTTACAAACAACAGAATAATTCATTTCCAATTTTACTTCATTATTCAGAAAAGTTAACCAAAAAGTTCCAAAGACGACCAGACATTATTAAAAAACTTTTTCTGATGGAGGGAGCCTGCTAGAACTAAAGAAAGAGTACTTAAATTCAATCATTCAACCAGTCATATCAGTTTTTAAAGTAAATTTAATTAATAATGTATATGTAATGATCATGACAGTAACATGAACTGTTTGATGCAAAAACCAAGAACGAGGGGCGGTCCAAAAGTTCGTGGAATGAAAGGGATCTAAATAAAATAAAACAACAAAACTATTTTTCCTTTTCAATATAATCACCCTTAAGCCCAATACATTTATTAGACCTATGAATTAATTTTTCTAAACCACTATAAAAATATGTTTTAATTATCCGTCAAAATGAGCCGAAATTGCCTCCCTTACCTCATTGTCGTAGGAAAATTTCCTTCCCCTTAAGTCTTTTTTAAATTGGGGAATAAAAAAAGTCACTTGGGGCCAGGTCTGGACTGTAGGGTGGGTGAATTAGGGATTCGAACCTATACGTGTGCAGAGCAGCCATTGCAATTCTGCTCTTGTGAACCGGCGCGTTGTCTTGCAAGAGCAACACACCCTTTGTCAATTTTCCTCGCGGTTTTTCATTGATGGCATCCTTTAATTTTTCTAATATCGTTGCGTAGTATTCTCTGGTTATAGTCTTTTCCTTTTCTTTGTAATCAATCAAGATTATCCCCTCACAATCCCAAAAAACAGTAGCCATCATCTTTTCAGCCGACTCCGTCACCTTGAATTTCTTTGGCCGTTGTGTCCCCTTTTTATGCCATAGCATGGACTCTTGTTTGGACTCAGGCTCAAAGTGATGAACCCATGTTTCATCTCCCGTCAAAATTCGGTCCAAAATCTGTGCAGGTTTATCTCCACACAAATCCAAAAGATGCTTTGACGCATCGACGCGCTGCTCTTTCTGAAACGGCGTGAGCATTCTCGGTACCCATCTTGCACTGACTTTTGTCATACTCAGGTGATCATGTAGGATTCGCAAAATGGTGGTATCTGATACTCCAACTAATGCAGATAATTGTTTTTTCTTCAAACGGGCATCCTCTAGTACAATTTTCTCCACTTTTTCGACGATGTCCGATGTGGTGGCCTCAACTGGCCTTTCTGACGGGGGTCGTCTTCAATTGACTCTCGATCATGTTTATAAAGACCATGCCACTTGTAAATCATTGTTTTACTAGGGCACTGATCAATGATGAGTCTCCGATTAGTATGACACCAAGCGAGCGCCCCTAACCCCGCTCCATCCTCTCCATTCCACGAACTTTTGGACCTCCCCTCGTAAGTGATGGGTGTTTTATTAATAAGTAGTGACTTGATTCGGAATAAAAGTGGCCCAACTTACTCCTTATAATATCAGTTAGCCGCCAGTGAAAGTCTTGTTAAAATCGATCAAGCCGTTTCAGAGAGTCGGGACAGGGGCAAGGACAAAACAATATATATATAATTTTTTGTTTGTAATTTGGAGTAACAAACAACTTAAATTTTATTATATATATAGATTACGTATTAAAGAAAACACGTAGACTTTCAAATCATTTTTATGTATAGTGCCAATAAAGCTTGTATCGATGGTAAGTTTACCGCAAAAAATGATAATTGAAAATGTGTTACAGACTTAGATTGCAAAGATAAGACACAGTTTGCGGATGAGAAGTGTTGGAACACGCTGTTTTCTCGTGATAGGTTTGTACAAACTACCTCACAGAGCTACAGTCAGTTGACTAGTACTAAGCTTTACCTTTTAGATATTTTCGTTTGATATAATTCGTGTATACGCCTTAAAATTTTTTAAACATTATCTGACGAGAGAATGCA
The DNA here is from genome assembly GCA_918358865.1 of Melinaea marsaeus rileyi. Lineage (NCBI taxonomy): Eukaryota > Metazoa > Arthropoda > Insecta > Lepidoptera > Nymphalidae > Melinaea > Melinaea marsaeus. Next base: position 20,613,422 of record OU911093.1, on the reverse strand, counting down.
ATTATTTGAAATTGACAAATGTTTTCATATAAAGAATATTACTTATTTCTTTTTAGCATTTAGTTTAGTTCTTACTTTTTGATTTGCCTTTCTGTTGTTATTATAGGATGTTTGTCATTTTTATAATTACCTAATACATAATCACACAGGAACTTTTTGTCTATAAAGTTGTGAGTTCGTAAACAATGTTTTTCACTTTAATAATTATATTTTCTTAACTGTGGATTAATAATTAAGAGAATGTTATAATAATGATTAATAACCAATTAAAGATTTAAAATGACAAAGTCATTAATTATATTAAATCTAATAAAAAAAATTGATACCTTGTCTTATAAACATTTTTTTATCGTCTTTAAATTAATGAGTAGATAATTATTAAATATTTTAATTATTACAGATTTATTTTGTCTTTATTTGACATAATTTCCGTAAGACATGACGTCTTACCACCTACAAGATCAGATCACATTAGTTCAAATAAATGCACAAACTTGAATATTAATGATCCCTCGTCGTATATAAAGACGTTGGTCTCAGAGCTCACCACAAATACTGTAGCCTCACTACCACTAACTAGTACAAGTCACAATGAAGACACAAATAGTTATATTCTCATTAACCTTCTTCGGTGTTTTAATTTTAGTTCAGTCCCAGAGTCAGGTGTACTGTGGAAGAAGATTGGCGTCAACATTAGCGATTTTGTGTGATAACAATTTGATCAAAAGATCCGTATCTCAGTACGATATGATGAAGAGGTCAGAGAGTCCGTACAGTGAGGGAGCGAGCTCGTCGTGGCCGTGGATCACGTCGCAGCGAGCACACAGCGTGTCACGGAGCAAGCGACAGGTGGTGTCAGAGTGTTGTGACAAACCGTGCTCCATAGATGAACTACTGGCGTATTGTGGATATTAAATAATAGTTATACAATGGAACTAACTCACTTAACTTTGTCAAGTTAATACCGGCGCTACCCACAACATAGAATAAAATTTATTAATAAAATAAAACTGTTTTAAAAATTTACAATAAATAAACTATTATTATAAGTGTAAGTCATTTTTATCCAGACTTTTAAATACCATTTAAACCTCTTAAGATCCAGTCATAATCTTCGAAAATCCCTGCTAATTTTTTTTATGAAATACTCTAAATTTATTAAATTTTTTTTTCTATTTCTCCTTTTATATTCATGCTGTATATATAATGGAGAAAGAAAAGAACGGTTTAGTTGCTTTTGTTAAATATACGAGTATTGCGTTTAATAAAGTTCGATATTTTTATTAAAATACATAAAAAGAGATCGTTCTACGAAGCCCATATGTTCGTAATGGTATAATAGTCAGAAATGTCTGTAACGACTCCATACTTTATATTTTCCACATGGACGAAATTCAATCGTTATTTTAAATTTGAATATTTATGATAGTATGGACGAAATAAATATATGTCAAAATATACTGCAATTTGACATCGGTCTAAGAAATACTTGACAAATGTTATAATAAATATGTTATGGTTTTCATAATATATGATAATAGCTCTTGATTGAAAAACAATTTGTATTGTCTGCAAGATCATTGTCAGCTTTGGGAGGCTTACATTTTAGAAATTGAGACGAAGGATTAAGAAGGTCATGGTCACAGTTAATCTGCCTCCCTTAAGGATTTGTTAAGTCACTGAGCTAAGAGTAAGGACCACATAAATGTTTATGTGTAATAAAATTAACAATATTATTATTCATATTGTGTACACTTTAGTTTATCTTTCAAAAGTTAATTTTCATTAAGGATTTACGAAAAGATAATAACTAAAGAACTAATAGTAGTTTACAATACTAGAGTACAAAAAACATTAAGTGAAAAAATTTAAGTAGTTAAAAATTTTGTAAATAGAAAATCACAATTAGGACATGTACGATTGTTGTATATTTATAACAATTAATTGTATTATAGGCTGGAATACGTTAAAGAATTTTAACTATATATATATAAGGGATAAAAAATAATGCAAAAAATATAAGGAAGTTTTAAGATAATTCATTACTAAAATAGTAAAAATAATTTATAGAATATTAATTTAATTAAAAGTTTTATCAATTGGCACAAAAAGAAGAAAATTTATCAACTTCGCAATTAATATTAACGGTCGTACTCTATAATTAGTCTATCAACTCTTTGACCTACTAAGTATATATATATATATATATATATATATATATATATATATATATATTCAATACTTTATTCTTCCAGACAATGTTATATACCATTGGATAGACAAAGTTTTGCTATTACTATGAAAATAACATTTCATGCTCCGAATATTTAGAAAGATGTAATCTGACATTTTTGTTTAACTACCGTCGAATCTATCTTTATAGGGAAAACATTTTATGCGGTTTCAAAAGACAGGCTGAATTGTGTTTTAAGTTAAAAACTGAAATATATATATATTATATATTCACAAAGGGTCGCTAAGAGCACTCAAAACTACATACGGGAGTGAATGGCTATGGTACTCATATCCAGAAAATTACTGTAGTATTAGTATCCCTTAAAAGGAAATAAATGCAATTTTAGTCAAATTATTTTACAACAATATCTATACATATAACTCTGTAAATGATCGCTGTCTGTTTATATACTTGTAACATATTTGTTAAAAATTATTAGTAACTACTAACAATATGTTTTCTTGTCCGTTTGTTTGTTTATCTAGACGTTTGTGCGCGGTAATATATGAAACGACTGATCTGATTTGGATGCAATTTTCACAAATATATCGTTGCAATTTCACTAAAATTTTGGTGATTGTTTTATTTAACTCGGTCAATACATTAAATAGTAATATAAAAATCCGTTGTACTTCTTTGTTTTGCGTCCGATAAAATATTATTAAAAAACACCATAATTGAATTGCCTGAAACTTTAGGTATTTATATAATTATAGTCTAAAATTATAATCTTTAAAAATCAGGCTGCCAGAAAAACAAAACAAAACACGAACGGAGTCGTAGGCTTGACTAGTTTAATATAAAACCTAAAATAAGCAATTACAGATTGCAAATTACTAATACTAACGTATCTTGTTTGGCAATAACAGCAATATGATACATTGGATCCATTAATGAAATATTCAATTATATACTCCACTTCACTTCATCACCACATCTATAGTCCCACACTACATTTACGGAAAATTATTTCAGATATATTCACATGTTTGAATATTAATAACATTCTCACTTAGTGTAGAAACCTGTGCCTTTTAAGAATAATTCACTTACATCGTCTAATTCTACGGATCAAGATGGGGGCACAAAACATATTCTTGTTATTTTTTATTTTTAGTTTGGTGTATCTAGTTTGTTCTCAGAGTCAATTATATTGTGGAAAACGATTGGCTATGACATTGACATTACTCTGTGACGGCAAAATGATCAAGAGGTCAGAGAGTCCGTACAGTGAGGGAGCGAGCTCGTCGTGGCCGTGGATCACGATCAGCGAGCACACAGCGTGTCACGGAGCAAGCGACAGGTGGTGTCAGAGTGTTGTGACAAAACGTAGATGAACTACTATCGTATTGTGGATATTAACTTTATATTTAATAATATAATGAAGTTATAAAACAATCATAAACATAAAGACTATCAGAATTATGTGTTTCCATTAAGATATTTCGTATTATATATATATACGTGTGTGCGCTTTGCTCCATGAGCTACAAAATTTAAAAGAATTACAGATACTAGTTATATCACATATAACTTTAATTTACAACAGAAATAAGTAACACATAAAAAACATCAAGAACAAGTGAAAAACAAGAAGCAGAAAAGATTGCAATAATTCTCTTTATGAATCTATCTTACTTTTATTACTAAAACTTTTTCAATCTTCCATTTACTTCATTCTCCCAAGTACCTTCACAAGAGGTTTTCATCAAAACCACTTGACTTTACCTATTTTAACTGAATTTTTGAAGTCGTATGGAGAGCTAGGTATCAAAGATATGGATATGGATAGATGAGATGTTCCGTTTTAATATTTGTGGTGACATGCAAAAAATTAAAATCGAATCTAATCGCTTAGAGAAAAGGATAGTACCGCCGTGACTTTTTGCTCGACTTGGCGGTGCCATTTCCGTACCCCCCGACTTTATAAACATATTTATCAGAATAATAATTTTATTGTATACATCTCTTATTGTGAGAAGATTTGTTTTGACTTAACACTATATAATAGTATATAAAAAGTATGTAAGATATAAAACTCTCGGTCGGAATAGGTTCTGTTTTTAATACAGTCTTCGTCATATATTACTTACGTGAAGTGTTAATTGCTGATGATGGTAACAACGATGTATTTATATAAATTTTTATTGCTAAGTCGCTCTATTCAACGATATAACAAAGGTAATATTGATATAGTTACAATAGTGTTTTTAATCTAACAAAGTATCAATTGTGACAAAGTGGTTGGATGGCTGCTCCCATAGATAGGTATAATGAATTAACCGACTAGGTTGAGATTAGATTTCATAACTTTTTACGACGTTTCGAAACTTAGGCATTTTTTTACATGTAATGTATTTGATGGGATTTAATATACTAAACTATTTTTATAATTAGTACTAGAATAATCAAAATACAATAACATACTCAAGTGATGTTTTGTACACAGAAGCTCCTTTACGACGCTCTTCGACATTCAGAAATTAAATTTCGATAGTATTGCAATAGTATCAAGCTTTTCAATGTGTTAATTTTAATAAGAAATTCGCGAACAGACACAACTACTACTACTGTTACTACTACTACTAGTACTAGAGTGGTGATACGAGAAAGCACTATTATTTCTCAATATTATTTAGATTTTAACCTATTTAAACAACATTAATTTATACCAGAAATTGAAGTAGCATTTAAATTAATGACACAATAATAATTAAATTAATAAATAATTTGCAACATATCTTTTATCTTGCAGAGATGTTTAAGAAATTAAAAAGTATGCGACCCCGTATTCACGGTAACCGAACACTGAAGAATGTTAAAAAAAACTAGTATGATTATATTTAATTTCATTACTTTGACCAAATTATTTGTAGAAAAAATCTCTCCGGTTAAATGATAGTTATAGCGCAAGAGACGAAAGAGTGGTTTGGAGAATAGATTTAGTTCTAAAATTTTATTATAACTAATTCTGCACTTAGGTTTTGGGCACTTCACAAATAATGCACATTATTTTACCTAGACACCTGTACACTGAAAGGATAAGAAAATGAAATATCAAACTAATATTAAACATATTTTAATGCACCAATGTTTATTTATTATAAAGTTATGTGTTCATATTGAGACATCATTTCAATATAATACAAGTCAGTCAATATCCACAATACGCCAGTAGTTCATCGACAGAGCACGGTTTGTCACAACACTCTGACACCACCTGTCGCTTGCTCCGTGACACGCTGTGTGCTCGCTGCGACGTGATCCACGGCCAGGAAAAGGTCGCTTCTTCATTGTACGGAATCTCTGACCTTTTGATCATATTGCCGTCACAGAGTAATGCCAATGACATTGCCAAACGACGTCCACAGTATACTTGATTTTGACCGTGTGATGACAGTACCATCAGGCCTAATAGAGCAAAAAGGATGAACACATATGACCTCATGTTGTTTGGTACAAGTTTGATGTAGTACTGTGTTGAAATCTGAAATTTTCGTTGCTTTTATAGGTGGCAAAGTTCATCAATATTAAAATATAATTTCCACTCGAGCGAATTAATGGGATCTGTTAATAATGTGTGACGACAGCCAGGTGAATATGAATGAGCTCCAGATTTTATGCAGACATGCTCCCACGTGAGCTGTTTTTTAAACAATTGATTATTTAATTGTCTATCCTATAGAAAATAAAGTGTTTTAATGAATGTTAAGCGTTTTAAACGTTACAAAACAAATATATGTTTAAGTTAACCAAAACTGCAGCAAGGCCCTTTTTTTTAAATATTAATTATTGCAAAATAAGTTTATAAGCTAGAAGATTATAAAGACGATGTAGTAAAAACTTGATACTAAGAGACGAGACAAGAGAACGCCAACATATCCAAAAAAGAAAAGAATAGTTTAAAAAATGTCTGATACGAACATACATGATCTAAACAAATATTATTTCAGAGTGAAGTAAGCATATACAAATATAATATACCTAGAGAGTTATTAAATTGCCCTGGATGAATGTATAAGGTCAAAAACGCGTTTTAATAATAATAAAAACAACTAACTCTTGTGCTTATCTGTTTTTATTTATTATTTATTTATTTATTTAGCTTCACGCCATATCCCTTGCGGGGTAGCCAGAAACGACGGAGCGCCAAACGCTACGGTCCCTGCATACCTCTTTCGCCTAGGCCACAAACATCAACCTCTTCATAAATGCCCTCCGACGGATCCTCGTGCTTTTTACGTGACCTTCCTCCAGTATCATAGATACTGTGTTTTCGAAGGTCACTCGAGGTCTCCCCCTGTCTCTCTTACCGCTCACTTTTCCTATATAAATCTTTTTTACCATTCTTTCATCATTCATTCGTTCGACGTGCCCAAACCACCTGAGCTAGTTACATTACTAGTTATAAAATGTCTTTATATTTTTAATACTTTTGAATTGACTTATCTCCCATTATAAATAAATACATCACTGTCAAAAACATCAAACGTTAACAATATTAATTCTTGCAATATAAGAAATGGTTTCTACTTAATTTGCTGTAGAATTTATCGAAAGAATTGTTGTTAGTTTATTAATAAGAAATTGTTTGCTCTTTCTAAAGTAACTCATATTATATTCACACTTATTAATAACAGGTTCAGAAACGTTAAATCTGGAATGGTTTCTTATATGACGAAAGTAATCAATAAAAAGAAGGGAATTCTTTAGTAAAAGTTTTATTATTTATTAAATATATTTAAAATTTTTCAAAGCATTTAAAGTTTTAAATCTATAAAAGAAACTACAAACGTATATACATATAAAAGTGAAATTTGTAAATAGATTAATATTTTAAAAATGTTAGCCATGCTTCACTTACTTTATATCTATATCTATATAAAACTTAGTCGAGTTAGTTGTATCAGAATGCTTCCACTGCTTCATTCCCTTTTCTGTCTCTCTAAATAGGGTCTTTAGATAGTTTGGACTTACTGGACAAAGTAGCTGCGATTGTTTTATAGATTTAAATTTTGTTAGAGCATAAATAAGACTTCGATTTGCGTTTACCTTTAAAAAAAAAATCGAAATTTGCCGTATATGACTCTCTTCAAACTCCCCTAAGTGCCTTTCAAAGTATCCGTGCTCTGGACCTCGATATTTTATGATTGATGAACAGTTGCGAGGTAATTGAAAGCCAAGTTGTACTCAATAAAATTGAGAGGCCCAGAGAGCGAACCGAAGCGAAATAAGAAGCGGCTAGCTCTGCGAAGCACAGGACCAGCACATATCGGCTTTTACTATTTACCCATATCGGCTTTTACTATTTACCCAAAAAGCACCAAAACAATATAAATATGGTGAAATTTATCAACAATGTACTTTTGTTCGTCGCAAAAAATTGTTAGCGTTAAACCATCGTACAACTGAGAGAACATTGTTTACATCGTCAATTACTGATTGCTGTCTATTAGTTTTAAATGTAAGAGAATTATCATAAAAAACAGCACTATCCCAAGTTTATCCCTCACAAAGTAATGTAAGTCATTTATGTAAACGAGGAACAAGAAATGTCCTAATATATTTCCTAGCGGCACACCCATTTTGACAAATGAAAGAGGATAGCTTTCAATTCACGTCTAATTTCTGAATTCTATCATATGTATGATAATTCCATAATGCTCGAATATATCAAATCATATTTTTATAAACCCTCAATATATTATTCCGCATTTAATTTGAATACATAAATGGACAGAAGCGTGACTTCAAAAATTTTAAGAAACATGAATCTTATTTTTGAACGATATGTCGTGTCATGATGTAAAGATAGTATGAAAAAAACGTCTCTTTGTTATATGATATATAACACACAATTTCTTCCTTTAATATAATCATAATTCTCCTATTGTTATTCAACTCTAAGTGGTTTACGTAAAATTGTTTTTCTTCAACTACCTCCTGTTCAAAGTCATTGATTCTTTTATCCTATTCTGATAATTCACAAAATCCATTTCTTTACTGATCTTATTAAATGTTACACGCTACCCTCTTATTTAGCGGCCGCATTTTTCAGCCTCACCTTAATAATTTCTTATCGTATCTTATCCATTTTTCATATCCACAATTCAAAATTATTTTCATTTTATTTATATGACGTAATATAGATGGATAAAGAATTAAATTATAAAACTTCCTGATACTGAGGATAACGAAATGTGAAACGTTTTCTGATATTAACAAAAAAAAGCAGTATTTTATATACATTTTATTTCATTGTTCTTAACTATGAGCATTTACATTTTTAAACACAAGTAAATTACAAATATATTACATTAAACCATTATTCAAATTTGCGTTGTCCTTTCTTTAAAATGGTTTATCTCAACATCTTCATATGCCACAGTAGGATAAGAGAACTTCTTCACTGCACGGCCTCTCGCAGCACTCTGATGCGACTCCAATCAATCTCTTGTATCTGTTAACACGATCACTGTGCACCTGTGTGTGTCTGAGCCACGGCCATTCGTTATCTATAGGTATCACGTTGTACTGCGATTGAGACTTCTTGATCATATTCTGGCCTTTAAGTTCACAGAGACTTGCGATGACGTCGGCTAAGCGTCTGCCGCAATAAATTTGCCCATGATTATGAGCTGCTACTGTTTCCAAAATAACAAAGAAAGCTAAGAAAATTAACCCAGCATGAGACTTCATGGTTCGCCGATGATTTTAATTGTGATATATTCTCAGAGAATTTGTGTCTTTTATAGGTTATAGGATGTTCATAAATATTCAAATATTTGTTGAGCGTTCTACTGAAATAATACATAATAATTAGAACACGTTGATACGAAATTGTGTATTTTGATAAGGAAAATAGCTTGTGAATTTACTACTGGCTTTCTTAGAAGGTTTTGTTCAATATTTTTGTAAGTAGGCTTTTGTATAGAATGTTATTCCAAAATGAGGCGAATTTCAAGGTTAAAATGCTTCTACAACTTTTGAATGTTCATAACGGGTTTAAAAATACATCTTAATATATTTTAAGGACGCTAAAATATGAAATTGTAAAATACGAATCAACTTATTACCAAATGCTATTTCTAATAAGCTACAATCATGTATATATAAAACAATATTTTGTTTTAAATATCCATGTTTGTTTGTTTTGTTTTAAATATCCATGGTTGAAATAACCATGTTTTATTGCGAAGATTTAATATATTAAGAGGTAAATTCAATTTACAGACACCCTTTCAGACACCCCCGGGTATTTGCATGATATAATAACCGCTAAGGTGATGTGAAATTTACCTTATGACGTCGTATAATCATAATTCAGCTTCAATTAATCCAGTCAAGTGCTTCGCATATATTTTAATATTAATGATCTCTTTCGCCTATAAAATAATTGCTTCTCAGGCTCACAAACCACACTAAAGCCAGACTTCGAAAAGACAAGATGAAATCTTATACTTTATTAGTAATTTTTGCTATAATTTTTATATCAAATGTAACTTCTCAAGGTCCGGGGCAGATATATTGTGGAAGACGATTGGCTATGACATTGGCATTACTCTGTGACGGCAATATGATCAAGAGGTCAGAGAGTCCGTACAGCGAAGGAGCGAGCTCGTCGTGGCCGTGGATCACGTCGCAGCGAGCACACAGCGTGTCACGGAGCAAGCGACAGGTGGTGTCGGAGTGTTGTGATAAACCGTGCTCCGTAAATGAACTACTGTCGTATTGTTATTATTAACTTTATTGTAACTAAGGCCTAACATAGAACAAATACTAAAAATAAAATTGTATGTCTTGAATAATCAATAAAATCATAATTTTATTATTCTATTTATTATTTTATGTTTGAATCATACTTTGTAGTTAAGTGACACTAATTTTTTTTTGCCAACAAATATATAAATATTCATGTATAAAGTATTTTTTTAATGGAATTAGGTTAACTACATCATTATCCCTATTATTTGTTTGGGTTTCTGGTAAAATACTTCCTTAATGTTTTGTGTAGTATTAACCTAAGTCATGTTTTATATTTTATAAAATTATCATATATTAGGTGTTAATTGAATGACGTTTCAAAAAATAATCAGATCAATAAGAGATTTTGCAATTTTTCCCTACCAAATAATAAGACATCTTTAATTTCAAATTACGCAAAAAGCGTAACTTTTTGAGCGAAGCAAGCGGAGCGCTTTACTGGAGACTTTTTCACATTCTTTGTCACGAATAGGCTCGAAAGCTACTTGACGGAATATTATGAAATTTTGCAATCAAAAAGACACACATTAGGTGATGGTAAAAAAAAATATGATGTCGTTGAGCAATAATCATCAAAAAACTGATATCCCATTGAAGTCAATGGGACACGATGAGTCATTACACTGGGCTCGTTTCGTTCAATATGTAAATGGTACCTGAGATTACGCGAGCGCAGCGACTCGAAATTGAGAGTCTGTTGGCGCCCCTAGTTATTTTATGCAATTTATAGTCCAAAATCCTTTTTGAAATTCCGATTTGAAAAAAATGATTTTTTCCATTCCGTATTTTTGCACAAATAAGGAAAAAAATATATTTATTTGAGGGCCGTGTAGACCCTCAAACAATCGTATATTAATAGTATAATAACGCGTATCAATTACTTTTTCAAAAAATATTTATAAAATGCAATACTGCAAGGCTTATTTTGTGATAAACTTTATTGATATTGCAAAGAATATAATAAATATTATTTTTATTGTGATAGACCCGAGTACCCTTTAAACGAGAGTTTAAAAAACAGACAGAATTCAGATTCTTAAACAGATTTAAATAAAATTGCACGTTGGGATTAAACGCTTAACTTGCAAGAAAATTAATATATCTCACTTAGTAATTACAAAATACACTAGGAATGTTGAGCACTCATTAGATAAACTGATACTTATTACTATATAATATAATGATTCAGTTTGTTTTAAATAATGTTTAAGCAAGTTTGTTTTCTGCTTTTGCAAAGTACTCGTACTTGAGATGCGGCAAAATTGGGCACGATGGAACTTTTGCTACTACTACTACTACTACTTCTGCAAATAGAACTACTTTGTGAGGCTGAGTTATAATGTCTATAGTAAATAGTACTCTAAATTAAGAATACACATTAATTACTTGACTTGTTCATTGAAAATTATAAATTAAAAAGTAATTTACAATTAACTAACGGCTTTACATGTAGAGACACTGGGTTTAAGTTCTTATAATACTGTAAGATATATATTAAAAATCTATTTCAATTTCAACCAGATATATTACTTACAAGCATTGCACGTCAGTTGTGATAATCATCAAATATTTCTTTGATTGTGTGACGATCTTTTACACGTAAAATATTTTAACAATATTTACTCCTTTACATATTTGATTCTATGAAGATTTTTTCTTTACAGGAATTTAAATATGTTGCTCAATATGTTTGCAAGTCATTCCATTGATTAAGATATATAAAAAGTATTATTGATATAGGTACAATTATGACAAAGTGGTTGGATAGCTGCTCCCATAGATAGGCATAATGAATTAACCGACTTGGTTTAGATTGGATTTCATAACTTTTGAAGCTTTTTTTACACGTTTTTCAAAATTACCAATATTGTTTCATATTTCATAAATGTTGATTACTTAAAAGAAAGGTCAATATTTTTGTTCGTTTTGAAGACAATGAGTGCAACAAATAGTCAGAAATGAAAGTTATTATTTAAATAATTCAGCTATACTTGAAAATATAATCTTCATATACAGAGAATATATTAAAATTACAAAATATCGATTACATTAAAGTCATATTAGATTTTTTTTATACAAAAATATATCATATAGGTATATTTTAAAATCTTTATATGCCGCAGTACGATGCGAGAACATCCTCACTGCACGGCCTCTCGCAGCACTCTGATGCGACTCCAATCAATCTCTTGTATCTGTTAACACGATCACTGTCCAGTCGAAAGTGTCTGAGCCACGGCCATTCGTTATCTATAGATATAGCTTTGTACTGCGATTGAGACTTCTTGATCATATTTTGGCCTCTTCTTTCACAGACATCCGCAATGGCTATGGCTAATTTCCTGCCGCAATAAATCTGATTGTAGCCATAAGTTACTTCTGTACCCAGTACAAAGAGAACTAACAAAATCAACAGTCCGTGAGACCTCATGGTGTGTTGATAGTTTAAATTATGATATACTTTTGAAAGAGTATGCGCCTTTTATAGGTGACTTTGTTGATTAATATTCAAATGTATGGGATGCACTGAACTAAATTAATTTACCTACATCATACTAAAGGGATCTTGAAAGGTGTTTGCTAATATTGTATCAATTAATAATAATAAGTATATAAGAACTATGTTCTATACAATACATTATAAGAATCGAATGTTCTCGTTAAGTAATATCCACTTGATATAACAGTATTATATATATGAACCCAAAGTGTATTTGAGAGACAGTAGGTACAGTAATGCTACGAGGTAATTCATGAAACAAACGGTGACAATTTTTTCAGAATTTACTCCCTTACGACAATGAAAACTTCACATCAAAGTATTTGAAGTAGTAGTAACTTTGTCAAGCACATTATATGTTTTCAAAATATATATATGTAAGAGGTTATCTCTCCAATTATTGGTGGGCTTATTATAACAAAATATAAATTTCTTAAACAAGAAAATTCAGTGGTGTAATATAGTAAAATATATGTATATCAATAATCTGTGGCATAGCTTATGTAGCACACACCGTGAGAGTACATAGTCATAAAATATAAATCTCATTCATATTCACGTGTGTGCGTCACTCATTAAACAACAGATCTTAATTGTCGAATTATGTACAAAGATATTTGAGTATTAATTAACTTTGCCGCCTATAAAAGCACACAGTACCCCAGCTTTCAACACACAGCCACCAAATTTCTACTAAGCAACATGAGATCACATGCAGTATTAATTTTTCTCGCCGTTTTAGGTTTTTCCATGGTACGGTTTTCTCAGAGTCAAAATCAAGTATATTGTGGAAGAAGATTGGCATCGGCCTTAGCACTTTTGTGTGATAACAATTTCATCAAAAGATCCGTATCTCAGTACGATATGATGAAGAGGTCAGAGAGTCCGTACAGTGAGGGAGCGAGCTCGTCGTGGCCGTGGATCACGTCGCAGCGAGCACACAGCGTGTCACGGAGCAAGCGACAGGTGGTGTCAGAGTGTTGTGACAAACCGTGCTCCGTAAATGAGCTACTGTCGTATTGTTATTATTAACTTTATTGTAACTAAGGCCTAACATAGAACAAATATTAATAATAAAATTGTATATGTATCTTGAATAATCAATAAAAGCATAATTTTATTATTCTATTTATTATTTTATTTTTGAGTCGTACTTTATAGTTAAGTGACACTTATTTTGTTTTAGCCAACAAATATATAAATATTCGCGTTTAAGGTATATTTTAATGGAATCAGGATAACTATATCATTATCCCTATTATTTGTTTAGGTTTCTGGTAAAATACTTCCTTAATGTTTTGTGTAGTATTAAGCTAAGTCATGTTTATATTTTGTAACATTATCATATATAGGCCTAAACTGAATGACTTTGCAGAAAAACAGTTCCAATAACCTATTCTATGTAATACAAATGTAACATTTATATATAACAAGCCACTAACAGTGAGATTTTGCTATTATTCTCTACCAAATCATAAGACATCTTTCATCATCTTTATCACAAACAATTTACTCGACAAAAGTAACTTTTGGTTTAGTCCAAATCAGTTCTTCTAATTTTGAGTAAAAAAATAGTTTTTTTATGTTTCTGAATACGTTATCTCGGACAATAAACTATAACCAGAAAAAAACATCACAAACCATCCGGTAGTTTGGCACAAATAATTAAAAAAATGCTAAACTTATTAATATTCTTGTTTGAGGGTCTGTCCATAACGCGCATCAACTACTTTTTCAATAAATTATTAATATATTGCAAAATTTCAAACATTTTTTTTTATAAACTACAATGATACTTCAAAGCATATAATAAATATTATTTTTATTGTGATAAACCTGAGTACTCTTTAAACGAAATATTAAAAAAACAGACAGAATTCAGATTCTTAAACAGATTTAAATAAAATTGCACGTTGCTATTAAACGCTTAACTTGCAAGAAAATTTATATTTCTCGCTTAGTAATTAGAAAATACACTACGAATATTAACCGCTTATTAGATAAACTGATAACTTATTACTATATAATATAATGATTCAGTTTATTTTAAATAATGTTTAAGCAAGTTTGTTTTCTGCTTTTGCAAAGTACTTGAGATGCGTCAAATAGGCACGATGGAACTTTTGCTACTACTACTACTTCTGCAAATAGAACTACTTTGTGAAGCTGAGTATGACTGTAGTAATAGTACTTTAAGTTAAGAATATACATTAATTACTTGACTTGTTCATTGAAAATATAATAATAATAATACTGTATGATATATATTATGACTCTGACTTCCCGGCATCAGCCAGTCCGAGTTACAGGTACGCGACCCTGACTTGCTCGAGCTATTTGCTTACAATCCCTTGTCTATCCGTGTAAGCAATATCCCCCCTTTCCTTTCTTTTCCCTTGAATATACCTACCCCCAACCCATTCTCCTCCAACCGACCGATGGCGGTATATCCATCACAATCAGTGCAGCTCGAAGTAATATAGACTGGTGTCGGGCAGCAGCGCCACCGGTGTGAGGAGCTGCGCACTGCGCTCGCCAACCCGTCTGCCAAGCGTGGCGAGTATGGCAAATTCTCCCCTTTAAATATGACAGATACCAATGGATGCGGGCCGCTTTCGACCGATCGCGGTGGAAGTCAATGGGGAAGGCTTACGTCCAGCAGTGGACGCACGACAGCTGATAGTGATGATGATGATGATGATATATATTTAATATCTGTTTCAATTTCAATGAGATATATTACTTGCAAGCTCTGCAAGTCAGTTGCGATACCAAAGATAATTCATTGATTTTTGAAATGATTTAAATAATATATTTTAACTAAATTACTGCTTTAGATATTTGATTCTATGGAGATTTCTTCTTTGAAGGAATTTAAGTATGTATGTATTATATTGCTAAGTTTACAAGTCATTCTATTCACTAAGATATATAAAAGTAATATTGATAACGTTACAACAAAGTGTTGTTAGTAAACTAACAAGGTATCAATTATGACAAAGTGGTTGGATAGCTGTTCCCATAGATACGTATACTGAATTATTCGACTCGGGTTAGATTGGATTTCATCATTTTTGAGCCTTTTTGTACTTGTATTTGTTGGGTTCTATATTTCCAATATTGTTTCAGTTTTCAATGAGTGCAATATTGTTAAGAATGAAATTTATTATTTAAATAATTTAGCAAAACCTAAATATATAATCTTCATAACCACCGAATATATTACATTTTCAATATTTGTTACATTTATCAGTCATACAAGATATTTTTTTACAAAACCATCATATCATATACTGCAGTATGATAAGAGCACTTCTTCACTGCCTCTCGCAGCACTCTGATGCGACTCCAATCAATCTCTTGTATCTGTTAACACGGTCACTGTCCAGTCGAAAGTGTCTGAGCCACGGCCATTCGTTATCTATAGATATAGCGTTGTACTGCGATTGAGACTTCTTGATCATATTTTGGCCTCTTCTTTCACAGACATCTGCAATGGCTATGGCTAATTTCCTGCCGCAATAAATCTGATTGTGGCCACGAGTTACTTCTGTACCCAGTACAAAGAGAACTAACAAAATCAACAGTCCGTGAGACCTCATGGTGTGTTGATAGTTTAAATTATGATATACTTTTGAAAGAGTATGCTCCTTTTATAGGTGACTTTGTTGATTAATATTCAAATGTATGGGATGCACTGAACTAAATTAATTTACCTACATCATACTAAAGGGATCTTGAAAGGTGTTTGCTAATATTGTATCAATTAATAATAATAATTATATAAGAACTATGCAATATACAATACATTATGTTAATCGAATGTTCTCGTTAAGTAATATCCACTTGATATAATAGTATTACATATATGAGCCAGAAGTGTATTTGAGAGATGGTACAGTAATTCTACCAGCCAATTCATGAAAGTAACGGTGGCAGTTTTTTAGAATTTACTTACACACGGCACTGAAAAATGCTATAAGAACTTCTCATCAAAATATTCAATGTAGTAACTTTATCATGCACAATATATATGTTTACAAAATATATATAGAAGAGGTTATCTCTCCAATTATTGGTGGGCTTATTATACCAGTATAACAAAATATAAGTTTCTTAAACAAGAAAATTCAGTGGTGTAATATAGTAAAATATATGTATATCAATAATCTGTGACACACCTGATGTAGCACACACCGTGGGAGTACATCTTCATAAAATATAAATCTCACTCATATTCACGTGTGTGACGTCGCTCATTAAACAACAGATCTTATTTGTCGAATTATGTACAAAGATATTTGAATATTAATTAACTTTGCCGCCTATAAAAGCACACAGTACCCCAGCTTTCAACACACAGCCACCAAATTTCTACTAAACAACATGAGATCACATGCAGTATTAATTTTTCTCGCCGTTTTAGGTTTTTCCATGGTACGGTTTTCTCAGAGTCAAAATCAAGTATATTGTGGAAGAAGATTGGCATCGGCCTTAGCACTTTTGTGTGATAACAATTTCATCAAAAGATCCGTATCTCAGTACGATATGATGAAGAGGTCAGAGAGTCCGTACAGTGAGGGAGCGAGCTCGTCGTGGCCGTGGATCACGTCGCAGCGAGCACACAGCGTGTCACGGAGCAAGCGACAGGTGGTGTCAGAGTGTTGTGACAAACCGTGCTCCGTAAATGAACTACTGTCGTATTGTTATTATTAACTTTATTGTAACTAAGGCCTAACATAGAACAAATATTAATAATAAAATTGTATATCTTGAATAATCAATAAAAGCATAATTTTATTATTCTATTTATTATTTTATTTTTGACTCAATATTTTATAGGTTAGTGACACTTATTTTTTTTAGCTAACAAATATAAATATTCATATATATAGTATATTTTAATGGCATCAGGTTAACTGCATCATTATCCCCATTATTTGTTTGAGTTTCTGGTAAAATACTTCCTTAATGTTGTGTGCAGTATTAATCTAAGTCATGTTAATATTTTGTAACATTATCATATATAGGCGTAAACTGAATGACTTTGCAGAAAAACAGTTCCAATAACTTATTCTATGTAATACAAATGTAACATTTATTTATAACAAGCCACTACCAGTGAGATTTTGCTATTATTCTCTACCAAATAATAAGACATCCTTATCACAGACAATTTACTCGACAAAAGTAACTTTTGGTTTAGTCCAAATCAGTTCTAATTTTGAGTGAAAAAAAATAGTTTTTTTGTGTTTCTGAATACGTTATCTCGGGCAATAAACTATAACCAGAAAAAAACATCACACACCATCCGGTAGTTTGGCACAAATAATGTAAAAAATGTTAAACTTGTTAATACTCTTGTTTGAGGGTTTGTCCATAACGCGCATCAACTACTTTTTCAAAAAACAATTAATGTATTGCAAAATTTCAAACATATTTTTTTATATATACTTCACAGAATATAATAAATATTATTTTTATTGTGATAGACTTGAGTAACCTTTAGACGAGAGATTAAAAAAACAGGCAGAATTCAGATTATTAAACAGATTTAAATAAAATATTAAGCACTTAAAAATTAATATTTCTCGCTTAGTAATTAGAAGATACACTAGGAATGTTGAGCACTCATTAGATAAACTGATATTTATTACTGTATAATATAATGATTCAGTTTATTTTAAATGATGTTTAAACAAGTTTGTTTTCTGTTTTTGCAAAGTACTCGTACTTGAGACGCGGCAAATAGGAACGATGAAAGTTTTGCTACTTCTACTACTACTTCTGCAAATGTAAATACTTTGTGAAGCTGAGTATATGGCTGTAGTAATAGTACTCTAAGTTAAGAAAATACATTAATTACTAGACTTGTTCATTGAAAATTATAAATAAAAAAGTCATTTACAATTTACTAACAGTTGTACTTTTAGAGACACTGGGTTTAAATTCTTATAATACTGTATGATATATATTTAATATCTTTTTCAATTTCAACGAGATATATTACTTACAAGTTGTGATACTCACCAAAGATAATTCATCCATTTTAAAACGATTTATATAATATATTTTAACAAAATTACTGCCTTATATTTGATTCTATGATTTTTTTTTGCAGAAATTTAAGTAAGTTTGCCAAACCATTCTATTAATTAATATATAAAAAAGGTAATATTGGTATAGTTACAACTATGTGTTGTTAGTAAACTTACAAGGAATCAATTATGACAAAGTGGTTGGATAGCAGCTCCATAGATACGTCCACCGAATGAATCGACTCCGTTTACATTGGATTTCATAACTTTTAAGCCTTTTTTTACTTGTATTTGTTGGGTTCTAAATTTCCAATATTGTTTCAGTTTTCAATGAGTGCAATATATAGTTAAGAATGAAATTTATTACTTAAATAATTTAGCAAAACTTAAATATAATCTTCATAACCACCGAATATATTGCAATTACAATATTGGTTACATTTATCAGTCATATAATATATTTTTTACAAAACCATCATATCATATATCACAGTACGATAAGAGCACTTCTTCACTGCACGGCCTCTCGCAGCACTCTGATGCGACTCCAATCAATCTCTTGTATCTGTTGACACGATCACTGTGCAGGCGAAAGTGTCTAAGCCACGGCCATTCGTTATCTATAGATATAGCGTTGTACTGCGCTTGAGACTTCTTGATCATATTCTGGCCTTTAAGTTCACAGAGTCTTGCGATGACGTCGGCTAAACGTCTGCTGCAATAAATTTGCCCATGATTATGAGCTGCTACTGTTTCCAAAATAACAAAGAAAGCTAAGAAAATTAACCCAGCATGAGACTTCATGGTTCGCCGATGCTTTTAATTGTGATATATTCTCATAAGATTTGTGTCTTTCATAGGTTATAGGGGATGTTCATAAATATTCAAATATTTGTTGAGCGGTCTACTGAAATAATACATAATAATTAGAACAGGTTGGTATGAAATGTGTATTTTGTAAAGGAAAATAGCTTGTGAATTGACTACTTAGCAGCTTTGGCTTTCTTAAAAGGTTTCGTTCAATATTTTTGTGAGAAGGCTTAGTAGGCTAGGTACAGAATGTTATTCCAAAAAAAGGCGAAATTTAAAGATAAAATGCTTCTACAACTTTTGAGTGTTCATAACGGGTTTACAACCACATCTTAATATATTTTAAGGACGCTGAAATATGAAATTGTAAAATACGAACCATTATTACCAAATGCTATTTCTAATAAGCGACAATCATGTATATATAAAATAATATTTTGTTTTAAATATTGTTAGGTAGAAATAACCATGTTTTACTGCGAAGATTTAATATATTAAGGGATAAATTCAATGTACAGACACCCGTTCAGACATCCCCGTGTATTTGCATGATATAATAACCGCTAAGGTGATGTGAAATTTACCTTATGACGTCGTATAAATAATCATAATTCAGCTTCAATTAATCCAGTCAAGTGCTTCGCATATATTTTAATATTAATGATCTCTTCCACCTATAAAATAATTGCTTCTCAGGCTCACAAACCACACTAAAGCAAGACTTCGAAAAGACAAGATGAAATCTTATACTTTATTAGTAATTTTTGCTATAATTTTTATATCAAATGTAACTTCTCAAGGTCCGGGGCAGATATATTGTGGAAGACGATTGGCTATGACATTGGCATTACTCTGTGACGGCAATATGATCAAGAGGTCAGAAAGTCCGTACGGCGAAGGAGCGAGCTCGTCGTGGCCGTGGATCACGTCGCAGCGAGCGCACAGCGTGTCACGGAGCAAGCGACAGGTGGTGTCAGAGTGTTGTGACAAACCGTGCTCCGTAAATGAACTACTGTCGTATTGTTATTATTAACTTTATTGTAACTAAGGCCTAACATAGAACAAATATTAATAATTAAATTGTATATGTTAAATAATCAATAAAAGCATAATTTTATTATTCTATTTATTATTTTATTTTTGAATCATACTTTATAGTTAAGTGATACTTATTTTTTTTAACCAACAAATATACAAATATTCATGTATAAGGTATATTTTAATGGAATCAGGTTAACTACATCATTATCCCTATTATTTGTTTGGGTTTCTGGTAAAATACTTCCTTAATGTTTTGTGTAGTATTAACCTAAGTCATGTTTATATTTTATAACATTATCATATATTAGGTGTTAATTGAATGACGTTGCAGAAAAAATCCCAATAACCTGTCCTATGTAATACGAATGTGTTAGTAACGAGCTGTTAACAGCGTGATTTTGCAATTTTTCCCTACCAAATAATAAGACATCTTTAATTTCAAATTACGCAAAAACCGTAACTTTTTGAGCGAAGCAAGCGGAGCGCTCTACTGGAGACTTTTTCACATTCTTTGTCACGAATAGGCTCGAAAGATACTTGACGGAAAATTATGAAATTTTGCAATCAAAAAGACACATATTAGGTGATGGTACAAAAAAATGGCGTGTCGTTGAGTAATAATCATCAAAAAACTGATATCCCATTGAAGTCAATGGAAAACGATAAGTCATTACACTGCGCTCGTTTCGCTCAATATGTAATGTAATGGTATTATTTTATGCAATTTATAGTCCAAAATCCTTTTTGAAATTCCGATATGAAAAAAATGTTTTTTTTCCATTCCGTATTTTTGCACAAATGAGGAAAAAAGAATTTATTTGAAGGCCGTATAGTACAACAATCGTATATTAATAGTATAATAACGCGTATCAAATAATTTTTCAAAAAATATTTATATAATGCAAGGATTTTATGATAAACTTCAATGATGCTTAACAGAATATAATAAATATTATTTTTATTGTGATAGACCTGAGTACCCTTTAAACGAGAGATTAAAAAATCAGACAGAATTCAGATTTTTAAACAGATTTAAATAAAATTGGACGTTGCGATTAAACGCTAAAACTTGCAAGAAAATTAATATTTCTCGCTTAGTAATTAGAAAATACACTAGGAATGTTGAGCACTCATTAGATAAACTGATACTTATTACTATATAATATAATGATTCAGTTTATTCTAAATGATGTTTAAACAAGTTTGTTATCTATTTTTGCAAAGTACTTGAGACGCGTCAAATAGGCACTATGGAACTTTTGCTACTGTAGTAGTACTTCTGCAAATAGAACTACTTTGTGAAGCTGAGTATATGACTGTAGTAATAGTGAAGTCTTAATTAGGAATACATATTAATTACTTGACTCGTTCATTAAAAATTATAAATAAAACAATAATTTAAAGTTAATTAACATTTGCACTTGTGGAGGCAATAGCTTTAAATTATAGGTTTAAAAAACTGTCTTTAAAAGATAGGTTCTGAATTCCAAATATTGATCCGATTCTGTAAAACGTCGCTAAACATAAATAAAAAATGATATTCCTATTTAAATTGAGCTCAATGAATGCAAATATAGTTTATAATAAATTTTATTGTTTAAATAATTAAGCTATACTTGAAAATATAATCTTCATATCTAGAGAATATATTGAATTATTAAATTAATTACAAAATATCGATTACATTAAAGTCATATTAGATTTTTTTATACAAAAATATATAATGTAGGTACATTAAATAAGGTACATTTTAAAATCTTCATATGCCACAGTACGATGCGAGAACATCCTCACTGCACGGCCTCTCGCAGCACTCTGACGCGACTCCAATCAATCTCTTGTATCTGTTAACACGATCACTGTCCAGTCGAAAGTGTCTGAGCCACGGCCATTCGTTATCTATAGATATAGCGTTGTACTGCGATTGAGACTTCTTGATCATATTTTGGCCTCTTCTTTCACAGACATCCGCAATGGCTATGGCTAATTTCCTGCCGCAATAAATCTGATTGTAGCCACGAGTTACTTCTGTACCCAGTACAAAGAGAACTAACAAAATCAACAGTCCGTGAGATCTCATGGTGTGTTGATAGTTTAAATTATGATGTACTTTTGAAAGAGTATGCGCCTTTTATAGGTGGCTTTGTTGATTAATATTCAAATGTATGGGATGCACTCAACTAAATTAATTTACCTACATCATACTAAAGGGATCTTGAAAGGTGTTTGCTAATATTGTATCAATTAATAATAATAAGTATACAAGAACTATGTTCTATACAATACATTATGAGAATCGAATGTTGATTTAATAGTATTATATATATGAACCCAAAGTGTATTTGAGAGATAGTATAATAATGCTACCAGCTAATTCATGAAAGTAGCGGTGGCAGTTTTTCAGAATTTACTCCCTCACGGCACTGAAAAATGCTATAAAAACTTCTCATCAAAATATTTAAAGTAGTAACTTTATCATGCACAATATATATGTTTTCAATATATATACATATAAGAGGTTATCTCTCCAATAATAGGTAGGCTTATTATACCAGTATAACAAAATATAAACTTCTTAAACAAGAAAATTCAGTGGTGTAATATAGTAAAATATATGTACATCAATAATCTGTGACACACCTGATGTAGCACACACCGTGGGAGTACATCTTCATAAAATATAAATCTCATTCATATTCACGTGTGTGACGTCACTCATTAAACAACAGATCTTATTTGTCGAGTTATGTACAAAGATATTTGAATATTAATTATCTTTGCCGCCTATAAAAGCACACAATACCCCAGCTTTCAACACACAGCCACCAAATTTCTAATAAGCAACATGAGATCACAGGCAGTATTATTTTTTCTCGCCGTTTTAGGTTTTTCCATGGTGCGGTTTTCTCAGAGTCAAAATCAAGTATATTGTGGAAGAAGATTGGCGTCGACCTTAGCACTTTTGTGAGATAATAATTTGATCAAAAGATCCGTATCTCAGTACGATATGATGAAGAGGTCAGAGAGTTCGTACAGTGAGGGAGCGAGCTCGTCGTGGCCGTGGATCACGTCGCAGCGAGCGCACAGCGTGTCACGGAGCAAGCGACAGGTGGTGTCAGAGTGTTGTGACAAACCGTGCTCTTTAAATGAACTACTATCGTATTGTGAATATTAAATTATGAATTTCTCAACATTTATTAAAATTATATACTATAACATAATTTGAATAAAGTTATGATTAAAAATTAATAGTATTTTCTGTACTCAGTTTCAATAACCATTATCATAAGAAGATTCTACTATATCCTCTAAAAGAAGCCCGAAATATGTTATCTAATATAAAATCCTTATAAAAGCAACCCTTATAACATAAGCTATTTCAAATTAATAAGTGAAAACACACAACTTCAACTTCAGATAGGGCACGTTTGAAAATGCTGATTTTAAATTTAGTATATCTAGAAGACACGTATACAATATTACTAAATATATAATAAACTATAATAATATAAAAAATACTATATTTATTTTTCAATAATTGCATTTATTTAAACGTAAAAGTCAAAGTTTGTATTTTTAGTGTCAACTCAATTTGGAGAAAGTACAGAATTAATCACAAGCAATTTTATATATTTTTGAAGACAAAGTAATAAAAAGGAATATTTTAGAACTTTATTATCCTATATTATTGTAATTCTTATAATAAACATAATTATTATTATTGAAATAATAGTAGAATTATGCTACACGTCTATTTAGATTCGCTAATTCAAAATAAAATATTATATAACTTTAGAATTTTTATCCACCTTTTTATCAAATATTAAATTCTGAATTTTTTTTTTCTATAACCTATTTCCTTTACATATAAACCTACAAAGAGATATCTTTATTCGTATAATAACCGTTCGGGCGACGCGCTCCGTATCCTTTCAAAGGCTTTAGAATTACCTCCAGCTTGGAATTGGCTATTTCGAATCGATTTATTGAGATTTAAAAAATATTGTAACATACAAATATACGTAAGTAACTAGATAAGTTCTGCAATATAAAAGGAGGGTAGATGCATATATATTATATTTTTCATATATTACAACTCATAACTAATATGTAGGTATATAATAAATCATTGTGTATCATTGCATTACTAAGTTATACGTTTTTGAAAAGTTAAAAATGACTGAGTGGTCGAGAAACGAGTTAGGCATTAATTCGCTACAACTTTATGCGTGGCCTATCTATAGATAAATGCTTTAAGGAAATGAAAACTGTACTTCAAGAAAAGTGTTCTCATCGTACAACTGTATACCGGTGGAATTGTAAATTTGAACGCGACAACTTCAGGGTTAGTGATGCTCCAAGGTCAGGTCGTTCGGTAGAAGTAACTACTCTGGAAAACGTAGGGAATATCGAGTCACTGATTAAGGCAGACCGTCATATTACGTACAGACAGATAGAGGAGGTTTTACAGATTAGTGCACCAAGTGTTTATTGAATATTACATGATATCCTTGGAGTAGGATCTCAAGCCTGAACAAAAAAATAAGTAAGAGTAAACTGGTGTAAAAAATGTTAAAGGTTTACGAAAATTGGACTTACGGGTGACGAAACCTGTCGATCTACCGTCAAAAAATAAAAAAGAATTATGGTTGTCCGAAAATGAGGAAACGCAAACTCAAGTACGTAAATCGCGATTAGTGAAGATGAAAATGATAGCTGAGTTTTTACTAGACGAGGTATATTGGAAAGAGTTGTTTTGGATAGTCAGCATACAGTGATAGCCCATAGGAATGTTGGCCTAAATTATTACAGAAACTGAGAAAAATTCGTCCAAACTCAAAAATGGACAGGCATTTTCACCAAGACAACCCTTCTGCGCATCGTGCTCATGAGACAGTTGAATTGTTGGAGAACACTAGTGTAAAAGTGCTTGAACATCCTGCCTAGTTTGCGAGCGAATCCGAGTTATTGGCAGCGTGGGACCAAGCATGTTCAAAACTCTCAGAAGAAAACTGGAATAAATTTTTTCACAGCTAGTTTTTTACGTATGACTAAGTGTATAAACTGCAATGGAAATTAATTTTAAGGACTAATATTTTATAGATTTTTATTGTCAAATAATTACTTGATATATATAATTTTAAAAGATAATTATATATATATATATATATATATATATATATATATATATACACAAAATTTAAGACAACGCTTATCATACATACGTATATAGTGGTTTTCAATTCTATAGTTATATAACATTTAACTAAGTATAATTGAAAATGATATTATATTTATTTTTATTTACTGATTTATTTAAATCTGTAATAAACCTAAAAGCCACCATTTTAGTATATGTAGTATATGTATATTTTTAAAGCAAAGAAATATTTTAAAAAATAGTATAACAAATGGCAAAATGTAAAAGCGAGACAATACATTTTATTCTTGGTATTATATATTGTAGTATTATAAAAATAAATGTATTCCCGAGATCAACTTTAATCTTCAAGTCAAGATTCAACAAACACACAATACCTCATGTCGGATATAAATATTAAAATGTAGAGAGATCATATAAAGAATATTTATTCGTATTGTCTCTCGTACCAAGAAATAAAAATATTCAACTATTATAACAATAACAATAGAAGCTTTTATAAGAATAGCGTTTGTATTTCAAGAGCTTTATCATATAAGACATATAAGGATTAAAATATATATATATATATTAAATTGAAGTGTCCGTCAGTATTTCCAAATTAACAGATTTACACCAAATGCATATAAAAATATATACGGTACTTACATAAAAAATCAATATTAAAATTTTTCTCTGTATGTCTGTTTATTCTTTAATATTTTTCATTATGGTTGCTGTTCGAGTTGATTTTATATTTATTCATGATGTTGATTTTATAGTAAATTTAGTATAAAAAAATTGGGAGGCACGTGGTTTCGGCAGCCATATTTGATCAGCCATGATGAAAATTGAAGTGTCCGCTTTAAATTTCTTATTAACAGTTTTTCATCAAATGCATATAAAAGTATATACGATACTTATATGATATATAAGTAAAAAAAATCTATCTGTCTATGTGTTTGTTATGGTTAATCTCTAAAAGGGCTAGAAAGATTCTAACAGGACTTTCACTGGCGGATAGCTGATGTTATAAGGAGTAACTTTGGCTACTTTAGAATATATATATAAAATGACACACACACAGACAAGCATAATAATTGTATACTATAAATTGAAAACCATAAACCGCAAAGAGTAACAAATTACATATTTTTAATATTAATATCAAGTAAAAAGTCAATTCTGTTTTTAACTCTAAAAAATAAGACAAGGGTTGACAACACCTGGATAATTTTATTAAATTTGTTAATATGACATCACTCCTCCCACGATGATCACGTCATATTAGCGTTAGGGAATATGCACCGAATATTTTAACATACAAATTAAGAGGCACAACTATATAAATGTAACGTGATTATAATCTTTAGTTTTACTCTGGGACCACGACAGACACGTTCGAATATTAAACCAAATATATATATATATATATATATATATAAAGCTTTAATAAAATATATGACACAAACATCGCAGAATTTACAACAGAAATTGGTGAGTTGAAAATTTTAATTAAACAAGTTGAATTAAATCATAATAAGATAAATTTAAATGGAAATTACGTTACATTATGTTTATACAGACTAGCTTTTACACTCGGCTTCGCCTGTGTTTTCTAAGTTTTACATTGAAACACTGGCTAATAGAGTTATGGCGTGGCGTATATTTTTAAATCTTTAATATCTATTTAAGCATTTATTTGATTTCATAAAGTGTAAGGGACAATTTTGATCTATTTTTAATAGATAATCTAACTAACAAATGCATTTATTAGATAAGTTAATACTTATAATTTACTGAACAGAAGAAAACAGTCTGGATAGTAAAGTGATATTTTTAATTAAAACTTTGGACATAAAATTTGTTATTGTGATTTACCAATAAGAGATAGAGACATGGTATCTTAGACTTTTTTGTAGTATTGTTGTAGATCTACAATTCTCTAGTACATTACTTTAGTGTATCTCCGCTGGTTTACGCGACGCACGCGAGTAAAGCTCCCAATAGGAACTATTTCTACGACCGCGCGACATCTTTAACAGTAATCGTTATATTTCAGTCAATTTACATAATACAGTAACGTAATATATACCAAAACCTTCATCAAGAATCGAACTATCTTTTAGTGAAAACCATACAAAAATCTGTTTAGTATTTTTTAAGAAAATCAATTACACACAGACTGAGAGCTTTTGATTAATTTTATATGTATATAATATAGCCTATTCAACTATCATTAAAACGACAAAAAAAAACGTCTCAAACGAACTACAAATCAGACCGAATGAATATTTATCACACGAAACGACATTTTTCCTCTTAGGCATTAGAATTAATGTCACTTTTCAACCTAAATACCTAGAGAAGGCTGACAGTTATTGCACTCGGGCGACATGATCTACGATCGCAAAAAAACTACCACACCGCCAAAACAGCTGACACTGGACATATAAAACACTCAGAGTTATTGACACTTAAATGAATTAATCATTCGAGTATATAATATTGGATTGCTTTATCAAAATCGGCCTTAACAGACACACACAGACACACACACACACACACACACACGCATATATATATATATATATATATATAAATTAACATAAATGGACAACTATAGGATATCTTAAAATATATGTTTTTTTATTATATCATTATTTTAAAATATATTATTATTCCCACATTTCATTAAACCATTTACACAAAATCACATTCAGAAGAATAACTGGATATTATAACAATTTTAAAACAATAACCAACCTTTCCCAAAAATTCGAGAGATGAATAAAAAAAAGATATTCATAATTTATTATGTGTGTATTATGACCCACATGATCCCGTTATGACCCAGATGACCCAATTACGTATTCACTGGGTCAAAACATGTCCGTACAACGTTGATACCTTCATTAATTATTACACATTATACTCCCGATTTATTATTAAATATTATAAATAAAGTGAAGTCAATATAAAAAGCAAGTAGGTTACACGTTAAAATATATACAAGTCAAACGAAATCACACTTCGTATAAATCAATCTAAATTGAAACGTACGTCGGCGGGATATAAACAAAAAAAAACTAACAAGGCTACATTTTATTGGACGCCATATTTGTAAACTCAAACACGCCATAAAATAAGCTGTTATAAATAATGTCCAAAGCCGTGAGAATCGATCGGTAATTATTATCAATTTATGTACTATCGTGTAATTGACACATTCGCGACCGCTGACGTGAATTCACGTCATTTCAAATTTTATTCCCAGTTGCCGCTGACGTGGATTCACGTCATTTCAAATTCTATTCCTGGTTGCCACTGATGTCAATTCACGTCATTTCAAACCCTATTCCTGGTTGCCGCTGATGTCAATTCACGTCATTTCAAATTTTATTCCAGGTTGCCGCTGATGTCAATTCACGTCATTTCAAATCCTATTCCTAGTTGCCGCTGACGTGAATTCACGTCATCGCAAATTCCATTCCTGGTTGCCGCAAACAAATTTTATACTTTTCATCCTCCCCTTGACGATACAAGTTTGCGACAACCAGCTTCAGAATTTCATTATATTAGCCGGTACTCAGGATAAGAAACGTAGAAAATTAGCCGGACTCGAATGTATTAAGTGACGTAATGACGTTAAATTGACACGCAAAACGTCATGACATTAAAGGATCACAAAAATGACACACAAGTACTTAATCTTGTAAATTTTTTGCAATTTCGTAAATTATAATTAAAAAAAACATAGTATTAAAATAATAAGCGTTAAAAAATGTACATATTCCATATAAAAAACCTGGCTTCGACCTCGGACAACGCAATTAATTATAGTAAAAGCTATTCCATTTACTAAATTCCCTGAGGTATTAAAATGTTAACATTTATATAGTTAGTGTATTGAAGATGGAATTGCTATCTACATACTTAATAAGGTTAATATGTATTGAGGTTTGTGGTCACAATAAAAAAACCGACTAAACTTGTTGTGTGGTTCTTAGAACGCGTTTGAAACACACGTAGTCTTGTTATAAGTTGGAGTTGAAAGAGAGAGAGAGAGAGAGAGAAGGAGAGGGAGAGAAAGAGGAAGAGGGGAGAAAGAAAGAAAGAGAGAAAGAAAGAGGGAGAGAGAGAGAGAGAGAGAGAGAGAGAGGGAGAGAGAGAGAGAGAGGGAGAAAGAGAGAGAGATGGAGAGAGATATATAATACACATTAACTTTAAAAGAAAACTCTTATAAATCATAAAGGAAACACAAAAATGTAATTCTAATACATTTTTGAATAGTCCAATTTATTTGTTACTCGATAACCCGCCAGCTTCTTGTCTTTTTAATTTCATTATAAACACGTCCCGAAGCGATGGAAGTTGGTATTAATTATCTGTTCGATACAGACTGTTTGCATAGAAACAATTTACCTTATCCTTCATTAAATTATTATAAAGTTAGAAATTTATTTCCATTCCTTTCAGCTCTCGACGACAGATCCATGTGAAAACTTGAACGAACGTCTTTTTTAAATTATGTATGTATTATTTTATAAAAATATGACGTTTATACAGGAACAAGGTTATAACGTAGATGATGAAACTGATAGTGATGGACCCATATCGATAAACATAACAAGATATTTTATTTGCAAGATGTAAGAAACTTAAATGCTTCCGGATACTTTTGTACATATTTATTAACCAATATTATATTTTCATAACAAGATGTTGATGTACACGAACGTATCAATTCTTGATTAATAATGCCAAGTTCTTTAAAATTTTTGGAGCTGTTGTAAAATAAGTAGTTATAGGTACTCGACAATGAAACGAAATAATTATAACGATAGGTAATCATTATTTATTTACTTTAATCAAAATCTGATGAATCGTCACTGTAATTGAGCGAAGCGAGCGTAGCGAGCGGCGCGTTCTACTGGAGACTTTTTCACATTCTTTGTCACGAATAGGCTCGAAAACTACTTGACAGAAAATTATGTAATTTTGCAAGCAAAAACACACATTAAGTGACGGTTAAAAAAAAAATTAAAAATATCATGTCGTTGATGTATAATCGTCAAAAAACTGATATCCCATTGAAGTCAATGGGAAACGATGAGTCATTACACTGGGCTCGCTTCGCTCAATATGCAAACGGCAACCGAAATTTCGCGAGCGCAGCGAGTCGAAATTGAGGGTCTGTTGGCGCCCCTAGTTAATATATATTATCGATATCATTACTTATTCGGTCACAACACTTAATAATCAAATAAGAACTGTCATCGAGAGCTTAAAGAAATAGTATATAATATTTAAATTTTATATACAACAAAGTTAACATCGTAAAACGTTAACATTAAACGAATTATCAATTAATTTCATACAATTCAGCAGATGATAGAAACGGTCCAAGTTATAGACGAACTATCAGTATCACATTCATACGAATATATAAAACGCTGTATCTCATATTTCTGTATCACCTCATCTCGTACGATTATATAAAACGCTGTATCTCCCAACTTAAACCAAACCTGATTAGACCGGCGCGCTCACAAAACGCTGACTACAGGGATACGAGGCTTACCTGAAAATAATAAAATAGAGTTAATCATTATACAGGAATTTCAAAAGTCTCTGAAAGCGAGAATAGCTTTTTCAGTATTATGTACTTTAAAATTTTAATTATTTATTTATTCAAAGTACAACATGTATTAATAATTAATTTTCATGTAAGTTTATTTCACTTATACGTATTCGTAAGTTTTACAATTCTATACTTATTTATGCCCATTACTTTCTTCGCGCGGAAAATATTTTTTAAAATAAAAATAGCCTAGGTTACCTACTCATTATAACATCAGCTATCCGCCAGTGAGAGTCCTGTTAACATCGGTGCAGCCGTTTCAGAGATTGGCTGGACCAAATAGACAGATAGAGAACATGATTGTTTTTTATGTAAGTAGTTTATTTACTCTTATATGTATTTAGTGAAATGTTAATTTGGTATTACAAACACACATCAATTTCATTTATATGTATGGATATAAAACAAAGTTTAAACTTATAATGTTTTGTTTTTTAATTATTGTTTTAATAAATTCAATTCACTTTTGATGAACTTTTTAATGATGTTACGATCGATAACCTTATCTTATATTTTATATCCTATCCTATCCTACAATATCTTATCCTATCCTGATCATGATATTAGTGCAAAGGACAATTTAGACTGATGCAGGACACGTCCGTTAAATGCAATGTTTAATGAATTGAGTAACTTTACATTATTAATAATATAGAGGATTCAATTACTTGTATCAATGTGTTTAGTGATGGGTCTTATGTGAGTAGTACGAAATAAGAAAGATAAAAAAGTCTCAACCAAAAATTGCTGATAACGGACACTTAATTAAATATAATTAAACAATGACTGATATCACAGTGATAGTTGTGAGCCAACCCTTCCGGAAGGGTCGCTGGGTACATGTGGATGAGTTTAGTAGATTGTGTATGAATAGTTTGAGCCCTGTTCATCCAACCGTCCACTGAGGCCTCCATTCCGAGTCGGTCATGTGTGAATCTGTGTTTGAGACTCCGAGGCACGTGCTGCTTTTGCATATCCCTTTGTTAAAATTAAACTTCAAATCAAATTATAACATTGATTTTTTATGAAAGAATATTTAAAATTACGATGTTTTTGTGTAGAAAAACACCACTTTGTCAAAGTTTACGTAACGAAGTTCGTAAAACTTTGAAAGCCTTAAATTGAATGGCGAATGTTTTCACTGATTTAATATCTTCTCACTACGAAGGCTCAAGAACGTATCGACCTATTATATATATATATATATATATATATATATATATATATATATATATATATATATATATATACATTGTTCTATTAATATATATACATATTACCTTTCTTTCGTGTGTATTATCAGTAATATTTGATTATATTATAGTATAATTTAATTATAATATAAATATATTCATATACTAGCTGTGAGAGTTGATTCGCACTAAATGTTTTTTTAATAAATGTAGTTACAGCTTATAACATCGTCTATCCACGAGTAAAAGTTATCATAAAATCGGTCCTGCCTTCTCAAAGATTACTAACAGATATACATAGAAAAAAACATATATTAAATATATATATATATATGTTTTTTTAAGTATTGTTTTCACGTATATATGCATTTATTGAAAAGCTGTTAATTTGGAATTACAAACATACACTTCAATGTAATTTATATGAATATATTATTTAATAGTTACAAATATCGACAAAGTAATATATAGGTCACGAAATGCGGAATGCAGAACAGTTAGTTATATATATGTATTGTTAGAAGAAACGAAAGTGACCTAAGAAGAGATGGATTGAGAAATATATGGAGAAGAAAAAGATAGAAGAGTATGGAAGAATTTGAGATATTGCACCCATTATAAATAAATGGGATTATTTATTAATATATTGTAAAATGATATAATAATACAATTCGTAATAATAGCAATCTATATTGTATGCGGAGCTCAAGTTCATCTGTTCTCTCGAGAGTAATATTTGCGTACAGCAAATGTTTGGAACTGTAACTTGGACTTGTTGGATATTGCTAATTCAAAATGGCCGTCGGCTAAAAGCTTTCTAACTGCCGTCTAGGTATTATTATTATGTGTTGATTAGCTTTTAAAATGAAACTAAGATACGTTTTTTCGTTCTGAGACCGCCATTGCATTGTTAAGAGACCAGAAGATTCAATAAAATCAAACTAGGAAAAAATTTTATACGATCGAGGCGTGTATTCAAATTATTAATAATAACTAGGGGCGCCAACACACCCTCAATTCGGCGGGCTGCGCTCCCGAAATCTCGGTTGCTGTTTGCAGATTGAGCAAAGCGATCCCAGTGTAATGACTCATCGTTTCCCATTGACTTCAATGGGATATCAGTTTTTTGACGATTATTCCTCAACGACATGACATTTCTCGATTTTTTTTAAATTCAAACCATCACCTAATGTGTCTTTTTGCTTGCAAAATTTCATAATTTTCCGTCAAGTAGTTTTTGAACCTACTCGTGACAAAGAATGTGAAAAAGTCTCCAGTAGAACGCTCCGCTCGCTACACTCGCTTCGCTGAATAAAAATATCTTTGATACACTTGTGCTGTCGTACGTTGTACAGTCACATGTCAAAGAAAGCTGTTTCCTTATTCATGGAAACAAAAAAGGGTCCCATGGGAATATTTGTCTTACCTCACTCTTGATTTATCCGATTTACATAAGCATTATATAATCTAATATGAAAGAAAAATCTTGTACTTTTTAATATCAAATAGAAATTTAAATATAAAGTATAGAGTATTACTATAGAAAAGTTTATTAAAATATAAAAATAAACGCTATAAAGAACCAAAATTAATTAAATCTCCAAAACCTTCATTTCTGTAATACATGTAATCGTAATTACATTTGTAACACCCGAGGAAAAACCTCCGGTGTATTACGAAATTTACCTAAACATAATTTAAACAATTAACATAAAAATAGATATTATATTTTAATAAATATTCAAACAATTATATACTGTTATAGATATAGTATTAAAAAGAATTATTTTTAATAGATTAGATATATTTTTTTAGTTGAAATTATATTAAAAAAACTACGAATAATGCATGTAATATTTATTTTATTACATACTAGCTATGCTCACGACTTCGTTCGTGCTGAATGTGTAAAATAACATTAGCTTAATTTACTCTTTATAACATCAGCTATACGCCAGTGAAAGTCCTATCAAAATTAGTCTAACCGTTTTGGAGATTAGACGTAACAGACAGACAGAGACAGGAAAAATATAAAAACAAATTGTATATATAAGTAACGTATATATTTTCAAATTCATTTAGTAATAAGTTAATTCGAATTTATAAACAGATATTTCCTATATATATATATATATATATATATATATATATATAATATTTGTAAAACTGACTGTATAATCTTTTAAAACATAGTCAGTAACACGAAATGAATGAGATAATTTCGTAAGCACGGGATGCTATTAATTTCAAAGTAGGTACCATTAGAACGCGTACAAATAATTCAAAGCGTGTATAACGACGTACGAACGCGCCGAGTCCAATTAAACCTTGTACGGCGAGACTGAATTCCTCTCAGAGATAACTATGAACCGAATACCGAATTAATAACGCGATCCCCAACTTATAATCGACTAACTTCTATTTGAGAATTTCCTTCATTTAACTCTTTAAACTTTCTACTTTTCATTACGATCATTTCTATAATTCAAATAAATGTTATAGAAAATTATGAAAATAAATTGTTTTTGATACATATTTTCATGACAACCATTTTACAAATAAATATTGTTTTTGATACATATTTTAAAGACAATAATTTTAGAAATAAATATTTTAGAGAAGTTATAATATATAAATAAATAAATTGTTTTTGATACATATTAGTATTATGCGTCTGAATTATTATTTACAATGCAGTTCTCTGAATAAAATGTTTTAAACCAAGCTTTTGAAAGGAAATGTGTATTGACTGATGCCATTGTACTCTACACTTCAACTTATTTTCTTATTCCTATGTTATATATAATTATAATTGGATAATTTCTAATCCGATTATAATAAACCATATATATAATAAAATAATAATTTATATAGGAAAAGTGAGCGGTAAGAGAGACCTCGAGTGACCTTCGAAAACACAGTATCTATGATACTGGAGGAAGGTCACGTAAAAAGCATGAGGACCCCTCGGAGGGCATGTATGAAGAGGTTGATGTCTGTGGCCGAGGCGAAAGAGGTATGCAGGGACCGTAGCGTTTGGCGCTCCGTCGTCTCTGGCTACCCCGCAAGGGATATGGCGTGAAGGTAAATAAATAAATAAATAAATAAACCTACGTAAAACTTATTCATACTGAAATATATTTTCTTAAGAATCCCCAGTTCCGTGGGTAGATATTAAATCAGTGAAAACACTCGCCATTCAATTTGAGTCTTTCAAAGTTTTACGAACTTCGTTACGTAAACTTTGACAAAGTGGTGTTTTTCTACACAAAAACATCGTAATTTTAAATATTCTTTCATAAAAAATCAATGTTATAATTTGATTTGAAGTTTAATTTTAACAAAGGGATATGCGAAAGCAGCATGTGCCTCGGAGTCTCAAACACAGATTCACACATGACCGACTCGGAATGGAGGCCTCAGTGGACGGTTGAATGAACAGGGTCCAAACTATTCATACACAATCTACTAAACTCATCCACATGTACCCTGCGACCCTTCCGGAAGGGTTGGCTCACAACTATCACTGTGATATCAGTCATTGTTTAATTATATTTAATTAAGTGTCCGTTATCAGCAATTTTTGGTTGAGACTTTTTTATCTTTCTTATTTCGTACTACTCACATAAGATCTATCACAATAACACATTGATACAAATAATTGAATCCTTCATATTATTAATAATGTAAAGTTACTCAATTCATTAAACATTGCGTTTAACGGACGTGTCCTGCAGCAGTCTAAATTGTCATTTGGGGATAGGATAGGCTATACTAGGACAAGATAAGATAAGGTTATCGATCGTAACATCATAAAAAAAGTTCAGCAAAAGTAAATTAAATTTATAAATTCAATAATTAAAAAAACAAAACATTTTTAAAGCAAGCTTAAAGTTTATTTTTAATCTATACATATAAATAAAATAAAAATATCTGTTTGTATTTAAATTAACAGCTTTTCATTAAAAACACATGAAAGTATATACGTTACTTATATAAGAATTTTTATTTTTTTATTTTCTTTGTCTGTCAGTCTGTCTCTTCGTACCGGCTAATCTCCAAAACGGCTGGACCATTTTTAACAGAATTTCACTGGCGTATAACTTATTTTATAACGAGTATTAGTAGACTTAGTAGGCTAATTAAACAAAAAACCGAATTCGTAGGCTTTAGCTGGTATCAAATATTTCACATCCGACCTTCCCTTAAAGCCACAAGAGACACCGTTTAGAACTAGAGAATATTCTTTCTATATATCCAAACAAAACCTACACTGCCGTATAAAAGAAAGTGTAAAACCTTTCGCAATACCATTCCATAGAGGCGACCATTTCTCACACTAAGAACGTGGAACGTCCACGCCATGAATACGTAAGACTAATAGAAGTAGACGAGACCCAATTTACATTTACATTTGAATGCTAAAACGGAACAGCTGAAATATGCTTGAATGCGATTGAATGAATGAAATTTAATACTATTCACCTATTCTTATATTGTATACCAATGTTAAAATGTTTTTTTTTTCGTTCGTATAAATTTTAGTATTAATTTAACACTAAACCTACCGACAATTCTTGTACACCTGTTCCTAACGCACGCCGTCAAATTGAACGGTAATTAAAAGTTATTTTATTATATAACGCAAGTTATAATGGAAATAACTAAAAGTAAAGAGTGAAGAAAGTATTATATGCATATTCTAAGAATTGTCATGTAGTTTGATAACGATATTATAACGTTTAAAAATGTGTAAGTTTTACAAAAGTTTAAGAACGGTCAATTTGACCGGTACTTGGTAGGTTTAGTGTTAATACATACATACATCGCTGGGTACTTTATAATATCCATTAACTCTACTATGATAATATATATATATATATATAAGTTATAGTATTACGTTTGTCTGTGACAGTCGTCTAACACGATTAGCTGTTAATTCTCTTCTATTCATCTCAATTCCAACTCAAGCCTGCTCTATTCAGAGGCGAACTAACTCAATTATATTACATAATAAACGAAATATAATATACTAAATCTGTATGTTAAGTAACAATAAATACAATAAAAAAAAATAATAAAAACAAACATCGAATCAAATAATGCGACGGTTATAAAAATTACGTTAAAAAAAAAGTTAATTAAAAAAAAAACTAGGGGCGCCAACAAACCCTCAATTTCGACTCGCTGCACTCGCGAAATCTCGGGTGCCGTTTGCATATTGAGCGAAGCGAGCCCAGTGTATTAACTCATCGTTTCCCATTGACTTCAATGGGATATCAGCTTTTTGATATGATATAATTTTTTTTTTTTATTTAAAAACCATCACCTAATGTGTGTCTTTTTGATTGCAAAGTTTTATAATTTTCCGTCAAGTAGTTTTTCAGCCAATTCGTGACAAAGAATGCAAAAAGTCTCCAGTAAAACGCTCCGCTCACTTCGTTCGCTTCGCTCAATAAAACGGAAAAAGAAAATCCAATACATCACAATGAAACAATTCACAATATTGCCAACTTAACGATTCGACAACACAAAAAAAAGGCACGTAACCAATAAAGGCAGTGAATATAATTGATGAATCGAGCAACGCTCACAGAGTGATAGACGACCGGCTCGAGCCGCCTTCAACGGGGCTCGAGGGTAGTTTTACTTCATTCTTTTCCTTTTTTTTAGTTCATTTTAGGGGTGCATTTCTTTTTAACACATATATACTTTTGAACCGGGTAATAATGCGTTTTAGATTTTCTATCTATACATAAAAAAAAACTTTCTTTATCTGTTATTTTGTTTGTCCGTTCCGTCTAATCTCCGAAACGGCTGGACCATTTTTAACAAAACTTTCGCTGACCGATAGCTGAGATTGAGGTACACAGAGTACACTTAGATCGGAACAATAATATTTTTAAATTCAACCCACAACCCAAGCCAAAGAGAATCCCAAAAACTAAACACACAAACCAACGAACATTATCCATTCATCTAACAAAAGTATTTATTTATATATTTTCACTTTGAATCAACACTAGTGATCACTTGTGTATCAAATGGGAGTGTCAGGACCAGGGGCGGCTTAACCCACGAGCACCGCCGTCCCAGGGGGCGCAGCGGCGTTCCCTGAGACGGCTAAGAGCATCGTCTTGGACCATCATGGTACAACAATTCTATGACAGAAGCGGCCAGCCAGCGGCGTGGCGGCAGCTATCAAACGCGAGCGCCCTATGGGCGGTTTCATTTTCGAACATTTTATTTCATCTCGAAATGAACCTTATTTCAATAGTTATTACCGCAGTGAGTGGGGGAGGGGGGGCTCAGGCCTAGAGGGCGCCAGGGTTTCATTGCACACGGGCGCTACACGAGCTATAGCCGTCAGATCAGGACTGTGATACCATACTTATCAAAATAAGCTCTGTAAAGACACTCCAACTTAACACTAAACCTACCAAGTACCGGTCAAATTAACCGTTCTTGAAATTTTGTAAAACTTACACATTTTTAAACGTCATAATATCGTTATAAAACTACATGACAATTCTTAGAATACGGATATAATATTTTCTTCACTCTTTACTTTTAGTTATTTCCATTATTACCTGCGTTATATAATAAAATAACTTATAATTACCGGTCAATTTGACCGAGTGCGGTAGGAAAAGTTAAACAAGAATTGACGGTAGGTTTAGTGTTAAATCATAATGCAATACTAAGTACATAAAAGACAGATACATGTCCTTAAAGACTGGATTATTAATACATTCTTACGAATACCGGTCCAATAAAAGATATGAAGGGTCCATATTGATTACGATATATCAATTGATACGTCAAACGAACACGAGCAAGTGAGGACTTGATTTATTTAATACAAGCTTTGCACACGACTTCGTTCGCGCGAAATATTTTATGTTTTTTAAATAAACGTAGTTTCCTGTTACTCCTTACAATATATGCTATCCGCCTGTGAAAGTCTTCTTAAAATCGGTCCATCCGTTTTAGAGATTAGCCGGAACGAACAGACAGACAGAATAAAAGACAAAAAAAAATTAAAAGTTATTATTTATTTACGTTACATTTTCATTTAGTGAAGAGCTATTAATTTGGATTTACAAACGGACACTTTAATTTTATTTATATGTATATATAATAAACTATGGATACATTTTAAGCGTTAAGCTTTATATTTTGAGAATTTAATAATATTATTATAAATAATCTTAAACAAATAAAACTAATAACAATATTATTAAAAACTAAAAAAAATCAACATTTATTTAAATTAAGAAGAACTTTGTTTTTGTTTCAAATAAAGTCTTGATTAAATATATTCTACTTTATAAAGAGCCCTTTGTTTTTTATTATAACATTTACATTATATAACTAGTTAATACATAGTAGTAGTATTGAATAATATCTGAAACGCTTTTATAGATTCTCATGAGATTTCAACAATATTTAATATTCACTGTAATATTCATCTCAATTTCGTGTTCGAGATAATATTAAATATTCAATGTAAGAATAAATTACGTTTTGATAGTTACGTAAATAATATAGAAATTAATTCAAATTCAAAATATATTTATTCAAGTAGTCATTTACACGCACTTTTGAATCAGTTATTATGATAAAAAGGTAAGTGTAGTCAGTCAGTAAGCTACCACAGGAATGCTGCTCTGAGAAGAGCCAGAAACTCAACGGTTGCTCTTTTAAAATTAAATTTAACAATGTTAGATGTTTATTATATTTCTAGGATCCGCCAACCGTGCGCGGCGGGTGTTGAGCTGAGCCCATCTCCTTCCTTCTTTTCTTGATAACCTTTGAATGGCTAAAAATTTTTCCAATCTGTTTTCGCTATATCATTTGCGTTCGTCTCAAACATACATGAGAAAATTTTTAGCTAATTATCTCGTCGCATTCTGGAGACAACTAAACACAAAAAAAGGTCTCCCAAACGGTTAAGAGCTTCGATTACGTTCAGCTCAATCAACACTGCAAAGGAGTCAACAACTTAAGTTACAAACATTTCGATCAACTAAACTTTTGTATGTTATAATAAGATTTATTTAATAATAGACAAATACAAAAAAGAGTAAAATCAGAAATAAATATCATCAGCACGTGTTATTCAATAAGAAATAAAGAAAATAATTTTACCCTCCATTTGAACTAACAGTAAATGAGAGTATAAAATGAAACTTACAAGAAAATAAGGTTAGTATATTTCCTTTAAAGTCTTCTTACCGTGGTTATGACAGGAAATAGATAAGGCTCCGTCCGACCTTATTTTATTTTAAGATACTTTACAGTGCTTTTATTATTTTTCTCTTATATAATAAATATAAAAATGCAACTTTCTTTGTTTTATTGTCGTCATTACAGTATTTTAGTATAATGGAATGTGTGAAATGCGTGAAACATTAAACTTTAATTATTATAAAGTATATATATATATATATGGAATGGTGTGGTATGGGTATGGTAGGGGAGGGACAGGTAGAGGATGACCGAAGAAAAGATTGCGTGAAAGACGATATGAAGAAGTAGGGAGTGTGTATAGAGATGACGAGTAACAGGAGAGTATGGAAGGAAAACATACTGCGTCGACCTCAAAATTGGCATATATATATATATATATATACATAATAAAAGGCATTCTTTATTTTATAATCTCCTACTTATGTTTTATATTTCACTAAGAAACGCAAATTTACTTTGAAAGTCGATCCGATAATCCTTCTAGAAATTGATATTAGACAATCTAAAACCTTTCTAGATAAAGCTATCTATAGACCAAATTATACACATAACGGGTAAGGTTAATATTTAAACCATACATATTATTTAAATTAAATTATCTCTCGTTTATAGTAAATTACATCATCTATTATAATAATAACAATTTTCCTGGAAGCTCTCGAGTTTTTCAATTACATTCTCCCTCGCGAGGTACAGCCGTTCCAAGGTACACGTATTTCATTATACGAAATAAAAAGATTTTGCTTTTAAAAAAATATTTCTTGTACTTATTTACGTACGTAGAATTATGTTTTTTTTAAACTGTCATTTCTTTGGATTTAAACGTGATTAGAGAGAAAAATTACTAATCTATTATAGTAGAAAATTATATAATTATATATATTTATAAGTATATGTTCTGTTGGTTTGTGTACGTCTTTTAATTTTTACTAGGGGCGTCAACAGACCCTCATTTTCGACTCGCTGCACTCGCGAAATCTCGGGTGCCGTTTGCATATTGAGCGAAGTGAGCCCACTGACTCATCATTGTGGACGAAGTCGGTAATGTAGGAGGTTTCATTGTAAAGCAATTTTTGCGCTCGATTTTTTTTTTCATTTCACTTCAAGTTTTTTTATGATTTTTCCATAATGACATGACATTTTTCAATTCTTTTCTAAGCCATCACCTAATGTGTCTTTTTGATTGCAAAACTTCATAATTTTCCGTCAAGTAGTTTTCGAGCCTATTCATGACAAAGAATGTGAAAAAGTCTCCAGTGGAACGCTACGCTCGCTTCGCTCAATAAATAAAATTTAAAGCACAAAGAGTAACAATTGAAGTTATTTGCGACAAACAACCACTTATCAATATAGTTTTAGTGTAGGTATATAGGCGACAACTATTTCTAGATGTCCCACCGAGAACAAGTACAAATGTAATGTATATATAAAGTTACATATCGAGACTTTTGTATAACATTATTAATCTGCTAACTCGACTCGACTTGTCCAGTCATTAACACCAGATGGCCACGTCGATGAAATGTTAATTGCGGTCGCAGACAGACTCGTGGAGAGGAAACAGCTGAAGAAGCAAATATATATCGCGTTTCTTCTATTTTGTGGATATTATTTGAGTTAACCCATTCAATAGTTAATTAGTGGATAGGGAATTAAATTTATTATTATTTATGAGATTTCTTTTAAAAGATTTTCTTTCATCAAAATATATATTGATTTTAGGCTGAGATAATTTTCTTTGTTTTTCATCGTATTTTATATAAACAAAAAAGTCTAAAACCCATATATAAATCTAGAACAGAACTAAATAGTTGAGAAGGAATTAATGAATGACGGGTTTTGAACCTGGGATCTCTGATAATTTTAATCACTCTACCAACTGAGTTATCGCGTTCATTCATAATTTACACCTTTTTTAACCTCTTTTTGGAGGTGACATCTCTTAGTAGTACCTATAGAATAACTTGATAATCGTATTGTCGACTCAAAGTGTGTGATTTAGACAATATATATATACATCTACGGAGGAATATCTGTTCTGTTGGAGCAACACGTAATCATTATAACCATAATAATATAAAGTGTTTGTCTGTTTGTAAATATTTATATATTGTTAACCGTTTGGGAGACGTTTTTTTGTGTTTAGTTTTCTCCAGAATGCGACGGGATAATTAGCTAAAAATTTTCTAGTGTATGTTTGTGCCGAACGCGGATGTTATAGCGAAAACATATTGAAAAAATGTTTAGCCATTCAAAAGTTATAAAGAAAAGAAGAAAGGAGAGGGGATCAGCTCAACATCCGCCGCGGGCGGAGGGCGAATCCGAGTTTATTTTACACTTTGAATCAATACCGATCACTTATCAAATGGGAGTATCAGGACTATGATGCCATACTTATCAAAAGCCTTCTGTAAAGACACTAACTTAACCTATTAACTGGGTATGACGAAAAATTTCATCATACAGAAAAGCCTACTGATATGACGAAATTTTTTCGTCATGAAAATTAATCGTAATATATTGAACGCATTACGTTCAACGTTGTTCTTTTATTAATTCTATTTCTATAAAATAATTTCTATAAAATTATTACTATAATAATTTCTATAAAATAATTCAAAAAATGAAATTTTGCAACCTATAACTGGAGCTGATTCCCGTTTTAACAGGTTAAAATAAGGCTACCAGAGCTCCAAACGCGTTCTGACACACACACACGCACACACGCGCACGCACACACGCGCACGCACGCACGCACGCACGCACGCACGCACGCACGCACGCACGCACACACACACACAAAACACAGCCTTGTATTTCTATTAACTAAATAAAACATAACTAGCCTTTACATACATGCAAAGTATAGTCAATTAGTATTGTTAGAAGTAATTACCGCTAAGAAAAACCTCAAGGCGGGTAAACCATTAGGACATGTACTTGTATCTTCAAACAATAGTCCTTTGTTCTCAAACCAGCGGGATACTTTAACGGCTCGGTCAAGCTGGCTGACCCAAAACAAAAAAGCCATTAACAATTGTTATTATTATTTATAACTATTTAATCGCTAATTAATTACGGCGATAAAAAATTAATTGCTATTTTTGTTAATTAATTACAGTGGCCCAGCCAGCTTTACATCAAGCTGGCTGGGCCACTAAAAATATTATGAATAAATAAAAAACCGATGCATATTTATTTATAACTAATTAATTGCTAATTAATTACGGCGATAAAAAATTAATTGCTATTTTTGTTAATTAATTACAGCGGCCCAGCCAGCTTGACATTCAGATTCGAATGACGAGCGGTACAGTCTCAGCAAAAGTTTGTACAGGTATAATATAGTCTCGAGCGGGATCGAAAGATAGGTTCAGGTTGGGTATGAAAAGATCATATTAGGTAGAGGAAGTTTTTAAACCCACACCTTTACTTTTTTAAAGTTTCTGAATGTTTACTTTCTTTACTTATAAAAATAAAATACATATTGTAAATTTGAATAAATAAAGGAATTGGCACTTTTGAAAAGCAAATGCTCAAGAGAAACAATTTCATGTCATTTTGTTTGTTTGTTTGTTTGTTTGTTTTTTTTATTCGTTATTTGTTATTTTTTAGATTTTCATCGCCGATTATGAAAAAACACTTTCAAATATTCGCGCAAATAATGTCTACCAATCAGGTAAAAGTAAACATTTGTTCTGTTCAGAGATGTTAAGAATAACAAACAAATGAATGAAAAACAATCTGAAACAGTCAAAAAACCGGGGACAAAGACTAAAAGAGGTTAACTCCTCCTGATCCCCTAAACTGTA
Organism: Melinaea marsaeus rileyi; assembly: GCA_918358865.1. Classification (NCBI taxonomy): domain Eukaryota; kingdom Metazoa; phylum Arthropoda; class Insecta; order Lepidoptera; family Nymphalidae; genus Melinaea; species Melinaea marsaeus. The sequence goes on along the minus strand of OU911093.1, from coordinate 20,568,991 downwards.
TCACGTTTTGAATTTCAAACCCGAGAAACTGTTATTAAAAAACCAAAACATTGCGTTGGTGACGGCGCGCGACTGCCGTCAGAATATTTTTCGCCGTAGTATATCCGCGTTTTTTGTGCTATTGTTGTCAAGTGCAAAACTTTACCGGTTCGTGGGTGCCAAATAGATCTCAGCGGATAAATAATATGGATGATAGTCAAACGCGGATGACCCTCGCTGTTGCATCGTTAAATAGCAAAACCAAAAAGGTTTCGCTTCAGGACTGTGAGTGATATTAATCGAACCAATTAGGATTGCACCCCGACTCCTTTGGATAGCAATTGCAAAAATCAACTTTGCTTTCAAATTGCACTTTAACAGGTTTGTACTGACAATAACTTAATTTTAAAAAAACAATGTATAAAACTAGATTTGTGCATCGAGTTTTTTCTATAGTGTGTTCATGCTTGTAATCTTCAGTTTCAGAATTTCGTATGGGCACTGGTCTGACAATTGATTTTATTCGCAATATTAAAAGTCAGAATCTGATATTGTCCTGATTTTGAACGAATGTTCTCGAAGGTGAGGGTGAAATAACAACTGAAAAACTGAAATAACAAAGTTTCGACTATTTAGGTGACAGGTAACTGAACTGCATTTGACAGTTAATTGTTTATTATAGATATTTTTTATTTATTTTTATTTATTTTCGTGTTTTTTGTTAACGATGGAGGCGGCCGCATCTGTGTCGACCAGCTGGTGGACACAGGTGCTCCATAGAATTATTAAATATTAAATTGTTTATTATAGATATTTTTTATTTATTATTATTTATTTTCATGTTTTTTGTTAACGATGGAGGCGGCCGCACCTGTGTCGACCAGCTGGTGGACACAGGTGCTCCAGGCTCCGTCAAGCTGGCTGACCCAAAACAAAAAAGCCATAAACAATTGTTATTACCTAATAAAATAAATCCTAATCCTTTGTGACAAACATTTTAATCGGATTTTCATTTATCTGGGATCTCTGTGAGTCAGAGCCAGGTCATTTTTTCACAAAGGATATTTCGGCACACTATAACTAATTACTCTAAGGAAGATGGTCTTCTATTCGGAGATGCTGATTGGACAATTAGGAAAAAGGAGTGGGATAACGAGATAAGCTTTAAATAAACCATCTTGAGATTGAAATTTTCAGTTTTCACTCTAAACGAATTTGAGCATGTTCACGTCTCATCGGTGTTTCAAAATGCATAGTGGATTGGTGAAAAAACCTGGTCGTCCTGCGACAGTGAAAAAGCAAGATGTTCTTGACCTTTTGGAACGACACACTAGTGATATATTCCATCCGGACTCAAAAAATTTGATCAGCAAAACCGACCCGATTTGGACAACGTTTGCTCGAGAGTTCCAGAACCGCGTTTTGCCAGCGACCATCTACACATATGCTTGTGGATTCAAAAAGGGATTGAAATCAAATCAAAATGAAAAAGATGAATTCGATGACAGTGATCTTTCGGTCCACGACAAAACGACGTCTATCTTCAACAATTCCTCGCTGTCATTGGACAAAGATATACATCTGCAACTTCCCTTGGATAAAAACGAATTCATGGCTATGACGGAGGTCTACAAGAAAACATGCCTTAGTAGAAAAAAAGGATACAGAATGGCGGTGCGATTCATACCGGGAACCTATACCGACAAGATTTTTTATGAAATCGTAAGGATGACAAAATTGTGTTGTGCCTTCAAAATTGACACAACCCACATTCCTCTCAGTTATGATAGTGGATACATAAAAGGTGAGTGAGTTCGTGTTAACGAGAGTTCACTGTAATACTAGAATTTTATTATTAGTTTTGTTAGGATTGTGTTGGCTATTTTGGAAATTACTTTTTCAACTTCATCAAATTATTGTAAATAACACTTTTGGAATGTTGATTTGTTATTTTTGTTAAAAGCTCTACTTTTTCCACTAGTCAATTAATCTACTATTTCGTTATAGTTTGACTTTGTGACTTGACACTGATAAAAAATTATTTAAATTGATAAAAAGTAAATTAAAAAAAAAAATCCTTATGAATAATACTTTTTATCACAATCTGAACTTCTGACAATAGCATACTTACCCCTAATAAGATGAATTGAGCTTGATTTAATATTTTTTATGAATTTTTCAGCTGAATGCAGGTGTGGATCATTCTTGCACATTGACATCAATTTTGATAAGGATCCCGACCGAGTTTTTTATGACTGTTCTATCACACTGGGTACTTTGAAGGACTGTGGAAAACTATGGCTCTCAAACAGGCAAAGGAGAGAGGCCGCAGAAAAACTACAAAATAAACCAGTTGAAAAGTACCGCGCAGAATTGGCAAAACAACTGTTCAAGTCTGGAGATCCGGAACCGCCAAATTTTCCGTCGGCCGCCGTTCTCAGGCAAGCGAAGTATCAGCTCGCTAAAGAAAAGTACATCCATGAGGATCCTATGAAGGCTCTGGATATCATGTCATGCAGCAAATATCAGAGTGAAATTCAAATTTTTTGCGTTAAACCGTTTTTCACCATTTACTGGCTTGGCCCGCAGCTTCAGCTTTACAGAAAGTATTGAAATAAAAAAGGCAGTGTTGTATCGATCGATGCTTCAGGGGGATTTGCGAAACCTCTCAAAAAAATGTACGGTAGACCTTCTGGACCTATTCTTTTGTACGAAACCAAGATTTCTTGCGCCGCTGGAAAATTTTCTACAGCTCAGATGCTGTCGGAAAGCCACGACACGGATAAAATTGTCTTCTTTTTGAATACACAAACTCGACAAGCAGGGTGTGTACCGAGCGAAGTGGTTACGGACATGTCTCGAGCTTTGATGAACGCTGTAACTCAAGCGTACACGCGATTCCATTCAATCGAGGAATACGCCGATTGCTTGTTTGAGAAATCTGGTACACTTCCAGGTACCTATTTGCGATTGGATAATGCCCACTTCATCCACTTATATTCAATTTTTTTCGCAAAAAAACCCCGACGCCTGCGAAAATTCTTTTTGGGTGCCATCGGACAACTCATGATATGCCGAAATAAAAGCGATGCAAAAGAAATCGTCAAATGTATTTTGACTCTCGCCTTCAGCGAAAACTACGGAAGTATGTCGAACGGACTCAAGTCACCAGGTCAAAAATCGAAGGAAAAGTTGGAAGCCTTGATGACAAGTGAGTTGATTTTGTGACTGAATTTGTTCAAAAAACGATTTCGATATTATAATGATTTTCTTGGTATTTTTTAGGAATTATATAGAGAATTATCCTGCGATCTCAGGTCTGCAAGCTGCTTCAAACGTGGTGGATTTGGCCTCAAAGCTGACGAAAGAATTTTCAACCATCCAGGAGATCTGGGAATGCTCGGATAACTCATGTCCTGTGATTTATGAGACCAGGACAATTAGGTTAATAAGATTGATGGATAACCAAATTGCAGACTGCAATTTATTGGAAGCTAACCAAAACTCCAACCTGTGCCAAGGAAGACAACGAGAAACTTGTTCTGGAGAAAGGAAGAATGTTATATCTGGAATCGGTACGTTTGATCATTTTTTATATTTGAAGCTAAACATTGTTTCAATGACATGGAATGTATTCTTATGCTTTTGCTTCAACAGGTCACATTTTGCTGGTCGAAGTTATCAATGAAGATCCTACGAAGATGAGCAAACCAATTTCGGTGAAGCAGCTCCCAAAAAGCGTCCCTAGCCCGATTAACGACGGCACAACGTTGACATTGTTAGGAGCTATTGCGTACCACGGTCCCTCCACAATCACGCCAGGTCGAAGAAAAAGAATAGTTCATTACACAGCTGTTTGTTTGAGAAATCATACTTGGTACGAGTACGATGATGTGTATCCACAACGCAAAAAAAGTTTGCCAGATGGAGATAAAATTGTTCCTGAACTCTTGATTTTTTCAAAATTATGAAGTCAAGCTTTAACTTTTGTAAAAAATAGTAATAAATGTAGTATTTCCTTTGTAAACCTTTAATTTTCATTTATACAGCACCTCCCTGGTTTAATGTTTTGTAAATCTGATGTTACACATCTAAAATAGAAGCTAAGAAGTACTTTGTTTTTCTGCTACTTTGTCATAAGAATCAACAAGAATGGAAAATGTTTTTAATATGAATATAATACAAGGAACATTAATGGATAATTATAAATGCATTAATGAAAAAGTTGTTTTCAAGTTGTTGTTCAAAAAGTTGCAAGAAAAAATATTATTAAGTTTTTGAATGCAGTTTGTGATTTCGATTTGGATACAAGTTGTTTTTTATTGAATTTTTTTATTGAATAAACTTTTTCATAAATAGACATAAATAAATTTCTTGGTTTTGTTGAAAAGAAGGTAGCGTGCCCAAGCTGTCGAATATCTTTTCATACCCAACCTGAACCTATCTTTCGATCCCGCTCGAGACTATATTATACCTGTACAAACTTTTGCTGAGACTGTACCGCTCGTCATTCGAATCTGAATGTCAAGCTGGCTGGGCCGCTGTAATTAATTAACAAAAATAGCAATTAATTTTTTATCGCCGTAATTAATTAGCAATTAATTAGTTATAAATAAATATGCATCGGTTTTTTATTTATTCATAATATTTTTAGTGGCCCAGCCAGCTTGATGTAAAGCTGGCTGGGCCACTGTAATTAATTAACAAAAATAGCAATTAATTTTTTATCGCCGTAATTAATTAGCGATTAAATAGTTATAAATAATAATAACAATTGTTAATGGCTTTTTTGTTTTGGGTCAGCCAGCTTGACCGAGCCTACTTTAACGACAACTCATCAAGACCTGTTGAATTTTAAAAATGAAGAGAGCGAAAAATACGACATATATATATATATATATATAATTTTATATTTTTACTCAATATACTATGAATTGTGAGCTTTAAGTTAATTTATACATAATTTATATAAATATTTAAAGATAAAAGATAATAATTTAACTTAAGTTAATTTATACATATTTCAATAAAAGATATAATTAAATAAAAAAAATTACTACTGTCGTGACGTGACATATTTAAAAATAATTCTATATTTGTAACGATTTTTATCAAATTTATTTTTTAATATGATAATAGAATGTGATTTTTGAATAATTAAAAAATAAAATTAGGAACCTGTGACTTCTAACGAATCGTGCCGACGCTCTAACAACTGAGCCATCGCGCCACTAACATTTTTATGATATAAATTAATCAAAAAATTACTTATACGTGTAATAATTATATAAAATAAATAAATTGAAGTTATTCACACAATAATCCATTATATATATATTGTATAAATGGCATCCCATATCAGTCTGTCCGTCTGCGACACGTCTCAATCTCATATATTATCCGCAGACATTTATTTCTTCAATTCATTTAGAGTAGTGTGAAAAACTTTTATATATCATAAAATATATTATAACTAGCTTTCTCCACGACTTCGTCCGCGTTGAATATGTGTTTAAATAAATGTAGCCAAGTTATTATTTACAATATCAGCTGATCACCAGTGAAAGAGTGAAAATTATTTTATAATCGGTAGATCCCTTCCAGAGATAAGCCGGAGCAAACTGACAGACAAAGAAAATTAAATAAATATATATATATATATATATATATAAGTACCGTATACACTTTCAAAAGCATTTTATGAAAAGCTGTTAAATTGTTAACAAACGGACACTTCAATTTTATTTATATGTATATATGAATCCAACTTTGTGTGTAGTTGTAGTTATTGATGTCAAAATTGGAGTAAACATTTTATTATAATTAAACAATATATAATACGCGGTGCACTTGGTGACATTAAACATTGGAGTTGATTAAAGCACATGGAGGTATTTTTAATATATTATATATATATGTTATATTATTATGTTATATATGTATATGCGATTTACCACTCACTGACTCATCACGAAATCTCCGAAACTATCTGTACGATTAATTTAAAATTTTACAGTTACTTCTTTTGTGACGTAGACGTCCACTAAGAACGGATTTTACGGAATTCCTATCCACTTAACGCAGAGCAAGAGTTACTATAGCGACGGTTACCATAGAAACATAGCAACGGTTACTATGACAACGGCTAATATGACAAAGGTTACCATAGCAACCTAAGTACACATCCAAATTAATAGTGTGCCCATACTCATTACAATACAATGCATTATTTATTTGCGATGTGTGTGCTGTTTTCAATTATCTTTATCTCCAAAACCTATTTATCTATACACTATTATTAACTTTCCTCCGACTTTGATAAAAGCCAATAATAATAGACCGATAAAAGTTATAGAAGTATGGATTGTCACTTCAAATTTGAATATAAAATTTTAAAAAATATATATAAAAATATATTTAAAAATATAATTTTATATTATCTTGTAGTGGATTATATTGAACAATAAGTTAATTGTAAGTAATTTACAACAAATCGCTTAAATCGGACGTCCCTTAACATATATATCCCTTATAAATAATTAATTAAAAAAATATATATATAAAAAGGTCTCAAAATTTGATAACATTCAAGATGTTGGCTAAAAAAAAGTCGAAACAGCGAGCATCTCTAAAAAAAATAAATTGAAAATATCCAAAAAAAAACTAAAAATACACTAAATAATTAAAATACCGCCCAATTAGGTTGATAAGTCCATTTGTATAATCATTTATTCAAATTAAACATCACCTCTATACTAAAATCGTATGAATAACACATAAGACACTCGGGAACCCTCGAAACATTGAAAGGTAAAGGGAATTATATAAATAAAGCGAAAGTGAAAAATTAACAACCCCCGAATAATGAATACATTTCATTAGTATTCCCTCATTTACTCACTCTCAAAAGGTTAGTCTTTAAAAGGCAACTAAAATTACATTATATATACATACATACATACATACATATATACATACGTATGTATGTATAACACACACACACACACACGCACACAATCCTATGATGGTAAAACTGGCATTTGGTCCCAGAAATCTCATGGGATGACATAGTGTACACATTTTACTTTCAAAAACTCCAATAACGATATATCGTACCTATAAAACTATACTAGGACCGCCAACAAACCCTCAATTTCGGCTCACTGCGCTCGCGAAATCTCGGATGCCGTTTGCATATTGAGCGAAGCGAGCCCAGTGTATTGACTCATCGTTTCCCATTGATTTCAATGGGATAAAAAAAATTTTACATTATATTAAAAAACAAAATTTTTTTTTTGAGGACATTTAATTTTTTTTTTAAACCATCACCGAATGTGTCTTTTTGATTGCAAAATTTCATAATTTTCCGTCAAGTAGTTTTCGAGCGAATTCGTGACAAAGAGTGTAAAAAGTCTCCAGTAAAACGCTCCGCTCACTTCGTTCGCTTCGCTCAATAAAAAAAATTAAACATTAAAAACTTATACTAAAATTAATATTATAATAATAATATATTATTATAAAAGTAATACTTAAATTTCGTAACTCAGTAACAAGCCATAAAAATATATAGGCTAAGTATGCTTAGACGTACGTGGCTTCTGAAGCCCCGTCGGCTTTGAAACTTATATCTTTTTAAATTGTATTTTATGTAATACCTTGTAGCTCAGTGGTTAGATTTAATTATATTATAGATATAAATCTAAAGATAGATTAAGGGATGCGGAAACGATCACTGTGTTCTACTTCAACGGAGATGTGATATAGACAAGTAATAAAATAGATTGAAGAAACTTCTTTGACGATAAATGTACTGAAAACAATTTTTATATATTTTTGTATCAATTTTTCAATGAGAAAAATTTTATACTATTTTTCTTTTGAAAAAAAAAAGAAATTAAATATTTTTTCCTTTTAATTATTAATTTTATTTTAATTAGGGTCTAAGATATTTATTTTATTTAGATATATCAGCTGATAATATACTTAATATTATGACAATCAATTTTGTAAACCTGTTATCAAATAACTGATAACTCCATTGGACTTAATTAATTTAATCAAAGATAAAAATATCTTTATTAATATAAAAATTAATAATTTGATTGTATATTAAATACCATTGTCAAAATGGCGAATATGTTATATTTTTCATCTAACATGGTATATTCCGGACCAGTGGACCGAATCAAAGCGCTCGTGTATGGAAGAGTTATTCGCGTATTACCTGAGAGATACTCGTTGAATTACGATGCAATGGAAAAGTACCTGACTGACTGACTGACCCTGACATTTGGAGGTCAGGTCATAGAAATTCTATTCGAAATAGACAAATACTTTGTTATATTATATACTAGCAGGTTACCCGTGCTTCGCAACGGGAATAAACAAAAAAAAACTGACTTTCGTGAGTATTGAACCCATGACCCTACACTTCACACATACACGCTCTATCCTTTAACCCATCAGTGCTAGAAAGCCTTGAGTTTGATAACTACAGAGTTTCATTCCCATCGGGTTATAGGTACACTCTTGTTTCTCACATCGCAGCGTATTGAGAATAAACATAGTGACTGGGCAAATAATTTTCATTTCTACTGCAATGCAATGGGAGAAGAGAGAAAGCGAGGGGTAAACTTTGCAGTTTTTTAGCTGTAACTTTGGAACGGTTTGGACCTTTGCAAAATCCTTTCTTATTGCACCTATTCAATATGTCAGGAGTCTTGTGTCCAAATTTCAGCTTTCTAGGTATAACGGTTTGAGCTGTAGAGCGATGAATGAGTCAGTGAGTGTCTTTGTGCTTTATATATTAAGATAAGTTTTGATTATTTTCATAATATATTTTATGTTGCTTGGAGATAAATATTAAATTTAATCAAGTTGCTTGAAAACTTGAAGCTTAGTTTGTCTTTCGTGATGTATGAGACCAAGTTTCCAGAGCTCATGTAATATTGATTCTGTAAATATTAAGTTCATGCGGGTGAAGCCGCAGCCTGGGGGCTTAGTGTTGGAGTAATATGAACATATGAGCATATAAACAATTAAAAGTATGTGAGCAGTTAGTATCTTACTGACTTATTAACTGACTGACTACACCGACTGACTGACTGACTACACTGACTGACTGACTGACGGACTACATACACTGACCTAACAATTGATTCAAAGACCGTGTACTGTTTAAATAAAGATAATGAATTGATTTCTTATTCCTTAACACATATTGTACTTACGAACGTGCCCTCAGCGAAGGCACGTATAATAATACCATCACTAAGTTAATTGCATTGCTTGTGGAGATTACTTAGTGTTATTGGGTTTGGGATAAACGTTGACTTTAGTGACTTTAGTGTAATGTAATATAATAAATTTCCCGAAACCTCTTAGACCTTTCTTTTCGTAGTTTTAAATCTTATAGCATTCAAGAGATCTTAGTTGATCGAAATGTGTGGAGCTTACGTTATTTCATTTAAAAAGAGCAACTGTTGAGTTTCTGGAAGCTCCTCTCAGAGCAGCATTCCTGTAGTAGCTTACTCTGACTACCCTGACCTTATTAATGTAATAATTTAATCAAAATAGCAAGTAAATGCCTATTTCAATAAACATATGAATTTGAAATTCGATTAACCTTTTTTTTAACATTACAACCGTGTTGTTTCATGAAATTCACAAACAATCCTTTTAAAGTTTAATTAGGTCACGCCAATGACATTGACATGACATTAAATTAATAATGCACATCATTTGAATATATGTATATATTCTTTTATATGCAAAAAAAATATGAAGACCTTGCAAAATTTTTTAACCTCGAATATTTTAAAGATTTCTTTAGATGTCACAAGAGCCCTGCACACGAGAGGCTTTGTCTAAAAGATATCGGAGATTGGAAATACTTTTCTACCAATAAATTTAAGAATATTTTAACTATATGTAGGTACTTTTAACACTAAACCTACCAAGTACCGGTCAAATTGACCGTTCTTAAACTTTTCTAAAACTTACACATTTTTAAACGTTATAATATCGTTATCAAACTACATGACAATTCTTAGAATATGCATATAATATTTTCTACACTCTTTACTTTTAGTTATTTCCATTATTACCTGCGTTATATAATAAAAAAAAAATTAATTACCGGTCAATTTGACGGCGTGCGGTAGGAACAGGTGTACAAGAATTGTCGGTAGGTTTAGTGTTAAAGGTGTATTTAGTTCAAAAGTAGTGCTTTCATGATCAACTTTTCATAGTGACGTCATCCGATTACTGCAGCGAGACGTGCGATTGATAAATCTTATTCAAACAATTCAATACAATTGACACACATCGCTGATTGAATTAAAAGTCGAGGACGGATTTTATCTATATGGAGATAATAGAACTATGTTTCTATGTTTAGACTATTTTGAGACAATTTTAAGACAATTTACTTCAAGAAATATTGTTGTGGACGCAGCTGTGCTGTGACTTCGTTCGCGAGGAATACGTTTTTTTAAATAAAAGGAGCTTATTTACCAGTGAAAGTTTTGTTAAAATGGGTACAGCCGTTTAAATAATTAATCACGCTAACACAGACAGACAAATGAATTTTTAGAATAGTTTTTTTATGTAAGTGCATATGAAAAGCTGTTACTTTGGAATTAAAAACAGATACTTCAATTTTATATATATATATATTACTAATATATTAATTAAGAATACCGAAGAAGATTAAATGAACCGACAATGGCATTCATAGTCTGATACAAAATAACAATTACCAAAATATAAATCATATATATATATATATTCCCAGAGCTCACAATAAAATGGTTGAAAGGATAGCCCTTAAATTGAATTGTTGTTTCAGCATTGAATTCATCGAATGTTATTCTGATAACGGGTCCCTTGGTATCGTTGTTTGGGACGTGTCTTAATATAGATAGGGTTCATTTGAAATAAAATTTATTAATATTAAGAATATTTAGTCTAATTAAGGAAAATAATATTGTCAATATTAATATTAAGTCTTTTACCTAATTGATAACCGACTTTTAACTTTGTAGTTTGATATGGAGAGACCAATCTATCGTGTAGGTAAATTAAACTAACTTACTGTTACTAAAGACTATTTGTACAGAGTTTATCTAAGTGAGTGATTTTAATCATAGTCTCATACCATATTGATAATCGACTAGAACTAAATACATTTTAGCTTAGTATATTGACATAGGGAGAGACATCTGTCGTAGATAAAACAAATTAACTGACTACTACAGTTACTATACGAGTATCTTTATAGAGATTCAGACGCTTCTAAAACCATACAAGTACCGTAATCCCCCCTATAACACGGTACTCTTATAACGTAATTTCAGTCCCTCGTATAACACGTGTTCTCCCCCATACAACGCGGGTATTTTAGACGTTATATTTTTAAACTATGAAATTTATAATTATTTTTTACAGTTCATAATTAATTTTGCTTCCCTTTGTACATGGTGTTGTTATAAAAATAAATAAAATTAAATAAAAAAAAATAATTTAATCAAGTTCTTTCTTAATATTCCATTTAAACCGCTTTAACGAGAAAAGTGAAACTTGAATTATTTGTACACAACGTTATGTCATATGAGCGCGTTATACAACAATATTCGTATAACGCGTTTTCCTATAACGCGGAACGAATCTACCGTGTTATAGGGGTACTACTATACACGTCTCTTTTACGTTTAACGATTAAATACTTTCACGACTCACTGACTCCAATGAACGATACAGAATTAGTCAAATTGAATTAAGATGAAAATTGATCAATAACATCAAGTAAAGTGATCAAAATTTTAAGAAATTTAAGAGTTCTCGATTCATTTCATTGAGGGAAGCAAGCGAAGCGAGTGGAGCGTTCTACTGTAATTTTTTTCATATTCTTTGTCACGAATCGGCTTGAAAACTACTTGACGGATAATAATGAAATTTTGCAATCAAAAAGACACATATTAGTGAAGTTTAAAAAAAAAATTTTGAAAAATCAGCTGTAGCGCGGTGTCACAAAATCTAGTGAAGAAATTTTTTAATCGATTTGTACTGTCCCCCTGTTAGATTTTTTTTTCGCTCGCTCGCTTCGCTCAATATGCAAACGGCACCCTAGATTTCGCAAGCGCAGCCAGTCTAATTGAGGGTCTGTTGGCGCCCCTAGTAATTTTTTGTTATAAAAAAAATTAAGATCTTACTAAACACTTATTTATTTTAGAGTTAGAAAAGCACTAGTGCCTATAATAAACAAGAGTTATAGTTATACGGCGGGAAGTGGAGGACGGAGCTACAAATGTCTGTGGTCGAGGCGAAAGAGGTATGCAGGGACCGTAGCGTTTAGCGTAGGTTTTACTCAGTAAAAATTATAGTTATCTGATAAGCTTAAGTCAATTTCAGCACGATGGAGCGAGGATCGTCCTCCCTCAGATAGATGCAGTATAATACTTAATATAAGTAATATTAGACTATAGTTTAATTAAACTACAGTTAGAGATATTTTCATCAATATTTATTTATTATATATTTATTTATCTTCACGCCATATTCCTTTCGGGGTAGGGAGAGACGACGGAGCGCCAAACGTTACGGTCCCTGCATACCTCTTTCGCCTCGGCCACAGACATCAACCTCTTCATACATACCCTCCGGGGGGTCCTCATGCTTTTTTTTTCATCAATTATATTTATATATATAATTATATTAATATTATTTATAACGGGACATGCAAAAAAGGTGGGATCGTCTTTAAAAAAATATATTTCACTATTAATTCGAATAAAAAATAAAATTAATCCAATCGTGAGACATTTCAAAATACTTGAATTAGAACTTAACAACTGTTAAGTTCAAGTTATAGAACTCAACAACTGTTAACAACTGTTAAGTTCAAGTTATAGTTCTGATCCACGGATTGTTGCTTCGAATCTGGGAGTTCTTTGTTCTCATTATAATAGAGAACTATTAATACATGTAGTAACAATATAGAAGAAGAAGAAGACAAAAAACACATAGACATTGTAACAATCACAAGTGGACTGATCAATATCTAAGCAAAATATATATTATATGTACATATCTATACTTTACTAACACTATTTCAATTTATAAATAATTTATTTCCCAAGAACGCAATCAACGACTCGTTCGTGTCAACTATTTTTAGAACTTTGTCCCCAAATAGGCTTTCATGAACAGTCATGAAAATGAAACTGGGAAATGTAGGTTTATTTATTTTTTATTTCAAAGCCTTTTCTATTATAAACTTTATATATGAATAATTATTGTTATTGTTTGAACAAAACAATGTTTCGTGTTTATTTTTCAAACCGAATCAAACCAAACCAAACCAAACGTATCAGAATAAACCCCACGAACGGAATCCTATTTAAAATTTAAAACAAAGGAATATCAAACTAAACCAAACCAAACCAAACGTATCAGAATAATCCCCACGAAAGGGAATCCTATTTAAAATTTAAAACAAAGGAATATATTCAATAAATAAAATCCAGAAAATAAATAAAGATTTTTAGCCATGTTAAACTTATTATATATTTAAATATAATTAATAATTCATCGACACAGTTCGAACCTGGGACATCTACAGACCGTTCCGTCGTTACGTGAATTGAGCTACTGCGTCACCTAATAATAATAATTTTTAAATATTAATAATTTATATATAAATAATAATATTTTTTGATTTAATATATAAATTCAAGCCAAACTTTATTGTTAAAAACAGTAATTGAGCTGAGCGTAATCGAAGCTCTTAACCGTTTGGGAGACCTTTTTTTGTGTTTAGTTGTCTCCAGAATGCGACGAGATAATTAGTTAAAAATTTTCTCATGTACGTTTGAGCCTAACGCGGATGTTATAGCGAAAACAGATTGAGAAAATGTTTAGCCATTCAAAAGTTATCAAGAAAAGAAGAAAGGAGAGAGGCTCAGTATGTAGTAAATTGCTAGGTTTTTTACTATTTTCATTTCTATTTTTACATATTTATATCTATAAAAATTGTAGATGTCATATATATATATATATATATATATATAAATTGAAGTATCCGTTTGTAGTTTAAAATTAAAAGCTTCTCACTAAATGCATATGAAAGTATATATACTTACATAAAAAAACCAATTGAAAACATTTTGTTTGTCTATTTGTTCCGGCTAATCTCTTAAACGGCTAGACCGATTTCAAAAGGACTGGCGGACAGCTGATGTTGTAAGGAATAACTTAGGCTTTTTTAATTTGAAAAAAAAAAACATACAAACAAACTCGCGAACGAAGCCGGGGGCAAAAATATATATATATTTCTTTATTAAATCATATAACTTATATATATATATATATATCTTAAATACTATATTTTATATTTTAAATTTAATTTTATTAACCCTAAGTTTATAAATTGAAATTCATATATTTCAAGTAAGTATATATTTATATATATATACATATATGTATATAAACAATAACAATAATGCAAACAGTCAGTCTGTATTATTGTTATTCGGTACATTCCCTTTGTTATATAATAAATATGAGATGTATTCCAGATATGTTATTCATGATACACGTTTTATTGTTCCAGCGCTTTCAATTGTTCCACGTCCCGTGGGAACGGCAGGTGCTATCTGAGATACAGGCACATATGAATTGTATCACACTACTATAACATAGTTATATACAGATATTATATTAAATTTTAATTTTCAGTATTTGAATAACATTACTTGAAAACTGCAAATGTTTGTACGATAAAAAAAACATCATATATCTATTATATATATATATATATAAGCGATTTACCACTCACTGACTCATCACGAAATCTCCGAAACTATCTGTCTTATTAACTTAAAATTTTACATAGTTACTTCTTTTGTGACGTAGACGTCCACTAAAAACGGATTTTACAGAATTCCTATCCACTTTATCGCGGGGTAAGAGTTACTATAGCAACGGTTACCATAGCAACGGTTACGATGACAACGGATAATATGACAAAGGTTACCATGGCAACCTAAGTTCACGTTCAAATTAATAGTGTGCCAAGCGAAGCGGGAGAGAATAGCCTAGTATTATAATATCAATAAACTAACAAGTTAAATATAAAATTTTGATTAACAAACTCATCTTAATTATAAACAAAACAGTTATTGAGGATTAAACAAGAGTTTGTATAACTTTTAATAAGACAGATGTGGGCTTTAAAACCGAGTTACGTCCAATATTCAAGAGCTTAGACAACTTTGATAACTTGAGGCTTATGTTGCTTCTGTTGTAAGTTAAAGGCATATATTTATAAAACCTACCAAAAGGTTATATAGGATTAAGAGAAATTAAATCGTAAAACACGTTAAAAATGTACTTTTAAATCTTAAAATACAAAATATTTTTCTTGGTTGTACAATATTATTATATCGTTTCAATTCCTTTGAATATTATCATATATTCGGACGGAATAATGTATGTGAGTCTACATGTTTATGTATTGGACGCGAGGCCCCGAATTTCTATTTGGGGCCTCGCTACTCGGAGCGCGTAACGAAAAAGTAACATCTCAAATCAATAGAAAATCCCTTTAGCTATTTTCTATGGACCATTGATACTAAATCGAGCGTAAAACTCTGTTTAAAGTTATAAGAAATTTATTCAAAATTTCATCATTATTTTATACAAAAAAATATATATATTTGATGAAATAAATTTTAAATTTTATTCAACATTAAAGGATTTTATTCACTAATTATAAAAGACCTCGAAAACTAGAATTGCTTACGATCGCAATTCAACCGTATTGTGTATCTTCAGTATTAGACAGAATGTTTATAATTGAGATATTTTAATTAATTATATATAATAGAATATATTTTGTGATATTATCAATAATTGATCTGAGCGTAATCGAAGCTCTTAACCGTTTGGGAGACCTTTTTTTGTGTTTAGTTGTCTCCAGAATGCGACGACATAATTGGATAAAAATTTTCTCATGTATGTTTGAGACGAACGCGGATGTTACAGCGAAAACAGATTGAAAAAATGTTTAACCATTCAAAAGTTATCAAGAAAAGAAGAGAGGAGAGGGACTCAGCTCAACACCCGCCGCGCACGGTTCGAGGATCCTAGTATAAATGTATTTTGACCCTCATACAAATACGAGGAAAATATCTGAAGGCAAAAGTTTATTAGAGTAAAACGATTCTCCAGCTAAATGTATATGAGTTTAAAGATAATATTTATATAAAAAGATAGATAAAGATAAAGATATGTTAGATAATTTATAGAAATAATAATACATATTTAAGTGCGTATTTTTCAACATATAACAAACAACGGGAGATCAAAATCTATCTGACTGAGAAAGCGATTTAGTAAGATAGTTAAAAAAAAAATATGACCCTCTAAAATATTATCTATACATATATATAAAATTGAAGTGTCTGTCTGTAATCCAAAATAACACATTTAACTAAATGCATTTAAAATTATATAGGTTACATAAGAAAAACAATTTTTAAATTTTTAGTTATAATCTCTGAAATAGCTGGACTGATTTTAACGGTACTTTCACTGGCGGATAGCTGATATTATAGGGAGTAACTTAGTCTACTTTATTTAAAAAATATATATTTCGAAACGAAGCCGCGGGGAGAGGTAGTTTATCATAAAATTTTACCTTTAGCTTGCTAATGGTTCTTCCGTAACGGATATCAAAGCGGCGCCCTGTTAGTAAATATTTGACAATATAATGTTACTAGCCCTAGAATGTACTGAATTACAGTTAATACTAGGGGCGCCAACAGACCCTCAATTTCGACTCGCTGCACTCGCGAAATCTCGGAATGCCGTTTGCATGTTGAGCGAAGCGAGCCCAGTGTAATGACTCATCGTTTCCTATTGACTTCAATAGGATATCAGTTTTTTGACGATTATTCCTCAACGACATGACATTTTTCATTTTTTTTTTAAACTATTACCTAATGTGTCTTTTTGATTGCAAAATTTCATAATTTTCCGTCAAGTAGTTTTCGAGCCTATTCGTGACAAAGAATGTGAAAAAGTCTCCAGTAGAATACTCCGCTCGCTACGCTCGCTTCGCTCAATAAAGTACCAAATTGTGTCCATAGAAGTGACGAAAACGTTTAAATTCTCGTAAATAAGAGTATCACTTTAAATATAATACATTGAAATTTTCTCCAGCCCTTCTCAGGTCATTAAATAAGCAAGTAACTTACCGAGCTGGTGGTATTTTTGACAATGAGAAATGTTTTGTATAAATCCGACTTTTAATAGAGATTTCGATTTTGTTTTTAATTCCGAGTCTCAGTCTTAGCCTGAGTTTGAATATGAGTCTGAGTCTGAATCTGATACATATTTTGATTTTGGAGCCGATTTTGATTTTGAATATAATTGTGATTCTGATTCTGATTTTGGTTTTATTTTGATTCTAATTTTGTTTATGATTTTAGTTTTGATCTGGATTCTGATCCTGTTTATGATTTCGATTTAGATTTAAATTTTGATTTTGATTCGGATCTGGATTTGGATTTGGATTTTGATTCTGATTTTAAATCTCATTCCTTTTTTGAGTTATTAACAGCAATATATTGATATAACAATGCAATTCAAAGACGAATAGAATTCCATTTAGTTCCAGAGGCGTCGTCGTTTCAATCACTGCATCCTTATTACTGAACTAGATCTTGACTCAAGAGCAGCTCTCATTTAAATATATATATATGTAATATTGGAATACCGATTTTGATCACACTTTCAGTAATAGATAGCTATATTATCGGGAAGTAACGTAAACTATAATTTATAATTTATACATGTCAGAAAAAATCAGGTTATATTAACCAAGGCGTCAAAAATCGTACTATCTTCATAAAAATTTGAGCTAAAAGAAGAGACAACAAAAAAAAATTTACAAACATACATATCACATGCATCCTATATATAGTTAGGACTAGCTGTGCCCGGTATTTGATTCGCCTATGTCTGTTTTAGCCTAAGTCATTTCTCATGACAATAAGTATACGACAGTAAAAGTACTGTTAAAATAAAAACAGACAGAAAGACAGTTAGGAGATATATATACTTTTCTTTGCACTTAGTGAAAAGTAATTAATTAATCATGAGTTACAAACGAACACTTCAATTTTATTTATATATATATATATATAGTTGATATAATAAAGTAGATTAGATCTATTACAATGTGGGAGGGCACGTTGTATGGAAGCAATAAAATAATCATAATATTCATGGCGTAATGGAATTGACAATGTATGTTTGTGTGTGTGTGTGTATGTATATATATGTATGTATGTATGCGGGTATGTATGTATATATGTATGTATGTATGAGTGTATGTATGTTTAGGTTTATGTAAGTAACGTTGATATAATAGAATTAAAAATACCTTTTAGTTCATAATTTTCTACGGTTTACATTCTCCTGTATCAAATGACTCTCAAGTAAAACATCGTTGGTAATGAACGAAGGGACAGGTCTCTTCAAACGGGCAACAAGGCTTACTCTTACGTAACCTGATTTGTTAGGGATGAGAAAACGTAATCTTCTAACCAATTTAATATTAAACAAATATATTAATTTAGAAATTACTGTTGGAATATATAAAAGAAAATGAAAACTGCCATATGTCGAGTTGATTTATTTATGCTACTAAAAACTACCTCTACCTCTACCTACCTACCGCTACCTCTGTAAATCTATACAGACGACTTCACAATAAGTATATATATAAGAAAAGCTCCAATGATAATATTATTTAGATATTTTTCTATCAAAAGTACTAACTTGTACTAACAAATCATAATATTTATGTCATATTCAACAAGTGATGAAACTAAGAAGAGGCTTTCAGATATATATATATATATATATATATATGTGTTTCCTCTCTTATGTAAAGTTAATACTTAATATAAGACACGTTCGAGTATTGTTTGTATGGGGTATACAAATTGTCTTACAGTTTATCACATTCGCGATCGTTGACGTGAATTCACGTCACTTCGAATTCAATTCCTGGTCGCCGCTGACGTGAATTCACGTCACTTCAAATTCTATACCTGGTTGCCTCAAACAAATTTTCTACATTTCATCCTCCCCTTGACGATACAAGTTTGAGGCAACCAGCTTCAGAATTTCATTATATTAGCCGGTAGGTACTCGGAATTAGAAACGTAGAAAATTAGTCGGACTCGAATGTTTTATTATAGTTAATTAACTTTTTAGATTGCTCTTTTATATCTGTATCTATATTTTAAGTGATAATTAAACTAACAAGTAATAAATGTCAACTAAATTTAGACAAAACATATATTATATAAATATTTATTTTACGTATGCTTTTTGGAAGCAATAACATTTTTTTAAAGCTACCCCCCCCTAAAACTAATATAGATTATTATATTTTTTGACGTATTTATCTGTTTATATCATTCCAATTATATTAACTGAATCAAAAACATTATATATAATAAATCAATTTTGAAATTCACTACACTAGAGGTAGCTTCAGTGTAACGGGACGTGCAGTTACAATATTTGAGAGAGAGAGAGATAGGGAGAGATAGAGTATATCTCTGGAATATCCAGTAGACATGTGTCGACTGTAATGGAGGCAATAAGCAGCAAGCACGTCTGGGATATTACGGGATGCCTTTGTGATGCTATGTCATGGAGAAGGCACGATTCAATACTACTGACGCAATATTTCAAAGGAATAGGGGAGATAATGGGATAAATATAGTATATTTGCTAATATTTTAACAAAATTTTTGAAACTGTTTCCAAAATTATAAATTTTAGTTTAAAATTTTTTAACATTATCACTTATTAGGGAATGTTTAATAACATGTTAATAATAATAGCAATTAAAATATTATAATCATTATATTTCATTTACACACACACACACACACACACACACGTACATATGTATATATCTTGAACCGCCCGTATATTTCCAGTTAATATTACATTTATTGTCATTCTGATACAGATAACATTATAATCTACCCGCATGGCTCTTGAACTATATTTGGATTACAATATTATTTAATATATATATATATATATATATATATATATATATATATATATATATATACATACATACATCCGGTACTTACATATATATTTGTCTGTTTGGTCCAGCTAATCTGTGAAAGGGCTGAACCGATTTTAATAAGACTTTCACCGGCGGATAGCTGATATTATAAGGAATAGCTTAGGATAGTTAAAAAACATATTTGACAAACAGAGTCGTGAGCACAGCTAGTTTTAATAACAATAAAATAACTACAAAGTTTGACTCTAAAACCAAAAATTTTTCAACAGCCTACGAGTGCTACGTTTTCGTAGCGCCCTCGTAGCCTGCTACGAAATTATATATGATGTAATTGCTTACTTTGGAGTAACTATATCTATCTTTAATATCTTTCTTAGATATCTTTTTTATACATAATTAATTGGTGGAGGAAAAAAAGAGGGGATGAGTTCGTTAGTTCTTCATAATCCTTTGTTGGTTATAATTATTTGTTCTTTTTTAAATAATAAACAATATATTGTAAAAATTAAATTAATTAGGTAAAAAAATGAAAAATTTACAACTTTAAATGAATTAACAGTTCGGTAAATACACTCACTGGCACATTTAACCGCCCACCTCTATCATTCGTCGCCCTGTTTGTTTACGTTTATTATGGTTTATCAACTGTTTTGTTTTTTATCAAGTGGCTACTCTAGCAATAAATTAAATACTTATACTCATAATTTGTTTCCTAACTTTGTGTCACCGACAGGTTTTTGGAATTTAGTCCTTATTTGACATTATTGCCGTTGTGTTCCCGTGTTAACATTTTCAGTTATTTTCTACCATAGTGTGTAAATATTGTTTAATTTAAGTTTCTAATGTTCGCTTATTGTTTGTAACTGTAAAAAATAACACTCGATGTAACTGGTGCAGCTAGGGCAGTGGCTTTGTCTAACGCCAGGTAGAGCCAACGTCGCATCGTCCGTACACTCGGTGTACCTCGAACTACGGTACGGGATGCCATCAGACGATTTCGGGAGACAGGCTCATAAACGCGCAGGCCAGGTCAAGGACGATATCGTTGCACTTTAGCTCGAGATGATCGCTTCGTTATCAGGAACGTGTTGAGAAATTGCTTTTGTACGGCTACTGAAGTTCATACGCGTCGTTTTGAGGTGAGAAATGTCAGTGTGAGTGAACGAACAATTAGGAGAAGACTGGCAGAACGGAATCTGAGGGCTTTTCGTTCAGCTCTTGCCCCACAACTGCTCCCACAACACTGTAGAGCTAGACTTGCTTTTGCTCAAGAATATGCTAACTGGTCTGTTTGGGAATGGAAGGACGTACTGTTCTCAGATGAGAGCAGAATAGCCCTAAGAGGTCCAGGTGGACGTCAGCATATCTACAAGCCCCAAAATGAAAGGATTGCTCCATGTGCTATAACCGAAACAGTGGATTACCAGGGAGGATACGTCATTACGTACGATACCACCTCAAACCATTGTTTGAGGTGGTATCTCTTATGAGGCTCGTACTAACCTTGTTGTGTTCGATATAGGCAGTGCAAATGCTCAAAGATACGTGGAAACAGTCCTACAAGACCATGTCATACCTTTTGCATCATTTATTGGTAACAACTTTTGATTAATGCATGATAATGCACGTTGCCACACCGCAAGTTCCGTCATAGAGTACCTTAATAAGGTCGATATTCAAGTTTTACCATGGCCGGCACGCAGTCCCAGTCTTAACCCAGTTGAGTACATTTGGGACAAACTCAAAAGACGTGTTCGAGCAAGAGTACCAGCACCTACACCAATAGGAGAGCTCAAGACGGCTGTGGTAGAGGAGTGGCACAATATCCCCCAATCAGATATCCAAGATTTCATGGATGGGAAGGCAAACCAGCTCCAAGAAGTCATTGGAGCCCAAAGCAGCAACACCCATTATTAATTTTCAATTTTCTTTTTGATCAGACAACTTATTTCAAAATTGAAATTGTTAAATTTTTATTGAAAATTTTCCTAAAATCGATTTTTGGAATTTACCGTTTAATAAAACTCCTTGTTTGAAGAAATTTGTTTTTTTTTTCAAGACCTTAAAAGTAGCTTTCAATGTACCTCTCATAAAATGTCGTCTAAATTTGTCGATTTCTGTAAATCGAAGGAAATACAATGTGGGCGGTTAATTGTGCCTGTGAGTGTATTTTAAGCGAAAAAAAATATACAATTATTGGAATTTAATTAAATATTTAAATAATAAAATGTAATTATATCACATATATACTTGTCAAATTTATTTTTATATATAATTATAGAATTTTAATAAATTGTTTATTTTATAAAAGTATTATTAATATTTCTTACTGAGAATGAAAAATTATGGTTAACTTTTTATACAACTACATCATAAAACGTTTAATGAGTTCGGAAAAAATGTAATTAACTGCGATCTTATAAAATTATTAACTAGTAGCGTTCGCGACTTCGTTCGCGCTTATGTTTTTAAAATAAAAGTAACCTTTACTCCTCATAACATCAGCTATCACCCACTGAAAGTGTTGCTAAAATTGGTTTAGACATTTCAGAGATTAGCCGGAACATACAAACAGAGAAATAGACGGACATTACAATTTTATTTATATGTATATATTATAAGATATAAATTATTTTCTTCTTTATTCTAAAGAATAAAATATCTTCTTTATATTTACTTCGAATAATACGAAATGAAAACTTTTTCAATACAACTTTGTGTGTTATCTGCTGCGTCAGCAACTTTCATCAAACTGTCACACATTTTTAACTGGAAATTTAACTTTAAACCGTAACAAAATAGTTGAATATTACACAAAAACGTTTATTTTTTTACCTAAATTTTTACTTTTTTAGTACATTGTTTTTTACATTTTTTATGTTTTATTATTTGGTTTTAATATTTTATTATTTGGTTATACGTATTTTTCCAATTTTTTTCTTTATAAAAATCTATTTATTACATATTAATATATATATATATATATATATTTATATAGAAACGGACATAACAACAGAACATACATATACACAAACTCAACGGTTGTGACAATGTTTACTGTCATACGAGATTTTGTATGATCCTCAAAATATTTGGGCAAGGATTTGTTGCAGACTCGTGTTCATTTTGTTATTGTCACAAAAACAAACATACAACACTAACAATATTTATATATATATATATATATATATATAATCCCACTTCACAATTACAGACTTTTCTTTTTACCTTATTAATTACAAAGACTTCATAAAAAAGTATCAAAAAAGTACTTTTTAAAAGTATATTTTCGGGAATATTGAAATTTTGTTCCCAAGAAAAAGTCTACCCTTAAAACTTTACATCGAAAACTTCAAGTCCACTGACCGTGAAGCTGTTTATAAGAATATAATGTTACAAAACTCTTATTAACTATATCGAGAGACTTTTCTCTTTTGCTCCATAATCTCACATTAAAAATCCTTTAATAAAAACAGACAAACAAACAAACCGATTAATCTATATATATATGAGCGATTTATCACTAACTGACTCATCAAGAAATCTCCAAAACTATCTGACGTCCACTAAGAACGGATTTCACGAAATTCCTATCCACTTAACGTGGGGTAAGAGTTACTATAGCAACGGTTACTATGACAACGGATAATATGACAAAGGTTACCATAGCAACCTAATATAAGTTCACATCCAAATTAATAGTGTGCCAAGCGAAACGGGAGGGAATAAGCTAGTTTTTATTATATAATTTTAATACGAAACCGCAGCAGTGGCTTTGACAGAGTGGATCTAACGTTCTTTAGAGTTAATATAGTAAAAAAAAAAAACTAAGAGCCATCTTGTAAATTCAGCAACATTAAAGGGAACTTTACACACTATATAAAATGTATAAAAAATAGTACGACGTGTATCAACCCCTTATCTCTTATAGCTAATATATAATATATAAACTAATATATGGAATATGTTTGTATTGTAGTACGTGCTTCATGAAGCGTGCCGTGGATATTGAGATCAGTTTATCCATCCAGCAGCACAGTCTCATGAATATTGGTGCAGCATTAATTAAAAAACACATAGATTGCATTAGCTATTAAGGGTTTGCTATATACTATCATACGACAAACAGTCAAAATAATATATATATATATATATATATATATTAGCATCTGCCAACCGCGCACAGCGGGTGTTGAGCTGAGCCCTCTCCTTTCTTTTTTTCTTGATAACTTTTGAATGGCTAAACATTTTTTCAATCTGTTTTCGCTATAACATCCGCGTTCCGCTCAAACATACATGAGAAAATTTTTAGCTAATTATCTCGTCGCATTCTGGAGACAACTAAACACAAAAAAAGGTCTCCCAAACGGTTAAGAGCTTCGCTTACGTTCAGCTCAATGATTTAAATCAAATAATGATTCAAATTCCAAAATATTTCATATGCTTAACTTAAAAATATACTTCTATTATATATAATAGCACTCAAGAGACAAAACGTGTGTTACACCGACATGATTCGCTAAGCAATAAATAACACGCCGTAGTTACATCAATTACATCCCCCTCCCTATAACGGTGTGATATACATTCATTTATTTAAACGACCTACGTGCTAATAGCTAATGTATATACATAAATAAAATTGAGGTGTCCGTTTGTAATTTTAAATTAAAAGCTTTTCACTAGATGCATATGAAAGTACCTATATATGGTACTGTATATCTGTCTGTTTGATCCGGCTGATCTCAAAAACGGCTGTATCGATTTTGATAGGACTTTCACAGTCTGTTAGCTAATGTTATAAGGAGCAACTTGGGTTTTATTTAAAAAACATATTGCGAGAGAGAAGTCGCGTGCACAACTAGTCTACTAATAAATGAACATTATAAATTTTAAGCTACAATAGAGTTTTTTTACCCAATTTTATTTATAAATTATAAAAGTTAATTATAAGGTTATGATAATTTTTGTTTAAAAAAACTCGAGTTTCGTAGTTTTTATATTAATATGATAAATAATACTAGGATCCGGCGCCGTGCGCTGCGGGAGTTGAGATTAACCCCCACCCCTTTTTCATTTCATTTCTGAACGGAATGAGATATTTTACATCCGTTTTTTTTTTAAACCAGCCCATTCCCAAGCCCTACAGCTCTGAAAGTTTTCATTAAAATCGGTTCAGTAGTTTTTATGTGATGTTGCTTCAAAAAGAAGTTTCCCAAACGGTTAAGAAAAATATCATCAAATAATCAATTTCCTTTTATATAATTATAAGCGAACAAACAGACAATCAGTAATAAATAAGAGTATTAGTGACCCTCTTACAACAATTTTAATAACCAAAAAAAAATACTTATATTTTGGGGAAATATATATATCTATACAGTTTTTAGACAGAATATATATATATATATATATATATATATATATATATATATATATATATATATATATATATATATATATATATATGTCAACAAGCTTCATGTCCTTTAAGGCTATACTTGTGAAGTTCCAAACGAAGAAAGTTCTAACAAGTATACAGTCTGACTTATTGAGACCAATTAACCGACTTGGGAGAGAAATATAATGATTTAGTCACAAATTCATTAAATAACACAAATTTACAATGAAATAATGTTATATTAAAAATATATATTTTTTTAGTAAAAGATTTCATTTATACAAAATGAAGAAAATATTATCTTTACGTTCTCAAGTAATTTCAAGAAAAAGTAATATTAAAGTCTTAATTTATGAAGGCCTTGAGGAAAACAAACTGTTGCTTAAATTATAAAGAAAGATAACAAGTAGCCAATTATGGGAACGCCGCGGGGCGAAGCCCTGTACCTACTCCAAAGCCCTTGAGGGTGCTTTAGAACGGGGCTTCGTTGGCCTTTTCCTTTATACCGGCTACGATATCTATTTATATCTTTTCAACTTTGAATCAATACTGATCAAATTGGAATGTCAGGATTATGATACTATACTTATCAAATTAAACCCTAAATACTCCAACTTAAAATAAGGCTACGAGGGTTCCAAAGGCGTTTTAAGAACCACACAACTAACTCAGACGTATTTCTTTAGTAAGCAAATGTTCAATATATCTTCAATCCGTTAGTAAATAATTTTCACATAAAAAAAAACTATTAAAAATATCACATTTCATACTTTTTAAATTGCTACACTCGTGTACACTCTTTCATACTCAATTAACGTTCTTAATATATCAAAGAGTGATGGTCATAAAAAGAAAATCCACATATAAAAATTTTCTCATCTATTAATATAGAGAGCGAAAACATTAATATAGAAATGACACAAACATTTCTAGAACTAAACTTTCAATTTTGAAATCAACAAGTGAGTTCGCAGATTTATTTTTATCACTTTTCACTAAACAAATAAACACTCGTGATATATCTCAATGTGTTTACGAAGCGTCACTAAAGTATTCACTATAACACTATCACATTCGAAAGCAATGACCCTTAAAACAATGAAACATTTAATAAAATTCATACAACATCTTTCTTAACGCGAAAAACTACTGAACCGATTTTGATGAAACTTTCCAATAATATAGATTACATATCAGAAAAACACATGAATTATATGATATAAAGATACTATTTAAGTTAGTTCAAATTTCAGTGTAGAACCTTGTCAACTCAGAGCTACCTTTACATACAAAAAACAGCCTACATTTGAAGGATCAGCACGGACGAATACACTGAAAAAAGCTAGTATATTTCTGTCATGTGTAATACATGTTAATGTACCTACAAAATATTTAATATACAACCTTTATAACGCGACACGACACGTTTATTCACGAAATGTGCGTTCATAAAAAAATTCATAACAATAAATAATACGAAAAAAATGTTTAATATTTAAGCTACCAAATTTGTTATCGCCCAAGAAATAAAACACCCGTTGTTATCATGATTTGTAATCGCAATATATACATATAAATAAAATAAAAGTGTCCGTTTGTAATTTCATATTAACAAAAAATTCCTTTCACTAAATGCATATCAGACGATACTTACGTCACTTTTAATTTGTCTGTCTGTCCGTCTGTTTGTTTCGGCTATCTCTGAAACGGCTGGACCTATTTTAACAGGACTTTCACTGGCGAATAGTTGATGTTATAATGAATAAGTAAAATTATGAAATTTTGCAATCAAAAAGACTCATATTAGGTGATGGTTTTAAAGATTTTTTTTTTTAAATGTCATGTCGTTGAGGAATAGTCGTCAAAAAACTGATATCCCATTGAAGTCAATGGGATACGATGAGTCACTAGACTGTGCTCGCTTAGCTCAATATGCAAACTGCACCTGAGATTTCGCGAGCTCACTGAGTAGAAATTGAGGGTCTGTTGGCGCCCCTAGTTTTAAAAAACATATTCCGTGCGAACAAAGTCATGGGCACAGCTTGTATCAAATATACTTTCTTTAAATATGTATTCTTAATAACAAGAATACTATGAACTAGGTATTTCTAAGCTGGAGGCTTAGTACAGAAGGTAGTATCTTGATCTAGCGTACTAAGACACTAGATTACAAGCAGCAGTGAGGTAATACATATATCTTATATATATATATATATATATATATATATATATGTAAGGGGTTTACCACTCACTGACTCATCACGAAATTCCGAAACTATCTAGGTAAGATTAACTTAAAAATTTACATAACTACTCCTTTTGTGACGTAGACGTCCACTAAGAATAGATTTTACGGAATTCCTATCTACGTAAGGCTGGGGAAGGAGTTACTATAGCAACGGTTACGATGACAACGGATAATATGACAAAGGTTACCATAGCAACCTAAGTTCACATCCAAATTAATAGTGTGCCCAGCGAAGCGGGAGGGAATAAGCTATGCTATGCTATGGAAATAAGCTAAGCTAGGACTATATATATATATATAAAATTAATCATAGTTCAAAACTTGATAACAAGAAAATATCTAACCATTAAACATAGACGAGATTTTTATTTTAAAATTATAAATATAACATTAATTAAAAGATAATAGAAATCCACAAACTCGTTAAAATAAAGACGATAATTTAAAACAAAGTCAAGTAAGTTATTACAAATGAAAAAAAAATTCATTCATTTTCCTTTCATTTTGCTATTTTAAACAAATTATGTTTATATAACAAGGCTTCTATTATCTTTCTTACAAGATCAATACTTACTCACTAACTTAATTTAAATTTTAAGCTCAATATTACATAATATAAAAGTAAAAATATCAAAAGAAGAATAAAGAAGAAATTGAGAGATGTTGCCTTTCTCAAAAAAAAAATCGATCGCAGCACCATCTACCTAATTAATGACAGGATCAGAACTAATTAAGGACATAAAAAAAGCCCATTCATACAAAAAGCTATCCAGCTATTCAATGATAAGCATACATACACACAAATATATATATATATATATATATATATATATATATATATATATATATATATATATATTTACAAAGTACAATCACATTTATAAAGCTTAAACACGGAAAATTGTTTATTAATAGAATTAATTGACACCGACGGCGAGATGGCGAGGTACAGGAAATTACTGATAACAAGATTTATCAGTGATAACACTGTAAACGCCTATGAAACTAACACGTTTATCTAACCGCTCATTACTCGGATCCGAGTTGGGCATGACCATAACAGCAGTGCCTTCCACTCGGACCCGGTACAGTTTAGTAGTCAATAAACTTGTGAATTTGTGACGAAAGTAAACTCAAAGTCAATCAATTCAATTCATTTGAGATTTGAAGGAAAATTAATAGAAATTTTCCACCTTTCCAAATCGTTCTGTTGATTTAAATCAAATATTATTTACAAGATACTCAAAGGAATATTAAAATCTTACTTCGAATATTAACATTAATATTAAAACAAATACTCGTGTTAATTATGAGAAATTTACTTTGTACGTTTGTTTGTGATTAAAATAAGGTAATAATCGTAATTTTTTTACGAGTAACATCTCTCCTATTATATGGTTTATAAAATACAATTACTTTTATCATAATATGTATAATGTTTCATCTACATATAATTAATGCAAAGTAAATAATTATTCTGCTATTTTTAACCGACCTCCAAAAAAAGGGGTTCTATGTTATTTTTACATTATGAAATAAAGAATGTTTAGTAAATTATATGTACTACCTGTGCCCGCGACTTCGTCCGCGTGAATTTTTTTTTTTATAATTACCTAAGGTACTTCTTATAAAATCGGCTATCTGCCAGTGAAATTCCTGTTAAAATCGGTTTAGCCGATTCAGAAATTAGCCGAAACAAACAGATACACCAACATTAAATATATATATATATATATATATATATATATATATATATATATATATATATATATATGTAAGCACCGTATGCACTTTCATATGTATTCAGTAAAAAACTGTTATTTTGGAATTACAAACGGACACTACAATTTTATTTATATATATATATATATTTAAATCATCGTACTAAAGTATCGTCAAAATAACAATTGATCAGTAACAATCAGTAACAGTAACAGTAACTGTTATGATAATTGATAACAAACAATAACATCACGTATGAATGCTATAAATAAATATATTAACGCATTGTCCGCGCGACTGTCGCACAAACAAAGATGGCTGACAAATAAACATACTTGCGTCACTCACTGTACTTGAGGACTGTCATATCTTTTTGTTTTGGCTTTAGAATTAGTGCAATAGATCATATTGGAAATTCATTCAAGCTAATATAGTGTTTGATGTAATGAAGAGATGGATTATAATTGTTTAATGATATTATATGATTCGTTTGTTGTAAATTTGACAGGTAAAAGCGAACTGATACTTTCATTCTATTAAATATTGAAGTCATTTTGGTATTTTACCTTTTTCTTATTATATATATAAAATTAGATATATTATATTAAAAGATGTCACGGTGAGAATGAAGAAGAACGTGCTCAGGTGGTTTGGGCACGTCGAACGAATGAGTGATGAAAGAATGATAAAAAAGATTTATATAGGAAAAGTGAGCGGTAAGAGAGACAGGGGGAGGCCTCAAGTGACCTTCGAAAACACAGTATCTATGATACTGGAGGAAGGTCACGTAAAATGCATGAGGACCCCCCGGAGGGCATGTATGAAGAGGTTGATGTTTGTGGTCGAGGAGAAAGAGGTATGCAGGGGCCGTAGCGTTTGGCGCTCCGTCGTCTCTGGCTACCCCGCAAGGGATATGGCGTGAAGCTAAATAATAAATAAATTAGATATATTGTATTTTTGTGTAGATTTTTAGTTTCACGGTTAGAGTTGACACCTCTTGTAATTAACATTTATTATTAAAGGTAAAAAAAAATACTTCGTGTCAAATTTAAGTACATTTTTAATGACGATTTTTAGTAAAAGTTTTTTTTTTTAATTGCATAGCAATTTTGCAGTCTATATTTAAATTAAAGCCTTGTAAGTGTAAGTTCAATAAACCTGACTATTTGACAGTTTAATTCACAGTATATTAAAATATTTGAGGGCGTACTTTAATGTCAGATAAATGTGCAAAATAAAGTATTATTATTTACATAAAGTATTGTAAAATCAAAATAACCTACAATACTTATTACAAAGTGGTAACCCTATGCACGATATTCAGTTCCAATTCGGAGACTTAGTGGAACCATATATATATATATATATATATATATATATATATAAAACTTAGAAGAAAAAAAGAAGAACTAGAAGCGTAAAATATGTCACTTCTTGTGTTTTTTTGTATTTTGACATGCATTCAATATTTTTTTAAACATATTTTAAATAAATTAAATTATATGTTATATAATTCGAAATAAACCTTTCAAATAAAACAAAAGATCCTAAATTCATAACAGAGATACTCGTTTGAAGAGAGCAGGTGCGTCAGACAACCTTCCAGAGAGATGTGTCCACTCGAATTTAAACTCTAACCCCATGTAAATACGACTCAAAATCGATATTGTGAATTCCAATGTAGCATAAATGAAGGTTTAACAAAATGGCATCCCTGCTTGAATTTCAGAACGTAAGTAATTTGAAAAATATTTTAATCATACTGTATTTAGTTTATTAGTTCTCAAATTTGTTTGTAATGGAACTGTGATATTGAGCGAAGCGAGCGGAGCGCTCTACTGGAGACTTTTTCACATTCTTTCTCACGAATATCATAGCTTCGATAACTACTTGACGGAAAATTACGAAATTTTGCAATCAAAAAGACACACATTGGGCGATAGTTTAAAAAAAAAATATTTGAAAAATGTCATGTCGTTGAGGAATAATCGCCAAAAAACTGATATCCCATTGAAGTCGATGGGAAACGATGTGGCATTACACTGGGCTCGTTTCGCTCAATATGCAAACGGCACCCGAGATTTCGCGAGCGCAGCGAGTCGGAATTGAGAGTCTGTTGGGGGTCCTAGTATATATAAATAAATGCTCTCAAATAGACATTGATCAAAAAACTTCACTGAAGATATCTCGAACCATCGAGACAAAGGGATTGGGAGATTACAGACAGATCAGTGACGTCACTCTTAGATATCAGATTACGTTGTAATTAATGCAATTAAATTGTTATTTTAATTAACATTAAACCTACCGACAATTCTTGTGTACCTGTTCCTACCGCACGCGGTCGAATTGAACGGTAATTAAAAGTTATTTTATTATATAACGCAGGTAATAATGGAAATAACTAAAAGTAAAGAGTGTAGACAATATTATATGTTATTCTTAGAATTGTCATGTAGTATGATAACGATATTATAACGATTAAAAATGTGAAGTTTTACAAAAGTTTAAGAATTCAATTTGACCGGTACTTGGTAGGTTTAGTGTTAATCATTAGATATTATCGTATTGATACACTACTGCAATTTTAATATTAAATAAATGTGTCTATAGTTATAGGTTGCCTGTAAGAGATCACTGGAAATGATAAGGTGGCCTTTGTACCAATTTTCTAACAATAAATTTACTGTTCATCTTTTATATATATACTAGTATAATGGCCCGTTCTACAAACGGTCAAGATCTAGAAACGTTTCAGAGCTTCGCCAACGGTAGTTAGTTGTATTTTTAATTAAACACAGAAAAATACCAAAAGATGTTATTGTTATTACATTGTATTTATTAAAGTAATGTTTGTATAAAAATGTATATAATATATTAACCATTCCTGTTTGGATCTGGATCCCACTGTAGCGATAGGAGCGTGCCCATGTAACCAAATAAGTGTAGAGAAATATTATTATATGTATATTATATGTAATAAAGTGTAATAAATAATAAATAAATAAATATATTGAAACAGTGATCACAGTAAAGAAATACTTAATTTGTTGCGTAGTTCTTAACGCTAAAACTACCGACAATTCTTGTATACCTGTTCCTACACGCCGTCAAATTGACCGGTAATTAAAAGTTATATTATTATATAACGCAGGTAATAATGGAAATAACTAAAAGTAAAGAGTGAAGATAATATTATATGCATATTCTAAGTTGCATGTAGTTTGATAACTATATTATAACCTTTAAAAATGTGAAGTTTTACAAAAGTTTAAGAACGGTCAATTTGACCGGTACTTGGTAGGTTTAGTGTAAAATAAATGTCCTTACAGTTGTAGGTTGCCTGTAAGAGATCACTGGAAATGATAAGGCAGCCTTTGTACCAATTTTGTAACAATAAATTTACTGTTCATCATTTATATGTATATTGTTTGCAATAAAGTGTAATAAATAATTATAAATAAATAAATATATTGAAAAAGTGATCACAGTAAAGAAATACTTAATTTCTTGCGTAGTTCATAAACTTTGGAACACTCGTAGCCTTTACAGAGCCTTCGTAAAGTATGGTATCATTATCCTGACACATTTTATACACAAGTAATCTATGATTCATAGTGGAATATTTACTAATATACTTTTACATGCATTTAGCGAAAGACAGTTAATTTATAATTACAAACGGACACTTAAATTAAATTAATATATATATAAATCGATCCAGCCGATCGATCCGTTTCTGAGATAATCCGAAACAAAGAGAGAGAGAAAAATTTAAAAATAAAATCTTTTTCATAAAGTAACGTAAATACTATTAATATCTCCGGGATAGGCAATAGCAAATGATTTTCCATTTCTCGATCTATTCAAAACTATTTTTGTATTGTAAAAAATATTTGTAGTTCGTTTTCATAATTTTTCTTTATGTAAATGAAACTTTATAATAGTTTATAATATATATATTAAAGTAAGCAATTATTTCTATATACGAGTTAATTTATATACAACGGTCACGCCCTCTGCGTGTCGCGTTCGTAAAGTGGATATTATTATGCATAAAATTTCCAAACACGACGGGAAAAAAGGGTTTGGAAAAACGCCGTTTTTTATAACATTTCAAGCATGTTTAATGTAGCTTTGGCTTTGATATTTTTGCTAAGGTTCCAATATTAAAAAGTGTACTTGAGGTGAGCGTAAGCGAAGCTCTTAACCGTTTGGGAAACTTCTTTTTGAAGCAACATCACATAAAAACTACTGAATTGATTTTGGCAGAGCTGTAGAGCTTGGGAATGAGCATGTTTTTAAAAAAAACAGAATCAAAATATCTCATTCCATTCAGAAATGATGGTCAAAAAACTGAGAGGAGCTCAGCTCAACTCCCGCAACGCACGGCATCGGATCCTAGTATATTAATAATATAATAAAATCAAATTATATATTTTAATTACATACATTTTTATTAATAACTAGTTAAGCATACGACTTTGTGCGCGGGGAATATGAAACAATAAAAGTAGCTTAAATTATTCCTTATAAAATCAGTGAAAATTATTAAAATCGGTCCGGTCGTTTCTGAGATAAGCCGAAACAAAGAGACAGACAAAAGTTCAAAAAAAAAAATACACTTCAATTCATTTATACCTATAGAATCAATCAGAGACAGATTCTATTGACAGTTGTACCTACCTAGTGAATTAAAAATGGCGGATATTGTCAATGTTAGGTGAGTATTGACGAGGACCGCTCAAGTCCCATTAGCAGCGACTCCGAAGTCAGCTAGCTGTATTGAGATCGCTCTCATTAAATATGGATCCCGAGGGTTCGGTACAGTTTCGGGATGACACGCCCTTGACTTTGACGAGTATTATTAAACGCTTTGATATTATAATACAAGTCAAATATTATAGTAACACTATATTGTTTAACGCGACTTTGTTCGCGAGGAATTTGTTTTTAAAATATGAGTAATCTATTGATACTAGTGATCTATTGATACTTTCGCATTCATTTAGATAAAAGCAGTTAATTTATTATTACAAACGGACACTTAAATTATATATATATATATATATATATATATATATATATATATATATATAAAGAAAATAAACAAAGAATCAAGATTTTGTACAAAATCTCAATAGTAATTAAAAACTTTGTAGACAAATAACAATTTTAGTATATAACATAGTATAATTACAAAGAAAATCAGTTTTGGAACTTTTGATATAAATTCATCATCCCCAATTAACCCCGGATAAGTTACAACACTTAGTATATGCAAACATTAATGCTGAGAAGGGCCGGACCTTTTTATCTTAGGATTAACACGACTCATACGCGCCTTTTATCAACTAACATACAGTTTTTTGTATATATACAGTTCATTTATAATTAAATGTAACAATGAAATTAAATTCAAATGTAAAAAAAAAATAATACAATGGTACTAGGATCCGCCAACCGTGCGCGGGTGTTGAGCTGAGCACTCTCCTTTCTTCTTTTTTGATAACTTTTGAATGGATAAACATTTTTTCAATCTGTTTTCGCTATAACATCCGCGTTCGGTTCAAACATACATGAGAAATTTTTTAACTAATTATCTCGTCGCATTCTGGAGACAATTCAACACAAAAAAAGGTCTCCCAAACGGTTAAGAGAGAGAAATATTCTATTAATAATAATAATAAATATATAAGGTCTTTGTATATGTTAATAAATTTAAATGTAATAAATATATAACTAAAGTTAAAATAAATATATATATTATAATATTAATTATAATATAACGATAATTTCGAATATTATAACCATAACAATAACAATACTCCGAGTATGAGAATCGCTTGTTTTTATAATAATGTTATATAAGGAAAGATAAACTATTAAGATATTTTACCTTTTAATTGTAACTTATATTCTTTTCTTTATTATATATTCACATGTAAATGTTTATATATATATATATATTTGTAACAGTATTTGTGATTTTTATTCGTAGTTTGTCTACCTACTACAATTATACATATATACATTTATACATATAAATAGTTGTAGTGTCCGTTTGTAATTCTATATTACCAAATATTCACTAAATGCATATAAAAGTATATAAGTTACTTACATATATATATTTTTTAATTTGTCTCTCTGTTTCGTCCGGCTAATCTCTGAAACAGCTTGACCAATTTTAACTAAACTTTTACTGGCGTATAGCTGATATCATAAGAAGCAATATAGGCTACTTTTATACAAAAAAATATTCCACCCGAACAAAGTCGGGGGCACAGCTAGATGAAATTAAAAAATATAAGAAAATTATGAAGAAAACCCTAATAATATAATATATTAAAATTTATATATATAAAAATGTATGTACGTCAGTCAATAAATCAAGAGTCTTAATTATTCAAAGCTAGACACGGTATAATCATAGTATGTGACATTAAAATAATATTATAGTAACAAAAAAAATATATAAACAAAACACTATATTTTTAAGCCTCAAAATATGAGCCGCAACAGTGTCATTTAAGGCTCTTCTGTAATGTATATTTATATAAAATTACCATAAAAGGTTTTCGGTGGTTTATTTAACTCTCAAAACCTATTCAATTAACATTCTATTACTTAAAAGTGAAATACGATACGCGTTAGGAAAATAGTGAGGGAAGGGTAGAATTGTAAAAATATTTAAGAAAAACCTAGTAAAGTTTATTAATGATCTTTTTATTTATTTATCTTCACGCCGTATCCATCGATTGCGGGGTAGCCAGAGACGACGGAGCGCCAAACGCTACGGTCCCTGCATACCTCTTTCGCCTCGGCCACAGACATCAACCTCTTCATACATGCCCTCCGGGGGGTCCTCATGCTTTTTACGTGACCTTCCTCCAGTATCATAGACACTGTGTTTTCGAAGGTCACTCGAGGCCTCCCCCTGTCTCTCTTACCGCTCACTTTTCCCATATAAATCTTTTTTACCATTCTTTCATCACTCATTCGTTCGACGTGCCCAAACCTGAGCACGTTCTTCTTCATTCTCACCGTGACATCTTCGCTATTACCTGCCATTATATTGATTTAGATATAACATATCATTAACTAAGCGAATCATTAATCCTTATTATATTAATGATGAGAAATTAATTATTTTTTTTATATATTATCCACTTTGAATCAATATCAGTTTTGTATCTAATGGGAGTTTCATAATGATACCGTACTTATCGAAGTAAGCCCTAAAGACACCAACTTAAAACTAACATTCCCCAACCGTGCGGGCGGGTGTTAAGCTGAGCCCCTCTCCATTCTTCTTTTCTTGATAACTTTTGAATGGCTAAACATTTTTTCAATCTGTTTTCGCTATAACATCCACGTTCGGCTCAAATATACATGAGAAAATTTTTAGCTAATTATCTCGTTACATTCTGGAGACAACTGAACACAAAAACAAGGTCTCCCAAACGGTCAAGAGCTTCGCTTACGCTCAGCTCAATAAGGCTACGAGGGTACCAATCTGCTGAGAAATACTAATGGTTATGATTCCAATGAGGAAAATATAATAATATTATGATAATTGAACAAAGTTTTGAATTAATCTGACTCTTCAAAGTAAATCAAAATCAATTTCATCAATACGTTATATTATATTATTTAAATTATATTATCATAATAAATAATTCAACATTTAGAATAAAATATATTAGCTTGTTTAATGTAGGAAACAAACACTCGGACATACCAAATGATGGAAAATGGTTACAGTCGCTTAAACATATATATACATGAGGGAGATTGTACATACATTGTTATATATATATATATATATATATATATATATATATAATATAGTAACAGACGCACCTGTCAAAACATTAATTATGATTCAGTTTGATGTGTTTCTATAGTACTATGAGATCTATATCAATAAAACTGAAGTGTCCGTTTGTACATGGAAATATATATTTATATAGAAAATATATATATATATATATATATATATATATATATCTGTCTGTCTGTCTGTTTGGTAACTTATATCCGAAACCGCTAGAACAGTTTTAACTTTTACATAACTAATGTTATAAGTAACTTAGGCTTTTCAAGGGCGGAGCTGCATAGCGAGGTGACGCAGTAACAGCCACTCTGGCTAACTGCAATTAAAATAGCAAAAAAAAAAAAAAAAAAAAAAACTTAGCCTACTTTAAAAAAAAAACATCTCGCGAACAAAGTCGCTCGCACAGCTAGTACGTATATAACGTATCTAAAAAACCTATAACAAAAAGGTTAAATCCGATAAGATTATAACAGTGATGGATTGATGAACGAATCGTTGAACATCAATTATTGATAATGATTGTCTGTCTATCTGTCGTTAGTGTGAGTCAATTGTAACACCATACCTCTATTACACAATATATATTTATTGAGCTGAGCGTAAGCGGAGCTCTTAACCGTTTGGGTGACCTTTTTATGTGTTTAGTTGTCTCCAGAATGTGACGAGATAATTAGCTAAAAAATGTTCTCATGTACGTTTGAGTCGAACGCGGATGTTATAGCGAAAACAAATGAAAAAATGTTTAGCCATTCAAAAGTTATCAAGAAAAGAAGAATGGAGAGGGGCTCAGCTCAACACCCGCCGCGCACGGTTGGCGGATCCTAGTATATCTATACATATTATAAAAGAAAAAAGCTATCTGTTTATAACTGATTTTCTTAAAAAATTCTAAACCGATTTTTGTACGGTTTTCACTAAAAGATAGTTCAATTCTTGAGGAAGGTTTTGATATATAGTACATTACTGTATTATGTAAATTGACTGAAATATAACGATTACTGTTAAAGATGTCGCACGGTCGTAAAAATATTTCCTGTTGGGAGCTTTACTCGCTTGCGTCGCGTAAACCAGCGAAGATACACTAAAGTTATGTACTAGAGAATTGTAGATCTATAAAAATACTACAAAAAAGTTCTTAATAACATGTCTCTATCTCTTATTGTTAACTCACAATACCTAATTTTATGTTCAAAGTTTCAATTAAAAATAATAATTAATTTTTTAGACTGTTTCCTTCAGTATTAATTCTTATCTAAATAAATATTATTAGAACTTAATATAGATCAAAATTGTTCTTTACAATATATGAATCAAATAAATATTTAAGGAGACATTACAGATAAAAAAATATGCAACACAAAAAAAATATTAGCTCCGCGAGCCAACACAAGCGAAGCCGCTTGTAAAAACTAGTAAAATATAAATGTACTCTTGCTGGTAAAACTTTCAAATAATTGCTAGCATTTAGATAAATACAATGACAACAAAACATCGGATTAAAATTAACAAGCAGTTAACTTAAGTTAACAAGACCTTTATCAAAACCAATTATATCAAAATCCAACTTATTCTAATCACACGTTACGTTTAATGGCGTATTCAATTCAAGATATCATCTTGAAATGGCAATTATGTTGACGCAAAAAAAAAAATGAGAACCGGCCATTCATTGTTCACGAGGAAAAAAATACTATGACCTTGGTATATTTAATTAGGTAGCTGACACAGCGATATAGTGGCAAAAACAAACTTAATTAATATATATATATACTATAATATCCGTAAGTCAGTTTGTATGTAAGTATCAATGGAGATTTTGAAGATTCTTCTCTTTTAAGTATGAAAGGTGCACTCCAAGGAACTTGGAATCTGAGATTTTATTTATTCCTACAGAAAGCGGTATTAAATTTAAAGGAAATGTTATCCCTTTAATAAATATTATGTTGTGTAATAAAATGTTATATGCAAACTATAATTTAATCGATATGATATTATCATTATGCGATGAATGTTAATTGTGAGAAACACACACACACACACACACACACACACACACACACACACACACACACACACACACACACACACACACACACACACACACGCACGCGCACACACACACACACACACACACACACACACACACACACACACACAGACACACACACACACACAGACACACACACACACACACACAGTACACACACACAGACAGACAAGTTCCAATTCAAACATATTTCAATGTGTGGTACAACTTTGTTCATTGTAAGTACTTTGTTGTTAAATATATTCTGTACCTACTCAGCTAACATTTAACACATATATATATATATATATATGTGTGTGTGTGTGTGTGTGTGTGTGTTAAATAATACATACAATATCGGAATATATAAATTTGGTTCAAATTTGATTAAAAAAAAATCCAAACAGTAAGAAATATAATCCTTATCCTCAAAAGACAGCTCAATAATATCTGGGATATCACTAAACATAAGTGTGTCTACATCCTTAATAGTGTGATTATATCCTCAATAGTGTATTCGTATCCTTATAATAAATACATTGTACAAAGAGGGCACTGTTGACACGTACCAGCTCAGTCCTTGCAAACCATTAGATGATACCATATGTACTTAAGACGGACGTCATATATGACGTGGTATATAACAAGATGTTTGTACAGACAAGATAATACTGTAAGCTTACTAAGATTAAAATGTATTATTAGATGACACGTTGTGGTAAATTATACTTTTAGGGATAGGGATAAGGGTAAAAATAGGGATAGGACACGGATAGAATTAGATTTGATACATTGTGGTAAATGATAACAAGAATCGAGTTACAAATTTATTTACCTTTACCGGATAGGGATAGGTATAGAAATAGGGACAGGGATACGACACGAATAGAATTAGATTTGAGTCATTGTGGTAAATGATACCCGTTGACAAAGATCAAATTATAAAAATGTAATTTTTAAGGATAAGGGATAGGAATGGGGATAGAAATAGGTATATGGATACGGATAGCATGGATAATGAATACATTAATCCAACTTTATATGCATGCATGCATGCGTGTGCAAATAATACAGATGAGTTCAATTCAACTTCGTAAATAACTTAACTAAAGGAAAACCAAAATTATAACTGACTGTGCATTTAGTTGATAATCTGAATTACATGAAATATTAATTTAATTTCTAGAACGTATTTCAAGGGCAGCTTTAGTAGGTTCTTACGATATTTGGTTAGGTAGGGAGAGGAGCGTGAACAGTGAAGGTGAGCGTGTATGCGCATACTAAAGGGGCCCCTTAAACCTACACCTGGGTCGCAAGTCCCAGGCATTGTTTCCGCTCCTCTTCTCGCAACGCGATGGACCCCGCACCCGCGATGTGAATCCATGGAATGCTAAGAAGCTTCGTCTCTTATTGAGCGGAGCGTTCTACTGGAGACTTTTTCACATTCTTTGTCACGAATAGGCTCGAAAACTACTTTTCGGAAAATTATAAAATTTTTCAATCAAAAAGACACACATTAGGTGATGATTTATAAAAAAAACTTAAAAATGTCATGTCGTTGAGAAATAATCGTCAAAAACTGATATCCCACTGAAGTCAATGGGAATGTGACGCAACTGTCAGCCTAATCTGAAATCTCCTACATTACGGACATCGTCCACAACGATGAGTCATTACACTGAGTACGCTTCGCTCAATGCGCAAACGGCACCCGAGATTTCGAGAGCGCAGCGAGTCGAAATTGAGGGTATGTTAGCGATCCTAGTATTATATTTAAATTTCTAATAATGCATATTTTATAAACATAACGTGTTGACATTGGCGATATCCACAAACAACGAGTCACATCTAATCGTATCCATTGTGTTATATTTATTTTTCTTTTTAGATAAATTCTACAATGGCGAAACGAAAACCCCGTCAGCGAAGACGTAAAATATTAGAGAAAAAATTTATAACGACGCGTTTTTTTTAACATATTTTCTTTGTAGCACATTTTTTGTGATTAATTTAAAAAAAAAAAGTTTCATAAGAATTGTTGTGACAGTAAAATTTGAGGTTGAGATCCAAATAGCACAATTTTACGTTTTAAAAGAAGAAACAATTTGTTTTTATTATATATTATACTAGTTGTACCTACGACTTCGTTCGAGTGAAATATGTTTTTTTAATAGAAGCCAAGTTACTCCTTATAACATCAGCTATCCGCCAGTGAAAGTACCGTTAAAATCAGTACAGCCGTTTTAGATATTAGCCGGAACATACAGACAAACAAAAAAAATTTTGTTTATGTAAATACCATATATACTTATCTATATCAAGCGAAAATCTGTTAATATGGAATTACAAACAGACACTTAAATTTTATTTATATGTATATATATATATATATATATACATATATATAATAATCTTTTTGCCATATAGTATTAGCTATAAAAAGATTTTATATAAGTAACAAACGTCCTGTTTTTCTTATTATTATATACCTCGTTATCCTCTTACGGTAATTATTATTAAAATAGAACATGTTAAAGTCATTTACATAATAATTAAAATAAATGACTAGTCATTCTTTTTATAAGCGAATATATCCTTGGATGTAAAATATAATTTATATGTTCCAGATGACCCGCATCGTTATTCTTATTACGATATAAGTACAACGTGGATGCGGCTCATCTGGTACCAAACGATCGTCAAAGGAATAGTAGTATAAATATACTCTCACGATACCCTTAGTAGTATTAGTAGTAAGTATCCCATCTCTATATAAATATAGGCTTCAAAAAATTTTAATTTACCCGTTTCTGATATCGATATATAGATATATCTTATCTTATAATTTTTTTTTCATAATTGTATTTGATTCTATGCATATTTCACTCTTACATGCGTTCAGACGAAGATTTAAAAAATCGAATATTTCCAATGAGAGACAATAATTTTGAAATTCGAACGTTTTAAAGACTTTTTATTTTTGAAAAACACAATTCTAGCTAAATACAAGTAGTACTCACACATACACATCAACTATTATACATCTAAAGATTTTAAAAATGGAACGTAGTTGCAATGCGGGACAATAATTTTGAATTGTTTACTAGAACATTTGCTAGATATTTTATATAACTCAATAAGAATTTTGTTTTTTTTTTTTA
Organism: Melinaea marsaeus rileyi; assembly: GCA_918358865.1. Lineage (NCBI taxonomy): Eukaryota > Metazoa > Arthropoda > Insecta > Lepidoptera > Nymphalidae > Melinaea > Melinaea marsaeus. The sequence continues at coordinate 20,526,489 of OU911093.1, read as the reverse complement.
TATAAATCGATGATTCATAGCTCCTCGGTAATTCCGTTGGGTTTCATTGTATAACGCCATGTCATGGGAAAGGATAATTTAAAATGTCTCACTTCAATACTAGTTGAATATTTTTTTTTTATAAAAACAACGAAGGTCAACACGGATCATATCCTTAGCATTAATTTTTATACAGAATATCACAAATCTTTAACAATAATAAATTGATGTTGCAAATTAAGATAACTTTCTTAAATTATATATTTATATATATTTATATGTACATATTTGACCATATATTACTAATATAATATATGTAACAAGTCGTAATATCGCCGCAAGAACCCACAACTTAAATATATACATATAAATAAAATTGAAGTGTCTGATTGTAATTTCAAATTAACGGCATTTAGCTAAATGCATATGAAAGTACATAAAATAAAAATTCTCCGTCTGTCTGTCTGTTCGGCTAATCTCTGAAACGGCTTGACCAATATTAAAAGAACTATCACTGGACATCTGACGTTATAAGTAATAACTTAGGCGATTTTATTTTAAAAACATTCAGAACGAACAAAGTCGCGAGCACGGGTAGTCTCTTAATAAAAGGATAATGATATCATTACGAAAATATTGTCATTATATGATCGTGAATAATGATATCATTATTATCATTATTATTATTATACAAATGTATTTTTTTCATGACCAAGTTCATTTTTTATTAAAACGACCCATTTAAGACGAGCTATTAGGTACATCTGATGGTAAATGATCACTCCTACGAGTATTACAAGAATATGCCGGCATTTGAAAAAGACTAAAACTATTATAATAAAGTATTAAATTGAATTCAATTAACAATTAATTAAACATTTAATTGGTTAATATTAATATAATTGAGCGAAGCGAGCGTAGCGATCGGAGCGTTTTACTGGTGACTTTTTCACATTCTTTGTCACGAATAGACGCAAAAACTACTTAAGGGAAAATTATGAAATTTTGCAATCAAAAAGACATACATTAGGTAAAGTTTAAAAAAAAAAATCAAAAAATTTATATTGTTGAGGAATATTCGTCAAAAAATTATTATGACTAGTTATTACACTGGGCTCGCTTCGGTCAATATGCAAACGGCAACCGAGATTTAGCGAGCGTAGCGAGTCGCGATAGGGTCTTTTGGCGTCCCTAGTTATATGTATATATATCTTATAAATAGCACTATTAAATTTGTCGTCCCATCCTCAATTCCATCGTTAATTACCTAATATATAAATATATATATATATATATATATATATATATATATATACATATATAATTATACATACGACTACATCCGCTCAATCATCTTGTTATTATCATTCTTTATTAATTGCACACAACCATTTATAACTTATACATAACAATACTTGATTCCGATGCCATTAACGACTCGTTAAAAAACCATTTGTTGGTAATCCAAAGTGAGCCAGATGTCCACTGGGTCAGGGTCACTTTATTGGATTATCTCTTATTTCATGTCAATAGTTTTTTTTTATTCGGGACGAATACTTATTAGTAACTGAGAAAATGTAGAAGACATATTTAATCGTTTATTTATTTTGTTTGATATCTATTAATAAATAAATAATACTTAAATTCATGTAATTAATGCATTGATTTTGTTGAATTATTTTTATATATTTATTTAATACTGAATTTATAACTTTTTTGGTATTAAAAATTATTTTTGGAGACATTTGTATCAATACCAATAAGGAAAAATGTATTAGTTATGTATTTTTTAATAGAAGCAAATTTATTCATATGTGTATTATTGTATTTTTTTCTCTAATTTTATATATATATATATTTGCAATATGTAATTAAAACTAATATATGTTAATAATAGCATAATATATTTATATATAATAGCAATTATTATATATAACTAAATAATTTAAAGTTACACTTTAGAATAGCTAGAATTTTTATTTTAATAATAAATTTTAATTTTAAATCGTAAATTCGAAACCTAATAACAAATTATATAAAGGTAATATTAATGCAAAGATTGTCAGAATACATAAAATAAATTAATTTATTATTATCAAACAGACAAAATTATATCAAGGAATTTATGGCGAACCAAAAATAATTTACCGGCTATTAGACCACAATGCTGCGTTATCAAGAGGAAACAGTGATCATCCGACGCGCCTTTGCATTGTAAACACTGACTATTTTTAATCCCCATTAAATTCAATAACTGACATGTGATAGACATTAAATACACTCACCATATAAAGTCCTTGCAGTGGGAACAGAATGTTGGCTGCTTGAAGAACCTCGGCATGAACTTGTGATCTTTCACCAGGTAAACATTCTTCTTCTTCAGGGCGCCTTTGCGGCCTCGTAGGCGCATGCCCCCCTTAATGTCACCACCACCCTCATCACAATTATTATCCTCGTCCGCCATAGTGAGAACGCGATTAACCGCCGATGTAGTCGGAAATAATTATCTCACAATAATCCGCGAACGACCCGCAATAGCAGACCGTCCTCAACCGAACGTCATCTCGCTTTGACAGAAATATGGAGTATGGATAACTGACAGACTTAAAGGATGTCATTGTCAATGTCAAGTGTCAAATTCAATTATGTCGTCGCTGTACAGAGTACCTGACAAAAAAATACAAGAAGTCTGTAATGTAAAATTCTATGCAATTAAAAATATATATTCAAAAAGTTTTATAATCATCTATATTTTTAATCTCGATTTCATATATTATGCAAAAAAATATTATACAAGATGTATAAATATTATTTTCACATAAATAAGAAGGTTTGTACATAAATTCTTAAGGAGGATAATTTAGACACTTACCAATTAAATATTACACTTGTTAATGTTAATGTTTCTAGATGACAAATATAATAATTATAAGATTTTTACCACAATATATTATCACTACTAAATTTATACAAATTAGTTGCCCAAAAAGATATTTAAATTATTTTGTCTTAGTAGTATCAGTATTAATTTACTTTGTTCATTACTATAGTGAATGCTAGATGCGCCAAAGCTAAAAAAAATTGTAAGAACAAGGTCAAGTGTCAAATCAAACAATGTCTTTGAGAGACATTTTCAATTTATTTCTAGCTAAAAATAGCATAGACATCTCGAGTTATAAAAATACTATCTTTAAAATTGTTATTCACTTTTTAATCTCACTCTTAATTTTTATTAAAATTTTGTGTAAGTAGTTCAAGCAAGAGTTGTGTAATAAATTGTATATTTGCACCGAAGAATCATGAACGTATTGTGTTTGGACCTCAGTAATCAATATATTTACTTATATTTAAAAATTACATTGGTAGGAATCGCCATGTGGCGAGAAGACGGCCTTTTTTTTATAATTTTTATTTTTTTAATAAATAAAAGTATAATAAAAGTTACTTGTTTATGATTTACTTGTTATGTAATTTAGAATAATAATTAATATTTAAAAAATATTTATCATTTTTCAAAAACGTGATAAGAATATTTATAACTAGTTATTATTTTGTTATATATTTTTATTAATGACATCTATGACATCGACAAGAAGAATTTTGCAGCTTTGACCATAGACAACAGTGCCTTTGACAGTTCACAACATTTTTTCTCCAACCGACAGAAGGAAGCCGTTATTCAAATTTTTAACATCCTCGAGTCGTTTAAAAGTTCATGGGTTAATTAAAATAATAAATAGCTTATAAAATAGAAGTTAAATGTAACAAGTGCTAAATTAAACCATTTTTAGGTACATTTCTTCTATATTTAAGCCATAAATTCAAATATGAGCTCAGAAAATTCGGATTCCGGTGAAGGCATAGCCTTATCCCTGGTGGCACAATTTGACGACATTAATCGTTTAAATAGTGTTTTAAACGACGGGGCATCTGAAGAATGTAAGTTTTAATTAAATGTATGAGTGCATTTTTTCATTGTTTACGTAAATACTTTACAATATGGAGGTAGATATGTTCAACTACGCCATACTGATTCCATATAAAATCCTACCTGCAAACAACTTCTAAAAAAAAGCATTAATATTACGCAAAACTTTAATTCTTTCTTCTACAAAAACATAAAAACTTTATAATTACTATCAACTTCCTATTGAGTCATTATTTACAGGAAATATAGATTAGCTTTTAGTATAACAAATTAAAATTACATTTCCATATTTTATTAGTGTTCAATGTATACTTTTGATTTAACTTGCATACATAAATTGAGTAGCTGTTAAAACCACTATCAATTTGTTCAGGTTTCCTGGCATTTGTGAAACAAATGGAATGGGTGAGAACCCAGTGGGCTTCAGCTGAGGCGGAGGCTAATCGCTTGCAGACAGAGTTAGATGAAGCCTTAAGAACTTTGGCTAAATGGGAAGCTAAATTTGCACATGTTCGTAAACTTCTAGACGGTGAAAAGAGGGAAAGGAATATTGTTATGAAGAAATATAATGAATTGGTATGAATTCTATTATCTTATATAGTAATAGTATAAGTATCACCTGAACATATATAGTTTATATACAGCATATTCAACATTAAAATTATGCTCATAATTACAATTATTTGCAGAGTAAGCTCTTAGACATGGCAAGAGATCTCCTGTTCAATGATAACCGTGCAAAGCTCAACAATGAAACACTACAGAAGCTGGCCTTCTTAAATGGCACGGCACAACAGGATCACAACGCAAAACTTAGTGGTGTACCTGAATTAAACTCAACAGGTTAGTTTTTTAATCGAATAAAATTTTTATGAATATGTTTATTTAATATATTTTGATTATTTGTGTTTTTTCTATCATTGAGCGAAGCGAGCAGTGCGCTCTACTGGAGACTTTCACATTCTTTGTTATGAATAGGTTCAAAAACTACTTGATGGAAAATTATGAAATTTTTGCAATCAAAAAGACACACATTACGTGATAGATTTTGAAAAATGTTATGTCATTGAGGAATAGTCTTCAAAAAACTGATATCTCATTGAAGTCAATGGGAAAAAAAAATCGCGCTAAGAATTTGCTTTACAATGAAATCTCCTACATTACCAACATTGTTCACAATGATGAGTTATTACACTGGGCTCGCTTCGCTCAAAATGCAAATGTTACCTGAGATTTCGCGAGCCAGCGGGTAGAAATCGAGGGTCCGTTGGCACCCTAAGTAAATATAAATTTGTTTCTCATATATATATATATATATATATATATATATATGTATCTGTATTTGTATTAAATGTATTATTTAATCTTGTATATGTTTGTTCTTTCTTGTCTCGTTTGTTTCACTAATTTGATCACTTGACCGGTAGATAGTGTTTTAGCCAAAGTGATTGAAAGCCCACCATTTCATGAATGCTTCATACATAAAATATTTAATAAATATATAATATATATTTGAAACTCACTGATACATGCCGTCTTATTGTTGTTGTGTTTATAAGGTGACTGCTTTACACATCTTAATAAGATAGCAAAGTGGAGGGTATATTAATAATTCATATACAGTATGTCTACTTGCTACCAAGCTCAATAGTATATGATTTTAATTGTGTGTTTTATTAACCATAATAATATATTTTAAACTCACTGATATATACATCCCCCTTATAACACGGTAAGATCGTTCCGCGTTATAGGAAAACGCGTTGTAGGAATATTGTTGTATAATGCGCTCATATGACAATATAACGCGTTATGTACAAATAATTCATATTTAACTTTTCTCGTTAAAGGCGGCTTAAATGGAATATTAAGAAAAAACTTAATTAAATTTAATTTTTATAACAACACAATGAGCAAAGGTATGCGAAATTAATTATAAACTGTAAATAAAAATATGAATTTCATAGTATAGAAATATAACATGTGAAATCCCTGCGTTATATGAGGGAAAACACGTTACACGAGGGATTGAAATCGCGTTATAAGAGTACCGTGTTATAGGGGGGATTACGGTATATTAACATTTGAATGGCAGGTACACTGTTGTCGGAGATGTCGTACTCCCGTTCCGAGGATGATCTGGAGCTGTCCCTGGCTTCCACGCGTCGCTCCTGGGTGCAGAGAGGCGGCTGGGCCTCCCGTGAAGCACCCGCTAAGAAACGACGCTCATCCACCTCATCGGCTACCAAGGTGAAGGTTCTATATATATGGATACATTAACAATAAAATAGTAATTTTCACTGGTTTATACTAATTAATCAAGAACAGTATTCTCAAAAAACATATATTAATATAAGAGCATATAAGAGAATAAATAAAAAATATATATATTTGTGAATATAGTATAAACAAATACAGGCTGTCATAAAATCCAAACTAAAAAATAAATATAGATTTTAATTGTGAATAAATGCAAAGACGCTTTTTTTGATTAAAATACATTTTTTACATTGCAAAACATTTTTTATATTGCAATCCATTTTTTACACTGCAATACATTTTTTACATTGCAATTCATTTTTTACACTGCAATACATTTTTTCTTATTTATACAATTCTTAATTTAAAATGATTATATATTTTTTTGTAAAATAAATATATGGAAAAAAAAATAGTTTATATAACTATGTTCTTTTTCATATTATTGCCTTGTCATATCCACCCTTGTTAATTATGCAAACTTTCAAATTAATCCACCATCTTGAACCTTAAAATCATGTTTAAAGTTTCCGTTACATACAAACAAAAACCAAAGATAATAAAAGTGTTAATAAGTTTTTGTCTCAATAGTGCCGGCACAGCAGTGCCACCGCACTGCTCGATGAAGAAGTGAGACCTTAATAGAAATAATTAAAGTAGTTTGCAACTAATATTGTATTTATATTAATTTTAAAATTATATATTTAATATTGATGTTAGTTGTAACGGATGTTTGTCTTGCATAGTTATTTTGAGCTCTTATTTAGTCTTTGTATGATAGTTTTGAAATTTATTAACAATGTGTTATGGAGAAAAAAGTGGTATATTCATAGTAATCAATTATAGATATAATTAATAATAATGTTTAATGTATATCTCAATAGTCTAATATGTTTAATTTGTCTATCAGACGGTGGAATTGCACGGTGGTAAGGTCCTGGCGACGGCTACCACCACGCTGACCCTGGAGAGAGCGCCCACAGCGCACGACCTTAAACCACCAACGAACTTCGTGAGTTAATTGTATTATTATTTACTTATTTATATATTTTACACTTTGAATCAATACCAATCATTTATTTGCAAACAACTCACATGCTACAGAATATCCTTGAAAATTAACAATTGTAATCGTTAAAATGTATACTTATTCTCCAGCAACCGATATCGGAGAGCAGCGATGAAGCAACGGCGCCCGCGCCCCCTCGCCCCTCGCACCCCGTACAAAACGCGCCAAGGACACCCAAGCAGGAGGCACCCTCCGCCCCACCAGGTATATACAACTATTTACCATAATACAGCATGTATAGCATATTTGAATGGATTGAAACCATTTCAATGCTAATTTTCTATCGAAGCAATCGAGATGATATATGTATGAGATAGTCTATGTATTAATATAATGTTCGTTTAGAGTCCGAGAGCGCGTCCGACACCCCGCGAGCCCGTCCCTTGAGAACACCGTCAGTAGTGTCTGCGTACTGCGGCTCGCCCAGGATCAGACCGAGACAACACAACTTTGTCGGCAAGAACTTTTATAAGCGAGAGACGTGCGGGCCCTGCGGCAAGACGTGAGTAAAAGTATCAACAATGTGTAACGTATTCAGTGTTGCCACCTTAGTTTGATTAATATGGGTTGTTGAAGTTAAAAAGGGATGGCTAGATGAAGCTAATTATCAAAAGTACTTGTAAAAAAAAGTCTAAAAAATTCTTATTAATGGTTTCATTTATTTTGAATAACAATTACAATAAGAAAGAAGATGACAATTAGGATAAGGGCAAGGATATATATATATATAATTTATGTAATATATATTTATGTAACTCCAGGATCAAGTTCGCTAAAATGGGTGTGAAGTGCGAGCAGTGCCGTGCACAGGCGCACCCCGAGTGCCGGGCGCTACTGCCGCTGCCCTGCGTGCCGCCCGGACGGACACTCGCACACCAGGTATGTATATACATATAGACATTTACTTTGCTGTATATGTGTGTGTAATCTCCATCCACCACATACTTATCTATTATTTCATACACATTCGAAAGCTTACATATTTTGCTAATGTAGACACTTATCTTATATGTCCATATGGTTAACTATGCTTCCCTATATATACGCATCACACGTACAAACTTAAATATATAAATGCAATAGTAAACTGGTTTAATACTAAAGTGGGTTTTCATAATCATTATTTTAATACAAAGCACATTACATAGTAATGGTCCACTGAATATTAATAGTTGTTCATAATCCATTACCTATCCAACAGGAGGGTAGTATAGCTGATTTCGCTCCGTCCACTCCGCCAATGGTTCCGGCGCTGCTCGTGCATTGCATCAACGAGATAGAGAAGAGGGGGCTCACAGAGAGGGGGATATACAGGATATGCGGCGTCGACAAGGACGTTAAGAGACTTAAGGTATCAGTGTTAATGATTTTGATTGTATTAATATCAGTACCAGTTACATATTTATTGGATACTATTGACGATTAAAGTCAATTAAAAAAATATAATCTTATGTCCAATGTCCGTCCCCAGGAGCGGTTCCTTCGCGGCTGCGGCTCACCGTCGCTGTGTAACGAGGACATTCACGCGGTGTGCGGCTGCGTCAAGGACTTCCTGCGGTCGCTGCGGGAGCCGCTGGTGTCCAACGCGCTGTGGGCGGACTTCCTTCACGCCGCCGCGAGACAGGAGACGGGGGATGCGGCCGCCCACACCGTGCATGCAGTGTCACAGCTGCCGCCACCCAACAGGGACACGCTGGCCTTCCTGGTGCTGCATCTGCAGAAGTACGACCGACCTCCATTCCCTCCTTTTTGTCAGCGTATAGACGCCTACTGCAAGGGATAGGCTTGTCCCAAATATTACCAGGATGACCGGTCTTTCGCTACCCGCATCCAGCGATTTCCCGCGAGCTTGACTATGTCGTCGGTCCATAGGGGGGAGGCCTACCCAAGCCTCGTCTCGTAGCTGGACGATGTATCCCAAGTATGATCGTAATTTATTCCATATACAAATGTTATCGTGTATAATGTGGACTGTAGCACCTCTAAAAACTACTTGAGTAGGCACGAAACGGGCATCTCTGTCTTGTCCTTGTTCATTTTATGGCCTACTTGTCGGGAGACTACTGAGATCATAGAGCATTGTACCCATGTCTTCATAGTCTCAGTCATTATGACTATGACATCAGCAAACCGAAGGCGAGTGATGCGTAGTTCGCTCCAGTCCATGAGCTCTAAGACATCTTCCATTGTAGCAATGAACAGTTTAGTGGAAATAACTTTACCCAGTCGAACAAAAATCTCTTCAAATGTATGGGCTTTGAGCTTTGGTTCCGTAGCTGGATTGACATGGCGGCATTTGCAGTACAGCCTAGGTCTCGACCGAATCGAAGGCTTTCTCATAATCTACAAACACCAAGCATAGTGTCCGATCATACTCTTCAGTCTTGTGTATAATCTTCCGCAGGCTATTATGTTGTCTATGTTGCTAACGCCTTTTTGGAAACTGGCTCAAACAAATCAAATCTCACCACCCAATGCTAGGTCTTGGCCACATGAGCTAAGAGGAAAGATCTAATTTGCTATCCAAGTATTAGGTTTTACCCTCAATATGCCCTCAATATAAAACTGGGTGTGTGACGTTGTCCTTTTGTCGGAGCCATTACGACCAGACTCTTGACTCAAAATAAGATTCACAGTTAATAGGAAGGAGCAGGAAACTTATTGCTTAATGTGAATTAATGACAAATCAAAGAATTATTTGTGGTTGTTGTTTGTTAGTAAGGAAGTAGAGTAGAAGCAGTGTGGACGCACCAAGACACCTTGTGAGTGTGACTGCAGGTGAAGATGGAATTACAAGTGAGCTTCTGAAGGCAAATGGAAACCTGTCCTAAAACACCTTCAGAAACTATTTAATACCATCTTTCACGAAGGCAAAATTTCTGTTCTAGAAAGGGATATATATCTTGCTGAAAAATAACAGAATCAAAAATTTTGGTATAATCCCATATTATGATGGCTAATTATAGTTATTTATTTACAGAGTAGCCGAGAGCCCAGAGTGCGAGATGGGCGTGGACAATCTAGCCCGCGTGTTCGCTCCCAGCGTGGTGGGCTACGGTCTAACCGCGCCCGCGCAGATGTACACCGTCACTGAACAAATATTTACCGTGAGTTTATATATATATATATATATATATATATATATATATATATATATATATAATAATATTGTGTCTGTCTGAAGTATAAAAGTTATTCCAAATTACTACATAAAAAAAAATACCTTTGTTAGTTTAGATTAGATTAGTTTAGACAAGTGATATATTCTAGGTGATGCAAGTGCTTCTGACTCTCCCCGGTGACTACTGGTCCCAGTGGGCGTGTCCCAGTGAGGCCTCCCCTCCCGCCACGCACAGACCTAGGGGTTTCTTCTTCTCTCCCGCTGAGACTGGGTAATATATATTTATAAAATATGTATATAAAATTGAATGTCCATTTGTAATTCCAAATTAACACTTTCACTATAGCATAATGAAAGTATATATAGTACTTGGATATAGAAAAATATTATTTATAATAATTGTTCTTTGTCTTTAACATGACTTTCATACTTATAGTTTAAAATATAAATAACTAGGCTACTTTTATTTTTAAAAAATCCAAGCGAAGTCGCAGGCACTACTAGTATTAGCATAACTAATTACTAATATTGTTTCCAGTATATCAAGAAAGAAGAGAAACTACTTTCAGTGAAGATAGAATATTACAATAATTTTTAGTATAGTGTATGTCTGTTCATAAACAATTTTGTTAACCAATATATATATAGCAATTAAGTTAAAAAAAATAATGTTAATTTTAGTTTATAGATAATAAAAATTGTCAGTAATAATTGATATATTTCTATAGTATAAAAAAACTTTAAAATAATCCTCTTAGAATAAATAATAAAAGTAAATTTAATATATATATGTATATATATTATTTTGATCGTTCTGTATATTTGTACGTATCGATTAAATGTAATGTAACTTATTTTGTCATTATTATATTAATTAGTAAAACAAGGAGCGCCAACAGACTCTCAATTTCGGCTCGCTGCGCTCGCGAAATCTCGGGTGCCGTTTGCATATTGAGCGAAGCGAGCCCAGTGTATTGACCCATCGTTTCCCATTGACTTCAATAGGATATCAGTTTTTTGACATGACATAAATATATATATATATATATATATATATATATATATATATTTGAGGACATAAAAAAAAAATTAAAAACCATCACCTAATATGTGTCTTTTTGATTGCAAAGTTTCATAATTTTCTGTCAAGTAGTTTACGAGCCAATTCGTGACAAAGAATGTAAAAAGTCTCAAGTAAAACGCTCCGCTCACATCGTTCGCTTCGCTCAAAAAAATGTAATATATGTTTATAATATTTTCAATATAAATATATATATTTAGTTTTACGTTAAAATATTATAGTTCCGTTGTCGTGACGTCACGACCCGCCTAAAATGGTCGCTTTAGAATTATTTTGTTTTTTTACTTTTCTCTACAAAATTCAACCCAATTTTTGTTTTCGGTTAAGTTAACTGAAGAGTTGGCATTTTTTGTTCATATTTTAAGGTAATTTGCTCTAAATTTTTTCTTTATTTTATACTTTTTGTATTATTTAAGTGTAAAATTTGTTTCATTGTGAATAATTATTTCTTTTGTTATATGTATATTAATATAGTAATCGTATAACACGGTGGATTTGTTTCGCGTTATAGGAAAACGCGTTGTAGTAATGTTGGTGTATAACGCGTTATTGAAAAAAATATTCATGTTTAACTTTTCTATTTTATAAAAAAATCATTTAATTTTAATTAATTTTTACTTATTAATTTTATGACAACACAATTGACACATTATGCAAAGGTGAGCGAAATTAATTATAAACTGTACAAATCGTTATGTGAAGGAAAACGTGTTATACGGTCGGAAATGACGTTATATGAAAACGCGTTATAAGAGCACCGCGTTATAAGAGTACTGTATATGTCGTGTATAACATATTTATTGTGATGAATCTCAATATAATGTTATAATAATTCTAGCTGTTTAGTTTTGGAGGTAGTCGGTAATTTAAGTTGTTTTTTTTTCTCAAGTCATTGACAAGTGATACATGTGTGTATGTATGTTGTACTATTGTAGCTACTAAAGTAGGTTTTGTTTGGTTTGTCTGTCAGTTGTATTATTTGTTTAAACTTTAATAAAATTATAAAACGCCTTTTGATTTTTATTTTACTTGAAACTTAATATTTTTTTTATTAAATTGATCATGAGTTATGAGATTTTGTTATTAAAAATTTACTTTGGTTTTGATATGAAATTGAAATAGTGGTTTAGAATGATATTTTATGTTAGAAATTTTAGTTAATACAGACTATTAAGAGAAATTGCATCGCTAATTAACAGATACTTACAAATTAAATCAAAAAAAAATCTTTACTTTGATATTACATAAATCGACATGGAACTTAAAAAATCAATCAAATAGAAGAAAAAGTAAAAGATTAAATAAATATAGACTGACATCCAAAATGGTTGACCACTCAGCATTTACTGGAGTATTTTTCTCCAGCGCTGGTTTTCAATGGCCGCCGTGCCATGTAACCAATTTTGACAGTTAAACATAAAATACGCAACAACAAACAAAATAAGCGAATACAGTTCCATCATTTAATAGTTCTTAATATCCTAATTACTTGATTTAAACTGATAACCCTAACTGCGTACAATTAAAACCCTATTAATTAATATTTTTAATATACATACTAGAAACAATATTAACGCGCCGCGCACGGTTGGCGGATCCTAGCGCCAACCGTGCTCGGCGGGTGTTGAGTTGAGCCCCTCTCCTTTCTTCTTTTCTTGATAACTTATGAATGGCTAAACATTTTTTCAATCTGATTTCACTATAACATCTCAAAGATACATGAGACATTTTTTAGCTAATTATGTCGTCGCATTCTGGAGACAACTAAACACAAAAAAGGTCTCCCAAACGGTTAAGAGCTCTGCTTACGCTCAGCTCAATAACAACAGTCCAATCTCATTTACTAGTATACCTAAGATAATAGAAAAATAATAAATGCAAGAGTACTCAGTAACTTTTAAAAGCTTAATATTCTTTCCAACCCTCATGGTTTTGGACATAGAAAGTCCACAGAAGACTTACCTAAGTTGGTTATGAGTAAAAGATGTAGGGAAACGGAAATGAATCACGATATTTATGGATCTTAGAAAGGCTTTTGATACTGTCTGCTCCCATCCTCATACGAAATCTAGAAGTATTAAGAATTAAAATTTAAGTATTTAATAGTTATCTAATCGACCCTAAACAGAAGGTAAGACTTGAAAAGTACACAAATGATGAAATGGATGTCACATTTGGTGTACTCCAAGAAAGTGTTTTAAGTCCCACTTTATTTTTAACACACATCAATCAACTTTAATCTACAAGTGACCAATTGAATAATATTTTCTACACTCGTATTTTTGATTCCACGCAGAGTTTGGATTGGCTCGTATAGCTGAATGGCTGAATATCAATATCTATCTTAACATAGTTAAAACACTTAACTCTTAATACAATTAGCTTTTGAACCAACGTTTGTCTTGGCAATCCTATATTGAATTGGTCGCAAATAGAGTAAGGAATTTGTTTGTATTTTCAATATCTTAAGACACGCCTCTAACACTATTTTGAAAATTATTTACCTAGCTCTGATTCAATCAACTTTGACTTATTATATATCAGTTGGCGCCATTAAGACAAGATTTATTGAATTAGATCGAGCTCAGCGTACAATATTAAAGGTTATTTATTTTACAAATCTGGTCAGCTTTATTCACCTAGCTTTCCGAAGATTGTGTATTATTATTATGGTCTGAAGGCAGCAAAGCATTTCCGTATGATAATAGTAAACAAAATATAAAAAGGAGAAAATATCGTGCTGCTAACACGAATATCACTAGAACATTTTTAGCTAGCAACCTGTTCATTAAGCTAACTAGTTTTCTTTACAACGTTGTCAATCGCAAGTTCAAGTTGCAGATTTATCTTATGAATTACAATGCCTTTGTTCCCTAAAATTTGAGGAAGTGGAGTTGGTTTTATGTTTTATGAGTTTATTTTAGGTAATTCATATGCGCACACGCACACACATACATACATACTCACGCACACCTTTACACAAATACTTAACACACACACACACACACACACTGAGACGTTACACTGCACTTTTTACATTGTTGTAATGTTTAATTTATAATTTAGTTTGCTATAATTAATTTGTTATGGAAGTGCGGAGTCATATGTCACTGAGATAAGTTTAATATACTTAAAAGAAGACATCTACTTTGGTATATGACTATTGTTGTTAATTGCATAATTATAGGTATTAAATATGGCATTAAATTGGCATTAAATATGGGTTTTTTTTAATAATCTGTAATTTATGTTAGAAATTTTAGTTAATACAGACTATTAAGAGAAATTGCATCAGTAATTAACAAACTTTCAAATAAAAAAAAATCTACTTGGATATTACATAAATCGACATGGAACTTGAAAAAATCATTAAAATAGAAGAAACAAGAGAGAAGATTAAATAAATAAAGCCTGACGTCCAAAACGGTTGACCAATCAGCATTTATTGGAGTATGTTTCTCCAACGCTAGTTTTCAATGGCCGCCGTGCCATGTGGCCAATTTTGACAGTTAAACATAAAATACGCAACGACAAACAAAATAAGCGAATACAGTTCCATCATTTAATAGTTCTTAATATCCTAATTACTTGATTTAAACTGATAACCCTAACTGCGTACAATTAAAACCCTATTAATTAATATTTTTAATATACATACTAGAAACAATATTAACGCGCCGCGCACGGTTGGCGGATCCTAGCGCCAACCGTGCTCGGCGGGTGTTGAGTTGAGCCCCTCTCCTTTCTTCTTTTCTTGATAACTTATGAATGGCTAAACATTTTTTCAATCTGATTTCACTATAACATCTCAAAGATACATGAGACATTTTTTAGCTAATTATGTCGTCGCATTCTGGAGACAACTAAACACAAAAAAAGGTCTCCCAAACGGTTAAGAGCTCTGCTTACGCTCAGCTCAATAACAACAGTCCAATCTCATTTACTAGTATACCTAAGATAATAGAAAAATAATAAATGCAAGAGTACTCAGTAACTTTTAAAAGCTTAATATTCTTTCCAACCCTCATGGTTTTGGACATAGAAAGTCCACAGAAGACTTAAGTTGGTTATTAGTAAAAGATGTAGGGAAACGGAAATGAATCACGATATTTATGGATCTTAGAAAGGCTTTTGATACTGTCTGCTCCCATCCTCATACGAAATCTAGAAGTATTAAGAATTAAAGTTTAAGTATTTAATAGTTATCTAATCGACCCTAAACAGAAGGTAAGACTTGAAAAGTACACAAATGATGAAATGGATGTCACATTTGGTGTACTCCATGAAAGTGTTTTAAGTCCCACTTTATTTTTAACACACATCAATCGACTTTAATCTACAAGTCACCAATTGACTAATATTTTCCTACACTCATATTTTTGATTCCACGCAGAGTTTGGCTTGGCTCGTATAGCTGAATGGCTGAATATCAATATCTATCTTAACATACTTAAAACACTTAACTCTTAATACAATTAGCTTTTGAACCAATGTTTGTGTTGGCAATCCTATATTGAATTGGTCGGAAATAGAATTAGTAACTTGTTTGTATCTTTTTGTTGCTTGTTAGATCGAGCTCAGCGTACAATATTAAAGGTTATTTATTTTACAAATCTGGTCAGCTTTATTCACCTAGCTGTCCGAAGATTGTATATTATTATTTTAATTTAAAAAAAACAAAGCATTTCTGTATGATAATAGTAAGCAAAATATAAAACGGATAAAAGATCTTGCTGCTAACACGAATATTACTAGAACATCTTTAGCTACCAACCAGATCATAAAGCTAACTAGTACTCTTTACAACATTGTCAATCGCAAGTTCAAGTTGCAGATCTATCTTATGAATAACAATGCCTTTGTTCCCTAAAATTTCAGGAAGTGGAGTTGGTTTTATGTTTTATGAGTTTATTTTACGTAATTCATATGCGCACACGCAAATACATACATACATACTCACGCACGCCTTTACACAAATACTTAACACACACACACACACACTGAGACGTAACACTGCACTTTTACATTGTTGTAATGTTTCATTAATAATTAAGTTTGCTACAATGAATTTGTTATGGAGTTGTCTGTCACGAGGATAAGTTTACTATACTTAAAAGAAGACATATTTATTTATGCATAAGACTATTATTGTTAATTGCATAATTATTACCTAAATTGGAATTAAATATAACCTTAAATTAAATTTCTTATTGTGAAAAAAAATATGAGTTACTTTTTACAGTTTGTAATTTCGTGGACAAAGGTTTTTTCTGTAAGATGGCCAAATTAAAAAAAAATTAAGCTCAATTTTTTTTTATACTAATTAATCGCTGCTCGATTCATAAGTATTTACTTTTTTATTCTCAAATTTTATTATAAAAATAATATATTTTATACATGTACATAATTATTGGGATAAAATAAAACAAAATATTCGAATGGAAAAAAAAATCTTTATTAAAACAAATTTATCAAATCAAAATAAATTAAAACCAATTGAGCAAATAAAATACAAACCAAATATTAATGGTTCGTTCGTTTTAAATATATTAAATAATATAAGAGGAACATTGTTTTATATCAAAATTGTTACAAATATCTACAAAAATTTCTCACTTTTAACATTTTATGAACTATTATAATAAAATTAAGAACACTCACTAATTTGATATTTTCATACAATTTGGAATTTATTTTAATTGGATGTAAAGACTGAAAGCTGACTATATATATGTATGTATGTATATATATATATATACATATACATATATATATTAACTTGATATACAGATTCAAACCTCATAATTAAAATGACATATAAATATGAATTCTTAAATTATATTATTATATATATATCATTATATATACATATTACAAACTAAAGGAATCTTTGGGTGAAATCTAGCGACTAGTGACAGTGAAATGCAAACAAAATTTAACTTTTACATACATACATACATATGTTTGTATGTATGTATTACAATATAAAATTAAACCTAATTAGATCTTAGTTGAGTATTTTCTACTTAATATTAATAAAAATAAACGTACAAACTTTATTATATTAAATTGTTATATGGAATATTGCCTTGTATTGAAGAGTTATGGAATTTAATTAATAATATGTTATATATTAAATATTGGGTATATTTGGTATATTTAAAATATTTGGGATCATTTGGTATATTTATAGTATTGGGTACATTTAGTATGTATGGAATATCGGATATATTTGGTATATTTATGATATTGGGTACATTTGGTATGTATGGAATATTGGGTACATTTGGTATATTTGTAATATTGGGTACATTTGGTATATTTATGATATTGCGTACATTTGGTATGTATGTAATATTAGGTACATTTGGTATATTTGTAATTTTGGGTACATACTATTCTTGTGAAAAATGCAATATTAAGAGATAAATAATTTAAAAGATTACCAAATCATTTATTGTTAATATATGAATTATTTCTATTCCAGTTCGTTTCTTTGGAATGTTATCACTAACATAAAGATATCTCAAAGGAATCTTTTATATGTAAAGATAAAAGAATCAGTTTGTCTAACATAAGAAAAGATATCTTAATATTATTAAACTAACAAAATATAAAGACCCTGCTACATTAAAATGCTATTATTTTATATAAATCACTATTTGGAGATATTTTAACTTTATAACCTTCATATACACATATTATGCTCTTAAAGCCTCTTAAGCTACGTATATATAGTATGTACAGACTTACCTACAATATATTAATATATATATTTCAAATGACTGTATTTTGGTTATATATATATATATATATATATTATTGAATGGAGATTTACTATATGTTATCATTTCTCTCCTATACATTTGTTTTTTTTTCGTGACGCATTTTTCGTTACATCGACTTTCAAACTTATAAAAATGGATATATATATATATGGACTAGTTCTTGGTGTCTGTGTCGTTTTTGGGTAGTTTCCCTCCCCCGTATCCGATCCCGTAGGGTCTCAAGTGGTATATGAGGTAGTCCAGCACGTACATCAGTTGAGGGTCCACGTAGTGGAATGACACTGCGTGGTCTGAACAGCAGTCCAGACCCTAGGAAATGTTCATTGTATGGTCTTATAATATATATTATATGTACAAAAATTATGTGTGTGTGTGCAATTCACACACACAAATGAAACTTGTGCAAAGTAGCTTACGAGAGAGTGAGATGGATATAGAGTATTAATACCTTAATGTAAAATAATAATAGTTTAATATAAAGCTTATATTATGTTAAAAAACTTAACTCAACTTACACTGTTACAAAAGTATGAACACCATCTGTCGTAAGTTTTAAAAAACTTTAATATATGCCTCCATCTCACTCTCTCCTATACATTTAGGTGCTTTCTTTTCTCTCTTTGTCGTGACGCATTTTTCGTTACATCGAGTTAACAAAACAAATATTCTAAAGAATTCACTTATAACAAAGATAGCAAGTTTTTTTTTTGTACTATAAACTATCACAGATTATAAATGAGTATATACACTATAATTATATTATTTAATCAAGTATATTAAATACCTCGTCAGTGGGGTAGTAGATGTACTGCCAGTACCAGAACCCCCGGTCCTTATTAGGGAACAGGTGGTCCTTGGGGACGAAGGGGAAGAACCGTCCCCGGTGGAGAGAATCCCGTGTGTCCATGGCCTTAACGCCCAAGTGCTCAAGACATATACCTAGAATAAAGTTATTTGGAATTAAAGCTGATACATTTAGGATAGGAATATGTACAAACAAAGGATTTTGTTTTAAGAGGAGGGTAAACGAGCGTGCGGGTAACTGATGATCCGTGATCTTTGCCGCCCACGATCTCTTGCAAGGGCCGGGAAATCGCAAGTAAACCACACGGTAGAGGATCTTCAAGAATCCAAGTGATACTGATGGTATTAGAGATGACGTGTTGTGGTTTGAGGGTTGATAATATTCGATGGCAGGCATCAGATCAAATAACTCGTTAATAGATAGTAGCAATAGTAAAAAGATTTTCTTTACTAGTAATCGAATGGTCTAAGTCAGAGATTCCCAAACTTATTTCGTCTTAGACTTTGATAATCAATTATTATGTAGCGCCCCTCATTTTTTTATTTGGGCTGTTCACTACAAATATATGGTAATAATGATATCTGTTTAAAGAGAGCGTGAAATGGGCCCTTTAGTTGTTGTAGAATGTTAGACTTTTCTAAAACTAGAAGCACTGCTCATCTCCCAATATATATTTATTGTTGTGTGCGTGTGATATTAACATAACTGTACCTCCTCTTCCCCCACTCATGCTGCCATGTGTTACGTCACGTCTCTATTCCTAGCTTAGATATGGACATGTGTAAATCGTGTGTCCGCACCCCTTCCTCTCTCTCTCTCTCTCTCTGCGTGTGTGTGTGTATGTGTGTGCATGTGTAATGTGCTCGTGCGTGCGTGCGTGTGTGTGTATGAATGTGGCTGCATGTTAATGTGCGTGTGTGTGAGCTCACCCATCTCCGCGTCCTCGGCCCCGTGGTCGCCGGCCTTGCACAGTGCGGGTGCGGGCAGTCCGGCGCGCACGAACCTCTCCAGGGCTCCACCGGACAGAACGTACCCCGCGCCCCCCGACATGTACCCCTATGTAAATACATATAATTATATTCATTAATTGTTTAAGTAATATAACTTAATGACGAAAACATTGAATAAATATTAAAAAACAAAAATCATAATGCTGTAACATCTTGTATAATGGGAAGATAGTTGAAGCAGTTTCGGAAATAAATAAACAAATAAGAAGAAATAGACATGAAAATTGTTTTTTACCAAAATATATTACAATACTTGGACAAGCATATTTGAGCTGTGAATTTGCAAGTCTGGGATATCAATTGGGATAGTTATTAAAGATAAAACGTTTCTGAATTTATCTTTTATGTCAAATACTAACCTGAGAGGTAAAAGGTTTGAACCTGCACCCGAAGTACAAAGGGTCCTTGGTGTCGTACTCCGATAGCATGTATCTGAGATTCTCCACAACAACGTACCTTAAGAAATATATAATTTAATAATTAAAAATATTTGTTTAAGTACCATAAAATACAATAACATAGAAATTAAAGTCAAAAATACTTTTGAAAAGTCATTTATATTGAAAAAAATATTGTTTTTTTTTGTTGATTGAAATGTGTGGACTTAGGTGGTTGACTCATTTGCAGGGTTGATATCATAATGTATATCTAACATTGTTAAATTTCATTCAAAAAGAGCAAATATTTAGTTTCTCGGAGCAGCATTTCGGTGGTAGATTACACAGACTGACTACACAGACTTTTATAACATAATAATTGATTCAAAACTGTAAATGTCTTTTAGAATAAAGATAATTTGTATTTTGACGACAAATATATATGAAAAAAAACATACGTATCGTCGTCTGCCTTCAGGAACCAGTCAGCGTCCCGCCTGTGATGCTCGTAAACGTATCTGAAGGCAGCTTTCGTCTTCGCCCACAGATAATCCCTGCCCTCTGACACCGGCAACTTTATTGTTGGTAACGATTTGTCTAAACAATATATACTATTTATTAGAATACAAATTTTTGATTATTGTTAACAAAATTAGCCTATTTTTATCATTCCCGTATTCTAAGACGTGTTAGATCTAAGTAATGCGTTTAATAATGTAGATTTTGATACATTATTGTGCTCTAACATATCTCCATTAGAGGTTGACTGGTTTGGTAGTTATGTTAACACTAAACCTACCAAGTATCGGTCAAATTGACCGTTCTTAAACTTTTGTAAAACTTACACATTTTTAAACGTTATAATATCGTTATCAAACTACATGATAATTCTTAGAATATGCATATAATATTGTCTTCACTCTTTACTTTTAGTTATTTCCATTATTACATGCGTTATATAATAAAATAACTTTTAATTACCGGTCAATTTGACGGCGTGCGGTAGGAACAGGTATACAAGAATTGTCGGTGGGTTTAGTGTTAACATATCTCCATTAGTGGTTGGTGAGTCCCGAGTGAGTCTCGATTCCCGGTGTGGCCCAAGATTCGCGCAGGAGTACCTACTGGGTGGTGTTCTGTCTTTACCACGTCCTGTCTCCTGTCTACCACTTACATGTTCCGTTCTTTTGCTTTTTTTTAACATCATTTTGTTTTCTGTGTGGTGTATAATAAAATATTCTATCTATTCTAGAATATATTAGCCAGTTTGACAATTTATTCGTATAAAAAAGATAGATATATTATTTTATCTTTTCCGTAATTAAAAAAGCGAATTAAACAACTTATTGGATTACTTTTTTTCCATTTTTAACCAAACCCGGTTCCTAACTTATCACTTCCGTAACTAATATTTAGTTAGACAATTCACTCGAATACAAGAATATGCCTTTTTTTCCTTTTTTATTTTATCGTTTCCGTTAACAAAATAACGAGTAACTATTTATTCGAATACAAAAATTTGCATATTTTTTTACTTTTTTTTTATTTTATCCCTTCCGTAACTAAATTAGCGACTTGGACAATATATTAGGTACCAAAACTAGGTACCTATTTTTTTATCATTTCCGTAATTAAAAAACCCAAAGACGTTGTTAGATACGTGTATCTACGATCTATAGATTGTTATCAAAATAAATCCGTAAGTGATTTTTCATATATATTTCATGTTTCTGATTAATAACAAAAAAACAAACAGGAAATTAATATCAAATCAATACTTTAATAAGATAATATGTTACAATTATTACCAGAATATATTGAAATTTGTGAAATACTGACCACAATAAAATATAAACCAGTGAAGATGAATCCCCAGGGTATTTCCCGAACGAACTTTGACAAAATTATAAATATTAAAAAAAAATGATTTTTAAGTAAAATTATTATGAAAATAAATGTTTAAAAGTAATCATTAAAGATAACATGGACTACACACAAAAATAAATTGTAAAAAAAATTACATTAATTTTTATACACACTAATTAAAAAAATAATATTTTTAAGAAAAAAAAAAATTTTTATTAAACTCAACAAGACCCAAATAGCTGTTTTTCGATTATATAAAAAGAAATCCCTACAAATGTTCAGGACTTTTTCCTGTCCACAGACATCCACACGAGAAAAGTAATAACAATACAGAACGAACAAAGTTCATTCGTGAAAACTCGGAAAAAAATTAAAATTTTCCGATCGCGTTTAGAACCCTCGTAGCCTTATTTTAAGTTGGAGACTGTATACAGAAGAGGTTATTTCGAAAAATATGGTAACAAGTCCTGACACTCCCATTTGACACAGAAGTTATCAGTATTGATTCAAAATGGAAAATATATAAATAAATATAACAAATAATACGTTCACAAATCGAATAATACTTGAAAACACTAAAAATAAACAAGAAAATATAATTATTATTATTTAGCTCCACGCCATATCCCTTGCGGGGTAGCCAGAGACACAGCGCCAAACGCTACGGTCCCTGCATACCTCTTTCGCCTCGGCCACAGACATCAACCTCTTCATACATGCCCTCCGGGGGGTCCTCATGCTTTTAGAAAATATAATTTAAAGTTAGAATTTCATTTTACCTTCGACAGTGCTCATGAAAAGCAGTTTATTGCACCTCTTCCCCCACGTGGCCTTTACGTGCATCGCCTTCTTCTTGTGGTTGCTGGGTTGGGTCATGACCCAGCACAGCACCCTGACTCTCTTCGCCAGCTCATCAGCCACTGACCTATCCTCATCCCTATGAGCTGGCTCCTCGCTACCATGATCTATGACGCTTGGTATTGGATGCCTCTCGAGATCTCTCGCTGATTCTCTGAAATTCGATTGGTCGATGCAATCTTTGATTCACCAATCACAGCTCGAGAAGCGTGAACCCATATTTGATTTTCGATTAAATTATTTATATGTAATATAGTATAAAAATAATTAAAATTAAATTAAATAATCTTTATACAACATTTAATTTTTTTTAATCGTATTTCGTTACAAGGCAACAATTACACGTTATCATGTTATCAATCAACGGAATTAATTGAAAATTTAATCGAACAATTGACTTCAAAGTTTTATAGTAATTTTTATTATAAATACAAAAAATATACATTTAGGCACAATTTAGAATAAATTTTAAATAAAGAATGCTAAATAAATAATAATAATAACTCATGCATAACTCTACTATACTTTAGATTTTCCGCCATTTTTAGTATTTCTCTTAACTTTATAAATAATTACAAATATATTTTTTTATCTACATTAATTGTGATATATTCGTTCTGTAAACGTTATAATGGAGTTTAAATTATTGCAAATGGCCGACCTTAATTTCCCGCTGACAAAGAAAAGGATGTAACACTATAAAATTAAATATGATATAATTTTATAAATAAATTATTTATAATATAAAAAGCAGGGAGCGTTTTAAACCCTTGAAGCCTTAATTGAGTTGAAGTGTGTACAAGGGCTTTTGATAATGATATCTGAACTGCAGTTGCACAATAATTACATTTTTTTGCATTTAATATATCAATTTAAAATTTATTGATAAAAAAAAATTAAAATGGCGTTGCTTATCTGTTTATTTAACTATTTGAACTAATTATTTAAATGATGGAAGCTTATCGTAATGTAGGACCATTTAGTTTAGAGTTTAATTGCAGAGAACAATTAGTTAACACTTATTTAAAAAAAAAAAACGTTAAAAAAAATAAATGAGCATGTCAAAATAAACTAAACTCTTTTTGTTGCTAGCGTCAAAATGGCGTCCAGAGTTTGGGGTTGCTATGTTTTAAATTAACAGTCCTTAAATATTTAGGTGTCTAAGGATTCTAGACTTAAAGATTCTAAACTTAAGGTCTAACATGATCTGAATGTGTTAAATTATCTCCGTGACACATATCGTGACAAACGTTCACGGTATTTCTGTATAAATAAATACTACAAAGTAAAATTTACAACTCTGTATTACAAGTACAATGTAAAGTAGACAAAAAGTACAATGTACTATAGGGATACACTTATGATAGAAAAAAGTAATTTTATAAAAGGTGATTAAGAAAAACAATGTATTTTTATTAAAAATTATACATATAAACTCATGCAAGCAACACTGGCAGCTAATAGAAAAGCACACACAAATATAAAAAGTATATATATATAAACTTTTTCGTCCAAACAACATTGGCAGATAATAAAGATTACACACAAATTTACAAAGAATATATATATATATAAACTTTTTCTTGCAAGGAACACAGGCAGTTTATAAAAAAGCACAATACAAGGCCCATGTTACCTGTAAGTAGACCAGGCTACATCCCGCGAGAATCCGGCCGAGGTTAACAGAATGTACGCAAAACTAAAACCGGCTGATATTCCTATCACCAGCGTCAGCACAAAGCGACGTCCCATCACCCTCCCGTCCTGCACAGGGTACATTGCGAATCGACCACAGACTATTTATTTTAATACACAATCTCTTTTTTATTTACTCGCGCTTTGTCGAGCACAGACTATTTATTTTACACCCAAATCTTTTTTTTTTATTTTATTTTCCATGCTGTGGCGACCACAGCCTATTTATTTTAGTCCACAATTTTTTTGTTTAATTTTCCCGCGCTGTATCGAGCTCAAACTTTATTTTATGCCACAATCTTTTTTTTTATTTTATAATTCACGCTGTGTCGGCACAGAATATTTTTTTATTCCACAATTTTTTTATTTATTTTATTCTCTCGCGTTGTCTCGACCACAGACTATTTATATTATTCCACAATTATTATTTTATTTCATTTTATTCTTGCACGCTGTGTGTTCTCGCAAAGTAATGCCAAACGTCTGAACCGTATTTGCATACATATCGCGTTGTAATTATACATATAAATAAATATATATAGTTTTTATCATTATTGCTTTACAATCGTACCTATTATACGGATGTACTAGAAGTTATGAGAGTTTTATCTTTTGTCAATTAATTATTTGGTATACAATTACGTATTGCATAACATTATTGATATCAAACGTTATTAATGGTTCACTGGTCTAGGAACTAACATTACGAACAATGAATATTCCAATTCAAATTCGTTAACTATTCGAAATTAGGTCTCGTTTATGAAACAACAAACAAAGATACTTCAAACTCGACAAATATTAACGTATTTTTAAACGTAAATATACACTTTTTTAATAAAATTAAATTTATCAAATGATATTCATACATTATGAATTTTATTTTTTGTATATTAATAATGTAAACAAAAAATATTATTATTTATTTAATAATATAATTTTAAAATATACAATATTCGGGTATTTCTTGATTAAAAATATGTAAAATTATCGCCCTTCTATACTAAATATTGAGAGCATAAATTTTAATATTTATCATAAATAATATAAGGCAAGACTATACAAAAAACATTTTGAATAAGAGATACTTTGGACCTGTGGCAAACAAACAGATGGACAAGATTCAATTCTAATAATTTAATTTCACTACGGTACCCTGAAGATATATTCGCCAAAAGTTAAGTAAAAAATGATGTTCCACCTGAGTAGTTTATATTTGATAATTTTATCATACATTAACATACATATAGATAGTAGCAAATTATATTTGCGCTATCTTTTTTCAGGTTTTAGGTTTTTAATTAGTTTAGGGTTAGACCATTATTAATACTGTTTGTATCAATTTTTAAAGTTTTTTAGGTCTTAAATAATATTTGAACAATTTTTGAGTCTGTTTGTCTGTTTTAAACAATTTTAATACAATATTTCTAAGCAAAAACTATTAAAAATTATTTATAAACGTAATAATAAAAAAAAAACAATTATTTCTTAATAATATTGTCATGCCTTGTATCAAAATATTGTGGTTGTATATAAATTCTAAATTCACAAACATTTTACGCATAACTTCATTCTTGAATTAAAAATAATTTTACTTGTCAAATAAAAACTTCTACACAATGTCTTACATAAAAAAAATACAACATATATAAAAAGACTGAAATGTCATTGTCATAAACACTTCCCGCCATTAATACGCTTAAATGAAACTAGTACAAATTGTTAAAATATTTGTTAAATACGACGATACATTTTAACAAAGTGATAAGTGAAGTTATTGATAACATGTGAACTGATTACGACATTTTATATAATGTTTATATAATGTTTAGTTTTAAACAACAATGTGATTCATAGTGATTTTAAATTATCACTCCAATTGTAACCTTCACAATATGCGTTTTAAAATGTAAAAAAATCAACCATATGTAATGGTAGGATTATATATATATATATATATATATATATATATATATATATATATATTGAAATCCATCCGTATTTAGATAACAGTAAAATAATTATTCATTCTTCATGTTGACTAGAACATTTCGTTTTAGAATTTTTCGTATATTATATATTGATACTATATTATTTCAATATTATTGAATATTTCCATAATTATTATTATTTTAGAGAATATAACTAAGTTTATTTTAATTTTTCTACATTTTGATTTTTTTACCTTTTCTGCCTACAAATGTCCTCCTGTCGGTCCTAAGGTCGGCTGGTAAAGAAAGCCTGTTAGCATTAAACTCATCTTTTATCCATTTTTATTGTTATTTTTGTCCAAAAAAAAAAAAAATAAAAGAATAAAACATGGCTACCAGTGACAAATTTTTAAGTATTTATTTTATTAAGATATTTTTATGTTTCATTTACCATATTTATTTTTAAGTATAATATTCATTGTACAAAAAAAAATGTTTTTTTCTTTTGCAATTCATATTTTATTAGTTTCATATAAAATTTATTTTTGCATTTTTGGACCTAAAAGGTCTAACATTATTAAATACTCAGATACCATATTATATTTCTCACAGAAAATTGATTAGTACTAGAAATTATATAACCGAATAACAGCCTATAATTTTTTGTAAAATGTTATAAATAAGATGTATTTTTAATTATGAACTATTTATATTTGGAAAGCCGAGACGCATCTGTTTAAAATTATTTCTATTTTAAACTGTTAAATAAACTTATATTGCACTATTTCCGAGAACACACATTTAATAGAATCAATCTGCTAACCACCACCACTGAAAATGTTAGGCTACAACATAGTTTAGTCAATAAGCTATTTGTTTGTCAGTATGTTTATTGTTTTTCAGGTGCTCTGTGTTTATAAACAAATGTTAATTGTGGCTGTGAGTGTCATTAAATATTATTTTGTTTATATATTCTCTTATTATTGTCGGAGAACATGAAAATAAATACTTACAAGATATAAACAAAGAAATGACATTTTCAAAGTATTTCTTAATAAACAAAATCAAAATTATATATATATATATATATATATATATATATATATATATATATTTTAATATAAAGTTACCATAGACTTGTAGTCCATGCCATTTTTAATTTGTTTTATAATTATTAATTTGATTTCTTTTGTCTTGAGATTTTTGCCTGTGTATACAGGCACAAACAAGAATTACTTTAAGAAATACATAAATAAATATTCTGTTCAAAGTTATATATTTTATAATACATTGGAATAGTGAATTTTATTGGTAATAAAAAAAGTTTTACTTGTCAATTAGTGTTTTATAGTTGGCCAATTTATTTTGTGATTTTCACAAGACTTATATGCACTAAAGTAATATTTAACTCTGTTTTGTTTTTAAGTTATTACACAAACTATTAGTGACACTGTGGGTTAATATGTTATATATATTTAGTTTTAATTAATATATTAAAGAAATATTATAAACAACACAAACTATTAAGAACATAGAATCACAGCACTGTGACTATAAATTTAAATACATTATTAACAGGATTCGGGATAATATTTTTTTTATCAAACGGAAGTAGATAAGGCTGTATGTTTTTAATAAAAATAGATATGAAGAATACTTACAGTCATCCTTGATTTGTAACTTATTTAATAGTGATCGCGAGTATGGTAGGGTTTATTATGTTTGATCATGTTTTCATAAAGCTATTTAACTACATATATTTATACCAGGTACATTTTGAGATTGAAAGTAATTTAATTATTGATAAATTATAGCTAGATATATAAAAACATCGATGTTTTTATATAACGTCAATGTCAACACTGTCAACGTCAGAAAATTAACTTTATTGTCAATGATCTTCCTCTGCCATAAAATAGAAACAAAAAAATCTCTATGGTAAATTATCCTGAATTTGATGAAGTTGCAGCAACGATTACTGCAACAATGAACGGAAATATAGTGAATTGAGTAGTAGTACGCTGTTATCTCAATTATTAAATTGTATGGCCATTAGAAACTTGATCATACCATCGCAATATAAAAGATAGCTCACTAACAGCCTTTTCACAATTTGACAGTATCCTAGAGGACCTACTTTTAGGTAAATTGGTTCCTAAAATTGCTGCATTATTAACAAGTGATTCATGGTGATATCAGATCGTAGTTAATATGACAGAGGTTTTATAGTCGACTATATGTTTTTGATACAGAAAACATGTTGATATTTGATCGCAATTACACTGTCCACAATGCTCAATCTTTATAAATGGATGACTAACAAAGTTTAGTGACGCACACCGGCATACTGTAACTGAAATAATTTTGATTAGTTGACTTCTATTTCCTTAATTATTATTTTACATATATATTTTTTTAATGTGTCAATGCCGATGATATAGTTTTCTTTGTTTCATTAGTTTGATTGGAATAAAAATCTCTATCTAATTTATATCTAGTGCCGGCGTTAGGGGGGCGCGCGATGGGGTGACGGCCTGGGGCGCAAAATTTGGGGGGCGTTGAAATCTGGGGCCTCGGCCTTTTGCCTTCCGCACTGTGTACCCTCAATACTGTGCTCTAGGTGCCGTATTCACAACTATGTTCAGCTGTCAGATGATATGGTTCAGCAAAAAATAAATACTCGATATTGATTTCCTTATGTGGGCGCCTAAATATTTTTGCCCGGGGTGTCAGTGGCCCTAACGCCGCTGCTGGTTATATCTATGATGTAAAGTAGAGTATCATTAACACAAAAAAATATTTTTTACAGTTTACACTTATGTTCATTATGTACTGTTAATTGGCAGTAAAAACAAAGCTAGTTATTATATTCAATACATTTTTAATTGAGCTGAGCGTTAGCAAAGCTCTTAACCGTTTGGGAGACCTTTTTTGTGTTTAGTTGTCTCCAGAATGTGACGTGATAATTAGCTAAAAATTTTCTCATGTACGTTTGAGCCGAACGCAGATGTTATAGCGAAACCAGATTGAAAAAATGTTTAGCCATTCAAAAGTTATAAGAAGAAAGGAGAGAGGCTTAGCTCAACACCCGCTGTTGGCGGATCCTAGTATATAATAACAAAGTTATAACAATAGTAAAATGAACTTACGGTTATAAATTCAGATTTAAATTAAGAATATGAAATCGGAAATATAATGTTTTAGAATGAAGTATTAAGTTGGTTATTAATATGATTTGGAAATGTATAAAATAAGAGCTTGTTGATGGTAAAAAGGATGTTATTTATTACTTAACATTTCTTGTATTTGATGTCAATCACTATTGCATATTCCAAACATTTATACGCCACCACCACAGCATAAACAGAGAATAGAAATGTCTGTCTGCGGTCTAAAGTATAAGATTTGAAGCATGAAAGGGGTTGTGTAAAAATACTGATTAATTAAATAATAATTAAAATAATATTACAATATGTTGTCAATCATATTACAATATGTTATCATATATCAAAACTTGAAATCTATTTAGTTTTGTGTAATTATAACTGAAATAAGTACTAGTTTTTCTGTGTTTTTTTTTTTTATTTAAAAACTTTCTTTTTTAAACCTAAGCACCTATAATCATATAAAATTTCATCAAAGGCGGTCCAGTCAAAAGTTCGTGATGCCTAGGCACACGTATTCATAAAAAAACATATTTATTTATATATGTGAACACATATGTGTATTAATACGCTAATATTAGCATATATTGTTTTTGAAGTTGCCGGTACAGACTATACGGAAAACATCAATATGGGTTGAATTCATAGACTAATAAGTAATGTTACTTTGTATTTTTATTAATCTATATTGTTAGTCTATGGTTCTGGCCGCTGGCGTCTGCCATATTGTTTTTGTACTAAAATGGTCGTTGTACTGTAAACGAATTTGCGTTGTATTTTTATATTGCATTATTTTCTAGCTAACAAACTTTAACATATTTTGATGTTTTAACTTATGTTATCTGTTATGGAAGTGTCATATTTTTCTGTACTTCGATAAGGAGCCAAGATGGAGAAACGGCTTATATTATGTTTTATATCTATTTTTCTATTCCAACTTGTGTCTGGAAACTTTCAGCTTTGTGAGAACAATACTCATGTAACACGCAGTTGCACTACACAGGTAAATAAGCAAAAAAACATTCAATTAAGGGATGCGCTGAGAATTTAAGGGTATTGATTTATTGATAAATTTCAACCTTGAAATGGGATAGTTACTATCAAACCTTGTGTTGTTTGAAAAACCATTGAAGTTTCAATTATATGTATATTAAATCAATATTTAGTATTGATTGATGTATGATTATAATATATTCTTCATAATTCTCTTTATTATTTAGTCATTATTTTTGTATGGAGCAGTGCTTGATAGTCCATCACTGATTAAAAGGTATATTACAGATACTAGGTGAAGATTATAGTGGCAACGATTCATGCAAAGTAGAATATATTCCATCGAATAGTTCAAAATGCAAAGAAAACTTTGGTCCAATTTCATCAGGTTATCAGATTGGCCAAGTTAGTTTGAAGCCAGTCATTCAGAATATGTCCGTACTTCGTGATAATGCCTTTTACTCTATCAATTTGACTTTTGTTAACATTTTCTTTAAAAATATTAAATGGAAAAGTAAGTAAATATTTAAATTTTTATATAATTATTTAATACTATTTTTATTTGTGATATTTTAAATTATTTAGTAATAATGAAGATTAGCGTTATATTGTAGCAAGAGATATTAATAGCAATTCTATTTATTTAACATAAATAATTATATTTTAGCTATGAAGTTCCGTTTTCAAAAAGTTTCTCTACAACACGAGGATGGTCATTGTCGGAACATTGTCATCTCAAACAATGTTACAATTAATGATCAATCAGTCTTGTATTATGACTGCTATTGGTCAAATACGAATGTGGATTTTAAGGCACAAAGCCACGTGTTAGACTTTGAGGCTACAGATGACTCTGTCGTTAACAGAGGGAAGATTTACTTCAACATGCCAGCTGTGGAAATGTTACGTAAGACCATTTGATTATATTAATTTAGTGTCAATTTTTTGTCATAATAATTCAAAATTAAATCTTAATATTGTATTTTTCGTATTGGTTTTCTACTTTTCTCAATAGTATCAATTTATGAGGGTGCATTTTAAGTTTGGGGCATGGAAGGGAAGAAGGTTTAGGGGGGAACTTGTTTAAGTCGTATCATGATCAGTAACTAATATATACCAAGTATTATAATAGTGATGTAAAGAAATTGTGAAATGTGGGGGAAACAAAGAAAAACTGTTTAAAACATAATAAAATATATGTTTATGGTGATTCTTGTCTAGGAGTAAGTAAGGAGAATTCAGAGGTCAATTTGTATGAGTCAATGTTGGAAAGACAAATATTTTTTTAATATTTTTTCTTTAAAGAACATAAAGACACATTCCAGTACAGTAGAAGCCGCTTAGTGTGATCACGTTAGGCCAACTTCATTTGATAACATTAACCGAATGATTACATTATGCGAACAGTAAATATCAAACAAGATTTTTTTTATAATAATAATACAAATGATAGTAGTAATTGTTTTCAATAATGAAATTGGGTTTATTGCACTATTTTGATGTTCTTACAAGTTATACAAGTTCTTACAAGTACTTAGTTTTTACAGTCTATTTGAAATATTGATCGAGTGTTGTCTGGCATTTATTATTGTTTAAAATACTTTGTATATAATTTTCAAATTCGTATAATTTTTCGAAGTTTGTTCCACGGTATTGTACGCCACGTCGAAGAATATCCCAAGCTGCTTGCATCTGGGCGTTTGTCGGAGGTTCATCAGCACTTTTTTCTTCGCCGTGAAGGGATCGGTACACAATATTCTCGCGTTTTTTCCACCGATTGAACCATCCATCGGTTGCGCTGAATCCATCCTTGCCCATGGTCTTTGCGATTTCTTCAGCTTTTTGACGCAAAATTGGTCCATTAACTGACGCATTTGTTTGACGAACATTTCCAAACCATATTTTTAAGGCCGACTCAACTTGTTTATCTTTTCCAGACCGTTCTCTCTTACGTTTCAAATTCTCGTTTGAACGCGCCGAAGTTTCTATTGCGGATTGGTTTTTAACAATTTACATAAGAGCGGTTGAGAGATTCCAAGTTTAGCTGCGGCATCGCGTTGACTCATTTTTGGTAACTTCTTGAACTTGTCGAGAAGTTTTAATTTTTTTTCGTTAGACAAATCGCGACGTTTCTTATTGACTTCTTCCATAATCGCGTTTAATGCACTCTGACAGACAAAGTAGACGGGAAAATTCTGAGGTGAACTGAGAGCAAACCTAATGTTTACCCTTTTTATAGACAAATTTTTACATTACCTTAGGTACGGCAATTGTTGTTAAGGGAGGGGCTGAATTGTCTTTTACGACCATTCGAGATGAACCATAAATTCACACTGGATTTTGAAATTTTAGGACAAACAATTTTTCTAGAAAAGCATTTTGTTTTGATGAATTGATGATAAACCATTGAATAGGAACTTTGAGATTT
Organism: Melinaea marsaeus rileyi; assembly: GCA_918358865.1. Classification (NCBI taxonomy): domain Eukaryota; kingdom Metazoa; phylum Arthropoda; class Insecta; order Lepidoptera; family Nymphalidae; genus Melinaea; species Melinaea marsaeus. The sequence goes on along the minus strand of OU911093.1, from coordinate 20,493,137 downwards.
TGAGAAAAAAAGATTAGGACAGTTAAGAACAATAAAAACCTTCAATAAAGGTTCTTCAGGTCAAAATTCCGACCGAAAGTCATGTTCTTAATCCGTAAATTTAGTAAAATCGCTTCAAAAGAAAAGTTTTTGTTTTGAATATCGATAATAATAAACGACTTTTGATCACAATAAACGGATCATTTTCAATGTATTTTGAATAGGGATAAATAGTCTTTATATTGATTTGTGTGTCTGTACTGTATTGTTATATTTAATGCTTTATATATATATTAACTATCTACACTCCTCCGTCTATACATATAAATAAAATAAGTGTCCATTTGTATATCCAAATAAACAGCATTTCACTAAATGCATTTGAAAGTATATACGGTACTTGTATATAAAAAGCAATTAATTTAATATGTGTATGTCTATTTGGTCCAACCAATCTCTAAAATGGCTGGACCATTTTTAATAGTACTTTCATGTGTGTAGTTTATGTCATAAGGAGTAACTCTTATTTATAAAAAAATCCAATCTAACATAGTTTTGGACACAGTATAAACTATATGTGGAAAATTATATACTCTCCCATTTTAGTTAGTTTTTTCTTCACATATTTAGGTTTTAATTAAGTTGTCGTTTTTCAGAGAATGTGACTGTAGAAAATTTTAAACCATTTGTATATGTGGAGATATTGGCTCACTCGATGAAACTACACATCACGCCGCCTCAAATTGCACTGAATATCACTGCATATCAGATAGTAGTGATGAGAAAGTGTGAAATAGGAACACAGTGCAATAAAATTGTTGAAAGTGCAATAGTAGAATCAAATAATTTCCAAGAAGTTACATATAATTTTAGTTTGTTGGTCAGTGTCGGCTCATATCACTTTGTGGTCACACCGATACATGAAAAGTGTAAAAATGGTCTAGGGGAATGCCAATTTGTTGAGAGTCCAAGGATCGCTATAGGTAAGAAAATTGTCATTTTGATTCAATAGATTAACATTAATTAATTAAATATTACCATAACTTTTTGAGCGAAGCGAACGAAGTGAGCGGAGCGTTTTACTGGAGACTTTTTGTATTCTTTGTCACGAATTGGCTCAAAAACTACTTGACGGAAAATTATGAAACTTTGCAAACAAAAAGACACACATTAGGTGATGGTTTTTAAAAAAAAAAATTGAAAAATGTCCGAAAAAAAAATAATATATTTTTTAATATCATATCAAAAAACTGATATCCCATGGAAGTCAATGGGAAACGATGAGTGAATACACTGGGCTCGCTTCGCTCAATATGCAAACGGCACCCGAGATTTCGCGAGCGCAGCGAGTCGAAATTGAGGGTTTGTTGGCGCCCCTAGTATATTTAGCACTTGTGTATCAAATGGGAGTCAGGACTATTTTGAGACCACACTTATGAAGCCCTTCTGTCAGATAGACAGAAGACAGTCTAACTTATATATATATAATATGTCTTTATTTTGTCCAATAACAGTACATGTAATAGTTTATCTAAGACTAAATAATCTTATAGTAATATTTTATAAAAACATTGATAGCTTTTCAAACTTCAAATCCACTATGAAATAAAGAAATTTTTATTATCATTTATTGTATCTTAATCCACAGATAGTGAAGTTCATAATGCACTGCAAGTGTGCATTGTAAGTATTGCATCTCTGGCGTTTGGCACTATTTTTGTATATTTCATGATACTGTGGTGCATTCGGAGATACTGTTGTAAGGATTATAATCAAGGTAATTATTAACCATTATTAATTGATACTTGATAAGAATTGGTGTGTTTATTAGGTGATTCCTTTTCACATATTATTTTGTAATAATTTATATTCAGTATGTCTCATTACTTGCTACCAAGCGTAATATATTAGATGGTAATTCTGTGTTTTATTAAACATAATAACATAATAGAATCTTAAAATCTTGTTTCAGAAATCCCAGCTCCGACGAAAGTGCTAGTAATATATTCACCAACAAATCGCCTCCACGCTGCTTGTGTTGGTTCATTTGTGGCTTACCTCAGATCTGAGTGCGGCTTTGATGTACTGTTTGATGGAGACATATCAAATACAACCCATGGAGATCCATTTGTGTGGGCGGAAGAAGCATACAAATTAGCTTCACACATCATATACGTGGTCGGACCGACAGAGAATACAAATCTATACAACAATATTTATGACAAACCAATCATTGTATACAAGGATGTGGATGTATTGCTTCTATCGTTGCTGAGAATGAACCGAACATCACGTAACCCAAAACAGATAATGAATGTATTCTTTGAACATTCAAACGGAACTATCCCGATTGAGACGAGACACGATAAGAAGTTTATCCTTTTGAGGGACTGGCAAAAGCTGATAGCACATTTGTCCAAAAATTTACTACCGAAGAAGCAAATAATGAGATCAAAGGAGGGTAAAGTCTTTCTGGATTATCTGCAACGTGCCAGTGAATTGTCGAGCACAAGACAAGATGATGTAATAATCCGTTGTGATAAAAATATGATTGAAAAGAAAGTACTCTTGTAATTTTGTGGGTTTATTAATCTGTGTAATGGATGTGTGAAATGACAGATTATATAAGTGTATATAATAATATCAATTTTACAATTTCTGAACTGACTGACTTTGTTCTTACAATATTATAAATGCGTACTAATGTCTAAGCTTTGTATGTTTATAATATTATGAGTATTTAAATCTTTACGTACTCATGTATTATCTATTATTCGGTTAATTTTAGAATTTGTTTTGTTATTTGTAATTTATGAATAATTTTTCCTCAAAGTGACCCTTGGGTCATCATAAACAATTGATTATAATTTGATTCATACAAATTGACTCTGAATCTGAAGTTATTAGTAAATTAATCTAAAAATATTTTTTTTATCACTGAATTAGAAATTTCCAGAAACAAAAAATATAGACATATTGTAGCTCTGAAATGAAAAAATATTTTATTAAAAATGCAAATATAGTCAGTTAGATATCACAAAAAAAAAATATTTTTATGGTAATATATAATCGTTAAATGTTCCCATACTGTTATATACCACGCCATATATATATATATATATATATATATATATATATATATATATATATATATATATATATATATATATATATATATATATATATATATATATATATATATATATATATATATATATATATATATATATATATATATATATAATGGTGCAAATTCGTAGATTTTATAATCCATAGATTGAAATCATAGTTATATAATTTAAAGTGATTTAGTAGATTGAAACCTTACCTGAATAATAAAAAATATAAAAAAATATTATTTCTAGTCGACAATATATATCCGGGAAAGCCGGGTTGTCGAGTATTTTTTTAAAATTCTAACGGTGCTTACAAATTGCAGACGCCATTTTGGACACTAGCTAAACGTCACTATCCGCCATCTTGGGTTCGTTGAGATTCACGTATATGACGTCACAATTCAAATAAAAGTGTTACTTGAAAACAATAACTACAAAAATATCAACCTACATTTTGTAAATGATTATAAGTAACATTTCGCAAGCAAATCCAGGTTTAAATCTAGTTAAATATAATATTTCGATCAAATAACACATTCAATGTTCTAGGTTCCGCCAATACTAGGAGGCGGGTGTTGATCTGACTCCCTCTCCTTTCTTCTTTTCTTGATAACTTTTGAATGGTTAAACATTTATTCAATTTGTTTTCGCTATAACATCCGCGTTCGTCTCAAACGTACATGAGAAAATTTTTATCTAATTATCTCATCGCATTCTGGAGACAACTGAACACAAAAAGGTCTCCCAAACGGTTAAGAGCTTCGCTTACGTTCAGCTCAATAATGCAGGTCCATATTTAATACTGTCCATTAATAAATAAAATTCTAAATGCTATATTCTATAAATACTGATTTCTATAGTCTATTAAAAAATACCTGTATTTTATATTTCTACAATATAGTGCTATTTCATATAAGACCTTTATAAAATAATTTTTCATATCAAAATGTTAATAAACTGAATATCTTGAGGCTTTTTTAATTTTGTAATCTTTTAAATTAAGATATAAATTTTTGACTTTAATCTTGATGCATAATCAATATAATAAGTGTTTATTAATGTATAGATTAATTTCTTTGTATCAAATTAGTGCCATAGGTTATATTTGTATGTATTTATAAATGTTACACCGCTGCTTCATTTGTGAATTAATATTTTATTTACATACATGTTAACACTAAACTTACAAAGTACAGGTCAAATTGACCGTTCTTAAACTTTAAAACTTCACATTCTTAAACGTTAAAACTTCACATTTTTAAACGTTATAATATCGTTATCAAACTACATGCAACTTAGAATATGAGTATAATATTGTCTTCACTCTTTATTTTTTAGTTATTTCCATTATTACCTGTTATATAATAAAATAATTTTTAATTACCGGTCAATTTGACGGTGTGTAGGAACAGGTGTACAAGAATTGTCGGTAGGTTTAGTGTTTAGCTAATTGTATGCTATAACATTATGTATGTAAAAAGAATATATATAATAAATACAAATGGGGCGGTCTGTCTGTTACTTGGTATCTATTGTTGATCTCAATTCCAAGCTGTTGGGAGTGAATGTGTTCTATATACAGGACTTTTAAGCTCAATATACTTTGTGATGTATTTTTTGTAAATAAAATATATAAATATTTGTACTTTTTTTTTATTTATGTATTTTTTAAGTGAAAAGAATGAGGTGATGGGTGTTTATATAAAGAATTACTGATGATAATTGTTATTCATCAATATTTTAACCTGAAACGAAAACGCTTCGATGCAAAAAAATTTGGCTTTAACCACTTAATAATGCACTCCTCCGTGACATATACGGGCAACGTGTAATGGTAGAATTGTGCAGCTCCGTGAAAGTCACGGTAACTGTAATTTTATATGTCTCAAAATATTATAGCTCCGTATGGGTCACGGTTAATATAGAAATATATTTTTTTAATATAGAATAATAATTTTTAATATTTTAAGTCCGTATCTGTCACGTTGGATGGTAGATTATTGCCATTCTCGGAATTGATTAACAAATGTGCATTAAGGGGTTAATACATGCCAAGGTTTTCACGATATATTTCGTGACAGGAGATAAATATGGTTTGAATTTTGAATGGAAAAGATAGTGGGGGAGTATTTCTACATTTTACGGATTCTTCAATAGTCGCCAAATATATATGTATTATAAATCTAGAAAACAAATTAATTATACGTTCATTAATAAAGTAGCAGTAAGATTTACTTAACACAAAATAATATAAAGACAGATTGCAATTAAATTTTAATACTTTTTATTGAGGTAACCGAAGCTCTTAACCGTTTGGAGACCTTTTTTGTCTTCAGTTGTCTCCAGAGTGCGACGAGATAATTAGATAAAAATTTTCTCATGTATGTTTGAGTCGAACGCGGATGTTATAGCGAAAACAGATTGAAAAAATGTTTAGCCATTCAAAAGTTATCAAGAAAAGAAGAAAGGAGAGGGGCTCAGATCAAAATCTGCGCACGGTTGGCGGTTCCTAGTATCATCAATCTATATCAAACATCGAAAAATATGGACTAAATAATTAATAATGACAGATCAGTTTTTGGTGAAATAAAAAACAGTTTAAATTGTCATTGGTTTATTTATCACCCACAGATTACAATAATTGAACATTTATGCAACTTATAATTACTTACGAATTAAACATACATACATGAATAATAAATTTATTATGTACATGAAATAATGACTTATGAAATTATCAATCGACTTTTTAAAACAATTTTAATAAAAAAAAAACACTTTAAGTAACGTCTAATTTTATTGAGCGAAGCGAACGATGTGAGCGGAGCGTTTTACTGGAGACTTTTTACATTCTTTGTCACGAATTCGCTCGAAAACTACTTGACGGAAAATTATGAAACTTTGTAATCAAAACGACACACAGGTGATGGTTTTAAAAAAAATATTTGAAAAATGTCCTCATATATATATATATATATATATATTTTAATGTCATTTCAAAAAATGGATATCCAATTGAAGTCAATGGGAAACGATGTGTCAATACACTGGGCTCGCTTCGCTCAATATGCAAACGGGGTTTTTTGGCGCCGCTAGTATATATTTTGTACGTTTTAAAACGAAACAGTTATTGCTAAAATGTCTTTAGCAACGTTATGTTTATATATGAAATGATAAAACATATGATTTCAATATATACCTTGACCCAAAGGTTATTATTGTTTTTTGCAAAACAAAATAATATTGGTTTAAGGTTACAAGTCATGAGATATTATATTTAATTCATACAATTATATTTGGTTAAAATGTAAATAAAAACAGCTTCAGACACCATTTCTTAATATATCTAAACTATAAAAAAAATAACATTCACAACAAAATGCGTCATTCCCGCCATTTTTACACAAACCGTAAAGCAAGAACCCGTTAGAGGAACATATTCACGGCAAGTATAACACATGATTATATTATATTTATATATTTTTAATGTCCATAAACTAGTCGAAATATTTTTAATTTCGATGATTTTTTCATGTTCTGAAATTGAAATATTTATTATTAATTAAATACACAAACAACTGTATTAATTACAATATTATTAACACTAAAACTACCAAGTACCGGTCAAATTGACCGTTCTTAAACTTTTGTAAAACTTACACATTTTAAACGTTATAATATCGTTATCAAACTACACGACAATTCTTAGAATATGCATATAATATTTTTTTTGCTCTTTACTTTTAGTTATTTCCATTATTACCTGCTTTATATAATAAAATAACTTTTAATTACCGGATAATTTGACCGCGTGCGGTAGGAACAGGTACACAAGAATTGTCGGTAGGTTTAGTGTTAATATTTGTGTTCGATGGGATTTACCCATTATCAGGTCTGTATTATAAGAAACTTGTTTTGCTGTTAATGATAGCCACACACGCAGGCATTTACTTGCGCAAACACACGGTCTAGGGAGGTGTATGTATAAAGAAGTATGCTTGCACAGATATCAGTTCAAACAAGTTGGACCATCAGCAACGAAAACTTGAACCTTTTAAAATTATTGTAGGTACCGTTCAGAAATTTTGGCAAGTATTTTACAATATAGGTTACAATTTATATTAATTAAATTTTAAGTTTTCTCACACAATTAGTAATTTGACATCTTGAACGCCAATTAAAGAAGAATGCTTTCTTATTTTTAGTCGGTCTTATAAACTTCATTCAATTCTTGACAGCTCTAATGTCCTAGTTAATAAAGGAATATAATCTTCCAATATTTTAATTTCTAACACCAACGGTCTAGTCTGAAAGAATCTCTGCCAGTCAAAGGTTTACGGTCAGTCAAAGGTTGTCTGTCAGTCAGTTTTCTCTGTCAGCTCAAGGTTCTCTGCCAGGCAGTCTGTCACACTTTCGGTAAGTCAATCTTCAGTAGTTACTGTTTTCGATCATTTTACGTCACTTGATATTTATTTCTTTTCCCCTACTCAATAAGCAACTACAAAGTGAAATAAGTTGAGTTTTTGTAGGTAAAAAAGGAGGGTAGTCGCGACTTGTTAGTTATGCTGTTTTCAAAATTGACAAAATTACGTTAAAAATTATTAAATTTAATTTACTGACAGTCATTTACGCGCCATTTTAATTAAAAACTAAAATCAACCGATTTTCATCATTCGAGTAAATTTATATAAACGAAAATATCATTCAAAGTACAATGTGTTTCCAGTCATTTGTAAGTTAATTGTTATTTAATCACATTTATCAATTACGTGCGTAATTTCTCAACGACTTAAAGTGCTGATAATTTGAAATACTTCAACCGTGTAGATTGTTTATTTTCCGAGTTGAATTTAAAATCTATTTTGTACTATGAAGTATAGAATGTGTCTTAATAGTTAAAATAAAAAAGTAATAGTAAAACATTTTCAAGTAAGATTAACATTAACAACCGTCTTTCTTTCCCTCTCTCTCTTTCTCTCCAACTCTCAAATGAACACTTTTTCACACACAATGAAAGATAGATACAGTGGCGCTCAAAATTATTTTGACATACTTACATTACACCACATAAAAAAACAGTATTGTTTTGAATTAAACAAATTAAGACTCTTAAAAGGTAAAAAATGTAAAAAAAAAATAAACAAAAATTGACGATGACAGCTCAAAACTTTTTCATTTTTAATTTAAATTTAGCATTATGTCAATTATTTTAGAAATTTTTATTAGTATTTCATTGCCTATCCATTGGCCTTGAATACCGATGCACGGAGCGCCGGCAATGAATTGACAGATTTTTGTAAACGATCAATAGGAATTAGGCTCCATTCTGTAATTAATGCTTCGTATAAATTCCGACATCTTATGCATCGATCCATTTCCTCCTAAAAATGCTGTATCATGTTTAAGTCGGCACTTTGGCTTGGCCACTCCAGGAGTTTGATCTTTGCGAGTTTCATGAAGTCACTTACTTGTTTCGACTAAACTTGGGATCATTATCTTGTTGAAAATAACAGATATGTGGCATATTAGTTTTAGCATATGGTAGCATTTGCTACTTAATTGTCTCCGCATACATAAAGCTACCTATTTAGGTCTAATGGTCCAACTACATGACGTGAATAGCATCCCCAAACAATAATATAGCCACCGCCATCTTTCACTGTGGGTATTTGGTATCGAACATATTTTTTTTTTGCTCATTGGACGTCGCACGTACCGTATGTCATCAGATGACACTAAATTAAATTTGCTTTCATCACTCCACAACACCTTGGAAGACTCTGAAGTCGTTCATGATCTGAACCGTTTTGTGAATGCAAGACGAACCTGTTCTTTGCAGTAATCAAGGGTTTTTTAGCCGGGCGTTATATATATATTTTTTTATTTAGTAGTTTTTGTGTAATGTTGCTTATAAGCGTTTTTCTAGGTTGACGATCGGTAAGCGCGCGGAGGTTCTGATAACGATAAGTCTATGGGAGAAACAGTTTTTTGACCATCATTTCTCAACGGAATGAGATATTTTAATTCTGTTATTTAAAAAAACATGGCCATTCCCAAGCTCTACTGCTGTGCAAATTTTCAATTAAATTGGTTCAGTAGTTTTTATGTGATGAAAAAGAAGTTTCCCAAACGGTTAAGAGCTTCGCTTAAGCTCAGCTCAATTAGTGTCATGGTTTTCTTGTAACACGTTTTATTTTGCACGGCGAATTTTCAGACATCACTAGTCGATAACCTTTTTATCAAACGGTCTTCCTTCGTAGTAGTTTTTTCCAGAAGGCTACTACTAGGCTTATTTTGCACAGTTTATTATATATAGCTTTATTCTACGCGCTAACAAGTTGTCGAGACATTTTAACCAATCGAGCAAGTTCTGCTTGAGTCGTTCCACCTTGTAAGGCAGTTTTGAAATCATTTGAATATCTTTAGTCTTGGGCATGATTAATAAATTATTACTAATAACTTAAAAGAAAATTCTGATTACAGTGCAAGTGGTACCACTGACCATCAGGAACTGAGCTGTTGTTAAAATACTAATAAGCGTAAGTTTGAACGTGTTTACGTAAAAAGAAAGGAAACATGCTCAACTCACACCTCACAGTAGTTAAGGTGCATCGTAAATAATAACAAAGAAATAATCGCATTTATTCAGATGAACACAGAAACAAGATAATAACAAAAGGAGTCTTGTCAAAATACTTATGAGCGCTACTGTTTCTACATTATATCCGATTTTTTCTATATGAGCATTAGATTACTTTGATTGCCTGGAAGTTATTTTTTTCTGGTTCTACTACTTGCAATTAACATATTTCAACTCACATGATTTCCAAGCTGCTATCACTGTTCTTTGTGGCCTGCTCCCCCTCACTGGAGTTGGAGCCTCCCGACTCGGAGCGCTGGCTGCGACCCCGGTGCTTTGTCTCCTGTACTTCAGTGGACGTCGCCTCTTCGGCCTGTCTCTGCCACGCTGGTATTGAGGGTTCCGTGCGTTTGAGTGATGGAAACTGATTTCTGGAATTGGGTAGATTATTTTGTTTTTGCTAGATCATTAAAGTCAATAATATAATCGAATCTCACCTGTTTAATAGGATCCCTTTGACGGACGCTATGTCTGCTTTGAGGTTGTCCATCTGTGCTTTCAGAGCGCACTGTTTCACGGAGGATTGTATTTCTCCTCTTAGTGAACATATGCTAGTGTTCATTACGTCTAGTGATTTCCGTAACTCGTCTATACATTCCGGTGTAGTTTTACGCTTCGGCTCCTCAATGAATATTAGATGCCTGATGCAATTCTGAAAATGTTTTTATTGATCCGTGATTGATCTGGTCTTGCTAGCCTTGGATTACTTTTATTATTAGCTAATCATTAGTCTTATCGAATTAATTGAGATGGTTCTAGTTGTTCGTAAATCGCTCACCAAATATTTAATTGTGAAATTATTGGTCACAATAAATACACGACTGAGTTTGTAGTGTACTTCTTCCCAGACGTCCATGTCTGGGAAGAACCAGAGACTAACCCTCGCAGCCTTAATTAAGTTTGGAGAGTGTTATAGAAGGGCTTATTTCGATAAGTTTGGTATCAATAGTCCTGCCATAACACTGCCATTCGATACACAAGTAATCAGTGTTTGTTTTCGTTACATTATTTTACAGTTCAGTTTTTATTTGCCGTGTAAATAGAAAACTTTCCGCCCTTCAAAGCATCAACGAATCAAGCGATAAATAACCATACCAATATTTATCGAAATGCTTAAAGGAATGCGAAAACAAAAGAATAAACAATAATAAAAAATCTATATTTTTTTACAATCTATATCATATTTAGGTCAGTGTAGTCCGTCCGTGAGCAAGATACCAATTCGGAATGCTCTGCTGAGAACAACCGGCCAGAATCACAACAGTTGCTTTTTTAAAATGATATGTAACAATGTTTGATATACATTAGGTATAATATCAACCCTGCGAATGAGTAAAAGACCTAAATTCCACATATTTCGACAAACTAAAAATTCTTAATTGCTATAATAAGATTCATTTAATAATTTTTAGTTTTAGATTTAATATTAGTGTAAAATTATGGTCTACTTATTATCTGTTATATGTATAGAAGAAGTTATCATCAAAATCCACCACCACTCTTTGCAACACCAGTGGAATTACAAATCTTTGAGTAGACAGTAGTCATAATTTTTATTTTTAATTCAACTGTCACAGATTACATTAATTAAGCAAAAAGTTTCGATATAATATTTAGATCAAAAGTATTTTTATCCGTTATCTTTCGTCCTTATCTCACGAATATTTGATAATTTCGGACATGTTGACTAAAACTATGTTATAGTAACTTGATTTAAATATGTATATACAAATAAACAATTTAATTATAAATGTAATTGATTTGATATATGATTTCTTATAAATAACGTAAAACTAGGAACCGCCGTCGTGCGCTGAGTTGAGCTGAGCGCCCTCCCCTTCTTTAATGCTAACAAACTTAGCATATAATATTGCTCTATAACACGCTCAGCAACTATCCGTTTAGAATCTCAATTGAAAATAAAATCAGTTCATCATCAATAAAATTATAGCCATATATATATCTATCTTTTAAATGAATACCAACTTTTTTTAGACTGATTTTTTTTGTTCTATTTTCTGTAGAACCATCTTTAGTAAAAGATCTAGCCATGTGATAAATTCTAAAAAAACACATCTATAGGTTTTAAAATTACCGATGTGGTAAAAAAGCAAAATGAACGGTAAAGAGCTTCGTTACGCTCAGCTCAATAAAACTATCATAATACTAAAATATCACCATGATTATACAAAATATGATTACGTATGATAAATTTTGTCAGTTACTTCCTGGTAATGAAAGACAAAGATAACATTTTTATATAAGTTTTAAATTTGTTTATCGTAGCATGATTGTTGCTTTAAACTATAAGAATAAAATACATGCATGCATGCATGCATGCATTAAGAAAAAAGGAGAATACGAAGCCATTGTGTTTCTCTCACGACTCTTAGCTCTTTAGCAAAATAAATTACCGATCTGACAGTTATTTTGATAATATTGATAATTTTCACCTAATTATAAATATATGTTTTGTTTTATAATATTTTGTTGCATTGATAAGTAATATAATTTGTGTAAATATTAAGACTTAATTTATGTATTAAATTAAAATTTTTAACAACTTTCATGACCGATAAGATAATTTGTTTGACATTAACGATAAGTGTACTATAAATACCTTATAAAACCAGTAGCAGCCATATATAACACCTCCATACATAATCAGAGGTAACAGTCTCTCTCTAAACCATGATCTTCTTGAATGATTAAAAAATAACTCCGAAGTCAAAGACGGAACATCCAGAAGGTCTCCACATTTCTCTATAGCTTTATGTATTTCGGCGTCCGTTAAACCCTTCGCACGAAGGAAACGCTCCTTACTTTCCATTGTACAGCGTTGAACATTTGGATTGGAGAGAAATTTTATTGCTGTCGTGACCTGGAATTATTACTTTTATAGATAAGTATGTTATACTTTGTTATTGTAACCCACATTTTAATACATTTATGATATATATAATATGAATGCTCATGACTCGATTAATAATGGAAAGACAATATTAACACTAAACCTACCAGTACCGGTCAAATTGACCGTTCTTACACTTTAGTAAAACTTACACATTCTTAAACATTATAATATTGTTATCAAACTACATGATAATTCTTAGAATATGCATATAATATTGTCTTCACTCTTTACTTTTAGTTATTTCCATTATTACGTGTGTTATATAATAAAATAACTTTTAATTACCGGTCAATTTGACGGCGTGCGGTAGGAACAGGTATACAAGAATTGTCGGTAGGTTTAGTGTTAAATGTACACTTCTTTTAAAAATTTATTAGTTAATAGTACCTAATACAGTATAAGACAAAAGAGAGTGGACTGATAACAATAAGTGCATCTTGTGATTACATTAGATTTGTATCAAACATATTTTGCTATTAAATAATAATTTAATATTGTTTTTTTTATTGTAAATTGCTCTAATTTTAATTGTGTAGGTTTTATTTTTAGCAGGAAATTAAAATTCTATATGTTACAAAAAGTTTTTGTATTATTGACCTTGATTTGCATTCTCTATTGTTTGAGATCAAAATAGTTAATGTATATTTAATTATACAGAAAGAACATGACTTTAACATTGCAAAGTGTCCCATTGTGATACCAATTGAGCTGCCGTGGTTAAACAAGTTTATAGAAAAAAGTATGTATATATTTCGAAAATTATGTTTATATTTACTTTTTATTAAGAATATATTTCCAAATAAATGTTATTAGTATTATATAAAGAACATATTTTTTAAATTAATTTTGTTTTATTTTTCATATAAGTACATATCACAGATAGAAAGATATATATTTATATATGTAGGATTATTCTGTTATTGGCATAATTAGTATTTTTCTTGTAAAATAGAGTACGAAGGTCAATCTTTTCGTTTGATGGCCAGTATTAATAAATATATTAAATTGTACTTACAATTAATATTTATGAGATCTTTTGAATAATAATAGAATAGTTAAAATACTTAAGACAATTACCAAATTCTCGCGGATTTCAGTTGTAGAGGATCCCAAGACTTCTGAAGCCATTTCTTCCAATATTATTCCTATAGGAGGTTTGATAAGATTTGATAAGATGACAAGATGCGCACAAAATTTTATATCAAAGATGAGGTTTTCAGAATTTAAAAATAATCCTTCTTAAAGATATTTATATGAAAGAATTAAATTATTACAAAAGATAGGAAAAGATTCACAAAATAGGGTGACATTGAAATATTGACTAGTGAACTGTCACATTTGGAATGTCAAAGCTATGAAGGGCAGATGAAAGGAGTACCACTTGTCTGTCTTAAAATGTTTTTCTTAAAGCATTAAAGCAATGACGCTATATTTTTAAATTATAAATAAGATAAACGATCTGATACAAAAAGAAATAAAGAAATGTACAACTTTAAGAAATTGAATTGTCCATTATGAAAAATATTTTTTTATATTTTTACACTGATATTTTTCCTCGAAAAATGTGTTTTTCTATAGTCTGTGATAAGCAGTATTTATTGCAATTTGCCATATATATTCAAATGACAATCCGCCTTGTCAGTAGACGGTTTAAGTTGTCATTTAATGACAGTTGTCAGTGAATTTCTAACTGTTGTTGTTTATCTAACTAATATTAAGTTTCACGTATTATGATTAAATAAAAGAAAAGAAAAATGAGTGACTTAACAAATGCTATGGAAGCAGCGTCCCTGGCTGTCCAGTTTGATCAATCGGGGCAAACGGATAAAGCAGTGGAATGTTACCGAACGGCGGCAAGAATGCTAGATCGTGTATGTAGTCATCTACCTCCTGATAGACAAACAGAATTACGACAAAAAGTAAAGGAATATTTAGAGCGAGCTACTAGCTTACAAGAGCAAAAAGGTGGGTTGCTGAACTTAATTATTAGATCGAATAATTTTATCTTTATATTAACTGCAGGTTGTTTGTAATTTTTCTGTCGATGACTCATGAGACATATTGTTTCTATGACCTTAGCAAGATGTAAAAAATGGATAATTTATGTGTCATGTACAGTAAAAATACATTGTACTAGTATTTGACTTTCAATTTGATACCTATATAAAAAGTAATGTTACTACATTAAAACATGTCTTAGGGTTTGCCGAATAAAAGGATACAAATTAAACTTATTTAATCTTAGTTTGTGTAATAACATGTAATAGATTTTACTTTATTACATTTACAGATCGAGCACAACAGGAAGAGAGTGTCAGGAGTTTACAAAAATGTTATTTCTTAATGCAACAAGCATTAGACGCTGATGAGGCTAGCTTGAAAGATCTGGCCCTACAATTGTATACCCAGGCTGTAGAATTAGCAGTTAGTGTTGTAAGTAGTAGTTTGTAAAAAAAAAAAAGATTTGTTCAATACAAATCTTATATTACTATTTGTGCATTTGTGATTTTTTTCTGTGTGTAAATTTATCTGTGTTATAAAAAAGTTAAAAAAATACCTTTGATATGAACATTCCTATCAATATATCTATCTACCTATCCATTGGTGTGATGTAGTTGGGGGTGTCTCTCAAGGTGTATTTTTTCACCATTACTGTTTTCAACTTCTATTAACTCAATTATTTTAACGGAGAATATTACGCTATAATATCTTTACGCTAACGACTTACGTCCTTATATACATCCTGGAGTGACAACAGATTATTACAAGATTGCTTATTACTTGGTTTTAAAATTGTAAGTAGCACACACCAATTGGCAACAATTGGCTGTAATCCTTACAAAAAGTGACTTATAATAAAAGTTTACGACCGTACTCTTCTAATGTAAAATTACGATTATTTATATATATTTATCTTAACTACAATGCTCACGTTAGATTTGCCAGTTTTGAGGTACATTCTATCCCTTATTATGTCTGAACATTTTTCTCCCCTTTGACACTAAACCTACCAAGTACCGGTCAAATTGACTGTTCTTAAACTTTTGTAAAACTTCACATTTTTAAACGTTATAATATCATTATCAAAAACTACATGAGAATTCTTAGAAGAATTCTTAGAATATGCATATAATATTTTCTTAACTCTTTACTTTTAGTTATTTCCATTATTACCTGCGTTATATAATAAAATAACTTTCAATTACCGGTCAATTTGACGGCGTGCGGTAGGAACAAGTGTACAAGAATTGTCGGTAGGTTTAGTGTTAATGCTTAACACTAGCTTAATATGTAGATTTGGATGCCAACGAAGCTCTTATAAGCCTAATCGCCTACATAACCAGTATGTGATTTTTATCGGTCTGCGTAAGTTCGATCATGTTTCAAAACAGATTCAAATTATAATCCGGGTTGCCCCCTTCCCTCAAATATGGCGAAGGGGGTGATAGCTGACCCTTGCGTTATGCTAGTGAATGGGTGCTTGCGGTGACTGGTCGTCCTTCTAGTCACGGATTTCATTTTTCTTATTAGTCTTCTATCTTTTTTATTCTCTTTGTTTAATCCTCCCACCCACGGACGTCTTTGTTTAATTAAACGCAAATTTTCTTATCTGATTTGCATTCACTACATCCATTATTTTGTATTTATATATTTATTTATTTATTTATTTAGCTTCACGCCATATCCCTTGCGCGGTAGCCAGAGACGACGAAGCGCCAAACGCTACGGTCCCTGCATACCTCTTTACTTTGTATTAAATTTAATCAGTCTAGTTCATCACAGAATACAATGTTAATATATACTCGTATATATTATATAATAAAAATCATACATTATGTGTAACAAAATAAATAAATTCGTAGAAAGCAAGTGATCCAGATATAATGACGAAGGTAAAAGGTCTCGCCGCACAAGCCCTGGACAGAGCAGAGGAAATAAAGGGAATTAAAAAGATGGCGGCCCTATCTATTACTGCACCTAAAACTCCCGGTAAGATTACATTTTTTTTGGAATACTATCTTTGAATATAGATATAATCTGAGCTGGTGGTATAAATGTAATAATTGAAGCGTGAGTCAATGAAGAAATAAATACACGTCATATTTCACCACAACCCCTATCTTCCTTGTGATATATCATATTTTAGAAACCCCAAACCTCGAAAAAGAGAGGCCCCTTTTTCGAGGTCACTGAGTAATGAGGGGTGTGGGGGTTGAGGTTTCTTCAAGATTGTGACGCTAGTTAGCGTAATGGGCACCTTTTAGCTTGCTATTTTATGGGTCCAATAGCGTCTTAAAAATTGGATGAAACAGTATTAAGGGTACAAATATATATAAAGGTACAATTTATAAACGATGGTATTTCAATTATTATTTGCTACTATTTTATTTGAAAAGATATGTGTGTATAGTTTAAAAATACCGGTGATAGAAAGATGGAAAATGGAGGGGGAAAGGCAGTAGAAGAGAAGGGGGGAATCGGATAAGACATGGATGGAGAAAAAAAAAAGCAGATCTCAGAAGAATATTTACAATGTAAAAATTGTTTCAGCGATATCACCGAATAGAGCTCAATTACAACGGGAACAAAGTGTCCATCTCAAAGTCAGCGGAAAACAAGTGTACAGTGAAGAAGAGAAGGAGGTTCTGAGAATGACATCGAATATTAATAATAACTGCTTCCTACCGTTCATGGATATTGATTTATCTGAAAAATTTCAATATGCAATACCATTTGAGGATCGGGCGAGTGAATTGAAGCTATCCTCGAAGCAGGCTAAAGAGTTCGACTGCTGGATTCGACCCCACGAAGTGTCGAGTGATCCGAAGATGATAGCGGGAGATCAGGTCGACTTCTTTAGTATTAAACAGACTGTGAGTATGTTTTAGTTGTTTTCTTTTTTAATAATATATAAGAATTTTGATTA
This sequence comes from Melinaea marsaeus rileyi, assembly GCA_918358865.1. Taxonomy (NCBI): domain Eukaryota; kingdom Metazoa; phylum Arthropoda; class Insecta; order Lepidoptera; family Nymphalidae; genus Melinaea; species Melinaea marsaeus. Next base: position 20,475,561 of record OU911093.1, on the reverse strand, counting down.
TGTAGATTTTTCGAGCGAAGTAGTGTGATTTAGTGTATCCGTGCGTGTATCTCTCTCTCTCTTTCTGTGCGTGTGTGTGTGTGCCCCCGCGCGTGCGTGTGCGTGTATGTAATACAGATTTAAAAATGTAAATTGATAAATTATTTCTTATGTAAATAAAACTCAGTAAATTCTTTAAAACTAAACTTTGCAGAACTAAAATATACATATATTTTCAGATAGTGTCCGACTGTTCGTTCGTAGCATCTCTAGCTGTAAGTGCCTTATACGAGAGAAGGTTTAACAAAAAAATTATAACATCAATCATATATCCTAAGAATAAGAATAAGCAGCCAGTTTACAATCCCTTCGGCAAGTACATGGTGAAACTGCATTTGAATGGAGTTAGGAGAAAGGTGAGTTTAAATTTCCGTTATCCCTATAACGCGAATTCGTATAACGCTCTATAAGAGTACCCCTATAACGCTTTATAGAGGTACTCTTGTAAAGCGTATACAGAAATATAATGCGGAGATTTCCTACGTTATATTTCTGTATTGTAAAATTTATAACGTTTTTCTACAGTTAATAATCATCTCTTAAAATTATAATAAATGAAGTTTCTTCCTAATATTCGATTTATACTCAATATAACGCTTTATACGAACAAATTCCTACAACGCGGTTTCCTATAACGCGGAATTAATCTACCGATGTTATTATATATATATATATATATATATATATATATATATATATATATTTACAAACCTCGTGTCACGATGTACGTTTTCGCTAATCTTCGAAACCATTGAACCTATTTTAATGAAATTTTATTCATTTGTCAGTCCAGCTTTATTAATCTTCAAATTTATAATGCGAACTTTTAATTTTGAATTCACTTCAAATTTTTTAATAATTTAAAAATAAAATTTTAACTGATATAAAATGGCAGTCGCTATATTTTTAAATAAGAATATTCTCTGTATATGTCTGTATATGTCCGTATACGTCTGTATACATCTCCAGATTATAATAGACGACCGTCTCCCGTACAGCAAGCACGGTCGTCTGTTATGTTCATACTCCAGCAACAAGAACGAGTTCTGGGTCTCCCTTTTGGAGAAGGCGTACATGAAAGTGATGGGGGGTTATGATTTTCCAGGGTCCAATAGCGTAAGTATATTAATATAGGGTACTTTTATATTTCTTGTCTTAGTTTTAACTTTTCTTACAGTTAAATAAGTATTATTAGTTTTTTTATTATTTTTAGTTAATAATACTTGGATAGAGATTTCTTTTTTTTTTTTTGCAGTTAATTTTTTTATACCATTTGATAAGAATATTTTTACTTATCTTTTATTCCAATTGTTACTTTTGAAGGTTTTATCTTTAATTATCTTTTCTTAAATAAACTAAAATATTAAAAATAAACGCGCTAATAGTTGGTAATAATTAATCAGAACATCGACCTGCACGCGCTAACCGGTTGGATCCCCGAGCGCTGCGCGATACGATCCGATGCTGACTTCAACGCGGACGCGCTCTACGAGACCGTACGGACGCGCCTGCAGGCGGGCCACGCGCTCGCCAGCGTCGCGACGGGTGCGCTCAGCGACCTCGACGCAGAACGGACAGGGCTAGTGGCCACACACGCGTACGCCGTGCTAGACGTGCGGCTCGTTGACGTTAGTGGTTATCTGATGGTGTTTAATAATATATTTTTTGTATTCTATTTCTGATAATGGTGCTCGAAAATTATCATTTATTATAGCACCAAATTGAGTTACATTAAAAATTATGAATATTTCCAAGTAGTAAATTTATCGATGGTGCCACACGTTCACACGTTAGTACGTTCCACACGTCCAAACTTTCATACGTTCACACGTACACACGTTCACATGTTCACACGTTCACACTTCACACGTTCACAAGTTCACACATACACGTTCACAGGAGTGCACACATTCCCACGTTCTCACGTTCACACCTTCATACGTCCACACTTTCACGTATCGAAATATCCGTACGAAACAGGGAGCGAAGCTGTTAAAGCTGAAGAACCCGTGGTCCCACGTGCGGTGGCGCGGTAACTACAGCGAGGTGGACGGGCGGCGCTGGACGCAGCGTCTGCGCGCTGAGCTGCACTACGACCCGGACGGAGCAGCGCAGTACGACGATGGAGTGTTCTGGATAGACTACAAGAGCATACTGGAGTTCTTCGACGTCTTCTACCTCAACTGGAACCCAGAGCTGTTCGACTACACTTATTGTATTCACCAGTGAGGGGTTTTTGTATATTTTTAATATTTCTTTAGTTAAGCTGAAAAAAATTCATATTTCATATATATTTTTATTTTTAGTTAATTTTTTTTGAAGTTGAAAAAATGACGAACAAATTTTTATTGCTTTGAATATAAAATACTTAAACTAAACAATTTCAGATTAATTCCTTTTTAATAATCAACATCTTAGTAACAAAAAATATCGCTCTCGCAACAAAGAAACCACTAAAAATTTACCCAAAACTGAATCGCCCCTAGGAAGTGGGACGCCGGCAACGGCCCCGTGAAGGACGCGTACACCATCTCCGCGAACCCGCAATACGTGCTGCGTGTGGGGGCGGGTGGAGTGGGGGGTGCGGGTGCCGTGTGGCTCCTCCTTACTCGGCACATCACGGATATCCAGGACTTTAGGGACAACCAGGAATACATCACGCTGCTGGTGTACAAGAACGGACGACGCGTCTACTACCCATGTATATATATACCAATTATAATAACATATTATTTGTATAATCTATTATTGTATATTCTTTAAAAAAAATGTGTGTGTGTGTGTGTGTGTAATTAACACACGGTAGATGTGAAACTTGTGACTGCTTATATTATGTTTAAAAAGTAACTTACAATTTTACAAAACCATCAACGCCATCTATCGTAAATTTAAAAAAATAACAATGCATCTAATAATCTTTAGTTTAAAAATTGAGAAATATGTCATCAAAACAGCAGTGGGCAATATGTCTATCTCACTCTTTCCTATACATTTGTGTTTGTTTCTATATCGTGATGCATTTTTCGTTACATCGATTTTCATAAGGATTCTAAAGAAGTACAAAAATTATAAATAATATATTTATATTATAATTTAAATTATTAATATATTTATATATATTTTTACAGACGACCCCCCTCCATACATAGACGGTATACGTATCAACAGCCCCCACTACCTAGTGAAGATAAAAGTGGGGGAGAACAGCTGTGATAAGTACACGCTAGTGGTCTCGCAGTACGAGAAGTCGCGGACTATATTCTACACCTTACGGGCGTATGCGACATGCCCCTTCACTATGGGGAAGCTTGAACCGTATCCGTACACCAAGACCGTGAGTATTTTATTGTAGAAGTAATTTTTTATGGAATACTCTAAGACTGAGTATTTTATTGTAGAAGTTATTTTGACAAAATGCAACAAAACTTTGAGTATTTTATTGTAAAAGTTATTTTTATGGAATACACTAAGACGGAGTATTTTATTGTAAAAGTTGTTTTATTGAATACACCAAAACTATGAGTATTTTATTGTAAAAGTTATTTTTATGGAATACACCAAGTATGTTAGTATTTTATTGTAAAAGTTGTTTTATTGAATACACCAAAACTGTGAGTATTTTGTTGTAGAAGTTATTTATAGAATAGTTCGTAATAAATAAAAATTTTCTAATCACAATCTATGTCTATATCTATAAAAAATCTAAATAAGTTTTGTTAGCCAATACATTATAGATATTATTTATTTTCAGATAAAAGGCGAATGGTCAGGCAGAAGTGCGGGGGGTTGTGAGAACCACAGACAGACGTACCCCAACAACCCCAAATATGTTATAACAGTACCGGATAGCAAAACACCCTGCCACGTGACAGTGGAGCTGAAGGGGCCAAAGGAATACCAGATAGGGGTTGACGCGAGGGTCGAAAGTTTGGACAATCCTAATCTTACTGCGCCATTTTTGAGAGAATCTTCCGGGGCTTATAGGTTTGTGTTTTTTATTAATAAAAAAAATCTGCGAAAACTTCAAAATATAAAATATATTTTGATGTATAAAATTTTTTGAACTGTCAGGGCACTTTGACTTTGACTTCGAAGTCGATTTTTCATCTTTTGACGACAGAAAATCTCAAAAAAGATAAAAAAAATACAACAGACAAATATCCTTTATATATATATATATATATATATATATATACTATATATATATATATATATACTATATATTCAGATCCGGTTTCGTGTACCTGGAGCTACAAAATCTCCCGGCCGGGAGGTACGTCCTCACGCCCACCACTTTTCTCCCCGGACAGGAGGGACCCTTCTTCCTCGAACTGCGCTCCACTTGTAACATCACCGCGGAGAGAAGGACCAATGAATGAGTGAGTGAAGGAATGAACGAATGTGCGAATAAATGAGTGAAGGAATGAATTAATAACTGAATGAATGAGTGAACGAGTGAATAAGAGAAAGAATGAATAAATGAATGAACGAACGAGTGAATGAATGAATGAATAAATGAACGAATGAATAATTAAATGAATGAGAGAATGAATAAAATTATGATTGAATGAACGAGTAAATGAGTAAATGAATGAATTAATGTATGAATGAATTAATGAAGGAGTAATTGAGTTAATAAATGAACGAATGAATTAAGGAATGAATGACTTAGACAGTGAATAAATAAGGTCTCTTAGGCTACACAGGCACTAGCTGGGTTATTTTTTATATATATTTTAATCATATGTGGTGTATTATGATTTTCTTTTAAATAAATCTAAGAGTTGCCTTTATTTACAAGTAATATAATATGTTTTGTTAATAATATTAATATTATCTGCGTTAACCGTTTGTGTGATAGAGACAGAAGATAGTGGAGCGGAGTAAGATCGACGTATTGAAGTAAAACTTCTTTAGAATTGTTTTGAAACACGATATAACGAAAATGCGTCACGAAGGAAGCACAAATGTATAGGAGGGAGTGAGATAGATATATTGCCTATTGTTATAGTGCCATCTATTGATCAATCTTTAAACTAGTGTTATTAGAGGCATATATTGATTTATTTTTTATTTACGATAGATGGCGTTGGCAGCTTGTAAAATTGTTAGTTGAGGTTTTTTAACATATATTTTACATTCAAGTATTAAATATATCCTGATATTGATATATCTATCTCGCTCTCTCGTAGGCATTTTTTTGTGAGTGATTTCATTTACATTTTTGTAAATTTTTGATTAAATCAAATATGAAATACAAATTTATTTTTATCAAAATGTCTTTATAATTGATTGAATTAAGCATAACATGTAAATGCCTTAAATAAAAATTTTGCTACAATTTTTTTTTGTTTTTTTTTTTGTTCGAAGATTATTAGGAAACATTTTTTCCCCAATAAAATAGTAAACGTATAAATGTATCAAAACAAAAACTTCTCAACGAAGTAAATACCGAATGACGAAAGCGAATCCACTGACTTGCGCGTTGCCAAACAAACAAACAAAAAAACAAACAAAAAAAAATACAAACAAAAAATGTGAATGTGCTCGAAACGTTGCACAAATTGCATTTTTGTTTTTAATTCATTCACACACATTCACATTCACACATTCACATTTTTTGTGTTTGTTTACGTTTGTGAATAAAAATGTTCGTGGTTTTTTTCGTCGCAAAATTCATATCAGGAGTTTTGTCAGTGGATTCGCTTTCGTCACTCGGTATTTACTTCGTTGAGAAGTTTTTGTTTTGATATATTTATTCAAGTAAGTATTTACGACTTACATTTACACACACTTTTGAATCGTCAGTGTAGCCAGTTTGTAAGTAAGCCACCACCACCACCAGTTAATTTAATTATTCAGGCCAGCCTTTATTTGATATAATATTAAAGACATCAAACACAGTTTGTTATAATGCGTTACACTTATAACAACACTTATTTATTACAAATTACTTTCAGATAACTGATTAGGATTATGTTTGCGAAGCATGTTGGAAACTTTCAATAGATGCAGTTAATCAGAATCTTCAACAGAATACTGGTAATGTACCACAAGCTGGACCGACACTAGGGCAGCGATACCAATGTTTGTATTTTATGCGGATCTTCCCTTCTACAAAGTCAAAATGAGAAAATATTAAGAGATAATCCCTCTGAACCACAACGGCAGATGAGAGAAATATTAAGTCGTAAGGAACCACAACAGGTGTGTACATCTTAGTTTAAGTTCTGTTTTATGCTATTATTTTTATGTATGCTATACACATTGAATTTACAGGTTTTATACTTTTAAAATGTTTATTTGATTTTATTTATTTTAATATCTAATCTTTTTTTAATTATTCAGATTGTGAGACTTACGAGGGGAGGTCCAAAAGTTCGTGGAATTAAAGGGATCTAAATAAAATAAAACAACAAAACTATTTTTCCTTTTCAATATAATCACCCTTATTAGACCTATGAATCAATTTTGCTAAACCACTATAAAATGGTATAAATGTAGGGTGGGTGAATTAGGGATTCGAACCCATGCGTGTGCAAGGCAGCCATTGCAATTCTGCCCTTGTGAACCGGCGCGTTGTCTTGTAAGAGCTTCTGAAACGGTGTGAGCATTCTCGGTACCCATCTTGCACTGACTTTTGTCATATGGTGGTATATCTAATGCATCCTCTAGTACAATTTTCTCCACTTTTTCGACGATGTCCGATGTGGTGGCCTGAACTGGCCTTCCTGAGCGTGGGTCGTCTTCAATTGACTCTCGAATATGTTTATAAAAACCATGCCTAGAAAGTCACCAGCAGACTTTCTTGATGAAATAGTCGTAAGAGACCTAGATGATGAAAAAATGTTACGTAATTAAAATACTATCTTGTTTTACAGAAAAAGAAGACCCAAGTCGGTACTTTTCGATCCGGACGACGCGATAGCGCTACGTAAAAGCGACAAAGAGACGCTGCAGTAGAGCCAACAGCAGAAGCACAAAAAAAATGTTTTATTTTTACTATAAGTACCTATATTCATTTTTTATTTCTCTTTATATATATATATATATCCGTCCAATATTATCCTTATCTAAATAAACGTACAACATTTTTCTAATTTTTATTTTCTTTCCTCCTGTACTCTATAGCGATTATATAGTATAGTATAGAGTAGCGGTGCGCTTGTCCGATTGGCGCTGCTTACACGATGGTGTTCGCGGGTTGGACGCATTGGACCATCGGATTAAGGTCCAATACCTGAATTGATTAAGCTGCGATTCTTTTCCTATTCCTAACCTAACCTAACATTCCACTGGGCATAGGTTTCATTCCAGATAGGAATTGTCACCAATTGTCCAATTGGCGCTGCTTACACGAATGTTAGAGCTTAGTTAATAGAGCTAGTTATCTGATGACACATTTGCAAAGAAGAAATATTGCGAATATATATATTCGCAACATTTCTTCTTTGCAAAGGCCGTAATGGGACGACACGGGATCGCGTTAGCACTCACCGTGCCGCCCCGGCGGTTACCCCGCGTGCGAAGGTGCCCCGAGCATACTTAGGGCACCCTCACGTCGTAGGCCTATGGCAGGTGAAAGGGGTCACCCCCCCTCTCACCAAGGCCTACAGCTGAGAGAGGAAGCGGAGGGCGTACTCCCGCCTCCTTCCCAGCCTCCCCCGCCGAAGCCGGTCAGAGGAAGAGGTTGCTCGCTTGCTTGCTTGCTCCCTGACCCGCTCCGCGGCCTCCTTCGCGGAAGGAGAAGGAGGCCATAGCGGTCCAACACCTCAACACCTCAGCACACACCTACACACCTCAACACACACCTACACACACACACATACCTACCTACACTCACACACACCTACACACACACACCTACACACACACACACCTACACTCACACATACCTACACACACGTACACACACACACCTACACCCACACCCCAGTGGGGACGAACTGCCCCCACTGTCGTCAGACCGGCGGCAGGGGACTCAGTCCCTCGTCCACCTTCAAATCAGGGCTCGGTGAGCTGAAGCCCTGATTCGAGCTGCCTACGACCTTACCCCTCTGGGCCTTGCTCCCACCCGGTGCCGGCGGATCTTTCGCCAGGAGTGTGGCCGCAGTGTACGAGACAGGAGAGTGGCCGGAGTGTGCGACACTGTACGGTATCCCCTAATCATCCCCACCGCTAAGACCAACCCTATCATTTAAGAATGTTTGTATGTAAAGACTGTACCTACAATCAGTGAAAACTAGTATTGAAAGGTAACCCAAATTATTATTATTATTAAACAAAAACTTCAATATCTTTTTTGTGGCTTTCTAAAAAAAATTTTTTTTCTGATTAAGTTTATCAATGTTTAAACATTTCGAACGCCGCAAATAGATATCAGGTAAGAACAATGGCATCTTTCCATACATCATTTTACCTGATATCTATTTGCGGCGTTCGAAATGTTTAAATGATGTATGGAAAGATGCCATTGTTCTTTAACAACACGAGCAGGACATGAACCCGGTATCGCCCGACTACCACCTGATAGAAAGTGGAAATGTAGTCATAGGCGCATTAACATAAATCTTCTCTTGAAGACACCCACATTGTATTGGGACGGAAATACCGATGCAGGCAAGCAGTTCGTCTTTCGCTGTACGAACTAAAAAAGACGAACCGAAGTGCTTTGTTCCGACAGGCGAATGTTCACAACGTAAAGATGGATGGATATCTGCCGTGCGTCGGAACGTCTTGTGATGAAAAGTGGGACGGAGGAATTAATAATATATTCATAAATATAATGCGAGTATATTTATGAATATATAACCCTAAAGCTAAATTAGCTAACGACCTTTTTGTCATGGACTACATTTAGTCAAAGGAATAATATAAAATAAACGTTAAAGCTGCTGGAATAGAAAACCAAGAATATGGAATATTTCTTCGAAACAGGTATTTAATTAATTAGTTAACTAATAAGGGTTAGCCATAAAATATGCCATACAAGCATTAAATTTGTTTTTAATTTATACTTTAATTAAATTATCAAAAATAGGATATTACCATTACCAAGGTTATTTTGTAAATAAAAAACACATACATCAAATATTTATTCGTCAGTCAATGTAACAAAATGTATTCTATCTACATCGTAATTTTAATAACTTCATATACATATAACATACATTGTCTAAATAATATTTAGAAGATGCAAAAAGAATCTTAACATTTGAAATCTATTAATTTATAAGGAGCATATTCATTACATTTAAGATATTTACACAAATAATGGAGAATAAAATAAGTTAGGTGGCATCGGAGGTGCTCTCATGAGGTTGGCGACCATCTCCTGCGCTCTCTTCATCTCCAGCTGCGACGTCACCGGGTACAGTCTGTTCTCACGCTCCATCTCCTGCGCTCTCTTCATCTCCAGCTGCGACGTCACCTGGTACAGCCTGTTCTCACGCTCCACCACAGTCTTCTCCAGCTGCTTTATCATCTGGGGATGGAATATATTATGTATTATATTTAAAACTGAATTAAATATATTAAATATTAATTTAAAAGCGCTGGCAATTAACAGTACGATACGAATCTCTGATAATCAGAAAAGTACATACACTTTGCTAATCTTAAATACATACAACATAACAGCGGAAACTTTGATGTTATGGAATATTTGTATATTTTTAAACTTAATTTGTTTAACTGATAAATAAATCATAAACATTTTTGAGGTGCCGTACCTTAAAAAAACGGAAACCTTTTAAGATAACATAACTTTTAATTTAACACCAATTTTCAAGAATGCAACATAAAAAATACTAAAGTTATAGTTAAGTAGTTCTCTATCTCCCGCCGCAGGGCTCCGTCGTCGGCGGCGGCCTCCTCCGGCCGCTTGTCTCGCTGCTTCACGCGCTCCTCGAACTTCACCACTCCCCCGCTAGCTCGCTGTTCTCGTTCGTCGATTACAATAATTTATAATTATACATTTACGTAATTATACCTTTAACCAGTTAATTTAAGGTAAAAATATACATGTTAATTCGATCAATTACTATCTGAACACCAAATTTTCTTTCTTCTATATTCTTAAAACAAAAGAAAGGCTTTGCCGATGTCCCATTAGCGGACGGATATACCAGAGAAATAAGCGCCAAAATTATTAACAAAAAGAATTTAGTAATGGTCACCTGTTGCTCCAATTTCTTCTGTACGACTGACTCTGCTATCAGCCTCTTGTTGCTTCAGTCGTTCTTCTAGTTCCTTCTCGCGTACTTTCATTTCACTTTCTATGACCTGAAAATCAATTAATGTACGAAAACAGAAAACAGAAAACTAGGTTGCTTCATTTGTTGTTAATGTTCGACAGATGGCGCTGAAATATAATTTTATATTTCTTTAACCTCTTGTTGCAAATGTTCCTTTTAATTTTCTTTGTCCAACCTCTCTGCTGCTAACTTTGCTCAAAGCCGCGCAGTGACGTTCCCGCGCCATCCATCTGCTGGTGAATTTATTCTATTGCCTTTTTATATCTAAAATAATAAAATTAATTAATTTAAAAACTCATTGGGATGCATAAAAAAATATGTAAAGTATTGCATCGGCCGGGAATCTTATTTTTTTTACATATTAAATAACTCTTCTATATTCTATATGTGTAGATCGTTTAAATTTCCCTAACAGAGTAAACTAAAATTTTATTTTGTTTAAGCATGAGGGCACCTTGATAATGGATCCGCTTTAATAATGGATCCGGTAAGTGACATTGCAATTAGGTTCCAAGCATTTAATTACAAGATTAAACATTTCATAGTATAACAAAGACCGTGTACTAAGTTTAGTTAGTTAATATTTTGAAGTTAACTAACATTAAAATATCTTTATTCAAGTAGGCACGCAATTTGAATCTTCAATTATTATATTAAAATTGATTGAAGTGTAGTCAGTCCGTGAGTAAGCTACCACAGGCTCGGAATGCTGCGCTGCTGAGAAGACCCAGCCATTCTATCAACCATGTACATGAATGAACAACTAAGTTCCACATTTCGATCCACTGAAAATTCTTGAATTTTATAATAAGATTTTAAATTGAAAACTAAGGAAAGCATGGTTTAAAAACATCTTGTGGAACTTTATTATATATAAGAGTTATTTAAATCAAGGCATTTGAAAAGAAAACTTATTCAGAGTTGTTATACATACTTTACATTTTGCATCCGTGTCGTGTCGTTGAGAAGACATCTTGTTGAGAAGTATTAGTCGCTTGCAGTACCGCGAGGGTGTGCTGTAGTGACGCCGTGTGTTATGGCACACTCTGGAATGGATATCAAAGTTACTTTCTATGTTAATACTTTCACTGCCAGCTCCGTAGCATGTACGGAGACGCAAGTTTCACCCCGTGTTTCACCCCAGGGCCGTAGCATGTACGGAGCAATTAAAAGTCAATTTTTTATATTATTTAATTGGCTCAACATTTTTTTTACCATTTTTCCGTTTATTTAAATGCCTTTATGCAAACGTTTATATGAAAAATTGAAACAGCACACAGGGCTCAATTTCTGAAAATCTCAATTTCTGAAAAGATCAATTTCTGAAAATCATCGAAAGTGTTAATCGAGACCTTAACCCTTCGCACTCGAGAGGCGACTATTTGATAAATATTTATATTTCGTAATTGGTGATATTAGTTTGACTTTGTTCCGAAAGTCATCAGTTTAAGTGGAGAGCATCACTTAACAGTACACACCGAGCTGCCCTTTAACATGTGAAGCGATCTCGACGACAGGGTAATAACTGTATAATAATAATAACTGAATACTGTCATTACATGTAAGGCGAGTGAGTGAATGTAACCTTTGCTCCAAGCATGTCATCTTGTAGCCGTACAGCTACATCACACTTGATAAAGTAAGGTTTAACTGGGTTCTAATTTGATAAAATTATCTTATAAATAATATCTTTGAATAATTATCTTTGAATTTAAATGCAAATTATCTCATGGCACTTGACCCAAGGCCACGATTCCAAAAGGCCATGGATGTAATCGTATCCAGTCCACATATCTAGGGTTGCCACCCGTTTTTTTATAATAAAGTATTGTAAATTATTTCAATCTATTGTACCTTATACTTTATGGAATAACACAATTTGATTCCTCGGACATTTAAAATATCCTGCAGGCCTTTTACAAGAAACGACAACTATTGTTGCTTTGTTTCTAATACATATTTTAACATTTTCGGTTTCATTGTGAGAACTTTTTATAGTTTAATCAAAATATAAACTGCAAAGTTGCTGAGCATTAAAAAATAATAACGCGACGTACATTTTATTCTTTTTACTTTTATAACAAGCAAAAAAAAATTAAAAGGTGGCAATCCTATGCATAACCATCTAGGTCAGCGGTCTATTGAGGAAGGAGTTACCTTCCCAGTGTGTAGCGCCTCCCTCAGCTAGTCAGCAGCTCATCTCATAGAGGTCTCTCCTGCGCGGGCGTGAGTCTCTCCCACACGCTCCCGCACGCCTCCCGCGGCGACGCGCTCTCCACGCACACAACCGACGCACTCGCGAGATTGGAGCCGAATATCTGACAATATAAACAATTATTATTTATAATAACAGAAATTAGACAAATTTGTATCATCTTGTTACTACAAAATCTTATTTATTATTTTACTTTTAGAAAGGTGCATTGTTGTTGATGAGAACCTAAAAAACAGGTAATCAGGAAAAAGTATTTTAATATATATATCTTGTGCTTTTAAACGATTCCTCAGTTTTTTTTGTGGGCGTGTCTGGCTGTTTTTAAATAATATTATTTTACTGATTTTTACCTGATTAATATGTTCCGAGGGGAAGTAGTGGTGCTTAATGAGCTGCAGGATCTGTCGTCTGCGTGCTCCGTTACCGCTCGTCAGGCCGGCGCTCAGCAACTTGCGGACCTGATGTATTACCCGTATTAACATTTGTCATGAAAATTACAAATACCTTAAAACTGTCCATAAACAATTGTTTGTTTTATGAAGTTTATATTGTTATCTACATTCATACACCATATAGCTAATGTTATTTATTACCAAGGTCTAATTTTACACTGATGTATGAATACCTGGTAGTGCGCCAGCAGCCGCCCGAGCGCGGCCTCCCAGCGCGGCTGCAGCGGCGCCAGCGCCAACCCGCCGTGGCACGCCGTCCCCACGTACTGCTGTGCTGTCTTCGCGCCCACCGGACCCGTCTGGGGGGACACAGGACATATATACATACAATGATTGGTTAATCTATTCATTGGTTGTACAGTTTCGGCCATTTTTGTAATCATTCGGTCTTTACTTCACTACTTAAAAAGTAGTGTTTAAATATTAATATTTCAAAAATATTTTTTAAATATGCATATATTCTTTAAATATACATCAAATAATACAAAGGTGTATGTATACCTCGGAGGTGTTTTGCAGCACGCTGTACAGAGTGTCCTCAAAGGCATCTGGAGTCACTTCCTGCAGCACGCGCTCTTGAGTCTCGCTGGACTGCGAAGTGAAGTTATTTAATAAAAGAAACAAAATAACAACTACTATTATTTTACTTTATCATCTAAGTTTGAAATTACTAATAATTAATCACCAGAAGACATAAAAATAAATACCTTAATTTTTTTTAACAAAATACAATGAAATAAAACAAATAATCTTTAAACCACTCACAATATAACAGAAAATAAATAAATAATTAAAAGGGCAGCCTCACCAGCCGAGTACTCGAACAAAAGTGCTCCCGGATACACTGAGCGGTCTATTTAAACGTGTGTTAGCAGCACCTCTCTTGCACCTCTCTGCTTAGCCGTGATTGGTTGGAGTCCACTAGTTCTCCAATATAACACTAGAGGCGCTGCACACACTCTTTGCTTAGCAGTGATTGGTTGGAGTTCACTAGTTCTCCAATATAACACTAGAGGCGCTGCACACATTAAAACTTATCGACTTAACAAACAAATTACTCAAGTAAACCATTATTAAACACAAAAGATATTTCCATAATCGTGATTAAACAATTATTCTAAAAGAATAACCCTTAAAATATACCTTTCTCTAAGCCATAAATTGAGAGAGGCACTTCCGTTTCCTTCAGTACAACGCTTTTTTGACTCAAAAACAGCGTCCTTCCGGTATAATCTAGCAAATGGTGGGAATGGCTGATGTGCTTGCGCAGCACCACTCACGTGCATCCCTCATTGGCGCTTCAGTTTTTGAACAGCGCAGTCGCGATTAAATCACTCTCAAGATTCTTAATTAATTTTAATGTTATAAAAGTATTATTTTATTATGAATCCAGTGAAGAATGCTGATTTGGCAAAAAAAGAAGACTACCCACGTCCATTCGACATCAAGTGACTCTTTGGACATCAGTAGCGGTGCTTCCAGCCCGATGGCGAGGCAAGCAGCATTGAAAAAGGGGACGGCGCACTGCTAAGGTAAGTAATATGGCAATTATTGTTAAAAAATTAAGTAAAAAAGTCTTTAAAGACCATATTTCACACAAAACAAATTTTCATATGATAAAGCGGCTTTCAAAAGAACAAAACTTAGTTAATATTGAGAAAGGTATTGTTTCAATTTGCAAACTACCCTCAAGTCACAGACTTTGCATACTTCTGACCTACATTTGGATTTACTTACTAATTTACAGTACTTTAATTTATAGTAATTAAATTAATTAATAATTTACAGTACTAATTCTCCGGACTGGTCACAAGTGCGTTATGCAGAAGTACAAAAGTTTTACAATTCTACCATCAGTTTTGTAGAACTGGAATGAAATGATTCTATAAAATCTTACGATAAAATTTTTTTTTTAGCGAATGTTGTAAAAACACTGCCGCTATTACACATCTCCTGGTTATATGAATTTCAGAATCCAATAACCATTGATGATATTACAATTAATTTTTTTTTTTTTTTTTTTTTGAATATGTTTATCAAAAAATTCTATCAAATATATTGCAAATGATTTGTTGTAAGCATGATACCGTTTTGAAGTCTGTTAGAGATAATTAATTATTTAAGGAAATCGTTACGAAAAATGTCTTTTTCATTAGATAATTTTCACTTTTTAATACGTATTTTACAGATTTTGTTACAAAGCAAGGCGGCGTTCAAAGAACATTTGTCGGTGTGAACCGAAAGCTGTCTTCGATTCCAGATGAGAGCACCGTGGATTTAAGCGTCAGAAGCGCGCCACAATAGGAAGGCTAGGAGGAACCTTGCAAGCTGGGCAAATCAAACATCAGGTAAGCGTTTGGGCAAAGTTAGGAGCACTATTGTACATTTTAAAAATGTCAGGTTATTGAATTCCGTTTATAAGCCGACCTCTTTTAATACATCCGTCGCATTTAAGAACGAAATTTCAAACAAAAAAATCATAAGATATCTTATTTTTCGAATGAACAATCTGGCAAATCTCAAAGGCTCCCTTAACTCTCACCTTTGTATCCAAAATTTTCCTAGTCGCGAAAAAATATGATACCCTCTTTTCGGTTGGTTTTTAATTTAAAATTATTGAACCAGTAAGTTCAAATGGACAAATATTTACTAAACGAAATTTGTCTCTTTGAACTTATTGGTTTAATAATTTTAAATTTAATTCGTTTAGTAAATAAATGCAAAGTGCCCGACTTCCTCCAACCACGAGATCGGCTTGTGAAAGTGGATTCGCCTACTTTCATCTGCCAATTGTACCAGCTCATAGCCCTTATTTAAGGATTATGATATCCAATCGGCTCTGGCAAATAACTTTTCTTCATTTCGGCCTGGCAACGGCACCAAAAGTCTGACCAATTGGATACAGACAGACAGAATTGGATATTTTGTTGAATATTTAACAAATAATCTAGCCTCTGATTCGTCATTCTTTAAAATTTCTAAAACTGCAATATTACTGTTCTTCCTTTGTATTCGGGGCGTAGAGTTCATATCTTACATTGTTGAATATTAAAAAAGAGAATTTAATTGTAGAAAATAATTCCATAGTTTTATGGCCATTTGGTTCCAAAACTGGTTGTTAAAATGGCAAGTCAACAAAAATATGGATTCCGTATTGTTTTAATAATAATTAACTCGTAGAACGTTCTTTTCGCAGAGGCAGTATGAACAGCCGCTTCATCACTACATTTGGGGTACCCTAAAAATACCAGCTAGTCGAACTGTAATTAGGGGTTGAATTAAATAGTTTAAAAGAGGTTGGCATCAAATGTAAGCACAAGTTGTGTGCGATCTGCTGTCGTTTCTGCCAGCTGGCTAGAAAATGTACCGATAGGTGTATTAAAAAGAGGTAACTGGCGCTCTGCTTGTACATTTAATAAATATTATAGATGTTATCAAAATTTAACGAATTGTTTCAAACAGTACCTTAATTAGATGAATCTGATTTAATGAATTAATAATTTTTAATAACATTGGCGTTCTTACTGTATTGTATTGTAACTGTATTGTATTGTATCTGTATTGTATTGTATTGTAACTGTATTGTATTGTAACTGTATTGTATTGTAACTGTATTGTATTGTAACTGTATTGTATTGTTACTGTATTGTTGTAGCAGACAATAAACACTTCTCGATTTATGGCTTAGAAAAATGGAGTCAAAGCTTAATATAACAATTTTATTGTATTTATCCAATTTATATTTCTGTCTGCAGATTTAATAAATTTATCCGCAATGAGGGATACAGGCGAGTGGTGCTGCGGGAAGCACATCATCCATCCACACCATGATAGATGATACCGGAAGGACGATATTTTGGAGCCAAAAAAGCGTTGTACTGAACGAAACGGAAGTGCCTCTCCCAATTTATGGCTTACAAAAAGGTAAGTACGCTTAATATCCATTTTATTCTCAGGTAAAATTATTATATTAATTGGGTAATTAAATTAAAATAATTATTTTATTTCAGGAGATAAATTGTAGGTGGTTTTGAAATTACTATTCGTAATTTCAAACCAGCGAATATACCGGTTATTTATTTAAATTAAATAGACAGGACAAAGTGTGTGATAGTAAAGTTGGTTTTAAACTGTGCGAATTTTGGTCTTAGATTTAATGATTCTGGTGGAATGCGAAAATTGTATGCCGAGAGATTTTATCATGGCAAAAAATTGATAGATCATACGAAATTTCGAAATCAAACTTGGCTATTACAATAGCCACGAGTAAGCACAAAAAGAGGATGAAGGCCGCGAATACTTGCAGCAGAAAAAAATCTGAGGCTGAGACTTGAGAAGCAAGAGTTCGTCATAGACAAGAGCAAAAGGATGCCCTGGATATTGCCTCTGCAGCAGACACATTATTATATAGTGCTGGAATTGATGACTATGTAAGTTAAAAAAAAAATTACATGTTTTTTTAATGTAAATCTTTAATCGCATTTTTTCGAAACTACATTTTTGACATCGGTAGTCACGATTTCTCAAACTAATGAACCGATATCCTTCAAATTTTGCACACTTCTTCAAAATATTATCTCGTGCTTTTGAGGATAGGACATAGGATAGGACATAGGATTTTTTTCTTAAGTGAAGGAAGGATTTTTAAAGGCCTGAAGGGTGCAAATTTTACTAAAAAAATGTTTTATGTTCTTCAACGCCGCCTAAAATGCGATTTTTGTATTTTTCCTTCATCCAAGCGAGCTTTAAGCATCTAGCAGAATTTTTTGGTTTTTCTTTTCAGATGAATGTCGTGAGTTATCCTGACTACGCCGAAAAACCTTTTGAGGAGTCGCAGGAGACGACGGGTCCACGCTTAATCTTCAATATTTTTCGATGAAAATTGCAAAAACTACTTACGAAATATGTATCCTTTATATAGTAAATTTATCGAATGTAATATTTTGTTGGTTAAATAAAAATGTACGTGTTTTGTGCCTTTGAATCCCACCTAACCCCTTAATAAAGAATTGTCCTCAACTTTTTAGTGATAAAATTTTGGTGATAATTTTACTAAATATTAAAATATATATATATATAAAAATTGATTATGCATTTACGTTGGTTTATTCTAATTCGATATGCATTCATTTTATTATTGAATTATATTTTAATACTATTATTATTTAATTATGTTTTATTATTATAATTTAATTATATTCTACTATTATTGTTATTATTACTAGTATTTTTAATTAATATTCGTTGGTTACTAAAGGCAACCATCACCACATGTCGACTGGTAGAGAATGCCAATAGGCATTTAGTACGCCCTTTGTATTCCTTAGTTTTAGGTTTATACAATAAAGTTTAAATAAATGAATAAATTAATTAAACTATATAATTAAAACTATACTAATTATAAGTAAAACAATACTACTTTAAATAAATAAATCAATTAAACTATATAACAATTAGAAAAAATAGATGATCTACCCATTGTACATTGTACAACGAGGGCAGCCCTTCACTGATCACAAATAAGTCCTGAGGATCTGCCTGCCTGCCCAAGAACATCAAGGTTTGTTGGGATTATTTTTTTATAAATAACTAACCGCCGCGCCATATCGGCGTGAGTAGACGCTGGGGCGCCCTTTTCAGGGCGCAGCCCCCATTTGCATCTACGGCCCTGTGGCCGTATGACTGCCGGTGGTTGGCAACCCAACTGACACCTCGCCAATATGGGCGACAGGCCAGGGGGAGACGCGCAGAGGGAACGTTCCCGCTCGCGACTCCGCCATGGCGGCCCGACGCAAGGTCGGGCTATAAAGGGCGGCGAGAGCTCGGCCGCGGCCAGTACGCCGGCGGCGTGCGACTCATTCGCACGTCTCGCCGGCGCTGCGGGCCCGGCCGCGGCTCCCGCCCCAGCCCCGTCCCCCCGCGGCTCCCGCCCCAGCCCCGTCCCCCCGCGGGGAAGGAAGGTTGGCTGCGGACGCGGCCAGGGTGCCGGCGGCGTGTGATGTCACACGTCCGCCCGGCTCCGCTGGTCTGCCCGCCCGCCCCCGCCCAGGCAGGTGGTGGACGCGCCGGTGCGGCTAGGGCGCCGGAGGCGCGCGACTTGCTCGCGCGCTCTCCTGGTGCCTCTGCCCGCCCGGCGCCAGCCCCTGTACCGGCGGTGTTGGCCCCGGCCCCCGCCCCCGCCCAGGCAGGTGGAGGACGCGCCGGTGCGGCTAGGGCGCCGGAGGCACGCGACTTGCTCGCGCGCTGTCTCAGCTATTCATTCTATTTCAACTCACATGATTTCCAAGCTGCTATCACTGTTTTTTGTGGCCTGCTCCCCCTCGCTGGAGTTGGAGCCTCCCGACTCGGAGCGCTGGCTGCGACCCCGGTGCTTTGTCTCCTGTACTTCAGTGGACGTCGCCTCTTCGGCCTGTCTCTGCCACGCTGGTATTGAGGGTTCCGTGCGTTTGAGTGATGGAAACTGATTTCTGGAATTGGGTAGATTATTTTGTTTTTGCTAGATCATTAAAGTCAATAATATAACCGAATCTCACCTGTTCAATAAGATTCCTTTGACAGACGCTATGTCTGCTTTGAGGTTGTCCATCTGTGCTTTCAGAGCGCACTGTTTCACGGAGGATTGTATTTCTCCTCTCAGTGAACTTATGCTAGTGCTCATTACGTCTAGTGATTTCCGTAACTCGTCTATACATTCCGGTGTAGTTTTACGCTTCGGTTCCTCAATGAATATTAGATGCCTGATGCAATTCTGAAAATGTTTTTATTGATCCGTGATTGATCTGGTCTTACTAGTCTTGGATTACATTTATTATAAACTAATCACTAGGCGTATCAAATTGATTGAGATGGTTCTAGTTGTTCGTAAATCGCTCACCAAATATTTAATTGTGAAATTATTGGTCACAATAAATACACGACTGAGTTTGTCATGTTCTTCCCAGACGTCCTGGAATGGGAAGAACCAGAGACACCCTCGTAGCCTTAGTTAAGTTTGGAGAGTGTTATAGAAGGGCTTATTTCTGTCAGTTTGGTATCAATAGTCCTGCCATAACACTGCCATTCGATACACAAGTAATCAGTGTTTGTTTTCGTTACATTATTTTACAGTTCAGTTTTTATTTGCCGTGTAAATAGAAAACTTTCCGCCCTTCAAAGCATCAACGAATCAAGCGATAAATAACCATACCAATATTTATCGAAATGCTTAAAGGAATGCGAAAACAAAAGAATAAACAATAATAAAAAATCTATATTTTTTTACAATCTATATCATATTTAGGTCAGTGTAGTCCGTCCGTGAGCAAGATACCAATTCGGAATGCTCTGCTGAGAACAACCGGCCAGAATCACAACAGTTGCTTTTTTAAAATGATATGTAACAATGTTTGATATACATTAGGTATAATATCAACCCTGCGAATGAGTAAAAGACCTAAATTCCACATATTTCGACAAACTAAAAACTCTTAATTGCTATAAAATTGATTCATTTAATTTTAGTTTTAGATTTAATATTAGTGTAAAATTATGGTCTACTTATTATCTGTTATATGTATAGAAGAAGTTATCATCAAAATCCACCACCACTCTTTGCAACACCAGTGGAATTACAAATCTTTGAGTAGACAGTAGTCATAATTTTTATTTTTAATTCAACTGTCACAGATTGATTACATTAATTAAACAAAAAGTTTCGATATAAATATAATATTTAGATCAAAAGTATTTTTATCCGTTATCTTTCGTCCTTATCTCACGAATATTTGATAATTTCGGACATGTTGACTAAAACTATGTTATAGTGACTCGATTTAAATATATATAAATAAACAATTTAATTATAAATGTAATTGATTTGATATATGACTTCTTATAAATAACGTAAAACTAGGAACCGCCGTCGTGCGCTGCGTTGAGCTGAGCGCCCTCCCCTTCTTTAATGCTAACAAACTTAGCATATAATATTGCTCTATAACATGCTCAGCAACTATCGGTTTAGAATCTCAATTGAAAAGAAAATCAGTTCATCATCAATAAAATTATAGCCATATATCTGTCTTTTAAATGAATCTCAACTTTTTTAACTTTTTTTTTAGACTGAATTTTTTTGTTCTGTTTTCTGCAGAACCATCTGCAGTAAAAGATCTAGCCATGGGCCAAATTGTAAAAAAATACATCTATAGGTTTCAAAATTACCGATGTCGTAAGACAGCAAAATGAACGGTTAAGAGCTTCGTTACGCTCAGCTCATTAAAACTATCATAATACTAAAATATCACCATGACCATACGAAATATGATTACGTATGATAAATTTTGTCAGTTACTTCCTCGTCAAGAAGGACTTAGATAAGATTTATATATAAGTTTTAAATTTGTTTATCATAGCATGATTGTTGCTTTAAACTAAAAGAATAAAATACATGCATGCATGCATTAAGTTAAAAAGGAGCATAAAAAGCCATTGTGTTTCTCTCGCTACTCTTAGCTCTTTGGCAAAATAAATTACCAAGCTGACAGTTATTTTGATAATATTGATAATTGCCAATTAATTATAAATATACCTGATTTGTTTTATAATATTTTGTTGCTATGATAGGTAATATTAATACTTAATTTAAGAATTAAATTAAAATTTTTAACAACTTTCACGACTGATAAGATAATTTGTTTGACATTAACGATAAGTGTACTATAAATACCTTATAAAACCAGTAGCAGCCATATATAACACCTCCATACATAATCAGAGGTAACAGTCTCTCTCTAAACCATGATCTTCTTGAATGATTAAAAAATAACTCCGACGTCAGAGACGGAACATCGAGAAGGTCTCCACATTTCTCTATAGCTTTATGTATTTCGGCGTCCGTTAAACCCTTCGCACGAAGGAAACGCTCCTTACTTTCCATTGTACACCGTTGAACGTTTGGATTGGAGAGAAATTTTATTGCTGTCGTGACCTGGAATTATTACTTTTATAGATAAGTATGTTACACTTTGTTATTGTAACCCACATTTAAATATATTTATGATATATATAAAATAAATGCTCATTACTCGATTAACACTAAACCTACCAAGTACCGGTCAAATTGACCGTTCTTAAACTTTTGTAAAACTTACACATTCTTAAACGTTATAATATTGTTATCAAACTACATGACAATTCTTAGAACATTCAAATAATATTGTCTTCACTCTTTACTTTTAGTTATTTCCATTGTTACCTGCGTTATATAATAAAATAACTTTTAATTACCGGTCAATTTGACGGCGTGCGGTAGGAACAGGTACACAAGAATTGTCGGTAGGTTTAGTGTTAATAACGGTAAGACAATATAAAACGTATGCTTATTTTTTAAATTTATTAGTTAATAGTAACTAATACAGTATAAGACAAAAGAGAGTGGACTGATAACAATAAGTGCATCTTGCGATTAGATAATTTGTATCAAACATATTTTGCTATTAAATAATTTTTTTTTTTTTTTTATTGTATCTTGCTCTAATTTTAATTGTGTTGGTTTTATTTTAAGCAGGAAATTAAAATTCTATATGTTACAAAAAGTTTTAGTATTATTGACCTTGATTTGCATTCTCTATTGTTTGAGATCAAAATAGTTAATGTATATTTAAATATACAGAAAGAACATGACTTTAACATTGCAAAGTGTCCCATTGTGATACCAATTGAGCTGCCATGGTTAAACAAGTTTATAGAAAAAAGTATGTATATATTTCGAAAATTATGTATATATTTACTTTTTATTAAGAATATATTTCCAAATAAAAGTTATTAGTATTATATAAAGAACATATTTTTTTAAATTAATTTTGTTTTACTTTTCATATAAGTACATATCACAGATAGAAAGATATATATTTATATATGTAGGATTATTCTGTTATTGGCATAATTAGTATTTTTCTTGTAAAATAGAGTACGAAGGTCAATCTTTTCGTTTGATGGCCAGTATTAATAAATATATTAAATTGTACTTACACTTAATATTTATGAGATCTTTTGAATAATAATAGAATAGTTAAAATACTTAAGACAATTACCAAATTCTCGCGGATTTCAGTTGTAGAGGATCCCAAGAGTTCTGAAGCCATTTCTTCCAATATTATTCCTATAGGAGGTTTGATAAGATTTGATAAGAGGACAAGATGCGCACAAAATTTTATATCAAAGATGAGGTTTTTAGAATTTAAAAATAATCCTTCTTAAAGATATTTATATGAAAGAATTAAATTATTACAAAAGATAGGAAAAGATTCACAAAATAGGGTGACATTGAAATATTGACTAGTGAACTGTCACATTTGGAATGTCAAAGCTACGAAGGGCAGATGAAAGGAGTACCACTTGTCTGTCTTAAAATGTTTTTCTTAAAGCATTAAAGCAATGACGCTATATTTTTAAATTATAAATAATATAAACGATCTGATACAAAAAGAAATAAAGAAACGTACAACGTTAAGAAATTGAATTGTCCATTATGAAAAACAATTTTTTATATTTTTACACTGATATTTTTCCTCGAAAAATGTGTTTTTCTATAGTCTGTGATAAGCAGTATTTATTGCAATTTGCCATATATATTCAAATGACAATCCGACTTGTCAGTCGACGGTTTAAGTTGTCATTTAATGACAGTTGTCAGTGAATTTCTAACTGTTGTTTATCTAACTAATATTAAGTTTCACGTATTATGATTAAATAAAAGAAAAGAAAAATGAGTGACTTAACAAATGCTATGGAAGCAGCGTCCCTGGCTGTCCAGTTTGATCAATCGGGGCAGACGGATAAAGCAGTGGAATGTTACCGAACGGCGGCAAGAATGCTAGATCGTGTATGTAGTCATCTACCTCCTGATAGACAAACAGAATTACGACAAAAAGTAAAGGAATATTTAGAGCGGGCTACTAGCTTACAAGAGCAAAAAGGTGGGTTGCTGAACTTAATTATTAGATCGAATAATTTTATCTTTATATTAACTGCAGGTTGTTTGTTTGGTTGTTTAATTTTCCTGTCGATGACTCATGGGACATATTGTCTCTATGGCCTTAGCAAGATGTAAAAAATGGATACTTTATGTGTCATGTACAGTAAAAATACATTGTACCAGTATTTGACTTTCAATTTGATACCTGTATAAAAAGTAATGTTACTACATTAAAACATGTCTTAGGGTTCGCCGAATAAAAGGATACAAATTAAACTTATTTAATCTTAGTTTGTTTAATAACATATAACAGATTTTACTTTATTACATTTACAGATCGAGCACGGCAGGAAAAGAGTGTCAGGAGTTTACAAAAATGTTATTTCTTAATGCAACAAGCATTAGACGCAGATGAGGCTAGCTTGAAAGATCTAGCACTACGATTATATACCCAGGCTGTAAAATTAGCAGTTAGTGTTGTAAGTAATATAGTTTGTAAAAAAAAAGATTTGTTTAATACAAATCTTATATTACTATTTGTGCATTTGTAAATCTCTTAATTAAAAATAGATATATTTGTGTGTTATAATTAAGTTATAAATATTCCTATCAATATATCCATCTATCTATTCCATTGGTGTGATGTAGTTGCGGCGTCTCTTAAGGGGTATTTTGTCACCATTACTGTTTTCCACTTCTATAAACTCAATTATTTTAATGGTCAATATTATCTTAACGCTAACAACTTACGTCCTTATATACATCCTGGAGTGACAACAGATTATTACAAGATTGCTTATTACTTGGTTTTAAAATTGTAAGTAGCACTACCAATTGGCAACAATTGCCTGTAATTCATTACGGAAAGTGATTTATAATAATACTATAAGACCGTACTCTTCTAATGTAAAGTTACAATTATTTATAAATATTTATCTTATCTACAATGTTCACGTTACATTTCTCCAGTTTTAGGGTACTCTTCCTTATTACGTCTGAAAATTTTTCTTCCCTTTAATGCTTAACAGGTAGTCATATGTAGATTTGGATGCCAACGAAGCTCTTATAAGCTTTATCGCCTACATAACACCAGTATTTGATTTTTTTGGTCTGCCTAAGTTTGATCATGTTTCGAATTAGATTCAAAATATATTGTTTTTGCTTTATTATTGTTGCCCCCTTCCGTCAAATTTGGCGAAGGGGGTGATGGCTGACCCCTGCGTTAGTGAACAGGTGCTTGCGGTGACTGGTCGTCCTGCTAGCCAAGGATTTCATTTTTCTTATTATTAACTGATCATTATGTTGGCTTATCGAATTGATTGCTACGTTTCTAGTTGTTAGTACATTGCTAACAAAATATATTGACGTTTGTGTAATCACAATAAAAAAAAGTTGGCTGAGTTTGTTGTGTGGTTCTTCTCAGAGCAGGTCGCATTTGGTACCGTAGCCTTAATTTTAAGTTGGAGAGTGGCTTTACAAAAGGGCTTATTTAAATAAGTATGGTTTCAAAATCCAGACACTCCCATTTGATACACAAGTGGTTACTGGTATTGATTCAAAGTAAAAAAATAAATAAATAAAATGGCTACCCATTAGTCTTTGTAGGAATGCCAGAATCTTGTATCTACTATTCTCTTTGTTTAATCCTCCCACTCCATCATATATTAAATGATCCACTCTTGTCTGATTCACATTCAGTCCATTATATCAATTTATTACTTGGTATTCATTTTCATCAGTCTGTTTTGTATCCAACTGCATTGCAATAACCGCCATTAATTACACATTTTAAACATCAGGTCAAAGATTTCTTTTAGCACAGAATACAATGTTCATATCCACAATATATCTTATATCTTAATATATAAAGCACAAAAACACTCACTCACTGACTCATCGCTCTACAGCCCAAACCGTTATACCTAGAAAGCTAAAATTTGGACACAAGACTCCTGACATATTGAATAGATGCAATAAGAAAGGATTTAGCAAAGGTCCAAACCGTTACAAAGTTACAGCTACAAAACTGCAAAGTTAACCCCCCGCTCCCTCCCTTCTCCCATTCCATTGCAGCAGAAATTAAAATTATTTGGCCTCACTATATTTATTCGTAGGATTAGGGTTCGGTAACTCACATACAGTTTGTGATTATTTGTAATTATTTTCAATTTACCCACGTATAGTTTGCGATTCTTTGTTATTATTTGCCCAGCAAAGCGGGCGGGCATCAGCTAGTATCATATATAATTATATAATGAATATCATACATTATGTGTTATAGTTTTTTTCTTTTTTTCACTTTTTATCATATGCTAAATGTTGGTAGAGAATGCCTTTAGGCCTTTTGTAATTTTTCCTAATGAAATAAAGTATTGAATAAAATGAATAAATTCGTAGGAAGCAAGTGATCCAGATATAATAACGAAGATAAAAGGTATTGCCGCACAAGCTTTGGACAGAGCAGAGATGGCGGCCCTATCCATTATTGCACCTAAAACTCCCGGTAAGATTACATTTTTTAGCTGGTGGTATAAATGTAATATTTGACGCGTGAGTCAATGAAGACATGTGATCTTTCACCACAACCCCTATTTTCCTTGTGATATCATAATATTTTATAAACCCCCAAACCTCGACAAAGGGGCCTCCCCCCCCTTTTCGAGGTTCACTGAGTAATGAAGGGAGTGGGTGTGAGGTTTTTTTCCAAGATTGTGACGCTAGTTAGCGTAATGGGCACTTTTTAGCTTGCTATTTTATGGGTCAAATAGTATCTTAAAAATTGGATGAAACAGTATTAAGGGTAAAGGTACAATTTATAAACGATGATATTTCAATTATTATTTGCTACTATTTTATTTGAAAAGATATGTGTGTATAGTTTGAAAATACCGGTGATAGAAAGATGGAAAATGGAGGGGGAAAGGCATTAGAAGAGTTCAAGAAGGAGAAGGGGGGAATCGGATAAGATAAGAACAGAAAGAAGCAGATCTTAGAAGAATATTTACAATGTAAAAATTGTTTCAGCGATATCACCGAATAGAGCTCAATTACAACGGGAACAGAGTGTCCATCTCAAAGTCAGCGGAAAACAAGTGTACAGTGAAGAAGAGAAGGAGGTTCTGAGAATGACATCGAATATTAATAATAACTGCTTCCTACCGTTCATGGATATTAATTTATCTGAAAAATTTCAATATGCAATACCATTTGAGGATTGGGCGAATAAATTGAAGCTATCCTCGAAGCAGGCTAAAGAGTTCCGATGCTGGATTCGACCCCACGAAGTGTCGAGTGATCCGAAGATGATTGCGGGAGATCAGGTCGACTTCTTTAGTATTAAACAGACTGTGAGTATGTTTTAGTTGTTTTATTGTTGAAGAATATATAAAAATTTTGATTGTGTAGGTTTTTGGAGCGAAGTATTGCGATTTAGTGGGTTGGGCGTGTATCTCGTGAGTGTGCGCGTGCGTGCGTGCATGCGTGCGTGTGCGTGTGCGTGCGCGTGCGCGTGCGCGTGTGCGTGTGCGTGGGCGTGGGCGTGTGCGTGTGCGTGTGCGTGTGCGTGCATGCGTGCGTGCGTGCGTGCGTGCACCAAATGTGTGTAATACAGATATAGAAAAGTAAATTGATAAATTATTTCTTATGTAAATAAAACTCAGATAATTCTTTAAAACTAAGCTTTGAAGAACTAAAATATATATATTTTCAGATAGTGTCCGACTGTTCGTTCGTAGCATCTCTAGCTGTAAGTGCCTTATACGAGAGAAGGTTTAACAAAAAAATTATAACATCAATCATATATCCTAAGAATAAGAATAAGCAGCCAGTTTACAATCCCTTCGGCATGTACATGGTGAAACTGCATTTGAATGGAGTTAGGAGAAAGGTGAGTTTAAATTTGCAGTACCGTTCGTATAACGCTCTATTAGTGTACCCATACAACGCGGTACTTTTATAACGTGAATAAAGAAATATAATGTATATAATTAATTTTGCTCACCTTTGCACATTGTGTCAATCGTGTTGTTATAAAATTAAATAAAGTAAAAATTAAAATTAATTCGATTTAAACTCAATTTAACGTCAAAAACGTGAACCAATTGTAACGCTTTATACGAATAAATTCCTACAACGCGTTTTCCTATAACGCGGAACAAATCTACCGTGTAATAGAGTGTATAAAAGGTTGGGGAAAAAGAAATCCATTATTTTTGCGTGAAATTCGGGACTCTGTTTAAGATGCTGCTATGAAGATGTCCGATTTGGGTCAAATAAGTACCGTTTTTTGCTACAATTTGTCGCCATTTTAAAGGTAATTTCATAATGCCTCTTTCGTAGAAGCCTTGGTCCTTATTGGCGAAAAACTCTAATAATCGATTTTCAAAATCTTCTCTTGATCCTAATTTCTTATCGCTCAGGAAGTTTTGCAATGCGAGAAAAAGGTGGTAATAGCTTGGTGCCAGGTTCGGACTATATGGTGGATGCATTAAAACCTCCCAACCAAGCTCCCAGAGTTTCTGGCTAGTCACTACAGACGTATGAGGCCGTGCGTTGTCCTGATGGAGCACAACACCTCTTTTGTTGGCCAATTCTGGCCATTTCTGGTCAATCGCTAGTTTCAAACGGTCCAGTTGTTCACAGTATAATTTAGTGAATTTATTGTTTGGCCATACGGAAGCAACTCATAATGAATGATTCCTTTAAAGTCCCACCAAATACACAGTAGAACCTTCCTGGCCGTTAGTCCTGGTTTGGCCACCGTTTGAGCTGCTTCACCACGCTTTGACCACGATCGTTTTCGCACGATATTGTCGTATGTGACCCATTTCTCATCCCCAGTCACCATCCGTTTAAGAAATGGGTCGATTTCATTCCGTTTGATCAAGGCTTCGCAAATGGAAATTCGATCCACTATGTTTTTTGGTGTTAATTCGTGCGGCACCCAAACATCGAGCTTTTTTTTGTATTCATCTTTGCGCAAATGGTTTAAAACTGTTTTATGGTCGATATTTAGCTCCTCGGCGATGCTGCGACTACTAACATGCCGGTCAACTTCGATTTTTTCGATGATTTTATCGATATTTTCGACTACGGGCCTGCCTTTGCGAGGTGCATCTTTAACATCAAAATTGCCTGAACGGAACCGACGAAACCAAAATTGCACCTAATTATCTGTTACCGTATCAGCACCATAAACACCATTCACAATTTCAGCAGCCTGGCTTGCATATTCACCTTTGTCAAAGAAAAACTGTAAAATATACCGAATTTTCTCTTTGTTGGCTTCCATTTTTAACGCCCTGTAACTCACGACAGAATGGAACAAGCGGAAAACAATTGAAGGAGTTTTTAGTGTGAAAGATCACCTTGACAACGAGCATAAACTTGAAATTGTTTGATAGATGCTTTTCGAGATGTCAATCACTAAAGCCACCTACCGAGAAAATAATGGATTTCTTTTTCCCCAACCCATTATATATATGTACAAACCTCGTGTCATGATGTACGTTTTCGCTAATCTTCGAAACCATTGAACCTATTTTAATGAAATTTTGTTCATTTGTTAGTCCAACTTAAAAGGTAGGATAATTTTTACGCGATTATTAATCTTCAGTTTTGTTATAATGCGAACTTTAAATTTTGAATTCACTTTTAAGTTTTTAATAAATTAATAATAAAATTTGAACTGATGTAAAATGGCAGTCGCTATATTTATAAATAAGAATATTGTCTGTATATGTCCGTATATGTCTGTATATATCTCCAGATTATAATAGATGACCGTCTCCCGTACAGCAAGCACGGTCGTCTGTTATGTTCCTACTCCAGCAACAAGAACGAGTTCTGGGTCTCCCTTTTGGAGAAGGCGTACATGAAAGTGATGGGGGGTTATGACTTTCCAGGGTCCAATAGCGTAAGTATATCAATATAAGAGGCTACTTTTCTATTTTTGGTCTCTGTCGTTTGAATTTTTCATACAATTAAATAATTTATAAGTTTTTTTTTTTATAATAATACTTCGATACAGATTTTCTTTTTCATTTTTTTGAAGTGAATTTTTTTATATCATTTTATGATAATATTTTCACTTAACTTTCATCTTTTATTCTATTTGTTACTTTTGAAGGTTTTATCTTTACCACTAAACCTACCAAGTACCGGTCAAATTGACCGTTCTTAAACTTTTGTAAAACTTACACATTTTTAAACGTTATAATATCGTTATCAAATTACATGTCAATTCTTAGAATATGCATATAATATTGTCTACACTCTTTACTTTTAGTTATTTCCATTTTTACCTGCGTTATATAATAAAATAACTTTTAATTACCGTTCAATTTGACGGCGTGCGGTAGGAACAGGTGTACAAGAATTGTCGGTAGGTTTAGTGTTAATTATCTTTTCTTAGATAAATTGAAATACTTAAAATAAACGCGCTAATATTTGGTAATAATTAATCAGAACATCGACCTGCACGCGCTAACCGGTTGGATACCCGAGCGCTGCGCTATACGATCCGACGCGGACTTCAACGCGGACGCGCTCTACGAGACCGTACGGACGCGCTTGCAGGCGGGCCACGCGCTCGCCAGCGTCGCGACGGGCGCGCTCAGCGACCTCGACGCGGAGCGGACCGGGCTAGTGGCCACACACGCGTACGCCGTGCTCGACGTGCGGCTCGTTGACGTTAGTTGTTACCTGATGGTGTTTAATAATATATATTCCATTTCTGATAATGGTGCTCGAAAATGATCATTTATTATAGCACGAAATTGAGTTATATTAAAAATTATGAATATTTCCAAGTAGTAAATTTATCATTGGTGCCACACGTTCATACGTTCGCACGTTCCACAAGTTCGAACTTTCATACGTTCTCATGTTCACACTTCACATGTTCACATGTTCACAAGTTCACACACACACACGTTTACAGGTGTGCACACATTCACACGTTCACACTTCACACGTTCACACACCACTCGTTCACACTTCACACGTTCACAAGTTAACACACACACGTTCACAGGTCCGCACACATTTTACACATTCACACGTTCCTACGTTCACATCTTCACACGTCCACACTTTCACGTATCGAAATATCCGTGCAAATCAGGGAGCGAAGCTGTTAAAGCTGAAGAATCCGTGGTCCCACGTGCGGTGGCGCGGCAACTACAGCGAGGTGGACGAGCGGCGCTGGACGCAGCGTCTGCGAGCGGAGCTGCACTACGACCCGGACGGAGCAGCGCAGTACGACGATGGAGTGTTCTGGATAGACTACAAGAGCATACTGGAGTTCTTCGACGTCTTCTACCTCAACTGGAACCCGGAGCTGTTCGACTACACTTATTGTATTCACCAGTGAGGGGTTTTTGTATATTTTTAATATTTCTTTAGTTAAGCTGAAAAAAATTCATATTTCATATATATTTTTTATATTTAGTTAATTTTTTTTGAAGTTGAAAAAATGACGAACAAATTTTTATTGCTTTGAATATAAAATACTTAAACTAAACAATTTCAGATTAATTCCTTTTTAATAATCAACATCTTAGTAACAAAAAATATCGCTCTCGCAACAAAGAAACCACTAAAAATTTACCCAAAACTGAATCGCCCCTAGGAAGTGGGACGCCGGTAACGGCCCCGTGAAGGACGCGTACACCATTTCCGCGAACCCGCAATACGTGCTGCGTGTGGGGGCGGGAGGGGTGGGGGGTGCGGGCGCCGTGTGGCTCCTCCTTACCCGGCACATCACGGATATCCAGGACTTCAGGGACAACCAGGAATACATTACGCTGCTGGTGTACAAGAACGAACGACGCGTCTACTACCCTTGTATATATATACCAATTATAACAACATATAGTATTTCTATGATCTATTATTGTATATTTTTTGAATCGATAATAATTCATATAACCAATCTTTTGTTACCATAATTATATTTATATTAATTCTTTATTCAATTGAAATTATTAAATAAAATGTGTGTGGGTGTGTGTGTGTGTGTGTGTGTGTGTGTGTGTGTGTGTGTGTGTGTGTGTAATTCACAGACGGTAGATGTGAAACTTGTGACTGCTTATATTGTGTTAAAAAAATAACTTATATTTTACAAAACCATCAACGACATCTATCCTAAAAAAAAAAATAATGCTCCTAATAAGCCTTAGTTTAAAAATTGAGCAATATGTCTATCTCACACTTTCCTATACATTTGTCTTTATTTCTCTATCGTGATGCATTTTTCGTTACATCGATTTTCATAAATATTCTAAAGAATTTTAACTTAAAAAAATATATATTTATATTATGATTTAAATTACTAATATATTTATATGTATTTTTACAGACGACCCCCCTCCATACATAGACGGTATACGTATCAACAGCCCCCACTACCTAGTGAAGATAAAAGTGGGGGAGAACAGCTGTGATAAGTACACGCTAGTGGTCTCGCAGTACGAGAAGTCGCGGACTATATTCTACACCTTAAGAGCATACGCTACATGCCCCTTTACAATGGGGAAGCTTGAACCGTATCCGTACACCAAGACCGTGAGTATTTTATTGTAAAAGTTATTTTTTATGGAATACTCTAAGACTGTGTATTTTATTGTAGAAGTTATTTTGACAAAATGTAACAAAACTGTGAGTATTTTACCGTAAAAGTTATTGTTGTTGGAATACCCTAAAACTGACTATTTTTATTAAAAGTTATTTTTATGGAATACTCTAAGACGTAGTATTTTATTGTAGAAGTTATTTTGATAAAATGTAACAAAACTGTGAGTATTATACCGTAGAAGTTATTGTTGTTGGAATACACTAAAACTGAGTATTTTATTGTAAAAGTTATTTTTATGGAATACATTAAGACTATTTTATTGAAAAAAATGTTTTATGGAATACACCAAAACTGTGATTACTTTATTGTAGAAGTTATTTTTTATGGAATGCATCAAACTGAGTATTTTATTATAAAAGTTATTTTTATGGAATACATTAAGACTATTTTATTGTAAAAAATGTTTTATGGAATACACCAACACTGTGATTACTTTATTGTAGAAAATATTTTTTATGGAATGCATCAAAACTGAGTATTTTATTGCAAAAGTTATATTTTGTGGAATACACCAAGCCTGAGTATCTTATTGTACAGCTTGTTTTTAAGAAATTCACGAAAACTGACTATTTTATAACAGAAGTTATTTTTATTGAATACACCAAAACTAGGTATTTTAACGCAAAAGTTATTTATGGAATACTAGACGGAAAATATGACCTTAACAGTATGTCTGCTTTATCGTAATATATAAAAATTGTCTAACGACAATCTAAACATGTCTATATCTATAAAAAATCTTAATAAATTTTTAAAAGATTAAAGATATTATTTATTTTCAGATAAAAGGCGAATGGTCCGGCAGAACTGCAGGGGGTTGTGAGAACCACAGACAGACGTACCCTAACAACCCCAAATATGTTATAACAGTACCGGATAGCAAAACACCCTGCCACGTGACAGTGGAGCTGAAAGGGCCAAAGGAGTACCAGATAGGGGTTGACGCGAGGGTCGAAAGTTTGGACAATCCTAATCTAACGGCGCCATTTTTGAGAGAATATTCAGGGTTTTATAGGTTTGTGTTTTTTGATTAATAAAATAATGAAAATAAAAAAAAAAACTTTTAAAATGGAAAATATATTTTGACGTGCAAATTTTTTTGAACTGTCAGGGGACTTTGACTTTGACTTCGAAGTCGATTTTTGATTTTTTGACGACAAAAAATCTCAAAAAAGATAAAAAAATTACAACAGACAGATATCCTTTTAATGTTTATATATATATATATATATACTATATTACCAGATCTGGTTTCGTGTACCTGGAGCTACAAAATCTCCCGGCCGGGAGGTATGTCCTCACGCCCACCACTTTTCTCCCCGGACAGGAGGGACCCTTCTTCCTCGAACTGCGCTCCACTTGTAACATCACCGCGGAGAGAAGGACCAATGAATGAGTGAGTGAAGGAATGAACGAATGTGCGAATAAATGAGTGAAGGAATGAATTAATAACTGAATGAATG
Source organism: Melinaea marsaeus rileyi (assembly GCA_918358865.1). Lineage (NCBI taxonomy): Eukaryota > Metazoa > Arthropoda > Insecta > Lepidoptera > Nymphalidae > Melinaea > Melinaea marsaeus. The sequence continues at coordinate 20,441,550 of OU911093.1, read as the reverse complement.
AGTGAACGAGTGAATAAGAGAAAGAATGAATGAACGAATGAGTGAATGAATGAATGAATAAATGAACGAATGAATAATTAAATGAATGAGAGAATGAATAAAATTATGATTGAATGAACGAGTAAATGAATGAATTAATGTATGAATGAATTAATGAAGGAGTAATTGAGTTAATAAATGAACGAATGAATGAAGGAATGAATGACTTAGACAGTGAATAAATAAGGTCTCTTAGGCTACACAGGCACTAGCTGGGTTATTTTTTATATATATTTTAATCATATGTGGTGTATTATGATTTTCTTTTAAATAAATCTAAGAGTTGCCTTTATTTACAAGTAATATAATATGTTTTGTTAATAATATTAATATTATCTGCGTTAACCGTTTGTACCCTTTCACGCTTATTAATTTATGTGTTTGTGTGATAGAGACAGAAGATAGTGGAGCGGAGTAAGATCGACTTATTGAAGTAGAACTTCTTTAGAATTGTTTTGAAACACGATGTAACGAAAATGCGTCTCGAAGGAAGCACAAATGTATAGGAGAGAGTGAGATAGATATATTACCTATTGTTATAGTGCCATCTATTGATCAATCTTTAAACTAGTGTTATTAGAGGCATATATTGATTAATTTTTATTTACGATAGATGGCGTTGGCAGCTTGTAAAATTGTTAGTTGAGGTTTTTTAACATATATTTTACATTCAAGTATTAAATATATCCTGATATTGTTATATCTATCTCGCTCTCTCGTAGGCATTTTTTTGTGAGTGATTTCATTTACATTTTTGTAAATTTTTGATTAAATCAAATATGAAATACAAATTTATTTTTATCAAAATGTCTTTATAATTGATTGAATTAAGCATAACATGTAAATGCCTTAAATAAAAATTTTGCTACAATTTTTTTTTGTTTTTTTTTGTTCGAAGATTATTAGGAAAAATTTTTTCCCCAATAAAATTGTAAACGTATAAATGTATCAAAACAAAAACTTCTCAACGAAGTAAATACCGAGTGACGAAAGCGAATCCACTGACTTGCGCGTTGCCAAACAAACAAACAAACAAAAAAACAAACAAAAAAAAAATACAAACAAAAAATGTAAATGTGCTCGAAACGTTGCACAAATTGCATTTTTGTTTTTATTTTATTAGATTGATCAAGGCAATTTGGTAACGTTCCGAACACATTCACATTTTTTGTGTTTGTTTACGTTTGTGAATAAAAATGTTCGTGGTTTTTTTCGTCGCAAAATTCATATCAGGAGTTTTGTCAGTGGATTCGCTTTCGTCACTCGGTATTTACTTCGTTGAGAAGTTTTTGTTTTGATATATTTATTCAAGTAAGTATTTACGATTTACATTTACACACACTTTTGAATCGTCAGTGTAGCCAGTTTGTAAGTAAGCCACCACCACCACCAGTTAATTCAATTATTCAGGCCAGCCTTTATTTGATATAATATTAAAGACATCAAACACAGTTTGTTATAATGCGTTACACTTATAACAACACTTATTTGTTACAAATTACTTTCAGATAACTGATTAGGATTATGTTTGCGAAGCATGTTGGAAACTTTCAATAGATGCAGTTAATCAGAATCTTCAACAGAATACTGGTAATGTACCACAAGCTGGACCGACACTAAGGCAGCGATACCAATGTTTGTATTTTATGCGGATCTTCCCTTCTACAAAGTCAAAATGAGAAAATATTAAGAGATAATCCGTATTATTAAGTCGTAAGGAACCACAACAGGTGTGTACATCTTAGTTTAAGTTCTGTTTTATACTATTATTTTTATGTATGCTATACACATTGTATTTATAGGTTTTATACTTTTAAAATGTTTATTTGATTTTATTTATTTTAATATCTAATCTTTTTTTAATTATTCAGATTGTGAGACTTACGAGGGGAGGTCCAAAAGTTCGTGGAATTAAAGGGATCTAAATAAAATAAAACAACAAAACTATTTTTCCTTTTCAATATAATCACCCTTATTAGACCTATGAATTAATTTTTCTAAACCACTATAAAATGGTATAAATGTAGGGTGGGTGAATTAGGGATTCGAACCCACGCGTGGCAGCCATTGCAATTCTGCTCTTGTGAACCGGCGCGTTGTCTTGCAAGAGCTTCTGAAACGGTGTGAGCATTCTCGGTACCCATCTTACACTGACTTTTGTCATATGGTGGTATATCTAATGCATCCTCTAGTACAATTTTTTCCACTTTTTCGACGATGTCCGATGTGATGGCCTGAACTAGCCTTCCTGAGCGTGGGTCGTCTTCAATTGACTCTCGAATATGTTTATAAAAACCATGCCTAGAAAGTCACCAGCAGACTTTCTTGATGAAATAGTTGTAAGAGACCTAGATGATGAAAAAATGTTACGTAATTAAAATACCATCTTGTTTTACAGAAAAAGAAGACCCAAGTCGGTACTTTTCGATCCGGACGACGCGATAGCGCTACGTAAAAGCGACAAAGAGACGCTGCAGTAGAGCCAACAGCAGAAGCACAAAAAAAATGTTTTATTTTTACTATAAGTACCTATATTCATTTTTTATTTTATATATATATATATATATATATATATATATATATATATATGTCCGTCCAATATTATCCTTATCTAAATAAACGTACAACATTTTTCTGATTTTTATTTTATTTTCTCCTGTACTCTATAGCGATTATATAGTATAGAATAGAGTAGCGGTGCGCTTGTCCGATTGGCGCTGCTTACACGATGGTGTTCGCGGGTTGGACGCATTGGACCATCGGATTAAGATCCAATACCTGAATTGATTAAGCTGCGATTCTTTTCCTATTCCTAACCTAACCTAACCTAACATTCCACTGGGCATAGGTTTCATTCCAGATAGGAATTGTCACCAATTGTCCAATTGGCGCTGCTTACACGAATGTTAGTAGAGCTTAGTTAATAGAGCTAGTTATCTGATGACACATTTGCAAAGAGAAAATATAAATATTTCTTCTTTGCAAAAATGGCTTTAATGGGACGACACGGGATCGCGTTAGCACTCACCGTGCCGCCCCGGCGGTTACCCGGCGTGCGAAGGTGCCCCGAGCATACTTAGGGCACCCTCACGTCGTAGGCCTATGGCAGGTGAAAGAGGTCACCGGAGGGCGTACTCCCGCCTCCTTCCCAGCCTCCCCCGCCGAAGCCGGTCAGAGGAAGAGGTTGCTCGCAAGCAAGCGCGCCTCCTCTCTCAGCCGTAGGCCTTGGTGAGAGGGGGGCTTGCTTGCTTGCTCCCTGACCCGCTCCGCGGCCTCCTTCGCGGAAGGAGAAGGAGGCCATAGCGGTCAACACCAACGGCCAACATCTCAACACACACACACACGCACACGCGCACACACACACGATGCAGGCAAGCTGTACGAACTAAGAAGTGCTTTGTTCCAGGCGAATGTTCACAACGTAAAGATGGATATCTGCCGTGCGTCGGAACGTCTTGCGATGAAAAGTGGGACGGAGGAATTAATAATCCACACAAGACCGGATCTGTGCTTTGTACAATACAAGTAGCTGTCCCGGTGTAAAGTACTGACAGACCTTCGCAAGAACGGCAAGCTTTCCTACTCTTGCCCTGTACTCAACACGGATCAAAGGTGAGGTTCCTTTGGTTGAGGTTGGCATTTTGTGGCGGGCTGATCCACAAGGCCCCTAATTATTTGCAGGCCAAATATGGGCTGTAAAATATGCAAATATGGCAAGTACATATGATATACATATGCTTACAATCTATTTATCAAGTTATTGATATATTACTTATATCAATAATAACAAAACACCGACTTATGTTATACATAATACTGTGAATACTTCACTGTATCCAATAGTATTTTATTGTATTGACTTTCAATAAACGCTTGTTAAATCGGGTTTATTTTGCTCATGCGAGTATATTTATGAATATATAACCCTAAAGCTAAATTAGCTAGCGACCTTTTTGTCATGGACTACATTTAGTCAAAGGAATAATATAAAATAAATGTTAAAACTGCTGGAATAGAAAACCAAGAATATGGAATATTTCTTCGAAACAGGTATTTAATTAACAATAAGTTACTAATAAGGGTTAGCCATAAAATAGCCATACAAGCATTAAATTTGTTTTTAATTTAAACTTTAATTAAATTATCAAAAATAGGATATTACCATTACCAAGGTTATTTTGTAAATAAAAAACACATACATCAAATATTTATTCGTCAATTAAGTTTGGTGGCAGCGAAGGATGCATAGAAAAACAATTATTTTATAAAATTATATTAAAGAGTTACAATTAAAACTTATAATTAATTAATACTAAAAAAAGGTGATTCCAGGTCAGCGACTGACCCAAGAATGAATATATTTTATCCTCGATTCCCATCGATGGTGAGAACGCAAGCCGTATGGTGTCGTCTTCAGGATACTCGAAGCGTGGTGTCAGCATTTAACCGTGTGAAACCAAGTTGGTTCTTACTATAACAATTGTCCTTGGCTATGCTTGCGTAACACCTCCCCCCGTAGAACAGCGACTATTGAAGATCTTCGTTGTAAATTGCGCTGGAAGTTCTGATTCATCCCTTTGAGTTTTTTCGATGGTGTGTTTCGTATGTTTAAGTCGGTATTTCCGGTATGCAAGGCCGCTAATTAGTACACATGTACCGAATAGTAACGTATATAAAGGTATTGTTGTATGGTAGACGCTTATATCGTTGGTCTTGCTTAAGTTTACTGGTGACTGTAGAATAACCTCTCTATTGGTAGCGTGAAGGTTAGTCAAATTAATGGAGTTTAATTTGAATATCAGATGTGCTGCTGAACTGAGTGTATTTTCATTAGGGACATCTATTATCTTCAAGGCTTGACCTTTTAGTCGATCGTTGAGGTTCGAGATGATGAATTCTGTTGTTTGAATGAAACAATCATATGGAATTATAGCGAGATAACTTCCTTGCAACATCTTGTAGATATCTTGATCGCAGGACAAGCGTACTTTAGTAAGAGTTGGAAAGCTAATGGTGTAGTGGCGATCGTCGAGTTTCTCGTAGGCTGACGTAAGTAGGGATACGGTGACTGGTTTACATTCGGGGAGTTTTTGCTGCGTAGTAACGAGGGCTGTTACACAATCCGGCGATGTAGGACTATGTATGTTGTGTATCTCTTCATATAGATACCCTTTAGTGACCTTCGGGCATTCTGCCTCTGTGTACTTGAAATCTTTCAGATGGATTGCAGGGTATTGGAAGTGAGGGACAGGAATCTCATGATTTTCGTTAGTTACTATGGATATCTTATCATGTGTGGAATAGAAAAATTAGGAATTGATATACTATGATTATTTCTTTAACTGTATCATATCTTAATATTCTCTCGCTCGTATATTTAATACTTTATTACTGCCATATATACTACGTTACTTATTAATTATAGTTCTATCAGAGTTTAAATTAAAAACTTCATAGTCAGCTGTAAATGTTGTTTACAAAAGCTAAAAAATTCTGTAGCTTAGATATCTCTTATGATAACCTATCAACGTTATCGCTAGTTATGAGAATAGTTAGTCTTAAATCAACAAATTGAAATAATTCCTGTTTTTTTTTTAGATTTTGACTTATATTTTTTTACTAATGCTGCTAGGTCTACTTCTACAAACTACAGCTACTCGATTCTTTTGAATAGAAAATCTAAAACTAATTTAAAACACTACAAATAGACAAATAAAAAAGTAATTCACTCAGAATATATCGATGTATGCTTTAAAGTTCTAAGTAACTTCAAAAAATACTTTAAATAGTAATTTACTTGAAATTAAAAAAAATACTTAGATTAGGTAAAGATTAAGGTTAAAAATTAGGAAAGGTAAGGACCTGAAAGAATCAGAGTACTTACATGAAAATGATTTTCTTGCCGAATCGATTTTCGGATTCACCTCCGCTGGCCTCCACGATGTATGTAGATTCGGATACTCGAAATCGGTTAGTCACGCGGGATCTCGCACCGATATTAGGGGAAATCTTGACGCGACGCGTACCGAATATATCTCGAATATCCTACCGACTGCGCCAATTAAGTTTGGTGGCAGCGAAGGATGCAAAGAAAAACAATTATTTTATAAAATTATATTAAAGAGTTACAATTAAAACTTATAATTAATTAATACTAAAAAAGGGTGATTCCAGGTCAGCGATTGACCCAAGAATGAATATATTTTATCCTCGATTCCCATCGATGGTGAGAACGCAAGCCGTATGGTGTCGTCTTCAGGATACTCGAAGCGTGGTGTCAGCATTTAACCGTGTGAAACCAAGTTGGTTCTTACTATAACAATTGTCCTTGGCTATGCTTGCGTAACACGTCAGTCATTGTAACAAAATGTATTCTATCTACATCGTAATTCTAATAACTTCATATACATATAACATACATTGTCTAAATAATATTTAGAAGATGCAAAAAGAATCTTAACATTTGAAATCTATTAATTTATAAGGAGCATATTCATTACATTTAAGATATTTACACAAATAATGGAGAATAAAATAAGTTAGGTGGCATCGGAGGTGCTCTCATGAGCTTGGCGACCATCTCCTGCGCTCTCTTCATCTCCAGCTGCGACGTCACCTGGTACAGTCTGTTCTCACGCTCCACCACAGTCTTCTCCAGTTGCTTTATGATCTGGGGATGGAATATATTATGTATTATATTTAAATCAGAAAAGTACATACACTTTGCTAATCTTAAATACATACAACATAACAGCGGAAACTTTGATGTTATGGAATATTTGTATATTTTTAAACTTAATTTGTTTAACTGAAAAATAAATATAAACATTTTTGAGGTTCCGTACCTTAAAAATACGGAATCCTTTTAAGATAACATAACTTTTAAATTAACACCAATTTTCAGGAATGCAACATAAAAAATACTAAAGTTATAGTTAAGTAGTTCTCTATCTCCCGCCGCAGGGCTCCGTCGTCGGCGGCGGCCTCCTCCGGCCGCTTGTCTCGCTGCTTCACCCGCTCCTCGAACTTCAACACTCCCCCGCTAGCTCGCTGTTCTTGTTCGTCTATTACAATAATTTATAATTATACATTTACGTAATCATACCTTTAACCAGTTAATTTAAGGTAAAAATATACATGTTAATTCGATCAATTACTATCTGAACACCAAATTTTCTTTCTTCTATATTCTTAAAACAAAAGAAAGGCTTTGCCGATGTCCCATTAGCGGACGGATATACCAGAGAAATAAGCGCCAAAATTATTAACAAAAAGAATTTAGTAATAGTCACCTGTTGCTCCAATTTCTTCTGTACGACTGACTCTGCTATCAGCCTCTTGTTGCTTCAGTCGTTCTTCTAGTTCCTTCTCGCGTACTTTCATTTCACTTTCTATGACCTGAAAATCAATTAATGTAAAAAAACAGATAATATTCTATTGACGAGCACACAAACTAGGTTGCTTCATTTGTTGTTAATGTTCGACAGATGGCGCTGAAATATAATTTTATATTTCTTTAACCTCTTGTTGCAAATGTTCCTTTTAATTTTCTTTGTCCAACCTCTCTGCTTCTAACTTTGCTCAAAGCCGCGCAGTGACGTTCCCGCGCCATCCATCTGCTGGTGCATTTATTCTATTGCCTTTTTATATCTAAAATAATAAAATTAATTTAAAAAGTATTGCATCGGCCGGGAATCTTTTTTTTTTTTTACATATTAAATAACTCTCCTATATATGTGTAGATCGTTTAAATTTCCCTAACAGAGTAAACTAAAATTTTATTTTGTTTAAGCATGAGGGCACCTTGATAATGGATCCGCTTTAATAATGGATCCGGTAAGTGACATTGCATTTAATTACAAGATTAAACAATGTCTACCAAACTCGCTGCTATGCAACATTTCATAGTATAACAAAGACCGTGTACTAAGTTTAGTTAGTTAATATTTTGAAGTTAACTAACATTAAAATATCTTTATTCAAGTAGGCACGCAATTTGAATATTCAATTATTATATTAAAATAGTTGAAGTGTAGTCAGTCCGTGAGTAAGCTACCACAGGCTCGGAATGCTGCTCTGCTGAGAAGACCCAGCCATTCTATCAACCATGTACATGAATGAACAACTAAGTTCCACATTTCGATCCACTGAAAATTCTTGAATTTTATAATAAGATTTTAAATTGAAAACTAAGGAACCATGGTTTAAAAACATTTTGTGGAACTTTATTATATATAAGAGTTATTTAAATCAAGGCATTTGAAAAGAAAACTGTTATTCAGAGTTGTTATACATACTTTACATTTTGCATCCGTGTCGTGTCGTTGAGAAGACATCTTATTGAGAAGTATTAGTCGCTTGCAGTACCGCGAGGGTGTGCTGTAGTGACGCCGCGTGTTATGGCACACTCTGGAATGGATATCAAAGTTACTTTCTATGTTAACACTTTCACTGCCAGCTCCGTAGCGTGTACGGATACGCAAGTTTCACCCCGTGTTTCACCCCAGGGCCGTAGCATGTACGGAGCAATTAAAAGTCAATTTTTTATAGTATTTAATTGGCTCAACATTTTTTTTACTATTTTTCCGTTTAATTAAATGCCTTTATACAAACATTTATATGAAAAATTAAAACAGCACACAGGGCTCAATTTCCGAAAATCTCAATTTCAGAAAAGCTCAATTTCTGAAAATCATCGAAAGTGTTAATCGAGACCTTAACCCCTCGCACTCGAGAGGCGACTATTTGATAAATATTTATATTTCGTAATTGGTGATATCAGTTTAAGTGGAGAGCATCACTTAACAGTACACACCGAGCTGCCCTTCAACATGTGAAGCGATCTCGACGACAGGGTAATAACTGTATAATAATAATAATAATAATAACTGGATACTGTCAATACATGTAAGGCGAGCGAGTGAATGTAACCTTTGCTCCAAGCATGTCATCTTGTAGCCGTACAGCTACATCACACTTCATGTAGTAAGGTTTAACTCGGTTCTAATTTGATAAAATATCTTATAAATACTTTGAATTTAAATGCATATTATCTCATGGCACTTGACCCAAGGCCACGATTCCAAAAGGCCATGGATGTAATCGTATCCAGTCCACATATCTAGGGTTGCCACCCGTTTTTTTATAATAAAGTATTGTAAATTATTTCAATCTATTGTACTTTATAAGGTGGCAATCCTATGCATAACCATCTAGGTCAGCGGTCTATTGAGGAAGGAGTTACCTTCCCAGTGTGTAGCGCTTCCTCAGCTAGTCAGCAGCTCATCTATAGAGGTCTCCTGCGCGGGCGTGAGTCTCTCCCACACGCTCCCGCACTCCTCCCGCGGCGACGCGCTCTCCACGCACACAACCGACGCACTCGCGAGACTGGAGCCGAATATCTGACAATATAAACAATTATTATTTATAATAACAGAAATTAGACAAATTTGTATGACCTTGTTACTACAAAATCTTATTTATTATTTTACTTTTAGAAAGGTACATTGTTCTTGATGAGAACCTAAAAAACAGGTAATCAGGAAAAAGTATTTTAATATATATATCTTGTGCTTTTAAACGATTCCTCAGTTATTTTATGGGCGTGTCTGGCTGTATTTAAATAATATTATTTTACTGATTTTTACCTGATTAATGTGTTCCGAGGGGAAGTAGTGGTGCTTAATGAGCTGCAGGATCTGTCGTCTGCGTGCTCCGTTACCGCTCGTCAGGCCGGCGCTCAGCAACTTGCGGACCTGATGTATTACCCGTATTAACATTTGTCATGAAAATTACAAATACCTTAAAACTGTCCATAAACAATTGTTTGTTTTATGAAGTTTATATTGTTATCTACATTCATACACCATATAGCTAATGTTATTTATTACCAAGGTCTAATTTTACTCTGATGTATGAATACCTGGTGGTGCGCCAGCAGCCGCCCGAGCGCGGCCTCCCAGCGCGGCTGCAGCAGCGCCAGCGCCAACCCGCCGTGGCACGCCGTCCCCACGTACTGCTGTGCTGTCTTCGCGCCCACCGGACCCGTCTGGGGGGACACAGGACATATATACATACAATGATTGGTTAATCTATTCATTGGTTGTACAGTTTCGGCCATTTTTGTAATCATTCGGTCTTTACTTCACTACTTAAAAAGTAGTGTTTAAATATTAATATTTAAAAAATATTTTTTAAATATATGCTCAAATAATACAAAGGTGTATGTATACCTCGGAGGTGTTTTGCAGCACGCTGTACAGAGTGTCCTCAAAGGCATCTGGAGTCACTTCCTGCAGCACGCGCTCTTGAGTCTCGCTGGACTGCGAAGTGAAGTTATTTAATAAAAGAAACAAAATAACAACTACTATTATTTTACTTTATCATCTAAGTTTATTACTAATAATTAATCACCAGAAGACATAAAAATAAATACCTTAAAATTTTTTAACAAAATACAATGAAATAAAACAAATAATCTTTCAACCACTCACAATATAACAGAAAATAAATAAATAATTAAAAGGGCAGCCTCACCAGCCGAGTACTCGAACAAAAGTGCTCCCGGATACACTGAGTGGTCTATTTAAACGTGTGTTAGCCGCACCTCTCTTGCACCTCTCTGCTTAGCCGTGATTGGTTGGAGTCCACTAGTTCTCCAATATAACACTAGAGGCGCTGCACACACTCTTTGCTTAGCAGTGATTGGTTGGAGTTCACTAGTTCTCCAATATAACACTAGAGGCGCTGCACACATTAAAACTTATCGACTTAACAAACAAATTACTCAAGTAAACCATTATTAAACACAAAAGATATTTCCATAATCGTGATTAAACAATTATTCTAAAAGAATAACCCTTAAAATATACCTTTCTCTAAGCCATAAATTGAGAGAGGCACTTCCGTTTCCTTCAGTACAACGCTTTTTTGACTCAAAAACAGCGTCCTTCCGGTATAATCTAGCAAATGGTGGGAATGGCTGATGTGCTTGCGCAGCACCACTCACCTGCATCCCTCATTGGCACTTCAGTTTTTGAACAGCGCAGTCACGTTTAAATCACTCTCAAGATTCTTGATTAATTTTAATGTTATAAAAGTATTATTTTATTATGAATCCAGTGAAGAATGCTGATTTGGCAAAAAAAGAAGACTACCCACGTCCATTCGACATCAAGTGACTCTTTGGACATCAGTAGCGGTGCTTCCAGCCCGATGGCGAGGCAAGCAGCATTGAAAAAGGGGACGGCGCACTGTTAAGGTAAGTAATATGGCAATTATTGTTAAAAAATTAATTAAAAAAGTATTTAAAGACCATATTTCACACAAAACAAATTTTCATATGATAAAGCGGCTTTCAAAAGAACAAAACTTAGTTAATATTGAGAAAGGTATTGTTTCAATTTGCAAACTACCCTCAAGTCACAGACTTTGCATACTTCTGACCTACATTTGGATTTACTTACTAATTTACAGTACTTTAATTTACAGTAATTAAATTAATTAATAATTTACAGTACTAATTCTCCGGACTGGTCACAAGTGCGTTATGCAGAAGTACAAAAGTTTTACAATTCTACCCTCAGTTTTGTAGAACTGGAATGAAATGATTCTATAAAATCTTACGATAAAATTTTTTTTTAGCGAATGTTGAAAAAACACTGCCGCTATTACACATCTCCTGGTTATATGAATTTCAGAATCCAATAACCATTGATATTATAATTAATTTTTTATATTTTTTTTGAATGTGTTTATCAAAAAATTCTATCAAATATATTGCAAATGATTTGTGGTAAGCATGATGCCGTTTTGAAGTCTGTTAGATTTAAGGAAATCGTTACGAAAAATGTCTTTTTCATTAGATAATTTTCACTTTTTAATACAAATTTTACAGATTTTGTTACCAAGCAAGGCGGCGTTCAAAGAACATTTGTCGGTGTGAACCGAAAGCTGTCTTTGATTCCAGATGAGAGCACCGTGGATCTAAGCGTCAGAAGCGCGCCACAATAGGAAGGCTAGAAGGAACCTTGCAAGCTGGGCAAATCTAATATCAGGTAAGCGTTTGGGCAAAGTTAGCACTATTGTACATTTTAAAAATGTCAGGTTATTGAATTCCGTTTATAAGCCGACCTCTTTTAATACATCCGTCGCATTTAAGAACGAAATTGCAAACACAAAATTCATAAGATATCTTATTTTTCGAATGAACAATCTGGCAAATCTCAAAGGCTCCCTTAACTCTCACCTTTGTATCCAAAATTTTCCTAGTCGCGAAAAAATATGATACCCTCTTTTCGGTTGGTTTTTAATTTAAAATTATTGAACCAGTAAGTTCAAATGGACAAATATTTACTAAACGAAATTTGTCTATTTGAACTTATTGGTTTTATTTTAAATTTAATTCGTTTAGTAAATATTACTTATTTTAAATTTAATTCGTTTAGTAAATAAATGCAAAGTGCCCGACTTCCTCCAACCACGAGATCGGCTTGTGAAAGTGGATTCGCCTACTTTCATCTGCCAATTGTACCAGCTCATAGCCCTTATTTAAGGATTATGATATCCAATCGGCTCTGGCAAATAACTTTTCTTCATTTTGGTCTGGCAACGGCACCAAAAGTCTGACCAATTGGATACAGACAGACAGAATTGGATATTTTGTTGAATATTTAACAAATAATCTAGCCTCTGATTCGTCATTCTTTAAAATTTCTAAAACTGCAATATTACTGTTCTTCCTTTGTATTTGGGGGGCGTAGAGTTCATATCTTACATTGTTGAATATTAAAAAAGAGAATTTAATTGTAGAAAATAATTCCATAGTTTTATGGCCATTTGGTTCCAAAACTGGTTGTTGTTGTTGCCAAATGACAAGTCAACAAAAATATGGATTCCGTATTGTTTTAATAATAATTAACTCGTAGAACGTTCTTTTCGCAGAGGCAGTATGAACAGCCGCTTCATCACTACATTTGGGGTACCCTAAAAATACCAGCTAGTCGAACTGTAATTAAGGGTTGAATTAAATAGTTTAAAAGAGGTTGGCATCAAATGTAATTGTGTGGTAATTAAATTAAAATATTTATTTTATTTCAGGAGATAAATTGTAGGTGGTTTTGAAATTACTATTCGTAATTTCAAACCAGCGAATATGCCGGTTATTTATTTAAATTAAATAGACAGGACAAAGTGATAGTAAAGTTGGTTTTAAACTGTGCGAATTTTGGTCTTAGATTTAATGATTCTGGTGGAATGCGAAAATTGTATGCCGAGAGATTTTATCATGGCAAAAAATTGATAGATCATACGAAATTTCGAAATCAAACTTTGCTATTTCAATAGCCACGAGTAAGCACAAAAAGAGGATGAAGGCCGCGAATACTTGCAGCAGAAAAAAAATCTGAGGCTGAGACTTGAGAAGCAAGAGTTCGTCATAGACAAGAGCAAAAGGATGCCCTGGATATTGCCTCTGCAGCAGACACTTTATTATATAGTGCTGGAATTGATGACTATGTAAGTTAAAAAAAAAATTACATGTTTTTTTAATGTAAATCTTTAATCGCGTTTTTTCGAAACTACATTTTTGACATCGGTAGTCACGATTTCTCAAACTAATGAACCGATATCCTTCAAATTTTGCACACTTCTTCAAAATATTATCTCGTGCTTTTGAACATAGGATTTTTTTCTTAAGTGAAGGAAGGATTTTTAAAGGCCTGAAGGGTACAAATTTTATTAAAAAATGTTTTATGTTCTTCAACGCCGGAGACTTCACAGGAGACGACGGGTCCACGCTTAATCTTCAATATTTTTCGATGAAAATTGCAAAAACTACTTACGAAATATGTATCCTTTATATAGTAAATTTATCAAATGTAATATTTTGTTGGTTAAATAAAAATGTACGTGTTTTGTGCCTTTGAATCCCACCTAACCCCTTAATAAATAATTGTCCTCAACTTTTTAGTGATAAAATTTTGGTGATAATTTTACTAAATATTAAAATATATATATATAAAAATTTATTATGCATTTACGTTGGTTTATTCTAATTCGATATGCATTCATTTTATTATTGAATTATATTTTAATACTATTATTATTTAATTATATTCTACTATTATTGTTATTATTACTAGTATCTTTAATAAATATTGGTTAGTTACTAACGGCTATTGTGTGCAACCATCACCACATGTCGACTGCTAGAGAATGCCAATAGGCATTTATTACGCCCTTTGTATTCCTTAGTTTTAGGTTTATACAATAAAGTTTAATTAAATGAATAAATTAATTAAACTATACAATTAAAACTATACTAATTATAAGTAAAACAATACTACTTTAAATAAATAAATCAATTAAACTATATAACAATTAGAAAAAATAGATGATCTACTCATTGTACATTGTACAACGAGGGCAGCCCTTCACTGATCACAAATACGTCCTGAGGATCTGCCTGCCTGCCCAAGAACATCAAGGTCTTTTGGGATTATTTTTTTATAAATAACTAACCGCCGCGCCATATCGGCGTAAGCAGACGCTGGGGAGCCCTTTTCAGGGCGCAGCCCCCATTTGCATCTACGGCCCTGTGGCCGTATGACTGCCGGTGGTTGGCAACCCAACTGACACCTCGCCAATATGGGCGACAGGCCAGGGGGAGACGCGCAGAGGGAACGTTCCCGCTCGCAACTCCGCCATGGCGGCCCGACGCAAGGTCGGGCTATAAAGGGCGGCGAGAGCTTGGCCGCGGCCAGTACGCCGGCGGCATGCGACTCATTCGCACGTCTCGCCGGCGCTGCGGGCCCGGCCGCGGCTCCCGCCCCAGCCCCGTCCCCCCGCGGGGAAGGAAGGTTGGCTGCGGACGCGGCCAGGGTGCCGGATGCGTGTGATGTCACACGTCCGCCCGGCTCCGCTGGTCCGCCCGCCCCCGCCCAGGCAGGTGGTGGACGCGCCGGTGCGGCTAGGGCGACGGAGGCGCGCGACTTGCTCGCGCGCTCTCCCGGTGCCTCTGCCCGCCCGGCGCCAGCCCCTGTACCGGCGGTGGTGGCCCCCACCCCCGCCCAGGCAGGTGGAGGGCGCGCCGGTGCGGCTAGGGCGCCGGAGGCACGCGACTTGCTCGCGCGCTCTCCCGGTGCCTCAGCTCGCCCGGTGCCCCCCCTGTACCGGCAGTGGTTAAGGCCCCCGCCCCCGACCCCGCCCAGGCAGGTAGAGGGCGCGCCGCTGCGGCCAGGGCGCCGGAGACACGCGACTCGCTCGCGCGCTCTCCCGGTGCCTCGGCTCGCGCGGTGTCCCCCCCTGTACGGGCAGGCCCCCGGCAAGGCCAGTGAGCCGGCGACGCGCGCCCAAGGCGGCACGCACCGCCAGGTCCCCTGGCCCAGCCCCTGTCCCCTCCCAGGGCCCCTCTGGCCCTCAGATCCCTACGGGCGCTCGGGCCTCTCGCGATCGCTTCTTGAACATTTTAGTATGTTCTTGAACGATCGCTGCGAGGAGCTCGACCGAGCGGAGGTCGGGTCGACCCCAGACCGGCAAATGGGGCTGACCCCTTCGCCTCGGGTGACCGCGGGCCGCAGGCCCAGGTCACCCGATGAGGCGTTCGACGTACTTGTCGAGACGCCAAAGCGTCCCTGCGCGGTCCCCATACAAGGGGCTCCGCTCCCGCAGCGGGACCCGCGCCTGCGCAAGCGCGAGGCAGCCGCGGCGGCGCAAGCCGCCGCCCCGCCCGCGCCAGCGCCCGTGCCGGCTTCCGAGCCGGTGCCCGCCCCGCGCACGTCCCCCGTGGGACCCTCGTACGCAAGGGTCCTTCAAACCCCCGGGCCCAGTAGGGCCCCCATACCAATGGAGGTATCGCGGGCACCTCCACCCAATGAGACGACACCGGCAATAACGCCGAGGCCAAAGTTCCCTCCACTAGTAGTGGAGGTATTTCCCAACTGGACCCACCACTTCCGCGCTCTGCGCGAGAAGCTGGGTAGGGTCCGAAATGCACGCCCCTTTGGGAGGGGCGTAAGATTTACGCCGAGCTCGGAGCCAGAGTACCGCACTGTGTACCTCTCCGAGCTCGAGAAAACCGAGGCAACCCTGTTGTGGTACTCCTACAATCTCCCATCGGAGATAAGTAAGAAAGTGGCCATCAGGGGGCTCCCAGTAACGACGCCCCCTGAAGACATTACTCAGGCGCTGTTAGAGCTGGGTTACCAGGCGGAATATGTCCGCCCCATCCGCGCCCGCCAGGGCCGCCCAGGGTGTTTGTTCTTCGTCATTTTGACAAACACCCCAAATCTTTTACCCGGCATATACAATGTCAATGAACTGTTGTATATGCCGGGCGTCATAGTGGAGCCCTGGCGCAGTAAGCGCGGTCCCGCTCAGTGCCATCGATGCCAGGCATTCAGGCACTCGAGCCACGGATGCCACCGTCGCCTGGCATGTGTCCGGTGTGGAGAGGGACACTATGCCAGGGATTGCCCAAGATCGCTAGACGAGCCGGCCACCTGCGTAAATTGCGGTGGCCCCCATCCGGCCAATAACGTAAACTGTCCGCAGTTTCGGAGGGAACTGCGGAACAGGAGGGCGGGCACGACCGCCCTCACTGCGGCTGAGAGGACGGGCCAGCCCAGAGTGGCGACCAACACGGTCCACTCTGAGGCCCAAGCCGCCTCTCTTATGGCACCCGCCAACCCGCCCAACACTGGGACGGGCCGCCGGAGGAAGAAGAGAGGCGGTAAACGCTCTCGTAGAGCGATGGAGACGGAAGTCTCCACTGCTCCGGTCCACATCCCGCTGGAGGAGGCTGCACAGGCCCCAGCGGGCCGGGAGTTCCCGACTGCCGCGACGAGACCCGAGGCCGAGAGGCCAGCGCCCGGACAGGTCAGTCTGGACAGGGTGATAGACACCCTCAAGGAGGTATTAACCGCCTTGAGGGAAGGTCGAGACCCTGCTCAGGCTGTCCTGTCGGGCATGATGAGCCTTCTCCAGGATGCCCAGTAGCGCTCTGCGTATTTTATACTGGAACGCTGCTGGTCTCAGGAGGAGGCTCCCTTTTCTTAAATTGTTGATGAGGGAGCAGCGCATCGACGTTGCCCTCATCAACGAAACCCATCTGACTCCCAACCATCCTGCCTCTATTCCGGGCTACCACGTACTGCGACTTGACGCAGACCCATCCCATCCGTGGAGGGGGCTTCTAGTCGCAGTGCGTCGTCGCCTGGTATTCCGCCCCATGCCGGATCTCGACACCAGGTAATTCCAGTCCTTGGGCGTCGAGATCCAGCACGGGGATCATCCACTTTGCCTATACGCCATCTACCGACCCTGCAATCCAACCTTTGACGTCAGCGAGGTGCGTCGGATGCTCGAAAGCACCACCACCTCGCTGGCGGCAGGGGACTGGAATGCCAAGCATCCCTCTTGGGGATGCCTCTCCACCTGCGCCAACGGACGACGACTGCTTGGGGTATCCCAGCGTTGCGGGTTTGAGGTTGTGGGACCTGATCTCCCAACCCACTACTCGCACGTTGAAGGTCAGGCACCGAGCACCATCGACCTGGTGGTGCATAACGGTGTCCAGGCCTTGGACCTCGAAACGCTGCCCGACGCGTTTGGCTCAGATCATCAGCCTGTCTTGGCATCCGTGTCAGGCAGACTTACTCTGGCCACTGCTCCTCAGCCGAGGAGACGCGTTTCGTGGCAGGTCTTCGAGAGAAGCCTCAGGCAGTCGCCGCCCGTTGCAGAACCCATTTCGGATCCTGGGGGGTTGGACCATTTGGTGTCTGCCCTCACCCTCAAAATTCAAGGTGCGATAGAGGTGTCCTCTTCTCCTTCTCGCTCCTTCCGATATCCTCCCCTACCCCGAAGAATCCTCAACCTTCTCCACAAGAAAAGGGATGCCCGTAGGCGCTGGCAGTCTACTAGAGATCCTCGGCTGAAGGTGCTCTACAACGCGGCCGTCGAGAACCTCCGGTCCGCATTGGTGGACGTCGCAGCCGACTCTTGGGATGAGCGGATTCGGGAGGCCAGTGAGGACTTTCAGTCTCTCAAAAGGCTGGCCCGTCAACTCACCCGCAAACCTCCCCCGTCTGCGCCCCTTTACAGCGCAGACGGAAACCTGAGATATGATAGCCAGGGTAAAGCCGATATATTGGCAAGTCACTTGGCTTCTCAATTTACCCCCAATCCCAGTGCGACACCCGTCGCACACGATCGTCTCCGGGAAGCCGTGACAAATCGCCTCACCTTCCCGACCCAACCATTACCGCCGCCTCCGTTCTTCTCGCCTGGCGCGGTCAGAAAGGCCATCGCCAGGCTGAAGCCCAAGAAGGCCCCTGGAAGTGATGGCATCACTTACGGGGCCCTCAGACACTTGCCAAACACTTTTATCGCCAGCTTGACCAGACTATTCAATGCCATTCTGCGTCTGGGGTACTTTCCTCAGGCGTGGAAGGAGAGTCTGGTCGCTGTCATTCCCAAACCTTTTAAAGATCATAGCCGCCCGGAAGGTTACCGTCCCATTTCCCTCCTGAGTTCGATATCCAAACTGTTCGAGAGGCTGCTTTTGCCTTTAGTCCAGGCGCATTTTTGCCCGAGACCCGAACAGTTTGGATTTCGAAATCAACACTCTACCACCCTTCAGGTGGCTAGGGTGGTCCACTTTGCCACCGCATCCTATAATAAAAAGCTCCAGACAGCCGCAGTATTCCTCGATGTTGCCAATACCTTTGACCGGGTATGGCACCCAGGACTACTGCACAAAATCCAGTCCTTTGGTGTTCCACACCACGTAGTCCAAATCCTTGCTTCCTTCCTTCACGGAAGAACCTTCCGGGTGAGGGTGGGAGGCGCTATCTCTAGCGCCTTCCCCAGATTGGCAGGTGTCCCACAGGGCAGCATCCTCTCCCCGATCCTCTACTCCATTTACACCAATGACATCCCGTCACCACCGGGTACGATGTTGGCGCTGTACGCGGACGACGTCGCCTTATTGGTTTCATCCAGGTCGCACCTTTTGGCGGCCAAGAAGCTCCAGGGATCCCTCGACCTGCTGCCGAGTTGGCTGGCGGAGTGGAGGCTGTCCTTGAACGTGGGGAAGACCCAGGCGGTGGTCTTCGGACCCCGCAACAAGCAGCCTCCTCCGCTTGTCCTACTAGGCCAGGAGGTTAAGTGGACCACCCAGGCTACGTATCTCGGCGTAGTCCTGGACCGAAGGCTCGTTGGTACCCAACAGGTGCGTAAGGCGTGTCGGGCTGCGCGTATAGCCCTTCACCTCCTTCAACCCCTGTTCCGATCCCGACTTCCATTGCGTACGAAGGTCTCGCTTTACAAGACCTTCGTACGCCCACATCTGACCTACGCCTCCCCGGCGTGGGTCCAATTATTATCGGCGTGCCAACGCAATGTGTTACAGGTGGTGCAGAACATTGCTCTCAGGCGTGTCACCCAGGCTCCCTACTACGTGAGGAATGCGACCTTGCATAAAGACCTCCGTATGGAGAGCCTGGTAGATCACGTCGTGCGACTGTCGACCAACGTCTTCAGCCGCACTGACGCCTCGAGCCTGCACCACCTGCGCGGCATTGCGCCGTGGCACGCCCGTCCCCCGGACGCAAGGCGGTTTCCCCGCGACCTCCTCATCCCTCCCCTTTCCTGAGCTGCTGCCTTGGTCGCTGGTCGTCTAAGCCGGGCCTCCCACATGGGTCTCACCCGGCTGGACAGACCGCCCAGGCAGCTCGGAAGCTCACGTCCCACTTCGTCGTACCTTTTTAACCCAATTTTATCTTCTATTTTACCTATTTAAGATTTAACTTTTACCTAATTTTAAGAGTACTGTCAGTTTTGTCCTAGTTTTAAGTGTTGTATATATGTCAAGTTGTAGTATGTAAGTAGTTTATTGGGGAAAAAAAAAATCAGAAAAATACAAAAAAAAATATATAGTTATATAGTAGTTTAAGTTAATATCTATTAGTTTAATTTATTTTAATTGTATTTATTATAGTGTCTATTGTTTATTGTATTGTCATATTGTTATTTTATAGTGTTTTTATTATATAGTTTTTATAGTATTAAGTTGATTTGTTATTTAGTTTATGTAAATAGTATTTAAGTTAAGTGTTGATTGTGCTCGTCGAACCACACCATAGGCTCCACAAGCGTTCTTAATTGTTATAATTAATTATATATTGTGGAGCGGTACGGTTATGTATTATATTATATTGTTTTAATTATTAATCATTATTGTATTGTATCTTATTGTATTTTACTGTATTATGTTTAGGTTAAGTTTATTGGCTAATTAATTATGTTAAATTTATTGTAAATATTGTTTTATTATGTTATAGTATTATTATTAATTTTGCTTGTACAAATTTATTTATTATGTTATGTTATTTTATATTTTAAATTGTAATGTTCTTGTTAATTTTATTATATGTTGTAAATATCTTAAAATTTGTAAATACACTTGTAAACTAGAAGACAGAAACTGTATGCCGATGACCGGGTGGATATTGTGCCACCCGCGCCAGAAACTCTGTTGTGGGGCCAGGCCCCGAGAACAGCTCCTCGCTAAAATAAGAAGCGGGATGTGGAAATAACTGACTAACACCGCGGCCAGTACGCCGGCGGCGTGCGACCTATTCGCACGTCTCGCCGGCGCTGCAGGCCCGGCCGCGGCTCCCGACCCAGCCACCTCCCCCCGTGGGGACGGAAGGTTGGCTGCGGACGCGGCCAGTGTGCCGGCGGCGCGTGATGTCACACGTCCGCCCGGCTCCACTGGTCCGCCCACGCGGCCAACGCCCGCCCCCGCCCCCGCCCAGGCAGGTGGTGGACGCGCCGGTGTGGCTAGGGCGCCGGAGGCGCGTGACTTGCTCGCGCTCTCTCCCGGTGCCTCTTCTCGCCCGGTGCCCCCCCTGTACCGGCGGTGGTGGTCCCGTCCCTCGCCCCCGCCCCGGCAGGTGGAGGGCGCGCCGGTGCGGCTAGGGCGCCGGAGGCACGCGACTCGCTCGCGCGCTCTCCCGGTGCCTCAGCTCGCCCGGTGCCCCCCCCTGTACCGGCGGTGGTTAAGACCCCCCCCCAGGCAGGTGGAGTGCGCACCGGTGCGGCTAGGGCGCCGGAGACACCCGACTCGCTCACGCGCTCTCCCGGTGCCTCTGCTCGCGCAGTGCCCCCCCGGTATAGGCGACGGATAGGCCCCCCTGGGCAAGCCGGGCGACGCTCAAGGCGCACGTCCGTCCGCACATACGTACCGCCAGGTCCCCTGGTCCAGCCCCAGGCCCCCTCAGGCCCCCAGGCCCCTTCTGGACCTCGGGAAACGCGCGAATCACTCGCCCGCGGCCGTCGGTCCGCCTGCGATCGCCTCCCCCTCCCCCGTAGCCCCGTCCCAGCGGCCCTCGCGGTCCGCCGCGGCGGAGCTACCTAGACCTAAAAGGTCCCCGTCAGCTCCATCTCGGATGGAGGCCGACCTGACTCCTCGCTCGCAGCTCCATTCCGACATGTTTGTCGTGGCGGAGCTGGCAGCAACGGGGGGCCCTCTCGCGATCGTTGTTGGAGCATATTAGTATGTTCCTCAATGAACGATGTGAGGAGCTCGACCGAGGGGAGCTCGGGTCGGCTACAGGCCGAGCCGTGGGGCTGACCCCTTCGCCTCGGGTGACCACGGGCCGCAGACCCAGGTCACCCGACGAGGCATGACGCTTTGGTGGAGACACCAAAGCGTCCCTGCGCGGCCCCCGTGCAGGGGGCTCCGCTCCCGCAGCGGGACCCGCGGCTGCGCAAGCGTGAAGCGGCTGGCTGCAGCGGCGCAAACCGCCGCCGTCGGCCGTCGAGAACCTCCGGTCCGCATTGGTGGACGTCGCAGCCGACTCGTGGGATGAGCGGATCCGGGAAGCCAGTGAGGACTATTCGTCTCTGTTGAGAGAGGCTGGCCCGTCAGCTCACCCGCAAACCTCCCCCATCGGCGCCCCTTTACAGCGCCGATGGAAACCTGAGATATGATAGCCAGGATAAAGCCGACATATTGGCAAGTCAATCTTCTCAATTTACCCCTAATCCTAGTGCGACACCTGACGCACACGACCGTCTCCGAGAAGCCGTGACAAATCGCCTCACCTTCCCTACCCAACCGCTTCCGCCGCCCCCGTTCTTCTCGCCTGGCGCGGTCAAGAAGGCCATCGCCAGGCTGAAGCCCAAGAAGGCCCCGGGAAGTGATGGCATCACCAACGGGGCCCTCAGACATCTGCCAAACACATTCATATTCATATTTATTTGGTAATATTTTTGGTTTACATGTTCTTAAAACTATTTCCAAAAATATAAATTTGCCGGTTAAGGCGTCCCAAATCAGTCGTCAAAAGTATCATTTACACTTTACTACATTAATTAACATTCTCTGATAAATGTTGATAACTATATCAATTAAAATATTCAAATCATTATAATTAAACTAAAATGTCAAAAATGTAAAGAAAAAAATAATAATAAATAAATAATTAAAAAAAAAAGTAAATTACCGAAATCATAATAATAAATTTAAAATACGAGTGTCATTAAAATATTTGTATGTCAATATTATTCAAATTATCCTTTAAAAATTCGTCATAACTATAATAAACCTTTGATGTCAACATTTGTTTGATCTTATTATAAAAAATAGTGTCCTTTTTAATTTCTTTAATTTGATTTGGTAACTTATTGTACGTCTTTATAGCCATACAATAAGAACCTTTTTTTACTAAAGCCATCATTTTGTCACGAGGGTAATCTAAATGTTGTTTTCTACGACTGTTATATGTAGTTTCATTTAAGTGAAACAAGTGGCGTTGTTTTCGTGTGAACATTAACGTTTCTAGGATATAAATGGAAGGCATTGTCAATATTTTTAATTTTTCAAACCAAGGCCGGCAGCTATCTGTAATTTTTATACCCGCTATTGCGCGTATACATTTTTTTTTGACAGATAAATATTTCTTGTGCATTTGTAGCATTTCCCCATAACACAATACCGTATTTAGTCCAGGCGTACGCATAAGCATAAGACGCAGAAAAAGCAACATTTATATTTGCCCCCTTTTTTATTTCTCTTAAACCGTAAATGAATTTATTTTTAATTATGTCAATGTGTGAATTCCATGTCATATTACTATCTAAACCTATACCTAATAAATTAAAATTGTCAACTAGTGAAATGTCATTATTATTAAAATTAAACATAAAATTCATTGCTGGTTTTTGATTTGGATAAAATTGTATTAATTTAGTTTTTGTAAAATTTATAATCAGATTGTGGTTGGATAACCAATTTGTAACAATTTCAAAAATTGATAAAAGTTGAGTCGTCAAGTTTAATTTATTTTTTGTCAAATAAAAATAATTGAAATGTCATCCGCGTATAAAATTGTATGTGCGTTAAATAATGTAGGAAAATCATTTAAATAAATTAAAAATAACACACTTCCTAGTACACTACCTTGCGGAATAGATTGAGTAAGTGTTGCTTCTCTCAATTTCACTTGTTCTAGGGTATTATTACTTTTATTTTTGTAATCTATAGAGACGAATTGCTTTCTGTTAGTTAAATATGACTTCAGCCACTCGTAAGCTAATCCCCGAATGCCAATGTTCCAAATTTTCACCAGTAATGTTTTATGACATACCCGGTCATACGCTTTTGTCATATCAAGTAATATGCCGACGGCATAGTGCTTTTCATTTAGATGTTGTAATATTTTATTGGTATATTCAAAAACTGCTAGGGTCGTGGATTTATTTTTTTGATAAGCCATTTGGTTTTTATTTAAAATTTTAATTATATTTTTAATTGCATTTTAAAAACAAAAATGCAATTTGTGCAACTTTTCGAGCACATTCACATTTTTTGTTTGTATTTTTTTTGTTTGTTTTTTTGTTTGTTTGGCAACGTTCCGAACACATTCACATTTTTTGTGTTTGTTTACGTTTGTGAATAAAAATGTTTGTGGTTTTTTTCGTCGCAAAATTCATATCAGGAGTTTTGTCAGTGGATTCGATTTCGTCACTCGGTATTTACTTCGTTGAGAAGTTTTTCCACAGGTGCCCGATTTTTTTTTCATTTGATTTTTTCAGTTTCCATTTATTTTTTTAACTCATTGCTTCAAAACAGATTTTCTTCAGCATTCGGATTTTTTTCTGTAAATTTTGCTTTATTGTTACAGACGGCAATGCGTTAGTGAGTTTATTCACTGTGCAACTAGCATTGAATTTTAACCGTGTTGTGAGTACGATTCTGGCTTTAAAAGTAATTTTTTGGCACTTTTTGGTCATTTTTCATGATTTTTTGAACTTCTCACGGCCATATCTCGAAATAACGAGTTTTCCCAGATATATGCTATATACCAAATTTTAGCACTAATTAGGGGCTACGAATGAGGAAATTTTCGAAAAAATCGTTGGCGCCGTTTTCGAGAAAATGGCCGATCTGTCCCCGGTCAGTTGGCCATTTTTTGCCTTTTGACCAAAAATGTCACGCCAACAAATGTTTTTGCCATTAAAATGGACATTATTCGAAAGATGAGCTTGAGACCTTTCCAATGATTCGCAATTTGTCAATGTACGTCAACTGGTTTGGCCACAGTCCCTGTACGAAAAATGGCCATTTTTGGCCTTTCGCGGGCTGGCCACGGCCAACATGGTGGCCAAATCGAAATGTCGCAGAATAAAAAAGTCTTAGTTTTTGATGTACTTCAATCCCTGAACGTTTGAACAAAATCAGTTGAAACTACGAACATACACACAAACAGACAAAGTAATCATCGATGGAGGCGCCAGTCAAAATTTTCAAAATGTCATATCTCATCAACCGGTGGTCGGATTTTGGCGTTTTTGGGCTTGTTGAAAAGGTCTCGACGAGGACCTTTAGGAAAATCAAGGTGGAAATAAGTGTTATAAATAATAATTAATGTTAATTGGTGATAAAACGAATTAGTAATTCCGATATTGAACTATCATGAACTATCGCTATCAGTATTGGTGCACTAATATTATAGTTACTACAGTAAAATTAACTTTCAAATGTTTTTTCAATTACGATAATCTCATTTCTATGAATGATTACGGATGAAATAGTAAAAATAAACACTTATATATCCATAAATTCATGCACAAAATACAAAAATATTTATTGTGAAGGCGTGCTACGTAACTCAGATACTATTTGTAAAGATCTTCATATCGAAATATTGTAATCAAAATTCTACGTTTTTAATATTGACCGAATGAGTGGTAAGTAGTGTTGATATCAAAATTGAATGAGATGTTTCTTCTATTTTTCCGGGAATTGTTTTATTATCAGTGATCTTACTATAAATAAAGGAGTTAGTTCAAACTTAATTCAATAGATGATAGAATTTAAAATGTATGTACAAAATCAGTAAAAAGCTTGTTAATTGATTTTTTTGACAATAACGGAAAAGTAAAATGATATTAAAATATGACAGTCATAAATTTTACAGGTTTTTATTTTTCATATTTACCATCCATTATTAGATATTCCACTGTGCGGTTTTCAAGGACTTTTTACCACGTACCACTCGAACGAACTTCCTTCGGCGGTATTTCCAGATCGATACGACATGGATACCTTCAAAAAAGGCATATACTCCTACCTCCAAGACTGGTAACGGTCTTGTGAATCCTCGGATGTTGCAAGAGTTCATGGGCGGCGGTGATCACACATCAACAGTGACCCGCAAGCTCGTTTGCCCTAAACTATCGAAAAAAATTATCATAGGTGTCATACAACAAATTCATTCATGCCTACACAAGCGTTGCCTGCGACTCTATCCGTTTGAACTGTAGAAGGTTCACACGTTCGAAACACCAAAAGTTAAAAACAAATAAACGAAATTGAAAAAAAAATCGTTTACAACTGATTTTTTAATGATTTTTTTATTAGGCCCCTTTTCCATAGTATATGAGTAGTTATGTTTACAAAAAGGCACCTAACACTAGCTCGAATTCATCATATATTTATATAATTTAATAAAAAAATATATATGTATAATACTTATTTAATAATTCATAATAATAGATTAAGTAATTAATCAAATCCAGAATTAAAAAAGTAGATTCTTAGTTTAAATATATTGTAACATAAATACTGTTATAATATAATTGTTTTAATCTGTTCATCACTTGTTTATACAAAACAAAGGAACTTAATTGTGTTAAAGTTCCACTCAAACTATAGCCCGAGTGTACCTTAAACTTAGTTTCCCTTCTATAAAGGGCGAACTAACTCGTATAGTCTTTGATGTTATATTTTATACACAATACTAAATGTATTAACAACACTATAATTTTATATAAAGTTTATGTTTTTAAATTTATATGACTTAATATTGACAAATATCATGTTATATAAAAAAGTTCCACAAGATATCTTAGACCTTCCTTTTCTTAGTTTTAAATCTAAAATAAAAAATTTATTATTAAATTAATCTTATTATAACGTTAAGAGTTTTTTGGATCGAAATGTGTGGAACTTAAGTTGTTGACTCCGGCCTCACACTCTCTTATTCTGTAGCAGACAATTTAAATACTTTACTATCAAAATTTGATAATAATGAAGGAGAGTTATATCAAGTTTGACATTAATAAGAATAGTCTTTGTTTCAAGTACAATAAAACATAGATTTTCTTAAGAATTAATAACTTTTTTCTAATTAAGATTGTACCAATAGACACCAATATGTAAGTATAAGGAATATCGTCATAATTTCGTCCTATATGAATTGAACGGTCATTAATTTTGTTATTTATTTTAGAAAATAAATACTGTTTATCAAGATGTCATTAATACAAAGCTTATTAAAATGTCAATGTCTGTAAGCAACGGCCATTTTGACTTGGGGCGCCAGCAGACCCTCAATTTCGACTCGCTGCGATCGCAAAATCTCGGCTGCCGTTTGCATATTGAGCGAAGCGAGCCCGTGTAATGACCCATCGTTTCTCATTGACTTTAATGGGATATCAGTTTTTTGACGATTGTTCCTCAAGGACATGATATTTTTCAAAATTTTCAAGTAGTTTTTGAGCCTATTCGTGACAAAGAATGTGAAAAAGTCTCCAGTACGCTCCGCTCGCTACACTCGCTTCGCTCAAATATCTAAGTCTTGTTAATAATTCACCTTTAGCTGTGGTGAAGTCCACATTTCTCGACGGTAGTTATCATGTTAACACTTAAATAACACATTTACATATATATTACTTGTATATTAATTTTAAATTGTTCAAAGCGAAATCGCGTTATAAAAAGTCGATAAAAAGCTCGCTCAGTGAGAAAGATTTAAAAACCAGTTTCTGGATAAAACATGATCATAAATTTCTTATTACCTTCACAGTAAAAACACAAACATTTAAAAAAATATTATTATTTTATTAGTTATTAAATATTAATTTTATTTTTTAATGAAACGATATTACATATTAATGATATAATGATAGATGTATCTTAGATTTGGGATATTAAATAAAACTTTTTTAATAATATAATAATAATACACAATAAAAAAATAAATTAAATAATAACGAAAAATATAATCTCCTACTGATGATAATTAATTTCCACTTCCGACAAAAATATGCAACATTAATGAAACAAGAGGTTACAGATACAAGTCTACAAGACTCAACGCACGTGATAAATGAACCACGGCTCATTAACAAGGATGTTGTGATCTTCAGTATATCACGCTTCTATCACGTTTCCTTCATCACATTTATTATAAATATAAATGTGCATTGTGTGTGCACAATTACATTACTATACATATAATGTATAGTAATGTAATTGTGCACACACACTAACTGAATATTCTTCAATATGACTTAATCTTATACAATTTTTTATGATAGTAAATAAAAACATTTTTGTGAAGATTCATCAAGAAAGCACTTTTATTATTAGTATACTTTCAGATTAATCAAATCATTATATTTATTAATAATAATATATCAAAAAAATTAATTCTATCCTCTGGTTAAGTATGTGTGACATATCGTGTGTATGAACAGACTTTGTGTATAATTTTGTATATATTTACTATTTAAATTATATTATTATTCTTCCCTATTTAGTACGCGGTAGATATTATTATTTTTTAACTGCCTGTTTTGCAAAACTTTTAACTTTACTCTTAGTAAAATATCAAATAAAGTTCTGACAGGATGGACAGGATCCGATAGTTATTGTTTAAATTATTAAACAACCATTTGGATAAATACTTTGCTTTTTATCAATATACTTAGAATTTATTACTTATTTTCTCAAGAAACATATTTTCTAATTATTGCGTTTATTTAGATGAGTGATGATTTATATAAAAAACTGTAAACATGGAATTAACACATTCGAGCCCGAATTCTGAAGCTGGTTGGAGGATAAAAAGTATAAAAATTTGTTTCGGCTACCAATTTGAAATGACGTGAATTCACATCAGCGGCAACCAGGAATAGAATTTGAATGAAATTATATTTTTTGGTAATAAAAATTTCTATTATCATTTGTTATAGAGATATAGTACACACATACAACACACACACACACATGTACATATGTATGTACTTATTTGTCAGAGGAGAGGTTGCGGCTGACTGCTGTACCACTATACTGTCACTACACCCAGATATACCTATAATATACCAGTGAGTATACTGAGAGAGTATTCAGCATACAGTAGGATAACGAGATGTATTAATAACTTATGTAGTGGTTATATTAATGTAGGTCATGGTTTAAATTTATATTACAATCAAATACTATTTATTGCCTTTAAATTGTAAAATTTTAAATTAATTTATCCCGGTATCAACTGTCTCGTCTGATCACGAAATACTAAGACATTGTTCAATGGTGATCATAATCAGAAATACTTGGCAGGTTCTAAGTTATAGTACAGATAACTTGAACCTGTGAGATTTCGATACATTTAATAATTTGCTGATTAAGGAATTAGGAAATTGTTTATTTAATGTACTTAATATTTTTTAAACCTAGAACGACTATTTTAAAACAATTGTCACGATTTTATAAGATAAATGAATCCGATAAAGATTTTCAATTACCTGCACAATAAAAGAGTCTAGCAGTTGAAAAGTTATATTCAGAGCCGCCGTTAAATACTTTGGCACCTTTGGTGTCATAAAAAAGAAGGCTTCGATAATTTTACTGTCGCTTTGGTTAGAATATTATTAAACTTTATTACAACGTAATTAAGTTTGGTGGCAGCGAAGGATGCAAAAAAAACCCATTTTACTTAATAAAATTATATTAACGAATTACAATTAAAACTTATAATTAATTAATACTAAAAAAAGGTGATTCCAGGTCAGCGATTGACCCAAGAATGAATATATTTTATCCTCGATTCCCATCGATGGTGAGAACGCAAGCCGTATGGTGTCGTCTTCAGGATACTCGAAGCGTGGTGTCAGCATTTAACCGTGTGAAACCAAGTTGGTTCTTACTATAACAATTGCCCTTGGCTATGCTTGCGTAACACCTCCCCCCGTAGAACAGCGACTATTGAAGACCTTCGTTGTAAATTGCGCTGGAAGTTCTGATTCATCCCTTTGAGTTTTTTGGATGGTGTGTTTCGTATGTTTAAGTCGGTATTTCCGGTATGCAAGGTCGCTAATTAGTACACATGCACCGAATAGTAACGCATATAAAGGTATTTTTGTATGATAGACGCTTATATCGTTGTTCTTGCTTAAGTTTACTGGTGACTGTAGAATAACCTCTCTATTGGTAGCGTGAAGATTAGTCAAATTAATGGAGTTAAATTTGAATATCAGATGTACTGCTGAACTGAGTGTATTTTCAATAGGGACATCTTTTATCTTCAAGGCTTGACCTTTTAGTCGATCGTTGAAGTTCGAGATGATGAATTCTGTTGTTTGAATGAAACAATCATATGGAATTATAGCGAGATAACTTCCTTGCAACATCTTGTAGATATCTTGATCGCAGGATACTTTAGTAAGAGTTGGAAAGCTGATGGTGTAGTGGCGATCGTCGAGTTTCTCGAGTAAGTAGGGATACGGTGACTGGTTTACATTCGGGGAGTTTTTGCTGCGTAGTAACGAGGGCTGTTACACAATCCGGCGATGTAGGACTATGTATGTTGTGTATCTCTTCACATAGATACCCTTTAGTGAACTTCGGGCATTCTGCCTCTGTGTACTTGAAATCTTTCAGATGGATTGCAGGGTATTGGAAGTGAGGGACAGGAATCTCATGATTTTCGTTAGTTACTATGGATATGTTATATAAATCATGTGTGGAATAGAAAAATTAGGAATTGATATACTATGATTATTTCTTTAACTGTATCATATCTTGATATTCCCTCGCTCGTATATTTAATACTTTATTACTACCATAAAAACTACATTACTTATTAATTATAGTTCTATCAGAGTTTAAATTAAAAACTTCATAGTCAGCTGTAAATGTTGTTTTCAAACGCTAAAAAATTCTGTAGCTTAGATATCTCTTATGATAACCTACTAATGTTATCGCTAGTTATGACATTAGTTAGTCTTAAATCAACAAATTGAAATAATTCCTGTTTTTTTTTTATATTTTGACTGATATTTTTTTACTAATGCTGCTAGGTCTACTCCTACAAACTACGGCTACTCGATTCTTTTGAATAGAAAATCTAAAACTAATTTAAAACACTACAAATAGACAAATAAAAAAGTAATTCACTCAGAATATATCGATGTACGTTTTAAAGTTCTAAGTAACTTCAAAAAATACTTTTAATAGTAATTTACTTGAAATAAAAAAAAAAATAAGATTAGGTAAAGATTAAGGTTAAAAATTAGGAAAGGTAAGGACCTGAAAGATTCAGAGTACTTACATGAACATGATTTTCTTGCCGAATCGATTTTCGGATTCACCTCCGCTGGCCTCCACGATGTATGTAGATTCGGATACTCGAAATCGGTTAGTCACGCGGGATCTCGCACCGATATTAGGGGAAATCTTGACGCGACGCGTACCGAATATATCTCGAATATCCTACCGACTGCGCCAATTAAGTTTGGTGGCAGCGAAGGATGCAAAAAAAACCCATTTTACTTAATAAAATTATATTAACGAATTACAATTAAAACTTATAATTAATTAATAATAAAAAAAGGTGATTCCAGGTCAGCGATTGACCCAAGAATGAATATATTTTATCCTCGATTCCCATCGATGGTGAGAACGCAAGCCGTATGGTGTCGTCTTCAGGATACTCGAAGCGTGGTGTCAGCATTTAACCGTGTGAAACCAAGTTGGTTCTTACTATAACAATTGCCCTTGGCTATGCTTGCGTAACAACGTTCATAATATTTGTATTTTCATTATAACATTTATAAAGGAATTTACACACAGAAATAATGGTCCCAGTAGTAAAAAATATATAAATAATATATTTAGAAAAATATAAAATTTAAACAGCAAGCGTTATTAAGCGTTATTCGATAATCCATTACAAATCAACTGTAAAAGTACACGATGTTGGATTTATCTGTATATTTGGAATGGCCTAGGTCAAAGGGAATAAAAAACTGACAAGCCTGGACCGTGAAATAAGAGAGTTTTGAAATTAATCTGACTTTAGCGATATACGAACGCAATTCGAATCGTTTGACGACTTTTCTGATTTACTCTTGAATAAGGTTTTCCGATCTGATTCAAATCTCTCTAGATTCAGAGTTTAATAATTCAATAATTATATTAAAATATGCAAATTAAAATAGTATGTTACATATTCTTATATAATAGAATAGTTAGTAGTAAATGTTTATATTATTAAAAAAAATAGATATTTTTAAAACAGCAAAAGAAGCCAAACCAATTATCTTTATATTTTGATGTGCATGTTTTGTGTATTATTAAAAAAATATAAAACAATTTTCCATATATTGTTGAATTGGATTTTTATATATTAATTCTAAGACTTTTTCTTTTAATATTCTTACAAGCGCAAGTGTGTCTAGTCCTTTGTGATACTTCAGTATATAATGAGCTGTCAGCAAAGAGATACTAACAGTGGTGTTCATTTTAAATTCTGTCTGTGCTTCATTTCTATATTTCAGTACAATATTAACTATATAGAAGTAAGGTGGAATGGACAAAACAAAATATTAACACTCACTTTTAAATGAGTACGTCCTTAATTTGGTAAATTATTATTAGGATCGTTGTTAATTACACCTGGCCATGTCATGTCATGTCATGTCATGTCATGTCATGGCGATGTTGTGAGTGTTAGTAGTTAGATCTGTATCTGTTACTTCGTTATTAATTGTAATAAATTCTTTATCTGTATTTTTAATAAAAAAGACAATATTAAGTGCTTTCTTATGAATATTGAATTAAGGGACATAACATTTTAATTTTCTATTTTAAGTAAATAAACTAGGGGCGCCAACAGACCCTCAATTTCGACTCACATATAATGACTCATCGTTTTCCATTGACTTCAATGGGATATCAGTTTTTTGACGATTATTCCTCAACGACATGACATATTTTTTTTAAACCATCACCTAATGTGTGTCTTTTTGATTGCAAAATTTCATAATTTTTCGTCAAGTAGTTTTCGAGCCTATTCGAGACAAAGAATGTGAAAAAGTGTCGCTTCGCTAAAATACAAGATTAAATAATACTGCACTTAGTGACGTGTGTTATAATTAAATTTTATAAGACTTTATTCTCTTGCTATCTCAATATAATATCTATTAACTATATCTCAATAGAGTTTAAATTGTCATTGTAAGTCACTGTATGAGTTGTTTAATTTTTTGTATATGGTTGAAATTTATATTAGGATTTATTACTATTGTTAAATACCAAGTAATGTATAGAGGTGACAGCTATGTCTCGTCCGCTCAAGAAACGAAGACTGAACATTACTCAATTCAATGATGGGAACATCTGACATCTATACTACGGGTTTTGACATGTTATCACTGACACTTATATAATATGATTTGTTATATATGTTATGAATATAAATTACTATGAACTTTTGAGTTACTATGCAAATGGTTAAAAAACTAAATAGAAAAGTTGGAAAGCAACTGAGCAGCTAATGGTTTTATAATTTTCTTGGAAATAGAATTAGCAAACTGGGAGCCACGTGGTAGGAATATTGCCTTCCAAATTATCATTTTATGATATTAATTTAAGAGGTTTTTTTTGCTTATTTTAACCTAGTATGAAATAAAACAGTATATTTTGTGAATTTATTCTTTGTATTTGATATAAACAATGAAGTACAAATGTTGCTATGTATGAGTGTGTGTGTGTGTGTGTATGTGTGTGTGTACTCGTAAGTATGAATAACATTTTAAAATTTCATGAGATAAGTTCAACAAAAAAGATTCGTGTATAACATTGATCTATATTAATGATTAACAATCACAATCATAACTATATGAATTTATGAGCTAATCGTTCAGTTTATGTAATATTTAATTTTAATTCAATTCGATAATATTTTAAAAATCAACTGTAAAACTACACAATATTGGATTTTGTTTGTATATTTCAAAAGATCCTTTGACTTATCAAACCGAAAAAAAAAGAGTTTGACTGGAAATTAAGAGAGATTCCCGAAATACATCTGACTATAGCGAACTTTCGTTTGACAACTTTTCTGATTTGCTTTTGAAAAAGTTTTCTGATCTGTTCCAGAGCTCTTTAATTTCAAGGCTCAATTTTTATTTGTAAAATTGTAGCTAAAAAATAAGGTTAAATATTTAATTGCAAAAGTAATGTGAAACAGCCGATTGCAATTTATCAAGGCTCACATTATCAGTAACTGCAGCCTCTGATATAAATATACACTTACTTGTAATAGTACATATTATGTTGCATTACACTATAACAGACCAGAGAAATAGAGTTGATGCTATAATGTTATAATCAATATAATATAATCCTTACTATATAATAACGAGCTAATTGACTCTGTATGCACGCGCATCACTTATCACCCACAAATCACACAATAATGTGTAATACATCAAAAAAGCTATTGAATCAGGCTACAAAATAGAGTGAGTGCCAACCTCATACATGAACTTTGACCCTTTCCCTCGTAATGTATGTAATAATATATAATAATAATGTACCATCATTAAAAGACTTTTATTTTCACGAACGAACTTTGTTCGTTCTGTATTGTTTTCACTTTTTTCGGATGGATGTATGGATGGATATGGACAGGAATTTTTTTAGTTAATTTTCATATTTAATTATATTACTATTTTGTATTATTATTAATAACACTTTTTTGTAATTTTTTAGCAATTATAAATATACATGTATTTAACATTTTCTTTTCTTCCATAAATAATAATAATTTTACTAAAAAATCTAATGTTTTTTTATTAACATTTATAATTTCGTCAAAGTTCGTTCGGGAAATAGCCTGGGCATCTTCACTGGTTTAAATTTAAAAATGCATCCTTTAATTTTTATATTTGACATTTTTTTTTTGCATAGCTGTAGTTAAGCTATATGTGCATTAGTTTAATTTGACTACTGTTTTGTGGTTAATAAAGTTTTAGTTTTCATTTTTATAATAACCTTAAGAAGTATTTTGTTTTGTGTTATCTGATGGCAAACGACGAGTCTATAAAGCGACACCGCGCTCCATTCTAAATGTGAATTTCTCCAAATATGGGATTTCATTTTAACCTAAACGATGTCTACTATCGCGTAGAGACGACGCAGCCGGCCTTGTGGTTTTGAGGGAGATGCGGATCAGATTAGTATTCACAACATGCCATCGTTCTAATAGTATAATAATATGGTTATAAATGTAATATACTTGTTCAGTTCATTGTGTTTCAATGTGTTTGATTGTCATTGTTGCTTAGTGTGTGATGACAAAACAAAACAATTTAAATGAACGCGAGAGTGTACGTACAACTTTTGGTTTACATTTCAGTTGTTGCAATAAAATGAACATTTAACTTAATGTGTGTTTTAATTACTTGTTTTTTTTTGTAACAATTAACATTTTACAAGGTTTTACATATTGATATTAAAAATTTCCAAATTGACGTTTGACTTGACTTATATGTACCTATCTTCCTTTCAATTCTCACTATTTATTAATAAATAATAATATTGTGAGTTAATTTCTGAATCTCTATAGTTTTGATATTACAGATTTATAAGATATGGAGCCTTCAAAATGTAATGTTTAAAAAAATCAAATAAATGTTAATATTAAGGTTTCAAAAATGTTACTTTACATGACACTTCTCACCATAGACATTTCAAATATTTTATTTTATATCATATTTCGATTATGAAAGGAATATAAAATTTACTGATTCTTGACTCATTATAATTGAATATTGTTTTATTAGTCTTTTGTATTGATAACGATTTTGTACGCTACTCGCAATATACGACTAATAATTATTAAGGTAACGAAATACTAGACTTTGGTTTAAAATAAAAGAAATCAAAGATATGAAGCAGAAGGTCCTAAAACGAGGCGTAGTTAAATTAAATGATTAAATAGTTTATTTTAATTATTACAGCTGCCTCTTCTAAAGTGACACGTAATACATTTATGTTTTTTAGTCATTACATACAATATATCAATAACATTTAATTATTACTAAAAAGCATGAAAAGTATGAAAGACAATCAGTGCTTTTGCAGGAAGGCCTCAGGAGGGCAGATGGTAC
Organism: Melinaea marsaeus rileyi; assembly: GCA_918358865.1. Lineage (NCBI taxonomy): Eukaryota > Metazoa > Arthropoda > Insecta > Lepidoptera > Nymphalidae > Melinaea > Melinaea marsaeus. Next base: position 20,405,763 of record OU911093.1, on the reverse strand, counting down.
ACCAGTAGCAGTACGGAAGCTACTTAGCGAGAAAAGATACAAGTGGCCGTCTTTATCTATACTTATAATAAATCTGTAGAGAGGTCAATTCTGTACATGAAATATATTTACAAAATAAGTAGCAGGGGGTGATTAGTGTTCGATACTGATGCCAAAAATGCAGTTAAAAAAATTTTTGTCTGTCTGTCTGTCTGTCTGTCTGTTTGTATGTTATTTATAGAAAAAAAAACTACTCGACGGATTTTAACGAAACTTAGTACAATTATTCTTTATACTCCTGGGCAGGTAATAGTATACTTTTCATCACACTACAATGAATAGGAGCAGAGCAGTGAAAGGAAATGTTGAGAAAATGGGAGAAGTTGCTTGATTTTTTAACCTTCCGTCGCGTGTGCAGCCTTAATGGTTAGAGCTACATAGAAACTATGTATAACAGAAATATTCTACATAAAAATACACGAAAAATATTCCAAGACAGCATATATCTACCTTTTATAGTTAACTCACAATAACACGCATAACTCTCGATAACTTAGCAGTTCGGAGATTTCTTATTATATTTGTTTACTTTTACGTTTATAAAACCAATAATGCTCACCATCATTCCTAATTAAAAACAAAATAAACATTAGCACCAATTCAATAAAAAAAGAATCATTGAAATCGGTATAGAAACACCAAACTTATACTTACTTACATGAAATACGCCAACAAGACATCGCGCGTGAATAGTGAATCAAGCTATAAGGATTATTTTTGCGTAACGGTTGCCGCGCTCGACGGGGCTCGCGGCGGCAGAGTATAAAAGGGGCGGGAGGCGAGCGCAAGCGTCATTCAATATTTGGCTGTTGATGCGTTCAGAGTGTTGAACTTTATTGACAGACAATAATTGTTATTTTATAAACCGTGCTTATCAGCGCGACTTTTTGTCTTTAAATAGTTTATTTTAATTTCTTTTGTTGTTATTTTCTAAATTAGTTTTAGTTTTGTTTAAATTCTTAACTATTAATAGTTCCTATTTTATTTCTTTTTAAGTAGATTTAGATTCGATTTTTAGATTAGATAATAGATAGATAGATTAGATTATTGTTAGATTTTTAGTTACTGATAGGTTAGTTTTGGGCATTTTATGTTTAGTTTTTTTTGTATTGAGTAGATAAAAGCGTAGGTAGGTACTTTTATTAATTATAGTATTCATAGGTATTTTTTATTTATTTTTAAGTGAAGTAGGTATAGGTAGATATTGCCTACTATCTACCTATACTGCACACGTGTTTTAGCTTTATTTTCATTTCTTTTTTTTTGTACCTAAGTTGTAGGTAGGTAGGTACATATTTCTTAGTTTAATTCTATTAGAATATTAGGTATTTAAGTTTAAATAGGCACTTAGATTTATATTTTTTTATTATATAGCAGCTGTACTTAGAACATCTAAGGTTTTTTTTGTATTAGCATAGGTACTTTGATTAATTACAGTAGTTGTAGGTATTTCTTATTATTCATTTTTAAGTGAAGTAGGTAAGTGTAGATAGTATTGCACACGCATTAAGTATAGCTTTATTTTCATTTTTTATTCTTTTGTAATTTGTAGGTACCTACGTACATATTTATAATTCGATTAGAATATTATTTTAGTTTTAATAGGCACTTAGATTTATATTCTATTTATTATATACTTAGCTATAGTTAGGACCTCTGACGTAAGTTTTTTGTTGGGTAACTAAATAGAATTTAAGTTACCGTCGATTAAAAATAAAATAAACGATGCCACCTAAAAAACGACCATCTTTATCTCGAACTTCGAGTCAAGCTAGGAGAATGAGAATGACGCGTTCTCAAGAATCGGAAGAGGAAAGAGCACATCGGTTAAACTCTATGAGAGTTAGTGCCTCAACATCTCGAGCTAATGAAAGCTCTCCAGAAAGAGAGATGCGATTAGCAGCTGAAAGAGCGAGACGAGCTACAACACGGGCTTCTCAAAGCTCTTCTCAACGAGAGCTAAGGCGTTCCATTGACCGGGAACAACATGCGTTATCCCGAGAAGCTGAAACTGCTTTACAACGAGAATTGCGACTCACAGCTGACCGCGAACGGCATACATTATCTCGCGAGTCTGAAACCTTCACTGAGAGGGAATTACGGCTTACAGCTGACCGCGAACGTCATATTTTATCTCGCGAGTCCGAAACCTTCACTGAGAGGGAATTACGGCTTACAGCTGACCACGAACGTCATATTTTATCTCGCGAGTCCGAAACCTTCACTGAGAGGGAATTACGGCTTACAGCTGATCGCGAACGTCATATTTTGTCTCGAGAATCTGAAACTTTTACTCAATATCAAGACCGTTTGACAAATGATAGGGCGCACCATAACATGATTCGATCTCTTGAAGATGAACATGAGCATGAACAACGACTAGAGTCGGGACGCGATTATTACAATTCTTTGAGACAAGAACAATTGATTACTTTATCTAATGAAAGATTAAGAATTGAAAATATTCGGTCGCTTGAAACAGAAGAACAGCGAGAGGCCCGTCTTACTGCAGATAGATTTCGACATGGTCTTAATGACTTAGATATACACGTGGTAGATCAATCTACAAATTCGGTGGCGTGGTCCGATAAATATAAAAGTGGGTTTGCTTATAACCTCACAATTGATTACAGATCATCTTCTGAAATAGGCGATATGAACGTAGTATGTTCCTTTTGTAATGCTTCGAAGTGGAGGAAGGAGTCTGCTGGTTTCTGTTGTTCTGGAGGTAAAATAAATTTGTCTTCGTTCGAAGACCCACCGGAACCTTTAAAATCACTACTTTTAGGGGAACATTTGCAATCCAAACAGTTTTTAGATAATATTCGCACTTATAATAGTGCATTCCAAATGACATCCTTTGGTGCTAAACAAATCTCAGAAGGCCCTTTCATGCCTACTTTTAAGGTACAAGGTCAGGTTTACCATTTGATAGGGTCCCTTTTGCCTGAAGAACAACCTAAATTTCTTCAAATATATTTTGTATCCGATTACAACGAACAGTCGAATATAAGAAATCAATATTTTCCGAATTTAAATACTGAACTCATTTCACAACTTCAGAACATGTTACATCAGGTTAATTCGTACGTATGCAGTTTTAAATCGGCATTAGAAGCCCTTTCTCAAGATGGTAATAACAATTATAAAATTGTTATAAATGCCGATAAGCGTCCAACTCAGGAACACCCTGGGCGTCATAACGTTCCATCCACGAATGAAGTTGCTGTAGTACTGGTCGACCAGGAATGTGATAGGCGTGATATCGTTATACGTTCCAGAGACAATCGTTTGCAACGTATTTTCGAAACCCACAGGGCTTACGACAGTTTGCAATATCCTATGATATACTGTCGAGGGGAAGATGGTTATAATTTCGCTGTATACCAAACCGATCCGCGCACAGGCGCACCTAATTATAATAAAAAGGTGTCATGCCTTCAATTTTATTGTTACCACCTGCAAGTGAGACGGAATAGATTGGTATACTTTCAACGTTTTCGTGGCTTATTTAATCAGTTTATTGTTGACATGTACGCAAAAATTGAAACCGAAAGATTAGTTTATATACGATCTAATCAAAGGCAGCTGCGCGCTGAAGAATACGTGCACCTTCGCGATGCCATGCAGCAAGATAACGATACTGTGAATATGGGTCGTTTAGTTATTTTACCCTCTTCTTTTACTGGTGGTCCACGCTACATGCATGAACGTACTCAAGACGCTTTTTGTTACGTAAGAAAATATGGACGTCCCGACTTATTTGTTACTGTAACTACCAATCCCAAGTGGGATGAAATCACTCGGGAGCTTCTTGAGGGTCAGGCACCGCATGACCGCCATGATATTATTGCAAGAGTGTTTCATTTAAAATTAAAATCAATGATAGATCTTCTTACCAAAGATAACATTTTTGGAGAAGTATTGTGTTATATGTATAGTGTTGAGTGGCAAAAACGCGGCTTACCTCACGCACATATCTTGCTTTGGTTAAAAGATAAGGTTCGACCTAATGATGTAGACAGATTAATCAGTGCTGAAATTCCAGATCCGACTGCAGATCCCCTGTTATACGACATTGTTAAAACTCATATGATACATGGTCCATGTGGTGCATTTAACGCAAATGCTCCTTGCATGCAAGACGGTCGTTGCACTAAAAGGTATCCAAAAGCATTAGTGGATGAAACTGTAACAGGACATGATGGATACCCATTATATCGTCGCCGTTCAAGAGACAATGGTGGTTTTACTGTTGAAAAGCGAATGTCTGGACAACAGGTTACTTTAGATAATAGGTGGGTCGTTCCGTATTCGCCTGTATTGTCCAGAGCATTTCAAGCTCACATAAATGTAGAAATGTGTAATAGTGTAGAGTCAATTAAATATATTTGTAAGTACATTAACAAGGGCAGTGACCAAGCTACGTTTGCGTTAAGAAATGAACATGATGAAGTTACTAGATTTCAGTCAGGCAGATATATCAGCTCTTCAGAAGCTGTGTGGCGGATCTTAAGTTTTAATATTCACGAAAGATATCCACCTGTGACCCATCTGGATGTTCATCTGGAAGGCGGTCAACGTATATATTTTAACGCCGAAAATGTTACAGAACGATTAGAGAACCCTAGACAAACAACTTTATTGGCATTCTTTCGACTTTGCCAAACTGATAATTTCGCAAAGTCTCTTTTGTATGAAGAAGTTCCATCGTATTATACCTACGATAAACAACGAGGTGTCTTTAACCGTAGACGCCGAGGCAGGCCTGTAGATGGCGAGACAGGTATTTTCAAAGAACATGTTCTTGGTAGAGTGTATACTGTTCATCCTAACAACGCAGAGTGTTTTTATTTGAGATTATTATTACATACAGTGCGAGGACCAACATCATTTATAGATTTGAGAAAAGTAGACGATGTTGTTTATCCAACTTATCATGCAGCTTGCCAAGCGCGTCATTTGCTTGAAAATGATCAACATTGGGATGACGCTTTAGCAGAATCCTGTGTTAGTGATAATCCACGACGGTTACGCCATTTATTTGTAACATTACTCACATTTTGTAATTTATCTGATCCTGTCCAATTATGGGAAAAATATAAAGAAAAATTTGCAGAAGACTTTCTTCGGAATTTATCTCACAATAATGAAGGCGCAACTAATGATAATTTTCGAGATCTGGCTATAAATCAGTGCTTATTAGCTCTTCAGGAAGACTTAACAGCAGTAGGCGGTAAATCACTTTGTGAATATGGTTTGCCAACGCCAACCTCAGTCGGAGAGGTTACCAATAGGGAATATTCCGCAGAGATTGGTTACAACCCAATGGAACTGCTGGTAACATTAGAAAACGGTGTCCCAATGATGACTGCAGAACAACGCTTAGTCTATGATCGCGTGTGCGAGAGTGTGCAGAATAATTTAGGAACAATATGGTTTTTAGATGCACCTGGAGGAACTGGGAAAACTTTTTTGACTAAATTAATATTAGCTTATGTTCGAAATCAGCGTAAAATTGCTCTTGCCGTGGCTTCATCAGGTATAGCTGCAACATTGCTACCAGGAGGTAAGACTGCTCACACTATGTTTAAAATACCAATTAATTTAGATCGCACGGAAAGTCCAACCTGTAGTATTTCAAGAAATAGCGACAAAGCTAAGGTATTGCGTGAGTGTAATTTAATCGTATGGGATGAATGTACGATGGCCCATCGAAAAGGAGTAGAAGCAGTAGACAGAACTCTAAGGGACATAAGAAAAAATGATCGACCAATGGGCGGTATTACGGTTTTATTTTGTGGTGATTTCCGACAAACCTTACCGGTAATACCACGGGGAACCCGAGCTGATGAGATTAGGGCTTGCCTGAAAAGCTCTTATTTGTGGCGTGATATACAATCGGTGCATTTGACTATAAATATGCGAGTGAGAACTGGAGACAACGCAGATAATCGTGAATTTTCTGATACATTATTGAAGATTGGTGAAGGTACCTATCCACAACTACACCAAGGAAAACTTATTCTGACACCTGAGTTATGTTGTATAGTGCAATCCCAACAACATCTTATATCTTCGGTTTACGGTGACATAACAATTATATTAAATAGGGACAATTCTTGGCTTTGCGAAAGGTCCATTTTGACTCCTCGCAATGACCAGGCATCTGAAATTAATAATAAAATACTGTCTAATATACAGGGAGAAAGCAAAGTTTATAGTTCAATAAATAGAATGGTTGATGAACAAGAAGCCACTAATTACCCGATAGAATTTTTAAATTCTTTAAGTATGCCTGGACTACCTTCTCATATAATTTGTTTAAAAATTGGCATACCGATAATTCTGCTCCGAAATTTAAGACCACCTCAACTTTGCAATGGAACTCGGCTAAAAGTAACCCAGTTGCAACAAAATGTAATCGAGGCTCAAATTTTAACAGGTTGCGGTGCAGGAGAAACTGTCTTTATTCCCAGAATTCCCATAATACCAAATAATTTTCCATTCCAATTTAAAAGAACGCAATTCCCAGTATCGGTGTGCTATGCCATGACTATCAATAAAGCTCAAGGGCAGACTTTTCGTGTTGCTGGAGTAGATCTCGGTGTTAGCTGTTTCTCGCATGGTCAATTATACGTCGCTCTTTCCCGGGTTAGCAATTCTAGGAATCTTTACGTTCACGTGCCGGACGGGTCGACTCTTAACATAGTCTACCCAGAAGCTTTGCGCTGAAACATTTTAATTTGATCTAAAAATATTAGCAATATATTATCTTAATAAAAAACAAGGAGTTACACGCTGACCGAGTCGTGGGTATAGCGTGGGTATATTATAATATTCTGCGGCTACTTATATTTTTCAACAGTTTTGTGGATTGGCATATTATATTACTATTGCCCTTCTAAAATACGAAAGTGAATCTGCCTGTTACGTCAAAACTATGAGGGAGGACATCTGCTAATTTTTTTTCGAAAAACGACGGAAACGCGGACGAAGTCGCGGGCAAAAGCTAGTTCTTCAATAAGTTGTTATAAGGAATACAAGAATGCAACAACTTCAGAGTTCAAACTATTCAACGGCTTTTTAGGATCTAAATTATAGTGTTAAAAATAAAATATTAAATATTATTTTGATATTGTAGTTAAGTCACAAGCACATATACAATAACAATTTTATTTAATACGATGAATAAAACGCTTTATTACACTGGTTCAAGGAATCATAATAACTGCACCGTCAGTAACAATGGAGCGCTCTAACTCTGCAGTATTTCAATACTCCGTTCAATAGCTCGATACACAATAGTGTACTATATTCTGCCGTTTGGTTTCTCTTGTTAATTATGTATTAAAAGCTTCTACTTTATTGCATGGTATAGTTTTGTATATGGTTATTTAAGTCTGTGCTTATGTTATTTTAAGTATAAGTTAGACCATAGCAATAATACTCGTAACTTCGTACCGATCATCGTATTTTTCAGTATAGTGACTATTATGTGTATTATAATTATTATAATATAATTAATTACAATAAACAACAGATTTACATTCTTTATTGTCTTTATTATACGAAGATAAAAATGATTTGATTCATTTTTGTTTAGTTGTAGCTTTTAAAAGACATCATAACTTTGGAACTCTATTGCCATGCAAAGGAGTTGTGTGTTTATAGTGCTATGTGTATTTAATTTGTTGAATAAATAAAGAATTAACAATTCATCAAAAGTGAAATATTAAAACCAACTACTCACTACTTTTTTTTTTATCTTATAGTATAATAGGTTTAATATTCGAGTCTCAAACGTTTCCCCTTAAATTATATGTTATGTAGCAGGATATCACTTTAATAACTTTGTTGTCAATCGCTTTGTTACCAATAAGAGGTTATCAATTGCGTTTAGCATATATAATATGTATATTTATTACCTAGTTTTACACCAATAGGAAAACGCATTTCCATAATTAGACATTACATTATATAGTATATTATTAAATAATTTTTTAAATTCTGATGTCCTCATCCAACAACAGTGTCTATGAAGTAATCGTCTTCTTTTTTAAAAATATATTTTTTATTAAATATATTCTCACCAAGAAAAGCGTGCTTGTAATTTATTTAAGAACTATTAATATTTCTAAAAGAATGAAAAATCCCGAAGGAATCGTTACAAAACAACTTTAGTTTAAAAGAGAAGAATCAACTTACAATTAAGTTAAAATTGTTTAGTTTAAAAGATCAATCGTCCATCTGTTTCTGTTACAATTGATTATTGGGATAAGGTTACTTATTTGGGATTGGCACAACATCCTAACTTTCATGCATTGCTTTCATACGTCATTTCAAGAATGACATACCATGTGTTTTCATTTTCTTGGTGGGTCCTTGTGTATCCCCTTGGATTTCGCTATAACCCTATGGCACTTTTTTCATTTTAACATATTACAAAGTAAAATTACAAAAGTTTTTACGATTGGGACCTTGCCTCGTTAAACCTCCTTTGACCTTTTGGGAATATGTATCGATGGGAATTTTACCATGATGGTGGAACGATATATCTGGTATATATTCTGATTTCTTTAATATGTCAGCTTAAGACCAAAAAGATACAATTGATGAAAATAGTGTTCTATTCGAGAAATATATATATTTTAAAATTAATAGATGCAGTCTCTTGATAGATGGTGCGATATATTAGCAAAGCTGGCTTAAAGTTACCAAATAAGAAGAAACGTGAAACTAGCGCCCGTTAAAAAATAAGCTTTAGTTTTAGATTAGATAATGAATCCGTACATTATTGATATTACCGGTATTCATTTTAATATTACGCTTGTAAATAATACTTCAATATCAAAATAATATTCTTCCACATCACATTTTTTACCAATTTTCATATTTATGTTAAGGCAATGATAAGTCATTCCCATGTTAGCGGATGGCACAAAACAAAAACGGCTCGTCCGAAAAAATATTAGCAATCAAAGCATGTTCCAGTCTCATAGTTCCTTAATCAGACATCTTTGGGATGAATGGTAGAGGATCCTGATTGTAGTAACGAGGGTCCGCTATATGGTGCTCCTTTACGTGTGATCAAATTACATATAAATATATAAAAGTGTCTTTATTTCTTTATATAAAAGCTATAGTTAGAGTTGAAGACTACAAAGTGTGAAACATATTTCATAGTTCCACTTTGTTATTTTGTATCATTTGTTTCAACTGTTCTACAAACTTCAAAATCAACTGCTATTTGTATAGAGTATATCTATATATAACTGAAAATTATTTTTTCTATATCATAAAATTATTAATTAAATATTATATAAGACTCTAAATGTTATATTATAAGTGATTATAGAAGATTTTAGCCGGTTTCGTTTTAAAAGAATATCATGGTGGTATCTCTGATTACATTTCATAATAACTCAATTGATAAAAGGTCTATATGATCATAGATTTTGTCATATAACATATTATTAAGTAAATGTATCATCAGTTGTAGATATAGTTATATTTATCTTTATTTTCCCACTTTAATAATTCAGTCAATATTTTATTATATTGTTCATTATTTCTGTTTTGTAATAACCATTCATTTTGTATCTGAAATTCAAAATAGTTTATCATTTATATAAAGTAATAACATGTTCGTGTTAAGCTCAAATAGTTTAATAATATAGAATTTATTAATAATATTGCAAAGTATTTAATTAAATACAGACATAAGTATAAAAGACATAAATTTCTATAAGGTTATTGATTATTTGATGTTCAACCTGTAGATGTAGCCATGTCTAAAAATTCCGCCCGTATTCACAGTAACCGGTTACAAGTTTGTTTGATATTGTTCTGAGAAGTATAAACTTTGAGGGAACAAAGAAATAATTAATAATTTAATGTAATCGACAATACGAGGTATAAATTAATTAAATATCACAAACAGCTAACTTAAGTTAACATTTTGTAACAGGTGATATTAAGTGCTTTCTAATAAATATGAAAAGAGGGAAATAACATTTCATTTTCTAATTTAGATAAGAAAAATACTGGCATAAATGATGAATACTATACTCAGTGAAGTATGTTATATTTCAATTTTTTAAGGCTTTATTCACTTTCTATCTCAATATAACATCTATTATAAATTAACAATAAACATATTAATCTGAACTATGACTTAATAGAGCACAAACTGTCAATGCCATCAGTGATAACGTCTAATAACGATAGTCACACAGTACACCTATCCTTCATAATTAACCTATGTCAGATATTATCACGCACGAACACTATAATTTATGTATGTAGTACTTACAGTATTTTTATCTTTTAATCAATTTATGTTAGGTTTTCCTGAATATTTGTTTGAACTCTTTTTTTATAGTTTGAAAATCCAATGTGGTTTAATCCAATGGTGGACGAAAATGTGAGGTTGAATGAATGACAATAATTTTTAAATGAACCTTAGAGAATACAAGAGACCTTTTAGTTAGTTCTTCATGTTTCAGAGTAAGTTGTGTTAAAATCTTAGTATAGCGTGTGTGTAATGAATGCAAGTGTAATTTATTTATCAAATTGCTTTCAGATAATACTTTAAACACGATAGTGTGGAGTTAAATTTTAAGCCTAGAGATTGTGTCATATTAAAACAGTATTCATACACATTATTAAAAATAAACATAATAAGATGGTATTTATAAGTACGGACGGGAATTGAATCTGAGACTATTAATTAGTAAATATTATGGGCCGAGAAAGATGACTGCGGGACCACTTGATTTACATCTCTCTGCTATTTCAGACATCTACGAGTAAAGCAAAAACATTTAAAAACTCGAATGATAGTTCTTAAGATTAAAGATTTAAAGATGTCTAAAGATTCAAAATTACCAATGAAATACATACGTTCAAGAATTTAAAAATAGATTTCTGAGACGACGCAATATGATACGTATAAGTATGAAAGTATATTAATAACCGCAGTGTAATATAGTATTTAAATATTATACTTTAAACAAATATAATTATTATAATTAAAATGAATATAAACATGTGACCCTTCATTACCATACCCAACACTCTGGGTTCTTCTCTCTAGTTGTGAACTAGAGAGAACTAGTTGTGAAGTACACTCACTAGTAGTGAAGGGATGGACAGGTAGAGTCTTGGTAGAGGACGGCCGAAGAAAAAATTGCGTGAAAGACGATATAGAGAAGAAGGGAGTGTGTAGAGAGATGACGAGTATCAGGAAAGTATGGAAGGAAAAAAACATACTGTGCCGACCCCAAAAGTGGGATAAAGGCAAGAAGATGATGATGAAACATAAGAATATTGAAATGAACGAAATTGTTTTGAAAAATATATAAATACTTAGAGGTTCACATTTTATAATTTCATTTGCTTCAGTTTTGAAACCACGTATTTTAAAGAAAGTACAAATACAATACTTGTATTGTCATCAAAATAACACTTCAGTTAAAACGAACGAAGTGTTGCTAAGTGCATTAAATATTTTTCAGTCGAGTAAGGTTTTTAAGTTTAACAAAGAAGCAATTTGCACGCTCCGACTTACAAATATATTATATACATACAAAGTTTGTATTGTCGTAATTCTAATTAGTATTAAAGATTAGTAAAATTGAACATTCTGAACGTTTTGTATAAAAAATATTTCTGTTACTTTAAATTCTTATTTTATGACTTGTATAGTAAAAAAATTTGCTTATGTTTAGAAAACTAGTCATAGTTTTTTGAATAACATAACAATGTTAGTATCCTGACGACGTCTATTAGAAGATAAAAGTGTGTAGTATCAGTTGAAGGAAAATTAAAAAATGTCTGTGACGTCACAAACGTAATATTGGTTGGATTCAATATATTTCCGTTATGTCGGGTGTAGTATGTGGATGTCGAGGGTGTGACCACTTAATATATCTAGGTAGGTATAAAATATTCCACCGTGGAGTTTTATCCAACGGGAGCTTATGACTTTGTTTATACAATATGTGTTCTCGATGTTGGGAGCATTAACAAAGGATTTAATTTATCGGTGTTTCGCAGAGCCTATATATGTGTGTTATTGTAAATGGTTAATATATTTAGTTGTTATAAATACATATGTTATTATATTTATTTTGAAATCCTAACTATTCCGTTGTTTTGAAATTTATGATTCTATATATGCAATATTAATTAAACAGGCGTTTAAATACAAGTCTACAAGACTCAACAATAACCTCATAGCATAATGGACTCCTTATAAATAGGCCACTACTTGGATTTTTTAAGATTTAATGTAAAGAAATAGTCTTACAGTACGACTTAAAAAAGATTAAAAGACAAGCCCGCTGTTTGTTTTGCGGGAACTTTCCAAGTCTTTGGAAAATAACTTTTCCAGTCGGTGCTTTCTACGAGTACCTTTTAGCTTGGACATTGAAAAGTATTTCTACTATACTGACATTTATTTTTAATTTTATCAATGATAATAAAAAATTATAAAAACCTCAAAATAAAATAAAACACAGTATCTATGATACTGGATTAAGGTCACGTAAAAAGCATCAGGACCTCCCGGAGAGCATGTGTGAAGAGGTTGATGTCTGTGGCCGAGGCGAAAGAGGTATGCAGGGACCGTAGCGTTTGGCGCTGCGTCGTCTCTGGTTCCCCGCTAGGGATATGGCGTGAAGATAAATAAATATAAATATAAAAAAAAATGATAATAATGACTTAAACATTCTGCATTTTAGTTGACTGTCATAGTATGGGCATGTTATGAGGAGAGATGAAAGGCATGTGACCAAAAGAGTTCTGGGTATGGTATTGGAGGAATGTACAGGTAGAGGATGGCCGAGGAAAAGATGGATGGATTGTGTAAAAGACGATATGGAGAAGAAGGGAGTGTGTACAGAGATGACAAGTAACAGGAGAGTACAGGAAGGAAAAAACATACTGTGCTGACCCCAAAATTGGGATAAGAGATAAGGAATATACTTTTTTTAAAGGTGTACTTATAAGACTCAGCCAATCTCGGTATTATACAAATTTATAGAGATATGAAGGATTAGATAAATAATAATATAAAGTTAAAAGTAATTTCATCGAATGTTTAAGAGACAACATAAAGCAAACCCTCGTTGCTATCCTAGTATTAACAATTCTCCTTCGAGATTGAAATTGAGGGTCCGACGGATTAAAACAACTGAGAAATAGAAAACATAATGGTATGTATTACATATATAAAATATTTCTTTATTATTAATTAATATATTACTGTTTAATTCCTAATTCATGGTAAGGTTGTTGTAATTTATTTTAAACTACTAAAAATACGTATTTTTTAGGATTCAGTATATTACATTAATAAATGTGGTATTTCTTAAAGTATTAGTGTTATTGTTGCAGGCGCACCAAGTATTTTATATCTTTGGAATAATCAAATAAGCATAACTAAAACTAAAAGATGTTCGGTTTTTTATTACACATACTTTTACCTTTTAGTTGCAAAATTTTGATACTAAATATATATATATATATATATGTAACTCTTCTATTAACAGTTTACAAGCTAGCGAAAAGCTGAAGTTAGTTATTGTTAATAAGTCTGAAAGTAACACTTAATTCAAAGCGACCTTTTATTTTTGGGACCACTGTGTATAAAAATCACGACAAACAAGTTAACTTCAGTCTCACTTAAACAAGTACCAAAAATTATTTCTTTGTACAAACCATTTAGTGTTAATTCTGCATTTAAATTTACACGTAGTTTAATGAACGTGGATGCATTTCGTAGCGACATGCACACATGTCGCTACGAAATGCATCTATGGTATAATTGCATTGCGTTACATCTGACACCTAAATTAAAGATATACAAGTATTGTATATTTATATGTATTGTTTTCTCTCTCCATAAAGGAATTTGTATTGACATATATGTATCGAAGAATATTAAATTTAGGTTGATATAAATATACCATTTCTGAAAGACTGGAGGCATTTAAAAAACTAATTTATCATTTGTATGGTTACGAGTATACGTTTTAAGATATAAAAATAAGACAAGAATTCGGTAGAAGTTATTTTAATACAAGATGTAATATAAGCATGTCTTTGTTCAATCATGCGTGAAGCAAAAGTATATTATATTATAAAATTACTAATCGTTTGTCATCGCTTTTAACTTACACCATGACCTAATTATATGGTGATAATTGAACGAAAATAATAAAACTATGTATCTATAAGTAATCTAATGTCATAACTCTAAAGATTCTTTTCATTCACACAGACAAAGTCAACAAATTCCATCCTGCCCAATCTACAGCTAAGTCGGTCGGCTGTTTTTAGTTTCAAAATCAATTTCAGTTTTTGATAGACTTCCAAGATGAATGCATCGTCTACCTCATTATGCGAGAAGATTGTCCCATACACAGGAGCTGTAGACAGCTTTATTCTCTACAAGCGTGTTTTTAAAATTTAATTTGTCTTACTTTCCTTAGATCAATTATAAAAGTTTTTAAAAGCATTGTATATTTTACATATCATAATTACGTAGTCAGTGAGATATATTTTTGATAAATATATGTATGTTATAAATATTTAAAAGAGATATATATTTGTATGTAATTTGATCAGGCAGTAAAGAAGCGCCATAAAGTGGACCCTCGTTTCTACAATCAGGATCCTCTACGATTGATCTTGAAAGATGGCGGATTAAAGAATTACGAAACCGGAATGTCTTTTGGCTTTTAAGATGATATTATTTTTTTTATTTTGTCTGAAAAGTTAACTAGTTCATCTTGCTTATATTAAAATATTGTGGGATGACAAATAAAATCTAAAACAGGATCCTTGATAACGAAGTTGTTCACTTATAGGGTCATTTTTATTTCTTAAATAAAAGTAAAACAACTATTTTAATAATGTTTCGTTTTTGTGTCTAACTTAATTTAATTCACTTACAAGTATATTTTTTTTATGGTTGACCTGTTATTAGATATAAAAGTATGCATGCAGTTATTAAATATAATAATATTTGTCTTGATCTATATTTTTGTACAATGTAGGAGTAATCACAAATTATAAACAGATTAGAGAATATAATTACATAATTTTACCACCCTCGTACGTGACAACTGCTTTAATAATATTGATCTAATATTACAAGGATCTCTTCAACACAGAGACGGTTTACCAATAAGGTAAAAAAAACAAATTACCATTTACTTAACTTCACTTAAAATTATTTACAAATTGAATATAAAAGATTGCTATTGCGTTTATAAAATTGGGTAAATGTTACATATATTATACCTCTAAACTAATAAATAATTTTATTATTATCATCGCAAATTACAAGCAAAAAACAAATATTAATAATATCGATTTAATCTATTCAAATCAATATTGCGTAAATTAACAATGATCTGTGGAGTACTTAGTACGTTTAAGTTTGCGTTTAAAAGTATACAAGTAGAATTGGTCGAGATACGTAAACTAATCAAAGCACAGACGACGCATGCAATATGATTTGCAAATGGAGTTCAAACCACTTTCAGTGTTAATTAGTTAAGTGATGTGGATACAGACCGGTTTTGGCTCTGTTCATGTTCTAATATTCATCCAATCTGCACGGCCATCGCTATCCGTACTCGCTGCTAACTTGTTATGATAAGTAAGTAAGTCGATAGTTCTAACAGTGTTGTAG
This sequence comes from Melinaea marsaeus rileyi, assembly GCA_918358865.1. NCBI lineage: Eukaryota > Metazoa > Arthropoda > Insecta > Lepidoptera > Nymphalidae > Melinaea > Melinaea marsaeus. Next base: position 20,390,018 of record OU911093.1, on the reverse strand, counting down.
TCTCCATAACTAATATTCTTTGTTTTGTATTATAATACATGCTCAGTTAACTTACAATTCGTTGTCAGTTATATTGGGAACTTCGACTTTATTTGTTTTTATTAATGTTAGTTACTGGGTCCTCCATGGTATATGTTTATGTTCCTTTAGTACTTTTTAGTACTATACCTTAAATAACCCACACTTTGTTAGGAATTACTTTACTTTAAACAGAGCCTTTTTCAAATATTTTTTAAGACTTTGTTATTACGAGTAAGATAACAACAAAACTCCCTCTAGAAACAAAAAAATATTTTATACATTCTCATTTAAACAAGGGTTTGTGAGCCAATTTAAGAGGCTATCTGCTGGAAGTTACAATGAATTAAAGATAAGATAAGGAATATTAAACATGACCGGCCATAAAATATGATAAGTGGTGCACATTAGATGTCATGTCATACTGGAACTAAAGGTGAAAATGAGAATTGGAGAACAAACCATTTATGTTAAATATATTCATTGTTCGGGTCTGACGTCCCTTGGCTCTACCCAAACTTTTCATTCATCACGAAAACGTTGACATAAATACCAAAGGGATGCAAGTATTGTTCATTCAAGTCTCATTCGTGTGTGTGTGTTTTGTATTACATCCCACCCATTCATTCAAAATAAGAATTAATTATATTCATTCCTTTACACATTTCAGATAAATCGTACTCACTCCCATTAACATTACCATTTGAGACAGTTAAGGCAATGATACCAAACTTTTCTAAGCAAATTAGCGAAGTTATATTAACAATCAAATATTATCACTCATATTATTACAATACATACATCTTTAAATCCTCGTTAAATTATTGTTTACTTAATTATGTACTTTGTCCGTCTGTGTTATTAGCTCCATTTTAATCCAGTCTCCTGTAGTTTTTATCTATAAATATCAGTGAAATTATATAAAACGGAAATTCTTTTAAGATATATATATAAATATGTAATAAAACTGTAGGTTAATAAAGTATACGACCATAGTCACATCCAAGTAGCATTATCTATTTTTATCTAATAAATATATTAGTATCCCATTTATTCATAATTATTAGATTATTACAAATATCTTTTAATATATAAAAGTATATTTCTTATTAAAAGATAAACCATGAATGTTATATGTAAAATATCAGTAAGTCCACGATGTTCGTATCGGAGTAATAATACAATGGAAATTGAAATAATAAAACAGATCATTCACTAACGAGAATGATTGCTTCATTCATCAATTTATCTTGATCAATGGATTCACTATTGAAAATATAACAAAGAGAAACAATATTTATCCTAATATAGTGTTATATTCATAAACTGACTCAATAGTTACTTTTTGTCATTGAAAGTATTGCAACAAATAAAATAATAGATAAGTTTATTACGGATAAAGATACTGAGTTTGATACTCACTAGAGAACTTAGTAGTCACTCTTGTTTCCTAATATCAGGTAGTCGTCTTTATAATAAGTTTCTTTGGTTTCTTTGGAAATGAACTGCCCAGCTGTTACACAATTAACAAATATTAATACAAATATAATATAAATTTTTAACGTAATCATAATAATTGTTTTAATGAGTTCTGTTCATCAGTTGTTTATTCAAAACAAAGGAACCTATAGAAACCGAGTGTACCCAAAACTTCCCTAGTAGTTGCCCTTCCTTGCTGGCGGATATCACAAATAAAGGAACTAAAGTTCGTTTAGTCTTTGATGTTGTGTTTTGTACTCACTCATTAAGCAATATTGTAAGATATAATATCAACTCCCTGTTTTATATAACAATAATACTTCTAACATCTTATCACCTTTTCGTCTGGTTTAATATGATAATGTTACAAGAACAAGATATCCTTAGATTCAAATTACTAAAAAATACCACGTCAACATATTTTAAAAACAAAAACATTTAATTTTATTTAGAAATGACAGTAATATTAATTATGAAACTCTTTACAAATGTAATAAAACTTCACGGCACCTAATATTTTCAAAAAATATGTTGAATGTTTTTTGAAAATATTAGGTGAATTGCAATGTTAATTCACGAAAACATAGTAACGTGTGTGGTTGTGTGTGCGCGTGCTTGTGCGTGTGCGTGTGCGTGTGCGTGTGCGTGTGCGTGTGCGTGTGCGTGTGCGTGTGCGTGTGCGTGTGCGTGTGCGTGTGCGTGTGCGTGTGCGTGTGCGTGTGCGTGTGCGTGTGCGTGTGCGTGTGCGTGTGCGTGTGCGTGTGCGTGTGCGTGTGCGTGTGCGTGTATTAAATTAATCTAAAGAATTTATTGATGTATTTGCTGGTTATTAATAATAATATAGTTTACAAACATGATCAGGTCATCGACCGCCATACTTACTTACTTAAAATAGCTTTGAGTGAATGTTTCAAATTGTATACCAACAATTTAAAAGATCTTAAACTTATTTGGTTAAATTAAATTATATTTGCTGTATGGAAAATCATAAAATTAAACGGAGTTTAAAATAATATGATTACTCAGTGTTATAGCTGCAATATAATGTGCAGCGCCGTTTTGCTGAAGGGTACAAAACAATGTTCCATAAATTTATTATAATGCAAAAGATTGTTATAGCTCTTGAGTATATATTACTTATATTTATAATACTATACAAAGATTATACTTTTATGATATGCATAATTGTTTTAATAGAGCTTAGATGACACAGGTTATAATACTGACCATGTTGATACGTTACTCATTCTAAGTTAATCATTTTGATGTATAATTTAAAACAATAATTTCAAACTGAAAATAATGTAATGCAATTTACATTGAAACAGTAAAAAATATTTTTTTGTAATAGTATAATTGTTGTATTCAATCCATTTGATTATGTGTATAAAATTCTAAAGATGATTAAATTAAGTTTTTAGTCTCACGATGGAATATTATGTTCCTGACTTCTAGAGCTTACAGAAGTTAGATATTTTAAGGAGATTATAAATATAAATAATCAAATTATAAATATATTTAAAATATGAAAAGATTACAGACAGGTAAATAGCAAGGCTTGTTTCTGTTATTTATTCCTTGTACACAATAAAAAACTTAATAAGTTTCGCTTAAGTTAAAATAAGAAAATATGAAGCTATCAAAGGATAGAGTACGGTCGTCTAAAGATACAAGTTAACATTAAAACTAATAAAAAATGACTAAATTATTCTATTGAATCTTTTCCTTTTTTAAATCCACGATAAGATTCCAAATACTTATTAAAAAGTTTGTTACTTTTTAATTTTGAACATTGAAAAGCAACGAGTAAATTTGTAAACAAAAGATTTTCAACAAAACCTACGAGACAAAGAAACATAAATTGAAATTGAAACTTTATTCTACTGGAATACTTAAATGTAGTTGTAAGTTTGTTTGAAACAGCAAAGAAAAATGTAAACTATTACACGGTCCCGTTGTGATCACCCTTGATGTATAAATATTATTATACTATGCTATACACTACAATGCTAAATCAAAGTGAGTATAAACGAACGTATTCAAAGTACTAGGATCCGCCGTCGTGCGCTGCGTTGAGCGGAGCGCCCTCCCCTTCTTTAATGCTAACAAACTTAGCATATAATATTGCTCTATAACATGCTCAGCAACTATCGGTTTAGAATCTCAATTGAAAAGAAAATCAAAAAGAAAGTCTTTTAAATAAATCACAACATTTACAAACCTTAAAGCGCGCGCACTGCAGGAAAGAAAATAATAAATGATATGGGCTGTGTTATCATCGTTCATGATCGGTTACCTCTAAAACTAATTATTCGTTTTACACGGAAATCTCAGGGAATGATGAGCAGAAGCTTTTTTTTTTTAATCTTAAATTGTAAATTATAGAATCTTAGATCAAATATTGGCTTTGTAGCAGTTGTCGCAGTCTATTTGTCTATTTAGCCTATTTAGCACTCCCACTGATGCATGTGTGTGACCCATTTATAATGGGAAATCCCATAGACAAATTTCATTTTACTATAACTTTTTTTCTAGATTGTTTTTTTGTTTTGTTTTTTGCAGAACCATCTTTAGTAAAAGATCTAACCATCTGCCATGTGCCATGTGCCAAAAAAATGTATCTATAGGTTTTAAAAGTACAGATGTCGTAAAACAGCAAAATGAACGGTTAGGAGCTTTGCTTACGCTCAGCTCAATTAATTTTTTGAACTTAAAAATTCATTAGTATTACTTCATTCCTACACAAAACTAATTTGTTTTTAAAATGAATCAGAAAAAAAACTGAATTTAAATTGACTTTGGCTGTCAGTGAGTTTGTTTACATCTCGTTATTTTCTAAGAAGTACCATAACACGTTCATACATACATGTATATAAATCATAACAAACGTTGTTTTCTGATGTAACTATAAATAAAAGAAATAGTTTGATTTAATGATTATCGAATTGTAAAACACAAGTTAGAGGTACAAGTACAGGTTACAGAATGAAGAATAACTTTTTTATTTTAACAATAAAAAATTACTACACCTTTTCTTCTAAGTCAAAAGATGCTTTGAAATTCTGTTTATAAATTTAGGGTTTAGGCTATCCTATTTCTATAATATTAGTTTTATTTATGAATTTCTGGCCTTATTTTAATATTCGCAAAACAATTTATTATCAAACATTACTCTCAAAATTGATCTTTTTCTTTAAACAATGGAATAAACCGATCTGTGAAGTGATGAAAATAAGTAAATTAAATCTTGATACATCACCAGATTCAAACGTCTTTTTCTGAACGCTTGAATTTAATCCACTCTTATAATTGTCTTATAATAAATCATTTTCGTTTATAAATATAAAAATATAGAATGTATTTGGTGCATATAATATTTCCTAAAATTGACCTACGATTTTTCAATCCAAAACCTTTTGTAACCATTATAATTGTTGTAAATAAGGTATATAAGATAACTCTACAGATAAATATTTATATTTAATTCGATTAGACAGTAAAGGCTCCATAAAGTGGACCCTCGTTACTACAATCAGGATCCTCTACGATTGATCCCAAAGATGGCGGATTAAGGAATTACCAAACCGGAACATGCTTTGGCTTAGTATATTTTTTCGGACAAGCTATTTTTGTTTCATTGTGTTGTTCGCTTATTCTTTAACATTACAATATGATATGATGAGAAATGAATTGAATAATTCATTTCTTATGTAAAGTTTTAATTTACAAGTTTACGGATTAAATTAACTAAATGAATATTGACAAAGTAGGAATAGACCAGTGAAAACTAATAGACACTTCTCCTTTCAGGAGCGTTTTTTTTCTCTCAAGTGCAATTATTTCTGTATATTTACTGTGAGAAGATATTTTCTTACAAGAGCTCTCAAACAATATAACGTGGAAAATCTCTAAACGGAATTTAAAAGAGATCAGGATATTCTACACGAGATAAACAGGCTTATCTAAATGATGGATGATAGGCAGCGACTGGTAGAAGATGAATCTTTCAAAGTAATAAAAGTTAGTTGATTATCTCTATTAAGTTTCAAAATTTTTGATTGGTCCTTATGAAAACATTTATTTTTCTTAAATTAATTCCAAATACAGGTACATACCAACATTTTTTTTCTTCTTTACTTTGTTTTTATCAAGAGAACTAATCAAAATTTTTTATTTATTTGTTAATTTATTTATATATTTTCCACTTTGAATCCATATCAGTGATTTTAATATCGTACGTATCTAAATAAGCCTTTCTGGAAAGACACTTAAAGGACAAAAAAGAAAACGAAAGAAAAAATATATAAATAAAAAAAAAGAAAGTCAAGTTCTATTTTTGAAGCAAATATTATTCCACTTCGTTAAAAAAGAGATTGTTTGACCTCCAAATTAATTACCTAATATTATAATATATTCACTTTTCATAAAATCCGTAGTATAAGAAAGTATGTAAATAGAATCTTTGATACATAATTTAATAAATTCGTCCAGCTGTTTGAATAACAGTATATTATAATAATTAATAAAATAAATACACACTCGAAATATATAACTTGTGATTGGAAAAAAAAATATATATATTATTTGGACCGAATTAAATTAAGAATGTTTTAGGACAAAAAGAAACCAGCAACAAACAAAAAATGTGATATAAATTACAATTTTAGTTTCTCAAATTGTATTTAATCTTGTTGATAATTGGGAATATTACTAAAGAGAAAGAGGAAACTTTTTTAAAAAAATATATATGTAACTGCAATGTGATGATATATAAATTATATTATTCACAATTTAAACTTTATTCAATCTAATTATTCCTTCACTAGTAGGTTCAAGTATTAGTCGTGTCGATGGATTATTCAATTAATAAAGTAAATAACATAATTAATAGGTTTGAAGACAATTTTTAACTTCTAGTAATTTGATAGCTATGTAAAATATATATATAAATTTTATTAAAGTCCACAAACAGCCGTCTAGCATAGCAATGAAGTTCCAATACTGTATTGTATCTTAAAGAACTACAAATTAACTTTGGAAACGAATTTATTTCTGTATAATAAAGTGAGTCAATAAAAATTATAGTATACATAATTAAAGGAGTGTAACTCACCTTGATTGGAGGTTTGAAAGATTGATTGAAGATGCTCGGCACAAAGTTTTAATTGCTGAGCTTTTACAATAAAATAACACGACTTTAAATACGTATCATCAATTGAACGGTGTAACAACGCACATTTTACCAAGTCAGCTTTTAATTGTTTCGCGATAAATTATAATTGACATACCTTCAGTTCGCAACAAGCAATCATCGCGTTCTCTCTATCATTTCTATCACTTAATAACTATTATAAAGCAAAATTTATTATCATTTTTCTGTCATTAAAGACGAATGAAAACTCTATACAATAGAACTTTATTAAAGTTGCAGCTTTTAAAAATATATAATTAATAAAAGATAAACAAAACGGTAGAATATAGTGTCCTATTGTGTAGCGAGTTCTTGACCGGACTATTGAAATAACTGCAGAGTTAGAGCGTTTCATTGTTACTGACCGTGAAGTTATTATAATCTTTTGAACCAGTTTTATGAAATGTTTTATTTAAACTGTATCATGTTAAACTGTTATTATATGTACATAGTGACTTTTAACTACAAGAGATATATTTTTTTCACAGAACGTTTATATCATAGAATAGTTTTGAAATGTTGCAATCTTGTATATCACCTATATTAAAATTTATTCAAGAACGAAGACAGCCGCTTTGATCTATCTTTCTAAATATTTTATATCTGGCCTTTCTGTTTTCTCATGTTTATTTTTTTTTACTAATATTAGAAATATATATAGGTAGCCATATGTCTATTGTCTTCGCTAATAAATAAATATCTTCAATAAAGATAGTTTTATTCCTATTGTTGATTAAATAATATTAAACTTCAATAAAAACTATGTTCTTTGTTAAGAAGAATAGTATTAAATAATATCTGAATACCGTTTTCAGGATATAATGTTAATATGATTTCAAATCTTACACATCAAATACATTTTATCTATGATCTATGACTATTGTGTTTGCGAGATTGATAAAATATAAAACAATTAATCCAAAATCAAAAAATCCTTATCATTCCCTATATAATATATTTCTTGTTATTCGTATTAAAAAATCCGTGCCCGCAGGGGGACACGCGTGGGTAGACCTCGTGTGTAACTCGTTTAAAATATAACTCACTGCCTAAGAATACGAGTAGCACATGATGCCGTTGTCTACATCAAAAATTTTCAAGCAAAAAGCGGATTTTATTTTTTTCTCGGAAAAGGTGTCTTTTTTGGAAATACTTTTTGGTACTTAAATTTAGAGTAAAAAATAACCTTTCTATTAAAAATATTTGCAAGGAGGGAATGTTTACCAGAAAAAAGTTGCCTCGGTTTTACCTAACTTAAATTTTCAAGCTAAAAGTGGTTTTTATTTTTTTTCTCGGAAACGGTACCTTTTACGGAAAACTTTTGGTACCGAAATTTAGAGTAAAAAATAACCTTTCTATTAAAAATACTTGTGACGTAAGAGTATTTACCAGAAAAAAGTTATGAATTTTTTTCCAAAAATTTATTTTACCCCCACCCCTAAGTTATTGAAGTTAGGTTTTCGGTTTATCTACATTAGTTATAGGTATTCATCAAAGACATCATATTATATGAACGCGATTGATCTTCTTTGTATAGGGAAAAAGTTATGGTCGAAAAACTGAAATTAGAAAAAGTGAGGCCTTAGCGCCCCCTGGCGCTGGATTTCTCTGGTTAACGAACTTGACCTTCATTTGGATGGTTGATTTTTGTGCAAAGTTTGAAAGCGATCCGAGCGAAACTGCGGCCGCTATCGTGCTGACAAAGTCGAATCTGGACGCACGCACGCATATATATATATATATATATATATAAACATTTTGACAAATGGTCATTTCGGACTCAGGGGGTCATAAGAAGACCTCCTGTGAAGAAATTTTTCCAAAATTCGAAAGTCGGGTACAAATGAATGGGCAGACCGAATTCTTCGAGGTCTACCCAAAAAGTGTGCTTATTGCATTGTATATTTACTGTGACACATAATTTCATTTATATTATTAATATGCGTCGTTGCAGGAGACGTAGTAGTGTCGTAAATAATTTAACTCTTTAAGACCTTGTATACGTTCCTTCATTCAAAATGAATGTCTAAAGGACTAAAAAGCCCTGACTCTGTTTTTTATCCTAGTCTAAATATTGTCTCTTGTTTTAAATTCTTATTAAAGAAATATTATTAATAACGGATTAAGAACATACCAAAAATATTTGTCAATTTGTAATTTTATTCGAAAGATTTTTTTTGTTTACATTTTCTTTTTATTATACCACATCACTTTACCGAGCCTCGGTCTTTATACATTTATATTTTCAGTATTAAAAAAAATATATTCAATTAAGCCATTTGTATACTTGTGCTTAAATTTATTTTATTTTCACTTTTCTGAAGTTATAAATATCTATTATGTTCCAAGCAGAGCTCAACAAACTCAACATTCAATTATTTATGACCGTCTCACCGCTCATCTTTCATGATTACAAACGGTTATGTTTTATTTTTTAGGGTTCCTTACTTTTGGTATGTCCAAGCGTGCGTCTGTCCTCAGGCAACTCCGAGACTCTTAGTACTAGAAAGCTGAATCGACAGAAGTAGGTCTTGTACACTGAAAATTTCGTTTAAAAGTTTTTTTTATGAAATATTACGCTTTAAAGTGGAAGTTTTTTTGAGATTCGAATCTGAGACAAAATGGCAGTTGCAGTCACCACCCTAACTATTGTCACATTAATTTAAAACTAAACATTTCTATAATTTCCTTATCTATTAGCTATAATTTTATTAAATTAATTTATATACATAATTGTCACACAAAAAAAAAGTTTATTATGTCAAAAAAAAGAACAGACGAGAAATCAAACTCTATAACATTATAACATCAATATAGAATAATAACTCAGCTTTAAGGCGGCTTATCAAGATGGACACTAATATATATTTAAGCTTAAACTTCCTACATTTTTTTAAATGCATCTAATTTTCTGCTGTAACGTGCTGTGCATACAACATACAGACCAACAAACAAAAATTCGAAAGATTGGATTTGGTTTCTTTTACATTAAAATTCTAATGATAATATTTCATTAATACATTCTGTGTAAACATTGGATTATATAAAAATTTTTAACGAGAATTTCGTTCTTAAATTACAGAAAAATCGGAGAGCTTTTTAAAGAGTAAATTAGGAAAGTCGTCAAACGAAAAATGTTGGTTCATCGCTAGAGTCAGATTTAGTTCAGACTCTCTTATTTCACGGTCCAGGCAAATCGATTTTTTATTCGCTTTGACTTACCATTTCAAATATACAGACGAATTATAATATTGTGTACACTTTTGAAGTTGATGTAAAATATTACCAAGTTCTCTAACCTTTAAATACCACATTAACAATTAAATCATTAATTTATATGATTATGGTATTTAATCATTAATATAGATCAAATTTACATACGATACTGTTGTTGTTGTTCTGTTGAACTAATGTAACGAAATTTTTATTGTATTCATACATACAACTTTCTATGTTTGTCGTCATGCAATATCTCATTTTCTTTGTATGTTGTTCAAAACCTTAAAATTCATATTTATTTCAATTTATATTAAAATAATGTTAAACCTATTTATATCTAACAAGATTTCAGGTAAATAAAAATTAGAATAATAAACTATTTAAATATAATAAATAAGTAACCGATACTTCAGTATCGGTTTTCAGTTCAAAAATATACTTAGATATAAAACATTTATTGTCAAACTGCACCCAAATAGTACTCGTATACTGTAGTGAAACCAGATAAGACCTACAGGTATTGCCCGTATTTCATTTGCCTTATAATATTGGGGATGGATGTACAATTGGATGAATTTCAGTATTATTTTATTCTCTTGACAACTGATCGAGAAGATCAAACTGATCAAATCAAATTTCATACAAAACTTATTACATAAAGTATAATTGTTATAGCAATTGTTTGGGAAAAGTGAAATAACAATGTAATGATTAAAGTTATTTACTTTTACAATAAATTATGTGATCATTTGTTAACCCTCTGTAACACGTGTTGTTGACAGCTGCATTTATACTGCACGTGATATTAAACGGCCTCTTTAGTTTAAATTTTTTGAGTGTGAATGCTGGTTTATCCTCCTAAGGCCCATAGCTAATATTAAGGAACTACTTTACTCCCAACTTCAAATTATCCTGTGTTGTCCTCGTGACCCAGTGTCCTCAAGTGAGGACATAATACAAACCATTTGACATTTCAAAATTTGCCGCCGTTTGACCATTTTTGGTTCTATTATCTGATTGATGAATAGGTAGTGATATAGCTGAACCAATCGGAGTTAAGGTGTCCTGCGATGCCTATCTGTCAACCATGGAGCGCACGCGTCGTGTCGGTGAATTAAATAACAAAATATCTTAATAATCTATTGTTTTCATGTTAATTGTATCACATCCTGTATTTCTTTTAAATATGAATGTATTATGTGTATTCTGGAGAGGTAACAACAACAATGTGTAGGTCTTCTACACTTTTGTGGAGTACCGCATGATGTGGGGTGTAGTAAAAAAAAATATTTTCCTTAACAGATTCGTTTATCTAATAATAAGCTTTAAAGTGAAATTTTTTTTTAGATTAAAATCTGAGAAAAATTTGCATTTGCAGTGACCACCTTAATTAATTGTCACATCAACACATTTAAAATTAAACATTTAATTAATTTCGTCATCAGTGTCCTCAAGTGAGGACATAATACAAACCATTTGACATTTCAAAATTTGCCGCCGTTTGACCATTTTTGGTTCTATTATCTGATTGATGAATAGGTAGTGATATAGCTGAACCAATCGGAGTTAAGGTGTCCTGCGATGCCTATCTGTCAACCATGGAGCGCACGCGTCGTGTCGGTGAATTAAATAACAAAATATCTTAATAATCTATTGTTTTCATGTTCATATTATATGTTTAAATTCAGTATAAAATATAAAACTATGAATGTATGTATTTATTTTGGTTTAAAATCAATGCAACCTATATTTATCTTTCATTCCATGATTATGTTCTTGTGTGAGAACAGTAGGCCGTAAGTCTAACATTTGCTCATATATTTATGTTCTTGCTCAAGGACAATGGGCAGTTATCAGATTACATTATATAGGTTGGTATAAATGTATGTTAATTTGATGTTACCCCTATTTTACCCCTTATATGCTACGTAACGTCTTCACCAATCAGTCTGCGTCTTTCAGTCGTCTTTCTTAATAAATACACTTGGTTATAGGTTTGCGGACGCAATACAGAACAATTATTAGCAAAATCTGATATAGAAGACTTAACACCTTCTGGTGAAGATGTGGTGTTCCTTTATTTGACATACATAATCAGACAGTGGTTAAATTTACTGGGAAAAGTCTAAACTTTGATCTGAAAGTATGCTATGTTCATGTTGAAATTACTATGATAATGGCTACTTTAAACTAGCCAAACTTGTGCATGTATTGGGAGAATAGGATGCTCTGGTACTATTATGAAAAATAGGATATAATAAAAAAAAAACTAAATATACCTTTAAAGAAAATCCAACAATTAAGAAGTTTTAAAATGGAACTTGGAAAAAATACCCGTTGGATACTTATTCTCACTCAGAGATTGCTGAATTGGATGATCTAGACTTGATGCAGAGCCAGACGAAACTGTCAAGCGTAAAAGAGGAAAATCAGCAGCTCCACTTCCATCCAATAAAAAACGTTTACACGCTGCAGAACATATGCCTATATTTGAAGTAAAGCACTCTAGGTGCCGACATTGTCACTACAAAAAATCTCGTGTTCAATGTAAGACATGCAATATTACTTTATGTTTTACTTCTGAGAGAAACTGTTTTCTTGATTTTCACTCGGGTTAGATGCTAAGTTCCTAGTTTATTTTAATAATTATATTCATAGACTGAATTTTGTTAAAGAATATATTATATTTGAGCATATGCTCATTATATCTTTCGATAGTTGATTTTTGATAACGATATGAGCGACTATTTGATTTTTTTTTCTTTATATGTTATTCAATACTAATTTGAAAAGAAAATGATAATTTTTCTTAAATTCTTGATTTTTATTCAGCTGATGAGCGACTACTTGCGTAGTTTTTATTCTCTTTAAATAGTTTTAATAGATTTTGAAAAAAAAAACCTCTTAGCGTAAGACTTATGTTTGTTGATTTTAAAATAAATACAAAATTGAAAATGTTTTTATTCGTCTATTAGCCTAATGTCATCCTACGAGAACGTAAAAATTATACCTACTATTGGACCAATAGCCGAATGTTCTCCTATGAGTACAAAATAATTTAACACTTTTATTGCTTATACACATCGTTTACCATGCCATACATACCATAAAAAATATTGAGACACAAAAACTACGGTTATATAGACTTTTAAGACATTTTTTTGGTATGGGCGGTTAGTACTTCACACATTAAGACTTGTGGAAGAACATTGGGCTATTACTCTGACCTAAAGAAAAAAATGCTTAGGAGGTTATTAAGGTTTCATTACATTATTCAGATTTAATTAATATAGTACTCAAAGATTTATAGGTTAAGATCTGCTCATAGTGTGATATGATATGTCAGCACTCGTCAGTTATAACTAAGCTAAGTCATTATAAACGAAAAATTTATAAACCTTTTAATATAAAGTATCGTTATGTAACCTATATCTTTAACAATGGTTCGTCAAAATCGTTACCACATATTTATATGCTAGAGAATAATATAATATAAATCTATTAACAAAATAAATACAAAATTACTTAATAAGTATTAATAGCGAGATACTTGTATGTGATATATAAATTAAGATAAAAATACCGATCAACTTATTCTCTACCAAGGATATGAAATAAAATCCGCCTTTCAAAAGCAGATATGACTTGGCGTTATTCCAAGACTTCTAAGTATTAGAAGACTACTTCCCGCGGTATAATTTATTAACCACTATAGTCGCTATTCACTAATCACTAGCGACTTCACTTCTTGATGCTAGCAGTTCCACGATACGAATGAGCCCTACTGACCGGCGAGTGACTTATATACCGTCTTGAGGCAAGTTTCGTAATAGCGGTGCTACCCTCTTTAACAATTAATCATGGCAAACTTCACGCACCAAGTATTGAGAATGTTAAAAATACCCTCCGAAAGTACTGGCGATAACATCCGGCCTTCCTGCAACGTATTCGCCCTCGAATTACGTCTTAGTCTGATGTTATTGCTGAGAACTGTAATAATTAATAATAACACTTAGTAGATAATTTACGATTATATGACAATTATTCTTTTCCGAATGTATACGTTGGATTCAGAGAGAATGTATAAAAATAATATGTGTCATAAGATGTCTCTATATGTCTGTGCAGTAATTAAGATCATTAAACCTTGGAAGGTCTTAAGTCACTTGTAAATCATGGTTTAGAATAGAGATGCCTGAGGCCACTCTAAACGTTTATCACCATATTACCGATACAGTAGTGTTCACAACGGATATCTACTGCAGCACCATATTGACATCCTATGTTCGAAGCAAATACATTAGACATTCACCACATTACCAATATAGTAGTGTTCACAACGGTTATCTACTGCAGAACCATATTGACAATCTGTAATCAACCTTTGATAACATCCGGATTACAAATCATTATTTCGGAAGGTTAAGTCACTTGTAAATCATGGTTTAGAATAGAGATGCCTGAGGCCACTCTAAACGTTTATCACCAAATTACCGGTACAGTAGTGTTCACAACGGATATCTACTGCAGCGCCATATTGACAATCTTTAATCAACCTTTGATAACATCCGGATTACAAATCATTATTTCGGAAGGTCTTAAGTCACTTGTAAATCATGGTTTAGAATAGAGATGCCTGAGGCCACTCTAAACGTTTATCACCACATTACCGGTACAGTAGTGTTCACAACGGATATCTACTGCAGCACCATATTGACGTCCTTTAATCAACCTTTGATAACATCTGGATTACAAATCATTATTTCCTAGTTGTATCCATGGTTTCATGTTTTCAATACATGTTGTGCTATTATATGGCCTGGTACTTTGTTCTGCTCTTTGCATATCATATACATTGTCTAGACACGTGCCAACGTCTACCATATTCTGTTGGTCTGTAAATTTTATTCCCCAAAAGTTTGCCTCGGCCTCTCCTGATTGTAATATATCTCGAATACTACAAATGCTTGGATCTTGTAGTTGTACGGAAAGTAACCAATCAGCCTGTGAGGTGATTTATGACGACGTCTTTATTTCGTTTGTGATACTCATCAGAGCTGCTACTTGTCCAGGATACTGAATCGGTACTTTAAACTTCATGTTGATGCTCTTCGAGATTGTCTATGGGTTTTCCTTTTTATCTGAGGCATGGCGGTAGGCGTTGTTTCACATCCCACTTCTGATATTAGAAGACTACTTCCCGCGGTATAATTTATTAACCACTATAGTCGCTATTCACTAATCACTAGCGACTTCACTTCTTGATGCTAGCAGTTCCACGATACGAATGAGCCCTACTGACCGGCGAGTGACTTATATACCGTCTTGAGGCAAGTTTCGTAATAGCGGTGCTACCCTCTTTAACAATTAATCATGGCAAACTTCACGCACCAAGTATTGAGAATGTTAAAAATACCCTCCGAAAGTACTGGCGATAACATAAGATAATTCTAAAAATCTTTGGCATCAAGATACCTAGGTATATAGGAGCCTAATTTGTAATTTTAGTATAAATTAAACAATTGAATGATCTGACATGTGATGAAGAAAGAAAAATATATATATTTTAAATTGTTTTAAAATGCAAATTAGTACGGGTTTAATTTTTTGTATTGTGTAGCGAGGTTAACAAAAGAAATAAAAATCAATTTCATAAATCAAAAAATTGGAAAACAGTAAATTTATATAAAATTATAATTTTGTTAAGACATTTATAAACACAATGTACTGTCGGTGTGTAAAACTGAAGTGGTGAACAAAACCCCAACACAATTATACGGTTACGATTAATAATAATAGACTATAATTATCGAATCACAAAAATTATAAAAAATATATTATAAATAACATTACCAACAATGGGTGGTATGTCTTAAATATTATATACTTTTACCTTTTCATTATTATAAAAGAAATACATATATAAGATGACAAAATATCATAGTATAGTAAGCATTCTTCTGTTTACCAATAAATATTTAATGCGTTTTATTTACATTTTTTGTCTTGTACTAATTCTGTAAGTCCTTTACAGTCTCGTGGTGGTACATGTTATTACAACAGAAGACACAGCCAAAGATAAGATTATTGAGAAAGGAGTACATAATACATATTAGAGTTATTTTCCATTGAACAAAGAACTAGATTAATAAAACCTATTAAATACGTATGTTATCCTAAATGACAATGAAATAGCTCTGACATTTGTTTTGATACAATGTTTAATTTGATACTTTTGTATAAAACAAATATATTATAAATATATATATATTAGACATTTCTCAAAATTCGTAGCTATACTATCTTCTACCTCATCGTATTTTTAATTGGGAACTGAACTTGTTTTGATGAAATTACACGACAAATATATTTACATGTGTTATATATTATATATATAATAATTTACATCTAATGAGATAATAAGACTATAGAACACAGTTAATAGTTATTGAATTAGTTGAATGTTTTAAGGATTTTAATAGACAGATAAGAAAAATAACTTTTTTCTATAAATTTATTTATACTGCACGGTTCTTCTCCGTAATTATCATAAGTACCTCTTAAATATTAAACAACAATAGTTACTCGCAGCAAGTTGTTAAGAAAATTTAACCAACATTTTATTTTATGACATCTAGTTTAAGATGTTGATTTAATATCAAGAGTTTATTTTAGTGACGATATTGTTAAATAATATTTAATACTTTTTTTTTATTATAAAAAGAAATTCAAAATATTTGTAGAAAGCTGTCTGAAAAGATCTTTGTCCGATAAATATAAAAACTATTAGATGAAAATCAGTTTACTTGCTACAAAGTGATTTATTTACTTAACAACAAAAGATCATTGACATTATTGAATTATTACAAGATGGTGACAACACGGTATTGAGTTAAACCAAAATATACCAATATCATAATGAGTTAACAGCGGGTATAGATGACATTGGTACACGATCTGTACCAACATCACTTAACATATACACACACATATTTATTACGATTATAACACCTACTTATATATTACAACACTTATACATGTATTACAATAACTTGTGTACTTATTCCAATAACTTGTGTACGTATTACAATAACTTGTGTACGTATTACAATAACTTGTATATGTATTCCAAGAACTTTTGTATGTATTACAATAACTTGTGTATGTATTACAATAACTTGTGTATGTATTCCAATAACTTGTGTACGTATTACAATAACTTGTGTACGTATTACAATAACTTGTGTATGTATTCCAATAACTTGTGTATGTATTACAATAACTTGTATATGTATTACAAAATTTATGTATGTATTACAAAATTTATGTATGTATTACAATAACTTGTATATGTATTACAATAACTTGTGTATGTATTACAATAACTTGTATATGTATTACAATAACTTGTATATGTGTTACAATAACTTGTATATGTATTACAATAACTTGTGTATGTATTACAATAACTTGTGTATGTATTACAATAACTTGTATATGTATTACAATAACTTGTGTATGTATTACAATAACTTGTATATGTATTACAATAACTTGTGTATGTATTACAATAACTTGTGTATGTATTACAATAACTTATGTATGTATTACAATAACTTGTGTATGTATTACAATAACTTGTATATGTATTACAATAACTTGTGTATGTATTACAATAACTTGTATATGTATTACAATAACTTGTGTATGTATTACAATAACTTGTGTATGTATTACAATAACTTGTATATGTATTACAAAATTTATGTATGTATTACAATAACTTGTATATGTATTACAATAACTTGTGTATGTATTACAATAACTTGTGTATGTATTACAATAACTTGTATATGTATTACAATAACTTGTATATGTATTACAATAACTTGTGTATGTATTACAATAACTTGTGTATGTATTACAATAACTTGTGTATGTATTACAATAACTTGTGTATGTATTACAATAACTTGTATATGTATTACAATAACTTGTATATGTGTTACAATAACTTGTATATGTATTACAATAACTTGTGTATGTATTACAATAACTTGTGTATGTATTACAATAACTTGTATATGTATTACAATAACTTGTGTATGTATTACAATAACTTGTATATGTATTACAATAACTTGTGTATGTATTACAATAACTTGTGTATGTATTACAATAACTTGTGTATGTATATATTGTATAGAGAGATATAAAGATGTGTCTTATACTGCAATTACTTTTGATGCTTTTCATGTGTATCTCTGTGGTGTGTTTAATCTATGCAGTAATCGATCATATCAAACCCTCAGTATTAAACTATTCAAGTTAATGATAGCAATAGTCAATTGGAATACAAATTATAAGTTTTTTTTTAAATGACTGAGGATATTAAGTATATTATTAAGTGACTGTATATTTTCATATATTGCGTACTATTACATGTATGTATTGATAAAATTTGCTATTTAAACTGTAATATGTGGTTTTTATACTTAAAATTAATTATTATATCTCCGCCTTTTCCATTATTAATTGTTTGTTTGTTCCTTCAAAGTTTATATTTCTCAGTACAATATCAAACAAACTCGTAACCGGTTACGGTGAATACAGTAATTTTTAGACATGGCTGCTTAAAATTTCCTTCATAAATCTTAACTTTCTTATTAAATATTCCGAGAATATCTAAAGATACGTAACTTTAATATTTATTAGGATTAAACAGATTTTAGCAGCAATGTTTATACTAACTTAACTAAGATAATAATTGTTTAAAACAATATAATTGTCTGCGTTGGAACAAGTTTATAAAGATTTAAGAACTTTGTGGTCTTAAGGTTTAATGGAAAAAATAACTAAGAATATAATTATACCTTACTAATAAAATGTATTGTATCGCTTCTCGTTTAACTAAGAACTACTGAATGTATGTTGATGGGAAGGCGAGAGCGGGTCAGTCATTTCATCGTCACTTAGTAAGAGTCTATTACTAATAAATTCTATATTGTTAACTGTTTTTGTTCCTTACATGAACATGTTATTACTTTATGTAAATTTATATTATATTGAATTTGAGATACAAAATAAATGGTTATTACAAACTGGGTATTAATTGTATGCTAAGTTTAGTTCAAAAGTAAAATAATTTTATATTTATTATATTTAAATTAAGATATAACTTAAATTAAGATACGATTAACATTAAATTTTCTGGTGTTTAATGAGTGTTATTTAATATTGTATATATTAAAATATATTAATTTTATATATTATGTATAGGCATGCAATATTTAGACTTATAAATAGTACATATAAACTGTATTAATTAATAAAAGGATACGGAAATGAATACAATTTTGCATATAAGTTATGTCCGTTTGGTCGTAAATTATATTACATAGGTATAATGTATGTATGTACATTATAAGGGATTATAGGAATATATATATATTGTTATAATGATATAACGATGTTCCTCACACACCTGAGCCGTACACCTGAACGACTTACCGGCGCCAAGAAACTGGGGACTATGAAACTCTTGTATTGATATATAAAGTAAAACAGGAGTGACCCACCAAGTAATCTCTGAAAGTGAAAAGGCTAAGAGTTTTTATATTTATGTTTCCGTAAGACACATACTCGCTTAGATGGAATTTGAGCAATTCATTTCCCAGAGGATTAATAAGAGGATGATTTTTCTAAATAATTAACACGAACTTTTAAAGAACCTTTCACGAATTTTCAATAGAAATTATTGATGAATTGTAAATATTATTGACAGCACGATGTCAATAACCATTTTTATCTTTATTTATTTCCTAAACGGATAAAAAACTTCAACTTAAATCTAAATCTCTCCGAAGTCTTACAAAAATAATCTACATTAAAATTTAATTTGTAAATATTGATTAATTATCAATAAAAGTATTTTAATTAATTACACAGGCACACAAAAAAAAAAAAACGTCATGAACCAGAGGGGAGACCCCATTATTCCTAGGTTTTTGGGATTGCTGAAACCGAATATGACAATAAAAACTAATTTTAAATGCCAGTTTTCCCGCTATCACCCCCTTACTACCTCTTAAGGGGTGAAAATTGAAATTTTTGTAAAAAATCAAGATAGATGTGTCTTTCTACATTTTTTGGGATGCTGAAACTGAAAATGATAACTAAAAATAAATTCATGACCACTATCACCCCCTACCATCCCTTACAGGGGGTGAAAATTTCATTTTTTTCTATAAAATCAAGACAGATGTGTATTTCTACGTTTCTTGGGATGCTGAAACTGAAAATGATAACTAAAAATAAATTTATGACCACTATCACCCCCTAATACCCCTTACAGGGGGTGAAAATTTCAATTTTTCTATAAAATCAAGATAGATGTATATTTCTAAATTTTTTGGGATGCTGGAACCGAAAATGATAACTAAAAATAAATTCATGACCACTATCACCCCCTTACTACCCCTTAAAGGGGGTGAAAATTTCAATTTTTCTATAAAATCAAGATAGATGTGTATTTCTACGTTTTTTAGGATGCTGGAACCGAAAATATGTGAATTTCTATGTTTTTCAAGATGCTGAGAGAAAAAATGATTATAAAGTATATGGTAACCTTATTGTATGCATATATTTGTTATTATGATACTAAGACTGAATCATGATTTTTGTCCTATTCTTAACAAGTTGTTTCATTTTTTGTTTTTTTTTTTGCTTTCTATTTAATTCTGTTTATACTGTTATCCATCCGGCAGTCTTGTAAAACGCTTAAAAGATGCTGAACTTAATTCTATGCCTCCGAAATAGAAAGGTTACTATTTTTCGGCCAATTTAGGAGACTACAGTGAGGAGCAAGGTAAAAGGTTCCATCAGATAGGATCTTAAGACAATGGAACAGCGCTATCAGAGTAAATGGGATGTCAATATGTTAGCAGACTACTGTTGGAATTTAAAAAAAGATTTGCCAGAACAGAAAAGAACCAATAAAAGGAAACCACTTAGAAGAACTTTTGACAACAAGAAAGTTCGTTATCGTAGAAACAGGTAGACGCTGGATAGTGAGAGGCAAGGGGACTCACTTTAATTCAGCACCCCGGATAGTGAGAGGCAAGGGGACTCACTTTAATCCAGCACTCCAAAAGGGAACAGAAATCTACTACGTCCACGCCGTTGTTCCTGGGTTACGCTAAGAATATAATTAAATCATGAATATATATCAGATACTTCTGATCGATAAAGCATTTGAATTTCTAATATAAGAGCTAAGAGTAACTTCAAACTAGTTTGATAAACATGTCATTTACTGTAAATCGTCAAAATTTCTTCATACATCTTGATTTTATACAAAATTGAAACTACCACCACCCCCTCCCCCCCGTTAGGGGTAGTTAGGGGGTGGTATTGAGTAAAAGAGGTATCAAATTCACTTTTGGTTGTCATTTTCGGTTTCATTATACCAAAAAACGTAGAAATACACATCTGTCTTGATTCTATAGAAAAAAATGAAATTTTCACCCCCTGTAAGGGATGGTAGGGGGTGATAGTGGTCATGAATTTATTTTTAGTTATCATTTTCGGTTTCAGCATCCCAAAAAACGTAGAAAGACACATCTATCTTGATTTTTTACAAAAAATTCAATTTTCACCCCTTAAGAGGTAGTAAGGGGGTGCTAGCGGCAAAACGGGCATTTAAAATTAGTTTTTATTGTCATATTCGGTTTTAGCGATCCCAAAAACCTAGGAATAATGGGGTCTCCCCTCTGGTTCATGACGTTTTTTTTTTTTGTGTGCCTGTGTTATTCATTGTGTTGGGACTTGGTTATTTTTACACTATTATAAAAAGTTATTTCGTATATATAATCATTCATTAACAGAAACTAATCAAACAATTCGATAATAATAAATATGTCAAAAAGATTATTATTTTTATCTCCAACTCTTTCATGATTTTGCATGAATAATCCTGAACAAATTATTCATGTGATTATAAACATGTTCAGACATCACATAGGAGTAGTATATTCTATTTAAATGTAGCTCTGCAGGATAACAAAAAGATGTTATATCGTCCATAAGGGAATGTCATCACTAAACATTTTACGCAATAAATAAAAGTAAAAATTGAAGATTTGATTGATTGATTCAATGAAGATAAGCTATTTGAAGTTATTATTACTGTGGTCTAAATTATACTTCAAACAACATAAACACAGACTTAAATAACAATTATAATATAATAATAATATAAAATACACAATAAAGTAGAAACTTTTCATAAATAATCAACAAGAGAAACCAAACAGCAGAATTATAGTACACTATTGTGTGTCGAGCTGTTGAAAGAACTATTGAAATAACTGCAGAGTTAGAGCGTTCCATTGTTACTGACTCAAGTTATTATGATTCTTTGAATCAGTGTTATAAAATGTTATATTCATCGTATTGCAATTGCAATATCAAAATATAAAAATAATATATCATATATAATAGTTACCACTATATAACTTAAATCCTAAAAATTGTGTGAATAGTTTGAAATCAGAATCGGTTGCATTCTTCTAGTTTAGTATTCTTTATGACTATATATTGGTGAACATAGACGGCAACTTATATCTTTTTTCTCTAAATAGCTTCCGTACTGCTACTGGTTTATCAGATGGACTGCTGAGTCCTTTCTGCAAAAGCACTGGCTGGCTTTCATATTTTTCATGCTTTTTACTAATAATTAAACGTATTGATGAATTGTATCTAATTGTATAAAAATATATATTCCTTATTGTGACATATACTATATTTAATTTCATGTATTCCTGTCACTTCAGAAGAGGCAGCAGTGATAATGGAAAAAATTACGTAATTTAATTTAACTAATAAATAGCGAGACTTAAAAAGGTAAGATAGGTACATACAAAGGTCAAGTCAAAAGCCAATTTGAATATTTTTAATATCAATAGCGTAACGTTATAAAATGTTAAAAAAACATTATTAACATTTTATAACGTCAGTTTTAGGTCTTAATGACCTACATAGGTCTTAATAACATAAATTAAATTACATTTTCATTTTATTGTAATAACTGAAATGTAAACCATAAGTTGTACGTACACTCTCGCGTTCAATCAAGTTGGTTTGTTTTCAACAAACACTAAACAAACAGCGACAATCAAACACATTGAAACACATTGAACTGAACAAGTATATCACAATTTATATATTTATAACGTTATTAAAATATTTTTAGAACAGTTGCATGTTGTGAATACAAATATAAATTGTGTTACCCAATCTAAATTAATTAAATTGTTTTTATTTCTATTATTTATCGTACTAGTTATGGAAAATATCAAATATATGCATTTAAAAACTATTTTAGCATTATAAAAGTTGTATTAACGTAAGTGACCAATTATATTTGAATTCTTTTCCTTGTTAATCTTCTATACAATAAATAAAATTAACTCTGTCATCCAATCATTATTTTAAATCAGCTCCTAATTTGATTAATACATATTAACATAATCAAATATTGCAAAAATGCACTCCGCTGACTGGTGCTTCTGGAGCTTAAGGCATCAAAATATCCATAAAAAAGGAAGACATAGAATTCATACAAAAAAAAATAGTCAACAATAAAAAAGGGAAAATTCAGTATTCAGAATACAACATTATTCTTAAAAAACTAATGAGCTTCAAAATGTAGTCGATGGGTTTGATTAATATTGTGCTGAATATGATAAAGCACTTAGGACCACTACTGAGCTGAAGCGAAGCCTCCAAGAAACTGAAGATAAAATTGCTAGCCTTCCAATCACCTTTTCTATTTTATAAACAAACCAAAAATCTGTTTGATGAATTGATTTGAAGTGACCTTACTTTAGTACTACCTGTGATACAAACATTATTACTATTGACTTGACTGAAGGTAGCTATTCTCCTAATGAACATAGAGACCCTGGCGTGTTACGCTCCTGTTGTATATTTATTAAAGGTATCGCTTTCATAATTGACGGGGAGGATGTTGGGTTTCCGAATTCTCTCAATCACCGACGGAACATAACTAAATGAATTTGATTACTGTACATCAATCTTTTATGAAAGGATGAATTTACAATTGAACATTTAACCTTATTTTTTTTGCTATTATTTTACGAAAACAAAATTTACACTTGAGATTAAACAGCTCTGAAACAGATCAGAAAACTTTTTCAAAAGTAAATCAGAAAAGTCGTCAAACGAAAGTTTGAATTACGTTCGCTATAGTCAGATTTTTTTCGGTAATCTCTCTTAATTTACGGTCCAGTTCAACTCTTTTTTTATTCGCTTTAATAAGTCAAACAAAATCCAATATTGTGTACTTTTACAGTCGCTTTTAAAATATCATCGAATTGATTTAAAACCAGTTTTTAATATTACATAAACTTAAGGATTTGATCGTTAACTCATATGATTATGATTGTTAATCATTAATTTAGATCAATATTACATACGAAGCTATTCTTTATTGAACTTATGTCATTAAATTTATAATGATATTTATACTTGTAACCGTATGAAACCCGTTAAAGACCGTTAACGTCCGATTCCTTTACACACACACACACACACACACACACGCACGCACGCACGCACGCACGCACGCACGCACGCACGCACGCACGCACGCACGCACGCACGCACGCACGCACGCACGCACGCACGCACGCAGGCACGCACGCACACACACACACACACACACACATACAACTCGAAGTAATACGACGTCACACCTTGGGTAGATCGGTGGAATGGGTAGGATGTAATATAAATATAAAACACACAACGTCACACGAATAAGACTTGAAGAATGAATGGTACTTGCGCCCCTTTGGTATTTATGTCAACGATTTCGTGATGAATGAAAAGTTTTCGTAGAGCCAAGGGACGTCAGACCCGAACAATATGAATATCTTTAACATAGATGGTCTGTTCTCCAATTGTCCTTTTCACCTTTGGTTCCAGTATGACATGACATCATATTTTATTACATGAATTATCATATTTTATCCCCAGTCATGTTTATTATTCTTTATTCATTGTAACATCCAGCAGATAGTCTCTTAATCTTAAGCTCAGCTCATACATTTTTTTGACGAGAATGTATAAAATATTTTTATGTTGCTAGAGGGAATTTTGTTGTTATTTTAGTAACAAAATCTTAAAAAGTATGGGTTATTTGAGGTATAGTGCGAAAAGAACATAAATTTTTACTAGGGAAAATCCAGTAACATGCAATAATAGAAACATATATTAAAATCGAAGTTAACTGAAAATGTTTTGCAATAAATCAAAAAGAATAGAGGATATAGTGACCACAATATTGTTAGGGTACGGTATTAACTTAAACTTACTTATATCATAACAGTTGTACAGCGTGTACTTATAGCGATGGCTCGTGCATATAGCATGAAAATCTGAACATGATCCGCAACAAATCTATTCCTTTCAGTATCACTTAACACGAATTTAGGTAGAGAAGTATTTTAAACTTCATTTGCAATTCATTATGCATGCGGCGTCGTCTGTGGCATTCGCAACAATCTAAGTAATTCGACCAATTAAATTTCTTCACTTTTCAACGCAAGCTTTTATTATACCAAATAAATCTCTTGAATATTTAGAAGATATTTATCAAAAATATGTATAAATCTCTTTTTTAGAGGGAGCTAAGTTTTTAGTGTTGCTTCATATCGCGTCTAGCAATATAAAGCAAAATAAAAAAAGTGGTTACACTGATCTATTGAATATGTTTAATACGGAACTCTAATAGGTTGTTATCGTCGCATGACACTCTTGCTTTGAATAGAATTAGCCTTTAATTATAAAAGAAACTACTAATTCATGGTAATTATAAAAGATGAGATAAAACAAAAATTAAAACATTATAAATTGAGTAAAATAGAGTGAACAACAAAACCGTATACTTCAATTCAATATTTCAATATTTTCTTAAATACAAATACAATACCCGTCTTTATTCCCAATATTGAAATAATTTAAAGCAATGATTCTAATTTATTCTTATTGACAACTGTGTATCTTATAAATAATACATTTACCAGAACACACTGACACCTGCGTCCCTAACGGCCAAAGTTTTCCATTTTATTTGCAATATCAGACATTCAAACCCAAAGTTTTGTAACATGTTGAGGCGAACCACAATAGTTTTATCAAACATCTATATTAAATTAAATTGCTTGTTTCCGTTTAAAATAAATGTATAATAAAATATAACATTAAATATCACTATATAGTTAGTATTATTATAGGTTATTACAAAGTACAAGTTAACAATATTGGTAAGGCTTTACGTTTGTGTAGTTATTTAGTGTTCTATAATTCTTCAATTATGTGAAACAAAGGTCGATGTTAGATTAAAGAAATAAATATCCAATAATGCAATAATATTTACTGATTTTATTCATCCGTTATTTTATATTATTAAAATTGTTTTAAAAATTGCAATTACTCATCACAATACTTATTTAAAACTATGGTCGAAATATCGATGATAGCATTAAAATAAACTTAATTGAAAACTGTTTCTGTAGATAAAGAATATTAAATTCAATTGACTGACAATGAAACAAAACAAAAAAATATTAATAACGGCGGTATAATAGAAAGTAGTAAAAAATACCTTCTTAATAGAACCACAGAATAAAGAATTAGAATCACTAAGACAAAAGCAACTACTGTTTGATTTTTTAGTAAGAATATTTGCTCTCCTAAAGTTATTTGAATCGTAATAAAGAGCAGAAGAACAGCTTCTATTTTAGCTGTTTCTAATTATAACCATTGCATTTACTTCTCTTCATAATAAAACACAGGCCTTTTCTGAACATAAATATATTTGGACATTGCCAGGAACGTGTAATACGTACAATATTAATAACCAACACTACAAAAGTTTTTATTAAATACCCTATAACTCGGAAAAGAAAAGAATTTTTTTTTCCTAATTGTATGATTTGAAGTTTCAAAAGAAGTTGTTTAATATAACTTTGAAATAAAATCTATTGAATAAAAAACGTTTGAAATAATTTTTAAAGATAAAAATTAAGGTTACTACATTAGGTATAAATTGAAGATGAAACAGTCTTATCAAAATCTAGTTCGTGATCTAAGTGAGGGAAAACAGCAACTTTAAATATGCTTTCAACTCAGACTGCATAGTTTAATGGTATAATGGAATGACATTAAAACATGCATTAAACTATTAAGGTATTACGAAGTGAAAATGACTAAACTCCCACAAGGTATTAAGGTTAAGGATATTCTTGGTGGTCAGTACAAAAATATAAAACATAATTCTTATACTGTAAGCCTATAAGATGCCCTTAAGCCCTTTTCCGTACAGTAAGCCCTTAATTTCATGCTGTAAACTTGTAAAGAAAAAACATTGCATATAGTTTGCTGACCGTCGGCAGTTTATGTTAAATAGAAATATATCAAAGTCGAGTTTAAAATTGTAGTTATATGTTTCAAATGAATATACAGCCATTGAAATGTGAGAAGACTGTTATATTTGTAATAAGATATTGTTTTTCATTAGCGGTTAAAGTCTTTGTAAAATTATAATTATATCATCAAATATGTCAGGTCTTCGTCAGTCGTTTATTATGTTTGTAGCTATCATTGTCGATATTCTCGCAATCAATGCGTATTTTCGAGGCACTGTGAAAATACCAGAACAAAAGCAATACCGTGGTTTAAATTTTAACAATGCTATGAAAAAACTAAAACTTTCCTTTGTCACATCGTAAGAATTGTTATCGTTTTGTGTTAGGACTTGGAATTAATATGAAAATATAGGTAATACACAGTAGGAAATGGATCAATTCTTGACTAAAACTCACTCTCGTACTAGTTGTGAAAAGATTTGAGCAGTCATACCGCGGTGATCCAAATTTAAATTTATATTTAGGACTAGCCAGTGACGTATGGGATGATGTGCATATATTTAGGAACTGCAAGGCTGCAAACATTCCATCCTCTTGCAATAATAGTGACTGCTACAGTAGTATCTTAAAGATACGTATTTTAATAATTTTAAATCTTAAAATGGTATACTTGTTGATGAGGTACCCTCCACAATCAGTACAATTATAATTATAATTTAGTAATCAGTTAGTTACGTTATTTGGTCGTCCTCCCATGATTTCGGGGTTCCCAAGCTAAAGTACAGGCAACACAGGCAATGAGCTTCTGATGATAGATATAATTAAAGTTTTGTTCTACTAAAACAGCAGTATATTAAAAATATAATAAATATGTAGAAATACATAAACTACTCGTATATAATCTTTATATTATTTATTTACTTTACTGTAACATATCTAGATCAACTATATTCTAATGGACACCAAACTGTCAATCAATTGTATTATTTACAATAACATTATCAATCACAACATAAAATAATTTAAAGGTATCATAAGAAAAAATACCACTGACCAAGAAAAATATAACATTTGTATGAGAGACGCCAAGAAAATCGAAGTGCATATTGCGAGAAAATTGCTCCAACATTTAATTTTTCTACAGACACTACGCAGGCGTGTGTTTTCTAATAGATGTCGTCGTCTGGATGTGGTACTAACATTGTTACGATATTAAGAAAGCAATAAGTAGTTATCCTCACATGCAGGAAAGTTTTAAAGATATCATATATTATTACTGTCCTCACATTATTATTTCTAGTAATTTTATTTATTTTCAAAAGTCCTAAATTCTAAAAGAGCGATAAATAAATTATTGCTTATTTTTTTGTTGTAATTGTAGTATAAGTTCCTGAAGCCAAAATAGTGAAATCAGAAGCTTATACTAGAATTTTTAATACGAAAGTTATAGAATAATCATTTGTGATTGAAGGGAACTTTAAGACATAGAAATATTTGTTGTAGTATCTTTTTTTTAAAACTTAATATTGACATAATATTATTATATTTTAATGTATTGTTTAATATTAATTATATCACACTGTAGGAGCAAGAGAGGAGTTTATTATGTTGTTAATAATATATTTTTATATATCATAACATTTCAGTAGTGTATATAATTTAATAAAAAAAATTCATTCACTTTAGTAATATTTAAAAATAGCAAAAACATTTTTAAACTTAATTCGATCCAAGTAAAATATTTTATCCTTCTTTTTCCGACTACAGGTTACTTTTTGCGGGTATGTGTTTGTAATATTAAGATTATCTACTTTTATTCAAACAACTGGACGAATTTATTAAATTGTGTATCAAAGATTTTCTTACATACTTTCTTATAAGCCACTACGGATTCTTTTATTTGATACCAATGCTGCTCGTATAAAAATAATAACATACCACCTAATTATTTTAGGTTGTTGAGGAATTTTATGAAATTTCTTTTCATATTGTTAATATTTTATTTGTTTTTATTAAGTAATTATTTTAGAGGACCAAAAATCTCTTTTTTCATAGAAGTCGACAAATATTTGCTTCAAACATTCAACTTGATAATTCGTTTTTTATTTTATAGCAAGTAAAAAATAAATATATTTTATTTTATTTCATTTAGATTTTTAGTGTTTTTTTTAAAGTGGCAATAAAATTATTTATTTTTACTATATCTGATGTCCTTATCAGTATGAGTGTTAGGAAATATTTATAAGCCTGCTTATCTCCAATCGAATATCTCAATCTCTTTTAAATTCCGTTTAGAGATTTTCCACGTCTTGTTATATTGTTGGAGAGTTCTTGTAAGGAAATATCTTCTTACAGTAAATACATAAAAATATTTGCACTTGAGAGAAAATAAACGGGAATAGTGGTAATTAGTTTTCACGTGGTCTATTCCTACTTTGTTAATATTCATTTAATTAATTTAAACAGTGACTTGTAAATTAAAACTTACCATAATAAATACATTATCACATATATTTTATTAGATTTTCTTTCTCTTTTCTTATCATTCTTAAGTTGTAGGATAAACAAAGAACACAATAAAACAAAAATCGCTCCTCCGATAAAAATCAAAGTTTATATTTCTCAGTACAATATCAAACAAACTCGTAACCGGTTACGGTGAATACAGTAATTTTTAGACATGGCTGCTTAAAATTTCCTTCATAAATCTTAACTTTCTTATTAAATATTCCGAGAATATCTAAAGATACGTAACTTTAATATTTATTAGGATTAAACAGATTTTAGCAGCAATGTTTATACTAACTTAACTAAGATAATAATTGTTTAAAACAATATAATTGTCTGCGTTGGAACAAGTTTATAAAGATTTAAGAACTTTGTGGTCTTAAGGTTTAATGGAAAAAATAACTAAGAATATAATTATACCTTACTAATAAAATGTATTGTATCGCTTCTCGTTTAACTAAGAACTACTGAATGTATGTTGATGGGAAGGCGAGAGCGGGTCAGTCATTTCATCGTCACTTAGTAAGAGTCTATTACTAATAAATTCTATATTATTAACTGTTTTAGTTCCTTACACGAATATATTACTTTATGTAAATTTATATAATGCTGAACTTCAGATTCAAAATGAATGGTTATTACAAACTGGGTATTAATTGTATGCGAAGTTTAGTTCAAAAGTAAAATAATTTTATATTTATTATATTTAAATTAAGATATAACTTAAATTAAGACACGATTAACATTAATTTTTTTGGTGTTTAATGAGTGTTATTTAATATTGTATATATAAAAATATGGGCATGTAATATTTAGACATATAAATAGTACATATAAAGTGTATTAATTAATAAAAGGATACGGAAATGAATACAATTTTGCAAATCAGTTATGTCCGTTTGGTCGTAAATTATATTACATATATAGTATGTATGTATAATGTAAGGTATAATGTATGTATGTACATTATAAGGGATTATAGGAATATATATATTGTTATAATGATATAACGATGTTCCTCACACACCTGAGCGACATATCGGCACCAAGAAACTGGGGACTATGAAACTCTTGTATTGATATATAAAATAAAACAGGAGTGACCCACCAAGTAATCTCTGAAAGTGAAAAGGCTAAGAGTTTTTATATTTATGTTTCCGTAAGACACACACTCGCTTAGATGGAATTTAAGAAATTCATCTCTCAGAGAGGAATAATAGGGGGATGATTTTTCTAAATAATTAACACGAACTTTTAAAGAAACTTTGACGAATTTTCAATAGAAATTATTTATAAATAAATTAATTTATATGATAAATTGTAAATGTTATTGACAGCATGATGTCAATAACCATTTTTATCTTTATTTATTTCCTAAACTTCAAAACTTCAACTGAAATCTAAACCTCTCCGATGTCTTACAAAAATAATCTACATTAAAATATTTGTAAATATTGATTAATTATCAATAAAAGTATTTTAATTAATTATTCATTGTGTTGGGACTTGATTATTTTTACACTATTCATATAAAAAAATATTTTGTAAACGATATAATAATTCATTAACAGAAACTAATCAAAATATTCGATAAAAATAAATATGTCAAAAGATTATTATTTTTATCTCAAACTCTTTCATGATTTTACATGAACAAACCTAAACAAGTTATTCATGTGATTATAAACATATTCAGACATCACATAGTTCTGTAATACATTTAAAATGTAGTAATGCAGGATAACAAAAAGATGTTATAGCGTCACTACGCAGGCGTGTGTTTTCTAATAGATGTCGTCGTCTGGATGTGGTACTAACATTGTTACGATATTAAGAAAGCAATAAGTAGTTATCCTCACATGCAGGAAAGTTTTAAAGATATCATATATTATTACTGTCCTCACATTATTATTTCTAGTAATTTTATTTATTTTCAAAAGTCCTAAATTCTAAAAGAGCGATAAATAAATTATTGCTTATTTTTTTGTTGTAATTGTAGTATAAGTTCCTGAAGCCAAAATAGTGAAATCAGAAGCTTATACAAGAATTTTTAATACGAAAGTTATAGAATAATCATTTGTGATTGAAGGGAACTTTAAGACATAGAAATATTTGTTGTAGTATCTTTTTTTTAAAACTTAATATTGACATAATATTATTATATTTTAATGTATTGTTTAATATTAATTATATCACACTGTAGGAGCAAGAGAGGAGTTTATTATGTTGTTAATAATATATTTTTATATATCATAACATTTCAGTAGTGTATATAATTTAATAAAAAAAATTCATTCACTTTAGTAATATTTAAAAATAGCAAAAACATTTTTAAACTTAATTCGATCCAAGTAAAATATTTTATCCTTCTTTTTCCGACTACAGGTTACTTTTTGCGGGTATGTGTTTGTAATATTAAGATTATCTACTTTTATTCAAACAACTGGACGAATTTATTAAATTGTGTATCAAAGATTTTCTTACATACTTTCTTATAAGCCACTACGGATTCTTTTATTTGATACCAATGCTGCTCGTATAAAAATAATAACATACCACCTAATTATTTTAGGTTGTTGAGGAATTTTATGAAATTTCTTTTCATATTGTTAATATTTTATTTGTTTTTATTAAGTAATTATTTTAGAGGACCAAAAATCTCTTTTTTCATAGAAGTCGACAAATATTTGCTTCAAACATTCAACTTGATAATTCGTTTTTTATTTTATAGCAAGTAAAAAATAAATATATTTTATTTTATTTCATTTAGATTTTTAGTGTTTTTTTTAAAGTGGCAATAAAATTATTTATTTTTACTATATCTGATGTCCTTATCAGTATGAGTGTTAGGAAATATTTATAAGCCTGCTTATCTCCAATCGAATATCTCAATCTCTTTTAAATTCCGTTTAGAGATTTTCCACGTCTTGTTATATTGTTGGAGAGTTCTTGTAAGGAAATATCTTCTTACAGTAAATACATAAAAATATTTGCACTTGAGAGAAAATAAACGGGAATAGTGGTAATTAGTTTTCACGTGGTCTATTCCTACTTTGTTAATATTCATTTAATTAATTTAAACAGTGACTTGTAAATTAAAACTTACCATAATAAATACATTATCACATATATTTTATTAGATTTTCTTTCTCTTTTCTTATCATTCTTAAGTTGTAGGATAAACAAAGAACACAATAAAACAAAAATCGCTCCTCCGATAAAAATCAAAGTTTATATTTCTCAGTACAATATCAAACAAACTCGTAACCGGTTACGGTGAATACAGTAATTTTTAGACATGGCTGCTTAAAATTTCCTTCATAAATCTTAACTTTCTTATTAAATATTCCGAGAATATCTAAAGATACGTAACTTTAATATTTATTAGGATTAAACAGATTTTAGCAGCAATGTTTATACTAACTTAACTAAGATAATAATTGTTTAAAACAATATAATTGTCTGCGTTGGAACAAGTTTATAAAGATTTAAGAACTTTGTGGTCTTAAGGTTTAATGGAAAAAATAACTAAGAATATAATTATACCTTACTAATAAAATGTATTGTATCGCTTCTCGTTTAACTAAGAACTACTGAATGTAT
This sequence comes from Melinaea marsaeus rileyi, assembly GCA_918358865.1. Taxonomy (NCBI): domain Eukaryota; kingdom Metazoa; phylum Arthropoda; class Insecta; order Lepidoptera; family Nymphalidae; genus Melinaea; species Melinaea marsaeus. The sequence goes on along the minus strand of OU911093.1, from coordinate 20,356,547 downwards.
GTTGATGGGAAGGCGAGAGCGGGTCAGTCATTTCATCGTCACTTAGTAAGAGTCTATTACTAATAAATTCTATATTATTAACTGTTTTAGTTCCTTACACGAATATATTACTTTATGTAAATTTATATAATGCTGAACTTCAGATTCAAAATGAATGGTTATTACAAACTGGGTATTAATTGTATGCGAAGTTTAGTTCAAAAGTAAAATAATTTTATATTTATTATATTTAAATTAAGATATAACTTAAATTAAGACACGATTAACATTAATTTTTTTGGTGTTTAATGAGTGTTATTTAATATTGTATATATAAAAATATGGGCATGTAATATTTAGACATATAAATAGTACATATAAAGTGTATTAATTAATAAAAGGATACGGAAATGAATACAATTTTGCAAATCAGTTATGTCCGTTTGGTCGTAAATTATATTACATATATAGTATGTATGTATAATGTAAGGTATAATGTATGTATGTACATTATAAGGGATTATAGGAATATATATATTGTTATAATGATATAACGATGTTCCTCACACACCTGAGCGACATATCGGCACCAAGAAACTGGGGACTATGAAACTCTTGTATTGATATATAAAATAAAACAGGAGTGACCCACCAAGTAATCTCTGAAAGTGAAAAGGCTAAGAGTTTTTATATTTATGTTTCCGTAAGACACACACTCGCTTAGATGGAATTTAAGAAATTCATCTCTCAGAGAGGAATAATAGGGGGATGATTTTTCTAAATAATTAACACGAACTTTTAAAGAAACTTTGACGAATTTTCAATAGAAATTATTTATAAATAAATTAATTTATATGATAAATTGTAAATGTTATTGACAGCATGATGTCAATAACCATTTTTATCTTTATTTATTTCCTAAACTTCAAAACTTCAACTGAAATCTAAACCTCTCCGATGTCTTACAAAAATAATCTACATTAAAATATTTGTAAATATTGATTAATTATCAATAAAAGTATTTTAATTAATTATTCATTGTGTTGGGACTTGATTATTTTTACACTATTCATATAAAAAAATATTTTGTAAACGATATAATAATTCATTAACAGAAACTAATCAAAATATTCGATAAAAATAAATATGTCAAAAGATTATTATTTTTATCTCAAACTCTTTCATGATTTTACATGAACAAACCTAAACAAGTTATTCATGTGATTATAAACATATTCAGACATCACATAGTTCTGTAATACATTTAAAATGTAGTAATGCAGGATAACAAAAAGATGTTATAGCGTCCATAAGGGGATGTCATCTTTAAACATTTTACGCAATAAATAATTGTAAAAATTTTAGATTTGATTGATTCATTCAATGAAGATAAGCTATTTGAATTTGTTATTACTGTGGTCTAAATTATACTTCAAACAACATAAACACAGACTTAAATAACAATTTACATAATTATAACATAATAATAATATAATATAACAATAAAGTAGAAACTTTTAATAAATAATCAGAAGAGAAACCAAACAGCAGAATTATAGTACACTATTGTGTATCGAGCTGTTGAAAGAACTATTGAAATAACTGCAGAGTTAGAGCGCTCCATTGTTACTGAAGGTGCAGTTATTATGATTCCTTGAACCAGTGTAATAAAGCGTTTTATTCATTGTATTAAATAAAATTGTTATTGTATATGTACTTGCAATATCAAAATATAAAAATAATATATCATATATAATTATATAATAGTTACCACTATATAACTTACATCCTTAAAATCGTGTGAATAGTTTGAACTCAGAAGTAGTATTCTTTATAACAATATATTGTAGAACAAAGACCGTCACTTGCATCTTTTTTCTCTAAGTAGCTTCCGTACTGCTACTGGTGGACCATTTCTGCAAAAGCACTAGCTGGCTTTCATATTTTTCATGCTTTTTAGTAATAATTAAATGTATTGATGAATTGTATGTAATTGTATAAAAATATATATTCCTTATTGTGACATATACTATATTTAATTTCATGTATTCCTGTCACTTCAGAAGAGGCAGCAGTGATAATGGAAAAAATTACGTTTTGTAATTTAACTAATAAATTGCGAGACTTGAAAAGGTAAGATAGGCACATATAAAGGTCAAGTCAAAACCAATTTGAAAATTTTTATTTTCAATAGCGTAATGTTGTAAAATGTTAAAAAAACATTATTAATATTTTATAACGTAATTTTTAGGTCATTAAAACACACATTAAATACATTTTCATTTCATTGTAATAACTGAAATGTAAACCAAAAGTTGTACGTACACTCTCGCGTTCAATCAAGTTGGTTTGTTTTCAACAAACTCTAAACAAACAGCGACAATCAAACACATTGAAACACATTGAACTAAACAAGTATATCACAATTTATATATTTATAACGTTATTAAAATATTTTTAGAACAGTTGCATGTTGTGAATACAAATATAAATTGTGTTACCCAATCTAAATTAATTAAATTGTTTATATTTCTATTAGTTATCGTACTAGTTATGGAAAATATCAAATATATGCATTTAAAATCTATTTTAGCATTACAAAAGTAGTGTTAACGTAAGTAACCAATTATATTTGAATTATTTTCTTTGTCAGTCTTTTATACAATAGATAAAATTAACTCTGTCATCCAATCATTATTTCAAATTAGCTCTTTATTTGATTATATTATCATATGAACATAATGAAATATTGCAAAAATGGACTCAGCTGAAAGCCAACTCTGACTGGTGCTTCTGGAGCTTAAGGCATCAAAAGATCCATAAAAAAGGAAGACATAGAATTCATACAAAAAAAAACAGTTAACAAAAAAATTCAATATTCAGAATACAACATTATTCTTAAAAAAATAAAACACTTAGGACCACTGCTGAGCTGAAGCTAAGCCTCCAAGAGACTCAAGATAAAATTGCCAGCCTTCCAATCACTTTTTCTATTTTATAAATAAATCAAACCAAAAATCTATTTGATGAATTGATTTGAAGTGACCTTACTTTAGGTACTAAACCTGTCATACAAACATTATTACTACTGACTTGACTGAAGGTAGCTATTCTCCTAATGAACATAGAGACCCTGGCGTGTTACTCTCCTGTGGTATATTTATTAGAGGCATCGCTTTCATAATTGACGGGGAGGATGTTGGGTTTCCGAATTCTCTCACTCACCGAAGGAACATAACTAATGAATTTGATTACTGTACATCAATATTTTATGAGAGGATGAATTTGCAATTGAACATTTAACCTTATTTTTTTTGCTATTATTTTACGAAAACAAAATTGATCCTTGAGATTAAAGAGCTCTGAAACAGATCAGAAAACTTTTTTAAAAGTAAATCAGAAAAGTCGTCAAACGAAAGTTTGAATTACGTTCGCTGTAGTCAGATTTATTTAGGTAATCTCTCCTAATTTACGGTCCAGTTCAACTCTTTTTTTTATTCGCTTTGATAAGTCAAACAAAATCCAATATTGTGTACTTTTATCATCGAATTGATTTAAAACCAGTTTTTAATATTACATAAACTTAAGGATTTGATCGTTAACTCATATGATTATGATTGTTAATCTTTAATTTAGATTACATATGAAGCTATTATTTATTGAGCTTATGTCATTAAATTTATAATGTTATTTATACTTGTAACCGTATGAAACCCGTTAAAGACCGTTGACGTCCGATTCCTTTACACACACACACACACACACACACACACACACACACACACACACACACACACACACACACACACACACACACACACACACACACACACACACACACACACACACACACACACACACACACACACACACACACACACACACACACACACACACACACACACACACACACACACACACACACACACACACACACACACACACACACACACACACACACACACACACACACACACACACACACACACACACACACACACACACACACACACACACACACACACACACACACACACACACACACACACACACACACACACACACACACACACACACACACACACACACACACACACACACACACACACACACACACACACACACACACACACACACACACACACACACACACACACACACACACACACACACACACACACACACACACACACACACACACACACACACACACACACACACACACACACACACACACACACACACACACACACACACACACACACACACATACACACACACACACACACACACACACACACACACACACACACACACACACACACACACACACACACACACACACACACACACACACACACACACACACACACACACACACACACACACACACACACACACACACACACACACACACACACACACACACACACACACACACACACACACACACACATACAACTCGAAGTAATACGATACGATAATGATCGGTGGAAAGGGTAGGATGTAATATAAATATAAAACACACAACCCCACACGAATAAGACTTGAAGAATGAATGGTACTTGCGTCCCTTTGGTATTTATGTCAACGTTTTTGTGATGAATGAAAAGTTTTCGTAGAGTCAAAGGATATCAGACCCGAACAATATGAATATCTTTAACATAGATGGTTTGTTCTCCAATTCTCATTTTCACCTTTGGTTCCAGTATGACATGACATCATATTTTATTACATGAATTATCATATTTTATCCCCAGTCATGTTTATTATTCTTTATTCAGTGTAACATCCAGTCTCTTAAGCTCAACTCATACATTTTTTTGACGAGAATGTATAAAATATTTTTATTATGCTAGAAGGAGTTTTGTTGTTATCTTAGTAACAAAATCTTAAAAAGCATGGGTTATTTGAGGTATAGTGCGAAAAGAACATAAATTTTTACCAGGGAAAACCCAGTAACATGCAATAATAGAAACATATATTAAAATCGAAGTTAACTGAAAATGTTTTGCAATAAATCAGAAAGAATAGAAGGTATAGTGATCACAATATTGTTAGGGTACGGTATTAACTAAAACTTACTTATATCATAACAGTTTTACAGCGAGTACTTATAGCGATGGCTCGTGCATATAGCATGAAAATCTGAACATGATCCGCAACAAATCTATTCCTTTCAGTATCACTTAACACGAATTTAGGTAGAGAAGTATTTTAAACTTCATTTGCAATTCATATTGCATGCGGCGTCGTCTGTGGCATTCGCAACAATCTAAGTAACTCGACCAATTAAATTTCTTCATTTTTCAACGTAAGCTTTTATTATATCTCTCTCTTGAATATTTAGAAAATATTTATCAAAAATATATGCATGAAATAGACCTCTTTTTTAGAGGGAGCTAAGTTTTTAGTTTTGCTTCATATCGCGTCTAGCAATATAAAGAAAAATAAAAAAAAGTGGTTTCACTGATCTATTTAATATGTTTAATACGGAACTCTAACAGGTTGTTATCATCGCATGACAGGCTTGCTTTGAATAGAACTAGCCTTTAATTACAAAAGAAACTAAACGTATACGATTCACTTCAAGACGTTCTCAAATACAAATACAATACCCGTCTGTATTCCCTATACTCAAATTATTTAAAGCAATGATTGTAATTTATTCTTATTTTCAACTGTGTATCTTATAAATAAGACATTTTCCAGAACACTGAAGGCCAAAGTTTTCCATTTTATTTGCGATATCAGACATTTAAACACAAAAGTTCGTAACAAGTTCCGGCGAACCACAATAGTTTTATCAAACATCTATATTAAATGAAATTGCTTGTTTCCGTTAAAAATAAATGTATAATAAAATATAACATTAAATATCACTATATAGTTAGTATTATTATAGGTTATTACAAAGTACAAGTTAACAATATTGGTAAGGCTTTACGTTTGTGTAGTTATTTAATGTTCTATAATTCTTCAATTATGTGAAACAAAGGTCGATGTTAGATTAAAGAAATAAATAACCGATAATGTAATAATATTTACTGATTTGATTCATCCGTTATTTTATATTATTAAAATTGTTTTAAAAATTGCAATTACTCATCACAATACTTATTTAAAACTATGGTCAAAATATCGATGATTAAAATAAACTTAATTGAAAACTGTTTCTGTAGATAAAGAATATTAAATTAAATTTACTGACAATGAAAAGAAACAAAAAAAAATATTAATAACGGCGTTACAACAGAAAGTAATAAAAATACCTCCTTAATAGAACCACAGAATAAAGAATCTGAAACACTACGACAAAAGCAACTACTGTTTGATTTTTTATTAAGAATATTGCTCTCCTAAAGTTATTTGAATCGTAATATAGAGCAGAAGAACAGCTTCTATTTTAGCTGTTTCTAATTATAACCATTGCATTTACTTCTCTTCATAATAAAACACAGGCCTTTTCTGAACATAAATATATGAGGACATTGCCAGGAACGTGTAATACGTTATGAAGTGAAAATAATTAAACTCCCACAAGGTTTTTGTATAAGCATATTCTTGGTGGTCAGTACAAAAATATAAAACATAATTCTTATACTGTAAGCCTAAAGATGCACTTAAGCCCTTTTCCGTACAGTAAGCCCTTAATTTCATGCTGTAAACTTGTAAAGAAAAAACATTGCATATAGTTTGCTGACCGTCGGAAGTTTATGTTAAATAGAAATATATCAAAGTCGAGTTTAAAATTGTAGTTATATGTTTCAAATAAATATACAGACATTGAAATGTGAGAAGACTGTTATATTTGTAATAAGATATTGTTTTTCATTAGCGGTTAAAGTCTTTGTAAAATTATAATTATATCATCAAATATGTCAGGTCTTCGTCAGTCGTTTATTATGTTTGTAGCTACCATTGTCGATATTCTTGCAATCAATGCGTATTTTCGAGGCACTGTGAAAATACCAGAACAAAAACAATACCGTGGTTTAAATTTTAACAATGCTATGAAAAAACTAAAACTTTCCTTTGTCACATCGTACGAATTGTTATCGTTTTGTGTTAGGACTTGGAATTAATATGAAAAAATAGGTAATACACAGTAGGAAATGGATCAATTCTTGACTAAAACTCACTCTTGTACTAGTTGTGAAAAGATTTGAGCATTCATACCGTGGTGATACAAATTTAAATTTATATTTAGGACTAGCCAGTGACGTATGGGATGATGTGCATATATTTAGGAACTGCAAAGCTGCAAATATTCCATCCTCTTGCAATAATAGTGACTGCTACAGTAGTATCTTAAAGATACGTATTTTAATAATTTTAAATCTTAAAATGGTATACTTGTTGATGAGGTACCCTCCACAATCAGTACAATTATAATTATAATTTAGTAATCAGTTAGTTACGTTATTTGGTCGTCCTCCCATGATTTCGGGGTTCCCAAGCTAAAGTACAGGCAACACAGGCATTGAGCTTCTGATGATAGATATAATTAAAGTTTTGTTCTACTAAAACAGCAGTATATTAAAAATATAATAAATATGTAGAAATACATAAACTACTCGTATATAATCTTTATATTATTTATTTACTTTACTGTAACATATCTAGATCAACTATATTCTAATGGACACCAAACTGTCAATCAATTGTATTATTTACAATAACATTATCAATCACAACATTAAATAATTTACAGGTATCATAAGAAAAAATACCACTGACCAAGAAAAATATAACACTTGTATGAGAGTCGCCAAGAAAATCGAAGGGCATATTGCGAGAAAATTGCTTCAACATTTAATTTTCCTACAAACACAACGCAGACGTTTGTATTCTAATAGATGTCGTCGTCTGGATGTGGTGCTAACATTGTTATGATATTAAAAAAGCAATAAGTAGTTCTCCTCACATGTAGGAAAGTTTTAAAGATGTCATATATTTTTACTGTCCTTACTTAATTATTTCTAATAATTTGTTTAATTTTCAAAAGTCCTAAATTCTAAAAGAGTGACAAATAAATTACTGCTTATTTTTTGTTGTAATTGTAGTTTAAGTTCCTGAAGCCAAAATAGTGAAATCAGAAGCTTATACTAGAAATTTTAATACAGGAATTATAAAAAATAATCACTTGTGATTGAAGAGAATTTTAAGAAACAGAAATATCTTTCCTTGTTAGTTTTTAGAATTCATTGTTAGTTTAAGCATTGATACAAAAGATAAGCAAGACGCCATAAACTTAGTTCGTTCGTATAAAATTACTTTTTATTGTTTTTAAAATACGTTACTTCGAAATTCAAAATCTGAAGCAATTTAAATTTTAATATACATTCCTCAAAGTAATTTCGTCTGTTTTATTCTGTTGTGTCACGTTTGTTGTAGTAACTTCTTTTTCAAATTTAATACTGACACAGTGTTATTATATTTTAATGTATTATTTAATATTAATTATAACACACTGTAGGAGTTTGAAAGCGTTATACGATTTGTTTTCTTGAATTTTAAGGTAAATGTTCTTTACGCACGAAAACCGATAATCGATTGCATTATTGTAGAATATTAATATGTGTATATGGTATAAATTATATATATATAGAGGTGGAGCTAAAGAAGTTCTACTTCAGTCGTGTGGTCTAAAACACACTCGTTTATTTATTTGTATGAATCATTAAATTAAATTATTTATTTCCTTTATATAGCCATGTTAAGTTATTTTGAGTAATAGTAGAATACTTTAAAGAATATCACAGCGCAAGAGTTAAGTCGGAAATAACGAATTTGTCATTATATGTCCGTGCATATTTTTATGGTACTCGTATTTCTTAGAAAATAACGAAATGTCATCAAATACAGTTGCAGTCATTTTGAATCTAGTTTATACAAAATATTAATACTTGATTTGAATACGTACGGATATACGTATTGTAGATACTACTATTTAGTATACTATAATAATATTTATAGATCAAGGATAATCACATCGGGCCCATCTTTGTGGAATAGCTTACATTACTTTACATTTTTCTTTGCTGTTTCAAATAAACTTACAACTACATTTAAGTATTCCAGTAAAAGAAAGTTTCAGTTTTAAATTATGTTTCTTGGTCTCGTCGGTTTTGTTGAAAAGCTTTTGTTTACAAATTTACTCGTTACTTTTCAATGTTAAAAATTCTAAAGTAACAAACTTTTGAATGTTAGCAATATTAAAATATAAGTATTTGGAATCTTAAAGTTAATTTTTAAAAGATTTAATAGATTAGTTTACCCATTAATCGCAAAGTAAACTTGTACGTTTAGATGATCGTACCGTATTATTTAATAGCTTCATATGCTTTATTCATAAAGTACATAAAATTCATATAAATAAAAAGACAAAAATATTTTAAAACTCTTGGTAGTTCCAGAGATTATCGCTTTGGAGGTTTCGTTATATATTTAAAATTATCAAAGAATAAAATCTTTTCAAGAGTCTTAAGATAGATAGATAGATAGTCTTTTAGAATTTCGTTGAATATCCTCAATGTATTAAGATTAGTCATTTTGTTGTATCAGTTACCGCTATACTAAATAGAATACACTTTGATAATAATACATTTTATTGATTCAATTTAAATTGCATTACAATCTTTTCAGTTTGAAATAATATCTTAGTATTTTAAATTATCGAACAAAATTGTTAAATGTTTAAATATATTTAGAATGAGTATGTATCAATATGATCAATGTTGTAACCTGTGACATCTAAGGTCTATTAAAACAATGACAAATTGTTTTATATATGACAAAATATTTTAAATATAAGTAATATATACTCAAGAGCTATAACAATCTTTGGCATTATAAAAAATTTATGGAACATTACATTATACCTTTCAGCAAATGGCGCTGCAAATCATATTGCAGCTATAACACTGAGTAATCAAATTATTTTAAACTCCGTTTAATTTTATGACCTTCCCTACAGCAAATATAATTTAATTCAACCAAATATGTTAAATATTGAATATATAGAATTAATAGGTGAAATATCTTTTGAATTGTTGGTATACAATTTGAAACATTCACTTAAAGTTATTTAATTTAAGTTCATAATGACATAATAAAATCATTTTTGTTTTACATTTCGTTGTATTATACATTATATTCGTACGGCCGTCGATAACCTGATCATGTTTGTAAACAATATTATTATTAATAAAACTCTCTCTCTTTTTCTGTCTCTTTCTCTCTCTGTCTCTCTTTCTTACGCACACACACACACACAGAGATACACACACACAGACACACACGCATGCACGCACGCACGCACGCACGCACGCACGCACGCACGCACGCACGCACGCACACACGCATTACTGTTTTAGTTAATTGCAATATAATATTGAACATATTATTAGTAAAATATTAACATTGGGGGGTGTAATGTGAAGTTTTATTACATTTGTAAAGAGTTTCATAATTAATATTAGTTTCATTTTTAAATTTTTTTTTTTTTGTTTTTAATATATGTTGATATGGTATTTGTATTAATTTGAATCTAAAGATATCTTTTTCTTGTAACATTATCATAATAGTCCCGACAAAAAAGTGAAGAAATATTATGAGTGTTGCTGTTATAATATTTTCAATAGTGGATCCATTGATGAAGATAAATTGATGAACGAAGCATTCATTCTCGTTAGTGTATGATCTGTTTTATTATTTCAATTTCCATTGTATTATTACTCCGATACGAACATCATGGACAATTAGTGATACTTTACATATAACATTCATGGTTTATCTTTCAATAACAAATATAAACCATGCAATTACTATATTGTGTAGATCTATTCTCTTTGTAATAATCTAATAATTAAGAACAAATAGGATACTAACATATTTATTACAAAAAAATAAGTTTTTAATTTGAAAATTGAATGATTTTAAGTTTATAATGTCATATAATAATTGCATGCATGCATTTCTGTTTTGTATTTCGTTATATTATTTGTTATGTTTGTACGGCGGTCGATGGTCTGATCACGATGGTATACTATAGTATTATTAAATACCAGCAAATATGTAAATAAATAATTCACTTTAATGGAATACAAAAATAAAAAAAACACTCTTTACTATGTTTTAATTAAATGCAATATAATATTCAACATATTATTAGCAAAATATTACTATTGGGTGCTGGTGTAATGTCACTTACACACTTCATAATTTATATAACTTTCATGTTTAAAATACAATTTAATGTTTTTTTGTTCTAAAAATATGTTGATGTGGTATTTGTACTAATTTGAATCTAAAGATATCTTGTTCTTGTAACATTATCATATTAAACCTGACGAAAAGGTGGTAAAATATTATAAGTGTTACTCTTATGTAAAATAAATATATCAGTGTCACACGAATGTGACTTGAAGAATGAACAATACCTGCGTCCCTTTGGTATTTACGTCAACGTTTTCGTGATGAATGAAAAGCTTGGGTAGAGCCAAGGGACATCAGACCTGAACAATGAATACATTTAACATAGATGGTTTGTTCTTCAATTCTCATTTTCACTTTTGGTTCAGTTATGACATGATATCTACTATGCACCAATTATCATATTTTATGCGCAGTCATGTTTATTATTCCTTATCATCTTTAATTCATTGTAACCTTAAGCAGATAGTCCCTTAATCCGGCTCATAAACCCTTTTTTAGATGATATTGTTTGAGTTTTGTTGTTATCTTAGTAATAAAATTTTTAAAAGTATTTTTTAAAAAGGGTTTGTTTAGAGTAAACTAATTTCTAACAAAGTATGGGTTATTTAAGTACGAAAAGAACATAAACAGATAACACGGAAGACCCGGTAACTAGTAGACAATGAATTATAAGTTAACTGCCCAAGTATTATAATACAATACAAATAAAATTAGTTATAGGGACTACAATACTGTTAGAATACGATATCGACTTACTTACTTATCATAACTGGTTTTTTCCTAAATTGTACAAAAATATGATGGAAAATGTTATTGATATACGAAATACTTTTACATGTCATAAAACAAATGTTCCATCATAAAACTTGCATAGTTTGTAAGTAAAGTTTGACGAATAATAGTAAAGTAGTTGTTTTTTCCTTCTTTGAGAAATAAAAATGCCAGTAAAAGTGAACAACTCCGTTATCAAAGATCCTGAATTGTAGTGATATCTTGTTTCTTATAGATTTTATTTGTCACCCCACAATATTTTAATATCAATAAGATGAACTAGTTTACTTTTCAGACAAAATGAAACTAAATTATATCATTCTGAAAAGTCAAAGCACATTCCGGCTTTGTAATTCTTTAATCCGCCATCTTTCAAGATCAATCGTGGACTATCCTCATTGTAGTAACGAGGGTCCGCCTTATGGCTCTCCTTTACTGACTGAAGAAATAGCATATAAATATATATCTCTTTTAAATATTCATAACATATATTTATCAAAAATATATCTCACTGACTACGTAATTATGATATGTAAAATATAGAATGCTTTTTAAAACTTTTATTATTGATGCAAGGAAAGTAATGAAAACGAAATTTTAAAAACACGCGTGTAGAGAATAAAGCTGACTACAGCTCCTGTGTATGGGACAATCTTGTCACATAATGAGGTAGATGATGCATTCATCTTGGAAGTCTATCAAAAACTGAAATTGATTTTGAGACTAGAAACAGCCGACTCACTTAGCTGTAGATTAGGAAGGACGGAGTTTGTTGACTTTGTCTGTGTGAATGAAATCTTTTAGAGAAAGATGACATTAGATTAGTTATAGATACATACTTATATTATTCTCGAAACGAAATTATTTCGTTAACAATGTTATTCACTACTTCACATTAAGCTCTTATTGGTTACAAACAGTTATTTATATTTTCTTTTAAATGTTATGGTAGTAATGGCTCGCAGTTAAAAGTGATGACAAACGATTAGTAATTTTATAATATAATATACTTTTGCTTCACGCATGATCGAACTAACACATGCTTATGTTACATCTTGTGTGTAAAAGAACATAAAAATTTTCTAAAATTTTATTTTCTTACTCTAAAATATGTACTCATAACCATATTTTAAACATGATTTATTAGTTTCTTTTTAATTACTCCAGTCTCCAAAAAATAGTATATTTATGGCAACCTATCAACCTTAATTTAATATTCTTTGATACATATGTGTCAATACAAATTCCTTTATGGAAAAAGAAAAAAATGTATATAAATATATAATATTTGTGTATCTTAAATATAGGTGTCAGATGTAACGCAATACAATTATACCAACACTCGTAGCACTTAAAGCACACATGTCGCTACGAAATGTTTCCACGTTCATTTAAACTAGGTGTAAATTAAAATACAGAATTAACACTAGATGGTTTTTACAAGGAAATTACTTTTGATACTTATTTAAAGTGAGAATGAAGTTAATTTGTTTGTCGTGATTTTTATACACAGTGGACCCAAAAATAGAAGGTCGCTTTATTAATATTAACTTACTCAATCTTTTTAATAACTTGTAAACTGTAAATATAGGAATTACATATATTTATTTTAAATATCAAAATTTTACAACTGAATGGTAAAAGTATGGGCAGTAAAAGACCACACAGCTTTTTATTTAAATACTCCAAAGAAATAAAATATTTATTGCGCCCGTTAAAATAATACTAATACTTTAAGAATAACCATATTTATTAATGTAATACACTGAAAACTAAAATATACATATTTTCAGTAGTTTAAAAATATTACAGTTTCCTTTACCATGAATTCGGAATTTAAAAGTAATATATAAAATTATAAAGAAATGTTTGAAATATGTAATACATCCCATTAGGTTTTCTTTTTCTCTGTTTCTTTAATCCGTCGGATCCTCAATTTCAACCTCGAAGGAGGATCGTTAATACTAGTAAAGCAACGAGGGTCCGCTTTATATCGTCTCTTAACTGTTTGATGAAATTACTCTTCCTTATCTAATCATTTACAACTTTATAAATTTGTTTTCAATCCGGAGAATGGCTGAGTCATATAAGTACACCTTTCAAAATAATAATATGAAAGTCAAGTCAAGTAAACATAAAAACCTAAAAATACTTTTGAATGTCCGTTCTAAGCGGTATTCATAGAAAGCACCGACTGGAAAGTTATTTTCACAGACTTTCGAAGTTCCTGCAAAACAAACAGCGGACTTGTTTTTTGATCTTTTTATGACATACTAAAAGGTTATTTTCTATTAAATTTGAAGGCAGCCACAGCAGTTTTCTTTAAACAAAGTCCATTATTCTATAAAGTTATTGTTGAGTCTTGCAGGCTTGTACCAAAACTTTTGTTTGCTTAATCTTAAGAATGGTAATTATATATAACTGGCAGATCATAATAAAATATATAACATATATATGTCTACCAACTAAATACATCAACTTTATAATAACATAGATATTTAAACACACAATTCGCAATCGCAAATTCCGAGATACTACAATTAAGAACATTAAGATTAATTAGGACGGTAATCGTTAAATCACGTAATACAAGTAAATATAAAACTGGTAAAGCTTGACGTTTATACTCGTATTCCTATCGTTGTGTCTCCAATAATGTGAATCATAGCAGACTAATGTAATAAAGATAAATAAGTAATATTATTTTACCACCATATGAAAATATTAATTAAAATCTTCCATACATCGTTTGATATGAAGATATTGAAAATATAAGTTCTTCTCCATTTATGTTTAAAAGTAGGACGGAAGATAACATTTAAAAAGGTAAGTATAAAACTCACTTGATAACTTCTACTTCAGATTAAGTAATATTAACTTATCATAAAATAATAAAACACATCAGTCCCTCCGATACAATAGATAATTTCAAATAATCAAGAACCTTCTAGAAATAATGTCTGTATTTAAATACGATACACTCTGAAATATTATTAATAAATTATATAATATTAAACTGTTTGAGCTTAACACGAACATGTTATTACTATATGTAAATGATAAACTATTTTGAATTTCAGATACAAAATGAATGGTTATTACAAAACAGAAATAATGAACAGTGAAATAAAATATTGACTTGATTATTAAAGTAGGAAAATCAAGATAAATATAACTAAATCTACAACTGCTGATACATCTAAAAATAAATAATATGTTATATGACAAAATCATAATATACATAATATGTTATATGACAAAATCTATGATCTTATAGATCTTTAATCAATTGAGTTATTATGAAATGTAATCAGAGACACCGTCATGACTTTCTTTTAAAACTAAACCTTTCGTAAAATCTTTCGTAATCACTTATAATATAAAATTTAGAGTCTCATATAATATTTAATTAATAATTTAATGATACAGAATATTTCGTTTTTAGTTGTATAAAGATATATACTCTATACAAATAGCAGTTGAATTTGAAGTTTGTGGAACAGTTGAAACAAATTATACAAAATTACAAAGTGGAATTATGAAATGTTTCACACTTTGTAGTCTTCAACTCTAACTATAGCTTTTGTAAAAATAAATAAAGACACTTATATATATATATGTAATTCAATCAGACAGTAAAGGAGCACCATAAAGTGGACCCTCGTCACTACAATCAGGATCTTCCACGATTGATCCTAAAGATGGCGGATTAAGGAATTACGAACTGGAACATGCTTCGATTGCTAATATTTTAAAGAACCGCTTTTGTTTTTTGTATCATCAGGTAACATTGGAATGATGAGGCAAAAGGAAGAACATTTAGTAAGGAATATAACTATGATATTGAATGCCTTATTTATCATATTAAGTATTCATATTAAAATTAATTATTAATATCTACGAGTTTGTTATTAAAATTAATTACGTTAATATCAATTAAGTACAGTTAGTGAATGCTACATCTAAAACTAACACTTATTCTTTAAAGAGTGCTAGTTTTTTCAGTATGAAGACAGTTTTTATAACATGTCGCTCAATCTACCAAGAGACTGTATCTATAAATTTAAAATATATGTCTTGTTCCAAAGTTGTAACATTAATATCAGTTGTATCCTTTTGGTTTCAAAGCTATCAAATATCTATCAAAATGTATATCAAAGCAGATATGGTATATAATTAATCCTATCTATAACATAAAAATGAATCGCATAATGTGTTGGTAAGCGCATAACTCAACAACGCATGGACCAATCATAACAATTTTTTTTAAATGTTCCTTGAAGTCCAAAGATGGTTTTTACGGCGAGAAAAATTCAAATAATTTTCAGAAAAACCCTAAAAGAGCCCTTTTCTTTTTCCTATACAAATATTTTCTAACTAAATGTAGAGTCAATTTGAAATGTATTGCTATTCACTAAAGTTCATATTAAATTACAAGCACTCATTGTTGTCTAAACAATATAGGTGTGTTGCTAACGTTAATTCGCGCTTTATTGTCGCTGCACAACGTTCAAATTTAATCAAATATATGTGTTCACCCGACCAAATTGAAAAGTCAAAAAATGTAAGAGCTATAGATTTGATTGGCCTTGGAATATTTTTTCTTTTGTTTTAGTTTCGGAATGCGACATAAATTGTCATCAGTTTTCAGGTCATTGCATCTGGCAAACAAACTGCGTTAAAAAGCGTTTATAATATTTAATAATTAATTTTGATTGTTTTATACCGTGTTTTGTTCAAAGTGTTTTAATACCTGTGATTAATAATTATTTCATGTGACATAATTTAGGTAAGTATATACGATATGCCTCCTATAAGACGAAGTAATTTAGGTAGAAGAACCCGAAATGCTTCAAACCAAACTAATTACCGATCTTATCATACTGCACATGAACGTGACGACCGAAATGAACGCGACAGAATTCGTATATCACGAACGCGGGAAGCGAGAGCGAGAGATTCAACTAATAATCGCGAACGTTTGAATCGAGCTGCTTTCAATTACGATTTGTCAATTGACTATAGTAACCACCAATGTGTTACTATTGGATCTATGAACTTGGTTTGCTCTTATTGTAAGGCATTGAAATACAAAAATGAAGCAAATGGATTGTGTTGCGCAAATGGGAAAGTGAAATTGACACCATTGGATTGGACATTGGACATTGGACAATTGCTCTGGTGGGGGACCAGAGCAATTGTACTCATTGGTTTCAGGAATAGAACCAGATTCCATACACTTTTTGTCAAATATTCAACAATATAACCATTGCTTTCAAATGACGTCATTTGGGGCAACAAACGTAGTTCGGGAAAATTTCATGCCAACTTTTAAGGTATGTATTATAGCAGTTAATCATTATTATTTTAATGAACAAAAATTCCTGTTAACTAAGTAAGTATGTGTCATTAACCTTAAGTTCCCTAAACCCTAACACATATATTACTTAGTCATAATATTATTTGGTAATTCAGTATTAGCAACACTTTTATTATTTTGAAACACAATATAATTATTTGATGATGGATATTAGTTACAACTAATTATTACTTATTGACATACCTAAGTACCTTATTTGGTGATTCAAAATAGGACCTAGCACCTTATTTGGTGATTCAAATTAGGAGACCGATATACGTTTTAGGAACAAATATTATTTATATTTGGCAAAAATCATTTTTTTTTATTTACAGATACAGGGCCAAATATATCATAGAGCAGGTTCACTGCTACCAGTGTCAGATAGCAATTACAAATTCCTGCAAATTGATTTCATAGGCAATTCACCACAAGAAATTGATATGCGTTGTTCACATAACAATTCACTAAAGAGGTCTATTGTAGAACAATTACAAACTTTATTTCATGAGCACAATCAATTGATTATGTTGTTTAAAATTGAATTGGATCTAATGCCATCTGATAATCACAAAATTATAATCAGAGCTGATAAAACACCTGTTGGCCAACATGAAAGACGTTTTAATGCACCAACTATTGATGAAGTTGCTATCGTTGTAGTTGGAGAAAATTTGGAATGCCGTGATATTGTTTTATATCGTCGGAATGATCAATTACAACGTAAAAAGGAAACACACCGCTCACATGACGCACTGCAATATCCCATTATATTTTGGCAAGGTGAAGATGGCTATGATTTCTCAAACAAGATGATAAATCTCATTACACGTAATAAAAAATATTAGTTTAGCTATGGAGATATATTATCAGCCACTATATTTTTTTATTTTCAATGTTATGAAAACAAAAATCTATTTTCAGGTTCTGAAACCAACAAAAAAATCAGTTCAATGAACTATTATTCCTAACGCCTAATGATTCGTGAAAATGAAGACAATCACATACTCAAATGTCGGCGATTATATCACAAGTATGTTGTAGACATGTATGTTAAAATTGAAACGGAGAGATTAACATTCATCAGGTTGAATCAGACCAAACTCAGATCTGAAGAGTATATTCACCTTCGAGATGCGATTAATACTGATGGAAATGCACAGAATGTTGGTCGGATGACTATTCTCCCAGCAACATACATCGGAAGCCCTCGACATATGCATGAATATGCTCAAGATGCCATGTCATATGTTCGTCATTATGGTACAGCAGATTTGTTCATCACATTTACATGCAATCCACACTGGATTGAAATCAAGCAGGAGTTATTCCCTGGGAAATCACTTATTGATTGATCGTCATGATATTACAGCCAGAGTCTTTAGACAAAAGTTGAAATCTTTAATGGATTTCATTGTGAAACATTATGTGTTTGGAGAGACACGCTGGTGGATGTATTCTGTGGAGTGACAGAAACGGGGATTGCCACATGCACACATTTTGATTTGGTTAGTTGAAAAGATAAGGCCAAATGAAGTTGATGCAGTAATATCAACTGAAATTCCTAATGTAGAAGTAGATCCTGGATTGCATGAGGTAGTTATTAAAAACATGATACATGGTCCCTGTGGAACTTTTAATCAAAATTCAACATGTATGGTGGATGATAAATGTTCAAAGCGATATCCACGGACATTAATATCTGAAACAATCACTGGTAATGAAGGTTTCCCTTTGTATCGTCGCCGATCGACAGCAGACAATGGAAGATCAACAATTGTCAAATTAAATCAACAAGATATTGAAATAGATAATTGCTGGATTGTTCCATATTCACCCATTTTTCAAAGACCTTCAAAGCCCACATCAACGTTGAATCTTGTCATTCAGTAAAATCTATTAAATACATTTGCAAATATGTAACCAAAGGGAGTGATATGGCTGTGATTGGTATTAATGCAGAGAATTCCAATGATGAAGGTACCCAATACCAAATGGGTCGGGTAATATCATCACATGCTCATCAAATACGAACATTTTTTTTCTATGATCATATTTACATGCTTCCCATCAAACCCAAAGGATTTATGGATCAAGTACAAAGATAATATGTGTGATGATATTTTGTATCAAATACGGATTAGAAGGAGAAATCCAAATATACAAATAAGCGAAGAAATTTACAATGAAGTATTGATTTCAATTGAGGACATGTGCTTGATGATGTCAAACAAACTATTATTTCAATTAGGCCTGGTCGCGCCCAATCTTCCAATGCATGATACTTTTAACCTAGAGTTGCACCGAGAAAAACTGTATGATCTCAACACTTTGAAAGTATTAATTTAAACAAACCTTCCACTATTGAATGAACAACAGAAGTATGTATTTGATACACTTATGAAAGTAATAAATGATAAAAGAGGAGGGATTTACTTCTTAGATGCACCTGGTGGTACAGGAAAAACTTTTTTATTTCATTGATATTAGCAACAATTCGCTCACAAAATAAAATTGCACTTGCACTCGCTTCGGGAATCGCAGCAACCTTGCTTGAAGGTAGTAGAACAGCTCATTCAGCACTAAAATTACCATTAAACATGCAAAGCAACGAAACTCCAACCTGCAACATTTCGAAGAACTCTGCAATGGCAAAGGTTTTGCAGCAATGTGAATTGATTATTTGGGATGAATGCACGATGGCACATAAAAAATCTTTGGAGGCTTTAGATAGAACCTTACAAGATCTCCGGAGCAATCGTAACCCATTTGGTGGTGCCATGATTTTATTAGCAGGAGATTTTCGTCAAACATTGCCAGTGATTCCACGATCAACGCCAGCTGATGAACTTAATGCATATTTAAATTCCTCCAATTTGTGGAAACATGTGAAGGTATAACACTTACGCAAGAATATGCGTGTCAAGGTGCAAAATGACAAATCTGGAGACATATTCTCTTAACAATTCATTGATATTGGTAATGGCAAATTTCCTATAGACACCTTGACTGGTTGCATTAACTTTCCTCAAAGTTTTTGTCAGTTAACTATATCAAAAGATAAACTTATTCAAAAGGTGTTTCCAGATGTTGCTCAAAATTACAGAAACCATGATTGGTTGAGCGAACGGGCTATATTGGCTGCAAAAAACATAGATGTAAGTGAATTAAATTTCAAAATTCAAAAACAAATTACAGGCGAATTGAGGATATATAAATCAGTTGATTCGGCTACTAACCAAGATGATGTCGTCAACTATCCGCCTGAATTTTTAAACTCACTGGACTTACCAGGATTGCCACCTCACAATCTTCAATTAAAGGTTGGATCGGTAGTTATAATGTTGAGAAATATCAACCAACCGCGTCTTTGCAACGGCACACGGTTAGCGATAAAAAAATTATTGAACAACGTGATAGAAGCAACTATACTGAAAGGAAAGTATAAAGGAGAAAACGTTTTGATACCACGCATCCCAATGATTCTGACTGATGTACCATTTGAATTTAAACGACTACAATTTCCAGTGCGGCTTGCTTTTGCTATAACTATAAATAAGTCCCAGGGGCAATTATTAGGTATTTGTGGTACTAATCTAGAAAATCCATGTTTCTCACATGGTCAATTGTATGTTGCCTGTTCCCGTGTTGGAAAACCATCAGATATTTTTGTATATACACCAGGTAATCAAACAAAAAACATTGTGTATCAAAAAGCACTACAATAAAAATAAAACAGATTTTTGTTAATAATTATGATTCACTTGATGTACAATAAAGCCATTACTGAAAATACTTATAAACGTTTTATTTCATTATTTTTTATTTTATCGGTTACTAACCCTATGTTAATAATAATAGTAATAAATAATTAATTATCTCCATGTTTTGTCATTGAAGCACCCACTTTTTAAATATTTGTCACCTTTAGGTTCCCACTTATTATCCCTTTAGATTACTTTTCAATCAGGTTTGAACCTTAAGTTCCCGTCTTAGTTTGAAGCCCTCTGGCAGACATCCCAGTCGGGGTTTTTGGTGGGTTTCAAAAGGGTTCTTATTATTAACTAACTATTAGGTTCTAGTAGTTCATACATTACTTCTTCGGGTTTTAAATTTTTATGGAAACATTAAAACTTCTGAAATAATTTACACATACATTGTTCTTGGTAAGAAGCGAAGATTCTTAAATCCTTAAAGGTAAATATTTATTTTCGAAAAACCATATTTTGTTTAAAAACCAACTAATGAAAAATAAGTAAATAGTTAATACGTGAGGGCATCAAATTAAGAAAAATCAATAAGAAAAACTTAATAAAATGTTATTTTCAACGCTTGTAAAAAGAAAAAAGAATGATAAAATAAATATACTTTGTATTTATTATAAAATAAGAGCTATTCAAATTATAATTTTTGAGGCAAACTTATTTTGGCTTTAATGAAAAATTGTATTGTTTAAAAAAGAATTTAAACTTAAAAAGAATTACATCAAATATTCTTACTAATGACAAGTTAAATAGTTTAAACAATTTTTATAAGTTAAAACATTACAAGTGTGATGTTACTATCAAGTAAATGTATTTGTTGTCACTTGTGAATACGCATTTCTACTAATAAGTTTCATATACTATAATTTGGAAATACATCTTCCTGTTGACATAAAGTAGTTAATAAATAAACTATTAATAACTTCTTATTGGGAACAAAAGTGGACAATATTTACTATTTGGACCGAAAATAAGTTGAAGAATATTTTAACTAAATACTAAAACATTAATTCTTAAATGCAAGTGCCAGTTCTTCTCTTGTAATTTATCTTGCAGCTAGTTTAGTAAGTTGTTAAAGTGATACTGCCTCGTAAGGTGTAATTTAAGAGGAAACATTTGAAATACCTCGAGTGTTAACCTATTAAATTGTAAGATAAAGAAAATTTTAGGACATATAAAAATATATTATTTATAGTTTCAGTGAATTGTTATTATTATTATAAGGTCCAAGTATGTCCCTATTTTATGATTTTTTCATTCTATATTTATTGAACAGATAAAGTATACATAGCATATTTTATAAGTTTCAAGATAATTTTAATTTTCTAACAATGTGATAGCTATGTAAAATATTTAGTTAATTTCTATTACAGCCCACTTACAACTTCTTTGCATGGCAACTGCTTTCCAACATTTTATTGCTTCTTAAGATATTACAAAATAAACAAACATTGAAGCGGTTTTATTTATGTATAATAATAAGTATAATACACGTAATACACTGAATTAAAATTGAAGGTTTAATGGATTGATTCTTTGAATGTAATCGATTTGAAGTTTTTATTGCTACCGTTTAGCATATTTTTAAAATAACTTATATAAAGACTTTTAATTTACAATTTAAAAAAGAAAACCTTACAGTGAACTACCAGCTTTCAATATATAATTAACAAAAGGGAAACAACGCTGCAGAATATAGTGTTCAATTTTCTATCGGGCTATTGAATGGACTATTGAAATAACTGTGCAGTGTTAGAGCGTTTCATTGTTACTGACCGAGTAGTTTAATACAATACTTTTGGTCCAGTTTTATAATGTGTTTTATTCAAACCGTATCAAATAAAATGTTACTATATTTATACATAGTGACTTAAGTACAATATCAAAATATAAATATAATATATTATATTATGTATAATTTAGATCCTTATATCCTTATCACAGAATGGCAGGTACTAGCGAAGATGTCACGGTGAGAATGAAGAAGAACGTGCTCAGGTGGTTTGGGAACGTTGAACGAATGAGTGATGAAAGAATGGTAAAAAAGATTTATATGGGAAAAGTGAGCGGTAAGAGAGACAGGGGGAGGCCTCGAGTGACCTTCGAAAACACAGTAGCTACGATACTGGAGGAAGGTCACGTAAAAAGCATGAGGACCCCCCGGAGGGCATGTATGAAGAGGTTGATGTCTGTGGCCGAGGCGAAAGAGGTATGCAGAGACCGTAGCGTTTGGCGCTCCGTCGTCTCTGGCTACCCCGCAAGGGATATGGCGTGAAGGTAAATAAATAAATAAATAAATAGATCCTTATAATCATGTAAATAGTTTGAAGTCGGAACTTCTTGCATTGTCATTTATTCTGTATAACAATTTAATGAAGAACAAAGACGGCCACTTATATCTTTCCTCTCTAAGTAGTTTCCGTACTGCTACTGGTGTACTATCTGGACTACTAAGACCTTCATGCAAAAGCGCCGGTTGGCTTTATACTTTTTATGCTCTTTAAAAATAATTAAAAAAAAAATTGATGATGTATGTAATGATAAAAAAATATATGTTCCTTTATTGTAACATATACTATATTTAATTTCAGTATGTAGTACGTGTCACTTAGAAGAGGCAGCGTGATAATAGAGATTAATTATTTATGTAGTTTAATTCAACGAAGCCCCTTTATGAGATCGTATCTTCATGTTTTAGCCTTCTTTTCTGGCTGGTATTGCAATACCTATTAGTCGTATTTTGTTAATATCATACAAAATCTTCATGGTACAAGAGATTATTAAAAAAATATTCAATTATAATGATTCAAGCATTAGTTAATTTTATACTGCTTTTCAAAAAATCGATACTATATAAAATAAAATACTTAAAATATCAACGGCGAAGTAACATCTCCGAGAGCTTAATACTGAATGAAATGAATATTACTATTCTTCGATTTTTTATAAAGGATATTGTATTTAAGAGGCTCGATATGCTACAAATCTGTAATAGCAGAACTAAAGAGATACAGAAATTACCTAACAATATTATTATTTACTAATAAATAGTGAGACTCCTTAAAACAATTACACGGTTACGCTATGATCTTAATTAAGATAGAAAATGATACATTATTATTATTGAACTGACAAACATTGTATAAACAGTATATTATATATAGAATTACAACAGTTTACTTGATAAACAAATATATTAATTTAAGGATAAAAGACCAACGAAATTACTTTATTAGTGTCAAAATGGTTTTTATATTAGCTAAAATATACCAACATCATAATGAGTTAACATGGAGTATAGGTGAGATGAATGTCTGAACAAAAACAGCGACACTTCGCGATCTGTACCAACATCACTTAACACTAATTGAAATTAAAAAGTGGTTTGAACTTTATTTGCAATTCATATTGCTTAGTTGTCTTGTCTGTGGCGGCTTCATTAATGTATGTGGTATGTATATAGTACGTATGTATATATCGACATATTCAATTTGTACACATTTAAGCACAAATTTAAACGCACATACAAGATTTGATCCACGGGTTACGTTTACTTAATTATTTAAAGGTCATTTGTTTACTGTAAAATTCAAATGTTATTTCTGTTGTTGCAAAATTTTCGGATCACATAAATGCTAGTCATTACATTAACATTTGTGCTTTAAAAAGATTGTTACGAAATTAAAACAATATTGTTAAGGTAGTTGGCACGCCTTTACTTCTAAAATATATATTTTAAGATGCTTATAATAAATGTAAACAAAACAATAAAAACTTGCAGAATTCTAAACTTAATATTTAATTTACACCAGATTGATTGATATTGTTTGTTATCAACTCCATTATGAACATAAGCAGCTCTCTTATTGATTTTATTGCACTTGAGAGAAAATAAACGCTACTAATAGGACTAGTGTTAATTTTAGTCTTGACGTTACATGATAAATTATTTATCAATCTCGTAATTATATTTTTCAAGTATATAATTAGATTTTCTATCTCGTTTATTCTCGTTTATTTATTATTATTATTCTAATGTGACATGATAAGCGAGCAACACAGTAAAACAAAAATCACTCGTCCGACAAAATATACTAAGCCAAAGCATGTTCCGGTTTTGTAATTCCTTAATCCGCCATCTTTGGGATCAATCGAGGAGGATCCTGATTGTAGTAACAAGGGTTCACTTTATCGAGCGCCTTTACTGTCTGATCGAATTAAATATAAATGTTTATCTGTACATTTTTTGTACATGTTTTATTTATAACAAATGTAATACATTTGTAATTTATAATCGTTTTTGTGAAATCATTTCAGCATTGGGAGTCTTGGGATGTATTTTATCCATTATGTGTACATTTTTGCATTTTTGAACGATAATGTTTTGATAATAACCGTAATAATATTTCTAATACTTTAAGACATTTTGTTATTGAAATAGGTAGTAAATGAAAAATTTACAGTAATTTAAAAATGAATTACAGCAGAATTTATCGTGAATTCGGAATTAAGAAGTAATATATTAAATAATAGTATGTGTATAAGTAAATGCTATATACAGCGTATAGTATTTCCTTGTATACTCTTACTAAGATGTCAATACTATACTTTATTGTAACAATACCTATTGACGAGAGTTATGTCTTCTAGGCAAAAATTTGTAGGCTCAAACTAATCAGTAGTTTGGCGGAGTTTTTATTTAGTAGCGAGTATGTATTATTATGCTTAATAAAAAAGAGAAATATGTTAATAATGTGTAATACATCTCATTTTGTTTCAATTTCTCAGTTGCCTTAATCCTTCGGATCCTCAATTTCAATCTCGAAGGAGGATCGTTAATACTAGGAAAGAGGCAGCGAGGGTCCGTTTTATATAGTCTCTTAACTGTTTAATGAAATTACTTTAAATTTTATATTATTACTTATCTAACTTATATTGAATAATTTATTTATGAAATAATGATTTAATTTATTAAAATCATATTGTAAAATGAACGAATGCGGCGTTGGGGACCGCCAACCAACACGCCATGTTCCGAACGGCGGTAGGTGGAGGACGGAGCTACAAATAGCTACGTGGAATGTAAGAGGAGGAATGGAACAGAAGATGAATGAATTATTAGATGTGATGGATGCAAAGATCTAGATGTTATTTGTGTGTATGAGACCAAACGAAAAGGCAATGATGCGACCGATTTGCCTGGCAACCGGGTCGCTTTCTGGGCTGGGGTTCCAGAGGGTGAGCGAGGTTGCCAAGTTGTAGGCGTGTTGTTGTCCTCTCGAATGGTTAATGCAATGGTAGAATACAAGGCTATCAACCCGAGGCTTCTTTGGGTTCGCTTTAAGCTGGGGATAACAAGAGTGTTCTTGTTGGCCATTTATGCGCCAGTATCCTCAGCTCCAGTGAGCGAGTTCGAGGAGTTTTGGGAGAGTGTCAGGGATGTTCTAAGTAGTGTCAGAAGAAAAGTTGATAGTATGTAGAGATATGAATGGATGGATTGGAACCGCGCGAAATGATTACGAAAGCGTGCTAGGCAAGTTCGGTGATAAGAGAGTAAATGAGGTTGGGAAGCTTATTTTGGAATTTTGTAAGGAGAGAAATCTGTTTGTGGCAAACACGATGTTTGATTACAAACGAATTCACATGTACACATGGGAGCGAGCGGAAGAAAGAAGTATAATTGATTTATTCCTAGTGGATCAGCGTATTTGAAGCCAAGTTATGGACACGAGAGTGTTTAGGGGTGCTGATCTGGGAACGGACCATTATCTAGTCGTTGCTAGAATAAGAGGTCTGTTTGCAGGTTGGCGCAGCCGCACGACGTGCCCTAGCTTGGAGTCGAATTATCGCATAAGAAGCTGGAAACTTCAAGATCCACCGATCAGAGAGGAATATCAAGAAAGGGTTTCCAAGAAGCTTGAAAGCAGTGACTCTGGAAATGAAAGTGCTGAAGTATGGTGGCAGAACCTTAGGAATGGAATGGTGAAAGTAGCGACAGAGGTATGTGGTAAAAGGAAAAGCGGTTTTAGTAAGAAGCGCGATGAATGGTAGGATGATGAAGTGAAAGACGCTGTGGAGTTAAAGAAGAAAGCATGGTTGGATTATAAAGCCTCGGGTAAGGATAAAAGTATGAGAGAGATAAGAAAAAGAGAGTACAAGCTGCAAAAACACAAAACGAAAGCACTTATAAGGATGAAGCGTGAAAATTCTAAGAAAGAAAGAAGACAAACAACTTCCGGGAAAACACGAAGCTTTTCTGGCGAGAAGTTAGTGATTCCCGGGGTTGTTCGGTAACCTGTAGAATGAAAGGGGTGCTTTGGAAGAACGGTGAAATCTTAACAGAGCAAGCACACGTTTTGCAGCGGTGGGCGGAATTTTACAAGGAGACGTATGAATGTGAGGACGCCTCGGCCTCGAGTATCAGCGAAATGCTGAGTCCCGATGTAGCCGATGGTGAAATCAGTTTGGAAGAAGTGGAGAGCGCGATTCGAAGTCTGAAATGTGGTAAGGCAGCGGGAGCAGATGGAGTTACTGCCGAGATGATCAAATATGGTGGGCCACGCGTCTTGGACTTGTTCTGGCTTTTGTGCAATTTATGCTGGAAATCAGGAGAGAAATCAGACGATTGGCGAGGTGCAGTCATCGTACCTTTGTATAAAGGCAAAGGTTCACAGATAGACTGTGCAAGCTATAGGGCTATCAGTTTTTTAGCTTGGGCGGTAAAGTTTGTGCAAAAATATTAGCAAGAAGAATGCAAGAGAGATCTGAAAGGCTGTTGTGGGAGGCCCAAGGAGGTTTTAGACCTGGAAGAGGGTGTAAAGATCAGATCTTTTCCCTCCGCATGATCACGGAAAAGTTTTTGGCCCTAAACCAAAAGGCTTTCTGTGCTTTTGTGGATTTGGAAAAGGCATTTGACAGGGTTGTGAGAAAGAAGTTATGGGAGATACTGCCCCGATACAATGTGAACGGACCCTTGCTACAGGCTGTAAAATCTCTTTATAGAGATCACTCAGCCTGTGTGCGAGTAGGAGCTGGCATGTCGCCCTGGTTTGACATCCAATCGGGTGTTAAGCAAGGTCGCGCTATGTCAGCTTGGTTGTTCAATTTGTATTTGGATAGTTGTCTCCAAGGCGTGAAAGACAGTGACATGGGAGTGAAAGTAGGTGACCTTAAAGTCAATTGCTGGCTATACACAGATGATGCAGTGCTTATTGCATCATCAGAATGCGATTTGCAGGCATTGGTCACCACTCTGAAAGATGGGTGTGAAAATAATGGTCTAAACCTGAATGCAGATAAGACGAAGGTTCTGATATTTGAAAGAAATGAAGAAAGAACAGAATGTAAGATCAACGTGAATGGTAAGATAATAGAACAAGTGAATGAAGTAGTATATTTGGGAAGTATGTTTAGCAGAGACAGAAGATACGAAATGGATGTGGAAAGGCGTATTGCTGCCGGTAACAGAGTCAACGGTGCCCTGGCTGTATTGTTGAGACGACAAAACGTCAGCATAACTGCACGTTTGGCTGTACACAATTCGGTTTTGCTACCGACGCTGTTATACGGCAGCCAAAAGTGGGTAACACAGAAGAAGAATGTAAGAAAGGTGAATGCTGTGGAGATGCGATCTCTTCGCAGAATATGCGGAGTCAGTCTAGCTGATCGAATCCGCAATGAAGAGATCCACAGAATGGCAGGTACGAGTGAAGATGTTACTCAGGTGGTTTGGGCACGTCGAACGAATGAGTGATGAAAGAATGGTAAAAAAGATTTATACAGGAAAAGTGAGTGGTAAGAGAGAAAGGGGGAGGTCTCGAGTGACCTTCGAAAACACTGTATCTATGATACTGGAGGAAGGTCACATAAAAAGCATGAGGACCCCCCGGAGGGCATGTATGAAGAGGTTGATGTCTGTGGCCGAGGCGAAAGAGGTATGCAGGGACCGTAGCGTTTGGCGCTCCGTCATCTCTGGCTACCCCGTAAGGGATATGGCGTGAAGCTAAATAAATAAATAAATGCTTATCTAACCCTTATACAACTTTTAAATTTCTTTAAAACCCCTCAAATTGGCTCAGCCTCATTACTTATGTGGCTGAGCCTTTGTACGTATTATATCGTTGTCATTTTTCAGTTTTATTATTGTTTATTCATAAAAATATTAAAATAATTATCAATGTCAACAAAAATACTTTTTTCTATTTCAATG
Source organism: Melinaea marsaeus rileyi (assembly GCA_918358865.1). Taxonomy (NCBI): domain Eukaryota; kingdom Metazoa; phylum Arthropoda; class Insecta; order Lepidoptera; family Nymphalidae; genus Melinaea; species Melinaea marsaeus. The sequence continues at coordinate 20,327,245 of OU911093.1, read as the reverse complement.
TCCGAGCTAAGAGGTACTCGTTGAAACTCACCAACTGAAAAAATATTTCAGTCTTGCAAAGCTCCAGCAAAACAAACTGCGTATTTGTCTTTTTTATTTTTAAGTCCTACTAAAAGATTATTTCTTTACATTAAATCTTAAAGTATCCAAGCTGAGATCTTTTTTTAAAGGGTCCATTATGGTAGAATGTTATTGTTGAGTCTTGCAGACTTGTATCTCTAGTTTTTGTTATATTGCATATTTTTCTAGAATATAAATTTTTAAGACAACGAAATAACCAGCAGTTAAAATAAAGTACATAGCATACCTATTTCTACAAACTAAAGATGTTAACTATATGATAAAATGTGTACTATACACACAGACAGGATCTGTAACTACCGATTATTTAATTCTTCAATATCGAATCTTTTATGAATGTGCTATTAACACCAAGAATAGAAAAGCAAGTAAAATCTACTATATATTTATTTTTATTTATTGCGTACAAATCATATCCTCTACGGTGCACTATTGTAAAATATATACTTCATTTAACAATGTAAATCCTACCTAGAAATATCAAGAAGAAGAGAAATACCTTCAACGTTTTTATTAATGATGCTAGTCTTATCGTGTCGTGTCGTGCCGTGTCGTGCCGTGCCGTGTCGTGTTGTGTCGTGCCGTGTCATGCCGTGCCGTGTCGTGCCGTGTCGTGTCGTGTCGTATAGTGTCATTTCTAATAATTATAACTCACCAAATTAAATAAACGTCAGTATGTACAAACTACACGGTTGGTAAATAGTGTCCGAATAGAATAATAACATATCAATAAAGTTGTAACATCTTATTAATATACAAGTGTTAGAAGAATTAGTTTTGTTTCTATAAAGTTGAGTTCTTGATAAGCTCTGTGTCTACGAGTATGCGTTATTTATTCAATCTCGTATGTTGTAAATAATTAGTGAAATTATTGAGCGAAACGAGCGTAGCCAGCGGAGTGTTCTACTGGAGACTTTTTCACATTCCTTGTCACGAATAGGCGTGAAAACTACTTGACGGAAAATAATGAAACTTTGCAATCAGAAAGACACACATTAGGTAATGTTTTAAAAAAAATAATTAAAAATGTCCTCGAAATAAAAAAATATTTTTTAAATATCATGTCAAAAAACTGATATCCCATTGAAGTCAATGGGAAACGATGAGATGAGAGAGAATACACTGGGCTCGCTTCGCTCTTCGCTCTTCGCCCGACTGTTAAAGAAACATAAAAAACTTTATTAATAATGAACGGTTGTTATACATTTGCCATTGAAGTCTTTGTAACATCAATATAACCTTTAATCATAATTTAGTAATCAGTTATTATTTAATTACACAGAACTTGTCAAGGATGTCTTCTGGTACATATAATTTCAAATATCAACAGTAAACTTTTGGGGTAATATAGTCTTCTGTAAAAAAATGAAAGTTTATTGTAAATAAAAGAAGTGTGTACAATTATATAAACTATTCATATATAACCTTCGTGTTATTGACTTACTTTAAATATTATAACCGACATAACAATTTAAACCAATTATATTCTAATAGACACCAAACTATCAATTGACTGTATCACTTAGAATAACATTATCAATCACAATACTATAACATTACACTAACATGCGATCACTAACTTGTATGTATTTATGCAATTTATTATATATTAAAATAACAACAATGTAATCTTATTATTTTACCTAAATGTAATTATTCTTTAATAAGTTGAAGAGTTATCTTAAGAGATATGATGAGGAAAAGACTGCTTAGAAATAGAAACATAATACTTGTACGACAGTTGCCAAGAAAAGCGATGTTACTTAGTCACATATTGCGAGAAAGTTGCTCCAACATTTCATTGTCCGTCAACTGAGACAACACACACGTTTGTTTTCTACTAGATGTCGTCTGGATGCCCACATTGTCATAGTAAAAAAGTAATGAGTTCTTCTTACATTAGAGAAAGTATTATATATATATTTACCATTTTAAATAATAAAACAGACTTTATACTTTTATTATACATACAATAAGTAAACTCTTGTATTTTTGCATCTAAATCGTATATTACGAATTTACTAAATGAGGAGTTATAGAGTGACCTTATTTAATTAAAAGGAGGGTATAACAGAAACTTTATACCGAAAGTTCAAAACTTAAGGCGTTCATACAAATTATAATTGCGAAACCTCAAACTAGAATTGTACATTTCTCAAGCCAAGCCAGAGCGTACAATTTGCTTTTTTGTCAAACTTAAAAATATTTCTCGAAACAATAATTTTTAATGCATTTTCCAACACTGTGTTCGTTCGTTTTAACTGAAGTGTTATTTTGATGACAATACAAATACTGTATTTGTATTATATTTAAAATAGGTATTTTTAAACTGAAGCAAAATGAAATTTAAAAATTTCATACATATATATATATTAAACTTTATTTTCTCATGTTTCTACTCAATATTCAATATAATATAAAATTGTTAAAAGTATAACGCTTAAATACTATATTTGATTAAATTATAAAATGTGTATTTACTTATTTTATTATATAAACATAGATAATTCTGTATTAATAGGATGTTAGGATTGCTACGTTATTGCGTTTTCGGTCGCTTTTTACAAACCGTGCAGTTTAATTAACGCTTATTGATTTGAACTCACCATCTCACAGGATTCAGTTTGAACTGTGTTTTATATTGTAACTTTCATGCATTCGCCCTCGTAATGATACTTAAGTTTTGATATCGCCACATGTACTTTGTATACCAGCATCGTATTACACCTAACCTCATTCAGATCTGAGGATTAGGTGGAAATAGAATCTATTTTATTTTACAAAAGAGAACTGTTCGAGCTATTTACAAAATGGTTCTATGGGACTGCTTTTAAATTATTTTCAAAGATATTATTTATCAAATCTATTCAAAAGTTTTTATTAAATTGGGGATTATAAAGAAGAGAGGGAGATCTTACAATAATCCACTCGCTAACGGTTTTGCATGTGTTGCTTTTACTAAACTCAGAATCCTTTGATCCCTTGTAAATACGAGTATATTAATTTCATGCAACTAGTAGTGGTACTATAACTAACTATTATAGTATTCTGGGTAGCAGGCTTTACTTAATTTATATATGGATTGTGACTACTTCTAGCCAATACTAGTTAATCATATAAAAAATGGAAATTAATAAGTATCCGCGGTGTTTTTGCCGCTTCTCCTCCATTGATTAACTCTTTTGATATTGTTAATTTAATATGTGAAAAATAAATATTATACTGTAATATAGCGAATGTCAATAAAACGAGTTTCTTGGTTAAGGACACATGCATTTTCAATCATTGAAATATATTAATGGGATATATTATTTAACTCTAACGAATTTTGATAATTTGTAATCTTTACAAAATATATGTAGTCCATGATTATCAATATGTTCAGACAATAATAATATATATATATATATATACTAGCGTATTTCCTCCCGCTTCGCTGGGCACAGTATTAATTTGGATGTGAACGTAGGTTGTTTTAAGAGAAAAATAATTTTACCAAAAACTAACGTAAAAGGGGCAATGTGATAAACATAACGATAAATATATATATTCATAATACTATAGTTTAAATGAAAAAGATAGTTGTCTTGGCAAACAAGCAAAGATTCGTGAACTTCGGTTTTATCAATCTGAAGTTGTAGTAAATTTAAACTTTGGAAGCCTCTTCTGTAAAGTACATTTTGAATTTTGGTCCATATACATAAGACCCATCGATAATTTTTCTGATATTTAATATTAATCTGATATACCCTGGCATTCTTCATTAAATTATTAATTGTTTGTTTGTTCTTTCAAAGTTTATACTTCTTAGAACAATATCAAACAAACTCATAACTGGTTACGGTGAATAGGGAAGAAATTTTTAGACATGGATGTTTAAATTTCCTTCATAAATCTTAACTTTCTTATTAAATATTCTACGAATCCAATATTGTAAAGATACGTAACTTTCGAGTTTATTATGATGAAAAGGAAAGTTTTTGGCAGCAGTGGTCCTACTATACTTAACCAAGAAATTTTAATGATTTAAAGAAATAAAAATGGCGGTATTGAAAAAATTTATAAAGGTTATAATTTTTGATTACGACTCTGAAGATTAATGGAAATATAACAAGTATAGAATTTTGCATTTCTTTTAAAAACATCTATTGTATCGCATCACATTTCATAAAGAGCGCTACTGAATGTTTGTATTGGATAGTTGAGAGCGCATCAGTCATTTCATCGTTACTTAGTAAGAGTGTAGACAGATGGATGTTGCAGAGACATTGTGATTTAAATATTGGTTACAACATAATGTACATTTATGATAATATTTGTATTAAAGCACTGCAGAGTAATGAACCAAATATATTTTGGATAAATAACTTTATTCCAATTACTGTTAACATTTTGAACTTAAAAATAGTAAAATCATGCAAAGCATTATCGATTCCAGAATAACATGTACATACTTTAAAAGCGATGTCGAAGAGATTTTTCTGACAACTTTTTGTCGTTCCATATCAACAAAATAATTTATCATATTTGCTCTTCTCTCTGAGAATTACATTTTTATTTAGACGAAAGAACCACCCGGTCAGAAATATTATGTTTGGAGTTGAATAATCTGTTAAATCTTGAAACGTCACCAGATTCAAACATCTGTTACTGAACGAAGTTTATTCACATGATCGTGATATCTTCTGTCTCTGTCTATCTGTTTGTCTGTTTGATCTGTCTAATGTCTGAAATGGCTGGGCGGATTTTAACTTTACTGTAACTGGAGGATGGTTATAAGAAATTACTTCGGCTGTCTTTATTTCAAAAAACATTTCTAAAGATATATTTTTTAGCTTCTTTTGATCTTATAAATTTATCTATTTTTAACTATGTAAACATTTACGACTAATTACCTAATTACATTAAAATATTAAACATACTTTTTTCATTTGCGTATTTCAAATGATTGAAAAATAAAAGCCTTGAATTCATAGAGCTTTGAATCAGATTAGAAAAAAAATTTCCAAGAGTAAATCAGAAATTTCTTGAAACGAAAGTCTGAATTACGTTCCTACTTAGCTGAAGTCAAATTTATTTCAGAACTCTCCCTGAATTCACGGTTTAGAAAAGTCTTTTTTTCCGCTTTAACTTAGGTCACTTCAACTGATAAAATCCAATATTGTATACTTTGACAGTTGGTGTTAAGGTTATAAATATTACCTTTTATTATATTACATAATATTTTTTTTAATAATTAATTGTCGATGTACATTTTACATACGAAGTTATATTTTATTGAAATTGTCATTAAATTTTAACTCGTCACTCACCATTCCAATTCCTTTACACACATACAACTCTGTTTCGCATATTCCGACATAATACGACGACTCATTTTCTTTGAAGTTACTCAAAACTTTAAAATAAGTATAAATTTAATTTAATATATCAGGTAAATATAAATTTTAAAGTTTTAAATATATATTTTCGTGTCACAAATTAAATACATTTGTTCCTTTAATGTTGTTTCCAATTGTTTTAAAGAAAATACAACAAAAGCTACAAATAGTAAAAGTTTGCTTGAAAGGCGAAGATTAAAATAATTAATGAGTTCTTACTACGAGTGGTCGCTGTTGAGGTGTAAACTTTATTTCATTGTGTTTAAATGTAATATAATAATAAAAGGGTAAGAAAATTATGTAACTCATTGTATATATTAAATACTTAAAAATATATATTCACGAAATATTCAGTTTTGTTCCTTAATAGATCACAATTGACAGAAAAAGATTTATACTACGTGGCTTCCGAATTGCTTTTTAATATATATAGAATCATCAGCTGCTTAATTGCTTTCCAAGTTTCTATTTAGATTTTTAAGCATTAGCATAGTAACTCAAAAGTAAAGTCCTTTACATTTATTATATAACAAAATATAATAAATAAATATATCAGTGATAACATTTCTAAACCCGTAGGTAATAATATTGGATCGTAATATAAATTTAAACCATGACCTACATTAAGATATCCACACATATATAATCCTGATTTATGCTGAATACCCTCTCTAATCACTGGTATATTATAGGTACAGTTTAGTGACAGTAGAGTGGTACAGCGGTCAGCCGCAACCGCTCCTCTGACAATTAACTACTACTGTAAATATCTTGTTATGATGAATATTAATCAATTAAATTTGTACATGAGATCTTAGTACTATAATATAACATTAAGTATTAACTTTTATAACAAAAAATACAACTTTACTAATATGTTTAATTAGTTTAAACTAGATCCTTTGTAATGTTTTTCTTGTTTATCTATATCTAATACTAATATCATGTTTACAGTTTTACTTGATCACTCATCTTATTAAATCTTATAAACGTAATAATTAGAAAAGTTACCTCTTAAGTAAATAAGTAATATTCTGTAAGTATTTTGATAAAGGAGTAAGATTTGGATAAGAGTTGTTTAAAAATTTAAAAAATACCTTCTGAATCCTCCGCAGCTTCTCAGAACTTTATTTGAGAAAAGTAGAAAGTTGGCAAAACTGGCAACTTATAAATAATTTTATGTAACGTGGACTACAAGGGCAGAACATTAACATTCAAATATTAAAAATATACGACAGTTTGGAAGTAGCTTGTTGAGGTTATCATCAAAAAAAAACACAGAGTAAGGTTAGTATTCATCTAATTTCTTTGAAAAAATGATTTGATTAACGCAAAAGCATGTTAATTAATAAATTATAATTGTGCTGTCTTGATTAATCTTTACTAAACTACTTTTATGTACTTTCAAAACGTTTTATTGAGCCATAATGAAGAATAGTTAGTATCAAATGTACACTAATTTTGCACATTCAATGCATATTGATAATAGATAAAAGAAAACGTGATAGAAATATGATATAGGGAAGATTATTCATTAATGCATCCTTTATGAGGCGTGGTTCATTTATCATGTGCGTTTTGGTTCATTAATTTATTATATTTTGTGTTAAGTGATAAGAGATTGTTATGGTTTTTGACATTATCATAATAATAATTATTATGTATGTATTTCATTGTATTGTTGTTGGAATTTGAATACTAGATTCGAAACTAAAGGGAGTAAGAAACACACACTAAGGAGATATACATAGAAAGAAGGTATCGGAAGGTATGGCTTGCGTTAATTAACGCAGAGCAATAAAAGATGAGGCAGAATATAATAAAAGTACATAAAGCTAGCAAATAAGACTAGTACATAGGGCTAGAATATAAGCGAAGTATATAAGAGGAGTGCATAAGGCTTATATGTAGAGGAAGTATATATAGAAAGCAAATAACATAAGTATAGTACACAAGTCTAATACACAAGTATAGCATATAGGTGAAATACATAAGAGAAGTGTATATGAGAAGTATATAGTGCAAGTATATAAGGATAATACATAGGTCTAGTACAAAAAGCTAATATATAAATTAAGTTTAAACTGTATAAATAATTTCCCGACCGCCTCGACCACTGACACCTGCGTCACTATCGGCCAAAGTTTTCCTTTTATTTGCGATATCCGACATTCAAACACAAAGATTGCAACAAGTTCCGGCGAACCACATCTACTCATATTAATCTATTAAATTAAGTTGCTTGTTTTTGTTAAAAAATACTAATAAAATAATACATTTAATATCACTAAGTTATAGAAGAACAAAGTACAAGTTAACTGAAGGTGACTTTCAGTTATACTCGTAACATGTCAGCAAATTGTATCCACCGGGATGAGTCCACCACATTGTAATATATATATTTTTTTAATATACTAACTTATGAATTCCTTACTAAGCTTATAAAAAGAAAAATACATTGAATATCTTTTGCTTGAGTCTGAACTTTGTATTGGAATAGAAATATATAAATGTCGAGAATAAAATTTTATTTTATTGTTATATATGAAATCTACAGACATTGGAATGTGAAAATACTATTTATTTGTTATAAGCGATACGGTTAAAAGTTTAATATTATTATCAATATAAATATTATTAAATTATTAATTATAATTTAGAAATCAGTTATTTACGTTATTTGATAATCTTCGTCCTACTTTGACATCCCCAAATTTAAGTCAGGACAATCACACATTCAAGGATGTCTTCTAGAATATAAAGTATTAAATATCAACAGTCAGCTCCTGGTGCTAGATATAATTAAAGTTTTCTTCTACTAAAATGGCAGATCACTAACTAGTATGTGTTTGTTTATTTAGAAAATAACAATGTAATCTTATTATGCGTTAGTGATTTTTAGTTTTTTAAAAATTTTATTATGTATTATTGTTATTTAAAGGTATCGCAAGAAAAATACCACTTGCCAATAGATCACGTCATCTGTATATTAATATTGTCTGGTCATAAATATTATTATAGGTATGATGTATGTATAACATAGGGGATTATAGGAATATATATATGGTTATAATTATATAACGATGGTCCTCGCACACCTGAGCCGTACATCTGAGCGACTTACCGACGCCAAGAAACTAGGAACTAAATTTAAACCATGACCTACATTAATATATCCACTACATAAATCCTTAATACAGCATCTCAATTTTATCTCCACGATTTTCTTTTAAAACTAAACCTGTTTAAATACTATATTATACAATTTTCTGATGATAAATGCAATTATATAATCTGTTTTATCTGTAGTCTATGATAAGTTGAATATAGTCTATGCGATAGGCCTTTGGAATTGAGAAAGATGTAGAACGGACGCTGTATTTTCTTTAATATGTTATAAAAATAAAGCCAAGTTTATTAGACTGGAGTGTTTAATTGATAAAATAAGATCCACGAGAGTCCTCAATATTTTCATATAATACTTTATTAATAATATTAAGATAAGATTTTGGTTTTTTTAAAGTGGAATTATGAAATATATTTTACACTTTGTAGTCTTCAAAAACTGTAACTATTGCTTTTGTAAAAATAAATAAAGACACTTTTATATATTTATATGTAATTTGATCAGACAGTAAAGGAGCGCCAAAAAGTGGACCCTCGTTACTACAATCAGGATCCTTCACGATTGATCTCGAAGATGGCGGATTAAGGAATTACGAGACTTGGACATGCTTTGGATTGGTAATATTTTTACCAACTATTTGTGTTTTTTGTGCCATCCAGTAACATTGGAATGATAAGACATAAGCAAGAAAAATTAGTAAATATGTGATGTAGAACCATATAACTATGATATTGAATACCTTATTTATTATGTTAAAAATTAATTTACATGATTATTATTAAAATTAATCGCTTTAATATCTTTAATATTAAACTAACACGTATTCTTTAACGAGCGCAATTTTTTTATCTTATTTGATTATTTCTAAACAGTTTTGATAATATATCGCACAAACGAGAGACAGCACTTAGTTTAAAAATATATATCTTTTTCTTTATACACTTTTATCTTTTTGCTCTCCGCTATATTTCATATATATATATCAACCAAATGGCAAGTTACACCTGAGATGAATGAAAGCAGAGCCTGGAGACATTGGGATACAACGCCAATCCCAAACAATTTATCTTTCTAATCCAAATAATCGATTATAAAATAAACAGGTGGATGACGAATCTTCAAACTAATGAAAGTCAAGCTAACAGTAAGTTTTGATTTTTTTGAATCGAATCTTTTAACTTTTTTTAAAATTTATTATTATATTTTTGAGGAAAATATATTTCGTCTTAAAAAAAAATGGTAATTTTTACAATTAATAAATTTACAACGATAATACTAATTAAATGTAATTTGGTTTCGCCAATATAAGGAAATTACTACTAACTTAATTTACTTTAATTAATTACGTAATTACTAAATATAAAAATGATGACTCGTTGTACAAGGATATGCCAGGCCAAGAGAAACCTAAAACTAGTACTTCTAGAGCTTAAGATATCATAGCATCATAGCAAAAACTGTTAAACAACAACTGTGAACATAAAAATGCCCAATAAATAAAAGAAATCGGAAAATTGTTTCACAACATTATTTTTTTTTTACAAAATAATACACAAAACATACAAAAAAACAAAATTTCTAAATATAATTGTTTTAACTGTTGTTCTTATACTCGTATATAAAATTAAATATTTTTTTACTCTTTCAACTTTTACTAGTAACTATTTAATTAATAAAAAAATGTTTAACAAACTTTTTGTTTTTGAATTTTCGTATTTTAATATAATTATTGAAAAATAAAAACCTTGAATTCAGAGAGCTTTGAATCAGATCAGAAAACTTTATTAAGAGTAAATCAGGAACGTCATGAAATGAAAGTCTGAATTACGTTCGTACTTCGCTAAAGTCAGATTTATTTCAGAACTCTCTTATTTTACAGTCCAGGCAAGTCGTTTTTTATTCTATTTGACTTAGACAATTTCAAATATTCAGATAAGTATTGTGTATTTTTACAGTTGATGTTTAAAGTTATTATCATCAAACTAAGATTTTATTACCATTAATATTATTTCCAGCTCGGAAAGGTCGGCATTTAATTTTCAATTCCTTTACATACATACAACTTAGTTTCGGTTTTGACAACTTTATATGACGTCACATTTTCTATGAAGTCTATATTATATTTATTATAAATTTAGTATATGATTTCAGGTAAATATGAATTCGTGTAACATTGTCCTTATTCTATTAATTAAAGGTAAGATTACCTGCAACATATTAAAGTTTAAATATATAATTAAATGTCACAAATTAAATACATTTGTTCCCTTGATGTTGTTTCAAATTGTTTTAAAGAAAATACAACAAAAGCCACAAATAAGAAAAGTTTGCTTGAAAGGCGAAGATTAAAATAATTAATGAGTTCTAACTACGAGTGGTCGCTGTTGAGGTTTGTAAACTTTAATTGTATTTAAATGTTATATAATATTAGAAAGGTGTTACGCAAGCATAGCCAAGGGCAATTGTTATAGTAAGAACCAACTTGGTTTCACACGGTTAAATGCTGACACCACGCTTCGAGTATCCTGAAGACGACACCATACGGCTTGCGTTCTCACCATCGATGGGAATCGAGGATAAAATATATTCATTCTTGGGTCAATCGCTGACTTACAAGCACCTTACCTTACCTTAATTGGTTTTTTTTGCATCCTTCGCTGCCACCAAACTTAATTGGCGCAGTCGGTAGGATATTCGAGATATATTCGGTACTCGTCGCGTCAAGATTTTCCCTAATATCGGTGCGAGATCCCGCGTGACTAACCGATTTCGAGTATCCGAATCTACATACATCGTGGAGGCCAGCAGAGGTGAATCAAAATATCGATCGGCAAAGAAAATCATTTTCATGTAAGTACTCTGATTCTTTCAGGTCCTTTCCTTTCCTAATTTTTAACCTTAATCTTTACCTAATCTAAGTATTTTTTTTTAATTTCAAGTAAATTACTATTTAAAGTATTTTTTGAAGTTACTTAGAACTTTAAAGCATACATCGATATATTCTGAGTGAATTACTTTTTTATTTGTCTATTTGTAGTGTTTTAGATTTTCTATTCAAAAGAATCGAGTAGCTGTAGTTTGTAGAAGTAGACCTAGCAGCATTAGTAAAAAAATATAAGTCAAAAACTAAAAAAAAACCAGGAATTATTTCAATTTGTTGATTTAAGACTAACTATTCTCATAACTAGCGATAACGTTGATAGGTTATCATAAGAGATATCTAAGCTACAGAATTTTTTAGCTTTTGTAAACAACATTTACAGCTGACTATGAAGTTTTTAATTTAAACTCTGATAGAACTATAATTAATAAGTAACGTAGTATATATGGTAGTAATAAAGTATTAAATATACGAGCGAGAGAATATTAATATATAATACAGTTAAAGAAATAATCATAGTATATCAATTCCTAATTTTTCTATTCCACACATGATTTATATAAGATATCCACAGTAACTAACGAAAATCATGAGATTCCTGTCCCTCACTTCCAATACCCTGCAATCCATCTGAAAGATTTCAAGTACACAGAGGCAGAATGCCCGAAGGTCACTAAAGGGTATCTATATGAAGAGATACACAACATACATAGTCCTACATCGCCGGATTGTGTAACAGCCCTCGTTACTACGCAGCAAAAACTCCCCGAATGTAAACCAGTCACCGTATCCCTACTTACTCGAGAAACTCGACGATCGCCACTACACCATCAGCTTTCCAACTCTTACTAAAGTATCCTGCGATCAAGATATCTACAAGATGTTGCAAGGAAGTTATCTCGCTATAATTCCATATGATTGTTTCATTCAAACCACAGAATTCATCATCTCGAACTTCAACGATCGACTAAAAGGTCAAGCCTTGAAGATAATAGATGTCCCTATTGAAAATACACTCAGTTCAGCAGTACATCTGATATTCAAATTAAACTCCATTAATTTGACTAATCTTCACGGTACCAATAGAGAGGTTATTCTACAGTCACCAGTAAACTTAAGCAAGAACAACGATATAAGCGTCTACCATACAACAATACCTTTATATGCGTTACTATTCGGTGCATGTGTACTAATTAGCGGCCTTGCATACCGGAAATACCGACTTAAACATACGAAACACACCATCCAAAAAACTCAAAGGGATGAATCAGAACTTCCAGCGCAATTTACAACGAAGGTCTTCAATAGTCGCTGTTCTACGGGGGGAGGTGTTACGCAAGCATAGCCAAGTATAGTGTTATAGTAAGCACCAACTTGGTTTCACACGGTTAAATGCTGACACCACGCTTCGTGTATCCTGAAGACGACACCATACGGCTTGCATTCTCACCATCGATGGGAATCGAGGATAAAATATATTCATTCTTGGCTCAATCGCTGACCTGGAATCACCTTTTTTTAGTATTAATTAATTATAAGTTTTAATTGTAACTCGTTAATATAATTTTATAAAATAATTGTTTTTTTTTGCATCCTTCGCTGCCACCAAACTTAATTTTCGGAACGTTGCCAAACAAACAAACAAACAAAAAAAAATACAAACAAAAAATGTGAATGTGCTCGAAACGTTGCACAAATTGCATTTTTGTTTTTATTTTATTAGATTGATCAAGGCAATTTGGTAACGTTCCGAACACATTCACATTTTTTGTGTTTGTTTACGTTTGTGAATAAAAATGTTCGTGGTTTTTTTCGTCGCAAAATTCATATCAGGAGTTTTGTCAGTGGATTCGCTTTCGTCACTCGGTATTTACTTCGTTGAGAAGTTTTTGTTTTGATATATTTATTCAAGTAAGTATTTACGATTTACATTTACACACAATTTTGAATCGTCAGTGTAGCCAGTTTGTAAGTAAGCCACCACCACCACCAGTTAATTCAATTATTCAGGCCAGCCTTTATTTGATATAATATTAAAGACATCAAACACAGTTTGTTATAATGCGTTACACTTATAACAACACTTATTTATTATAAATTACTTTCAGATAACTGATTAGGATTATGTTTGCGAAGCATGTTGGAAACTTTCAAAAGATGCAGTTAATCAGAATCTTCAACAGAATACTGGTAATGTACCACAAGCTGGACCGACACTAAGGCAGCGATGCCAATGTTTGTATTTTATGCGGATCTTCCCTTCTACAAAGTCAAAATGAGAAAATATTAAGAGATAATTCCTCTAAACCACAACGGCAGATGAGAGAAATATTAAGTCGTAAGGAACCACAACAGGTGTGTACATCTTAGTTTAAGTTCTGTTTTATACTATTATTTTTATGTATGCTATACACATTGTATTTATAGGTTTTATACTTTTAAAATGTTTATTTGATTTTATTTATTTTAATATCTAATCTTTTTTTAATTATTCAGATTGTGAGACTTACGAGGGGAGGTCCAAAAGTTCGTGGAATTAAAGGGATCTAAATAAAATAAAACAACAAAACTATTTTTCCTTTTCAATATAATCACCCTTATTAGACCTATGAATTAATTTTTCTAAACCACTATAAAATGGTATAAATGTAGGGTGGGTGAATTAGGGATTCGAATCCATGCGTGTGCAAGGCAGCCATTGCAATTCTGCTCTTGTGAACCGGCGCGTTGTCTTGCAAGAGCTTCTGAAACGGTGTGAGCATTCTCGGTACCCATCTTGCACTGACTTTTGTCATATGGTGGTATATCTAATGCATCCTCTAGTACAATTTTCTCCACTTTTTCGACGATGTCCGATGTGGTTGCCTGAACTGGCCTTCCTGAGCGTGGGTCGTCTTCAATTGACTCTCGAATATGTTTATAAAGACCATGCCTAGAAAGTCACCAGCAGACATTCTTGATGAAATAGTCGTAAGAGACCTAGATGATGAAAAAATGTTACGTAATTAAAATATCATCTTGTTTTACAGAAAAAGAAGACCCAAGTCGGTACTTTTCGATCCGGACGACGCGATAGCGCTACGTAAAAGCGACAAAGAGACGCTGCAGTAGAGCCAACAGCAGAAGCACAAAAAAAAAAATGTTTTATTTTTACTATAAGTACCTATATTCATTTTTTATTTCTCTTTATATATATATATATATATATATATATATATATATATGTCCGTCCAATATTATCCTTATCTAAATAAACGTACAACATTTTTCTAATTTTTATTTTCTTTTCTCATGTACTCTATAGCGATTATATAGTATAGTATAGAGTAGCGGTGCGCTTGTCCGATTGGCGCTGCTTACACGAAGGTGTTCGCGGGTTGGACGCATTGGACCATCGGATTAAGATCCAATACCTGAATTGATTAAGCTGCGATTCTTTTCCTATTCCTAACCTAACCTAACCTTCCACTGGGCATAGGTTTCATTCCAGATAGGAATTGTCACCAATTGTCCAATTGGCGCTGCTTACACGAATGTTAGTAGAGCTTAGTTAATAGAGCTAGTTATCTGATGACACATTTGCAAAGAAAAAATTTCTTCTTTGCAAAAATGGCCTTAATGGGACGACACGGGATCGCGTTAGCACTCACCGTGCCGCCCCGGCGGTTACCCCGCGTGCGAAGGTGCCCCGAGCATACTTAGGGCACCCTCACGTCGTAGGCCTATGGCAGGTGAAAGGAGTCACCCCCCTGCACAAGGTCCCTGAGGAAGCGGAGGGCGTACTCCCGCCTCCTTCCCAGCCTCCCCCGCCGAAGCCGGTCAGAGGAAGAGGTTGCTCGCAAGCAAGCGCGCTTCCTCTCTCTCAGCCATATGCCTTGGTGAGAGGGGGCTTGCTTGCTTGCTTGCTTGCTCCCTGACCCGCTCCGCGGCCTCCTTCGCCTGAACACCTCCCCACACACCTACACACACACACCTACACACACACACACCTACACACACACACACACCTACACACACACACACCTACACACACACACACACACCTATACACACACACACACACACCTATACACACACACACACACACACCTATACACACACACACACACACACCTATACACACACACACCTACACACACACACACACACACACACCTACACACACACACCTACACACACACCCCCCTACACACACACCCCCCCTACACACACACACACCCCCCTACACACACAAACACACCCCCCTACACACACACACACACACACACACCCCCCCTACACACACACACACACACACACACACCTACACACACACACCTACACCTCCACACACACCTACGACAGTGGGGACGAACTGCCCCCACTGTCGTCAGACCGGCGGCAGGGGACTCAGCCCCTCGTCCACCTTCAAATCAGGGCTCGGTGAGCTGAAGCCCTGATTCGAGCTGCCTACGACCTTACCCCTCTGGTCCTTGCTCCCACCCGGTGCCGGCGGATCGCTCGCCAGGAGTGTGGTCGCAGTGTACGGTATCCCCTAATCATCCTCACCGCTAAGACCAACCCTATCATTTAAGAATGTTTGTATGTAAAGACTATACCTACAATCAGTGAAAACTAGTATTGAAAGGTAACCCAAATTATTATTATTAAACCAAAACTTCAATATCTTTTTTGTGGCTTTCTAAAAAAATTTTTTTTCTGATTATGTTTATCAATGTTTAAACATTTCGAACGCCGCAAATAGATATCAGGTAATATGATGTATGGAAAGATGCCATTGTTCTTTAACAACACGAGCAGGACATGAACTCGGTATCGCCCGACTACCACCTGATAGAAAGTGGAAATGTAGTCATAGGCGCATTAACATAGCTCTTCTCTTGAAGACACCCAAGACGCCAGCCCGCAGCGGCACGCCGTCCCCACGTACTGCTGTGCTTTCTTCGCGCCCACCGGACCCGTCTGGGGGGACACAGGACATATATACATACAATGATTGGTTAATCTATTCATTGGTTGTACAGTTTCGGCCATTTTTGTAATCATTCGGTCTTTACTTCACTACTTAAAAAATAGTGTTTAAATATTAATATTTCAAAAATATTTTTTAAATATATGCTCAAATAATACAAAGGTGTATGTATACCTCGGAGGTGTTTTGCAGCACGCTGTACAGAGTGTCCTCAAAGGCATCTGGAGTCACTTCCTGCAGCACGCGCTCTTGAGTCTCGCTGGACTGCGAAGTGAAGTTATTTAATAAAAGAAACAAAATAACAACTACTATTATTTTACTTTATCATCCAAGTTTGAAATTACTAATAATTAATCACCAGAAGACATAAAAATAAATACCTTAAAATTTTTTAACAAAATACAATGAAATAAAACAAATAATCTTTGAATCACTCACAATATAACAGAAAATAAATAAATAATTAAAAGGGCAGCCTCACCAGCCGAGTACTCGAACAAAAGTGCTCCACGATACACTGCGCGGTCTATTTAAACGTGTGTTAGCCGCACCTCTCTTGCACCTCTCTGCTTAGCCGTGATTGGTTGGAGTCCACTAGTTCTCCAATATAACACTAGAGGCGCTGCACACACTCTTTGCTTAGCAGTGATTGGTTGGAGTTCACTAGTTCTCCAATATAACACTAGAGGCGCTGCACACATTAAAACTTATCGACTTAACAAACAAATTACTCAAGTAAACCATTATTAAACACAAAAGATATTTCCATAATCGTGATTAAACAATTATTCTAAAAGAATAACCCTTAAAATATACCTTTCTCTAAGCCATAAATTGAGAGAGGCACTTCCGTTTCCTTCAGTACAACGCTTTTTTGACTCAAAAACAGCGTCCTTCCGGTATAATCTAGCAAATGGTGGGAATGGCTGATGTGCTTGCGCAGCACCACTCACCTGCATCCCTCATTGGCACTTCAGTTTTTGAACAGCGCAGTCACGTTTAAATCACTCTCAAGATTCTTGATTAATTTTAATGTTATAAAAGTATTATTTTATTATGAATCCAGTGAAGAATGCTGATTTGGCAAAAAAAGAAGACTACCCACGTCCATTCGACATCAAGTGACTCTTTGGACATCAGTAGCGGTGCTTCCAGCCCGATGGCGAGGCAAGCAGCATTGAAAAAGGGGACGGCGCACTGTTAAGGTAAGTAATATGGCAATTATTGTTAAAAAATTAATTAAAAAAGTATTTAAAGACCATATTTCACACAAAACAAATTTTCATATGATAAAGCGGCTTTCAAAAGAACAAAACTTAGTTAATATTGAGAAAGGTATTGTTTCAATTTGCAAACTACCCTCAAGTCACAGACTTTGCATACTTCTGACCTACATTTGGATTTACTTACTAATTTACAGTACTTTAATTTACAGTAATTAAATTAATTAATAATTTACAGTACTAATTCTCCGGACTGGTCACAAGTGCGTTATGCAGAAGTACAAAAGTTTTACAATTCTACCCTCAGTTTTGTAGAACTGGAATGAAATGATTCTATAAAATCTTACGACAAAATTTTTTTTTTAGCGAATGTTGAAAAAACACTGCCGCTATTACACATCTCCTGGTTATATGAATTTCAGAATCCAATAACCATTGATATTATAATTAATTTTTTATATTTTTTTTGAATGTGTTTATCAAAAAATTCTATCAAATATATTGCAAATGATTTGTGGTAAGCATGATGCCGTTTTGAAGTCTGTTAGATTTAAGGAAATCGTTACGAAAAATGTCTTTTTCATTAGATAATTTTCACTTTTTAATACAAATTTTACAGATTTTGTTACCAAGCAAGGCGGCGTTCAAAGAACATTTGTCGGTGTGAACCGAAAGCTGTCTTCGATTCCAGATGAGAGCACCGTGGATCTAAGCGTCAGAAGCGCGCCACAATAGGAAGGCTAGAAGGAACCTTGCAAGCTGGGCAAATCAAACAACAGGTAAGCGTTTGGGCAAAGTTAGGAGCACTATTGTACATTTTAAAAATGTCAGGTTATTGAATTCCGTTTATAAGCCGACCTCTTTTAATACATCCGTCGCATTTAAGAACGAAATTTCAAACAAAAAATTCATAAGATATCTTATTTTTCGAATGAACAATCTGGCAAATCTCAAACGCTCCCTTAACTCTCACCTTTATATCCAAAATTTTCCTAGTCGCGAAAAAATATGATACCCTCTTTTCGGTTGGTTTTTAATTTAAAATTATTGAACCAGTAAGTTCAAATGGACAAATATTTACTAAACGAAATTTGTCTATTTGAACTTATTGGTTTAATAATTTTAAATTTAATTCGTTTAGTAAATAAATGCAAAGTGCCCGACTTCCTCCAACCACGAGATCGGCTTGTGAAAGTGGATTCGCCTACTTTCATCTGCCATTTGTACCAGCTCATAGCCCTTATTTAAGGATTATGATATCAAATCGGCTCTGGCAAATAACTTTTCTTCATTTTGGCCTGGCAACGGCACCAAAAGTCTGACCAATTGGATACAGACAGACAGAATTGGATATTTTGTTGAATATTTAACAAATAATCTAGCCTCTGATTCGTCATTCTTTAAAATTTCTAAAACTGCAATATTACTGTTCTTCTTTTGTATTCGGGGCGTAAAGTTCATATCTTACATTGTTGAATATTAAAAAAGAGAATTTAATTGTAGAAAATAATTCCATAGTTTTATGGCCATTTGGTTCCAAAACTGGTTGTTTTTGTTGCCAAATGGCAGTCAACAAAAATATGGATTCCGTATTGTTTTAACAATAATTAACTCGTAGAACGTTCTTTTCGCAGAAGCAGTATGAACAGCCGCTTCATCACTACATTTGGGGTACCCTAAAAATACCAGCTAGTCGAACTGTAATTAGGGGTTGAATTAAATAGTTTAAAAGAGGTTGGCATCAAATGTAAGCACAAGTTGTGTGCGATCTGCTGTCGTTTCTGCCAGCTGGCTAGAAAATATACCGATAGGTGTATTAAAAAGAGGTAACTGGCGCTCTGCTTGTACATTTAATAAATATTATAGATGTTATCTGCTTGTACATTTAATAAATATTATAGATGTTAACAAATGAAATTTAACGAATTGTTTCAAACAGTACCTTAATTAGATGAATCTGATTTAATGAATTAATAATTTTTAATAACATTGGCGTTCTTACTGTATTGTATTGTAACTGTATTGTATTGTAACTGTATTGTATTGTAACTGTATTGTAACTGTATTGTATTGTAACTGTTTTGTATTGTATTGTAACTGTATTGTATTGTTACTGTATTGTATTGTTACTGTATTGTATTGTTGTAGCAGACAATAAACACTTCTCGATTTATGGCTTAGAAAAATGGAGTCAAACCTTAATATAACAATTTTATTGTATTTATCCAATTTATATTTCTGTCTGCAGATTTAATAAATTGATCCGCAATGAGGGATACAGGCGAGTGGTGCTGCGGGAAGCACATCATCCATCCCCACCATCTGATAGATGATACCGGAAGGACGATATTTTGGAGCCAAAAAAGCGTTGTACTGAACGAAACGGAAGTGCCTCTCCCAATTTATGGCTTACAAAAAGGTAAGTACGCTTAATATCCATTTTATTCTCGGGTAAAATTATTATATTAATTGGGTAATTAAATTAAAATAATTATTTTATTTCAGGAGATAAATTGTAGGTGGTTTTGAAATTACTATTCGTAATTTCAAACCAGCGAATATGCCGGTTATTTATTTAAATTAAATAGACAGGACAAAGTGTGTGATACTACAGTTGGTTTTAAACTGTGCGAATTTTGGTCTTAGATTTAATGATTCTGGTGGAATGCGAAAATTGTATGCCGAGAGATTTTATCATGGCGAAAAATTGATAGATCATACGAAATTTCGAAATCAAACTTAGCTATTTCAATAGTAAGCACAAAAAGAGGATGAAGGCCGCGAATACTTGCAGTAGAAAAAAAATCTGAGGCTGAGACTTGAGAAGCAAGAGTTCGTCATAGACAAGAACAAAAGGATGCCCTGGATATTGCCTCTGCAGCAGACACATTATTATATAGTGCTGGAATTGATGACTACGTAAGTTAAAAAAAAATTACATGTTTTTTTAATGTGCAAATTTTAAGGTGCAAATTTTAGGTTGCAAATTTTACTAAAAAAATGTTTTATGTTCTTCAACGCCGCCTAAAAATGCGATTTTTGTATTTTTCCTTCATCCAAGCGAGCTTTAAGCATCTAACAGAATTTTTTGGTTTTCTTTTCAGATGAATGTCGTGAGTTATCCTGACTACGCCGAAACTCCTTTTGAGGAGTCGCAGGAGACGACGGGTCCACGCTTAATCTTCAATATTTTTCGATGAAAATTGCAAAAACTACTTACGAAATATGTATCCTATATAAATATAGTAAATTTAACGAATGTAATATTTTGTTGGTTAAATAAAAATGTACGTGTTTTGTGCCTTTGAATCCCACCTAACCCCTTAATAAATAATTGTCCTCAACTTTTTAGTGATAAAATTTTGGTGATAATTTTACTAAATATTAAAATATATTAAAATTCGATATGCATTCATTTTATTATTGAATTATATTTTAATACTATTAGTATTTAATTATGTTTTATTATTATAATAATTTAATTATATTCTGCTATTATTGTTATTACTAGTATTTTTAATTGATATTCGTTAGTTACTAACGGCTATTGTGTGCAACCATCACCACATGTCGACTGGTAGAGAATGCCAATAGGCATTTAGTACGCCCTTTGTATTCCTTAGTTTTAGGTTTATACAATAAAGTTTAAATAAATGAATAAATTAATTAAACTATATAATTAAAACTATATTAATTATAAGTAAAACAATACTACTTTAATAAATAAATCAATTAAACTATATAACAATTAGAAAAAATAGATGATCTACCCATTGTACATTGTACAACGAGCGATAGCGATAGAGCGATAGCGATAGAGATAGCGGCCCGACACAAGGTCGGGCTATAAAAGGCGGCGAGAGCTCGGCCGCGGCCAGTGGACAGCCACAGCCACAGCCACAGCCATCCAGCAAAAGATCTTCTCCGGTATGAGCCAGCAAAGGAAAACTATAGTGAGTATTTACTTAGGTGAGTATTTTCTTATAGTTAGGTTGTTGGGATTATTTATTTATTAAATAATCTCAACTAACCGCCGCGCCATACTGGCGTGAGTAGACGCTGGGGCGCCCTTTTCAGGGCGCAGCCCCCATTTGCATCTACGGCCCCGTGGCCGTATGACTGCCGGTGGTTGGCAACCCAACTGACACCTCGCCAATATGGGTGACAGGCCAGGGGGAGACGCGCAGAGGGAACGTTCCCGCTCGCGACTCCGCCATGGCGGCCCGACGCAAGGTCCGCCTATAAAGGGAGGCGAGAGCTCGGCTGCGGCCCGTACGCCGGCGGCGTGCGACTCATTCGCACGTCTCGCCGGCGCTGCGGGCCCGGCCACGGCTCCCGCCCCAGCCCCGTCCCCCCGCGGGGAAGGAAGGTTGGCTGCGGATGCGGCAAGGGTGCCGGCGGCGTGTGATGTCACACGTCCGCCCGGCTCCACTGGTCCGCCCACGCGGCCGCCGCCCGCCCAGGCAGGTGGTGGACGCGCCGGTGCGGCTAGGGCGCCGGAGGCGCGCGGTTTGCTCGCGCGCTCTCCTGGTGCCTCTGCCCGCCCGGCGCCAGCCCCTGTACCGGCGGTGGTGGCCCCGGCCCCCGCCCCCGCCCAGGCAGGTGGAGGGCGCGCCGGTGCGGCTAGGGCGCCGGAGGCACGCGACTCGCTCGCGCGCTCTCCCGGTGCCTCAGCTCGCGCGGTGCCCCCCCCTGTACAGGCGACGGGCAGGCCCCCGGGAAAGGCCAGTGAGTCGGCGACGCGCGCCCAAGGCGCACGTACCGCCAGGTCCCCTGGCCCAGCCCCTGTCCCCTCCCAGGGCCCTTCTGGCCCTTCTGGCCCTCAGATCCCCACGGGCGCTCGGGCCCCTTCTGGTCCCGAGGCCCCCACAGGCCCCTTCAGGACCTCGGGGCCCCCAGGCCCCCTTTTTGCCGGGGCCCCCTCAGGCCCCCTAGGCCCCTTCTGGGTCGGAGCCACCTCAGGCCCCCCAGGTCCCTTCTGGGTCGGGGGCCCCTGGGGCCCCCAGGCCCCTTCTGGGTCGAGGACCGCTGGGGCCTCCAGGCCTCTTCTGGGTCGGGGGGCCCTGGGGCCCCCCAGGCCCCCTCGGGTCATGTGGCCCACTTTGGGCCAAGGCCCCCTTGTCAGGCCCCCTTCCCGGTTTCACCGGTAGGTGGCGCCGCGGGCACGGCCGCCTTGAGGGAAGGTCGGGACCCTGCTCAGGCTGTCCTGTCGGGCATGATGAGCCTTCTCCAGGATGCCCAGTAGCGTTCTTCGTATTTTATACTGGAACGCTGCTGGTCTCAGGAGGAGGCTCCCTTTTCTTAAACTGTTGATGAGGGAGCAGCGCATCGACGTTGCCCTCATCAACGAAACCCACCTGACTCCCAACCATCCTGCCTCTATCCCGGGCTACCACGTACTGCGACTGGACGCAGACCCATCCCATCCGTGGAGGGGGCTTCTAGTCGCAGTGCGTCGTAACCTGGTATTCCGCCCCATGCCGGATCTCGACACCAGGTCATTCCTTGTCCATTCCTTGGTCCTTGGGTGTCGAGATTCAACACGGGGATCATCCTCTCTGCCTATATGCCGTTTACCGACCCTGCAATCCAGCCTTTGACGTCAGCTAGGTGAAAGTGAAAGCACCACCACCTCGCTGGCGGCAGGGGACTGGAATGCCAAGCATCCTTCTTGGGGATGCGTCTCCACCTGCGCCAACGGACGACGACTGCTTGGGGTATGACAGCGTTGCGGGTTTGAGGTTGTGGGACCTGATCTCCCAACCCACTACTCGCACGTTGAAGGCCAGGCACCGAGCACCATCGACCTGGTGGTGCATAACGGTGTCCAGGCCTTGGACCTCGAAACGCTGCCCGACGCGTTTGGCTCGGATCATCAGCCTGTCCTGGCATCCGTGTCAGGCAGGCTGACTCTGGCCACTACTCCTCAGCCGAGGAGACGCGTCTCGTGGCAGGTCTTCGAGAGAAGCCTCAGGCAGTCGCCGCCCGTTGCAGAACCTATTTCGGATCCTGGGGGGTTGGACCATTTGGTGTCAGACCTCACCATCAAAATTCAAGGTGCGATAGAGGTATCCTCCTCTCCTTCCCGCTCCTTCCGATATCCTCCCCTACCTCGAAGAATCCTCAACCTTCTCCATAAGAAAAGGGATGCCCGTAGGCGCTGGCAGTCTACGAGAGATCCTCGGTTGAAGGCTCTCTACAACGCGGCCGTCGAGAATCTCCGGTCCGCATTGGTGGACGTCGCAGCCGACTCTTGGGATGAGCGGATCAGGGAAGCCAGGATCAGGGAAGCCAGTGAGGACTTTCCGTCTCTGAACAGGCTGGCCCGTCAGCTCACCCGCAAACCTCCTCCGTCTGCGCCCCTTTACAGCGAAAACGGAAACCTGAGATATGATAGCCAGGGTAAAGCCGATATATTGGCAAGTCACTTGGCTTCTCAATTTACCCCCAATCCCAGTGCGACACCCGACGCACACGATCGTCTCCGGGAAGCCGTGACAAATCGCCTCATCTTCCCTACCCAACCATTACCGCCGCCCCCGTTCTTCTCGCCTGGCGCGGTCAGGAAGGCCATTGCCAGGCTGAAGCCCAAGAAGGCCCCTGGAAGTGATGGCATCACTAACGGGGCCCCCAGACACTTGCCAAACACTTTTATCACCAGCTTGACCAGACTCTTCAATGCCATTCTACGTCTGGGGTACTTTCCTCAGGCGTGGAAGGAGAGTCTGGTCGCTGTCATTCCCAAACCTTTCAAGGACCATAGCCGCCCGGAAAGTTACCGCCCCATCTCCCTCCTGAGTTCGATATCCAAACTGTTCGAGAGGTTGCTTTTACCTCTTATCCAGGCACATTTTTGCCCGAGACCCGAGCAGTTTGGATTTCGAAATCAACACTCTACCACCCTTTAGGTGGCTAGGGTGGTCCACTTTGCCACCGCGTCCTACAACAAAAAGCTCCAGACAGCCGCAGTATTCCTGGATGTTGCCAATGCCTTTGACCGGGTATGGCACCCAGGACTACTGCACAAAATTCAGTCCCTTGGTGTTCCACACCACGTAGTCCAAGTCCTCGCTTCCTTCCTTCAAGGAAGAACCTTCCGGGTGAGGGTGGGAGGCGCTCTCTCGAGCGTCTTCCCCAGTTTGGCAGGTGTCCCACAGGGCAGCATCCTCTCCCCGATCCTCTACTCCATATACACTAATGATATCCCTTCACCCCCGGGTACGATGTTGGCGCTGTACGCGGACGACGTCGCCTTATTGGTTTCATCCAGGTCGCACCTCTTGGCGGCCAAGAAGCTCCAGGGATCCCTCGACCTGCTGCCGAGTTGGCTGGCGGAGTGGAGGCTGTCTCTGAACGTGGGAAAGACCCAGGCGGTGGTCTTCGGACCCCGCAACAAGCAGCCTCCTCCGCTTGTCCTACTAGGCCAGGAGGTTAAGTGGACCAACCAGGCTACGTATCTCGACGTAGTCCTGAACCGAAGGCTCGTTGGTACCCAACAGGTGCGTAAGGCGTGTCGGGCTGCGCGTATAGCCTTCCACCTCCTTCTCCTTCCTGTTCCGATCCCGACTTCCATTGCGTACGAAGGTCTCTCTTTATAAGACCTTCGTACGCCCACATCTGACCTACGCCTCCCCGGCGTGGGTCCAATTATTATCGGCGTGCCAACGCAATGTGTTACAGGTGGTGCAAAACATTGCTCTCAGGCGTGTCACCCAGGCTCCCTACTACGTGAGGAATGCGACCTTGCATAAAGACCTCCGTATGGAGAGCCTGGTAGATCACGTCGTGCGGCTGTCGACCAACGTCTTCAGCCGCACTGACGCCTCGAGCCTGCACCACCTGCGCGGCATTGCGCCGTGGCACGCCCGTCCCCCGGACGTAAGGCGGTTTCCCCGCGACCTCCTCATCCCTCCCGATTCCTGAGCTGCTGCCTCGGTCGCTGGTCGTCTAAGCCGGGCCTCCCACATGGGTCTCACCCCGCTGGACAGACCGCCCAGGCAGCCCGGAAGCTCACGCCCCATTTCTTCGTCCCCTTTTCCGATTTTGTATTTTCTGTTTTCCATTTTTGATATTTCCGTTTACCTAATATGAGTACTTTTAGTTTCGATTTAGTTTTTAGTGTATTATATATGTCCAGTTTTTAGTATGTAAGCAGTTTATTAGTAAAAAAAAAAAAAAAACCATAAAATAAATCAGAAAAACAACAAAAACAAATATATATATAGTTATTTAAGTTAGTATGTAGTAGTTTATTGTATTTTATTGTATTATAGTGTTTTACTGTTTTATTTTGTTATGTATAGTATTTAAGTCCATTGCATAGTATTTAAGTCCCTTTTGTATTTAGCTGTATTGCATTGTATTGTATAGTATTTAGTTAATTATTTAATGTAAGTAGTTGTATTTAGTTTTATTTAATTCATTGTGCTTGTCAGTACACCGGAGGCTCCAACAAGCGTTTTTAATTATCTAATTAATAATATATTGTGGAGCGGTGGAATATATATATTTAATTAATAGTCTATAGTTTGTATTGTATATTGTATTTGATCTGTATAACGTCCCTTTATATTGTTAAATTTAGAAAGTAAATAGTATTAAGTTTAATTAAGTTTATTGTAAATAATCCCTTTTAAAATATGTATGGTTTGCCAAAATTTATTGTATTTATTGTTATTTTATATTGTGTTTGTAATTAATTTTATTATAAATTTATTGTTTTATTGTAAATAATATTATACTTTGTAAATACACGGAAAAATTAGTATCTCTAAACTAAAAACCAGGGACCGGGTGGATCGTGAGCCACCCGCGAGAGAAACCCTGCTATGGGGCCAAAGCCCTAGAAGCAGCGCCCTGCCAGAATGGCAGGAAGTTGGGATTAACTAAACGCGCGCTCTCCCGGTTCCTCTGCTCGCGCGGTGCCCCCCCCGGTATAGGCGACGGATAGGCCCCCCTGGGCAAGCCGGGCGACGCTCAAGGCGCACGTCCGTCCGTACGCACGTACCGCCAGGTCCCCTGGTCCAGCCCCAGGCCCCCTCAGTCCCCCAGGCCCCTCCTGGACCTCGGGAAACGCGCGAATCACTCGCCCGCGGCCGTCGGTCCGCCTGCGATCGCCTCCCCCTCCCCCGTAGCCCCGTCCCAGCGGCCCTCGCGGTCCGCCACGGCGGAGCTACCTAGACCTAAAAGGTCCGCGTCAGCTCCACCTCGGATGGAGGCCGACTTGACTCCTCGCTCGTAGCTCCACTCGGACATGTTTGTCGTGGCGGAGCTGGCAGCAACGGGGGGCCCTCTCGCGATCGTTGTTGGAGCATATTAGTATGTTCCTCAACGAACGATGTGAGGAGCTCGACCGAGGGGAGCTCGGGTCGGCTACAGGCCGAGCCGTGGGGCTGACCCCTTCGCCTCGGGTGACCACGGGCCGCAGACCCAAGTCACCCGACGAGGCATGACGCTTTGGTGGAGACACCAAAGCGTCCCTGCGCGGCCCCCGTACAGGGGGCTCCGCTCCCGCAGCGGGACCCGCGGCTGCGCAAGCGTGAGGCGGCTGGCTGCAGTGGCGCAAACCGCCGCCGTCGGCCGTCGAGAATCTCCGGTTCGCATTGGTGGACGTCGCAGCCGACTCGTGGGATGAGCGGATCCGGGAAGCCAGGGAGGACTATTCGTCTCTCAACAGGCTGGCCCGTCAGCTCACCCGCAAACCTCCCCCATCGCCGCCCCTTTACAGCGCCGATGGAAACCTGAGATATGTTATATATTAGATAAGTCATCTGGCTTCTCAATTTACCCCTAATCCTAGTGCGACACCTGACGCACACGATTGTCTCCGAGAAGCCGTGACAAATCGCCTCACCTTTCCTACCCAACCGCTTCCGCCGCCCTCGTTCTTCTCGCCTGGCGCGGTCAAGAAGGCCATCGCCAGGCTGAAGCCCAAGAAGGCCCCGGGAAGTGATGGCATCACCAACGGGGCCCTCAGACATCTGCGAAACACATTCATATTCATATTTATTTGGTAATATTTTTGGTATTTCCAAAAATATAAATTTGCCGGTTAGGCGTCCCAAATCAGTCGTCAAAAGTATCATTTACACTTTACTACATTAATTAACATTCTCTGATAAATGTCGATAACTATATCAATTAAAATATTCAAATCATTATAATTAAACTAAAATGTCAAAAATGTAAAGAAAAAAAAAAAAAAAAAAAATTAAAAAAAAAGTAAAATACCGAAATCATAATAATAAATTTAAAATAAGAGTGTCATTAAAATATTTGTGTGTCAATATTATTCAAATTATCCTTTAAAAATTCGTCATAACTATAATAAACCTTTGATGTCAACATTTGTTTGATCTTATTATAAAAAATAGTGTCCTTTTTAATTTCTTTAATTTGATTTGGTAACTTATTGTACGTCTTTATAGCCATACAATAAGAACCTTTTTTTACTAAAGCCATCATTTTGTCACGAGGGTAATCTAAATGTTGTTTTCTACGACTGTTATATGTAGTTTCATTTAAGTGAAACAAGTGGCGTTGTTTCCGTGTGAACATTAACATTTCTAGGATATAAATGGAAGGCATTGTCAATATTTTTAATTTTTCAAACCAAGGCCGGCTATCTGTAATTTCTATACCCGCTATTGCGCGTATACATTTTTTTTGACAGATAAATATTTCTTGTGCATTTGTAGCATTTCCCCATAAAACAATACCGTATTTAATCCAGGCGTACGCATAAGCATAATACGCAGAAAGAGCAACATTTATATTCGCCCCCTTTTTTATTTCTCTTAAGCCGTAAATGAATTTATTTAATTTATTTTTAATTATGTCAATGTGTGAATTCCATGTCATATTACTATCTAAACCTATACCTAATAAATTAAAATTGTCAACTAGTGAAATGTCATTATTATTAAAATTAAACATAAAATTCATTGCTGGTTTTTGATTTGGATAAAATTGTATTAATTTAGTTTTTGTAAAATTTATAATCAGATTGTGGTTGGATAACCAATTTGTAACAATTTCGAAAATTGATAAAAGTTGAGTCGTCAAGTTTAATTCATTTTTTGTCTTAAAAATAATTGAAATGTCATCCGCGTATAAAATTGTATGTGCGTTAGATAATGTAAGAAAATCATTTAAATAAATTAAAAATAACACACTTCCTAGTAAACTACCTTGCGGAATAGATTGAGTAAGTGTTGCTTCTCTCAATTTCACTTGTTCTAGGGTATTATTACTTTTATTTTTGTAATCTATAGAGACGAATTGCTTTCTGTTAGTTAAATATGACTTCAGCCACTCGTAAGCTAATCCCCGAATGCCAATGTTCCAAATTTTCACCAGTAATGTTTTATGACATACCCGGTCATACGCTTTTGTGCTTTTCATTGAGATGTTGTAATATTTTATTGGTATATTAAAAAACTGCTAGGGTCGTGGATTTATTTTTTTGATAAGCCATTTGGTTTTTATTTAAAATTTTATATTATATTTTTAATTGCATTTTAAAAACAAAAATGCAATTTGTGCAACGTTTCGAGCACATTCACATTTTTTGTTTGTATTTTTTTTGTTTGTTTTTTTGTTTGTTTGTTTGTTTGGCAACGTTCCGAACACATTCACATTTTTTGTGTTTGTTTACGTTTGTGAATAAAATTGTTCGTGGTTTTTTTCGTCGCTAAATTCATATCAGGAGTTTTGTCAGTAGATTCGCTTTCGTCACTCGGTATTTACTTCGTTGAGAAGTTTTTGTTTTGATATCAATAGTTTTGTAAAAGGATTGGAAACAAAATGCTGTGCGATTATTTTTCATGCAAATATATACTCATTTATTTGGAATAGTTGCCTCTGACAAAATGAGAGTGTTTTGGCTCAGAGGATGAGCGTTGTAATGACAGACCTCGAGTTCGATTCCCACAGGTGCCCGATTTTTTTTATTATATATATGCTATATACCAAATTTTAGCTCTAATTAGGGGCTACGAATGTTTGTACAAATATTTTTGCCATTAAAATGGACATTATTCGAAAGATGAGCTTGAGACCTTTCCAATGATTTGCAATTTGTCAATGTACATCAACTGGTTTGGCCACAGTCCCTGTACGAAAAATGGCCATTTTTGGCCTTTCGAGGGCTGGCCACGGCCAACATGGCGGCCAAATCGAAATGTCGTAGAATAAAAAAGTCTTAGTTTTTGATGTACGTATGAACAAAATCAGTTGAAACTACGAACATACACACAAACAGACAAAGTAATCATCGATGGAGGCGCCAGTCAAAATTTTCAAAATGTCATATCTCATCAACCGGTGGTCGGATTTTGGCGTTTTTGGGCTTGTTGAAAAGGTCTCGACGAGGACCTTTAGGTCGTTTTCAAGGTGGAAATAAGTGTTATAAATAATAATTAATGTTAATTGGTGATAAAACGAATTAGTAATTCTGATATTGAACTATCATGAACTATCGCTATCAGTATTGGTGCACTAATATTATAGTTACTACAATAAAATTAACTTTCAAATGTTTTTTCAATTACGATAATCTCATTTCTATGAATGATTACGGATGAAATAGTAAAAATAAACAGTAAAAATAAATAGTGTTGATATCAAAATTGAATGAGATGTTTCTTCTATTTTTCCGGGAATTGTTTTATTATCTTACTATAATTAAAGGAGTTAGTTCAAACTTAATTCAATAGATGATAGAATTTAAAATGTATATACAAAATCAGTAAAAAGCTTGTTAATTGATTTTTTGACAATAACGGAAAAGTAAAATTATATTATAATATGACAGTCATAAATTTTACAGGGTTTTATTTTTCATATTTACCATCCATTATTAGATATTCCACTGTGCGGTTTTCAAGGACTTTTTACCACGTACCACTCGAACGAACTTCCTTCGGCGGTATTTCCAGATCGATACGACATGGGTACCTTCAAAAAAGGCATATACTCCTACCTCCAAGACTGGTAACGGTCTTGTGAATCCTCGGATGTTACAAGAGTTCATGGGCGGCGGTGATCACACATCAACAGTGACCCGCAAGCTCGTTTGCCCTAAACTACCGAAAAAAATTATCATATGTGTCATACAACAAATTCATTCATGCCTACACAAGCGTTGCCTGCGACTTTATCCGTTTGAACTGTAGAAGGTTCACACGTTCGAAACACCAAAAGTTAAAAACAAATAAACGAAATTGAAAAAAAAATCGTTTACAACTGATTTATTAATGATTTTTTTATTAGGCCCCTTTTCCATAGTATATGAGTAGTTATGTTTACAAAAAGGCACCTAACACTAGCTCGAATTCATCATATATTTATATAATTTAATAAAAAAATATATATGTATAATACTTATTTAATAATTCATAATAATAGATTAAGTAATTAATCAAATCCAGAATTAAAAAAGTAGATTCTTAGTTTAAATATATTGTAACATAAATACTGTTATAATATAATTGTTTTAATCTGTTCATCACTTGTTTATACAAAACAAAGGAACTTAATTGTGTTAAAGTTCCACTCAAACTATAGCCCGAGTGTACCTTAAAATTAGTTTCCCTTCTAAAGGGCGAACTAACTCGTATAGTCTTTGATGTTATATTTTATACACAATCTTAAATGTATTAACAACACTATAATTTTATATAAAGTTTATGTTTTTAAATTTATATGACTTAATATTGACAAATACCTTGCTATATAAAAAAGTTCCACAAGATATCTTAGACCTTCCTTTTCTTAGTTTTAAATCTAAAATCAAAAATTTATTATTAAATTAATCTTATTATAACATTAAGAGTTCTTTGGATCGAAATGTATGGAACTTAAGTTGTTGACTCCGGCTTCACACTCTCTTATTCTATAGCAGACAATTTAAATACTTTACTATCAAAATTAGATAATAATGAAGGAGAGTTATATCAAGTTTGACATTAATAAGAATAGTCTTTGTTTCAAGTACAATAAAACATAGATTTTCTTAAGAATTAATAACTTTTTTCTAATTAAGATTGTACCAATAGACACCAATATGTAAGTATAAGGAATATCGTCATAATTTCGTCCTATATGAATTGAACGGTCATTAATTTTGTTATTTATTTTAGAAAATAAATATTGTTTATCAAGATGTCATTAATACAAAGCTTATTAAAATGTCAATGTCTGTAAGCAACGGCCATTTTGACTTGGGGCGCCAGCAGACCCTCAATTTCGACTCGCTGCGATCGCAAAATCTCGGTTGCCGTTTGCATATTGAGCGAAGCGAGCCCGTGTAATGACCCATCGTTTCTCATTGACTTTAATGGGATATCAGTTTTTTGATATTTTTCAAAAATTTTCAAGTAGTTTTCGAGCCTATTCGTGACAAAGAATGTGAAAAAGTCTCCAGTAGAATGCTCCGCTCGCTACACTCGCTTCGCTCAAATATCTAAGTCTTGTTAATAATTCACCTTTAGCTGCGGTGAAGTCCACATTTCTCGACAATAGATGATATTAGTAAGAATGTTTATATGTTATCATGTTAACACTTAGATAATACATTTACGTATATATTACTTCTATATTAATTTTAAATTGTTCAAAGTGAAGTCGCGTTATAAAAAGTCAATAAAACGTTCGCTCGGTGAGGAAGATTTAAAAACCAGTTTATGGATAAAACATGATAATAAATTTCTTATTACCTTCACAGTACAGACACAAACATTTCAATAAACATTTACAGGTCTTTAGTTATAAAATATTAATTTTCTTTTTTAATGAATCACTGTAACAATATTCAATATTAATAACATAATGATACCATATATTTCAGATTTGAGATATTAAATAAAACTATGATGATTACTTTTTTAATAATTTACAAAATTTAACTGCCTTACATGCAAAGTACTAGAATAACATAATAAAAACACACAATAAATAATAACAAAAACTATAATCTTCTATTGATAATTAATTTCCATTTCCGACAAAAATATGCAAGATTAATGAACCAAGAGATTACAGATACAAGTCTACAAGACTCAACGCACGTGATAAATGAACCACGACTCATTAACAAGGATGCGGTAATTAACAACCTTCAGTATATCAAGCTTCTATCACGAATTCTTCTATTAATCGGTTGTCAATACAAATATGTGCACTGTGTGTATACAATTCCATAAGTATATATATAATTCTAACTAGTCATTATTCACCGTGGCTTAATGTTATATACAAATCATTTTTATCCAAGAAACTGTTCAGTTCCTTCCTTCGAACTTTATTTCCTTTGGTTAACTATATGTGGCGTATATCATATGCAACCAATAAACTTCTTACACACTGTCGTATATCTTTACTATTTCAATTTTATTATTCTGCTCCACTAGTACGCGGTACAAACAATTATATATTAGTTGCCTGTTTTGCAAACTTTTTACTTTATTCTTAGTAAAATATCAAATAAAGTTCTGACAGGATGGACAGGATCCGACAGGTATTGTTTAAATTATTAAACAACCATTTGGATAAATATTTTGCTCTTTATCAATATACTTAGAAATTAGTTACGTCAGTCCAAACAGCTGACTCGACAGTCACACCAGCCCATCCCGCTGAGTCGGCATCTCGCAATGTTCGCACCCTCATATTCGAATGATGGGAACAATACCCTTCTGGGGGGCCGACTCGATAGTATTTAAGACATTGTATTAATATTAAGTTAGTCTTGTTAAGGTAGTCTAAGTAATTACTTGTCAATTAAAGTGATTATATTTTAAATAAAATCTTTTTTAAAAAAGTCATTCGCGGTGCGTATAACTTGACTAATTATTACTTATTTTCTTAATATTTTTTTTTATTATGTTTATTTAGATGAGTGATGATTTATATAAAAAACTGTAAATATGGTATAAGCACTTTCGAGTCCGGCTAATTTTCTTTCTAATTCCGAGTACCGGCTAATATAATGAAATTCTGAAGCTGGTTGCCGCAAACTTGTATCGTCAAGGGGAGGATAAAAAGTATAAAAATTGTTTGCTGCAACCATGTATAGAGTTTGAAGTGACGTGAATTCACATCAGCGGCAACGAGGAACAGAACTTGAAATGACGCGAATTCACGTCAAATTCACGTCAGTCGCGAATGTGTTAATATACAACAAAGATATAAAAAAAAATATTACAATAGATAAAGTTTAAAGCTGTACGACGTATTAGTACGGTGTATGATAGTTTTGGTTCAAAAAATTACTATTATCATTTGTTATAGAGATATAGTACTCACACGCACACACACACACACGCATATATATGTGTGTAGTTAATTGTCAGAGGAGAGGTTGCGGCTGACCGCTGTACCACTATACTGACGTCACTAAACACAGATATACCTATAATATACCAGTAGTATGTATTAATAACTTATGTAGTGGTTATATTAATGTATGTCATGGTTTAAATTTATATTACAATCAAATACTATTTATTGCCTTTAAATTGTAAAATTTTAAGTCAATTTATCCAGGTATCAGCTGTCTCGTCTGCTCACAAGACATTGTTCAATGATGATCATAATCAGACACACTTGGCAGGTTCCAAGTGATGATACAGTTAACTTCAACCTGTGAGATTTCGATATATTTAATAATTTTCTGATCAAGAAATGAGGAATCTATAACGATTATTTTAAAATAATAATTTTAAGATAAATGATTCCGATAAAGATTTTCAATTCACTGCATAATAAAAGAGTATAGCAGCTGAATTATACTCAGAGCTGACATTAAATACGTGGCACCTTTGGCGTCATAAAAAAGAAGGCTTCTAAAATTTTACTGCCGCTTTGGTTAGAATATTATTAAACTTTATTATAACGTTCATAATACTTGTATTTTCATTATAACATTTATAAAGGAACTTACACACAGAAATAGTCCCAGTAATAAAATATATATATATAACTAAAATATTTAGAACAAGTAACATATAAATATATATATATATATATTACACATAAAAATTCTTATGTACTTATGTTCTTATTACTTATAAGGTATCGCAAAATAGCAGCATAGTCGTTTAGTTTTAAGTTTTTATAGACTGACTCGAAGTGAAGATTACATATATGACTATGTAGTGATGTTACAACATTGTCGTAGTTACAAGAACAACAATTACAAATTATTATTTCATTTTAAATGTATTATAAACGTAAGCATAAACAGCAAGCGTTATTCAGTGCATTATCTGTAGCTTGTAGTGCTACGAGTGTTGGTTGGTATTAGGGAACATCTGACATCTATGCTACGGGTTAAGATATGTTATCATTGAAACTTTTATATAACATGATTTGCTATATAATTTGTTATATTTGTTATAAATATAAATTGCTTTATTCTCGAGTTACTATGCAAATGCTTAAAAAAATTAATAGAAAACTTGTAAAGTAACTGATTTTTATCATATTCTTGGAAATTTAAAATAAAATAACTAGAAAGAGTAATTCGGAAGCCACGTAGTAAGATTTTTGGCTTTAAATTATTATTGTTATAAGAAAAATATTAAAGATGGTTTTCTTATTATTTTCCCCTTTTAAGGAGTAAAACAGCACAGCTTGTGAATAACTCTTTCGTAAGTATTTGATATAAACAATGAAGTAAAAATGTTTCTGCCTTTCTAATATTATACAACATTTAAATATAATTAACATTTAAACCTCAACAGCGACCACTCGTAGTAAGAACTCATTAATTATTTTAATCTTCGCCTTACAAGCAAACTTTTATTATTTGTAGCTTTTGTTGTATTTTCTTTAAAACAATTTGAAACAATATTAAAGGAACAAATGTATTTAATTTGTGACATTAAAATATATATTTAAAAGATTAATATCTTACCTTTTATTTAGTACAATAATAATCGAATTTATATTTTTCTGATATATTATACTGTCATGTCATGTTATGTCATGTCATGTCATGTCATGTCATGTCATGTCATGGCGATGTTGTGGGTGTCAGTAGTTAGATCTGTATCTGTAAACTCGTTCTTAATTGTAATAATTCTTTATTTGTAACGATCATGGTTGCTTTTAATAAGTAATGGAATCAAAACTTGCACAAATACATTACATACTCGTAACTTGAAATATTTAACCTCCTTACTGTTACAGAAAGAAGGTTTTTAAGCTGACATTTATAAAAAATATGATATTAAGTGCTTTTTAATGAATATTAAATAGGGACATAACAATTTAATATTCAAATTTAGATAAATAAAATACTTGTAATGTGTAATATATTTAAATTTTATATGGATTTATTCGCTTGCCATCTAAATATAATATCTGTTAACTATATCTTAGTAGAGTACAAACTGTCAAAGTAAGTCACTGTATGAGTTGTTTAATTTTTTGTGCATGGTTGAAATTTATATTAGGATTTATTACTATTGTTAAATATACAAGTAATGTATACAGGTGACAGCTATGTCTCGTCCGCTCAAGAAATGAAGACTGAACAATGCTCAATTCAATGATGGGAACATCTGACATCTATACTACGAGTCTAGATATGTTATCACTGACACTTATTGACACACTCTTAACCGTTTGAGAGACCTTTTTTTGTGTTTAATTGTCTCCAGAATGCGACGAGATAATTAGCTAAAAATTTTCTCATGTATGTTTGAGCCGAACGCGGATGTTATAGCGAAAACAGATTGAAAAAATGTTTAGCCATTCAAAAGTTAACAAGAAAAGATGAAAGGAAAGGGGCTCAGCTCAACACCCGCCGCGCAGGGTTGGCGGATTCTAGTATAATATGATTTGTTATATTTTATTTGTTATATATATTGTAGATATATATTTGTTATGAATATAAATTACTATGAACTTTTGAGTTACTATGCAAATGGTTAAAAAACTAAATAGAAAAGTTGGAAAGCAACTGAGCAGCTAATGGTTTTATAATTTTCTTGGAAATAGAATTAGCAAACTGGCAGCCACGTGGTTGGAATATTGCCTTCCAAATTATCATTTTATGATATTAATTTAAGAGGTTTTTTTTGCTTATTTTAACCTAGTATGAAATAAAACAGTATATTTTGTGAATTTATTCTTTGTATTTGATATAAACAATGAAGTACAAATGTTGCTATGTATGAGTGTGTGTGTGTGTGTATGTATGAATAACATTTTAAAATTTCATGACATAAGATCAACAAAGAGCTTCGTGTATAACATTGATCTATATTAATGATTAACAATCACAATCATAATTATATGAATTAACGATCTAATAGTTCAGTTTATGTAATATTTAATTTTAATTCAATTCGATAATATTTTAAAAATCAACTGTACACAATATTGTATTTTGTTTGTATATTTCAAAAGATCCTTTGACTTATCAAACCGAATAAAAAAAGAGTTTGACTGGACCGTAAAATAAGAGAGATTTCCGAAATACATCTGACTATAGCGAACGTAATCCAAACTTACGTTTGACAACTTTTCTGATTTGCTTTTGAAAAAGTTTTCTGATCTATCAGGTATTTTTTTTTCCGTTAAATTATAGCTAAAAAATAAGGTTAAATATTCAATTACAAAAGTAATGTGAAACAGCCGATTACAAATGATCAAGTCTCACATTATCAGCAACTGCAGCCTCTGATATAAATATACACCTGCTTGTAATAATACATATTATGTTATATAACACTATAACAGTCCAGAGAAATAGAGTTGATCCTATAAAGTTATAATCATAGTAATAACACAATAATTGAATTCACTGAAATGTTTAAAATATTTTTTTTGTTATGATGGTGTTATAAAAGACTTGTATTTTTTAAAGTTAAAAATGCAATCTTTAATTGTTATATGTTAATTGACAATACTTTTGAAATGCATAGCTGTAGTTCAACTACATGTGCAACATTTATATTTATTAATATTTATTATTTATTAGTAAATAATAATATTTTTAGTTAATAGTTCTAGTATTACAGATTTGTAATATAAAATCGAGCCTTCAAAATATAAAAGCCTTTATAAAAAATCAAGTAAAAGGAATATCAATACTCATTCCAGTCAATGATAGGCTCTTAGAAATGTTACTTCCATTGACAGCTGTCACCACATACACACACACACACACACAAACACACACATTAATATTATAAATATTTTATTTCATACTACATTCAGATTTTATAAAAGCAATATAAATTTTACTGATTCTTGACTCATTATAATTGAATATTGTTTTATTAGTCTTTTGTATTGATAACGATTTTGTACGCTACTCGCAATATAAGACTAATACTTATTAAGGTATCGAAATAGTAGACTTTGGTTTGAAATAAAAGAAATCAAAGATATGAAGCATAAGGTCTTAAAAAGAGGCGTAGTTAAATTTAATTATGTAATTATTTTCATTATCACAAAATCTTCTAAAGTGACCCGTAGTACAAATTGAAATTAAATATAGTGTACCACAATAAAGGAATATATTTTTTATGATTACATACAATGCATCAATACATTTCATTATTAGTAAAAAGCATGAAAAGTATGAAAGCCAACCAGAGCTTTTGCAGGAAGGCCTCAGCAGTTGAGATGGTACACCAGCAGCAGTACGGAAGTAACTTAATGAGGAAAGATATAAGTGGCCGTCTTTGTTCTTCAATAAAATTGTTGTAAAAAATAATAACAAGAATGCAA
Source organism: Melinaea marsaeus rileyi (assembly GCA_918358865.1). Classification (NCBI taxonomy): domain Eukaryota; kingdom Metazoa; phylum Arthropoda; class Insecta; order Lepidoptera; family Nymphalidae; genus Melinaea; species Melinaea marsaeus. The sequence goes on along the minus strand of OU911093.1, from coordinate 20,288,835 downwards.
CAACTTCAGAGTTCAAATTATTCAAAGACTTTTTAGGATCTAAATCATACAGTGGTAAAAATAATATATGAAATATTATTTTTATATTTTGATATTGTAGTTAAGTCACAAGTACATATAGAATAACAATTTTATTTAATACAATGAATAAAACACTTTATAACACTGGTTCAAAGAATCATAATAACATCACCGTCAGTAACAATGGAGCGCTCTAACTTTGCAGTTATTTCAATAGTTCGTTCAACAGCTCGATACACAATAGTGTACTATATTCTGCTGTTTGGTTTCTCTTCTTAATAATATACTAAAAGCTTCTGCTTTATTGCATGGTATAGTTTTGTAAATTGTTATTTAAGTCTAAGCTTATGTTATTTTAAGTATAAGTTAGACCATAGCGTTAAGAACTCCGAACCGATCATCGTATTTTTCAGTATAATTAGTATTGTGTATATTATAATTTTTATAATATAATTAATTACAATAAACAACAGATTAACATTCTTTATTGTCTTTATTATACGGAGATAAAAACGATTTGCTTCAATGTTTGTTTATTTGTAGCTTTTTAAAAAGCAACAAAATGTTGGAACTCTATTGCAATTTACTATTATGATTTTAGTATTTTTTAAATATATTTTTTGATATTATAGTTGAATTATATTGAATATTTTAATTGATATTGTTATTAACGTGTTATTAGAGAATGCTAATTAAGTAATAATAATAAATTTTTTGACGACTGATTTGGGATGTTATAACAGGCAAATTTATGTTTTTAGAAATAGTTTTAAGAACTTTGTAAATTATATACTATAATAGGTTTAATATTCGAGTACTCTCAAACGTTTACTCTTAAATTATACGTTGTGAAGCAGGATATCATTTTAATAACTAATCATACTAACTACAACATACATTACAAGAGACGAATTGAAACGTCGCATGCCTGCAACAAATTTTTTACTTAATCTTTTGGTATTTAATTAGAGTTAAAACCATTTTTAAATTTATTTTTTTTAACCATCCATAATCCAGTTTGTTACCAATAAGAGGTTGGTTAATCAATTGCTTTTAGTATATATGTATATTTATTACCTAGTTTTGTCAACAGGAAAAGGTATTTCTATAATTAGACATTACATTATATAGTATATTATTTAGTATTTTTTCTAATTCTGATGTCCTCATCCAACAACAGTGTCTATTGAGCTTTCTTTTTTAAAAACATTTTTTTGTTAATATATAAAATATTAATTTATCTTTAAAGTGTTCACTTCTTACCGAGAATAGTGTGTTTGTAATTTATTTAAGAAATAATAATATTTCTATAAGAATAAAAAAAACCGAAGAATTTGAACCACTTTAGATTACAAGAAAAGAATCTACTTACTATCAGCTTAAAATTGTTTAGTTTAAAAGATCAATTGTCCACCTGTCTCTGTTACAATAGATTATTGGGATAAGGTTACTTATTTGGGATTGGCGCAACATCCCAACATCTTTCTCGCACTGTTATCATACGTCATTTCAACAGTGACTTGCTATGTGTTTCCATTTTCTTGTTGGGTCCTTGTGTATCGCCTTGGAGTCCACAATAACTCTATGGCACGTTTTTCTTTTAACATATTGCAAAGTAAAATTACCAAAGTTTTTACTATTGGGACCTTGCCTCGTTAACCCTCCTTTGACCTTTTGGGAATATATATCGATGGGAATTCTACCATATTGGTGGAACGATATATTTGCTTTGATATTTGGTATATATTTTGATACATTTTTGATATGTCAGCTTAAGATCAAAAGGATACAATTGATGAAAATAGTGTTCTTGACAAATATATATATTTTATAATTAAAAGATGCAGTCTCTTGATAGATGGTGCGATATATTACCAAAACTGGCTTAAAGTTACCAAATAAGAAGAAACGTAAAACTGGCGTCCGTTAAATAATAAGCGTTAGTTTTAGATTAGATTATGAAATTGACTATCCGTACATTATTGATATTACCGTAATTCATTTTAATATTACGCTTGTTAATTAATATTTAATATGCGCTATTAAATATCATATAAATATACTTCCACATCACAGTTCTTACCAAATTTTTCTCATTTATGTAAAAACAATGATAAGTCATTCCAATGTTACCGGATGGCGCAAAACAAAAGCGGCTCGTTCGTAACAATATTAGCAATTAAAGCATGTTCCAGTTTCATAGTTCCTTAATCCGCCATCTTTGGGATCAATGATGGAGGATCCTGATTGTAGTAACGAGGGTCCACTTTATGTCGCTCCTTTACGTCTGTTCAAATTACATATAAATATAAAAGTGTCTTTATTTATTTTTACAAAAGCTATAGTTAGAGTTGAAGACTACAAAGTGTGAAACATATTTAATAATTTCACTTTATTATTTTGTATAATTTGTTTCAACAGTTCCATAATCTTCAAATTCAACTGATATTTGTATAGAGTATATATATATAACTTTTTTCTATATCTTAAAATTATTAATTAAGTATTATATAACATTCTAAATGTTATATTATAAGTGATTATAAAAGATTTTCCCGGGTTTAGTTTTAAAAGAAAGTCGTGGCGGTATAGAGATACCGCCACGACATAACCGGATGTAATCAGAGGATTACATATCATAATAACTCAATTGATTAAAGATCTATAAGATCATATATTTTGTCATATCAGATATTATTTAGTAAATATATCATCATTGGTATAATATTGTAGATTTAATTATATTTAATTTTAATTTTCCATTCAAATAATCAAGTCAATATTTTATTTCACTGTTCATTATTCCTGTTTTGTAATAACCATTCATTTTGTATCTGAAATTCAAAATAGTTATCATTTACATAAAGTAATAACATGTTCGTGTTAAGCTCAAACAGTTTAATAATATATAATTTATTAATAATATTGTAGAGTATTTAATTAACTACAGGCATAATTTCTATAAGGTTACTGATTATTTGATATTCAACCTGTAGATGTATCAATACATATATTATAGAATCATTAAATAGTGTTTCAGGTTGCTTGGTTACATTGAATATCATTATTATATACACTTTTAAATAAATAATAAAATACATATTAATATTATATTTTAAACCTGTGCCCGCGACTAGTAATGATTTTGGAAATAAAACTAGCCTAAGTTACTTCTTATAATATGAGCTATCCGTCAGTGAAAGTTCTGTTAAAATCAATCCAGCCGTAAAGACATGAGCCGGATCAAACAGACAGACAGACGAACAGAGAAAAATAGATTTTTTTATGTAAGTATATATTTGATATGCATTTAGTGAAAAGCTTATTTGTAATTACAAATTTGTAATTTTATTAAAATGTGTTCAAATTGAAAGAGAGAACATTCTGACAGAAATACTCTTAGATAGTTTTAAAAATTATGTATATCTTATTTGTTCCATAAAAAAATATATGCAATATATATATATATATATATATATATAGAGTAACAAGTATAGAATTCTGCATTTCTGTTAAAAAAATGTATTTTATCACTTCTCGTTCCACAAAGAGATACCGAATGTATTTTATTAGATAGTCGAGAGCAGGTTATTCATTTCATCGTTACTTAGTAAGAGCAGATAGATGGATGTTGACGAGACATTGTGGTTTGAATATTTGTTGCTAAATAATATACATTTATGATAAATATGTCAGTATTTGTATTAAAGCGCTATGAACATATATTTTACATAAATTAATATTATAAATAATATATTATACATATATTATATAATTAATATTAATATTATATATATATATATATATATATATATATATATATATATATGCAGAATTCTATACTTGTTGTTCCTCCATCAAACTTATTGATTACGACAATGCGTCATCAAAAATTATAAATATTAACTTTTTCATTTCATTATTTCTTTTTTATTATTTTAAATAATTATCAATTCTTTGTTAGGTACAATTTAACAATTGCGAGAAAAACTTTATTTTTAATCATAATAAATATGAAAGTTACGTATCTCTACAATATTATATTGTCAGAATATTTAATAAGAAAGTTAAGATTTATGAAGAAAATTTTAAGCAGCCATGTTTAATAATTCCGTCCGTATTCACCGTAACCGGTTACAACTTTGTTTGATATTGTACTGAGAAATATTAACTTTGAAGGAACAAACAAACAATTAATTATTTGATGTAATCGTTAATACGAGAGTATAACAAATTAATTAAATATCACAAAAAGCTAACTTAAGTTAACATTTTGTAACAGGTGATATTAAATGCTTTCTAATAAATATTGTAAAGAGAGACAGAACATTCTGGCATAAATTAAAAATATACAGCACTTATTGACGTGTTATATTTCAATTTTATAAGGCTTTATTAACTTGCAATTTCACTATAACATCTATTATAAATTAACAATAAACATATTAATCTGAACTATGACTTAATAGAGCACAAACTGTCAATGCCATCAGTGATAACGTCTAATAACGATAGTCACACAGCACACCTATCCTTCATAATTAACCTATGTCAGATATTATCACGCACGAACACTATAATTTATATGTATATAGTATGTTCCATATTAAAAAATGAACATAGTAAGATTGTATTTATAAATACGGACGGGACTTGAATCTGAGACTTTTATAAAGTACTAAATATTTTGGACCGAGAACGATGACCATGCGATTTACATCTCTCTGCTATTTCAAACAACTATGTTTAAAGCAAAAACATTTAAGAACTCGAATGATAGTTCTTAAGATTAAAGATTTATAGATGTCTAAAAATTCAAATTTACCAATGAAATAAATATGTTCAAGAATTTTAAAATATATTTCCGATACGATACGATACTTATAAGTATGAAATTAAGTTAATAGCAGGAGTTAAATATAGTATTTAAATATTATACCTTAACCAAATATCATTATAATTAATATTTAATATAAACATGAGATTATATAGTGAAATGAACGAAAATAATATATCATATTATTATTATCATATCATATCATTATCGTAGTCATTTATATATATATATATAGTCATTATATTATGGTCTTTACTTTTTCTTCTTTTTAAAAGAGCAACTGTTGAGTTTCTGGCTGGCTCTTCTCAACAGAGCAGCATTCCGAGCCGGTGGTAGCTTACTCACGGACTGACTACACTGACATTTTTAATATTGTAATAATTGACGATTTAAAAGTGCGTGTAAATACCTACTTAAATAAAGATATTTTGTATTTGAATTTATAATAAAAATATATATTGTATGTACTTTAGAACTACACATTTTCTAATTTCATTTGCTTCAGTTTTGAAACCACGTATTTTAAAGAAAGTACAAATACAATACTTGTATTGTGACCAAAATACCACTTCAGTTAAAACGAACGAGGTGTTGGTAAGTGCATTAAATATTTTTCAGTCGAGTAAGGTTTTTAAGTTTAACAAAGAAGCAAATTGCACGCTCCGACTTACAAATATTATATATATATATATACAAAATTTGTGTGGTCGCAAGTATAATTAGCGTTAAAGTCTAGTAATATTAAACATTCTGAACGTTTTCTATAAAAAATATTTTTGTTACTTTAAATTCTTATTTTAAGACTTCTATAGTAAAAGAAAAAAAAATTGCTTATGTTTAGAAAACTAGCTTTTTGAATATCATAAAAATGTTAGTATCCTGACGTCTATTAGAAGATAAAAGTGTGTGGTATCAGTTGAGGGAAAATTAAAAAATGTCTGTGACGTCACAAACGTAATATTGGTTGGATTCAATGCATTTCCGTTATGTCGGGTGTAGTATGTGGATGTCGAGGGTGTGACCACTTAATATATCTAGGTAGGTATAAAATATTCCACCGTGGAGTTTTATCCAACGGGAGCTTATGACTTTTGTTTATACAATATGTGTTCTCGATATTGGGATTAATTAATCGGTGTTTCGCAGAGCCTATGTATGTATGTACCATTTATAATAATAAATGGTTCATATATTTAGTTGGTATAAATATTTATGTTATGATATTTATTTGATCTGTTTGTGCTTTTCCGTTGTTTTGCAATTTACAGGAGTTTAGATATAAGACTTAACAATAACCGCATAGCATAATGGGCTCTTTATAAATAGACTATTACTTGGATTTTTTAAGATTTAATGTAAAGAAATAGTCTTTCCGTACCACTTAAAAAAGATTAAAAAACAAGTCCGCTGTTTGTTTTGATAACTTTTCCAGCCGGTGCTTTCTACGAGTACCTCTTAGTTTGAACATTGAAAAGTATTTCTACGATATTGATTTTTGTTTTATTTTATCAATGATAATAAAAAATAGTAAAAACAAAAAATATAGGATAATAAAAACTCAAAATTACTTTAATATTACGCTTTTTAGTCAACTGTCTTGGTATGGGCATGTTATGAGGAGAGATAAAAGGCATGTGACCAAAAGAGTTCTGGGTATGGTATTGAAGGATGGGAGACCTGTCCAATCCTCCAATACCATACCCATCTTTTCCTCGGCCATCCTTTACCTAGAGAATGGCCGAGGAAAAGATGAATGGATTATGTAAAAGACGATACGGAGAAGAAGGGAGTGTGTACAGAGATGACGAGTTGTTACTCGTCATCTCTGTACACACACTGGAGAATACGGAAGAAAAAAACATAACTTATAAGACTCTGTCAATCTCGGTATTATATAAATTTAATAAGTGGTAAAGGATTTGATAATAATAATAATAAAAAGTTAAAAGTAATTTCATCGAATATTTAAGAGACGATATAAAGCAAACCCTTGTTGCGTCTTTCCTAGTATTAAAGATCGTCCTTCGAGATTGAAATTGAGGATCCGACGGATTAAAGAAACTAAGAACTAGAAAACATAATGGGATGTATTACATATTTAAAATATTTCTTTATAATTATTTAATATACACATTCATCATTTTAAACTACTGAAAATATGTATTCTTAGGTTTTTAATATATTATATTACATTAATAAGTGTGGTATTTCTTAAAGTATTATTAATATTGTTACTAGAGATGTGGCTTCTTTGTGCGTCTTCTACCACATTTACAACGGGGAGTGTCCCGAAGAACTATTCGATCTGATGCCTGCCGCCGAATTTCATCACCGGACAGCGTGCCATCGCCTCCAATACCATCCTTACCACCTGGATGCGTGGCGATCCTCCACTGTGCGGATCTCAAGGACATTTTTTCCACGTACCACTCGAATGTGGAACGAACTCCCTTCGGCGGTATTTCCAGATCGGTACGACATGGGTACCTTCAAAAAAGGCGTTTATTCCTACCTACAAGGCCGGCAACACTCTTGTAAATCCTCGGATGTTGCAAGAGTTCATGGGCGGCGGTGATCACGTCCATCCGTGACCCGCCAGCTCGTTTGCCCTCCTCTTACATAAAAAAAAAAAAAAAAAAAGAAAAAAAGTGAAACTAAAAAAGATGTTCGGTTTTTTACTGTCCATACTTTTACCATTCAGTTTAAAAATTTTATTTATTTATTTAACTTCTCGCCATATCCCATGCGGGGTAGCCAGAGACGATGGAGCGAAAAACGCTACGGTCCCTCCATACCTCTTTCGCCTCGGCCACAGACATCAAACTCTTCATACATGCCCTCCGGAGGGATGCTTTTTACGTGACCTTCCTCTAGCATCGGAGATGCTGTGTTTTCGAAGGTCACTAGAGGCCTCCCCCTGTCTTTCTTACTACTCACTTTTCCTGTATAAATCTTTTTTAACATTCTTTCATCACTCATTTGTTCGACGTGCTCCAACCACCTGAGCACGTTCTTCTTCATTCTCACCACTGTAACATCTTCAGTAGTACCTGCCATTCTGTGGATCTCTTCATTGCGGGTTCGGTAAGCTGGGCTGACTCCACATATTCTGCAAATAGATCGCATCTCCACAGCATTCATCTTTCTTACATTCTTCTTCTGCGTTACCCACGTTTGGCTGCCGTATAACAGTGTCGGTAGCAGAACGGCATTGTGTACAGCCAAATGTGCAGCTACGCTGACGCTTCACCGTCTCAACAATGCAGCCAGAGCACCGTTGACTCTGTTATCGGGAGCAATACGCCTTTCCACGTCCAATTATGATATTTAAAATAAATATATGTGGTTCTTATATTAACAGTTTACAAGTTAGCGAAAAGTTGAAGTTACTTATTGTTAATAAGTCTGAAAGTAACACTTAATTCAAAGCGACCTTCTATTTTTGGGACCACTGTGTTATAAAAATTACGATAAACAAGTTAATTTCATTCTCACTTTAAATAAGTATCAAAAGTAATGTCTTTATACAAACCTATTTAGTGTTAATTCTGCATTTTAATTTACACGTAGTTTAAAGAACGTGAAAGCATTTCGTAGCGACATGTGTTATAGCTTTAAGTGCTACGAGTGTTGTATAATTGTATTGCATTACATCTGACACCCACATTAAAGATATACAAATATTATATATTTATTATTTATATATTTGTTTCTCTCTCCATAAAGGAATTTGTATTCAAATATATGTATCGAAGAATATTAAATTTAGGTTGATATAAATATACCATTTCTGAAAGACTGGAGGCATTTAAAAAACTAATATATCATTTGTATGGTTACGAGTATACATTGTAAGATATAAAAATAAGACAAGAATTCGGTAGAAGTTATTTTAATACAAACAAGATGTAAAATAAGCATGTCTTTGTTCAATCATGCGTGAAGCAAAAGTATATTATATTATAAAATTACTAATCGTTTGTCATCGCTTTTAACTTACACCATTACCTACTTATATGGTGATAATTGAACGAAAATAATAAAACTATGTATCTATAAGTAATCTAATGTCATCTAACTCTAAAGATTCTTTTCATTCACACAGACAAAGCCAACAAACTCCATCCTTCCCAATCTACAGCTGTCGGTCGGCTGTTTCTAGTTTCAAAATCAATTTCAGTTTTTGATAGACTTCCAAGATGAATGCATCGTCTACCTCATTATGTGAGAAGATTGTCCCATACACAGGAGCTGTAGTCAGCTTTATTTTCTACAAGCGTGTTTTTAAAATTTCGTTTTCATTACTTTCCGTACAAAAATAATAAAAGTTTTAAAAAGCATTGTATATTTTACATATCATAATTACGTGGTCAGTGAGATATATTTTTAATAAATATATGTATGTTAAAAATATTTAAAAGACATATATATTTATATTAATTTTATCAGGCAGTAAGAAGCGCCACAAAGTGGACCCTCGTTACTACAATCCCGGTCCTCCACGATTGATCTTGAGAGATGGCGGATTAAAGAATTACGCAACCGGAATATGCTGCGGCTTTTAGGATGATATTATTTTGTTTTATTTTGTCTGAAAAGTTAACTAGTTCATCTTATTTATATTAAATTGTTCTGGGATGCCAAATAAAATCTATAAGAAACAAGATACCACTACAATTCGGAATAACGGATTAGTTCATTGATAGGGGCAATTTTATTTCTCAAACAATTAATTTACTTACAATAATAAAAAAATATGGTTAAACAGTTATTAGATATAAAAGCATGCACTATATTTTTGTATAGTGTAAGAAAAATCCAGCATATACGAGGGCCAAACTGAAAGTTTTTAGAACTGGCCACTTAAAAGCATTATATTAAAAAAAATAGTTTAAATTTTGAAAATAGAACTCTTTACCAATATTATTGAGTGTACATTTCATTCATTTGTCATTTGTTTTACGATTTGGCGGCAAATTGAAAATTGTCTGTGCACGTCAGAATGAATTTAAGCCGAGAAAAATTTCGTGCAATGATTTTTTATAACTTTCGATGTCATTTAAGTCAACAAGAAAGTTATAATTAATTCGATTGGCTTTTCACGATGAAGCCCCATCTCGTGCCACAGTTTACAACTGGTTTAATGAATTCAAACGTGGTCGAACTAATCTCACCGATGATTTGCGTGAGGGACGGCCTTCTACAGCGACGACTGAAGATAGCATCAGTGTTGTGCGGCGTATGATAGAGACTGACAAAAGAGTGACCTATCAGCAGATTCGGACAAGTCTAGGCATAGGTATGAGTCAAGTGCACAAAATCCTCCATGAACATTTAGCGGTCAGGAAGCTTTGTGCCCGCTGGATACCGCATAATTTGACCGAGGCTCAAAAACTCCGCCGTGTTGATTGGTGCCGAGAAATGATCCAAAAATTTAACGGAGGTGACTCAAATGCTGTGTTCGACATACTAAGGGGTTACGAAAGCTGGATTTACTGTTATGATCCGGAAACCAAAAGACAGTCTGCTCAGTGGGTGTTTCCGTCCGAAGAGTTGCCAACTAAAGTGAAGAGAGGTCGAAGTGTTGGAAAAAAGATGGTGGCCTCGTTCTTCGGAAAGACAGGTCATTACGCGACAGTAGTCTTAGAGGATCAGAAAACTGTTAATGCAGAGTGGTATACTAACAATTGTTTGCCACTTGTCTTGTAAAAAGTTCGAGAGAAACGACCTCGCAGCAGGATCCTCCTTCATCACGACAATGCCTCGTCGCACACCGCCAGGCAAAGGATCGACTATTTGGCGACCTCAGACGTGGAATTACTGGGTCACCCGCCGTATAGCCCCGACCTCGTACCCTGCGATTTTTATTTATTTCCGAAAATAAAAGAAAAACTTCGAGGAAAACGTTTTATAGACGCCGAAGAAGCAGTGGCTGCGTTTCAAAACGCCGTCGAAGGGACCCCTAAGGCCGAGTGGGCAAGGTGCTTTTCTCAATGGTTCCATCGAATGCAGCGATGTATTGATGTAAATGGAAGCTATTTTGAAAAGTTACAATAAAACTAATAACTTGCTGGAATGCTTAGTTTTTGATTTTCTAAGAACTTTCAGTTTGACCCTCGTATGTCGTTAAAAGTAATGTAAACACAATTTTTCATATAATAACTAAAAGATTAATTTAAAACTTAAGTATTGTTAACATATAATTCTACCGTCGTTTTAAGAAATATAAACCTACATTTTTAGATATTTATTTGTATTTAAACAAAAATACGTCCTTACACGATATAGTAGTCAGCTCGATCTACCGTTATCTTAAATATTTTTAAAACTAAAAGAAAAACTAAGTACGTATAAATACAATGAGCAGACTTAAAACAGACAGACCAGGAGTAAATAGGTAATAGTATTTTAAAACATTAATATGTCACTAATATCTATGATATAATATTTATAAATCTGATGTATATTATGACTAATGTAATATGTAATTCACAAAACACGCAGTTTCTTCTCGGTTCTGAATTATCATTTTCTTTTATGGAAGTAAGCAATTTATACCTTAAAAATAAATAACACAAAGACATCAAAACAATTGTTTGAAATCGAGAGTAATATTAATAATTCGTAATCTAAAGCAACCACAAATTATAAACAGATTAGAAAGCTACAGAATTTTACCACCCTCGTACGTGACAACCGCTTTAACAATATTGATCTAATATTACAAGGATCTCTTCAACACACAGACGGGGTAATATAATAACGATAGCATTTATGTCATCAGAGAATTATGCAATAAAAGCAACAATTATGTTATTATGATATAATATTACATTACTATGATTATAATGAAATGTATATTTATAGCAAATACTTTACTTTTATAAATAAGGTAAAAAAAAATAAACATTTACTAAACGAACTAAAAATTCGTATTTAACATTTTAATATCTGGGTATTCGTTTAAATTATTAAAAAATTGAATATAAAAGATTGCTATTGCGTTTATAAAATTGGGTAAATGTTACATATTACTCTAAAGTAATAAATATTTTTATTATTATCATCGCAAATTACAAGCAAAAAACAAATATTGAGAATATCGATTTAATATATTCAAATCAATATTGCGTAAATTAACAATGATCTGTGGAGTACTTAGTACTTAGTAAGTTTGCGTTTAAAAGTGTACAAGTTGAATTGGTCAAAATACGTAAACTAAACGTACGTAAACTAACGCATGCAATATGAATTGCAAATGGAGTTCAAACCACTTTCCGTGTCAATTAGTTAAGTGCTGTTGATACCAGTTTTGTCGCTGTTCATGTTCTGATATTCATGTAACCTGCACGGCCATCGCTATCCGTACTCGCTGTTAACTTGTTATGATAAGTAAGTAAGTCGATAGTTTTAACAGTGTTGTAGTCTCCATAACTAATATTCTTTGTTTTGTATTACAATACATGCTCAATTAACTTACAATTCGTTGTCAGTTATATTGGGAACTTCGACTGTATTTGTTTCTATTATTGCTGGTTACGAAGTCATTCATAGTACATGTTTATGTTCTTTTCCTACTATACCTTAATGTCCCATAGTTTGTTAGGAATTAGTGTATTTTAAACAGAGCCTTTTTTTTAAAAAACATATTATGATTTCGTTTCTAAGATCTTTTATACATTCTTATCTAAAAAGGGTTTGTGAGTCAATTTAGAAAACGATGTGCTGGATATTACAAGAAATAAAAGAAAGTAAGGAATAGGAAACATGACAGATGACAATTTACTAAAATACTAACATGGTGATTGACTGATTATAAAATATGATAAGTAGTGCATAATAGTTGTCATGTCATAACTGAACCAAAAGTGAAAATGAGAATTGAGAACAAACCATCTTTGTTAAAGATATTCATATGGTTCGGGTCTGACGTCCCTTGGCTATACCCAAGTTTCTCATTCATCACTACAACGTTGACATAAATACCAAACGCAGGTATTGTTCATTCAAGTCTCATTCGTGTGTGTGTGTGTGTTTTGTATTACATCCCACTCATTCATTCAAAATCAAAAATAATTACATTCATTCCTTTACACATTTCAGATAACTCGTACTCACTTCCAACTACATTACCAGTTTACGTAAATACAAACATGGTTATTCTGCAAGGTGATATTCAATTCAAATTTTTATTTTGAGACAGTTAAGGCAATAATACCAAAGTTTTCAAAGCAAATTAGCGAAGTTATATTAACAATCAAATATTGTAACTCATATTATTACAATACATACATCTTTAACTCCTCGTTATTGTATATTTATTCATCTACTTTGTCCGTCTGTGTTATTATCTCCATTTCAATCCAGCCTCCTGTAGTTTTTATCTATATATATGAAATTATATAAAACGGAAATTATTTTTAGATATATATAAAAATATATAATAAAACTGTAGGTTAATAAAGTATACAAACATAGTCATATCCAAGTAGTATTATCTATTTTTATCTAATAAATATATTAGTATCCTATTTATTCTTAATTATTAGATTATTACAAATATCTATTAATATATAAAAGTATATTTCTTATTAAAAGATAAACCATGAATGTTATATGTAAAATATCAGTAATTGTCCACGATGTTCGTATCGGAGTAATAATACAATGGAAATTGAAATAATAAAACAGATCATTCATTAACGAGAATGAATGCTTCGTTCATCAATTTATCTTGATCAATGGATTCACTATAGAAAATATTGTAACAAAGAGAAACAATGTTTATTCTAATATAGCATTATATTCATAAACTGCCTCATTAGTTACTTTTTGTCATTGAAAGTATTGCAACAAATAAAATAATAGATAATTTTATTACAGATAAAAATACTGAGTTTGATACTCGCTAGAGAAAGAACTTAGGTTTTATACTCACTAGAGAACTTAAGTAGTCACTCTTGTTTCCTAATATCAGGTAGCCGTCTTTATAACAAGTTTCTTTGGTTTCTTTGAATCCGTTTCAGACCTTGTATGTAGATGTAATGAAGTAAACTGCCTAGCTGTTATAAAAATTAACAAATATTAATACAAATATAATATAAATGTATAAAGTAACCTTATAATTATTTTAACTTATAACCTCATAAAGGAGCAATTTTCATCCGATCGTCACAAAAATTGGTGATCTTGTTTTTTGTTATTTAATTTTTTTTTGTTCGGCCATTTTTCTTACTGGGGGGAAAAATACAAAATAGCGGTGAATTAAGTTTTTGTTTTGGCGTAGCAGGCGTATTTTTTATGCAATCGTCGAAAAAATTGGTAGGTGTGTTCTTTGTTATTTATTTAAATTTTTATGTACAGCCGTGTTTTTGCTTGAGCGAAAAATTTCAAAATGGCGGATTTCTGATCCGTACCACAAAAACGGACTTTACGGCACCTAGCGGGCTGAAATTTCGTCTAATTCTTTGCCGAAATCTAAGGTGTTTTTTGTTATTTAAAAACCCAAAATGGCGGCCATAGTGAATTATCAAAAAATTTAAAGTTAAATAAGTACGTTGTTATTTGGTGGAGCCAAATTTCGTTCGATAGTTATGTACATACAATACATGTAATACATACATACGTAGGTATACTTATTCCTTTTTGGAAAAGGCACTTAAAAACATTGTCTCATCCCCTAACGTACTGAGGTCTACTGTTCACAGAACGATTAGTTAATAATATTGTTTACACACATGATCAGGTCATTGACCACCATACAAATATAATGTATAATACAACTAAATGTAAAACAAAAAGATTTTATATGTGCCATTATGAACTTACCTTAAATAACTTTAAGTGAATGATTCAAATTGTATACCAACAATTCAAAAGATCTTAAACTTATTTGGTTGAATTAAATTATATTTGCTGTAGCGAAGATCATAAAATTAAACGGAGTTTAAAATAATTTGATTACTCAGTGTTATAGCTGCAATATAATTTGCAGCGCCGTTTTTGCTGAAAGGTACAAAATAATGTTCTATAAATTTATTATAATGGGAAAGATTGTTACAGTTCTGGTGTATATACTACTTATATTTTTAATACTATACAGAGATTATACTTTTATGATAATCATAATTGTTTTAATAGAGTTCAGATGACACAGGTTATAATACTGACCATGTTGATACATTACTCATTCTAAGTTTATAATTTTGATGTATAATTTAAACCAATAATTTCAAACTGAAAATAATGTAATGCAATTTACATTGAATCAGTAAAAAATATTTCTTGTCATAGTGTAATTGTTGTATTCAATCCATTTGACTATGTGTATAAAGTTCTAAAAACGATTTAATTATGTTTTTAGAGTCTCAAGATGGAATATTTTGTTCCTGACTTCTAGAGCTTACAGAAGTTAAATATTTCAAGAAGGTTTTTAAATAAAAATATATCAGATTATATATACATAGTTAAAAATATAAAAAGATTATAGAAAGGTTAATAGAAAGGCTTGTTTCTGTTATTTATTCCTTGAACACAATAAAATATTTAATAAGTTTCGCTTAAGTTAGAATTAGAAAATATGAAGCTATCAAATAATAGAATACGGTCATCTAAAGATACAAGTTAATATTAAAAAGAATAAAAAATTCCTAAATTATTCTATTGAATCTTTTCCTTTTTAAAATCCACTATAAGATTCCAAATACTTATTCAAAAGTTTGTTACTTTTGAATTCTTAACATTGAAAAGCAACGAGTAAATTTGTAAACAATTATTTTCAACAAAACCGAGCAGACAGAGAAACATAAATTGAAATTGAAACTTTCTTCTACTGGAAAAGTGCCCTAGCCGTAAGGAGAACAAGCCGCCAAACTGTTTTAACTGCCAAAAAATAAAGAGATCTCTAGGCGCACCACTGGTAGAAACAAACCACATAGCATACAGCAATGTATGCCCTGAACGCCAGAAATGGGACGCAATAGCAAGAGCCAGAGTCTCCTACCTCTGCTAAAGATGACACAACAGCTCCTCAAACAACAGCAGCCCAAACCAACCAATCCCAAAATAGTATCAAAATTATCCAAGTCAACCTCCAGAGATCGAAGCTAGCAACCGCCGAATTGATGCAGGTGGCAGATTCAGAGGGAATTTCGATAGCACTCGTCCAAGAACCTTATGTGGGAAAGACGGGTGTCCTAAAACAACATCCAGGCACCACAATAATCCAGTGCACTCTGAATCGCAGAAAACCGAACAAAGCGGCGGTCGTCATCTTTGGCGAAAAAATCGCAGTCACCCACGATCCACAAATGGTCACAGAAACCGAAGTACCAGCAACAATAACAACAGGAAAGACGAACATTGGCCTAATATCACTCTACCTAGAGGGGAATGAAGCCATCAGCCCCTACATCGTCAGGTGCAAGACCATTATGACCAAATTCACCACAAACAACATCATAGTGGGAGGTGACATAAATGCCTGGAGCAACTGGTGGGGAAGTTCATCGGAAAACGACAGAGGCATAGAATACAACGCCTTCCTCGACGAGATGGACCTCCACATCCTAAACAAAGGCAACACACCAACGTTTGAGACGAACAGAAGAGGTAAACTCTATACAAGTATAGTGGACGTCACAGCGTGCAGCAAACCACTGTTGGGGAAAATTAACAACTGGAGAGTGAGCCGAAACAAGATAAATTCGGATCACAACGCCATCACCTTCTACCTCCAATTGGAAAGGGCTCCGCAACCACTCAAGCCCATCACCACCAGGAGATACAACACAAAAAAGGCCAAATGGCGAGAACTCAGAAAAATTTTCAACAACAGATTGGAAAACGAGAATTTGACTCCACATACAATAACAGCCATAGAAAAACCAGTAGACCTGGAAACCGTCTCAAACACCTACATTGACTGCATCAAAGAGGCTTGTGAAAAATCAATACCCTCTGCAAATACATACAAGGGAAACCCCATACCGCCATGGTGGACACCAGCCCTGCAACAGCTCAAACAAGAAGTCTTAAGAAAAAAGCGCAGAATCCGCAACGCCGCTGCCTGTAGAATATTACAGGTGGTAACCGAATATCAAGAGGCAAAACAGCTGTACAACATCACAGCAGAGGAGGCCCAAACAGCGAGTTGGAAAAAGTTTTGTGCAACACAGGACAGAGAAAGCATGTGGGACGGAATATACCGAGTGATCCGGAAAACAGCTAGGAGACAAGATGACACCCTATTGAGAGACGCTGCGGGAAACACCCTCACCCCCTACGAATCAGCGGAACTCCTAGCTCAAACTTTTTATCCGGATGACGATGAGAAGACCGACACCCCACATCATCAACTAATAAGAAATACTGTCCAGCCCTCAAATCCCACATCATCGGAATACCCATATGCAGACGACCCACCCTTCACATTAGCCGAACTGAACTTAGTCTTGGCGGAACTAAACCCAAAAAAGGCCCCAGGTCCGGATGGATTCACGGCGGATATCTGTATAGAAGCCATCACAGCGAACAGGGAGGTGTTCTTGGCGATTGCGAACAAATGCATGACACTGGAATACTTCCCTACTCAATGGAAAAAGGCACATGTGGTGATCCTGAGAAAACCAGGAAAAGAGGACTATACTAAACCAAAATCATACCGACCAATAGGCCTACTCTCAATACTAGGCAAAATTCTAGAGAAAATGATGATAGGCCGAATACAGTGGCACGTCTTTCCAACACTTAACAAAATGCAGCACGGGTTCATGCCAAGAAAGAGTACAGAAGATGCACTCTATGTCCTAACGGAACACCTCAGGGGAGAGATAAGCAAGAAGAACATTGCCATAGTAATCTCACTGGACATAGAAGGAGCATTTGACAACGCATGGTGGCCATCACTCAAAAAACAACTGGTAGATAAAAAGTGCCCTAAGAACTTATTCGGGATGGTAGGTTCCTATCTTCAAGATAGAAGCGTCCAAGTACATTACGCCAGGGCATCGAGCGAGAAAAAAACAACAAAAGGATGCGTCCAAGGATCCATAGGAGGACCAACCTTCTGGAACCTGATTCTGGACTCGCTCCTACAGCACCTGACTGCCCAAGGAGTAAGATGCCAGGCGTTTGCAGACGACGTGGTCTTAACATTCTCCGGGCCCTCAATCCATGAGCTGGAGCGTCAAGCCAACGAGACCCTTGATATTGTACATGACTGGGGGCAGAAGAACAAGCTAAGTTTTGCACCACACAAGACCTTCGCAATGATGCTAACAAAGAAACTGAAAGTATCAAACCCCCAAATTTACATGGACGGTAAAGAAATTGCCTTGGTTGACAAAATAAAGATACTAGGATTAACCATCAACAAAACCCTGACATTCAAATCACATGTGGCCGCAATATGCAAGAAAGCGGCGGACATCTACAAACAGCTAGCATGTGCGGCAAAGGTAACTTGGGGATTAAACTCAGAAATAATAAGAACAATATACGTGGCGGTGATAGAACCGATACTGACATATGCAGCATGCGCATGGGCCCAAGCGACGGATTACGAAATGATCCAAAAGACCCTAAGATCAATCCAAAGAGGCTTTACTCTTAAAATATGCAAGGCATACAGAACAGTATCACTCACATCTGCACTAGCCCTTACAGGAATCCTGCCGATAGACATCCGAATACAAGAAGTTGCCAGTTTATACAAAATCAAAAAAGGATTGTCAGTGGACTACCTACCGCCAGGCAAGGAGCTCGAAGAAGTAGTTAACTACCTAGACTATCCACACCCGTCTCAACTAACTTCCTTCGACTATGAACTGTTAGAGAACATGGACTCTGAAACCATAACATCCCTTCAAATTATGGGCCTCCAAATATACACAGACGGGAGCAAGATAGAGGGGAAGACAGGAGCAGCTCTCACCTGGTGGGCAAATGGAAAGGAGATAAAACACACCAAATACAGTCTGGACTCAGCATGTACAGTTTTCCAGTCAGAGTTGTTTGCCCTGCATAAGGCCATAGAGGAAGCTAAGGAGAGCTCGGAACCCATCATCAACATTCTGAGTGACTCTAGATCATCGCTAGACCTACTTAAAAACCCTAGACAAACACTCCCATTGGTCAACAAGATCAAAGAAGACCTTTCTATCATAACACGAACTGGAAGACGGATCAGAGTGTTCTGGCTGAGAGCACATGTGGGCACGGCCGGCAACGAAAGAGCTGACGAACTTGCAAAAGTAGCAGCCCTAACACCTAAATTGACTCCAGATTACGAACTAGTTCCGCTGTCATATGCCAAGAGGAAAATCCGAGAGGAGAGCATACTCAAATGGCAGGACAGATATGACAACTCAACTACAGGTTCAGTCACGAAGCATTTCCTACCAGAGGTGAACAAATTATACCGAACGGTAAGGAATACAATTCTGAACCCAGTTCAATTACAGTTGCTGACGGGACATGGAGGAATTGCTGAATACCTGCACAGATTTAAGTTAATAACTGACCCCGGATGCGAGTGTGATCCCCGCGAAATAGAGTCTGTGTGGCACCTGATCTTGGACTGTCCTCGCTTCCAAACGGCGAGAATGGACCTGGAACAAAGTTTCAACACCAATCTGACAATGGAATTACTACCCAAACTTCTGGACGACCCAAAAACCAAAAACCTTTTTTGGACTACGCTGAAAAAATCATGCGCACAGCAGCCAAAAGGCATAAGGACACAACACCGCAAACTAGAGAAAACACCCGTACTACCGCACTAATAATTCCAAGACAGGTACCAACACCTAAAACAACCCTCCCTGCTACCAAAAATCACAGAGAGACAGTAGCAAGACTGCTAGATAATGGAGTAGTCGGTCTACCTGGCATCAAGACCAGAAGTGTGGTAGTATTCATGAACACACCACATGAAAGACTGGGTATCAGCTTCTGCTGCAAAACGGGCCCAAACAGCATAGAGATGTCCCCGGGACTAGCGGCATTGATGAAAGGCAGTCCCACAAAAAGCAAATTAAAACGGAAAAAGCTCGAGGCAATGAGCGTGATTTTAATAGCAAACCAGAAATGTCGTCTATACCGCAAAGACAACAAAACGGTACTTATTTTCGAAGACGAAGAAGTATTAACACAGTTTGCAAGAGCAAGCTCACTACTTAATATCATAGCTGAGGTCAGCGAGCCCCAAGATCCGGCTCGAATAATCAGCGTGGATACAATGACAGCCGGATATTACAAAGGCGAAGTTGCAGACCACCTGGGTATAGTTGTAGCCTCCAAGATTCACCAACTCGTGGCTTATGAGAATAGAGGCGAAGATCTCAGCTATTTAAAACCCAAACCAACAAAACCCCAACAAAACCCGGCAGTCCTAGACACTGACTATAAAAACCTGGCAAATCCAAGTGGCTCAGAGAGAGTGCAGAAAAAACATGAGGAGGAGAGAGATGCCAAAAACCAAACAGCAAGAAAATCTCCGAAGGAAAGCATCATCACCTCTATCATTAAAGCAGTCATCATAGCCTCGAACCAAACCCTTAGGAAAAATCCTATAAAAGAACAGCCAGCAGGAAAACGAACATACAAATCAAAACCAAAAACGACGAAAAAACCAACGAAAGCAGCAAAAGGCCCCGCCGAACTCCCAAAATACCTACCAGTAGTCAGACCACGGGACCATATGATAAATGCCTTCATAGAGTACACCGCCATACTTAAGGCAACAAGAGCGAAAAAGATCAAAGAGTGCCAAAACATCCTGGAAGCACGTCACAGCAAACTCAAAGACCTATTAGATGAAAGGATAAAGACTGCGAAGGCAACAATTTATAACAACCAGACCGCGGAAGTGATCGATGGAGAAGAGGCAGAGCAGCACATGGCTGCATTCAGTGAGACAATTGGCATGGTCGAACTTGATTTAGAAAAAACAGAAACATCAGGAGTAGTCACTTACCGAACCCCGACGACTGATCCAATAGTGGTAACCACAAAGAACACTAAGATATGGCTAGACGACAAAATACTCGAAAGAGCGGACAAATTGTCAGAAACATGCCAACAATGGGAGTTACCACTAATAAAGATGATATACGGAGTACCAGGATGCGGTAAGACTACATGGATAATTAACAACTTCAACTCCCAAGACGACCATATAGTCACTACCACTAAAGAGGCTAAACTAGAACTAGTATTAAAAATCTCCGAAAAAGAGGGGGCTGACGCCGCGCGCAGAGTAAGCACACTGGCTTCGATCCTAACAAACGGACTACCGAAAGAAAAAAAGGGGAAATGCCAAAGGCTTATAGTCGATGAAGCACTGATGAATCACTTCGGATCCATCGTGATGGCCCTGCAACTCACCGAAGCCACAGAACTGCTACTCATTGGTGACGTAAATCAGCTTCCTTATATTGAAAGAGAAAACTTGTTCGAAGTCTACTACCACCGCCCAGACTTTATAACAACTGCCATCATAACACAACTTATGTGCTCAAACAGATGCCCGAGGGATGTAGTCTACGCCCTTAGAAAAGTATATGACGGTATATATTCCTCGAGCAGCATAGCAAGATCTATGAACATAAAATCCCTTACAGGTGAAAAGATCCCCATTGACCAACCAAATACCCTATACCTGACCTTCACTCAAGAAGAGAAGCAAACATTGGAAGAAAAAGGGTACGGAAAAGGGAAGGGATCCAAAACACTCACCGTTCATGAGGCACAAGGTTTGTGTTATGAAAGCACAATAGTAGTAAAAAGAACCGGAAAGAGCCTCCCACTCCATGACAGCGTACCTCATGCGCTAGTAGCCATTTCCCGACACACCAGGACGTTTGTCTACTACACGGACCATCAAGAAGATGCGCTGGCGAGGTTCATCAAAGACAGCATTGTTAATACGGACAAGACAATAAATGATTACAATTTGAAATTAGCAATACACAACCAAGACCAGAAGGTCATAACAAAATTAACCAATTGAATAGAATATTTATTTATGTATTTATTAAAGTAATTCTTGTGCCTGAATACACAGGCAAAAATCTCAAAAAAAAAGAAATCAAAATAATAATTATAAAACAAATTAAAAATGGCATGGACTACAAGTCTATGGCAAATATAAAAAAAAAAAAAAAAAAAAAAAAAAAAAAAAAATACTTCATTTAATTGTTAATTTGTTTGAAACAACAAAGAAAAATGTAAACTATTGCACGGACCCGTTGTGATCATCCTCCATCTATAAATATTATTATACTATGCTAGATACTATAATACTACATCAAAGTGAGTATAAACGAACTATAAGGATTCCCCGAAATAAGGGCTTTTTTTTAAAAAAAGGAAGATTATTTAAAACACTTTTAATGTCCTTTTTGAAATATTAAGAGATATAAATAATTAATTAAACACAGTGAGAGAATTCGGTAAAAGTAGTATCGCGTAAGAGAGCTGGGACTGAACTGAATATCAGGGTGGTCGGATTGTGTGAGAAAGAAAAGGAGCTGATTAAGCATGAATGTTAGGAATGCATGGGAAGCTGAGACAGGAGTTAGTTCAGCAATAAGGGTTACAATCCAGGGTTATAATATAACGTATACAAAGTATTAATATTTTGAACTTAAAAATTCACTAGTTTTACTTCATTTCTACACAGAGCTAATTTGTTTTTAAAATGTAGCGGAAAAACAGACTGAATTTAAAATGACTATGACTGTCAGTGAGTTTGTTTACATTTCGTCATTTTCTAAGAAGTGCCATAATAATAATAAAGATAACTCTACAAATAAATATTGATATTTAATTCGATCAGACAGTAAAGACGCTCCATAAAATGGACCTTCGTTACTGCAATCAGGATCCTCCACCATTGATCACAAAGATGGCGGATTAAGGAATTACCAAACCGGAATTTATTGAACGAGCGATTTTTGTTTTATTGTGTTGTTTGCTAATCCTGCAGCATTAGAATATGATAGAATAAGAAATGAGAAAGTAAATTTATTCTTTATTGTCCACCACAAAATATAATACATAAACAATATAACAAATTTAAAATACAACAGGCGGCTTTATCGCCTAGTTTTAAGTTACAGGTTTATTGTTTAAATTAATTAAATTAATATTAACAAAGCAGGGATAGACCATGTGAAAACTAATTAACACTACTCCTCGGGAACGTTTATTTTCTCTCAAGTGCAAATATTTCTGTGAGAAGTTATTTTCTTACAAGAGTTCTTCAACAATAGAACGTGGAAAATCTCTAAACGGAATTTAAAAGAGATCGGGATATTCGACACGAGATAAACAGGCTTATCTAAATGATGGATGATAGGCAGCGACTGGTAGAAGATGAATCTTTCAAAGTAATGAAAGTTAGTTGATTATCTTTATTAAGTTTCAAAATTTTTGATTGGTCCTTATGAAAACATTTATTTTTCTTAAATTAAGTTTAAGTTTACTTTCCTTTGTAGCTACCAACTTCTTTTTATTGTTTTTTTTATCGAGACAATTAAACGATTGCCTAATAAATATTTCCTAACACTCATTCTGATAAGAACGTCAGATGTATATATAGATGTAGCTAGCGTATGATGTAGTATTTTGTTGCCACTTAAAGGACACAAAAAAAGTAAATGAATTAAAAAATATATGAATTTTTATTTAATGTAAAATAAGAAATATCAAGTTTTTGAAGCAAATATTTGTAGACCTAGATAAAAAAGAAATTTTTGAACCCCCAAATTAATAACTTATTAAAACAAAAAAAAATATTAATAATAATATATTCACTTTTCATAAAATTCCTCAACTTAAAATTATTTGATGGTATGTTATTTATTTATATGAGTAGTGTAATCGGTATCAAATAAAAGGATCCGTAGTATGAGAAAGTATGTAAATAAAATCTTTGATACATAATTTAATAAATTTGTCGAGCTGCTTGAATAAAAGTAAATAATAATTAATATAACAAACACATACTCGCAATACGTAACCTGTGATTGGAAAAAATATATAAAATATATTATTTGGACTGAATTAGGTTAAGAATGTTTTAGGACAAAAAGAAACCAACAACAAACAAAAAATGTGATATAAATTACAGTTTTAGTTCCTCAAATTGTATTTAATCTTGTTGATAATTTGGAATATTACTAAAGTAAAAGAGGAAACTTTTTTATTAAATTATATATATAACTGCAATAGGATGATATATAAATTATATTATTCACAATTTAAACTTTATTCAATCTAATTATTCCTTCACTAGTAGGTTCAAGTATTAGTCGTTTCGATGGATTATTCAATTAATAAAGTAATTAACATAATTCGATAGGTATTTAATATATATATATATATAAGTCCACAAACAGCCGTCTAGTTTATCAAAAAAGTTCCAATTCTGTATTGTATCTTAAAGAACTACAAATTAACTTTGGAAACGAATTTATCTCTGTATAATAAAGTGAGTCAATAAAAGTTATAGTATACATTATATTGAATTATTTGTCCCACTTGATTGAAGGCTTGATTGATTGATTAAAGATACTCGGTTCGAAGTTTTTATTTGTTGAGCTTTTATAATTAAAATAACACGACTTTAAATACATATAATCAATTGTACGGTGCAACACCGCACATTTAGCCAAGTCGGCTTTTAATTGTTTCGTTATAAATCATAATTGACATACCTTCAGTTCGCAACAAGCAATCATTGCGTTCTCTCTATCATTTCTATCACTTAATAACGAATATAAAGCAAATTTATTATCATTTTTCTATCATTAAAGAATGGAAACCATATACAATAGAACTTTATTAAAGTGGCAGCTTTTAAAAATATATAATTAACAAAAGATAAACAAAACGGTAGAATATGGTGTCCTATTGTGTAGCGAGTTATTGACCGGACTATTGAAATAACTGCAGAGTTAGAGCGTTTCATTGTTACTGACCGTGAAGTTATTATAATCTTTTGAACCAGTTTTATAAAATGTTTTATTTAAACCGTATCATATTAAACTATTATTATATATACATAGTGACATTACATATTTTTTTCACAGTATGTTTATAGCCTTAAACACGTGTGAATAATTTTAAATTATTGCAATCATATATAACACCCTTATGACAAATTTTTATACGAACAAAAAGAGCCACTTACAGAGTCCTCTCCAAGTGTCTTACACCTGGACTTACTGTTTTTCCATGTTCATGTTTTTTACTAATATCAAAAATATATGTAGTTAGCATACGCCTACTGCCTCCGCTAATAAATAAATTAATAAATAAATATCTTTAATAAATTATTATTATTCCAATTATTGATTAAATAATATATATTTTTTTATAAAAAAACAATAATATCAATGAAAAAATGAGATATTAGATTTTACACATCAATTGAGACTATTTTTGATCAATGTTCTATGACTATTGTTAAAATATAAAATAATTAAATCAAAACAAAAAAAATCTTTATATTTCCGTAAATAATACATTTAATGCTACTTATTATTCGTGTTCAAAAAGATGTGATCCTTTATTTCTTTTAAATATGAATGTATTATATGTATCCTGAAAAGGTAACAAGAACAAAGTGTAGGTCTTCTACACTTTTGTGGAGTAACGCATGATGTAGGGTATAGTAAAGAAAAAATATTTCCCTTAAGAGATTCGTTTATGAAATATTAAGCTACAAAGTGATTTTTTTTTATAGATTCAAATCTGAGAAAAATTTGCATTTGCAGTCACCACCCTAATTAATTGTCACATTAAGACATGTCACATTTAAAATTAAACATTTAATTACTTTCGTCATTTATTAGCTGTAATTTTAATAAATTTATCGATAAACATTGTTTTCAGAAATTAAAAATTATACTTGATGTCAAAAAAAAGAACAAACGAGAAATCAAACTCTCTAACATTATTACATCAATATAGAATAATAACTCAGCTTTAAGGCGGCTTATCAAGATGCATTTAATTTCCTCAGTAGTTTTAGCGTAAAGTACAATATACAGACCGACAAAATAATACTAAAAAGATTGGTTTTGGTTTCTCTTACATTAAAATTCTAATTATATTTTTTCTTTAATATATTCTATGTAAAGATTGATTGACTATTTGGTTATATAAAACCTTTAACGTAAATTTTTATTTTAATTACAGAAAAATAATTCAGAGAGCTTTGAAACAAATTGGAGAACTTTTTAAAAAGTAAAAAGGAAAGTCGTCAAACGAAAAGCGTTGGTTCGTCGCTAGAGTCAGATTTAGTTCAGACTCTCTTATTTCACGGTCCAGGCAAAACGTTTTTTATTCGCTTTGACTTCAACCATTTCAAATATACAGATAAATTCTAATATTGTGTACACTTTTAAAGTTGATGTACAAAATATTACCAAGTTCTCTAACCTTTAAATACCACATTAACGATTAAATCATTAATTCATATGATTATGTTATTTAATCATTAGTATATATCAAATTTACATACGATACTATGTTCTGTTGAACTAATGTAACGAAATGTTTATGTTATTTATACTTGTAACCACAGGAAAGCCTTCATTGTATACATACATACAACTTTCTATGTTTGTCGTCATGTAATATCTCATTTTCTTTGTACGTTGTTCAATACCTTAAAATTCATACTTATTTCAATTTATATTAAAATAAGTTTAATCTTAAAAGATTTCGGGTAAATAAGATATACAAACTATAAACTATTTAAATATAACAAATAAGTAACCAAAAGTTAAATACTGAAAAATATACTTAAATACATATATTGTCAAACTGCACCCAAATAAAAGGTATACTATATACACCAGATGAGTGGTGAGAGAAGTGTTTCATTTGCCTTATAATCTATAGATATATGTATATATATACCTATATATTGGACAATCCGATGAATTTTAGTATTATATTTATTTATTCTCATCAAATCAAATTTCATTCAAATCCATCAGTTAATACATAATGAAAATAAAATTGTTTTGTGAACAGTGAATTAACAATGTAATGATTAAAGTTATTTACTTTTACAATAAATTATGTGATCATTTGTTAACCCTCTGTAACACGTGTTGTTGACAGCTGCATTTACACTGCATGTGATTATTCTGTAGATATTTTGTGACCACATCGATTCATTTCTTTTTACGACTTATTACGTATTTAACGACCTCTTTAGGTTTAATTTTTTGAATGTAAATGCTGTTTTATTAAAGTTTCATTACATTATTAAGATTTAATTAATATAGTACTCAAAGATTGATAGGTTAAGATCTTCTCTTGGTGTGATATGATATGTCAGCACTCTTCAGTTATCATTAAAGGCTAAGTCATTATAAACGAAAAATTTATAAACCTTTTAATGTAAAGTATCATTATGTAATCTATATCTTTAATAATGGTTTATCAAAATCGTTACCACATAATTTTATGCTAAAGAATAGTATAGTATAAATTTATTAATAATGTATAAAATTATTTAATAAGTATTAATAGCGAGATACTTGTATTTAATATATAATTTAAGATTAAAAAAATCCGTGCCCGCAGGGGGACACGCGTGGGTAGATCTCGTGTGTAACTCGTTTAAAATATAACTCACTACCTAAGAATAAGACATGATGCCGTTGTTTATATCAAAATTTTTCAAGCAAAAAGCGGTTTTTATTTTTTTTCTCGGAAAAGGTATCTTTTTTGGAAATACTTTTGGTACTCAAATTTAGAGTAAAAAATAAGCTTTCTATTAAAAATATTTTCGAGGCGGGAATGGTTACCAGAAAAAAGTTGCCGTGGTTTTACCTACCTTAAATTTTCAAGCTAAAAGTGGTTTTTATTTTTTTTCTCGGAAACGGTAGCTTCTACGGAAAAACTTTTGGCACCTAAATTTAGACTAAAAAATAACCTTTTTATTAAAAATACTTGTGATGTAAGAATGTTTACCAGAAAAAAGTTATGAATTTTTTTCCAAAAATTTTCGGTTTTTTTACCCCCACCCCTAAGTTATTGAAGTTAGGTTTTTGGTTTATCTACATTAGTTATAGGTAGTCATCAAAGACATCATATAATATGAGCGCGATTGATCTTCGTTATATAGGGAAAAAGTTATGGTCGAAAAACTGAAATCATAAAAAGTGAAGCCCTAGCGCCCTCTGTGTCCGGAGCTCTCTGGTTAACAAACTTGACCTTCATTTTTGGATGGTTGATTTTTGTGCAAAGTTTGAAAGCGATCCAAGCGAAACTGCGGTCGCTATCGTGCTGACAAAAGTCGAATCTGGACGCACGCACGCATATATATATATATATATATATATATATATATATATATATATAAACTTTTTGACCAATGGTCATTACGGACTCAGGGGGTCATAAGAAGACCTCCTGTGAAGAAATTTTTCCAAAATTCGAAAGTCGGGTAAAAATGAATGGGTAGACCGAATTCTTCGAGGTCTACCCAATACCTATCAATTTACACTCTACAAAGGATATGAAATAAAATCCGCCTTTCAAAAGCAGATATGACTTTGCGTTGTTCCAAAACTTCTAAGATAATTCGTTAGACCGTAGATTTTTTCATTATATTCCAAATCTTTGCAAACAAGATACCTAGGTATATAGGTGAGAAATTTGTAAATTTAGTATAAATTAAACAATAAGAATAAATAATTGAATGTTTTACATGTGATGAAAAAGTGAGGAAGATAAAAATTATATTTTGAAATTGTTTCAAAATGCAAATTAAAAAAAAATGTCATAAATAAAAAAAAATGGAAAACGGACAAATTTATATAAAATTATAATCTTGTTAATACATTTATAAACATAACGTACTGACGGACGGTGTTAAAAACACAACATCAAACACTAAACGAACTTAAGTTTCTTTATATGTGATATCCAAGCGAGGAAAGCAAACTACAAGTTTTAGGTACACTTTATATAACTTAACTTAAACTTTGGATTCAATTAAGTGATGAACAAAACCCCAACACAATTATACGGTTACGATTAACAATAACAGACTATAATTATCAAATCACAAATATGTATTATAAATAACATTACCAACAGTGGTGATATGTCTTAAATATTATATACTTTTACCTTTTCATTGTTATAAAAGAAATACGTATATAAGATGATAAAATCTCACAGTATAGTAAGCGTTCTTTTGTTTACCAATAAATATTTAATGCCTTTAATTCACATTTTTCAAGTCTTGTATTAATTCTGCACTAAGTCCTTTACAGTCTCTTGGTGGTACATGTTAATACCACAGAAGACAGCTAAAGAAAAGATAATGGAGAAAGGAGTACACAATACGTATTAGAGTTATTTTCCATTGACCAAAGAACTAGATAAAAAAACCTATTAAATACGTGTGTTATCCTAAATGACAATGAAATAGATCTGACATTTGATTTGATACAATGTTTAATTTGATACTTTTGTATAAAACAAATATATTATAAATATATATATATTAGACATTTCTCAAAATTCGTAGCTATACTATCTTCTACCTCATCGTATTTTTAATTGGGAACTGAACTTGTTTTGATGAAATTACACGACAAATATATTTACATGTGTTATATATTATATATATAATAATTTACATCTAATGAGATAATAAGACTATAGAACACAGTTAATAGTTATTGAATTAGTTGAATGTTTTAAGGATTTTAATAGACAGATAAGAAAAATAACTTTTTTCTATAAATTTATTTATACTGCACGGTTCTTCTCCGTAATTATCATAAGTACCTCTTAAATATTAAACAACAATAGTTACTCGCAGCAAGTTGTTAAGAAAATTTAACCAACATTTTATTTTATGACATCTAGTTTAAGATGTTGATTTAATATCAAGAGTTTATTTTAGTGACGATATTGTTAAATAATATTTAATACTTTTTTTTTATTATAAAAAGAAATTCAAAATATTTGTAGAAAGCTGTCTGAAAAGATCTTTGTCCGATAAATATAAAAACTATTAGATGAAAATCAGTTTACTTGCTACAAAGTGATTTATTTACTTAACAACAAAAGATCATTGACATTATTGAATTATTACAAGATGGTGACAACACGGTATTGAGTTAAACCAAAATATACCAATATCATAATGAGTTAACAGCGGGTATAGATGACATTGGTACACGATCTGTACCAACATCACTTAACATATACACACACATATTTATTACGATTATAACACCTACTTATATATTACAACACTTATACATGTATTACAATAACTTGTGTACTTATTCCAATAACTTGTGTACGTATTACAATAACTTGTGTACGTATTACAATAACTTGTATATGTATTCCAATAACTTTTGTATGTATTACAATAACTTGTGTATGTATTACAATAACTTGTGTATGTATTCCAATAACTTGTGTACGTATTACAATAACTTGTGTACGTATTACAATAACTTGTGTATGTATTCCAATAACTTGTGTACGTATTCCAATAACTTGTGTATGTATTACAATAACTTGTGTATGTATTCCAATAACTTTTGTATGTATTACAATAACTTGTGTATGTATTCCAATAACTTGTGTATGTATTACAATAACTTATGTATGTATTACAATAACTTGTGTATGTATTACAATAACTTATATATGTATTACAATAACTTGTGTATGTATTACAATAACTTGTGTATGTATTACAATAACTTGTATATGTATTACAAAATTTATGTATGTATTACAATAACTTGTATATGTATTACAATAACTTGTATATGTATTACAATAACTTGTGTATGTATTACAATAACTTGTGTATGTATTACAATAACTTGTATATCTATTACAATAACTTGTATATGTATTACAATAACTTGTGTATGTATTACAATAACTTGTGTATGTATTACAATAACTTGTGTATGTATTACAATAACTTGTGTATGTATTACAATAACTTGTATATGTATTACAATAACTTGTAAATGTGTTACAATAACTTGTATATGTATTACAATAACTTGTGTATGTATTACAATAACTTGTGTATGTATTACAATAACTTGTATATGTATTACAATAACTTGTGTATGTATTACAATAACTTGTATATGTATTACAATAACTTGTGTATGTATTACAATAACTTGTGTATGTATTACAATAACTTGTGTATGTATTACAATAACTTGTGTATGTATATATTGTATAGAGAGATATAAAGATGTGTCTTATACTGCAATTACTTTTGATGCTTTTCATGTGTATCTATGTGGTGTGTTTAATCTATGCAGTAATCGATCATATCAAACCCTCAGTATTAAACTATTCAAGTTAATGATAGCAATAGTCAATTGGAATACAAATTATAAGTTTTTTTTTAAATGACTGAGGATATTAAGTATATTATTAAGTGACTGTATATTTTCATATATTGCGTACTATTACATGTACGAGTATGTATTGATAAAATTTGCTATTTAAACTGTAATATGTGTTTTTTATACTTAAAATTAATTATTGTATCTCCGCCTTTTCCATTACATCAAATTATTAATTGTTTGTTTGTTCCTTCAAAGTTTATATTTCTCAGTACAATATCAAACAAACTCATAACCGGTTACGGCGAATACAGGAGGAATTTTTAGGCATGGTTGCTTAAAATTTGCTTCATAAATCTTAACTTTCTTATTAAATATTCCGAGAATATCTAAAGATACGTAACTTTAATATTTATTAGGATTAAACAGATTTTACCAGCAATGTTTATAATAACTTAACTAAGATAATAATTGTTTAAAACAATATAATTGTCTGCGTTGGAACAAGTTTATAAAGATTTAAGAACTTTGTGGTCTTAAGGTTTAATGGAAAAAATAACTAAGAATATAATTATACCTTACTAATAAAATGTATTGTATCGCTTCTCGTTTAACTAAGAACTACTGAATGTATGTTGATGGGAAGGCGAGAGCGGGTCAGTCATTTCATCGTCACTTAGTAAGAGTCTATTACTAATAAATTCTATATTGTTAACTGTTTTTGTTCCTTACACGAACATGTTATTACTTTATGTAAATTTAAATTATATTGAATTTGAGATACAAAATGAATAGTTATTACAAACTGGGTATTAATTGTATGCGAAGTTTAGTTCAGAAGTAAAATAATTTTATATTTATTATATATTATTTGAATTAAGATATAACTCAAATTAAGACACGATTAACATTAAATTTTTTGGTGTTTATTGAGTGTTACTTAATATTGTATATATTAATAATAATAATAATAAAGCTTTTTTTATTTCAATGTAAAGGTATGTTTACATTTCAAAGTGTTAGTAGATTACTTAGGTTAGGTTAGTTTATAATTATGTTTGTTATTTGAATTGATATATTTTTATATAATTTTAGCTGTGCGTTTTACACGAATTCCTTTCGGGTAAAAGCCTCCTCTAATTCCTTCCATTTTTCCCTATTTTGGGATATTGTCGACCAGTCTTTACCTGCTAATTCTTTTATATCGTCAGCCCAGCGTTTTAGTGGTCTGCCTTTGCTTCTTTTTCCAACAGGCCCTGTCCATTTGGTAGTTTGTAGAGACTATCTCTTGTCTGTATATCTTGACAAATGTCCAGCCCATTTCCACTTAAGTCGCAAAGCTTGGTCGAGAGCATCTGTAAGCCTGGTTTTCCGCCTTATGTCTTCACTGCGAATTTTTTGTATTTTTCTTATTCTAAGCATACTTCGTTCCATTGATCGCTGGCATCTGTGAATGTCCATGTTTGGCTACCATAAGTTAGGCTTGGAACTATACATGTATCCATCACTATTTTCTTTAACTTTAAATCATAGTCTCCCTTCAAGATGTCCTTGTGTAGCCAGTACTTCTTCCATGTGCTGTTGATCCTTCTGTTCACTTCCTCTTTATTCCTATTTTTGTTGGTGGTGGTGGTGGTGGTGGTTGGTGGTTAAGGTGGTGCCCTAGTACGCATATGCCATTCTGGTTCCAATCAAGGTTTCTGAAGGCACATTCCAATACTGCTATAAAGAGTTTCGGGGATAGAGGATCACCTTGTTTGACACCTCTCTCTATTGAAATCTCTTCTCCTTTATTTTCCATCTTGATTCTGCTTGTACTTTTAGAATAGATATTTTTTATGATGTTGATATATGTCTTGCTTACGCCACAGACGTTGAGGGCTTTCCAGATAGAGGTGTGGATTATGGAATCAAATGCCTTTGTGTAGTCTACATAAGCCACATAGAGAGGTTGATTGAATTCTTCATATTTTTCTAGTATTTGTTCCAAGGTGTGGATGTGATCTATTGTTGAGAACCCTGATCGAAAGCCTGCTTGTTCGATTGGTTGTGAAGCGTCTATGATGGGTGTGATTCTGCTCAAAAGTATTGTTGTGAAAAGTTTATAAATGCTCGGCAGTAGACTAATTGGTCTATAGTTCCCAATGTCTAATGGGTCTCCTTTTTTGTATAACAGAACTATATCTGAGTTACACCATTGTTTGGGGACCATTTCTGTTTTTAAGGATAAGTTAAAAACTTGTGTTAGATGTGAGAGCAGAAGGGGTGCCCCAATTTTTAAAATTTCATTATTGATGTTATCCGGACCTGGGCTTTTTTCTGTTTTGAGTTTTTTGAGGTGTTCAAGAACTTCGCACTCATCAATAGGTTTTACTGTTTCTTCTTCTTCTAAATATATGTGACTGTCTTTTGTCTCATTTGTTGCCGAATATTTTTTATACAACTTTTTGTAAAACTCGGTGGCATGGTTGATTACGTCTTGCCTTGTTTTCGTTTCTCCAAATTCTTTTTTGAGTTTTCCTATCCAGTTTCTGTGTGTCGTTAGTTCTTTATAAGCTCTTCTGGAACTTCTATATTTATTTAAGTTTCTCTCTACAACTTCTCTTTTGTATTTAGTGTAATCATTTCTTATGGCCTTGCTACACATTGTATATATTAAAATATATTAATTTTATATATTATGTACAGGCATGCAATATTTAGACTTATAAATAGTACATATAAAGTGTATTAATTAATAAAAGGATACGGAAATGAATAAAAATTTGTAAATAAGTTATGTTCGTCTGGTTTTAAATTATATTACATATATAATATCTATGTATAATGTAAGGTATAATGTATGTATGAACATTATAAGGGATTAAAGGAATATATATATATATATTGTTATAATGATATAACGATGTTCTTCACACACCTGAGCCGTACACCTAAGCGACTTACCAGCGCTATGAAATGGGGACTATGTGGACCATGGGGACTATGAAACTCTTGTATTGATATATAAAATAAAATAGAAGTGACCCACCAAGTAATCTCTGAAATTGAAAAGGCTAAGAGTTTTTATATTTATGTTTCCGTAAGACACATACTCGCTTAGATGGAATTTAAGCATGATTGGATGATGAGGATGATTTTTCTAAATAATTAGCATGACTTCAATAACAATTTTTATCTTTATTTATTTCCTAAACGGATAAAAATCTTCAACTTAAATCTAAATCTCTCCGAAGTCTTACAAAAATAATCTACATTAAAATATTTGTAAATATTGATTAATTATCAATAAAAGTATTTTAATTAATTATTCATTGTGTTGGGACTTCATTATTTTTACACTATTCATACAAAAAAAATATTTTCTAAACGATATAATATCTTTTCCTAACTTGAATCATCTCAATCAACATTTTTCTTCTGTCGCTGTACTTGATCCCAAAATTAAAACTGATACACTTTCAGTTATCCATTGTTTGCCTAAACCCGACATTCCAATTTTTAACTTCTCACCTGTCAACGAGACCGAAGTAAGGAAATATTTGTTAGCTATTACATCTAAGGCTACCGGTTGTGACGAAATCAATCGTATAATGATTATGTTCATTATAGACTCCGTCATATTTCCTATCACCTACCTCATAAACTTCTCCTTATCCTCTGCTACTTACCCTGATCTATGGCGTAAGGGTCTTATTCTCCCACTTCCAAAGGTCTCCAACCCTTCTTTACCAACCCACTATCGTCCTATTTCAATACTCCCATTTTTATCTAAAGTTATTGAATCTGTTGTTCATTCCCAACTTTCCCAATTTCTTAGTAAATACAATCTCTTTGATCCGTTGCAATCAGGTTTCCGCATTGGGCATAGTACAACTACCGCTTTATTGAGTGTTACTGAAGACATTAGACATGGCATGGAACATCAACTTGTGACCATTCTTGTGCTGATTGATTTCAGTAACGCATTTAATGCTGTAGATTATGATCTCCTACTATCGTTGCTGTCCAAGTGTAATGCTTCGGTCTCTGTTAACAAGTGGTTTTCCTCTTATCTTCGAGGACGTAAGCAGGCAATTCGCACTGATGAGGGCCTTTCCGATTGGTGCGAGGTGGTTGCTGGCGTCCCTCAAGGCGGTATTTTGTCTCCTTTACTGTTTTCTATTTTTATCAACTCCATTACTTCTAACTTTCACTGTAAATATCATCTCTACGCTGACGACTTACAGCTTTATATACAGACTGGAGTAAATTCGATCGCATCCGCAATATCCTCACTTAACACCGCTCTGGACAGCCTATCACTTTGGTCAAAAAATTATGGTATTAAAGTCAATCCTTGTAAATGTCAAGCAATCACTATAGGTAGCACACGCCAACTGGCAAAGATTGACTTTAATTCCTTACCAAATGTTATTTATAATAACAGTATAATACCGTTCACATCTAATGTCAAAAATTTAGGAATATTTTTAGATAATTCTCTTAGTTGGAATGTCCATATTAGAGAGCTATCAAGAAAGTTTTATAAAACACTTCACCCCTTGTTACGGCTCAAAAATTTTCTCCCCTTCAATGCGAAATTACAGGTAGTGAACGTATTGTTACTGCCTATTCTCGATTATGCAGATGTGTGCTATTTGGACGCCAACGAAGATCTACTTAATAAGCTTGAACGTTTACTCAATACCTGTATTCGTTTCATTTTCGGCCTGCGTAAGTTCGATCATGTTTCGAATTTTAGATCCAAATTAAATTGGTTGCCCATTCGCTCTCGCAGGAATGTCAGAATCCTGTGTCTACTCTATTCTCTTTTGTTTAATCCTTCTACTCCTTCGTATCTTAAATGCAAATTCTCTTTCTTATCTAATTCACATGACAGATCACTCCGCTCTTCTAGCAATTTATTGCTGAGTACTCCTCTTCATCGGTCTGGTTTTGTGTCCAACTCGTTTGCTGTTACTGCAGTTCGACTCTGGAATGAATTACCTGAGTCTCTTAGAAAAGCCCGGTCTCGAGAGACCTTCAAACGTCAGGTGAAAAATTTTTATTTAACCAAAGAATAACACATCCAATCTCTTAAAAATAAACATAATTGTATAACTTATATCATGTATTATATTATATTTCCATATTTATATTATCAACACTTTTTATTTGTATTTTATTTTTGTTTCTTTTGCACGCCTACGGACTTCTTCTCTTTCACATCCTAAGGTTGGCTGGTAGAGAATGCCTATTAGCATTAAGCCCGCCTTTTGTACACTATTTTATATTGTGCAATAAAGAATTAAAATAAATAAATAAATAAATAATACTTCATTGACAGAAACTAATCAAACAATTCGATAATAATAAATATGTCAAAAAGACTATTATTTTTTATCTCAAACTCTTTCATGATTTTACATGAACAAACCTAAACAAGTTATTCATGTGATTATAAACATATTCAGACATCACATAGTTCTGTAATACATTCAAAATGTAGTAATGCAGGATAACAAAAAGATGTTATAGCGTCCATAAGGGGATGTCAGCTCTAAACATTTTACGCAATAAATAATTGTAAAAATTTTAGATTTGATTCATTCGTTCAATGAAGATAAGCTATTTGAAGTTGTTATTACTGTGGTCTAAATTATACTTCAAACAACATAAACACAGACTTAAATAACAATTTACAAAATTATACCATAATAATAATATAATATCACAATAAAGTAGAAACCTTTAATAAATAATCAACAAGAAAAACCAAACAGCAGAATTATAGTACACTATTGTGTATCGAGCTGTTGAAGGAACTATTGAAATAACTGCAGAGTTAGAGCGCTCCATTGTTACTGACGGTGCAGTTATTATGATTCCTTGAACCAGTGTAATAAAGTGTTTTATTCATTGTATTAAATAAAATTGTTATTGTATATGTACTTGAAATATCAAAATATAAAAATAATATATCATATATAATTATATAATAGTTACCACTATATAACTTACATCCTTAAAATCGTGTGAATAGTTTGAACTCAGAAGTAGTATTCTTTATAACAATATATTGTAGAACTAGCTTTTGCCCGCGACTTCGTCCGCGTTTCCGTCGTTTTTCGAAAAAAAATTAGCAGATGTCCTCCCTCATAGTTTTGACGTAACAGGCAGATTCACTTTCATATTTTAGAAGGGCAATAGTAATATAATATGCCAATCCACAAAACTGTTGAAAAATATAAGTAACCGCAGAATATTATAATATACCCACGCTATGCCGACGACTCGGTCAGCGTGTAACTCCTTGTTTTTTATTAAGATAATATATTGCTAATATTTTTAGATCAAATTAAAATGTTTCAGCGCAAAGCTTCTGGGTAGACTATGTTAAGAGTCGACCCGTCCGGCACGTGAACGTAAAGATTCCTAGAATTGCTAACCCGGGAAAGAGCGACGTATAATTGACCATGCGAGAAACAGCTAACACCGAGATCTACTCCAGCAACACGAAAAGTCTGCCCTTGAGCTTTATTGATAGTCATGGCATAGCACACCGATACTGGGAATTGCGTTCTTTTAAATTGGAATGGAAAATTATTTGGTATTATGGGAATTCTGGGAATAAAGACAGTTTCTCCTGCACCGCAACCTGTTAAAATTTGAGCCTCGATTACATTTTGTTGCAACTGGGTTACTTTTAGCCGAGTTCCATTGCAAAGTTGAGGTGGTCTTAAATTTCGGATCAGAATTATCGGTATGCCAATTTTTAAACAAATTATATGAGAAGGTAGTCCAGGCATACTTAAAGAATTTAAAAATTCTATCGGGTAATTAGTGGCTTCTTGTTCATCAACCATTCTATTTATTGAACTATAAACTTTGCTTTCTCCCTGTATATTAGACAGTATTTTATTATTAATTTCAGATGCCTGGTCATTGCGAGGAGTCAAAATGGACCTTTCGCAAAGCCAAGAATTGTCCCTATTTAATATAATTGTTATGTCACCGTAAACCGAAGATATAAGATGTTGTTGGGATTGCACTATACAACATAACTCAGGTGTCAGAATAAGTTTTCCTTGGTGTAGTTGTGGATAGGTACCTTCACCAATCTTCAATAATGTATCAGAAAATTCACGATTATCTGCGTTGTCTCCAGTTCTCACTCGCATATTTATAGTCAAATGCACCGATTGTATATCACGCCACAAATAAGAGCTTTTCAGGCAAGCCCTAATCTCATCAGCTCGGGTTCCCCGTGGTATTACCGGTAAGGTTTGTCGGAAATCACCACAAAATAAAACCGTAATACCGCCCATTGGTCGATCATTTTGTCTTATGTCCCTTAGAGTTCTGTCTACTGCTTCTACTCCTTTTCGATGGGCCATCGTACATTCATCCCATACGATTAAATTACACTCACGCAATACCTTAGCTTTGTCGCTATTTCTTGAAATACTACAGGTTGGACTTTCCGTGCGATCTAAATTAATTGGTATTTTAAACATAGTGTGAGCAGTCTTACCTCCTGGTAGCAATGTTGCAGCTATACCTGATGAAGCCACGGCAAGAGCGATTTTACGCTGATTTCGAACATAAGCTAATATTAATTTAGTCAAAAAAGTTTTCCCAGTTCCTCCAGGTGCATCTAAAAACCATATTGTTCCTAAATTATTCTGCACACTCTCGCACACGCGATCATAGACTAAGCGTTGTTCTGCAGTCATCATTGGGACACCGTTTTCTAATGTTACCAGCAGTTCCATTGGGTTGTAACCAATCTCTGCGGAATATTCCCTATTGGTAACCTCTCCGACTGAGGTTGGCGTTGGCAAACCATATTCACAAAGTGATTTACCGCCTACTGCTGTTAAGTCTTCCTGAAGAGCTAATAAGCACTGATTTATAGCCAGATCTTGAAAATTATCATTAGTTGCGCCTTCATTATTGTGAGATAAATTCCGAAGAAAGTCTTCTGTAAATTTTTCTTTATATTTTTCCCATAATTGGACAGGATCAGATAAATTACAAAATGTGAGTAATGTTACAAATAAATGGCGTATCCGTCGTGGATTATCACTAACACAGGATTCTGCTAAAGCGTCATCCCAATGTTGATCATTTTCAAGCAAATGACGCGCTTGGCAAGCTGCATGATAAGTTGGATAAACAACATCGTCTACTTTTCTCAAATCTATAAATGATGTTGGTCCTCGCACTGTATGTAATAATAATCTCAAATAAAAACACTCTGCGTTGTTAGGATGAACAGTATACACTCTACCAAGAACATGTTCTTTGAAAATACCTGTCTCGCCATCTACAGGCCTGCCTCGGCGTCTACGGTTAAAGACACCTCGTTGTTTATCGTAGGTATAATACGATGGAACTTCTTCATACAAAAGAGACTTTGCGAAATTATCAGTTTGGCAAAGTCGAAAGAATGCCAATAAAGTTGTTTGTCTAGGGTTCTCTAATCGTTCTGTAACATTTTCGGCGTTAAAATATATACGTTGACCGCCTTCCAGATGAACATCCAGATGGGTCACAGGTGGATATCTTTCGTGAATATTAAAACTTAAGATCCGCCACACAGCTTCTGAAGAGCTGATATATCTGCCTGACTGAAATCTAGTAACTTCATCATGTTCATTTCTTAACGCAAACGTAGCTTGGTCACTGCCCTTGTTAATGTACTTACAAATATATTTAATTGACTCTACACTATTACACATTTCTACATTTATGTGAGCTTGAAATGCTCTGGACAATACAGGCGAATACGGAACGACCCACCTATTATCTAAAGTAACCTGTTGTCCAGACATTCACTTTTCAACAGTAAAACCACCATTGTCTCTTGAACGGCGACGATATAATGGGTACCCATCATGTCCTGTTACAGTTTCATCCACTAATGCTTTTGGATACCTTTTAGTGCAACGACCGTCTTGCATGCAAGGAGCATTTGCGTTAAATGCACCACATGGACCATGTATCATATGAGTTTTAACAATGTCGTATAACAGGGGATCTGCAGTCGGATCTGGAATTTCAGCACTGATTAATCTGTCTACATCATTAGGTCGAACCTTATCTTTTAACCAAAGCAAGATATGTGCGTGAGGTAAGCCGCGTTTTTGCCACTCAACACTATACATATAACACAATACTTCTCCAAAAATATTATCTTTGGTAAGAAGATCTATCATTGATTTTAATTTTAAATGAAGCACTCTTGCAATAATATCATGGCGGTCATGCGGTGCCTGACCCTCAAGAAGCTCCCGAGTGATTTCATCCCACTTGGGATTGGTAGTTACAGTAACAAATAAGTCGGGACGTCCATATTTTCTTACGTAACAAAAAGCGTCTTGAGTACGTTCATGCATGTAGCGTGGACCACCAGTAAAAGAAGAGGGTAAAATAACTAAACGACCCATATTCACAGTATCGTTATCTTGCTGCATGGCATCGCGAAGGTGCACGTATTCTTCAGCGCGCAGCTGCCTTTGATTAGATCGTATATAAACTAATCTTTCGGTTTCAATTTTTGCGTACATGTCAACAATAAACTGATTAAATAAGCCACGAAAACGTTGAAAGTATACCAATCTATTCCGTCTCACTTGCAGGTGGTAACAATAAAATTGAAGGCATGACACCTTTTTATTATAATTAGGTGCGCCTGTGCGCGGATCGGTTTGGTATACAGCGAAATTATAACCATCTTCCCCTCGACAGTATATCATAGGATATTGCAAACTGTCGTAAGCCCTGTGGGTTTCGAAAATACGTTGCAAACGATTGTCTCTGGAACGTATAACGATATCACGCCTATCACATTCCTGGTCGACCAGTACTACAGCAACTTCATTCGTGGATGGAACGTTATGACGCCCAGGGTGTTCCTGAGTTGGACGCTTATCGGCATTTATAACAATTTTATAATTGTTATTACCATCTTGAGAAAGGGCTTCTAATGCCGATTTAAAACTGCATACGTACGAATTAACCTGATGTAACATGTTCTGAAGTTGTGAAATGAGTTCAGTATTTAAATTCGGAAAATATTGATTTCTTATATTCGACTGTTCGTTGTAATCGGATACAAAATATATTTGAAGAAATTTAGGTTGTTCTTCAGGCAAAAGAGACCCTATCAAATGGTAAACCTGACCTTGTACCTTAAAAGTAGGCATGAAAGGGCCTTCTGAGATTTGTTTAGCACCAAAGGATGTCATTTGGAATGCACTATTATAAGTGCGAATATTATCTAAAAACTGTTTGGATTGCAAATGTTCCCCTAAAAGTAGTGATTTTAAAGGTTCCGGTGGGTCTTCGAACGAAGGCAAATTTATTTTACCTCCAGAACAACAGAAACCAGCAGACTCCTTCCTCCACTTCGAAGCATTACAAAAGGAACATACTACGTTCATATCGCCTATTTCAGAAGATGATCTGTAATCAATTGTGAGGTTATAAGCAAACCCACTTTTATATTTATCGGACCACGCCACCGAATTTGTAGATTGATCTACCACGTGTATATCTAAGTCATTAAGACCATGTCGAAATCTATCTGCAGTAAGACGGGCCTCTCGCTGTTCTTCTGTTTCAAGCGACCGAATATTTTCAATTCTTAATCTTTCATTAGATAAAGTAATCAATTGTTCTTGTCTCAAAGAATTGTAATAATCGCGTCCCGACTCTAGTCGTTGTTCATGCTCATGTTCATCTTCAAGAGATCGAATCATGTTATGGTGCGCCCTATCATTTGTCAAACGGTCTTGATATTGAGTAAAAGTTTCAGATTCTCGAGACAAAATATGACGTTCGCGATCAGCTGTAAGCCGTAATTCCCTCTCAGTGAAGGTTTCGGACTCGCGAGATAAAATATGACGTTCGTGGTCAGCTGTAAGCCGTAATTCCCTCTCAGTGAAGGTTTCGGACTCGCGAGATAAAATATGACGTTCGCGGTCAGCTGTAAGCCGTAATTCCCTCTCAGTGAAGGTTTCAGACTCGCGAGATAATGTATGCCGTTCGCGGTCAGCTGTGAGTCGCAATTCTCGTTGTAAAGCAGTTTCAGCTTCTCGGGATAACGCATGTTGTTCCCGGTCAATGGAACGCCTTAGCTCTCGTTGAGAAGAGCTTTGAGAAGCCCGTGTTGTAGCTCGTCTCGCTCTTTCAGCTGCTAATCGCATCTCTCTTTCTGGAGAGCTTTCATTAGCTCGAGATGTTGAGGCACTAACTCTCATAGAGTTTAACCGATGTGCTCTTTCCTCTTCCGATTCTTGAGAACGCGTCATTCTCATTCTCCTAGCTTGACTCGAAGTTCGAGATAAAGATGGTCGTTTTTTAGGTGGCATCGTTTATTTTATTTTTAATCGACGGTAACTTAAATTCTATTTAGTTACCCAACAAAAAACTTACGTCAGAGGTCCTAACTATAGCTAAGTATATAATAAATAGAATATAAATCTAAGTGCCTATTAAAACTAAAATAATATTCTAATCGAATTATAAATATGTACGTAGGTACCTACAAATTACAAAAGAGTAAAAAATGAAAATAAAGCTATACTTAATGCGTGTGCAATACTATCTACACTTACCTACTTCACTTAAAAATGAATAATAAGAAATACCTACAACTACTGTAATTAATCAAAGTACCTATGCTAATACAAAAAAAACCTTAGATGTTCTAAGTACAGCTGCTATATAATAAAAAAATATAAATCTAAGTGCCTATTTAAACTTAAATACCTAATATTCTAATAGAATTAAACTAAGAAATATGTACCTACCTACCTACAACTTAGGTACAAAAAAAAAAGAAATGAAAATAAAGCTAAAACACGTGTGCAGTATAGGTAGATAGTAGGCAATATCTACCTATACCTACTTCACTTAAAAATAAATAAAAAATACCTATGAATACTATAATTAATAAAAGTACCTACCTACGCTTTTATCTACTCAATACAAAAAAAACTAAACATAAAATGCCCAAAACTAACCTATCAGTAACTAAAAATCTAACAATAATCTAATCTATCTATCTATTATCTAATCTAAAAATCGAATCTAAATCTACTTAAAAAGAAATAAAATAGGAACTATTAATAGTTAAGAATTTAAACAAAACTAAAACTAATTTAGAAAATAACAACAAAAGAAATTAAAATAAACTATTTAAAGACAAAAAGTCGCGCTGATAAGCACGGTTTATAAAATAACAATTATTGTCTGTCAATAAAGTTCAACACTCTGAACGCATCAACAGCCAAATATTGAATGACGCTTGCGCTCGCCTCCCGCCCCTTTTATACTCTGCCGCCGCGAGCCCCGTCGAGCGCGGCAACCGTTACGCAAAAATAATCCTTATAGCTTGATTCACTATTCACGCGCGATGTCTTGTTGGCGTATTTCATGTAAGTAAGTATAAGTTTGGTGTTTCTATACCGATTTCAATGATTCTTTTTTTATTGAATTGGTGCTAATGTTTATTTTTTTTTAAATTAGGAATGATGGTGAGCATTATTGGTTTTATAAACATAAAAGTAAACAAATATAATAAGAAATCTCCGAACTGCTAAGCTATCGAGAGTTATGCGTGTTATTGTGAGTTAACTATAAAAGGTAGATATATGCTGTCTTGGAATATTTTTCGTGTATTTTTATGTAGAATATTTCCGTTATACATAGTTTCTATGTAGCTCTAACCATTAAGGCTGCACACGCGACGGAAGCTTAAAAAATCAAGCAACTTCTCCCATTTTCTCAACATTTCCTTTCACTGCTCTGCTCCTATTCATTGTAGTGTGATGAAAAGTATACTATTACCTGCCCAGGAGT
This sequence comes from Melinaea marsaeus rileyi, assembly GCA_918358865.1. NCBI lineage: Eukaryota > Metazoa > Arthropoda > Insecta > Lepidoptera > Nymphalidae > Melinaea > Melinaea marsaeus. The sequence goes on along the minus strand of OU911093.1, from coordinate 20,244,747 downwards.
ATAAAGAATAATTGTACTAAGTTTCGTTAAAATCCGTCGAGTAGTTTTTTTTTCTATAAATAACATACAAACAGACAGACAGACAGACAGACAGACAAAAATTTTTTTAACTGCATTTTTGGCATCAGTATCGAACACTAATCACCCCCTGCTACTTATTTTGTAAATATATTTCATGTACAGAATTGACCTCTCTACAGATTTATTATAAGTATAGACAAAGACGGTCACTTGCATCTTTTTTCTCTAAGTAGCTTCCGTACTGCTACTGGTGGACCATTTCTGCAAAAGCACTAGCTGGCTTTCATATTTTTCATGCTTTTTAGTAATAATTAAATGTATTGATGAATTGTATGTAATTGTATAAAAATATATATTCCTTATTGTGACATATACTATATTTCATTTCATGTATTCGTGTCACTTCAGAAGATGCAGCAGTGATAATGGAAAAAATTACGTTATTTAATTTAACTAATAAATTGCGAGACTTGAAAAGGTAAGATAGGTACATACAAAGGTCAAGTCGAAACCAATTTGAATATTTTTGAATATCAATAGCGTAACGTTATAAAATGTTAATAAAACATTATTAACATTTTATAACGTCATTTTTAGGTCATTAAAACATAAATTAAATTACATTTTCATTTCATTGTAATAACTGAAATGTAAACCAAAAGTTGTACGTACACTCTCGCGTTCAATCAAGTTGGTTTGTTTTCAACAAACACTAAACAAACAGCGACAATCAAACACATTGAAACACATTGAACTGAACAAGTATATCACAATTTATATATTTATAACGTTATTAAAATATTTTTAGAACAGTTGCATGTTGTGAATACAAATATAAATTGTGTTACCCAATTATATAAATTAAATAATTTGTTTATATTTCTATTAGTTATGGAAAATATCAAATATATGCATTTAAAATCTATTTTAGCATTATAATAGTAGTGTTAACGTAAGTAACCAATTATATTTGAATTATTTTCTTTGTCAGTCTTTTATACAATAAATAAAATTAACTCTGTCACCCAATCATTATTTTAAATCAGCTCCTTATTTGATTAATACATATAAACATAATCAAATATTGCAAAAATGCACTCACCTGACTGGTGCTTCTGGAGCTTAAGGCATCAAAAGATCCATAAAAAAGAAAACATAGAATTCATACAAAAAAAAACAGTTAACAAAAAAAAGGGAAAATTCAATATTCAGAATACAACATTATTCTTAAAAAAACAATGAGCTTCAAAATGTAGAGGATGGGTTTGATTAATATTGTGCTGAATATGATAAAGCACTTAAAACCACTACTGAGCTGAAGCTAAGCCTCCAAGAGACTCAAGATAAATTTGCCAGCCTTCCAATCACTTTTTCTATTTTAAAAACAAATCAAACCAAAAATCTGTTTGATTAATTGATTTGAAGTGACCTTACTTTACCTGTGATACAAACATTATTACTATTGACTTGATTGGAGGTAGCAGATATTCTCCCAATGAACATAGAGACCCTGGCGTGTTACTCTCCTATGGTATATTTATTAGAGGTATCGTTTTCATAATTGACAGGGCGGATGTTGGGTTTCCGAATTCTCTCACTCACCGACGGAAAAGAACTAAATGCATTTGATTACTGTACATCAATATTTTATGAGAGGATGAATTTGCAATTGAACCTTTTTTTTTTGCTATTATTTTACGAAAAAAAAATTGAACCTTGAGATTAAAGAGCTCTGAAACAGATCAGAAAACTTTTTTAAAAGTAAATCAGAAAAGTCGTCAAACGAAAGTTTGGATTACGTTCGCTATGGTTAGGTTTATTTCGGAAATCTCTCTTATTTTATGGTTTAGTCAAACTCTTTTTTTATTCGCTTTGATAAGTCAAAGGACCGTTTGAAATATACAAACAAAATCCAATATTCTGTACTTTTATAGTTGATTTTACAATATTATCGAATTGATTTAAAATTAAATATTACATAAACTCAACGATTAGATCGTTAATTCATATGATTATTATTGTGATTGTTAATCATTAATTTAGATCAATGTTACATACGAAGACATTTTTTGTTGAACTTATGTCATGAAATTTAAAATGTTATTCGTACTTGTAACCTTATAAAAATGGTCACCGACCGTTAACTACCAATTCCTTTACATATATATCTGTATGTACAAAATGTACAACTCGAAGTAATACGACGTCACATTTTCTATGAATTTATTTTCACGCGAAATATTTACGAATAAAAACCACATCTCAAAATTAAATTTAAATTGAATATCACTTTGTTACAGAATAACGTTTGTATATACGAGTACGTAAACTGGTAATGTAGTTGGGAGTGAGCACGATTTATCTGAAATGTGTAAAGGAATTAATTTAATCAATTTTTATTTTGAATGGGTGGAATGTAATACAAAACACACACACACGAATGAGACTTGAATGAACAATACCTGCGTCCCTTTGGTATTTATGTCAACGTTGTCGTGATGAATGAAAAGCTTGGGTAGAGCCAAGGGACGTCAGACCCGAACAATGAATATCTTTAACATACATGGTTGGTTCTAAAATTCTCATTTTCACCTTTAGTTCCAGTATGACATGACATCTACTGTGCACCACTTATCATATTTTATGCCCAGTCATGTTTATTATTCTTTATCTTATTTTGTTTATTGTAACATCCAGCCGATCTTAAAGCTTATGAAGCTTTTATTAGATGAGAAAGTGTAAAATATTTTTTTGTTGCTAGAGGAAGTTTTGTTCTTATCTGAATAACAAAATCTTAAGAAGTATTTATTATTTAAGATATACTACGAAATGAACATAAACATTTACCCTGGATGACCCAGAAACCAGCAATAATAGAAACAGATATTAAAGTCGAAGTTAACTGAGAATGTATTGCAGTAAATCAGAAAGAATAGTAGTTACTGAGACCATAACGTTGTTAGAATAAGATATCAACTTAAACTTACTTATCATAACAATTTAACAGCGAGTACGGATAGCGATGGCTCGTGCTTATAGCATGAAAATATGAACATAAACTGCGATAAATCTACCCCTTTCAGCATCACTTAACACTAATTTAGATAGAAAAGTTGTTTAAACTCCATTTGCATTCTGCATACGGCGTTGTCTGCGGCATTCGCAACAATTTAAGTAACTCGATCAATTCAATTTTTTCATTTATATATCTTTCTTGAATATTTAGTATATATATATATATATTTATAAAAAATAAAGAAATTTCACCACAAAATTGATATCTTTATTTAGAGAGAATTTTTTTCTAAGTTTTGCTCGAAATTGCGGCTAACAATATAAAGCAAACCTACAAGTATGATCTATTGGATATGTTTAATACGGAAACCTAACAGGTTGTTATCGCTGCTTGACAGACTTACTGTGGAGAAAACTAGCCTTGTTTAATATAAGACTACTAATTTATTGTAATTACAAAGGATGAGATAATACCAAAACTAAAACATTATAAATTAAGTGAAATACAGTCAACAACAAAACCGTATACTTCAATTCAATATTTCAATATTTTCTTACATACAAATACAATACCCGTCTGTATTCCCAATATTGAAATAATTTAAAGCAATGACTGTAATTTATTCTTATTGTCAACTGTGTGTCTCATAAATAATACATTTTCCAGAACACGGACACCTGTGTCACTAACGGCCAAAGTTTTCCATTTTATTTGCGATATTCAAACCCAAAGTTTTGTAACAAGTTCCGGCGAACCACAATAGTTTTATCAAACATCTATATTAAATTAAATTGCTTGTTTCCGTTTAAAATAAATGTATAATAAAATATAACATTAAATATCACTATATAGTTATTATTATTATAGGTTATTACAAAGTACAAGTTAACAATATTGGTAAGGCTTTACGTTTGTGTAGTTATTTAATGTTCTATAATTCTTCAATTATGTGAAACAAAGGTCGATGTTAGATTAAAGAAATAAATAACCAATAATGTAATAATATTTACTGATTTTATTCGTTATTTTAAATTACTAAAATTGTTTTAAAAATTGCAATTACTGATCATTATTCTTATTTAAAAATATGGTCAAAATATCGAGATCAAAATATATAAAAAAACGTTTCTGTAGATAAAGAATATTAAATTCAATTGACTGACAATGAAATAAAACAAAAAATTATTAATAACGGCGGTACAACAGAAAGTAAAACATACGTCCATAATAGAACCACAGAATAAAGAATCTGAATCACTAAGACAAAAGCAACTACTGTTTGATTTTATATTAAGAATATTTGCTCTCCTAAAATTATTTGAATAGAGCGGAAGAACAGCTTCTATTTTAGCTGTTTCTAATTATAACCATTGCATTATATTCATAGTAAAACACAGGCCCTTACAGGCCAGAACATAAATATATTTGGACATTGCTAGGAACGTGTAATACTTTTAATATTAATAACCAACTCAAAAAATATTAATAAATACTCTATAACAAGAAAAGCAAAGAATATTTTATTCCCTTATTGTATAATTTGAAATATTAAAAGTAGTTAAACATAACTTTAAAATTAAATCTGCTCAATAAATAAACAACATTAGGTATAAGTTGAAGATGAAAGTCGTATATAAAAATCTAGTTCGAGATCTAAGTGAGGGAAAGCAGCGACTCTGAACATGCTTGCAACTCAGACTGCATAGTTTAATGGCGTAATGGCATGCCATAAAACTATGCATTTAACTATCAAAGTGGTTATGAAGTGAAACTGACACAAGGTTTTTGTATAAGGATATTCTTGGTGGTCAGTAAAAAAATATAAATCATAATTCTTATACTGTAACCCTTTAAGATGCCCTTAAGCCCTTATCCCGTATTCTGTACGTACGTTCCGGTTTACATATTCCTTATTCCGTAAGCCTATAAAAAAAAAACATTGAATATATTTTGCTGACCGTCAGAAGATTATATAAAATAGTAATACTCGTACATCAAACTCGAGTTTAAAATTTTATTTTATGGTTATATATTTCAAATGAATAAACAGGTATTGAAATGTGAAAAGACTGTTATATTTATAATAACATACTGTTTTTCATTAGCGGTTAAAGTTTTGGTAAAATCAGTACAATTATAATTATAGTTTCGTAATCAGTTAGTTACGTTATTTGGTCGTCCTCCTACGATTTCGGGGTTTTTCCTGAGTCTTCCTGTATTTGAGCCTGGGGCTTAAGTACATGAAGTAAACAGAACTTGTGAAGGATGTCTTCTAGTATATAAAGTTTTATATATCAACATTGAGCTTCTGGTGTTAGATATAATTAAAGTTTTGTTCTACTAAAAGAGCAATATATTAAAAATATAAAAAAATATGTATAAATGCATAAAGTACTCATATTTAATCTTCATATTGTTTATTTATTTTATTTTTAACATATCTAGATCAATTTTATCCTAATGGACACCAAACTGTCAATGAATTGTATCATTTACAATAACATTATCAATCACAACATTAATTAATTTAAAGGTATCATAAAAAAACACCACTGGCCAAGAAAAATATAACATTTGTATGAGAGTCGCCAAGAAAATCGATGGTACTTAGGAACGGTATATTGCAAGAAAATTGCTCCAACATTTAATTTTCCTACAGACACTTCATACAGAACTTCATACAGAACATTCATTGTTATTATAGTTTAAGCATTGATACAAAAGATAAATTGATACGATGCCATAAATTTAGTTCGTTCGTATAAAATTACTTTTTATTGTTTTTAAAATACGTTACTTCGAAATTCAAAATCTGAAGCAATTTAAATTTTAACATACTTTCCTCAAAGTAATTTCGTGTTTTATTCTGTTGTGTCACGTTTGTTGTAGTAACTTCTTTTTCAAATTTAATACTGACACAGTGTTATTATATTTTAATGTATTATTTAATATTAATTATAACACACTGTAGGAGTTTGAAAGCGTTATACGATTTGTTTTCTTGAATTTTAAGGTAAATGTTCTTTACGCACGAAAACCGATAATCGATTGCATTATTTGTAGAATATTAATATGTGTATATGGTATAAATTATATATATATAGAGGTGGAGCTAAAGAAGTTCTACTTCAGTCGTGTGGTCTAAAACACACTCGTTTATTTATTTGTATGAATCATTAAATTAAATTATTTATTTCCTTTATATAGCCATGTTAAGTTATTTTGAGTAATAGTAGAATACTTTAAAGAATATCACAGCGCAAGAGTTAAGTCGGAAATAACGAATTTGTCATTATATGTCCGTGCATATTTTTATGGTACTCGTATTTCTTAGAAAATAACGAAATGTCATCAAATACAGTTGCAGTCATTTTGAATCTAGTTTATACAAAATATTAATACTTGATTTGAATACGTACGGATATACGTATTGTAGATACTACTATTTAGTATACTATAATAATATTTATAGATCAAGGATAATCACATCGAGCCCATCTTTGTGGAATAGCTTACATTACTTTACATTTTTCTTTGCTGTTTCAAATAAACTTACAACTACATTTAAGTATTCCAGTAAAAGAAAGTTTCAGTTTTAAATTATGTTTCTTGGTCTCGTCGGTTTTGTTGAAAAGCTTTTGTTTACAAATTTACTCGTTACTTTTCAATGTTAAAAATTCTAAAGTAACAAACTTTTGAATGTTAGCAATATTAAAATATAAGTATTTGGAATCTTAAAGTTAATTTTTAAAAGATTTAATAGATTAGTTTACCCATTAATCGCAAAGTAAACTTGTACGTTTAGATGATCGTACCGTATTATTTAATAGCTTCATATGCTTTATTCATAAAGTACATAAAATTCATATAAATAAAAAGACAAAAATATTTTAAAACTCTTGGTAGTTCCAGAGATTATCGCTTTGGAGGTTTCGTTATATATTTAAAATTATCAAAGAATAAAATCTTTTCAAGAGTCTTGAGATAGATAGATAGATAGTCTTTTAGAATTTCGTTGAATATCCTCAATGTATTAAGATTAGTCATTTTGTTGTATCAGTTACCGCTATGCTAAATAGAATACACTTTGATAATAATACATTTTATTGATTCAATTTAAATTGCATTACAATCTTTTCAGTTTGAAATAATATCTTAGTATTTTAAATTATCGAACAAAATTGTTAAATGTTTAAATATATTTAGAATGAGTATGTATCAATATGATCAATGTTGTAACCTGTGACATCTAAGGTCTATTAAAACAATGACAAATTGTTTTATATATGACAAAATATTTTAAATATAAGTAATATATACTCAAGAGCTATAACAATCTTTGGCATTATAAAAAATTTATGGAACATTACATTATACCTTTCAGCAAATGGCGCTGCAAATCATATTGCAGCTATAATACTGAGTAATCAAATTATTTTAAACTCCGTTTAATTTTATGACCTTCCCTACAGCAAATATAATTTAATTCAACCAAATAAGTTAAATATTGAATATATAGAATTAATAGGTGAAATATCTTTTGAATTGTTGGTATACAATTTGAAACAATTACTTAAAGTTATTTAATGTAAGTTCATAATGACATAATAAAATCATTTTTGTTTTACATTTCGTTGTATTATACATTATATTCATACGGCGGTCGATGACCTGATCATGTTTGTAAACAATACTACACACACACACACACACACACACACACACACACACACACACGCACGCACGCACGCACGCACGCACACACATTACTATTTTAGTATTGGGGGGTGTAATGTGAAGTTTTATTACATTTGTAAAGAGTTTCATAATTCATATTAGTTTCATTTTTAAATAATTTTTTTTTTTGTTTTTAATATTATATGTTGATGTGGTATTTGTATTAATTTGAATCTAAAGATATCTTTTTCTTGTAACATTATCATAATAATCCCGACGAAAAAGTGATGAAATATTATGAGTGTTACTGTTATGTAAAATAGGGAGTTGATATTATATCCTACAATATTGCCTAATCAGTGAGTATAAAACACAACATCAAAGACTGAACAAACTTTAGTTACTTTATTTGTGATACTCGCCAGCAAGGAAGGGTAACTACAAGTTTTAGGTACACTCGTCCTCTATAGGTTCCTTTGTTTTGAATAAACAACTGATGAACACAACTTATTAAAACAATTATGCGGTTACATTATTAATTTATATTATATTTATATTTGTTATTTGTATTCATGTCTGTTGATTGTGTAATAACTGGTTTACTTCATTACCTCTGATAATATCTATATCAGGTCAGCAAAGGATTCAAAGAAACCAAAGAAATTTATTATAAAGACGGCTACTAGCCCGATTTTAGGAAACATAAGTGACTACTAGGTTCTCTAGCGAGTATCAAACTCAGTATCTTTATCTGTAATAAACTTATCTATATATTTTATTTGTTGCAATACTTTCAATGGACAATAGTAAATATTGAGTCAGTTTATGAATATAATACAATATTAGCATAAATATTGTTTCACTTTGTTACAATATTTTCAATAGTTGATCAAGATAAATTGATGAACGAAGCATTCATTCTCGTTAGTGAACGATCTGTTTTATTATTTCAATTTCCATTGTATTATTACTCCGATACGAACATCGTGGACAATTACTGATATTTTTCATATAACATTCATGGTTTATATTTCAATAAGAAATATACAGTTACTATCTTATATACTAAAGATCTATTCTTTGTAATAATCTAATAACTAAGAATAAATAGGATATTATATGTATATAATACTATATGAGATAAAAATAGAGAATACCACTTGAATGTGACTATGTTCGTCTACTTTATTAACCTATAGTTTTATTATTTATTTTATATATATCTATTAGAAGACTTATTCCCGCGGTATAATCTATTAACCACTATAGTCGCTATTCACTAATCACTAGCGACTTCACTTCTTGATACTAGCAGTTCCACGATACGAATGAGCTCAACTGACCAGCGAGTGACTTATATACCGTCTAGAGGCAAGTTTCGTAATAGCGGTGCTACCCTCTTTAACAATTAATCATGGCAAACTTCACGCATCAAGTATCGAGAATGTTACAAATACCCTCCGAAAGTACTGGCGATAACATCCGGCCTTCCTGCAACGTATTCGCCCTCGAATTACGTCTTAGTCTGATGTTATTGCTGAGAACTGTAATAATTAATAATAACACTTAGTAAATAATTCACGATTATATAACAATTATTCTTTTCCGAATGTTAAAATTGGATTCAGAGAGAATGTATAAAAATAATATGTGTCATAAGATGTCTCTATATGTCTGTGCGGTAATTAAGATCATTAAACCTTGGAAGGTCTTAAGTCACTTCTGCAGCACCATATTAACATCCTATGTTCGAAGCAAATACATTAGACATTCACCACATTACCAATATAGTAGTGTTCACAACGGATATCTACTGCAGAACCATGGTTTAGAATAGAGATGCCTGAGGCCACTCTAAACGTTTATCACCACATTACCGGTACAGTAGTGTTCACAACGGATATCTACTGCAGAACCATGGTTTAGAATAGAGATGCCTGAGGCCACTCTAAACGTGTATCACCACATTACCGGTACAGTAGTGTTCACAACGGATATCTACTGCAGCACCATATTGACAATCTTTAATCAATCTTTGATAACATCCGGATTACAAATCATTATTTCGGAAGGTCTTAAGTCACTTGTAAATCATGGTTTAGAATAGAGATGCCTGAGGCCACTCTAAACGTGTATCACCACATTACCGGTACAGTAGTGTTCACAACGGATATCTACTGCACCACCATATTGACGTCCTTTAATCAACCTTTGATAACATCTGGATTACAAATCATTATTTCCTAGTTGTATCCATGGTTTCATGTTTTCAATACATGTTGTGCTATTATATGGCCTGGTACTTTGTTCTGCTCCTTGCATATCATATACATTGTCTAGACACGAGCCAGCGTCTACCATATTCTGTTCGTCTGTAAATTTTATTCCCCAAAAGTTTGCCTCGGCCTCTCCTGATTGTAAGATATCTCGAATACTACAAATGCTTGGATCTTGTAGTTGTACGGAAAGTAACCAATCAGCCTGTGAGGTGATTTATGACGTATTTATTTCGTTTGTGATACTCATCAGAGCTGCTACTTGTCGAGGTACTGAATCGGTATTTGAACTTCATGTTGATGCTCTTCGAGATTGTCTATGGGTTTTCCTTTTTCGCTGAGGCATGGCGGTGGGCAATGTTTCACAACCACTTCTGATATTAGAAGACTTATTCCCGCGGTATAATCTATTAACCACTATAGTCGCTATTCACTAATCACTAGCGACTTCACTTCTTGATACTAGCAGTTCCACGATACGAATGAGCTCAACTGACCAGCGAGTGACTTATATACCGTCTAGAGGCAAGTTTCGTAATAGCGGTGCTACCCTCTTTAACAATTAATCATGGCAAACTTCACGCATCAAGTATCGAGAATGTTACAAATACCCTCCGAAAGTACTGGCGATAACATATCTAAAAAAGAATTTCCGTTTTAGATAATTTCACGGATATTTACGGATAAAAACCACGGGAAACTTGATTTCAAAGGAAATAATAACACAGACAGACAAAGTACATAATTAAGTAGACAATAACGAGTAGGTAAATATTTATGTAATAATATCAGATACAATTAATTTAAGCTAGCTAATTTGATTAGGAAAGTTTTATATTATTGGCTTAACAGTCTCAAAATGAAATTTGAATTGAATATCACTTTGTTACAAAATATCCATGTTTGTATTTACGTAAACTAGTAATGTCGTTGGGAGTGAGTACGATTTATTTGATATTTGTAAAGGAAGGAATGTAATCAATTTTTATTATAAATGAATGGATGGGATGTAATACAAAAACACACACACGAATGAGACTTGAATGAACAATAATTGCGTCCGTTTGGTATTTTTGTCAACGTTTTCGTGATGAATGAAGTTTTCGTAGAGCCAAGGGACGTCAGACCCGAACAATATGAATATCTTTAACAAACATGGTTTGTTCTCCAATTCTCATTTTCACCTTTGGTTCTAGTTTGACATGACATCTATTATGACACCTTATCATATTTTATGGTCAGTCAATCATCATATTAGTATTTTAGTAGTTTGCAATCTGTCCTGTTTCCTATTCCTTACTTTTTTTTTATTTCTTTTAACATCCAGCAGATAGTCTATTAAAATACCACTTTTTAGATAAGAATGTATAAAATGTCCTCGGTATATATATTATATTTATGTAAGTATGTATTTTATTTATATTTTTGTATATTTAAGAAATATGTGTTTATATATTCAGATATAAATGTGTATGTATGTAATTTGTATGTATTTAATATATATTTGAATATCTTTTTAATACTTTTAATATATATGTTTTTATATATATTTTTTTCGATATTTATTGTACCTATACCGCGATTATCAAAATATTTTTTCCGATAACGAAGGGTTTCTGATAGAGATCTATTTTAAGAGATAAGTCATCCTTTTTGTGTATACTATATTTTAAATAAATTGTATATTGTGATTTACTGGTGCATAAATAAATAAATAAATATTATTATTCATGCAGGAATCAGGAATCATAAAGTCGAAGTGCCCAATATAACTGACAATGAATTGTAAGTTAACTAAGAATGTATTGTAATACAATACAAATAAAATTTATTATAGAGACTACAACACTGCTAGAATACGATATAGACTTATTTACTTCATAACAAGTTAACAGCGAGTACGGATGGCGATGGCCGTGCAGATTAGATGAATATCAGAACATGAACAGCGACAAAACCGGTCTGTATCCACATCGCTTAACTAATTAACACTGAAAAGTGGTTTAAACTCTATTTGCAATTCATATTGCTTGCGGCGTCGTCTGTGACGCTTGAATTAACATGCGTAGCTCGACCAATTCAATTTGTTCATTTTTAAGCACTATCTACAATAATTGCAATTAATATTGGTTTATATCTTATAATTTAAGATAATATAATGAATATTAGTTATAACTCATAATTAATAATTTTAGATTGATATATTATTTGATTAGATCGAGTATTTAGTTTGTTCAGTAAACGTTTATTTGATTTTTACTGATAGCAAAGGAATACATTGACAGAAATCCAAAAATAAATCTAATTTCTTTGCTAAATTTATGTTTGTAAAAGTAATGTATATATTTAATATAAATATTCATTATATAAATAGTAATATAGTATTATACTTTGTATAAACTTGTTGCTTTGTTGCATTATTCTCTGATGACATAAATGCTATCGTCACTACATTAGCCCCCGTCTGTGTGTTGAAGAGATCCTTGTAATATTAGATCAATATTGTTAAAGCAGTTGTCATATACCAAGGTGGATAATTGTATAGTTATTTTTTATAACATATATGATTTGTGGTTAAAAGAAAGAAATAAATTTTAATATTATTTTCTATTCTTCTTCGTCAATTCTTTAATTTGCTGCATGCATATATTACAAGATCCTGATAATTCATCAATAAGAAAAATCTGGATGTGATATGGTACATATATTTAGTATCCATAATTAACACCAGATTTATAAATAATATATTTTATAATAAAACAAATGTTCAACCATAAAAGTTGCATAGTTTGGAAGTAAAGTTTGACGAATAATAGTAAAGTAGTTGTTTTTTCCTTCTTTGAGAAATAAAAATGCCAGTAAAAGTGAACAACTCCGTTATCAGAGATCCTGAATTGTAGTGATATCTTGTTTCTTATAGATTTTATTTGTCATCCCACAATATTATAATATAAATAAGATGAACTAGTTTACTTTTCAGACAAAATGAAATTAAAATATATCATTCTGAACAGTCAAAGCACATTCCGGTTTCGTAATTCTTTAATCCGCAATCTCTCAAGATCAATCGATCTTGAGAGATTGCGGATAATAACGAGGGTCCACTTTATGGCGCTTCTGACTTCCTGATCAAATCATTTATGAATATATATCAATTTTTTTATATTTACAACACATTTATCCAAAGTTTATCTCCCTTATAAGATAATTGTCACCATTTTTAGATTAAAAGAATTGTTATATAAAAAATATAGAATGCTTTTGAAAACTTTTATTATTGATGCAAGGAAAGTAATGAAAACGAAATTTTAAAAACACGCTTGTAGAGAATAAAGCTGACTACAGCTCCCATGTATGGGACAATCTTCTCACATAATGAGGTAGACGATGCATTCATCTTGGTAGTCTATCAAAAACTGAAATTGATTTTGAAACTAGAAACAACTGACTGACTCAGCTGTAGATTGGGAAGGATGGAGTTTGTTGACTTTGTCTGTGTGAATGAAAATAATCTTAGAGATAGATTTACATTAGACATTCGATTACTTATAGATACATACTTATATTATTCTCGAAACAAAATTATTTCGTTAACAATGTTATTCACTACTTCACATTAAGCTCTTATTGGTTACAAACAGTTATTTATGTTTTCTTTTAAATTTTATCGTATCGTATCGTAATGATTCGCAGTTAAAAGCGATGACAAACGATTAGTAATTTTATAATATAATATACTTTTGCTTCACTCATGATGGAACAAAGGCATGCTTATATGTTTCATCTCGTACGTACTAAAAAAACTTTCACCAAATTTTCAATCTTATTTTTGTATCTTAAAATGTATACTCGTAACCATATTTTACAAATGATATACTAGTATTAGTTTTTAAATGGCTGCAGTCTCTCAGAAATGGTATTTTTGTAGCAACCTATCTAAATTTATTATTCTTTGATACGAGTACATATATGTGTATACAAATTATAACGAGATAGATTTATGGAGAAGGAGAAAAATGTATATAAATATATAATATTTGTGTATCTTTAATGTGGGTGTTAGATGTAATGCATTACAATTATACAACACTCGTAGCACTTAAAGCTGTAACACATGTCGCTACGAAATGCTTCCACGTTCATTAAACTACGTGTAAATTAAAATGCAGAATTAACACTAGATGGTTTTTACAAGGAAATTACTTTTGATACTTATTTAAAGTGAGAATGAAGTTAACTTGTTTGTCGTGATTTTTTTAATACAGTGGTTCCAAGTATAGAAGCTCGCTTTGAATTAAGTGTTACTTTCAGATTTATTAACATTAACTAACTTAAACTTTTCACTAACTTGTAAACTGTTAATATAAGAATCACATTTTTTTTAATATCAAAATTTTGCAACGTGACTTATTTTGCAACTGAATGGTAAAAGTATTGGCAATAAAATACCACATATCTTTTTTAGTTTTAGTTATCTAAATATTTCAAAGGTATATAATACTAATGCGACCCTAACAATAACACTAATCATTAAGAAATACCACATTTATTAATGTAATCTACTTATGAAAATTAAACTAATAAAAACTGGAAAATGCGTATTTTCAGTAGTTTAAAATAAATTATAGCAAACTTTATCATGTATTTTGAAATTAAAAAGTAATATATTAAATAATTATAAAGAAATATTATATATATATGATACATCCAATTTTGTTTCCTATTTCTGTTTCTTTAATCCGTCGGATCCTCAATTTCAATCTCGAAGGAAGATCGTTAATACTAGGAAAGCAACGAGGGTCCGCTTTATATCGTGTCTTAACTGTTTGATGAAATTACTTTTAACTTTATATTCTTCCTTATCTAATCCTTTACAACTTTATAAACTTGTTTTCAATCCGGAGATTGGCTCAGTCATATAAGTACCTTTCAAAAGCATAATATTAAAGTCATTTTAAGGTTTTGTAATACAAAATAAAAATACTTTTCAATGCCCGTTCTAAGCTATTCATAGAAAGCACCGACTGGAAAAGTTATTTTCCACAGACTTGCGAAGTTCACGCAAAACAAACAGCGGGCTTGTTTTTTGATCTTTTTATGACATACTAAAAGGTTATTTTCTATTCAATCTGAAGGAAGAAAACTGCTGTAGTTTTCTTTAAACAAAGTCCATTATTTTATAAAGTTATTGTTGAGTCTTGCAGACTTGTATCTCTAAACTTTTGTTTGATTAATCTTAAGAATGGTAATTTTATATAACTGGCAGATCATAATAAAATAATATATATATATATATATATATATATATATATATATATATATATATATATATATATATATATATCTTCCAAATAATATACATCAACTATTTATAATAACAAATAGATATTTAATCCCACAATTCGCAATCGCAAATTCCGAGATACTACAATTAAGTTATAAAGATTAATTAAGACAAGTTATGGTTAAATCTCGTAATACAAGTTAATATAAAACTGGTATATCTTGATGTTTATTCTCGTATTACTATCGTTGTGTCTCCAATAATGTGAATCATAGACAGACTAATGTAATAAAGATAAATAAGTAATAATATTTTACCATCATATGAAAATATTAATTAAAATCTTTTATCCATCGTTTGACATGAAGATTGTTTTGAAAATGCAAGTTCTTCTCTATTTATGTATAAACAAAACCGAAGGTAACATTTAAAAATCTAAGTATAAAACTCACTTGATAACTTCTACTTCAGATTAAGTAATATTAACTAATCATAAAATAAGAAAACACATCAATACCTCCGATACAATAGATAATTTCAAATAATCAATAACCTTGTAGAAAGAATGTCTGTATTTTAATACGATACACTCTGAAATATTATTAATAAATTATATATTATTAAACTGTTTGAGCTTAACACGAACATGTTATTACTATATGTAAATGATAACTATTTTGAATTTCAGATACAAAATGAATGGTTATTACAAAACAGGAATAAAGAACAGTGAAATAAAATATTGACTTGATTATTAAAGTGGGAAAATAACATTAAATATTACTAAATCTACAATATTATACCAATAATGATACATTTACTTAATTATATCTTATATGACAAAATCTATGATCTTATAGATCTTTAATCAATTTAGTTATTATGATATGTAATCGGAGATACCGCCATGACTTTCTTTTAAAACTAAACCTGGGAAAATATTATATAATCACTTGTAATATAAAATTTAGAGTCTCATATAATACTTAATTAATAATTTTAAGATGTAGAAAATTTAGTTTTCAATTATATATAGAGATATACTCTATACAAATAGCAGTTGAATTTGAAGTTTGTGGAACAGTTGAAACAAATTATACAAAATAACAAAGTGGAATTATGAAATATGTTTCACACTTTGTAGTCTTCAACTCTAACTATAGCTTTTATAAAAATAAATAAAGACACTTTTATATATTTATATGTTATTCAATCAGACAGTAAAGGAGCGCCATAAAGTGGACCCTCGTTACTACAATCAGGATCCTTCACGATTCCAAAGATGGAGGATTAAGGAATTACGAACTGCTTCGATTGCTAATATTTTAAAGAACCTCTTTTGTTTTTTGTATCTTCAGGTAACATTGGAAGGATGAGGCATAAGGAAGAACATTTAATAAGGAATTTAACTATGTTATTGAATGCCTTATTTATCATATTTAGTATTCATATTAAAAATAATTATTGATATCTACGAGTTTGTTATAAAAATTAATTAATTAAGTACAGTTAGTGAATGTCACATCTAAAACCCCCTTCCCTCAAATAATGCGAAGGGGGTGATGCCTGATCCTTGCGTTGTGCTCGTGAATTGGTGCTGCTTGCGGTCGTATTGCTAGCCACGGATTTCCTTTTTCTTATTATTAACTAATTATTAGGTTCTAGTTGTTCATACATTACTTCTTCGGGTTTTATATTTTTATATAAATATTAAAATTTCTGAAATAATTTCCAATTATACTGTTCTTGGTAAGAAGCGAAGATTATTAAATCTTTAAAGATAAATATTTATTTTCAAAAAAACATATTTTGTTTAAAAACCGACTAATGAAACAAAAGTAAATAGTTAATGCGTGAGGACTGATGTAGATGTATAAATCTGATGATTTATGAGAAAGACTAAATAAAATGTAATTTTTAAAAAGCTTGTAAAAGGAGAAAAAGAATGATAAAATAAATATACTTTGTATTTATTATAAAACAAGTGCCATTCAAATTATAATTTTTGAGGCAAACTTGTTTCGGTTTAATAAAAAATGTTTTTTTTAAAAAGAAGTTAAACTTAAAAGAATTACATCAAACATTCTTACTAATGACAAGTTGAATAGTTTAAACATTTTTTTAAGTTTAAACATTACAAGTTTGATGTTGCTATCAAGTAAATGTATTTGTTGTCACTTATGAATACGCATTTCTACTAATAAGTTTCATAGACTATAATTTGGAAATACATCTTCCTGTTGACATAAAAGTAGTCAATAAATATACTATTAACAACTTCTTATTGGGAACAAAAGTGGACAATATTTACTATTTGGCCCGAAAATAAGTTGAAGAATCGTTGAAAGTCTAACTAAATACTAAAATATTAGCTGAAACTTAGCATGCATGTAAGAATGCATGCTAAGTTTCAGTTCATCTCTTGTAATTTATTTTGTAGTTAGTTTAGTAAATTGTTAAAGTGAGAGTGATAAACTGCCTCATAAGGTGTAATTTAAGAGGAAAAGTTTGAGATATCTCGAGTGTTAACCAATAGGTTAATTTAATAAATTGTAAGATAAAGAAAATTTTAGGACATATAAAAATATATTATTTATAGTTTCAGTGAATTGTTATTATTATTATAAGGTCCAAGTATGTCCCTATTTTATGATTTTTTCATTCTATATTTATTGAACAGATAAAGTATACATAGCATATTTTATAAGTTTCAAGATAATTTTAATTTTCTAACAATGTGATAACTATGTAAAATATTTAGTTAATTTCTATTACAGCCCACATACAACTTCTTTGCATGGCAACTCCTTTCCAATATTTTATTATCTCTCAAGATATTACAAAATAAACAAATATTAAAGCGGTTTTATCTCTGTATAATAAAGTGAGACAATAAATAATGTAAATCTGTTTTTTATTGTTATCGGTTATATTATAATAAGTATAATATACATAATATTAATTTTATTTTATTTCATTTCTTATGGTGTACAATAAAGTATAAATAAATAAATAATTAAATAATACTTACTATAAGACTCACCATAGCTAAATTAAAATTGAAGGTTTGATGGATTGATTCATTGAATGTAATCGATTTGAAGTTCTTATTGTTACGGCCTAGCATATTTTTAAAATAACTTATATTAAGACTTTTAATTTACAATTTACAAAAGAAAACCCTACAGTGAACTACCAGTTTTCAATATATAATTAACAAAAGGGAAACAACGCTGCAGAATATAGTGCACTATTATGTATCGGGCTATTGTACGGACTATTGAAATAACTGTGCAGTGTTAGAGCGTTTCATTGTTACTGACCGAGTAGTTTTATATGATACTTTTGGTCCAGTTTTATAATATGTTTTATTCGAACCGTATCAAATAAAATTTTACTATATATATATACATAGTGACTCAACTACAATATCAAAATATAAATATAATATATTATATTATGTATAATTTAGTTTGAAGTCGGAACTTGTTGCATTGTCATTTATTTTGTATAACAATTTAACGAAGAACAAAGACGGCCACTTATATCATTCCTCTCTAAGTAGATTCCGTACTGTTACTGGTGTACCATTTGGACTACTAAGACCTTCATGCAAAAACGCTGGTTGGCTTTATACTTTTTATGCTCTTTACTAATAATTAAAAAAAAATTGATGTTTTGATAAAAAATATATGTTCCTTTATTGTAACACATACTATCTTTAATTTCAGTATGTATTACGTGTCACTTTAGAAGAGGTAGCTGAGATAATAGCGCTAAATTATTTATGTAGTTTAATTCAACGACGCCCCTTTATAAGATCATATCTTTATATTTTAGCCTTCTTCTCTGGCTGGTATTGCGATAATTATTAGTCGTATTTTGTTATTATCATACAAAATCTTTATCAGTACAAGAGGTTAATAATAATGATTCAAGCATCAGTAAATTTTATACTTTCAAAAAATCAATATTATATAAAATAAAATACTTAAAATATCAAC
Organism: Melinaea marsaeus rileyi; assembly: GCA_918358865.1. Taxonomy (NCBI): domain Eukaryota; kingdom Metazoa; phylum Arthropoda; class Insecta; order Lepidoptera; family Nymphalidae; genus Melinaea; species Melinaea marsaeus. The sequence goes on along the minus strand of OU911093.1, from coordinate 20,225,469 downwards.
GGCGAAGTAACATCTTTGAGAGCTTAATACTGAATGAAATGAATATTACTATTCTTCGATTTTTTAAAAGGATATTGTATTTAAGAGGCTCGATATACTATAAATCTGTAATAGCAGAACTAAAGAGATTCAGAAATTACCTAACAATATTATTATTTACTAATAAATAGTGAGACTCCTTAACACAATTACACGGTTACGCTATGATCTTAATTAAGATAGAGAATGGTAGATAATTATTATTGAACTGAGAAACATTGTATAAACAATATGTTATATATAGAATTACAACATTTTGGTGTGTGTAAATTATTACATACTTTTCTGCCATAATCTTTAAACTTAACAAGTATTACGAACTATGTAACGAACTGATCAGGAATAAATTTATACTTAATTTGTACGCTGTAAAAGTAGGAGCGAGAGGTATAACAGCAAAATCTTTCTACAACTTATTTAAGAATATCGGCCTTTCTAGAACGATCATCAGTTCATTTCTGGAACGTATTTCAAAGGCGGCATTAGTAGGTTCCTACGATATTTGGTTAGGTAGGGAGAGGAGCGTGAACAGGGAAGGTGAGCGTGTATGCGCATAGTAAAGGGGTCCCTTAAACCTGGGTCACAAGTCCCAGGCATTGTTTGCGCTCCTCTTCTTGCAACGCGATGTGCCTGGCACCTACACGTTGAATCCATGGAATGCATGGAATCTATGAATTGTCTCATTAACTCTTAAAGACAAGCCAAAGAAAAGAGAATTGAGAAAGGAACACACAATATACATTCAACTCATTTTCCATTGCATTTGTATTACATAGTACTATCAAAGAACTATGATAAAATATGAACTAATAATTAAGTAGCCCTCTTTTATAAGTTTAATTGAATTTAACAGCAGTAAATATTTATTTTGTATTGAGAGATATAAAAATGTGTCTTATACTACAATTACCTTGAAGCTTTTAATTTATATCTAATCCAATAATAGATCTTATCACACCCTCAGTACTAAAACTATTCAAGTTAATGATAGCAACAGTCAATTGGAATACAAATTATAAGTTTTTTTATAGGACTGAGGATATTAAGTATATTATTAAGTGACTGTATATTTTCATATATTGCATACTATTACATGCATGTATTGATAAAATTTGCTATTTAAACTGTAATATGTGTTTTATATACTTAAAATTAATTATTGTATCTCCGCCTTTTCCATTACATCAAATGATTAATTGTTTGTTTGTTCCTTCAAAGTTTATATTTCTCAGTACAATATCAAACAAACTCATAACCGGTTACGGTGAATACAGGAGGAATTTTTAGGCATGGTTGCTTAAAATTTGCTTCATAAATCTTAACTTTCTTATTAAATATTCCGAGAATATCTAAAGATACGTAACTTTAATATTTATTAGGATTAAACAGATTTTAGCAGCAATGTTTATAATAACTTAACTAAGACTTAATAATTGTTTAAAACAATATAATTGTCTGCGTTGGAACAAGTTTATAAAGATTATAATTTGTGAACTTTGTGGTTTTCAAGTTTAATGGAAAAAAATTACTGACAATATAATTATACGTTACGATTTATTATAGATACGTTAATATTGTACCGCTTCTCGTTAAACAAAGAGCTACTGAATGTATGTTGATGGGAAGGCGAGAGCGGGTCAGCCATTTCATCGTCACATACTCGTAGTAAGAGTCTATTACTAATAAATTCAATGTTATTAAACTATTTTAGTTCCTCACACGAACATGTTATTACTTTATGTAAATTTAAATTATATTACAAACTGGATATTCATTGTATGTGAAGTTTAGTTCAAATGTAAAATAATTGTATATTTTTTTAATTTTAAATTAAGGTAAAACTTAAATTAACATTAAATTTCTGGTGTTTATTGAGTGTTACTTAATATTGTATATATTTAAATATAATATTGTATATATTAATAAAAGGAAACGGAAATGAATACAATTTACAATTACGTCCGTCTTGTAATAAATATTATTACCGATATAATGTATGTATTTACATTATAAGGGATTATAGGAATATATATTGTTATAATGATATAACGACATTCCTCGCACACCTGAGCCGTACACCTGAGTGACTTACCGGCGCCAAGAAACTAGGGACTATGAAACTCTTGTATTGATATATATAAAATAAAACAGGATTACTTGGTGAGTCAAGTAATCTCTGAAAGTGAAAAGGCTAAGAGTTTTTATATTTATGTTTCCGTAAGACACATACTCGCTTAGATGTAATTTAAGCAATTCATTTCCCAGAGGATTATTAAAAGGATGGTTTTTCTAAAAAAATTACACGTACTTTTAACGAACGTTTCACGAATTTTCAATAGAAATTATTGATGAAATGTAAATATTATTGACAGCATGATGTCAATAACCATTTTTATCTTTATCTATTTCCTAAACGGATAAAAAACTTCAACTTTAATCTAAATCTCTCCGAAGTCTTACAAAAATAAAATATACATATATTGATTAATTACACAGGCACACAAAAAAAAAAAAAGTCATGAACCAGAGGGGAGACCCCATTATTCTTAGGTTTTTGGGATCGCTGAAACCGAATATGACAATAAAAACTAATTTTAAATGAAAGTTTTCCCGCTAGCACCCCCTTACTACCTCTTAAGGGGTGAAAATTGAAATTTTTGTATAAAATCAAGATAGATGTGTATTTCTACGTTTTTTAGGATGCTGAAACCGAAAATGATAATTAGAAATAAATTTATGACCACTATCACCCCCTACCACCCCTTACGGGGGTGAAAATTGAAATTTTTCTATAAAGTCAAGATAGATGTGTATTTCTACGTTTTTTGGGATGCTGAAACCGAAAATGATAACTAAAAATAAGTTCATGACCACTATTACCCCCTTACCACCCCTTACAGGGAGTGAAACTTTAAATTTTTCTATAAAATCAAGATAGATGTGTATTTCTACGTTTTTTAGAATGCTGGAACCGAAAATGATTACTAAAAATAAAATTTAAGACCTCTATCACCCATTAACACCCCTCACCAACCCTTAAGACTGAATCATGATTTTTGTCCTATTCTTCACAAGTTTTTTCACTTTTTGGTTTTTTTTTTGCTTTCTATTTAATACTACTTATACTGTTATCCATCCGGCAGTGTTGTAAAACGCTTAAAATATGCTGAACCTAATTCTATGCCTCCGAAATAGAACTGTTACTATTTTCCTGAAAATTTAGGAGACTAAAAGATGCTGAACCTAATTCTATGCCTCCAAAATAGAAGGGACTATTTTCCTGACAATTTAGGAGACTACAGTGAGGAGCAAGATGCAAGGTTCCATCAGGATTAGAGTAGAATTAAATCATGAATATATATCAGATACTTCTGATCGATAAAGCATTTGAATTTCTAATATAAGAGCGAAAGAGAGAGTAACCTCAAACTAGTTTGATAAACATGTCACATACAGTAAATCGTTAAAATTTCTTCATACATCTTGATTTTATACAAAATTGAAACCTCCATTAGGGATGGTTAGGGGGTGGTATTGAGTAAAAGAGGTATCAAATTCACTTTTGGTTGTCATTTTCGGTTCCAGCATCCTAAAAAACGTAGAAATACACATCTATCTTGATTTTATAGAAAAATTTAAATTTTCACTTCCTGTAAGGGGTGATAAGGGGGTAATAGTGGTCATGAATTTATTTTTAGTTATCATTTTCGGTTTCAGCATCCCAAAAAACGTAGAAATACACATCTATCTTGACTTTATAGAAAAATTTAAATTTTCACCCCCCCTAAGGGGTGGTAGGGGGTGATAGTGGCCATGAATTTATTTTTAATTATCATTTTCGGTTTCAGCATCCCAAAAAACGTAGAAATAGACATCTATCTTGATTTTATACAAAAATTTCAATTTTCACCCCTTAAGAGGTAGTAAGGGGGTGCTAGCGGGAAAACTGGCATTTAAAATTAGTTTTTATTGTCATATTCGGTTTCAGCGATCCCAAAAACCTAGGAATAATGGAGTCTCCCCTCTGGTTCATGACTTTTTTTTTTTGTGTGCCTGTTTTATCAATAAAAGTATTTTAATTAATTATTCATTGTGTTGGAACTTGATTATTTTTACACTATTCATATAAAAAATTATTTTGTAAACGATATAATACTTCATTGACAGAAACTAATCAAAATATTCGATAAAATTAAATATGTCAAAAGATTATTATTTTTATCTCAAACTCTTTCATGATATTCGATGAACAATCCTAAGCAAGTTATTCATGTGATTATAAACATATTTAGACATCACATAGTTCTGTAATACATTTAAAATGTAGCAATGCAGGATAACAAAAAGATGTTATAAGGGGATAAGGGTCCATAAGGGGATGTCATCTCTAAACATTATACGCAATAAATAATTGTAAAAATTTTAGATTTGATTGATTCATTCAATGAAGATAAGCTATTTGAAGTTGTTATTACTGTTGTCTAAATTATACTTCAAACAACATAAACACAGACTTAAATAACAATTTACATAATTATACCATAATAATAATATAATATAACAATAAAGTAGAAACTTTTAATACATTATTAACAAGAGAAACCAAACGGCAGAATATAGTACACTATTGTGTATCGAGCTGTTGAACGACTATTGAAATAACTGCAGAGTTAGAGCGCTCCATTGTTACTGACGGTGCAGTTATTATGATTCCTTGAACCAGTGTTATAAAGTGTTTTATTCATTGTATTAAATAAAATTGTCATTGTATATGTACTTGTGATTTAACTGCAATATCAAAATGTAAAAATAATATATCATATATTATTTTTACCACTGTATAATTTAGATCCTAAAAATCGTGTGAATATTTTGAACTCTTAAGTTGTTGCATTCTTGTATTCTTTATAACAATATATTGTAGAACAAAGACGGTATATCTTTTCTCTCTAAGTAGCTTCCGTACTGCTGCTGGTGTACCATCTGACCTTCTGAGGCCTTCCTGCGAAAGCACTGGCTGGCTTTCATATTTTTCATGCTTTTTACTAATAATTAAATGTATTGATGAATTGTATGTAATTGTATAAAAATATATATTCCTTATTGTGACATATACTATATTTAATTTCATGTATTCTAGTCACTTTAGAAGAGGCAGCAGTGATAATGGAAAAAATTACGTAATTTAATTTAACTAATAAATTGCGAGACTTGAAAAGGTAAGATATAAAGAATATTTTGTGTAATGTTGTAAAATGTTAAAAAAACATTATTAACATTTTATAACGTCATTTTTAGGTCATTAAAACACACATTAAATAGGTACATTTTCATTACATTGTAATAACTGAAATGTAAACCAAAAGTTGTACGTACACTCTCGCGTTCAATCAAGTTGGTTTGTTTTCAACAAACACTAAACAAACAGCGACAATCAAACACATTGAAACACATTGAACTGAACAAGTATATCACAATTAATATATTTATAACGGCATTAAAATATTTTTAGAACAGTTGCATCTTGTGAATACAAATATAAATTGTGTTACCCAATTATATAAATTAAATAATTTGTTTATATTTCTATTAGTTATGGAAAATATCAAATATATGCATTTAAAATCTATTTTAGCATTATAAAAGTAGTGTTAACGTAAGTAACCAATTATATTTGAATTATTTCTTTGTCAGTCTTTTATACAATAAATAAAATTAACTCTGTCCTCCAATCATTATTTTAAATCAGCTCCTTATTTGATTAATACATATAAACATAATCAAATATTGCAAAAATGCACTCAGCTGACTGGTGCTTTTGGAGCTTAAGGCATCAAAAGATCCATAAAAAAGAAGACATAGAATTCATACAAAAAAAAACAGTTAACAAAAAAAAAAGGGAAAATTCAATATTCAGAATACAACATTATTCTTAAAAAACTAATGAGCTTCAAAATCGATGGGTTTGATTAATATTGTGCTGAATATGATAAAGCAGTTAGGACCACTGCTGAGCTGAAGTCAAGCTTACAAGAGACTCAAGATAAAATTGCCAGCCTTCCAATCACTTTTTCTATTTTATAAACAAATCAAACCAAAAATCTGTTTGATGAATTGATTTGAAGTGACCTTACTTTACCTGTGATACAAACATTATTACTATTGACTTGACTGAAGGTATCAGATATTCTCCTAATGAACATAGAGACCCTGGCGTGTTACTCTCCTGTGGTAAATTTATTAGAGGTATCGCTTTCATAATTGACGGGGAGGATGTTGGGTTTCCGAACTCTCTCACTCACCGAAGGAACATAACTAAATGAATTTGATTACTGTACATCAATCAATCAATTTTATGAGAGGCTGAATTTGCAACTGAACATTTAACCTTTTTTTTTTATGCTATTATTTTACGAAAAAAAATTACTCTAGAAATTAAAGAGCTCTGAAAGAGATCAGAAAAGTTTTTCAAAGTGAATCAGAAAAGTTGTCAAACGAAAGTTTGGATTACGTTCGCTATAGTCAGATTTATTTCGGAAATCTCTCTTATTTTACGGTCCAGTCAAACTTTTTTCCTATTCGCTTTGACAAGTCAAAGAACCGTTTGAAATATACAAACAAAATCCAATATTGTGTACTTTTATAGTTGATTTAATAATATTATCGAATTGATTTAAAATTATGAAATAATACATAAACTCAACCTAACGTAACGTAAATTCATATGATTATGATTGTGATTGTTAATCATTAATTTAGATCAATGTTACACACGAAGATATTTTTTGTCGAACATATGTCATGAAATTTTAAAATGTTATTCATACTTGTAACCTTATAAAAACTGTTACTGACCGTTAACTTCGAATTCCTTTACATACAAATATACAACCCGAAGTAATACGACGTCACACTTTCTATGAATATATTCTATAAAGTAACACATAATTTTATTATATATCTTTATATACAACTTAAATGCATTTCCGTTTTAGATAATTTCACGGATATTAATACCATACCGCGGATAAAAACCATAGGAGACTGGATTTCAAAGGAGATAATAACACAGACGGACAAAGTACATAATTAAGTAAACAATAACGAGGATTTAAAGATAATGTATTGTAATAATATCAGGTACAATATTTGATTGTTAATTTAACCTCGATAATTTGCTTAGAAAAGTTTGATACTCTTATTATTGGCTTAACAATCTCAAAATTAAATTTGAATTGAATATCACCTTGTTACAGAATAACCATGTTTGTATTTACGTAAACTAGTAATGTTATTGGGAGTGGGTAAGATTTACCTGAAATGTGTAAAAATATTAATGTAATCAATTTTAATTTTAAATGAATGTGTAGAATGTAATACAAAATACACACACGAGTGAGACTTGAAGAATCAATGATACCTGCGTCCCTTTGGTATTTATGTCGACGTTGTCGTGATGAATGAAAAGCTTGGGTAGAGCCAAGGGACGTCAGACCCGAATAATATGAATTTACTTAACATCGTCTATGTTTGCACTCCAATTTTCATTTTAACTTTTGGTTCCAGTATTACATGACATCTATTGTGCACCACTTATCATATTTTATGCCCAGTCATGTTTATTATTCTTTATCTTATTTTGTTTATTGTAACTTCCAGCCGATCTTGAAGCTTATGAAGCTTTTATTAGATGAGAAAGTGTAAAATATTTTTTTGTTGCTAGAGGAAGTTTTGTTCTTATCTGAATAACAAAATCTTAAAAAGTATTTATTATTTAAGATATACTACGAAATGAACATAAACATTTACCCTGGATGACCCAGAAACCAGCAATAATAGAAACAGATATAAAAGTCGAAGTTAACTGAGAATGTATTGCAGTAAATCAGAAAGAATAGTAGTTACTGAGACCATAACGTTGTTAGAATAAGATATCAACTTAAACTTACTTATCATAACAATTTAACAGCGAGTACGGATAGCGATGGCTCGTGCTTATAGCATGAAAATATGAACATAAACTGCGACAAATCTACTTCTTTCAGCATCACTTAACACTAATTTAGATAGAAAAGTTGTTTAAACTCCATTTGCATTCTGCATACGGCGTTGTCTGCGGCATTCGCAACAATTTAAGTAACTCGATCAATTCAATTTCTTCATTTATATATCTTTCTTGAATATTTAGTATATATATATATATATATATATATATATATATTTATAAAAAATAAAGAAATTTCACCACAAAATTGATATCTTTATTTAGAGAGAATTTTTTTCTAAGTTTTGCTCGAAATTGCGGCTAACAATATAAAGCAAACCTGCAAGTATGATCTATTGGATATGTTTAATACGGAAACCTAACAGGTTGTTATTGCTGCTTGACAGACTTGCTGTGGAGAAAACTAGCCTTGTTTAATATAAGACTACTAATTTATTGTAATTACAAAGGATGAGATAATACTAAAACTAAAACATAATAAATTAAGTGAAATACAGTCAACAACAAAACCGTATACTTCAATTCAATATTTCAATATTTTAAAAAATATAAATACAATACCCGTCTGTATTCCCAATACTCAATTTATTTATAGCAATGATTGCAATTCACTCTTATTGACAACTGTATATTTTATAAATAATACATTTTCCGAAACACATTGACACCTGCGTCCCTAACGGCCAAACTTTTCCATTTTATTTGCGATATCAGACATTCAAACCCAAAGTTTTGTAACAAGTTGAGGCGAACCACAATAGTTTTATCAAACATCTATATTAAATTAAATTGCTTGTTTCCGTTTAAAATAAATGTATAATAAAATATAATATTAAATATCACTATATACTAGTATTATAATAGGTTATTACAAAATACAAGTTAATAATATTGGTACAACTGATTGATCTATAATTCTTCAATTATGTAAAACAAAGTTCGATGTTAAATTAAAGAAATAAATAACCGATAATGTAATAATATTTACTGATTTTATTCATCCGTTATTTTAAATTACTAAAATTGTTTTAAAAATTGCAATTACTGATCACAATTCTTATTTAAAACTATGGTCAAATATCGAAGATAGGATTAAAATAAACTTAAATGAAAACTGTTTTTGTAGATAAAGAATATTAAATTTAATTGACTGACAATGGAATAAAACAATAAAATATTAATAACGGCGGTAAAATAGAAAGTAGTGAAAAATACCTCCTTAATAGAACCAGAGAATAAAGAATCTGAATCACTAAGACAAAAGCAACTACTGTTTGATTTTATATTAAGAATATTTGCTCTCCTAAAGTTATTTGAATCGTAATAATGAGCAGAAGAACAGCTTCTATTTTAGATGTTTCTAATTATAACCATTGCATTTACTACTCTTTATAATAAAACACAGGCCTTTTCTGAACATAAATATATGAGGACATTGCTAGGAACGTGTAATACGTTATGAAGTGAAAATAATTAAACTCCCACAGGGTTTTTGTATAAGCATATTTTTGGTGGCCAGTAAAAAATATAAATAATAAATTCTTATACTGTAAGCCTAAAGATGCACTTAAGCCATTTTCCGTACAGTAAGCCTTTAATTTCATGCTGTAAGCTTGTAAAGAAAAAACATTGCATATAGTTTGCTGACCGTCGGAAGTTTATATTAAATAGAAATACATCAAAGTCGAGTTTAAAAATTTAGTTATATGTTTCAAATGAATAAACAGTCATTGAAATGTGAAAAGACTGTTATAGTTGTAATAAGATGTTGTTTTTTATTAGCGGTTAGTCTTTGTAAAATCAGTACAATTATAATTATAATTTAGTAATCAGTTAGTTACGTTATTTGGTAGTCTTCCCATGATTTCGGGGTTCCCAAGCTAAAGCACAGGCTACACAGGCATTGAGCTTCTGGTACTAAGTATAATTAAAGTTTTCTTCTACTAAAATGGCAGTACATTGATAATATAAAAAATATGTAGAAATGCATAAAGTACTCGTATTTAATCTTATTATTTATTTACTTTACTGTATAATCTATATCACCTATTTCCTAATGAACACCAAACTGTCAAACAATTGTATCACTTACAATAACATTATCAATCACAACATTAAATAATTTACAGGTATCATAAGAAAAAATACCACTGACCAAGAAAAATATAACACTTGTATGAGAGTCGCCAAGAAAATCGATGGTACTTAGGAACGGCATACTGCGAGAAAATTGCTCCAACATTTAATTTTCCTACAGACACAACGCAGACGTTTGTTTTCTAATAGATGTCGTCGTCTGGATGTGGTGCTATCATTGTTGTGATATTAAAGAAGCAATAAGTAGTTCTCTTCACATGTAGGAAAGTTTTAAAGATATCATATATCATTACTGTCCTTACATAACTATTTCCAATAATTTGTTATATTTTCAAAAGTCCTAAATTCTAAAAGAGTGATAAATAAATTATTGCTTATTTTTTTGTTGTAATTGTAGTATAAGTTCCTGAAGCCAAAATAGTGAAATCAGAAGCATATATTATGTTGTTAATAATATATTTTTATATATCATAACATTTCAATAGTGTATATAATTTAATAAAAAAAATTCTTTCACTTTAGTAATATTTAAAAATAGCTACTAGATAAAGTACACTTGGAGGAAATTTATATTACATTTTTGGTTTGTTTTTTGCGTTCTTAAAAGAAAGCTTCCTTTTTGGTACCTTTTTATACAAAAACATTTTTAAACTTAATTCGATCCAAGTAAAATATTGTATCCTTCTTTTTCCGACTACAGGTTACTTTTTGCGAGTGTGTGTTTGTAATATTAAGATTATCTACTTTTATTCAAACAACTGGACGAAGTTGTGTATCAAAGATTTTCTTACATACTCGTACTTTCTTATAAGCCACGACGGATCATTTTATTTGATACCAATGCTGCTCGTATAAAAATAATAATAACATACCACCTAATTATTTTAGGCTGTTGAGGAATTTTATGAAATTTCTTTTCATATTGTTAATATTTTATTTGTTTTTATTAACTAATTATTTTGTAGGACCAAAGATCTCTTTTTTCATAGAAGTCGACAAATATTTGTTTCAAACATTCAACTTGATAATTATTTTTTTATTTTATAACAAGTAAAAAATAAATATATTTTTTTTATTACATTTAGATTTTCACAATGTTTTTTTTAAGTAGCAATAAAATTATTTATTTTTACTATATCTGATGTCCTTATCAGTATGAGTGTTAGGAAATATTTATTAGACATTCCTTTAATTCTCTCAATAAAAAGAAACAATAAAAAAAAGTTGGAAAGTACCAAGGAGTTTAAGAAAAATAAATGTTTTCATAAGGACCAATCAAAAATTTTGAAACTTGATAAAGATAATCAACTAACTGCCATCTTAACTTTTATTACTTTGAAAGATTCATCTCTTACCAGCCGCTGCCTATCATCCATCATTCAGATAAGCCTGTTTATCTCGTGTCGAATATCCCGATCTCTTTTAAATTCCGTTTAGAGATTTTCCACGTCTTGTTATATTGTTGGAGAGTTCTTGTAAGGAAATATCTTCTTACAGTAAATACATAAAAATATTTGCACTTGAGAGAAAATAAACGCTCCTGAGGAGTAGCGTTAATTAGTTATCACATGGTCTGCCCCTACTTTGTTAATATTCATTTAAACAGTAACTTGTATATTAAAACTTAACATAATAAATAAATTATCACATATTTTATTAGATTTTCTTTCTCTTTTCTTATCATTCTAAAGTTGTAGGATAAACAAAGAACACAATAAAACAATAATCACTCGTCTGATAAAATATACTAAGCCAAAGCATGTTCCGGTTTAGTAATTCCTTAATCCGCCATCTTTGGGATCAATCGTGGATCCTGATTGTAGTAACGAGGGTCCGCTTTATGGAGCGCCTTTACTGTCTGATCAAATTAAATATCAATATATATCAGTAAACTTATCTTATATGCCTTATTTACAACAAATATAATTCATTGTTAAACTTATAATCGGTTATAACAGATTTTGTAAAATCTTTGAAAAGTTTTAGGAAATTATGCTTTGCTTTTATGTATCAAATCCATTATATATTTTTGTATTTTTAAAGGATAATATTTTATTATAAGACTTATATAAGAATAATGTTTTAGAGTTATGTTTGATGATTAATTGTTTTGCGAATATTATAAGAGGGACAGAAAGTGATAAATAATGTGAATATATTTATCCCCGGAGAATCCTTAATTTACAAACAGCAGTTTCAAAGCGTATATCTTTTTACTTTGAGGAAAAGGCATTGCAATTTTTATTGTTTCTGTAAAACAAAAGCTATAATACATTCTGTAACCTTGTACCTGTAACTGTACCTGTAACTTGTCTTATGCAACTCGAAAATAAACATTAAATCAAACTATTTCTTTCCTTTATATAGTTACATCACAAAACGACGTTTGTGTTGATTTATATACATGTATGTACGTATTAAGGTACTTCTTAGAAAAAAAGGGGATGTAAACAAACTCACTGACAGTCATAGTCATTTTAAATCCAGTATGTTTTTCTGCTACATTTTAAAAGTAAATTAGCTTTCGGTAGAAATGAAGTAAAACTAGTGAAATTGTTAAGTTCAACATGAACGGACGTATTCAAAGTTAGTATTTTTGATATAGCATAGTAGTATCTAGCGTAGTATAATAATATTTATAGATCGAGGATGATCACAACGGGTCCATCTTTGTGGAATAGTTTACATTAGTTTACATTTTTCTGTTGTTTCAAACAAACTTACAACTACATTTAAGTATTCCACTAAAAGAAAGTTTTAATTTTAATTTCTTTGTCTCGTCGGTTCTGTTGAAAATCTTTTGTTTACAAATTTACTCGCTGCTCTCCAATGTTCAAGATTCAAACGTAACAATCTTTTGTATGTTAGCAATAATAAATTATAAGTATTTGGAATCTTAAAGTGGATTTTAAAAAGGAAAAGATTTAATAGAATAGTTCATTATAATGTAAACTTGAACGTTTTAATGACTGTACCGTATTCTTTAATAGCTTCATATGAGATATTTAGCAATATTTTATTCATAAAGTTAATAAAATTCATATAATCAAAAGGAAAAATATTTAGAAACTCTTGGTAGTTCAAGAGATTAGCGCTTTGCAGGTGTCGCTATATATTTCAAATTATCTTTTCGAGAGTCTTCAGATAGATTTTATAATTAACAATGAATATCCCCAATGTATTAAGATTAGTCACTTTCTTATATCAGTTATCACTATACTAAATAAAATACAACTATTATACTATGAGAATAATACATTTTACTGATTCAATGTAAATTACAATACATTATTTTCAGTTTGAAATTATTGTTTTAAATTATACATCAAAATGATTAATTTATAATGAGTAACGTATCAACATGGCCACTATTATAACATGTGTCATCTAAGCTCTATTAAAACAATTATGAATATCAGGAAGGTATAATATTTGTACAATATTAAAAATATAAGTAATATATACTCAAGAGCTGTAACAATCTTTCTCATTACAATAAATTTATGGAACTTTGTTTTGTACCTGTTATGTATATGACATGACTGCTTTTCACATTTTATTACTAACTAGCTTTTGCCCGCGACTTCGTCCGCGTTTCCGTCGTTTTTCGAAAAAAAATTAGCAGATGTCCTCCCTCATAGTTTTGACGTAACAGGCAGATTCACTTTCGTATTTTAGAAGGGCAATAGTAATATAATATGCCAATCCACAAAACTGTTGAAAAATATAAGTAACCGCAGAATATTATAATATACCCACGCTATACCCACGACTCGGTCAGCGTGTAACTCCTTGTTTTTTATTAAGATAATATATTGCTAATATTTTTAGATCAAATTAAAATGTTTCAGCGCAAAGCTTCTGGGTAGACTATGTTAAGAGTCGACCCGTCCGGCACGTGAACGTAAAGATTCCTAGAATTGCTAACCCGGGAAAGAGCGACGTATAATTGACCATGCGAGAAACAGCTAACACCGAGATCTACTCCAGCAACACGAAAAGTCTGCCCTTGAGCTTTATTGATAGTCATGGCATAGCACACCGATACTGGGAATTGCGTTCTTTTAAATTGGAATGGAAAATTATTTGGTATTATGGGAATTCTGGGAATAAAGACAGTTTCTCCTGCACCGCAACCTGTTAAAATTTGAGCCTCGATTACATTTTGTTGCAACTGGGTTACTTTTAGCCGAGTTCCATTGCAAAGTTGAGGTGGTCTTAAATTTCGGAGCAGAATTATCGGTATGCCAATTTTTAAACAAATTATATGAGAAGGTAGTCCAGGCATACTTAAAGAATTTAAAAATTCTATCGGGTAATTAGTGGCTTCTTGTTCATCAACCATTCTATTTATTGAACTATAAACTTTGCTTTCTCCCTGTATATTAGACAGTATTTTATTATTAATTTCAGATGCCTGGTCATTGCGAGGAGTCAAAATGGACCTTTCGCAAAGCCAAGAATTGTCCCTATTTAATATAATTGTTATGTCACCGTAAACCGAAGATATAAGATGTTGTTGGGATTGCACTATACAACATAACTCAGGTGTCAGAATAAGTTTTCCTTGGTGTAGTTGTGGATAGGTACCTTCACCAATCTTCAATAATGTATCAGAAAATTCACGATTATCTGCGTTGTCTCCAGTTCTCACTCGCATATTTATAGTCAAATGCACCGATTGTATATCACGCCACAAATAAGAGCTTTTCAGGCAAGCCCTAATCTCATCAGCTCGGGTTCCCCGTGGTATTACCGGTAAGGTTTGTCGGAAATCACCACAAAATAAAACCGTAATACCGCCCATTGGTCGATCATTTTGTCTTATGTCCCTTAGAGTTCTGTCTACTGCTTCTACTCCTTTTCGATGGGCCATCGTACATTCATCCCATACGATTAAATTACACTCACGCAATACCTTAGCTTTGTCGCTATTTCTTGAAATACTACAGGTTGAACTTTCCGTGCGATCTAAATTAATTGGTATTTTAAACATAGTGTGAGCAGTCTTACCTCCTGGTAGCAATGTTGCAGCTATACCTGATGAAGCCACGGCAAGAGCGATTTTACGCTGATTTCGAACATAAGCTAATATTAATTTAGTCAAAAAAGTTTTCCCAGTTCCTCCAGGTGCATCTAAAAACCATATTGTTCCTAAATTATTCTGCACACTCTCGCACACGCGATCATAGACTAAGCGTTGTTCTGCAGTCATCATTGGGACACCGTTTTCTAATGTTACCAGCAGTTCCATTGGGTTGTAACCAATCTCTGCGGAATATTCCCTATTGGTAACCTCTCCGACTGAGGTTGGCGTTGGCAAACCATATTCACAAAGTGATTTACCGCCTACTGCTGTTAAGTCTTCCTGAAGAGCTAATAAGCACTGATTTATAGCCAGATCTCGAAAATTATCATTAGTTGCGCCTTCATTATTGTGAGATAAATTCCGAAGAAAGTCTTCTGCAAATTTTTCTTTATATTTTTCCCATAATTGGACAGGATCAGATAAATTACAAAATGTGAGTAATGTTACAAATAAATGGCGTAACCGTCGTGGATTATCACTAACACAGGATTCTGCTAAAGCGTCATCCCAATGTTGATCATTTTCAAGCAAATGACGCGCTTGGCAAGCTGCATGATAAGTTGGATAAACAACATCGTCTACTTTTCTCAAATCTATAAATGATGTTGGTCCTCGCACTGTATGTAATAATAATCTCAAATAAAAACACTCTGCGTTGTTAGGATGAACAGTATACACTCTACCAAGAACATGTTCTTTGAAAATACCTGTCTCGCCATCTACAGGCCTGCCTCGGCGTCTACGGTTAAAGACACCTCGTTGTTTATCGTAGGTATAATACGATGGAACTTCTTCATACAAAAGAGACTTTGCGAAATTATCAGTTTGGCAAAGTCGAAAGAATGCCAATAAAGTTGTTTGTCTAGGGTTCTCTAATCGTTCTGTAACATTTTCGGCGTTAAAATATATACGTTGACCGCCTTCCAGATGAACATCCAGATGGGTCACAGGTGGATATCTTTCGTGAATATTAAAACTTAAGATCCGCCACACAGCTTCTGAAGAGCTGATATATCTGCCTGACTGAAATCTAGTAACTTCATCATGTTCATTTCTTAACGCAAACGTAGCTTGGTCACTGCCCTTGTTAATGTACTTACAAATATATTTAATTGACTCTACACTATTACACATTTCTACATTTATGTGAGCTTGAAATGCTCTGGACAATACAGGCGAATACGGAACGACCCACCTATTATCTAAAGTAACCTGTTGTCCAGACATTCGCTTTTCAACAGTAAAACCACCATTGTCTCTTGAACGGCGACGATATAATGGGTATCCATCATGTCCTGTTACAGTTTCATCCACTAATGCTTTTGGATACCTTTTAGTGCAACGACCGTCTTGCATGCAAGGAGCATTTGCGTTAAATGCACCACATGGACCATGTATCATATGAGTTTTAACAATGTCGTATAACAGGGGATCTGCAGTCGGATCTGGAATTTCAGCACTGATTAATCTGTCTACATCATTAGGTCGAACCTTATCTTTTAACCAAAGCAAGATATGTGCGTGAGGTAAGCCGCGTTTTTGCCACTCAACACTATACATATAACACAATACTTCTCCAAAAATGTTATCTTTGGTAAGAAGATCTATCATTGATTTTAATTTTAAATGAAACACTCTTGCAATAATATCATGGCGGTCATGCGGTGCCTGACCCTCAAGAAGCTCCCGAGTGATTTCATCCCACTTGGGATTGGTAGTTACAGTAACAAATAAGTCGGGACGTCCATATTTTCTTACGTAACAAAAAGCGTCTTGAGTACGTTCATGCATGTAGCGTGGACCACCAGTAAAAGAAGAGGGTAAAATAACTAAACGACCCATATTCACAGTATCGTTATCTTGCTGCATGGCATCGCGAAGGATGCACGTATTCTTCAGCGCGCAGCTGCCTTTGATTAGATCGTATATAAACTAATCTTTCGGTTTCAATTTTTGCGTACATGTCAACAATAAACTGATTAAATAAGCCACGAAAACGTTGAAAGTATACCAATCTATTCCGTCTCACTTGCAGGTGGTAACAATAAAATTGAAGGCATGACACCTTTTTATTATAATTAGGTGCGCCTGTGCGCGGATCGGTTTGGTATACAGCGAAATTATAACCATCTTCCCCTCGACAGTATATCATAGGATATTGCAAACTGTCGTAAGCCCTGTGGGTTTCGAAAATACGTTGCAAACGATTGTCTCTGGAACGTATAACGATATCACGCCTATCACATTCCTGGTCGACCAGTACTACAGCAACTTCATTCGTGGATGGAACGTTATGACGCCCAGGGTGTTCCTGAGTTGGACGCTTATCGGCATTTATAACAATTTTATAATTGTTATTACCATCTTGAGAAAGGGCTTCTAATGCCGATTTAAAACTGCATACGTACGAATTAACCTGATGTAACATGTTCTGAAGTTGTGAAATGAGTTCAGTATTTAAATTCGGAAAATATTGATTTCTTATATTCGACTGTTCGTTGTAATCGGATACAAAATATATTTGAAGAAATTTAGGTTGTTCTTCAGGCAAAAGGGACCCTATCAAATGGTAAACCTGACCTTGTACCTTAAAAGTAGGCATGAAAGGGCCTTCTGAGATTTGTTTAGCACCAAAGGATGTCATTTGGAATGCACTATTATAAGTGCGAATATTATCTAAAAACTGTTTGGATTGCAAATGTTCCCCTAAAAGTAGTGATTTTAAAGGTTCCGGTGGGTCTTCGAACGAAGGCAAATTTATTTTACCTCCAGAACAACAGAAACCAGCAGACTCCTTCCTCCACTTCGAAGCATTACAAAAGGAACATACTACGTTCATATCGCCTATTTCAGAAGATGATCTGTAATCAATTGTGAGGTTATAAGCAAACCCACTTTTATATTTATCGGACCACGCCACCGAATTTGTAGATTGATCTACCACGTGTATATCTAAGTCATTAAGACCATGTCGAAATCTATCTGCAGTAAGACGGGCCTCTCGCTGTTCTTCTGTTTCAAGCGACCGAATATTTTCAATTCTTAATCTTTCATTAGATGAAGTAATCAATTGTTCTTGTCTCAAAGAATTGTAATAATCGCGTCCCGACTCTAGTCGTTGTTCATGCTCATGTTCATCTTCAAGAGATCGAATCATGTTATGGTGCGCCCTATCATTTGTCAAACGGTCTTGATATTGAGTAAAAGTTTCAGATTCTCGAGACAAAATATGACGTTCGCGATCAGCTGTAAGCCGTAATTCCCTCTCAGTGAAGGTTTCGGACTCGCGAGATAAAATATGACGTTCGTGGTCAGCTGTAAGCCGTAATTCCCTCTCAGTGAAGGTTTCGGACTCGCGAGATAAAATATGACGTTCGCGGTCAGCTGTAAGCCGTAATTCCCTCTCAGTGAAGGTTTCAGACTCGCGAGATAATGTATGCCGTTCGCGGTCAGCTGTGAGTCGCAATTCTCGTTGTAAAGCAGTTTCAGCTTCTCGGGATAACGCATGTTGTTCCCGGTCAATGGAACGCCTTAGCTCTCGTTGAGAAGAGCTTTGAGAAGCCCGTGTTGTAGCTCGTCTCGCTCTTTCAGCTGCTAATCGCATCTCTCTTTCTGGAGAGCTTTCATTAGCTCGAGATGTTGAGGCACTAACTCTCATAGAGTTTAACCGATGTGCTCTTTCCTCTTCCGATTCTTGAGAACGCGTCATTCTCATTCTCCTACCTTGACTCGAAGTTCGAGATAAAGATGGTCGTTTTTTAGGTGGCATCGTTTATTTTATTTTTAATCGACGGTAACTTAAATTCTATTTAGTTACCCAACAAAAAACTTACGTCAGAGGTCCTAACTATAGCTAAGTATATAATAAATAGAATATAAATCTAAGTGCCTATTAAAACTAAAATAATATTCTAATCGAATTATAAATATGTACGTAGGTACCTACAAATTACAAAAGAATAAAAAATGAAAATAAAGCTATACTTAATGCGTGTGCAATACTATCTACACTTACCTACTTCACTTAAAAATGAATAATAAGAAATACCTACAACTACTGTAATTAATCAAAGTACCTATGCTAATACAAAAAAAACCTTAGATGTTCTAAGTACAGCTGCTATATAATAAAAAAATATAAATCTAAGTGCCTATTTAAACTTAAATACCTAATATTCTAATAGAATTAAACTAAGAAATATGTACCTACCTACCTACAACTTAGGTACAAAAAAAAAAGAAATGAAAATAAAGCTAAAACACGTGTGCAGTATAGGTAGATAGTAGGCAATATCTACCTATACCTACTTCACTTAAAAATAAATAAAAAATACCTATGAATACTATAATTAATAAAAGTACCTACCTACGCTTTTATCTACTCAATACAAAAAAAACTAAACATAAAATGCCCAAAACTAACCTATCAGTAACTAAAAATCTAACAATAATCTAATCTATCTATCTATTATCTAATCTAAAAATCGAATCTAAATCTACTTAAAAAGAAATAAAATAGGAACTATTAATAGTTAAGAATTTAAACAAAACTAAAACTAATTTAGAAAATAACAACAAAAGAAATTAAAATAAACTATTTAAAGACAAAAAGTCGCGCTGATAAGCACGGTTTATAAAATAACAATTATTGTCTGTCAATAAAGTTCAACACTCTGAACGCATCAACAGCCAAATATTGAATGACGCTTGCGCTCGCCTCCCGCCCCTTTTATACTCTGCCGCCGCGAGCCCCGTCGAGCGCGGCAACCGTTACGCAAAAATAATCCTTATAGCTTGATTCACTATTCACGCGCGATGTCTTGTTGGCGTATTTCATGTAAGTAAGTATAAGTTTGGTGTTTCTATACCGATTTCAATGATTCTTTTTTTATTGAATTGGTGCTAATGTTTATTTTTTTTTTAATTAGGAATGATGGTGAGCATTATTGGTTTTATAAACGTAAAAGTAAACAAATATAATAAGAAATCTCCGAACTGCTAAGCTATCGAGAGTTATGCGTGTTATTGTGAGTTAACTATAAAAGGTAGATATATGCTGTCTTGGAATATTTTTCGTGTATTTTTATGTAGAATATTTCCGTTATACATAGTTTCTATGTAGCTCTAACCATTAAGGCTGCACACGCGACGGAAGCTTAAAAAATCAAGCAACTTCTCCCATTTTCTCAACATTTCCTTTCACTGCTCTGCTCCTATTCATTGTAGTGTGATGAAAAGTATACTATTACCTGCCCAGGAGTATAAAGAATAATTGTACTAAGTTTCGTTAAAATCCGTCGAGTAGTTTTTTTTTCTATAAATAACATACAAACAGACAGACAGACAGACAGACAGACAAAAATTTTTTTAACTGCATTTTTGGCATCAGTATCGAACACTAATCACCCCCTGCTACTTATTTTGTAAATATATTTCATGTACAGAATTGACCTCTCTACAGATTTATTATAAGTATAGATAAGATTGACTAAGCAGAGGGTATATAAATAATATATATTCAGTGTGTCTGTCATCTTTTTGCTACCAAGCACAATACATTCAATGAAGTTAATACTGTGTTTTATTGAACATAATAGTGGCGACGAGTGATAAATTGAAAATATGACATCGAAATTAGTGAAATTCAGTGAATTCAATGTTAATAATGACAACTGGGACAGTTACATTGATAGGTTAAATTACTGTTTTGAGGCCAATGGAATATCGGATGATACTGTTAAAAGAGCTAATTTTTATACAGTGTGCGGTGTTCAAGTATTCGAAACTCTTTTAGCTTTAATAACACCGAAGAAATCGGGTGATGTTAAATATAGTGAAATTATAACAACATTAACGAAACATTATAGCCCGAAGGCAAATGAAATATCTATTTCTTACAAATTCTACAAGCGGGATCAATTGCAAAATGAGACCGCATCCGAATACATTACTCAATTACGAAAAATCAGTACGGGGTGTAATTTTCCTAATTTGGAACGAATGTTACGAGATAGGCTGGTTTGCGGCATGAATGATCATAGGTTGCAATATGAATTATTGAAAAGGGAACATCTCAATTATCAGGATGTTGTGGACACAATGTTGTCAGCTGAAAGCGCGGGCAGAGACGCGCATATGATGCAGAGCCCCACGACACTACCGAGGCCGGAATCTTGCGTCATAACGTCATCGCAAAATCCGTCCATCCCTGCCCCGCAGCCCATGGAAGTAAATGCTTTAAAATCGAGACTAAATTTTCGTGCATGTTATCGATGTGGCGATCGGCACGGGGGTGAATGTCGTTTTGTTAACGCAGTATGCCATTATTGCAAGAAAAAAGGACATATAGCTAAAATATGCACTGCTAAGAAGAAGCAGATGGCCGGAAACATTAACTATGCTAGTGAAGATTTTAGTACTCAACTAAATGGAATTTATAATATCGAAACGGTTTGCACGCGCGTACCGGCTTACAAATTACGGGTAACAATAGATGGAGTACCCGTTGTCATGGAGGTGGACTCTGGTGCTTCATACTCACTTATCAATGAGCAGACGTGGACACGGCTACCAGGTCGCACTACAGTACGGCCCCTGCGGAATCAACTTCGCACATGGACAGACTCACCGGTGACAGTCCTAGGTCAAGCCCTGGTTACAGTGGAATATAAAGACACTAAGTGTGTGTTAAGTGCAGTCATAGCTAAGGGATCGGGACCGAACTTGATAGGACGTGATTGGTTTAAAACTCTGGAAATTTCAATTCGAGTTAATAAGATTACAGACATTGACTTGACTGAAATTAATAAGGTATTGAGTGCACACAGCGATGTTTTTAAAGGTGAACTCGGTAAATACCGCGGAGATCCAGTTGCGATACAATTAAAAAAGGATGCAGTTCCTAAATTTTTAAATGCACGACCGGTACCATACGCTATTAAAGATAGAGTAGAGCAGGAAATCGATCGTTTAGTAGGTGAGAATGTCCTTCGTCCGGTATCATTTTCAGACTGGGCGACGCCTGTAGTTCCGATTATAAAAAAGAATGGTTCTGTTAGACTCTGTGGAGATTATCGCAGTACGGTCAATCAGGCTACAGAGACGGATACTTATCCAATGCCCACAGCGAGCGAAATTTTTGCAACGATTTCAGGGGGAAGATATTATACAACACTTGATCTTGACATCGCTTATACCCAAGTAGTAGTTACCGATGCCACTGCGAAATTATTAACTCTTAATACTTGCAAGGGTCTTTATACCGTGCATAGGTTAGCTTTCGGTGTTAAAGCGTGCCCGGGGATTTTTCAGCGACTGATGACGGCACTACTGGCAGGTGTACCGTGCGTGGCGGTACTGATTGATGACGTCATTGTCAGTGGCTGCACTGTGGTAGAAATGACTTCACGTTTGAATGTTGTATTAGAGCGTATAGAGAAGGCCGGATTGCGTCTTAATAAAGACAAATGTAAGTTCGCTAAGGAGCGAGTAGAGTTTTTAGGTTTCGTTATTGACGTTGAAGGCATTCATCCGTCACCAAGTAAAATTGAGTCCATATTCAAGACACCAGAACCCAAAAATATACAAGAACTTCAAGCATTTTTAGGCTTATACACTTTCTATGAGAGGTTTATACCTCATAAGGCCACGATACTCGAACCCCTTCATAGGCTGCTTGACAAGTCACAGGACTGGGTGTGGACTGACCGGGAGCAGAGCAGTTTTGACACGGCTAAGCGTTTGTTGTCATCTGATTTGACTTTAGTTCATTACGATTTAAAGAAATCTTTAATTCTCACTTGCGATAGTTCTGAATATGGTGTTGGTGCCGTTTTCGCTCACGTCATGGACGACGGTCAAGAACGTCCCATCGCTATGAGTTCCAGAACATTACATAAGCATGAAAGGCGCTATTCTCAATTAGACAAGGAAGCCACCGCTATAATGTTTGGAATAAATAAATTCCACAATTACATAATGGGTAGACATTTTATAATTGTTACAGATCATAAGCCCCTGTTAGGAATATTCGATCCTAAAAAACCCATTCCTAGTGTATTGTCACCTCGTTTAACAAGAATGGCATTAATACTCACATCATATAGCTATGATATAATATACAAGCCGGGACGACAGATAGGTCACGCTGATGGATTAAGCCGGTGGCCACTACCTGTTCCAGAACAACCTGAACCACAGCTCTGTGACATTCTACTTATGGCGGAAGCTCCGGAAGAGTTCCCAATCGATGTAGATCAGATAGCAACTGCGACAAAACGAGACAAAATTCTGTCTCGTATAACTCATTACATAATGTGCGGTTGGCCCGATAAAGAGACTGATGTCGATTTGCGTCCATACTGGTTGCATCGTTCAGAGTTGTCGCTGCACGAGGATTGCATTTTGTTAGGCTGTCGCGTCGTAGTACCACCGCCACTTCGTGATGCCGTATTGCGTGCTTTACATAAAGTTCACAGTGGCATAGTGCACACTAAATTGTTGGCTAGGAGTTATATTTGGTGGCCACAATTAAATAATGATATAGAGGCTTTAGTACAGAATTGCAATAAATGTTTAGAAAATCGTAATATGCCACAAAAAACTACGTATGAATGGATCACGCCATCGAAACCGTGGTCTAGACTACATATTGATTTTGCAGGACCATTTCAAAACAAAACTTTTTTAATTATTGTAGACGCGTATTCGAAGTGGCCTGAAGTATTTATTGTCAATAATATGACCTCTACTACGGTTATAAAGTATCTAAGAACAGTTTTTGCTACACACGGACTTTGTGATACTTTAGTTTCTGATAATGGTACACCATTTGTCTCAACAGAAATGGAAAGATTTTTAAATTCAAATAAAGTTAAGCATATTACAACAGTGCCGTTCCACCCTTCAACCAATGGATTGGCGGAACGCATGGTACAAACCATAAAAGACAAATTGAGAAAAATGACTGATGTTTGCTGGGAGGTAAAGATTCCAAACATGCTGTTAGGTCTTAGGGCGACTCCATGCACATCTACTAATAGAAGTCCCGCAGAAATGCTATTTAATAGGCGTATACGAACTTTACTTGACACGATTAATCCACACGAACGATTTCGACAGCGTACTGAGGAACAGTTATTTCGAAATAATAAAAAAAGACAAAGACATGCTGATGTAGGGCAGAACGTTGTGTTTAGGAATTTTGGTAGGGGACCTCGTTGGTCTTCTGGCACAATTATAAGTAAAGAAGGTCCGTCCAGTTTTAGAATACAAGCTGAAAATGGAAATAAGTCGACATATAGATCAGCTAATTAAAACGAAGACTAACAAAGCCTCTGGAGACAGGGAAGTTGTAGTTTCAGAGGCACACAAGGAAATGGAAGTAGAGAATTTAGGGGAAGGAATGGAGTACACGTCATCAGAAGACCAGGATAGTGATCATATTATAGAAATACCAAGTTCGGATAAATGGGCTGAGATGCTTGGTATACCAGACGACTTAGACCCTGGCTATTCAGGCGGTAAAATAAAAACTAAATCAAATTTACATGACAGATCTCCATATGCCAGACCTTCTAATACTACAAATTTTTTATTGTAATGTAATACAATTTGCAATTGTTGTTAATGCAGTTGGTAGTGCAGTAACTAGAATATTATTGTAAGTTTAGTTAGTTATGTAAGTTGTTTTGTGTTTTTTCTGTTTATTGTTTTGTTTATTATTATATACATACTTGGGGGAAAGGTATGTTATGTATATGACATGACTGCTTTTCACATTTTATTACTAATAAGATTGACTAAGCAGAGGGTATATAAATAATATATATTCAGTGTGTCTGTCATCTTTTTGCTACCAAGCACAATACATTAAATGAAGTTAATACTGTGTTTTATTGAACATAATAGTACCTTTTAGCAAAACGGCGCTGCAAATTATATTGCAGCTATAACACTGAGTAATCAAATTATTATTTTAAACTCCGTTTAATTTTATGATCTTCGCTACAGCAAATATAATTTAATTCAACCAAATAAGTTTAAGATCTTTTGAAATGTTGGTATACAATTTGAATCATTCACTTAAAGTTATATAATGTAAGTTCATAATGACATATATAAAATCATTTTTGTTTTACATTTCGTTGTATATTATACATTATATTTGTACGGCGATCGATGACCTGATCATCTTCAATATTATTAATAATATATAAATAAATTCTTTACATCAATGTTATACAAAAATAAAACTCTCTCTATCTCTTACACACACACACACATAACTATGTTTTAGTTAATTGCAATATAATATTCAACATATTATTAGATAAATATTAATATTGGGTGGTGTAATGAGAAGTTTTATTACAGTTTTACAGAATTTCATAATTAATATTACTTTTATTATTCTATAAAATTTAATGTTTATATATATAATATCTAATAATCTTAAAATATGTTGACGTGGTATTTGTATTAATTTGAATCTAAATATATCTTGTTCTTGTAACAATATCATATTAAACTAGAGGAAAAGGTGATGAAATATTATGAGTGTTACTGTTATATAAAACAGGGAGTTGATATTATATCAACAACATTGCCTAATCAGTGAGTACAAAACACAACATCAAAGACTAAATGAACTTTAGTTCCTTTATTTGTAATATCCGCAGGCAAGGAAGGAAAACTACAAGTTTTAGGTACACTTCATCTCTATAAAGTTTCTTTTGTTTTGAATAAACAACTGATGAACAGAACTCATTAAAACAATTATGATGTTATGTTATAAATTTATATTATATTTGTATTAATATTTGTTAATTGTGTAACAGCTGGGCGGTTTACTTCATTACATCTACATACCAGGTCTGAAACGGATTCAAAGAAACCAAAGAAACTTATTATAAAGACGGCTACTAGCCCGATTTTGGGAAACAAGAGTGACTACTAAGTTCTGTAGCGAGTTCTCTTCTCATCTTTATCTGTAATAAAGTTATCTTTTATTTTATTTGTTACGACACTTTTAATATCAAACAGTAACTATTGAGTCAGTTTATGAATATAATACTATATTAGGATAAATATTGTTTCTCTTTGTTATAATATTTTCAATAGTGAATCCATTGATCAAGATAAATTGATGAACGAAGCATTCATTCTCTCATTTTAATTTGAAAATTGAATGATTTTTAGTTTATAATGTCATATAATAATTGTATGCATGCATTTTGGTTTTGTATTTCGTTATTATTTGTTATGTTTGTACGGCGGTCGATGGTCTGATCACGATGGTAAACTACAGTATTACTAAATACCAGCACATATATAAATAAATTATTCACTTTAATGTAATACAAAAATAAAATAAAACACTTTGGTATTTATGTCAACGATGTCAAGATGAATGAAAGGTTTGTGTAGAGCCAAGGGACATCAGACCTGAACAATATGAATATCTTTAACAAAGATGGTTTGTTCTTCAATTCTCATTTTCACCTTTGGTTCCAGTATGACATGACATCTATTATGCACCACTTATCATATTTTATGCGCAGTCATGTTTATTATTCATTGTAACATTCAGCAGATAGTCTCTTAATCCGGCTCATAAAGCCTTTTTTAGATGATATTGTTAGAGTTTTGTTGTTATCTTAGTAATAAAATCTTTAAAAGTATTTTTAAAAAAGGTTCTGTTTAAAGTAAACTAATTTCTAACAAAGTATGGGTTATTTAAGTACGAAAAGAACATAAACAGATAACACGGAAGACCCAGTAACTAGTAGACAATGAATTGTAAGTTAACTGCCCAAGTATTGTAATACAATACAAATAAAATTAATTATAGACACTACAATACTGTTAGAATATGATATCGACTTACTTACTTCATAACAAGTTAGCAGCAAGTACGGATAGCGATGGCTGGCATGGCAATCTACCCGATGGCAATCTACCCGAGATTGGATGAATATCAGAACATAAACAGCGACAAAACCGGTCTGTATCCACATCACACTTAACTAATTGACACTGAAAAGTGGTTTAAATTCCATTTGCAATTCTTATTGCATGCGGCGTCGTCTGTGACGCTTGCATTAACATGCGTAGCTCGACCAATTCAATTTGTTCATTTTTAAGCACTATCTACAATAATTGCAATTAATATTGGTTTATATCTTATAATTTAAGATAATATAATAAATATTAGTAATAACTTATAATTAATAATTTTAGATTAATATATTATTTGATTAGATCGAGTATTTAGTTTGTTCAGTAAACGTTTATTTGATTTTTATTGATAGCAAAAGAATACATTGACAAATATCCAAAAATAAATCTAATTTCTTTGCTAAATTTATACCTTATTGGTAAAAGTAAAGTATATAATATAAATATACATTTAATTATAAGCTTAGTAATGTAATATTATACTTTATAATAACAAACTTGTTGCTTTGTTGCATAATTCTCTGATGACATAAATGCTATCGTCATTATATTACCCCGCGTCTGTGTGTTGAAGAGATCCTTGTAATATTAGATCAATACTGTTAAAGCAGTTGTCACGTACGAGGGTGGATAATTGTGATAATTGTTAAGTTACCTTTGTTTTTTTATTCATGTCCTGTCCTGTCTTTACTATGATCATAATATTCTTCATACTTGGGTTTTTTTTCAGTTTTCTTATAGGTTGAAAAACATCTTTTAGTTATCAAATACACAACATATATAATACACAACATTCTTTTACTTTCAACGAAATTTACAAAGAACAATTTGGCTGGCTATTTCCTAAATTGTACAAAAATACTATGGCAAATGTTATTGAATATACTAAATACTTTTATATGTAATAAAACAAATGTCCCATCATAAAACTTGCATAGTTTGTAAGTAAAGTTTGACGAATAATAGTAAAGTAGTTGTTTTTTCCCTCTTTGAGAAATAAAAATGCCAGTAAAAGTGAACAACTCCGTTATCAAAGATCCTGAATTGTAGTGATATCTTGTTTCTTATAGATTTTATTTGTCAGCCCACAATATTTTAATATCAATAAGATGAACTAGTTTACTTTTCAGACAAAATGAAACTAAAATATATCATTCTGAAAAGTCAAAGCACATTCCGGTTTCGTATTTCTTTAATCCGCAATCTTTCAAGATCAATTGTGGAGGGTCGTGATTGTAGTAAGGGTCCACTTTATGGCGCTTCTTACTGCCTGATCAAATCATTTATAAATATATATAATTTTTTTTATATTTACAACATATATTTATCCAAAATTTATCTCCCTTATAAGATAATTGTCACCATTTTTAGATTAAAAGAATTGTTATATAAAAAATATAGAATGCTTTTGAAAACTTTTATTATTGATGCAAGGAAAGTAATGAAACCGAAATTTTAAAAACACGCTTGTTGAGAATAAAGCTGACTACAGCTCCTGTGTATGGGACAATCTTCTCACATAATGAGGTAGACGATGCATTCATCTTGGAAGTCTATCAAAAACTGAAATTGATTTTGAAACTAGAAACAACCGACTGACTCAGCTGTAGATTGGGCAGGATGGAGTTTGTTGACTTTGTCTGTGTGAATGAAATCTTTTAGAGAAAGATGACATTAGATTACTTATAGATACATACTTATATTATTCTCGAAACGAAATTATTTCGTTAACAATGTTATTCACTACTTCACATTAAGCTCTTATTGGTTACAAACAGTTATTTATGTTTTCTTTTAAATGTTATGGTAGTAATGGTTCGCAGTTAAAAGCGATGACAAACGATTAGTAATTTTATAATATAATATACTTTTGCTTCACGCATGATCGAACTAAGACATGCTTATGTTACATCTTGTGTGTAAAAGAACATAAAAATTGTCTAAAATTTTATTTTCTTACTCTAAAATCTGTACTCATAACCATATTTTAAACATGATTTATTAGTTTCTTTTTAATTACTCCAGTCTCCAAAAAATGGTATATTTATAGCAACCTATCAACCTTAATTTAATATTCTTTGATACATATGTGTCAATGCAAATTCCTTTATGGAAAGAGAAAAAAATGTATATAAATATATAATATTTGTGTATCTTTAATGTAGGTGTCAGATGTAATGCAATACAATTATACCAACACTCGTAGCACTTAAAGATGTACACATGTCGCTATGAAATGCTTCCACGTTCATTAAACTACGTGTAAATTAAAATGCAGAATTAACACTAAATAGGTTTGTATAAAGAGCTTACTTTTTTAACACAGTGGTCCCAAAAATAGAAGCTCGCTTTGAATAGGTGTTAGTTTCACACTTATTAACATAACTAACTTTAACTTTTTACTAATTTGTAAACTGTTAACTGAATGATAAAAGTGTTGCCATTAAAATACCACATATATACCATACATATCGTTTTTAGTTTTAGTTATCTAAATATTTCAAAGATATAAAATACTTAATGCGCCTCTAACAATAATACTAATTAATATTTTAAGAAATACCACATTTATTAATGTCAATGACACTAATGAAAACTAAAAATTCCTATTTTCAGTAGTTTAAAATAAATTATAGCAAACCTTTATCATGAATTTGGAATGAGAAAGTAATATATTAAATAATTATATAGAAATATTATAAATATGTAATACATCCCATTTTGTTTTCTATTTCTCAGTTTCTTAATCCGTCGGACCCTCAATTTCAATCTCGAAGGAGAACTGTTAATACTAGGAAAGCAGCGAGGGTCCGTTTTATATCGTCTATTAACTGTTTGATGAAATTACTTTTAACTTTAAATTCTTCCTTATCTAATTTGTTATCACTTTATAAATTTGTTATCAACCCGGAGATTGGCCGAGTCATATAAGTACACCTTTAAAAAATAATAATATTAAAGTCATTTTAAGGTTTTGTGATAAAAATAAAAATACTTTTCAATGTCCGTTCTAAGCTATTCATAGGAAGCACCGACTGGAAAAGTTATTTTCCACAGACTTGCAAAGTTCCTGCAAAACAAACAGCGAGCTTGTTTTTTGATCTTTTTATGACATACTAAAAGGTTATTTTCTATTAAATCTGAAGGAAGAAAACTGCTGTAGTTTTCTTTAAACAAAGTCCATTATTCTATAAGGTTACTGTTGAGTCTCGCAGACTTGTACTAAACTTTTGTTTGATTAATGTTAAAAATGGTAATTTTATATAACTGGCAGATTACAATAAAATATATAACATATATATGTCTACCAACTAAATACATCAACTTTATAATAACACAGATATTTAATCACACAATTCGCAATCGCAAATTCCGAAATACTACAATTAAGAACATAGAGATTAATTAAGACAAGTTATGGTTAAATCTCGTACAATACAAGTTAATATAAATCTGGTATAGCTTGATGTTTATACTCGTATTACTATCGTTGTGTCTCCAATAATGTGAATCATAGCAGACTAATGTTATAAAGATAAATAAGTAATAATATTTTACCACCATATGAAAATAATAATTAAAATCTTCTATACATCGTTTGATATGAAGACCATTGAAAATACAAGTTCTTCTCTATTTATGTATGAACATAGACACAGATAACATTAAAAAAACTAAGTATAAAACTCACTTGATAACTTCTACTTCAGATTAAGTAAAATTAACTCATCATAAAATAATAAAACAAATCAGTACCTCCGATATAATAGATAATGTCAAATAATCAATAACCTTGTAGAAAGAATGTCTGTATTTAAATACGATACACTCTGAAATATTATTAATAAATTATATATTATTAAACTGTTTGAGCTTAACACGAACATATTATTACTTTATGTAAATGATAAACTACTTTGAATTTAAGATACAAAATGAATGGTTATTACAAAACAGAAATAATGAACAGTAAAATAAAATATTGACTTGATTATTAAAGTGGGAAAATAAAGATAAATATAACTAAATCTACAACTGATGATACATCTATAAATAATTAATATGTTATATGACAAAATCATAATATACATAATATGTTATATGACAAAATCTATGATCTTATAGATCTTTAATCAATTGAGTTATTATGAAATGTAATCAGAGATACTCTCATGACTTTCTTTTAAAACTAAACCCGGGAAAATCTTATATAATCACTTATAATATAACATTTAGAGTATCATATAATACTTAATTAATAATTTTAAGATATAGAAAAATTAGTTTTCAATTATATATATAAATATACTCTATACAAATAGCAGTTGTATTTAAAGTTTGTGGAACAGTTGAAACAAATTATACAAAATAACGAAGTGGAATTATGAAATATGTTTCACTCTTTGTAGTCTTCAACTCTAACTATAGCTTTTGTAAAAATAAATAAAGACACTTATATATTTATATGTAATTCAATCAGACAGTAAAGGAGCGCTATAAAGTGGACCCTCGTCACTACAATCAGCACCTTCCACGATTGATCCCCAAGATTAAGGAATTACGAACTGGAACATGCTTCGATTGCTAATAATTTAAAGAACCGCTTTTATTTTTTGTATTATCAGGTAACATTGGAATGATGAGGCATAAGGAAGAACATCTAGTAAGAAATATAACTATGATATTGAATGCCTTATTTATCATATTAGGTATTCATATTAAAATTAATTATTAATATATACAAGCTTGTTATTAAAATTAATTACATTAATATCTATAAAGTAAAGTAAATGCTATATCTAAAACTAACACTTATTCGTTAAAGAGCGCTAGTTATCCAGTATCATCATATAATTAGATAAATTGAAGACAGTTTTTATAACATGTCGCTCAATCTACCAAGAGACTGTATCTATAAATTTAAGAAATACATCTTTTTCGAAAGGTGTACCATTAATATCAATTGTATCCTTCTGGTTTCAAAGCTAACATATTAAATATCTAGAAAAATATATATCAAATATCAAACAAGATATATGTACATACAATTAATAGTAGAAATAAAAATAAACTTGCTATACCATCACTAGGCTTTGCCTGGGCATAAATTGTATTTTAACGATTAACTAGTGTCTACGCAACTTTTACTGACTGCATCACACTGTTCCCTTAGAAGCCATTACTTGCGGTAGTTAGTGGTGGGGACCGGAATGCCCCCTTTCCTCAAATAATGCGAAGGGGGTGATGCCTGATCCTTGCGTTATGCTCTTGAACGGGTGCTGCTTGCGGTCGTATTGCTAGCCACGGATATCCTTTTTCTTATTATTAACTAATTATTAGGTTCTAGTTGTTCATACATTACTTCTTCGGGTTTTATATTATTATAGAAATATTAAAACTTCTGTAATAATTTACAAATACATTGTTCTTGGTAAGAAGCGAAGATTCTTAAATCTTTAAAGATAAATATTTATTTTCAAAAAACCATGTTTTGTTTAAAAAGCAACTAATGAAACATAACTAAATAGTTAATGCGTGAGGCCATCAGATTTAGAAGACAAACTAAATAAAATGTAATTTTCAAAGCTTGTAAAAAGAGAAAAAGAACGATAAAATAAATATACTTTGTATTTATTATAAAATAAGAGCTATCAAATTATAATTTTTGAGGCAAACTTATTTCAGTTTTAATGAAAAATTGTATTTTTTTATAAGAGGTTAAACTTAAAAAAGAATTACATCAAATATTCTTTTATTTCTTTTATTACTAATGACAAGTTAAATAGTTTAAACAATTTTTTTAAGTTTAAACATTACAAGTTTGATGTTACTATCAAGTAAATGTATTTGTTATCACTTATGAATACGCATTTCTACTAATAAGTTTCATAGACTATAATTTGGAAATACGTCTTCCTGTTGACATACTACTAGTAAATAAATATACTATTAATAACTTCTCATTGGGAACAAAAGTGGACAATATTTACTATTTGGACCGAAAATAAGTTGAAGAATAGTTTAACTAAATACTAAAACATTAATTCTTAAATGCATGCTAAGTTTCAGTTCTTCTCTTGTAATTTATCTTGTAGACAGTTTAGTAAGTTGTTAAAGTGAAAGTGATACACTGCCTCATAAGGTGTAATTTAAGAGAAAACGTTTGAGATACCTCGAGTGTCAACCTATTAAATAAAGATTATAATTATAATTTAAGTGGATTAGTATGTATAAGGTCCAAGAATTACCTATTATTTAATTATTTATTTATTTATTGAACAGATAAAGTACACATAGCATTTTTATAAGTTTCAAGATAATTTGAATTATCTAACAATTTTATGATGATGTGAAATATTTTGTTAATTTCTATTACAGTCCACTTACAACGTCTTTTCGTGGCAATTCCTTTCCAACACTTCGTTGCTTCTTAAGTCTTATAACCATGTGAAATATTTAGTTAAGTTCTATTACAACCCACCTACAACTTCTTTACATGGCAAGTTTTTACCAACACTTCGTTGCTTCTTAAGATATGACAAAATAAACAAACATTAAAGCGGTTTTTCTCTGTATAATAAAGTGAGGCAATAAATAATGTAAATCTGATTTTTATTGTTATCGTTTTTATTATAATAAGTATAATATACATAATATTAATTTTATTTCATTTCATTTCTTATGGTGTACAGTAAAGTACGAGGGGAGGTCCAAAAGTTCGTGGAATGGAGAGGATGGAGCAGGGGTGGGGGCGCTCGCTTGGTGTCATACGAATCAGAGACTCATCATTAGTATAAGTACCGAGTTTCAACCCGATCGCGTCATTCGTTTACGAACAGTCGCCTGCTGAACAAGTCAATCCGGAAGAAAACTGAAACTATGGAGAAAATTGAACACCACGCTGTGATAAAATTCCTTACCAAGCAAGGAAAAAACGCTCAAACCATTTTGAATGAAATGGGAGTCGTTTATAGGGAACAGTACCTTAGTAAATCAATGATTTCCAAGTGGCATGGTCTTTATAAACATGGTCGAGAGTCAATTGAAGTCGACCCCCGCTCAGGAAGGCCAGTTGATGCCACCACATCGGACATCGTCGAAAAAGTGGAGAAAATTGTACTAGAGGGTGCCCGTTTGAAGAAAAAAAATTATCTGCATTAGTTGGAGTATCAAATACTACCATTTTGCGAATCCTACATGATCACCTGGGTATGACAAAAGTCAGTGCAAGATGGGTACCGAGAATGCTCACGCCGTTTCAGTAAGAGCAGCGCGTCGATGCGTCAAAGCATTTTTTGGAGTTGTGTGGAGATAAACCTGCACAGATTTTAAACCGAATTGTTACGGGAGATAAAACATGGGTTCATCACTTTGAGCCTGAGTCTAAACAAGAGTCCATGCAATGGCATAAAAAGGGGATACAACCGCCAAAGAAATTCCAGATGACGGAGTCGGCTGGAAAGATGATGGCTACTGTTTTTTGGGATTGTGAGGGGATAATCTTGATTGATTACAAAGAAAAGGGAAGGACTGTAACCGGAGAATACTACGCAACGATATTAGAAAAATTAAAGGATGCCATCAAGGAAAAGCGGCGAGGAAAATTGACAAAGGGTGTGTTGCTCTTGCAAGACAACGCGCCGGTTCACAAGAGCAGAATTACAATGGCTGCTCTGCACACGCATGGGTTCGAATCCCTAGTTCACCCACCCTACAGTCCAGACCTGGCCCCAAGTGACTTTTTCTTATTCCCCAATTTAAAAAAAGACTTAAGGGGAAGAAAATTTTCCGACAACAATGAGGTAAGGGAGGCAATTTTGGCCCATTTTGACGGAAAAGATAAAACATATTTTTATAGTGGTTTAGAAAAATTAATTCATAGGTCTAATAAATGTATTGAGCTTAAGGGTGATTATATTGAAAAGGAAAAATAGTTTTGTTGTTTTATTTTATTTAGATCCTTTTCATTCCACGAACTTTTGGACCTCCCCTCGTATATATAAATAAATAAATAAATAATACTCGCTATAGGACTCACCATAGCTAAATTAAAATTGAAGGTTTGATGGATTGATTCATAGAATGTAATCGATTTGAAGTTCCTATGTCTACGGTCTAGCATATTTTTAAAATAACTTATATAAAGACTTTTAATTTACAATTTACTAAAGAAAACCTTACAGTGAACTACCAGCTTTCAATATATAATTAACAAAAGGGAAACAACGCTGCAGAATATAGTGTTCAATTGTGTATCGGACTATTGAATGGACTATTGAAATAACTGTGCAGTGTTAGAGCGTTTCATTGTTACTGACCGAGTAGTTTAATACGATACCTTTGGACCAGCTTTATAATATGTTTTATTCGAACCGTATCAAATGACATGTTATTATATATGTACATAGTGACTTAACTACAATATCAAAATATAAATATAATATATTATATTATGTATAATTTAGATTCTTAAAATCATGTTAATAGTTTGAAGTCGGAACTAGTTGCATTGTCATTTATTCTGTATAACAATTTAACGAAGAACAAAGACGGCCACTTATATCTTTCCTCTCTAAGTAGTTTCCGTACTGTTACTGGTTTACCATTTGGACTATAAGACCTTCATGCAAAAGCGCTGGTTGGCTTTATACTTTTTATGCTCTTTACTAATAATTAAAAAAAAATTGATGTTTTGATAAAAAATATATGTTCCTTTATTGTAACACATACTATCTTTAATTTCAGTATGTATTACGTGTCACTTTAGAAGAGGCAGCGTGATAATAGAGATTAATTATTTATGTAGTTTAATTCAACGACGCCCCTTTATAAGATCGTATCTTTATACTTTAGCCTTCTTCTCTGGCTGGTATTGCGATAATTATTAGTCTTATTTTGTTAATATCATACAAAATCTTTATCGGTATAAGAGATTAAAAAAATATATTCAATTATAATGATTAAGGCATCAGTAAATTTTATACTGTTTTTCGATCGATGATGATCGAAAAATCGATGTTATATACATATAATAAAATACTTAAAATATGAATGGTTAAGTAACATTTCTGAGAGCTTAATATTGACTGAAATGAATATTGATATTCTTTGATTTTTTAGTTTTTATTTGTTATTTTTCTTTATTTGATATTTTATGAAGACTATTGTATTTTGTAATCTGTAATAGCAGAACTAAAGAGATTCAGAAATTACCTAACAATATTATTATTTACTAATAAATAGTGAGACTCCTTAACACAATTACACGGTTACGCTTTGATACATTTTAATCACGCTATGATCTTAATTAAGATAGAGAATGGTAGATTATTATTATTGAACTGACAAACATTGTATAAACAATATGTTATATATAGAATTACAACATTTTGGTGTGTATCAATTATTACATACTATTCCGCCATAATCTTTAAGCTTAACAAGTATTACGAACTACGTAACGAACTGATCAGAAATAAATTTATAGTTAATTTGTACGCTGTAGAAGTAGGAGCGAGAGGTATAACAGCAAAATCTTTCTACAACTTATTTAAGAATATCGGCCTTTCTAGAACGATCATCAGTTCATTTGTGGAACGTATTTCAAAGGCGGCATTAGTAGGTTCCTACGATATTTGGTTAGGTAGGGAGAGGAGCGTGAACAGGGAAGGTGAGCGTGTATGCGCATAGTAAAGGGGTCCCTTAAACCTGGGTCACAAGTACCAGGCATTGTTTGCGCTCCTCTTCTTGCAACGCGATGTGCCTGGCACCCACACGTTGAATCCATGGAATGCATGGAATCTATGAATTGTCTCATTAACTCTTAAAGACAAGCCAAAGAAAAGAGAATTGAGAAAGGAACACACAATATACATTCAACTCATTTTCCATTGCATTTGTATTACATAGTACTATCAAAGAACTATGATAAAATATGAACTAATAATTAAGTAGCCCTCTTTTATAAGTTTAATTGAATTTAACAGCAGTAAATATTTATTTTGTATTGAGAGATATAAAAATGTGTCTTATACTACAATTACCTTGAAGCTTTTAATTTATATCTAATCCAATAATAGATCTTATCACACCCTCAGTACTAAAACTATTCATGTTAATGATAGCAACAGTCAATTGGAATACAAATTATAAGTTTTTTTATAGGACTGAGGATATTAAATATATGATTAAGTGACTGTATATTTTCATACTATTACATACTATTGCATGCATATACATGCATGTATTGATAAAATTTGCTATTTAAACTGTAATATGTGTTTTATATACTTAAAACTAATTATTGTATCTCCGCCTTTTCCATTACATCAAATTATTAATTGTTTGTTTGTTCCTTCAAAGTTTATATTTCTTAGAACAATATCAAACAAACTCGTAACCGGTTACGGTGAATACAGGAATTATTAGACATGGCTGCTTAAAATTTGCTTCATAAATCTTAACTTTATTATTAAATATTCCGAGAATATCTAAAGATACGTAACTTTAATATTTATTAGGATTAAACAGATTTTAGCAGCAATGTTTATACTAACTTAACTAAGATAATAATTGTTTAAAACAATATAATTGTCTGCGTTGGAACAAATTTATAAAGATTATAATTTGTGAACTTTGTGGTTTTCAAGTTTAATGGAAAAATAACTTACAATATAATTATACATTACTAATAAAATGTATTGTATCGCTTCTCGTTTAACTAAGAACTACTGAATGTATGTTGATGGGAAGGCGAGAGCGGGTCAGTCATTTCATCGTCACTTAGTAAGAGTCTATTACTAATAAATTCTATATTGTTAACTGTTTTAGTTCCTTACACGAACATGTTATTACTTTATGTCAATTTATATTATATTGAACTTCAGATACAAAATGAATGGTTATTACAAACTGGGTATTAATTGTATGCGAAGTTTAGTTCAAAAGTAAAATAATTGTATATTTTTTAATTTTAAATTAAGGTAATACTTAAATTAACATTAAATTTCTGGTGTTGATTGAGTGTTACTTAATATTGTATATATTAAAATATATTAATTTTATATATTATGTACAGGCATGCAATATTTAGACTTATAAATAGTACATATAAAGTGTATTAATTAATAAAAGGAAACGGAAATGAATACAATTTTGTAAATAAGTTATGTCCGTTTGGTCGTAAATTATATTACATATATAGTATGTATGTATAATGTAAGGTATAATGTATGTATGTACATTATAAGGGATTATAGGAATATATATTTTGTTATAATGATATAACGATGTTCCTCACACACCTGAGCGACATATCGGCACCAAGAAACTGGGGACTTTGAAACTCTTGTATTGATATATAAAATAAAACAGGAGTGACCCACCAAGTAGTCTCTGAAAGTGAAAAGGCTAG
Organism: Melinaea marsaeus rileyi; assembly: GCA_918358865.1. Classification (NCBI taxonomy): domain Eukaryota; kingdom Metazoa; phylum Arthropoda; class Insecta; order Lepidoptera; family Nymphalidae; genus Melinaea; species Melinaea marsaeus. Next base: position 20,186,868 of record OU911093.1, on the reverse strand, counting down.
GAGTTTTTATATTAATGTTTCCGTAAGACACATACTCGCTTAGATGTAATTTAAGCCATTCATTTCCCAGAGGATTAATAGGAGGATGATTTTTTTAAATAATTAACACGAACTTTTAAAGAACCTTTCACGAATTTTCAATAGAAATTATTGATGAATTGTAAATATTATTGACAGCACGATGTCAATAACCATTTTTATCTTTTTTTATTTCCTAAACAGATAAAAAATTTCAGCATGTAAAATCTGAACGTCTCCGAAGTCTTACAAAAATAACCTACATTCGAATATCTGTAAACATTAATAACCAACCAATAAAAGTTTTTAATTAATTATTCATTATTTTAGGACTTGGTTATTTTTACACTATTATAAAAAGTTATTTCGTATATATAATCATTCATTGACAGAAACTAATCAAACAATTCGATAATAATAAATGTGTCAAGAAGATAATTATTTTTAACTCAAATATTTTCATAATTTTGCATCAACAATCCTAAACAAATTATTCATTTGATTATAAACATGTTCAGACATCACATAGGAGTAGTGTATTATATTTAAATGTAGCTCTGCAGGATACCAAAATGATGTTATACGGTCTATAAAGGGACGTTATTCTGAACATTTTACACAATTAATAATTGTAAAAATTTAAGATTTCATTGATTCGTTCAATGAAGATAAGCTATTTGAAGTTGTTATTACTGTGGTCTAAATTATACTTCAAACAACATAAACACAGACTTAAATAACAATTTACAAAATTATACCATAATAATAATATAATATCACAATAAAGTAGAAACTTTTAATAAATAATCAACAAAAGAAATCAAACGGCAGAATATAGTACACTATTGTGTATCGAGCTGTTGAACGACTATTGTAATAATTGCAGAGTTAGAGCGATCCATTGTTACTGATGGTGCAGTTATTATGATTCTATGATCCAGTGTTATAAAGTGTTTTATTCATTGTATTAAATAAAATTGTTATTGTATATGTGCTTGCAATATCGAAATATAAAAATAATATATCATATATAATTATATAATAGTTACCACTATATAACTTACATCCTAAAAATCGTGTGAATAGTTTAAACTCAGAAGTTGTTGCATTCTAGTATTCTTTATGACTATATATTGTAGAACAAAGACGGTCACTTGCATCTTTTTTCTCTAAGTAGCTTCCGTACTGCTACTGGTGGACCATTTCTGCAAAAGCACTAGCTGGCTTTCATATTTTTCATGCTTTTTAGTAATAATTAAATGTATTGATGAATTGTATGTAATTGTATAAAAATATATATTCCTTATTGTGACATATACTATATTTCATTTCATGTATTCGTGTCACTTCAGAAGAGGCAGCAGTGATAATGGAAAAAATTACGTTATTTAATTTAACTAATAAATTGCGAGACTTGAAAAGGTAAGATAGGCACATATAAAGGTCAAGTCAAAACCAATTTGAAATTTTTTATTTTCAATAGCGTAATGTTGTAAAATGTTAAAAAAACATTATTAATATTTTATAACGTAATTTTTAGGTCATTAAAACGCACATTAAATACATTTTCATCTCATTGTAATAACTGAAATGTAAACCAAAAGTTGTACGTACACTCTCGCGTTCAATCAAGTTGGTTTGTTTTCAACAAACACTAAACAAACAGCGACAATCAAACACATTGAAACACATTGAACTGAACAAGTATATCACAATTAATATATTTATAACGATATTAAAATATTTTTAGAACAGTTGCATGTTGTGAATACAAATACAAATTGTATTATCTAATTATTTAAATTAAATAATTTGTTTATATTTCTATTAGTTATCATATTAGTTATGGAAAATATCAAATATATGCATTTAAATTCTATTTTAGCATTATAAAAGTTGTGTTAATGTAAGTAACCAATTATATTTGAATTATTTTCTTTGTCAGTCATTAATACAATAGATAAAATTAACTCTGTCATCCAATCATTATTTTAAATCAGCTCCTCATTTGATTAATACATATAAACATAATCAAATATTGCAAAAATGCTCAGCTCTCAGCTGACTGGTGCTTCTGGTGCTTAAGGCATCAAAAGATCCATAAAAAAGGAAGACATAGAATTCATACAAAAAAAAATAGTTAACAAAAAAAAAGGGAAAATTCAATATTCAGAATACAACATTATTCTAAAAAAACTAATGAGCTTCAAATTGTAGTCGATGGGTTTGATTAATATTGTGCTGAATATGATAAAGCACTTAGGACCACTGCTGAGCTGAAGCTAAGCCTCCAAGAGACTCAAGATAAAATGGCCAGCCTTCCAATCACTTTTTCTATTTTATAAACAAATCAAACCAAAAATCTGTTTGATTAATTGATTTGAAGTGACCTTACTTTACCTGTGATACAAACATTATTACTATTGACTTGACTGAAGCTATCAGATATTCTCCTAATTAACATAGAGACCCTGGCGTGTTACTCTCCTGTGGTATATTTATTAGAGGTATCGCTTTCATAATTGACGGGGAGGATGTTGGATTTCCGAATTCTCCCACTCACCGAAGGAACATAACTAAATGAATTTGATTACTGTACATCAATCATCCCACCCTATGTCGTGAAAGACTGTCGCGCAGCGTTTGAAGGTCCTTTAATATATTTATTTAATATGTTTTTAAAAAATAATTATTACCCTGAAGAATGGAAGATTACGAAAGTAACTCCAGTACCGAAGAGTAATACAGCTACTGATGTGAGTGGTTACCGACCCGTGGCAGTACTGTCTGCTTTCGCCAAGGTGTTTGAATCTGTGCTTCAACAGTGTATTTATAATCAAGTTAAGTCTCAGCTGACAGAGGCACAGCATGGTTTCAGACAGGGTCGAAGTACAAGAAGTAACTTGTTGTCGTTTGTGTCCCACCTGGCGCCAGTCGTTGATGCCGGAGGACAAGTGGATGTAACGTACTTCGATTTCCAAAAGGCATTTGATACTGTGGATAATGACATCTTACTCACTAAATTCGCAGCGATGGGTTTCACACCTCATATGTTAAACTTCTTTGCCAATTATCTTCGTGATCGCAAACAGTATGTAGAGTACGCAGGATACAAGTCCAAACCATATTTTACTTTTTCTGGAGTAAGTCAAGGCAGTAATCTCGGGCCTTTGGAATTTCTTCTCATGATTAATGATCTTCCGGCGGTGGTGAGCAGTGCGAGGTGTCTGTTGTATGCGGACGATCTAAAGATGTACATGTCCGTAACTGATTCTTCCCATTGTGAGCTATTGCAGCAAGATATTAATAGTGTTTTATCGTGGAGTAAAAAAAATAAATTATTTTTTAATGTGGAAAAATGCTGCGTAATGACCTTCACTCGTGCTAAGATTCCACTAGAATGTACGTATACGATGGATGACAAAATCATACCGCGAGTGGATAAAATACGTGATTTAGGAGTCGAGATGATGCCAGAGTTATTGTTTCGTAAGCACATTGTTGGGATCTGTAAGCATTCTTTTAGAAAACTAGGTTTCATTTTAAGGCAATGTAACGATTTCCAAAACACATATTTAATAAAAATTTTATATAACGCCCTTGTAAGAAGCCATCTAGAAACGAATGCCATTATCTGGAGTCCGCAGGAGTGTAAATATATACAAATGTTAGAAAAAATTCAAAACAAATTTACGAGATATTTATATTTGAAAGAGTTTGGTGTATATCCGTATTTTCCGCTGATGTATCCGAGTTTGTTTGTAATGGGTATGGTCGGGTACAACAGATTGGAGGTGCGGAGAAACGTTGCACTGGTTAAGTATATAGTTAGTGTATTACGCGGCGAGATACATCACCCAGATATATTAGACCTGGTACAGTTTAACATACCTAAACTAAGCGCGCGGCGTCGAACTGACGTATTCTGTTTACCATCAGCCAGGTCTAATTTGCTCAAGAATTCCCCTATGTCACAAGCTTTGCGGTTGATGAATGAAATATCAATGCACATAGATATATTTTCGGACAGTATGTCGAAAATCACGGAAGTGGTCCAAAAGATAATGGAAGATTCTGCTTAAGGAATGGTAAAAACATTGTTATTTACTTGTAACATCGCATTAGTAGTAACTGTTAAGATGTTATAATTGTATGTGGATGAAATAAATAAATAAATAAATAAAATCTTTTATGAGAGGATGAATTTACAATTGAACATTTAACCTTATTTTTTTTGCTATTATTTTACGAAAAAAAAAATTTGCACGCACGCACGCACGCACGCACGCACGCACGCACGCACGCACGCACGCACGCACGCACGCACGCACGCACGCTCGCACACACACACACACACACACTCACACGAATAAGACTTGAAGAATGAATGATACTTGCGTCCCTTTGGTATTTATGTCAACGTTTTCGTGATGAATGAAAAGTTTTCGTAGAGCCAATTTTATTACATGAATTATCATATTTTATCCCCAGTCATGTTTATTATTCTTTATTCATTGTAACATTCAGCAGATAGTCTCTTAAGCGCAGCTCATACATTTTTTTGACGAGAATGTATAAAATATTTTTTTGTTGCTAGAAAGAGTTTTGTTGTTATCTTAGTAACAAAATCTTAAAAAGCATGGGTTATTTGAGGTATAGTGCGAAAAGAACATAAATTTTTACCAGGGAAAACCCAGTAGCATGCAATAATAGAAACATATATTAAAATCGAAGTTAACTGAAAATGTATTGCAATAAATCAGAAAGAATAGAGGGTATAGTGACCACAATATTGTTAGGGTACGGTATTAACTAAAACTTACTTATATCATAACAGTTGTACAGCGAGTACTGATAGCGATGGCTCGTGCATATAGCATGAAAATCTGAACATGATCCGCAACAAATCTATTCCTTTCAGTATCACTTAACACGAATTTAGGTAGAGAAGTATTTTAAACTTCATTTGCAATTCATTATGCATGCGGCGTCGTCTGTGGCATTCGCAACAATCTAAGTAATTCGACCAATTAAATTTCTTCATTTTTCAACGCAAGCTTTTATTATATCTCTCTCTTGAATATTTAGAAGATATTTATCAAAAATATATGCATGAAATAGACCTCTTTTTTAGAGGGAGCTATGTTTTTAGTTTTGCTTCATATCGCGTCTAGCAATATAAAGCAAAATAAAAAAAAGTGGTTACACTGATCTATTGAATATGTTTAATACGGAAACCTAACAGGTTGTTATCGTCGCATGACAGGCTTGCTTTGAATAGAACTAGCCTTTTATTATAAAAGAAACTACTAATTCATGGTAATTATAAAAGATGAGATAAAACAAAAATTAAAACATTATAAATTGAGTGAAATAGAATGAACAACAAAAACGTATACGATTCACTTCTAGACGTTCTCAAATACAAATACAATATCCGTCTGTATTCCCAATACTCAAATTATTTAAAGCAATGACTGTAATTTATTCTTGTTTTCAACTGTGTATCTTATAAATAAGACATTTTCCAGAACACTGAAGGCCAAAGTTTTCCATTTTATTTGCGATATCAGACATTTAAACACAAAAGTTCGTAACAAGTTCCGGCGAACCACAATAGTTTTATCAAACATCTATATTAAATGAAATTGCTTGTTTCCGTTTAAAATAAATGTATAATAAAATATAACATTAAATATCATGATATAGTTAGTATTATTATAGGTTATTACAAAGTACACGTTAACAATATTGGTAAGGCTTTACGTTTGTGTAGTTATTTAATGTTCTATAATTCTTCAATTATGTGAAACAAAGGTCGATGTTAGATTAAAGAAATAAATAACCAATAATGTAATAATATTTACTGATTTTATTCGTTATTTTAAATTACTAAAATTGTTTTAAAAGTTGCAATTACTCATCACATTACATTTTTAAAACTATGGTCAAAATATCGATTATAGGATTAAAATAAACTTAATTGAAAACTGTTTTGTAGATAAAGAATATTAAATTCAATTGACTGAGAATGAAATAAAACAATAAAATATGAATAACGGCGGTATAATAGAAAGTAGTAAAAAATACCTCCATAATAGAACCACAGAATAAAAAATCTGAATCACTAAGACAAAAGCAACTACAGTTTGGTTTATTAAGAATATTTGCTCTCCTAAAGTTATTTGAATCGTAATATAGAGCAGAATAACAGCTTCTATTTTAGATGTTTCTAATTATAACCATTGCATTTACTTCTCTTCATAATAAAACACAGGCCTTTTCTGAACATAAATATATGAGGACATTGCTAGGAACGTGTAATATGTACGATATTAATAACCAACACTACAAAAGTTTTTATTAAATACCCTATAACTAGGAAAATAAAAGAATCATTTTATTCGCTAATTATATAATTTGAAGTTTCAAAAGAAGTTGTTTAATATAACTTTGAAATGAAATCTGCTCAATAAAAACGTTTGAAATAATTTTTAAAGATAAAAATTAAGGTTACTACATTGGGTATAAATTGAAGATGAAACAGTCTTATAAAAATCTAGTTCGTGATCTAAGTGAGGGAAAACAACAACATTAAATATGCTTTCAACTAAGACTGTATGGTTTAATGGCATAATGGAATGACATTAAACTATAATTTAAATTATAAAAGTGGTTATGAAGTGAAAATAACTAAACTCCCACAAGGTATTAAGTTTAAGGATATTCTTGGTGGTCAGTACAAAAATATAAAAAATAATTCTTATACTATAAACCTATAAGATGCCCTTAAGCCCTTATTTCATACAGTAAAATCTTAATTTCATGCTGTAAGTCTATAAATAAAAAACATTGCATATATTTTGTTGACCGTTGAAAGTTTATGTTAAATAGAAATACATCAAAGTCGAGTTTAAAATTTTAGTAATGTTTCAAATGAATATACAGCCATTGAAATGTGAGAAGACTGTTATATTTGTAATAAGATATTGTTTTTCATTAGCGGTTAAAGTATTTGTAAAATTATAATTATATCATCAAATATGTCAGGTCTTCGTCAGTCGTTTATTATGTTTGTAGCTATCATTGTCGATATTCTTGCAATCAATGCGTATTTTCGAGGCACTGTGAAAATACCAGAACAAAAGCAATACCGTGGTTTAAATTTTAACAATGCTATGAAAAAACTAAAACTTTCCTTTGTCACATCGTACGAATTGTTATCGTTTTGTGTTAGGACTTGGAATTAATATGAAAAAATAGGTAATACACAGTAGGAAATGGATCAATTCTTGACTAAAACTCACTCTCGTACTAGTTGTGAAAAGATTTGAGCATTCATACCGTGGTGATACAAATTTAAATTTATATTTAGGACTAGCCAGTGACGTATGGGATGATGTGCATATATTTAGGAACTGCAAGGCTGCAAACATTCCATCCTCTTGCAATAATAGTGACTGCTACAGTAGTATCTTAAAGATACGTATTTTAATAATTTTAAATCTTAAAATGGTATACTTGTTGATGAGGTACCCTCCACAATCAGTACAATTATAATTATAATTTAGTAATCAGTTAGTTACGTTATTTGGTCGTCCTCCCATGATTTCGGGGTTCCCAAGCTAAAGTACAGGCAACACAGGCATTGAGCTTCTGATGATAGATATAATTAAAGTTTTGTTCTACTAAAACGGCAGCACATTGAAAATATAATAAATATGTAGAAATACATAAACTACTCGTAAATAATCTTTATATTATTTATTTACTTTACTGTAACATATCTAGATCAACTATATTCTAATGGACACCAAACTGTCAATCAATTGTATTATTTACAATAACATTATCAATCACAACATAAAATAATTTAAAGGTATCATAAGAAAAAATACCACTGACCAAGAAAAATATAACATTTGTATGAGAGTCGCCAAGAAAATCGAAGGGCATATTGCGAGAAAATTGCTCCAACATTTAATTTTCCTACAGACACTACGCAGACGTTTGTTTTCTAATAGATGTCGTCGTCTGGATGGGCTCGACTAACATTGTTATGATATTAAGAAAGCAATAAGTAGTTCTCCTCACATGTAGGAAAGTTTTAAAGATATTACTGTTCTTACATAATTATTTCTAATAATTAGTTTTATTTTCGAAGGTCCTAAATTCTAAAAGAGTGATAAATAAATTATTGCTTATTTTTTGTTGTAATTGTAGTAAGTTCCTGAAGCCAAAATAGTAATCAGAATTTATACTAGAAATTGTAATACTACTAATATTGAATAATCACTTGTGATTGAAGAGAATTTTAAGAAACAGAAATATCTTTCCTGTGGAACTTCATACAGAACATTCATTGTTATTTAAAGCGTTGATACAAAAGATAAGCACGACGCCATAAACTTAGTTCTTTCGTGTAAAATTACTTTTTATTGTATTTAAAATACGTTACTTTGAAATTCGAAATTGCAGCAATTTCAACCATAATATATATTCTTTAAAGTAATTTCGTCTGTTTTATTCTGTTGTGTCACGTGATGTTATTTGTTGTAGTAATTTAATATTGACATAATGTTATTATATTTTAATATATTGTTTAATATTAACTTTATCACACTGTAGGAGCAAGAGAGCGGTGCGCGCGCACATTTTCTTTCTTTTTTATTTGATTGCGAGTTTGATAACGTTATTTGAATTGTTTTCTTGTATTTTAAGGTAAAAGTAAAAAGGTAAAAGTATATATATAAATATATAGGTGGAGCTAAAGAAGATCTACTTCAGTCGTGTGGTGTGGTGTGGAAATGACGAATTTGTGATCATTTATATATACGAGTATAAATATGTACATCTGTCTATGGTCTACTAACAGTTGCAGTCAATTTAAATCCAGTTTATACAAAATATTAATACTTGATTTGAATACGTACGTACATACGCATTGTGGTATCTAGCATAGTATAATAATATTTATATATCGAGGATGATCACAACGGGACCATCTTTGTGGAATAGTTTACATGAGTTTACATTTTTCTTTGCTATTTAAAATAAATTTACAACAACATTTAAGTATTCCAGTAAAAGAAAGTTTCAGTTTTGAATGTTAGCAATAATAAAATATAAGTATTTGGAATCTTAAAGTTAATTTTTAAAAGATTTAATAGATTAGTTTACCCATTAATCGCAAAGTAAACTTGTACGTTTAGATGATCGTACCGTATTATTTAATAGCTTCATATGCTTTATTCATAAAGTACATAAAATTCATATAAATCAAAAGACAAAAATATTTTAAAACTCTTGGTAGTTCCAGAGGTTATCGCTTTGGAGGTTTCGTTATACATTTAAGATTATCAAAGAATAAAATCTTTTCAAGAGTCTTGAGATAGATAGATAGATAGTCTTTTAGAATTTCGTTAAATATCCTCAATGTATTAAGATTAGTCATTTTGTTGTATCAGTTACCGCTATACTAAATAGAATACACTTTGATAATAATACATTTTATTGATTCAATTTAAATTGCATTACAATCTTTTCAGTTTGAAATAATATCTTAGTATTTTAAATTATCGAACAAAATTGTTAAATGTTTAAATATATTTAGAATGAGTATGTATCAATATGATCAATGTTGTAACCTGTGACATCTAAGGTCTATTAAAACAATGACAAATTGTTTTATATATGACAAAATATTTTAAATATAAGTAATATATACTCAAGAGCTATAACAATCTTTGGCATTATAAAAAATTTATGGAACATTACATTATACCTTTCAGCAAATGGCGCTGCAAATCATATTGCAGCTATAATACTGAGTAATCAAATTATTTTAAACTCCGTTTAATTTTATGACCTTCCCTACAGCAAATATAATTTAATTCAACCAAATAAGTTAAATATTGAATATATAGAATTAATAAGTTAAAGATCTTTTGAATTGTTGGTATACAATTTGAAACATTCACTTAAAGTTATTTAATGTAAGTTCATAATGACATAATAAAATCATTTTTGTTTTACATTTCGTTGTATTATACATTATATTCATACGGCGGTCGATGACCTGATCATGTTTGTAAACAATACTACACACACACACACACACACACACACACACACGCACGCACGCACGCACACACATTACTATTTTAGTATTGGGGGGTGTAATGTGAAGTTTTATTACATTTGTAAAGAGTTTCATAATTCATATTAGTTTCATTTTTAAATAATTTTTTTTTTTTTGTTTTTAATATTATATGTTGATGTGGTATTTGTATTAATTTGAATCTAAAGATATCTTTTTCTTGTAACATTATCATAATAATCCCGACGAAAAAGTGATGAAATATTATGAGTGTTACTGTTATGTAAAATAGGGAGTTGATATTATATGCTACAATATTGCCTAATCAGTGAGTATAAAACACAACATCAAAGACTGAACAAACTTTAGTTACTTTATTTGTGATACCTGCCAGCAAGGAAGGGAAACTACAAGTTTTAGGTACACTCGTCCTCTATAGGTTCCTTTGTTTTGAATAAACAACTGATGAACACAACTCATTAAAACAATTATGCGGTTACATTATAAATTTATATTATATTTGTATTAATGTTTGTTAACTGTGTAACCACTGATACTGAGTTAGTTTATGGATATTATACTATATTAGCATAAATGTTGTTTCTCTTTGATATAATATTTTCAACAGTGAATCCATTGATCAAGATAAATTGATGAACGAAGCATTCATTCTCGTTAGTGTATGATCTGTTTTATTATTTCAATTTCCATTGTATTATTACTCCGATACGAACATCTGGACAAAGACTGATATTTTACATATAACATTCATGGTTTATCTTTTAATAAGAAATATACAATTACTATATTGTATACTATATATTTATTCTCTTTGTAATAATCTAATAATTAAGAATAAACTGATATAGAATAGATTATATATAGATATATAGAATAGATTGGTTGTGACTATGGTCGGATACTTTATTAACCTTTAATTTTATTATATATTTTTATATACAAATAAAAAGAAAATCCGTTTTAGATAATTTCACGCAAAATATTTACGGATAACACCAGAAGACTGGATTTCAAAGTAGATAACAACACAGATTGACAAAGTACATATATACACAACGACAACAACAATAACGAGGAGATAAATATTTATGTAATAATATCAGATACAATTAATTTAAGCTAGCTAATTTGATTAGGAAAGTTTTATATCATTTGTATTAAATATCACCTTGTTACAGAATAACCATGTTTGTATATATCTAAACTGGTAATGTAGCTGGGAGTGAGTACGACTTCTCTGAAATGTGTAAAGAAATTAATGTAATTAATTCTTATTTTGAATGAATGGGTGGGATGTAATACAAAACACACACACACGAATGAGACTTGAATGAACAATACTTGCGTCCCTTTGGTATCTATGTCAACGTTGTCGTGATGAATGAAAAGCTTGGGTAGAGCCAAGGGACGTCAGACCCGAACAATATGAATATCTTTAACATAGATGGTTTATTATCCAATTTTCCGTCCGTTATGTTTCCTATTCCTTACTTTCTTTTATTTCTTGTAGCACCCAACATATAATCTCTTAAACTGGCTCATAAACCCATTTTTAGATGAGAACGTACATATAAAATTATTTATTATTGCTTAAAGTATTCAAAAAAGGCTCTGTTTAAAGTAAACTAATTCCTAACAAAGTATGTTCTATTTAAGGTACAGTACGAAAAAAACATAAACATGAAAGACCCAGTAACTAATATTAATAAAAACGAATAAAGTAGAAGTTCCCAATATAACTAACAATGAATTGTAAGTTAATTGAGAATGTATTGTAATACAATATAAAAAATATTAGTCATAGAGACTACAACACTATTAGAACTATCGACTTATCATAACAAGTTAACAGCGAGTACGGGTGGCTGTGGCCGTGCATATTGGATGAATATCAGAACCTGAACAGCGACAAAACCGGTCTGTATCCACATCGCTTAATTAATTAACGCTGAAAAGTGGTTTAAACTCTATTTGCAATTCATATTGCATGCGGCGTCGTCTGTGACGCTTGAATTAACATGCGTAGCTAGACCAATTCAATTTGTTCATTTTTAAGCACTATCTACAATAATTGCAATTAATATTGGTTTATATCTTATAATTTAAGATAATATGATGAATATTAGTAATAACTTATAATTAATAATTTTAGATTAATATATTATTTGATTAGATTGAGTATTTAGTTTGTTCAGTAAACGTTTATTTAATGTTTACTGATAGCAAAGGAATACATTGACAAATATCCCAAAATAATATTAATTTCTTTGCCTTAAATTTGTACCTTATTTGTAAAAGTAATGTATATATTTAATATAAATATTCATTATAGAAATAGTAATATAGTATTATACTTTGTATAAATTGTTGGTTTTATTGCATAATTCTCTGATGACATAAATGCTATCGTCATTACATTAACTCGTCTGTGTGTTGAAGAGATCCTTGTAATATTAGATCAATATTGTTATAGCAGTTGTCACGTACGAGGGTGGATAATTGTGTAGTTATATTCTATAACATGTATGATTTGTAGTTAAAAGAAATGAATATTAATATTATTTTCTCAATTCGTCAATTGTTTAATTGACAAACATGAATATATTACAAGGTTAAGATAATTCTCCAATAAGAAAAAACTGTATGTGATTTGTTACTTATATATTTAATAAGTCATAATTTACACCAGATTTATAAATATTATATTTCTCGTAGTCTTGTTACTACTCATTAATAGAATTAGAAAAGCATTCAATGAATATTAATTTTGCATAAAACGTTCTCAAAGAAATAATAATATTATAAATATATAATATATAAATATGTTTTAAATTACTAATGTTTATTTTTAGTACTGTCCTGTCCTGTTTACTCATAATATCCATCATACTTGTTTTTCTTTCAGTTTTAAAAATAAATTTGAAATTCATCTTTTAGTTATTAAATACATTTTATGTAAACATGTACTTCCAATGAAATTTACAAAGAACAATGTGGCTGGTTTTTTCCTAAATTGTACAAAAATATGATGGGAAATGTTATTGATATACGAAATACTTTTATATGTAATAAAACAAATGTTCCATCATAAAAGTTGCATAGTTTGTAAGTAAAGTTTGACGAATAATAATAAAGTAGTTGTTTTTTCCTTCTTTGAGAAATAAAAATACCAGTAAAAGTGAACAACTCCGTCATCAAAGGTCCTGAATTGTGGTGATATCTTGTTTCTTATAGATTTTATTTGTCATCTCAAAATATTTTAATATCAATAAGATGAACTAGTTACTTTTCAGACAAAATGAAACTAAAATATATCATTCTGAAAAGTCAAAGCACATTCCGGTTTCGTAATTCTTTAATCCGCAATCTTTCAAGATCAATTGTGGAGGATCGTGATTGTAGTAACGAGGGTCCACTTTATGGCGCTTCTTACTGCCTGATCAAATCATTTATAAATATTTATCAATTTTTTTATATTTACAACACATATTTATCCAAAATTTATCTCCCTTATAAGATAATTGTCACCATTTTTAGATTAAAAGAATTGTTATATAAAAAATATAGAATGCTTTTGAAAACTTTTATTATTGATGCAAGGAAAGTAATGAAAACGAAATTTTAAAAACACGCTTGTAGAGAATAAAGCTGACTACAGCTCCTGTGTATGGCACAATCTTCTCACATAATGAGGTAGACGATGCATTCATCTTGGAAGTCTATCAAAAACTGAAATTGATTTTGAAACTAGAAACAACCGACTGACTCAGCTGTAGATTGGGCAGGATGGAGTTTGTTGACTTTGTCTGTGTGAATGAAATCTTTTAGAGAAAGATGACATTAGATTACTTATAGATACATACTTATATTATTCTCGAAACGAAATTATTTCGTTAACAATGTTATTCACTACTTCACATTAAGCTCTTATTGGTTACAAACAGTTATTTATGTTTTCTTTTAAATTTTATCGTAGTAATGATTCGCAGTTAAAAGCGATGACAAAAGATTAGTAATTTTATAATATAATATACTTTTGCTTCACGAATGATCGAACTAAGACATGCTTATGTTACATCTCGTGTGTAATAAATTAACTTCTACCAAATTTTGAAGTCTTATTTTTATATCTTAAAATGTATACTCGTAACCATATTTTACAAATGATATATTAGTGTTTAAACGGCTGCAGTCTCTCAGAAAGTGTGTTTTTGTAGCAACCTATCTAAATTTATTATTCTTTGATACATATATTGAATACAAATTATGACGAGATACATTTATGGAGACGGAGAAAAATTTATATAAATATATAATATTTGTGTATCTTTAATGTAGGTGTCAGATGTAACGCAATACAATTATACAACACTCGTAGCACTTAGAGCTATAACACATGTCGCTACGATATGTTTCCACGTTCATTAAACTACGTGTAAATTAAAATGCAGAATTAACACTAAATGGTTTTTACAAAGAAATTACTTTTGATACTTATTTAAAGTGAGACTGAAGTTAACTTGTTTGTCGTGATTTTTATAATACAGTGGTTCCAAGTAAAGAAGCTCGCTTTGAATTAAGTGTTACTTTCAGATTTATTAACATTAACTTACTTAAACTTTTAACTAACTTGTAAACTGTTAATATAAGAATCACATATTTTTTTTAATATCAAAATTTTGCAACGTGACTTATTTTGCAACTGAATGGTAAAAGTATTGGCAATGAAATACCACACATTCATTATGTTGTCTATTTCTCAGTTTCTTTAATCCGTCGGATACTCAATTTCAACCCCGAAGGAGGATCGTTAATACTAGGAAAGCAATGAGGGTCCGCTTTATATCGTCTCTTAACTGTTTGATGAAATTACTTTTAACTTTATATTCTTCCTTATCTAATCCTTTACAACTTTATAAACTTGTTTTCAATCCGGAGATTGGCTCAGTCATATAAGTACCTTTGAAAAGCATAATATTAAAGTCATTTTAAGGTTTTGTTATAAAAAATAAAAATACTTTTCAATGTCCGTTCTAAGCTATTCATAGAAAGCACCGACTGGAAAAGTTATTTTCCACAGACTTGCAAAGTTCATGCAAAACAAACAGCGGACTTGTTTTTTGATCTTTTTATGACATACTAAAAGGTTATTTTCTATTAAATCTCAAAGAAGCCAAAGCAGTTTTCTTTTAACAAAGTTCATTATTTTATAAAGTTATTGTTGAGTCTTGCAGACTTGTATCTCTGAACTTTTGTTTGATTAATCTTAAGAATGGTAATTTTATATAACTGGCAGATCATAATAAAATATAATATACATATACCCGTATATATAGATGTCTGCTAACTAAATACATAAACTTTATAATAACATAACATATAATCCCACAATTCGCAATCGCAAATTCCGAGATACTCCAATTAAGAACATAGAGATTAATTAAGACAGTTATCGTTAAATAATACAAGTTAATATAAAACTGGTATAGCTTGACGTTTATACTCGTGTTGCTATCGTTGTGTCTCCAATAATGTGAATCATAGCAGACTAATGTAATAAAGATAAATAAGTAATATTATTTTACCACCATATGAAAATATTAATTAAAATCTTCTATCCATCGTTTGATATGAAGATATTGAAAATACATGTCTTCTCTATGTATGTATAAACAAAACCGAAGATAACATTTAAAAAGCTAAGTATAAAACTCACTTGATAACTTCTACTTCAGATTAAGTAATATTAACTGATCATACAATAATAAAACACATCAGTACCTCCGATACAATAGATAATTTCAAATAATCAATAACCTTGTAGAAAGAATGTCTGTATTTTAATACGATACACTCTGAAATATTATTAATAAATTATATATTATTAAACTGTTTGAGCTTAACACGAACATGTTATTACTTTATGTAAATGAAAATCTATGTTGAATTTAAGTTACAAAATGAATGGTTAAAACAAAATAGAAATAATGAACAGTAAAATAAAATATTGACTTGATTATTAAAGTGGGAAAATAAAGATAAATATAACTAAATCTACAACTGATGATACATTTACTTAATAATGTGTTATATCACAAAATCTATGATCTTATATAACTTTAATCAATTGAGTTATTATGATATGTAATCTGAGATACCGTCATGACTTTCTTTTAAAACTAAACCTGGGAAATTCTTATATAATCACTTGTAATATAAAATTTAGGGTCCCATATAATACTTAATTAATAATTTTAAGATGTAGAAAATTTAGTTTTCAATTATATACAGAAATATACTCTATACAAATAGCAGTTGAATTTGAAGTTAGTGGAACAAACAGTTGAAACAAATTATACAAAATAACAAAGTGGAATTATGAAATATATTTCACATTTTGTAGTCTTCAACTCTAAATATAGTTTTGTAAAAATAAATAAAGACACTTTTATATTTATATGTAATTCAATCAGACAGCAAAGGATCGCCAAAAAATGGACCCTCGTTACTACAATCAGGATCCTCCACGATTGATCTGAAGATAGTGGATTAAGGAATTACAAAACCGGCACATGCTTTGGTTGCTAATATTTTAAAGAACCGCTTTTGTTTTTTGTATCATCAGGTAACATTGGAATGATGAAGCATAAGGAAGAACATTTAGTGAGGAATATAACTATGATATTGAATGCCTTATTTATCATATTAAGTATTCATATTAAAATTAATTATTAATATCTACAAGCTTGTTATTAAAATTAATTACCTTAATATCAATAAAGTACAGTTAGTAAATGCCACGTCTAAAACTAACACTTATTCTTTAAAGAGCGCTAGTTTTTTAAGTGCTATTAGATAAATTGAAGACAGTTTTTATAACAAGTCGCTCTACTAAGAGTCTCAAGATCTACATTAATATCAACTGTATCCTTCTGGTTTTAAAGCTAACATATTAAATATCTAGAAAAATATATACCAAATATGAAACCAGAAATTCATAAAATTAATACTAGAAATAAAAATAAACTTGCTGTACCCATTTAGGCTTCATAAAACAAGTAATTTCTATAGGGTTAATTGTATCCGTTTTTACAATTAACTCAACAGTAAAGCCTTAAATTTGTCACTAAACAAATTCAAAACATTCATTTTAAAGGAATTTGATAAAAAAAGTTATTATAGTGTAAAGTATTATATTAACGAGGGCCTGGGAATAAATTGTATTTTAGCGATTAACTAGTACCTACGCAATTTTTACTGGCTGTATCACACTGCTCCCTTAGAAGCCATTACGTGCGGTAGCGGGGAGGGGGGGCGGATTGAACCTTTCCCTCAAATAATGCGAAAAGGGTGATGCCTGACCCTTGTGTTATGCTCCTGAACGGGTGCTGCTTGCGGTCGTATTGCTAGCCACTGATTTCCTTTTTCTTATTATTAACTAATTATCAGGTTCTAGTTGTTCATATATTAATATATTACTTTTTTGGGTTTTATATTATTATAGAAATATTAAAACTTCTGTAATAATTTACAAATACTGTTCTTGGTAAGAAGCGGAGATTCTTAAATCCTAAAAGATAAATATTTATTTTCTAAAAACCATGTTTTGTTTAAAAAGGGACTAATGAAACATAACTAAATAGTTAATGCGTGAGGACATCATATTTAGAAGACAAACTAAATAAAATGTAATTTTCAAAGCTTGTAAAAAGAGAAAAAGAACGATAAAATAAATATACTTTGTATTTATTATAAAATAAGAGCTATCAAATTATAATTTTTGAGGCAAACTTATTTTAATGAAAAATTGTATTTTTTTATAAGAGGTTAAACTTAAAAAAGAATTACATCAAATATTCTTTTATTTCTTTTATTACTAATGACAAGTTAAATAGTTTAAACAATTTTTTTAAGTTTAAACATTACAAGTTTGATGTTACTATCAAGTAAATGTATTTGTTGTCACTTATGAATACGCATTTCTACTAATAAGTTTCATAGACTATAATTTGGAAATACGTCTTCCTGTTGACATACTACTAGTAAATAAATATACTATTAATAACTTCTCATTGGGAACAAAAGTGGACAATATTTACTATTGGGCCTGAAAATAAGTCGAAGAATCGTTGAAAGTTTAACCAAATACTAAAATATTAATTCTTACATGCATGCTAAGTTTCAGTTCTTCTCTTGTAATTTATCTTGCAGCTAGTTTAGTAAGTTGTTAAAGTGATACTGCCTCATAAGGTGTAATTTAAGAGGAAACATTTGAGATACCTCGAGTGTCAACCTATTTAATAAAGATTATGTTTATAATTTAAGTGAATTAGTATGTATAAGGTCCAAGTATGACCTTTCTTTATTTAATTATTTGTTTATTTATTGAATAGATAAAGTACCCATAGCATATTTTTAAAGTTTCGAGATAATTTGCATTATCTAACAATTTTATGATGATGTGAAATATTTTGTTAATTTCTATTACAGTCCACTTACAACGTCTTTGCATGGCAACTCCTATCCAACACTTCATTGCTTCTTAAGATATTACAAAATAAACAAACATTGAAGCGGTTTTTTCTCTGTATAATAAAGTGAAACAATAAATAATGTAAATCTGTTTTTTATTGTTATCGGTTATATAATAATAATTTTATCTCATTTAATTTCTTATGGTACAATAAAGTATATTTAAATAAATAAATAAATAATACTCACTAAAGCGGAATTAAAATTGAATTGAATTGAAAGAAGGTAAAATTGATGGATTGCTTTTTCGAATGTAATCGATTTGAAATTCTTATTGCTACGTCTAGCATATTTTTAAAATAACTTATATAAAGACTTAATTTACAATAGAAAACCGTACAGTGAACTAGCTAGCTACCTACCCAGCTTTTCAATATATAATTAACAAAAGGGAAACAACGCTGCAGAATATAGTGCTCAGTTTTCTATCGGGCTATTGAATGGACTATTGAAATAACTGTGCAGTGTTAGAGCGTTTCATTGTTACTGACCGAGTAGTTTAATACAATACTTTTGGTCCAGTTTTATAATATGTTTTATTCAAACCGTATCAAATAAAATGTTACTATATTTATACATCGTGTCTCAACTACAATATCAAAATATAAATATAATATATTATATGTATAATTTAGTTTGAAGTCGGAACTTGTTGCATTGTCATTTATTCTGTATAACAATTTAATGAAGAACAAAGACATACACGTATATGTTTCCTCTCTAAGTACATTCCCTACTACTACTGGTGTACCATCTGGAATACTAAAACCTTAACTCTTAAAGACGAGCCAAAGAAAAGAGAATTAAGAAAGGAGCACACAAACACATGCAACTCATTATGTATTGCATTTGTATTACATATTACGATCAACTTAGATAAAATACGAACTAAGAAATAAAGTAGCTCTCAAATAGACATTGTTTTGATCTAGTATTCAGTTTGATACAATTGTATGAAATAAAGACATCATAAAAGTAATATAAGCAGCTAAAATCAGTTTACTTCATAAACTTAATATATTAATTTAAGGATAAAAGTCCAACGAAATTACTTTATTAGTGTCAAAATGGTTTTTATATTAGCTAAAATATACCAATATCATAATGAGTTAACATTGAGTATAGATGAGATGGATGTCTGAACAAAAACAGCGACACTTCGCGATCTGTACCAACATCACTTAACACTAATTGAAATTAAAAAGTGGTTTGAATTATATTTGCAATTCATATTGCTTAGTTGCCTTGACTGTGGCGGATTCGTTAATTTATGTGGAATGTATATAGTACGTATGTATATATCGACCTATTCAATTTGTTCACATTTAAGCAACAGTTTAAATACACATACAAGATTTGCTCCACGGGTTACGTTTACTTAATTATTTAAAGGTAATTTGTTTATTGTATAATTATAATGTTATTGCTGTTGTTGCAAGATTCTCTGATAACATATTTATGTTATAGCTAGCGTCATTTCGAACATTATCGCTGTTATTGCAATATTTTCTAATAACATAAATGCTTACGTCATTACATTAACATTTGTGCTTTGACAATATCGTTATGAAAATTAAAACAATATTGTTAAGGTAGTTGGGAGGAGTTGAACATATTATTACGAGTTAAATATATGTAAACATAATACATTAAAAAAAAACTTGCAAAATTCTAAACTTAATAGTTATTTACACCAGATTGATTGATATTGTTTATCATCAACTTCATTATGAACATGATAAGCAGCTCTCTTATTGATTTTATTGCAGTTGAGAGAAAATAAACGCTACTAATAGAACTAGTGTTAATTTTAGTCTTGACGTTACATGATAAATTATTTATTCAATATCGTAGTTATATTTTCAAGTACATTATTAGATTTTATTTTCATTTCTTATCATATCACTTTCTAATGTAGCAGGATAAACGAACAACACAATAAAACAAAAATCACTCGTCCGATAAAATATACTAAGCCAAAGCATGTTCCGGTTTTGTAATTCCTTAATCCGCCATCTTTGGGATCAATCGTGGACCCTGATTGTAGTAACGAGGGTCCACTTTATCGAGCGCCTTTACTGTCTGATCGAATTAAATATAAATGTTTATCTGTACATTTTTCTTACATGTCTTATTTACAACAAATGTAATTCATTTGTAATTTATGATCAGTTTTGTGAAATCAGTTCATCATTAGGTCTTAGGATGTATTTTATACAGCAACTCCATTATGAGTACATTTTTGCATTTATGAACGATAATGTTTTATTATAAGATAATTAAAAGTATGGAATAAACGCGAAAAAGTCGTTTGAATCTGAAGACTTTACAACAATTCAACAGATTGTTTATTCTATCGTTTAAACAAAAAAGTTATTTTGAGAATGAAAAGTAAATAATAATGTTTAATGATAAATTGTTTTGTGAATATCGACAAAAGGAGAAATCTGGAAAAAAAAACCCTTAATGTTCCTATTCTGGTTTAGCAAAAGACAAAATTGGCATAAATGCTATATACAGCGTATAGTATTTCCTTGTATACTCTTACAAAGATGTCAATACTATACTTTATTGTAACAATACCTATTAACGAGAGTTATGTCTTCTAGGCCAAAACTTCTAGGCACAAACTAATCAGTAGTTTGGCGGAGTTTTTATTTAGTAGCGAGTATGTATTATTTTGCTTAATAACAAAAAGAAATATTTTAATAATGTGTAATACATCTCATTTTGTTTCAATTTCTCAGTTGCTTTAATCCTTCGGATCCTCAATTTCAATCTCGAAGGAGGATCGTTAATACTAGAAAAGAGGCAGCGAAGGTCCGTTTTATATCGTCTCTTAACTGTTTAATGAAATTACTTTCAATTTTATATTATTACTTATCTAACCCTTATATAACTTTAAAATTTCTTTAAAACCCCTCATATTGGCTCAGCCACATAAGCACCTTTGTACGTATTATATTGTTGTCATTTTTCAGATTTTATTGTTGTTTACTCATAAAAATAAAAATAAAAAATATCAATGTCAACAAAAATATTTTTCAATGTGTTACGAAAGCATAGCCAAGGGCAATTGTTATAGTAAGAACCAACTTGGTTTCACACGGTTAAATGCTGACACCACGCTTCGAGTATCCTGAAGACGACACCATACGGCTTGCGTTCTCACCATCGATGGGAATCGAGGATAAAATATATTCATTCTTGGGTCAATCGCTGACCTGGAATCACCTTTTTTTAGTATTAATTAATTATAAGTTTTAATTGTAACTCTTTAATATAATTTTATAAAATAATTGTTTTTCTTTGCATCCTTCGCTGCCACCAAACTTAATTGGCGCAGTCGGTAGGATATTCGAGATATATTCGGTACGCGTCGCGTCAAGATTTCCCCTAATATCGGTACGAGATCCCGCGTGACTAACCGATTTCGAGTATCCGAATCTACATACATCGTGGAGGCCAGCGGAGGTGAATCCGAAAATCGATTCGGCAAAGAAAATCATGTTCATGTAAGTACTCTGAATCTTTCAAGTCCTTACCTATCCTAATTTTTAACGTTATTCTTATCCTTTCAATTTATTTTATTATTCCATTAGATTGTCCAAGTAATTTAATATATAAATACTATTATATATAATTTTTAGAGTGTTAGATTAGTGTTCAAAATTTTTCATCCGAGAGAAAACAGTAGCCGTAGTTTGTGTAAGGGTAGATCTAGCAGGCTCGATACTATAGACGAATTTAGGCAATTAAAAAAAATTGTTATACCTAATATTAAAATGTCTCAAGATATAATGGGTGAGATATACAAGTCACTTAGAGTTTTGCCTGATTTTGACGGTAACCCCCATGTGCTAACAAGATTTATAAATTTATGTGATCAATTAGTACTTGCATATTTTAAAACAGAACCGGGTTATGAGTTAACCAATTTGGCCCTTAGTAATGGTATATTAAATAAGATTACAGGCTCTGCAGCTCGATTGACAAATTCCAAAGGTACTCCTGAAAATTAGTTCGGTATTCGTAGTGCACTTATTAATAATTTTGCTGACCATCGAGACGAGACCACTTTTATTTAACGATTTATCATTACAAACCCAGAGGTCTTCAACCCCACGGGAATTTTACGAACGTGTTCAAAACTTATTCAGCACTATCATGACATACGTAACGTTGCATGAAACCGTGGCTACTACATTTGAAGCTAAACGTAATCTTTATAAGAATTAACTCTACAGTGCTACTTGCGTGGTCTTAAGGACCCCTTAGGCTCTAGGATACGTTGCATGCGTCCCGAAACGATAGAAAAGGCTTTAGAATTCGTACAAGAAGAGCTTAATACATTATATATGCAGCAGCGTGCTGAGGGTTTACCTAATAAAAAGGATAATTTGAATAATCAACAGTCACTAAAATCTCATTTTAATTTGCCTTTAAATAATTTTATACAATATACAGGTAATGCATTCAATGGTAGTTCTTTTAAACAACCATATAATATGTCAGGCCCCTCGCATCCTCATCAATTTAACCATCAACAAAATCAAGGTTGGCGATCTAATAGGCCTCCAACGCAACAATTTCGTGGTCCCACAAGGACTCAACAAATATTCCGTGCTCCACCTCCAAATTATAATGCGAGCAGTAACGTTTTTAGGATTCCAAATAGACCATTCATGCAACCGAATAATAATTCTAATAATGTACCTCGTCCTATGAGTGGTGTTAGTCACTTCGTGCCTAAACCCTTACCATTGTCTGGGCACGACTGGCGTAGAAGTGGCAACCCGCCCCCAAATAATTACTTTAAAACTCGAGAAATTAACAATTATGAATGTGACTATGAACCTATTACGACTATGACTATACTGATTACTACCAAAACTGAGACTCTTACCAGGAAAATGGAGATTACTTTCCAAATTATGAGCAATGTGAATCTCCAGTAGTAGAGAAGCTTAACTCAAACACTGATGAGATAAAAGATCAACATTTTTTCGAAGCTAAGAAGTCAGAAAAGCAAAAATAGATGTAAATTTTAATATTCAAAGACAATTCGGATATATACAAATTCAAAACCCACCTTTAAAATTTCTTATAGATACGGGAGCCAATCAGTCGTTTATATCCCCTCAAGTAGTTGAAAAATACTTTTCTCATTTACCTCTTAATTATACTCCATTTGAAGTTACGAATAATCATAATGTGTATAGACAAGACTATTCTATTACTTTACCTAGTTTCTCGGAATTTAAAGAAAATGACGACGTAACCTTTTTTATTCTTAATTTTCATAATTATTTTGATGGCATTATTGGTTTTGATTTGTTAGATTCGTGGGACACTAACATTGATTTTAGAAGAAATAATACCAGCTCAGTCATCCAAATTAGTGAAATTGCCAATAAAACCCAGAGGAAATAGCTAATTTAAAAACCTTATTCGGATGTATTTTACCTTGACGGAGAACCCTTAACATTTACGAAGTCAAATCAATAAAATGCTTGAACAAAATATAATTAGACCTTCGGATTCCGCGTGGAGCTCTCCTATTTAGGTGGTCCCTAAAAAGGCAGATGCTTCGGGTAAAACCAAATGGCGATTAAAATTATCCGAATACGATTTCTCAGTCATTTGTAAGCCAGGTAAATATAATACAAATGCTGATGCCTTATCCCGTTTAGTAATTCATAACGAAGAATTAAGTTCAATAGCAGTAAATGCATCTGAAAATGACTAGCACTATTACAGCTTCAGAAGCTGATAGAGATAATTCTAATACCCTAACAGTTCATACCGACAATGAAAATCCTATTTTGGAAATCCCGATTTCTGACGAACCCCTAAATAAATTCACAAAACAGCTAGTTTTAACAATTGTAAGCAATATTAAAGGAAGACCAATAGTTTCAAAACCTTTTTAAACAGACACACGTATCACTGTTCAATTGTCAGAAAATAATCTCGAAGAAGATGTCATTAATGTTATCAAAGAATATGTTCATCCCAAAATTAAAACAGGGTTACTCATAAATCCCCCATTAGCAATGTACTCGGTTATTCCCATAATACAAAAAGCTTTTAAAAGTTCAGCTATGAATTTAATACTAGTTAAAAAGGAATTGGAAAACATAAAAGAATACTTAAAACAACAAGAAATAATAAGCAAATACCACGTAGGTAAAACTAATCATAGGGGTGTTAATGAATGTCATCTCGCCCTATCTCATAGGTATTATTGGACAAAAATGCGAGAGCATATAACCAAGTTCATTAACAAATGTATAATTTGTGGTCAAGCGAAATATGATCGCAACCCTATTAGACAACAATTTCGTATTGTCCCTCCACCGTGTAAGCCTTTCGAAGTTGTTCACCTAGATTTATTATCTATACAGAGTGAAAAGTTAATAAAAATAAAATGACCAAAGCTTTTAATTTAATTCATGAGTCTAGTTTAAGTTACAGAAATGAATTAACAAATACTCATAATAAGTCTAGAGAGCCCGAAAAGCAATTCTCTCCCGATCAACAAATATTTATTAGAAACCCTTTTGCTGTTCGTCAAAAGATAGCGCCGCGTTACACACATGATACAGTTATAGCTGATCTCCCGATACATATATATACGTGCAAAAAAGGCGGGCCAATTGCTAAGTCTAGATTAATGAGAGTTCTTAAATAAAACTTGAAAATCTAGATGATGGTCCCGGCATTTTACCTTTTAAACTAGGTCCTTGTCACATAGTGTCTCATTATCACTAATTCTTGAAGTATATCGATATCCACGAATTGCAAGACAAAGTAAATACAGTTCATATCCAATTAAGCAATATAATCTCTAATCTTAATAATAAAACTTTTTCTTTGTTTGAGCCCCATACTAACTATTTGAAAGAAAAGCTTCAAGTCGTTATAGAACAATTGCAGTCATTTGAAATTAGCCGCTCTAAAAGAGGTCTCGTTGATGGTCTCGGGTCCGTAATAAAAAGTATTACCGGTAATCTTGATTATACAGATGCGTTACAGTTTAATAACGCAATAAGATCACTACAAGAAAACGATAATAAATTAGTTACGGAATTTAACAGTCATGTAAGCCTGACCAAAGATTGGATAACTCAGCACTCTAAAATAATAGATAAAATAGTAGATAATCAGAACAAATTAGCGGAACTAGTAAAAAACATTAGTCTAAGTTTGGAAAAAGGTATCTATGAATCCAATCAATATGCTCATTTAGGACAAACTATTCTCATAGTCGATGATAATGTTGACAAGTTGTCACAAGAGATAACTAAGTTACAGAATGTGCTAGCATTTATAAGGACATCCACGGCTCATCATGATGTCATTAGTTTAAGTTCTATTAGAAATATAATAAGAAAGCTACGTAGTATGTATGGTAGGAATAAAGTACTAGATATAGAGGCCCGAGAGTATTATGACGTAATACAATTAGGTTCATATTATGTAGGAAATGAAATAGTTATAGTATAATATATAATAATAAATTCCCAATTATAAAATCCCAAATATATAATTTATATAAGATATCCATAATCCCTAACAAAAATCATGAAATTTTTGTTCCCCAACACCAATTCCTTGCAATCCATTTGAAAGATTTCAAGTACATAGAGGCTGAATGCCCGAAGTTCACTAAAGGGTATCTATGTGAAGAGATACACAACATATATAGCCGTACATCGCCGGATTGTGTAACAGCCCTCGTTACTACGCAGCAAAAACTCCCCGAATGTAAACCAGTCACCGTATCCCTACTTACTCGAGAAACTCGACGATCGCCACTACACTATCAGCTTTCCAACTCTTACTAAAGTATCCTGCGATCAAGATATCTACAAGATGTTGCAAGGAAGTTATCTCGCTATAATTCCATATGATTGTTTCATTCAAACAACAGAATTCATCATCTCGAACTTCAACGATCGACTAAAAGGTCAAGCCTTGAAGATAATAGATGTCCCTATTGAAATTACACTCAGTTCAGCAGTACATCTGATATTCAAATTTAACTCCATTAATTTGACTAATCTTCACGCTACCAATAGAGAGGTTATTCTACAGTCACCAGTAAACTTAAGCAAGAACAACGATATAAGCGTCTACCAAACAACAATACCTTTATATGCGTTACTATTCGGTGCATGTATACTAATTAGCGGCCTTGCATACCGGAAATACCAACTTAAACATACGAAACACACCATCCAAAAAACTCAAAGGGATGAATCAGAACTTCCAGCGCAATTTACAACGAAGGTCTTCAATAGTCGCTGTTCTACGGGGGGAGGTGTTACGAAAGCATAGCCAAGGGCAATTGTTATAGTAAGAACCAACTTGGTTTCACACGGTTAAATGCTGACACCACGCTTCGAGTATCCTGAAGACGACACCATACGGCTTGCGTTCTCACCATCGATGGGAATCGAGGATAAAATATATTCATTCTTGGGTCAATCGCTGACCTGGAATCACCTTTTTTTAGTATTAATTAATTATAAGTTTTAATTGTAACTCTTTAATATAATTTTATAAAATAATTGTTTTTCTTTGCATCCTTCGCTGCCACCAAACTTAATTAATGTCCGAGCTAAGAGGTACTCGTTGAAAGCACCAACTGAAAAAATATTTTACACAATCTTGCAAAGTTCCAGCAAAACAAACTGCGTACTTGTCTTTTTATTTTGAAGTCCTACTAAAAGATTATTTCTTTACATTAAATCTTAAAGTATCCAAGCTGAGATCTTTTTTAAAGAGTCCATTATGGTAGAATGTTATTGTTGAGTTTCGCAGACTTGTATCTCTAATTTTTGTTATATTACATATTTTTGTTGAATTATTATTTAAAACGACGGAATAACTAGCAGATCAAAATAAAGTACATAGCATACCTATTTCTACCAACTAAATATGTTAAATATTAATGTTAAAATATAGCACTCATAGACAGGATCTGTGACTACCAATTCAATTCAATTCTTCAATATCGAATCTTTTGTTAATATGCTATTAACATAGAAAGAAAGCAAGCAAAATCGACTATATATTTATTTTTAATTATTGCATACAAATCGCATCCTCTACGGTGCAGTATTGTAAAATATATACTTCATTTAACAATGTAAATCCTACCTAGAAATATCAAGAAGAAGAGAAATACTTTCGACGTTTTTATTAATGATGCTAGTGTTATCGTGTCGTGTCGTGCCGTGCCGTGTTGTGTCGTGCCGTGCCGTGCCGTGTCGTGTCGTGTCGTGCCGTGCTGTGCCGTGCCGTGCCTTGCCGTGTCGTGTCGTGTCGTGTCGTGTCTTGTCGTGCCGTGTCGTGTCGTGTCGTATAGTGTCGTTTCTAATAATTATACCTCACCAAATTAAATAAACGTCAGTATGTACAAACTACACGGTTGGTAAATAGTGTCCGAATAGAACAATAACATATCAATAAAGTTGTAAAATCCAATTAATATACAGGTGCTAGAAGGAAATTAGTTTTGTTTCTATGAAGTTGAGTTCTTGACAATTTCTGTATCTACGAGTATGTGTTTTTTATTCATTCTCGTATGTTGTAAATAATTAGTGAAATTATTGAGCGAAACGAGCGTAGCGAGCGGAGTGTTCTACTGGAGACTTTTTGCATTCTTTGTCACGAATTGGCTCGAAAACTACTTGAAGGAAAATTATGAAATATCGCAATCAAAAAGACACACATTAGGCGATGGTTAGGTGACGCTTCGCTCAATATGCAAACGGCATCCGAGATTTCGCGAGCGCAGCGAGCCGAAATTGAGGGTCTGTTGGCGTCCCTAGTAAAAACAATGATTAAATGAGACGTTAGTTTTTTTATTTTTGAGCGAAGAGAACGAAGTGAGCGGAGCGTTTTACTGGAGACTTTTTGCATTCTTTGTCACGAATTGGCTCGAAAACTACTTGACGGAAAATTATGAAACTTTGCAATCAGAAAGACACACATTAGGTGAGAGCGTATAATTTGCTTTTTTGTCAAACTTAAAAATATTTCTCGAAACAATAATTTTTAATGCATTTTCCAACACTGTGTTCGTTCGTTTTAACCTAGTGTTATTTTGATGACAATACAAATACTATATTTGTATTATATTTAAAATACGTATTTTAAAACTGAAGCAATATGAAATTTAAAAATTTCATACATATATTAGGTCTAGAACTTTGCTCCCGCCGTTTTTTTTAAATTTTTAAAATTATTTTAAAAAAAATTTATCTTATTTATGTTTCAAAGTATTGTCCGTCACTTTCCACTACCTTGGCCCATCTTTCAGGCAACAAACAAATCCCGCGTCGGAAAAATCCTTCATCCTTTGATAAAATCCAAGAATCGATCCATTCTTTCACTTTTTCAAAAGAATCGAAGCAGGTCGATGGCACACGGCCTGGCGGCCCAGCCAGGCCGTGTGCCATCGACCTAAATAAATGGTAATCAGATGGAGCAACATCTGGAGAGCATGGCGGGTGAGGTAGAATTTCCCATTTCAGTGTTTCGAGGTACGTCTTGACTACTTTCGCCACGTGAGGTCGAGCATTGTCGTGTTGCAAAATTACTTTTTCGTGTCTATCAGCGTATTGCGGCCGTTTTGCTTTTAATGCCCGACTCAAACGCATTAACTGCGTTCGATAAAGTGCACCAGTAATTTTTTCAGAAGGTTTTAGCAGCTCATAATAATTTACGCCAAGCTGATCCCACCGAATACACAACATGACCTTGGTCATGTTTGGTCATCCGTGAATATTTTGTCGAGGTGTCGCCGTAGGAGTGTGGCCGGGCAATCCCCATGATGTGCGTCGCTTAGGGTTGTCGTAGTGCACCCATTTTTCGTCCCCAGTAACAATACGATGAAGAAATCCTTTTCGTTTTTGTCTTTCAAGCAGCTGTTCACAAGCAAATAAACGTCGCCCAACATCTCTTGGTTTCAACTGATACGGTACCCAGTATCCTTGTTTTTGGATCATCCCCAGCTGTTCCAGGCGTTTTGATACTGCTTGCTGAGTTATTCCCAATGATTTTGCTGTTCTTGAGTTTGGCACGAGTCTTCATTAAGTAAAGCCTCCAGTTCATCATCTTCAAAAGTTTTTTCTCTGCCACCGCTATGCCGATCTTCAACAACAAAATCACCGTTTTTAAAGCGCTGGAACCACTCGCGACACGTTCTTTCACTAATAGTATCATCACCATAAGTACTTGAAATAACGCGATGAGCCTCAGCCGCCGATTTTTTCATGTTGAAATGAAAAAGTAAAATCTCCCGCAAATGACGTGAATTCGGTTTATAAGTTGACATATTTAATTAAGTGTAACTATATGACGCAAACAAAAATTAACTAATATCGATGTAAGGTTATATTTATAGATGTCAAAACTGATGGAAAACAACTGTGATTTATTTATTTGAACTATTACTGGCTACAAGCGCCATCTTTTGGAAAACGGCGGGAGCAAAGTTGTAGACCTAATATAATATATTATACTTTGTTTTCTCATGTTTCTACTCAATATTCAATGTAATATAAAATTGTTAAACGCATAATGTTTAAATACTATGTTAGATTAAATTATAAAATGTGTATTTACTTATTCTATTATAGAAACATAGCTGATTCTGTATTAATAGGATGTTACAAATATATTGCAACGTTATTGCGTTTTCGGTCGCTATTTACAAACCGTGCAGTTTGTACATAGTGGCGTTTACTTAACGCTTATTGATTTGAACTCATCAGCTCACAGAATTCAATTTGAATTGTTTTTGTATTGTATATGTATTTTTTAACTTTCATGCATTCGTCCTCGTAAAGATTTTCAAGTTTTAATATCGCCACATGTACTTTGTATACCATCATCGTATTACACATAGCGACAAGAGGAAATAGAATCTGGTTTTATTTTACAAAAGACAGCTATTCGAGCTGTATACAAAATGGTTCTTTGGGACTGTCTTTAAATTGTTTTTAAAGATTTTATTTGTCAAATCTAGCATTTTCTTTATCATCATGTACCTCTATCCGAAAGTTATTATTAAACTAGGGATTATTAGGATTGAAGATAGACAATAATCATCTCTCTAGCGGTTTTGCATAGGTGGATTCACTTAAAACACTTCTAAGATGTCAAAAATAAGATATTATTATATATAACTACTATATTTTTTTATTATTAAACTCAAAATCCTTTGTAAATAGTATCATAGAACTTATAGTTAGTTTTAATTTTCTTACCACGCCTTACTTAATATATATATTTTTCAAATATGAATTGTGACCACTTCTAGTCAATACTAGTCCATCATATAAAAAATGGAAATCAGTAAGTATCCACGTGTTTTTGCCGGTTTTCCTCCATTGTTTTACTCTTCTGATATTGTTAATTTAATATGTGATAATTACATTGCAATATGCAACGAATGTCAATAAAACAAGTTTCTTGATTAAACACATTTTTCGAAATAGATATTGCCTTTTAATACAACACAATTTAATAATTACGTATGTGTGACTAATTATTAAAATTATAATAAATAAAGAGATATCAAAAATAAACGCAACCCTGCATTTCATTTAAAAGTTATTTATATAAGACTAGCAGGTTACCCGTGCTTCGCGACGGGAATAAACAAAAAAAACTGACTTTCGTGAGTATTGAACCTATTACCCTACCCTTCACACATACACGCTCTATCCTCCAACCCATCGTGACTCGCTATCAGTGCGAGAAAGCTTTGAGTTTGATAACTAAAGAGTTTCATTCCTATCGGGTTATAGGTATACTCTTGTTTCTAACATAGCAGCGTGTTAAGAGTAAACATAGTGACTGGCCAAATAATTTTAATTTCCACTGCAATGCAATGGGAGAAGAGAGGGAGCGGGGGGGTAAACTTTGCAGTTTTTTAGCTGTAACTTTAGAGCGGTTTGAACCCTTGCAAAATCCTTTCTTATTGCACCTATTCAATATGTCAGGAGTCTTGTGTCCAAATTTCAGCTTTCTAGGTATTACGGTTTAGACTATGGAGCGATGAATGAGTCAGTGAGTGAGTGTCTTTGTGCTTTATATATTAAGATTATTCTTACTTTTCTATTTGATATCTATTTTGAAAGTAAAAAGCTTAGTATTAATTATTTTATTCGATTAGTTATAAATGAAATGACTTTATGGCAAACGTTACTAAATAATATTACTATCAATGTGCATATGCGATTGTTTTTTAATCACTTTGACCTTAATTAAGGCAATTTCCATAAAAAAAAAGTAATTTTTCAAGTCCTTTAAGATCTAAAATTACATAATACTTTCTTTAATTTAATGTAAATGTAAAAAACTTTACTGCACGCATCAGTAAATATTCCAGTTCAATTAGGTATAGTAATACGAATTTCAAATGCCGATGAAGCCCTTTTCCATTTCAACTAGTATTAGTTAATACGACTACTGATTTGGTCGATGTTTATTTTGAGATATGAATCTAATCTGCATGAAATTGCCTACTTCGTGATCGATGTCTCATTATATCTTTGGAACTTTTCTCAAAGAAAATACCATGTTTCATAATAGCTTCATCGGATGTTAGGGCTATAATAATAAAATCTTAAAATAATAATATGATAGTGGGTAATGAAAGTTTTTGATACTTGACTTGATAAGTTAATGATAATGTTTAAAACTAAACAAATCTTACTTGCATATATGTTAAATATTACAATTGATTACGGTGGAGTGGTTGTCAAGTGGCCGACATTTAAAATTTGAATGTTTCTGAATGTTTAAAAGAATTCTTCTTTTATAGTATAACTCCATTATCAAAGCATGTATCTGTTTTTAATATTAAATTGGAATTTAAATAAACAGCAAAAATTAGTAATGATTATTTCCCATACATATAATATACAATAGTAAAAATTGGACAGGAAGATTACAATCGTATCGTGTCCTGTCGTAAATTTTAATATTATGTAAATATTTTTACTTATTTTTAATCTTTTAAGTAAGCATTACAAAGCTAATATTTTTTATGGATAGTTTAAAGAAAGCCAATTTATTGATAAAGTTTAAACGAATTTATAAGCCTTATAAAAATATCACTTACAACTAAGTAGTGGCTCAGATTACAATAATATGTTTATTGTTAATTTGTAATAGATGTTATATTGAGATGTAACACAATTCACTAAGTGTAGTTATTTTATTACATTTATACCAGTATTTTATTTATCTTAAGTAATATACTAAATAAATATTTTTTTTAAATAATATATACTATATTAACAATATTACTATATTAATGTAAGATTAGACCTTACATTGATTTAGTTTATCTGCAGATCCTTTGGCATTTGGAACCGGTGAGATATTCGAAAATTGCAGTTTAAGTCTGCTAAAACAAATATGCTTTGAAAATTATTGCCCTAAAGACGAAAGAAAAAACAAAATGATACGTAAGAAAATTCTACTTTGCTCGAATCTGATAACATGTTAATTTCTAATAGTTATTCCCTTACTCCCTCAACTCTATGAACAGCGTAAAAAAACAATTCTGATTTACACTCAAACTATCTTTCAGTACAATAAACAAATGATTACAATTATAAGCCGATAGCTAGCACTTCATTAAAGATGATATAATACAATAATCTGTCTATCGGAAGAGTTTTTGAATCTTTAATCGAAAAACATACTGATTTTTTTTTGTAAAAATACAGATTTGTTGGATAATTACGATAGGCTTTCGGTGAGGAAGAACCTATTCCTTCAGTGCTAACATTGTTATTAGATACATCTGCATCGTTCCTTGTTTAACAGTATTATTCATCAAGTGAAGTTTCAACTCCTACGCAGCCACAAAATATAAAATTTACTAAAAAAAAGATCATGGAAGATTGCGAGAAAAAAATTGTAATAAGTGGATAGATACAAAAAGAAAAACGTAAATGAGGTGAAAGGACTGCTATATTTTAACAATTTTGGATAATGAAGATCATTCTAGCAATACGACTTTATTGAACTAAATATGTAGTAAGAATATATAAAAAAGACTAGTTACCCAAGTTCCTCCCAAAGGTCATACACATATATGTACCATTTGCCTATTACTCAAAATAAACATTCAATCATTCGTTTTGGGGCAAAAGTGATAAGAACTGCAAAGAGTAAATGTTCAGATTTTAGTCAGACAACTAGCCAAAACCGGAGCAGGATTTTGTTTTTTATGTATCACTATTAACAAGACTAAAAACTCAAAGAGACAAAAAAAAATTTAGTCTATAATAATATAATTTCGAGGACGCCGTGATGAATCTATAACTAAAAATATGACTTTGGTAGTGAAGACTCTATTGAAAATTATATTAAAATCTTAGATCAGCCAGTACGTATAAGAAGGCAACTATGTCACAATCAGCAGTTATCAATACAGCCTTCGAAAAAGAAGGACTTGCTTGATTTATGTCGTAAAAATATTATTCCATCTGCATACCAGAGATTTTTATGAAAATTTAGTAGCGTCTAATGACATTGTTGAATTAATAAAAACTTATTAAGAAATATACTTGCTTACTATATGCAGATGATGCAGTGCTCATTGCATCATCAGAATGCAATTTGCAGGCATTGGTCACCACTCTGAAAGATGGGTGTGAAATTAATGGTCTTAACCTGAATGTAGATAAGACGAAGGTTCTGATATTTGAAAGAAATGAAGAAAGAACAGAATGTAAGATCAACGTGAATGATAAGATAATAGAACAAGTGAATGAAGTGGTATATTTGGGGGTATGTTTAGCAGAGGCGGAAGATACGAAATGGATGTGGAAAGAGGTATTGCTGCCGGTAACAGAGTCAATGGTGCTTTGACTGCATTGTTGAGACGGCAAAACGTCAATATAGCTGCACGTTTGGCTGTACACAATGCAGTTTTGCTACCGACGCTGTTATACGGCAGCCAAAGGTGGGTAACACAGAAGAAGAATGTAAGAAAGATGAATGCTGTGGAGATACGATCTCTTCACAGAATATGCGGAGTCAGTCTAGCTGATCGAATCCGCAATGAAGAGATCCACAGAATGGCAGGTACTAGCGAAGATGTCACGGTGAGAATGAAGAAGAACGTGCTCAGATGGTTTGGGCACGTTGAACGAATGAGTGATGAAAGAATGGTAAAAAAGATTTATATGGGAAAAGTGAGCGGTAAGAGAGACAGGGGGAGGCCTCGAGTGACCTTCGAAAACACAGTAGCTACGATACTGGAGGAAGGTCACGTAAAAAGCATGAGGACCCTCCGGAGGGCATGTTTGAAGAGGTTGATGTCTGTGGCCGAGGCGAAAGAGGTATGCAGAGACCGTAGCGTTTGGCGCTCCGTCGTCTCTGGCTACCCCGCAAGGGATATGGCGTGAAGGTAAATAAATAAATAAATAAATTATTAAGAAATAGTAGATAGAACTAGTGATGTTGATTTAAGTAATTTTATTACTTGATATACTATAGAGGTTTTTTTTTATTTAAAAAAATGAGATGTCTTATTACATTATTTTGTTAATTCAACTAAGATCTCCAGTAACTGTTTCCTTCTCAAATATTTTAATTAATTTTTTTTATTATGAAAATACCAAAAAGACTGAATACAGGTCCATAATTGTATGGTGGTTTTTAATTAAATTTTTATATCGATAGAAACTATAGCATGTTTTTTTTATTATTCAATTGGTCTGACTGAAAACTCAGTAGGTTAGGAAATTGTAAAACCTGTGTCAGTAAATATAAATAAATAAATATCTAAATAACTTAACTAATTAACGAATTACCAACTACTTCGATTGTTCATTGATTTTATTGGTAATACATATATAATATATATGCTAATTTTCGTAATACGCGTATGATGGCTAATATGACACATTGACCATTTTGGGGCGTTTTTAAAGAAAAAGAAAATTCTATAGTATAAGGAGGATATTTGTCTTCACAAACAAATAAAAATTCGTGAACTTCTGTCTTATCAGTCTGAAGTTATACTAAATTTAAGCTGTGGAAGTCTCTTCTGTAGAGTACATTTTGCATCATAGCCTCGCATTCTCCATTACATTAAATTATTAATTGTTTGTTTGTTCTTTCAAAGTTTATGCTTCTTAGAACAATATCAAACAAACTCATAACTGGTTACGGTGAATAGGGAAGGAATTTTTAAACATGGCTGTTTAAATTTCCTTCATAAATATTAACTTTCTTATTAAATATTCTACGAATCCAATATTGTAAAGGCAAGTAAGTTTAGTATTTATTATGATGAAAAGAAAAGTTTTTGGCAGCAATTGTCGTACTATACCTAACCAAGAAATAATCATTATTTAAAATAATAAAAATGGCGGTGTTGAAAAAGGTTATTATTTTTGATTACGACTCTGAAGATTAATGGAAGAACAACAAGTATAGAATTCTACATTTCTATTAAAAACATCTATTGTATCGCGTCTCATTTCATAAAGAGCGCTATGTTATTGGATAGTTGAGAGCGAATCAGTCATTTCATCGTTACTTAGTAAGAGTTCAGACAGATGGATGTTGCAGATATTATGATTTAAATATTAGTTACAGAATACACATATGCATATTTATGATGATATTTGTATAAAGCATTAAGGAACAAAATATATTTTAGATAAATATCTTTATTTCACTCACTGTTAACATTTTAAACTTAAAAATAGTAAAACCATGCAAAGCATTCTCTATTCCAGAATAACATATACATACTTTAAAAAAGAGATTTTTCTGACAACTTTTTGTCGTTCCATATCAACAAAATAATTAATCATATTTGCTCTTCTCTCTGAGAATTACATTTTTATTTAGACGAAAGAACCACCCGGTCAGAAATATTATGTTTGGAGTTGAATAATCTGTTAAATCTTGATACGTTGCCAGATTCAAACATCTGTTACTGAACGAAGTTTATTCACATGATCGTGATATCTTCTGTTTCTGTCTGTTTGTCTGTTTGATCTGGCTAATGTCTGAAATGGCTGGGCGGATTTTAAGAGGACTGTCATTGGAGGATAGCTAAAAAAAATTACTTAGGCTACTTTTATTTATAAAAACTATAACATTTATTTAGTTTCTTTTGAATTTATAATATTACATTAAAATATTAAACACATATTTTTAAATTTGCGTATTTAAGCCTTGAATTCAAAGAGCTTTGAATCAGATCAGAAAACTTTTTTAAGAGTAAATCAGGAATGTCATGAAACGTACTTCGCTGAAGTCAGATTTATTCCGGAACTCTCCCTGAATTCACGGTTTAGAAAAATCATTTTTATTCCCTTTAACTTAGGTGATTTCAACAGATAAAATCCAATATTGTGTACTTTGACAGTTGATGTTAAAGTTATTAAATTACTGTACCACCATACCAATACAACCTCTAAATATTACATAATATCAACAATGTGGTATTAATTGTCAATGTACATTTTACATACGAAGCTATATTCTGTTCAACTTATGTGATGAAATTTCAACTCGTCACCCACTATTACCTTGCAATTACTTTACGGACATGGTTCTGGTTCGTTTATTCCGACATAATACGACGTCTCATTTTCTTTGAAGTTACTCAAAACAAGTATAAAAATAGTTTAATATTTCAGGTAAATATAAATTCAAGTAATATTATCAATATGTTATATTAATTATATATATTACCGGCAACCTATTAATGTTTTAAATATATATTTAAATGTCACAAATTAAATACATTTGTTCCTTTATTGTTGTTTCCAATTGTTTTAAAGAAAATATAATAAGAGCTACAAATAAGAAAAGTTTGCTTGAAAGGCGAAGATTAAAATAATTAATGAGTTTTTACTACGAGTTGTCGTTGTTGAGGTTTAAACTTTATTTCATTGTGTTTAAATGTAATATAATAATAGAAGGGTAAGAAAATTATGTACTTCATTGTACTTATAAAATACTTAAAAAAATATATTCACGAAATATTTAGTTTTGTTCCTTAATAGATCACAATTGACAGAAAAAGATTTCTACTACGTGGCTTCCGAATTGCTCTTTAATATATATAGAATCATCAGCTGCTTAATTGCTTTCCAAGTTTCTATTTAGATTTTTAAGCATTAGCATAGTAACTTAAAAGTAAAGAACTTTACATTTATAACAAAATATATAATAAATCATAATATATAAATATATCAGTGATAACATTTCTAAACTCGTAACATAAATTTAAACCATGACCTACATTAATATATCAACTACATAAATCCTGAATACAGCATCTCGTTATATAATCCTGATGTATGCTGAATACTCGCTCTAATCACTGGTATATTATAGGTACAGTTTACTGACAGTACAGTGGTACAGCGGTCACCCACAACCTCTCCTCTGACAATTAACTACTACTGTAAATATCTAGTTATGATGAATATTAATCATTTAAATTCATACATGAGATCTTAGTACTATAATGTAATATTAAGTATTAAGTTTTATAACAAAAAATACAACTTTAATAATAGGTTTAATTAGTTTAAACTAGATACTTTGTAATGTTTTTCTTGTTTATCTATATCTATACTAATATCATGTTTACAGTTTTACTTGATCACTCGTCTTATTAAACGTAATAATTAGAAAAGTTACCTCTTAAGTAAATGAGTAACATTTTGTATTTTGATAAAGATATAAGATTTGGATAAGAGTTGTTTCAAAATTTTAACAATTCCTTCTGAATCCTCCGCAGCGTGTCAGAACTTTATTTGAGAAAAGTAAAAAGTTGGCAAAACTGGTAACTTATAAATAATTTTATGTAACGCGGATTACAAGGGCAGAACAGTACCATTCAAATATTAAAAATATACTACAGTGTGGAAGAAGCTTGTTGATGCAGCATACATCCTAAAATAATCAATTTATTTGTAAAAATAATTTGATTAACGCAAAAGCAAGTTAATTATAAATTATAATTGTGTGTACTCCATTAACCTTTACTAAAATATTTTTATGTACTTTCAAAACATTTTATTGGATTAAGCCATAATGAAGAATGTCTAGATGTCAACATATGCATACTAATTTTGTACACACATTGCAATTTACAATGATAATAGATAAAGGAAACGTGATAGAAACATGATACAGGGAAGATTATTAATTACTGCATCCTTGTTAATGAGGCGTGGTTCATTTATCACGTGCGTTGAGTCTTGTAGACTTGTATCTGTAACCTCTAGGTTCATTAATTTATCATATTTTGTAAATTCGTTAATAACGATATGAGATTGTTATGGTTTTTGCCATTGTCATAATAATAATTATTATGTATTTCATTGTGTTGTCATTGGAATATGAATAACAGATTCAAAACTAAAGGGAGTAATAAACGTACACTAACGACATATATAGATAAAGCGAGAGAATTATATATATAGAAAATTGTACATAAAAGAAAGTATCGGAAAATACGGCTAGCGTTAGTTAAGGCAGATTTATTTAAAAGAAAAAGATAAAGAATATAAAGAAAGTACACAAAGCTAGCAAATAAGACTAGTACATAGGGTTAGTATATAAGCGAGGTATAAAAGAGAAGTGCATAAGGCTAATATGTTGAGGAAGTATATATAGAAAGCACATAACATAAGTATAGTACGCAAGTCTAATACACAAGTATCGCATATAGGTGAAATACATAAGAGAAGTGTATATGAGAAGTATATAGTGCAAGTATATAAGGATAATACATAGGTCTAGTACAAAAAGCTAATATATAAATTAAGTTTAAACTGTATAAGTAATTTCCCGAACGTCTTGACCGCTGACACCTGCGTCACTATCGGCCAAAGTTTTTCTTTTATTTGCGATATCCGACATTCAAACACAAAGATTGCAACAAGTTCCGGCGAACCACATCTATTAATCTATTAAATTAAGTTGCTTGTTTTTGTTAAAAAAATAGTAATAAAATAATACATTTAATATCACTAAGTTATAGAAGAACAAAGTATAAGTTAACTGAAGGTGACATTTCAGTTATACTCGTAACATGTCAGCAAATTGTATCCACCGGGATGAGTCCACCACATTGTAATATTATTATTTTGTAATAAACTAACTTATGAATTCCTTACTAAGCTTATAAAAAGAAAAATACATTGAATAGCTTTTGCTTGAGTCTGAACTTTGTATTGGAATAGAAATATATAAATGTCAGGAATAAAATTTTATTTTATTGTTATATATGAAATCTACAGACATTGGAATGTGAAAATACTATTTATTTGTTATTGCGATTGATTATTTACGGTTAAAAGTTTAATATTATTATCAATATAAATATTATTAAATTATTAATTATAATTTAGAAATCAGTTATTTGATAATATTCATCCTACTTTGACATCCCCAAATTTAAGTCAGGACAATCACACATTCAAGGATGTCTTCTAGAATATAAAGTATCAACAGTGAGCTTCTATTGATAGATGTAATTAAAGTTTTCTTCTATTAAAATCTCAGATCACTAACTAGTATGTGTTTGTTTATTTAGAAAATAACAATGTAATCTTATTATGTGTTAGTGATTTTTAGTTTCTTAAAACTTTTATTGTTATTATTATTTAAAGGTATCGTAAGAAAAATACCACTTGCCAAGATAAGCACAATACTTGTATAAGAGTCTCCAAGTGAAGCGGTACTTAGGAACGGCATATTGCGAGAAAATTGCTCCAACATTTTATTTTCAGCAACTGATACTACACAGACGTTTGTTTTCTAATAGATGACGTCATCTGTATATTAATATTGTCTGGTCATAAATATTATTATAGGTATGATGACATACATCATAACATATGGGATTATAGGAATATATATATGGTTATAATTATATAACGATGGTCCTCGCACACCTGAGCCGTACACCTGAGCGACTTACCGACGCCAAGAAACTAGGAACTAAATTTAAACCATGACCTACATTAATATATCCACTACATAAATCCTTAATACAGCATCTCAATTTTATCTCCACGATTTTCTTTTAAAACTAAACCTGTTTAAATACTATATTATAAAATTTTCTGATGATAAATGCAATTATATAATCTGTTTTATCTGTAGCCTATGATAGGTTGAATATAGACTATGCGATAGGCCTTTGGAATTGAAAAAGATGTAGAACGGACGCTGTTTTTTCTTTAATATGTTATAAAAATAAAGCCAAGTTTATTAGACTGGAGTGTTTAATTGATAAAATAAGATCCACGAGAATCCTCAATATTTTCATATAATACTTTATTAATAATTTTAAGATAAGATTTTGGTTTTTTAAAAGTGGAATTATGAAATATATTTCACACTTTGTAGTCTTCAAAAACTGTAACTATTGCTTTTGTAAAAATAAATAAAGACACATATATTTATATGTAATTTGATCAGACAGCAAAGGAGCGCCATAAAGTGGACCCTCGTTACTACAATCACCATCCTTCACGATTGATCTTGAGAGATGGCGGATTAACGAATTACGAGATTGGGACATGCTTTGGATTGGTAATATTTTTACCAACCATTTGTGTTTTTTGTGCCATCCAGTAACATTGGAATGATAAGACATAAGCAAGAAAAATTAGTAAATATGTGATGTAGAACCATATAAGTATGATATTGAATAACTTATTTATTATGTTAAAGATTAATTTACATGATTATTGTTAAAATTAATCGCTTTAATATCTTTAATATTAAACTAACACGTATTCATTAACGAGCACAATTTTTTTATCTTATTTGATTATTTCTAAACAGTTTTTATAATATGTCGCACAAACGGGAAACAGCATCTATTAGTTTAAAAATATATATCTTTTTCTTTATTCACTTTTATCTTTTTGCTCTCCTAGCTGGCTGGTTCCTAGCTAGCTGGCTAAACAAATGGCAAGTTACATCCGAGATGTATGAAAGCAGAGCCTGAAGACATTGGGATATAACGCCAATCCCAAACAATTGATCTTATCCAAATGATTGATTATGAAATAAACAGGCGGATGACGAATCTTCAAACTAATAAAAGTTAAGCTGACAGTGAGTTGATTTTTTTTTAATTAAAACTTTTTTGAACAATGGCAATGGATTTTTAATTATATTTTTTAGGTAAATATATTTCATTTAAAAAAAATCATAATAGTTATCATAATAGTTATAAAATATACAAAATATTAAGATTTTAAAATATATATTAAAAAAAAAAGAAAAAGAGTGTCAACGGGTGTTGTAATTTGGTTTCGCCACTGTAAGGAATTCATATTTGAATTATTTTCTTTATATAATACTAACTCTGTCACCCGCTACTTACTTTAATTACGTTCATTACTTACTAAATACAAAAATGATAATTCCTTGTACGGGTGTTAGAGACGCCTCAAACTGATGCATCTAGAGTTTAAGACACCAAATGTGAAAAACTGTTAAACAACAACTGTAACCATAAAAATGCCCAATAAATAAAAGATGTGGGAAAATTGTTTCACAATATTATTTATATTTTACAAAATATACACTCAAACAAAATTTCTAAAGATAATTGTTTTAGCTTTTTTTCCTTATATGTTAGATATTAGATAATATATATTTTTGTTAACATTTACTACTATTTAATTGCATAAAAATATTAAACAAACTTTTTAATTTGCCTATTTCAAATTATTGAAATATAAAAACCTTGAACTCAGAGAGCTTTGAATCAGATCAGAAAACTTTTTTAAGAGTAAATCAGGAATGTCATGAAACGAAAGTCTGAATTACGTTCGTACTTCGCTGAAGTCAGATTTATTTCAGAACTCTCTTATTTTACAGTCCTGGCCCGTAATTTTTATACTCTTTTTGAATTAGACCATTTTAAACATATAGACAAAATCCAATATTGTCTATTTTTACAGTAGATGTTTATTATTACCATTAATATTATACCACCTCCAAATGTTACAAATATCGAAAATTTATAATTTATAAATTAATTAATTAACGTGTCATTCGTACAGTATGCTCGGAAAAGTCAGCCTTTAATGCACATACAATTCTGTTTCGCTTTAGACAACTTCATATGTCAACGTCACATTTTCTATGAAGTTATTCATAAACTTCAAATAATTATAAGTTAAGTATATGACTTCAGGTAAATATAAATTCGTTTAATATTGTCATTATTCTATTAATTAAAGGTTATCTGCAACATATAAAAGTTTTAAATATAGATATATTTTAATGTTTCAAATTAAATACATTTGTTACTTTAATGTTGTTCCAAATTGTTTTAAAGAAACTACAGCAAAAGCTACAAATAAGAAAAGTTTACATGAAAAGCGAAGATTAAAATAATTAATGAGTTCTTACTACGAGTGGTCGCTGTTGAGGTTTCAACTTTAATTGTATTTAAATGTTATATAATATTAGAAAGGCAGAAACATTTCACTGTTTATATCAAATACTTACGAAAGAATTACTCACTAAATGTGCTGTTTCATTCTTTAATAGGACAGAATGGACAGAAAAACCAAAAGTTCTACCACGTGCTTCCGGATTGCACTTTGTAGCCACTGTTGTAACATTGGGAGTTTTGTTTTTCATTTCCAAGAAAATTATAAAATCATCAGCTTTTCAGTAGCTTTCCCAGTTGTCTGTTGTTGAATTCTTAAATGAATGCATATATAACAAAATAAAATATACATAACAAATAAAATATAACAAATCATGTTATATGAAAGTGTCAGTGATAACATTTCTTATCCCTTGGTACATATGTCAGATATACCCTAATACAATTACCGACACTCGTATTTATTTATTTATTTTATTTATTTATATATTTTCCACTTTGAATCCATACCAGTGATTACTTGTGTACGTCAAATGGAAGTGACAGGAGGGCCGATTTTAATTAACCCTTCTGTAGAGACACTCTCCAACTTAAAATAAGGCTACGAGGGTTCCAAACGCGCCCTGGTCTGAGAAAAACCACACAACAAACTCAGTCGGGTTTTTTTTTTGTGATCACTGTTTCACAAACGTCAAAATATTTAGTGGGCAATGTACGAATGCCTAGAGCCATCACAATCAATTCGATAAGCCGTCCTAATAATAATTAATAATAAGAAAAGGGAAATCCGTGGCTAGCAATACGACCAGTCACCGCAAGCAGCACCTGTTCACGACACGGCAACCCGGCCCCCATCACTACCGTAAGTAATGACTTCTAAGGGAGCGGTGTGATGCAGCCAGTACATTGAATGAGATTAACAAACAGAGTCAGAAAATATTGCGTAGGCACTGGTTATTCGCAAAAATACAATTTATTCCCAGGCCATAACGTCGTTAATGTATTCCTTTAGATTATAATAACTTTTAATGAATATTTTGAATTTATTGAGAGACAAATTTAAGGCTTTACTGAGGAGTTTATTGTTAAAACGTATACAATTAACCTTAGAAGAATTACCTATTTGATGGAGGCTAGTGATGGGCATAGCAAGTTTATTTTTATTCCTAGTATTAATTTTGTGTACATCAC
The DNA here is from genome assembly GCA_918358865.1 of Melinaea marsaeus rileyi. NCBI lineage: Eukaryota > Metazoa > Arthropoda > Insecta > Lepidoptera > Nymphalidae > Melinaea > Melinaea marsaeus. Next base: position 20,142,565 of record OU911093.1, on the reverse strand, counting down.
AATTTTTACTGAATTTTGAAATATTTTTGTGTACATAAACTAAATTTTCATAAATATATTGATTGTACACAGTCATAATTTTTAATTTTTTGAAAGCACGTAGCACTACAAGCTACAGATTTGAATTGCTTGCGCGTATATGTTCTACTGTAAATAAATTTCAAAGTTAAAACAGAGTTTAACAGTTTGAATGGGATTTGTCTTTCTTTAGTTTTATGAATACCTTTTTAAAGCTGAAATAAATTATTTTGTAGATATTGTAGCTTGTATTTGGTCAAGAAATAAAACCATTTCCCAACGGTGTATTATTAGCCTACGAGTAATATTTCAAATCAATTCAAAGTCCTGACAAATACAATAAGAGTTCATGCGATATGCCAAAAGAAAGTTTCAATTTTAGTTTTATTAAAGCTTTGTTAAAATCAAAGCCACGATATTGCCTCTGTTTCGGTAATTTCACAGTACCTTGTTCAAACGCAGATGAGATGAGATGAGAGAATATCTACAATGGTAGATACAAACATAATAAACGATTGACGAAGACCTGACATTATTACTTTTCAATATAATAACAGGAGCTAACGATCCAGTTTTGTAAATATGGCACTTGTATTATGTGAGTATGTTCAAATTTCAAAAACTAGTTAACTTAATACAATAATCATTTTAAAATCTTAATTCAAAGCAAATATTTTGAACAGCAGTTATCAAACTATATAAACAACATTAAATGGGCTTAGTGAAGTCAATTAGTCAGGCTATTCCGTTGCTCAATTTGTTGTTATCATCAATAGAATTGGTTTTGTATTGGGTTGTAGGTCTTATTTATCTGTTTATAAATCTGTTTTAAATATCTTTTGGCAGCAGCTTCAACCGCACAGTACCTTTTATCGAAAAACTTTTTTCTAAAAACTTTTTTCTTTTTTATAAGAAACTTTAAATATATCTCAGTCTGTAAAAATCCCACTAAATAGCTAACGACAGTTAATTAAAATGATCATTTCTATAAAGCGCCTATAAATCTCAGCGTTAGTTCAGTCATTTCCAGAGCATCGGGTCCCCGACAATTCTAACGGCTCTTGTATACGGTCAAAAACTAGAAGCTGAAATTGGGGTAATTCGGATCAGACATGAAATTTAATATATGTTGATTATTAAGTACTATAATGATGTGAATCGAAATGATCTAATTGTTCAGTGTGATGATTTAAACGTCAATTTTAAAAGTGTACACAACACAATTCTAGATTTTATCTGTATATTTGTAACAGTCTAAGTCAAAACGAAGAACAATAACTTGTTTGGGCCGTGAAATAGGCGAGAGTTCTGAAATAAATCTAACTCTAGTAAAATTCGAATGACTTTCGTTTGACGATTTTTCTGATTTACTCTTAGACAAAGTTTTTAATATTATTTAAAGCTTTCCGAATTCAAGGTTTTTATTTTTATTTAATGTTCTTTTCTATCGCTAACATCGATCCCATTGTTAACGTTAATATTTAATCTTCTGTTTTATTTTATAGACTTTGGAAATAAAAACGCTTTTATATAAGATATTATCGAAGGGCGAGTGCAATGACCTTTATAATTAAAATCAAATAATTAATTTCATTTACGGTGGGTAGAATTTTAATTGCTTAGGCGTAGCAAATTCTGTTTTATTTGAGTAGGTACTATCATATCTTTTAAATGCGGTTAATGTAAAAAATAGGCCAAAAATGTAAGCACACAAAAATTTATATGTTAACTTAATCGACTGTTGCTCATTATCTTGTAAAGCCTACTTGGTTAAACTATCACATTTTCGTGGGCCTGCAACTGAGGAAAGCTGCAAATTTTTCTTAGATTCGAATCTAAGAAAAATCTTTATTTTAAAGTGTAATATTTCACAAACGAATCTCTAAGTCAAATTTTGTTTTTGTAAGCCCTTCACATTTTTAAGAGCATCTAACCATAGCCCGCATGATGACGGCACAAGGCAAAAAACTTTAGAGTATTTACACTATAAAAATCTTTTTCTACTATTTTATCGGCAAATTGTGATGTTTCTACAAAATAACAGCTTGCTAGTAGTGATAATTTCTGAGATAGGCTGTGGACAGACTAACGCACAGTTGGATATAATAATACTATAAGTGTAACTTACGAAACCCTTAAAAATGGAGCATGTTACATAAAATAATTTATTTTCATGAGAGCTATTAGTGTTAAGAGGCGGTGATAAACAACAAATAACTCCAAGTTAAGTTTATTGCGGACTCAGCTCGGCGCGGGACGTCGTGGATACTAATTAACATTTAACACCTCATTAAAGGAAAAATGAAACATTAAAAATATGATGTTCAAAAGTGACCAGATGAGATACTTGGAGAAGACGTAAGTGGCTCTTTTTGTTCTTCAATAAATTTGTTATAAGGGTGTTATACAAGATTGCAACAACTTTAATTTCACACGTTTTAAAGAATATTAACAAAAAAAAACTCATGTATTTAAAATTTACTATGTATGTATTACATGTATTTCAAAAGCTTCCTACACAATATTCGGCCGTTTTGTTTTCTTTGTTAATTATATATATTTAAAAGCTGTTATTTTTATTTGTAAGGTTTTATATTTACTATAATTAAGTCATGTTATTTTAATTATAGTTTTCAATAAACCAAATGTTCAATGAAGTCTAGACAATTTTAATTTAACGAATGTGAGTACAGCTCGTCATATTGTTTATACTATAATTATTATTATATAAAAGTGACATAGAGCATTTAGCGTACAGAGATAAGAGCGATTTGTGTTTATTTGAAGTTGTTTAAATAGCAATACAGTATGGGAATTTTGTTGTTATGCTAGAGATTTATTTGTTGAATTTAATAGAATTAATATATATCTTACATAGTTATCATATTACTAGAAGGTTCAAATTGTATTTAAATGTATTATCTGTATCATGCTTACTTTGTTATTTAAATGAATAAAGAATTAACAAGACTAACACTTATATGTTACTGAAGGAATAATTTGTTGGATTTAATAAAGTTAAAATCATGAAAAATCTATTTAATCACATTTTCTATAGTTTTATAATTTAATAAGTGTAACTGTACCTCTAGAGGTATCCCGAAAATTTTCATTTAAAATACACTTTGCAAAGTAATACAAAACTTTCACTTTCCAAACTAACTACAAAATAAAATTCGATTGGACGAATTAAATTCAACTTAAATTATTATATTATATTATAGTTAAATATTCGTATTATAAAAGATTTATTTTTAAAAGAAGTATTTTTTTATTAATATTTTGTTATCTTTTTAGTCCTAAAAACCTTTTTTAAACTTATTATTGATCCAAATAATAACTATCATCTTCTTTCGTGTCAATAAGAGGTTATTTATTGCGAGTATGTATGTATACGAGTATATATTTGTAATGCTCTTTATTAACTCGTATTATTCAAACAGCTGGACAAATATCTTAAATCATAATTTTTTTTATACATGCTCATAAAAAAAAGATTTTATAATGATTTATAAAAAGTGTATATATATTTTATTTCGTTTATGTTTTCTTTCTTAAGGCTTTTCGTAATAAAAATGGCATTTAATTAAGAGTTTTTTTTTAACTATTTACTAACCACTTTATTAAAAAAGGAGCTGTTGGCAATCATTTAAGAAACATTTTATATTCTCTAAATGTTAAAAACTTCAAGTTATTACTCAGGCGAGTACACTTAAAATTTATTTAAAAATAATAAATATTTTCATAAGGACCTATCAATAACTTTGAATTTGTTAAAGATAATCAACTAACTGCCGTCTTAACTTTTATTACTTTGAAAGAATCATCTTCTACCAATCGATGTCTATCATCCATCATTTAGATAAAATGTTTATTTGAAGTCGACACAATATCTCTATTGCTTTTAAATTCTTTTATTCTGAGTTTTTTCACATCTTGCTATATTGTTGTTCTTGTTATAAAATATCTACTCAGGGGCCTGGTGTTGGTCCGGCCAGTCCTTCTGTCAAGCAGCCTTGGAAAGGATTACAATTATCAATTAACAATGAGTACTATAAAAGTAATATTATACATCCTTATATAAATATATACCCATATTTTTATTTAAAATTTACACGAGACTTGAAAGTTTGAATAATAATAGTTTTAGATTTTGTTTCTCATTTCTTATCATTCCAATTGTGTAGAATAAACGAACAACACAATAAAACAAAAAAACCCTCATCCAAAAGTATACTAAGACAAAACATGTTCCAGTTTAGTAATTCCTTAATCCGCCATCTTTGGGATCAATCGACAAGGATCCTGATTGTAGTAACGAGGGTCCACTTTATCGAGCGCTTTTGCTGTCTGATCGAATTAAATATAAATATTTATCTGTAGATTGTTCTTACATGTCTTATTTACAACAAATGTACTTCATTTGTAATTTATAATCAGTTTTGTGAAATTATTTCATCATTGTGAGTCTTTCGATATATAATACTATTAAACACCATTAAGTGGATATTTGTGTATTATTAAACGATGTATTATTATAATACAAGTATTCAAGCGTTCCAAACAGATGTTTGATTCTGGCAATGTATCAAGATGTAACAAAATATTCCATTCTAAATATAATATAATACTTATTTCTTTACTTTTCTTTAATTCAACTGATCGCTTTGCTCTATATTTTTAAGAAGAAGAGTACTTTTGAAAGTGAAAGCTGTATAAAGTTAAATAAATATGTTTAATGATAAATTATTTTGTGAATATTGATAGAAGGGCAAAGCTGAGAAAAACCCTTAATGTTTTATCTACATTTACAGAAAACCCCAAAATTTGCCCAAAATGTTTCTTTTTACTTTGAAGAATAGACTTTGCGTTATTTTTTGTTTCTGTGAAACCCAAAAGGCTGTTATTCATTCCGCTACATATATATTACATTCAGTGCTGCTCTTTATGAAACAAGAAGAGTTGCGATACGACCGATTATTTAATGGAAATGCTGTATTTTGTATCTAGTTATTCTTTCTTAAACCTCATATTTAAATCTTTATAAAGTATTTGCAACAGAGCCAATTATATTATTTTTAATAATTTTATTTTCTTGGTTAGGTACGTTCTAACTATTGTTGGCAAAACCTTCCATTCAAACGCAGGAAGGTTACGCATTAAGAGTATATATATCCATTTGACGTACACAAGTGATCACTGGTATGGATTCAAAGTGGAAAAATATATAAATAAATAAATAAATAAGTAAGTACAATATTATATTCATAGCATATTTAATAAGAAGTCAATCTCTAAAGAAATTCTAAGCATGACTGCTTAAAATTTTCCCTTTTCACCGTAACCGGTTATAAGTTTGTTTGATATTGTACTGAGAAGTATAAACTTTGACGTAACATACAAACAATTAGTAAATTAATGTTAGACAGAATGTGAATTTTAGAAACAAAAGTAGGTACTACTAAATAAGTGAACAACTCCATTATCAAGAATTTTGAATTTTGTTGAAGTCATGTTACTTTTAGACTTTTCAGATTCTTTAATCCGCCATCTCTCAAGATCAATCGTGAAGGATCCTGATTGTAGTAACCAGGGGCCACTTTATGGCGTTCCTTTAGTGCTTGATGAAATTAAATAATAAATAATTATATATCCGTCTTAAGTGACTTATTTTTAACAAATGTTTATAAAAATTAATAAATTTCAATCACGAAATTGACTCTGTGTTTAGATACAGATGAATCTTGTGCTATAAAAATATGCATTACTTTATAAAACTTTCAATTTATGTGTAAGGAAAGTAATGTTCAATAGAAACCTTGAAAATAAGTTTTTAGACAACAAAGCTTGCCACAGTTTCTTTGTACTATTTTTCTTTTTAATAAGGTAGACAGACGATGCATTCATCTTGGTACTTTGTGTAAAATATGAAATTGATTTTGATACTAGCAATAGCCCGAATGATTTAGCTATAGAACCTTCTCAAGATTTGAATTAGCTGAATTTATCCATGAAAGAAACTTTTAAAGATGAATGATTATCAATATCACTAATAGATATAGACTTTTTTAAACGATTAGTAATTATATGACACATGATCATTACATGTTTTCTTCTTTTTTCTTCATCTTTTACAATAATTTTACAAAAATATTTAGTCTTTTTTTGTTAAAATTTACACTACATACTATATTTTTTTATAATTTGTCAGTGATTGAGATACGCATTTCTACTATATTTTAGTTAGAGAATAGTTCAATAGAATACAATTATAAGAACACTCGAAGCACTCAAAGGCACAACAAATATCGTCACGAAATACTTCGATGTTCATTTTAATTATGCGTTATATTATATAGATATATATTTAATATGTAATAAATATCATTTTGTTTTCTTTTTCTTAGTTGCTTTAATCCGTCGGATCCTCTATTTCAATCTCGAAGTAGGACCGTAAATACTAGTAAAGACGAAACGAGGGTCATTTCATATCGTCTCCTGTTTGATGGAATTACTTTTAATTTAATTTCTTACTTATCATATACTTTTATTGCTTTCATATTTTTGTTCAGTTATAATAGGCTTTTCAACCTTGTATAAGTACAATTTGAAGAACACAATTAATTGACTAATAATACGTACAGATTTTGTAGTCATATCTAATTCACTGTATACAAGAAACTAAAATATTTAAAGTTAAATTCTTACTATTTTCCTTTTTGATAGTTCAAACTGACTTTTATCTTATTTTGTATCTAAAAATAAAAGTAAATTCTAATTAGATAAGTAACTTTTATTTTGTATAGAATTCATAAATTCGTTTGGATGTTGATATTGAAATATGTTATTAAAAACATAATTCACAATTTTGATTTCAACCACATATATATTAATTTGTTTATAACCCCAAGATTGGATCGGTATATACGTACATCTTTAAATAAGTATTCTATTATTGACTTCACAAGGTTTTAGCATTAAAGCATTTCACACTTTTTTTACAGCGAACGATAATGTATCGAAGCTTCCATAAAATACATCCACTGGACTGGACAATAATTTACGCCTTATGTTTAATAAACTAACAGTGAACAAAGTTTTTATAACAAGTTCCCGGACTATGAAACAAAAGTAAAAGTGACTAATCCACTAGATTTACAAAGCTAAGTTAATAACACAGGCACACAAAAAAAAAAAAAAACGTCATGAACCAGAGGGGAGACCCCATTATTCCTAGGTTTTTGGGATCGCTGAAACCGAATATGACAATAAAAACTAATTTTAAATGCCAGTTTTCCCGCTAGCACCCCCTTACTACCTCTTAAGGGGTGAAAATTGAAATTTTTGTAAAAAATCAAGATAGATGTGTCTTTCTACGTTTTTTGGGATGCTGAAACCGAAAATGATAACTAAAAATAAATTCATGACCACTATCACCCCCTACCATCCCTTACAGGGGGTGAAAATTTCATTTTTTTCTATAAAATTAAGACAGATGTGTATTTCTACGTTTCTTGGGATGCTGAAACCGAAAATGATAACTAAAAATAAATTTATGACCACTATCACCCCCTAATACCCCTTACAGGGGGTGAAAATTTCAATTTTTCTATAAAATCAAGATAGATGTATATTTCTACGTTTTTTGGGATGCTGGAACCGAAAATGATAACTAAAAATAAATTCATGACCACTATCACCCCCTTACTACCCCTTAAAGGGGGTGAAAATTTCAATTTTTCTATAAAATCGAGATAGATGTGTATTTCTACGTTTTTTAGGATGCTGGAACCGAAAATACGTGAATTTCTATGTTTTTCAAGATGCTGAGAGAAAAAATGATTATAAAGTAAATGGTAACCTTATTGTATGCATATATTTTTTGCTTTCTATTTAATTCTGTTTATACTGTTATCCATCCGGCAGTCTTGTAAAACGCTTAAAAGATGCTGAACCTAATTCTATGCCTCCGAAATAGAAAAGTTACTATTTTTCGGCCAATTTAGGAGACTACAGTGAGGAGCAAGGTGAAAGTTTCCATCAGACAGGATCTTAAGACAATGGAACAGCGCTATCAGGGTAAATGGGATGTCAATATGTTAGCAGACTACTGTTGGAATTTAAAAAGAGATTTGCCAGAACAGAAAAGAACCAATAAAAGGAAACCACTTAGAAGAACTTTTGACAACAAGAGAGTTCGTTATTGTAGAAACAGGTAGACGCTGAACAGTGAGAGGCAAGGGGACTCACTTTAATTCAGCACCCCGGATAGTGAGAGGCAAGGGGACTCACTTTAATCCAGCACTCCAAAAGGGAACAGAAATCTACTACGTCCACGCCGATGTTCCTGGGTTACGCTAAGAATAGAATTAAATCATGAATATATATCAGATACTTCTGATCGATAAAGCATTTGAATTTCTAATATAAGAGCTAAGAGTAACTTCAAACTAGTTTGATAAACATGTCATTTACTGTAAATCGTCAAAATTTCTTCATACATCTTGATTTTATACAAAATTGAAACTACCCCCACCCCCTCCCCCCCGTTAGGGGTAGTTAGGGGGTGGTATTGAGTAAAAGAGGTATCAAATTCACTTTTGGTTGTCATTTTCGGTTTCATTATACCAAAAAACGTAGAAATACACATCTGTCTTGATTTTATAGAAAAAAATGAAATTTTCACCCCCTGTAAGGGATGGTAGGGGGTGATAGTGGTCATGAATTTATTTTTAGTTATCATTTTCGGTTTCAGCATCCCAAAAAACGTAGAAAGACACATCTATCTTGATTTTTTACAAAAATTTCAATTTTCACCCCTTAAGAGGTAGTAAGGGGGTGCTAGCGGCAAAACGGGCATTTAAAATTAGTTTTTATTGTCATATTCGGTTTTAGCGATCCCAAAAACCTAGGAATAATGGAGTCTGCCCTCTGGTTCATGACGTTTTTTTTTTTTTGTGTGCCTGTGTAATCAGCAACAGTGGGCTAGATTCAACCATCGAAATAGTAGTTTTACCAGTTTTGCCAAAAAACCCCCTGTAAACTAAGTTGTTAAAATAGTAAGGCATGCGGGAGTGACTTTATTCCCATAACAAATTGAGTTTGCTACAAGAGTTAAACCTTTGCAACACTTATGAAACAAGCGAAAACATTCAAAAATGCAATTTTGTCAGGACGTACGTACGTGTATATTCTTCATGCATATATTGAGAGATTTTTTTTCGTTAACGCCCATTAATAAACAGTTATACAAATACAACAAATAGCAAAAGCTTTTGCTGCTGAAAGATCATTTAAATTTGTATGGGTAAGTAAATTGCCATATTTTATTAAAACAAAACAATTTTGTGTTAAGTAAAAAGATGCACCAGGTCAGGAGAGAACTCAAACTGGTGCTTCTGGAGTTTAAGATATCAAAACATCAATGTGAACAACTTTCAAAAGATAAAAATGATAAAGAGAAGGAATAGAAAATTATTACATAAAGATAGCCAATAATTTTTTTTTTTCAAAGACTATATACAAAAATACAAAAGAAAGTTTTAAAGATAATTGTTTTATTTTTTTTCTTTTATAAATACATCTAGTATTTTTAATATGTAACCATTTACAACCAACTTTTCAATTACATACAATATTTAATATTTTTTTTGAATATGTGAATTTTAATATCGTAAAATAAAAACGCTGAATTCAGAAAGCTTTGACTCTTATCACAAAGTTTTTCAAAGAGTAAATCAGAAAAACCATCAAACGAACGTCCGAACGAGTCTCTTATTTCACGGTCCCGACAAGTCACTTTTTTATTCCTTTTATCTTAATTTCAAATATACAGACAAAATCTAATACTGTGTACTTTATAGTTGATATTTATAGTATTATCAAATTGATGTAATACCAGCATAAATTATAATTATAAATTTTACACACGAAACTATATTTTGAACTTATGTAATGAAATTTAATGTTATTCGTAACCTCCTACTACATATTTCTTTTTGTCTAGAATGTATGACTTTTTATAACATTTATTTTATTTTATTTCTACCGGGACCATTATTTCCGTGTGTACCCTTATAAATATTATAATGAAAATATTATGAACGTCGTAATAAAATGTAATAATATTCTAACCACAACGCGGCGGTAAAATTTTTGAAGTCTTCTTTTTTATGACGCCAAGGTACCAAAGTGTTTAACGGCAAATCGGAGTATATTTTTTCAATTGCTAGACTCTTTTTATTATGCAGGTAATTGAAAATCTTTATGGGGTTGAATTTGTCTTGAAAAATGATCCGATTATTTTAATAAAATTGTCAAATACCCAATTTCTTGGTCACCAAATAATTAACACTATCTTGAAATGTAGGTTGAAGTTTTACATGTATGTACTTGGAACTTCGAAGTTTTTTTAATTATGATCATTATCTAAGAATGTTTTTCTACTTTTCCAAGAGCGAGCGAGACATAGAGATCTGGAAACAATGTGGCTTCCATTATTATACAATTTAAAAATTGTATTTATTTATTTACCTTCACGCCATATCCCTTGCGGGGTAGCCAGAGACGACGGAGCGCCAAACGCTACGGTCTCTGCATACCTCTTTCGCCTCGGCCACAGACATCAACCTCTTCATACATGCCCTCCGGGGGGTCCTCATGCTTTTTACGTGACCTTCCTCCAGTATCGTAGCTACTGTGTTTTCGAAGGTCACTCGAGGCCTCCCCCTATCTCTCTTACCGCTCACTTTTCCCATATAAATCTTTTTTACCATTCTTTCATCACTCATTCGTTCAACGTGCCCAAACCACCTGAGCACGTTCTTCTTCATCCTCACCGTGACATCTTCGCTAGTACCTGACATTCTGTGGATCTCTTCATTGCGGATTCGATCAGCTAGACTGACTCCGCATATTCTGCGAAGAGATCTCATCTCCACAGCATTCATCTTTCTTACATTCTTCTTCTGTGTTACCCACGTTTGGCTGCCGTATAACAGCGTCGGTAGCAAAACTGCAGTGTGTACAGTCAAACGTGCAGCTATACTGACGTTTTGCCGTCTCAACAATGCAGTCAAAGCACCATTGACTCTGTTACCGGCAGCAATACGCCTTTCCACATCCATTTCGTATCTTCCGTCTCTGCTAAACATACTTCCCAAATATACCACTTCATTCACTTGTTCTATTATCTTATCATTCACGTTCATCTTACATTCTGTTCTTTCTTCATTTCTTTCAAATATCAGAACCTTCGTCTTATCTACATTCAGGTTAAGACCATTAATTTCACACCCATCTTTCAGAGTGGTGACCAATGCCTGCAAATTGCATTCTGATGATGCAATGAGCACTGCATCATCTGCATATAGTAAGCAATTGACCTTAAGGTCACCTACTTTCACTCCTATGTCACTATCTTTCACTCCTTGGAGACAACTATCCAAATACAAATTGAACAACCAAGCTGACATAGCGCCACCTTGCTTAACACCCGATTGGATGTCAAACCAGGGCGACATGCCAGCTTCTACTCGCACACAGGCTGAGTGATCTCGGTAAAGAGACCTTACAGCCTGTAGCAAGGGTCCGTTCACATTGTATCGGGGCAGTATCTCCCATAACTTCTTTCTCACAACCCTGTCAAACGCCTTTTCCAAATCCACAAAAGCACAGAAAACCTTTTGGTTTAGGGCCAAAAACTTTTCCGTGATCATGCGAAGGGAAAAGATCTGATCTATACACCCTCTTCCAGGTCTAAAACCTCCTTGTGCCTCCCACAACAGCCTTTCAGATCTCTCTTGCATTCTTCTCGCTAAAATTTTAGCATAAACTTTACCGCCCAAGCTAATCAAACTGATGGCCCTATAGCTTGCACAGTCTATCTGTGAACCTTTGCCTTTATACAAAGGTACGATGACTGCACTTCGCCAATCGTCTGGGACCTCCCCTGATTTCCAGCACAAATTGCACAAAAACCAGAAAAAGTCCCAGATACGTGGCCCACCATATTTGATCATCAATTCAATTCAATTAAAAATTGTAATTGAAATTAATATTCGTACAAATTTAAGCCATGACCTACCCTAAGCTACATAAGTTATTAATGCAGCATATTGATGGTATAATAACAATACAGTGGTACAGGTTGCATCTGACCGCTGTACCACTGTATTAAATACAACACTTGATAAATAGTCGCGTCGTAACATTTTTTCTTTTATATCTTTTATGTGCATAGAAGATAATCGATGCGTGTTCGATATACGATTACTATCTTTTATTTTATTCTTTGTTGCATTATCAACAAAATCATAATACCTGTTAGATATTATTCCTTTCAAATATAATGTTTTAGACAAGTTATATTTATCTAAAGAAAATGAGTCTTTTTAAGTAATCAATTTTAAAGATTTAGATAATGGTTGTTTAGTAATTTAAACAATTTCTACCGATTTCCCCGCAGTCTGTCAGTCCGCAATTTATCTCAGCTGACGTTGGGGAACTGATATCGCCTGAGGCAAGGCACCTGGGTATCACTATGTTTAACCAGTTCTGAAATCGGCTGATCCTATGATCCAGTGGCCGACAGTTCAGCTGGCTTCGTGGTGAGTCCGATTGCGCTACACCTCGCAGTCACGTATGCATTTCACAGCTTCCTCTACCCTGGCCACCAAACGTAACTTCATCCGAAACCTTTTATAACTGTAACTGAGAAAGAAAAACATTTTTAACTTGTCTAATTTAATGTAATTTCTTTGTTCAGTTTCAAATAATATCCTATTATTTTAAATTATCCATAAAAATATTTGTTATTATATCAATACCACATGTAAACTCTATTAAAATAGTTACGAATATCAGATAATTATATTTTTTATATAATAAATTTTATTAAAAGTATAATTAATATATACTGAACACTAATTATAATCTTTCGCATAATAATAAAGTTATCGAGCACCCGTATTGTACCTTTCAGCAAAACAGCGCTGCAAATTATATTGCAGCTATAACACTGAGTAATAAAATTATCTTTTAACTCCTTTTCAATTTTATAACCTTTATCACAGCTATAACAATTTAATTCAACCAATAAAGCTTAAAGTAATTTGAATTGTTGATATATAATTAATTTTATTGAATAAATGTTAGTTTATAACGGCATTTAATATTAACAATAAGTGCTGGTGCTATGTTCAGTCTTACTATATTTTTAAATAATTTCATAATTTATATTACTTCCATTGTTAAATTAAATTATTTATTTTCTTTCAAATATTTCTACTATCTGGAATCTAAAGATATCTTGTCTTTGTTAAATTATCAAATTAAATTTGACGAATAATGAGATGAAATATTATTATATATGTCTTACTCTTATATAAACTAGGATGTTGATATTATATCTTGGAATCTTGCATTGTTTGTAAAACACAACATCAAAGACTAAACGAAATTATGTTTCTTTATCTGTGATACACGCCCGCAAGGAAGGAAAACTACAAGTTTTAGGTACACTCGGTCTCTATATGCTTTCCTTTGTTTTGAATAAACAACTGATGAACAGAACTCATTAAATAATTACTTACTTGCGGTTACTATATAAATTTATATCATAATCGTATCCAAGTTTGTGGATCATGTAACAAGTGGGAAGTTTACTTCATTACCTCTAAGTAAATTGACAATTATACACCACGGAGGAGGAGAAAGAAAGGAAAAAAACCTTAACTAAAAAGAAGGCTACCTGACAATTGTCTTATCTGTAATAAACTTATTAATTTTATTTGTTACGACACTTTCATTGGCAAACAGTAATTAAAGAGTCAGATTTAGGAATAATATTTTATAAGAATAAACTGTGTTTCTCTTTGTTATAATATTTGCAATAGTAAATACATTGATCAAGATAAATTGATAATTGAAGCATTCATTCTCGTTACTGAATGATGATATTTTATTATTTTAATTTCAATTTTATACATTCCTTTACGAACATCGAAGTCAATTACTGTTTTTACATGTAACATTGATGCTTTATATTTTAATAAGAAAAATACAGTATACTATTGATTTGTTATCTTAGTAATACCATAACAAGAATACAACCCTAATACATTTGTTATATACATATCTTTAAAATGTAACATCCATTACATATATGACACTTATCAATGCTACATATTTTATATTCAGACAATTACCATTTTTGTATTTTAGTTATTTTGCTACCTTTTCATCATATTTCCTATTCCCTACTTACTTTTTTATTTTTTTTGACGGTTGCCGGTAAAAAGTCTCTTGAACTGGCTCATAAGCGCCTTTCTTAGATGAGAATATGTAAAGTTATTTATTGTTGCTAGCGGCAGGTCTTCGTAACGAAATCTTAAAAAGTATTTTAAAAAGACACTGTTTAAAGTAAACTACTAATTCCTATCAATGTATGGGTTATTTAAGGTATAGTTTAAGGTGCGAAAATAATATAAATACCATGGAAAAATCTAGTAACTAAATTAATTAATAAATAATAGATATTAAAGTCGATGTTCCCATTATAACTTACAATAAATTATAAGTTAACTGAGCATTGACTACGAAATTGTTAGAATACGGTATTGACTTAAACTTACTCTTATTATAACAAGGTAACAGCGAGTGCGTATAGCCATGGCTGGTGCAGATTAGATGATTATAGAACATGAAAAGTGTCAATCCAATCCGTTTCAACATCATTTAACATTAATTGAAGTGTAAAAGTGGTTTAAACTCCATTGCAATTCATATTGCATGCGGTGATGCCTGTGCTTTGATTATTTTAATTTTCGCGACTAATTCAATTTGTTTATTTTTCAGTAAGCTTAAATGAACGCACTGTACACTCTACAAATTACCTTACATACATCATTGATTAAAATAGATTAAATCGATATTCATATTTGTTTTTTACTTGTAACATGAGATGATAAAATTAAAAATAGAACAACTCCGTTATCAAAGATCCTGAATTGTTACTTTTACATTTTATTTGTTATCCCACAATATCATAATAGATATAATAAAAATGAATCGCAAAATGTGTTGGTAAGCGATAACTCAACAACGCATGGACCAATCTTAACAATTCTTTTTTTTAAATGTTCCTTGAAGTCCAAGGATGGCTCTAACGGCGAGAAAAATTTGAATAATTTCCAGGGAAACCCTAAAACAGCCCTTTTCTTTTCCTATACAAATATTTTAAATGTAGAATAAATAACTAAATGTAGAGTCAATTTGAACTGTATTGCTATTCAATAAAGTTGATATTAAATTACAAGCACTCATTGTTGTCTAAACAATGTAGGTGTCTTGCTAACGTCAAAGAGTCAATTCGCGCTTTATTGTCGCTGCACAATGTTCAAATTTAATCAAATGAATGTGTACACCCGACCAAATTGAAAAGTCAAAAAAAGTAAATGTAAGATTTGATTGGCCTTGGAATATTCTTTCTTTTGTTTTAGTTTCGGAATGCGACATAAATTGTCATCAGTTTTCACGTCATTGCATCTGTCAAACAAACTGCGTTAAAAAGCGTTTATAATATTTAATAATTAATTTTGATTGTATAAATACCTGTGATTAATAATTATTTCATGTGAATAAATTTAGGTAATTATATACGATATGCCTCCTATAAGACGAAGTAATTTAAGTAGAAGAACCCGAAATGCTACAAACCAAATGCATTACCGATCTTATCATACTGCACATGAACGTGACGACCGAAATGAACGCGAAAGAATTCGTATATCACGAACGCGGGAAGCGAGAGCGAGAGATTCAACTAATAATCGCGAAAGTTTGAATCGAGCTGCTTTCAATTACGATTTGTCAATTGACTACAGTAACCACCAATGTGTTGCTATTGGATCTATGAACTTGGTTTGCTCTTATTGTAAGGCATTGAAATACAAAAATGAAGCAAATGGATTGTGTTGCGCAAATGGGAAAGTGAAATTGATACCATTGGATCCACCACCAGAGCCATTGTACTCATTGGTTTCAGGAATAGAACCAGATTCCATACACTTTTTGTCAAATATTCAACAATATAACAATTGCTTTCAAATGACATCATTTGGGGCAACAAACGTAGTTCGGGAAAATTTCATGCCAACTTTTAAGGTATGTATTATAGCAGTTAATCATTATTATTTTAATGAACAAAATTTCCTGTTAACTAAGTAAATATGTGTCATTAACCTTCAGTTTCCTAAACCCCAAAACATATATTACTTAGTCATTATATTATTTGGTGATTCAGTATTAGCAACACTTTTATTATTTTGAAACACAATATAATTATTTGACGATGGATATTAGTTACAACTAATTATTACATATTGACATACCTAAGCATATCAATAATTATTTGGTGAATCAAATTAAGAGACAGATATACTTTTTAGGAACAAATATTATTTCTATTTGGCAAAAATCATTTTTTTTAATTTACAGATACAAGGCCAAATATATCATAGAGCAGGTTCACTGTTACCAGTGTCAGATAGCAATTACAAATTTCTGCAAATTTATTTCATGGGCAATTCACCACGAGAAATTGATATGCGTTGTTCACATAACAATTCACTAAAGAGGTCTATTGTAGAACAATTACAAACTTTATTTCATGAGTACAATCAATTGATTATGTTGTTTAAAACTGCACTGGATCGGATGCCATCTGATAATCACAAAATTGTAATCAGAGCTGATAAAACACCTGTTGGCCAACATGCAAGACGTTTTAATGCACCAACTATTGATGAAGTTGCCATCGTTGTAGTTGGAGAAAACTTGGAATCCCGTGATATTGTTTTACATCGTCGGAATGATCAATTACAACGTATAAAGGAAACACACCGCTCATATGACGCACTGCAATATCCCATTATATTTTGGCAAGGTGAAGATGGCTATGATTTTTCAAACAAGATGATAAATCCCATTACAGGTAATAAAAAATATTAGTTTTGCTATGGAGCTATATTATCAGTCACTATATTATTATTTTTTTAATTTTCAATATTATGAAAACAAAAATCTATTTTCAGGTTCCGAAACCAACAAAAAAGTCAGTTCAATGAACTATTATTCCTACCGCCTAATGATTCGTGAAAATGAAGACAATCACATACTCAAATGTCGGCGATTATATCACAAGTATGTTGTAGACATGTATGTTAAAATTGAAACGGAGAGATTAACATTCATCAGGTTGAATCAGACCAAACTCAGATCTGAAGAGTATATTCACCTTCGAGATGCGATTAATACTGATGGAAATGCACAGAATGTTGGTCGGATGACTATTCTTCCAGCAAGATACATCGGAAGCCCTCGACATATGCATGAATATGCTCAAGATGTCATGTCATATGTTCGTCATTATGGTACAGCAGATTTGTTCATCACATTTACATGCAATCCACACTGGATAGAAATCAAGCAGGAGTTATTCCCTGGGCAATCACCTATTGATCGTCATGATATTACAGCCAGAGTCTTTAGACAAAAGTTGAAATCTTTGATGGATTTCATTGTGAAACATTATGTGTTTGGAGAGACACGCTGCTGGATGTATTCTGTGGAGTGGCAGAAACGGGGATTGCCACATGCACACATTTTGATTTGGTTAGTTGAAAAGATAAGGCCAAATGAAGTTGATGCAGTAATATCAGCTGAAATTCCTAATGTAGAAGTAGATCCTGGATTGCATGAGGTAGTTATTAAAAACATGATACATGGTCCCTGTGGAACTCTTAATCAAAATTCACCGTGTATGGTGGATGGTAAATGTTCAAAGCGATATCCACGGACATTAATATCTGAAACAATCACTGGTAATGACGGTTATCCTTTGTATCGTCGCCGATCGACAGCAGACAATGGAAGATCAACAATTGTCAAATTAAATCAACAAGATATTGAAATAGATAATCGCTGGATTGTTCCATATTCACCCATTTTATCAAAGACCTTCAAAGCGCACATCAACGTTGAATCTTGCCATTCAGTAAAATCTATTAAATACATTTGCAAATATGTAACCAAAGGGAGTGATATGGCTGTGATTGGTATTAATGCAGAGAATTCCAATGATGAAGTTACCCAATACCAAATGGGTCGCTATGTTAGTAGTAATGAAACAGTTTGGCGAATATTTTCTTTTCCTATTCATGAAAGACACCCTACTGTTGTTCATTTAGCTGTGCATTTAGAAAATGGACAAAGAGTATATTTTACAGTACAGAACGCAGTAGAAAGAGCTTTACAGCCACCATCTACTACATTAACCAGATTTTTTGAGATATGTCAAAACGATGATTTTGCTCAAACATTGTTATATTCTGAAATGCCAAAATATTATACTTGGAATCAATCCTCAAGAAGATTTATACGACGGAAACAAGGAAAACCAGTTACAGGATACCCAGATATATTTTCTACCGATGCGATTGGTCGAATTTATTCAGTACATCCAAGCAATGATGAATGTTTTTATTTACGACTGCTATTAGTCAATGTACGTGGCCCAACATCGTTCCAACATGTACGAACTGTTAATGGTGATTTGTGTGGATCATATAGAGAAGCTTGCCAACGTTTGCGATTGCTAGACAATGATGCTCATTGGGATCAAACTCTCAATGATGCTGTAATATCATCACAAGCTCATCAAATACGAACATTGTTTTCTATAATCATATCTACCTGCTTCCCATCAAACCCAAAGGATTTGTGGATCAAGTACAAAGATAATATGTGTGATGATATTTTGTATCAAATACGGATTAGAAGGGGAAATCCAAATATACAAATAAGCGAAGAAATTTACAATGAAGTATTGATTTCAATTGAGGACATGTGCTTGATGATGTCAAACAAACTATTATTTCAATTAGGCCTGGCCGCACCCAATCGTCCAATGCATGATGCTTTTAACCAAGAGTTGCACCGAGAAAAACTGTATGATCTCAACACTTTGAAAGAATTAATTCATACGAATCTTCCACTATTGAATGAACAACAGAAGTATGTATTTGATACACTTTTGAAAGTAATAAATGATAAAAGAGGAGGGATTTACTTCTTAGATGCACCTGGTGGTACAGGAAAAACTTTTTTGATTTCATTGATATTAGCAACAATTCGCTCACAAAATAAAATTGCACTTGCACTCGCTTCGTCGGGAATCGCAGCAACTTTGCTTGAAGGTGGTAGAACAGCTCATTCAGCACTAAAATTACCATTAAACATGCAAAGCAACGAAACTCCAACCTGCAACATTTCGAAGAACTCTGCAATGGCAAAGGTTTTGCAGCAATGTGGATTGATTGTTTGGGATGAATGCACGATGGCACATAAAAAATCTTTGGAGGCTTTAGATAGAACCTTACAAGATCTCCGGAGCAATAATAACCCATTTGGTAGTGCAATGATTTTATTAGCAGGAGATTTTCGTCAAACATTGCCAGTGATTCCACGATCAACGCCAGCTGATGAACTTAATGCCTGTTTAAAGTCCTCCAATTTGTGGAAACATGTGAAGGTATTACACTTAAGCAAGAATATGCGTATCAAGTTGCAAAATGACAAATCTGGAGACATATTCTCTAAACAACTCATTGACATTGGTAATGGCAAATTTCCTATAGACACCT
The DNA here is from genome assembly GCA_918358865.1 of Melinaea marsaeus rileyi. Lineage (NCBI taxonomy): Eukaryota > Metazoa > Arthropoda > Insecta > Lepidoptera > Nymphalidae > Melinaea > Melinaea marsaeus. The sequence goes on along the minus strand of OU911093.1, from coordinate 20,122,844 downwards.
TGACTGGTTGCATTAACTTTCCTCAAGGTTTTTGTCAGTTAACTAGATCAAAAGATGAACTTATTCAAAAGGTGTTTCCAGATGTTGCTCAAAATTATAGAAACCATGATTGGTTGAGCGAACGGGCTATATTGGCTGCAAAAAACATAGATGTAAGTGAATTAAATTTCAAAATTCAAGAACAAATTACAGGCGAATTGAGGATATATAAATCAGTTGATTCGGCTACTAACCAAGATGATGTCGTTAACTATCCGCCTGAATTTTTAAACTCGCTGGATTTACCAGGATTGCCACCTCACAATCTTCAATTAAAGGTTGGTTCGGTAGTAATAATGTTGAGAAATATCAACCAACCGCGTCTTTGCAACGGCACACGGTTAGCGATAAAAAAATTATTGAACAACGTGATAGAAGCAACTATACTGAAAGGAAAGTATAAAGGAGAAGACGTTTTGATACCACGCATCCCAATGATTCCGACTGATGTACCATTTGAATTTAAACGACTACAATTTCCAGTGCGGCTTGCTTTTGCTATGACCATAAATAAGTCCCAGGGGCAATCATTAGGTGTTTGTGGTATTAATCTAGAAAACCCATGTTTCTCACATGGTCAATTGTATGTTGCCTGTTCCCGTGTTGGAAAACCATCAGATTTATTTATATATTCACCAAGTAATCAAACAAAAAACATTGTGTATCATAAAGCACTAAAATAAAAATAAAACAGATTTTTGTTAATAATTATGATTCACTAGATTTACAATAACGCGATTACTGAAAATACTTATGTACGTTTTATTTCATTATTTTTTATTTCATCGGTTATGAACCCTATGTTAATAATAATAGTAATAAATAATTAATTATCTCTATACTTTGTAATTGAAGCACCCACTTTATAAATATTTGTCACCTTTAGGTTCCCACTATCCCTTTAGATTATTTTTCAATCAGGTTTGAACCTTAAGTTCCCCTCTTGGTTTGAAGCCCTCTGGCAGACATCCCAATCGGGGTTTTTAGTGGGTCTCAAAAGGGTGACCAAAGTTCGTGGAAGCTAAGATACTTAAGTCACCCGAGCTGACCTTTTTCTTTAATTCTCCTGAACAGAACCGTCACCATGATGATAGGGCGATGTGTGAGGATCAGCAGAGTAAAAACGTCTAAAGGTCGAAATATAAACTGCCACATTCCAAATCTATTTGACAGAACGAATTCTGCCGAGTTGTATAAAAATTGTATTTATTAAAAAAAAAAATCTTTTAAAATTTAAATGTTTTGAGTTTAACTTTCATTGTATGTATTAGTAAAAACCACCAAATACTTTTAATTATGAACGTCTTAATAAAATGATAAAGTAACATATTAAAAAAAAGGAAAATTTTACGATTTATTTATTATATTATTTAAAATATTAAATGATAAAAAAAATCCACCAGAATTCTTAATATATATAAATCACGTGTCGCGTTATTTGTCCGCGATGGACTCCTAAACTACTTAACTGATTTAAATAAATTTACACATCACGTACAGTTTGACCTAACTTAAAAGATATAATAATTTTCAACTCAATTCATAGTCGCAGTATTATTTTATTGCAAATTATTAGTTTATCATTTTGCAGTTAGCTCTTAACAATTCTAAAAGATGGCGGTATCTATTGACTGGATTGAGTAATTACGAATGAGATATCTACCCTACCTACCTCATTCGTAAGTTTAGTGTTCTAAGTTATTTACTAAAAACTTTGTAATATACAAATAGTGTTATAAACTTGGATAAAATTAAAAAAATAATTATAATTATTTTGTTTTGATTTTTGCTTAATATCGACTATAAGAAAACATTATGGTTTTCATGACAGATGTACTCTGAACGTTACCCCTTAAATAGTTTAGTACAATGTAATATATCAAAAATAATAGTCACAGCAACGCGTGACCGGGTCTGCTAGTTTTTATATAAATAAGTTAACTTTTCAGACAAAATAACACAAAAATATATCATCCTATAATCCAAAGTAGATTCCGGTTTCGTAATTCTTTAATCCGCCATCTCTTGCGTTTAATCGTGGAGGAACGTGATTATAGTAACGAGGGTCAATTTTATCGTGCTCCTTTATTGTGTGATCAAATTAAATATATTAATTAATAATGTACCTTTTTCACCACGAATATAACCTCTTTTTAGAGAGAAATAAATTTTATTCAAAAAATATGAGGCCGATCCTTGATATATTTGATACTTGGCAAGGTATTGAGAGGAGGGCTCTCGTAATTGCGCTAACTTGTGTCATTTGGAGATTAAATTGAAGGAGGTGCAGTGGAGGTGCATTCTGAGAACATCCTCACGGAGATCTTTATAGCAGACACGAATTGCTTTGGTAGTAGTCTATGTTTTTCTGAAAGAGCCCTGTACGTTTGGAATTTACTGCGTCCCAAGAGCTGTCATCCGCTTAACAATGTATGTTGGAAATAGTTCGTTCGAGTTCGGAGTTCGGATTCTTTATCAGCTGCTGCAGCCCTGATAGACGCATGCAACCAAAGTCACGATCTGCCACTAAGTAGTACCACAGAGTTTAGTATTTATAATTCCTTTTTAGTATCATGTTTTGAGACCATTGGAAGAGAAATTAAAGGTCCTCATGGGATGATTGCAAAAGCAGACCGCTTTTCATCCCAATCCTGACTGACTTGTAGTGTCAAACGCTTATCTCATGCAAGTGAGATGTTGAATGTGCAATACACTCCGTACCAAGCAATGAACCTTCGACTCAACTAGAGGAGCCTTAACAGTGAACTATTAGTTTCCGGGATGTGTAGTCAGCAGAACATCCAACAAAGAGGGCATATGGCTGTTCATATCTCTGCATTACCAACGTGGGACCTATAGAGGCACATATATACTCTGACATGATCGTACATGTCCAAAAGGTGACTGTATTAGATATCCTCTCTCACGAACCTACACAGAACACAGCACCCTAGCATGTGGTTTAAAATGATGTTCAAGTTTATACCCGGGGTATGATAAAAATTGTAATTAAATATTGTAATTGAAATTAATATTCGTACAAATTTAAACCATGACCTATCCTATGCCACATAAGTTATTAATGCAGCATTTCGTATCATATCATACATATTGATGGTATAATAACAATACAGTGGTACAGGTTGCATCTGACCGCTGTACCGCTGTATTAAATACTATACTTGATAAATAATCGCGTCGTAATATTTTTTCTTTTATATCTTTTATGTGTATAGAAGATAATCGATGCGTGTTCGATATACGATTACTATCTTTTATTTGATTTTTTGTTTCATTATCAACAAAACCATAATACTTGTTAGATATTTTTCCTTTCAAATATAATGTTTTAGACAAGTTATATTTATCTAAAGAAAATGAGTCTTTTGATCAATTTTAAAGATTTAGATAATGGTTGTTTAGTAATTTAAACAATTTCTACCGATTTCCCCGCAGTCTGTCAGTCCGCAATTTATCTCAGCCGACGTTGGGGAACTGATATCGCCTGAGGCAAGGCACCTGGGTATAACTATGCTTAACACTTTCTGAAATTGGCTGATCCTCTGATCCTGTGGCCGACGGTTCAGCTGGCTTCGTGATGAGTCCGATTGCGCTGCACCTCACAGTCATGCATGCATTTCACAGCTTCCTCTACCCTGGCCACCAAACGTAATTTCATCCGAAACCTTATATAACTGTATTAAGAAGAAGAAAATAGTTTTAAATTATCTAATTTATTGTAATTTCTCTGTTCAGTTTCAAATAATATCCTATTATTTTAAATTATCCATAAAACTGTTTATTAATTTATCAATACGACATGTAAAAAACGACTTTATTAAAAGAACGAGGAAAATTATATTTATTGTATAATGAATTTGTATAAGTAGTATACTGAAGTATTTATAATTTTTCGCATGATAATAAAAGCATCGAGCACCCGTATTGTACCCTTTCAGCAAAACGGCGCTGCAAATTATATTGCAGCTATAACATTGAGTAATCAAATTATCTTTTAAAACTCCGTTTTAATTTTATAACCCTCCTCACAGCTATAACAATTTAATTCAACCAATACATATTAAAGTAATTTGAATTGTTGATATATAATTAATTTTATTGAATGAATGTTAGTTTATAACGGCATATAATATTAACAATAAGTGCTGGTGCTATGTCAAGTTTTATTATATTTTTAAATAATTTCATAATTTATATTAGTTCCATTGTTAAATTAAATTATTTATTTTCTTTCAAATATTTATACTATCTGGAATCTAAAGATATCTTGTATTTGTAACATTATCAAATTAAATTTGACGAATAAAGAGATGAAATATTATAATATATGTCTTACTGTTATATAAACTAGGAACTTGATATTATATCTTGGAACCTTGATTTGTTTGTAAAACACAACATCAAAGACGAACGAACCCATTAAATAATTACTTACTTGCTGTTATATATAAATTTATATCATATTCCCATCCAAGTTTGTGAATCGTGCAACAAGTGGGCACTATAAATTATTACCTCTAAGTAAATGACAATTATATACCGCAAAGGATTCAAAGAAACCAAAAAACCTTAACTGAAAAGACGGCTACCTGACAGATTTTATGAAACAAGAGTGATTTCTTGAGTTCTAAAATTAAGAACCCTGTATCTGTAATAAACTTATTTATTATTTTATTTGTTACGACACTTTCATTGGCAAACAGTAATTAATGAGTCAGATTTAGGAATAATATACGAATAAACTATGTTTCTCTTTATTATAATATTTTTAATAGTGAAATCATTGATCAAGATAAATTCTCGTTGCTGACTGCTGATCTGTTTTATTATTTCAATATTCATTTTATATATTCCTATATGCACATCGAAGTCAATTACTGTTATTTCATATGTAACACTGAAGTTTTATATTTCAATAAGAAAAATACAGTATACTATTGATTTATTATCTTAATAATACCATAACAAGAATACACCCCTAATACATTTGTTATATACCTATCTTTAAAATGTAACATTCATTACGCATATGACATTTATCAATGCTACATATCTTATACTATGAGACTACTATCTTATATGAGAATATGTAAAATAATTTATTGTTGCTAGAGGGAGGTCTTAAAAGGAAATCTTATAAAGTATTTAAAAAATAAGTTACTATTTCCTATCAATGTATGGGATATTTAAGGTATAGTTTAGGGTACGAAAATAATATAAAATACCATGGAAAAATCGAGTAACTAAATTAATTAATAAATAATAGATATTAAAGTCGATGTTGCATTATAACTTACAATGAATTATAAGTTAACTGAGCATTGACTACGACATTGTTAGAATACGGTATTGACTTAAACTTACTCATATTATTACAAGTTAATAGCGAGTACGGATAGCGATGGCTGGTGCAGATTAGATGAATATAGAACATGAATAGTGTCAAACCAATCCGTTTCAACATCATTTAACATTAATTAAAGTGTAAAAGTTGTTTAAACTCCATTGCAATTCATATTGCATGCGGCGATATCTGTGCTTTGATTAGTTTACGTATCGCGACTAATTCAATTTGTTTATTTTTCAGTAAGCTTAAATGGACGCACCGTACACTCTACAAATTACCTTACATACATTATTGATTACAATAGATTAAATCGATATTCATATTTGTTTTTTACTTGTAACATGAGATGATAAAATTAAAAATTAAACAACTCCGTTATCAAAGATCCTGAATTGTTACTTATACATTTTATTTGTCATCCCACAATATTTTTATATAAATAAGTTAACTTTTCAGACAAAATAACACAAAAATATATCATCCTATAATCCAAAGTAGATTCCGGTTTCGTAATTCTTTAATCCGCCATCTCTTGCGTTTAATCGTGGAGGAACGTGATTATAGTAACGAGGGTCAATTTTATCGTGCTCCTTTATTGTGTGATCAAATTAAATATATTAATTAATAATGTACCTTTTTCACCACGAATATAACCTCTTTTTAGAGGGAAATAAATTTTATTCAAAAAATATGAGGCCGATCCTTGATATATTTGATACTTGGCAAGGTATTGAGAGGAGGGCTCTCGTAATTGCGCTAACTTGTGTCATTTGGAGATTAAATTGAAGGAGGTGCAGTGGAGGTGCATTCTGAGAACATCCTCACGGAGATCTTTATAGCAGACACGAATTGCTTTGGTAGTAGTCTATGTTTTTCTGAGAGAGCCCTGTACGTTTGGAATATACTGCGTCCCAAGAGCTGTCATCCGCTTAATAATGTATGTTGGAAATAGTTCGTTGGAGTTCTTTATCAGCTGCCGCAGCCCTGATAGACGCATGAAACCAAAGTCACGATCTGCCACTAAGTAGTACCACAGAGTTTAGTATTTATAATTCCTTTTTAGTATAAATTTTTGAGACCATTAGAAGAGAAATTAAAGGTCCTCATGGGATAAATGCAAAAACAGACCACTTTTCATCCCAATCCCGACTGACTTGTAGTGTCAAACGCGTATCTCATAGGAGTGAGACGTTGAATGTGCAATACACTCCGTACCAAGCAATGAACCTTCGACTCAACTAGAGGAGCCTCAACAGTGAACTATTAGTTTCCGGGATGTGTAGTCAGCAGAACATCCAACAAAGAGGGCATATGGCTGTTCACATCTCTGTATTACCAACGTGGGACCTATAGAGGCACATATATACTCTGACATGATCGTACATGTCCAAAAGGCGACTGTATTAGATATCCTCTCTCACGAACATACACAGAACACAGCACCCCAGCATGTGGTATAAAATGATGTTCAAGTTCCCGGGGTATGATAGTTACACTGTGTCGCTAGCTTGGGATATCTGCGTTTTATTCTAAAACGACAATGCCGCCTGCTCTTTCTCTAGGTGATAGTGGACGGCATTTAGGTTGGAATGAAGTCGCCGGATGTTGCAAGGCCCACATTTACAGTGGAGCGGGGTGGCGCTGTGTTTACTCGTCGTTTGGTCTCTGATAATATAAAGTATGACACTTTGATCACTATATAATTGTAACACATTTTGCACATGATCTTTGAGTGATTCAGATGAGTACTCTTACTATAATATAATAAGAGAATAATTAATGAAATACAATTACACCAACACTAATATCACTCAAAGCTACCACGTATGTCGCTACGAATTATTATCATTTTCAATTAAAGTATGTGTAAATTAAATTAGAGCAACCGTTCACAAAAAAATCTGTATTAAGAAATAATATTTTAAGTAAAAATGTCTTTTTGTTTTCTACTTCTCAGTGCCCTTAATTCGTCGGATCCTCTATATCAATCTCCAAATCGTTACTACTAATAAAGGCGCAACGAGGGTCCATTTTATATCGTCAATTAACTGTTTGATGAAATTACTTTCAATTTAATAATATTACTTATCTAATCTTTTCTCTTTAAATAAAATGCTTATATTTAATACAATTATTTTAAAGTTATAATAGGTTTTTCCACGTCATTAATTAATCCTCTAAAGACACAAATTCTGAAGTTACATATTATTTATTCACTGTACAAAATAAACTAAAATATTTAAGGTTAGATTATTTTAACTTTCCGCTATGTTGTTCAAACTAACTACTATTTTATTTTGTATTAGAAGATCTAAATATTTAAATTTATAATAAATATTACAATTCATTTTACTTTAAATAGAATTGTTATGTAATGTATTGAAAAAACCTGAGTACTTTAATATTGTTAAAATTAAATATTTAAATCTTATCTTATTTGAATTAAGATATGAGGATTTTTTTTGCGTATTGAAAGTTATGCCATGAACTTTTCACATTATCTTTAGAAATAATAATTATTATATTTGTTTGAATGTTAACGAAATAAAATCTTTTATTATACAATATTACAATGTAAAGGTTAAATTTATAATATACTAAATTTAATTATATGATGCCATAAACGGTACCAAGCTAAACAAACAGCGCGCTGCACTGAAAGACTATATTTTTAATATACATTAAATCCTAAAGCAGCCTAACAGTGACATTGTTGTAAAGAGTCCAATATGGCGTAAGGTTATTGTTGAGTCTTGCAGACTTGTGCCTCTAAGCTTTAGTAAGATTAATGTTACATATTTTTGTAGAATGGTAATTTTTTAAACAACGGTATTCTGTTGTTTAAAAAATTAACTTGATAAACATAGGTAACATTAACATGTGTTTATACAAACAATTTAAATAAACTATAATAACTATTTATAACCTCTCTAGTAAATACAATTCCACAAACAATATTGTATACAATACATATAGACGCATTAAATACTATAACAATGTAAAGCAAACGTACAATTGAGGTGGTTACACTGATCTATTGAATACGTTTTATACAGAACACTAACAGGTTGTTATCGTTGCATCATAAACTTCCTTTGAATAAAGCTAGCCTTGTTAAATGTAAAAGAAAGCACTCGTTTATAAACTATAGAGCATGGGTTAAGACAAAATAAAAAATAAATTATGCGAAAATACTAAATAACAAACTGTATTCAATTTATAACAAGATTTTATACAAATTACTACCCGTCTGTATTCCCAACATTGAAATAATTTAAAGCAATGATTGCAATTTATTCTTATTGTCAACTGTGTGTCTCATAAATAATACATTTTCCGAAACACTGACACCTGCGTCACTAACGGCCAAAGTTTTCCCTTTTATTTTCGATATCCGACATTCAAACCCAAAGTTTGGTAATAAATTCCGACAATCCAAAATAGTTTAAATCAAACAATTTATTTTATTTTTATTTATTAAATTAAATTGCTTTGTTTGATAAAAAAATATATAATAAAACATTATATTCAATATCACTAAATAAGTGATAGAATCACAAAGTACAAATTAACAATATTGATGTAGGTAGTTATGAATCAATCTATTTATTAGACTAAATTAATGTGTAAGTGTGTATTACCTCTTATATTAACTGACGGTGACATTTCGGTTCCACACGTAACACGTAGAAAATTGCATTCACCGGAATGAGTTCACCACATTGTGATATCATAAATTATAATCACATCGGTAATTAAAAATATATCAGCAGATTAAATATAATAAATAAACAATAATAACTATATTCCGCGACATCAAAATATTTACTGAAAACTTTGATACATTATTTTATAAATCATAAAAATTGTTTTGAAAATACAATATTATTGTTTGTTCCAATCTATTTTAAAATATATAGATATACATATATAATAGATATGGTAAATATATCGATGATAGCATCCAAAAAAACTTAATTGCAAACTGATAATATCGATGATGAATTTTAAACTGTCACAAAGAAATAATACAAAAGCATCAATAACTCTGATACAATAGATTATTAAAAATACCTCCTTAATAGAACACAATAAAGAATCTGAATCACTAAGACAAAAGCAACTTCGGACCAATTTTTTATTAAGATCACTTTCATCTCCTAAAGTAACTTGAATTGTAATAAAGATCATAAGAACAGCTTTTAATTCTAGCGGTGTTTATTTATTACTACTGCATTTATTTATCTTCATTCTAAAATACATGCCTGTTCCGAACCTAAATATAAGAGGATATTGCTTAGAAATGTTTTATATTTATTCATAAAACAATATTCTATTATTAGATAAAATAAAGAATAATCTTATTTTTTATTAAATATTAAACCATTAATTATATATTATAAATTATATTAAACCACCAATTTATTATTTAATTTAAAGATATCGTAAGTAAAAATACCAATTACCAAAAGAAACTTAATACTGGTATGACAGACGCCAAGAAAAAGCGATGGTACTTAGGCATGGCATGGTAAGAAAATTGCTCCAACATTTAATTTTCCTACAGACACTATGCAGGTATTTGTTTTCTAATAGGTTTCGTCGTCCGGATGTGGTCGACTAACATTGTTATGATATTAAGAAAGTTTTTAATATTGTTATTTCGACTAATTTTATTTCAAAAGTCTTATAATCTAAAAGAGTAATAAATAAATTCTTCTACTTTTTCGGAAGTTGTTGAAGCTAAAATTATGACAACAGAAACTTATACTACAGTTTTTAATAGAGCAATTATAGTATAAATATTTGTGATTGAATGGAAATTTAAGTAAGAAACATCGTTCCTGTGAAACTTCATACAAAATGTTCATAAAAATAATAATAACGAAATGTAACAAATACGTTACATTTATAAGACTGTAGAATTTGTTGTGCATTTACTAACACTTTGTTCGTTCGTTTAAACTTAAAAGATATTTTGATTATAATAAAAATATTGCATTTTTATTATATTTATATTTTATTTCGAAACTGAAGCATTTGAAATTTGAACACATATTCGTCTGTTTCATCCTAATGTATCCCGTGATTTTATTTGATATTTGTGGTACAATATTGTTGTTATATGTAATGTTTAATCACCATGTTAGTCTTAAATTGTGAATTGTTACTTTTTAATAGAACAAAACTGATGTTACATATTAATATGATGTTACAATTTTTTTGTTTAGGTATTGTCCTATTCGGATACTTTGTACATAGTGGCGCTTACTTTTGTAAAGTGACGTAATATAAATTAATAAGCGCTTTTAGACAGCGCTTGTTTATTTGATCTCACCAGCTGTCAGGATTCAATTTGAGCTGTTTGTTTTTATTATTTTTTGTTTCTATCTTCAGGCACTCGTCCTGAGTAATGGTACGTCAGATTTCTATTTTTTTGTCTCGTTTGTGGGTCGTAATTTATGACTTTTGTTACGACGTAATTTTTTATTTGCCAAATAGTATTGTAATGTTGAAGAATATTAAAACATAGAAAAAAGTTGTGTGTTGTGAAAGTTTGTGAGAAAAATATACGCATCTCATTAGTACATTTAATATTGTACACGTGTGGTTGATGAAAACTTTATTATAACAAATAAAGTACGTGATAACTTTATGTAAATATTTTTAACCAAAACGTGGGTCTTTTTTTGTGATCTTCGTTTTTATGTATAGTACTAGATCTTATATCAGTAATGTTGCTTCTCGAAAGACATTTTCTAACTAGTTTGTACTTTCTGACTAGTAACTACTTTTTAGCTAGAAATAAGAGTCGAATTGTGCTATGTTTATAAAGTTTATAAGTTTTCATTAATTTTAATTCATGAATTAACTATCAAATTTAAATATATATATAAACGCATTTCCACACATTACCTGCTTCCGCTTTGGAAATATTAGTATGGATTAAAAATTATCAAAGCGTAATCGAGTACTTACCGAGCACTCATATTACCGTTCAGCAACATTGTGCTGCGAATTATATTACAGCTATAACACTGAGTAATCAGATTATTATCTTAAACTCAATTTGAATTTTATAACCCTCTTTACGCAAATAAAATTAAATTCATTTGAATTGTTAAACCAATTTTAAACTTTTAATTCATTTTAATAGATGAATGTTATGTTGTATTATGATACGATGATATACGATACGATATGATAAATATAGACGACAAATTTTACAATTAGAATAGTCCTGTTTGTCTAGGTTTAAATAATTTTTGAGTTAATGGAAATATTTGAGTCCCGTTGGACTCCTTACAACCAATACAATTTACAATATCAAACATTGCAGAAAAGCAGGAAGAAAACAAAATATAAACAAAACTGTAAAATGTAGTAAGCTATTGTGTAGTGGACTATTGTACGGACTATTGAAATACCTGTGCAGAGATAGAGCGTTTCATTGTTACTGACCGGAAAGTTTATTGTGATTCTTTTGAACCAGTTTTATTCAAACCGTATCAAATATAATAAATATATTTTATGTACCCTTGATTCCACTGTGTAATTTACATCTTTAAACATGTTTATAATTTGAACCTAGAAGTTGTTGAAATCTTGGACATCACCCTTGTAACAATTTATTAGAAACAAAAACAGCCAATTATATCTATCCTCTCCAAGTAGCCTTATATCTACTGTTACACTATCTGTGCCAACTGCTTTCCGATTTATTATGTCTTCAGTCCCTATTTACTAATCATTAAATATATATACAAAACATACTGTATTTACCGATAGAAATAACCTACACTGTGCTATCTTAAGTTTGTTATCTCCGTTGTCATCAAAATCGTTCTTTTCGTTTCGTTACAAGCAATTTCAAATAATATCTGAATATTGTTGTCAGGATTTTAACAATACTTGCATACGATGATAACTTGGAATTTTGTTTTATGATTATGATGTTTGTATCAGTGCCAATATATATATATTTTTACTTTATTGTATAAAATTAATAGAAAAAAGTTAAAACATTAAAGGTTCTATTCCGTCAATATATTTGTATTTTTTTATTTCTCAGGTCTGTATATGAATTAATATTGTTGTGTTTTTGTATTTCACTTTTATATTTTTAAATGTCCGATATTTTTACAAATCTGTTATATCAGAGATATCAAAAATGTAAATATTCTGAAGCTAATTGATTGATTTACAAAACTCTATTTGAACGTCAATTCAAAAGTCAATGAATAGTTTGACTTAATTAAAAGATTTAGTGAGTTCAAAACAGAAAAACTATCTAAAATACAAGTTATTGATCAAATAAAACCTTTCGCTCTACTGCGGTACTGAAATATAAACAAAAAGTTTATTTGTCCTCTCGCATTCAATTAAGTTGGTTTGTCTTAGAAACAAACACCAAACAAACGACGATAATCTAACTAATTGCAACAGAATTAACCGATCATTTAATTAATTAATAAGAATTAATTAATAATACAATTTAAGATTACAAGTACAAGATTTTTAAAGTCAAAAACAATGATTTATCAATTAGTTTAAAAAGGGGAGTACCCCTTATGTGGAGTGGAGTAGGATTCGCAACTCACAAGATCACACAAGGTGTCTTAAAAATTATTATAGGAATTTCCTCTCGTGTTCAACCATCACGAAAGTTAATGGTTTTATCTAATGTTATTTTAAAAAATTTAAAATTTAAAAAATATAATAACGTGGGTATTTAAATTAAACAGGAAGTGAAATGAAAGCTGCACCTCTGTGTCGTGTACATTTTAATTAATTCCTTTATCTTTAATTCCACACGAGACTGCTCTCGCTCACTGATAAAAGACTACGTAAAAGAGTTTGTATTTCCAAAGCTTTAACATAATAATAAAAAACTAATTCAATTAAACATATATATAATGAAGACTTCATCCAAAATGCGAAAAAAGGAAAAAGCATGAATGCAATTAGAATTTAAAAAAGAATGAAGATAAGAAAAGATGATGACGAAAAGTAAACGTAGATAGAGTGTGTGTTAATAATATGGAGAATAAGGAAGTCTCCTCTTAAATGACTTATATATTTTAGACTCTGCTATCATACGTCACTTTAGTGGAAGGAATTTATTGCGTAGACCTGAAATTATTAGAATAAAAGCAGGTGGATGTCTAATATTGCTTAATGGAACTAGATTTCCAAAGTATGGTGATGTTAGAATATTTAATTCTAAGTTCAAAATGATCTTATCGTTTAAGTTTCTTTTTGATTATTATGCAAAAAACATTATTTAAAGTAAAAAGATACATGAGCTTTGAAACCGCTACTATAAATTTGGGGGTTTTCGTAAAGCAATATAGAAATGTTAAAGGTTTTTTTTTTAATTCTGGACTTCTTATAATCTTCACAACATAATTTATCATTAAATAACATGATTTATCTTTCACTCAATTGCTCACACACAATCACAAATCAGAAAATTGCTTTTTTATGTAGAATAAGTGATTCGTTGAAGTGATGCAAATAAGTGTTATATTATATTTGGACGGGAATATTTTATTAAATCTTGATACATTGCCAGATTCAAATGTCTGTTTCAGAACCTTTGAGTTTATTCCAAATGTCTAATTGTCTATCTACAAAAGAGTAAATTTTAAATATGTTATTATATTATATAACTGGACTTTTTATTTTCTAAATGCGTTTCGAACATTAAAACATTATCGTTCAACAATATACCCTTAATGGATTTGGATCTCTCCGGTATATCTAGATAATATTAATAATGAAATGGGGACTCGTAGCCGTATTTATTGTAACAGCCATAGAGGCGCCACCAGCTGTTTACATTTTGTCATAATCCTGACTTCACACATTTCAAATAACTTTAATAATAACAAAATAGTTATTCTGAATAATACTAAATTATGTATATGTATATGTATCGTGAACCATAATAATTCACACATTTGTGTTTAACATATTTAAGTATACAAATGTAATATTTAAAAATGATAAAGATACCAATATATCAAAATTGTTTTTTTTTTACGACTTTTTATACTGTTTAGTAATAACAACTGATCCAAGTAATTATAAATTCTTATTTGTAATTAATACAATAAATTATTATGTACAATATTTACATCACGTACTTACTAGAATTAAATAGTTATATAAAAAAATATATTATAACATTAAACACTCACAAAGCACTTTATCATGCAAGTTTTCGTAGTTATATCTTTATATTATAATATAAAGATATAACTACGAGATTAAATAATTTATTTATCATGTGAAGTTTTAATTAATCAGCTTACTATTTACATTAATTAAATTAATATCTACAAATTAGGTACAGACCACGTCAAGACTAAAATCAACACTTGTCCTTTTAGGGGCGTTTATTTCCGTGTAAATAATTGCGCAATTATTCTTCTGAATTTATTTATACAGATATAATAACATATAAATACTTACATAATAGGTACTGAAATATATAAATATAAATATATATATATATATATATATATATATATATATATATATATATATATATATATATATATATATATATATATATGTATATCGAAAATGCTGTTATAGTATATATTGTTAATGAATAATTGTAATCTATACCAAGGAAGGTTGACAAAATTAAAAGAGTAATATAAGAGAGGTAAGGCGGAGCCCGCAGGCGACACGGAGCCAGCATCAGGACCCTGTGAGATATTCTTACAAGATCCTCCAATGACATAGCAAGGCGAGGAAAATCTCTAAACAAAATTTGAAAGCAATTGAGATATTTCGTCGACTCGAGATAAACAGGCTTATCTAAATGATGGATGATAGGCGGCGACTGGTAGAAGATGAATCTTTCAAAGTAATCAAAGTTAAGATGGCAGTTAGTTGATTATCTTTAGCAAATTTCAAAGTTTTTGTTAGGTTCTTATGAAAATATTTATTTTTCTTCAATCAATTACAAGTACACTTTCCTTGATAGTTACTTATTATTAGTTGATAATAAAATATATTTAGTATATATTTCCTAATAGTTCCTTTTTAATAAAGTATGCTATGTATAGCTATGTATTATTGAATAGCTTGTTGATGGATGAAGATGTTGGATATAGTAATAAAACTAAAATATTGCCACTTTTAAAAAAGAAAAGTCTATAAAAAAAGTAGATGAAATAGAAAATAGATATAATTTTATTTAATATCAAATAAAAATTATCAAGTTTATAGGCAAATATTTTTAGGCTTAAATAAATATATGATTTTTGATATAATTAAAATAAATAAACTATTTATAGTTTCATACATTCTACATATATTTAATACATAACAACCCAATATCTTATATTGTAGTGGGAAGATAATATGCCTACGTCATTTAACATTTAAATTATAATATTTTTATTTATTTATTTATTTACCTTCACGCCATATCCCTTGCGGGGTAGCCAGAGACGACGGAGCGCCAAACGCTACGGTTTCAGCATACCTCTTTCGCCTCGGCCACAGACATCAACCTCTTCATACATGCCCTCCGGGGGGTCCTAATGCTTTTTACGTGACCTTCCTCTAGTAACATTGATACTGTGTTTTCGAAGGTCACTCGAGGCCTCCCGCTGTCTCTCTTACCGCTCACTTTTCCTATATAAATCTTTTTTACCATACTTTCATCACTCATTCGTTCGACGTGCCCAAACCACCTGAGCACGTTCTTCTTCATTCTCACCGTGACATCTTCGCTAGTACCTGCTATTCTGTGGATCTCTTCATTGCGGATTCGATCAGCTAGACTGACTCCTCATATTCTGCGAAGAGATCGCATCTTCACAGCATTCATCTTTCTTACATTCTTCTTCTGTGTTACCCACGTTTGGCTGCCGTATAACAGCGTCGGTAGCAAAACTGCATTGTGTACAGCCAAACAATATTACTAATTTTATAATTATGATTATCATCATCTTTGTTAATGTTATTATATTCTATAAGTGATAAGTGATAGTTCTCTTAAGCATTTACAATTTAAACTATAACTTATATTATGATAACCACTACATAAGTTATTAATGATGTCATATGATATAATCCCAATGTATACTAAATACTCAGTGTTAATCATTGGTATAATGATGACAGTACAGTGGTACACTAGACATTTAATAAATAACACTATACGATGCAGATTAAACAAATTTTATTTAAATTTGTACTTGAAACAGTATTTATGTTATTTGATTAAAATACGAGTAGGTACATGTGTATTACAAATAATAAAAATTATATTAAAAATTATTTATTGTACGTAGTACTATAGTAATAGATATTTGTATCTAGATCCATCATAACATTTTTCCTTTTATATCTTTGACGTCTACAATTACCATCTTTTATTTTTATTTTATTTCATTATTAACATAAGTATAGGTACTGCATGTTAAATGTTATTCCTGTCAAATACAATATTTTGGAAAAGTTATGTTTGTTAAGAAATTGAGTACATATACATATAAAGGGGTAAGATTTGGATGAGGGTTGTTTAATAATTTAAACACTTCCTTCCGGATTCCCCGCAACCTGTCAAAACTTTATTTAAAATATCAAAATAGTAAATATACTAAGATAATTACTTAGCAAAAGCGAAAAAACATTTTCTGTAACAGAAAAATTAAATTTAAATAATAAAAAATATACGACAGTGTGTAAAAAACTTGTCTGGTTGTACATGATATATTCTAAATATGTCACAAATAGGTAAAGAACAATTTTGGAAATATTCAAAAATAATACTAATGAATTAAATTGTGCTCTGTCATGATAAATAATATTAGATTATATATATAATAACAAAATTGGGCACACACAATGCACACCGGATTGAACTTGTATTGATAATAGATTAGATGAAGGAAACGTGGTAGAAACGTGATACAGCAAAGATTATTAATTACCACATCCTTGTTAATGAGGCGTGGTTCATTTATCACGTGCGTTGAGTCTTGTAGACTTGTACCTGTAATATTTTGTTTCATTAGTTTTGCATATTTTTGTCATATTACCTTATTATGTTTTTTTTTAACCTTATAAATAAATAATAAATAATTACCAAGGAAAATATACTGTTTATCTGGAGTCGAGGCAATACCTCAATATCTCAATTGCTTTAAAAATTTGTTTAAAGATTGTGGATCTTGTAGAATTTCCCCGTCTATGTTGTTGGAGGATCTTATAGAAAATATTTTCTTACAGGGGTCTGATGCTGGCTCCGTGTTGCCTGTGGGGTTCGGCTTACCTCTCTTATATCTTTTCCTTTTATCAATTCCCCTCGGGAAGATATATATATGTTTGAATTCATGTTCGAAACGCATTCGAAAAATATTAAGTCGAGTTGTGTAATATAACAATATATTTATTATTTGTTGTAGTCGTTATAGATAAATACAAATACAGCACACAATAGACAATTAAATATTTGGAATAAACCCAAGTGTTCAGAAACAGATGTTTGTATCTGGCAATGTATCAAGATGTAATAAAATATTCCCGTTCAAATACAATATGATACTTATTTCCATCACAACTGATCGGTTTATTTTATATTTTAAACAAAAAAGAATAATTTTGAGAGAGAAAAATAATAATGTTTGATGCTAAATTGTGTTGTGAAGATTGAAAGAAGGTCGGAACTTAAAAAAAGCCCTAATATCTCAGTTTACGAAAAACCCCAAATTTGTAGATACCGGTATCAAAGTTCAAGTGTCTCTGTAGTTTGAAGAATATGCTTTGCAATTTTTTATTTTTTATGTGGAACAAAGAAGCTATTATTTATAACGTAACTTCAAAATTTTGTTTTATACCATTCGATATAAATAGAAATGATACTACAATCTGATTAGAATTATATTTCTTTTCAATTTGGCCTAATAAATAAAATAATAATAAACATATTGAAACATACGTTTGATCGCGATATTTTAATTAAACAAAGTTCAACACTAAACAAAATAAGTCTAATTAATTACAAGTACATAAGAATAATACCTTGGTTTAAATAAACATATTTATTTAATATATTTCCAATCATTGCTCTGAAGTAATAAAATTTTTTATAAAAGTATGGTATATCCATACTTTTGTTAAAACTTTTGATATGTATTGATTATTGTAACGTATTATTTTTAACAATATGTTGCCAACATCCATCTGTACTCAATAATAAGTAATGAGGTATTAACTGTCCACATTCATCAACATTCGCACATACATTCAGTCGCTCTCTTTATGATTAGATTACTTAAATGGAAATGCTAAATTGTATATTTCATATATTTATTATATCCTCATAGTATGTTTCACATATTTTAATCTTTACAAAGTTTTTGCAAAACAGCCATTATATTATTCTAAATATTTTTATATTCTTGTTAGGTTCATTATAACCATTGACGGCAAAAACTTTCATTTCTATCGTAAGAAAGTTATGTATTAAAGATGTTATATTATATTCATAGAATATTTAATAAGAAGTATAGATTTCTGAAGAGTTTTTAAGCAGTCGTCCTGGAAACTTTCTTCCATTTCTTTGTTATTCACCGTAACCAGCTATAAGTTTGTTTGATATTGTTCTAAGAGAAAGAGAGAATAATATTTTTTTTATTTTTTTCATTTCATAAAAGCTAAACATATGACTTTTGTGCTTGCGGAGTCACTGGGTAATAAGTTAATACTGTTGTGTTATGAACGTGTGTTAGAAACGTAGTATAGAGAGGACTAATAATTATGGTATTCTTGTTAATGAGGCGTGGTTCATTTATCACGTGAGTCTTGGTGGATTTGATATTTTAAACTCTTGTTAAATTTATTTACCATATTTTTGTTAATTAGGAATTCGTTAACATTATTATCATGTCATTAATAATAATAATAATTTCAAAAGTATGTCAGCATAAAATTTGTTTTGGAAGCAGAATTGCTTTAAGCACGTCTGATTTCCGGAGTATTTGGTGAATGCGTGACGAAAGTTGAAAGGGAGATATTAGTTTGTAGTTATTATGACGCACTTGTATTGTATCTTTCAGTAAAACAGCGCTTCCAATAACACTGAGTTATCAAATTATTATTTTAAGCTCAATGTTAGTTTTATCATCCACAGTAGCTACAGAAAATAAAATTTAATTCAACCAAATTAAGATCTCATGAATTGTTGATGCACAATTTGAAACATTTACTTTAATTTTATTACATGAATTTAATTTTATAATTGCATTTTTGTTATGTATTTCGTTGTATTCTAAATATATATTCTTATATTTATAACAATGGCGGTGTAGTGATGATTTGACGGTTATACTCGTATAATAAGTACTCTGTGGGTGGTGGGACTCGTTAACCATTCTGTTGTTTTGAATTGTGTTGAGCCGAGTAAAAGTATTTTTATAGAAGACACGCCAAGAATTCATTAATCTATCATTTTTGTAAAGTATATAATTTTTAAATACCATGAAATATATAATTAAATTCTTGTAAATGTAGTAAAAAAAAATATTTTTATTATGTTTCAGCATTTTTTTTTTCTTAAAATATGGTGATGTAATATTATAATTGCTCTTATATAAACTAGGAAGTTGATATCATATCTTCGAACATTGCTTAGTCAGTGTGTATAAAATACATCAAAGACTAAATGAACTTTAATCACTCCTTTCCGTATGATATCTGCCAGCAAGGAAGGGAAACTAAAAGTTTTAGGTACACTCGGTCTCTATAATGTCCTTTGTTTTAAATAAACAAGGAAACTATACAGAGACCGAGTATAAATTAATATTATATTTGTTTGTTAATAGTGCAACAACTAGGCAGTATATTTCATTACCTCTTAGCAGAATAACATAATTGTACACCGCGGCAGCACAGGAAGATATAAATTTAATAAAAATAATAAACATTGTTATTCTTTGTTATATTCTTCAACAAAATGTAGTGAATAATCAAGATAAATTGATAAACGAAGCATTCATTCTCGTTATTGAATGATGATTTGTTTTCTTTATCAATATTTATCAATATTTCTTTATCAGTATTTGTTTTCTTTATCAATATCAATATTCATTTTATAGATTCCGTAACGAACAATGACTGTTATTTCACTTATAACATTCATATTTCAATTATAAATACACAATTACTATATTGAATATTATCGTTCTATTCTCTTAGTAATATCACATTAAAAGGCAATAGAATAGTAATTTAAAGATAAAAATATTTTATACTACTTGCAATTTATTTATTAATTTCTTTATTTTGTTAATTAACCTATAGTTTTATTGTACATTTGCTAACATATTTTAAAAGAATTTCTGTTTTGGATAACATCACGAGAAATATTTTCGGGCAAAACCACAGGAGAATGGATGTCTATGGAGATAATAACATAGACAAACGAACTAAATAATAACGAAGAGGTATAGATTTTTCTAATAATATCAGTTACAATATTTGGGAGTTTATTTAAGTTAACTAAATTGTTTAGAAAACTTTGGGGTCATTTGCTTAACAGTCTCCAAATTAAATTTGAATTGAATATTCACCTTATTTTGGAATAAGAATGTTTGTACATACATAAACTCGTAATATTGTTGGGAGTGAGTACGATTAAAGAAAATGTGTAAAATAATAAGTAGGATTAGTTTATAATTTAGATAAATGTGTAACATATAATACAAAACACATAAGCATCATATGAATAATTTAAGTAACAAATAATACCTGCGTCCCTTTGGTATTTATGTCAACGTTGTCGTGATGAATGAAAAGTTTGGGTAGAGCCAAGGGACGTCAGACCCGAACAATATGAATATCTTTAAAATAGATTAATATTTTCAATCATGTGTGTGTAATAAGGTAAATAATATGGATCGTAGTTTGTTCTCCAAATATCATTTTCCTTTTTGGTTTCATTATGACATGACATTTTTTGTGCGCCAATTATCAATATGTCGTATTTTATACTCAGTCAATCTCCATAATAGTAATTTACTAGTTTGTTATTTGATTGTATGTTAATTTATGTCAGTATATTCCTTATTTTCTTCAATTTAACAATAGCAATAGTGATGGCTAGTGCAGATTAGATGAATATCTGAACATGAACAGCGACAAACCAATCCGTTTCAACATCATTTAACACTAATTGAAATGGAAAAGTGGTTTAAACTCCATTTGCAATTCATATTGCATTCGACGATGCCTGTGCTTTGATTAGTTTACGCAGCTCGGACAAATCAATTTGTTAACTTTTAAGTAAAACCTTAAACACTCGCACGATGTTCAACAGATTACTGTTACCTTACAACCATTATTGATTAGAATAGATTTAATCGATAATCTTCATATTTGTTTTTTACCTTTAACTCGAAATGATGTAGTTAAAATTAGTAATTATTTATATATATAATATTAGATACATAGCATATATGACATCTAACTTATTTTATAACCGCGATATGACTATATCAATTAATCTCTTGTCTGAAATTTTGTACATTCAAATCATTAAAAAATATATATTTTGTAAGTTATTTAACGAAAGTCCAGAAATTAATATATTAACTACGAATATTAAAGTTTAATGTGAAAAGCAATGAATTGATATTTATTTTTTATAAAACCCTCCCAAAGAAAGAGTAATATCATAAGTATTTGTGACACACATTTGTTTAAAACTACTATCACTACTACTCTTAGTGCGGTCCTGTCTTCAGTCTGCACATAATATCCATCGTGCTTGGCTTCTCTTTCAGTTTTAAAACTGTTAAGGAACGGTTGATCAAGTCGACTACTGTATTGTGTAATGGTATTTTATAAGAATAGAAATAAATGTCTAAAAAAATATAATCTTATATTTTTTAACAGGACGGTGGATATATTGACATAGTAACTATATCCAAGTTAATTTGTTAATCGTTAATTAACCAATTTTATACATACTTTTTATTTACTTTTATTAAAATTTAATAAGTCAAATAGCTTTTTCCTACGTAAATATTTGTAAGTAATGTATTTTTTGTAAGTAAACCTTTAATAGTTATATAGTTTGTTTATCCATGTTTGAGAAATTAAAATACCACTATAAGTGAGCAACTCCGATAACAAAGATCCTGAATTATATTAATAACATGTATTATACATTTAGATTTTATTTGTTTAGTTAAAACATTCTATTATAAATAAGACGGACAGTTAACTTTCCAGACAATATAAAATAAAAATGTATCATCCTAAAACCCATTGCACATTCCGCCATCCGCCATCTTTCAAGATCAATCACGGAGGATCGCGACTGTAGCAACAAGGGTCCATTTTACGGCGTTACTTTACTATCTGATTATTTATATATATCTCTGTATGGAATCTAATCATGGAATTGAACTGATTATTCATATTTTTAAAAAAGTAAACAATGGTTTTTGAAAACATTTATTATTTATGTAAGGAATATATTGTGCAATAGAAAACTTACAAACAAGATAATAGAGAAGAAGAAGAAGAGAAGACAAAAGCTTGCCACAGCCTCCGTCTACTATTCTTTTATAATGCACTGGACGATGCGTTTATTTTGGTAGTCTATGTACAATCTGAAATTGATTTTGTAACTATAAATAACCTGACCGACTAAGCTATAGTTTGGCATTGAATTTGCTTACTTTGTCTGTGTGAAGGAAAGGAATCTTTAGATATAAATGACATTAAATTACTAATAAACACATATTTTCTTTTTTTCCCTGAACTAAATTTCATTTTTTTTGGCAATACAATTCCCCATTTGACATTAATATCTTGTTTATTTTATTTTCAATTACGTGGTAGAGGTGATAAAAAATTAAAAGCACTCGAAAACAATTAATAGCCCTACTAAAAACTTCCATTTTCATTTTAATCAAATTAGAACAACCGCTTAATATTATATATGTAATGTAATAAATGTCATTTTATTTCTCAGTACCTTTAAAAGAGGCATCCCTAATTTCAATCTCGAAGGAGAATCATTAATAAAAGACGAGGGCCCACTTTATATCGTCTCTTAACTGTTTGATGAATTTAATTTTAAACTATATTCCTTTAATTAAATACTTATTTTAAATACAATTATTGTTAATTTATAACAATAGGCTTTTAGAAAGTCTCTCTAAGTACATCAATTCTATGACGATCACTTCATTGTGTATTAGAAAATCAAAGTTTATTTATTATACTTGAAATATGTCTTTTTGAGACTATTAAATATTGTAAACTTAACTTAAAAATTTTAAACTAAACTTATTATAATATAGATATGAGGATTTTAATTTTGACCGGTGTTATTTTTAGAAATTAATTATAATCTTTTTTTTTCAATAGAATAATACATTGAATATATAATAGTAAAATCGGAAGGTTATATTTGTAATATACTAAATTGAATGATACGAAGTAATAGACGGTAAATTGTAGGACGTCGAGATTGAATCACTCATAAATGTACAGAAAAAGAAGCATAATATTATTGTATATATATTTATTTCATACAATTCATCATAATTCATCATCATAAAAAAACATCAAAACCACTTTTCCAACTAGTAGTAAGTATCAGCTGAAAATGTTATTTTTCAAAGACCAAGCAAAGCAAACAGCGATCTGAACTGAAAGATGTAAATGTAATATATCTATATCTGTAATGTACATTAAATCTTAAAGCAGCCTAGCAGTGACATTGTTGTAAAGAGTCCATTATGGCGTAAGGTTATGGTTTAGTTTTGCGGACTTGTGTCTCTAAACTCTTGTTTGATTAATATTATATATTTTTGTGAATGGTAATTTTTATTACAGCGGATTAACCATCATATCAAAATAATATATATCTGTTTATACAAATAAAGTAACAGGTAATAAAGGTACAGTTACTTTATGAATTAACACATACTTCTTTCTCAACATCCCAATTTTTGCGTCAGTTTATTTATTTATTTTATTTATTTACCTTCACGTCATATCCCTTGCGAGGTAGCCAGAGACGACGGACCGCCAAACGCTACGGTCCCTGCATACCTCTTGCACAAACATCAACCTCTTCATACATGCCCTCCGGGGGGTCCTCATGCTTTTTACGTTTATAGAGAGGCTTTTAAATATTGGGTTACTCTTTGTTATAGCTAAATAATTTGCAGCGCTGTTTTGCTGAAAGGTAATATGAGTGCTCGGTAAGTGCTCTATAAGGTGCTTTATCAACATAGAATAAAATGAATCGTAAATGTTTTCCGAGATTCTTGAATATATTTAACTCTTGGATAATATTAAATCTATACCGATGTCTCCAAATTTGCTACTACTCTCTGGAACTGCCACTCGAGCTTCTTTATATTTTTGTATTATATAACCAATTCAATAATCAAATTTATTTAACATTTATAGGCTTTATTATAATATCACATTTCGACTCTTAGAACTAGTAGTTACTTGTGAGAAACTAGCAACTAGTTAGAAAGTGTCTTTTGAAAAGCAAGATTCGTCAAATAAGATCTAGTAGTATGTATCACAAATGGAAATAAAATAACACAAAACTTAGGACTCACATTGTAGTTAAAATATATAACACAAAGTTATCACGTATTGTATAACAAATAAAGTTTTCATCAACTACACGTGTACAATATTAAATATAATATTTAATAAATATAATAATGTTTATTAAAACCCAAATAGAATATATACATTGAAAAAGTTATTAGAAACAACGCCTCTTATACCGTCCATGGTCTTAGTGACTCTTAACTTATAAGTATGAATTACTAAACATATGTATAATAAACAAATGAATATAAGTATGTTTTAATCATACATATTTTTTTAAAAACGCATTCTAATGTCGTAATTTTGTATGATATGTAAGTTTAGATTCACTTTTCCATGATATAACTTATGATGTTGAGGGTGAAGTTACCGCTTGTTCCTATAAATTTATTTATCAAGTCAGACAGCGACACGCCCGCCCGTATTTATGAAACTTCTCTTACTAAATCTATTTATAATAATACATATAAATAATACCCTCCTCTTTAAGAGTTTTACTTTATAACTGTCGTATTTGAAATATTAGTTGAAAGCAAATATTTTAAGAATATAAATAATTGTGAGTAATTGCCCTTATTGATGAAAAACAGGCTTCAATAAGGTTTTTAGGATTACATTGTCTGAAGCATGAAGAACTAACTAAAAGTCTTTTATACTTTATTTCTGCAGTCCGTTCTTAGCGATTTGTGTCCTAAAATCTTTTGACACTTTTTTTATAACATTAAAAACTAAAAAAAAAACCCTTTCTTCAGTAACATTAATTGACTTACAGATAAATATATTAAGTATATTGTGCTATATATTGTCTTAGTATTTGTGCATGATAATATCTGACATAGGTTAATTACGAAGGATACTGTGTGACTAATTAGTCGATATCACTGATGACATTGACTGTTTGTGCTCTGTTAAGTCATAGTTGACATTATTATGTTCATTGTTATAATAGATTATATATTCAGTTCGTACGTGAGTTCAGGCTTATAAAATAGAAATTTATTTTTCAACACTATTTAAGATTTTATTTTGTTCATTATTCATTTTTGGTCGAAACAACATCTGTTTAAATAACTCCATACATAAATATAAATATATTTATCTAATTGTAACAACCATCTCAATCTATTAAACTTGGTGATATATCACTCATCGCATATTTTTATCTTGGTCGTTGATACAATAGTGTCCCTTTAATATATTGTACTGTAATGGAATGACGCGAATGTGAAATTATTTATAAAAATATAACAACAATTAACATATTATTCAACATTATTTATGCAAAAATATTTTAAAAATTTAACAAACGTCTTCATTGAATTATTGAATTTTTAAAATTTGTAATTCAACTTTTATATTTTTGTCTCTGACATCTATCTCTTAATATATATCTATAATAGAAAGCCCAAAAACAGTGTAATAAAATATGGACTAATAATAATTTAAATGTTATTAACATAAATATTTTTATTTATAATAATTAATGTTCACTTCCGACAAAAATATGCAACATTAATGAAACAAGAGATTACAGATACAAGTCTACAAGACTCAACGCACGTGATACATGAACCACGCCTCATTAACAAGGATGTCTTAATTAATAATCTTCAGTATATCACGTTTCTACCACGTTATCTTCATCTCATCTCATCTATTATCACTGTAAATGTGTGCATTATTTACATAATTACTCGGTTAGTAAACAATATTATATTATATTTGTGTTCAGATTAATTTCTTTTATTCTATTTAAAATATTTAATTAAAAACGAATGCTAAAAATCTTCTCTTTTCTTTTCTAGATTCATAACCATAGCAATCAATTCATCTCAACCAGGTGTGTTATTCACAGACTTACAAACACAATGTGGACAGGACAGAGTTACTACTCGGTCACACGCAAACTTGGATGACCTCCTATATTATAAAGGAAACCTTTTTTATTGTCTCTATGATATCTTCATTTAAATATCTTTTGTACGATTAGTTTACATCATATCAAGTGTAGTTATTTGACAGAGCGGTTGCAGTTTATCTTTGTACCACTGTACTGTCACTATACCAGTTGCTACATTCAGATCGTGCTATTAACTTATATAGTGGCTGTATTAATGGAAGTCGTTGTTAAAATATATACACACACATATACATATATATATATATATATATATATATATAAGATTTTTAATTGTCGTCTTCTATTATTTTTAAAATATAAATAATTTAAATAAATTGTATACATCATCTCCAACAAGTTACATAAGTAAATTTGTAATAAAACTATACTGAATATACAAAAAAATATTATATGTATATAATAATGATATGATGCATAACAAAAATATTAATATGTATTAATATGCATATATATTAATAAATTTCACATTACTCATTAAATAGATATAGAATAATATATACTTTTAAATAATAACCAAACCATCTATGTAACATACTATTAAAGAATTCAAAAGTATAATATTTGCATCGACACATTTACAGATGTATTATAACTAAATGAGTGTATTTACTTATATATAAAGAAAATCTATTACAATCAACTATCTAAGATCATGACCATATTATTTACTTTATGTAATTATAAACTTTGAACTTTGAATAATAAAATACGAGATTTTAACAAAATACTTATGAAGCTTCGATCGTACTAACGGAAATGTTATAATTTTTACATTGCATTTGAGATATGACGAATTAAAAGATACGTAACTTTCATTCAACTTCTAATATTTATTAAGTGATGATATTATGGTTTATATGAAGGTTGATATTAATATATTATGGACAGACAGCCAATAAATATTATATTGTAATATACCTATAAGGTTACGAATATACATTATATTTACCTTCTCCCATGTAATTAAATTTATTAGTTAAGTGTAGTGTAAAGAGTGTTTAAGGGAACAGTATGCATAATATCAAATCTGAAGGTAAATTACACACCTGCGGTGAACATAGTAGAACTGTTAATAATATAAACATTAATGAAAGTAAATTTAAGTCTATTAAAATACCAATACTGTTTATTTTCAACAAGAAGCAGTAAATTAACTCGCTAGAGTTTTATCTTATAACTATGGGGCTTACAATAGTGCCGAAGTATTAAATTAAATTAAATTGAATTGAATTGGATTGGATATTCCGGAAGTGATTGATAATATTATTATCTATTGATTTATAACTTCAATTCAAAAGTCAATTTGAAAAGCATGAATACTTATAGTTTAATTTTGTTAAAAGATGGTATTAATAGCAAAGATTTATTGAGTGTAAATCTTGAAATGAAACTTTTCACTCTACTGCGGTACCCGAAATATAAACTAAAAGTTTTATTTACACTTTCGCAATCAATCAGTTAGTTTGTTTTGGAAACAACCACTTAACAAACGACGACAATCTAACTAATTGAAACACAGTTAACTGATTAATTAATAAATTTAAGATCATACTACAAGATTTTAAAGTTAAAGACAAAGATTTTCTTTTAAAATATTAAATATTGATTATTAAGTGACTCTAATTTTAATTTAATAGACATACTTAACTCTCAGAACAAAAATTATAATATAAACCACATGAATTCTTCACAGTAGTATAGCTAGTACTGTGTCGGTCTCATATATTTATTTTTAATTTATGGTAATATATTAAAAAGAAAATATTCAAGTATTCCATCCGTACAATAATGAAGGCCAATTCTTTATTATTATTATATATATCAACTAATTTCCAAGGGGTACTGCGTGGAGTAAGGTTCGCAACATTAGTTGAGAATTCTTTTTTAACTAATCTCTATCTTACAAGATATCTTGAAAATTATTACAATAATTTCCTCCCGTGCCCAGCCATCACGAAAACTAATGGTTTTAATAAATATATTTTTTTATATAAAACAATTAAACGTTATAATCACACACCTATCTGAATTAAACAGGAAGTGAAATGAAAGCTGCACCTCTGTGTCGTGTACATTTTAATTAATTCCTTTATGTTTAATTCCACACGAGACTGCTCTCGCTCTCCGATGAAAGCCTACGTAAAAGCGTTTTTATTTTCAAAGTTATAACATAACAATAGAAAACTAATGCAATTAAACATATATAGTGCATACTTCATCCAGAACAAGGAAAAAGCATGTATGCAATTAGAATTTAAAAAATAATGAAGATCATTATAAGCAACGATGACGACAAAAGAAAATATGAATAGAGTGCGTGCAAATAAATATGAAAGTCTCCATTGACGTGACGTATGATAAAAGAGTGGAAAGAATTGATATATTACTAGTTATATCGACCAAAATATTAATAAGAGCCACCTGCTGCTATTCATAT
Organism: Melinaea marsaeus rileyi; assembly: GCA_918358865.1. Taxonomy (NCBI): domain Eukaryota; kingdom Metazoa; phylum Arthropoda; class Insecta; order Lepidoptera; family Nymphalidae; genus Melinaea; species Melinaea marsaeus. The sequence goes on along the minus strand of OU911093.1, from coordinate 20,093,459 downwards.
TATCAATAGGGCTTCATTTTGGAACTATGGATTTCCTAAATAATGTGAAATAAATATTCTGAATTCTTAATTATATTATTTTTTAATTAATTAATACAATTTTATATAAGCGACATTGATAGTGATAGTGCGCTGTATCCGCACATATAATTAATTTAAAATATACGACAGTGTACGTACGTACGTACGTATATACAGTACGACAAACATGTCGGGTGTACATGAGAAATATGTTACAAATAGGTAAAGAAAATGTTTGGAATAACGCAAAAATACACTAATCAATAAAATTGTGCTTTCTGTCTTAAGAAATTATATTAAATTTAACACATACTAACGAAATTGTCACACGCAATGCATATATTTGCATCGATAAAAGATTATATGTAGGAAACGTGATATAGGACAGATTAATAATTACGACGTCCTTGTGTTAAGCGTGAATCATTTATGACGTGCGTTGAGTCTTATTTTGAGAATTAATTATCGCCAATAGGAGACTATTTTGGTTTCTATTATCATATAATTTATTATTTTTATATATTATTATTTGTTATTTGATATTTTGAGTAGCCTTTAAATCTTTCTTGCAGGGATAGACCCGAAATGCCTTCAGAAATAGCATTTACCATTTGATAAAATATATTTAATATTATAATCATCGATGTGTAAATAGCGCCTTCATCTTCTTGATTACACTTTAAATTAAGAACAAAAGAATTTGTTAGGCTTGCTTGAATTATTTAAGTTACTTCTAAAAAATAGTTTTCTGATCGAAGGTGCTGTGGGGGTGAAGACGCTGCAGAAAGATATTTGAGAATAAACAGATGAATGAGACCTACAACACAGTACAAAATCAGTTCTATAGGTATTGGCGTCTTCACTAAGCCTACTTAATATTTAATAACTGCTGTTAAATGTTTGCTTTGAATTAGGATTTTAGAAGGATTATTTTAGCGGTATTAAGTTAACTAGTTATTGAAATATCAATTCGTTACAAGTGCCATATTCACAAAAATGGATTGTTTGCTCCTGTCCTATTATTATTCTAAAAAGGAAAATATGTCAGGTTTTCGTCAGTGATTTATTATGTTTGTAGCTACCATTGTCGATATTCTCACAATCAATGCGTTTGTTCGAGGCGCTGTGAAACAGAAGTAATACCGTGGTTTAAATTTTAACAATGCTTTGATAAAACTAAAATTGAAACTTACCTTTGACACATCGTATTAATTGTTATCTTTTTGTGTTAGGACTTGGAATTAATATGGAAGAATAGGTAATAAACAATAGGAAATGGATGATTTTTTGTCAAAAAGTCGCTCTCGTACTAGTTGTGAAATGATTTGAGCAGTCATACCGCGGTGATCCAAATTTAATATTATATTTGGTTCTAGCCAGCGATGGGCTGATGTGCGTATATTAAAGAACCACATGGTCGGGCGACATTGATAACTTATAATTCAACATTCCATCCTCTTGCAATCATATTGACTGATTCGCTATGTATTAAGGATACGTATTTTTATAATTTAAAATCAAAAAATCCGTTCCCGCAGGGGGACACGCGTGGGTAGACCTCGTGTGTAACTCGTTTAAATTATAACTCACTACCTAAGAATAACACATGATGTCGTTGTTTACATCAAAAATTTTCAAGCAAAAAGCGGTTTTTATTTTTTTCTCGGAAAAGGTATCTTTTTTAGAAATACTTTTGGTACTTAAATTTAGAGCAAAAAATAACCTTTCTATTAAAAATATTTGCGAGGAGGGAATGTTTACCAGAAAAAAGTTGCCGTGGTTTTACCTACCTTAAATTTTCAAGCTAAAAGTGGTTTTTATTTTTTTTCTCGGAAACGGTACCTTTTACGGAAAAACTTTTGGTACATAAATTTAGAGTAAAAAATAACCTTCCTATTCAAAATATTTGTGATGTAAGAATATTTACCAGAAAAAAGTTATGAATTTTTTTCCAAAAATTTTCGGTTTTTTTACCCCCACCCCTAAGTTATTGAAGTTAGGTTTTCGGTTTATCTACATTAGTTGTAGGTATTCATCAAAGACATCATATAATATGAACGCGATTGATCTACTTAGTATAGGGAAAAAGTTATGGTCAAAAAACTGAAATCAGAAAAAGTGAGGCCCTAGCGCCCCCTATGGCCGGATTTCTCTGGTTAACGAACTTGACCTTCATTTTTGGATGGTTGATTTTTGTGCAAAGTTTGAAAGCGATCCGAGCGAAACTGCGGCCGCTGTCGTGCTGACAAAAGTTGAATCTGGACGCACGCACGCATATATATATATATATAAACTTTTTGACCAATGGTCATTTTGGACTCAGGGGGTCATAAGAAGACCTCCTGTGAAGAAATTTTTCCAAAATTCGAAAGTCAAATGAATGGGCAGACCGAATTCTTCGAGGTCTACCCAAAATGTCATGCTTGATGATGAGGTACCCTGTACCAATTAAACTACGTAATAAACAAAAATAACTAATCTGTGAATTAAGTGCATTATCCAAATTAAGATCGAACCATTTCTATATTTCAAATTTTGATACAAGTTTTAACGTTATCGATTCACCGTTCGAGAAAATAAACAAGAGGTTCGAAATTAACGGATGGGACGACAACGATGCTTGTCTAGGATAGCCCATTATTTAAAAAGTGACGCGAGGACCTGGTTACAACAATGGGGCACTAGCGATCGCCGTTGATCGAATCTATTATATAAAAATGAATCGCAAAATGTGTTGGTAAGCGCACAACTCAACAACGCATGGACCAATCTTAACAATTCTTTTTTTTAAATATTTCTTGAAGCCCAAGGATGGTTCTTATGGCGAGAAAAATTCGAATAATTTCCAGGAAAACTCTAAAAGAGCCCTTTTCTTTTTCCTACACAAATATTTTCTAACTAAATTTAGAGTCAATTTGAACTGTATTGCTATACAATAAAGTTCATATTAAATTACAAGCACTCATTTTTGTCTTAACAATGTAGGTGTGTTGCTAACGTCGAAGAGTCAATTCGCACTTTATTGTCTCTGCACAAAGTTCAAATTCAATCAAATATATGTGTGTGCAGGTTCACGCAAAAGTGATAATATCGTGAACCCGACCAAATTGAAAAGTCAAAAAATTTAAGAGCTATAGATTTGATTGGCCTTGGAATATTCTTTCTTTTGTTTTAGTTTTGGAATGCGACATAAATTGTCATCAGTTTTCACGTCATTGCATCTGTCAAACCAACTGCGTTAAAAAGCGTTTATAATATTTAATAATTAATTATGATTGTTTTATATCGTGTTTTGTGCAAAGTGTTTTAATACCTGTGATTAATAATTATTGCATGTGACATAATTTAGGTGAGTATATTCGATATGCCTCCTATAAGACGAAGTAATTTAGGTAGAAGAACCCGAAATGCTACAAACCAAACTAATTACCGATCTTATGATACTGCACAAGAACGTGACGACCGAAAAGAACGTGAAAGAATTCGTATATCACGAACGCGGGAAGTGAGAGCGAGAGATTCAACGAATAATCCCGAAATTTTGGATCGAGCTGCTTTCAATTATGATTTGTCAATTGACTACAGTAACTACCAATGTGTTACTATTGGGTCTATGAACTTGGTTTGCTCTCATTGTAAGGCAAATGAAGCCAATGGATTGTGTTGCGCAAATGGGAAAGTGAAATTGATACCATTGGATCTACCACCAGAGCCATTGTACTCATTGGTTTCAGGAATAGAACCAGATTCCATACACTTTTTGTTAAATATCCAACAATATAACAATTGCTTTCAAATGACGTCATTTGGGGCAACAAACGTAGTTCGGGAAAATTTCATGCCAAATTTTAAGGTATTATAGCAGCTAATCATTATTATTTTAGTGAACAAAATTTCCTGTTAATTAAGTAAAGATGTGTCATTAACCTTCAGTTCCTTAATCCCCAAGAAATATATTACTTAGTCATAATATTATTTGGTGATTCAGTATTAGCAATACTTTTATTATTTTGAAACACAATATAATTATTTGATGATGGATATTAGTTACAACTAATTATTACATATTGACATACCTAAGCATATCAATTATAAATTGGGGATTCAAATTAGGAGATAGATATACTTTTTACGAACAAATATTATTTATATTTGACAAAAATCATTTTTTTTAATTTACAGCTACAAGGCCAACTATATCATAGCGCAGGTTCACTGTTACCAGTGTCAGATAGCAATTACAAATTCCTGCAAATTTATTTCATTGGCAATTCACCACAAGAAATTGATATGCGTTGTTCAAATAATAATTCAGTAAAGAGGTCTATTGTAGAACAATTACAAACTTTATTTCATGAGTACAATCAATTGATTATGTTGTTTAAAACTGCACTGGATCTGATGCCATCTGATAATCACAAAATTGTTATCAGAGCTGATAAAACACCTGTTGGCCAACATGCCAGACGTTTTAATGCACCAACTATTCATGAAGTTGCCATCGTTGTAGTTGAAGAAAACTTGGAATCCCGTGATATTGTTTTACATCGTCGGAATGATCAATTACAACGTATAAAGGAAACACACCGCTCATATGACACATTGCAATATCCCATTATATTTTGGCAAGGTGAAGATGGCTATGATTTCTCAAACAAGATGATAAATCCCTTTACAGGTAATAAAAAATATTAGTTTAGCAAGGAGATATATTATCAGTCACTATATTATTTTTTTTTATTTTCAATGTTTTGAAAACAAAAATCTATTTTCAGGTTCTAAAACCAACAAAATAGTCAGTTCAATGAACTATTATTCCTACCGCCTAATGATTCGTGAAAATGAAGACAATCACATACTCAAACGTCGGCGATTATATCACAAGTATGTTGTAGACATGTACGTTAAAATTGAAACGGAGAGATTAACATTCATTAGGTTGAATCAGACAAAACTCAGATCTGAAGAGTATATTCACCTTCGAGATGCGATTAATGCACAGAATGTTGGTCGGATGACTATTCTTCCAGCAACATACATCGAAAGCCCTCGACATATGCATGAATATGCTCAAAATGCCATGTCATATGTTCATCATTACGGTACAGCAGATTTGTTCATCACATTTACATGCAATCCACACTGGATAGAAATAGACACAGCCAGAGTCTTTATACAAAAGTTGAAATCTTTAATGGATTTCATTGTGAAACATTATGTGTTTCGAGAGACACGCTGCTGGATGCATTCTGTGGAGTGGCAGAAACGGGGATCGCCACATGCACATATTTTGATTTGGTTAGTTGACAAGATAAAGTAAAATGAAGTTGATGCAGTAATATCAGCTGAAATCCCTAATGTAGAAGTAGATCCTGGATTGCATGAGGTAGTTATCAAAAACATGGTACATGGTCCCTGTGGAACTCTTAATCAAAATTTACCATGTATGGTGGATGGTAAATGTTCAAAACGATATCCACGGACATTAATATCTGAAACAATCACTGGTATTGACGGTTATCCTTTGTATCGTCGCCGATCGACAGCAGAAAATGGAAGATCAACAATTGTCAAATTAAATCAACAAGATATTGAAATAGATAATCGCTGGATTGTTCCATATTTACCCATTTTATCAAAAACTTTCAAAGCGCACATCAACGTTGAATCTTGCCATTCAGTAAAATCTATTAAATTCATTTGCAAACATGTAACCAAAGGAAGTGATATGGCTGTGATTGGTATTAATGCAGAGAATTCCAATGATGAAGTTACCCAATACCAAATGGGTCGCTATGTTAGTAGTAATGAAGCAGTTTGGCGAATATTTTATTTTCCTTTTCATGAGAGACACCCTACTGTTGTTCATTTAGCTGTGCATTTAGAAAATGGACAAAGAGTATATTTTACAGCACAGAACGCAGTACAAAGAGCTGTACAGCCACCATCTATTATATTAACCAGTTTTTTTGACATGCCAAAACGATGCTTTTGCTCAAACATTGTTATATTTTGAAATGCCAAAATATTATACTTGGAATCAATCCTTAAGGAGATTTATGCCACGGAATCAAGGAAAACCAGTTTCATACCCAGATGTATATTCTACCGATGCGATTGGTCGAATTTATTCAGTACATCAAAGAAATGATGAAAGTTTTTATTCACGACTGCTATTAGACAATGCACGTGGCCCAATATCGTTCCAACATGTACGAACTGTTTGATGAAATGGTGATTTGTGTGGATCATACAGAGAAGCTTGCCAACGTTTGCGATTGTTAGACAATGATGCTCATTGGGATCAAACTATCAATGATGCTGTAATATCATCACAAGCTCATCAAATACGAACATTGTTTTCTATAATCATATCTACATGCTTCCCATCAAACCCAAAGTATTTGTGGATCAAGTACAAAGATAATATGTGTGATGATATTTTGTATCAAATACGGATTAGAAGGGGAAATCCAAATATACAAATAAGCGAAGAAATTTACAATGAAGTATTGATTTCAATTGAGGACATGTGCTTGATGATGTCAAACAAACTATTATTTCAATTAGGCCTGGCCGCACCCAATCGTCCAATGCATGATGCTTTTAACCAAGAAAAGCACCGAGAAAAACTGTATGATCGCAACACTTTGAAAGAATTAATTCAAACAAATCTTCCACTATTGAATGAACAACAAAAGTATGTATTTGATACACTTATGAAAATAATAAATGATAAAAGAGGAGGGATTTACTTCTTAGATGCACCTGGTGGTACAGGAAAAACTTTTTTGATTTCATTGATATTAGCAACAATTCGCTCACAAAATAAAATTGCACTTGCACTCGCTTCATCAGGAATCGCAGCAACTTTGCTTGAAGGTGGTAGAATAGCTCATTCAGCACTAAAATTACCATTAAACATGCAAAGCAACGAAACTCCAACCTGCAACATTTCGAAGAACTCTGCAAAGGCAAAGGTTTTGCAGCAATGTGAATTGATTGTTTGGGATAAATGCACAATGACACATAAAAAATCTTTGAAGGCTTTAGATAGAACCTTACAAGATCTACGGAGCAATCATAACCCATTTGGTGGTGCAATCATTTTATTAGCAGGAGATTTTCGTCAAACATTGACAGTGATTCCACGTTCAACGCCAGCTCATGAACTTAATGCATGTTTAAAGTCCTCCAATTTGTGGAAACATGTGAAGGTATTACATTTTATCAAGAATATGCGTGTCAAGTTGGAAAATGACCAATCTGGAGGCATATTCTCTAAACAACTCATTGACATTGGTAATGGCAAATTTCCTATAGACACCTTGACTGGTTGCATTAACTTTCCTCAAAGTTTTTGTCAGTTAACTAGATCAAAAGATGAACTTATTCAAAAGGTGTTTCCAGATGTTGCTCAAAATTACAGAAACCATGATTGGTTCAGCGAAAGGGCTATATTGGCTGCAAAAAACATAGATGTAAATGAATTAAATTTCAAAATTCAAGAACAAGTTACAGGCGAATTGAGGATATATCAGTTGATTCGGCTACTAACCAAGATGATGTCGTCAACTATCCGCCTGAATTTTTAAATTCGCTGGATTTACCAGGATTGCCACCTCACAATCTTCAATTAAACTTTTAATTATCGTTAGTTATAATGTTGAGAAATATCAACCAATCACGTCTTTGCAACGGCACACGGTTAGCGATAAAAAAATTATTGAACAACGTGATAGAAGCAACTATACTGAAAGGAAAATATAAAGGAGAAGACGTGTTGATACCACGCATCGCAATGATTCCGACTGACAGTTTCCAGTGCGGCTTGCTTTTGCTATGACCATAAATAAGCCCCAGGGGTCAATTGTATGTTGCCTGTTCCCATGTTGGAAAACCATCAGATTTGTTTGTGTTCACCAGGTAATCAAACAAAAAACATTGTGTATCATAAAGCACTACAATAAAAATAAAACAGATTTTTTTATTTATACGATAACTGAAAATACTTATATACGTTTTATTTCATTATTCTTTATTTCATCTCATTAAAATGATAAAGTAACGTATTAAAAAAAGCATAATTTTACGATTTATTTATCATATTATTTAAAATAGTAAATGATAAAAAAGATCCACCAGAAATCTTAACATGTATAAATCACATGTCACGTTGTTTGTCCGCGATGGACTCCTAAACTACTTAACCGATTTTAATAAATTTACACACCACGTACAGTTTGACCTAACTTAAAAGATATATAATAATTTTCAACTCAATTCATAGTTGCAATATTATTTTATTTGTTTATTATTTTGCAGTTAGCTCCTAACAATTCGAAAAGATGGCGGTATCTGTTGACTGGATTGAATAATTACGAATGATGTATCTACCCTACCTACCTCATTCGTAAGTTTAGTGTTCCAAATTATTTACTAAAAACTTTGTAATTTACAAATAGTGTTATAAATTTGAATTAAATTTAAAAAATAATTTTGTTTCTATTTTTGCTTAATATCGACTGTAAGAAAACATTATGATTTTCATGACAGAAATACTCTGAACGTTACCCCTTATATAGTTTACTACAATGTAATATATCAAAAACAATAGTCACAGCAACGCGTGACCGGGTCTGCTAGTTTTAAAATATAATTTAGTCCATTGAATACACGAAATGTCGCTAACATTCTTTTTGATGTGATGTGTATGTACGTACTCGGTTCGTTAAGTCATGTATGCAGATTGTCACCAACGATCACTATAACGTTTGAGAGTAATTAAATTATTAAGTGATAATCTCATTGTACCTATTATTATACGTGGCATAGCTGATTCTCAGATTCATGCAATCGCCGCTAACTCTAAATTACTACCTAAGGATTTCGTTGATTTTTTTTTACCTTTTTGAAGCCGTCGCGAACTGTCAATAATCTTGTGCGTAGAATTCACAAGAGTAACAATTACTTTATACTAAAGTGTCAGTTTAATCAAACTAATACCGGTTCTTCGACATTTAAATATTTTTCATGTGGCGACTTAGGTCATGCTCAGCGATCGTACCCTAAACGTTCGAAATCTGTAACATTAGGTAATAATAACCCGGTTTTGTATGGTTTACAATCTAATATTCAAAACGCACTTAATGCTATCCGTACCTTCTGTAAAAAGACTGGTCATCACGTTCGTAAATGTTTTGTGAAAACCAGTTCTCAATCTCGAAACTATCAACAACAGAGTATTCCAACTGCTGTTCTAGTTAACATTGCTTCGCAAGTATTTCTAATCTCTGACAATATTGTATAGCATTTTAATTGCAATTAAGTACCCACATATTAATTGTTGAATTGAATTTCATAATATTTCATTGCAAGTTGATTTTCTTGTTGTTTTACCAATTTGTATGAATGTATTGGTAATAACTGGAGCTTATGTGAGTGTTAACAGACAACAACGTTTAACACGTCTTGATATTATCAATGTGAATATGTATTTTAATGTGTTGTATCTTCACCCGAGTGATCAGTCACTATCTATTAATAAAAATTTAATGGGTTTTCGTCGCGAAAGATTATTGTCGATAGTTTACGAATTTAAAGATTATTTAATAATTGGCATAGCTCTAAGCCATGTTACTACAGGTAGTTGGCTCGTAGAGCTGACACCAATTCACTATAGGCCTTACAAACTGTCTCTTGACGAGAAAATCAGGGTTCACTGCATAATTCAGGACTTGTTGGACGAGAACATTATTTAAAAATCAGAGTTACCATATGCGTTCCCAATTATTATCTGCTGAAAGAAATCGCATAGGATCGTATATGTGTAGGTATCCGTGTGTTGAACGTTATCGACAATTTTTTTTCAAATATACAAATACCCGGCAATGCAATTGCAATTTATTCTTATTGTCAACTTTGTATTTATTCTTATAGTCGATTGTGTATTGCAGCGTTGCAGATGTAAGTAGTCGAAAGCCTCGAGCACTGACACCTGCGTCCCTAACGGCCAAAGTTTTCCCTTTTATTTGCGATATCCTATATTCGAACTGAAAGTTTGGTAACAAATTTCAGCATCACACAATTATTAAGCCAAATATATATTTAATTAAATTGCTTGTTTCTGTAAAAAATAATAATATTACTTTACATTTAATATAACTAAATAAGTCATAAAATCACAAAGTACAAGTTAATTATATTGGTGTAGATAATTATAGATAAATCCATTTATTAGACTAAATTAATATAAGTATAAGTAAGTGTTATAGGTTATACAACCTCCTATATTAACTGACGGTAACATTTCAGTTAAATTCGTAACATGTCAGCAAATTGCATCCACCGGGATGAGTCATTCACGTTGTGACATCATATTATTCTTTTTTAATAAACTAGTTTCAAAATCAACACTTATTTTATTCATTTAGTTAAGGTAAACTTAAAATTAATAATTGTTTTTAATACGCTCGAAACCAAGAGTAGTTTGATGTAGTGTAGTTATTAGTCTATGTTTCTTCAATGATGTGAAAGAGTCATGCCAGATTAAATAGAATAAATAAACAATAATAATTATATACCACAATATTAAAATACGAACTGAAATCTTTCGTCCATTATTTTAAATCCTGAAAATTCTTTTGTAAATACAATTACTAACCACCATTGTTATTTAAAACTATGATCAAATATCGATGATAGAACCTAAAAGAACTGCATTGAAAACTTACTAGTATAGATGACAATGATAAGCTATAATAGACTGACCACGAAATAAAACAAAAAGTATCAATAACTCCGATATAACAGACTCTATTAAAATACCTCCCTAATAGAACACAATAAAGAATCTGAATCACTAAGACAAAAGCAACTTGGGACCAATTTTTTATTAAGATTACTTTCATCTCCTAAAGTAACATGAATTGTAATAAAGATCAGAAGAACAGCTTTTATTTCTAGCGATGTCTATTTATTAACATTGCATTTACTTCTCTTCATACTTGATGTTGCTCTTATGAAATTCAATAATCATTTTAAAACAAATTCTCAAATTCTTTAAAATGCAAAATAATATGAAAAAAATAAAAGGGATTAGAAATAAAAGGTTTTGAAATCGTTATCTTAAAATATTTTTGAGAATGAAATAGGAATATATCTTTTGATACAAGAAAGCGCGTTATGAGATTCGACGCTCGAAGAAATCAAAGGATGTAAAATCTTATATAAGTGAATTCACGTCTGATCAGTTTGTGGATATTCAGAGAAAATAGAAGGTATCAAGTCAGCAAATATATGTTCGGGCATCGTTTTCACTTTTTGATCCAATCTGTTTCACATAAGTCAGTTTTATTTAAAGAAAACAATTACTATTGGTATTATCAATGTTGTTTCGTGATATTGAGTGGGTGGATACGAGCAAACAAAATACTCGATTGTAAGTGGTACCATTGCCAATTGAATTCTGAAAATATTAAGATTTACAAATTCTCTGCCACCATGAAGAATGGTGAAGGATGGATGATACTGGGACAAACGGAGAACAAGGCATTAGATTGTGTTTTTTTTTTTTTTATGTTATAGGAGGGCAAACGAGCTTGCGGGTCACTGTTAATATGTGATTACCGCCGCCCATGAACTCTTGCAACATCCGAGGATTCACAAGAGCGTTGCCGGCCTTGAAGTATTTAGCGTATTTAGCGCACCTGATTTAATGTATGAAATATAGTTACAATAGTTAAGCTTATATTGAGCTTCTGTAGCTGATGTTACGATCGATGCAATCAGCATACGAGATGCACCACTACCTACCACCTCAAAATATTTGTCATGCTTGCATATAATTGTAAAGTTATTTAAAAATGTTATTAACAGTACCAATGATCAAAGCTGAGATAGAGAAAATTTATATTTACTTATAAGTTTATTAATAAATAAATTATAATTAATATACAAATATTTGAAAGAGAATATTATGACAATTAAATATTATTGACGTTAATATTTATTCATGTAATTTTTGACATATTTTAATGTAAACGAGACCTTTTAATACATCCACTAATGAGCGGTTTTTGAAAGTATAAAATGACAACACTTTAAAGAGTTGTCATTGGTTGTCTATCACGTAATTAACCTTATTAATCTGAAGATTACTAATAATAATGGAATGTGACACTATTTCTTTATAAAATGCAATCACAGCGTTTCTGTTCTCTTTATAATCCCACTTCATTATAATATCACAAAATATATTACATATTAGCGCGAAAATAAAAAAAACACACAATGAACAAGTGTATAAAAATTACAGATTCCAAATTCAAAAGTAATATTTTCTATATTCAATTGTAATAGTATTTATGATCAGACTGAGTAGAAACAAAACTAATTTCCTACAAATACTTGGATACTAATTGGATGTTACAACTTTATTCGTATTGTGCTATTCGAACACTATTTATACACCTTGTAGTTTGTGCATGGCGGTAAAATAATACTCTAAAGTACGTATTAAAATCAATAAGCGCTTTTACACTTATCTGTATTATTACAGTAGTTATTAATTTGGAGAGACACCCGCTGTCAGGATTCAACTTGAACTATTTTTTTTAGTATTACAACTTTTGTTTCAATCTTCAAGCACTCGTCCTCGGTAATGATGCGTACGATTTCCATTTCTTGGTCTTGTCTGTTTTTTGATGATAACTTATGACTTTCGTTACGTCAATTTTTTTTATGTGGCAAATAGTATTGTATTGTTAAAAAAAATTATATGTTTGAGAAAAGATACACATCTCATATTAACAAAATATCTCTTTACAATTACATCACAATAAAGAAACATCTACATAACACCCTTTTGTTTTGTAGCTATGTCTAACAACATTTCAATTCTTGGATCTTTCTTAGTTTATTTCTTATATAAAGTTTCGCCTGCGTGTAAATTTTCATCCACAAAGCACTTTTTTAAAACATTTACAGACGTATTTTTAACTAAATTAATGTATTTACTTATATATTAAGAAAATCTATTTCGTTTAACTAGCTCTTGACCATATTATTATAGTAAATATGAATTTTGTACTTTGAGTAATAAAAAACAAGACTTTAACAAAATGTTATTGCCGATTCGTTCGTACTAAAGGAAATGTTATAACTTTTTGTTTGCTTTTGGGATATGACGAATTAAGAGGAATGTAACTTTCATTCAACTTTTTATATTATGTGAGTGAGGATATTATGTACGACGTTTATATATGAGTGTTGATGTGAATATACTTTGGACAGTCCACCAATTAATATTATATTGTAATATACTTATAAGGTTACGATTATACATTATACAAATGTATATTTAAATCTTTCTGTCATGTAATGGACTCTACTCGATAAGTATACAGTATTCAGTATTTAAGGAATGGTATGTATAATATCAAACCTAAAGGTAAATTATATACGTTTTTTTAGTTGTATAATTAAGTGTGTTATTATTAAGGTGTTAATATATTACTTCACAGCGTATGATTTAAGAGCAAACTTTTAAGATACCACCCAAAATTTTAGATTAAAGAAATGTATTATTTATTATTTTAATATTATTAAATCTAACATTTTATATATTAATAAATTATACAATCTATATCTTTTTAATTAGTAATTCGTTAAAATATGTAGTTATATGATAATTATGTAAAATATAATGTCTTGAATCTGTTTAATAAAGTAAGTCGATAAAAAAAAAGTACAGTCATTGGACGGACTGTTGAAATTGAAATTGAATTTATTAATAGTTAGAGCGTTTCATTGTTATTGATTTTGAAGTACGAGTATATTAGGATTCTTTTGAACCAATTTTATGTAATGTTTTGTTCAAACTGTATCATATATTATTATTATTAATGTACATAGTGACTTTTTAATTGTTTTATTTATTTATTTTTTTTTTCACTGTATGATTTACATCTTTAAACATGTGTTAATAATTTGAACCCGGAATGTGTTGCAATCTTGGACATCACCCTTGTAACAGCTTTTCTGTAAAAAACTGTTAAACAATATAATAACATGTGAACTTAAATAAAACAGGAAGCAAAATGAAAGCTGCTCCTCTCCGTTGTGTACATTTTAATTAATTCCTTTATGTTTAATGCCACACGAGACTGCTTTCACTCACCGATAAAAGCCTACGTAAAAGCGTTTTTTATTTTCAAAGCTTTAATATAACAATAAAAAGTAATTCAATTACACATTTAACTTAATATTTTACATAGTTATTTCTTTTGTTACGTAGACGTCCACTAAAATTTTACGGTATTCCTATCCCAACGGATTTCAACTTTTTGCATTTCGCCAATTTTTAAACCTGTTGGAGCTATACACTTAAGCGAGGTTAAGAGTTACTATAGCAACGGTTACGATAACAACGGATAATATGACAAAGATTACCATAGTAACCTAAGTTAACATTCAAATTAACAGAGTGCCCAGCAAGCGGGAATTAGCTAGTTTGAGTATAAAATAATTCATTTATTATATTAACAGCCTAAAAACAAAGAATATACACATTTATCGGTGTCAAAGATTGTCTAGATTTATTATAGTAGGGGAGACCGGGGATGGTTGACCAATTTTCAGTTTAAAAGTTAATATTTTTATTGCTTTAATGATTATTTTTGTGAAAAGCAATTCCATTGATAGTGAGTGACGCTATTCAGCCCTAGAAAGAAATTACAATAAGCTCGATATCAATCAAAACATAGTATATAGGCTCGATTTTATACAACGGGAAAAACTAGTCAACCTACCCCGTGCCTGGGGCAGGTTGACTTGTCACTAGGGGTAAGTTGACCTAAGAAGTAATGAGTACCAAGACTACGAAGGAACAAGATTAAAATACTAAAGTGAATGCAATCCTAATTTTTAAGAACATCTTCAACAACATTAAACATCGTTAAGAACCTATCGGTCCACCTCCAGTCTAAAATAGTCCTTTAGTCTAAAATAGTCAAAATAGTATTTATAGTGAACACGTGGGAAAACGAAGAACGGAATAGCAACTGCGACTGTCACCAGTGAACCTCGGACAGCAGACGTCATTTTTCCCAATTTTTTGGTGCCAAGATGAGCTATGTCTCTATCAGGAATGTGAACCGTTGTCAGTCCTGTTTCATCTACATTCCAAATATACCTAGGGTTTAAATTTAAACGTAGGTAAATCGTTATTAGGTAATCAAAGGACAACTGCTCGTTGTTTTTGTTGAAAGAAGTGGCTCGAAATAAACTCGTAGCTTAAGGAGATCGAATAGAGAGAATAGGATGACGTTTAAGCAAACTCCCTACCCAATCTCCATCATCAATCTGTTTTTTATCCCATGATTCAGGAATAGATTTATTATTTTTTTTCGCAAATTCATTTGCAAATTTTCAGGACTCGTAAGGCGTTAATCCATAATAAACATCAGCAGCTCGCTTATGGGCAATCTTCTGATGCAAGCTCTTCCTCGTCACTGAATATTTGTCTGTTTTTATGTAGCCAACGCTTTCCAAGGTCAATTGAGATCTAGACAGTTTTTTCGGCGAAAATAACTTGTCGACATACTCTCTCCAATATGTCTTTACGTCGATTTGACTTTCGTTTATAGATTCGCATCGTTCTAAACTGGAAATATTAGGTTAAGAACAATAATTTTTATACCAATTTATATCTAGTATATCCAAAATTGTATGGGGCAGGTTGACTAGATAGTCAACCAACCCCTTTTTAAATGAGTCAACCAGCCCCATACAACCTAGAAATTTTTAACTACGTGCCTAAACCTTAAAATGGTGTCGTAATTAAAAATAATAAGGAAGCATACAAAGTTCGGAAATCAAACATTCGTATTAAACAGTTTGACAAGCAATCAAAACAAAATGAAAACAGTTATAACAAATAGAATTAGGAAAATAATAGTTACTTAAGTGTCTTGTTTTTGAACAATAGGCTCTAGCTGACAAACGGTGTGCGTCTGCTCCGCGGTTTTTCTGATGATTGTGCGCAGGGGAATAATGGATACGCTCACCTAGTCGGTCGATGCAAAAAGTTTGCCTAGCTCGCGTTTTTGACAATTAGTCTACCTGCCCCTATAGTCAACCATCCCCGGTCTCCCCTAAATATTGTCTATTAAGGTGAATTAAATATATTCGCTAAAATACAAAGAGCGAAATATAATGAAATATTTCATAATAATAATTTACAAGGAAGAGCCGTCTCCCGTATCGTGTTTTAAAAATATATTAATGGCAGATTTTTTTATAGAATTTTTTGTAACTATTAAGTTAATTCCTAACTTCACAGGAACTGTTTTACTCCTAGGTCTTACTTGTAAAAATAGTCAATATTATTGTAGTATAGTAAGTAACTTTAGCATTGTGAAAAAAAATAATTTGAAGATTTCAAGTGTACTAACAATATCTTAAGCGAGTATAAATTCGGAGCTCCATAGAGAAGGTCAAACGGCATACTCCCGAGTATAATATATATATATATATATATATATATATAATCACATATAGTTTGAATTTTTTTTCAATCATCGTATTAAAAGTCACTCGCAAGACATTAGGAAGAGTTTTTTATATTTTCAAGGAAATTTCAAAACCAGCTTGTTTACCAAGTAGTCTATTTTATAAACATTATCATAGTACATAATGAATATTTACAAGAAGTATAACAAATTATATATACATAATGTATCCGAGACAACATTTCCAGACTCGTAGTATAGATGTCATATGTATTCTAATACAATTACCAACACTCGTAGCACTACGAGCTACAAATAATGCCGCTATGAATCGCTTGCATGTGTACTACTGTAAATGAAATTGTAAATTTAACGCAAAAACAGTTCCAAAGGGTATGATTTATTGTTAATGCTTATTTGAAGGCAAAACTAAATTATTTTATTTTGTAGATATTGTAGGTACAATTTAATAAGCTGTTACGTTTAGAAAAAAAAATTGTTTTGGATTAGGAATAAAATGACAAATAATAACAATATATATATATATATAATATAATATAAAAAACTTGTTGGATGAATATTTGATATATTTTAAATATGTGATCAATAGGTGAAAAAAATGTTTGGACTAATTCAAAAGTGTAATTAATAAAATTATGCTTTCTATAGTTCAAAATTATATAAAATTATACTTATACTACTTGTACTTGTATTGATAATAGATTAGATGTAGGAAACGTGGTAGAAACATGATATAGGGAAGATTAATAATTACTGCATCCTTGTTAATGAGGCGTGGTTCATTTATCACGTGCGTTGAGTCTTGTAGACTTGTATCTGTAATCTCTTGTTTCATTAATGTTGCATATTGTCGGAAGTGAGAATTAATTATCATCAATAGGAGGTTATTATGGTTTTTAATAATACATAATTTATTATATATTTTGTATTTGTTTTTGTACTTTACACGTAAGTTTTATTTAATGTTCGGATTCTAAATACTAAAATATTATTTTATATCTTTCAAATTTAATGTACGGTAGAGTAGTAGGATGGAAATATAATTAATGGATCTCAAGAGATGGCATCACAAAACAAAATAGTAAATAAACTCCTGGATATATTTGTTGAAATGTTTGTATTGTGTACTGTTAACGTTATAATGAAATTGGTGTAATTTATTCATCTGCTAATAATGTATATTTAATATCATATATAATAATAATAATAATATTAAATAGATTAAATATGTTATTTGTAATGTAAATATGATTACATATAACCTAATATTGAATGGATAAATGCAACCTGAGTCTTTTCAAACATCAGGTCAAAGTTTTTTTTACCAAAAAGAAATTACTTTTAATATTCACTATTAATTTATTAAAGTATAAATTGACATAAATATATAACATATATCATATATTTTATATCTACGTTAATTATATAACTATTCATATTTCTATATTAATACTATTTACGATTTTATTTGAATATATTTTGTTCTTTTATACGCATACAGTCGTCTTCTCTTTTATCATCCTAAGTCATTTGTATTTATCATCTCATAGAAAATGCCTTTAAGCGTTCTCCATCCACTCGTTTGTTCGAGGCACCCTGAAACACACGTCGGAAATATCATGGTCTTGGTATTAACAATGCTCTGATATAACTAAAACTGAATTTTTCCTCTGACAGAACATACGCTTATACTCTTGTTGTTTTGAACTTTGAATTAATATGGAAAAATGCACTAATATCTCATAGACGAAATTAATGTTTTCTTGACAAAAACTACCTCGAGGTCTAAAATAGTAATGTGATTTGAGTCCTCGTACCACGGTGTGTAGCGGTTATTTAAATTTGGATCTGGCCAGCCACTTATGGGCTGACTGCACATACATCAAGGAATCCATTTGCCGGTAGACCGGGGGACAATAATAATTTCTGGTATAATATTTCATTCCCACGCAATAATAACGACTAATTCACTTTATCACAAGGTTACATATTTTAATAATTTAAAGTCTTGAAGCTTAGCTTAGCTTCGTTCTATCTACTCGTACGTTATAGACAGAAATAACACATGAGGCAAAATTTTATAAGCTATTAAAAATTATTATAAAAATTAATGTCTTATTACAAATTCATACTACGCATTCCTGTGTAGAGATTGTTTAAACATTCCATCATCATCACCTCTTCATAGACAGATCAAATACATGTAAAATTATGAAGTAATTCTTTTATATTATGATTTATCTAATCTGATAAGTACATTATATATATATATATATATAAATTATTAAAATTAAAATTAAAAACTATCTTAACCCCAGCCATAAATTGTTTTAAAAAACCGCAAAAATTTATTTATTTTTCTCGTCTCTTCTTACATTATAGACTTAATTTATTCAATAATCAATAAATATACATTTTTGTAACTCATCAAATACTCCAGCTAAATACGAGATAACCCCTTAATATTATGTAATTTTCAACAAGCTTTACAACAAGCTTCAAAATATATATAATATCATTTTAATAACAAAGTAAACATTTCTAAAATAACCACTTGAATATTAAATTTAACGGAAAGGAAAGGATACTTTCTTTTGTACGAATGATAATATGTTATATGATAATGAATTTAAAAACAGTATTATCCCTGTTACAACAACGGGCATTACAGCAACGTCCGCGTGGGACATTCACTTTTAAACAAAATAAACGGGAATAAAATGGTTGTAGAGGTCTAGCGAGGTCAAACACACCGTACTGCAGCAGCTTATTATAACATCTAATTTCTTTAAAATTTATCCAGTAGGTTTTTAAAAAATATACAAATGTTTCTAAACGTCTTGTTTAAGTGATTGTATAATCTACTTGAGACATAGTTGTTATTGTCTTATATTTCATTATAACTATTTCCATCAATAGCTATGCAACAGTGTATAAGTTATGGGCAATGAAACAAAAACACAATAATGTATAATACTTAATAAAGAGTTAGCTTATAAACTTAGCACAGAACACAACGCTAATTTTAAAACAATTTTTTTGTGAACAGTGAAATGGAAAGAAAATGTCATCAGTATAGTGAATTGAGTTCCTTGATGTTACACAATGAAAGTTTTATAATTTTTTTAAACCTCTGTAACACGTGTGGTTGCTGACACCTGCATTTGTTATACTGTACATGATAATTTTCTGTAAATATTTTGTGACCACAATGAGGTGGTTTAATTTTTTTGCGGCTTCCGTTGTTATATTCGTATGTCGGAGTACTTAACACGCTCTCTGGATTTATTTTTGAGTGTGAATGTTTTTTTATTATATTTTCATCACATGACTTTATTCAAAGATTTGTTATGTTTTGTTTTTGTAAAAGTCTGAGCTAAACAGCTAGTAGTTAATTTTTAAATGAAACTGATTATATTTTAAAATTGAAAAACTTTTCAATGTTAATTTATGTTCACTTCAATGGAGCATGTTATTGACTGGAATACACATATATAGAATACCAGTGTGATATGTAACCACCAAGGACTGTAGACTGCTACAATTCACATCCGAAAAAAGTTTTTAAACTTTTTTTTCAATAATGTATAAATAAATATAATAATAATGCAATTAAAAAGTGAATCTCGCAAGTGCTTTTGATGGAAAAAATAGAAAGGTTGATATCTAATTTAAAATCAATAATATGCTAATTAGCAAATAGTATTGCTAACTAATTTGAAATTAAAAATAACATTGACGAAGATAATTTATTTAGTGAATTTTTAAGCGAATAACTTATTGTCCTTAGAAACCAAGAAGAATTATAAATTGATTTTATTTTGATTCAATATTAAATATATCAATAAAACAACGTAAAAATCTAAACATCTGAAACAATTGCCAGCTACTCCTAAACAATAGCAGTACCTATCAGTGTAAATAATTGATAACTCAAGCAAAATATCATATATAAATAATAAAATAGTATATAATACGAGGAAAATCGAGTAACCTCAAGCTTCTAAAAGAATACTAATTCCCATCGAACAATTAAGTATCTTTAATTACCTATCCAAAGATAATTACGAGTAATCAACTTCATGTCTTCAGTCTAGGCGATCGAATATAAAAATGAAAATGTGACTGAAAATATTTAAAATATAATAGAAATGAATTTCTTCGTGGCTGTGCATAGGAATATACAAGTTCATATAGAAAGTAAATTTTAAAATATTAATACCATTTAAGAAAGACCATGAGAATAGGGTCCATATTTTTTAAGTTAGTAAACGTAAACTTTATATGAAATTATCGTTTTGTTAATAAATTTATAAACGTTGTGTACTCATTGTGTATTAAATATAATATCAAAGACTAAACGAACTTGAATCCCTCCTTTATTTGTGATACCCGCCAGCAAGGAAGGCTATAAGTTTTAGGTAAACTCGGTCTCTCTATAGTTTAAGTAAAACTTTGTATACAATTTAGTTCCTTTGTTTTGTGTAAACAAGTGAACAGAGCAGATTTAAACAACTATTACGTTCTACATTACTATTATACTTCAAATTCCTTGATACCTAAGCTTTGATTATTTTGATGGACAATATTAAGCAGCTTAGGTTTTATCTTATTATTCAGTTTAAAGTGGAATGATTACTTTTTATTACTACTCTATTATTTTGAATATATTTGGCGTTATATCCTATTGTATGTAATTTTTTAAATTAAATGGTTTTTATTTATGTATTTATTAAATCATTCCAAATGCCGTTAGCTATAATTTTTTCACAGACTTTTTTCCCTTTTGTTGTTAAATATATGGTTGAAGAAATAATATTAGTTTTAAGTTATGGACTGCATCTTCAAAACATTACGACAATAGAGTGTACCAAGCACTGAAGTTGACCGATAGTTTGCAATTTCTACAGTGGACATGAATGGATTTATTGATTGAGTTACTTAAACAAGAACATTTTTAATTATTACATATAAACCCCATCTGATGGTCCTAAAAAATATTAATTTTTCCAGGAAATTATATATTAAGTCTTGAACATAACTTATAAAAATAATTGATTATTACGTAAAAATATTCAATGAACGCTAAATTTGTAAAGTATTTTTAATAATAACACAGCGATGTGATTAAGGCCACGTCGTCTCATACATTGATACACCGCAGTCCTTATAGCTCCATATTTTCGTGAGTATTGTTAAGTACAGAGTAGCTATTTAATATAATTATAATTATTTTAACTATACCATGTAATGTGACTGTGATGAGGCGGTAAATTATTAAAAATAATAAAGTACAAATTAAGAATAAAATGAGTTTTAAAAATCATAGATACACATCATTGGATTAATGTTTAACAATCTAGCAGTTATGTATATTGAATAAACTTATAACAATTTATTATTGAAATGATTCTAAAGCGTTAATGAAGCTCCTCTGTGTTCAATTGCTCTGTACTAAGTCCGTAATTTAATTTAAAGCGACTTGTACTGAAAGAACACTTCGAATTCTTGCCAATTTTATTTACAGATGAATAGAAAAAAATCCTTTTTCTCCATTAGTGAAATTATGAATATAAGATAGAAACTTTCATTATAAAGTACATTTATTAAATTTATTTTTAGCAAATTTATTTTTATTAAAGCTAGTTCTTTATTTTAAATTCAAAAGAAACGACGTCTGGTTTGTGTTAAACAAAATAACCGAAAACTTCTTTCATTTTTATGAAATAAGGTCAAAATTTAAAAATTGCTTTTATGTTTATTCCTTTATATACCTAAGCTAAAAAAATATTTTTTAATGATATATTTTAATAACTTTGAGAATGTTATATGCATTATGACTTTATATTATTTTTAATACAAAGAAATATTAACAAAAGCAACATTGATCATACTATTATTTAGTATTCTTTAATGTACTATTAAAATATTTCGGATGGTTAATTATTAAACAAAAAATAATAATGTTATATTTATTATTTCATGATGAGTGGTTTAAGTTATTTTATGGTAAACGGAAAACGCTTGAAACGTTTTAAGGAAATCGTCGAATCATTCAGATCGTAAACTCTTTTTAAATTTATAAATAAACATGAAGAAGTTTAAAAGCTTGAGTTTAATTAACATCTTTATTTAATATAATAAAATACTTTATTATTACATTTTTTTTTATATATCAGTATATCGGGTTTAGTAAGTTAATTGCTAGACGAACTATGACGAGCTACCGTTAACCGCACACTGTCGTTAATTGTAACGAGGAGAGAGATTACAGGATGAGAAGTATTTATTATTATATTATACATTAGGCTAAATATCACTAACCACTTTCAGGTAGTACTTTAATTATAATCACACGTTAGGCAATGCAATGTATGTATATTTAAGTGACTAACCTTTATTTGTAAAAAACAAAGTTATCTTGTAAATAATTATACTAATAATGACGTCTCCACGACTGTTATAGTTTTACTCCTAGTTTTGCACCTATGCTGACATAATGGTATATCTGATGCGGTATATTTAGTGGTTTTGAATTGATCTTGTTGAAGTAAATAAAGAAGATAATAAATAGAAAACAACCAAAAGTCTTCCGAGCGATCGAAATTCACATCGATGGAGTGCGTGACAAACGTTATGGCAAAAAAGCTTGTCTTCGCTGAGATGATGGAAAGCTCCGCGAAGAATGCGTGGAAGGAATGACACGTTGCTTAGGCCTCAAGCAACTGACCCAGAGGCGGACGGAAGATATGAATAAGGATTCTAGAGATATTTTGATTAAAATAAATTACTTTTAATCTTAATTTTTGTCACGTTGCACTTTAAGAATATCAAAAGTTTTTGTATTTATAGATTTTTGTATACATAGATCAAATATTTGTATTATATTTTGGGTTAATAAAAATAAAAATTGTATATCCCAACCCTAAGTAAAAAAAATGGTTTTTTTATTAATAATAGCTTAGAATTTTAAAATTAAACTTTACTATAACTATTCTTATTTAAAAAAAAATGTTTTATGGGTTTAAAAACAAAATATATTACATGAAAATTTCACCAACACGAGTAGGGCTGCAACCTGTGTTCTGTAAGAGTTCCTGCCTGTCCCTCTACTAGCTGAGCTATGATGTCCTTATTTACGTTGATAATTGTAGCACTACACATCTACATACATATATATATGTTTCAACTTTTGAGTTAAAAGTTTTAAAATTCTAAATAAAGTGAGAATAATATGGCTAAAAGGTACAGGTTATATTAATCTCATATATTATATTTTAATGTACGTCCTTGCTCGCTTTTATTACATTTTCAGTTACGCTTTCGTTTGTACAACTGTTTTTACGAACACACAGACCTTTTCTCCTCAACTGTTGCATATTTTAAAATTCCTTATTTAAATTTCGTTCTGCCATTTGAACCTATACAAGTATAAAAGTTGTATATCATAAAAAAATCAAACAAAATTTAGAGGAATTTAGCAAAGCGATGTTGTTTTGTTCAACAACTCTACTGTATAAACATTCGATTATGTCGTTAAAAGGGAGTATGTATATGTATTAGGTAATGTTATTTTATGCCATTATTGATTATAATTATTGTGTCAGTTCTTCTAGGAACGTTGATAATAAATTTACATGAGGGTTACTGACTAGTATTATAATAAAAATTTCCACTGAGTAAAAGAATAAACAGACAAGACAGCTTGTAGGCGTGTTCACTACAGGACGGTTACATTCCAATATCCTGTGAGTCAGTCCGGCCGTAACATCATGGACTCTGTTGAGACACATGTAACCACTCTGTGGTATCGAGGTCCTTCTTGGAAGAGATAACAGTTGTTGCTAGTATTGTCATTACTTTAAAACATAAACAATGGAATAGTTACAAAAACACTCTATATATTAAATATTATTTCAAACTACATATTTTTTGTGTTTTTTTTACTCAGAAACTACTGGATGGGTTTTGATATAATTTAATGTCTCATTACATTCTGTTTTCTACTGCTTGCATTCCATAAACAAGTTCTGCTCACAAAAAAACTTATTTTATACTAGTAGTAATTTTTTTTTTATTTACATATATATTATTTATGATCTTATGTTATGTAAATATTTATATACACAAATTATTTAGCTATATGATACTAGATGGAAGATGCAAAGATATTTTTGAGGATTATTTTTCGCATTTACACAGGAAAGTATCGAAATTATATTGATCTAATTAGATATTCGCCGTTAAATGTTATTATTCTGGATGACACAATTGAAAGATTCTCAATTTCTTAATAATAGCTTTGTGTTTGTATCGTATTTTTAGTTTGTTTAAAGATATTAAAAATCCTCCCTTTGTAAAATTCTAACTGTAATGATGAATGCAATATAACATGTATATCACATATTTGTACTCAAATGTATACTAATTGCAATCAGAGGGATCAGCAGCTCTTGTTGCAGCTCAGTCTACATGTAAGGAGTTCTTTATAGGTGTGCCACCAACTGTTATATAACAACCGTGTTACACAAAAATATATACCTTTTGAATGTACATGAAATATGTACCGCGAAATATCACTTTCTACGTGTGTTTATGGTAATTTTTCAAAAATAATGGTATCTTGACATCTGCGGAGGGAGGCGCAATATTGGCTTTTCTTATAGTACCCACTTTCCTCTTGCGGCTTCAGTATTGTTATTAATAATGATTTGTTTAAATATGCACAGCTTGACTTCAAAGAGGACTGTATTGCCAACCTTTAACAATGTCAGGTTATTTCAATGTGAATTATCGATTGTTGCTTTCTTGGCCTAGTGAGATGCACGGCCAAGATGAAAGACCAAGGCCAAGATTGAGGTATTATGCGACCTCTTTAAAATATTTACCCTGAAATGCAATCTTAATGTCCTGCATGTAGTAGAATATACATAAGCATGGTATGTATTTATGACAACTATGTTTAAAATAAAGATGACAATATTAAATTATTATTGTAGGAGACTTTACAACAAAAGTTTGTAAGTATAAACCTGATGTTTTATTTAATCAAGCAGAGATTTGAGTAGATTGTAAACTGTCACATTATCAAATAATATCCTTACTATATAATAATGACCTAATTGACTCTGTATGCACGCGCATCACTTATCACCCACAAATCACACAATAATGTGTAATACATCAAAAAAAAGCTATTGAATCAGGCTACAAAATAGGGTAGGTGCCAACCTCATACGTGACCTTTGACCCTTCCTGGCCCGAAGGGCCGGGAAGTTCCCTTGTATAAAAATATTCAATTAATATCTAAATTATATGCGATTATTGTAATAAATAGTTATCAATGTAATATAGTTATAGATGATATATTTAACTAATTGATCGCTTGACTCAACTGTAAATTGATATATTAACATTTTATATATATTGATAGATAAATTCCATATGTAAATATAAGTATTGTTTATAATAATACTAGAATTATATATGATTATTGTAATACATTAAACATCAAGTAAAGAACATTATCCGAAGTAAGGACATAAAATTTAAAAGTAATTTGATGACTCAGTTAACTGAGACAATAAAGCGGACCCTCGTTGAGTCTTTACCAGTATTGACGATCCTCCTTCGAGATTGAAATTGAGAACCCTACGGATTAAAGAAATTGAGCAATGAAAAACTAAATAGGCTTTGTTGAATATTTTTAGATATGTTTTTTACTTTATAATTTTTGTATATGAAGTTGAATGACAATATTTTCTTCTTTGATAATTTCGAACGACATTTTGATAACTTTTGGTACACATTTTAATGTATTATTGTTATTAACTTTTGTCAGCTTATAATGTATAAATTTATATAACATTTAAAAAGAAACCAATAATAATTACATCAAAACCTTTAATATAAACTACGATTCATATCTATCTATTAACACTAATATTCTTAGAATAATTACACATTATTTATGTATTTATCAATTGGACCATATATGTACAAAATAGAATATGAAAATATTAGGTAAAAGTACCTAATAATGTTAATACAATATCACTATATAGGACTTATTTTAAGCCTTTGGCAATCTAGATAAGTACTTGATTGCTGCGTTAGTTTTGGATACAACCCAAACGGACAGACTCACTATATTATTATATGTAGACAAATATGCAAACCAGCAGTTACATTAACTAACACTAGTTGGAATGAAATACGACTTCCATCCCATTTGCAATTCATATTACTATACTGCCTTGATTAAAACATTTCATTTACTTACATATCTTGTACCGAAATTCTATTGATTTTTGTATATCTCAAAGTGAATTTATTAATTATAGAGTTATTTCTACTTAAGGAAATCTATTGTACCTTTTTGATTATTTTAAATCAATGAAAAAAGTACGAAAATGTATGTTCACAAAAATGTCTTTTTAGTAATGGCTATTTTCAAAGTATTTAAAAATATAGGTATAGGAAGCAATTTTTAATAATATTATTTAAATTTATTTAAATAAACATAGATCTTATGATGCAGATATTAAATAAATGGTTATGTTTGTGACAAGGCTTATTTAATTCGTGATAGATATTTATAATAACTATCTCTATCAGTGTAACCAGAGTGATTAAATTCCTCGATCAAACGATAGAAAATGTATCAAAAATTAACCTGAGCCCGATACAACGATTACACCCGACGTTTAATTAAAATATCAACGAAACGTTAAATATTTTGGAATTAAAAATATCATATAATCCATGAAGTTTTAAGAAAAATACTTGTTATATAATTTCTTTAAGAATAGCGGTACCATAATTACATTAAAATTATATTAAAACTTTTATTAAGACACTAGTAATTCAGTTAGGTTGAAACAAACTCAATCTAAATTATAAACTGGCTCGCTAACTTCTGTGGCAACAAAGTGAGAAAAATACATATATTAATACTTGAAATAAAAAATGTTTATTAATATTTATCTCAACATTAATTTATACAATACATGTGACAGTGTTTTAATATCCTGAAGAGTAAAGATTTAACATTGAGAAGGAAACATTGGTACATACGAGTAGCTTACCATGTGTAAGCTACACAAGTATTTGACAAAATAACAGTTGCACAGTTTATAGAATACAATATTAATTGTTATTAACATATATCTAATGTTTGGGAAGTTAAATATGATATTAAAATTTTCCTTAAGTCCTTATTATTGTAATTGTAATTTAACTTATTTCATCTCTAACATACGAGGGTCAAACTGAAAGTTCTTAGAAAATCAAAAACTAAGCATTCTAGCAAGTTATTAGTTTTATTGGAACTTTTCAAAATAGCGTCCATTTACATCAATACATCGCTGCATTCGATGGAACCATTGAGAAAAGCACCTTGCCCACTCGGCCTTAGGGGTCTCTTCGACGGCGTTTTGAAACGCAGCCACTGCTTCTTCGGCGTCTATAAAACGTTTTCCTCGAAGTTTTTCTTTTATTTTCGGAAAAAAATAAAAATCGCAGGGTGCGAGGTCGGGGCTATACGGCGGGTGACCCAGTAATTCCACGTCTGAGGTCACCAAATAGTCGATCGTTTACCTGGCGATGTGGGACGAGGCATTATCGTGATGAAGGAGGATCCTGCTGCGAGGTCGTTTCTCTCGAACTTTTTCCAAGACAAGTGGCAAACAATTGTTAGTATACCACACTCTATTAACCGTTTTCTGATCCTCTAAGACTACTGTCGCGTAATGACCTGTCTTTCCGAAGAACGAGGCCACCATCTTTTTTCCAACACTTCGACCTCTCTTCACTTTAGTTGGCAACTCTTCGGAAGGAAACACCCACTGAGCAGACTGTCTTTTGGTTTCCGGATCATAACAGTAAATCCAGCTTTCGTCACCCGTTAGTATGTCGAACACAGCATTCGAGTCACCTCCGTTAAATTTTTGGATCATTTCTCGGCACCAATCAACACGGCGGAGTTTTTGAGCCTCGGTCAAATTATGCGGTATCCAGCGGGCACAAAGCTTCCTGACCGCTAAATGTTCATGGAGGATTTTGTGCACTTGACTCATACCTATGCCTAGACTTGTCCGAATCTGCTGATAGGTCACTCTTTTGTCAGTCTCTATCATACGCCGCACAACACTGATGTTATCCTCAGTCGTCGCTGTAGAAGGCCGTCCCTCACGCAAATCATCGGTGAGATTAGTTCGACCACGTTTGAATTCATTAAACCAGTTGTAAACTGTGGCACGAGATGGGGCTTCATCGTGAAAAGCCAATCGAAGTCTATCATAACTTTCTTGTTGACTTAAATGACATCGAAAGTCATAAAAAATCATTGCACGAAAATTTTCTCGGCTTAAATTCATTCTGACGTGCACAGACAGTTTTCAATTTGCCGCCAAATCGTAAAACAAATGACAAATGAATGAAATGTACACTCAATAATATTGGTAAAGAGTTCTATTTTCAAAATTTAAACTATTTTTTTTAATATAATGCTTTTAAGTGGCCAGTTCTAAAAACTTTCAGTTTGGCCCTCGTATCTGAACTGCGTTGTTTTATATCTTGCCGCATGCTGAAACTCATATTCATTGTTTCCTTGATATTTTATTTTGCTTTGAGACTCGTGCCATCTATGGGCGTTTTCTAGCGTTCTTATTGATCGGTCTTTGGAAGCGTGTTAGGTATTGTCGCTAATTGCCGACAGATGGCTAATTACGGCGTAACTGAATGTTTGGAGATAATTACAACAGTAGGTGGCACTCTAACACATTGCATTCGATGAATTAGCACTTGACACTTTTAGCTTTGTAATTCTAAGTTATTATTAATAAAAAATAAAATAAAACGATAGGATAATATTTGTTCGCACACGCACTTTACTATTATTAAACGACTAAATAGGTAGGTGTGTGTATCATAAGGCGAGAGTGAATAGATTTTTACTAAGTTCCGGCGCATTGCCACCAATGACTACATTTCCACCTTCCATCAGGTGGAATGTAGCCGTATAATGTATAACTATTAATAAAAAAAAACAAAAAGCCTATTCCAACCAAACAATTATTGTAATTAAAAGGAACGTAATTACGAAGTTATATAATTAAGAATATACAAATAAAAGTAATTTTGTAGAATTGTTCTAATTATCAAAGGACGCAATCAAATCTACCCTCATTGCGTTTAATAGCATTTATGATCCTTCTTCAAGATTGAAATTGAGGATCCGACGGATTGAAGAAATTAGGAAATAAAATACACATTTTAAATAAACATTTAAGTATTTTCTTGCGAAAATTGTTATAGTTTCGAATGATACGAGTGTTTGCGTAATTGTATTGTATTGGTAAATATGTATATTTATTTTTTTTTTCAACAAAAAAAAATTGCAGAGGATAGGATATTTAATTTAGATAAAAAGAGAAATAAAAAGCTTTTGTAGGAAAGTGATTCCTGTAAGCTAGGATCCGCCGCCGGGCCCTGCCGGAGTTGAGCTGAACCCCCTTTTTGAATGCTGTGAAATGTGCATAAGAATAATTGTTAATGTAATATAAAATAAATAGAAATCAAAATTAGTTGAAAAAAATTTACACCATGAAGATCAGGCATCGGGCGACAGTCACGGATGGCATCTGTTTGATCACCGTAATTAATTAATTTTTTTTTTTCAAAATGCGAAATTTCTTGAAATCAGCTGCGAATGTAGGAAAGACTTTTGCAAGTGTATTTTGTGGAAAAAGTTAATATATATATATATTTTGTATTGGTCTGGTATTGGTTATTATATGAGGTTCTGATAACGTTAAGTATATGAAAGAAACAGTTTTTGACCATCATTTCTGATCGGAATGAGATATTTTAATTCTGTTTTATTTTTTAAATATTCCCATTCTCAAGCTCTAAAGCTCTACCAATTTTTAATCAAATCAGTTCAGTAGTTTTAATGTGATGTTGCTTGAAGAAGTCTCCCAAACGGTTAAAGAAAGTTATATTCAATATATTAAAGGATGATGGGCAAAAATGTATGGGACGCGTACCCACGACCAATAACAACCAGACGTATGTCGTTAGAAAGCTCTTTTCATGACTATCATTTGTTATTATGGGAGCTAGTCTCAATTCGTTGTGGGAAAAATGTTATAGTTACTTAAAAGATATCTATTAAAATAAAAGTTGTTTGTTCCAAATATTTTATCTTTGTTATTATGGGGGCTAGTCTCACATCGTTGTGGGGTCTTTCAGATATAAAAAAAATGTGTTTTAAAGTTAAAAATCCCTACGTAAACCCTTAATGCAATGTGTAAATGCCGAAATGCTCATTGCGTACGCGTCGCCCGCCGGCCGCCCGCCGGCCGCCCGTCGCGCCCCCGATCGCCGCCTTTATGTGTACGGAACGGCGTATTTAGTAACGTATTTTTTATTGTTATATTTTTTTAACTTCAATAATATAGTATATTGGTTTTTTAATGCATGAGGTATTCAATCCTCCAGCAGCATTTTTAAATGATGTAATTGTAGACAACATAGATCACTAGTTTTTAAATAATAAGAATTCTGTATGTAAATCAGTTATAAACGATTTTAAATCTATGTTATTTTTAGTTTAGGTTTCTTTTTTACAATTTGACTGACCTTATATTTAACTCATGTTAAAGTAACGCTGAAAGTACATGGAGTATACACAAAAACAGTTTTTTTATATATCTAGAACTAACAACTTTTATTTTAATTGATATCATTTAAGTAACTATAATATTTTTTCCACAACGATTTGAGACTAGCCCCCATAATAACAAACGATAGTCATGAAAAGAGCTTTCTAACGACATACGTCTGGTCGTTATTGGTCGGTGGGTACATTTCGCCCGTTGTCCTTTAAGAACAATATATTACTGTCTAACTACAAAATAATAATATTATTTATCTCAACTATTGGAATAAAAGTAAAAATGATTAAACAATGATATGTAAAAAATGGTATTTAGTTTTAGTTTTAAGGAGACGAATTACGAGGATTGAATATTTCAAGGTGTACTTTATAAAAATATTAAATGTAGACCATAAATATTTCTTTGTTCCATCATGTATGAAATGAAATATAAAATTTACACTATTTCCACCATTTCATTAAAAGAAAAACAACCTACTACTTAGAATAAGAGGAACGTGGTGTGAAGTAGTAAATTACATTATTAACACACCATTTTTTTTTACGGGAAGAATAAAAACTACGTGTTTATTAGTCCTGCTAATGTCACCCATCTCATTTTCTAAAGGTTACTTTCATTCACACACACACACACACACACACACACACACACACACACACACATAGTTTTGCAAATTCTATATTACACAGTCAATAGCTGAATCGGTCACGTTATTTCTATTCTAAAAATCAATTTCACATTTCGTTACACTATCAGGATAAATGCATCCTCCAACTCATAAGAGGATAATACACAGGAAATGTAGTAAGTTTTGTACTTCGCCTTTTTTTATAAGTTTATTTTAAGCTTCTATCTGTCCATAAATTCTGAAACGTTTCTAGAAAACTATATATATGTATTTTATAGAAAATTATTAATTAAAATCTTAATGTGAGATTATTGAAATGACAAATAACAAATTCGAAATATATATATATATATATATATATATATATATATATATATATATATATATATATATAGGAAAGCTCAATAAATGTTTGTTATTTGATCAGGCAGTGAAGGAGCGCCACAGTGGAACTCATTACTACAATCACGATCCTTCACGATTGATCTCGAGAGATGGCAGATTAAAGAATTACGAACGGAACGTGCGCTTACTCTCAAATATCTTGTTTTAGAATAATACATATTTATTCAGGTTTTGTGATTTACACTAAAATGTTTTGGAATGAAAAAATCCGTGCCCGCAGGGGGACACGGGTGGGTAGACCTCGTGAGTAACTCGTTTAAAATATAAATCACTACCTAAGAATAAGACATGATGCCGTTGTTTACATCAAAAATTTTCAAGCAAAAAGCGGTTTTTATTTTTTTTCTCGGAAAAGGTATCTTTTTTGGAAATACTTTTGGTACTTAAATTTAGAGTAAAAAATAACCTTTCTATTAAAAATATTTGCGAGGAGGGAATGTTTACCAGAAAAAAATTGCCGTGGTTTTACCGACCTTAAATTTTCAAGCTAAAAGTTGTTTTTATTTTTTTTCTCGGAAACGGTATCCTCTACGGAAAAACTTTTGGTACCTAAATTTAGAGTAAAAAAATAAACTTTCTATTAAAAATACTTGTGATGTAAGAATGTTTACCAGAAAAAAGTTATGATTTTTTTTCCAAAAACTTTCGGTTTTTTTACCCCCATCCCTAAATTATTGAAGTTAGGTTTTCGGTTTATCTACATTAGTTATAGGTATTTATCAAAGACATCATATAATATGAACGCGATTGATCTTCTCTATATAGGGAAAAAGTTATGGTCGAAAAACTGAAATAAGAAAAAGTGAAGCCCTAGCGCCCCCTGTGTCCGGATCTCTCTGGTTAACGAACTTGACCTTAATTTTTGGATGGTTGATTTTTGTGCAAAGTTTGAAAGCGATCCGAGCGAAACTACGGCCGCTATCGTGCTGACAAAAGTCGAATCTGGACGCACGCACGCATATATATATATATATATATAAACTCTTTTACCAATGGTCATTTCGGACTCAGGGGGTCATAAGAAGACCTCCTGTGAAGAAATTTTTCCAAAATTCGAAAGTCGGGTACAGATGAATGGGTAGACCGAATTCTTCGAGGTCTACCCAAAATAAGCATATGATATCAACAAATATCAAAATCATCGCTAACGAAGTTTCACTTCACCTCACTTTGACTTATGCCTCGTTTGTTTCTTAAAAACTACAAAAAAATACCAAATTTACTATCAAAGTGTTGTTCTCTAGCATCCAGTTTTTTTTTTGTCGTTGTATATTTTTCTGTTCTGTAAGTTAATGGTACATAAATAAATAAATAAAAAATAAATAAATATACCAACAGCCTAATAGTGTAGAGTACAGTAAGGATTGCATTAGTTCATGACGATTAGATATATTTTTCATCTTAACTAAATTGGACATAATACTAAAGGAAAAGGCAGTGAGGAGGATTAGAGACAGGTAGACATAAAAAGTAATAGTAGTTTAAGACATGTTTTAATTACTTATGTAACAAATATCTTTTATACAATGGCATTTTATATTTTCTTTCTTGGGCTCTGTGTTTGTTCAAATCAATCTTATTTGTATTTCACTCTTTTTCAATTCATTTAAAGTGTATGAACAAGAGCGCTGCTTATCGAATTCATAATTGAGTCAGGAACAAACAATATTAATCAATCCAGTATAAATTAAGTGTAATTAAGTTGATGATTTCGGAACTTTTTCATAGTTTTTGATTTCTGTTCTGATTTATACATACATAATGAAATAATAACAAAGTATGTCTTAAAATAGTTAATTTGCTGCATAGTATTTTCAAGAACAAAGAGCTTGAAACATGTTTTTAAAAATTCGTGCAAAACCTTTTAAATTTTAAAAACTAGTCTTCATTCATTCCAACCACAAATCATGCATCTATTAGACAATATAACTTCAACAATTTAGATCTAATTTTGTAACGATTTCATCAACAACAATCGCAGTAATTGCAAAGAGGCATCATATAAGTTGTTTATAAGATATCTATATTTTAGGACCTAAGTGTAAAAACAACAAAATGACTGCCAAATATATGTGTCATATAACATTTAATATTTAACTGAGAAGAACTTTAAAGGTTCATAAATAATAATTATTTTTTTTATTTTATCATCATAAGTTACATCTTATAAATATATATTAAGAGTTAACATTTATAAGAAATTAAAATGTTATTTTCAGGGTTGAAACAAAAAGTTTTAAAACATAAAGGAAATTAAATTACTGTGCTACAAATATCGATTAAATCTCTTCAAATTAATTTATTATAATTTAAAAGTACGTTTAAGTTTATCCTCTAAGTGAACAAATTGAATAGATCAATAAACCTAAATTAATGAAAACGCCACGAACGATGCCGCATGCAAGATGAATTGCAAATGAATTTTAAGCTACTTTTCCATTTCAATTAGTGTTAAGTGATGTTGATACCGACCGGTTCTGTCACTGTTCATGTTCAGATATGCGTCTAATCTGTACTCGTTGTTAACTTATGATTTAATTATAATTTGGCTCAAGTGAATATCGTGTTCTAACCATGTAGTTATTTCATTAGTCTTTATCATCATGTAATAAAAACATGTTTTGCAAATTAACCGATTTTCGTCTGTTGTACCATATGTTTAAGTATATATCTAAAAAATCTCTTCTCAAACGATTTTAAAAAATAAGAGTAGTAGTACATATATATATAACAATAAATGCTATCAGGGATCGTTTTATACCTGTCCCGTGTGTAAAACAATATCCTTGTGAAAATAAGCTTTTAATTCAACTTCTGATCAACTAGACGACATAAAAATAAAATGTTGATTTAACTTTTCTACTGCATTTTTTATTTATAGATATTATTAGGAAATCACAAAAGCGCTCTACTCTTTTAAAACTACAAATATTCTACCGGCCATTGCATTACTTGTATCCTATTAAAAATTATTATAAATACTCTTTTAGTGAAAGATTATTCTAATTATTTCTAGTACATAAATGGGCATTAAACTAACAAAGTAATTGTTGTATAATTATTCGAAACAGGAATTAAAGTACTAATTGAAAGCGCTGCGTGGTTTTATTCTAATTGTAGTTCCAAAATAGAAAACGCGGCCCTGATTATTTTATTTAATAGTCGACTATTAGGTTATTTATATAGCAGTACAGTAGCAAAATATATTTTATATATATATTTCTTAATAAAAATAAACAAATTTAATGGAATTTAAAGTTATAGTCAATCAATAGTAATAATAGAGCATACGTAAAACTTGAAGAATATTTTACTAGCAGCTATCACATATACTCGTATGTATAGGAGGAATTAAAGTTCCTTTAGTCTTTAACACAATGTTCTATATGTGTTAAGTATAATTATAATTTTATATAAATTTTACTAAAATTAATTTTATGAAATCAATTTTCCTAGATTTTGTTAAATTATATTAATATATTGAAATTAAATTTATTTATTGACAAACAAATGTCTTTAATTTCTGTAATAATATTTTAATAAAATATTTTAATATACAAATTATATTTAAATATACATATATATTTTGAAGTCTTGAACTCAAAGTATTTCCGAGTCTTACATTTGTAAAAATGAAATATTGTCTTAAGTGCTAAAAGATAATCAGAAAAACTGTAATAAAACAGCATTCACCCTCAAAAATGTAAACCTAGAAAGCGCGTTAAATGCTGAGACATATTAAAGTAATAAAAAGGGAGAGCACAAAAGAAATGAAACCATCTCATTGTGGTTACAAAATATTTACAGATAATTATCACGTACAGTATAACAAATGCAGGTGTCATCAACCACACGTGTTACAGAGGTAACAAATAATAACAGGAGGTTTGTAATAAAAACAAAATAATTTAATTAAATATAGTGATATTGTATTTCACAAGTGAAATAATTGTGTAACGCCAATTGTATGGTAGTTTATTTTTCTATATAATTGATTTTAATGAAACTGTATAAAATAAAATGAAATACAATAATGACTAAGTATTAAGAACAGGCTCCTAAGGCGTAAACTTTCAATATTTAAATAGTTTATTTATTTATTAAAACTTCATTGTACAAAAAAAAATAACACCAGTGGTAGAAATAGGCTAGGACATTATCTACCAGTCAATCAACAATGTTAACAGAAGAAAGAAAAACAATGAAGGAAATAAGTAAAAAAAAATAATAAAACAATTATTTAAAAGGTAAAAATACTACCTAAATACATACATATCTTAATCGCTATAATACAAACTAAATATGTAAGTTAAAATAAATACAAAATACTCAGTTAGTTAGTAATGGAACAAAAAATATTCACTGCGTTCTCTCATGAAGATATTTACAAATGTGCTTCTTCAATATTTGGCAATTGGGAGCAGGAAAGTCTCTCAGGAAGGCTATTTAACAGTTTTATGGACTGTGAAGGAAAATAGGCATAAAACTAGTATGATGTATAGGGATAAATAAGCTTAAGTTGGATAATGAACGGAGATAATAGCCCTGAGTTGTCCTCAGTAGCTGAAATTTTTACTTGAAGTACAGAGGAGAGGATAAATCACTTAAAATAAAAAAATACTGACAAAGAGTTCTGGACGTTCTTCTTTTACGGACAGGAAGCCAGTCCCGTTTTGGACCGATATTCAGATAAGTGATCAAATTTAATTAACGTATAAATAAAGTTAATGCAGTTATTGAAGAGACAGCATGCATACATCAGCGTAGTCAATATGTAGAAAAAGAAGAGACTCCACCACAGAGTCTTGCTTAAAATTGGTAAAATGTTTTTGTGCCGATAAAGTAAACGTAACGAGTACGTAAGTTTTCGACATAACTCAGTTATACGGACACTCCAACTGAGCGTATTATCAACAGGAAGATCGAGATTTTTTACAGACTGGGGTAGTCTAACAGCATTGGTGTTAGGACAATGTAGTCGACCTTATTAAGACCTCGCTTGTTAACTTAACACTTTTGTGGGTTAACATTAATTCCGAAGTTGTTACACCAATCATGGATCTGAATTAAACCAATGTTTATAGTATCAATACGATCGGGTATGAAAATATCATAGATTGGTAGAACATTGGTAAGAAAAAGAGAGGTTGTGAATGATTGCGTTAAGGATTTTGGATAGGTAGAGAAATCCAGATAAGGGAGAAAAATCATTGCACGCGGAAAAATTAGCAACTTTTGACAGAGGAAGGACGCTCCGCAAAAGTTTAGGAAAATACCCCTTGGATAAGGAAGTATTAATGATATGAGTCGGAGCGAGTAGGACAAAATCAAGTAATAACAATCATAAGTCGACAAATATCGTCCTTGCCAACAACATTTGATTGACTGCAAAACTCTTTTAATTTCTTTCTCGGGGAATAAATAAATAAAAAATGGGACTTTTGGTAACATTTGGCAGGGAAAATATATACGAAATTATTTTTAATTTAATTTTATTCTTAAGATTAGGATCTTAAGCAAAATGTCGATTTAATTAATGAGATGAGAATGAAAATTAACCAGTGGAACTTTTAGATGGTACTGTAGCTAGAGTCTCAAGAAACTTCCATGTTACTGACGAGAACGAGTTTGATAACTAATTATGGATATGGAGCCGTTTCGCAGCTCTGACCATCGGATTGCAACAATTTTTTTTAAACTTGTAATTGCATCGATTCAGTTTAAATTTACGGAAAGCTCATTATAATAGTTGTATGTTTGTTTATTTTTTTTGGTAAAAGTTTCTATAGGTACGGTACGGTACGGTATGGTATGCTTATCTGTTCTACAAAATTTTGATAACAGTAATATTCGATAGACACGTGTAATTATCTAACTATCTTTATAGACATTGGATCTAGAACCTAGTCATGATTTAAATATATTTTATTTAGTTTCATCTTTGACCTTTCGTTTCTTGTGAATCCTAATAAAACTATAAACAACATTATTTGTAAAAGAAAATGCATCTTTAAGGGGTTGATCAAGGAATGATCATTTGTACAATAAAAATAAATAAAAATAATATTAAATTTCCCCCAATTCTTCGACAGATATTTGAAAATGGTAAGTAAAATTTGAAAATAGTATATAAAATAAAAACGATAAGCCCATCGGATATGGCCACGTCCATTGGGCTTATCTGGTGTTTAACTAGAGTATCAATTTTAATTAGCGTGCAGTTTGAATGGATTATGATTTATATCTAAGTTTAAATTTTGAAATTCATTAAGATAACAATATGATAACTAACTATACAAGATAACTGACGAATACTAACATTCGTCAGTTATCTTGTATTATTAGGTATTTTTAAAGAAATTGTAGACATATTTAAAGAAAATAATAAATCGAATCTTATATTTTAGTATTAATATTCTTTAAAAGTATGCTTTGCTAGGCTCGTGTATACAATATATAAAGGATCTAAAATACTGCCTTACTAATTTAACTGAAGAAGTGCTACAAAAGAAATATTTATATATTATGTATGCAGAAAAACATTTTCGAAATTTATTTAATATAAAGTTAAATAATTTATTTAATAACTGTTAGGCATATATAGATAAAAAAAGAACTTTAAAAAAATAGTTTCGTAGTTTACAATTCACTTCAATTCAAAAGAAATAACTTAGCAAAAGTTTGTCATTAATACAAAGCTGCCAGTTTATTAAAATGTGTATATCTGTAGACATCTACTATTTCTAATCTATAAATCTAACGAATTAATCACCCGTCGTAGCTGCAGTGAAGTGACCGCATTTCTCGATAATAGGTTATATTTGTCTTACGAACGAATTTACATGTTTGTTATCATGAACTAATAATGATATTGACACTTCAATATTTAAATTGCAGTTATTTCCTATCCTTCCAACATTATGAATAAAGACAAATATAAGTCAAATTAAGGTTTGATAATAAACAAGATTTATTGTATTGAATTTAAATTTGTAGTAAATAATAAATAAAAAATATATATGTATATATATATATATATATATATATATATATATATATTGTGTAGACTTAATACTTTAAAATTTTTTGAAGGTATCTTATTTACATATAAAACTCTATTAAAATGATGTCATTGCCAGTGTTAAAGAGATATCTAAATGTACTTTTTTACTATTCTTACTTACTATTTAAAGTAACGATAGTCTGCGTGGAATTTGGAAAGAATAGTTTAAATTATTAAACAACACTCATTCAAACCTTATCCTTTAACAAAATACTCATTTTATTAAGTAACATAACTTTTCTAAGATATTATTATTATTGTTATGGTTATGTTGATAATGACATAAAATAAAAGGAAAAGATGGTAATCGTAACATAAAAGATATAAAATAAAAAATGTTACGACGGGACTGGATTAAAGCAATAGAACGTATCTATTTGTACAGTATAGTAGTATTTTTAGTATAACTCTTATTTGTTATATACTGTCTATCTCATGTAGTAATTTAAATTATTAATGTTCGTAATTCAAGAGTCATCTGTCATGTGTAGTAGTCTGTTAATAGTGATAGGAGCGCGTTATCATTGTACTGTCGACATTTT
Source organism: Melinaea marsaeus rileyi (assembly GCA_918358865.1). Classification (NCBI taxonomy): domain Eukaryota; kingdom Metazoa; phylum Arthropoda; class Insecta; order Lepidoptera; family Nymphalidae; genus Melinaea; species Melinaea marsaeus. The sequence goes on along the minus strand of OU911093.1, from coordinate 20,053,587 downwards.
ACTAATTTGTTACAGTGAGGGTGAATTCAGTACACATTAGGAACCTATTACAAGATGCTTTATTAATAACTTATGTAGTAGTTATCTTAAAGTAAGTCATGGTTCAATTTACTTTAAGATCAATTACTATTAAGTTGTAAGATATACAGGTAATGTATTCAGGTATCAGTTTTGTCTTTTCCGCTCGCGATTGTTTGTTGATGATTATAATTAAAATCATTCCGGAGGTTCCAAGTGACGATGCAGATGAATTATCAACCTCAAGATAGTGTTAATATTTTAGCGAGCAACAAATTATGAATTTAATTTTCAATAATATACTGCCTAAAATGTCTAGACGCAACATTATGATATTCGTACAATAAGTGTTTGGTGCACAGCAGAATATTTCTAAACACTTGTTTTTTGCCCAAAACTTGCACACGAATTTAACTGTGATAGAAGTTATTGTTTCTGAAACAAGACATTTTAGGTACGTGTGGGTCATGATGAGTGATCGTGATTTAGTGAGACATCGACGTTGCTTAACATACGTTTATTCACACCTAATTAAATTGCGCGACCTTCTCCGTGACTGAGTGTCTCAATGTGACTGAGTGTGACTCAGTTTGAAGGAGTGTATCAGTGTGCGACTGAGTGCGTTCATCGCGCCTCTCTTATAATCATTTAATATTGCTTACTTGCACAATATACCCCTACAACTCATTGAAACTGAATTTATAATAAAAATATATAAATAACATGTTAAGCCTATTTAAAATATGATTCACTGTTGAGAGCTACATTGTATGAGTGTAGATTATTTTTAAAATTCTTTCGGTGATATCTAGATTTTGCAAGTGTATGTATTTATATCTTTAGAATATAAATACATATAATATTTATTTGTAAAAAAGATTTATATGGGAAAAGTGAGCGGTAAGAGAGACAGGGGGAGGCCTCGAGTGACCTTCGAAAACACAGTAGCTACGATACTTCCAGTATCCAGGAAGGTCACGTAAAAAGCATGAGGACTCCCCGGAGGGCATGTATGAAGAGGTTGATGTCTGTGGCCGAGGCGAAAGAGGTATGCAGAGACCGTAGCGTTTGGCGCTCCGTCGTCTCTGGCTACCCCGCAAGGGATATGGCGTGAAGGTAAATAAATAAATAAATAAATATATTTATTTGTTCAAAATGAGTTCTATCGTCCGTATATTTAAAAGTATAAATAAGTTCATGTTTACTATTTACAAAATTCACCCTACATTTAATAACCCTTGGGGAATTAATGATATAAAATTACATCTCAGCGAGCACATATTTTAGAAACATATCAACAACAAACTTGCAACTTGTATCTTTTTAATATAAGATATTACGCCTATATACATCCCAATATATATATATATTTGTATGTGTGCAATAGTGATTTCAATGCTTGTTCTGTCGGCGCCGCTAAGTTGCGCAGGTGTGCTTCTCTGGTGTAAGGCGGCGGAATGTCTAGCAGGTGTACGTCGCGAATGCACCAGGAATATGCATTAATTGAGTATCTATAAAATGTATTTATATATTTAAGTTTTAAATGCAATTAAATAAAGGTAACCTAATATGTAAATTTATTATACGAGTAAAAGCTATATAATAAGTTTGAATACGTACTATTAATTCACTATGTTTTGCTATAACAATTCAATTTGTATCTGAAGTTCAAAATGATTTAAATTTACATATTTATAATATAGAATTAATTCATAAAATTTCAAGACATATATTTTAGACACTATTTTACACGTATGGATTGGTATTTAAAAAAAAAATATTTTTCTGACTTTAATTAATATGTAACACCGTTTTAACCAACGCGAAACACCATTATTTTGTTTGTACGAGTTTCTTACAAATAATTATAAAATTGTGAATTAATAGTACCTTACAATTTAAAAAGTAACAGCGACTGACTGTAAATATGACTTACATTAGTATAACTGCTGCATAAGTTGTTAATACATCTCGTAATACAATCCTATACCTAAATACTCTCTGTGTAATACTGTGTACAATGATGACAGTAAGTGGTACAGCGGTCAGACGCAGTCACTCCTCTTACCATTAGCTGCACAGACAATGTATGATGTATATTTAAATTAAGTCAAGAAGCAATATTTAACCTATTATGTTATATTCATAAAAATGTTTATTCTTTGTCGTATTTTCATTATAAAAACAAATTTTATAAGTTTACATATACGAGTAGTATGTAAAATTAATGAAAGAATATAAATGAAATTTTCTTCTGTACTGACATTACAATAAATAAAAATAAAATCCTATGTTCCAAAGTATCCATATTTGTATATATTTTTAACTATTAGCTGTAAATTATATTACTAAAATAATATTATAGAAGTGTACACATTCAGCACGCAGTAGGTTAAAAAAAAACTAAGTAATTTTCAAAATGAATAGGAAATATAATTTAATCGTTTCGTTAAGATGAAATGATATACCAGACAAACAAGCCCTTAAGATTCTACCTCGTTTTATGGACAACCCCAAATTTATAGACAGCGGTTACAACACTCAGGTAGATTTATTATTATTTATTTTATATTATTTTATTTTAGCCTTGTTTAATACGACTCGATAAAACTTATAATATAATAATACAACAATAACGTAAAACTAATTAGAATTGCAAAAATATATTTAAAAAAAAAATTGGTTTGATCACAATGATTCATTTAAATAAATAAAAATACTGACATATTTCAATGCAAGATAGTTTATTAGCAAGGAAAATAATACTGATTGATTATAAGTACACAATGTTAAAAAATGTTTTTATTAAAATATTTTATTTTAATTACTCTGCAGCACTTAAAATATTAAATTTAATGACCAATGTATAATAATGTGACCTATATTTTATGTAACAATATTATATTAATAATATTACAACAAAATTCGTCTATCTGTATTCAATACCAAGTAACGACTATTGATCTGATTTCAAGCATCCATTATCATGCATATACTCATTAGTGTTCTTTATGAATAAAGAGAGTTGCGATACAATATCTTTGTAAAGAATTCGTCCAATTACAATTTCACACATTTTAATCTTTTGCAAGACACCGATTGTATTTTTAATAATCTTATATTTTTAGTTAGGTTCAGTAACATAAAATAAACATAACAGTTGGCACTAAAAATTCCTTTAAATCATAAAATACGAAAATTTACGTACTTTAAAAAAATGTCTTTTAAAAAATAAGACTTATGAAGGAAATTAAAGCAGCCATACTTAACAGTTCTTTCCAGATTCATCGTAACCAGTTTGTTTAATTTACTGAAAACTAAGAACATTGAAGAAACAAAGAAAAAAATAATATTTTAATATAATCTCTATTATAGCAGGGAATAAAACACTTTACTTTTAAACATAAAAAAATATGTAACGGTTCTAAAAGCCAACGTTTCTATTAATTTTATTACATGAGTGTAGAAATAACAGAGAAAGCAAAAAAGATCGATTTCATAATATAAGAGTCCAACAAAGTGTGGGAGGGGCCAAGTAGTAAGACAGCACTGGTGTGCTGGGTGTGTTTGTATTTCTTGGGAACTGTTCATCCGATAGTGATGAAACATGATGGTTATGTATTTAGTCAAGATTTTCAGTTAACTAAACTATCAAACCATCATAATTCTTCATTTGCATTATTTTAGATATCTGATAAAATTGTACAAAAATATAAGAAGGAAATCAAAATGCTTAAAGATTTAATATATTATTTACTAAATAAGCAATTGCGTGATGAGATGTAGGAAGTGTAATAGAAATGCGATATTAGAAAGATTATTAATTACCGCATCCTTGTTAATGAGGCGTGGTTCATTTATCACGTGCGTTGAGTCTTGTAGTCGTGTATCTGTAGTCTCTTGTTACATTAATCTCGCATATTTTTGCAGGAAAAAAGCTGTTATCAATAATTATTATTATTATTCATAAATGATAAGATAAGATAGGGTTTTTGTATTTTTTTTTTTGTATCAATTCAAATCAATTTATTACTTTTTATTACTATCAAAGGTGGAAAATCAATATTATTTTTAAATTAATAAAGTGTGCCTTACGCTTTCTCTGCTCTGTATAGCTCTGGCTTTACACTTCTGTCAGTGCTTGGAGATTCAAAATTATTATTACTCTCTTACTCCGCCGAAAAGCTTTGATGATATGTAAAATTAAACACAAACATAGAGTATGGGAAAGAAAGCATTGCGTTAGTTAATGTTGATGAGATATGTCTCAAATCAATAGTGATCAAACCGGTAGCTACATTAATGTCAATTGATACTATAGTTAGTAATTGAAGTGTCTGTAACCTCAAGTACAGTTATTCTGCATCACGTTCCCAGATATTATTAGACGTACTCGTATTATGATTTTATTTAATATTAAGAAAAAGTATCTTCTGAAGAGTTCATATAATAAAGTTATGGAGCTCTCATGTTATAACTTTCAGCGAAACGGGATGCAAATTATATTGCAGCTATAACAATTATTATTTTAAACTCAGTTTAAATTTTACATCACTCCCACAGCCAATATTTAATTGTGCAAACCAAATTCTTAAATACATTTCAATTATTGGTAACACAATTTTAAATCAATACTTTTAATTCAATTAGCTTATAAATGATTTGCTTTAAAAGTTTTATTATATTTAAAAACTAGGAAGATGTTAATTTTTACTGCTCATATGAAAACCAGAATATCAAATATCAAAGACTAACCGACTACAAAACTATTGGTGATATTCACCAGTGAAAAAGCCAAGCTAACAAGTTTCAGGTATACTTTACCTCCTTAGTTTGACTATAAGTTCGTATTCAATTAACATCCTTTGTTTTCTCCAAACAATGAACATACTTGAACTATTACACGTCTACATGTAATTGTTTTAATTAATAATATGCTGATATCAACATTTGTTAAATGTGCAAAAACTATAATCAGAATAAAATGATAAAGTAGCAGACAAATTATTTAATTTATTAATGAAGAATTTCTAAAAACTTTTATTCTAAGCTACACAACTCATAACTATATTACTGAAGAGACGTCTACTTGCTGGAAGATACTTAATAATGACTGTGATGAAGAAAAACTATTTGTCTCAATGTGTCAGGCTAATTTAGTTTATTAATTTTATTGTAAATATTAATTAGGGAAAAGTGTTTTATATAATCATATTTTAGAAACTAATTATTATTAATTGAGAGCTAAGATTTTTCAGGTATTTTTTCTTTGTATTGTAATAATTGAAATATTAGGTAGCAAGGTTTATTTAGAATAAATTTAAAACATTATTTTTTCATTTTATTTATTATTCTCCCCTGTTTGTGTATTTTTCTTACTATAGGGTACAGAGTTTTTGCTTGTTGTAATAATATATAACTAATGGTCGCTAAATGGTTGAAATTCGACAGTATTTAAAGTTTGAATTGTTATGACGGTTTTGGACAGTAAACTTACGCATAATTGCTTTTATTTTTTTAAATTTCATTCAGATTGGTAATAATAAAATTTTTACAAATTATACATCTGTCATTGGCTATGGTAACGTCAACAAATTATCTTTTTATTTATTTATTGTTTCAAACGAAAAGTAGCGTGAGCAAATTAGTTTAATATTTTTTTACTAACACATTATTAATAAAAATGTTAGCTTTCTGAACTCTTTTTCCACAAAAACTTAACCAGCGTCCAATTTAATACTTCTGTACCCTTATAAATTTCGTAAAAAGGGGTAAAAGATTTTTGCTTCACGTATTGATGATGTTATTATACCTACACTTAGATAACTTTGTAGAAATGATTTGAGAACTCAGTGTGTTTAAAGTATTAACTAAATATAATCAATAAATAGTCAATTTGCTTGAAACTTTTTAAAAATAAAATATGAATAAAAATCACGATCAAATATTAAAGGAGAAATTTATATTTTTCACTTTTGAATGCCAAAGAGATATCAAATATTTTATTCCGATAGTTTAGTGACAGATTTCGTAAATTTATTGTAAAAATGCATTTCTGCTGCCTTTAAATGATGAGTGCATATTTTGGACAGAGTATTTTAATTTTTTACATAGTTTTACAAAGATAGGATATAGCACACAAAGGACATCCAAACCCAACACCACCAATCTAAACCAACATCCTAACGGTCCCGATGTCAGTTAGTTATACAATATTCCTAATTGTATATGCGGATGAAGTTAAACGTTGAGATAGTTTGTGGATATGAGCGCCGCACTGAATTTTTTATCTAATAATAAATGAGTGTATTAAAACTTTTTCAGAGATCACATATAAAAATTACTAAAATATTTGATAAATAAAAAAAATAGTCGCTACGAAAAATAAATAACGACTAACATGAAAATCAGACAGAAATGGAAATTTTGAGCATCATTACTGATGACGAGTGCCTGAAAGTTGATACAAAAGATGAAAAACAAAGAAAAAAATGGAATTTTGAAGTGTTGTATTGTGTCGAAAAGCGCTTGTTGATATCTAATACTTATACGAGTATATCACCAAATTAAGTAAGCACCGCGATGTACAAACGAGCGGTTAGTATATGACACAATTACATGACAAAGAATATTTGTATATAATGTAAACCAAAATAAAAATAATTGGAACAACAGTGAAGAAATAAAAATCGTTTAAAAAATATAGGTATATATTTTTACTAAACATTTCAATCAAATTTAAATTGCTTCTGTTTCGAAATAATGTATTTTAAATAAAATTCAAATACAATATACGAACTGTATTTAAAATACCATTTAAATTAAAACAAACGAATGAAGTATTAGTAAGTAAACAAAATATCATTTACACGAGAAAGATTATTAAATTTAACAAAGAAGAAAATTGTAGGCACCGACTTACAAATGTATGATTATATTTTGTGGCGTCGGGAATATTATTTTATTAATGCCTTAAGTAACATTGATTAATCTTACGTAGTTCAATAAAAAGTGTATTTCTGTTATTTTAACTTCCCTTTAGTTACAAAGGTTTATCCTACTCGTTATCTTGATAAAAAATTGTAGTACAACGTTTTGATGTTAAAATAATACAGAAAATGACAAGAAATTGTTTATTAATAATTATAATGAAATAATTAATACTTTGTACTTATTACATCAAAGGTAAAAACTTTTTTGTACGTCAGGACACCTAATAAATAGTTTCCTAACATAATATTAATGTTATTATTCTAACAACAACGTCTATTTAAAATAAATGTATTTCTATATCAGTTCACATTAAATGAAATATAGGAGTTATTTTCTCGTAATATGCCATTCCTAAGTATCGCTAAGCATAGCTTTTCTTGCAGACTTTGTAAGTGGTTTTCTCTCCTATACAGCCTGCTAATTACTACATAATAAATAACACTTCAGTCCTCAGGAACCTGTAAAAGACGTGACCTGTTTAAATATTTACACTAAAATCTCAATTATTGTATTATAAATAAAATATTGTATTCTCAATTTCTCTAGATGGATCCCTTGTTTCTTATTTTAAACATTAAAATAATAGGATGATTGAATATGAATAGTTTATATAACTTATCTCTTATGTTTGCGTAGATTATAATTATAAAACTCACCAACTGTTGGTCACTGTTGACATTACAAACTTTAATTACTTTAGGACATCCTTGACAAGCTTGAGAAACGTGAAATCATCAGATGAAGATGTCAAAATAACTTAACTTGTTTATTATAAATCTGAATAGAATGTTAAAAAGCTGCTGAAGTAAAACTAATTAGAATTTAGAGACCAAGTTTATTGTTTTCCCAATACTGCATTTCCTTCACGTTTCAGTTCCTGTGAATTCATTTGTAATATATAACAATACAATTGTAGGTGGTAGAGCCTAGCTGTAGTTTTCCGACTGCAGCTCGTATTGGGCTGGCTCGACCGGGGAAGGACCACCCTCTCACAGAAGACCGACGTGTAGTAACCAAATTCATTTGGTTATGTTCCGTCGGTGAGTGAGAGAATCCGGAAGCCCAACTCCCCCCCCCCTGCCAAACATGATAGCGATGCCTCCAAAAAGTATACCCCAGGAGGGTACCGGCTTTGATGAAGCCGGGGACTCCCTCCCCGAGCAAAATCGGGGGAATGATCCTCGGATTTTGCTCGGGCTGCCCGTCGTATCTGGGGCGGGCAAAGTATCGCCTTTTGTGTTTTCTGAGGGCAAACGACGGCAAACAGCGGCACCCCGCTCCACTCTAGATGTGGACTTTTGCAACATCCGGGGGTTTCACTCGAACCTAAACGCCGTCCACTACCACCTTGAGACGGCGCAGCCGGCCTTGTTGTTTTTGACGGAGACGCAGATATCTCAACCTAGCGACACAGCGTACCTGTCATACCCCGGGTATAAATTAGAACATCATTTTATACCACACGCCGGGGTATCTGTGTTCGTAAGGGAGGATATCTGCTACCGTCGCCTTCAGGTTTTTGAAGGTCGGGACCTGTCTGTACTCTGGCTACGCGTGGACATGGACGACCATGTCAGAGTCTACGCGTGCCTCTACAGGTCCCATAGTGGTAATGCAGAAACGGATCAACTCTTGGGCAATGTTCAGGCGAAGATTGACGATCTGCTTTCACAGACTCCCTCCGCCGAAGTCGTAGTCCTCGGGGACTTTAATGCGCACCATGCCGATTGGCTAGGGTCACGTGCCACCGACTACGCGGGGAGATCTGTGTTTGACTTTGCTCTGGCAAATGGTCTGTCCCAGCTGGTAAAGACGCACACTCGTCTACCGGACGTGGACAGCCACACGCCCTCTTTGTTGGATCTTCTGCTGACTACACGTCCAGAAAAGTATCAGATCACTGTCGAGGCTCCCTTAGGTTCCTCTGATCACTGTCTGGTACGGAGTGTAGTGCCCATTCGACGTCCTGATCGCACAAGACCTGCGACTCGACGCGTTTGGCACTACAAGTCAGCGGATTGGGATGGAATGCGGTCCTTTTTTGCATCCTACCCATGGGGGCCGATTTGTTTCCCTTCCAATGATCCTAGTGACTGCGCTGCGGCTGTAGCTGATGTGATACTTCAGGGCATGGAACTATTTGTACCAAGCTCTGTGGTACCGCTTGGCGGCAGATCGCGGCCTTGGTTTGATGCGTCTGTCAGGGCAGCAGCAGCTGGCAAACGGCAGGCTTATCAAGCTTGGGCTAATGCGTTAGTCACTAAGGATCCGAACTCTAGAGTTCTGAAGAGGAAATACAACCGCGCCTCCAGATTCTTCAAACGGCAAATCGCTAGAGCAAAGTTTAAGCATGTCGTCAAAATTGGGGATCAGCTGGCAAAGTACCCGCCTGGCACGCGCAAATTCTGGGCGCTTTCCAAGGCCACTCTGGGCAACTTTAGCCAGCCTTCCCAACCGCCGTTGCACATGGGGAATGACTCTCTGGCCCACACGGCAAAAGAGAAAGCCGATCTCTTGGGCATTCTTTTCGCCTCCAACTCGACTTTAGACGACCAAGGGAAGACACCGCCTACCATCCCGCGGTGTCAGAGTTCAATGCCGGAAATAGTTTTTCGCCAAAAAACTATCAGGCAGTCTCTATTTTCCTTGGACGTTCATAAGTCGAGTGGGCCGGATGGCATTTCTCCATTAGTGCTACGAACGTGTGCCCCTGAGTTGACTCCAGTGCTAACGCGTCTATTTCGGTACTCCTACCTTAGAGGCGTAGTCCCGGTCTCATGGAAGCGTGCCCTTGTCCATCCGATCCCTAAAAAAGGTGATAGCTCGGACCCAGCTAACTACAGACCTATCGCCATTACCTCCCTTCTCTCCAAAATAATGGAGATTATCATAAACCGACAGCTCCTAACGTACCTAGAGGATCACCAGTTGATCAATGACCGGCAGTATGGCTTTCGCCATGGTCGATCAGCTGGTGATCTTCTGTTATACCTTACGCACCGTTGGGCAGCGGTTATTGAAAGCAAGGGAGAAGGTCTGGCAGTTAGTCTGGATATGGCAAAAGCCTTTGATCGTGTATGGCACAAGGGGCTTCTTTCGAAGCTACCTTCCTATGGGCTTCCCGAGGGTTTATGCAAGTGGATCACCAGTTTTCTCACTGGGCGGAGCATACAGGTCGTTCTCGACGGTTTTTGCTCGGACCCCAAGCCCGTGAATGCTGGTGTACCCCAAGGCTGCGTGCTATCCCCAACTCTGTTCCTCCTGCATATCAATGATATGTTGGATATTTCCAACATACATTGTTATGCGGATGACAGCACTGGGGATGCGGTATATTCCGGTCGTGCAGGTCTCTCTCGGGAAAACGTCGACGAGTGCCGAAAGAAACTTGTGTCTTCAATAGAGACCTCCCTGGGGATGGTCTCTGAGTGGGGTGAACTGAACCACGTTCAGTTCAATCCCCTAAAGACACAGGTTTGCGCGTTTACCACTAAGAAAACCCCATTTGTCGTATCACCGCTCTTCGAGAGCACTCCTCTTATTGCCTCGCCAAGTATCAGAATACTGGGTCTCGACATTTCGAGCGATTGTCAGTTTCGTGGTCATCTGGAGAGCAAGGCCAAGTTGGCCTCGATGAAATTGGGAGTGATCAATAGAGCGAGGCAGTATTTCAAACCTGGCCAAAGACTTGCGCTCTATAAGGCGCAGGTCCGGCCTCACGTGGAGTACTGTTCTCATCTCTGGTCCGGATCACCCCAATATCAGCTTCTACCATTTGACCGCGTACAACGGAGAGCCGTTCGGATTGTCGGGAACCCAGTGCTCTGTGAACGGCTGGACTCTTTGGCATTGCGTAGAGACGTGGCTTCTTTGTGCGTCTTCTACCGCATTTACAACGGGGAGTGTTCCGAAGAACTATTCGATCTGATGCCTACCGCCGAATTTCACTACCGCACAGCTCGCCATCGCCTCCTTTATCATCCATACCATCTGGACGCGTGGCGATCTTCAACTGTGCGGTTTTCAAGGACTTTTTTCCCACGTACCACTCAAATGTGGAATGAACTTCCTTCGGCGGTATTTCCAGATCGATACGACATGGGTACCTTCAAAAAAGGCATATATTCCTTTCTCCAAGGCCGGCAACGCTCTTGTGTATCCTCGGATGTTGCAAGAGTTCATGGGCGGCGGTGATCACATACCAACGGTGACCCGCAAGCTCGTTTGCCCTCCTCTAACATAAAAAAAAAAAAAAAAAAAAAAACAATAAAATATCAAACTCGACGTTTATATTTCCAGTTCATTTTAAATTCTGACGACGAGCAAATTATATTCAATGCATTTTCTTTCGCTCATCTTTAAATTCCAATATCAAAAGAGCGGAGACTTACAGTTAGGAATTTATAATAAATGTGCTTTATTAAATATATTTATTGACCATTGAGAATGTATAATGTTAAGATGTTAACTAATTCACAAAATTAAATTTTACTGAATGACTTTTAACTGTTAAAGTTTATTATTACTCCGTGATTTTCTATGACAGTTTTGTTAGTTTCACTTTATTACCATGACGATACGTTCCATTATGGCAGTAAACTATGCTCTGCGTTAACAGCATACTCGTATTTAAAGTTATTAATATAGTCTTACTTTGTTAGCTAGTTGAAAACAAAATATGACAGACACAGGTACAGATTTAACAATAATTAGTATAAACAATAAAACAGGTAGATATTCCTATCCGCTCAGCTGAAAATGTTTATACAACGGAAATATTTTGCTTCACCTTCATTATAAGTGTGCTGAACTAAATATGAAAAAATGGATCATTAGTCATTACACTAAGAAACATCAAACTTCAGTTTCATGGTTCAAAGTATAATACTTTTTAACTTATTTATATTTTATGTCTACTCAATCACCGTAATTACTAATATGTGATATTAAATTATTATCCAAGTAAATCATAATTCCAGAATAATACCATAGAATACAAATTGTTATTACAAAATCTATTATATTACAGTCATTACAAGTTAACAAGTGATTACTATTTAAAATAAACGCTATTTTCAATTTAAACTCACACAGAAGGCAAAAGCACCCTGAACATTCAAATAAATGCTGCTGTTTTGCTCTGTATCATATTATTTTATAATATCATTGCATTTTCCTCAACTGTGTATTCGTTTGGCTTTAATAATAACAAACTGCAGGCAGAATATTTGCTGAAACCAAGCTCAAGAAAACGACAAATATACATGCGTTACATATTTTTCTTTATTATATATTTTAAATATATACTTATAGGTTTTTACGTTTATAATACGTGTATAATTAATCTTCTCCATTTAATCTAAATTAAAAGAATCATATACAACATTCTTAATTAAAATTCCGCTTTGAAACATATATTAACTAAATATTTTGTCTATAATATTATATATCATGTGACCAACCTTGTAGAATAAATATGAGCCCCATAAAAACTGGTGATGTACATTGTTAACAAAACAATTTCACAGAAAGAATAAAAGTATTTGTGTACAGTCAAATTCAATTTCAAAATATCACTTGCACATGCACTTTTGAATTGTCAATTATTACATTAAAATGGTCAGTGTAGTAAGCCCGTGAGAAAGCTACCACTCGAAATGTTGCTCTGTTGTGGAACGCCAGCCAGATACTCAACAGTTGCTCTTTTTAAAAGAAATTGAACAATGTTAGATGATATACATTATAATATCAACCCTGCAAATGAGTCAACAACTTAGTTCCACACATTATGATCCTCTAAAAACTTTTGAATATTATAATAAGATTTATTTCATAAAACACTGTTGATTTCAGATTCAAAACTTAGAAAAGGAAGGTCTAAAATGTATTGTGGTATTTTATTATATATGCGTATACTCAAGCCCATGAAGGATTTGTTAACTTTTTAAAGACGAAATTGGGCGTTACGAGTTTTTTTCATTTCTCGTGTGCGTATTATTATTAGATTACTATAATCTAGTGCAGTCTAATAGTCTATCTTAGTGTTATCCTTATCTGAAGGTTCCTTTCATTCACACTGACATCGTCACCAAATTCTATCCTTCTTAATCTATAGCTACGTCGGTCCAACTACTTCTAGTCTCAAAATCAATTTTAGTATTTGTTAGTCTGTCAAGATGAATGCATTCTTTATAAGTTATGAATATTATAAGAAATGTGACAGCTTTGTTCTTCATGCTCTTTTTAAGTTTTATAATCACATTTCTTTCTTTTTATAAATGATAAAAATGTTCAAAACACTGTATAAAATATCAAAATTCTTTTAAAGCATAATATAAAATAAATATAAAAGTAAACTATTTAAAGAATATATTTGTTGCAAATAATACATATAAAAGTTGTATTAAATTTGATCAGAGAGTACCTAAGGGAGCGTCATAAAGTAACCCTCGTTACTAGAATCACGATCCTCGATTGATCTCGAGAGATGGTGGAATACAGAATCGCGAAACCGGATTTCTATCGAAGATCTTTTTTGTGAATGATAGAAATGTTAACTATTTCTGGCATGATAAATAGAAACTAAGAAATAAATGTGATATAAATAAAAATTATAAATAACTAAATAACAAAGTTTTTCACTTTAATGGAAATTTTATTTGAGAAACTCAATATTAAAAGAAGCCTAAAGTTTTACTTATATAAAATATGGTATTAGTTTTTAGTAAAATATACCAACAGTGTAACATTTATTTCGATCTAACTTTGAAAAAAAAAACTCATAATTTTAAATTGTTATTTAACTTTTTATTCTCTCAAAATTTCATTGAGAAATGAATAATTATGTATAAAAATAATAAATAAATAAAAAAAAAAGAACATAATATAACATAGTAATATACATAGTAATATAACTATATTTGTAATTATTGTTTAGTATTAAAATAAATCTACATCAATTTAAGATGTATGAACAATAGCGCTGAGTGCCGCGTTTATAACTGAGTTAGGAACAAACAATATTGATATATCTATAAATTACTACTAATTAAGTTGACAATTACAGAAGATTTTAATGGTTTTGACTATTTCTACTTTTATATAATGGTATGTCTTAAAATACAAAAGTGCGATAAAAAAAACTATAAACAATAATTCTTAAAATTGATGAATACATTTGCTCAAAATCCTTTTAAAAAACTAATCTTTATTTAATCCAATCACAAATTATAAACATATTATTTAATATAACTACATAATTATCCACCCTCGTACGTGCCAAGTGATTTAATAATATTGATTTTATTTTGCAGCGATCTCTTCAACATACAAATGCAGCTTATGCGGCTTAATATCGTGTAAATTTGTTCAAATTAACAATATTTACTGGTTAAAAATAACTTGCAGAGAATATCTCTGTGCGTTAAAAAGTGCACAAAATTAAATAGCCAGCTACGTACTGAAAGCGGCACAGACAACGTCGCATGCAATACGAATTGCAAATTGTATTTAAACCACTTTTACATTTAATAATTAATGTTAAATGATGTTGATACGAACCAAGTTTGTAGCTTTTCATGTTCAGATAAGTATTTAATCTGCCTGAGTCATCGCAACCTGTAATCTCTGTTACCTTATTAAATAATAGTGTAATTTAACTTAATTTAATACTGTCTTCTAATCATGTTTAAAATTCTCCCTCCTAAAGTAAGGTGTTTGCAATAAAGCATTAAATCCAACTATAATTATAGGTTAGTCTTTTATTTCTGTTTGTTACTGGACTGTCCATCATTTAGTTATTTATTCAGGTGTTATGTGAAGAATAATTTTGTACCCACATATCACTTATGACTGTGATTCATCAACGATAATAAAACTGTAAATGTATAATAAGTTAAGGAAGTTTTTTATCCGAATTGCCTTACATTAAAGCTATGTAAGCCCATTTTAAATAAAACCCTTTAATTTTGACAACAACTTAATTGTTTCAGATGTTAAAATTTTAATCACATATCTGGGTATATTAATCTATTCTTTAAATGTATTTCATTTGTTTTTATAATTATCTTTTTTCTTTTAACACATTATACACACGTTCCTTTTATTGTGACAAACTCTTTTTGAAATAATAAAACAAAAATTTTTGCACTTATTTATTTAAAATAAATTAAAACATGTAAGTAATACTTAAAATGGATGTATCAGTATATACAAGAAATTACTGAGTATTTAACATTATTTTCATTAAAATGAACACGTGTATTATTTATAATATATTATTATCGTCTTTATCAACTCAACGGCGTTGAAAATAAAACGTTGCTTCGATTTTCTTTATAATTTACTGCGTGTAACTAATTATCAGTAATTCATATAAAAAGGTAATTAAAAAGAGTTGTTAGCAAGCAACAAATATTAAATTTATTAAACATCTGTATTTAAAATTATATTCATATGCCATGTGTCAATAACACAGGTACACAAAAAAAAAAACATCATGAACCAGAGGTGAGACCCTATTATTCTTAGGTTTTTGGGATCGCTAAAGCCGAATATGATAATAAAAACTAATTTTAAATGCCCGTTTTCCCGCTAGCACCCCCTTACTACCTCTTAAGGGGTGAAAATTGAAATTTTTGTATAAAATCAAGATAGATGTGTTTTTCTACGTTTTTTGGGATGCTGGAACCGAAAATGATAACTAAAAATAAATTCATGACCACTATCACCCCCTATCACCCCTTACAGGGGGTGAAAATTTCATTTCTTCTATAAAATCAAGACAGATGTGTATTTCTACGTTTTTTGGGATGCTGGAACCGGAAATAATAACTAAAAATTTATTCAAGACCTCCATAACCCATTAACACTTTCTTACTACCCCTTATGGGGAGTGAAGTTTTCCATTTTTGTATAAAATAGAGACGAATGTGTATTTCTATGTTTTTTGGTATGGAAACCGAATATGACCGAATATGAAACCAAAAGTGAATTTGATACTTCTTTTACTCAATACCATGCCCTAACCACCCCTTTAAGGGGGGGGGAGGTAGTTTCAATTTTGTGTAAAATCAAGAAAAAAAGAAGTATGAAGAAATTTTAACGATAAATGACATGTTTATCAAACTAGTTTGAGGTTACTCTTAGCTCTTATATTAGAAATTCAAATGCTTTATCGAGCAGAAGTATCTGATATATATTCATGATTTAATTCTACTCTTAGGAACCTAACCCAGGAACAACGGCGTGGACGTAGTAGATTTCTGTTCCCTTTTGGGGTGCTGGATTAAAGTGAGTCCCCTTGCCTCTCACTATCCGGGGTGCTGGATTAAAGTGAGTCGCCTTGCCTCTCACTATTCAGCGTCTACCTATTTCTGCGATCACGAACTCTCATGTTTTCAAAAGATCTTCTAAGTGGTTTCCTTTTATTGGCTCTTCTGTTCTGGAAAATCTCTTTTTAAATTCCAACAGTAGTCTGCTAACATATTGACATCCCATTTACCCTGATAGCGCTGTTCCATTGTCTTAAGATCCTGATGGAACCTTTTACCTTGCTCCTCACTGTAGTCTCAAAAATTGTCAGGAAAATAGTCCCTTCTATTTCGGAGGCATAGAATTAGGTTCAGTATCTTTTAGTCTCCTAAATTGTCAGAAAAATAGTAACAATTCTATTTTGGAGGCATAGAATTAGGTTTAGCATCTTTTAAGCGTTATACAAGACTGCCGGATGGATAACAGTATAAGTAGAATTAAATAGAAAACATCTGTCTTGATTTTATAGAAAAATTGAAATTTTCACCCCCTGTAAGGGGTGGTAGGGGGTGATAGTGGTCATGAATTTATTTTTAGTTATCATTTTCGGTTCCAGCATCCCAAAAAACGTAGAAATACACATCTGTCTTGATTTTATAGAAAAAATGAAATTTTCACCCCCTGTAAGGGGTGGTAGGGGGTGATAGTGGTCATGTATTTATTTTTAGGTTATCATTTTCGGTTTCAGCATCCCAAAAAACGTAGAAAACACATCTATCTTGATTTTATACAAAAATTTCAATTTTCACCCCTTAAGAGGTAGTAAGGGGGTGCTAGCGGGAAAACGGGCATTTAAAATTAGTTTTTATTGTCATATTCGGTTTCAGCGATCCCAAAAACCTAAGAATAATGGGGTCTCCCCTCTGGTTCATGATGTTTTTTTTTTTTGTGTGCCTGTGTAATTGGAAAGGAATGCTTGAATTTCATAGTATCCAGTTAGTTAGAAAATTTGATTGATTACTTTTTTATTAACTTAAATTGGATTTGAGACATTATTTAAATTGAATATAAGATATTACGAGTATTAGATGTCTTGGATATTTATCTTTAGTATAACGTGTACATTTGTAGTGAGGAATTTACTATGAAAACTGAGATTTGAGGGTAGTAGTAAAAGATGTATATATACGCTATGTGCCCGAAGTTCCTAGACCGGTCGCACTTATCATTGGTCACATAAATAATGATGCTAAGACATTATTCTTAATGACAATCCTTTATTTATTAAATCTTAATTAATATCGAAGGGAATGGGTTCCACCGATTAATAGACAATACCTTGAATTCTGTTATAACTTTACTATATCCGACCTTTAAAGTACAAGTTATTTTAATTACTGTTTTTCTTATTCTGATACAAAATGAAATTTAGTATTAAAATTAATTTAGAGGCTGCTAGGGAAGTTATCGAATTTTTTTAACTTAAATTAAAAAAAAAATGTCATCTGAAAGTTTATAAATTATAAATATTATTAGAAAAATCCAAAAGCATTTTATTAACTCAATAGAACTACATATTTACTTCACTTAATTGTGTCCCTATTAAAAAACTATTCATATAATTATAACAATTATAAACAATTATTCTAGTTATTTGTAATACGTAAATGGTGATTGAACCAACAACCAAATTGTTGTGTAATTTTGTGAAACTAAAGCTTAAATACCAAATAAACTCACTGATTATAAAATATAACGAGATTGAATGTTTTCAATTTTCACATAACAGGGCTCAAAACAAACATCAAAATTACCAAGGTACTGGCAGTATATACGTCGTTTAGGAACGCAAATACCCCTACGTGAGTAGTAATATGATGTAAAAGTTTATACCCGGGGTTTAATAAGTTTGCTGTGTTGCTCGGATGAGAAGTCTCCCTCTCGGTTAAAACAGCAAGGCCGCTGGCGCCGCCTCAAAATGGTAGCGAACGCCAAATAAGTGGAGTGGGGTACCGAGCAATACAAGCCTCGTTTAAACTTAGTTGCTTCTTATAAATGTACTATGAGAATACAGTCAGTTGTGTATTTTCAACATGATAACTAACCATACCAGACCAGATCAGATATAGACCAGTGTATAGACAGCCCTATATAATTTTCAAAACTATTGTATTTCAGATTTAATTAAGTAATAGTTGTATGTACTCGTGTATTAAAAAGTAGATGTATTGTTTATCAGATAACGATCGTGAAAAAAAAATAATTTTAAATTTTATAAAATCGACTGATAGAACAAATATTTTGTACTAAAATAGAACAAAATTAAGACTTATAATATTAACTTATAACGTAATAATATAAATATTTTAATGTTTACTTTTACTTAACACATGTTTTGTCAAAATAAAATAACTTGATAGAATTGTAAGTTAAACTATAGAGGCTGAGCATTCCTCATTCTTGAATTTTGTTTTTCTTGGGTGGGTATCGCAAAATAAAGGAGAATTAAAGCTCGTTTAGTCTTTGATGTTATATTTCACACATGGTGAGTACACAATATTATTAAAAAGTTTATAATTTAATACAAGCTTCTCATTAACTTTTAAATTTATGGAATTGATATTTAAGGATTTTTAATTGTATCAATATTTTGTAATTGGCTGGCTATATTCACCTACCTACACTACATGTACTGACCACTTAATATTTTATATTTTCAAAACATATACAGTGAAATTTAACGTTTTAAATCCCTATCATTCGTTAATTATTAATTATATTCAAAAAGTACAAGACATGCAGCAAAAAATAATAAAAGCAATGTTGAAATTATCCTTAATAGTTATAGGTTTTAACCATATTCTATTATCCAAACTGTTATAATGTTCCAAACAACGAGTGAACCAATACTAACAAAATTAGAAGTCTCTCAAGTCAATGCCCCCGAAATTGAAACAACAAATTGCCGAAATCAAATCAATTGCCAGGTCTTGTAACAGGTATTAATTGAAAATACATTTAACAGTGGGTGTCTAATTCGATAGCGATTCAGGTTCATTGAGTTTTTTATTTATTTGAAAAGAAATACTTTTTTTTATTTATTTTTGTAAATATTCTTAAAGTAACAAATGATTTTCTAATTGAGTAATGTTGTCAAATAATGTTCACGACACAGCTGGAAAGCTAAATAAATGAATATAATAAAATGTAATTATAATAAAGGAATACATTCTTGGATTTTAATATGATACAAAGCACCGTCCAATCAGCGTTTCCACGATTCATGAGAATATCATAAATTCTAATTTAACGATTTTATAATAAATAAGAGTATAAAAAATATATAGTAAATTATCACATAGTGTATAGGAATAAAACAAGCAGAAGAAAATTATATTATTATAAACGAAATGGACTCAACCATCTTTGATAATAATATTTAAGTGATGATTTTCACTGTCCCTAAAGTTTCTCTACTTGAATTGATTTTGTGTATATAGTTAGTACAGTTGCAAAAATCACAACGTCTGAGCTAGTTGAATACTGCCCGCGTCCATTTTTAATTGTTATATTATAATATTAATGTAAAAGTTTAGAATTATAAAAGAGTTATAGAAAATTATATTATTGTAAACAGAATAGAGTCAACCACTCGTTATTATATGTTATTATTGTAATCATATTATTTTAAACAGAATCTTTGCCATCTTTGATATTAATATTTCGTATAGACTTTAACTGTCGCTGAACTTTCACTGATGTATTGATGATTTGATGATTTTACATGTAACATGTAAAATCATATTATATTATCTAACTTTATCATCATAACTTTAAATAATTTTAGTCAGATTTAAATAATACTAACTTGATTCCACGAGGTGCAACATTAACTCAAGTTTACAGCAGTTATTTTCAGTTGAATGATCACCCAACTTTGACGAAATTACGAATAAAATAACAGTCCTATCACAACTATAAACATAACATTACTTATAACTTTACAACAATTTAGTTTGTCTTTAATACTTCAATAGATTCTGTAAAGTTATAATAAGTTTCAAAATTCTCAATTGTCTGTTATTGTATGGTATTCGAGTATAACTAAAAGCTGTCTGTGTGTAATGATATAATTGTTAGATGAGGCGTTGCGGCTAACCTGAGTACACGTTCGTATAATTGTGAGTTAAATTCTAAACTATGAATATGTATTAATTAATACAAACCCACATTTATTCATATGTGTGACGGTTTAAATATTTAAATCGTCAGTAACAATTCAAACTCATATGTCAGTATTATTATATTTTTATTTAATTATGTCTAAGTATTATTTAGATAAAGTGAATCTAATATAAAATGAGAAAGATTTAATTTTCGATTCAATTGGATAAGATATTGATTTTTAGATAAAATCAATTAAAAATTAAAATCACGGAGTGCGTTAAATTATTTAACTCTCTCTTTCTGACAACTACTTTGCAGATGATTTAAAAATATAAAAATTTCAAATACATCGCTCGCAACATCTGTATCTTTAGGCTACAGTCCGACAAACATTTTTTTTGCCATCCTGAAAAAGTCTATCGGTGGTAAGGGTTTTGGACAATTTTTAATAAGAATGTTACGGCTTATATGTGATATATCTGAAGAAGAGGCTCAGCTATATGATTATAAGAATCTCATATAGTATTAGAATCATATTTCAAGCCAGAAATAATTTACAACTATATTCATTGTTTAATTGTATGTTCTGACGTAAATAAGGAAAATAGAAGATATATAGGCCAAAATATTAATAGCACCACCGTAAATTTAATCTCGAGAATATAACCTTCACAACCTTCTAAAATATGATTATTAGAACACATTAAATCCTTATTCTAAGGAAGATTTTCTAAGCAGCAGAAATCTAACTACTATTCGTATATTAAAGGTTTTTATGTATCGAGGTTTATTACAATCCATTAGTCCAGATATTTTTTTAACTAATTTATCGTAATCATTTAATTTATCTTTTTCATTTTTTAATATTACCATCTGGCAAAAAAACTTTTATATGCAGAAATTTTGAACATCTCTCGATTGGTGAAATCCCGTTAAATCATCTATTTTTTTAATATTACTTTTACACCTTCATATGATTGCATTAAACAAATACAAGCGATAATGAATATGCTAAAAGCAATACAAAAACAACCCTTTATCTATTATCTAAATATAAACACAGTAGTAATTATACAAGCTATCTTTTAATTATGAAAGTATTAAATAAAGTTAATAAAAAGATTATTAATTGAGTATCGGTACTTAAATATAAATATCAATGTTTAATTTAATTGTTAACCAATTATTAATTTTGTTCTTTGTTTTCAAAACAAAAACTTGTCTCAAATCTGCCAGTTTATTAAAATGTCTATGCCTGTAGACAGCTACTATTTCTAGTCTATAAATCTACGGAATTAATTACCCTTCGTATTTGCAGGGAAGCGACCGCATTTCTCTACAAAATATTATATTTATACAACTTACACTTTATACTGTAAATATACAAGAGCGATATAATTAAAATACAAAAATAAATAATAAATTATGTGATATCAAAATCCATGATTATTAATTCCCACTTCCGATAAAAATATGCAAAATTAATGAAACAAGACATTACAGATACAAGTCTACAAGTCTCAACGCTCGTGATAAATGAACCACGCCTCATTAACAAGGATGCGGTAATTATTAATCTTCAGTATATCACGTTTCCTTTATTGTATCTGTTATCAATATAAATCTATACATAATTTAGTAATTATAATACTAATAGTCTAAACCCGGATATTCTCTGCTACGGCTTAATATGTAAATATTTTATGAAAGTAATTTAAAGTATTTCAGTGATGATAGTTTCATCATGAAAGTAAAATGTTACTTAATACTCTACTTCTTCGTTAATTCAATCAATTTCCGAATTAAATTAAATAACTTCCGCGGTCTGGTTGTTATAAATTGTTGCCTTCGCTATCTTTATCCTTTCATCTAATAGGTCTTTGAGCTTGCTGTGACGTGCGTCCAGGATGTTTTGGCACTCTTTGATCTTTTTCGCTCTTGTTGCCTTAAGTATGGCGGTGTACTCTATGAAGGCACTTATCATGTGGTCCCGTGGTCTGACTACTGGTAGGTATTTTGGGAGTTCGGCGGGGCCATTCGCTGCTTTCGTTGGTATTTTCGTCGTTGTCGGTTTTGATTTGCATGTTTGTTTTCCTACTGGCTGTTCTTTTATAGGATTTTTCCTAAGGGTCCGGTTCGAGGTTATGCTGACTGCTTTAATGATAGAGGTGATGATGCTTTCCTTCGGAGATTTTCTCGATGTTTGGTTTTTGGCATCTCTCTCCTCCTCATGTTTTTTGTGCACTCTCTCTGCGCCACTTGGATTTGCCAGGTTTCTATAGTCGGTGTCCAGGACTGCCGTGTTTTGTTGGGGTTTTGTTGGTTTGGGTTTTAAATAGCTGAGATCTTCGCCTCTGGTCTCATAAGCCACGAGTTGGTGATTCTTGGAGGCTACAACTATACCCAGGTGATCTGCAACTTCGCCCTTGTAATATCCGGCTGTCATTGTATCCACGCTGATTATTCGAGCCGAATCTTGGGGCTCGCTGACCTCAGCTATAATGTTAAGTAGTGAGCTTGCTCTTGCAAACTGTGTTAATACTTCTTCGTCTTCTAAAATAAGTACCGTTTTGTTGTCTTTGCGGTATAGAAGACATTTCTGGTTTACTATTGAAATCACGCTCATTGCCTCGAGCTTTTTCCGTTTTAATTTGCTTTTTGTGGAACTGCCTTTCATCAATGCCGCTAGTCCCGGGGACATCGTTATGCTGTTGGGGCCCGTATTGCAGCAGAAGCTGATACCCAGTCTTCCATGTGGTGTGTTCATGAATACTAACACACTTCTGGTCTTGATGCCAGGTAGTCCGACTACTCCATTCTCTAGCAGCCTTGCTACTGTCTCTCTTTGATTTTTGGTAGCAGGGAGGGTTGTTTTAGGTGTTAGTACCTGTCTTGGAGTTATTAGTGCTGTAGTGAGGGTGTTTTCTCTGTTTACTGTGGTGTTATGTCCTTATGCCTTTTGGCTGCTGTGCGCATGATTTTTTCAGCGTAGTCCAAAAAAGGTTTTTTGGTTTTTGGGTCGTCCAGAAGTTTGGGTAGTAATTCCATTGTCAGATTGGTGTTCAACCTTTGTTCCAGGTTCATTCTCGCCGTTTGGAAGCGAGGACAGTCCAAGATCAGGTGCCACACAGACTCTGTTTCGTGGGGGTCACACTCGCATCCGGGGTCAGTTATTAACTTGAATCTGTGCAGGTATTCAGCAATCCCTCCATGTCCCGTTAGCAACTGTATGTGAACTGGGTTCAGAATTATATTCCTTACCGTTCGATATAATTTGTTCACCTCTGGTAGGAAATGCTTCGTGACTGAACCTGTAGTTGAGTTGTCATATCTGTCCTGCCATTTGAGTATGCTCTTCTCTCGGATTTTCCTCTTGGCATATGACAGCGGAACTAGTTCGTAATCTGGAGTCAATTTTACGTGTTAGGGCTGCTGCTTTTGCAAGTTCGTCTGCACTTTCGTTGCCGGCCGTGCCCACATGTGCAGCAGCAGCACTCTGATCCGTCTTCCAATTCGTGTTATGATCGAAAGGTCTTCTTTGATCTTGTTGACTAATGGAAGTGTTTGTCTAGGGTTTTTAAGTAGGTCTAGCGATGATTTAGAGTCACTCAGAATGTTGATGATGGGTTCCGAGCTCTCCTAGCTTCCTCTATGACCTTGTGCAGGGCAAACAACTCTGACTGGAAAACTGTACATGCTGGGTCCAAACTGTATTTGGTGTGTTTGGCCTCCTTTCCATTTGCCCACCAGGTGAGAGCTGCTCCTGTCTTGCCCTCTAACTTGCTCCCGTATGTGTATATTTGGGGGCCGATAATTTGAAGGGATGTTATGGTTTCAGAATCCATGTTCTTTAATAGCTCATAGTCGAAGGATGTTAGTTGAGACGGGTGTGGATAGTCTAGGTAGTTAACGACTACTTCGAGCTCCTTGCCTAGCGGTAGGTAGTCCACTGACAGTCCTTTTTTGATTTTGTATAAACTGGCAGCTTCTTGTATTCGGATGTCTATCGGCAGGATTCCTGTAAGGGCTAGTGCAGATGTGAGTGATACTGTTCTGTATGCCTTGCATATTTTAAGAGTAAAGCCTCTTTGGATGGATCTTAGGGTCTTTTGGATCATTTCGTATTCCGTCGCTTGGGCCCTTGAGCAGGCTGCATGTGTCAGTATCGGTTCTATCACCGCCACATATATTGTTCTTATTATTTCTGAGTTTAATCCCCAAGTTACCTTTGCCGCACATGCTAGCTGTTTGTAGATGTCCGCCGCTTTCTTGCATATTGCGACCACATGTGATTTGAATGTCAGGGTTTTGTTGATGGTTAGTCCTAGTATCTTTATTACGTCAACCAAGGCAATTTCTTTACCGTCCATTAAATTTGGGGGTTTGATACTTTCAGTTTCTTTGTTAGCATCATTGCGAAGATCTTGTGTGGTGCAAAACTTAGCTTGTTCTTCTGCCCCCAGTCATGTACAATATTAAGGGTATAGAAAAAATATATATATATGTATATTGCTTTCATATATAACTAGAAGTAAAACTATCATAGAAATTTTTACGAAATATATAAAAAAATATATTGCTTTCATATATATCAACATGCAATTGTTTCGTTGAAATAATTTCAAGATTTTTAAACCACAATCCCAAAGAATAAATGTCATTAAAACGTTAAGACAGGCAATTCGAGAGCTTTCGAGTA
Organism: Melinaea marsaeus rileyi; assembly: GCA_918358865.1. Lineage (NCBI taxonomy): Eukaryota > Metazoa > Arthropoda > Insecta > Lepidoptera > Nymphalidae > Melinaea > Melinaea marsaeus. Next base: position 20,028,458 of record OU911093.1, on the reverse strand, counting down.
GGACTTTTTCTTTGTAAATTATTATTATAATAACAAATTATTTATTTGATATTTCCTTAACTTCAGTTTTTTGTAACTTTAGCTTTGTATATTTACTTCATCCTTTATATGGAATGTTCTAATCTAGACGAAAATCTAAACGTAATTTTTGACGACGACAAATGTGTACGTCTTGTATGTTCTTGGGCTGTTAATAACGCGTTCATTGAATAGATATATTAACTGCTACGGAAACTGGTGAGATGACCATTCTCTTGCGGCAGCAGGTCCAGGAGTGTTCTAGAGTTGTTGATGTGATAGAGATGCGTCAACTACAAAACATATTTTTAATTAATGTTATCTCTACTGATTCCGACCTAGCTGACAAGGCTGCAGTCTTGGATATCATAAACAATAACACCATGTCATTTCCACATATCACTGATTTGAAGCTCAAGGTGTCAGTAGTTGGTCTACAAAGTGATGTTAGAGCTCGTCCAATTGGGATGAACTTTCGTAATCATATTACTGAAGCTGCAGTATGAAAGTCAATCTCCAAGCTAAGAGGATTCTTATTAAGGCACGAAGACACTTTTTAATGCGGAATGAATGGAGTAGTGTACATTAGGGTTCCCCTCGATGCTTTTTTATTGTAATACTCAACTCCTGTTGCTGAAAGTAGTCAGAGCTTTGTTAGGGGATCGAGGCAACTTCAGACTAGTTAAAAGTCTAGCCAAATCTTAAGCAATTAGTTTCTTTATTCAGTGAGGATACAAAACGTGCACAAAGAGAGCCGACTAAAAAGATAAATTGAGTCTGTTTAGTTATCTTATCTCTTCTGCTATCATTTGTTAGTTGTGAAAATCACCTATTTTACTTTTATTAAACACACCACGGAGTACTACTCATTCACAGTTCAGGCTACACTATTATGGAGCTATTTGCCTTTAGATATCAGAAAATCGTTGACTCAGTTGGTAATAATAATATTTCATTAATATTATCATTTTTATTTATGTGTTTTTAATTATTATTATTATTTAATGTTGTAAATTTTTGTTTGCCAGCCACGACTACTGTGTGCATCTCCTAACTATTACCAACACCACGTGTTAAATGCTAGAAAATGTCAATAGGCATTAAGTTCGCCCTTTGTACTCCTTAGTTTAGGGTTAATACAATATAGTTTAAATAAAGAAATAAAAAAATATATATAACATTTTATTTTACAATATTATGAATAAATTTTTCTAATAATAAACATTTTTCGTCTTATTAAATTTAACTTATAAATAAAAAATTGTTTAGCATTTTCTTTTATAAGCATTTCAAAATTAACAAACAATGAATTTAGTTGCAATATTTTTTGACCTTTACGTGGGTGCAGTCACTGTTTTAGCACCTATTTAAATCAGAATTTCAATTTCGACCGAGAATGGAACAAAGCGACATACGAGTAGTTTGAGCAATTAATAAGAAATATGTGGCCATTGAAACATTGTTTATGGATTTTGTAGTTGTCTACAAAAAATATTTATACTATCACATTGACCTCTAAAACAAACACATAGTACACGACCGAATAACAAAAAAGAAACAAAAAAATAATAATTTTTATAAAATAAGAAATTGTTATAGACATTTCTTATTGTGAATTGTGTACTGTATATGTGCTAGATATTTTATTATATTTTCAAAACTTTTCGTATGTTTTAAATTTAACTAAAATATGTAAATTTGTATTCTGTTTAGTATATTTTATTTAAAAGTTCATTAATATGATGAAAAACTGTTAGATGTAAATTTTTTTTTTCAGTTATGTTTAAATTTGAGCCTGAGTTTTACTTTGGATTACTATAAGTTTTTTGAATCAAACAGGTGAAAGGTGTAAAAAAAGTATACGTTACACTTAGTAGCCTTAATTGAGACGAGATATATCCACAAAAATACATTTACCTAATATTGGAATAAGTAAATCATTACTCAATGTGTCCTTGGTATTCTAATTTCACTACCTCGAGATCTTCTAGATATGATTTTAGGAGGCTAAGTATATTTAAAGTAAATGGTTCATTAGATTTATTTTTCTTAAATCAATATACATTCCTGCAGATGTAATTTTTCTTTCTGATTTCTTTTTTTCTTTTGATTGGTTAGTAAAAAAATTGTTGAAGAAATATTATTTCTTTCAGGTCATGGTTTCATCTTTAAAAAAATCAATGATTCAAAGTGTTCATACTATTATGGACATTATTAGTATTAAAAATTTGTGGAAAGAACGATTATATTGAAATTGATAGATAGTTTTCAGTTTTCACAGTGGACATGAATAGAGTTGAGTAACTTGAGGTAAAATTGTTTTTTATGTACTACATATAAAGCTCACCTTTTGGGTCTTAAAGATAATACTTTACCCAGGTAATTTTTATGTAAGAATATTAAATGTAAGTAACATTTATAAAACAGTCTTAATAATAACGCAGCGACATGAATAAGGCCACATTTCTCATACATTGATATGTTGAGTGTTTTTATGTACAGAGTAGCTATTAAATTTAATTAATTTAATTACGTTGACTACGTCAAGTAATGACACTATAATGACGTACATATTAAACACAATGTAATACTCATTAAGAATAAAAAGACTTATAAATTATAAATACACATAATTAAATTAATGTTTATAACCATCTCGCAGTATACTGAAAGAAATTATAATAATTTATTGTTGAAATGATTTTAAAGCGATAATGAAGCTTCTGTGATCACTTTAGTCTGTGCTCAGTCTGAAATTTAATTTACAGCGGCTTGTGCTGAAAGAACCAACACTACGAGTGCTCGCTAATTTTATTTAAAGAAGAGTAGAAAACTTTCCTGACAAGCGACATGTATTTTTCTCTTGCATTAAAATTATGAATACACACAAATATTTATGAAGCACTATAAAATTTAATTGAATTGAGTGCTTTAGAACATAGAATTGAAAATAACCTGACATTAAAATAAATTTTCATAATTCATACGAGACGTATTTATGTTATTATAGTTTATAAAGATATCATACCATAAAATTTATTCAAATTAAAGTTCGTTCTTTATTTTTAATTCAAAAGAAATGTCGTCTTATTTAATAACAGAATGTATGAAAACTTCTTGCATTTTTATGAAATGAAATCAAAATTTAAAAATCTTTTCATGCTACAAGTAAAACCTGTCTCATAAATCTGTCTCTTAAATCATAAGAGATAAAAAAGAGATATTAATAAAGTACGTGATATATAATAATATAATTAGGAGGTTGAACAATTTTTTATCATTGTATTTTTAAGAAAATCTGTTTGGATTATTTATGTACATACTGAAATATTTGATACAATATAAAATATATTAAATTTCAATTAATGTCTTTAATCTTTATTTTGTAAAGATTGATATAATCTTGTGTATAATTCTGTAATAAAGTTAAAATAATTGAAAGGTTTCTTTAATAATAAATTAAGGTATTAATATACATTCAAATTCCATGACCTTATTCAAATAGTTTTTTTTATCTATTTATAAATATTATATAAATCCTTATTTATGGATAATTATAATATTTCTAATCTTTTGATAATCTTACTATTACTGTGCAGTCGCAGCTAAGAATTGGACTGTCCCTTATGATCTCGAGGGTGAGCTAAATGAGAGACAACAAATACCAAATTGAATCCACTCAAAAGGTAATTATCGATTAGAATGATTTCGATTTCAGAAAGGTGGAAAAAATTCGAATAAAACAATTGCCAATTTTCAAGGCTTATAATTTGGATGAATTGAACGGCTATGCTATGTGTATAAAGAAAAGAAGGCGAAATAGGCAAAGGCGGAAGCAGCAGACAACACAGCAGGCAGACAACAACGTGGACGAGATGGAGATATTACAGACTAATTATTAGACTAATCCAAATGATCGATTAAAGACAAGGTACATAAATGATGAATGTTTCCAACAGGCATATAAATGATGAATGGTAAAAGTCAAGCTGACAGTGGGTCAATTATTTTGTTATTAAGAACGTTTTAAAGTCTAATATTAAAAGAATGCATCTTTCAAGAATAATACTATAAAAAATTTAATAATTAACTTTTAGTTCTCCCAGTTGTACTTTATCTTGTAGTTAGTCTGTTAAGTTATTAAAGTGTAATAAAGTGTAATATATATTACTACACAAACAGCATTTTAAGAGGAAACATTGAAATATCCCAAGAAAGTTAACCCACAAAAACATCGTAAAAAAATCGTTACTGAATATGAAGATATTAAACAACTATTTATGATTCAAACTTAATAATATCCTACAAATTATTCTTTCCATCAAACTGTAGTTTCAATTTTTTTTTGGACCCATGAATAGTCCATTCTGTATATGAAATGTTACTTTAATTAAAAAAACGAATGTAAAAAGTATATAAATCTTATGTACCACGACATCTCATGTATACTGTTTAAATTTTGATTAAACTTGAGCATTATGAAACAATAAATTCTACAATAAAAAGTTGTTTAAATGTATTAAATGATACAATTTCAAAATGAAATAATTAAATAAAAGAAAAACAATAGAGTAAAATATACTATTGTGTATTGTATTGAACGGACTATTGAAATGTCTGTTAACAGTTAGAGCGTTTTATTTTTGGTGTATATGTTAGGCCCAAAGACCGAAAACGCTCAGTGGACGGAAAAAACGGCCACAACGCGTTCTGGCTGTCTTCAAATGCACAGAACGCGTTTTGGCTGCTATTAAACGCTCGCAATGCGTTCTGGTAATTGTCGAACGGCCAGAACGCGTTTTGTCATTCGTCCAGCGCTCAGAACGCGATCTTAATGTTTGAGTCGTATTATGTTCCACTCTCTATCTGCGTACAATAAGATTCATTTTGTACTTATAAAACAAATTAATTTTGATTATTATTCTACACACATAAGTTATTTCGAGGTACGAAATATACTTATATTTATGATCTTTTCACATAATTTTAAATAATTGAATCTTCTATGACTACAAATAAATACAAAGGACGTATGTTTTTTATTACATCAAAACATTACTTATTTTTACTAATACTGCTTGAATGACATTTCGAGTTTCATTTTACATTCAAATTTCGATAAGTGCATTTCTTATCAGTACAATATCGTTTACACTTACAATAAACAAAACCTTATTTGCTTCCTGAAGATAGAGTTGAAGCTAATCGTAAAGAAATAGTTTTTCTGCGGATACCTCACTTCCTTTAACAAAGTTACTGTCGGAAATTGTAAATTCATTGCGAGCATAAAGACGTTCGAGAGTACCATTTTTTGTACCTAATTTGTAAAGACCGGAGGAACCTGAGTGGCAACTGCTAGCACGTTTCTGGGAGCTAATCGTCCGCGATCAACATCGGGAACTCTTACGACAACTAGTTCCGATTTCAGCTGGTAAAAATTTTGATCGGACAATGCTACCATTTTCTCTGCTTGTTTTTGTAAATTCTTTTTTGCATTGCTTTGTTCCTTACGAATAGAACTTTTTCTTCTATTCATAATAGAATTTTTCCTTCTACTTGTGTCTTCGACGTTTTCCTTGTTCTCGCTGCAATCCTCAAAAATTGTTTTCACTTCATCGTAAAAAATTTCTTTCGCTGATTTATCAGTCATTTTAACGAAAGTTAAACTTTTCAATTGAGTTTAATAAGTTGCTTGGTCAACGACAAACTGATCTTGTCTTTGCACTGACGAGAATTGTACAAATTTTTCATGAACTCAAGTTCGTTGTTATATACTCAAAAGCAATACCCCCCTTGGTGTCATTGGATGTAATTAAATTGGAATATTGTCGAAAAAATATCCCTAGACAATAGTATCATTTTGGAAATAATTGAAACAAAAGTTTGTATGTGGTCATCGGTACGTGCATTGTTCTGAATTTGCTGAAAAGATCATACTAATTACAGAGGATCATAGAATAAAATTTATAACTATTGCCAATAACGGTAGGCCTCTATTGTTCAAAATTAGTTGAAAAGATCCCAAAATAACAAAAGGTTTTTAATAACTTTTCCTATTCAATTTTTCATTCATTCATATTTTATATACTCTGCAATATAAGTGTATATGTAGTGTAAATTTCTTCCAAGAACTAAAGAACAATAATTGATAAGTAACCAAAAGATCATTAATTTAAGTTTATTCCGTACTGCACAAGAAGTAAAATGCGTGGAACAATAATCAAGATTCATTTGTTTTATAAGTATAAAATTAATCTCATTGTACGCAGGTAGAGAGTGGCAAGCATTAAGATCGCGTTCTGAGCGCTTGACGGATGACAAAACGCGTTCTGGCCGTTCGACAATTACCAGAACGCGTTGCGAGCGTTTAATAGCAGCCAAAACGCGTTCTGCGCATTTGAAGACAGCCAGAACGCGATGTGGCCGTTTTTTCCGTCCACTGAGCGTTTTCGGTCTTCGGGCCTAACATATAGACCGTGAAGTATAATGTAATTCTTTAAAACCAGTTTTCGAAAATGTTTTATTCATACTGTATCATATAAAATTATTATTGTAAATAGTGTTTTTTTACTACTATTATTATATGACTTAGATCTTTGATATTGTCCCATTATTACTATCTAGCAACTTGTAGGGTCTTGTGCATCATAATTATAATTTTTTATTTTTATCTCTCTCCTCTATCGATATAACTAACCTAGAGTTATCATAAATCTTTGTTCTTTAACTGAAGGTTAAAAAAAAGTTATCATAAAATTTTATTAATTGGCTACTTAAATAAAAAAAAACACTAATTGCAAAGATTTTTTAGTTACAAACTATGATTTCAATGAATATCTATATCTTTTGAAGATGTAATGTTAATGTTGCTTATAACAAAGTGAGCTGTCAGATGTTACACATCATATTAGACTTATTAGACATGCATATAAAGAAAACTTTACTCGTTTTTTTCATTAATCTTAATTAATTAATGTTGATGGTTCGAACAGTGACTAAATATAGAATAATAAAAAATTAAAACTAAATATGCAGTTACTATTCCATAAATAATAAAAAAGATATGTTCCTTGTATTGTAGATTTATAGCAACACATTCTATATTTGTATTTAATATGAATGAAGTATTACGTGTCGCGGTTGGAGAGAATCAGAAATAGTGTCGTAAATAATTTAATTTAACGACGCGCCTTTACAAGATCTTTTTCCTTCTATTATTCACTCCTTTTATATCAGGCCTGAGACTTGTATATCAATATTCTATTTATATTTTATTAGTCTCAAGTATTGTATGGCATCGTTACCAGTACAGTCTAATCTAAAATTATAGTTATTCAAGAAAAAATGAATTTTATACAAATATCATAAAATAAGAATATGATATGAAATTATATGTTAAAAATATTAATGTGATATTGTATTACAAACACAGGTCACCCGTGAAATTAAAATTTTTACTTTATTGCGATACATGAAAAGTAAACCAAAAGTTCTATGTACCGTATTCAATTGAGTTGGTTTGTTTTGGAACACAAACTAAACAAACGACGAGTAAACTTTTGAAACACTGTTGGCTGACCGACGAGATTACAATTAATAAATTTAATACATTAGTTCATATTACATTATTTTTAATATGACATATTTATTAACTTATTTGAAGGAGATTTTTTATTATCTGACGGACTTTAATTTTAATTTAATACGTACACTTACTTTTCAAAGCTAAAGAGCACCATAATTATGACATCATAAAAAAGACTTTTATTTTGGAAGTTTCTTGCTTCAGGTGTGAAAAGCTTTATTTAAGGTGACTTAGGTAATAAGTTTATACCGCAAAAAAACACAAAATAATCTTCAAACACATACTTGTGCTTAACCACATTTAACATGTATTCGAGGTAACGTAATTAAAATTTTACCGACTTGAAATTAAACCTGCATATTTGTCTCTTATTCGTAAGTTACGTATGAACTAAAAAAATTAAAACTATGCTGGCAATAATAAAAAATGGCAGTTAAAAATGCATCCCTAGCAAGTTGAAAGACGAGTTTTTAATATAAATGTGGATTGAATGTGCTTGCAAATCATATGGCGAAGAAAATTATCTCCCTTGAAATTACATTTGACAGATGAGCGTGGATGAATACTTAATATCAATTATTTATATCAGTTTCTCCTCCTCCTATATAAAAGTCTAAGTATTACTGAATTCCTCCTAAATGGATCCTTTATGTAGATCCTGAATTTTTTAATTTACAAGCAAATTAATGATAAAGCTGCAATGGAATTTAACATTTTAACCTTCCCAATATTGCATATTTAATATAATTAATGAAAAATAAGAACCGTGAATTGAGAAAGCTTTGATTCTGATCAGAAAACTTTTTCCAAGATGAAATCAGAAAAGTTGTCAAACGAAAATCTGAATTACGTTAGAACTTTCGATTATTTCACAATCCAGGCAAGTCGTATTTCAATTAGCTTCGACTTAGTCCATGTCAAAAACACAGACCAAATTTAATATTGTGTGCATTTAAGATTGATATTTAAAGGTATTATCAGAATTGATGATCACTTAAATATTACATAAAATCAAAGATTTAAGTATATATTAAACATAAAAATTCAAGGGTAATATAACTAAAAGCTATAATTTGCAACATATTAAAGTTTTTAAATTTATACTTAATGTTGTTACCAATTGTTTTGAAGAAAATAAAACAAAAGCTACAAATAAGAAAAGTTTTTCCAGACCACGGTGAAGACGCTTAAAATAATTAATGATTTTGTACTACAACGAGTGGTGACTGCGGACGTTTATTGCTGTTGTAAAGTAAAGGAAGCGACAATTTATTGCAGTTCATTGTTTATATTAAATACTTATTTACTTTTTAATAATCCAGAATATTAACCAAAACTAAGCGTGTTAATTCAGATTACCTGGGTATGACATAGCATATCAGGAGGGAAGAAATTGTAAAAAAAATGTACTGGTTGAATTGAATTTTTAACATGTTCAGTTGTACAATAAATAGTTTTAGGAAGTATCATGGTGTTTTAGTCCTAAAAAGGTTATAAACAAAAGAATAATCTTTTTATAATTGTCGGCTGGCTGTTTCTTTAGTTTGAATAGTAATTAATACATTCATTTACAGAACGCGTTATTCACAGCCTAAGATTATACACATTGGTCGTTGTCAAGAAAGTCGTTTAGATTTTTGTTTATGAAAGTCGTTTAGATGTTGTGAAGAATCGTTTGTACCTGCACTACTGCAATAATTATTTGCAGATTTCAAAAAAAGAAAACAGTTAAAGAGAAAATTATGTATTTTTAATTCCTATCTAAAGACAAAACCAAATTTCTTAATTCTATAGATATTATAGAAATATTTAATAAAATGTTGACTTGGTTTAAATAATGATTTCATTGGACTAAAGAAAATGTTCCTATTTTTCGATCGGTTATTTATGTAATAAACAGTAACCAAGGTTTTATTCCGTATATATTTTGTAATCTGGTATTGCATGAGTTTATTAAAAAATATATATATATTTATATTTTTAATTGAAATGGGGACTGTGACGTTTCGATCTAGTGGTTTATATCCATTTACAATTTGTTTTGTGGTTTATATATTTTAGATTTTTCTGTGAATATATTTTGTGCCTATTATAAGATGAATGATTACTGAGTTTTTGTATTTTTATTATCTACTAATGCAGTATTTTTTTTATCTCGATATCTCACAAATGGGAGCTTCTTCAATCGGCACCCCATTATAAATTATATAATTCATCGTTCTAATATATCGTCGTCTCTCACGATGAGACATTGCTGATGCCTGGTTAAAGTGTAGTCATATTTTAAATTATAAATAATAAATGACACTTCGTGAATATTCTACTACATATATTCTAAGTTATTAATACAGCATCTCGTGTTATAATCCTAATATATACTAAATAGTATCTCAGTAAAGTCAAAGGTTTAGTGACGACAGTAAAGTGATACAGCGGTCAGCCGCAACCACTCCTCTGACAATTAACCACTATGCTTGATGGATAACTAGTTATTATGGAAGTTAATCATTTAAATTCGTTCTAAAATATGAATTGGTTTAATCTAGATCTGACCTAATATTTTTATTTTTTTATCCTTAACTAACGATTCATAGTTACTAGATACTTTTTCTTACAATTATTATATATTACAAAAGATGTCTCTGTATTTTCATAAAGGTGTAAGATTTGTATTGTAAGATGGTTGTTTAACAATTTCAGTAATTCCTTGCAGATCCAACGCAGCCTCCATAACTTTAATTAATATTTTACTAAGAAAAAGTAAAAAGGTTTATAAACATGCAATGTGGAGGCAAAAAAGGTACCCCGCCATACTATCTTTTTCTCGAAGCGATTCGGGTCATTTTAAAACCTCTGTAACTTAGTAAAAATGTAAAAAGTTCAATATATCAGTGATCAAGAGTATATTATATAGCTAGATATACTTCCAAAATACATTTAATTTGAAGGAGTAGTTTAGGAATTGTTGCAAGAAAAAATAAAATATTATATTTAAAATATCATCAAAATCCGATCGGTGGTTCAGATATAAAGGCATAACAGATGAATAGAGTTATAATCTAGACTCATGCCGCGTGCATTTACCAAGAAACTATTCATTAAAATATAACAAAGGTTATACTTATATAATTACAATAAAATGTTTTTATTAAACTAAAGTACCAATTATGTGGTTGAATAGCTGTTCCCATAGACAGGTTTACTAAATTAACCGACTTGGTTAAGATTGGATTTCATAACGTTTTACGGCGTTGGGAAACGTGGGTAATTTTTTTCTTTCTTATTTTTACTGGAATACTTTAAATTAATTTCATAAAGATTTATCAGGTTAAGCCATAGAAAACAATGTCCAAGTTAAGACTTTATTAGTATTATACTTACTAAATTGTGCATACATTTATATTGATAATAGATGAGAGGAAGGAAACATGATATAGGGAAGATTACTAATTACGACATCCTTATTAACGAGACGTGATTCATTGATCAGGGGCGTTATGTCTTATAGACTTGTATCTCAAATCTCTTGTTTCATTAATCTTGCATATTTTTCGGAAATGGGAATTAATTATCATCAGTAGCAGATTATGGTTTTTATTATCATATTATTTGTTATATATTTTAGTATTTTCATTATATCTTTCTTGTACTTTGCACGTAAGGCATATAATTTTGTTTAAATATTAAAATCATTTAAAGTTTTTTTGAAATGTTTTAACGTCCGAAGTTAATATGAAAATCTAAGTTAATTATTAATACCATAATAAATATAGTAAATATCGCTACAGCGAGAATCTTTGTATTTGTAATCGTAACGTAGTTATGAGTTTGTTGTATTTTATTGTAATGATTTACAAAAAAATCCTAGAGTAATTTTCAAAACTTATTAAAAAAATCAGATCGACAGAAATTTTAAATCGGTAATACCTACTTAATATAAATAGGTTACCGATATTTAATTTTTTTTTTAATGTTAAGGTTAATTATAACATTATATGTAATAATGTTCTAATAGTAAACATTTTCGTTGTAGAGAAATGCGATTGCTTCGCTGCAGCTACGAAGGATAATTAATTCTCGAGATTTATAGACTCGAAATAGTCCTTGTTCTTAGACAAGAACGTTTTAATAAGCTGCTAGCTTTGTATAAGAACAATTTTGTAACAAGTTTTTTTTATTACAAAAACACAATTAATAAGTAATAAATAGCTTTTGTGGGAATTTAAATGTCTATATTTCGATTTTAGTGCCGACATTACATTATTTTATCTTGGTGTCTGACCGTTCAAATCTAAATTTATTGTTCTTTGTTATTACTCGTTTTTACAATTCAAAAGTAGCTTTAATAACAACCCTTTAAAAGAATGAGAAGAGCAAGATACAATAATAATTTTACATACAAAATCCATTAAAGTATTAAACACAAACTAAATTGTTGTAAAGTTATAAGTAATGTTATATATAAAACTTTAAAGTGTTAGGACTGTTATTTCATTTGTAAATTCGTCAAAGTTGGGTGATCATCCTTCTGAAAACAACTGCTATAAACTTAGAGTTGCACCTAGTGGAATCAAGATAGTATTATTTTAATCTGACTGATATATTCATTTAAAGTTATGATGATAAAGTTAATTTAATATGATTTTACATGAAACTTCAGCGACAGTGAAAATCTTCACCGAAATATTAATATCAAAGTTGGTTCCATTCTGGTTTTAATAATATGGTTTTCTATAACTATTTTATATCTCAAAACTTTTACATTTATATTATAATATAACAATTAAAAATGGACATGGGCAACATAAAAGTAGTCCCGATAGTAGTAGCAGTGATTTTCACCACTTGTAATAACTATATGTATATACAAAACCAATTTAAATATTCACAAACTAAATTGTTATTTTAAGTTATAATTATAGTTTGCGATAGGATTGTTATTACACTTGTAAACTTTTCGACCGAAAAATGACAGATCTAAACTTGAATTAAAGTTGCACTGGACTGAACTAAAGTTATTATTATTTGAATATGACTATATTCATTTAAAGTTATGATTTTATATTTAGTATATTTTATATGGTTTTACATCTGCCTACATTAGATAAAATTTAGGAACAGTGGAAGTCATCACCAAAATAATATTATCAACGATGGTTGATTCCATTCTGTATATAATAATATAATTTATATCTATATAGCTTGTTATATTACTATACACTATGTTCATTAAAAATGTATTTCTTATACTCTTATTTAATATAAATTTTGTTAAATTAGCGTTTATTGTATTCTCACGTACCGTGGAAACTCTGATTAGACGCAGGTGCATTGTATCCTTTTAATATCAGAATGTAACATCCGTAACCTTTGTTTGTTACACTTGTTCTTTTGTGTTCTTTAATTATAATTTCATTTTATGATATACAATAAAGAATTGTCATTATAATTATAATTTCATTTTATGATATACAATAAAGAATTGTCATTATAATTATAATTTCATTTTATGATATTATATATATAATAAAGAATTGTCATTAAGAATAGTGTCTTAGCATATTTATTTATGTGCAAATTTTTGTGAGCACACTCTTCATATTAAATTCTTTCTTTGCAAAGTTAAGAAGTCTTTTACAGAGACTTTGCCTTTGCAAGAAGAAGCCTTTGAGTGTTTATCTCAGTTAACTTACTCGCACACTTTTCTCTTGGAGCTGATGACCTGAAACAATGATAAGTTCGTGAAGTAAAGGAACTTCGAGTTTCTTTCTGTAAAAGACACTTCTACTACTACCCTAAAAATAAAGTATTCGTTTTAAATACTAAAAATGTACTTCTCAACTTAAACGTTTTACTAAAGGTAATTGTTTAAGTAATCTAATAATATCTTAAATTCAATGTAAGTTAATAAAAAATAGTAATTAATCAAATCATCTTATTATATATTAAATTTAAATTAATTATATTTTTTAATTAAAAAAAACATCTAAGTTATAACTAACTAAACTCTATGGATATTCAAGCTTTCATTACCAATGATAATAGGAACACAATTATAAATACAGATTTTTAATAAGATTAATTCACGTTGTTTTCTAATAACTCTTTATAATTTCCTTTTCAATATGAATTAACGATAATATGTTACATGCAGTAAATGATAAAGAAAATTTAAACAACGTTATATTTTCTACGTCGATGAGACGATAAAGAAGATGCTAGAAATAATAGGAATTTATTTTAATGAGAATAACGTTAAATACGCGGAAATTTCTTGTATATACCGATACATCCGTACTAACTTTTACTTCTGTTTTCCAATTTATTTTAAGATAAGATATTTGTCCGCTAAATGAAACATATAATAATAAAAAACGATGGAAAGTCATTTAGAAAATAATTAAATACCCCCAGTGATGGGTTCCAAATTTATGCATTTTAAACAAATAAAGCATACTCAAAATCAGAGTTATATCAAATAGACTTATGTAAGTTTCCAAGATTGAGTTCCACGGACAAAAACCCCCTGAATGCTCTTTTAAATTATTATTCATTTACAGTTTTATATCAACTGGCTATTGAGCTAACAGTACAACAGTCAATTTCACACATCACATATCACATTGTAAAAAATTATTATTCTTCAAATAATACGTAGATAAGTAAATATATTATCAATAAGTATAGTATCATAAGTATACGAACGACTGCCCAGTATCAAACAAAAATAAAAGACGAACCTTTAGCGACCACATGAAAAGCGACAAACATGAACATGAAAAGCGACAAACCTGGTTCGTATCAAGATCGTTTAATATTAATTGAAATGGAAAAGTGGCTTAAACTCCATTTGCAATTCATATTGCACGCGGCGTTGTCTGTGTCACTCATTACTTTACGTAGATCGATCAATTAAACTTGCGCACTTTTTATTATAAACTTTATCGCACAATGACGATATTCTCTGTAGTTTTTAATCAAAATATATTGTTAAATTAATCAGATTTTACAATATTCATAGTTCAAACATTTTATATAAAATTAACAATTAAAATTGAAATCAGACTTCTATGTTTTTGTAATGAATTCAACTTTAAACATGAAATAGCGTACTTACTCTTTACTAAATTAATATTTTTAAAACGTAAAAAATTATACTTAAATTTAGAAATGAGTCGGTGCTACATATTAATTTATTAACGCAGTTGTGTGTTGATGAGATCGTTGTAAAGTTAAATTAATATTATTAACGTAGTTAGCAAGTACGTATGTGGATAATTGGTTATTTTTGTTATATTTCAATTACGGATATCCTTAATTACCCACAATAATAAACTTATTACAAGCAATTATTGTCAATTATTCTTATTTTTAACTGTATATTTTATAAATAATATATTTACCGATTTTCCTTCTTTATTAATAGTGAAACTTTATCTTTTATTTGCAAAATCTGACATTCAAACCTAAAATTTTTGGTAACAAATTCCAGGACCTCGTAATAGCCTGTTTCATTAAGTATATTTGTTATTTTTTATATATGAGGAGACCAAATGAACATGCGGGTCACTGATGACAAGTAATCATCGCCGCCCACGAACCTTTGCTACATATCAGAAGAAAGAGCGTTGCTGGCTTTGGAGGTACTTTGCCAGATGATCCCCAATTTTGACAACATGCTTGAACTTTGCTCCACACACTTTTTGGAGGCATTACTACCTATATTTTACGGATAGAAGAGAGGGAAAAGCTTTCATATTCTCTCACTCACCAAAGAAACATATTCAAATAAATTTTTATTTACTACAGATCGATCTTCCATAAGACGGTCGTCCTTCTCCGGTCGAGATAGGCCAACACGAGCTGCAGTCAAATATCTACAGCTAGACTGCCACCTTAGAAAGAACACAAAAAATTACATCCATACATTAATATCACTAAATCACATATCAATTTAACTTATTACCAGTAATAAGTAGTATTGATTGATATTTATTTATTATAGTTTACGAACTATGTGCTTCAATCTTTAAGCAGTAGAACAACAACAATTGACAAATCAAGACGAATAAATAATAATAATAATGGGTTACCATCGTATTAAATTAAATCTCTCATCCTTTATATACTGCTTTTATGCGATTTCAGAGATAATAGAGAATACGAAGTACAAAATGCAAAAAAAAACATAATTAAAAAAAAATTAAAAATAACATCAATAATTCCAACAACAGAATATTAAATTTGTTCGACCTAGTGTAAAATAAAAAAATTATCGATACGGACAAGAATTGAATCCGAGTCACTCTACCAATTAAAGTACTGTATAGCTCAAATTTAACATTCTATACTCGACTTTATCGAGACGAGGGCATCTATGAAAAAAGGCATTTGTTAAAAAATACAAAAATACTGATAATAATGATGTTGCTTTTTAGATATGCAATACTTATTGAAAATAAGTTCACTAAAATCAAAATGCAGTAAATAGCATTTTTCGCAAAAAATATTATGTTTAATACATTTTTTAAGAAAAGTTATAAGATGCAATATATTGAAAAAATCTTTTGACCTGATACGCAAGCGCTTATGAGATTTTACGCTCAATGAAATCAAGTATAATCTTATATTCTACTGCACCGTTTTGCAAGTGGATCACATATGATTACCATACGGCATCGTTTTCACTTTTTTATCTAATCTGTTTCATATAATAAGTTTCTCTTAAATAAAAAAAAATTTTTTTTTTTATATCGTCGCGTCCGAGTCCGGACAAGTAGTGCCTTCGCCTATTGATCTGTTCAAGTATCAAGATTTGTATATGACTACCAATTCCTTCTAATGCATAAAGAATGGTGTAGGATGAACAAATAGAAGAATCTTAAGTTACAGCTATCAATTAATTTGTTTTTAAATTTTAAAGAGCCACATATAAAATTTAAAAGAAAAATATGCTACTTGCTCTTATATATTCAATTTTTAATTTTTGATGATAGAATAAACTTCTTTAAAAAAACCATTTACTCATATAAAATATACAATTATTTTTATCACAAGCCATTTTCTTTCTTTACTATGTCCATTGGAGCGTTGACTCTTGTTTTGTTAAATCTGATTCATAACTTAAAGTTATTAGATTTCCTTGAAACTATAACATTAGAAGAGAAAAGGAAAGGCTTTGTGCATCCAGCACTGTCATTCATCGTCATCATTCATATTATACCAAACTTAGCTATAACAGTTAACGACTATGTTCTTTGAGAATCCGGTCCAGTCAGAAACAAGTTTCTACCTCCTAATATATAAGTTTGTAATACTTACATATATTTTAATGTTATTTTTAACTTTTAGTTGCATTCTCACTCACCAAACTTTAAGCAAAGGAAATTAATATTTACAGATTACTTTATATATGTTTTGTATCGTAATTTTAATTAAGAATATTTATTTACAATTCCAAAAAAAATCATGTTTTTTGAGGATTAAAATAGGTAATTTATTTAATTTTTATCACTAAAATATATAAAATTAAAATAAATAAGGAAAAATGCAACGCATGTCTATGTGTCTTTTTCCTGTGCTAGGTTTTAGCAAATATTCTGCCCGCAGTTTGTTTTAATTAAAGCCAAACCAAAATAGCAATTGAGCATAATATGATACACATAAATGTTCAAGACGCGTAAGTACATTTTATTAAGTAATATATATAAAAAATTAAGTGTTATAATATGTTCTGTTCATTATCTATTTGGACAAAAGAAAGGATGTTAATTGATTACAAAGTTATAGACAAAATATGGAGGTAACGAGTGTACCTAAAGCTTGTAAGCTTTGCTACTTCGCTGGCAAATATCACAAATAGTCTTATAGTCGGTTAGCCTTTGATATTTGATATTGGGTTTTACATATGGGCAGTAAATATTAACATCTTCCTAGTTTTTAAATATAATAAAAACTTTTAAAAGGATTAATTAAATAAAAATGTCTTTTATTAGTTTATTTAATTAGAAGTATTGATTTAAAATTGTGTTACCAATAATTGAAATGTATTTAAGAATTTGATTCGCACCATTAAATGTTACTGGCTGTAGAGAGTGATGTAAAATTGAAACTGAGATTAAAATAATAATTGTTATAGTTGCAATTTAATTTGCAGTGCCCTGAAACTTATAACATGAGAGCTCCATAACTTTATTATATGAACTCTTCAGTAAATACTTTTTATTAACATTCAATATTTTTTTTTTTATATTGGTATTGTTTAAATGTATTTTCAAATCTTATTAGTTGATAAATTATTTATTGTTAAATGCTCAAATTATTAATTTTAAAGTTTGGAGATCGTTGGGACTTATAATACGAGTACGTCTAATAATATATGAGTATGGGAGGGTGATACAGAATAACTTTACTTGAGGTTACAGACACTTCAACTATTAACAATAATTTCAATTGACGTTTATGTAGCTACGGGTTTGGTCACTATTGATTGGAGACACATCTAATCAACGTTAACTAACGCAATGCGTACTTTCCGATACTTTATATTTATGTTTAATTTTGCATATTATTAAAGCTTTTCGGCAGAATGAGAATATATGAATAATGAATGTGTAACAATTTTGAATCTGACAGAAGTATGTAAGGCACACTTTATTAATTTTGAAATAATATTGATTTTCCACCTTTAATGTAATAAATTGATTTGGTTTGAATATTTAAAAAAAATACAAAAAAAAACATCCAAAAACTCTATCTCATTATTTATCAATAATAACATATAAATATTTAAGAATATAACATAGAAAGAAAACAAGTAATTACATTTCTTTTTAGTTTCTTTTTTTTTCCAGATTTATTATGGCATCTCTCCCTTAGGTTGAATCTATAATGCGTAGTCAAAAACAGTACAATAAAATCCATATAAATAATAATAGATATAATAATGACAAATTATTATAGTAATTTATTATTGATAACAGCTTTTTTCCGACAAAAATATGCAAGATTAATGAAAGAAGACATTACAGATACAAGTCTACAAGACTCAACGCACGTGATAAATGAACCACGCCTCATTAACAAGGATGCAGTAATTATTAATCTTTCTAATATCGCGTTTCTATTACACTTCCTTCATCTCATCACGCAATTGCTTATTTAGTATAAAATATATTAAATCTTTAAGCATTTTGATTTCCTTCTTATATTTTTGTAAAATTTTATCAGATATCTAAAATAATGCAAATGAAGAATTATGATGGTTTGTTTGTTTAGTAAACTGAAAATCTTTACTAAATACATAACCATCATGTTTCATCACTATCGGATGAACAGTTCCCAAGAAATACGAGCACACCCAGCACACCAGTGCTCACTTACTACTTGGCCACTCCCACACTTAGTTGGAATCTTATATTATGAAAATGATCTTATTTATTTTCTCTGTAACTTCTACACTCATGTAATAATATTAATAGAAACATGTTCTTTTATAACTGTTACATATTTTTTTGTTATATTTAAAAGTTAACATTTTTTTTCTTTGCTATAATGGAGGTTATATTAAAATATTATTTTTTTGTTTGTTTCTTCAATGTTCTTAGTTTTCAGCAAATTAACCAAACTGGTTACGTTCAATCTGGAAAGAACTTTTAAGCAAGGCTGCTTAAATTTCCTTCATAAATCTTAACTTTTCATAGACATTCTGAGAATATAATTTTGTAATAATACGTATATTTTTGTATTTTATGATTAAAAGGAATTTTTGGTGGCAATTCTTATATTGAACCAACCAAACCACGAACCGAACCAAGAATATAAGATTATTAAAAATATAACTGTTCTCTTGCAAAATATTAAAATGTGTGAAATTGTAATTAGACGAACTCTTTACAAAAATGTATTGTATCGCAACTCTCTTTATTCATAAAGAACACTAATCAATGTACGAGTATGATGATGGATGTTTGAATTCAGATCAGTAATTTTTTCGTTACTTGGTATTGAATAGACGAATTTCATTGTAATATTATTAATATAATATTGTTGCACAGCATGCAGGTCAGATAATTATATATTGGTCATTAAATTTAATCTTTTAAGTACTGCAGAGTAATTAAAAGAAAATATTTTAATGAAACATTTTTTTAAATATTATGTACTTATAACCAATCAGTATTATTTTCCTTGCTAGTGAAATATGTATATAACATTAAAATGGCAATATGTATTTATCTTTATGAATTATAAATTTTATGAATTAATTAAACTATTTAAGCTCCTTACACGACCATGTATATGTAAATTCAAATTATTTTGAACTTCGGATACAAAATGAATTGTTATAGCAAAACAGAGTTAATTAATAGTAAGCTATGAATATTGATTACATTATTCTTTTAAAATAAAAATCATTTAATTACAGTGTCAATATCAACGTAAACATAACTAAAATTATATTGTTCTACCAAATATAATCATACATCCACCTTTACTGACATAGGACATTCACATACAATTTGGATGACATTCAAATATTATTTTGGTGAAATAATTTCACTAATAATCAAAGCAACAACTAATGTACATAGCAAGTATTACTGTATTTAAAACAGGTAATTATATATATATTATAGATACACAACGGATGCATTTTCCTAGCGCATTCCCGTCGAACACCTGCGAGACATTCCGCCGCCTTACACCAGAGAAGCACACCTGCGCGACTTAGTGGCGCCGACAGAACGACAGAACAAGCATTGAAATCACACATACAAATTTAAATATATATATATATATATATATATATACGAGTATATATTGGGATATATAGAGGCATAATATCTTATATTAAAAAGATACAAGTTGCAAGTTTGTTGTTGATGTTTCTAAAATATGTGTTCGCTGAGATGTAATTTTATATCATTAATTCCCCAAGTGTTATTAAATTTTGGGTGAATTTTGGTAATAGTAAACATGAACTTATTTATACTTTTAAATATACGGACGATAGAACTCATTTCGAACAAATAAATATTATATGTATTTATATTCTAAAGATATAAATACATACACTTGCAAAATCTAGATATCACCGAAAGAATTTTAAAAATAATCTACACTCATACAATTTAGCTCTCAATAGTGAATTATATTTTAAATAGACTTAACATGTTATTTATATATTTTTATTATGAATTCAGTTTCAATGAGTTGTAGAGGTATATTGTGCAAGTAAGCAATATTAAATGATTATAAGAGAAGCGCGATGAACGCACTCAGTCGCACACTGATACACTCCTTCAAACTGAGTCACACTCAGTCACACTGAGACATTCAGTCACGGAGAAGGTCGCGCAATTTAATTAGGTGTGAATAAACGTATGTCAAGCAACGTTGGTGTTTCACTAAATCACGATCACGCATCATGACCCACACGTACCTAAAATATCTTGTTTCAGAAACAATAACTTCTATCACAGTTAAATTCGTGTGCAAGTTTTGGGCAAAACAAGTGTTTAGAAATATTCTGCTGTGCACCAAACTCTTATTGTACGTATATCATAATGTTGCTTCTAGACATTTTAGGCAGTATATTATTGAAAAAAATATGTTACAATCAGTAACACAGTACAAATATATGGAATAAATATTATATTTTATTGCTCACAAAACTGGTGACTATCTCTTTTTCTCAGTAAAATCTTTACAAGGTTTTAGTTGCTTTTTAAATAATGCTATTCAAATTATTTTAAAGTAGTCGTTCCATTAAGGTATAGTATTAAAATATTGAATAAATTTAATTATCATATTCATAATTTGTTGCTCGCTAAAACATTAACACTATCTTGAGGTTGATAATTCATCTGTATTGTCACTTGGAACCTCCGGAATGATTTTAATTATAATCATCAACAAACAATCGCGAGCGGAAAAGACATAGCTGATACCTGAATACATTACCTGGATATCTTACAACTTAACAGGTAATAGTAATTGATCTTAAAGTAAATTGAACCATGACTTACTTTAAGATAACTGCTACATAAGCTATTAATAAAGCATCTTGTAATAGATTCCTGATGTGTACTGAATTCACTCTCACTGACCACTGTAACAAATTAGTAAAACAACGACAGTACAGTGATAACGCGCTCCTATCACTATTAACTACACGTGACAGATGACTCATGAATTACGAACATTAATAATTTAAATTACTACATGAGATAGATAGTATATAACAAATAAGAGATATACTAAAAATACTACTACACTGTACAAATACAACGTTCCATTGCTTTAATCCAGTCAGTTTTATTTTATATCTTTTATGTTACGATCACCATCTTTTCGTTTTATTTTATGTCATTATCAACATAACCATAACAAAAATAGTAATATCTTAGAAAAGTTATGTTTCTTAAGAAAAGGAGTATTTTGATAAAGGATAAGGTTTGAATGAGTGTTGTTTAATAATTTAAACTATTCTTTCCAAATTGCGCGCAGACTATCGTTACTATAAATAGTAAGTAAGAATAGTAAAAAAATCATTTTAGTAGAGTTTTAATATGTAAACAAGATACCTTCAAAATTTTTTAAAGTATTAAGTCTACACAATATATATACATATATATTTTTTATTTAATTATTCACTACAAATTTAAATTCAATGCAACAAATCTTGTTAATTATCAAACTTTAATTTGAATGACATTTATCTTTAAACATAATCATAATGTTAGATGAATACGAAATAACTGTAATTTAAACGTTGAAGTGTCAATATTATTATTAGTTCATGATACATACGTATATTTGTACGTAAAATAAATATTGCCTATTATCGAGAAATGCGGTCGCTTCACTACGGAGCTTCAGCTACGGAGGGTAATTAATTCGGTAGATTTATAGATTAGAAATAGTAACTGTCTACAGACATGGACATTTTAATAAACTGTCAGCTTTTTATTAATGACAACCTTTTGCTAAGTTCTTTCTTTTGAAAATAAGAATCAAAACCAGTAACCGTGAAATGTATACTACTTTTTTATCTATATATGCCTAACAGTAATAAAATAAATTATTTAAATTTGTATTAAATAAATTTCGAAAACGTTTTTCTGCATACAAAACATATAAATATTTTTTTTGTAGCACTTCTTCAGGTAAATTAGAAAGGCAGTATTTTAGATACTTTATATATTATATACACGAGCCTAGAAATGCATACTTTTAAAGAATTTTAATACTAAAATATAAGATTTGATTTATTATTTTCTTTAAATATGTCTACATTTTTCTTCAAAAATACCTAACAATACAAGATAACTGACGAATCTATTATAATATTCGTCAGTTACCTTGTATAGTTAGTTATCATATTGTTATCTTAATCAATATCGAAATTTAAACTTAGATATAAATCATAATCCATTCAAACTACACGCTAATTAAAATTGATACTCTAGTTAAACACCAGATAAGCCCAATGGATGTAGCCATTTCCGATGGGATTATCGTTTTTATTTTATATACTATTTTCAAATTTTACTTACCATTTTCAAATATCTGTCGAAGAATTGGGGGAAATTTAATATGATTTTTATTTATTTTTATTGTACAAATGATCATTCCTTGATCAATCCCTTAAAGATGCATTTTCTTTTACACATAATGTTGTTTATAGTTTTGTTAGGATGCACAAGAAACGAAAGGTCAAAGGTGAAACTAAATAAAATATATTAAAATCATGACTAGGTTCTAGATCCAATATCTATATAGATAGTTAGATAATTACACGTGTCTATCGAATCTTACTCTTATCTAAATTTTGTAGAGTAGATAAGAATACCGTGCTATAGAAACTTTTACCAAAATAAACAAACAAACAAACAAACATACAACTATTAAAGTGAGCTTTCCGTAAATTTAGACTGAATCGATGCAATTACAAGTTTTTAGAAATCGTTGCAATCAGATGGTAAGAGCTGCGAAACGGCTCCATATCCATAATAAGTTATCAAACTCGTTCTCGGCAGTAACATGGAAGTTTCTGGAGATTCTAGGTACAGTAAGTAAGTGTTAAGTGATAATTATCGACAACAAGCGAGGTCTTAACAAGATCGACTACATTGCCAATGCTGTTAGACTACCCCAGTCTGTAAAAAATCTCGATCTTCCTATTGATAATACGCTCAGTTTGAGTGTCCATATAACTGAGTTATGTCGAAAACTTACATACTCGTTACGTTTACTTTATCGGCACAAAAACAATTTTAAGCAAAACGCTGATGCATGCATGTTGTCTCTTCAACAACTGCATTAACTTTATTTATGTTAATTAAATTTGATTACTTATCTGAATATCGTTTCAAAATGGGACTGGCTTCCTGTCCGTAAAAGAAGAAGGTTAAGAACTCTCTGTCAGTATTTTTTTTATTTTAAGTGATTTATCCTCTCTTCTGTACTTCAAGTAAAAATTTTAACTACTGAGGACAACTCAGGGCTATTATCTCCGTTCATTATCCAACTTAAGCTTATTTATTCCTATATATCATACTAAGTTTATGCCTAATTTCCTTCACAGTATATAAAACTGTTGAATAGCCTTCCTGAGAGACTTTGTCCTGCTCCCAATCGACAAATATTGAAGAAGCACATTTGTAAATATCTTCATGAGAGAACGTAGTGAATATTTTTTGTACTAACTAACTGAGTATTTTGTATTTATTTTAACTTACATATTTAGTTTGTTTTATAGCGATAAAATATGTATGTATTTATGTAATATTTATTATTTTTAGATTATTTTAGTACAGCTTTTAATTAATTGGTAATTTTCGTTTATAATTTTTTTGTTTACTTGTTTCCTTCATTCTTTTCCTTTGTTCTATTAACATGTTGACAGGTTGACTGGTAGATAATGTCTTAGCCTATGTCCGCCACTGGTGTTGTTTTTTTTGTACAATGAAGTTTAAATAAAAAAACTATTAGACCGAAAACATTCGGCATACCTAATTTGGGCTGATGCTCGAAGCCGCAAAGCTCCGGATGTAAGTTTAAAGAAGAGAGCCTTTAACCAAGCTGCCAAGTCCTATAAAAAGGCATTACGGGAGGCTCGTCGCGATCGTATCGCTAAGAATGGCGAAAAGCTCTCTGTCAGACCTACTGGCAGTCGAGCTTTCTGGGCTCTTGCCAAAGCGATCGAGTCGAACTTCTGCCAACCCTCACTACCTGCTCTGCTGAAGCCGGATGGATCTCTGGCCCATACAGCGACAGAGAAAGCGAATGTATTTGCTTCTCTGTTCGCTGATAATTCATATCTAGACACTGGCAATGCTTCTCCAGCGCATCTTCCTCACTGCGGTATTTCGATGCCTGAAATCCGCATCACTAACAAAGAGGTATGGAGAGCATTGTGTCGTCTTGATGTGAATAAAGCCAGTGGCCCTGATGGTATACCAGCCATTCTGCTCAAGACATGCGCAGTTGAGTTGTCTCCTGTATTGACACGTCTGTATCGTCTCTCTTTCAAGTCTGGAATAGTGCCGAAATCTTGGAAGCTTGCTAACGTGCAACCAGTGCCCAAAAAAGGCAGTCGTGCCGATCCTGCCAATTATAGACCGATTTCAATCACCTCCATACTCTGCAAGATTATGGAGCGTGTATTGAACTCGCGCCTTTTAGCGTACCTTGAAGGTAACGATCTCCTCAGTGACCGACAGTACGGGTTTCGCCGAAATAGGTCCACTGGGGACCTTCTAGTGTACGCTACGCAAATTTTAGGCGAGGCCATCGAGAAGAACGGAGAAGCGGTCACCGTCTCTCTTGACGTCTCGAAGGCATTTGACAGGGTCTGGCATGCGAGCCTTATAAGCAAGCTTTCAGCATACGGTATATCTCCTGGTCTGATCGGTTGGGTAACGGACTTTCTGAACCAAAGATCTCTCCGAGTAGTTGTCGACGGGTGTTCCTCGGAACCCTTGACAATAAATGCCGGAGTGCCTCAGGGGTCCGTTCTTTCTGCAACTCTATTTCTGCTGCACATTAACGATCTGCTGAAGCCCGGTATCTATGGGTATGCAGACGACAGCACAGTTGTAGAAAGATACCTGCCGAGTAGTCGGGCTAGTAGAGATCAAGTACAGTCTGAAAGAGAAGCCATGGTGCAACGTTTGAATGACAAACTTCAGGCAGTCTCCGCATGGGGCAAAGCCAATCTTGTCAAATTCAACGCCACCAAAACGCAGACGTGTCTGTTCACCGCCAAAAGGAGCCCTTTCACCTTGGCTCCTACTTTCCAGAGTTTATCTTTAGAATACAGTGACCGGCTTCAGTTGTTAGGCTTAGAGATTTTCTCGAACCTCAACTTTGGTCGGTGTATTGAGGCCAGAGCAAGAGCAGCTGCAGGAAAGCTTGCCGTTCTTGCGAAGGTCCGTCAGTACTTTACACCGGGACAGCTTCTTGTATTATACAAAGCACAGATCCGGTCGTGTGTGGAGTACTGTATATACTACTACTGTGGGCATATATTCGCTGGTGCCGCTAAGTCTCAACTTGCGGTTCTGGACTCAATTGAGAGGCGAGCAAAGAGGCTTATAGGCGACCCTGAATTGGTTGAAGCCAACCTCCACAGCCTTGAACACAGGCGTAGAATTGCTGGCCTCTCAGTATTCTATAGGATACATTTTGGTGAGTGTGCGCAGGAATTACATGATTTAATTCCTCCATCCCCCTTCCATCACAGGACGTTCCGACGCACGGCAGATGTCCATCCTTACGTTGTGGACATTCCCCCTGTCCGAACAAAGCGCTTTGCTTCGTCTTTCTTAGTTCGTACAGCGAAGGACTGGAACAGCTTGCCTGCGTCGGTATTTCCGTCCCAATACGATGTGGGTGTCTTCAAGAAAAGAGTGAATAGGTTACTGGGTTAATGCGCCTTACCATCTATGACTACATTTCCACTTTCCATCAGGTGGAATGTAGTCAAGCACTAACCCAGAGGGTATAAAAAAAAAAAAAAAAAGAAAAAACTATTTAAATAATTAAAGTTTATTACTAAGGGGCCTGTTCTAATTACGTAGTCATTATTGTCTTCTATTTTATTTTTCATAGTTTCATTGAAATCCATAATGACAAATAATCATGCAAGTGGTAGTACATAATTATGTCACTTGTGAAATAAAATGTCACTATATTGAATTAAATTATTTTGTTTTTACAAACCTCATGTTATTATTTGTTACCTCTGTAACACGTGTGGTTGCTGACACCTGCATTTTCTGTAAATATTTTGTAACCACAATGAGATGGTTTAATTTCTTTTGTGGTCTCCCTTTTTATTATTAATATGTCTGAATACTTAATGCGTTTCCTAGGTTTACATTTTTGAGGGTGAATGCTGTTTTATTACAGTTTTATACCACGATATTTTAATATTATAACAATATTAGATATATTTTCCTGACGTAATATTATATGTTGGCAGTGATCAATAATAACTAAAGTACATAGTAGTTTAGTTCTATTACCGTTGTAACATATAACGACCACATAGTGTGGATATCCACAATTGATTATCTTTTAGAATTCAAAACATATGTATAGAAAGAGTTCAAGTTCCTTTAGTTATTAACAGAATGTTCTAAATGTGTTAACTAACTTAACTTAATTGTAATGATATATTACTTTTAAGAAATTTTATTTCATGGAACTGATCTTCTTAGATTTTTTAAATTGTATTACTATATTAAAATCGAACCTCATTATTGACTAACTAATATATTTAATTTCTTTAATAAAAATATTTATATATATTATATAACTTAATACTAATTGAAACGGAAAAGTGGCTTGAAATCCATTTGCAATTCATTCTGCATGCGGCATCGTCCGTGGCGTTTTCATTAATTACGTAAATTATTGATCTTCATCTATTCAATTTGTTCTACTTACTGTACTTTCACTAATTTAATTTGGTATGTGATGCACAAAAATTTAAAACATGTTTCGAGTTGTTTGTTCTTGAAATTACCATGCAGCAAATTATCTATTTTAAAACAGATTTTGTCATGATTTCATTATGTATGTATAAATCAGAACAGAAATAAAAAAATATAAAAACTTCTGAAATTGTCAACTTAATTACACTTAATTCGCACCGGATTGATTGATATTGTTTGTTCCTGACTCAATTATGAATTCGATATGCAGCGCTCGTTCATACTTTAAATAAATTAAAAAATAATGAAATATAAATAATATTGATTTGTACAAAACACAGCCAAAGAAAGAAAATATAAAAAGCCATTGTATAAAAGATATTTGTTATATAAGTAGTTAACACATTGTAGTCGGATCGCATGTGAAGTCGTTATTGGCCGACTAGTACTAGAGAGCGGATCATATATAAATATGTTTTTTATGGACTGGCGATTTTCTAATATACCTGAACGGATAGAATAGATTATAGTTCAAAATATTAATAAAAAAAAAAATTATAAATCGAATGAGTATTTTCCAAATTATCGCAATTGACCTGGTTGTCGAATCTCGCGAAAAATGCCCGCTCCACGCATAGTCTCGCGGCGCGAAGCGCCCGCATACAATGTGTTAAAAAATGTCTAACTAGAAGTAGATACTTCTCACTGCCTTCACGTTTAGTATTAAGTACAATTTAGTTAAGTTGAAAGATGTATCTAACCGTCATGAACTAATGCAATTCGTACTTGCTCTCTATTACGCTGTTGGTTTATTATTCGCAAAAAGAATTATATATAGGTTTTGGGTTTTATTTAATATCAAATAGCTCACTCACAAAACTAAGAAATTATGCGAGTTAAATTTGGGTTCTAGAGAATAACAATCTAATAGCAAACTATTATTTCGTTTTCTTTTTTGAGAAATATACGCGGCATAAGTAAATAATTTCGTTAGCGATGATTTCAATATTTGTTGACATAGTATGATTATTTTTAATTCTTTTTTTCATTGCACAACATTCTAGTGTAAATCACAAAACCTGATATTAAATAAAGAAATATGTATTATTCTAAGACAAGATATTTGAGAGTAAGCGCACGTTCCGCCCGTAATTCTTTAATCCGCCATCTCTCGAGATCAATCGTGAAGAATCGTGATTGTAGTAATGAGTTCCGCTGTGGCCCTTCACTGCCTGATCAAATAACATACGTCTATTAAGCTTTCATATATATAAATATATATAAATAAATATATAATATATATATTTCAAATTTGTTATTTGTCATTTCATTAATCTCATGTTTAGGTTTTAATTAATCATGTTCTATAAAAAAATATAATTATCTAGACAAATAAAATAAACTTAAAAAAAACTTTAAGTACAAAACTTACCACATTTCTTGTGTATTATCCTCTTATGAGTTTGAGAATGCATTTATTCTGATAGTCTATCAAAATGTGAAATTGATTTTTAGAATAGAGATAACGTGACCGATTCAGCTATTATCTGGGAAATATAGAGTGCGGACTGTGTGTTGTGTATGTGTGTGTGTGAATGAAAGTAACCTTTAGAAAATGAGATGGGTGATATTAACATGACTAATGAACACTTACCTTTTATTCTTTTTATAAAAAAAGATGTGTTAATAATGTAATTTACCACTTCACATTACGTTCCTTTCATTCTGAATAGTTGGTTGTTTATATTTTAATGAAACTGATAAATATGATGTAAATTTGTGTTTCATTTTTACAATTTAATTTCATACATGATGGAACAAAAAAAATGTTTATGTTCTACATCTTCTTTGTTAGTGGTTGAGACAAATAATCTTTCTATTTATAGTTAGAAAGTAGTATATTATACTCACATTTTATATATTGATTAGTTTTATTTAGAAGACAATGTTTATAGAATCAGTTTTCTATAAAATGTTTTTATTTCTCTTTCTATCTAAATTTAATATCCTATCCGGTACAATACATTTTGTTGAAAGAAAGATTAGATACATACATATTTAAAATAGATTTATACAATACAATTATACTAACATGCGTATAACTCGAAGCTAAAACAAAATTCGCAACAAAATATTTAAATGTGCATTTAAATTATGATGTTTTTTATTACCAAATTTCTTCAATCCGTTGAATCCTCAATTACAATTTTGAAGAAGGGTCATCAATGCTAGCAAACGCAATGAGGGTAAATTTAATTGCGACCCTTGATAATTAGAACAATTGTATTTTATAACTTATTTTATACTTTTATAATTCCTAATCACGTTCTTTTTAAATACAACAATTTTTTGGTTAGAATGGGGTTCTTACTTTTTTAAAATTAATATTTATGCATTACATGACTACGTTCCATCTGATGGAAAGTGGAAATGTAGTGAAACATGGGAGTGGCTTGATGGGTCACTCCCATATCACCTATCAGGCCTCCAGCAATGGGAGCAGTGAGGTTTGTTAGAAGTTCGACTCGACTGCTTTGGCAAGGGGCTAAAAATCTTTTCACATTTTTTTGAGATTCGGTCGCGACAAGACTTCCATAATGCCTTATTATAGTATTTTGCCCTTTGGTTAAAGGCTCTCTTCTTAGCAAAAAGCTTATGGGCTTCGACAATCCATTCAATCAAATTTTTCGCGTCGCGTCATTTGATGACGTATAATTAATGTGTTTTTCCAACGGCCCAGTATTTTTTTGGTGAAAAACTCGGACTTGGGGCCAATCATCCATTTCTCAATACGGTATCTTATCTAAAAAGGCCGGAAAAAAATATGGGGCTAGTTTAGTGAAATTAGTGAAAAAGAGAATTTTGAAAGTAACTTAAAATGCTCAAAAGAATATTTATTTGTAGGTAAACACATAGCAGTCGCTAATACAAGCCAACTTGCATAAACTTGTGTGAAAAATTTATAGATATATATGATAAGCAAGATGAATAATTAAGACAGCTAATGGCAGGGTTCATTTTATAGACTTAGATCTTTATTAAATTTCTTATTTCATTAATCTTATATATATTTCTAGTACAATAAAAATGTTATGAATAACACAATAACACAGTAACACAGTATTGGAATACAATCAATCATAGCAATTTCAACCCACTGATACTAATTTTATTTCTTTTTTAGCTTCTAAATTTATTCCGCTGATGTTCCACTTACGTACATATTTTTGATGCATAACGAAATAGACTTTTATCTATGCATTATAAATAATTGAACACAATTCCAAAGAAACCAGTTAATAATCCAGAACGAAGTATTGCAATATCTAATTGCATTTATAAATGTAAATCATAAAAATATCAATTGAACATTTCTTGATCTGGCGAAAGACAATTAATAATACAGTTACTGCATAACAGAATACATAACAGAATTTGAGAGTTCTGAGTACAATTAGTAAACATTTTATTACAAAAATATTTAACATACGTGTTATATTGCATTCATCGTTGCAGTTAGACTTTTATAAAGGCTTTTTTTTATATCTTTAAAGAAACACGACGACAAAATACGACGCGAACACAAAGCTATTATTTAGAAATTGTGTCATCCAGAATAATAACATATAACGCCGAATATCTTATTAGATCATAATAATTTCAACACTTTCCTGTTTAAATGGGAAAAATAGTTCTCAAAAACATTTTTGCATCTTCCATCTAGAATCATATAGCTAAATAATTAGTGTATATAAATATTTACATAAAATAAGATCATGAATAATATACATGTAAATAAAAAAAAGATTACTACTAGTATAAAAGAAGTTTTTTTGTAAGCAGAACTTGTTTATGGAAAGCCAGCAGTAGAAAACAGAAAGTAATTAGACATTAAATTATATCAATACCCATCCAGTAGTTTCTGAGTAAAAAAAACACACAAAAATATGTAGCTCAAAATAATATTTAATATATAGACTGTTTTTGTAACTATTCCATCGTTTATGTTTTAAAATAATGACAATACTAGCAACAACTGTTATCTCTTCCAAAAAGGAACTCGATATCACAGAGTGGTTACATGTGTCTTCACAGAGTCCATGACGTTACGGCCGAGCTGATATTGGAATGTAACCGTCCTGCAGTGAACACGCCTACAAGTTCTCTGTTTCTGCTTATTCTTTTACTCAGTGGAAATTTTTATTATAATACTAGTCAGTAACCCTCATGTAAATTTATTATCAACGTTCCTAGAAGAACTGACACAATAGTTATAATCAATAATGGCAAAAATAACATAACCTAATACATATATATACTCCCTTATATAATGATAAAAAATAATCATTCCACTTTAAACTGAATAATAAGATAAAGCCTAAGCTGCTTAATATTGTCCATCACCATTGTATAATATTAATGTAGAACGTAACCATATAGTTGTTTTAATCTGCTTTGTTCACTTGTTTACACAAAACAAAGGAACTAAATTGTATCCAAAGTTCCAGTTAAATTATAAAGAGACCGAGTGTGCCTAAAACTTATAGCCTTCCTTGCTGGCGGGTATCACAAATAAAGGAGGGATTCAAGTTCGTTTAGTCTTTGATGTTATATTTAATACAGAATGTTTATAAATGTATTAACAAAATGATAATTTCATATAGAGTTACGTTTACCAACTTAAAAAAACATGGAAACAATTCTCATGGTCTCCCTTAAATTGTATTAAAATTTTAAAATTTATTGTCTATATCAACTTGTATATTCCTATGTACAGCTATGAAGAAAATTCATTTCTATAATAATTTTGATATTTACAGTCACGTTTTCATTTTTATATTCATCGCCTAGACTGAAGACACAGAGTTGATTAATTATCTGTTGACACGTAATTAAAGAAATTTAATTATTCTGTGGAAATTTGTATTCTTTTAGAAGTTGGATGTTGCCAGCTTGAGGTTACTCGATTTTCCTCGTATTATATACTATTTTATTATTTATATATGATATTTTGCTTGAGTTATCAATTATTTACATTGATAGGTACTGCTATTGTTTAGGAGTAGCTGGCATTTGTTTCAGATGTTTAGATTTTTACGTTGTTTTATTGATATATTTAATATTGAATCATAATAAAAACAATTTATAATTCTTCTTGGTTTCTAAAGGCAATAAGTTATTCGTTTTAAAATTTACTAAATAATTTTTCTTCGTCAATGTCAGTGTTATTTTAAATTCAAATTTAGTTAGTAACACTATTAGTTAGTTAGCACATTTTTAATTTTAAATGTGATGTCAACCTTTCTAGTGCTTTTGATAGAAAGCACTTGCGAGATTCACTTTTTAATTAGATTATTATTATTATTTATTACAAAAGATTATTTAAAAAAAAGAGTTTTAAACTATATTCGGATGTGAATTGAGTCAGTCCACAGTTCTTGGTCGTTACATATCACACTGGTATTCTATACACGAGTATTCTAGTGAATAACATACTCCACTGAACTAAACATACTTAATATTGAAAAGTTCTTGAATTTTAAAATATAACCAGTTTCATTTAAAAATTAACTACTACGATTATGGCTGTTGCGCTCAGACCTTTACAAAAACAAAACATAACAAATCTTGGAATAAAGTCATGTGATGAAAATATAATACAAAAGCATTCGCACTCAAAAAATTTAATCCAGAGAGCGCATTAAATACTCGGACATACGAATATAACAACGGAAGCCGCAAAAAAATTAAATCCACTCTTTGGGGTCACAAAATATTTACAGAAAATTATCACATACGGTATAACAAATGCAGGTGTCAGCAACCACACATGTTAAAGAGGTTTACAAAAAATTATAACACTTTCTTTTTTGTAATATCAGGGAACTTAACTCACTACACTGATTCACTGTTCATAAAAAACTTGTTTTAATAATTGCATTCTGTTCCGTGCTGTTTCTAAGCTAATTTTATTCATAAGTGAAGTATTATACATTCTCGTGTTATTGTTTCATTGCCCATTACATAGACACTGTTGCATAGATTTTGATGAAACCAGATATAATAAAATAGAACACAATAACAACAGCGTCTCAAGTAGATTACACAGTCACTTGAACATTATTACATTTAGAAACGTTTGTATATTCTTGAAAACCTACTGGATAAATTATAAAGAAATTTCATGTCATAATAAAGCTGTTGCAGTTCTGTGTGTTTGTCCTCGCTAGACCTCTACAACCATTTCCCATTTAATTTGCTTACCCGTGAACGTCCCGTTTGTATGTTGCTGTGACGGCCATTGTTGTAACAGGGATAATACTGTTTTAAATTCATTATTATATAACAAAATATCATTCGTACAAAGAACACTCAGGACCGCACTTTTATAGTGTACCAAACATTATTAGGGAATCAGTTTCATTTCCGTTAAATTTTATATTGGAGTGGTTGTTTTAGGGATGTTTACTTTGTAATTAAAATGCTATTATACATATTTTGAAGCTTGTGGTTAATCCCACTTCACTACATAGAAACGGATATAATATTTAGGGCTTGTCTTGTATGTAACTGGAGTATAAAAATTTAATTCGAGTGCAGTGTACAAATGATATTTGATTAGTTAGAACTATTGATATTTGATTGATTATTGAATAATTTATATATATAATGTAAGAAAAGACGAGAAAAAAAAATCAATTTTACTGTCTTTAACAACAGTAGTTGTGGTGGGAATTAAGATAGTTTTTAATTTTAATTTAATATATATATCATTATCAGATTAGATAAATCCTTAAGTAAGAATTGCTTAATAATTTTACATGTATTAAATCTGTCTATGAAGAGGTGATGATGATGGAATGTTTAAACAATCTCTACTCAGGAATGCGTAGTATGAATTTGTAATCAGACATTAATTTTTATAATAATTTTTAATAGCTTATAAAATGTTGCCTTATTGGTTATTTAACGTAGATAGAACGATGCTAAGCTAAGCTTCAAGACTTTAAATTATTAAAATACGTAACCTTGTGATAAAGTGAATTATTCGCCATTATTGCGAGGGAATGAAATATTAAACCAGAAATTATTATTGTTCCCCGGCCTAGCGGCAAATGGGTTCCTTGATGTATGTGCAGTCAGCCCACAAGTGGCTGGCCAGATCCAAATTTACATAACCGCTACACACCGTGGTACGAGGACTCAAATCACTTTACTATTTTAGACCTCGAGGTAGTTTTTGTCAAGAAAACATTAATTTCGTCTATGAGATATTAGTGCATTTTTCCATATTAATTCAAAGTTCTGACGCAAAAGAACAAGAGTATGAGCGTATGTTCTGTCAGAGGAAAATTTGAGTTTTAGTTATATCAGAGCATTGTTAATACCAAGACCACGATATTTCCGACGTGTGTTTCAGGGTGCCTCGAACAAACGAGTGGATAGAGAATGCTAAAAGGCATTTTCTATGAGATGATAAATATAAATGACTTATAAAATAGAAGACGACTGTATGCGTATAAAAGAACAAAATATATTCAAATAAAATCATAAATAGTATCAATATAGAAATAGTTATATAATTAACGTAGATATAAAATATATGATATATGTTATATATTTATGTCAATTTATACTTTAAAAGAATTAATAGTGAATATTAAATGTAATTTTCTTTGGTAAAAAAAGATTTGACCTGATGTTTGAAAAGACTCAGGTTGTATTTATCCATTCAATATTAGGTTATATGTAATCATATTTACATTATAAATAACATATTTAATCTATTAAATATTATTATTATTATTATTATATATGATATTAAATATAAATGATTACCAGATGAATAAATTACACCAATTTCATTATAACGTTAACAGTACAAAATACAAACATTTCAACAAATATATCCATGAGTTTATTCACTATTTTTTTTTGTGATGCCACTCTCTTGAGATCCATTAATTATATTTCCATGCTACTACTCTACCATACATTAAATTTGAAAGATATAAAATAATATTTTAGTATTTAGAATCCAAACATTAAATAAAACTTACGTGTAAAGTACAAAAACAAATACAAAATAAATAATAAATTATACATTATTAAAAACCATAATAACCTGCTATTGATGATAATTAATTCAGACAATAATATGCAACATTAATGAAACAAGAGATTACAGATACAAGTCTACAAGACTCAACGCACGTGATAAATGAACCACGCCTCATTAACAAGGATGCAGTAATTATTAATCTTTCCTGTATCACGTTTCTACCACGTTTCCTACATCTAATCTATTATCAATGCAAGTACAACTAGTATAAGTATAATTTTATATAATTTCGAACTACAGAAAGCATAATTTTATTAATTACTACACTTTTGAATCAGTCCAAACATTTTTTTCACCTATTGATCACATATATGGAATATATCAAATATACCTCCAACAAGTTTTTTAGATATTGTCATCTATTCTTTAATATTTAAATTTTAATTTTCCCTTACTTGTTAACTTTATATTAAGAGGATATTGTTGTAAAATATCAAATAAAGTTATGACAGGTTGCGGGGGGTCAGGAAGGAAGTGTCTAAATTATTAAACAACCCTCATCCAAATCTTACCCCTTTATATGTATATACATACTCATTTTCTTAACAAACATAACTTTTCTACAATATTTTGTTTTCATGTAAAAATATCTAACAAATATTACGGTTTTGTTGTTAATGAAACTTATAATAAAAATAAGAGATGGTAATCGTAGACGTGAAAGATATAAAAGGGAAAAGGTTATGATGGGTCTACTATAGTAATAAAAAATATTTGTTTAGTGTATGATTTTTTTAAATAGACATAATTGTTATAATCATTTTATTCCTAACTCAAATAATTTTTTTATAAACGTAAAGTTAAACAGCAATGTAATTAATTCTACAATATCTGCGAAATATAAGAATTTAGTTTTGACTTTAAATAATGCATTAAAAATAAATCATACCCTTTGGAACTGTTTTTGCATTAAATCTACAATTTCATTTACAGTAGTACAAATGCAAGCGATTTATAGTGGCTTTATCTGTAGCATGTAGTGCTACGAGTGTTGGTAATTGTATTAGGGTATATCTGACATCTATACTACGGGTCTGGATATGTTGTCTCGGATACTTTATGTATACATAATTTGTTATACTTCTTGTAAATATACTATAATATATGTACTATGATAATGCAAATAAAATAGACTACTTGGTAAGCAAGCTGGTTTTGAAATTTCCTTGAAAATGTAAAAAACTCTTCCTAATGTCACGCGAGTGACTTTTAATGCGATAATTGAAATAATGTTCCAACTATATATATATATATATATATTATGTACTCAGGAGTATGCCATTTGAGCCTCTCTATGGAACTCCGAATTTATACTTGCTTAAGAAATTGTTCGTACACTTGTAATCTTAAAATTGTTTTTTTTTAAATGTTCCTTGAATTTTTAGCGAATATATGTAATTCATCTTAATAGACAATATTTACGATAATAAATCTAGACGACAATTTTTGACAACGATAAATGCGTATATTCTTTGTTTATAGGCTGTTTATATTCATATGATAGAATAGGACAATCTACTTAAGAATAAGAAGATAGGTTCATTATCTTCTAAAAAAGTATAAAAAAATACGATTTAAGTAGGTAGTTCTTAAATTGATTATATACTATAATACTACAAATGTTGTTTCCTTTATATTATGATATATAAATACAAATAAATAAAGTTCTCAAACTACAAGGTGGTCATAAATTTCAGTAAAAACTCATTTATTATTTTAATCGTCTTCGCCGTTCTGGATTTATTTTCTGGTTTTTTAACTTAATATATTTTCTCCACAACAATTGTAGATATGTTTTATAATACAATTGAATAAACAACAATTCGGTAATATCAGTTTCATATCTCCTTAATAAAGTGAACTAAAGTAGGATTAATTAATACACTTTTACGTTACAGTTAAGTATACTAATAATGGATGTTATTGCACTTACTTTATATTGATGTGATAGTAGAGCCCACTGACATACAGACACATCCGTGTATCTCTGTGAGATGTACATATAAATAAATATTTAATAATAATGTATATATGTGCGTATTATGTACATTATAGCAATTCAGAGAAATACAGATGCGTGTAGAATGTTTTATTCATAGTAATTACACAATAGTTAATTCACTAATTTCAACACGCTCTTCTGCCATATGTCATTTCAGTGGCGACTTGCTTCTTCACCATACTATTCGCACATACTACATCCATGTTTTCTTTTTGTCGTCATCTTTTTCCTTGTTTCATATTTTGGATGAAGTTTTCATTGCATATGTGTAATTGAATTACTTTTTATTGTTATATTAAAGCTTTGAAAATAAAAAACGCTTTTACGTAGCCATTTATCGGTGAGCGAGAGCAGTCTCGTGCGGCATTAAACATAAAGGAATTAATTAAAATGTACACAACGCAGAGGAACAGCTTTCATTTTGCTTCCTGTTTTATTTAAGTTCACATGTTATTATATTTTTAACTGTTTTTTACAGAAATTCTGTTACAAGGGTCGGTCAAGAGTCTGTTACTGTCCGGCCAATGGCCCACTACAGAATAGCTTACTATATTATATCGTTGTTTCTAGTTTGTTTTTAAATCTTTAGAATTTTGCAATATTCAATAATTGCATACTCCTGTTGAACTCTTTGATAATTTCCATTATCGTAGCATTGTATTTATTTATATATTTATTTAGCTTCACGCCATATCCCTTGCGGGGTAGCCAGAGATGACGGAGCGCCAAACGCTATGGTCCCTGCATACCTCTTTCGCCTCGGCCACAGACATCAACATCATACATGCCCTCCGGGGGGTCCTCATA
The DNA here is from genome assembly GCA_918358865.1 of Melinaea marsaeus rileyi. NCBI lineage: Eukaryota > Metazoa > Arthropoda > Insecta > Lepidoptera > Nymphalidae > Melinaea > Melinaea marsaeus. The sequence continues at coordinate 19,989,978 of OU911093.1, read as the reverse complement.
CTTTTTACGTGACCTTCTTTCAGTATCATTGATACTGTGTTTTCAAAGGTCACTCGAGGCCTCCCCTTGTCTCTCTTACCGCTCACTTTTCCGATATAAATCTTTTTTACCATTCTTTCATCACTCATTCGTTCGACGTGCCCAAACCACCTCAGCACTTTCTTCTTCATTCTCACCGTGACATCTTCGGTAGTACATGCCATTCTGTGGATCTCTTCATTGCGGGTTCGATCAGCTAGACTGACTCCGCATATTCTGCGAAGAGATCGCATCTCCACAGCATTCATCTTTCTTACATTTTTCTTCTGTGTTACCCACGTTTGGCTGCCGTATAACAGCGTCGGTAGCAAAACTGCATTGTGTACAGCCAAACGTGCAGCTATACTATCGTAGCATTTAATGTTTTCAAATACTCAAAATTTATTTAAACTTAAAAATTTTATTATGATGTATTGATATATTGTGTTAAAAGAACATCGAGCAGAGCATTTTTAGTTAATCAATCAATGAATCAAATAATCAAGTCAGTTTCAATCTTACTGAGAAAGAATACTATTAAAAAATACAGTTAATTTTTTTTATCGAGTTACTTTATTAAACAGATTCAAGACATTATATTTTACATACTTATCATATAACTACATATTTAACGACTTTTACTAATTAAAAAAATATAGACTGTATAATAATTTATTAATATATAACATATTAGATTTAATAATATTAAAATGATAAATAATACATTTCTTTAATCTACAATTTTGAGTGGTATCTTAAAAGTTTCCTCTTAAATCATACGCTGTGAAGTAATATATCAACACCTTAATAATAACACACTCACTACAAGACAAAGTACAGCAGTACGATTGAAACTAATATATAGAACATTTAAGACTAAACTTTAAATATTAACATGTTTGCAGTTTCTTTTTTAAAATTAAATATTCTTTACTTCATGTCTTGGTCTTTTAATAGACTTAAATAATATTTATAAACTTACTTTTATTAAATATAAACAATAACACAATGTTGTTTTAGGTTGTCGACGAAATATTATAGATAGAGACAATTATTATTAAAAATATTTTAAAAATACGAACTACTTTTATAAACTGCTATGTTTATAAAAAGGTATATTATTTGGTAATTTCACTTTCTATTTAATCGCATAATCATATCTCAGCTAAATTATATCTTAAAAACATAAATGAAATTAAATGGTTTTCATTGTTTCTACCTCCTTAACGGAGGTCAGTTGCTCAGGTGTGCGCCTCAGGTATGCAGCGGTAGAATATTATAGAACTAAAAAAACGTATATAATTTACCTTTAGATTTGATATTATACATACCATTCCTTAAATACTGTATACTTTTCGAGTAGAGTCCATTACATGACAGACAGATTTAAATATACATTTGTAAATATTATGTATAATCGTAACCTTATAAGTGTTACCATATAATATATTCACATCAACCTTCATATATAAACTTTATACAAAATATCCTCACTCACTTAATATAAAAAGTTGAATGAAAGTTACATCCCTCTTAATTCGTCTTATCCTAAAAGCAAACAAAGTTCAAAACTAATCTTCAAGAATATTTTGTTAAAATCTCGTTTTTTATTACTCAAAATGCAAAGTTTTTATTTACTATAATAATATGGTCAAGAGCTAGTTAAATGAAAAAGATTTTTTTTAATCTAAAAGTAAATACACTCAATTAACATAACATTGTATGGGGTTTTCATACGTCTTTGATGATAGAAAATGATAATTGCTATGCTTGATAATATTTGATATATTTTGGTTATAAAATAATGATAGAAATGATAGAGAGAACGCGCGCGATGATTGCTTAATGCGAACTGAAAAGTATGTCAATTATGAAAAAGCTGATTTGGCGAAATGTGCGTTGTTGCACCGTACATCTTCCGGGAGAGGAGAGGAAGAGATGCTAGTAGGGTAATGAAGATGATGATGATAATACAATCAAATTATGATGGTGAACGATACTTAAATATTTACATGTCATTGACTTAAATATTTTAACTAATATAACTAAAACGAATATGACAGATAGGCGACGTAGCCTTATTAATAAATTATTATTAGTAAATCCAAATCCTTTGGTAATTGGCCAGATATCGTATTCAATTCATGTCTAAGTTGTTCAGGGTTTATGAGATGGAAGTTGAACGTTCCGTGATTAAGATCAACCAGTGTGTCGAGTAGGTATTCCTGTATGTTTCGAAGATTGGTAAGTAGTCCATATGTTACGATAGCAGATAACGCGAAGTCATTGCTAGTTGATAATTTCTGAACCTCCCCTTTGGCTAAATTCAGAGTATTTTCGATGTTGTTGATGTGCTTATTGATAAGCTTATGTTGTTTATTCATGTTATCTTCCACTCGTTGTAATACATTGTACTGTTCTTCGATGATCGAGGACTGATTTTTCCAAAACAGTGATAAGTGTTTCTGGTTTGCTCTAATCTGATCAATGTCCTTTTCATATTTTTCTGCGAAATTATCATCAAGTACTCCAAATAGTGTACTTGCAAGATTACCGACTATATTTATATAACCACGACGCACACGGTGACTATTGCGTCCAGTAAACTGGTGACCCAGTCAGATATGGTTATAGTGCTCAAGTTCACTGTAGGCATGATGCAGCTGTAACAGTACTATGTCACACAGCGAGGGTTTTGTTGATTTTTCGCAAATGCTTTCAAGACTGTCGACGTACTCCGTGAGTATTTTAGACCCACGCCAGAATGGATCCATATCATAATACACTATTAACTTCCATTCATCTCTGCTAATATTCATGTCTGAGATTTTGTCAAAATAGATTGATTGATTATGCTTCAGTTGTGCTATATTATATGCACCCTGTACCGGCAAGATTAATAGTAAGGTAAGTAATGTGATAAACATATTCTTGAACGATGTTGTTGTATGTTTTGGTTTCAAAGTTATGACATTTGATACATTGTTTTGTTTGTTTGATGGCACGTGGTGGCTTATCTCGTCGTGTACCGGGAGCGGTGATAGCTTTACTATCGGTCGTTTGATGATGCCGCTCTTGGTTTTCACACTTGCTACTCGTACATGACCATCTTTACCAGGGTGCAGCTCAACTACCCTGCCGAGAGCCCACTTTCCTGGTGGTAAGTTTGCTTCTTGAAAAATCACAATATCGTCAACTCGCTGATTGTTTTCATATTGTTGCCATTTGCACCGTGATGATAATTTACATAAATATTAATTCTGCCATCTCTTCCAAATGTCATTAACCATTTTTTGTATAAGTTGCCATCGAGTCCGGCCATCCCTTTCCGTTTCTGTTACTGTCAAGGTAGGTCCACTTGATAAAAAGTGTGATGGCGTTAGAAAATCGATGTCTTCTGGATCTTCTGTCAGAGCGCCGAGAGGCCTAGAATTTAAGCATCCCTCTAGCTGTGCTAACAATGTGGTGAACTCTTCGTATGTGAGCTTTTGATCACCGAGCACTCTTCGCAGATGGTATTTCAGATTCTTTACGGCTGCTTCCCACAGTCCCCCAGCGCTTGGCCATGCTGGGGCGTTGAAATGAAACTCGATGCCCATGTCAGATACTTGGGAATGGAATTCATTGTCTAATATTGCTTGTAAGTTGATGTATTCTTGCTTTAAGATGCGATTGGCCCCCACGAAGTTTGTACCATTGTCGCAATAGATATGTCTTGGTGTTCCTCGTCGAGCAGACATTCGTCGTAGTGCTGCTAGAAATGCTGATGAAGAGAGGTCCGAAACAAGCTCCAAATGCACTGCTTTTGTTGCCATACAGACAAATACTGTAACATATGCTTTTGTAGTCTTAATTCCTCTTCCCTTATTTGCCTTGACCTCAACGTAAGCACATAGGTCCACGCCACTACTGTGGAATGGTCGACTGGGGTTAACGCGTGCCGTCGGTAGATCCCCCATAAGTTGTGTTTGTTTCACAGGGTCTTGACGTCTGCATATAAGACATCTGCGAAGACGTTTCTTAACGGCTCGGTTTCCTCCTATTATCCAGTAATGCTGTCGAAGCCGAGCATGTGTTAAACGTGCTCCACCGTGGAATGTGTCTTTATGAGCTCGATCAATGAGCAAATTCGTCAGATGGCTATCGTGCGGGATGATTAAAGGGTATTTCATTTCCTCAGGTATGTTTGCGTGTTTAATACGACCACCAACTCTCAGCAATTGATCTTTACCTAAAAATGGATTTAGGCTGAGTATTTCACTTTTACTGTATATTTTATATCCACCTTCTAATCTGCTAATTTCATTTGAAAAAGATAAATGTTGGAAACAAACAATTATTGTGTTTCTTGCTTTTGATAACTCGTCAACCGATAAAAATGCTTTCTTTGATTTGCTGCGTGACACCGCACGTAATACCCACGCTACTATTCTTGTTGCACGTGCGAAGTCGCTATGTTTGTTAACTATGTCACTTATAATATTGTAATTATTTATGGTCGTGACATTGCTTTGGTGTGATTGTTTCATTTCTAGATCAGTTAGGTATACAGGGCGCTTTTGATTGTCTTCGGGCTCATACGAGATTAACCATGTAGGTCCCGTCCACCACAGTTGATGCTCTTTCAATTGTTTGGCTGAAATACCTCGGCTGGCACAGTCAGCGGGATTTTCTGTTGATTTCACGTAGTGCCATTTTTCCGAAGGCATGATTGCTTTGATTTGATTTACTTTATTAGCTACGAATGTTTTCCAGCGACTAGAGTCTCCTTGAAGCCATCCTAGCACTGCAGTCGAGTCTGTCCAACCGTATATTTTAATGTTATGATTTTGTAAGGTTTTAAGTACCGTATTCATAAGTTTCGCTAATAGATGACAAGCCATTAACTCGAGTCGTGGTAGAGTGATAGTTTTCTTTACGGGTACCAGTCGTTATTTTCCTGCCACAGTGTTGATTGTGTTATGTGGTTTTTTCACCCTGCAAAGAATTACACAGACGAAAGCTTTGGTTGATGAATCATAAAATCCGTGAAGTTCGATGTTATCGTTTTCCCGAGTTGCTAGCCATCTCTGTACTTTAAAATCATTTATGTTATATAAATCATCTCGAATTCTCTGCCATTCTTTGCTTATTTCTTTTGGTAACTCAGTATCCCACTGAATATCCTGTAGCCACACCTTTTGAAATAGCAATTTCAATTTCGTGGTTACCGGGGAAAGCCAACCTAGGGGATCAAAAATTTTGGATATTTCCGATAATAGTATTCGTTTACTTAGTAACCTTTGTGAGGGCGGGCTGAGCCTGAGTTTAAACGAAAAATGATCGTCTTTCGGATTCCACTGTAAGCCGAGAGTTTTTGTTGACTCTGGATGTTTGAAATCAAATGATTTTGTATTTGTTTCGACGTCTTGTAAAAGTTCTTGCTTATTGGAAGCCCACTTGCGAAGATGAAAACCACCAGACTTAAGCAACTTTAACAAGTCTGATTGCAATTGCTTTGCTGTCGGGATGCTGTGACTCCCCGAGAGAAGATCATCCATGTAGAATTTATCTTCTAATGTTTGCCTGGCGGGTGACAATGGATAATTGTGACCTTCATCTTTTGCTAACTGTTTTAAAGTCATCATGGCTAAAAAGGGTGCGACCTTTGTACCATAGGTGACAGTTGCTAGATTGTATTCTTGTAAAGGTTCCTGACTGTTGTTTCTCCAGATTATCTTTTGTAAATTCTGATCTTCAGGGTGTACCATGATTTGCCTGAACATTTTTTCAATGTCAGCTGTAAATGCTATTTCGTACTGCCTCCAATTTATTATCAAAGATAATAGGTCACGTTGTAAGTTTGGCCCACTGTACATAAGGTCATTGAAACTGCAACCTGATGTTGTAAGCGATGATGCATTTACTACTACACGCAGCGCGGTTGTAGTAGAGTCAGAGCGCAATACACAGTGATGCGGAAGGTAGCACGAGGCCGGCGAGTTCACATTACAGTTATTGTGAACTTGGTGCATGTGTCCTAAACTAACGTATTCGTTTATAAAAGATTTGTAACCATCTGATAACTTCTGATTTTTTGAAAACTTTTTCTCTAATTGTAAAAACTGCGCTATTGCTCGATTCTTAGAATCGCTCAATTTTTCTGTAAAGTTGGGTTTCATGGGATATCTCACGACGTATCGCCCATCTTCTTGACGTGTAGTCTGCTCTTGATATTGAGTCACACAATAGTGATCCTCTGCTGTTAGGTCTGACGGATTATCTGCGATGTCTTCAATTGTCCAAAATCTCTGAATATCTTCTAAATTGTTCAGAACCACATTGCAATGATAAGTCGTGACCTTGCCACACAATAACCATCCTAGATGTGTTTGTTGAGCAATAGGTTCGGTCTTGCTATCGCCCTTGATGATTCCGCCCATCATGATGAGAGAATAAACTTCTGCTCCCAATAGTATATCTATAGGAGCGCTGATGTGAAACTCTGGATCTGCCAAATCGATATTTTTTAAATGCGGCCATATTGGTTTTTCAAATGTTTGATTAGGCAGACTATGCATTAGTTTCTTCATAATAAATACGTTGGTGTTAAAGGTGAAGTCGCCCTTGATCGCCGAGGCAGTAATTTGAAATGCACCTTTACAATTGTTTTGTTGAGAACCGAGCCCGAATACGACACCCTTGCAATGGCGCCGTGGTAGTCCCAACCTCTGAGCAGCATCTTCAGTAATTAAGGAGATTTGAGACCCTTGATCCACAAGCGCTCTCATGATATGATAGGTTCCATCTAGTGCCAGAACTTTGATAAGTGTTGTTGCCAGAAGAATTTCAGACAATTTATTCTGTGAGACATAGACGTTATCTGACGAATGCTTCGGGATGCTGGACGGTTGGTTGATGTACGCTTCGTGCAGCAAAGTATTATGTTTCCCCGAAGATAAACATTTCTTACATAACATAGGTTTTCGTAGATACACATTTCTTACCTTTGTGGTCAAACAGACAGTTTACACAAAGTCGTAATTTATTTACAGTCTTCACTTTCATTTCATTAGGTAAATCAAGAAATTCCTTGCATATAAAAATACCGTGATCGCCATCGCAGTGGGGACATTTATTAGCTGATGACACGTAAAATGATTTTGGTTTCTGATTATAATTTGCGTTCAAATTGCTAGTTGGAGGTTTGCTATAGTTGTTATTATTGCTATACTGATATTGCCATGGTTTTTTCGTATAAAAAGGAGATACACTTGGCTTCTGATTAATGGTATCTTGTTTTCGGCGGGACGCCTCCAGTGATGTAAACTTATTCTCGAGGAATTGGATGAATTCGCTTAAAGTCGGCAGCTCTCGGGGGTTCTTAAGTGATTCTATATACTCCAAATGCGTCTCTGAGTCTAATTTATGCGACAAAATGTGAGTGAGTACAGGGTCCGATGACGATATATCTACGCCAGGTGGCTTGATGGCATTTATACACTCGATTGTACTGTCATGCATTTTCTTTATTGACGCTGCTGATTGTTGTTGCATGGTAGGTAGAGACAGAAGAATTTGCATATGATATGTGAATATTTTTCTAACGTTATTAAATCTGTGGTTGAGAATATCCCAACATACTTGATAGTTTTCTGAACTTATTTTTAAATGTTGAATGAGTTTTTCTGCCTCGCCTTTGACCTTATTTTTCAAGAACTGCATCTTTTGAGCCTTTGATATGGACCCGTTGCTGTGAATCGCTTCAGAAAAGAGATCTTTAAATGATACCCATTTGTGATAGTCTCCATTAAAAGTAGGAATGTCCATCGTTGGAGTCATCTTGGTCTTATATGATGATGACCACATCGTTTTAGTCAACACTTTCTTGATATCATTATACTCTTTTTCATATCTGTTGAATAAACGCATGTACTCCTCATCTTCTTCACAAAGAAAGCTGTCAATCTCCCAGTGAAGAGAGTCAATGGTTCTATGTTCTTTAAAACATCTTCAAACTCCCACTTTTCCGTCAAATCTTCTTCTATGCTCGTTATAGTGCGAGAAAACGCTTTGAAGTTGCTTCTTTGCTTGCGAAGCATTTCTTCTAATTTGCTAGGGGTGCTGCGGTCTAAAAACTCACCTACTTTTTCTTGCGATGCTGGGTTGACTCCGTTGAGTGGCGATGGTAAAGCTCGAATGGCTGACGTCGTAGGGGTCGGTGTTGTTTGAGAGACTTCGACCGACGGAATATCAATCTTAAATTGCCTACTTTTAACAGTGGGTGGTACCTCAAACGAGTATATAGCGCCTGGTCGCGGAGTCGAAGGTATGTCGTGGGCTGTTGGATTCTTTATGTACAAGGAGTAATTTTCTAAATAAGACAAAAGTTTGAGGTAAAATTCCTTTGTCTTTTCATAGCAATTTTGTATAAAATAATCATGATCAAGGTCTTGATAGTCAACAAGCTGTGTATGATTGCTGTTGAATTCATTCCAATAGGATTTGAGCGTTGTTAACCGTCTCTGTATATTGGAGAAGGTCTTGCGCTCAGGCCCATCTTTCTTGAAGTTCACAAGTAGCTTCTCAATGCTTTGCATAAGTTGACATTGAGTAGCGTAAATGTCTTCCATAGTTATGTTTTTTATATGTTAATTGCTTAAAATTTATATAAATTGCTGTTCTGATATTTCAGATTTCTGGTGAATCACGACGTAATAGGATCATAAGATTGACTTACCGGTGCTGCCCGATTTGATTTAATCTTACTTACACCGTTCACTCAAATCGTTTAATTTATTATAATATATTTAATTGTAAATGCTTCTTGATGATATTAAATAACACGTAATACAATCCTGGTAGTACACGTATTAGAGTCAATGTCCGTAACACTTATAAAATGCTTGCTATGCTGGTTTAATTCACACCCGCGTGGTAAATGTTACGAAATTATTCGAAATTAATTCACACATGCGAGAAGGTTCGAAGGACCAAAAAGATGTATGGGGTTTTCATACGTCTTTGATGATAGAAAATGATAATTGCTATGCTTGATAATATTTGATATATTTTGGTTATAAAATAATGATAGAAATGATAGAGAGAACGCGCGCGATGATTGCTTAATGCGAACTGAAAAGTATGTCAATTATGATTTATAGCGAAACAATGAAAAAGCTGATTTGGCGAAATGTGCGGTGTTGCACCGTACAATAATCGTAACCTTATAAGTATTACCATATAATATATTCACATCAACCTTCATATATAAACTTTATACAAAATATCCTCACTCACTTAATATAAAAAGTTGAATGAAAGTTACATCCCTCTTAATTCGTCTTATCCTAAAAGCAAACAAAGTTCAAAACTAATCTTCAAGAATATTTTGTTAAAATCTCGTTTTTTATTACTCAAAATGCAAAGTTTTTATTTACTATAATAATATGGTCAAGAGCTAGTTAAATGAAAAAGATTTTTTTTTATCTATAAGTAAATACACTCAATTAGTTAAAAATATATCTGTAAATGTGTCAATACAAATACTTTTGAATTCTTTGATAGTATTTTTCATCGTTTTAAGTAAAAAGGGGTCCATAGTTTACCCCATCTTTCGTATTGTCCAGATTTAGCTTCATGACTTCTTTTTACTTCCCATAGTAAAAAAATGATTCGTGGATGAAAATTTAGCAGCGCAGGCGAAACCGATTATTTTTAGAGACTTTTTTTAATGTTTTGAAAGCTGGTTCACCCGAATGCATAAGAGCATAGATTTTAGGGGGGAATAATTTGGAACGCTATAAATAAAGATTTTTCATATTCTTCCTATTTTCCAATTCACTACTGTATTACCAGATTTACCTATCGTCAAAATACCACTTAGTTATTATAAATATGGTTTTGTTAATAGTTTAAATTACATTATAATTATTAATGAAATTTAGTCCTATTTAAGGAAAGAAAGAAAACTTGCAAATTATTTGTTGTTAACTATCACTATGCCATATTAAATATATACTTACTTTATCTACTTGACGTATAAGGGAACTATCTCAAGTTATCAATAGTTAAGTTTAAATTATATAAGTCAAGTAACCAAGACAGGTCCAAGAATTGAAGTATTGTTAGACCTACCTACAAAACAAAAGAGTGTAAATAAAATAGTGGATATATTAAAATGTCTCGTTTACATTAAAATATGTCAAAAATTACATAATTAAATATTAACGTCAATAATATTTAATTGTTATTTTGAATATTTAAACAGCTAATTTGAATAATAAAAACTTCAAACGTGGTTTACCGCCAAATATTCTTTTTCAAATATTTGTATATTAATTAAAATTTATTTATTAATAAACTTATAAGTAAATATAAATTTTCTCTATCTCAGCTTTGATCATTGGTACTGTTAATAATATTTTTAAATAACTTTAAAATTATATGCAAACATGACAAATATTTTGAGGTGGTAGATAGTGGTGCATCTCGTATGCTGATTGCATCGATTGTAACATCAGCTACAGAAGCTCAATATAAGCTAACTATTGTAACTATATTTCATACATTAAATGAGGTGCGCTAAATACACAATCTATTTCCTTCTTCTCGGTTTGTCCTTGTATCATCCATCCTTTCCTATTCTTCATGGGTGGCAGGGAATTTGCAAATCTTAATATTTTTGGAATTCAATTGGCAATGGTACCACTTACAAACGAGTGCATTGTTTGCTCGTATCTACCCACTCAATATCACGAAACAGCGTTAATAATACCAGTCATAATTGTTTTCTTTTAATAATACTTACTTATGTGATTGGACCAATAGTAATTGTTTTCTTTAAATAAAACTAACTTATGTGAAACAGATTGGATCAAAAAGTGAAAACGGTGCCCGAACATATATCTGCTGTCTTGATATCTTCTATTTTCTTTGAATATCCACAAATTGATCAGACGTGAATTCACTTATATAAGATTTTACATTCTTTGATTTCTTCGAGCGTCGAATCTCATAACGCGCTTTCTTGTATCAAAAGATATATTCCTATTTCATTCTCAAAAATATTTTAAGATAACGATTCCAAAACCTTTTATTTTGAGTACCTTTTATTTTTACATCTTATTTTGCATTTTAAAGAATTTGAGAATCTGTTTTAAAATGATTATTGAATTTCGTAAAAGCAACATCAAGTATGAATAGAAGTAATTGCAATGGTAATAAATAGACACGGCTAGAAATAAAAGCTGTTCTTTTGATCTTTATTACAATTCAAGTTACTTTAGGAGATGAAAGTAATCTTAATAAAAAATTCGGCCGAAGTTGCTTTTATCTTAGTGATTCAGATTTTTTATTGTGTGGTTCTATTAAGAAGTTATTTTTACTAGAGTCTATTGTATCGGGGTTATTAATATTTTTTGTTTTATTTCGTGGTCGGTCTATTATAGCTTATCACTGTCATCTATAGTGGTAGTTTTCAATAAAGTTCTTTTAGGTTCTATCATCGATATTTGATCATAGTTTTAAATAACAATGGTGGTTAGTAATTGTATTTTCAAAAGAATTTTCATGATTTAAAATAATAGACGAAAGATTTCAGTTCGTATTTTCATATTGTGGTATATAATTCTTATTGTTTATTTATTCTATTTAATCTGACATGGCTCTGTTTCACATCATTGAAGAAACATAGACCAATAACTAAACCACATCAAACTACTCTTGGTTTCGAGAGTATCAAAAACAATTATTAACTTTAAATTTACTTTAACTAAATGAATAAAATAAGTGTTGATTTTGAAGCTAGTTTATTAAAAAAGAATAATATGATGTCACAACGTGGTGGACTCATCCCGGTGGATGCAATTTCCTGACATGTTACGAGTTTAACTCAAATGTTACCGTCAGTTAATATAAGAGGTTATACACACTTTCATATTAATTTAGTCTAATAAATAGATTGATCCATAACTAGCTACATCAATATAGTTAACTTGTTCTTTGTGATTCTATGACTAATTTAGCTATAATAAATGTTTATAAAAAGTTATATTATTATTTTTTACAGAAACAAGCAATTTAATTAAATACATATTTAGCTTAACAATTGTAGGATGCTGAAATTTGTTACCAAACTTTCGGTTTGAATATAGGATATCGGAAATAAAAGGGAAAACTTCGGCCGTTAGGGACGCAGGTGTCAGTGCTCGAGGCTTTCGACTACTTACATCTGCAACTCTACAATACACAATCGACTATAACAATAAATACACAGTTGACAATAAGAATAAATTGCAATGGCATAGGCGGGTATTTGTAAAAAAATCGTCGATAACGTTCAACACACGGAAATCTACACATATACGATTCGATTTCTTTCAACTCTGGTTAACTCTGATTCTTATATAATGTTCTTGTCCAACAAGTCCTGAATTATGTAGCGAACCCTGATTTTCTCGCCAAGAGACAGTTTGTAAGGCCTATAGTGAATAGGTGTGCTGCTCGTCAGCTCTATGTGCAAACTACCTGTAGTAACAGGACTTAGAGCTGGTTTTCACAAAACATTTACGCACGTGATGACCAGTCTTTTTACAGAAGGTACGGATAGCATTAAGTGCGTTTTGAATATTAGATTGTAAACCACACGAAACCGGGTTATTATTACCTAATGTTACAGATTTCGAATGTTTAGGGTACGATCGCTGAGCATGACCTTAGTCGCCACATGAAAAATATTTAAATGTCGGAGAACCGGTATTAGTTTGATTAAACTGACGCTTTAGTATAAAGTAATCGTTAGTCTTGTGAATACTACGCACAAGATCATCGACAGTTCGCGATGGCTTAAAAAAGTTAAAAAAAATCAACGAAATCCTTAGGTAGTAATTTAGAGTTAGCGGCGATAGCATGAATCTGAGAATCAGCTATGCCACGTATAATAATAGGTACAATAAGATAATCACTTAATCATTTAATTACTCTCAAAAGTTATAGTGATCGTTGGTGACAATCTGCATGCATGACTTAGCGAACCGAGTACGTACACATCACATCAAAAAGAATGTTAGCGACATGGATTTTTCGTGTACTCAATAAACTAAATTCTATTTTAAAATTCGATCAACTGCGATCGCTAGTGACCCATTGTTGTAACCAGGTCCTCGCGTCACCTTTAAAATAATGGGCTGTCCTAGACAAACATCGTTGACGTCCCGCACGTTAATTTCACGCGCCTTGTTTACTTTCTCGACCCAAGAATCGATGTCGTTAACACTTGTATCAAAATTTTTAATAAAGTTATGGTTAGACCTTACTTTGGATAATGCATTTAATGTTCCGATTTGTTATTTCTGTTTATTACGTAGTTTAATTGTTAAAGGCTACCTCATCATCAAGTATGCCAATTTTAGATTTTAAATTATTAAAATACGTATCCTTCAGACACTACTAAATCAGTTACTATTATTGCAAGAGGATGGAATGTTGAACTAGAATTTATTTATATCGCCCGGCCTTGCGGTTCCTTAATACCCGTATATGCACATAATCCCATACGTCGCTGGCAAGTCCCAAATATAAATTTCAATTTGGATCACCGCGGTATGACTGCTGAAATTATTTCACAACTCGTACGAGAGTGAGTTTTTGACAAGAATTCATCCATTTCCTACCTATTCTTCCATATTAGTTCCAAGTCCTAACATAAAAAGATAACAATGAATACGATGTGTCAAAGGAAAGTTTCAATTTTAGTTTTATCAAAGCATTGTTAAAATTTCAACTACGTTATTACTTCTGTTTCACAGTGCCTCGAACAAACGCATTGATTGCGAGAATATCGACAATGGTAGCTACAAACATGATAAACCACTGACGAAGACCTGACACATTTTCCCATTAAAATAATTACAGGATGGGGCCCAACAATCCATTTTTGTAAATATGGCACTTGTAATGAATTAAAATTTCAATAACAGGTTAACTTAATACATCTAAAATAATCCTTTTCATATCCTAATTCAAAGCAAACAATTAACAGTGGTTATTAAATATTAAGTAGGCTGATTTTTTACTGTAATTCAGGTTTCGTTTATCTGTTTATTATCAAATATATTTAGGCAGCGGCTTGACCTCCACAGTACCTTCGATCAAAAAACTATTTTTATAAGTAACTTTAAATAATTCAAGCAAGCCTAGCAAATTCTCTCGTTCTTAATTTAAAAGGTTATCGAGTAGATGAATGAGCTATTTACACATCGATGATTATAATATTAAATACATTTTATCAAATGGTAAATGCTATTTCTGAAGGCATTTCGGGTCTACCCCTGCAAGAAAGATTTAAAAGCTACTCAAAATATCAAATAACAATATATAAAAATAATAAATTATATGATAATAAAAACCAAAGTAGTCTCCTACTGGCGATAATTAATTCTCAAAATAAGACTCAACGCACGTGATAAATGAATGACGCTTAAAACAAGGATGTCGTAATTATTAATCTTTCCTATATGACGTTTCCTACATCTAATCTTTTATCGATGCAAATATATGCATTGTGTGTGACAATTTCGTTAGTATGTGTTAAATTTAATATAATTTCTTAAGACAGAAAGCACAATTTTATTGATTAGTATATTTTTGCGTTATTCCAAACATTTTCTTTACCTATTTGTAACATATTTCTCATGTACCCCACAAGTTTGTTACACACTGTCGTATATTTTAAATTTTATGTGCGGATACAACGCACTATCAATATAGTGTCGCTTGTATAAAATTGTATTAAGAAACTTAAAAAATAATATAATTAAGAATTTAGAATATTTAATCACATTATTTAGGAAATTCATAATTCCAAAATGAGCCCTATTGATAATATGAATAGCAGCAGGTGGCTCTTATTAATATTTTGTGTCGAAATAACTAGTAATATATCAATTCTTTCCTCTCTTCTATCATACGTCACCTCAATGGAGACTTTCATATTTATTTGCACGTACTCTATTCATATTTTCTTTTTGTCGTCATCGTTGCTTATAATGATCTTCATTGTTTTTAAATTCTAATTGCATACATGCGTTTTCCTTGTTTCGTGCTCTGGATGAAGTATTCATTATACATGTTTAATTGCATTAGTTTTCTATTATTATGTTAAAGCTTTGAAAATAAAAATGCTTTTACGTAGGCTTTCATCGGAGAGCGAGAGCAGTCTCGTGTGGAATTAAACATAAAGGAATTAATTAAAATGTACACGACACAGAGGTGCAGCTTTCATTTCACTTCCTGTTTAATTCAGATAAGTGTGTGATTATAACGTTTAATTGTTTTATATAAAAAAATATATTTATTAAAACCATTAGTTTTCGTGATGGCTGGGCACGGGAGGAAATTATTGTAATAATTTTCAAGATATCTTGTAAGATAGAGATTAGTTAAAAAAGAATTCTCAACTAATGTTGCGAACCTTACTCCACGCAGTATCCCTTGGAAATTAGTTGATATATAATAATACTAAAGAATTTGCCTTCATTATTGTACGGATGGAATACTTGAGTATTTTCCTTTTAATATATTACCATAAATGAAAAATAAATATATGAGACCGACACAGTACTAGCTATACTACTGTGAAGAATTCATTATATTATAATTTTTGTTCTGAGAGTTAAGTATGTCTATTAAATTAAAATTAGAGTCAGTCACTTAATAATCAATATTTAATATTTTAAAAGAAAATCTTTGTCTTTAACTTTAAAATCTTGTAGTATGATCTTAAATTTATTAATTAATCAGTTAACTGTGTTTCAATTAGTTAGATTGTCGTCGTTTGTTAAGTGGTTGTTTCCAAAACAAACTAACTGATTGATTGCGAAAGTGTAAATAAAACTTTTAGTTTATATTTCGGGTACCGCAGTAGAGTGAAAAGTTTCATTTCAAGATTTACACTCAATAAATCTTTGCTATTAATACCATCGTTTAACAAAATTAAACTATAAGTATTCATGCTTTTCAAATTGACTTTTGAATTGAAGTTATAAATCAATAGATAATAATATTATCAATCACTTCCAGAATATCCATTTCAATTTAATTTAATTTAATTTAATACTTCGGCACTATTGTAAGCCCCATAGTTATAAGATAAAACTCTAGCGCGTTATTTTACAGTTTCTTGTTGAAAATAAACAGTATTGGTATTTTAATAGACTTAAATTTACTTTCATTAATGTTTATATTATTAACAGTTCTACGATGTTCACCGCAGGTGTGTAATTTACCTTTAGGTTTGATATTATGCATACTATTCCCTTAAATACTGTTTACACTACACCCAACTAACAAATTTAATTACATGGGAGAAGGTAAATATAATGTATATTCGTAACCTTATAGGTATATTACAATACAATATTTATTGGCTGTCTGTCCATAATATATTAATATCAACCTTCATATAAACCATAATATCATCACTTAATAAATATTAGAAGTTGAATGAAAGTTACGTATCTTTTAATTCGTCATATCTCAAATGCAATGTAAAAATTATAACATTTCCGTTAGTACGATCGAAGCTTCATAAGTATTTTGTTAAAATCTTGTATTTTATTATTCAAAGTTCAAAGTTTATATTTACATAAAGTAAATAATATGGTTATGAGCTTAGGTAATTAATTGCAATAGATTTTCTTTACATATAAGTAAATACACTCATTTAGTTAAAATACATCTGTAAATGTGTCCATGCAAATATTATACTTTTGAATTCTTTAATAGTATGTTACATAGATGGTTTGGTTATTATTTAAAAGTATATATTATTCTATATCTATTTAATGAATAATGTGAAATTTATTAATTTATATGCATAATAATATTTTTGTTATGAATCATATCATTATTATATACATATAATATTTTTTTGTATATTTAGTATACTTTTATTACAAATTTACTTATGAAACTTGTTGGAGATGATGTATACAATTTATTTAAATTATTTGTATTTTAAAAATAATAGAAGACAGCAATTAAAAATCTTATATATATATATATATATATATATATATATATATATATATATATATATATATAAACAACGACTTCCACTAATACAGCCACTATATAAGTTAGTAGCACTATCTGAATTTAGCAACTGGTATAGTGACAGAGTGACAGTACAGTGGTACAAAGGTAAGCCGCAACCGTTATGGCAAATAACAACTACACTTGATAAGTAACTCATGAATGATGTAAACTAATCGTACAAAAGATATTTAAATGGAGATATCACAGAGACAATAAAAAAGGTTTCTTTTATAATATAGGAGGTCATCCAAGTTTGCGTGTGACCGAGTCGTAACTCTGTCCTGTCCACACTGTGTTTGTAAGCCTCTGAAGCCTCTGAATCACACATCTGGTTGAGATGAATTCATTGCTATGGTTATGAATCTAGAAAAGAAAAGAGACAAGATTTTTAGCATTCGTTTTTAATTAAATATTTTAAATAGAATAAAAGAAATAAATCTGAACACAAATATTATATAATATTGTATACTAACCGTGTAATTATGTAAATAATGCACACATTTACAATGATAATAGATGAGATGAAGATAACGCGATAGAAACGTGATATACTGAAGATTAATAATTACTGCATCCTTGTTAATGAGGCGTGGTTCATTTATCACGTGCTTTGAGTCTTGTAGACGTGTATCTGTAATCTCTTCTTTCATTAATCTTGCATATTTTTGTCGGAAGTGAAAATTAATTATTATAATTAAAAATATTTATGTTAATAATATTTAAATTATTATTAATCGATATTTAGAAGACATACTCGTAGATGTCAGAGACAAAAAGACGAAAATTGAATAACAATTAAAAAAAATCAATAATTCCATGAAGACGTTTGTAAATTTTTAAAATATTTTTACATAAATAATGTTGAATAATATATTATGTTAATTTTTGTTATATTTTTATAAATTATTTCACATTCGAATCATTCCATTACAGTACAATATATTAAAGGGATACTATTGTATTAAGACCTAGATAAAAGTATGCAATGAGTGATATATTCCCAAGTTTAATAGATTGAGATGGTTGTTACAATTAGATAAATATATTTATATTTATGTATGGGGTTATTTAAACAGATGTTGTTTCGACCAAAAATGAATAATGAACAAAATAAAATCTTAAATAGTGTTGAAAAATAAATTTCTATTTTATAAGCCTGAACTCACGTATGAACTGAATATATAATCTATTATAACAATGAACATATTAATGTCAACTATGACTTAATAGAGCACAAACAGTCAATGTCATCAGTGATAATGACTAATTAGTATCACACAGTATCCTTCATAATTAACCTATGTCAGATATTATCACGTACAAACACTAAGACAATATATTATAGCACTATATACTTAATACATTTATCTGTAAGTAAATTTAATTCACTGAAGAATTGTTTCTTTTTTTGTAGTTTTAAATGTTATAAAAATAATAACAAGCAGAAGTGAGAGAAAAAGTGATTTTAGGACATAAATAGTTAAGAACGAACTTCAGAAATAAGAGACTTTTAGTAAGTTCTTCATGCTTCAGAGTATGTAATCTTAAAGACCTTATTGAAGCCTGTATTTAATTAATAAATCATTGCAATTTCTCACATTTTATTATTTCCTTGAAATATTTGCGTTCAACTAATATTTCAAACAGTGAAACTCTTCAATAGAAGGCTAAGTAGCCTTATAATATAACATATCCATATAAATATATATATCTATAATATGACATATACATAACATAACATAACATATAAATATGTATTATTATAAATAGATGACTGACTAGATAAATATAAGTTTCTACATAGATTAATAATCTTTATACACCGATGAAAATCACGACTGGACCACGGAAGTAATGATATCTTTCTTCGCTATTTCAAATCAACTTATACCTTTGAGTTTTCCAGTATCAAGAGAAATTGTAATGCAAGTCACACATAATGATTATACTACCAATAAAAACAGTATTTTAATTTGCAGTTCTTTGTCTCGTAGGATTTGTGTTGTAGAAGTTGTGACAAAAGTTTGATAAATTACTTATCAGAATTTTGTCGTTGCTTTTTAATTTGTTTATTACTTTTTAGTGTAGACAATATTAAGTTACAAGCACTTAGAACGATAATGCGTTTTATTTAGAGATCAAAGTTTTTATAAGAATAATTGAATCATTTTTTTTAGCTTTTGTTGTAAACTTATATCCTTAAAGAACAAAACCAATTTCTTGTATATAATTATATTATCTAGTTGTAATTTAAACATGACTTAATAGTAACTGTAACTTATCTTTACTCTTTTTATATTTTCAAATATATGTATATATGTATATATGTATATATTTTTAATAAGATTTATTTAAAGACCCCTTCTAAATAGGTACATAGAACTAGTTAGGTAACTTGTTACACTGATAAATAAGGAATCATAACATTTCAACGTGAGACTGAAAATAGCCTGGTAAGCCTTTAGAACTAATTTCGTCATTACTTAAAACCTAAATACACTCATGTCATGGTTTAATATGTATTAACATATCCGCATATTTTAGATACTAACAACTCATGTTTAAATTATAAGAATAAACACTGACTTCAACCTCAACATCCTGAGATGTAGGATGGAAAAGTAAATCTAAACTTACATTCAATACAAAATTAAAACATTAAAAAGCATTTTTTTAATATGTATAATATAAACGAATTTATATTCATTTGTATATCATATATATATTTGATATACAAATGAATATAAATGCGTTTTGTTTTGTTGCGGCAGACCTCGTCGCTATTCCTTTGTACGTAATTCGTACTTACAAGTTAAGAGTCGCTGAGTGCATAGACGCTGTAAGAGCCGTTGTTTCTAATAACTTTTTCAATATATACATTCTGTTTGGATTTTAATAAACATTATTATACTTATTCAATATTATATCTAATATTGTACACGTGTAGTTGATCAAAACTTTATTTGTTATACAATACGTGATAACTTTGTGTTATATATTTTAACCACAATGTGAGTCTTAAGTTTTATTTTATTTTACTTCCATTTGTGATACATACTTCTAGATCTTATTTGACGAATCTTGTTTTTCAAAAGACACTTTCTAACTAGTTGCTACTATCTCACAAGTAACTACTAGTTCTAAGAGTTCTAATATCACATTTCGAATATTATAATAAAGTCTATAAATGTTAAATAAATTTGATTATTGAATTGGCTATATAATACAAAAATATGAAGAAACCCGAGTGACAGTTCCAGAGAGTAGCCGCTACGAATATGGAGACATCGGTATAGATTTATTATTATCCAAGAGTTAAATATATTCAAGAATCTCGGAAAAGATTTACGATTCATTTTATTTTATGTTAATAAAGCACCTTTTAGATCACTTTCCGAGCACTCATATTACCTTTCAGCTTTTGCTTTCAGCGTTGCAAATTATTTAGCTATAACAAAGAGTAATCCAATATTTTAAAGCCTCCCTATAAAATTAACAGGATACAAAACGAGACTTGTCTGACAAAAAATTGGGATGTTGAGAAAGAAGTATGTGTTAATTCATAAAGTAACTGTTCCTTTATTACCTGTTACCTTATTTGTATAAACAGATATGTATTTTATTTTGATATGCTGTTTAATCCGCTGTAATAAAAATTACCATTCACAAAAATATATAATATTAATCAAACAAGTGTTTAGAGACACAAGTCTGCAAAACTCAACAATAACCTTACGTCATATTGGACTCTTTACAACAATGTCAGTGCTAGGGTGCTTTAAGATTTAATGTACATTACAGATATAGATATATTACATTTACATCTTTCAGTTCAGATCGCTGTTTGCTTTGCTTGGTCTTTGAAAAATAACATTTTCAGCTGAT
Organism: Melinaea marsaeus rileyi; assembly: GCA_918358865.1. Lineage (NCBI taxonomy): Eukaryota > Metazoa > Arthropoda > Insecta > Lepidoptera > Nymphalidae > Melinaea > Melinaea marsaeus. The sequence goes on along the minus strand of OU911093.1, from coordinate 19,968,999 downwards.
TCTTACTACTAGTTGGAAAAGTGGTTTTGATGTTTTTTATGATGATGAATTATGATGAATTGTATGAAATAAATATATATACAATAATATTATGCTTCTTTTTCTGTACATTTATAACCGGTTCAATCTCGACGCCGTACAATTTACCGTCTATTACTCCGTATCATTCAATTTAGAATATTATAAATATAACCTTCCGATTTTACTATTATATATTAAAGGATTTTATTGTATTGAAAAAAAATATATAATTATTTTCAAAAGATAACACTGTTCAAAATTAAAATCCTCATATATATATTATAATAAGTTTAGTTTAAAATTTTTAAGTTTACAATATTTAATAGTCTCAAAAAGACATATTTCAAGTGAAATAAATAAAATTTGATTTTCTAATACACGATGAAGTGATCGTCATAGAATTTATGTCCTTAGTAGACAGACTTTCGAAAAACCTATTCTTATAAATTAACAATAATAAATAAATAATTGTATTTAAAATAAGTATTTAATTAAAGGAATATAATTTAAAATTTAATTCATCAAACAGTTAAGAGACGATACAAAGTGGGCCCTCGTCTTTAATTAACGATTCTCCTTCGAGATTGAAATTAAGGATCGCTCTTTTAAAGGTACTGAGAAATAAAAAACAAAATGAAATTTATTACATATATATAATATGTCTACATAATAATTTAATATATTACCTATTAGTGTAGATATTTTTGGTAAGCGGTTGTTCTAATTTGATTAATGAAAATGGAAGTTTTTATTAGCGATATTAATTGTTTTCGAGTGCTTAAAAATTTTTATCACTTCACTTTTTACCACGTAATTGAAAATAAAACAAAAATAACTATGTAAAATAAACAAGATATTAATGTCAAATGGTGAATTCTATTGCTAAAATAAATGAAATTTGGTTCAGGGAAAGAAAGAAAATATGTGTTTATAAGTAATCTAATGTCATTTATCTCTAAAGATTCCTTTCCTTCACACGGTGAGCAAATTCAATCCCAAACTAAACTAATTGGCCAGGTTATTTATAAACACAAAAACAATTTCAGATTTTACATACCACCAAAATGAACGCATCGTCCAGTGCATTATAAAAGAATAGTACACGGAGGCTGTGGCAAGCTTTTTTCTCTACAAACTTGTTTCTATGTTTTCTATTCATCATTATTTTCCTTACATAAATAATAAATGTTTTCAAAACCATTGTTTACTTTTTATAAAATATGATTAATCTCCATGAGTTCAATTCCATGTATATAAATAATCAGATAGTAAACTAGTGCCGTAAAATGGACCCTCGTTGCTGCAATCACGATCCTTCACGATTGATCTTGAGAGATGGCGGATTAATGAATTACGAATCCAGAATGTTCAATGGGTTTTAGGATGATACGTTTGTATTTTATTTTGTCTGGAAAGTAAACTGTCCGTCTTGTTATAATATAATGTTTTAATTAAACACATAAAATCTTAAAGTATAAAACATGATATCAATATAATTCAGGATCTTTGATAACGGAGTTGTTCACTTATAGTGGTATTTTAATTTCTCAAACATGAAAAAACAAACTATATAACTATTAAAGGTTTACTTACAAAAAAACATTTCTCATGGTTGAACATTATTTTTATTAGATATGTATATTTACGTAGGAAAAAGCTATTGCACTTAGTAAATAAAAAGTATGTATAAAATTGGTTAATTACCGAAAAACAAATGAACTTAGATATAGTTACCATGTCGATATATGCACTGTCCTGTTAAAAAATATAAGATTATATTTTTTAGACATTTATTTGTATTCTTATAAAATAACATGACACAATACAGTAGTCGGCTTGATCAACCGTTATCCTTAATAGTTTTAAAACTGAAAGAGAAGCCAAGCACGATGGATATTATGTGCAGACGGAAAACAGAACAGGACAGCACAAGTGGTAGTAGTGATAGGAGTTTTAAACAAATGTATGTCACAAATATTCATGATATTATTCTTACTTTGAGAGGGTTTTATAAAAAATAAATATTAATTCATTGCTTTTCACATTCAACTTTAATATTCGTAGTTAACATATTAATTTCTGGACATTCGTTAAATAATTTTACAAAATATATATTTTTTAAAGATTTGAATGTACAAAGTTTTAGACAAGAGATTAATTGATATAGTCATATCGCGGTTATAAAATTAGTTAAATGTTAAATATACTATGTATCTAATATTATAATATTTACTAATTTTAACTACATTATTGCGAGTTAAAGGTAAAAAACAAATATTATGATTATCGATTTAATCTATTCTAATCAATAATGGTTGTAAGGTAACAGTAATCTGTAGAACATCGTGCGTGTGTTTAAGGTTGTACTCAAAAGTTAACAAATTGATTTGTTCGAGCTACGTAAATTAATCAACCCCACAGATGACACATGCAATATGAATTGCAAACGGAATTTAAACCACTTTTCCATTTCAATTAGTGTTAAATGATGTTGTAACGGATTGGTTTCTCGCTGTACTGATATTCATCTAATCTGAACGAGTCATCGCTATTCCTATTGTCGAATTGAAGAAAATAAGGAATAGACTGACATAAATGAACATACAATCAGATGACAAACTAGTAAAATAGTATTATAGACATTGACTGAGTATAAAATATGACGTATTGATAAGTGGCACAATAGATGTCATGTCATAATGAAACCAAAAAGGAAAATTATATTTGGAAAACAAACTACGATCCATATTATTTACCTTATTACACACACATGATTGAAAATATTAATCTATTTTAAAGATATTCATATTGTTCGGGTCTGACGTCCCTTGGCTCTACCCAAACTTTTCATTCATCACGACCACGTTGACATAAATACCAAAGGGACGCAGGTATTATTTGTTATTTAAATCTTATTCATATGATGCTTATGTGTTTTGTATTATACCTTATACATTTATTCTAAAATATAAAATAATTCTACTTATTCTTTTACACATTTTCTTTAATTGTATTCACTCCCAACAACATTACGAGTTCATGTATGTACAAACATTGTTATTCCGAAAAAAGGTGAATATTCAATTTGGAGACTGTTAAGCAAATGACCCCAAAGTTTTTTAAGCTATTTATCTAACTTAAATCAACGTCTAAAATATTGTAACTGATATGTTTAGAAAAATCTATTCCTGTTCGTTATTATATAGTTCGTTTGTCTATATTATTATCTTCTTAGACATCCACTCTCCTGTGGTTTTGTGATGTTATCCAAAACAGAAATTCTTTTAAAATATGTATAAAAATATACAATAAAACTATACTTACTTTACTTAATAAAATAAAGAAATTAATAAATCAATTGCAAGTGGTATAAAATATTTTTATCTTTAAATTAGTATTCAATTTGATATTACAATGTTATACTACTAAGAGAATAGATCGATAATATTCAATATAGTAATTGTGTATTTATGATTGAAATATGAAAAATCAATGTTATATGTGAAATAACAGTCATTGTTCGTTACTGAATCTACAAAATGAATATTGAAATAAAGAAAACAAATCATCGTTCAATAACGAGAATGAATGCTTCGTTTATCATTCACTACACTTTGATGAAGAATATAACAAAGAATAACAATGTTTATTATTATTATAAAATTTATATCTTCCTTTGCTGCCGCGGTGTATAGTTATGTTATTCTGCTAAGAGATAATGAAATATGCTGCCTGGTTGTTGCACTATTAACAAACAAATATAATATTAATTTATACTCGGTCTCTGTATAGTTTCCTTGTTTATTTAAAACAAAGGACATTATAGAGACTGAGTGTACCTAAAACTTTTAGTTTCCCTTCCTTGCTGGCGGATATCATAAGTAAAGGAATGATTAAAGTTCGTTTAGTCTTTGGTGTATTTTATACACACTGACTAAGCAATGTTCGAAGATATGTTATCAACTTCCTAGTTTATATAAGAGCAATTATAATATTACATCACAATATTTTAAGAAAAAAAAATGCTAAAACATAATAAAAATATTTTTTTTACTACATTTACAATAATTTAATTATATATTTGATGGTATTTAAAAATTATATACTTTACAAAAATGATAGATTAATGAATTCTTGGCGTGTCTTCTATAAAATAGTTTTACGCGGATCAAAACAACAGAATGGTTAATGGGTCCACCCACAGAGTATTTATTATACGAGTATAACCGTCAAATCATCACTACACCGCCATTGTTATAAATATAAGAATATATATTTAGAATACAACGAAATACAAAACAAAAATGCAATTATAAAATTACATTCATGTAATAAAATTAAGTAAATGTTTCAAATTGTATACCAACAATTCATAATATCTTAAATTTATTTGGTTGAATTAAATTTTATTTGCTGTAGCGAGGGTGATAAAACTAATATTGAGTTTAAAATAATAATTTGATTACTCAGTGTTATATCTGCAGTATAATATAAACCGCTGTTTTGCTGAAAGACACAACACAAGTGTGTCATAGGTCTATTAAAGTGATGATATCCATATAGTCCCTAAAGTAATATACGAAATCTAACCATCTCTTTCTCTCTCTTTCTATCATACATACATACTTTTGTAATTATTTTTATTATTAACGACAATACCGCTCGACCGGGGAAGGACCATCCTCTCACAGAAGACCGACGTGTAGTAACCAAATTCATTTGGTTATGTTCCGTCGGTGAGTGAGAGAATCCGGAAGCCCAACCCCCCCCCCCCCTGCCAAACATGATAGCGATGCCTCCAAAAAGTATACCCCAGGAGGGTACCGGCTTTGATGAAGCCGGGGACCCCCGAGCAAAATCAGGGGAATGATCCTCGGATTTTGCTCGGGCTGCCCGTCGTATCTGGGGCGGGCAAAGTATCGCCTTTTGTGTTTTCTGAGGGCAAACGACGGCAAACAGCGGCACCCCGCTCCACTCTAGATGTGGACTTTTGCAACATCCGGGGGTTTCACTCGAACCTAAACGCCGTCCACTACCACCTTGAGACGGCGCAGCCGGCCTTGTTGTTTTTGACGGAGACGCAGATATCTCAACCTAGCGACACAGCGTACCTATCATACCCCGGGTATAAACTAGAACATCATTTTATACCACACGCCGGGGTGTCTGTGTTCGTAAGGGAGGATATCTGCTACCGTCGCCTTCAGGTTTTTGAAGGTCGGGACCTGTCTGTACTCTGGCTGCGCGTGGACATGGACGACCATGTCAGAGTCTACGCGTGCCTCTACAGGTCCCATAGTGGTAATGCAGAAACGGATCAACTCTTGGGCCCTGTTCAGGCGAAGATTGACGATCTGCTTTCACAGACTCCCTCCGCCGAAGTCGTAGTGCTCGAGGACTTCAATGCGCACCATGCCGATTGGCTAGGGTCACGTGCCACCGACTACGCGGGGAGATCTGTGTTTGACTTTGCTCTGGCAAATGGTCTGTCCCAGCTGGTAAAGACGCACACTCGTCTACCGGACGTGGACAGCCACACGCCCTCTTTGTTGGATCTTCTGCTGACTACACATCCAAAAAAGTACCAGATCACTGTCGAGGCTCCCTTAGGTTCCTCTGATCACTGTCTGGTACGGAGTGTAGTGCCCATTCAACGTCCTGCTCGCACAAGACCTGCGGCTCGACGCGTTTGGCATTACAAGTCAGCGGAATGGGATGGAATGTCGCCGCCTATCATCCCGCGGTGTCAGAGTTCAATGCCGGAAATGGTTTTTCGGCAAAAAACTATCAGGCAGACTCTATTTTCCTTGGACGTTCATAAGTCGAGTGGGCCGGATTGCCAGATGGTATCTCTCCAGTTGTTCGTAGCACAACTGGAGAGATACCATCTGTCTATTTCGTCTATTTCGGTACTCCTACCTTAAAGGCGTAGTCCCGGTCTCATGGAAGCGTACCCTTGTCCATCTGATCCCTAAAAAAGGTGATAGCTCGGACCTAGCTAACTACAGACCTATCGCCATTACTTCCCTTCTCTCCAAAATAATGGAGATTATTATCAACCGACAGCTCCTAACGTACCTCGAGGATCACCAGTTGATCAATGACCGGCAGTATGGTTTTCGCCATGGTCGATCAGCTGGTGATCTTCTGTTATACCTTACGCACCGTTGGGCAGCGGTTATCGAAAGCAAAGGAGAAAGTCTGGCAGTTAGTCTGGATATGGCAAAAGCCTTTGATCGTGTATGGCACAAGGGGCTTCTTTCGAAGCTACTTTCCTATGGGTTTCCCGAGAGTTTATGCAAGTGGATCACCAGTTTTCTCACTGGGCGGAGCATACAGGTCGTTTTCGACGGTTTTTGCTCGGACCCCAAGCCCGTGAACGCTGGTGTAGCCCAAGGCTGCGTGCTATCCCCAACTCTGTTCCTCCTGCACATCAATGATATGTTGGATATTTCCAACATACATTGTTATGCGGATGACAGCACTGGGGATGCGGTATATTCCGGTCGTTCAGGTCTCTCTCGGGAAAACGTCAACGAGTGCCGAAAGAAACTTGTGTCTTCAATAGAGATGGGGATGGTCTCTGAGTGGGGTGAACTATACCACGTTCAGTTCAATCCCCTAAGGACACAGGTTTGCGCGTTTACCACTAAGAAAACCCCATTTGTCGTATCACCGCTCTTCGAGAGCACTCCTCTTATTGCTTCGCCAAGTATCAGAATACTCGGTCTCGATATTTCGAGTGATTGTCAGTTTCGTGGTCATCTGGAGAGCAAGGCCAAGTTGGCCTCGATGAAATTGGGAGTGATCAATAGAGCAAGGCAGTATTTCAAACCTGGCCAAAGACTTGCGCTCTATAAGGCGCAGGTCCGGCCTCACATGGAGTACTGTTCTCATCTCTGGTCCGGATCACCCCAATATCAGCTTCTACCATTTGACCGCGTACAACGGAGAGCCGTTCGGATTGTCGGGGAACCAGTGCTCTGCGAACGGCTGGACTCTTTGGCATTGCGTAGAGACGTGGCTTCTTTGTGCGTCTTCTACCGCATTTACAACGGGGAGTGTTCTGAAGGACTATTCGATCTGATGCCTACCGCCGAATTTCAATACCGCACAGCTCGCTATCGCCTCCTTTATCATCCATACCACCTGGACGCGTGGCGATCTTCAACTGTGCGGTTTTCAAGGACTTTTTTCCCACGTACCACTCAAATGTGGAACGAACTTCCTTCGGCGGTATTTCCAGATCGATACGACATGGGTACCTTCAAAAAAGGCATATATTCCTTTCTCCAAGGCCGGCAACGCTCTTGTGAATCCTCGGATGTTGCAAGAGTTCATGGGCGGCGGTGATCACATACCAACGGTGACCCGCAAGCTCGTTTGTCCTCCTCTAACATAAAAAAAAGACAATAATTTTAACAAATTCCTAATTAACAAAAATATGGTAAATTTATTTAACAAGAGTTTAAAATATCAAGTCTACCAAGACTCACGTGATAAATGAACCACGTCTCATTAACAAGAATACCATAATTATTAGTGCTCTCTATATTACGTTTCTAACACGTTTCCTTCACCTCATCTCATCTATTATCTCATGCATTAATTAAGCTACTCCTTGGTAAGCTTAATAATATGTGTGTGCGTTTTGTTAAGTTATATATGTGTATCTATTCTTTACAGCTCTTATATATCACTTTAATTGTTTAAAATTAAACTTTTATTTATACCTTCACATTCTGCCTAACATTAAATTACTAATTATTAGTTTGTTCCGTCAAAGTTTATGTTTCTTAGAAGAATATCAAACAAACTTATAGCTGGTTACGGTGAATAAGGAACAAAGTTTCCAGCACGACTGCTTAAAAACTCTTCAGCAATCTTTACTTCTTATTAAATATTTTATAATATAATATAACATCTTTAATACGTAACTTTCTTACGATAGAAAGGAAAGTTTTTGCTGTCAATGGTTATAATGGCTGTGTTGCAAAAACTTTATAAAGTTTAAAATATGTTAAATATACTATAAGAATATAACAAACATATGGAATATATGGTATACTCGTAATTAAGAATTTATATTCAAATCATCGATTATATCTCAACTATTCTTGTTCCATAGAGCGCTACTGAATGTATGAATGTTGATGAATGAGGACAGTTATTACTATTACTATTATTATTATTATTGAGTACAGACAGGTAGCTGTTCCCAACACATTATCAATAACATATTAGTTACAATAATGTCATTACATGTCAAGTATATCCATACTGTTATTAATACTTTTAGTGCTGCAGAGCAATGACAATAAATATGTTTATTTAAACCAAATTGTTATCCTTATGTACTTTGTACTAATTCGAATTATTTTGTTTAATGTTGAAATTTGAGTCGTAAAAATATCGCATATTTTATTTATTGTAACGATTGCAATCAAACGATTGTTTATTATTAATAGGATCCAACAAACGTGCGCGGCGGGTGTTGAGCTGAGCCTCTCTCCTTTCTTATTTCTTATGATAACTTTTGAATGCCTAAACATTTTTTCAATCTGTTTTCGCTATAACATCCGCGTTTGACTCAAACATATATGACAAAGTTTTTAGCTAATTATCAAAATTTAAAAGATACATATTTTTTAGGCAAAATTAAAAATAAAAGAAAATTCTAATCAGATTATTTCTATTTATATCGAATAGTATAAAACAAAAAATAGCAGCTTCTTCGTTTCACATAAACAATAAAAAATTGCAAAGCATAATCTTGAAATTAAAGAGATACATGAACTTTGATACCGGTATCTACAAATTTGGGGTTTTCCTTAAACCGGGATAAAAATATGAAGGTTTTTATTTAAGTTAGCACCTTCTTTTAATCTTCACAATTAATTTTATTATGAAACATTATTATGTATTTTTCACTCTCAAAATTAATTCTTGTTGTTTAAAAAAATAAAATAAACTGATTAGTTGATTATGAAAATAAGTGTTATATTATATTATCTTTATAACGACTAGAACAGAGTCAATTTCAAATATATTTTTGTATTATATAACTCGACTTATTATTTTTTGAACGCGTTTTGAACATTAATTCAACATATATATGTCTTTCCCAAAGAGAACTGATATAAGGAAAAAAGTAATATAAGAGAGGTAAGCCGAAACCTGCAGGCAACATGGGGTCAGCGTCAGGCCCCAGTGAGAAAATATTTTCTTACAAGATCCTCCAACAACATAAAAAAGGAAAATCTACAAGATCCATAATCTCTAAACAAAATTTAAAAGCAATAGAGATATTGAGATATTCGGTCGACTCAAGATAAACAAGCTTATCTAAATGATGGATGATAGATAGCGACTGGTAGAAGATGAATCTTTCAAAGTAATAAAAGTTAAGACTGCAGTTAGTTGATTATCTTTAGCAAATTCAAAGAATTTGATAAATCCTTATGAAAATATTTATTTATCGTAAATCAATTACGAGTATACTTTCCTTAGTAGTAACATATTTTTTTACCTAGTGATTAAAAAATATATTTAGTACATATTGCCCAAGAGTTCCTTTTTTAATAAAGTGGTTAGCTATGTATTAGAAATATAAAATATATACTCTTTTTATTTAATATAAAAAAACTAACAAGTTTATAATTTTTCATAAAATATCGATTTTTGGGTTATAATTCAAATAAATAAAATATTATTAGTATTCTCTTTTTAAAGTACTACATTTATCAAAGACATAACAACCTGATATCTTTGAATGCGGTTAGGAGGATGAAGTGCCTACGTGATTCATTATTAAAATTACAATATTTCTGGTTTTATAAATACTTAGGTTTTGCAACCATCTAGTTATAAGTCATATAAATAAGGGTTGTTATTAACAATCTTTTCTTGATAAGTAAATTATTAAGAGATCAATGTCCCAAATAAGCAGTGTTTTTATCAACATACTTTCAATACATAAAATTAAATAAAAATAAATAAAAATTAAACTGTAACGAAAGGTTTCTTTAATTATTTAGTTGTTCTGCGTAAAATTCAATACATTGTTTACATAGTTTCTGTTAGTTCAACTACTATTGTTGATCCTAATTAAAACCGTAGCGTAACAAACGTGCATGATAGCGTAATCATTTAATTGTTTTAATTGATCCTATACATTTGCTAACTCCAAACAAAAGAACATAATTGCATAGCTATTTTATTAATTTATTTCAATTCTTTCCACTTTGAATCTATAATACTAGTCTAGACCTTGAGGTAGTTTTTATCAAGAAAACAATAATTTCGTCTATGAGCTATTTATGTACTTTTCCATATCAATTCAAAGTTCTGACGCTAAAAAATAGAGAACGTACGCGTAGTTTCTCAGAGAAAAGTTTCAGTTTCAGTTATATCAAAGCATTGTTAATGTTAAAACCACGATATTTCTGACGTTTGTGGTTATAATTCTGTCACTTCCGAGTTGGTAGAGAATGTTTAAAGACGTTATCTATAAGCCAACCTGAGGATCATAAAACAAAAGACACAAAATATATGCAAATAAACAAGGTCAATAATATAAATATAGAAGTGTGAATAGCTATATTATAAACGTAGATATATATATATATGTTTATGTATGATATATGTGGTTTTCTACTTCGAAAGAACAAATAGTGGCCGTTGAATATAGTTTCCTTTCGTAAAAAAAATTTTGACCTGCTGTCTATCTCTCGAGAGGGAGCTTTTCTAAGAGAATCAGTTTGTATTTATCTAACTTTAAATGGTTATATGTAATCATGTTTATGTATAAAGAACAAATTTACATATTATTATTATATTGATATTAAATATAAATTATTAGTAAATGGTTTAAAGTGAAATTCCATTTTCTGTACAAAAGTTATCAAACGCTCGCTCACTAAGAAAGACTAAAGTACTGTAAAAGATAAAGTGACAATAAATTATAACAATTTTATTATAACGTTTATGCTACAAATACAAATATTTCAACAAAATATAACCAGGATTATTATAACTAAATACAACTTTACTTCTTTAATGTCACTTTGTTGCGAATTATAAATTACATTTACATGCCACTTTACCATGTTCTTTAGATTTTGCATTTGAAATTTTATAGATGTGAAATAATGAATTATTTTTTTCCGAATAATGAATTTACAAATAATTTACAAATATATCGTACGTATCGTACGTACGTATCGTATTTTACGTTATTATATGTATAGCACAATTTCATTTGTTAGTATTATTTTTGAATTAATCCATGTATCATCTTCACCTATTTGTAACATAATTAGAATATATCACATAAGTTTTTAAATTTTTTTTTCAACAAGTTTTTAAAATTTCTTAATTTTTTTTATAATTTAAATTGCCCTTTTCGTTACAGAAAATGATTCAATGGTAATCTAATTTATTAGCTTTTTATTTAAAAGAATATCGTTATCAGGAAGGAATTGGGTAAATTATTAAACAACCCTTATCCAAATCTTATATATATCTTATATATATCCTTTAATTAGAAAGAAGTCTTTAAAAGTGAAAAGATCAGAAGATAGGAAGGTAAAGTTACGTATCTAACTAGCCTCAAGCCAATCTTAAATTCCAATAAATGTTTAAAATCTTGTCAAAAATAACTAATTTAAAAAAAATAAAGTTTTTAGAGTGATGATTTATGAGGGACTAATACATAGTGATAAGATAGGAGCGGTTGCAGCTGTCCGCTGTACCAGAGTACTGTCGTCATTATACCAGTGATTGACACTGAGAGTATTATGTATAAATAGGGATTATATCATAAGACATCATTAATAACCTATGCACTGGTCATCTTAATATAAGTCGTAGTTTAAAGGCTTAAGAGAACTATCTAAAGCCAAAAATATTATAATTTAAATGTTAAATCACGTAGGCATTTCATTCCTAAACTATAATGTAAGATATTGGGTTGTTATGTATTAAATATATGTATTGAGAAGAGAATACTATAAATAATTTATTTATTTTAGTTATACATATTTTTTATTAAAGCCAAAAAATATTTGCCTCAAAAACTATAAACTTGAAAGTTTTAATTTTATATTAACGAAAATTATATGTATTTTTTATTTCATTAACTTTTTTATAGACTTTTTTTTTAAAAGAGGGAATAAATTTAGTTTTATTACTATATCCAACTTCCTTATCCATCAATAGGCTGTTCAGTAATACATAGCTATACATAGCATACTTTATTAAAAAGGAACTATTAGGAAATATATACTAAATATATTTAATTCTCAACTAATAATAAGTAACTACCAAGGAAAGTGTACTTGTAATTGATTGAAGAAAAATAAATATTTTCATACGGAGTTATCAAATTCTTTGAATTTGATAAAGATAATCAACTGACTGCCATCATAACTTTTATTACTTTGAAAGATTCATCTTCTACCAGTCGCTGTCTATCATCCATCATTCAGATAAGCCTGTTTATCTGGAGTCGACGAGATACTCGTATCTCAACTGCTTTAAAATTTTGTTTAGAGAATTTCCTCGTGTTGCTATGTCATTGGATTACCTTGTAAGAATATATCTTCTCACAGGGTGCTGATGCTGGCTCCGTGTCACCTGCAGGCTCCGCCGTACCTCTCTATTATATTACTCTTTTAATTTTGTCAACCCTCCTTGGAATAGATTACAATTTTTCATTAACAATGTGTACTATAAAAGCATTTTTGATATATATATTTATATATTTCAGTACCTATTATGTAAGTATTTATATGTTATTATGTCTGTTTAAATAAATACAGAAGAATAATTGATCAAATATTTACAAGAAATAATCGCCCCTAAAAGGACAAGTGTTGATTTTAGTCTTGACGTGGTCTGTACCTAATTTGTAGATATTAATTTAATTAATGTAAATAGTAAGCTTATTAATGAAAACTTCACATTATAAATAAATTATTTAAACTCGTAATTATATCTTTATAGTATATTTAACTTCTATAATATAGAGTTTTGTAGAGTTTTTATTGTTATAATATAATTGTTTATAAACTAATTAATTCTTGTAAAAGTACGTAAATGTAAATATTGTACATAATAATTTATTGTATATATTATAATTAAAAATTTACAATCACTAATAATAACAACACTTAACATTGTACTATGTCGTAAAAAGTCTATTTTGACATATTAGTAGAAGCCCTTTTTTTGATTTTAATTTATTATATTTGTATACTTAATTATGTTAAACACAAAACAACACAACACATTTGAACATGATACATGATATACATAAATTTTTATATATTTAGGAATTTAGTATTATTCAGAACAATTTTTTTTTGTATTAAGAAGAAAGAAGAAGGAGAGATACACCAAATCCATTGAATGTATATTTTTGTATCTTCATTCTTTTATAAATTCTAATTGCATACATTCTTTTTCCTTGTTTCGTGTTTTGAATGAAGTATTCATTATATATGTTTAATTGCTTTAGTGTTCTTTTGTTACATTAAAGCTTTGAAAATAACAACGCTTTTACGTAGCCTTTTATCAGCGAGTGAGAGCAGTCTCGTGTGGAATTAAACATAAAGAAATTAATTAAAATATACACGACACAGAGGTGCAGCTTTTATTTCACTTCCTGTTTTATTTAAGTACCTATTTTATAATAATTTTTAACTGTTTGCATTGAATAACTAGAATATATTAGATAAATTAATTGTCGTGATGGTTAGGTACGGGGGCAATTTCTACCAATGCTGATTACTAGAAATACTATTTTAAATATAATATATAAACAAAGAACTTTTAAATGATATGAACAATTTGCAAATACTTTTTTCTAGCGTTGAATTTATTCTTTCCTTTTTTCCTTTTAAATTTAAAGACAGAAATAAATCTCAGGGAAACGTTATTGCTACAAATAATAATAAATATGTGAAGGTACTTCTCACCTCCAAAAATTAAAAATTGAAAAATTGTCGAGTTTAAGGGTATATGTCAATTTGAGTAATAATTATAATACTCCAAGCATTTACTATCCAAGTTAACATAAACGATGATTATCCCTCCATAAAATTACCTCTTTTTCACATGAAAATTAAAGAATTCATTTGGTTTATATTAAGATTTGTTCATATTGGTGCTGTTAAAATTATGGTACTTCTTCGTTTTGAGAGTTAAGTATTTCTATTGCATTAAAATTAGAGTCAGTCACTTAATAAGTTCAATGCTTAATATTACAAAAGGAAATCATTGTATTTGACTTTTAAAATCTTGTACTTGTAAACTTAAATTGTATTATTAATTAATTAAATGATCAGTTAATTCTATAGATTGTGGTCGTTTGTTTAGTGCTTGTTTACAAACAAACAAATTTAATTGAATGTGAGAGTACAAATAAAACTTTTGGTTTATATTTCGGGTACCGCAGTAGAGTGAAAAGTTTTATTGAATTGCATTTTAGATTGTTTTCCTATTTTAAACTCACTAAATCTTTTTACAAGGTTAAATTATGCATAGTTCTGAAATTTACTTTTGAATTGATGTTTTCATCTACCCTTTTGTAAGTCCTAATATTAATAGATAATAATATTATCAATCAGCTTCAGAATATTTACATCTTTGATATCTCTGATATAAAAGATTTGTAAAAATATCATAGCTATATCATCTCTATAACAGCCCTGAACAGAAATCAAGGACAAATACAACAATATTAATTCATATAAAGCTTTCAGATATAAAAAAATACTATCAGATGAGAGCTCTCAATAGATATTTTAAAACCTATGTTTTATTTTATTATACAGACAGACAGAAAATAAAAAATCTGGGGTTATCATTGACTGTAAAATGTATTAGCACAAGCAGATTAAAGAAATATGTTATAAAGTTAATGCCACATTACAGTTCTTATATCGGACTAAAATTTCCTCACCAATAAAACAAAGATTATGCTAGGTAACATAATTTTATTTTATATAATAGTTTATTTATTGTTATTATTATAATTTATTAATAATTTCTTTTTCTAATTTTCCTTAGCACTAGTCTTATTTTCTATTTTGTTTTTACAACACCTATTGCAATTTCTCGCCATCCGCAAAGGTTAGTTGATAATGAATGTCATCAGGCATTAAATTCGCCTTTGTAAAATACAATAAAGGGTATATAAATAGTATTTTATAATTACATCAAGGCTGTACTATACTTCTTCGATAAGATGAATAAAATGAATTAGGTATTGTTATTATATATAAAAGGTCCTACATAAATGAAGGTAAAGATAAAAGACATAAGATCTCTAAGAGATGCGTTGTTAAAATAAATTATGAATGAGACTTGCAGTGACCTTCTCTTCAGCGATACGAAGGAGAAGTCACTACAACACTATATTTATAATACATGCATATTTAAACTTAACACGGATTGTATCACAACAAATCCACATTTCGTTTATATTACGAATAATAACAAATATATTAACGGAATAGAACCAGTAACATTTTAACTATTGTATTAATAATTACATAGTAAAGTTAAAATTTTATAATTTGGCATTTTTACAAACAACATAGTCATAAAATACTCCAGCAAGTTATGTTAAAATTATATATACTGAAAACTATATTCAGATATCATTTGAAATGATTATTTGTACTTTAAATCATCTTTATAATGAATTTTGTATTTATTTACAGTTAATTTGTGACAACGGAGATAGCACTGTGTAGGTTAGTTCTATCGATAAATACAGTATTATTTGTATATATATATTTAATGATTAGTAAATAGGTGGCGGAAGATATGATAAATCTAAAAGCAGTTGGCACAGATAGTGTAACAGTAGATGTACGGCTACTTGGAGAGGATAGATATAATTGGCTGTCTTTGTTCCTAATAAATTGTTACAATGAATGTTGATGTCCAAGATTTCTAGAACTTCCAGGTTTAAATTATATACATGTTTAAGGATGTTAATCATATAGTGGAATCAATAGTACATATAATATAATGATTATATTTGATACGGTTTGAATAAAACAATCTATAAAACTGGTTCAAAAATTTCATAATAAACTTCACGGTCAGTAACAATGACACGCTCTAACTCTGCGCAGGTATCTCAATAGTCCGTACAATAGTCCACTACACAATAGCTTACTATATTTTACCGTTTTGTTTATATTGTGTTTTCTTTTTGCTTTTCTGCAATGTTTTATTTTGTAAATAGTAATATTCAGTTATTGGTTGTAGCGAGTCCAACAGGACTTATAAATATCTTTCATTAAAATAACATTTACGTTTCATAATACTAAAAATTATTTAAACTTAGACGAACAAGACTATTCTAATTGTAAATTTTGTCGTATATATTTATCATATTGTATCGTATATCATCGTATCATAATACAACATAACATTCATCTATTAAAATTAATTAAAAGCTTAAAATTGGTTTAATTAACAATTCAAATGAATTTAATTTTATTTGCGTTAAGTTTATAAAATTCATCGTATTTATAAAATTCAAATTGAGTTTAAGATCATAATCTGATTACTCTGTGTTATAGCTGTAATATAATTCGCAGCACAATTTTGCTGAACGGTAATATGAGTGCTCGGTAAGTACTCGATTGCGCTTTGATATTTTTTAATCCATACTAATATTTCCAATCCAAAGCAGGTAATGTGTGGAAATGCGTTTTTATAAATATTTAAATTTGATAGTTAATTCATGAATTAAAATTAATGAAAACTTATAAACTTTATAATCATAGCAAAATTCGACCCTTATTTCTAGCTATAAAGTAGTTACTAGTCAGAAAGTAGAAACTAGTTAGAAAGTGTCTTTTGAGAAGCAACATTACTGATATAAGATCTAGTATCATACATAAAAACGAAGACCACAAAAAAAGACCCAAGTTATGGTTAAAAATATTTACATAAAGATATCACGTACTTTATTTGTTATAATAAAGTTTTCATCAACCACACATGTACTATATTAAATATACTAATGAGATGCGTATATTTTTCTCACAAACTTTCACAACACACAACTTTTTTCTATGTTCTAATATTCTTCAACATTACAATACTATTTGGCAAATAAAAAATTACGTCGTAACAAAAGTCATAAATTACGACCCACAAACGAGACGAAGTAATAGAAATCTGACGTACCATTACTCAGGACGAGTGCTTGAAGATAGAAACAAAAAAAGTAACAAAAACAAACAGCTCAAATTGAATCCTGACAGCTGGTGAAATCAAATAAACAAGCGCTGTCTAAAAGCGCTTATTAATTTCTATTACGAACACTTTACAAAAGTAAGCGCCACTATGTACAAAGTATCCGAATAGGACAATACCTAAACAAAAAAATTGTAACATCATATAAATATGTAATATCAGTTTTGTTCTATTAAAAAGTAACAGTTTACAGTTTAAGACTAACATGGTGATTAAACATTACATTAAATATAATAACAATATTGTACCACAAACATCAAATAAAATCACGAGATACATTAGGATGAAACAGACGAATATGTGTTCAAATTTCAAATGCTTCAGTTTCTAAGTAAAATATAAATATAATAAAAATGCAATATTTTTATTATAATCAAAATATCTTTTAAGTTTAAACGAACGAACAAAGTGTTAGTAAATGCACTACAAATTCTACAGTCTTATAAATGTAACGTATTTGTTACATTTCGTTATTATTATTTTTATGAACATTTTGTATGAAGTTTCACAGGAACGATGTTTCTTACTTAAATTTCCATTCAATCACAAATATTTATACTATAATTGCTCTATTAAAAACTGTAGTATAAGTTTCTGTTGTCATAATTTTAGCTTCAACAACTTCCGAAAAAGTAGAAGAATTTATTTATTACTCTTTTAGATTATAAGACTTTTGAAACAAAATTAGTAGAAATAACAATATTAAAAACTTTCTTAATATCATAACAATGTTAGTCGACCACATCCGGATGACGAAACCTATTAGAAAACAAATGCCTGCATAGTGTCTGTAGGAAAATTAAATGTTGGAGCAATTTTCTTACAATATGCCTAAGTACCATCGCTTTTTCTTGGCGTCTGTCATACCAGTATTAAGTTTCTTTTGGTAATTGGTATTTTTACTTACGATATCTTTAAATTAAATAATAAATTGGTGGTTTAATATAATTTATAATATATAATTAATGGTTTAATATTTAATAAAGAATAAGGTTATTCTTTATTTTATCTAATTTTAGGATATTGTTTTATGAATAAATATAAAACATTTCTAAGCAATATCCTCTTATATTTAGGTTCGGAACAGGCATGTATTTTAGAATGAAGATAAATAAATGCAGTAGTAATAAATAAACACCGCTAGAATTTAAAGCTGTTCTTCTGATCTTTATTACAATTCAAGTTACTTTAGGAGATGAAAGTAATCTTAATAAAAAATTTGTCCGAAGTTGCTTTTGTCTCAGTGATTCAGATTCTTTATTGTGCTCTATTAAGGAGGTATTTTTAATAATCTATTGTATCAAAGTTATTGATACTTTTGTATTTTTTCTTGGTCAGTCTGTTACAGTTTAATATTCATCATCGATATTATCAGTTTTCAATTAAGTTTTTTTGGATGCTATCATCAATATATTTACCATAATTTTAAAATAGATTGGAACAAACAATAATATTGTATTTTCAAAACAATTTTTATGATTTAAAATAATGTATCAAAGTTTTCAGTAAATATTTTGATGTCGCGGTATATAGTTATTATTGTTTATTTATTATATTTAATCTGCTAATATATTTTTAATTACAATGTGATGTTAATTTATGATATCACAATGTGGTGAACTCATTCCGGTGAATGCAATTTTCTACGTGTTACGAGTGGAACCGAAATGTCACCGTCAGTTAATATAAGAGGTAATACACACTTACATATTGATTTAGTCTAATAAATAGATTGATTAATAACTAACTAGCTACACCAATATTGTTAATTTGTACTTTGTGCTTCTATCACTTATTTAGTGATATTGAATATATTTTTTATTATATATTTTTTTATCAAACAAAACAATTTAATTTAATAAATAAAAATAAAATAAATTGGTTGATTTAAACTATTTTGGATTGTCGGAATTTATTACCAAACTTTGGGTTTGAATGTCGGATATCGAAAATAAAAGGGAACACTTTGGCCGTTAGTGACTCAGGTGTCAGTGTTTCGGAAAATGTATTATTTATGAGACACACGGTTGACAATAAGAATAAATCGCAATTATTGCTTTAAATTATTTCAATATTGGGAATACAGACGGGTAGTTATTTGTATAAAATCTTGTTATAAATTGAATACAGTTTGTTATTTAGTATTTTCGCATAATTTATTTTTTATTTTGTCTTAACCCATGCTCTATAGTTTATATAAACGAGTGCTTTCTTTTACATTTAACAAGTAGCTTTATTCAAAGAAAGTTTATGATGCAACGATAACAACCTGTTAGTGTTCTGTATAAAACGTATTCAATAGATCAGAGTAACCACCTCAATTGTACGTTTGCTTTACATTGTTATAGTATTTAATGCGTCTATATGTATTGTATACAATTTTATTTGTGGAATTGTATTTACTAGAAAGGTTATAAATAGTTATTATAGTTTATTTAAATTGTTTGTATAAACACATGTTAATGTTACCTATGTTTATCAAGTTAATTTTTTAAACAACAGAATACCGTTGTTTAAAAAATTACCATTCTACAAAAATATGTATGTAACATTAATCTTACTAAAGCTTAGAGGTACAAGTCTGCAAAACTCAACAATAACCTTACGCCATAAAGGATTCTTTACAACAATGTCACTGCTAGGCTGCTTTAGGATTTAATGTACATTAAAGATATATTCTTTCAGTTCAGCGCGCTGTTTGTTTAGCTTGGTACCGTTTATGGCTTCATATCATTAAATTAAGTATATTACAAATTTAACCTATACATTGTAATATTGTATAATAAAAGATTTTATTTCGTTAACATTCAAACAAATATAATAATTATTATTTCTAAAGATAATGTGAAAAGTTCATAGCATAACTCTCAATACGCAAAAAAATATCCTCATATCTTAATACAAATAAGATAAGATTTAAATATTTAATTTTAACAATATTAAAGTACTCAGGTTTTTTCAATCCATCACATAACAATTCTATTTAAAGTAAAATGAATTGTAACATTTAATATAAATTAAAATATTTAGATCTTCTAATACAAAATAAAATAGTAGTTAGTTTGAACAACAAAGCGGAAAGTTAAAGTTATCTAACCTTAAATATTTTAGTTTATTTTGTACAGTGAATAATATGTAACTTCAGAATTTGTATCTTTAGAGGATTAATTAATGACGTGGAAAAACCTATTATAACTTTAAAATAATTGTATTAAATATAAGCATTTTATTTAAAGAGAAAAGATTAGATAAGTAATATTATTAAATTGAAAGTAATTTCATCAAACAGTTAATTGACGATATAAAATGGACCCTCGTTGCGCCTTTACTAGTAGTAACGATTTGGAGATTGATATAGAGGATCCGACGAACTAAGGGCACTGAGAAGTAGAATATTATTTGTTAATACAGATTTTTTTGTGAACGGTTGCTCTAATTTAATTTACACATACTTTAATTGAAAATGATAATAATTCGTAGCAACATACGTGGTAGCTTTGAGTGATATTAGTGTTGGTGTAATTGTATTTCATTAATTATTCTCTTATTATATTATAGTAAGAGTACTCATCTGAATCACTCAAAGATCATGTGCAAAATGTGTTAAAATTATATGGTGGTCAAAGTGTCATACTTTATATTATCAGAGACCAAACGACGAGTAAACACAGCGCCACCCCGCTCCACTGTAAATGTGGGCCTTGCAACATCCGGCGACTTCATTCCAACCTAAATGCCGTCCACTATCACCTAGAGAAAGCGCAGGCGGCATTGTCGTTTTAGAATAAAACGCAGATATCCCAAGCTAGCGACACAGTGTAACTATCATACCCCGGGTATAAACTTCAACATCATTTTATACCACATGCTGGGGTGCTGTGTTCTGTGTATGTTCGTGAGAGAGGATATCTAATACAGTCGCCTTTTGGACATGTACGATCATGTCAGAGTATATATGTGCCTCTACAGGTCCCACGTTGGTAATGCAGAGATGTGAACAGCCATATGCCCTCTTTGTTGGATGTTCTGCTGACTACACATCCCGGAAACTAATAGTTCACTGTTGAGGCTCCTCTAGTCGAGTCGAAGGTTCATTGCTTGGTATGGAGTGTATTGCACATTCAACGTCTCACTGGCATGAGATACGCATTTGACACTACAAGTCAGTCAGGATTGGGATGAAAAGCGGTCTGTTTTTGCATTTATCCCATGAGGACCTTTAATTTCTCTTCCAATGGTCTCAAAACATGATACTAAAAAGGAATTATAAATACTAAACTCTGTGGTACTACTTAGTGGCAGATCGTGACTTTGGTTTTCAGCTTCAGCAGCTGGTTAAGAATCCGAAATCCGAACTCCGAACTCGAACGAACTATTTCCAACATACATTGTTAAGCGGATGACAGCGCTTGGGACGCAGTATATTCCAAACGTACAGGGCTCTCTCAGAAAAACATAGACTACTACCAAAGCAATTCGTGTCTTCTATAGAGACCTCCGTGAGGATGTTCTCAGAATGTGGTCCACTGCACCTCTTTCAATTTAATCTCCAAATGACACAAGTTAGCGCAATTACCACAAAAAAAACCCATATGTTGTATCTCCGCATCTTTGAGAGCCCTCCTCTCAATACCTTGCCAAGTATCAAATATATCAAAGATCGGCCTCATATTTTTTGAATAAAATTTATTTCTCTAAAAAGAGGTTATATTCGTGGTGAAAAAGGTACAATATTAATTAATATATTTAATTTGATCACACAATAAAGGAGAACGATAAAATTGACCCTCGTTACTATAATCACGTTCCTCCACGATTAAACGCAAGAGATGGCGGATTAAAGAATTACGAAACCGGAATCTACTTTGGATTATAGGATGATATATTTTTGTGTTATTTTGTCTGAAAAGTTAACTTATTTATATAAAAATATTGTAGGATGACAAATAAAATGTAAAAGTAACAATTCAGGATCTTTGATAACGGAGTTGTTCTATTTTTAATTTTATCATCTCATGTTACAAGTAAAAAACAAATATGAATATCGATTTAATCTATTGTAATCAATAATGTATGTAAGGTAATTTGTAGAGTGTACGGTGCGTCCATTTAAGCTTACTGAAAAATAAACAAATTGAATTAGTCGCGATACGTGAACTAATCAAAGCACAGACATCGCCGTTTAAACAACTTTTACACTTTAATTAATGTTAAATGATGTTGAAACGTATTGGTTTGACACTATTCATGTTCTATATTCATTAAATCTGCACCAGCCACTGCTATCCGTACTCGCTGTTAACTTGTTATAATATGAGTAAGTTTAAGTCAA
Organism: Melinaea marsaeus rileyi; assembly: GCA_918358865.1. NCBI lineage: Eukaryota > Metazoa > Arthropoda > Insecta > Lepidoptera > Nymphalidae > Melinaea > Melinaea marsaeus. The sequence continues at coordinate 19,946,363 of OU911093.1, read as the reverse complement.
TACCGTATTCTAACAATGTCGTAGTCGATGCTCAGTTAACTTATAATTCATTGTAAGTTATAATGGCAACATCGACTTTAATATCTATTATATATTAATTCATTTAGTTACTCGATTTTTCCATGGTATTTTATATTATTTTCGTACCCTAAACCATACCTTAAATATCCCATACATTGATAGGGAATAGTAACTTATTTTTTAAATACTTTATAAGATTTCCTTTTAAGACCTCCCTCTAGCAACAATAAATTATTTTACATATTCTCATCTAAGAAAGGGGAAGGGCAAGTCTATGAGCCAGTTCGAGAGACTATCTGCTGGCAATCGGTAAAAAAAAAAAAGTAAGTAGGGAATAGGAAATATGATGAAAAGGTAGCAAATTACTAAAATCCTAATATGGTATAAGACTGAGTATAAAATATGTAGCATTGATAAGTGTCGTATGTGTAATGGATGTCACATTTTAAAGATAGGTATATAACAAATGTATTAGGGTTGTATTCTTGTTATGGTATTATTAAGATAACTAATCAATAGTATACTATATTTTTTTTTATTGAAATATAATGCTTCAGTGTTACTTATGAAATAACAGTAATTGACTTCGATGTTCATATAGGAATATATAAAATGAATATTGAAATAATAAAACAGATCAGCAGTCAGTAACGAGAATGAATGCTTCATTTATCAATTTATCTTGATCAATGATTTCACTATTGAAAATATTATAACAAAGAGAAACATAGTTTATTCTTATATCGTATTATTCCAAAATGTGACTAATTAAGTACTGTTGTCTATTGAAAGTGTCGTAACAAATAAAATAATAAATAAGTTTATTACAGATAACGACATTGGGCTTTTAATTTTAGAACTCAAGAAATCACTCTTGTTTCATAAAATCTGTCAGGTAGCCGTCTTTTCAGTTAAGGTTTTTTGGTTTCTTTGAATCCTTTGCGGTATATAATTGTCATTTACTTAGAGTAATAATTTATAGTGCCCACTTGTTGCACGATTCACAAATGGATAGGAATATGATATAGATTTATATAAGTAAGCAAGTAAGTAATTGTTTAATGGGTTCGTTCGTCTTTGATGTTGTGTTTCACAAACAATGCAAGGTTCCAAAATATAATATCAAGTTCCTAGTTTATATAACAGTAAGACACATATTATAATATTTCATCTCTTTATTCGTCAAATTTAATTTGACAATGTTACAAAGCCAAGATATCTTTAGATTTCAGATAGTATAAGTATTTGAAAGAAAATATATAATTTAATTTAACGATGGAACTAATATAAAATATATTATTTAAAAATATAATAAAACTTAACATAGCACCAGCACTTATTTTTAATATTATATGCCGTTATAAACTAACATTCATTCAATAAAATTAATTATATATCAACAATTCGAATTACTTTAATATGTATTGGTTGAATTAAATTGTTGTAGCTGTGAGGAGGGTTATAAAATTAAAACGGAGTATTAAAAAATAATTTCATTACTCAATGTTATAGCTGCAATATAATTTGCAGCGCCGTTTTGCTGAAAGGGTACAATACGGATGCTCGATGCTTTTATTATCATGCGAAAGATTATAAATACTTTATAAACTACTTATACAAATACATTACACAAAATATATAATTTTCTGGTATTCGTCGTTATTTTAATAGAGTTTACATAATAGAGTGTACAGTATTGATAAATTAATAAAATATTATTTGTAACTGAACAGAGAAATTAATTTTGACAAGTTAAAAATGTTTTTCTTTTTTAGTTACAGTTATATAAGGTTTCGGATGAAGTTACGTTTGGTGGCCAGGGTAGAGGAAACTGTGGAATGCATACATAACTGCGAAGTGCAACGCAATCGGACTCATCACGAAGCCAGCTCAACCGTCGGCCACAGGCTCAGAGGATCAGCCGATTTCAGAACTGGTTAAACATAGTGATACCCAGGTGCCTTGCCTCAGGCGATATTAGTTCTCCAACATCGGGTGACATAAATTGCGGACTGACAGACGGCGGGGAAATCTGTAGGAATTGTTTAAATTACTAAACAACCATTATCTCAATCTTTAAAATTTATCAAAAGACTCAGTTTCTTTAGAAACATAACTTCTAAAATATTATATTTGAAGGAAAAGTTTTTAACAAGTATTATGGTTTTGTTGATAATGAAGAAAGAATCAAATAAAAGATAGTAATCGTATATCGAACACGCATCGATTACTTCTATACACATAAAAGATATAAAAGAAAAAATGTTACGACGCGATTTTTTAGACAAGTGTAGTATTTAATACAGCGGTACAGCGGTCAGATGCAACCTGTACCACTGTATTGTTATTATACCATCAATATGTATGATATGATACGAGATGCTGCATTAATAACTTATGTGGCTTAGGGTAGGTCATGGTTTAAATTTGTACGAATAATAATTTCAATTACAATTTTTAAATTGTGTAATAATGGAAGCCACGTTGTTTCCAGATCTCTATGTCTCGTCCGCTCTTGGAAAAGAAGAGAAACATTGTTAGATAATGATCATAATTAAAAAAACTTCGAAGTTCCAAGTACATACATGTAAAACTTCAACCTATATTTCAAGATAGTGTTAATTATTTGGTGACCAAGAAATTGGGTATTAGACAATTTTATTAAAATAATCGGATCATTTTTCAAAGACAAATTCAACCCGATAAAGATTTTCAATTACCTGCATAATAAAACGAGTCTAGCAGTTGAAAAATTATACCCCGATTTGCCGTTAATCACTTTGATATCTTGACGTCATAAAAAAGAAGACTTCAAAAATTTTACCGCCGCGTTGTGGTTAGAATGTTATTAAATTTTATTACAACGTTCATAATATTTTCATTATAATATTTATAAGGGTACACACGGAAATAATGGTCCAGGTAGAAATAAAATAAAATAAATGTTATAAAAAAAGTCTTACATTCTCGACACTAAAAGTATGAAGTTACAAATAACATTATATTTCATTACATAAGTTCAAAATATAGTTTCGTATGTAAAATTTATCAAATTTATTAAAAGGAATAAAAAAGTGGCTAGTCTGGACCGTGTAATAAGAGAGACTTCTAATAAAAATCTGATTCCAGCGATGTACGAACGTAATTCAGACATTCGTTTGATGGCTTTTCAGATTTACTCTTTGAAAAACTTTGTGATCTGATTCAAATCTCTCTGAATTCAGCGTTTTTATTTTACAATATTTATATTTACATATTCAAAAAGTATATTAAATATTTATATGTAATTGAATAGTTGGTTGTAACTGGTTACATATTAACACTAAACCTACCAAGTACCGGTTAAATTGACCGTTCTTAAACTTTTGTAAAACTTACACATTTTTAAAACAAACTACATGACAATTCTTAGAATATGCACATAATATTTTCTTCACTCTTTACTTTTACTTATTTCCATTATTACCGGCGTTATATAATAAAATAACTTTTAATTACCGGTCAATTTGACCGCGTGAGGTAAAAAATACTAATGTTTATATAGAAGGGTAAAGAAAAACACAATTATCTTTAAAAATTTATTTGTATTTTTGTATAACTTAAAAAAAAAACAAAAAAATTGATATAAAAATTTTCAGCTAAAAACAAAAAACAGCAAATTAAAAAATTTGCTGTTTTTTGTTTTTAATGTGGAGGCAGATGAAGAATTTACACTTCTGGAAGCTTGACCGGGCTGTATATCTATTTTAGTGACCTTGATACGATCAGCAACGTATATGTATGAGATCAGCAGTGTTATAAATACAATCTTACCAAGATGGATATTTCCTTTGCGCTGTATAGTGCATTTAATGCGTTTATAAGCAATGTTTCAATCTGCATGTATTGCTTGTGTGTCCCATAGTGTTACTTAAAATCTAATATATGAGAAAAAAAATATAAAAAAGCTAAAATAAGAAACCAAAATAATTATTTTTAAAATTTATTTCATCTGACAAACGGGGACATGAACCCGCTCCGATGAAACCTGAACGACGTATGTTCTTGTATCATATGCTGTAGAAGACTTATTGTAGATCTGGAATAAGTCGTTTGGATGGTACGGCTTATAAAGTTGATTGTAGTCGTTAAAAATAACGTAGGAAGAATTTGAAAAAGTGTTGTTTGCTTATAGTGATATAATTGAATACACAACAAATTAAATAAGTTCAGTTATAATAACTTTGTTTAATGTTATTTTGTTATACATATGGTGTAACTGACTGTCACTATTTTCTGTTACAACTTGATTGTTAAATTTAAATAGGTAACGCATTTTAACCAAAGTTTCTGGATTTATCTTATGGGCGCTTCAATACATTCTCTGTAAATAAGTGTAAAATGCTATAATGCTAAAACCTTGAGATGTCGTTAATATAATTCTTATTAAAAGGTGTACATGTATACTGATCCAATCTTGGGGTTATATACAAATCAATATATACTCGTATTATATAGTAGTTGAAATCAAAATTGTGAATTATGTTTTCAATAACATATTTCAATATCAACATCCAAACAAAATCTTGAATTCTAATCAAAATAAAAGGAACTTATGTAAACAGAATTTCCTTTCATCTTCTGATACAAAATAAAATAAAAGCTAGTTTGAACTTATAAAAACGGCAAATTTTAAGAATTTAGTTGGTTTTATACAGTGAATTAAATATGCTTTCAAAATCTGTGTGTATTATAATTATTCAATAAAAAGGTTCTTATGCAGGTTAGAAAAGCCTATTATAACTTAACAATAATTTTAAAGTAATAAAAGAATTAGATAAGTCAGAAATTAAAATAAAAGTAATTTCATCCAACAGGAGACAGAGATATAAAACGGACCCTCGTTGCGTGTTTCCTAGTATTAACGATCCCCCTGCGAAATTGAAATTGAGGATCCGACGGATTAAGGGCACTGAGAAATAGAAAACAAAATGATATTTATTACATATGTTAATATATTTCTACATAATATAATGCATAATTAAAATGAACATCGAATTATTTTGTGGCGATATTTGTTGTGACTTTGAGTGCTACGAGTGTTCTTATATTATTGTATTGTATGAATTATTCTTTAACTATAAAATAGTGAGGATACGTATCTAAATCACTGACAAATAATAAAAAAAATAGTATTTAGTATGTATTTTAACAAAAAAAGACTTTAAAACATTTTAATAGAAATTTAGTAAGATAGAAGTTTTAATACGTCATTGTAAAAGATAAGCATGTCATGATCATGTGTTATAAACTTACTATTCGCTTAAAAAAGTCAATGTCTATTAGTAATATTGACAATCATCCATCTCTAAAAGTTTCTTTCATAGAAATATTCAGCAAATTCAAACTTTCACAATCTATAGCTAATTCGATCAGGTTATTTCTAGTCTCGTCCAAACGTAACGTCTCGTCGTCTAGTCCAAAAATGAAGTGAATTTCAGGATTGAAATTTATTATTTTTTTATAAAAATAAGAACTCATTAGTTATTTTAATCTTCGTTTTTCAAGCAAACTTTTGTTATTTGTGACTTTTTTGTATTTTCTTTAAAACAATTTGAAACAACATTAAAGGAACAAATGTATTTAATTTGTGACATTAAATTATATATTTAAAACTTTAATATGTTAAAGGTAATCTTACCTTTTATTTAATAGAATACTGACAATGTTACTCGAATTCATATTTACCTGAAATCATATACTAAACTTATAATTATAGACTTCATAGAAAACGTGAAGTCATATGAAGTTGTCAAAAGCGAAACAGTATTGTATGTGTATGTGTAAAGGCATTGAAAATTAAAGGCCGAATTTTCCAAGCTTGCGATTACATTTTAGAAAGTAAAATTGGTCTACTTTTATAATTAATAGGAAATCGTGGATAATGATAATAATAACTAAGTTTGATAATAATAACTTCAATATAAAAATACACAATATTGGATTTTGTCTGTATATTTGGAATGGCTTAAATCAAAAAGAAAAAAAATGCTTGCCTGGACTGTAAAAGTAAGAGAGATCTGAAACAAATTTTCAGCGAAGTAGGAACGTAATTCAGACTTTCATTTCATTACGTTCCTGATTTACTCTTTAAAAAGTTTTCTGATCCGATTCAAAGCTCTTTGAGTTCAAGGTTTTTATTTTTCATTAATTATTTATTAAATATTTATTTATTAGCGATTAAATAGTTAGAAGTAAATGTTTACAATGTAAAAATCTATAATCTAATATGTAAGAACAAATGAAGCAGATAGATTTATAAGAACAAGATTATCTTTAGTACTTGTTTGTGTGTATGTTTTGTATACTATTTTGTAAAAAATAAATAATATTGAGATATAATTCTCCCATTTCTTTTTTTTTATTGAGAATTTTTATGTTTACAGTTGCTGTTTAACAGTTTTCCACATCGATACTATGATATTTTAATATATAATGTTTTATATATTCTATATTTTTTATGATAAATAATAGAATTTAATTAATTTAAATATACAATTCGTATTTGTATACAAGGTGCCTCCGTTCTAAAAATAAAGAAATATCGTTGTAAATGTAATAATTGTAAAAAATATCATTTTTTTAAGACGAAATATATTTTCCTCAAAAATATAATACAAAATCCGATCAAATTGTCTGACGTATATATTTGAAATGTTAGCTAGGAGAGCAAAAAGATAAAAGTGAATAAAGAAATATATATATAAACTAATAGATGCAGTCTCTCGTTTGTGCGATATATGATCAAAATTGTCTTGAAATAACCAAATAAGATGAAAAAAAATAAGACTCTGTTTAAAGAATTAGTGTTTAATTAGAGTATTTTCTAACCGTAATTTATTGATATTAAATTAATTAACTTTAATAATAAGCATGTAAATGAATACTTAATATGTTATTCAATATAATAATAATAATAATAATTTATTTCACTTCAAGTGATCAATACACAAATAAAGTAGAAATCTTCTTTTAGGGATAATTAATTTATCCCTGTGCCAGAAGACTCTGCTCTTCCATAACAATACAATTATAGTAAACTAAATTATTAATTAAATATTACAAAACTAAATTATTAATTTAACATTACCACTATAGGTGCAATATATGTGTGAGGGTGTGTTTGTGTTTTGTGTTTTTGAGTTTGAGTGTATGTGTAAGTGTATGTGTAAGAGTGTAAAAGCAACTCCAATTTTTCATATTTTAGAGAAAGAAGCTATTCTGCCACTGTTTTTTTACAAAAGTATGTATTCATTGGATAGATCTGCAACTTGCGATTAAAAATGTTGTAAAGATGGCTAGCTTAATGAACTGATGACTGGCAAAAGATGTTCTAGTCATACTAGTAGGAGCAGCAAGATCTTTTCTTCGTTTCACAATTTGTTTATTAATATCATACGGAAGTGCTCGATGTTTCCTTAAAATAACATTAATAATATACAATTTTCTGACGGAAAGCACATTGCTCGTGATATATAGTTGATCGGTTGGAAATCTGTAGGGTCTAAAATACATAACCTTTAATATTGCCCGCTGAGCTCTTTCCAATTCAATAAATCTTGTCTTAGTGGCACCACCCCAGACTGATATACAGTAAGTCAAGATTGATTGAATCAGAGCTAGGTATATCGTTTTCAAAATAGTGTTAGAGGCTACGTGTCTTAAGATCTTAAAAAAATAAACAAGCTTCATTACTCTATTTGCGACCAATTCAATATGCGGATGCCAAGATAAATGTTGGTCCAAAATTACTCCAAGATATTTAGTTGAAGCTACTTTAGTCACTATAGGACAGCAACAAATCCCTTGTGTTTGGGAGCAATTATTATGCATTTTTATTACAAAATTATGTACTGGTTGTGATTTATATATAGTAAAACAAATATACTTTGTTTTAAGGGTGTTAATAGAGAGGAGATCATATCATAGTTATATAGTTCTACATCACATATTCTTGCTTGTCTTATCATTCCAATGTTACCGAATGCCACAAAAACACAAATGATTCGTCCGTAAAAATATTACTAATCCCAAGCATGTCCCAGTCTCGTAATTCCTTAATCCGCCATCTTCGGGATCAATCATGGAGGATCCTGATTGTAGTAACGAGGGTCCGCTCTATGGCGCTCCTTTACTGTCTGATAAAATTACATATAAATATATAAGTGTCTGTATTTACTTTTACATAGCAAATATTAATCAAGTATATATAGTATATATTATAGGTGATAGAAATAGAATGTACAAATATTTAGTTTAAATCTTCATGGTATCTCTGATTATAAAAGTAGTCCCGATAGTAGTAGCAGTGATTTTCACAACTTGTAATAACTATATGTATATACAAAACCAATTCAAATATTCACAAACTAAACTGTTATTTTAAGTTATAATTATAGTTTGTGATAGGATTGTTATTACACTTGTAAACTTTTCGACCGAAAAATGACAGATATAAACTTGAATTAAAGTTGCACTGGACTGAACTAAAGTTATTATTATTTGAATATGACTATATTCATTTAAAGTTATGATTTTATATTTAGTATATTTTATTTGGTTTTACATCTGCCTACATCAGATAAAATTTAGGGACAGTGGAAGTCATCACCGAAATAATATTATCAATGATGGTTGATTTCATTCTGTTTATAATAATATAATTTATATCAGCTTGTTATATTCCTATACACTATGTTCATTCAAAATTTATTTCTTATACTCTTATTTAATATAAAATTTGTTAAATTAGCGTTTATTGTATTCTCACGTATCGTGGAAACGCTGATTAGACGCAGGTGCATCGTATCCTATTAATATCAGAATGTAAAATCCGTAATTTTTGTTTGTTACACTTGTTCTTCTGTGTTCTTTAATTATAATTTCATTTTATGATATTAATTCATGTCTCCATCTTTGAGAAAGGAACATTGATTTGAGAGACTTCAAATTTAGTATTGGTTAACTCGTTTCGTTCCGAAAATAATAAGTTTGAATTATAGAATATGGTTAAAATATTTAATTATTACATCCGTACTAACTATTACTTCTGTTTTCCAATTTAATTTTAATGAATGATGAAATGTTGATTCAATAATCACAGTCATATGAGATATGTAAAAATTAATTATTCTTCAAATAATACGCAGATAAGTAAATATATTATCAATAAATATATAATCAATAATTATTGTATCATAAGTATATGGTCAACTGCCCAGTAGCAAACAAAAATAAAAGACGAACCTATAATTATAATTGAATTCAATGCAGTACACCTTTAGGCAAAGTATTTGTAACATTATTAGCACACAGAATTAACTTAAACAAAATTGCGATGACTCATGCAGATTAAATACATATCTGAACATAAAAACCGACAAACCTGCTTCGTATCAACATCGTTTACAATTAATTGAAATGGAAAAGTGGCTTAAACCCATTTTTGCAATCCATATTGCACGCGGCGTTGTCTGTGTCACTCATTAATTTACGTAGCTCGATCAATTAAACTTGTGCACTTTTTAGTATAAACTTTAGCGCACTTAAACTTTAAAACTTAAAATAAGCTTTTGCGAAGTTTTTTAACCAGTACATATTGAACAGATTTTAACTATATTGGTAGATCAAAAATTTATATAAAATTAACAACTGAACAATTAAAAATAAATTTTTCATGCATCGGATTTTTATGTTTTTGTAATTAATCCAACTTCAAACATCAAAAAATATAATTACTCTTTACTAAATTAATACTTTTAAAATGTAAAGAATTATACTTCAATTAAGAAAAACGTCTGTGCTTTTACAATTTTTCCTGGAAAAATGAAAATTAACATATTATTTTGTTAGAAAAGTTAACTCTTAATATCGATTGATAAAGTGTAACTTAATTACAAGTATATTTGTTAGTCTTTGTGTTGTTTTACACTTCCATTACAAATAATAAATTTCATTAATGTAAACTACAGTCACATAGACGGACATTATAAACAGTTAAATTATTCAAAAATCTGTAATATATATATATATATATTATATATATACATATAATATAAGCGAATTACCACTCACTGACTCATTACGAAATCTCCGAAACTATCTGTCCGATTAACGTACAATTTCACCTAGTTAATTCTTTTATGACGTAGACGTCCACTAAGAACGGATTTTACAGAATATCTAAAATTATCAAAATACCAACTTTCAAGTCAATCGGCCTTATAGCTAAAGAGGTTTCATAATGAATGTATACATAAATGAAAGTAAGAGTTACTATAGCAACGGTTAACATGACAACGGAGACTATGATAACGATTACCAGAGCAACGGATACCATGACAATCAGAGTTTAGAAAATGAGGTTGAGGTTGAAATCTGTGTGTTTACTGACTGGCATTATATTTCTCTATTTATAATTTTAAAAAATTTACACTCAATATAAAATAAAAATTAAACATTTTCCCGCTTTAGTGTGCCCAGCGAAGCGGGAAAGAATCAACTAGTTTAATTATATTTACAACGTTATTACTTTTGTTACAAAATTGTTTAATTACTTAAATGTTATCTTCTTTACATTTACCTGTAGCTGTGAATTAAAGAAATCGTTGTAAAATTAAATCAATATTATTATATTAGTTATCACGTACGCCAACGCACATACGTATACGTACGATTTTTTTATGTTACCCACGTCCATTTTCAATTGTTATATTATAATATAAATGTAAAAATTTTGAGATATAAAACAGTTATAGAAAATCATATTATTATAACAAGAATGGAACCAACTTTGATATTAATATTTCGGTGAAGACTTTCACTGTCGCTGAAGTTTCATGTAAAATCATATTATTAACTTCATCATCATAACTTTAAATGAATATATCTGTCAGATTAAAATAATACTAACTTGATTCCACTAGGTGCAACTCTAAGTTTATAGCAGTTGTTTTCAGTTGGATGATCACCCAACTTTGATGAATTTACAAATGAAATAACAGTCTTAACACAACCTTAACTATAACATTACTTATAATTTTACAACAATTTAGTTTGTCTTTAATAATTCAATTGATTTTGTATGTAAATTTATTATTGTATCATGCTCTTCTCATTCTTTTAAAAGGGTTGTTATTAAAGTCATTTTTGAATTATAAAAACGAGTAATAACAAAGAACAATCAATTTAGATTTCAACGATCAGACACCAAGATCGAATAATGTTGTAATGTCGGCACTAAAATCGAAATATAGATATTTAAATTCCCACAAAAGCTATTTATTAGTTATTAGTTCTCTTCTTTGTAATAAAAAAAACTTGTTACAAAATTGTTCTTATACAAAGCTAACAGCTTATTAAAACGTCCATGTCTATTATTATTATTATCAACAAGGACTATTTCGAGTCTATAAATCTCGAGAATTAATTATCCTTCGTAGCTGCAGTGAAGCAATCGCATTTCTCTACAAAGAATATGTTTACTATTCGAACATTATTACGTATAATGTTATAATAGTTGATACCTTAACATTAAAGTACATTTATTTTACATATATATTAACTAGATTATCCATATAATATCGGTAACCTATATATATTAAGTAGGTATTACCGAATTAAAATTTCTGTCGACATGCCGGATCTGATTTCTTAAAAAAGTTTTGAAAATTACTCTAGGATTTTTTGTAAATCATTACAATAAAATACAACAAACTCATAATTACGTTCCGACTACAAGTACAAAAAATCCCGTAAAAATAGTGATATTTATTATATATATTATGGTACTAGTAATTAACTTAGATTTTCATAATAATTTCGGACGTTAAAACATTTCAAAAACTTTAAATGATTTTAATATTTAAACAAAATTATATGCCTTACATGCAAAGTACAAGAAAGATATAATAAAAATACTAAAATATATAATATGATAATAAAAACCATAATCTGCTACTGATGATAATTAATTCCCATTTCTGAAAAATATGCAAGATTAATGAAACAAGAGATTTGAGATACAAGACACAACGCCCCTGATCAATGAATCTCGCCTCGTTAATAAGGATGTCGTAATTAGTAATCTTCCCTATATCATGTTTCCTTCCTCTCATCTATTATCAATATAAATGTATGCATACTTTCGTAAGTATAATACTAATAGTCTTAACCTGGACATTCTTTTCAATGGCTTAACCTGATAAATCTTTATGAAAGTAATTTAAAGTATTCCAGTAATAATAAGAAAGAAAAAAATTACCCACGTTTCCCAACGCCGTAAAACGTTATGAAATCCAATCTTAACCAAGTCGGTTAATTTAATAAACCTGTCTATGGGAACAGTTATTCAACCACACAATTGATACTTTAGTTTAATAAAAACCTTTTATTGTAATTATATATACTTATATAAACAAAGGTAATACACCTTTGTTATATTTTAATGAATAGTTTTTTGGTAAACGTACGCGGCTTGAGTCTGGATTATAACACCATTCATCTGTTATGCCTTTATATCTAAACCATCGATCGGATTTTCATGATATTTTTATATAATATTTTATTCTATTCTTTCTTGCAACAATTCCTAAACTACTCCTTTAAATTAAATGTATTTTGGAAGTATATCTAGCTATATAATATACTCTTGGTCACTGAAATATTGAACTTTTAGATTTTTACTAACTTACAGAGGTTTTAAAATGAGACCAATCGCTTCGAGAAAAATATGGTATGGCGGGGTACTTTCTTGCCTCCACATTGCCCGTTTTTAAAGCTTTTTACTTTTTCTTAGTAAAATATTAATTAAAGTTATGAAGGCTGCGTTGGATCTGCAAGGAATTACTGAAATTGTTAAACAACCATCTTACAATACAACTCTTACACCTTTATGGAAAAACAGAAAAATTACTTATTTTCTTAAGAGACTTATCTTTTGTAATTTATAATAATTGTAAGAAAAAGTCTCTAGCAACTATAAATCGTTAGTTATGGATAAAAAAATAAAAATATTACGTCAGATCTAGATTAAACCAATACATATTTCAGTACGAATTTAAATGATTAACTTCCATAATAACGAGCTATCCATCAAGCATAGTGGTTAATTGTCAGAGGAGCGGTTGCGGCTGACCGCTGTATCACTTTACTGTCGTCACTAAGCCTTTGACTATACTGAGATACTATTTAGTATGTATTAGGATTATAACACGAGATTCTGTATTAATAACTTAGAATATATAGTAGAATATTCACGAAAGTGTCATTTATTATTTATAATTTAAAATATGACTTCACTTATATCACAGGAATAAAACCTTGGTTACTGTTTATTACATAAATAACCGATCGAAAAATAGGAACACATTTCTTTAGTCCAGTGAAATCATTATTTGACCCAAGTTATTATTTGACCACGTACGTAAAGTTTAAACGTCGACATTTTATTAAATATTTCTATAATATCTATAAAATTAAGAAATTTGGTTTTGTCTTTAGATAGGAATTAAAAATACAAAATTTTCTCTTTAACTGTTTTCGTTTTTGTGAAATCAGTAGTGCATGTACAAACGATTCTTCACAACATTAGTTGTAGGTTGTAGTTTTGGTAACTGTATTTTTTTAATTTTCTTCGCCTTTATATGGAATTTTCAAATCTAAACAAAAATCTAAACGACTTTTTTGACAACGACCAATGTGTATAATCTTAGGCTGTGAATAATGCGTTCTATAAATAATTGTATTAATGAATTCAAACGATAGAAAAAGCCAGCTGACAACTATAAAGAGATTATTATTTTCGTTTATAACCTTTTAAGGACTAAAACACCATGATATTTCTTAAAAATAATTATTTTACAATTGAACATGTTAAAAATTAAAATCCCGTACTGAATTTTTACAATTTCTTCCCTCCTGATATGCTATGTCATACCCAGGTAATCTGAATTAACATGCTTAGTTTTGGTTGACATTCTGGATTTTTAAAAAGTAATTAAGTATTTAATATAAACAATGAAGTGCAATAAATTGTCGCTTCCTTTACTTTACAACAGCAATAAACGTCCGCAGTCACCACTCGTTGTAGTACAAAATCATTAATTATTTTAAGCATCTTCACCGTGTTCTGGAAAAACATTTCTTATTTGTAGCTTTTGTTTTATTTTCTTCAAAACAATTGATAACAACATTAAGTATAAATTTAAAAACTTTAATATGTTGCAAATTATAGCTTTAAGTTATATTACCCTTGAATTCTTATGTTAAATATATACTTAAATCTTTGATTGTAATATTTAAATGATCATCAATTCTGATAATACCTGTAAATATCAATCTTAAATGCACACAATATTCAATTTGGTCTATGCTTTTGACATGGACTAAGTCGAAGCTAATTAAAATACGACTTGCCTGGATTGTGAAATAATCGAAAGTTCTAACTTAATTCAGATTATCGTTTGACAACTTTTCTGAATTCATCTTGGAAAAAGTTTTCTGATCAGAATCAAAGCTTTCTCAATTCATGGTTCTTATTTTTCATTAATTATATTAAATATGCAAATTCGGAAGGTTAAAATGTTAAATTCCATTGCAGCTTTATCATTTATTTGCTAGTAAATTAAAAAAACAGGACCTACATAAAGGATCCATTTAGGAGGAATTCAGTAATAAGCAAGGACATATAGAAGACTTATATAGGAGGAGGAGAAACTGATATAGATAATTGATATTAATTGTTCATCCTCGCTCATCTGTCAAATGTAATCTCAATGGAGATAATTTTCTTCATCATATGATTTGCAAGCACATTCAATCCACATTTATATTAAAAACTCGTCTTTTAACTTGCTAGGGATGCATTTTTAACTGCCATTTTTTACTATTGCCAACATATTATAATTTAAATTTTTTTTTATACGTAACTTATGTATAAGACACAAATATGCAGGTTTAATTTCAAGTCGGTAAAATTTTAATTACGTTACCTCGAATACGTGTTAAATGTGGTTAAGCACAAGTATGTTTGAAGATTATGTGAAATCTTTTGCGGTATACGCTTTTTACCTTTTTTTTTTTTTTTTTTTTAACGTCTGGAACCCATCATGGGTCCCACCGCATTCCAGGGGAGGAAGGCGGTGGGTATGTGAGACTCCTACTCACTAAACCAGACGGTTGCCGTCGCCGTCATGATGGGACACCGCGGGAACGCTTGCGCATACAACCGCGGCGCCCCGACGGACACCACGTAGAGGGCACCCCGCAACGAGAGGCCCCTCCATAGTCGGCAGGCTTGATAGATCGCGGGGGGGTCCCCTCCCCCCCACCCAAGCCCACCTTAAGAAGAAGGCCGAAGCCCTCTTCTAGCCAGGCCCGGTCCGGAACCCAAACGCCCGGGGGAGTCTATGCTCAACCCCAGGACGCCTGAGGACCTCGTCCAGGCCTAGCACCCTCGGCGGTGATCTCCCCGAAGGAAGACCACCGTTCGGACTCCACATGAGCGGATAGCCAAGCACGGCCCGGCTGGCTGGCAGGGCCGACTGCCAACGGACCGCCGCCGCGCAAAACCACCACTCAAAAAGGGAGCCCGACCTCGAACCCGACAGGCCTCTACCGCCGAACACGGTGGTCAACCGAGTCCAGCAAGAAAGAGGCATAAGTCGGGAACCCACCAAGCCGGGACTAACGATCGCCGAGCAAGACCGTGGTGTCACGCTCCACGAAGGTTAATCCGGGCACCATCTTTTGCTAGGGGAAACGACCTTCCGAACCGCTCCTTAGAGAGCGACTCGAAAGGAAGCACCTCAAGCCCTAAACACCCCTAAAACCCCGCAACCACGAGGCCACGCCAAGGTCAACTCTGCAAACAGAGAAGTACCCGGAATGACCCCGCGGCTGTCCCCCGGAAAAGAGGGCCTGTGCCCACCCACCGAATTGCCCAGGCCCACTTTCCAACGGCTGAGGCCGAAGGAAAGGGACCCGAGCCCGCCGCCGCAGACGGACCACCCCTAAGGGCAGACCGCCGCGTGAACCTCCCTTGCCAACCATGAGCCAGACTCGGGCACCTCATGGCTGACAACCCCGCGCTGGACATTAGCAGACGGCTAACGCGATCCCGAAAGACCGCATTAACCGTCCCCCAGGGAGCACCGGCCCGTACCGCTTCCAATCCCGCCGCACGAATCCGGACAACATTGGTAGAGGACTAGCACACGAGGAGGTTTCCAGCATGGCCCCCCTACGCTTTTTACCTAAGTCAACTTAAAGAAAGCTTTTCACACCTGAAACAACTTGCTTTTCAAAAGAAAAGTCAACATTTTTTTTATTATCATAACTATGGTGCTTCTTAGCTTTGAAAGTTAAGTATCAGTATTAAATTAAAATAAAAAATCTCTTTCAAATAAGTTAATAAATATGCTATATTAAAAATATTGTAACATGAAGTAATATATTAAGTCTATTAATTAAGTAATCTCGTTGGTCAGCGAACAGTGTTTCAAAAGTTTACTCGTCGTTTGTTTAGTTTGTGTTCCAAAACAAACCAACTCAATTGAATACGGTATATAGAACTTTTGGTTTACTTTTCATGTATCGCAATAAAGTAAAATTTTTAATTTCATTAGTGCCCTGTGTTTGTTATACAATATCAGATTAATATTTTAAACGTTTAATCAAACACTTATCTTATCCTTTTATAACTTCCTAATTCCGTTCCTTTTAATTACAATAATTGTTTGGTTCGAATAGGCTTTTTGATTTTTTTTTATTCCATTACATTCCACCTGATGGAAGGTGGAAATGTAGTCATTGGTGGTAATGCGCAGTAACTTAGAAAAAATCTATTCACTCTCGCCTTGATCATACACACACCTACCTATTTAGTCGTTTAATAATAGTGAAATGCGTATGCAAAGAAATATTATAATATCGTTTTATTTTATTTCTTATTAATAATAACTGAAAATTACAAAGCTAAAAGTGTCAAGTATTAATTCATCGAATGCAATGTATAACAGTGCCACCTACTGGGAGCTGTATTAACTATCTCCAAACATTCAGTTACGCCGTAAGTAGCCCTCTATCGACAATTAGCGACAACACCTAACACGCTTCCACAGACCGATCAATAAAAATGCTAGGAAACACCCATAGATGGTACCACGAGTCTCAAAGCAAAATAAAATATTTAGGAAACAATGAATATGAGTTTTAGCATGCACTATGCAGCAAGATATATAACAACACAGTTCAAATATGTTAGAGATGAAAGAAGACATAAAGATTTTACACACACAGCGTCTTCGCCGGCGAAGACGAGGCCCCCATCCAAGCACGTTGCTCCGGCGTTCTGCCGTCGGTGAACGTTAGTGTCAAATCCTAACCCACATCCAATCCTCTCTTCCCACCTAACGGCGTCCTGAGTCCTGATCCGAGCCTCACAGGAGGCGCCCTCAGGACGCGCGTTCCCCTGGGGCCCTTCAGGCCCCCCTTTTTCAAGGGCGGGTCTCTGCACCCGTCCATTCCACCGGTGACGCTGTCATGGCCAGTAGGGCTAACAGCAGAGACAAACAAAAAAAAAAAAAAAAAAATAAAATAAAGATTTAAATTACAATTACAATAATTAATAGACATAAGAAAAATCATCATCATATTTAACTTCCCAAACATTAGATATATGTTAATAACAATTGATATTGTATTCTATAAACTGTGCAACTGCTATTTTGTCAAATACTTGTGTAGCTTACACATGGTAAGCTATGTAACAATGTTTCCTTCTCAATGTTAAATCTTTCCTCTTCAGGATATTAAAACACTGTCACATGTATTGTATAAATTAATGTTGAAATAAATATTAATAAACATTTTTTATTTCAAGTATTAATTTATGTATTTTTCTCACTCTGTTGCCATAGAATTTTGCAAGGTAGTTTATAATTTAGATTGAGTTTGTTTCAACCAAACTGAATTACTGGTGTTTTAATAAAACTTTTAATATAATTTTAATGTAATTATAGCACCGCTGTTCTTAAAGAAATTATACAACAAGTATTTTTCTTAACACTTTAAGGATAATATGATATTTTTAATTCCAAAATATTTAACGTTTCGTTGATATTTTAATTACACGTCGGGTGTAAACGTTGTATCGGGCATTTTCTATCGTTTGATCGAGGAATTTAATCACTCTGGATACACTGATAGAGATAGTTATTATAAATATCTATCACGAAGTAAATAAACCTTGTTACAAACACAAGAATTCATTTAATATCTGCATCATAAGATCTATGTTTAAATAAATTGAAACACTAAAATTAACAATTGATTGCTATCCTTCTTTAAATACTTTGAAGACGGCCATCATTAAAAAAACATTTTTGTGAACATAAATTTTCGTACTTTTTTCATTGATTTACAATAACTCAATAAATTGCAATAGATTTGATTAAGTAAAGAAATAAACTTTATTATTAATAAATTAACTTTCGAGATAGAAAACAATAAAATTTCGGTACAAGGTATGTAAGTAAATGAAATGTTTTAATAAATACAGTGTAGTAATATGAATTGCAAATGGGAGTGAAGTCGTATTCCATTCCACTAGTGTTAGTTAATGTAACTGCTGGTTTGCATGAAGTGAATTACTCCGCAGTTGATGGTTCTCTATTACGCTGTTGGTACAAACACAATACTGTTTATCTTACTTTCATTGGAACTATAGATATGTTATTATAATATAAGACGTTATATTTAAATAATATTGTAAATAATAATATAAAGTTTTTAATATTTGGCAATTTGGAAACGACATTTAAAATCTGTATTTTATTTTAAATACCTTACCATATATTTTAAATAATATATTATTATAAATTATTTTAACACCATTTTAGATAGGATTATTTTGTCTACATATAATAATGTAGTGAGTCTGTCCGTTTGGGTTGTATCCAAAACTAACGCAGCAATCAAGTACTTATCTAGATTGGCAAAGGCTTAAAATAAGTCCTATATAGTGTTATTGTATTAACATTATTAGGTACTTCTACCTAATATTTTCATATTCTATTTTGTACACATATGGTCCAATTGATAAATACATAAATAATGTGTAATTATTCTAAGAATATTAGTGTTAATAGATAGATATGTATCGTAGTTTATATTAAAGGTTTTGATGTAATTATATTATTGGTTTCTTTTTAAATGTTATATAAATTTATACATTATAAGTTGATAAAAGTTAATAATAATAATAAGTTAAAATGTGTACCAAAAGTTATCAAAATTTCGTTCGAAATTATCAAAGAAGAAAATATTGTCATTCAACTTCATATACAAAAATTATAAAGTAAAAAACATTTCTAAAAATATTCAACAAAGCCTATTTAGTTTTTCATTTCTCAATTTCTTTAATCCGTAGGGTTCTCAATTTCAATCTCGAAGGAGGATCGTCAATACTAGTAAAGACTCAACGAGGGTCCGCTTTATTGTCTCAGTTAACTGAGTCATCAAATTACTTTTAAATTTTATGTCCTTGCTTATTTATCTCACTCTTTATAATATTGTTTTTAAAACTTCTTACTCATTATTATTACTCTAGGTATGTTAGAATTATAAAAAAATTATATTTCAAATTAAATGTTTAACAGTTATTCTAATCTGGGCCTTGGCCTTTCTCTTACTTGGCCCAGTGCATCTCACTAGGCCAAGAAATAGGCAACAATCGATAATTCACATTGAAATAACCTGACATTGTTAGACAATACGAAGTCCTTACTGAAGTCAAGCTGTGCACATTTAAATGAATCATTATTAATAACAATACTGAAGCCGCAAGAGGGAAAGTGGGTACTATAAGAAAAGCCAATATGGCCGTCTCCCCCAGCAGATGTCAAGATATTATTATTTTCGACAAATTACCATAAACATACGTAGAAAGTGATATTTCACGGTATATATTCCATAAAACGAAGGAAAAGGTATGTATTTTTGTGTGACAAGGCTCTTATATAACAGTTGGTGGCACACTTATAAAAGAAGTCGTTGCAAGTAGACTAAGCTGCAACAAGAGCTACTGATCCCTCTGATTGCAATTAGTATACATTTTAGTACAAATATGTGACATACATGTTATATTGCATTCATCATTACAGTTAGAATTTTACAAACAGAGAATATTTTATATCTTTAAACAAACTCAAAATACGATACAAAAAAAAGTTTTTATTAAAATATAGAGAAAATTTCAATAGTGTCATTTAGAATAATTACATAAAACGGCGAATATCTAATTAAATAATCAATATAATTTCGGCATTTTCCTATGTAAATGGGGTCATTGTTCTCACCGACTATAGTCCTCGAAATTATCTTTGCATCTTCCATCTAGTAATATAGCTAAAAAATTTGTATATATAAATATTAACATGAAATAAGATCATAAATAATATATATGTATATAAAATATTTTATTACTACTAGTAGAAAACAACCTTGTTTGTAAAAGGTCTACGTTATAGAATTGCATTTTATAAAGTTTGTTTGGTTTTCTTTTGATATACAACTTTTATACTCGTATAGGATCAAATGGAGGAACGAAATTTAAAAAAGGAATGTTAAAATATGCAACAGTTGAGGAGAAAAGGTCTGTGTTCGTAAAAACAGTTTTACAAACGAAAGCCTAACTGAAAATGTAATGAAAGCGAGCAAGAACGTACATTTAAATATATGAGATTAATATAGCCTATACCATTTAGCCATATTTTCACTTAATTTAGAATTTTTAAACTGTTATCTTCAAAGTTGAAACATATATATATGTATACGTGCTACAATTATCAACGTGATTAAGGACATCATACGAGTAGCTCAGATAGTAGAGGGACAGGCAGGAACTTTCACGAGGTCGCAGGTTGCAGTCCTACTCATGTTGGTGTAATTATAATTTAATATTTATTTTTGAAAATCTATAAAACATTTATTAAAATAAGAATAGTTACAGTAAATATTAATTTTACAATTCAAGCTAGTTAATAATTACAAAAACCATCTTGTTAACTGAGGGTTGGGATAAAACATTTTAATTAGGTTAATTGCTTTGTTTGTATTTAAATATATAAAGTAATATGTCTATCTTTATCGAATCAGAATTAATTATGTATCGTCGCTTCCCAATACATATTTAATAACATATTATTTATACGTCTAAATTTAAATAGTTATATAAAAAACAGTGACAGACACGCGATAAATACGAGAAATAAAAACAAACTCGTAACGCCAAAGTTTCGGCTTCAAAAAGTTAATAAATCCTTCATGGGTTTGAGTATACGCATATATAATAAAGTCCCACAAGATATCTTAGACCTTCCATTTCTTATTTTTAAATCTAAAATCAAAAGTTTATTGTTAAATAAAGCTTATTATAACGTTTCCCAAGGAGGGTTGGCGTCAGGCAGGCGGCCGGCCGTAAAACAAAGCCAAATCTTTAAAGCAGTATGGTAATACCGGTGCCACGCGAGAAGCTAGCCCGGGAACAAAGGGATGTAAAACTGAGATTTGGAAGTTGGAATGTTGGTACGATGACTGGAAGAGGAAGAGAAATTGCGGATGTGTTGAAAAGAAGGCGAATAAATGTAGCATGTTTACAGGAAACTAAATGGAAGGGATCAAAAGCGAGAGAGATCGGTGAGGGATACAAGTTTTATTATTGCGGGAATGATGGAAAAAGGAATGGTGTTGGAAATATACTTGATGAGAAATTAAAAGAGTGTGTGACGGGGGTGAACAGGGTGAGTGATAGAATCATAGCTGTAAAAATTATTTTTGAAGGTTTAATCAAATTTAAACCGGATGTGATGATAGGATGAAAGAGAAGTTTTGGGACGATTTTGATTCTGTGATGATGGATGTTCCGGACAATGAGCAGATATATCTAGGGGGTGATTTTAATGGGCATGTGGGATGTATGAATGATGGTTATGAAAGAGTACATGGTGGTTGGGGTTTCGGTCACCGTAATGACGAGGGTGAGGCCTTGCTGGAGGCCGCGCTAGCCTTCGATTTGGCTATATCCAACACTTGGTTCAAAAAGAGGGAAGAACACCTAATTACATACAAAAGTGGCCGCCATAAGACGCAGATTGATTATTTCTTAATAAGAAGAAATAAAATCAATTGCGTCAAAAACTGCAAGGTACTGCCGGGCGAAAGTGTAGTCTCACAGCATAGGCTCCTCATCATGGAAATTAAACATGTAGTGCGTACAAATATGTACAAGAAACGACCCCCACCTAAAATAAAATGGTATTTGTTAGAGAAGGAGGAATGTGCGAGTAAATTTAAAAAAAGAGTGACAGATAAAATTATAAATATGAGTAGTATAGAAGGAAAATCTTTGAACGATAGTTGGAACGAAATAGCTGGATGCATATAAACTGTGGCAAAGGATGTATTAGGTGAAACGAAAGGAAAAGGTGTGATAAATAAGAAAACGTGGTGGTGGAATGGAGATGTGCAAAAGATTCTGAAAGAGAAGAAAGATACGTTTAAGCAATGGCAGGAAGTACCGGATGATAATGAAAGTATGAAAGAGGAGATGAAAATGTTATATAAAAGATGTAAGAAGAGAGCGAAAGTAGCTGTAGCCATTGCTAGAGCTGAAGTGCAAGAGGAGTTATATAGGTCGCTAGAGTTTCCTACAAGTCAAAAGGAACTCTACCGCATAACAAAACGTAGGGAGAAGAATGCTAGAGATGTCATACATGTAAAATGCATAAAAGATGATACTGGAAGGGTGTTGATGAGAGATGAGGATATAAAAAAGAGATGGAAGGTATATTTTGAAACATTAATGAATGAAGAAAATGATTGGAGTGGAGCTTTGAAAAACCAGTCGGTAAATAAAGGATTAGTGAAAGAAGTGACCGATGATGAAATGAAAGCGGCTGTGCAAGGTATGAAGAATGGAAAAGTTGTAGGGCCGGATGCGATACCAGTGGAAGTATGGAAGGTTTTAAATGAATATGGCTGGCTTTATTTTTCAATAAGTTGTTGCATGAAGAAATGATCCCTGATGAATGGTGCAATAGTGACCTAGTGCCCATTTATAAAAATAAAGGTGACATACAAGACTGCAACAGTTATCGGGGTATAAAGCTCATGTCACATACTATGAAAGTGTGGGAGAAAGTGATAGAGAAAAGAATGCGAGACGAGAGTGATGTTTCGGAGAACCAGTTCGGTTTTATGCCTGGTCGGGGTACGACGGATGCTGTATTCGCTCTTCGTCAGTTGAGTGAGAAATACAGACGAGCCCATAAGAACCTGCACATAGTGTTCGTTGATCTCGAGAAGGCATACGAACGGATTCCCCGTAATCTGATATGGTGGGCTTTGAAAGGGAAGGGTATATCTGGGAAGTACGTGGAGTTGGTTCGTGCAATGTACAGTCGATTTAGTACACAAGTCCGGTCGGCCGCTGGAAACACCGACAAGTTCAATGTGGCAGTAGGTCTGCATCAAGGGTCGGCTCTGAGTCCCTACCTCTTCCTGTTGATAATGGATGCTCTGACATTGGACATACAGGAAGAGGCACCCTGGTGCATGCTATTTGCTGATGATATTGTTCTTGTCGGCGAGGATGGAATTGAGATGCAGAGTAGACTGGTAAAATGGCAACAAAAGCTGGAGAGTGTCGTCCTGAAAGTAAGCAGAACAAAAACAGAGCACATGTTCTGCGATTTCGGCGGTGTCTCCGGTTTTGTTCCTATTTTGTTCGACGGAGTACCGTTACCAGTCTGCTCGGAGTTTCGCTATCTTGGTTCTCTGATTCAAAGCGATGGCAATGTTGACCGTGTCGTAAAGCACAGAATCAACACGGGATGGATGAAATGGCGACAAGTCACTGGGACGACATGTGATGCCCGAATTCCCCTTAAACTAAAGGGGAGAATTTATAAAAACATCATTAGACCTGTCGTTATGTATGGATCTGAGTGCTGGGCGATGAAGGTGATGGATGAAAAGCGTTTGCATGTAACGGAGATGCGAATGTTAAGATGGATGTGTGATGTGACAAGAAGGGATAGAATAAGAAATGAGTATATTAGGGAAAGCTTAGGAGTAGCGCCAGTGACAGAAAAAATTAGAGGTAGCCGTCTGTCATGGTATGGGCATGTTATGAGGAGGGATGAAAGGCACGTGACCAAAAGAGTGCTAGGTATGATAGTGGAGGGATGGACAGGTAGAGGACGGCCGAAGAAAAGATAGATGGATTGCGTGAAAGACAATATGGAGAAGAAGGGAGTGTGCACAGAGATGACGAGTAACAGGAGAGTATGGAAGGAAAAAACATACTGTGCCGACCCCAAAATGGGATAAGGGCAGGAAGATGAAAGCTTATTATAACGTTCAAGAGTTTTTAGTGGATCGAAATATGTGGAACTTAAGTTGTTGAATCATTTGCAGGATTTATATTATAATGTACATCACCTATTGTTATATTTTTTTTGAAAAGAGCAACTGTTGAGTTTCTGGCCGGTTCTTCTCAACAGAGCAGCATTCTGAGCCGGTGGTAACTTACTTATGGACTGACGACACTGACCTTTTTTTGTATTGTAGTAATTGACGATTCAAAAGTGCGTGTAAATGCCTATTTGAATAAAGATATTTTGAATTTTGAATTTTATCAACTACAAGCATTTACATTTTTAATTAACACAAAATATAATATATATATTTGATCTATATATAGGTATAAATACAAACTTTTGATAATCTTAAAGTGTAACCTGACAAAGATAAAGATTTAAAGTAATTTAATTTTATTAAAAATCTCTCCAGAATATTTAATCATATCTTCCACCCGCATTTATATCAATTATTTTAGGCTTTCGCAATATGTCATTCCTTCCATGCTTTCCTTGCGGAGCTTTCCATCATCTCGGAGACATACTGTTTCGCCACATCATTTTCCACGCACTCCGTCGATGTGTATTTCAATCACTCTGAAGACTTTTGGTTGCTTTCTACTTAATATCTTCATTCTTCACTTTGACAAGATCAATTCGAAACCACGAAATATACCCCATCAGATATACATTATGTCAGGACAGATGCAAAACTAGGTGTATAACTATAAAAGTCGTGGAGACGTCATTATCAGTATAATTATTTACAAGATAACTTTGTTTTTTACACATAAATGTTAGTCACCTAAATCATACATTACATCACCTAAACTGTGATAATAATTAATGTACTACCTGAAAGTGGTTATTGATGTTTAGCCTAATGTATAATTAATAATAAACACTTCTCATCCTGTAATCTCTCTCTTTGCTATAATTAAATACAGTGTGCGGTTAACCACAGCTCTTCGTAGTTCTTCTAGCAACTAACTTTCTAAAAAGATATAGTTCTTCTAAAATAAAAAAATATATAATATTCACACACATTAAAATTAAAAAGATTTTAAAATATTTTACAGCGGACAGGATATTGTAATTGGATGTGACACAAACTATGAAGCTGTAGTAGCTACATACTGTTTTTAATAAAAAATTCAGTTCTCAATTCACATCAGTTCAGCTGCTTCAGTTGTAGAGTTGGTAAGATAAACTTTATGCAATTTATTGTAATATCTTATTCGGACTTTCGTTAAGTTAAAATACTAAATACAAATATAAATAAACAATTACCTACATTTTACACATTTTATTATTTGTAATGATTATCACCTCTTATTTTTGGAACTTACTTTTAGTAAGAAGTTTATTTAACGAGTTTTGTATTATAGATATCTGATAATCAATAGTATTGGATGCGCTTAAGCCTTCAAGAACAGATATCCGAGTTTGGCGATGTACCAAGATTTGACTGCTTATTTTCTTTAAGATATTATTTTATCTTCATCAGAATATAATAGCCCTATAAATAATAAATATACTAGATTCTAAAAGAAAATTATACGTTTCTGCTTGAAAATACTTAGAAATATACAAAGTACTGTCACGAGATTCAGTAGTTCAGTCACGTTTATGTTAAATCTAAAGTTATTTAGCTTCCACTATGAATAAATACGTCAAACATAAAAAAAATATTTATTTTGAATAAAGCTGTTAATTAAACTCAAGTTTTTTTTAAAGTTCTTCATGTTTACATTTATAGATTTAAAAGTGTTTACGATATTTGAATGATTCGACGACTTACTTAAGATATTTCAAGCGTTTTCTGTTTACCATAATATAACTTGAACCACTCGTAGAATAATAAATATAACATTATTATTTTGAACAATAATTAACCAACGTATTTAAGAACCGAAATATTTTAGTACGGCATTAAAGAATACTAAATAATAGTGTGATCAATGTTCCTTTTGTTAATAAACTATTGCATTAAAAATAATATTAAGTCATAATGCATATAATATACTCAAATTTTAAAATATATAATTAAAAAGTATTTTTTTACTTGTAAAAATAATCATTAAATAAATTTTTCAATGTTTACCTTATTTCATAAAAATGTAAGAAGTTTTCAGTTATTTTATTTAATACAAAGCAGACGTCGTTTCTTTTGAATTTAAAATAACCAGCTTTAATAAAAGTAAATAAATTATGGTAAGATTTCTTTACGAACTGAACCCAAAATCATGAGGTAAATTTATTTTAATATCCTGTTATTTTTTACTGTTTAGTTCTAAATACTGCATTCAATTAAATTTTATCGTACTGTAAATTTTTATACTAAAAGTTTGTATCTTATATTCATAACTTTACTAATGGAGAAAAATGTTTTTTTTTCTACTCATCTGTAAATAAAATTGGCAAGAACTCTATGTTTTATTTCAGCACAAGCCGCTTTAAATTAAATTACAGACTTAGTACAGACCAATTGAACACAGAGGAGCTTCATTAACGCTTTAAAAGCATTTCAATAATAAATTGTTATAAGTTTATTCAATATACCTAACTGCGAGATTGTTAAACATTAATTCAATTATATGTATTTAAGATTTCTAAAAATGTTATTCTTAACACGTTCCAAGCGAAACCAGGTCGAAAACTCCTGGTTCATATCTTGCTTGTGGTGCGGCTACGAAAAGTATAGACTTCTCTGTCGTGCGAAGAGCGTAACTTGAGATTGGTTCGGTGTAGGAAAGAGATAAACACCTTTCTGAGATGGGCTATTAAAATAGAATCCAGTGGTGTGCCTATCTTATTACCGGATATTTTATACCTGGTACCGCACTGAACAAATAAAATTTCATCACAGTGCGGGTACAGGTTGAATACACCTGGTGCCCCCGCTCACCTGGTACCGCACCCCGCACTAGCTTCGCACGGCCAGTGTTGTGATCGTAATCGAGTGAGCGCACGCGTCGATAATGACTTCAAGACCAGCGAAACGGTGTCGTAAAAGAATAAAACTGGACCACATTGAAGACAGTGATGATAATATTGAAGACAATGATGATAATAATAAATCAAAGTAATGATTGGTTTATCAAAAACGGGTAAGTCGTTATTACTATTTATTTAATTTGCTAATAAATAGGTAGGTGATAATTACGAGTACATTTTCTTTAGATAATAATATGTAATATAATAATTATTTGTGTTATTACATAATTTACGGTATTTAAGTACTGTAAATAGTATTCGGATGTCAAGCTTTTTAGGTAACAGAGTCGATTTTTGGCCTACAAGCAAATGTAGGTAGGTATCTACATATCATTAGGACGGGCTCACTAGTTTACAGAATTTATTAATTACCTATCTACCGACTTATTATTTTGTTAATTTTAAAATTATTGTCTTGTTTCTAGCAATCTAAAGAAAAGGATTACAGTTGTTTGACTCGTGAGTACTTCATTATATAGTGGGGGATGTATTGTTCTAATTTGGCTGTAAAATATCTTCTTCTTCGTCTTTGGTGTTTTTTTTGTTTGAATAGCTTTAAAGCATGAATCTTTAACACTAACACTACATTGCGTTGCAACATTTAAATTGAATTGATAAAAACAAGTTTATAATCTGAAATTTACGATCTTACTGCATGTAAAAAATCTGCACGGTCGCGAACAATGCTTCATGCTTATGGCACACTTCATGACAATGTGTATCTAACCTGCACTATCCTGAATCATGCCGGATTTATTTCTAGTTATAATCTGCTATTTCTTACCATAATCATTACTATGTAATATTTTCCATCTTTAAAATAAGGCAATGCGTGCACTGTTGATAGTTGCCACTTTGACTGTTCTGTTACTCTCGTCTATATAATGTTATTATATTTGATAAAGGTAACAAAACAATCATAGTAGCAATTTTCACCAGCTGCTTTGGATAATAGACTAAGAATGCGATGTGCAACATGAAAATTAAATGTCTCTTATTTCTAACGAATTAAAAAGAAAATCGTTAAAGTCAAAATTTTGGGCTTTTGGAGTTTAAATGTGTACCGATCAAAATTATCGCGGGGTATGGCAGTGCTCGAGGGCTTCGTATATTTATATTGTGGGTATATTTGCTTTTTCTTGCATAATTTACAAATAAAAAAAGATGCACTCTTGGTTGCAAAGTATATGTTTATGTAATTACTAAACCTTGTATTAATGCATTTTAATATTGAAATGTCAATTAAAACATAACAAAATTGGTATATGTGTAAAATAAAGCCTGATGTGCCTCTTTACGATACAAATTAAGAACTTGCAAAAGCCAGCCATAGATGGCTTAAGTCCATAAGAAATTTCTAGGTAATCAAAAATACTGTTATTTTTCAGAGTCCACCACCATGTAATTCTAAGCATGCTTTTTTAAATAAATCTATTATCGAAGACACGTCTAGCGATGAAGAGATTTTTCCGATAAAACGCTTTAAAAAGGCCATTGATATTGATAATGTGGTAATAAAAGATTATGTGGTACCGACTCCATCAACCTCTAAAAATTTAAATATACAGAAAGATTATTTGGCATCACAAGATCGAACTATTGATAAGAGACAAAAAAACTTGTCATAAATAAACAAGCAAATTCCATAATTTTAACCAGAAAAGAAGAAGCCATAACAGCGAAAAAGAATAATTTAATGACCTCTGGGAAATACAAGCAACAAAAAGAAATGATTTATGTTAGTCCTAGCACCAAACAAACATCTCATGTGTTACAGAATGTTGTATTCTCCCCGTCGTGTACTCAAAGACAACTACTTCAAAACAATAAAAATCCACCAACTCCAGGTTCACTCTCATTAGAAGTTCCACATTTGTGTCACGAAAGTAGAGCTGTTTCTCTATCAGAAATCTCATGCTCCAATTTATTGGACTGTGATATGCAGCTTATTAATGAGGACAAAATAAATGAACTGCTTCAAACACCGGAACAAAAAAGAGAAAACGTAAATGTTACATCAGAATACGCGCAATATGAAGATTCAGATAACAAATCTGAAAAAAAAAATGTTTTAGAAGTGTCTACTATTGAAAAATATCAAGAGAATATAAATTAAAAAAAACAAAACATATGTAATAACCTACCAACCATTGTGAAATCGCTTCATATTATCGACGAAGATAGAATTGAAAGTATAAGTTATGACAAAAACGACTTGGCCAAAAATAGTAAACATTCCAAAAAATATCCAGCTGTTGAATCGCAAGACTTAATTGTATTTGATGGTGCTGCAAGTATTAATAGTGACAATAACGACACCGCCAAATATAGAAAAAATAATAAAAAGCTTTTTACTGTTAGATCGCCAGATTTAATTGAACCTAATGGTTTGGAAGTATTAGTTGCAGCAAAAATGATGTACATAATAACAAGTCTCTTTATAATAAACCACAGAGCATTGCATATTTATCTGGTAAGAATATATTTGATAGCGACACAGATGAGAATTACATTCTTTATAATAAACCACAGAGCATTGCATATTTATCTGGTATGAATATATTTGATAGCGACACAGATGAGAATTACATACCTTCTAATGACAACTCAAGTGATTTAGAGACTGCAGAGAGTAATATATCAAAAAAATGTGCAGGAATAGAACTAGAGTTATCCTCTAAAGATTCAGAAAATGGAATTTTAAATATTGAAGAATCACTGCCTGATAGCCAGATTAATAATTACGATGCAGATGAGTGGGAGGATATTAATGAAAGCCCAGTAAATTTTGACGAATATTTAGGAGAGAGTACTCTGAATGTACCTCCGTTTGCAAAATCACCTGAAGATATATATAACTTATTTGTGACAAACGAAATGATTAACAAAATGGTGTCTGAGACAAATAATTACGCCCTAAATTACTTACAAGCAAATCAACGAAACATAAAACATAAATCACGCATACAGTTGTGGACTGATACTAATTTTGAGGAGATGAAAAAATTTATGGCAGTTTTATTGGCTATGGGTTTGTGTAGAGTTCCTTACATAAACTTGTACTGGAGCAAGAACAAACTATACAGAAACGAATTTATATGTTCGGCAATGACCAGAGATCGATTTTTGTTGCTACTGAAATGCTGGCATGTCAGTAATGTTTCAAATGATGATAGAACTGACAAACTGCATAAAATTAGAGATATGTTTACAAAGATAACCGACAACTTTCAGGCTGTGTTAGACCCAGGTAAACATGTAGTCATCGATGAGACAATGATACCCTGGAGAGGCCGATTGGGTTTCCGTCAATATATAAAAAATAAATCTCATCGTTATGGCGTTAAGCTATACAAACTTTGTACTCCTGAAGGTTATACTTATCAGATAGAGATTTACACAGGCAAAAAAGATCAGAAAAGGGAAGTTGACCACGGTCAAAATGTAGTGCTGCGTTTGATGAATAATCTAACAGACAAAGGGAGAATCGTAATAGTAGATAATTACTACACTTCATTGGGCTTAGCAGAAAAACTTCTCTTACAAAAGTCTTACATATGTGGTACATTGAACGTAAGAAGAAAACATTTGCCAAAGATACTTACTCTATCAAAATTAAAGAAAGGTCAGGTAATAGGAAAAATGAACAAAAAGGGAGTTAAAGTACTGAAATGGGTTGATAAAAGACCAGTTTTAATGCTCACTACGTGCAAAAATCACGACGATAAACTTATAAATACAGGAAAACTAAAGCGAGGCACTAACGAACCAATTGAAAAACCAGGTTGTGTTCTCTTATATAATCAAACTAAAAAAGGAATAGATTTCAGTGACCAAATGTCATCATATTACACACCATTGAAAAAAGGACTGAAGTGGTGGAGAAAGGTCATAATGGAGTTGTTATTTGGTACAGCTCTTGTTAATGCTTGGATTGTATATAACTCGATCAATGATGGTGGTAAAATACCCAAGCGAGAATTTGTGGAGAAAATTATTGAATCTTTATCAGGAAAGGACTTGGACGCTTATACAGGTAATGTTATAAAACATTCCACTGCACATCGCACGCCCTTTGCCTCACGCTACACACCGCATACCGCACGCCATAAACCGCACACCACACTTAGTTTACAAAATATTACGTACAATAACACTCACGTAAGATCTTTCATAATAATTTTATTTGCAGAACCCGCAATAAAACCAAATAAACACCATTTAGTAAAGGGCACGAAGAAGAGAAACTGTGTTGGATGCTACGAAAAGCTTCGAACAATTTTAACAAGTCGTCAAGCTGACAAAAAAGTTAAAAAAATTTTAACTGAATGTAACACATGCAAAAGAAACTTCTGTTTGGATTGTTTCAATGAAAAACATTAATGAATATTATTTTTTCTTTTATTTCTTCAATAAAACTTAGGCTCATCGATATCTGTTTTTCCCATCCCTAAAATATACATAAATATCCCCTTGTTCAGTGCGGCACAGGGTACATAAAATCCTGTATTTTATTTTAGCTATAGATTCTAAACCAAAGAAGCTGTCCACGTACGCCGTCAGGATCTCTTCAATCAATTCATTAATACTAATACTCAAAGCAAACAAATATGTTTTTTCTTTTCATGAAGCCAAAAAAAAGATTTAAGTTTTTTTAACATTACAGGGTATTATAAGCCTTGTACCGCCGCAATGGTAGTTTTAGGTCCAGGTGTAAAACGCCCGGTACCACAGGAATAGAAAGAATAGAAAATTTTGTGCTGCTTGGAACGTGTTAATTGGTACTTTATTATATTTAATATTGTACCGTCTCATCACAGTCACGTTACATGGTATAGTTAAAATAATTATAATTATATTAAATAGCTACTCTGTACTTAACAACACTCGCGAAAATATGAAGCTATAAGGACTGCTGTGTAATATCAATGTATGAGACGTGTGGTCTTATTTACGTCGCTTTGTTATTATTAAAAATACTTTATAAATTTAGCGTTCATTTAATATTTTTAAGTAATAATCAAATATTTTATAAGTTTTGTTCAAGATTTAATATATAAATACTTAGTAACTTTAATATATAAATACTTAGTAACTTAGTGTCGTAAAAGAATAAAACTGGACCACATTGAAGACAGTGATGATAATATTGAAGACAATGATGATAATAATAAATCAAAGTAATGATTGGTTTATCAAAAACGGGTAAGTCGTTATTACTATTTATTTAATTTGCTAATAAATAGGTAGGTGATAATTACGAGTACATTTTCTTTAGATAATAATATGTAATATAATAATTATTTGTGTTATTACATAATTTACGGTATTTAAGTACTGTAAATAGTATTCGGATGTCAAGCTTTTTAGGTAACAGAGTCGATTTTTGGCCTACAAGCAAATGTAGGTAGGTATCTACATATCATTAGGACGGGCTCACTAGTTTACAGAATTTATTAATTACCTATCTACCGACTTATTATTTTGTTAATTTTAAAATTATTGTCTTGTTTCTAGCAATCTAAAGAAAAGGATTACAGTTGTTTGACTCGTGAGTACTTCATTA
This sequence comes from Melinaea marsaeus rileyi, assembly GCA_918358865.1. Classification (NCBI taxonomy): domain Eukaryota; kingdom Metazoa; phylum Arthropoda; class Insecta; order Lepidoptera; family Nymphalidae; genus Melinaea; species Melinaea marsaeus. The sequence goes on along the minus strand of OU911093.1, from coordinate 19,913,321 downwards.
TATAGTGGGGGATGTATTGTTCTAATTTGGCTGTAAAATATCTTCTTCTTCGTCTTTGGTGTTTTTTTTGTTTGAATAGCTTTAAAGCATGAATCTTTAACACTAACACTACATTGCGTTGCAACATTTAAATTGAATTGATAAAAACAAGTTTATAATCTGAAATTTACGATCTTACTGCATGTAAAAAATCTGCACGGTCGCGAACAATGCTTCATGCTTATGGCACACTTCATGACAATGTGTATCTAACCTGCACTATCCTGAATCATGCCGGATTTATTTCTAGTTATAATCTGCTATTTCTTACCATAATCATTACTATGTAATATTTTCCATCTTTAAAATAAGGCAATGCGTGCACTGTTGATAGTTGCCACTTTGACTGTTCTGTTACTCTCGTCTATATAATGTTATTATATTTGATAAAGGTAACAAAACAATCATAGTAGCAATTTTCACCAGCTGCTTTGGATAATAGACTAAGAATGCGATGTGCAACATGAAAATTAAATGTCTCTTATTTCTAACGAATTAAAAAGAAAATCGTTAAAGTCAAAATTTTGGGCTTTTGGAGTTTAAATGTGTACCGATCAAAATTATCGCGGGGTATGGCAGTGCTCGAGGGCTTCGTATATTTATATTGTGGGTATATTTGCTTTTTCTTGCATAATTTACAAATAAAAAAAGATGCACTCTTGGTTGCAAAGTATATGTTTATGTAATTACTAAACCTTGTATTAATGCATTTTAATATTGAAATGTCAATTAAAACATAACAAAATTGGTATATGTGTAAAATAAAGCCTGATGTGCCTCTTTACGATACAAATTAAGAACTTGCAAAAGCCAGCCATAGATGGCTTAAGTCCATAAGAAATTTCTAGGTAATCAAAAATACTGTTATTTTTCAGAGTCCACCACCATGTAATTCTAAGCATGCTTTTTTAAATAAATCTATTATCGAAGACACGTCTAGCGATGAAGAGATTTTTCCGATAAAACGCTTTAAAAAGGCCATTGATATTGATAATGTGGTAATAAAAGATTATGTGGTACCGACTCCATCAACCTCTAAAAATTTAAATATACAGAAAGATTATTTGGCATCACAAGATCGAACTATTGATAAGAGACAAAAAAACTTGTCATAAATAAACAAGCAAATTCCATAATTTTAACCAGAAAAGAAGAAGCCATAACAGCGAAAAAGAATAATTTAATGACCTCTGGGAAATACAAGCAACAAAAAGAAATGATTTATGTTAGTCCTAGCACCAAACAAACATCTCATGTGTTACAGAATGTTGTATTCTCCCCGTCGTGTACTCAAAGACAACTACTTCAAAACAATAAAAATCCACCAACTCCAGGTTCACTCTCATTAGAAGTTCCACATTTGTGTCACGAAAGTAGAGCTGTTTCTCTATCAGAAATCTCATGCTCCAATTTATTGGACTGTGATATGCAGCTTATTAATGAGGACAAAATAAATGAACTGCTTCAAACACCGGAACAAAAAAGAGAAAACGTAAATGTTACATCAGAATACGCGCAATATGAAGATTCAGATAACAAATCTGAAAAAAAAAATGTTTTAGAAGTGTCTACTATTGAAAAATATCAAGAGAATATAAATTAAAAAAAACAAAACATATGTAATAACCTACCAACCATTGTGAAATCGCTTCATATTATCGACGAAGATAGAATTGAAAGTATAAGTTATGACAAAAACGACTTGGCCAAAAATAGTAAACATTCCAAAAAATATCCAGCTGTTGAATCGCAAGACTTAATTGTATTTGATGGTGCTGCAAGTATTAATAGTGACAATAACGACACCGCCAAATATAGAAAAAATAATAAAAAGCTTTTTACTGTTAGATCGCCAGATTTAATTGAACCTAATGGTTTGGAAGTATTAGTTGCAGCAAAAATGATGTACATAATAACAAGTCTCTTTATAATAAACCACAGAGCATTGCATATTTATCTGGTAAGAATATATTTGATAGCGACACAGATGAGAATTACATTCTTTATAATAAACCACAGAGCATTGCATATTTATCTGGTATGAATATATTTGATAGCGACACAGATGAGAATTACATACCTTCTAATGACAACTCAAGTGATTTAGAGACTGCAGAGAGTAATATATCAAAAAAATGTGCAGGAATAGAACTAGAGTTATCCTCTAAAGATTCAGAAAATGGAATTTTAAATATTGAAGAATCACTGCCTGATAGCCAGATTAATAATTACGATGCAGATGAGTGGGAGGATATTAATGAAAGCCCAGTAAATTTTGACTAATATTTAGGAGAGAGTACTCTGAATGTACCTCCGTTTGCAAAATCACCTGAAGATATATATAACTTATTTGTGACAAACGAAATGATTAACAAAATGGTGTCTGAGACAAATAATTACGCCCTAAATTACTTACAAGCAAATCAACGAAACATAAAACATAAATCACGCATACAGTTGTGGACTGATACTAATTTTGAGGAGATGAAAAAATTTATGGCAGTTTTATTGGCTATGGGTTTGTGTAGAGTTCCTTACATAAACTTGTACTGGAGCAAGAACAAACTATACAGAAACGAATTTATATGTTCGGCAATGACCAGAGATCGATTTTTGTTGCTACTGAAATGCTGGCATGTCAGTAATGTTTCAAATGATGATAGAACTGACAAACTGCATAAAATTAGAGATATGTTTACAAAGATAACCGACAACTTTCAGGCTGTGTTAGACCCAGGTAAACATGTAGTCATCGATGAGACAATGATACCCTGGAGAGGCCGATTGGGTTTCCGTCAATATATAAAAAATAAATCTCATCGTTATGGCGTTAAGCTATACAAACTTTGTACTCCTGAAGGTTATACTTATCAGATAGAGATTTACACAGGCAAAAAAGATCAGAAAAGGGAAGTTGACCACGGTCAAAATGTAGTGCTGCGTTTGATGAATAATCTAACAGACAAAGGGAGAATCGTAATAGTAGATAATTACTACACTTCATTGGGCTTAGCAGAAAAACTTCTCTTACAAAAGTCTTACATATGTGGTACATTGAACGTAAGAAGAAAACATTTGCCAAAGATACTTACTCTATCAAAATTAAAGAAAGGTCAGGTAATAGGAAAAATGAACAAAAAGGGAGTTAAAGTACTGAAATGGGTTGATAAAAGACCAGTTTTAATGCTCACTACGTGCAAAAATCACGACGATAAACTTATAAATACAGGAAAACTAAAGCGAGGCACTAACGAACCAATTGAAAAACCAGGTTGTGTTCTCTTATATAATCAAACTAAAAAAGGAATAGATTTCAGTGACCAAATGTCATCATATTACACACCATTGAAAAAAGGACTGAAGTGGTGGAGAAAGGTCATAATGGAGTTGTTATTTGGTACAGCTCTTGTTAATGCTTGGATTGTATATAACTCGATCAATGATGGTGGTAAAATACCCAAGCGAGAATTTGTGGAGAAAATTATTGAATCTTTATCAGGAAAGGACTTGGACGCTTATACAGGTAATGTTATAAAACATTCCACTGCACATCGCACGCCCTTTGCCTCACGCTACACACCGCATACCGCACGCCATAAACCGCACACCACACTTAGTTTACAAAATATTACGTACAATAACACTCACGTAAGATCTTTCATAATAATTTTATTTGCAGAACCCGCAATAAAACCAAATAAACACCATTTAGTAAAGGGCACGAAGAAGAGAAACTGTGTTGGATGCTACGAAAAGCTTCGAACAATTTTAACAAGTCGTCAAGCTGACAAAAAAGTTAAAAAAATTTTAACTGAATGTAACACATGCAAAAGAAACTTCTGTTTGGATTGTTTCAATGAAAAACATTAATGAATATTATTTTTTCTTTTATTTCTTCAATAAAACTTAGGCTCATCGATATCTGTTTTTCCCATCCCTAAAATATACATAAATATCCCCTTGTTCAGTGCGGCACAGGGTACATAAAATCCTGTATTTTATTTTAGCTATAGATTCTAAACCAAAGAAGCTGTCCACGTACGCCGTCAGGATCTCTTCAATCAATTCATTAATACTAATACTCAAAGCAAACAAATATGTTTTTTCTTTTCATGAAGCCAAAAAAAAGATTTAAGTTTTTTTAACATTACAGGGTATTATAAGCCTTGTACCGCCGCAATGGTAGTTTTAGGTCCAGGTGTAAAACGCCCGGTACCACAGGAATAGAAAGAATAGAAAATTTTGTGCTGCTTGGAACGTGTTAATTGGTACTTTATTATATTTAATATTGTACCGTCTCATCACAGTCACGTTACATGGTATAGTTAAAATAATTATAATTATATTAAATAGCTACTCTGTACTTAACAACACTCGCGAAAATATGAAGCTATAAGGACTGCTGTGTAATATCAATGTATGAGACGTGTGGTCTTATTTACGTCGCTTTGTTATTATTAAAAATACTTTATAAATTTAGCGTTCATTTAATATTTTTAAGTAATAATCAAATATTTTATAAGTTTTGTTCAAGATTTAATATATAAATACTTAGTAACTTCGTCTAGTGTACGTTTATTAATTAGCTAAAATGTTATAACTTGTTGAACGTCTTTTCGGAACCTACTCGCATGTATTTCCGTAACCTGTATTGATACATTTATGAAGAGATAATGACGAATTCAAGTTCAGCCTACTTTGGTCAATAGTTTTCTCTCTTACTTCTTGATCACCTTTGTTGTTTCTATTAAATATTAATTGTTTAGGCTATAATAGTTCACATATATTCTTACCCATTATTTTATATGCAATAACGTAATGTCTTATCCATGTGAAATTCACTTTTTATAAAATAATATATATTTTTTAATTGAAACTGTTTTGTTATTCTTATACTAGGTGAAATATTCAATATTAAGTTTATCTGGATACTGTCATTGGTGTGACAAATTTTCTTTTATCAAATTAATGAAATTATATCGTTTAAAAATATAAGAAAAACAAAAAATCTTTATATTGTATTCACTCAATTCTTACTTATTTACTTTAAACTATTATATTACTATTATCCCGTAAGAAATTAATTATAATTAGTTGTCGTTAGCGATAATTCTAGTTATTTATAGTTATTTCTAGAACGTAAACTGAGATTAAATTAAAGCAAAGAATTCAATTGCTTTCAAATAATATTATTTTGTACTCGTACGACCATGAAAGATTTAGTTCAATCTTAGTTAAATACAAAAATTACTAGAAGGCTGGCTATTTTATAGTATTCTGCGAGCCTGTTGACTTATTTTTTGACAACAATGGAAACGGGAAATTAGTAATAAAGAAGTATCATAAAAATCTTTCTAAATAAGGTGTTGGATATGTTTTTTCTTTTTTTCATAAATTAATTATATATTTTTATCTCGGTAATCATAAACGACATTAATCTACCAACACCAGTGTTGTTAGATGAATATCGAACAGAAACATCTGCATGTCATGTCAAATTAACTCATACTCGTAAGTCTACATAAGTCGTTTCCCACATGTTCAAAACATTAGTTAAGAACCAATAATAGTGGCCTACAAAAGCAAGTAATGTTATAAATTTAATATATATTCATCAAATATGTCCAACAATTATGTATTTATACAATGGCATTTAACCATTCATTAGCAATAATTGATTAAATAAAAATGTTGAATTAATTATCTATATAATATTTAACAAGAAAATAATCATTTACTCATAAAATTCAGATTTATTTTAAATGACTTATAGTTATGTATAGATATGTCATTTAAATAGACGAACCTAAAGACTAGTATATTAATTTATAACGTAACCGTATAATTATTTTAATCTGTTCTGTTCACTTGTTTACCCAAAACAAAGGAACTCAGTTGAATACAAAGTTTCACTCAAACTATATAGCGACCAAGTGTACTTAAAACTTAAAGCTTGCTTTCCTTGCTGGCGGGTATCACAAATAAAGGAGGGATTCAAGTTCGTTTAGTCTTTGATGTTATATTTAATACACAATGAAACCAGAATGTTCATGATTGTATTAACAACTTTAACTTTAAAAAATTATGGAAAAATTCTCATGGTCTTTTTTAGATTGTATTAATATTTAGCAATGTACTTTCTATATCAATTTTTATATTTTTATATAAAGCTACGTAGAAATTTCATTTCAATTATATTATAAATATTTACAGTCACATTTTCATTTTTATCTTCGATCGCCTAGTCTGAAGATACAGAGTTGATTAATTATCTGTTGACAGGTAATTAAAGATACTTAATTATTTTGTGGGAATTTGTATTCTTTTAGAAGTTGGATGTTGACAGCCTGAGGTTTTTCTATTTTCCTCGTAATATGTACTATTTTATTATTTATATCTGATATTTTGCTGGAGTTTGCAGTTACAGCTATTGAGCTGGGATTTTTAAAAACACAACATATCTAAACATAACAAATCTTTGAACAATATCATGTGACAAAAGTATACTTTTATCACATGATATTATTGTTGTTATCCAGTAAAATATTATAATAAAAAAGTATTTACACTCAAATTAAATTAAATCCAGAGAGCGCGTTAAGTACTCACACATACGAATATAACAACGGAAGCCGCAGACAAAAATTAAACCAACTCTTTGTGGTCACAAAATATTTACAGAAAATTATCACGTACAGTATAACAAATGTAGGTGTCAGCAACCACACGTGTTACAGAGGTTTAAAAAAATTATAACACTTTTTTTATGTAATATCAAGGATCTGAATTCACTATACTGCTGACATATTCTGATCATTTCACTGTTCGTAAAAAAAATGTTTTAAAAATTGCATTGTGTTCAGTGCTAAGTTTCTTAGCTAACTCTTTTTCATAAGTAAAGTCTATGTACCAATAGTATTATACATTTTTCAGTTTTTGTTTCACTGCCCATCACGTATACACTATTACATAGATTTTGAAGAAACTGGATAAAATATAATAGAAGACAACAACAACTACCATCATCTCAAATAGATTTTACAATCGCCTAAACATTCAGAAACGTCTGTATATATCTTGAAAAGTACTAGATAAAACTTAAAGAATTTGATAATGTGATAATATAGCTGTTGCAGTACGGTGCGTTTGGCCTCGCTTGACCTCTACAACCATTTTATTATGTTTTATTTTGCTTAAAAGGGAATATCCCCTTTTTATGTTACTGTGTTCTGGTAACAGGGATAATATTGTTTTAAATTCATTATCTTATAACATATGAGTATTATCATTCGGCCCAAAGAATACTCATGACCGTACTTTTATAGTGTACCTAATGTAATTATACAAAAACATTAATAAGAATCATTTTCCGTACCTCTACGTTTAATATTTAAATGGTTGTTGTAGGGATGTTCACTTTGTTATTAAAAATATTATCTTACAGATATTTTGAAGCTTAAGTAAATCCCACTTTAGGAGAAAAGTGGCATAATATTTAGGACTTATCTCGTATGTAACTGGAGTATAAAAATTTAATTCCGGTGCAGTGCCACAAATGATATTTGATTAATAAGAACAAACTCAGGTTGTATTTATCCAACATTGAATGGTTATACGTAATCTTGTCTACATATAAATAAAATGTTTACTATAATAAATAATAATTACCAAATGGATATATATCTATTACATTTTTCTATCTAGATATATAAGTAGATAGAATATACTTTATTGTACACCGCACAGAAAAAAAATATAAACATAAAATGATATTTAAAGAAAAAAAAACAAAAGAACGGAACATATTAGAGATAAAGTACAAAAAATGATAATAAATTACACCAATTTTATTATAACATTTACAGTACAAAATACAAACCTTTCAACAAATATATCCAGGAGTTTATTCACTAAATATTATTTTCTTTTGTGATGCCACTCTCTTGAGATTCATTAATTATATTTTCATACTACTACTTTACCATACACTAAATTTGAAAAATTTAAAACCAGATTTAGTATTTAGATTCCGAACATTAAATAGAACGTAAAATACGAAAAAAATATAATAGAAATACAAAATTAACTATAAATTATATATTAATAAAAACCATATCTCCAAACATAATCTCCTTCTGATGATAATTGATTCTCACTTCCGACAAAAATATGCAAGATTAATGAAACAAGAGATTACAGATACAAGTCTACAAGACTCAACGCACGTGATAAATGAATTACGCCTCATTAACAAGTTTGCAGTAATTATAAATTTTCCTTACAGGGATATACATCATGTTACTACCACGTTTCCTACATCTAATCTATTGTCAATATAAGTACAAAATTGGTCACACAATGCGCACCGCATTGTGTGTGCCCAATTTCGTTTCGCCCAATCCAATATCATTTTTAATTAAAGAGAATACATTTTTATTTGTCCCTACACTTTTTAGTCCAAACATTTTTTTTACCTATTGGTCACATATTTAGAATACATCACATTTTTTTTCGTATTGTCTTATTTTCTTTATTATTTAAATTTCATTTTTCTCTTACAGAAAATGATGTATTGTTTGCCAGCTTTTTAGCTGTTTACTAAGAGAATATCTTAGTAAAATATCAAATAAAGTTAGAACAGACTGCGGAGAATCAGGAAGGAAGTGTTTAAATTATTAAACAACCCTTATCCAAATCTTACCTCTTTATGAATGTACTCATTTTTTTAACAAACATAACTTTTCTACAATATTTGGTTTTAATGGAAAAGTATCTAACAAGTATTACGGTTTTGTTGTTAATGAAACTTATAATAAAAACAAAAGATCATGAGAGATATGAAGAGGAAAATGTTATGATGGGTCTACTAAAGTAATAAAACATATTTGTACAGTGTACGATTTTTTTTATTTAACATAAATGTTATTATTTGTCATAGATATGTATTTTCAATCATGTAACATAAATATAAAAAATGTAAAAAAACTCTTTCCAATGATGACACGCGAGTGACTTCTAGTGCAATGAGTGAAGTAATGTTCAAACTATATGCGATTATATATATATTTGTACTCAGAAGAATGCCATTTAAGCCTCTCTATGGAGCTCTGAAATTACTCTTGCTTAAGAAATTGTCAGTAAACTTGAAATCTTCAAATTGTTTTTTTTTCACTATGTTAAAGTTACTTACTATACTAGAATAATATTGACTATTTTTACAAGTAAGAACTAGGAGTAAAACAGTTTGTATGAAGTTAGGAATTATAACTTAATATTTACATCTTTCTATAAAAAATATCATTAAAACATTCATAAAATGCTACTGGGGGGAGCCGGCTCCCAAATTCCTTGTAAATTATTATTATAATAAGAAATATTTCGTTCTTTGTATCTTTAGAGTATATTTAATTCACCTTAATATACAATATTTACAATACAAAGATAAATGCGTATGTTCTTTGTTTTAGGCTTTTATTATAATAAAGGAATTCTTATATAATGAAATGATAGAATATGACAGACGACTTAAGAATAAGAAGATTCATTATTTTTACAACATACTAGTTTAGAAAATAATGAATCTTCTTACAATTCTAAAAACAACATGATTTAAGTAAGTAGTTCGTAAGTTTTTAATATACCATTATACTACAAATGTTGTTTCCTTTATATTATGATATGAATACAAATAAATAATGTTCTCAAAGTACAAGAGTGGTAAGTTTCTCTATTAACTCATTAATTATTTTCATCATTTTCGCGGTTTTGGATTTATTTTTTTTGTTTTTTAATTTAATATAGTTTCTTCTAAACAAATTTAAATATGTTTTATAATACAATTGAATAAACTACATACTAACGGTAATATCAGTTACATATCTCCACAGTAAAGTGAACTAAAGTAGGATTAATTAATACACTTTTAAGTTAGAGTTTAGTATACTAATAATGGATGTTATTGTAATTACTTAATATTGATGTGATAGTAGTTCCCACTGATATACAGACACATCCGTGTATCTCTGTGAGATGTATATATAAAATAAATATTTAATAATTATGTTTATATGTGCGTACTATGTTACAAAACACTACAACAATTCAGAGAAATTCAGATGTGTATAGAATGTTTTATTCATAGTAATAACACAATAGCTTAATTCACTAAATTCAGATGCTCTTTTGTCATATGTCATTTCAGTGGAGACTTGCTTCTTCATCACACTATTGGCACACACTCTATCCATATTTTCTTTTTGACGTCATCTTTGCCTTTTCCTTGTTTCGTGCTCTGAATGAAATATTCATTATATATGTTTTATTGAATTAGTTTTCTATTGTGATGTTAAAACTTTAAAATAAAAACGCTTTTATGTAGGATTCTATCGGAGAGCGAGAGCAGTCTCGTGTGGAATTAAACATAAAGGAATTAATTAAAATGTATACGACACAGAGGTGCAGCTTTATTTATTTATTTAGCTTCACGCCATATCCCTTGCGGGGTAGCCAGAGACGACGGAGCACCAAACCCTACGATCCCTGCATACCTCTCTCGCCTCGGCCAGAGACATCAACCTCTTCATACATGCCCTTCGGGGGGACCTCATGCTTTTTACGGAACCTTCCTTCAGTATTATAGATACTGTGTTTTCGAAGCTCACTCGAGGCCTCCCCCTGTTTCCCTTACTGCCTACTTTTCCTGTATAAATCTTTTTACCATTCTTTCATGACTCATTTTTTGACTGACCTGAACGCGTTCTTTTTCATTCTCACGTGACATCTTCGCTAGTACCTGCCGTTCTGTGGATCTCTTCATTGCGGATTCGGTCAGCTAGACTGACTTCCCATATTCTGCAAAGAGATCGCTTCTCCACAGCATTCATCTTTCTTACATTCTTCTTCTGTGTTACCCACGTTCAAAATTGCAACAAATTCAAATTATTGACATGTGTTTAGAGATGTAAATTATACAGTGAAAAAAAATAAAACAATCAAAAGTCACTATGTATATCAACAATAATAATATTTTATGATACGGTTTGAATAAAACATTTTATAAAATTGGTTCAAAAGAATTATAAGATTCTTCAAGATAAGTAACAATGAAACGCTCTTAATATGAATAATTATTTCAACAGTCCGTCCCATGGACCACTACACCATATACTACACTATACAATATTACACTATATTACACTTAGAGTATTTAGATATAAGATTGTATTACGAGATGTATTAATAACTTATGCAATATTAATGTAAGTCATGGTTAAAATCAGTTGCTGTTACTTTTTACATTCTAAAGTAATATAATTTGAATAAGTTTTTAACTTCATTCACACTTTTATTATTAAGTTGTAAGAAAAACATACAAACAAAAAAATTGGGTTTCGTGTTGCGTTGAGATATACATCAACTAAAGTCAGAAAAAAACATTATTTTATAATTAATAACCCATATGTGTAAAATAGTATCTAAAATACGTATGGAAATTTTATTAATTAATTCAATATTACGAATCTATTTAAGTTCCGTACACATGTATATGTAAATACAAGTTATTTTGAACTTCGGATATAAAATAAATTGTTATAGCAAAACAGAGTTAATTAATAGTACGCCATAAAGTATTGATTTCATTGTTCTTTTAAATTAAGATCGCTTAATCACAGAGTCAATATAAAAGAAAATTTTATTAAAATTATGTCCTTCTACAAATTTTAAACATACTTAAATCTCCACTGTCATAGAATTTACATACAATTTAGATGACATCCAAATATTATTTTCGTGAAATCATTTCACACTAATTATCAGAGCAACAACTAATTTAATGATTCAAAGTGAAAAACAAATAAATGTTTAACATTTAAAGAGTCACTAAATATATGATAAAGCTATAAAAATATAAACATACGAATTTCAATTTGTAATCATATCCTGTCTTCAAACTTATTATATAGATTTTACTCGTATAGTAAATTTACGTACTATATTTACGTACATATATTGTTTACTATTTTGCAGTCACAACATATGGCGGTATCTGTTGACTGGATTGAGTAATTAGTCAGTTTAGTGTTCCAAGTTATAAACTAAAATCTTTGTAATATACAAATAGTGTTATAAACTTGGACAAAGTTAAAAAAAATATTATAGTTATTGTGTTTTGATTTTTGCTTAATATCGACTGTAAGAAAACATTATGGTTTTCATGACCGATGTACTCTGAACGTTACCCCTTAAATAGCTTCATCATCATCATCATTATCAGCTGTCATGCGTCCACTGCTGGACGTAAGCCTTCCCCATTGACTTCCACCGTGATCGGTCCAAAGCGGCCCGCATCCATTGGTTTCCAGCTGCTCTTTTTATGTCGTCTGTCCACCTAGTTGGTGGTCGTCCTCTACTTCGCTTGCCAGTAAGTGGCCTCCACTCAAGGACCCTTTTTCCCCATCGGCCGTCACTTGAGCGGGCTATATGCCCAGCCCATTGCCACTTCAGCTTACAAATCCGTTGGGCTATGTCGCTTACTTTTGTTCGTCTGCGAATCTCTTCGTTTCTGACTCTATCTCGCAGCGAAATTCCCAGCATAGCCCTCTCCATCGCACGCTGAGTGACTTTAAGCCTCTCTAAGAGTCCCTTTGTTAGAGGCCACGTCTCGGTTCCATAAGTCATCGCTGGTAACACACACTGGTCGAAGACTTTCGACTTAAGGCACTGCGGTATTCTGGACGAAAATACGCTCCTTAAGTTTCCGAACGCTGCCCATCCTAGTTGTATTCGTCGATTGACCTCTCCCTCGAAGTTGGACCTGCCCAATCGGACTTTTTGTCCCAGGTAGACATATTCGTCGACAACTTCGAGAATGGAGCTCCCAACGGATACCGGGATAGGCGCGACATGGACATTCGACATAATTTTCGTCTTGTCCATATTCATTTTAAGGCCCACCTGTTGAGAGACTCCATTAAGATCGCTGAGCATAGTGCTGAGGTCTTCCAGGGATTCTGCCATTACTACTATATCGTCGGCAAATCGAAGGTGAGTTAGGTACTCGCCGTTTATATTGATGCCGAGTCCATGCCATTCCAGGAGCTTGAAAGCGTCTTCCAGTGCAGTGGTAAATAGTCTCGGAGAGATAACGTCTCCCTGTCTCACGCCTCGCTGTAAAGGAATAGCGTTTGTGCAATGCTCCTGGACTCGAACCGACATGGTGGCGTTTGTGTACAAATACTTCAACACTTCGATGTACCGATAGTCAATATGGCACCTCTGAAGAGACGACAGTACCGCCCACGTTTCGATCGAATCAAAGGCTTTCTCATAGTCCACAAACGCTAAGCATAATGGCCGATTATACTCCTCGGTCTTCTGTATAATCTGCCGCAGCGTATGAATGTGGTCTATGGTACTAAAACCTTTTCGGAAACCAGCTTGTTCGGAAGGCTGGAAGTCATCAAACTTGCTCGTGAGACGAGTCGTGATAATCCTCGAAAACAGCTTATAAACATGGTTCAGAAGCGAGACGGGCCTGTAATTCTTCAGCAAAGTAGTATCGCCTTTTTTGAAGAATAGTGCCACTACACTTCTGTTCCATGCTTCCGGCGTTACACCCTCAAGCAGGACGGCATTAAGGAGCTTCTGAAGGACCCTAAGTACTGGCAATCCGCCCGCTTTCAGAAGCTCTGATGTGATACCGTCTTCACCTGGTGCCTTGTTGTTTTTAACCTGTTTTAGGGCCATACTGATCTCGTGCAAGCTGATGTCCGGGATTTCATCGGAATAGTGCCGGGTAAGCTCCGCTCTTGGGTCTTCTGCTAAGCTATCAACAGGCTTAGCGACTGAGGTATATAAGTGTCCATAGAACCTCTCGACCTCCCTCAAAATGTCAGCCCTACACGACACTGTGCTTCCATCCCCCAATTTCAACTTCGATAACCGGCTTTGCCCAATTGACGAATCTCGCGCAAACACTTTGGAGCCTTGGTTTCGCTCTATCGTATCTTTAATACGGTTAGTATTGAAAATACGGATGTCGTGTCGCAGATATTTCCGTATGCGTCTGTTGAGCTGCCTATAAGTCTCGGTATCATTGAGGGAGCTTAAATAGCTTATCTTATATATATAGGAGAGTATCTTAAATAGCTTACTACAATGTAATATACCAAAAACCATAGTCACAACAACGCGTGGCTAGGTTTGCTAGTATATATATATATATATATAAAGGGATTTCAATTTCTTCAATTTCAAGCGAAATTCTGACTATGTAAATATATATATAGAGGACGACCTCAGACATATCATAGACTCAGATATTGAAGATACAAGTTACTAGTTTTTTGTTGGTATGTTTCTAAAATATGTGGTCACTGAGATGTAATTTTACGTAATTCATTTCTAACTAGGGTAGGGTTATTAAATATAGAGCAAATTTTCTAAATAGTAAGGATGAACTTATTTATACTTTTAGACATATGGATGATAGATTTTTATGTAACTCTTTAAGACGAATACATGCAATTGTAAAATATAGATATCGCCGAAAAAATTCTAAAGAAATCTACAATGAGTCTTGTATAAGAAAAAATATCTTACATCACTATTAATTTTGTGTCTTTGTGTGTGTGTTTTGAGCAAAAAACAAGTGCTTAAAAATGCTCTGCTGTGCACCAAACACTTATTGTTGCTATATCGGAATGTTACATCCAGCCACTTTATCCACTACATTATTGAAAGTAGGAATATGTTACAATCAGTAAATATATGAAATGAACATTTTAATGCTCACTAAACTGGTGAGCAGTATCTCTTTCTCTCAGTAAAATCTTTATCACGTTTTAGTTGTTTTTAAATAAATAGTTAAAATTATTTTAAAGTAATCGTTCCTTTAAAATAATGTATTAAAATGATTGAATAAATCTAATTATCAAATTAATGAAAATTATCAAAATAATGTATTAAAATGATTGAATAAATCTAATTATCAAATTCATAATTTGTTGTTCGCCAAAATAATAACACTATCTTGAGGTTGAAATTTCATCTGTATCATCACTTGGAACCTCCGGAATGTTTTTAATTATGGTCATTATCAAACAATCGCGAGCGACAAAGACATCGCTGATACCTGGATACATTACCTGGATATCTAACAACTTAACAGGTAATAGTAATTGATATTAATGTAAATTGAAACCATGACTTACTTTAAGATAACTACTGCATAAGTAATAAGGCATCTTGTAATATATTCCTGATGTGTACTGAATGCTTTCGCACTGTAATCATTAGTAAAGTGATGACATTAAAGTGGTAACGCGGTCAGCCGTAACCGCTCCTTTCACAATTAACTACACATGACAGATAACTCATGAATTATGAACATTAATAATTTAAATTACTACATGAGATAGATAGTAACTATATGTTATATGATTAATACAGGACGTCTATAACAAATAAGAGTTATATTAAAAATACTACTACCCTGTGCAAATAGATACGTTCTATTGCTTTAATCCAGTCCCATCGTAACATTTTTCCTTTTATATCTTTTATGTTTACGATTACCATCTTTTCCTTTTATTTTGTTTCATTATCAACATAACCATAACAATAATAATAATATTTTATAAAAGTTATGTTTCTTAAGAAAATGAGTATTTTGATAAAGGATAAGATTTGGATGATACTATTTTATAACAGTTCTTTATTTATCTATACACGTATAGATAAACGCACAGATAAAAAGTAATTGAATAAAGTATTTAAATTTGAAATAAATTTCGAAAATGTTTTTTAACATACAAAATATATAAATATAAATATATAAATCTTTCTTTTGTAGCACTTCTTCAGGTAAATTAGTAATGCAGTATTTTAGATACTTTATATATTAAATACATGAGTCTGACAATGCATACTTTTAAAGAACATTAATACGAAAACATAAGATTTTACGTATTATTTTAATTGAATATGTCTACATTTCTCTTCAAAAATACCTAACAATACAAGATAACTTACGAATACTAGTATTCGTCAGTTATCTTGAATAGTTAGTTATCAAATAGTTATGTTAATCGATATTGAAATCTAAACTTAGATATAAATCATAATCCATTCAAACTGCACGCTAATTAAAATTGATACTCTAGTTAAACATCAGATAAGCCCAATGGATGTGGCCACATCCGTTGGGCTTATCTTATCTTACAATTATCTCAATTTTGTTGTGCAGATAAGCATACCGTGCCATAGAAAGTTTTATCATAACAAACAAACATTCAACTATAGCTTACTGTAAATTTAAACTGAATCAAAACGAAGTTAATGGGTGCAATTACAAAATTGTTAGAAATCCTTACAATCAGATGGTAGCTGCCGAACGGCTCCATATCCATAATAAATTATCCAACTCATCCTCGGCAGTGATATCTAATTTTCTCGAGACTCTAGGTGCAGTATCATTTATAAATTAAAATGGTCTATTCTCATTCTCTTCGATGAATTAAATCGTCTTTATTTTTCTTATATGTTTTCCCTGCCAAATCTTACCGAAGTTTCATTTTCTTTTTTTTTACTCCCCGAGTAAGAAATTAAAAGAGTTTTTCTTTCTTTACTTCCTTTTCAATTAAATCAAATGCTATCGGTGAGAACGATATTAGCTGGCTTATGACTGCCATTACTTGGTTTTATCCTACCCCTTGGTCAGTCATTGAAGATGCGGACATCATCAGTGACTCTCTTCTTCCGAGAAGCGATGGAGCATTCTTAATTAACTTTTTTAGTATTAATTGATTTTTCAAACTTTTTAAATGTAGTTAAATACGACATAATTCTTTTTTTTTTTAAGACATCTAAGGAACTTAAGGAACTAAACTTTTTCTTCTCTTACCTTCTGGGCCGTTTGCATTAACAAAATCAGAGAGGTACAACTTGGTATACGGTGTCCTGGAAGGTGGTATTTCCACCCCGCTTCTTTTTTCTGTGATTATAGATTTTATTACCTTTAACAAAGGTTAACAGAGAAAGAGAGCTTCCTCTTACCGTTTTCTGTTTAAATTTTTTTGTTTACTTGTTTACCTTATTAAATTTCTTTGTTATATTAACATTATTGGTTGAATGGTAGATAATACTATAGCACTGAGTCCGCCAATTGTATTTTTTTTTTCAATAAAATTTTAATAAATAAATCAATAAACTATTTAAATATTTAAAGTTTATGACTTAGGAGACAGTGTTTAATATTAAGTCATTATGGTATTCTATTTTATTTTATATAGTTTCATTAAAATCAATTATATAGAAAAATAAACGACCATGCAATTGGCATTATACAATTATTTCACTTGTGAAATACAATATCACTATATTGAAATACATTCTTTTATTTTTACAAACCTCATGTTATTATTTGTTACCTCTGTAACACGTGTGCTTGATGACACCTGTATTTGTTATACTGTACGTGATAATTATCTGTAAATATTTTGTAACCACAATGGTTTAATTTCTTTTGTACTCTCCCTTTTTATTATTTTAATATGTCTCAGAATTTAACGCGCTTTTTGGGTTTACATTTTTAAGGGTGAACGCTGTTTTATTACAGTTTTATAACACGATATTTTATTATTTAATAATATTAGATGTAAGGGTGTAGATTTATTTTTTTGACGTAATATTATACGAGTATGTTTGCAGTGATCAGTAATAACTAAAGTACATAGTAGTTTCAATATGTGATGACCAAATATTATGGATTGATTATCTTTTAAGATTTAATACAATATATCATGTTTACAGATGTAAGACTCTGCAAGGTTTTGAGTTCAAGATCAATTATTGGCCCTTACTTTTTTGAAGATGAAAGAGGACACAGAGCTGTGGTGAATTTAGAGCGTTATGTGGAGATGTTAGATAACTTCTTTGTGTCTGTGTTGCAAAACTTTCCTGATTAACCAAAGAACATGGTTCCAGCAGGATGGTGTAACTTCACACCCGTCCAACAGGTCACTGCAATGCGTTCGTGAAATTTTTCCTGACAAATTGATCTCCAGAAGAGGTGACATAAGTTGACCTCCACTTAGTCCCGATTTGACACCTATAGACTTTATTCTGGGGTTATATCTAACTTTTGCAAAATTATTTTTTTTAAAATGTGAACTTTTTTTTGAGAGTCCATGTATATATATCGGTGTATGTCTATTTAATTTACATATTAAAAAAATATATTAAAGAAAGAGAAGATAATTGTTTGTCAAAAACGAGATTCCATTTCAATATATTTATACAATTTAAAAAATCTAGGAAAATTTATTCCATTATTATTTATTTTTTGATAAAATTTATATAATATTATAGTTACTACATAGAACATTGTGTTAAAGACTAAATGAACTTTACCTCCTCCTTTACATATATACATACATGCGATACATATAACATACCTCAAGTTTTAGATATGCTCTATTACTACTATTGATTAAACTTTAAATTCTATTAAATTAGTTGGTTTTTAATAAACAAGAGACAAACAGAATATATATAAAATATATTTTTCAATTTTTCTACTATATAAATAACCTAAGAGTTGACTGTTAAATAAAATAATCAAGGACGCGTGGTTTGTTTTGTTTCTTCCTGAAATAACATAACATAAACCATTTTTTAATATACATAAAAGTATTATATAACTACATTTTAAATATTATGTTATAATAGCTCTCGTATAGGAGGCGTTGATGACAGTTAGGTCAATTTCATGCTGTAAATAATATGTAAAAACATTACAAAATTATTTTATTTAGAAATAACAATAGCTATTTGCCGTTTAGATTTTGAATAATGAACTACAATTAAAGTTCGTAAAACCACGCAGCCATTGCAAGTAGTAGTTAGCTCCTGTTTTGTATAATTACACAACAATTACTTTGTTACTTTAATACCTATTTATGTACTAGAAATAACCAGAATAATCCTTGAATGAATTATAAGTTACTTCTGAAATATTCATGGGTAATACTTACTAGTAAATTATTGAAAAGTTAAAGCAAAATTTTATTTTTTATGTCGTCGTGTTGATAAAGACTGTGAATAAAAAGCTTATTTTACACGATGATTGTAATACTTATCGATATTTATTATATGTACTACTACTTATTTATTTTAATAATTAATAATAAAAAAAATATACTAGGATCCGCCAACCGTGCGTGGCGGATTTTGAGCTGAGCCCCTCTCCTTTCTTCTTTTCTTGCGAACTTTTGAATGGCTAAACAGTTTTTCAATCTGTTTTCACTATATCATCCGCGTTCGGCTCAAACATACATGAGAAAATTTTTAGCTAATTATCTCGTCGCATTCTGGAGACAACTAAACAAAAAAAAAGGTCTCCCAAACGGTTAAGAGCCTCGCTTACGCTCAGCTCAATTAAACCGTTTGAAAAGAGATTTTTCAGGTATATACTTGAGCATATCGTGGAAAAGGGGAAAATTTGCTAAACATGTTTTTATTAAGTTATGATAAAGGCTAATAAAATAACTATACTTTGTTGTAATAATTACAACATGGTATAGTTAGAACAAGACATTCATTTGAGCCAAGTTATACCGAAATTATGAGTTAACGAGTACAGATTAGACGCAATATTTGAACATGAACAGCAACAGAACCGGGCGGTATCAACATCACTTAACACTAATTGAAATGGAAAAGTGGCTTAAAATCCATTTGCAATTCATTTTGCATGCGGCATCGTCCGTGGCGTTTATCTTGATCTATTCATTTTGTTTTGTTTTTTTTAATAATAAATTAATTTGAAGTGATTTAATCGATATTTGTAGCACAATAATTATTTGATTTGTGTTGTAAAATTTTTATTTCAACCCTGAAAATAACATTATCATTTGTTAGAAATTTTAACTTAGTTACAGATTGATAAAATAAAAAAAAAATATTATTGATGAACCCTTAAAGTTCTTCTCAGTTAAAAATAATATGTTATAAGGCACTTACATATTTGGTAGTCAATTTGTTGTTTTTACACTAAGGACATAAAATATAGATATCTTATAGACAACTTATATGATGCCTCTTTGAAAATACTGCGTATGTTGTTGATGAGATCGTTGCAAAATTAGATCAAAATAGTTGAAGCAGATGTCATGATTTGCGGTTGGAATAAATGAATACTAGTTTATAAATTTGAAAAAAATTTGTACAAATATTTTTTTTTAAAATTTGTTTCGTGTTCTTTGTTTTTGAAATTACCATACAGCAAAATTAACTATTTAAAGCCATAATTTATTATTACTTCATTATGTATGTATAGGTCGGAATAGAAATCAAAAACAATTAAAAATTTCTGAAATTATCAACTTAATTATACATAACTGACACCGGATTGATTGACATTGTTTGTTCCTGACTCAATTATGAGTTCGATAAGCAGCGCTCTTGTTCGTACACTTTAAATGAATTGGAAAACAGTGAAATATAAATAAGATTGATTTGTACTAAAGCCACAGCCAAAGAAAGAAAATATAAAATGACATCGTATAAAAGATATCTGTTAGATAAGTAATTAAAAAATATCTTAAACTACTATTGCTTTTTATATCTAACTGTCTCTAATCTGACAGAAGTAACCCTCTTCACTGCCTTCACGTTTAGTGTTATGTACAATTTAGTTAAGTTATGTTATATATCTAATAGTCATGAACTAATGCAATCCTTACTCATACTTTTACACTGTTGTGGTATATTTAGCAAAAAAAAAAAAATTTTAAATACTCATGGTGGGTTTTGGGTTTTATGTAGTAACAAATAGCTCATTCACAAAACTAAGATATTATGTAAGTTAAATCTGGTTTCTAGAAAATGACAATCTGATAGTAAATTATATTTTTGTTTTTTTTTTTGAGAAATAAACCCGGCATAAGTGAATCGTTGGCGATGATTTCGATTTGTTGATATCTTATGGTTATTTTTAATTCTATTCTCCATGCATACTTTCTAGTGTAAATCATAAAACCTGAATATCCATCAATAAATATGTATTATAAAACTACTTGTTCTATTTCAGAGTAAGCGCACGTTCCGTTCGTAATTCTTTAATCCGCTATCTGTAGAGATCAATCGTGAAGGATCGTGATTGTAGTAATGAGTTCCACTGTGGCGCTCCTTCACTGCCTGATCAAATAATATATATATGTATACAAATATTGAACTTTCCTATATATGTATGTATGTATATATATAAAATATTTCGAATTTATAATTTGTCCTTTCATTAATCTCATGTTTAGATTTTAATTAATCCTGTTCTATAAAAAAATTATGTACAGATAGAAGTATAAAATAAACTTAAAAAAAAACTTGAAGTACAAATCTTACCACATTTCTTGTGTATTATCCTGGAGGATGCATTTATCCTGATAGTCTAACAAAATGTGAAATTGATTTTTAGAATAGAAATAACGTGACCGAGTCAGCTATTGACTGGGAAATAAAGAATTTGCAGACTGTGTGTATGTGTGTATGTGTGAATGAAAGTAACCTTTAGAAAATGAGATGGGTGACGGAATCAGATTCCTACAAAAGGTTTTTATTTTTCTACCTATCTTAATTTATATCCTGTCTTGTACAATATATTTTGTTGAAAGAAAGATTAAATACACATATTTCAACTTTATTGTTGGTATCATAGATTTATGCAATACAATTATACCAACACTCGTATCACTCGAAGCTAAAACAAGTTTCGCAACAAAATACTTAATTGTTCATTTGAATTGTATGTTTTTTGTTTCGGAATTTCTTCAATCCATGGATTGGATCCTTATCCCAAAATTAATTGGATGTCAACGACGTAAGGGTGGAAAAAAATACACGGGTGTATTGGAATGTTCGGTGATGGGTGGGGAATAGGGGGAATTAACACATGTAATCCTATAGAATACTAAGAGGCTGGTAATTCTACGCCTGTGTTCGAGGCTATGAAGATGGGCATCAACCAGTTCCGAATCGGCAATTAGTTCCGTTGCTCGCCTCTCAATTGAGTTCAGAGCTGTAAGATGATATTTTGCAGTACCGACAAATATGTGACCGCAGTACTCCACACACAACCAGACTTATGCTTTATTTCAGGCACCGAAATACTGTAATGAGCTTGATGTTCTGGAGTGGCGATTCCAGTGTCTAGGAGAAAATTACAAGTAAAAAGAGAAGCAAATAGACTTAGCTGCATAAGCTCACTAGCCTATGCAACTAAGGAGCCCTGATGAGTCACTCCCATGTCACTCCCATCAGGTCTCCAACAAAGGGGCAGTCCTCACTGCCTCGAACTTCTGTTAACCCTCGTTAACAGAAGTTCGAATCGACTGCTTTGGCAAGGGCCCAGAAAGCTTTTCATATTTTTTTGTGATTCGGTCGCGACGTGTTATTTAACTTGTAGGTAGTAAATAATATCTGTGAATTTCGTACTATTTACTTATTGGGCATACACTGATCCCTTTATATCTTTTAAACTCTAACTTGGTATTGTTATTGTTGTTTGTTGTAATCATTTAATCCCAATCCCAATTTAACAATACCACTAAAATATATCCATTTCAAAACCGTGTCTTGTATAATAGAAGGCTAGCAACTTTTACAAAATGTAAAATGTGTGTATTATATAATTACATTCAAGTAGGATTCAATTTGTTTTTAATTATTTTAATGTCTCAAAACTGAAAAATTGTAATGTTTCTTAAAATGAGCAGCTCGTTTACTGAAATTAGCGAAAAAATAATTGTCACAAGTCACTAAGTCACAATTGTGTCAAGTCACAAGTCACTTAAAATGCTTAAAAGAATATTTATTCGTAAGTAAACACCTAGCAGCTGCTAATACAAGCCAACTTGGATAAACTTGTGTGAAAATTAAATAGATATATAAGATAAGGAAGATGAATAATTAAGACAGCTAATGAGGCGAAGCTCATTTATCACGGGCTTAGTCTTATAGATTTGGATATTTATTAAATTTCTTATTTCATTAATCTTGCATATATTTGTAGTACAATAAAAATGTTATGAATAACACAGTAACTCAGTTAATTGGAATACAATCAAGCATAGGAATTTCTACCAACTAGGTACTAACTTATATTTCGTTATATGTCTTGAAATTTATTCCGCTGATGTTCCACTTACATACATATTTTGTGATGCATAGCAAAATAGATTTTTATCTACGAGTATGTATTATAAATAATTGAATACAATTTAAAACCAAACTAGTTAATAATCGGCGATGAAATATTGCAACATCTAACTTCAGCTATAAATAAAAATCTTACAAATATCAATTGATCGTTTCTTGATCTGATGAAAGAGAACTAACAATACAGTTATTACGTACGTTGCATAACAGATTCTTTTAAACAAAAGCAGACAAATTAAGTATAGAAGAAACCACAAAGTGTAATAATTATAATTAGATTTGTATTAAATATAATAACAATAATTATAATTAGATTTGTATTAAATTACTTTAATAATTATTTGTATCGCTTTTATAACCAAAAAACAAACAAGATCCTATTGGCTGATACTTTTTGTAACATATAGAGTCTGTGTTAAAAGTAAAAACAAAGCTCAATAGACTACAAAAATTTAAGGATTAGTGTAGACTGTTAGCGGAATAAAAATGCTTCGATAACTCCCATACGAGGGGCATTTGTTAAAAACATCCTTCTTTTTAAAACACAACAAAAAATCGAACTCCATTGCATGACCAAAAAAACTATTGACAGAATTTTTATTAAGAATATCTGGTCTCCAAAAGGCAATTTGAATTGTACTGGAGAATAGAAATGGCTTTTATTTCTAGTGTTTTTCATTTTGTCATTGCATTTATTTCTTTTCATTGTAAAATAACAAACAAATTCAATCTTCAAATGAAAATTACAATTTTAATTTATTGTTTTACTTTTTTTAAGTAATCGTGTATTATGAGTCACGTTTCACCCAAACGAAGCCGGGTCTTCATCTAGTTTATTATAAATTGGTATAGTGATTTCCGACTCCCGTTTTCCGACACGCCACTCATACAGATTATGGAGGGTCAGGAATCCACCTTTTTTAAGGGGGACGTTAAACACTATTGCTCCCTGTCATAATGATAACAGTTTGTGGCGCATTCGTTTGTTTTTAAGATATTTAAAATAGCATAATTTAAACTAAAATACAGAAATTTGCAAGGTAGTTTATAATTTAAATTCAGTTTGTTTCAACCAAACTGAATTACTGGTGTTTTAATAAAACTTTTAATATAATTTTAATATAATTATGGCACTGCTGTTCTTAAAGAAATTATATAACAAGTATTTTTCTTACCACTTCATGAATAATATGATATTTTTAATTCCAAAATATTTAACACTTCGTTTATATTTTCATTAAAAGTCGAGTGTAAATATTGTTTCAGGCTCAGGGTAATTTTAGATACATATTCTATCGTTTGATAGTGAGGAATTTAATCACTCTGGTTACACTGATAGAGATAGTTATTATAAATGTCTATCACGAAGTTAATAAGCCTTGTTATAAATACAACTCTTTTTTTAATATATGCATCATAAGATCTATGTTTAAATAAATTAAAAAAATAAAATTAAAATTAACAATGGTTTGCTACCCTTTTTTTTAAATACTTTGAAGATGGCCATCATTAAAAAAACAAATTTGTGAACATAAATTTTCGTACTTTTTCATTGATATACAATAACTCAATAAATTGCAATAGATTTGATTAAGTAAAGAAATAAACTTTATTATTAATAAATTAACTTTTGAGATAGAAAACAATAAAATTTCGGTACAAGGTATGTAAGTAAATGAAATGTTTTAATCAATACAGTGTAGTAATATGAATTGCAAATGGGAGTGAAGTCGTATTTCATTCCACTAGTGTTAGTAAATGTAACTGCTGGTTTGCATGAAGTGAATTACTCCGCAGTTGATGGTTCTCTATTACGCTGTTGGTACAAACACAATACTGTTTATCTTACTTTCACTGGAACTATAGATATGTTATTATAATATAAGACGTTATATTTAAATAATATTGTAAATAATAATATAAAGTTTTTAATATTTGGCAATTTGGAAACGACGTTTAAAATCTGTATTTTATTTTAAATACTTTACCATATATTTTAAATAATATATATATTTTAAATAATATATTATTATAAATTATTTTAACACCATTTTAGACAGGATTATTTTGTCTACATATAATAATGTAGTGAGTCTGTCCGTTTGGGTTGTACCCAAAACTAACGCAGCAATCAAGTACTTATCTAGATTGTCAAAGGCTTAAAATAAGTCCTTATATAGTGTTATTGTATTAACATTGTTAGGTACTTTTACCTTATATTTTCATATTGTATTTTGTACACATATGGTCCAATTGATAAATATATAAAAAATGTGTAATTCTTCTAAGAATATTAGTGTTAATAGATAGATATGTATTGTAGTTTATATTGAAAGTTTTGATGTAATTATTATTGGTTTCTTTTAAAATGTTATATAAATTTATACATTATAAGCTGATAAAAGTTAATAATAATAATAAGTTCAATTGTGTACCAAAAGTTATCAAAATCTCGTTCGAAATTATCAAAGAAGAAAATATTATCATTCAACCTCATATAAAAATTATAAAGTAAAAAACATATCTAAAAATATTCAACAAAGCCTATTTAGTTTTTTATTTCTCAATTTCTTTAATCCTTAGGGTTCTCAATTTCAATCTCGAAGGAGTATCGTCAATACTAGTAAAGACTCAACGAGGGTCCGCTTTATTGTCTCAGTTAACTAAGTCATCAAATTACTTTTAAATTTTATGTCCTTGCTTATCCCACTCTTTATAATGTTGTTTTTAAAACTTCTTACTCATTATTATTACTCTAGGTATATTAAAATTATAAAAAAAATATATTTATTTCAAATTAAATGTTTAACAGTTATTCTAATCTGGGCCTTGGCTTTTCTCTTACTTGGCCCAGTGCATCTCACTAGGCCAAGAAGTTTCATTATTACTGCAACAATCGATAATTCACATTGAAATAACCTGACATTGTTAGACAATACGAAGTCCTTACTGAAGTCAAGCTGTGCACATTTAAACAAATCATTATTAATAACAATACTGAAGCCGCAAGAGGGAAAGTGGGTACTATAAGAAAAGCCAATATGGCCGTCTCCCCCAGTAGATGTCAAGATAATATTATTTTTGACAAATTACCATAAAATAATTATCGTAGAAAGTGATATTTCACGGTACATATTCCATAAAACGAAGGAAAAGGTATGTATTTTTGTGTGACACGGCTCTTATATAACAGTTGGTGGCACACCTATAAAAGAAGTCGTTGCAAGTAGACTTCGCTGCAACAAGAGCTACTGATCCCTCTGATTGCAATTAGTATACATTTTAGTACAAATATGTGCCATACATGTTATATTGCATTCATCATTACAGTTAGAATTTTACAAACAGAGGATATTTTATATCTTTAAACAAACTCAAAATACGATACAAAAAAAAGTTTTTATTAAAATATAGAGAAAATTTCAATAGTAATAGAATAATTACATAAAACGGCGAATATCTAATTAAATAATCAATATAATTTCGGCATTTCCTGTGTAAATGTGGTCGTTGTCCTCACCAAGTATAGTCCTCGCAATTATCTTTGCATCTTCCATCTACTCGTAGTATCATATAGCTGAAATTTTTGTATATATAAATATTTACATGAAATAAGATCATAAATAATACATATGTATGTAAACTATTTTATTACTACTAGTAGAAAAGATCTTTGTTTGTAAAAGGTCTACGTTATAGAATTTCATTTTATAAAGCAGCAGCAAACAGAAAGTAATCAGTCATTAAATTATATCAAAACCCATCCAGTAGTATCTGAGTAAATAAAAAAACACAACAGTATATGTATATATGTACCGTGTACATAGCTCAAAATAATATTTAATATATTGAGTTTTTGTTGTAATTATTCCATTATATGTGTTTGAGTAATGACTATACTAGCAACAAGAAACAACAACTCTTCAAGAAGGAACTCGATAACACAGAGTGATTACATGTGGCTCAACAGAGTTTATGACGTTACGGCCGGACTGATTCGCAGGATATTGGAATATAACCGTCCTGTAGTGAACACGCCTACAAGCTGTCTTGTCGGTTTATTCGTTTACTCAGTGGAAGTATCAATTATAACACTAGTCAGTAACCCTCATGTTAATTTTTATATCAACGTTCGTAGAAGAATGCACACAATAAGTATAATTGATAATGGCAAAAAAATAACATAACCTAATACATACATACTCCCTTTTAACGACATAATCGAATGTTTATACAGTAGACTTGTTGAATAAAATAACATCGCTTTTGCAAAATTCCATTAAAGTTTGTTTGGTTTTCTTTTGATATACAACTTTTATACTCGTATAGGATCAAATGGAGGAACGAAATTTAAAAAAGGAATGTTAAAATATGCAACAGTTGAGGAGAAAAGGTCTGTGTTCGTAAAAACAGTTTTACAAACGAAAGCCTAACTGAAAATGTAATGAAAGCGAGCAAGAACGTACATTTAAATATATGAGATTAATATAGCCTATACCATTTAGCCATATTTTCACTTAATTTAGAATTTTTAAACTGTTATCTTCAAAGTTGAAACATATATATATGTATATGTGCTACAATTATCAACGTGATTAAGGACATCATAGCTCAGATAGTAGAGGGACAGGCAGGAACTTTCACGAGGTCGCAGGTTGCAGTCCTACTCATGTTGGTGTAATTATAATTTAATATTTATTTTTGAAAATCTATAAAACATTTATTAAAATAAGAATAGTTACAGTAAATATTAATTTTACAATTCAAGCTAGTTAATAATTACAAAAACCATCTTGTTAACTGAGGGTTGGGATAAAACATTTTAATTAGGTTAATTGCTTTGTTTTTTTTTTTTTTTTTTTTTTTTTTTTTTTTTTTTTTTTTTTTTTTTTTTTCACCTTCACGCCATATCCCTTGCGGGGTAGCCAGAGACGACGGAGCGCCAAACGCTACGGTCTCTGCATACCTCTTTCGCCTCGGCCACAGACATCAACTTCTTCATACATGCCCTCCGGGGGCTCCTCATGCTTTTTACGTGACCTTCCTCCAGTATCGTAGCTACTGTATTTTCGAAGGTCACTCGAGGCCTCCCCCTGTCTCTCTTACCGCTCACTTTTCCCATATAAATCTTTTTTACCATTCTTTCATCACTCATTCGTTCAACGTGCCCAAACCACCTGAGCACGTTCTTCTTCATTCTCACCGTGACATCTTCGCTACTACCTGCCATTCTGTGGATCTCTTCATTGCGGATTCGATCAGTTAGACTGACTCCGCATATTCTGCGAAGAGATCGCATCTCCACAGCATTCATCTTTCTTACATTCTTCTTCTGTGTTACCAACGTTTGGCTGCCGTATAACAGTGTCGGTAGCAAAACTGCATTGTGTACAGCCAAACGTGCAGCTATACTTACGTTTTGCCGTCTCAACAATGCAGTCAAAGCACCATTGACTCTGTTACCAGCAGCAATACGCCTTTCCACATCCATTTCGTATCTTCCGTCTCTGCTAAACATACTTCCCAAATATACCACTTCATTCACTTGTTCTATTATCTTATCATTCACGTTGATCTTACATTCTGTTCTTTCTTCATTTCTTTCAAATATCAGAACCTTCGTCTTATCTACATTCAGGTTAAGACCATTAATTTCACACCCATCTTTCAGAGTGGTGACCAATGCCTGCAAATTGCATTCTGATGATGCAATGAGCACTGCATCATCTGCATATAGTAAGCAATTGACCTTAAGGTCACCTACTTTCACTCCCATGTCACTATCTTTCACTCCTTGGAGACAACTATCCAAATACAAATTGAACAACCAAGCTGACATAGCGCAACCTTGCTTAACACCCGATTGGATGTCAAACCAGGGCGACATGCCAGCTCCTACTCGCACACAGGCTGAGTGATCTCGGTAAAGAGACCTTACAGCCTGTAGCAAGGGTCCGTTCACATTGTATCGGGGCAGTATCTCCCATAACTTCTTTCTCACAACCCTGTCAAACGCCTTTTCCAAATCCACAAAAGCACAGAAAACCTTTTGGTTTAGGGCCAAAAACTTTTCCGTGATCATGCGGAGGGAAAAGATCTGATCTATACACCCTCTTCCAGGTCTAAAACCTCCTTGTGCCTCCCACAACAGCCTTTCAGATCTCTCTTGCATTCTTCTCGCTAAAATTTTAGCATAAACTTTACCGCCCAAGCTAATCAAACTGATGGCCCTATAGCTTGCACAGTCTATCTGTGAACCTTTGCCTTTATACAAAGGTACGATGACTGCACTTCGCCAATCGTCTGGGACCTCCCCAGATTTCCAGCATAAATTGCATAAAAACCAGAAAAAGTCCCAGACGCGTGGCCCACCATATTTGATCATCTCGGCAGTAACTTCATCTGCTCCCGCGGCCTTACCACATTTCAGACTTCGAATCACGTTCTCTACTTCTTCTAAACTGATTTCACCATCGGCTACATCTTGACTCAGCATTACGCTGGTAGTCAAGACCGAGGCGTCCTCACGTTCATACATCTCCTTATAGAATTCCGCCCACCGCTGCAAAACGTGTGCTTGTTCAGTTAAAATTTCACCGCTTTTCGAAAGCACCCCTTTCATTCTACAGGTTACCGAACAACCCCGGGAACCACTAACTTCTCGCCAGAAAAGCTTCGTGTTTTCCCGGAAGTTGTTCGTCAACCTTTCATCCCTATCTCTCTCAGAATTTTCACGCTTCATCTTTATAAGTGCTTTCGTTTTGTGCTTTTGCAGCTTGTACGCTCTTTTTCTTATCTCTCTCATACTTTTATCCTTACCAGAGGCTTTATAATCCAGCCATGCTTTCTTCTTTAACTCTACAGCGTCTTTCACTTCATCATCCCACCATTCATCGCGCTTTTTACTAAAACCTCTTTTCCTTTTACCACATACTTCTGTCGCTACTGTCACCATGCCATTCCTAAGGTTCTGCCAGCATAGTTCAACATTTTCATTTCCAGAATCATAGCTTTCAAGCTTCTTGGAAACCCTCTCTTGATATTCCTCTCTGATCGGTGGATCCTGAAGCTTCCAGCTTCTTATGCGATAATTCGACGCCAAGCTTGGACACGTCGTGCGGCTGCGCCAACCTGCGAACAAACCTCTTATTCTAGCAACGACTAGATAGTGGTCCGTTCCCAGATCAGCACCTCTGAACACTCGCGTGTCCATAACTTGACTTCGAATACGCTGGTCCACTAGGAATAAATCAATCATACTTCTTTCTTCCGCTCGCTCCCATGTGTACATGTGAATTTGTTTGTGATCAAACATCGTGTTTGCCACAAACAAATTTTTCTCCTTACAAAATTCCAAAATAAGCTTTCCAGCCTCATTTACCCTCTTATCACCATATTTGCCTAGCACGCTTTCGTAACCGCTTCGCGCGGTTCCAACCCATCCATTCATATCTCCACATACTATCAACTTTTCATTATCTCTGACACTACTTAGAACATCCCTGACATTCTCCCAAAACTCCTCGAGCTCGCTCATTTGAGCTGAGGATACTGGCGCATACATGGCTAACAAGAATACTCTTGTTATCCCCAGCTTAAAGCGAACCCAAAGAAGCCTCGGGTTAATCGCCTTGTATTCTACCATTGCATTAACCATTCGAGATGACAATAATACGCCTACACCTTGGCAACCTCGCTCACCCTCTGGAACCCCAGCCCAGAAAGCGACCCGGTTGCCAGGCAAATCGGTCGTATCATTGCCTTTTCGCTTGGTCTCAGACACACAAATAACATCCAGATCTTTGTCATCCATCACATCTAATAATTCATTCATCTTCTGTTCCATTCCTCCTCTTACATTCCACGTAGCTATTTGTAGCTCCGTCCTCCACCTTCCGCCGTTCGGAACATGGCGTGTTGGTTGGCGGTTCCCAACGCCGCATTTGTTCATATTATATTACATATTATAAATATACATTTTATTTCAACATACAATTATAGTTTTAATTCTAAATAAAAAATTTTAAATAAAAAATACAAAAATATTAATATTTTAAATTATTTACATAAATATATATATATATATAATAAAGTAAAGTAATAAAGTACTTTTTAAATTACAATAACTAAGTTTATAATATTTTACACATGAACATTTCGGTTTTATTCTGCAGTTATCATAAAGCTTATCTTCTTGTAACATTCACAATATGAAAAAACGTTATAAGAAAGTTGTTTTTTACAGTTTATAATGTTATTCATATCAACAAGTACTGATACTAATAACTTCGGTTAGTGATAAACATATCAGTAATAAAATATTCAGTTTGATCATCATAATCATAATATATATTCTTTTCTTGCTTGTCCAAGGTTTCTTTTTTTTTTGTTCAAGGGAGGCCCTTAGACAAAATATTCATTTTCACTATTTACACTTTAACAACACAATTCAACGTCTCACGGATCACGTCCGGCCCGAGATAGGTATTATGTGGAATGACCTATATATAAATAGGTTATAGGTTGGCAAACTCGCGTGTACCAGGTGGTGTCGTTCCCAGTATCATCGCCTGCAAACTTGCTAAAATCAGTCGTCGCGTGGTCGATACCAGGAGTGCAATGAAGTTCGGGAGTTGACATGTACGACGCTCCAGATATATTAATTTTTTTTTTTATTTATTTTTTCCATTGATTAATTTAAATAATTTAGAAACATTTGACAAAAAAAAAACACGTAAAATATTGTAAATTAAAAATATTAACAATTTTTTTATTTGACACTTGTCAAATTTCTTTTTAATTTTTACTCAAATTCTATTATGAGCATCTCTTATTTACAAAATACACTAAATTGCTTTGTTTGTATTTAAAAATATAAAGTAATATGTCTATCTTTATCGAATCAGAATTAATTATGTATCGTCGCTTCCCAATACATATTTAATAACATATTATATATACGTCTAAATTTAAATAGTTATATAAAAAACAGTGACAGACACGCGATAAATACGAGAAATAAAAACAAACTCGTAACGCGAAAGTTTCGGCTTCAAAAAGTTAATAAATCCTTCATGGGTTTGAGTATACGCATATATAATAAAGTCCCACAAGATATCTTAGACCTTCCATTTCTTATTTTTAAATCTAAAATCAAAAGTTTATTGTTAAATAAAGCTTATTATAACGTTTCCCAAGGAGGTTTGGCGTCAGGCAGGCGGCCGGCCGTAAAACAAAGCCAAATCTTCAAAGCAGTATGGTAATACCGGTGCCACGCGAGAAGCTAGCCCGGGAACAAAGGGATGTAAAACTGAGATTTGGAAGTTGGAATGTTGGTACGATGACTGGAAGAGGAAGAGAAATTGCGGATGTGTTGAAAAGAAGACGAATAAATGTAGCATGTTTACAGGAAACTAAATGGAAGGGATCAAAAGCGAGAGAGATCGGTGAGGGATACAAGTTTTATTATTGCAGGAATGATGGAAAAAGGAATGGTGTTGGAAATATACTTGATGAGAAATTAAAAGAGTGTGTGACGGGGGTGAACAGGGTGAGTGATAGAATCATTGCTGTAAAAATTATTTTTGAAGGTTTAATCATTAATGTATTAAGTGTGTATACTCCTCAAACCGGATGTGATGATAGGATGAAAGAGAAGTTTTGGGACGATTTTGATTCTGTGATGATGGATGTTCCGGACAATGAGCAGATATATGTAGGGGGTGATTTTAATGGGCATGTGGGATGTATGAATGATGGTTATGAAAGAGTACATGGTGGTTGGGGTTTCGGTCACCGTAATGACGAGGGTGAGGCCTTGCTGGAGGCCGCGCTAGCCTTCGATTTGGCTATATCCAACACTTGGTTCAAAAAGAAGGAAGAACACCTAATTACATACAAAAGTGGCCGCCATAAGACGCAGATTGATTATTTCTTAATAAGAAGAAATAAAATCAATTGCGTCAAAAACTGCAAGGTACTGCCGGGCGAAAGTATAGTCTCACACCATAGGCTCCTCATCATGGAAATTAAACATGTAGTGCGTACAAATATGTACAAGAAACGACCCCCACCTAAAATAAAATGGTATTTGTTAGAGAAGGAAGAATGTGCGAGTAAATTTAAAAAAAGAGTGACAGATAAAATTATAAATATGAGTAGTATAGAAGGAAAATCAGATGCATAAAAACTGTGGCAAAGGATGTATTAGGTGAAACGAAAGGAAAAGGTGTGATAAATAAGGAAACGTGGTGGTGGAATGGAGATGTGCAAAAGATTCTGAAAGAGAAGAAAGATACGTTTAAGCAATGGCAGGAAGTACCGGATGATAATGAAAGTATGAAAGAGGAGATGAAAATGTTATATAAAAGATGTAAGAAGAGAGCGAAAGTAGCTGTAGCCATTGCTAGAGCTGAAGTGCAAGAGGAGTTATATAGGTCGCTAGAGTTTCCTGCAGGTCAAAAGGAACTCTACCGGATAACAAAGCGTAGGGAGAAGAATGCTAGAGATGTCATACATGTAAAATGCATAAAAGATGACACTGGAAAGGCGTTGATGAGAGATGAGGATATAAAAAAGAGATGGAAGGTATATTTGAAACATTAATGAATGAAGACAATGATTGGAGTGGAGCTTTGAAAAACCAGCCGGTAAATAAAGGATTAGTGAAAGAAGTGACCGATGATGAAGTGAAAGCGGCTGTGCAAGGTATGAAGAATGGAACAGCTGTAGGGCCGGATGCGATACCAGTGGAAGTATGGAAGGTTTTAAATGGATATAGGTATACGTGGCTGGCTTTATTTTTCAATAAGTTGTTGCATGAAGAAATGATCCCTGATGAATGGTGCAATAGTGACCTAGTGCCCATTTATAAAAATAAAGGTGACATACAAGACTGCAACAGTTATCGGGGTATAAAGTTCATGTCACATACTATGAAAGTGTGGGAGAAAGTGATAGAGAAAAGAATGCGAGACGAGAGTGAAGTTTCGGAGAACCAGTTCGGTTTTATGCCTGGTCGGGGTACGACGGATGCTGTATTCGCTCTTCGTCAGTTATGTGAGAAATACAGACGAGCCCATAAGAGCCTGCACATAGTGTTCGTTGATCTCGAGAAGGCATACGACCGGGTTCCCCGTAATCTGATATACCTGGGAAGTATGTGGAGTTGGTTCGTGCAATGTACAGTTGATCTAGTACACAAGTCCGGTCCGTCGCTGGAAACACCGACAAGTTCAATGTGGCAGTAGGTCTGCATCAAGGGTCGGCTCTGAGTCCCTACCTCTTCCTGTTGATAATGGATGCTCTGACATTGGACATACAGGAAGAGGCACCCTGGTGCATGCTATTTGCTGATGATATTGTTCTTGTCGGCGTGGATGGAATTGAGATGCAGAGTAGACTGGTAAAATGGCAACAAAAGCTGGAGAGTGTCGGCCTGAAAGTAAGCAGAACAAAAACAGAGCACATGTTCTGCGATTTCGGCGGTGTCTCCGGTTTTGTTCCTATTTTGTTCGACGGAGTACCGTTACCAGTCTTCTCGGAGTTTCGCTATCTTGGTTCTCTGATTCAAAGCGATGGCAATATTGACCGTGACGTAAAGCACAGAATCAACACGGGATGGATGAAATGGCGACAAGTCACTGGGACGACATGTGATGCCCGAATTCCCCTTAAACTAAAGGGGAGAATTTATAAAAACATCATTAGACCTGTCGTTATGTATGGATCTGAGTGCTGGGCGATGAAGGTGATGGATGAAAAGCGTTTGCATGTAACGGAGATGCGAATGTTAAGATGGATGTGTGGAGTGACAAGAAGGGATAGAATAAGAAATGAGTATATTAGGGGAAGCTTAGGAGTAGCGCCAGTGACAGAAAAAATTAGAGGTAGCCGTCTGTCATGGTATGGGCATGTTATGAGGAGGGATGAAAGGCACGTGACCAAAAGAGTATGATAGTGGAGGGATGGACAGGTAGAGGACGGCCGAAGAAAAGATGGATGGATTGCGTGAAAGACGATATGGAGAAGAAGGGAGTGTGCACAGAGATGACGAGTAACAGGAGAGTATGGAAGGAAAAAACATACTGTGCCGACCCCAAAATGGGATAAGGGCAGGAAGATGAAAGCTTATTATAACGTTCAAGAGTTTTTAGTGGATCGAAATATGTGGAACTTAAGTTGTTGAATCATTTGCAGGATTTATATTATAATGTACATCACCTATTGTTATATTTCTTTTGAGAAGAGCAACTTTTGAGTTTCTGGCCGGCTCTTCTCAACAGAGCAGCATTCTGAGCCGGTGGTAACTTACTTACGGACTGACGACACTGACCTTTTTTTGTATTGTAGTAATTGACGATTCAAAAGTGCGTGTAAATGCCTATTTGAATAAAGATATTTTGAATTTTGAATTTTGAATTTTATCAACTACAAGCATTTACATTTTTGATTAACACAAAATATCCTTACTATATAATAATGACCTAATTGACTCTGTATGCACGCGCATCACTTATCACCCACAAATCACACAATAATGTGTAATACATCAAAAAAAAGCTATTGAATCAGGCTACAAAATAGGGTGGGTGCCAACCTTATACGTGACATTTGACCCTTTCCGGCCCTTCGGGCCGGGAAGTTCCCTCGTAATACATATATTTGATCTATATAGGTATAAATACAAACTTTTGATAATCTTAAAGTGTAACCTGACAAAGATAAAGATTTAAAGTAATTTAATTTTATTAAAAATCTCTCCAGAATACTTAATCATATCTTCCACCCGCATTTATACCAATTATTTTAGGCTTTCGCAATATGTCATTCCTTCCATGCTTTCCTTGCGGAGCTTTCCATCATCTCGGAGACATACTGTTTCACCACATCATTTTTCACGCACTCCGTCGATGTGTATTTCAATCACTCTGAAGACTTTTGGTTGCTTTCTACTTAATATCTTCATTCTTCACTTTGACAAGATCAATTCGAAACCACGAAATATACCCCATCAGATATACATTATGTCAGGACAGATGCAAAACTAGGTGTATAACTATAAAAGTCGTGGAGACGTCATTATCAGTATAATTATTTACAAGATAACTTTGTTTTTTACACATAAATGTTAGTCACCTAAATCATACATTACATCACCTAAACTGTGATAATAATTAATGTACTACCTGAAAGTGGTTATTGATGTTTAGCCTAATGTATAATTAATAATAAACACTTGTCATCCTGTAATCTCTCTCTTTGCTATAATTAACGACAGTGTGCGGTTAACCACAGCTCTCTTCTTCTAGCAACTAACTTTCTAAAAAGATATAGCTCTTCTAAAATAAAAAAATATATAATATTCACACACATTAAAATTAAAAAGATTTTAAAATATTTTACAGCGGACAGGATATTGTAATTGGATGTGACACAAACTATGAAGCTGTAGCTACATACTGTTTTTAATAAAAAATTCAGTTCTCAATTCACATCAGTTCAGCTGCTTCAGTTGTAGAGTTGGTAAGATAAACTTTATGCAATTTATTGTAATATCTTATTCGGACTTTCGTAAAGTTAAAATACTAAATACAAATATAAATAAACAATTACCTACATTTTACACATTTTATTATTTGTAATGATTATCACCTCTTATTTTTGGAACTTACTTTTAGTAAGAAGTTTATTTAACGAGTTTTGTATTATAGATATCTGATAATCAATAGTATTGGATGCGCTTAAGCCTTCAAGAACAGATATCCGAGTTTGGCGATGTACCAAGATTTGACTGCTTATTTTCTTTAAGATATTATTTTATCTTCATCAGAATATAATAGCTCTATAAATAATAAATATACTAGATTCTAAAAGAAAATTATACGTTTCTGCTTGAAAATACTTAGAAATATACAAAGAACTGTCACGAGATTCAGTAGTTCAGTCACGTTTATGTTAAATCTAAAGTTATTTAGCTTCCACTATGAATAAATACGTCAAACATAAAAAAAATATTTATTTTGAATAAAGCTGTTAATTAAACTCAAGTTTTTTTTAAAGTTCTTCATGTTTACATTTATAGATTTAAAAGTGTTTACGATATTTGAATGATTCGACGACTTACTTAAGATATTTCAAGCGTTTTCTGTTTACCATAATATAACTTGAACCACTCGTAGAATAATAAATATAACATTATTATTTTGAACAATAATTAACCAACGTATTTAAGAACCGAAATATTTTAGTACGGCATTAAAGAATACTAAATAATAGTGTGATCAATGTTCCTTTTGTTAATAAACTATTGCATTAAAAATAATATTAAGTCATAATGCATATAATATACTCAAATTTTAAAATATATAATTAAAAAGTATTTTTTTACTTGTAAAAATAATCATTAAATAAATTTTTCAATGTTTACCTTATTTCATAAAAATGTAAGGAGTTTTCAGTTATTTTATTTAATACAAAGCAGACGTCGTTTCTTTTGAATTTAAAATAACCAGCTTTAATAAAAGTAAATAAATTATGGTAAGATTTCTTTACGAACTGAACCCAAAATCATGAGGTAAATTTATTTTAATATCCTGTTATTTTTTACTGTTTAGTTCTAAATACTGCATTCAATTAAATTTTATCGTACTGTAAATTTTTATACTAAAAGTTTGTATCTTATATTCATAACTTTACTAATGGAGAAAAATGTTTTTTTTTCTACTCATCTGTAAATAAAATTGGCACGAACTCTAAGTGTTATTTCAGCACAAGCCGCTTTATATTAAATTACGGTCTTAGTACAGACCAATTGAACACAGAGGAGCTTCATTAACGCTTTAAAACCATTTCAATAATAAATTGTTATAAGTTTATTCAATATACCTAACTGCGAGATTGTTAAACATTAATTCAATTATATGTATTTATGATTTCTAAAAATGTTATTCTTAATTGGTACTTTATTATATTTAATATTGTACCGTCTCATCACAGTCACGTTACATGGTATAGTTAAAATAATTATAATTATATTAAATAGCTACTCTGTACTTAACAACACTAGCGAAAATATGAAGAAAATATAAAGACTGCGGTGTAATATCAATATATGAAACGTGTGGTCTTATTTACGTCGCTGTGTTATTATTAAAAATACTTTATAAATTTAGTGTTCATTTAATATTTTTAAGTAATAATCAAATATTTTAGAAGTTATGTTCAAGATTTAATATATAATTACTTAGTAACTTTGCCTTGTGTACGTTTATTAATTAGTTTAAATCTTATAACTTGTTGAACGTCTCTTCGGAACCTGCTCGCATACTAGTGTTTCCTCAACTTGTATTGATACATTTATGAAGAGATAATGATGAATTTAAGTTCAGCCTCTCATACTTCTTGATCACCTACGTTGTTATTATTAAATCTTAATTGTTTAAGCTTTAATATTAGTTCATTTATATTCTTTCCCATTATTTTATATGCAATAACGTAATGTCTTATCCGTAAACTGAGATTAAATTAGTAAAGAATTCAATTGCTTTCAAATAATATTATTTTGTACGACCATGAAAGATTTAGTTCAATCTTAGTTAAATACAAAAATTACTAGAAGGCTGGCTATTTTATAGTATTCTGCGAGCCTGTTGACTTATTTTTTGACAACAATGGAAACGGGAAATTAGTAATAAAGAAGTATCATAAAAATCTTTCTAAATAAGGTGTTGGATATGTTTTTTCTTTTTTTCATAAATTAATTATATATTGTTATCTCGGTAATCATAAACGACATTCATCTACCAACACCAGTGTTGTTAGATGAATGTCGAACAAAAACATGTGCATGTCATGTCAAATTAACTCATACTCGTATGTCTACGTAAGTCGTTTCCCACATGTTCAAAACATTAGTTAAGAACCAATAATAGTGGCCTACAAAAGCAAGTAATGTTATAAATTTAATATATATTTATCAAATTATGTATTTATACAATGGCATTTAACCATTCATTAGCAATCATTGATTAAATAAAAATGTTGAATTAATTATCTTTATAATATTTAATAAGAAAATAATCATTTACTCATAAAATTCAGATTTTTTCAAATTGACTTATAGTTATCTATAGAGATGTCATTTAAATAGACGAACCTAAAGACTAGTATATTAATTTATAACGTAACCGTATAATTGTTTTAATCTGTTCTGTTCACTTGTTTACCCAAAACAAAGGAACTCAGTTGAATACAAAGTTTCACTCAAACTATATAGCGACCAAGTGTACTTAAAACTTAAAGCTTGCTTTCCTTGCTGGCGGGTATCACAAATAAAGGAGGGATTCAAGTTCGTTTAGTCTTTGATGTTATATTTAATACACAATGAGTACAGAATGTTCATGATTGTATTAACAACTTTAACTTTAAATAATTATGGAAACAATTCTCATGGTCTTTTTTAGATTGTATTAATATTTAGCAATGTACTTTCTGTATCAATTTTTATATTTTTATATAAAACTACGTAGAAATTTCATTTCAATTATATTATAAATATTTACAGTCACATTTTCATTTTTATCTTCGATTGCCTAGTCTGAAGATACAGAGTTGATTAATTAGCTGTTGACAGGTAATTAAAGATACTTAATTATTTTGTGGGAATTTGTATTCTTTTAGAAGTTGGATATTGACAGCTTGAGGTTTTTTTATTTTCCTCGTAATATGTACTATTTTATTATTTATATCTGATATTTTGCTGGAGTTTGCAGTTACAGCTATTGAGCTGGGATTTTTAAAAACACAACATAACTAAACATAACAAATCTCTGAACAATATCATGTGACAAAAGTATACTTTTATCACATGATATTATTGTTGTTATCCAGTAAAATATTATAATAAAAAAGCATTCACACTCAAATTAAATTAAATTCAGAGAGCGCGTTAAGTACTCACACATACGAATATAACAACGGAAGCTTCAGACAAAAATTAAACCAACTCTTTGTGGTCACAAAATATTTACAGAAAATTATCACGTACAGTGTAACAAATGTAGGTGTCAGCAACAATACATGTTACAGAGGTTTAAAAAATTATAACACTTTTTTTATGTAATGTCGAGGAACTCAATTCACTATACTGCTGACATATTCTTATCATTTCACTGTTCGTAAAAAAATTGTTTTAAAAATTGCATTGAGTTCAGTGCTAAGTTTCTTAGCTAACTCTTTTTCATAAGTAAAGTCTATGTACCAATAGTATTTTACATTTTTCAGTTTTTATTTCATTGCCCATTATACTCTATTATATAGATTTTGAGGAAATCGGATAAAAATATAATAGGAGACAACAACAACTACCTACATCTCAAATAGATTATACAGTCGCCTTAACATTTAGAAACGTTTGTATATATCTTGAAAAGTACTAGATAAAACTTAAAAAAATT
This sequence comes from Melinaea marsaeus rileyi, assembly GCA_918358865.1. Taxonomy (NCBI): domain Eukaryota; kingdom Metazoa; phylum Arthropoda; class Insecta; order Lepidoptera; family Nymphalidae; genus Melinaea; species Melinaea marsaeus. The sequence goes on along the minus strand of OU911093.1, from coordinate 19,872,612 downwards.
GGATGTATAATATAGCTGTTGCAGTACGGTGTGTCTGGTCTCGCTAGACCTCTACAACCATTTTATTATCTTTTATTTTGCTTAAAAGTGAATATCCCGTTTTTATGATGCTGTGTTGTTGTAACAGGGATAATACTGTTTTAAATTATTATCTAATAATATATTATCATTTGTACAAAAGAACACTAATGACCGTACTTTTATAGTGTACTTAATATAATTATACAAAACATTAATAAGAATCAGTTTCCTTTTCTTTATGTTTAATATTTAAGTGGTTGTTTTAGGGATGTTTATTTTGTAATTAAAATGCTGTTATATATCTATTTTGAAGCTTAAAGGAAATCCCGCTTTAGTAGAAAATTACATAATATTTAGGGCTTATCTCATATTTAACTGGAGTATAAAAATATGATTCGGGTGGAGTTCCACAAATGATATTTTATTAGTTACAACAATTGACATTTGATTGATATTTGAATAAATTAAATCTATGTATGATGATGAAAAATAAATAAATTTGGCTGTCTTTAAAAACTGTAGTTGTGGCGACGGTTAAGATTGTTATTAAATTTTAATTTAATATAATTCCCAAATAAGATTTATTTAATAATTTTACATGTATGAGATCTATCTATGAAGAAGTGATGATGATGGAATTTTTAAACAATCCTTACATAAGAATGCATAGTATGAATTTGTAATAAGACATTCATTTTTATAATAATTTTTAGTAGTTTATACAATTTGGCCTCATTTGTTATTTTTTCATATAACGTAGATAGAAAGAAGCTAAACTAACTTTAAGACATTAAATTATTTGAATATGTATCCTTGTGATAAAGCTAATCAGTCAGCGGGAGGATGAAATGTTAACCAGAAATTATTATTATCCCCCGGCCTTGCGGCAGATGGGTTCCTAAATATGTGTGAAGTCAGGCCACAAGTGGCTGGTCAGATCAAAATTTACATAACCGCTACACACCGTAGTACGAGTGCTCAAATCACTTTACTAGTCTAGACCTAGAGTTAGTTTTTGTAAAGAAAACATTAATTTGGTCTATGAATTATTAATGCACTTTTCCCTATTATTTCAAAGTTCTGACGCAAAACAACAAGAGTACAAGCGTATGGTCTGTCATAGGAAAGTTTCAGCTTTAGTTACATCACAGCATTGTTATTACCAAGACCACGATATTTCTGACGTTTGTGGTTTGGTTCTGTTACTTCAGAGTGTCTCGAACTAACGAGTTGATGGAGAATGCTAAATGACATTTTCTACCAGCCAATATTAGGATGATAAAAGCGAAGACGACTGTATGCATTTAAAAGGATAAAAATATATGCAAATAAAATCGTTAATAATATTAATATAGAAATATAACTAGTTGTGTAATTAACGTAGATATGTTATATATATTTATATTAATTTCTACTTTAAAATAATTATTAGTGGATATTAAATATAATTATTTGTGGTAAAAAGTTTAATCTTATGTTTGAAAAGACTCAGGTTGTATTTATCTAACATTGAATGGCTATATGTAATCATGTCCACATATCAATGACATATTTACTCTAATACATATTATAATAATTGTATTGATATTAAACATGAATTATTACCGATTGGATATATATCCATTACATCTGTCTATCTAGATAGATAAATAGATAGAATATACTTTATTGTACACCACATTGAAAAAAAAAATTAACGAAATGATTTAAAAAAACAAAAGAATGTAACATATAAGAGATAGAGTACTAAAAGGCTTATGGATATAACGACAATAAATTACACCAATTTTATTATAAAACTTACAGTACAAAACACAGACCTTTCAAAAAATATATCCAGGAATTTATTCACTAAATATTAATTTTCTTTTGTGATGCCACTCTCTTGAAATCCATTAATAATAATTCCATGCTACTACTTTACCATACATTAAATTTGAAAGATATAAAACAATATTTTAGTGTTTAGATTCCGATCATTAAATAATATGGCGTATAAAGTACAGCAACAATATAATAGAAATACAAAATAAATAATAAATTATATATTAATAAAAACATATTAATCTCCTTCTGATGATAATTAATTCCCACTTCCGACAAAAATATGCAAGATTATTTAAACAAGATATTACAGGTACAAGTCTACAAGACTCAGCGCACGTGATAAATGAACCACGCCTCATTAACAAGGATGCAGTAATAATTCCCTGTATCACGTTTTTACCACGTTTCCTACATCTTATCCATTATCAATACAAGTGCAAGTAGTATAAGTATAATCTAATAAAATTTCTAACTATAAGAAAGCATAATTTTATTTATTGCTACACTTTTTAATCCAAAAATTTTTTCACCTATTGGTCACATACGAGTATTTAGAATATTACAAATATACATCCATAAAGTTTTTACATATTGTTGTCTGTTCTTTGATATTTAAATTTCACTTTTCCCTTACACAAACATATTTATCGTTAGCCTACTTATTAACTTTTTACTAAGAGAAAATCTTAGTAAATTATCAAATAAAGTTATGACATGTTGCGGGGAATCAGAGAGGAAGTGTCTAAATTATTAAAGAACCCTCATCCAAAACTTACTCCTGTGTATGTACATACATACTCATTTTCTTAACAAACATAACTTTTCTAAAATATTTTACTTTAAAATAAAAATATTTAATAAGTATTACGGTTTTGTTGTTCATGAAACTTATAATAAAAATAGAAGATGGTAATCGTAGACATGAAAGATATAAAAGAAAAAATGTTATGATGTAGTAGAGTTACTAAAGTAATAGAACATATTCGTACAGCGTATGATTTCTTTAAACTAACAATTGTTATTATTTGTCAATTTATTTCTAATCCAAAACAAATATTTTATAAACGTAAAGTTAAACAGCAATGTAATTGAACCTACAATATCTGCAAAATAAAAGAATTTAGTTTTGCTTTTAAAAAATGAATTAAAAATAAATCATACCTTTTGGAACTGTTTTTCCTATGTTAAATCTACAATTTAATTTACAGTAGTACAAATGCAAGCGATTCATAGCAGAATCATCTGTAGCTTGTAGTGCTACGAGTGTTGGTAATTGTGTTAGAATACATGTGACATCTATACTACGAGTCTGGAAATGTTGTTTCGGATACTTTATGTGTATATAATTTGTTATACTTCTTGTAAATATACTATATTTTATTTACTTTGATAATGTTTATAAAATAGACTACTTGGAAAGCAGGCAGACGGTTTTTAAATTTTCTTGAAAATGTAAGCCAATCCAATCTTCAAATTGATTCTTATCACAATGCTAAAGTTACTTATTATACTAAATCAATATTGACTATTTTTATAAGTAAGAACTAGGAGTAAAAAATCTGTAATTAAAACATTAATAAAATGCAATTCAAGAGCCGGCTCTTCCTTTTAAAATAATATCATAATAATATTTCATTATGTAGTTCGTTCTTAGTATTTTAGCGAATATAATTAACTCACCTTAATATACAATATTTACGATAATAAATCTAGACTACAATCTTTGATAATGATAAATGTGAACGTTCTTTGTTTTTAAACTATTATTTAAATAAATGAATTCTTTTTATTCAAACGATAGAATATGACAGTCGATTTAAGAATAAAATGATAGGTTCACATTATCTTCTAATAATTCTTCTTCTTCTTCTTCTTCTAATAAAGTATAAAATAACGTGATATAAGCAAGTAGTTTGTAAGTTCTTAATATTCCATTATACTACAAATTTGTGTTTCCTTTATAATATTTAATATTTAATATTAAAATACAAATAAATAATGTTCTCAAACTACAAGAGTGGTCGTAAATTTCAGTAAAAACTCATTAATTATTTTAATCGTCTTCGCCGTTCCGGATTTATTTTCTTGTTTTTTAACCTAGTATATTTTCTTCAAAACAATTTTAAATTTGTCTTATAATACAATTGAATAAACTACATGCTAACGGTAATATCAGTTACATATATCCATGATAAAGTGAACTAAAGTAGGATTAATTAACACACTTCTAAGTAACAATTTATTATACTAATAATGGATGTTATTGTAATTACTTTATATTGATGTGATAGTAGAGCCCACTGATATACAGACACATCTGTGTATCTCTATGAGATGTATATATAAAATAAATATTTAATAATAATGTATATATGTGCGTATTATGTTGCATCACACTATAGCAATTCAGATAAATACAGATGCGTATAGAATGTTTTATTCATAGTAATAACACAATAGCTTAATTCACTAAATTCAACACGCTAGTCTATGATACGTCATTTCATTCATGCCTTTTCCTTGTTTTGTGCCCGGGATAGTGTTTCACTATATATGTTTAATTGAATAACTCTTCTATTGTTATGTTAAGGCTTTGAAAATAAAAAGGCTTTTATGTAGGCTTTTATTAGAGAGCGAGTCTCGTGTGGAATTAAACATAATGGAATTAATTAAAACATACACGACACAGAGGTGCAGCTTTATATATCACTTCCTGTTTTATTTAAGTACCTATTTTATTAATATATTGTTTTTACTGTTTTTATATAAAAAGCTGTTCGAAGATTGCAACAATTTTCGGTTTTAAATTATTTAGAGATGTTTAAAGATGTAAATCATACAGTAAAAAAAAATCAAACAATTAAAAGTCACTATGTACATTTACAATAATAATATTATATGATGCGGTTTGAGTAAAACATTATATAAACTTGGTTCAAAGGAATCACAATATACTTCAAGATCAGTAACAATGACACGCTGCAACTGAATGATTATTTCAATAGTCCGTTCAATGGCCCACTATACAATAGCTTACTATATTTTATCGTCGTTTCTAGTTTGTTTTTGAAAGCTTCTACATCTCTGCAATGTTTGCTTTTGTAAATTGTAATATTCAATAAGTGGTTGCTGCTGTTGGACTCTAATAATTTCGATTAAAGTAGCATTTAATGTTTCTAAATACTCAAAATTGATTTAAACTTAACAGTTTGGTTTTGAAAATATGATGTTAAAAGAATAGACAGACGAACAGAGCATCTTTAATTAATCAATCAAACAGAGAATCAATTAATCAATCAATTAATCAACCTAGTCAAGTGACTGAATCTTACTAAATAAGAATAATTATATAAAAAAAAACAGTTCTAATTTCTTTATTGATTTAGTTTTTAAATAGATACCAGATATTATATTTTACATACTTACCATATCGCTACATATTTAAAATTCTTTTTAACGACTTTTACTGATTCAAAAAATATAAATTGTTTAATTTATCAACACGATTAATATTTCCACCTACAGTGCGATTTGAAGAAAAACGTGTTATATTTAATAATATTTAAATAATAAATAATACATATCTTTATTCTACAATGTTGAGAGGTTTCACTCTCGAGGTATCTCGAAAGTTTCCTCGTGAATTACACGCTGTGAAGTAATATATCAGTTGCACCTTAATAATAACAAACTAACTACAAGATAAAGTACAACAAGAGTAAGAGTGAAACTGTAATACATTAGCATCTTTACAGATTCTTTTATAAAATAAAAATTCTCTACTTCGTGTCTTGGTCTTTTAATAGTCTTAAATAATATTCTTAAACATATTTTTAATAAATGTAAACAATATCCCAATGTTATTTTAGGCTGTCGACAAAATATATGGATAGAAATAATTAATATATATTTATAAACTTCGTACATAATATACTCACTCACTAATTATCAGAGGTTGAATGAAAGTTACGTCCCTCTTAATTCGTCATATCCCAAATGCAATGTAAAAGTTATAACATTTCCTTTAGTACCAACAAATCTTCGAGAATATTATGTTAAAATCTTGTATTATTATTCAAAATTCAAAGTTTATTTATATTTACATAAAGTAAATAATGTGGTCATGAGCTTAGATAGGTAATTCTAATAGATTGTCTTAATATAAAAGTAAATACACTCCTTTAGTTAAAAATACTTTTGAATTCTTTGATAGTATTTTTCATATTATAGTTTTAAATAAAAAGTTGTCCATATATTATTCCATCCTCCGTGTTGTCCAGATTTAGCTCTATGATTTTTTTTTACTTCCCGTGGTTAAAAAAATGCTTCGTGGATGAATATTTACAGCGTAGGCGAAACTGCCTATTTTTTATGTTTTTAAATTTGCTTCACCCGAATGTATAAGTGCATAGATTTAGGGGGGAATATTTTGAAAAGCTATATATAAATATTTTTCTTATTCGTACTATTTTTCAATCCACTTCTGTATTCCCAGAACTTCCTATCGTCAAAATTGTATTTAGTATTATAAATATGGTTTTGTAATTGAAAATGAAATTTATGCCGATTTGGGTAATATGAAATAAAGAAAACTCGCTAATTATTGGTTTTTAAATATCACTATGCTACACTTAAAACATACTTTATCTATTTTATTAATAAGGCAAGTATCTCAAGTTATCAATATACTATTGATAACTTGATAAACTTTACTAAGTTTAATTAATATAAGACAAAAACCAAGAAAGGTTCAAGAATTGAAGTATTGTTAGACGTACTCGTACTTACAAAACAAAATTATGTAGTTGTTTCTTTATTGTGATGTAATTGTAAAAAATAAAAAATTAATATAAGATTTGTATTTTTCCTCAAACATATTATATTTTTCAACAATACAATACTATTTAGCAAATAAAAAATTACGTCCTTACAAGTCATAAGTTATGACTAAAAAACCGGACGAGACAAAGAAATGGAAATCTTACGTATCATTACCGAGAACGAGTGTTTAAAGATTGAAACAAAAAGTTGTAATAAAACAAATAGTTCAAATGGAATCCTGACAGCGGTTGACTCCAAATGAATAAGTGCTGTAATAATACAGATAAGTCTAAAAGCGCTTATTAATTTCCAATACGTATACTTCACAGGCTTATTTTAGCGCTATGCACGAACTACAAGATTTCCGAATGGTGTCCGAACAGCACAGTAACATACGAATAAAGTTAAAGATAAATAAAGACTATTAATAGCCAAGTATTAGTGGGAAATCAGTTTTGTTTCTATTTAGTTTGGCCATAAATACTATTACAATAAAAAATAAATTAAATATTTCTTACTAATTTTGAATCTATAATTTTAATACGATTGTTCATTGTGTTTTTTTTTTATTTTCACGCTAATATATAAATAGTAATAAAGAGAACAGAAACGCTCTGATTGCATTATAGAAAGTAGGGATGTCACATTTCATTATTATTATTAATCTTCAGATTAATAAGGTTAATTACGGATAGACAACCAATGACAACTTTTTAAAGTTTGTCATTGCATGTTTCCAAAAACCGCTCATTAGTGTATATATTAAAATATGTTTATCATCATTAATATGTAATAATGTCATTTTGAATATTTAATCCTTTAAAAGTGGTTTACCTACAAATACTCTTTTTCAAATATTCGTACATTCATTAAAATTTATAATTACTTTATAAATAATGTCAACGACATTTTTAAATAAGTTTAAAATTATATGCAAACATGACAAAAATTTTGAGGTGTTAGACTGCAGGTCGTATGTGGATTGCATCGATCGTAACATTGGATACAGAAGCTCAACGTAAGCCAAATATTAGCTGGATTCCCAATCTATTGCCTTCTTCTCCATATTTCCTTGTATCATCCATCCTTCCCTATTATTCATGGATGACAGGGAGCTTGCAAAACTTAATATTCGGTGAATTCAATTGGCATTGGTACCACTTACAATCAGGTACGTTGTTTGCTCGTGACTACCCAATATCACGAAACTGCATTAATAATAGAAATAATAATTATTTTCTTTAAACAGTACTAACTTATGTGAAACAGATTGGAACAAAAAGTGGAAATGAGGCCCGAACATATATTTGCCAACTTGATATCTTTTATTTTCTCTGAAATATCCACAAAGTGATCAGACGTGAATTCACTTACATAAGATCTTACATCCTTTGATTTCTTCGAGCGACAAATTTCATAACGCGTATCAAAAGATATGTTCCTATTTCATTCTAAAAATATTATTTGCTTTACCTAACTTTAGGTTGTTTTTTTATGAATTATAAGTATTACATTTTTCTAAGCAATATCCTAATATATTTATGTTCAGAACAGGGTTGTATTTTAATAAGAAGAGAAAAAATGCAATTGTATTAAATAGAAACCACTAGAAATAAAAGCTATTCTTCTGATTCTTTATTACAATTCAAGATACTTTTGGAGATTGGTCTGAAGTTGCCTTTGTCTTAGTTATTCTGATTCTTTATTGTGTTCCATTAAGGAGGTATTTTTAATAGACTCTATTGTATCGGAGTTATTGATACTTTTTGTTTTATATCGTGGTCAGTCTATCATAGTTTATCTTCGTCATCAACAGTAGCAGTTTTCAATAAAGTTCTTTTAGATTCTGTCATCAATATTTTGATCATAGTTTTAAATATAAATGGTGGTCAGTGATTGTATTTTTAAAAAAAATCCTGATTTAAAATAATGGACAAAAGATTTCAGTTAATATTTTGTTATTGCGGTATATAATTTATTGTTTATTTATTCTATTTAATCTGAAATCCACCTATTTCACATGAATATTTTTCACATCATAGAAGAGACATTGACCAAAAACTACACTATGTTATACTAGTTTTGCTGACATGTTCCGTGTATAACCGAAATCTCACCGTCGGGTAATATAAGGTTATACATACTTACATATTAAATTTAGTCTAATAAATAGTCATAACTAACTACACCAATATAGTTACTTGTACTTTGTGATTCTATCACTTTTTAACCGATATCAAAAGTTATAATTTATTATTTTTATTTTTTAACAGAAACAAGCAACTTAATTGAATATATATTTGGCTTAACTATTGTGGGATGCTGGAATTTGTTACCAAACTTTGGGTTTGAATGTCAGATATCGCAAATAAAAGGGAAAACTTTGGCCGTTAGTGACGCAGGTGTCAGTGGCCGAGGCTTTCGGTTACTCACAGCTGCAACGCTAAAATACACAATCGACTATAAGAGTAAATACACAGTTGACAATAAAAAAAATTGCAATCCATGCTTTAGATAATGTAATTATTGGGACCATAGCCGGGCATCTGTATATTTGAAAAAGTTGTAGTAAATTACGTACTATATTTATATTTTTTAATCCATAGGCCATTCATAAATATTGATAATCCCCCTCGGGCATAGAATCGTTACCCAAGATTATCAGTTGAAATCATTGGCTATATCAGATAGCTAAAATATTTATGATGGGAAGCATGAGTCGATAGAAAGTCGATCAATATGATTTTCGCTAAGTTGCAATGGATAATGATCCCTATGATCTATGATCGTGTTCAACGCACGGAAATCTACATATATATGGTTCGATTCGTGTTTCTTTTTGAAGAGAATAATGGCGGACGCATATGGTAACTCTGATTCTCAAATAATGTTCTTGTCCAACAAGTTTTAAATGATGTCGCGAATCCAGATTTTCTCGCCAAGAGACATTTTGTAAGGCCTATAGTGAAAAGGTGTACTGTTCATCAGCTCGTTGTGCATGCTATCCGTTTTAACACAGCTTAAAGCTGTGCTAATTATTAAATAATCTTTAAATTCATAAACCATCGACAAAAATTTTTCGCTATGAGAACCCGTTAAATTTGTGTTAATAGATAGCGATTGACGCAGATTGATTATTTCTTAATAAAAAGTACAAGGTATTTCCTAGCGAAAGTGTAATCTCACAGCTCTTCATCATGGAAATTAAACATCTAGTGAGTACAAATATGTTCAAGGAATGACCTCTACCTAAACTAAAATAAAATAGTATTTGTTATTGTATTAGTGTATGTATAAAGAATGTGCTAGTAAATTAAAAAAAAAGAGTGGTAGAAAAAGTTAAAAATATAAACGGTACCTAATACTTTATAATTAATCTGATAAATAAAAATAGAGCTTCCTGAACGACAAACGGAACCGTAATTTATAACAAACCGTAGGGAGAAGAATGCTAGAGATGTCAGACATGTAAAATGCATAAAAGATGATACTGAAAAGATGTTGATGGGAGATAAGGACATAAAAGAGACATGGAAGGTATATTTTGAAACATTGATGAAAGCAGAAAATAATTGGAGTGGAGTGAAAGAAGTGACCGATGATGAAGAGAAAGTGGCTGTACAAGGTATGAAGAATGGTAAAGTTGTAGGGCTGGATGCGATACTAGTAAGGGTATGGAAGTTGGTAAATGAATATGGATATAAGTGGCGGTTTTGTTTTTAATAAGTTGTTGCATGAAGAAGTGATCCCCGATGAATGGTGCAGCAGTGATCAAGTGCCCATTTATAAAAATAAGAGTGATGTACAAGACTGCAACAGTTATCGTGGTATAAAGCTCATGTCATATACTTTGAAAGTTTCGGAGAAAGTGATAGAGTAAAGGATGCGAGACGAGAGTGATATCTCGGAGAACCAATTTGGTTTTATGCCTGGTCGGGGTACGTATACGTGCTGTATTTTCTCTCCGCCAGTTATGTGAGAAGTACAGACGAGCACACAAGAACCTACACATGGTGTTCGTTGATCTTGAGAAGGCGTACGACCGGCTTCACCGTAATGTGATGTTGTGGGCTTTGAAAGAGAAGGGTTTATTTAAGGGTTCGTGCAATGTACAGTTTATCTAGTACACAAGACCGATCACCTGCAGGAAATACCGACAAGTTCAATGTTGCGGTAGGTTTGCATCAAGGGTCGGCTCTGAGTCCGTACCTCTACTTATTGATAATGGATGCTCTGACATTGGACATAAGGAAAAGGCACCCTGGTGCTCGCTATTCGCTGATGACATTATTCTTGTCGGCGAGGAGGGACTTGAGGTGCAGAGTAGACTGGAAAAATGGCAACAAAAGCTGGAGAGTGCTGGCCTGAAAATAAGCAAAACAGAGTATATATTCTGCGATTACGATTAGTAATGTTACGTAAGACCTCTAAACAATTGATATATGAGTATTTGGTTGCAATTAAAATGCTTTACAATATTGGCAGAGGTTAGTGATAGTCGCGAATCACTTCTAATTAGAACATCAGTTGGAATACTCTGTTGTTGATTGTGATTGAAACTGATTTTCGCAAAACATTTGCCCACGTTGTGACCAGCCTTTTTACAGAAGGTACAGATAACATAAAGTGCGTTTTAAATATTAAATTATAAACCTGACGAAACTGGGATATTACTACCTAATATTACAGATTTTGAACGTTTAGGGTATGATCGCTGAGCATGACCTAAGCCGCCACATGAAAAATATTTAAAAGTCGTAGAACCGGTATTACTTTGATTAAACTGACGCTTTAGTATAAAATAATCGTTAGTTTTGTGAATACTAAACACAGAATAATTGGAAATTTGCGACGACTTCATAAAATTTGAAGAAATTAGCTAAATCCTCAGGTATTATTTTGGAGTTAGCGGCGATAGCATGAATCTGAGAGTTAGCCACGCCACTGATAATAATAGCTACAATGAGATCATCATATAATCCTTCAAGTACCCTCAAACGTTATAATGATCGCCGTGGACAATCTGCATGCGTGGCGTAGCGAGCCGAGTCCGTACACATCACATCAAAAAGAATGTTAGCGACATCGAGTTTTCGTGCACACAATGGTTTAAATTCTATTTTAAAGTTCGATTAACTGCGATCGCTAGTGACCCATTCTAGTAACCAGGTCCTCGCGTCGCCTTTTAAATAATGGAGTATCCTAGACAAACATCGTTGACGTCACACCCCTTAATTTTGCACGCCTTGTTTACTTGCTCGAACCAAAAATCAATGTCTTTAACACTTTTATCAAATTTGAAATATAGAACTTGTTCGACCTTACTTTAGATAATGTATTTAATACTCCGATTTTTTATTTGTGTTTATAACGTAGTTTAATAGGTAGAGGGTACCTCATCAACAAGTATGCCATTTTTGGATTTTAAATTATTAAAATACTTAAGATACTACTGTAGCAGTCACTATTATTGCAAGAGGAAAAAATGTTTGCGGCCTTGCGGTTCCTAAATATATGCACATCATCCCATACGTCACTGGTTAGTCCCAAATATAAATTTAAATTTGGATCACCGCGGTATGACTGCTCAAATCATTTCACAACAAGTACGAGAGTAAGTTTTAGTCAAGAATTCATCTATTTCCTACTGTTTATTACCTATTCTTCTATATTAATTCCAAGTCCTAACACAAAACGATAACAATTCGTACGATGTCATAAAGGAAAATTTTAGTTTTGTCATAGCATTGTTAAAAATTAAACCACGGTATTGCTTTTGTTCTGGTATTTTCACAGTGGTATTTTCTCGAAAATACGCATTGATTGCGAGAATATCGACAATGGTAGCTACAAACATAATAAACGATTGACGAAGACCTGACATATTTTCTTTTTCAAAATAATAATAGGACAGGAGCAAACATCAATTAAAATTTCAATAACTATTATAGTTAACTTAATACAACTAAATAATTCTTTTAAAATCCTAATTCAAAGAAAATATTTAACAGCGGTTATTAAATATTAAGTAGGCTTAGTGAAGACGCTGTCACCTATAAAATTGATTTTGTATTGTGGTATAGGTCTCATTTATCTGTTTATTGTCAAATATATTTCGGAGGCGGCTTCACCCTCACAGTATCTTCGATCAAAAAACTTTTTTTAGAAGGAACTTTAAGTAATTCAAGCAAGGCTAGCAAATTCTTTTGTTCTTAATTTAAGAGGTTATCAAGTAGATGAAGGAGCTATTTACATATCGATGAGTTTAATGATAAATATATTTTATCAAATGGTAAATGCCATTTCTGAAGGCATTTCGGGCCTATTCCTGCAAGAAAGAATTAAAGGCTACTTAAGTGTGTGGATAAAATATCAAATGTCTAATAACAATATTTAAAAATAATAAGTTATATGATAATAAAACCATAATAATCACCAACAGGCGACAATTAATTCTAGCTTTTGACAAATATATGCAACATTAATGAAACAATGTCTACAAGTCTCAACACACGTGATAAATGAATCACAATCTACACAAGGATGTCGTAATTATTAATATTTCCAGTATCACGTTTCCTACATCTAATCTCTTATAAATGTAAATATATGCATTGTGTGCTTAATTTCGTTAGTATGTGTTACAGAAAGCACAATTTTATTTATTAGTATATTTTTGCGCTATTCAAAAAATTGTCTTTACCTATTGGTAATATATATATAGTATTTATATTATGTACAACCAACCAGTTTATTACACAGTCGTAAATTTTTTATTTTAAATTTCGCTTTTCCTTTACTGAATTTTCTAAGATAACATTTTGTACATACCAAACTTTGTTACCAAACTTTGGGTTTGAATGTCAGATATCGCAAATAAAAGGGAAAACTTTGGCCGTTAGTGACGCAGGTGTCAGTGGCCGAGGCTTTCGGTTACTCACAGCTGCAACGCTAAAATACACAATCGACTATAAGAGTAAATACACAGTTGACAATAAAAAAAAATTGCAATCCATGCTTTAGATAATGTAATTATTGGGACCATAGCCGGGCATCTGTATATTTGAAAAAGTTGTAGTAAATTACGTACTATATTTATATTTTTTAATCCATAGGCCATTCATAAATATTGATAATCCCCCTCGGGCATAGAATCGTTACCCAAGATTATCAGTTGAAATCATTGGCTATATCAGATAGCTAAAATATTTATGATGGGAAGCATGAGTCGATAGAAAGTCGATCAATATGATTTTCGCTAAGTTGCAATGGATAATGATCCCTATGATCTATGATCGTGTTCAACGCACGGAAATCTACATATATATGATTCGATTCGTGTTTCTTTTTGAAGAGAATAATGGCGGACGCATATGGTAACTCTGATTCTCAAATAATGTTCTTGTCCAACAAGTTTTAAATGATGTCGCGAATCCAGATTTTCTCGCCAAGAGACATTTTGTAAGGCCTATTGTGAAAAGGTGTACTGTTCATCAGCTCGTTGTGCATGCTATCCGTTTTAACACAGCTTAAAGCTGTGCTAATTATTAAATAATCTTTAAATTCATAAACCATCGACAAAAATTTTTCGCGATGAGAACCCGTTAAATTTGTGTTAATAGATAGCGATTGACGCAGATTGATTATTTCTTAATAAAAAGTACAAGGTATTTCCTAGCGAAAGTGTAATCTCACAGCTCTTCATCATGGAAATTAAACATCTAGTGAGTACAAATATGTTCAAGGAATGACCTCTACCTAAACTAAAATAAAATAGTATTTGTTATTGTATTAGTGTATGTATAAAGAATGTGCTAGTAAATTAAAAAAAAAGAGTGGTAGAAAAAGTTAAAAATATAAACGGTACCTAATACTTTATAATTAATCTGATAAATAAAAATAGAGCTTCCTGAACGACAAACGGAACCGTAATTTATAACAAACCGTAGGGAGAAGAATGCTAGAGATGTCAGACATGTAAAATGCATAAAAGATGATACTGAAAAGATGTTGATGGGAGATAAGGACATAAAAGAGACATGGAAGGTATATTTTGAAACATTGATGAAAGCAGAAAATAATTGGAGTGGAGTGAAAGAAGTGACCGATGATGAAGAGAAAGTGGCTGTACAAGGTATGAAGAATGGTAAAGTTGTAGGGCTGGATGCGATACTAGTAAGGGTATGGAAGTTGGTAAATGAATATGGATATAAGTGGCGGTTTTGTTTTTAATAAGTTGTTGCATGAAGAAGTGATCCCCGATGAATGGTGCAGCAGTGATCAAGTGCCCATTTATAAAAATAAGAGTGATGTACAAGACTGCAACAGTTATCGTGGTATAAAGCTCATGTCATATACTTTGAAAGTTTCGGAGAAAGTGATAGAGTAAAGGATGCGAGACGAGAGTGATATCTCGGAGAACCAATTTGGTTTTATGCCTGGTCGGGGTACGTATACGTGCTGTATTTGCTCTCCGCCAGTTATGTGAGAAGTACAGACGAGCACACAAGAACCTACACATGGTGTTCGTTGATCTTGAGAAGGCGTACGACCGGCTTCACCGTAATGTGATGTTGTGGGCTTTGAAAGAGAAGGGTTTATTTAAGGGTTCGTGCAATGTACAGTTTATCTAGTACACAAGACCGATCACCTGCAGGAAATACCGACAAGTTCAATGTTGCGGTAGGTTTGCATCAAGGGTCGGCTCTGAGTCCGTACCTCTACTTATTGATAATGGATGCTCTGACATTGGACATAAGGAAAAGGCACCCTGGTGCTCGCTATTCGCTGATGACATTATTCTTGTCGGCGAGGAGGGACTTGAGGTGCAGAGTAGACTGGAAAAATGGCAACAAAAGCTGGAGAGTGCTGGCCTGAAAATAAGCAAAACAGAGTATATATTCTGCGATTACGATTAGTAATGTTACGTAAGACCTCTAAACAATTGATATATGAGTATTTGGTTGCAATTAAAATGCTTTACAATATTGGCAGAGGTTAGTGATAGTCGCGAATCACTTCTAATTAGAACATCAGTTGGAATACTCTGTTGTTGATTGTGATTGAAACTGATTTTCGCAAAACATTTGCCCACGTTGTGACCAGCCTTTTTACAGAAGGTACAGATAACATAAAGTGCGTTTTAAATATTAAATTATAAACCTGACGAAACTGGGATATTACTACCTAATATTACAGATTTTGAACGTTTAGGGTATGATCGCTGAGCATGACCTAAGCCGCCACATGAAAAATATTTAAAAGTCGTAGAACCGGTATTACTTTGATTAAACTGACGCTTTAGTATAAAATAATCGTTAGTTTTGTGAATACTAAACACAGAATAATTGGAAATTTGCGACGACTTCATAAAATTTGAAGAAATTAGCTAAATCCTCAGGTATTATTTTGGAGTTAGCGGCGATAGCATGAATCTGAGAGTTAGCCACGCCACTGATAATAATAGCTACAATGAGATCATCATATAATCCTTCAAGTACCCTCAAACGTTATAATGATCGCCGTGGACAATCTGCATGCGTGGCGTAGCGAGCCGAGTCCGTACACATCACATCAAAAAGAATGTTAGCGACATCGAGTTTTCGTGCACACAATGGTTTAAATTCTATTTTAAAGTTCGATTAACTGCGATCGCTAGTGACCCATTCTAGTAACCAGGTCCTCGCGTCGCCTTTTAAATAATGGAGTATCCTAGACAAACATCGTTGACGTCACACCCCTTAATTTTGCGCGCCTTGTTTACTTGCTCGAACCAAAAATCAATGTCTTTAACACTTTTATCAAATTTGAAATATAGAACTTGTTCGACTTTACTTTAGATAATGTATTTAATACTCCGATTTTTTATTTGTGTTTATAACGTAGTTTAATAGGTAGAGGGTACCTCATCAACAAGTATGCCATTTTTGGATTTTAAATTATTAAAATACTTAAGATACTACTGTAGCAGTCACTATTATTGCAAGAGGAAAAAATGTTTGCGGCCTTGCGGTTCCTAAATATATGCACATCATCCCATACGTCACTGGTTAGTCCCAAATATAAATTTAAATTTGGATCACCGCGGTATGACTGCTCAAATCATTTCACAACAAGTACGAGAGTAAGTTTTAGTCAAGAATTCATCTATTTCCTACTGTTTATTACCTCATCATCATCATCATCATTTTCAGCTGTCGTGCGTCCACTGCTGGACGTAAGCCTTCCCCATTGACTTCCACCGTGATCGGTCCAAAGCGGCCCGCATCCATTGGTTTCCAGCTGCTCTTTTTATGTCGTCTGTCCACCTAGTTGGTGGTCGTCCTCTACTTCGTTTGCCAGTAAGTGGCCTCCACTCAAGGACCCTTTTTCCCCATCGGCCGTCACTTGAGCGGGCTATATGCCCAGCCCATTGCCACTTCAGCTTACAAATCCGTTGGGCTATGTCGCTTACTTTTGTTCGTCTGCGAATCTCTTCGTTTCTGACTCTATCTCGCAGCGAAATGCCCAGCATAGCCCTCTCCATCGCACGCTGAGTGACTTTAAGCCTCTCTAAGAGTCCCTTTGTTAGAGGCCACGTCTCGGTTCCATAAGTCATCGCTGGTAACACACACTGGTCGAAGACTTTCGACTTAAGGCACTGCGGTATTCCGGACGAAAATACGCTCCTTAAGTTCCCGAACGCTGCCCATCCTAGTTGGATTCGTCGATTGACCTCTCCCTCGAAGTTGGACCTGCCCAATCGGACTTTTTGTCCCAGGTAGACATATTCGTCGACAACTTCGAGAATGGAGCTCCCAACGGATACCGGGATAGGCGCGACATGGACATTCGACATAATTTTCGTCTTGTCCATATTCATTTTAAGGCCCACCTGTTGAGAGACTCCATTAAGATCGCCGAGCATAGTGCTGAGGTCTTCCAGGGATTCTGCCATTACTACTATATCGTCGGCAAATCGAAGGTGAGTTAGGTACTCGCCGTTTATATTGATGCCGAGTCCATGCCATTCCAGGAGCTTAAAAGCGTCTTCCAGTGCAGTGGTAAATAGTCTCGGAGAGATAACGTCTCCCTGTCTCACGCCTCGCTGTAAAGGAATAGCGTTTGTGCAATGCTCCTGGACTCGAACCGACATGGTGGCATTTGTGTACAAATACTTCAACACTTCGATGTACCGATAGTCAATATGGCACCTCTGAAGAGACGACAGTACCGCCCACGTTTCGATCGAATCAAAGGCTTTCTCATAGTCCACAAACGCTAAGCATAATGGCCGATTATACTCCTCGGTCTTCTGTATAATCTGCCGCAGCGTAT
Source organism: Melinaea marsaeus rileyi (assembly GCA_918358865.1). NCBI lineage: Eukaryota > Metazoa > Arthropoda > Insecta > Lepidoptera > Nymphalidae > Melinaea > Melinaea marsaeus. The sequence goes on along the minus strand of OU911093.1, from coordinate 19,854,627 downwards.
GAATGTGGTCTATGGTACTAAAACCTTTTCGGAAACCAGCTTGTTCGGAAGGCTGGAAGTCATCAAACTTGCTCGTGAGACGAGTCGTGATAACCCTCGAAAACAGCTTATAAACATGGTTCAGAAGCGAGATGGGCCTGTAATTCTTCAGCAAAGTCGTTAGAGGACTCTGACTTCCCGGCATCAGCCAGTCCGAGTTACAGGTACGCGACCCTGACTTGCTCGAGCTATTTGCTTACAATCCCTTGTCTGTCCGTGTAAGCAATATCCCCTTTCCTTTCTTTTCCCTTGAATATACCTACCCCCATCCTATTCTCCTCCAACCGACCGATGGCGGTATATCCATCACAATCAGTGCAGCTAGAAATAATATAGACTGGTGTCGGGCAGCAGCGCCACCGGTGTGAGGAGCTGCGCACTGCGCTCGCCAACCCGTCTGCCAAGCGTGGCGAGTATGGCAAATTCTCCCCTTTAAATATGTTTATTACCTATTCTTCTATATTAATTCCAAGTCCTAACACAAAACGATAACAATTCGTACGATGTCATAAAGGAAAATTTTAGTTTTGTCATAGCATTGTTAAAAATTAAACCACGGTATTGCTTTTGTTCTGGTATTTTCACAGTGGTATTTTCTCGAAAATACGCATTGATTGCGAGAATATCGACAATGGTAGCTACAAACATAATAAACGATTGACGAAGACCTGACATATTTTCTTTTTCAAAATAATAATAGGACAGGAGCAAACATCAATTAAAATTTCAATAACTATTATAGTTAACTTAATACAACTAAATAATTCTTTTAAAATCCTAATTCAAAGAAAATATTTAACAGCGGTTATTAAATATTAAGTAGGCTTAGTGAAGACGCTGTCACCTATAAAATTGATTTTGTATTGTGGTATAGGTCTCATTTATCTGTTTATTGTCAAATATATTTCGGAGGCGGCTTCACCCTCACAGTATCTTCGATCAAAAAACTTTTTTTAGAAGGAACTTTAAGTAATTCAAGCAAGGCTAGCAAATTCTTTTGTTCTTAATTTAAGAGGTTATCAAGTAGATGAAGGAGCTATTTACATATCGATGAGTTTAATGATAAATATATTTTATCAAATGGTAAATGCCATTTCTGAAGGCATTTCGGGCCTATTCCTGCAAGAAAGAATTAAAGGCTACTTAAGTGTGTGGATAAAATATCAAATGTCTAATAACAATATTTAAAAATAATAAGTTATATGATAATAAAACCATAATAATCACCAACAGGCGACAATTAATTCTAGCTTTTGACAAATATATGCAACATTAATGAAACAATGTCTACAAGTCTCAACACACGTGATAAATGAATCACAATCTACACAAGGATGTCGTAATTATTAATATTTCCAGTATCACGTTTCCTACATCTAATCTCTTATAAATGTAAATATATGCATTGTGTGCTTAATTTCGTTAGTATGTGTTACAGAAAGCACAATTTTATTTATTAGTATATTTTTGCGCTATTCAAAAAATTGTCTTTACCTATTGGTAATATATATATAGTATTTATATTATGTACAACCAACCAGTTTATTACACAGTCGTAAATTTTTTATTTTAAATTTCGCTTTTCCTTTACTGAATTTTCTAAGATAACATTTTGTAGTAAAATAAAAAATTAAGTTATGACAGGCTACGTAAATTATTAAACAACCCGCATCTAAATCTTACCCCTTTATGAATGTAGTCATTTTCTTAACAAATCTAACATTTCTAATATAACATTAGTTTAATTCACGAACTATGTGTAAAATAATCAACACCGCTTATATAAAACTGTATTAAAGAAACTTAAAAGATAAAATAATTATGAATTTAGAATGTTTAATCACATTATTTAGGCAATCCATAGTTCCAAAATTAAGCCCTATTGAAAGTATGAATAACAGCAGCAGGCTCTTATTAATATATATAGTATGTCGATATATCTAGTAGTATATAAATTCCTTCCATCCTCTTCTATCATATGTCATGTCTATGGATACTTTCTTATTTTCTTGCACGCACTCTTTCCATAGTTTGCTTTTGTCGTCATCGTTGCTTATAATGATCTTCATTCTTTTTTAAATTCTAATTGTATTGCATTGCTTTTTCCTTGTTTCATACTCCGGATTAAATATTCATTATATATGTTTAATTTCATTAGTTTTCTATTGTTATGTTAAAAGCTATGAAAATAAAAACGCTTTTATGTAGGCTTTTATCGGAGAACGAGAGCAGTCTCGTGTGGAATTAAACATAAAGGAATTAATTAAAATGTACACGACAAAGAGGTGCAGCTTTCATTTCACTTCTTGTTTTATTTAGAAAGGTTTGTCATTATAACATTTAATTGTTTCCTATAGAAAAAAATGAAAATATTAAATAAAACCATTAAAATTCGTGACGGCTGGGCACGAGAGGAAGTTTCTATAATAGTTTTTAAGACATCTTGTGAGATGGTGATAAACCAAAAATAATTCTTAGCTAATGTTGCGAACCCCACTCCACGCAGTACTGCTTGGAAACTAGATGATATACAATATAAAAAATAAAGAATTGGCCTTCATTATTATACGGATGGCCTACTTGAATATACATTTATTTAATAGTGTACCATGAATAAAAAAAAAGACCAACCCTGTGTAATAGGTATACTAATTAAAATATAAATTATAAGATTTTTGCAAGTACTTTCTTTAATTTAATTCTGTGAAACTTTATTTATAACAAATATCTGATATTTAGTTTGGAAAATTTATTTAAACTAGTGGTCGCCCAGTGGTCGAAATTCGACCATATAATAAATTTAAATTGTAAGTGACTTAATATACATTATTAAAATATAATATTCAAACATTATTAAGGTTCTACTGTCGAAAACTAAACTACTATAACCACAGATTTGACCAAGACTCTTATTTGCCAATTTCTTTTTTGAACAAATTATATGAAATTAAAAGAAATGTTCAATTCATGTTCAATTCTAAGTAGTCTGTTAAATTGTTGTAAACTTCAGACCTAAGACTTGTTTGATTTTGTCGAATGAAATGTAATCGTGAACCCTCTATTCTCACATACATATCAACAATCCACTGCAGAAATAGTTTTTGTGAATGGTGTAACATGCTGAAATCATCTCTAATTGCTAGTCGATAGGCTGTATACTGAAGCATGGTTAATTTATTTCTGGGTGCTCTTGAATTAAATGTAGTTGGTGTATTATGAGCAATATTGACATGCCACCCAGTATCACCGTTGGGAAAAAGCAGTGGGTACGCTAAAGGGTCTAATGATGAGTCCAAAACTGAGATATTCTTAATTATACCATTAACTTTTGAAAAATAAATCATATTTTATTCAAAAGGTGGCTTACCATCAACTGTATTAAATATTACTGCTACATCAGTTTGAACTGCATCATTAAATCGGCGTAGATCTAAATGATGATTTACTTTAATGAGCATACAAATTTCTTTGTTTTGATTTTTGACTCTCTGACAATGATCTTTCATTGCAATGAATGACCGCACAAAAGGATTACTGCCTTCCAATTCCAGTGAAATTTCATGCATTATGTTGTTGTTACATGTTTGATTAACATGTTCTTGTAATCTATAATGGCAGTGTCAACATCATAAAAATATAATTGTGCATAACATGGTGAGCGACCATATGCTGCAGTCATTGGGCCTGATCTGTGATAAAAAACATCATGTATTTTGAAATTATACACTCCACTTGTAACTGCCTCAGCAACTTTGGCTTCTGAGCTAACCATAGCAAAACATGAATTATATTTCCTAATATTTTCAAAATAATTTTTTGATTTATTTTTTATTGAAGGTTCATTTGAAGTAAGTCCATCATGTAATATTTTAAATCAAATATTCATTTTGACTTAAGGGCTTAATATTGCTTTACCCTTGTGACAACATGAAGTGAATGCAGTTTGGTCGCCTAAAGTCACTTCAGGTTCAAAATGTTAATGTCATAACTTAAAAACACATTTGGAATGACATTTAGAGCACACTTAAATGCATCTCTCAAAATCATATTACTATCTAATACTACTGATGAGGAATTATTCCTTCCTCTTAGAGAAATATTCCTTCTTCTTTGTCTCTCACTCCGACTCGTTAATGTTCTATGTCGAGGCATAATTAAAGTTCTTTCATAGATTACTGAAATCAAGAAGAGAAAAAGTTTTTACACAAAATCACTTATTTATCCTAAAGTATATGCAATTACTGAAATCGTAAACTACAATAATTGCTTTGAACCAGCAATATCAAAAATTTTTGTACCTGAATGTTGTTATTGCAGATTGCTGCTACAGAGCTTTCTTTATGCATATAATGATAGTCCTTGAAAGACGACGATAAGTTTAAATGTATCTTACTGCTACACAACTCACATAAATTTGTATAAACGCTCCGTATTTCACGTAGTAATCGTCAAATAAAACTTTAATTAACTTTAAACATTCAATAAAACCACAACAAACAAACTTTTCAACTACGTCTATAATAGAGAAACGAAACAATTTGACCACAGAGTATGTATGCGTGTGTCAAATGCATGCTGGTTAGTATAATGTTTTATTAACTGATTTAATTTATTTTTTATGCATTATTATTAAAATCTTTTTTTATATTTAATTAAATGAGACAAATTAAACTTTTTTTTTTGAGTACTCTGTCTATGCACAAAATGAAAAACAAAAGAAACCATTTGACCACAGAGTATGTATAGGCAAATATATATATTTTTGATATGTCAATGTCAGTACTCTAAGTCTGTAGTAAGTATGCGTGTGTGAATTTGCATGGTAGTGTGTGTAATGTTTCTATGTCTATAGACAAAATGAAAAACAAAAGAAACATGTGTGTGTGAAATGCATGGTAGTGTGGGTAATGTTTTATTTATTGATTTAATGTACTTTATAAGCATTATTATTGAAAAATATTAGCGTTCTGCACTTCTCCTGTACATAAACTATAAGTGTGCCAAATTTTATGCTTCTGCGTCCGCGCAATTTTCGTAAAAAGGGGTCCAAAGTTTTGGCATCACGTATTAATATATAGATTTATTTATTCATTGTATTCCAACTTATTTCCTTTCAAATTAAAACACAGAAATAATTTTCAGGAAACGATATTTCTTCTAATAATAATAAATATGTCAGGGTTTTTATGAATGTTGGTGGGGTATTTGATGTTGTGGTGTTACTATCTAAGTCAACATAAACGAGGCTTATCACTCCAGAAAATTATCTCTGTATCATATGAAAATTGAAGAATTCATTTGGTATATATTAACATTTGTTCATATTGATATTGTTAAAGTTATGGTACTGTTAAAGTATAGTAATGGTCTTCGTTTTGAAAGTTAAGTATGTCTATTGAATAAAATTAGAGTCAATCACTTGTTGAGTTCAATATTTAATATTTTAAAAGAAAATCTTCGTCTTTAACTTTAAAAATCTTGAAGTATGATCTTAAATTTATTAATTGATCAGTTAACTGTGTTTCATTTAGATTGATTGATTGCGAGAGTGTAAATAAAACTTTTAGTATATATTTCGGGTACAGCAGTAGAGTGAAAAGATTCATTCCAAGATTTCAAACTCAATAAATCTTTGCAAATAATTAATCTTTTAATAAAATTAAACTTAATATTCATGCTTTTCAAATTAAATTTTGAATTGACGTTTTTATCTCCTCTTCTAAGTTCTATTATAAATTAATAGATAATATTATCAATCAGTTTCAGAATATTTAAATCTGTGATATCTCTGATATAACAGTTTCTAAAAATATCGCGCCATAAATGTATAATAGTCCTTAACGAGAATCAAATACAAAAATAACAATATTAAGGTCAATAAAAGGCTTTCAGAAATATAAAATAATATCAAGTTTAGCTGACATCTAATATTATTTTATATTTTTGAATCAAAAGTTTTTAAACATTTTATTTTATTTCATATCATATTTTGATTTTGTACCTACGATAATATTTAAAAATTCACTGACTCTTTAATCATTAATATTAAATATGATTTTAAATTTGACTTTTATACTGATCTGTGCGATACTTGTTATATAATATTAATAAAATTATTGAAGTACTAGCAGACCCGGTCACGCGTTGCTGTGACTATTGTTTTTGATATATTACATTGTAGTAAACTATTTAAGGGGTTCATACGTTCGTTCAGAGTTTGTACGTTCAGAGTACATGAAAACCATAATGTTTTCTTACAGTCGATATTAAGCAAAAATAGAAACAAAATTATTTTTTTAATTTAATCCAAATTTATAACACTATTTGTAAATTACAAAGTTTTTAGTAAATAACTTGGAACACTAAACTTACGAATGAGGTAGGTAGGGTAGATACATCATTCGTAATTATTCAATCCAGTCAACAGATACCGCCATCTTTTAGAATTGTTAGGAGCGAACTGCAAAATAATAAACAAATAAAATAATATTGCGACTATGAATTGAGTTGAAAATTATTATATATCTTTTAAGTTAGGTCAAACTGTACGTGGTGTGTAAATTTATTAAAATCGGTTAAGTAGTTTAGGAGTCCATCGCGGACAAACAACGTGACACGTGATTTATACATATTAAGATTTCTGGTGGATCTTTTTTATCATTTAATATTTTAAATAATATGATAAATAAATCGTAAAATTATCCTTTTTTTTAATATGTTACTTTATCATTTTAATAAGATGAAATAAAGAATAATGAAATAAAACGTATATAAGTATTTTCAGTAATCGTACTAATAACAAACATTTGTTTTATTTTTATTGTAGTGCTTTATGATGCACAATGTATTTTGTTTGATTACCTGGTGAATACAAACAAATCTGATGGTTTTCCAACATGGGAACAGGCAACATACAATTGACCCCTGGGACTTATTTATGGTCATAGCAAAAGCAAGCCGCACTGGAAACTGTCAGTCGGAATTATTGCGATGCGTGGTATCAACACGTCTTCTCCTTTATATTTTCCTTTCAGTATAGTTGCTTGTATCACGTTGTTCAATAATTTTTTATCGCTAACCGTGTGCCGTTGCAAAAACGTGATTAGTTGATATTTCTCAACATTATAACTAACGATAATTAAAGGTTTAATTGAAGATTGTGAGGTGGCAATCCTGGTAAATCCAGCGAATTTAAAAATTCAGGCGGATAGTTGACGACATCATCTTGGTTAGTAGCCGAATCAACTGATATATCCTCAATTCGCCTGTAATTTGTTCTTGAATTTTGAAATTTAATTCATTTACATCTATGTTTTTTTGCAGCCAATATAGCCCTTTCGCTCAACCAATCATGGTTTCTGTAATTTTGAGCAACATCTGGAAACACCTTTTGAATAAGTTCATCTTTTGATCTAGTTAACTGACAAAAACTTTGAGGAAAGTTAATGCAACCAGTCAAGGTGTCTATAGGAAATTTGCCATTACCAATGTCAATGAGTTGTTTAGAGAATATGTCTCCAGATTGGTCATTTTGCAACTTAACAAGCATATTCTTGCTTAAATGTAATACCTTCACATGCTTCCACAAATTGGAGGACTTTAAATATGCATTAAGTTCATCAACTGGCGTTGATCGTAGAATCACTGGCAATATTTGGCGAAAATGTCCTGCTAATAAAATCATTGCACCACCAAATGGGTTATGATTGCTCCGTAGATCTTGTAAGGTTCTATCTAAAGCCTCAAAAGATTTTTTATGTGCCATCGTGCATTCATCGTGAATTGCCAATTAAATAAATTTGCAGGAATTTGTAATTGCTATCTCACACTGGTAAAAGTGAACCTGCGCAATGATATAGTTGGTCTTGTATCTGTAAATTAAAAAAAAATGATTTTTGTCAAATATAAATAATATTTGTTCGTAAAAAGTATATCTGTCTCCTAATTTAAATCCCCAATTTATAATTGATATGCTTAGGTATGTAAATATGTAATAATTAGTTGTAACTAATATCCATTATCAAATAATTATATTGTGTTTCAAAATAATAAAAGTATTGCTAATACTGAATCACCAAATAATATTATGACTAAGTAATATATTTTTTGGGGATTAAGGAACTGAAGGTTAATGACACACCTTTACTTAATTAACAGGAAATTTTGTTCACTAAAATAATAATGATTAACTGCTATAATACCTACCTTAAAATTTGGCATGAAATTTTCCCGAACTACGTTTGTTTCCCCAAATGACGTCATTTGAAAGCAATTATTATATTGTTGGATATTTAACAAAAAGTGTATGGAATCTGGTTCTATTCCTGAAACCAATGAGTACAATGGCTCTGGTGGTAGATCCAATGGTATCAATTTCACTTTCCCATTTGCGCAACACAATCCATTGGCTTCATTTGCCTTACAATGAGAGCAAACCAAGTTCATAGATCCAATAGTAACAAATTGGTGGTTACTATAGTCAATTGACAAATCATAATTGAAAGTAGCTCGATTCAAACTTTCGGGATTATTGGTTGAATCTCTCGCTCTCGCTTCCCGCGTTCGTGATATACGAATTCTTTTACGTTCTTTTCGGTCGTCACGTTCTTGTGCAGTATGATAAGATCGGTAATTAGTTTGGTTTGTAGCATTTCGGGTTCTTCTACCTAAATTACTTCGTCTTATAGGAGGCATATCGAATATACTCACCTAAATGATGTCACATGCAATAATTATTAATCACAGGTATTAAAACCCTTTGCACAAAACACGATATAAAACAATCGAAATTAATTATTAAATATTATAAACGCTTTTTAACGCGGTTTGTTTGACAGATGCAATGACGTGAAAACTGATGACAATTTATATCGTATTCCAAAACTAAAACAAAAGAAAGAAAATTCCAAGGCCAATCAAATCTATAGCTCTTAAATTTTTTGACTTTTCAATTTGGTCGGGTTTACGATATTATCACTTGCGTGAACCTGCACACACATATATTTGATTGAATTTGAACTTTGTGCAAAGACAATAAAGTGCGAATTGACTCTTCGACGTTAGCAACACACCTACATTGTTTAGACAAAAATGAGTGCTTGTAATTTAATATGAACTTTATTGTATAGCAATACAGTTCAAATTGACTCTAAATTTAATTAGAAAATATTTGTATAGGAAAAAGAAAAGGGCTCTTTTAGGGTTTTCCTGGAAATTATTCGAATTTTTCTCGCCGTAAGAACCATCCTTGGGCTTCAAGGAATATTAAAAAAAAAGAATTGTTAAGATTGGTCCATGCGTTGTTGAGTTGTGCGCTTACCAACACATTTTGCGATTCATTTTTATATAATAGATTTGTATATCGCAATTGACTTTGACCTGAGTACTTAAAAAGAGGCGTCGTTAAATTAAATTATTCACGACGTCCTTGCAGTTACCTCTACAACGACACGTGACACCATATTCATATCGAAATGAAAAACAATCAATTCACATCCTCAATCCTTTTTACTACTAATAATTGTTGTAACTTACAACAAATATATTAATGAAATATAACCGATTCATGTTTTAACTTTATTATATCATTTAATTTAGTTTTATACCTTGGCACTGTTGTAAACACATAGTTATAAGATAAATCTGTAACGAGTTATCGTCTTAGGCAGTAGTGTCGATGATGTGTAACATCTGACACCTCATCTTATTAATTATTAACTTATATCTTGAAATATTGAGATATTATTTGAAATAATTATTTCTAACGAAAATCATTGTAATGGAAAATTTATTTAATTTAATTAATATTAGGATTGTATTGAATACAAGTAATTTGATAAGAAATAAGGCGGTGTTCACAGATGGTATGCTAGTAGATGTCCGGAAGCTACTTCAGAGGATAGACAGAAATGACTGTTTTTATTCTTTAATAAATTATTGTAAGTGTATGTATACATTGCAATAACTACTGAGTTCAAATTACTCCCACGGTTTTAAGAATCTATATCATACAATATTATAAAGAACACGAGTAACTGAGGCACTATGTACATGTATAATAAATATATTATATTATAAGGATTGAATAAAACATTTTCTAAAAGCGGTTCAAAAGAATTATATTATACTTCAACAATGTCTATACACTAACAATGACGCGTTCTAACTCTACACAGGTATTGCGATATATTGAGTTATTAACTTGGCTATTGAGCTCGGTACACGATACACACTATATTGTACCGTTTTGTGCTATTTTGTTATTTATAATTTTTAAAAGCTTTTACGTTTATGCATTGTTTAATTTATTTAATTGTAATATTCAATAAATTGTTATTGTTTTTGCTATCGTTAAAGAAACATTTATTTTTTATTATGTTCAAAATTTATTCAAGCTTTTTTTAGTTAAATTATGCTTTAAATAATTAAATGTCTGTACTGATATCATTTTAATTAATATCTCAGTCATAAATGGAGGATTTTTAAATCAATGGTTCGATAAATAAATAAAAAAAAATCCGTGCCCGGGGGACATGCGTGGGTAGACCTCGTGTGTAACTCGTTTAAAATATAACTCACTACCTAAGAATAACACAGGATGCCGTTGTTTACATCAAAATCTTCAAGCCAAAATCGGTTTTTATTTTTTTTCTCGGAAAAGGTATCTTTTTGGAAATACTTTTGGTACTTAAATTTAGAGTAAAAAATAACCTTTCTATTAAAAATATTTGCGAGGAGGGAATGTTTACGAGAAAAAAGTTGCCGTGGTTTTACCTACCTTAAATTTTCAAGCTAAAAGTGATTTTTATTTTTTTTCTCAGAAACGATACATTTTACGGAAAAACTTTTGGTATCTAAATTTAGAGTAAAAAATAACCTTTCTATTAAAAATTCTTGTGATGTAAGAATATATACCAGAAAAATGTTATGATTTTTTTTCAGAAAGTTTTCGGTTTTTTTACCCCCACCCCTAAGTTATTGAAGTTAGGTTTTCGGTTTATTTACATTAGTTATAGGTATTCATCAAAGACATCATATGATATGAACGCGATTGATCTTCTTTGTATAAGGAAAAAGTTATGGTCGAAAAACTGAAATCAGAAAAAGTGAGGCCCTAGAGCCCCCTGTGGCCTGATTTTTCTGGTTAACGAACTTGACCTTCATTTTTGGATGGTTGATTTTTGTGCAAAGTTTGAAAGCGATCCGAGCGAAACTGCGGCCGCTATCGTGCTGACAAACGTCGAATCTGGACGCACGCACGCATATATATATATATATATATATATATATATACACATTTTGACCAATGGTCATTTCGGACTCAGGGGGTCATAAGAAGACCTCCTGTGAAGAAATTTTTCCAAAATTCGAAACTCGGGTACAAATGAATGGGCAGACCGAATTCTTTGAGGTCTACCCAAAAAACAATAAGTAAATCAATGTAATATGCCAATTTCGATTGAACTAAGTTTTGTATTATAATCATTAAAATATTAGCTAATTAATTAACAAAAGGTTCGGTACAATCTTGGAACCTTATTATTAGTTCTGAAAGTTTCATGTGTAAGTTAATATAAATCTCATTGATACATATTTTAAACTGTTTTAAGGACTTTTAGGAATTGAAAAGAATAAAGAATGAATGGGTTATACACGAGTAATACTTCTACCTACGGTCTGATTTAAAGAAAAATTGTTGCATTGTTGTTGTTGCAAACAATATCACAATATTGTTTTAGGCTGCTGAAGAATCCTAGGAATCTCTTTTAATTATTATAAAAACTATTTGAAAACTTTATTTTTATAACTTTCTATTTTTATAGAAAGGTATATTATTTTGGAAAATCAGCCATGAGGAATTAATTTAGCATAATTACATCTCAGTCAGAACATATCTTAGAAACATGCATGTGATTAATTTTCATAGTATCTAATTTCTTGGCGCCGGTAAGTCGCTCAGGTGTACGGGGGTAGACTATCACGCAGATGTTTTTTTTTTTTTTTTTTTATGTTAGAGGAGGGCAAACGAGCTTGCGGGTCACCGTTGGTATGTGATCACCGCCGCCCATGAACTCTTGCAACATCCGAGGATACACAAGAGCGTTGCCGGCCTTGGAGAAAGGAATATATGCCTTTTTTGAAGGTACCCATGTCGTATCGATCTGAAAATACCGCCGAAGGAAGTTCGTTCCACATTTGAGTGGTACGTGGGAAAAAAGTCCTTGAAAACCGCACAGTTGAAGATCGCCACGCGTCCAGGTGGTATGGATGATAAAAGAGGCGATGGCGAGCTGTGCGGTAGTGAAATTCGGCGGTAGGCATCAGATCGAATAATTCTTCGGAACACTCCCCGTTGTAAATGCGGTAGAAGACGCACAAAGAAGCCACGTCTCTACGCAATGCCAAAGAGTCCAGCCGTTCACAGAGCACTGGGTTCCCGACAATCCGAACGGCTCTCCGTTGTACGCGGTCAAATGGTAGAAGCTGATATTGGGGTGATCCGGACCAGAGATGAGAACAGTACTCCATGTGAGGCCGGACCTGCGCCTTATAGAGCGCAAGTCTTTGGCCAGGTTTGAAATACTGCCTCGCTCTATTGATCACTCCCAATTTCATCGAGGCCAACTTGGCCTTGCTCTACAGATGACCACGAAACCGACAATCGCTCGAAATGTCGAGACCCAGTATTCTGATACTTGGCGAGGCAATAAGAGGAGTGCTCTCGAAGAGCGGTGATACGACAAATGGGGTTTTCTTAGTGGTAAACGCGCAAACCTGTGTCTTTAGGGGATTAAACTGAACGTGGTTCAGTTCATACCACTCAGAGACCATCCCCAGGGAGGTCTCTATTGAAGACACAAGTTTCTTTCGGCACTCGTCGACGTTTTCCCGAGAGAGACCTGCACGACCGGAATATACCGCATCCCCAGTGCTGTCATCCGCATAACAATGTATGTTGGAAATATCCAACATATCATTGAGGAGGAACAGAGTTGGGGATAGCACGCAGCCTTGGGGTACACCAGCATTCACGGGCTTGGGGTCCGAGCAAAAACCGTCGAGAACGACCTGTATGCTCCGCCCAGTGAGAAAACTGGTGATCCACTTGCATAAACCCTCGGGAAGCCCATAGGAAGGTAGCTTCGAAAGAAGCCCCTTGTGCCATACACGATCAAAGGCTTTTGCCATATCCAGACTAACTGTCAGACCTTCTCCCTTGCTTTCAATAACCGCTGCCCAACGGTGCGTAAGGTGTAACAGAAGATCACCAGCTGATCGACCATGGCGAAAGCCATACTGCCGGTCATTGATCAACTGGTGATCCTCTAGGTACGTTAGGAGCTGTCGGTTTATGATAATCTCCATTATTTTGGAGAGAAGGGAGGTAATGGCGATAGGTCTGTAGTTAGCTGGGTCCGAGCTATCACCTTTTTTAGGGATCGGATGGACAAGGGCACGCTTCCATGAGACCGGGACTACGCCTCTTAGGTAGGAGTACCGAAATAGACGCGTTAGCACTGGAGTCAACTCAGGGGCACACGTTCGTAGCACTAATGGAGAAATGCCATCCGCCCCACTCGACTTATGAACGTCCAAGGAAAATAGAGACTGCCTGATAGTTTTTTGGCGATAAACTATTTCCGGCATTGAACTCTGACACCGCGGGATGGTAGGCGGTGTCTTCCCTTGGTCGTCCAAAGTCGAGTTGGAGGCGAAAAGAGTGCCCAAGAGATCGGCTTTCTCTTTTGCCGTGTGGGCCAGAGAGTCATTCCCCATGTGCAACGGCGGTAGGGAAGGCTGGCTAAAGTTGCCCAGAGTGGCCTTGGAAAGCGCCCAGAATTTGCGTGTGCCAGGCGGGTACTTTGCCAGCTGATCCCCAATTTTGACGACATGCTTAAACTTTGCTCTAACGATTTGCCGTTTGAAGAATCTGGAGGCGCGGTTGTATTTCCTCTTCAGAACTCTAGAGTTCGGATCCTTAGTGACTAACGCATTATCCCAAGCTTGATAAGCCTGCCGTTTGCCAGCTGCTGCTGCCCTGACAGACGCATCAAACCAAGGCCGCGATCTGCCGCCAAGCGGTACCACAGAGCTTGGTACAAATAGTTCCATGCCCTGAAGTATCACATCAGCTACAGCCGCAGCGCAGTCACTAGGATCATTGGAAGGGAAACAAATCGGCCCCCATGGGTAAGATGCAAAAAAGGACCGCATTCCATCCCAATCCGCTGACTTGTAGTGCCAAACGCGTCGAGTCGCAGGTCTTGTGCGATCAGGACGTCGAATGGGCACTACACTCCGTACCAGACAGTGATCAGAGGAACCTAAGGGAGCCTCGACAGTGATCTGGTACTTTTCTGGACGTGTAGTCAGCAGAAGATCCAACAAAGAGGGCGTGTGGCTGTCCACGTCCGGTAGACGAGTGTGCGTCTTTACCAGCTGGGACAGACCATTTGCCAGAGCAAAGTCAAACACAGATCTCCCCGCGTAGTCGGTGGCACGTGACCCTAGCCAATCGGCATGGTGCGCATTAAAGTCCCCGAGGACTACGACTTCGGCGGAGGGAGTCTGTGAAAGCAGATCGTCAATCTTCGCCTGAACATGGCCCAAGAGTTGATCCGTTTCTGCATTACCACTATGGGACCTGTAGAGGCACGCGTAGACTCTGACATGGTCGTCCATGTCCACGCGTAGCCAGAGTACAGACAGGTCCCGACCTTCAAAAACCTGAAGGCGACGGTAGCAGATATCCTCCCTTACGAACACAGATACCCCGGCGTGTGGTATAAAATGATGTTCTAGTTTATACCCGGGGTATGACAGGTACGCTGTGTCGCTAGGTTGAGATATCTGCGTCTCCGTCAAAAACAAAAAGGCCGGCTGCGCCGTCTCAAGGTGGTAGTGGACGGCGTTTAGGTTCGAGTGAAACCCCCGGATGTTGCAAAAGTCCACATCTAGAGTGGAGCGGGGTGCCGCTGTTTGCCGTCGTTTGCCCTCAGAAAACACAAAAGGCGATACTTTGCCCGCCCCAGATACGACGGGCAGCCCGAGCAAAATCCGAGGATCATTCTCCCGATTTTGCTCGGGGAGGGGGTCCCCGGCTTCATCAAAGCCGGTACCCTCCTGGGGTATACTTTTTGGAGGCATCGCTATCATGTTTGGCAGGGGGGGGGGGGGGGGGGGAGTTGGGCTTCCGGATTCTCTCACTCACCGACGGAACATAACCAAATGAATTTGGTTACTACACGTCGGTCTTCTGTGAGAGGGTGGTCCTTCCCCGGTCGAGCCAGCCCAATACGAACTGCAGTCGGAAAACTACAGCTAGGCTCTACCACCTACAAAAATGTACGCCGCAGGTGTGTAATTTACTTTCAGGTTTGATATCATGCATACTGTTCCCTTAAACACTGTTTACACTACACCCAACCAATAAATTTAATTACATGGGAGATACATATAATGTATATTTGTAACCTTATAGGTGTATTACAATATAATATTTACTGGCTGGCAGTCCATTACATTCACATCAACCTTCATATAAACCATCACTCACTAAATATCAGAAGTTGAATGAAAGTAACATCTCTCTTAATTCGTCATATCTCAAATGAAATGAAAAAGTTATAACATTGACTTTAGTCATCATCATAGAAGCTTCATGGATATTTAGTAAAAATCATGTGTTTTATTATTCAGAGTACCGAGTTTATATTTACATTATGTAAATAATATGGTTATGAGCTTAGATAGTTAATTGTAATAAATTGTCTCAATATATAAAATACATTCAAATACAAATAAATACACTCATTTACTTAAAAATACATCTGTAAATGTGTCAATGCTTATAATTTTGACTTCATTAATAGTATTTTTCTTGTATGGTTTGGGAAATATTTAAAAGTATATTTTATTCTGTATCTATTTAATGAATAATGTGAAATTTATTGTTATACGAAAAAAAAATATTTTGACCACAACACAAGCTTTTTTTTGTATATTTAGTATAGCTTTATTACAAACTTACTTATGAAACTTCTTGGAGATGATGTAGAGAATTTATACAAATTATTTGTATATTGTTATAAAAACAAAATAGTACTAAATAATACAGATTTCCACTACGACTTCTATTAATAACACCACTATATAAGTTATTAATACTATCTCACTGTAGTAACTATTATAATGACAGTACAGTGATACAAAGGTAAGCTGCAACCACTATGACAAATATCTAGTACATTTGATAAATAACTCGTGAATGTTGCAAAATAATCATTTAATTACGTACACGAGATATTTAAATGGAGATATCATAGAGATAAATAAAAAGGTTTATTTTATAATATAGGAAGTCATCGAAGTATGCGTGTGCGTGTGACCGAATAATAACTCTGTACTGTCTAAACTGTGTTTGTAAGCCTTTTGAACCACACACTGGTTGCGATAAATTCTGTATTGTGGTTATGAATCTACTAAAGAAAAGAGATAATATTGTTTTATTAGTATTTAATCACTTGCTTTAAATAAAATAAAAGGAATTAAATTTGAACTCAAACATAATATAATATTGTATACTAACCGAGTAATTATTTAAATAATGCAAACTTACAATGATAATACATGAAATAAGATGTAATGATAGAAACGTGATATACTGAAGATTATTAATTACGACATTCTTGTTAATGAGGCGTGGTTCATTTATCACGTGCGTTGAGTCTTGTAGACATGTATCTGTAATCTCTTCTTTCATTAATCTTGCATATCTTTATCGAAAGTGAATATTAATTGTCATCGATAAAATGTATTTATTTTAATAATATATAAATTCTTGTTAGTATATATTTTATTGCACTGTTATTGGACTTTGTTTTATAGACTCAGCCTGCGTAAATTCGATCATGTTTTGGGTAGACCTCGAAGAATTCGGTCTGCCCATTCATTTGTCCCCTACTTTCGAATTTTGGAAAAATTTCTTCACAGGAGGTCTTCTTATGACTCCCTGAGTCCGAAATGACCATTGCTCAAAAAGTTTATATATATATATATATATATATATATATATATATATATGCGTGCGTGCGTCCAGATTCGACTTTTGTCAGCACGATAGAGGCCGCAGTTTCGCTCGGATCGTTTTCAAACTTTGTACAAAAATCAACCATCCAAAAATGAAGGTCAAGTTCGTTAACCAGAGAAATCCGGCCACAGGGGGCGCTAGGGCCTCACTTTTTCTGATTTCAGTTTTTTGACCATAACTTTTTCCCTATACAAAGAAGATCAATTGCGTTCATATTATATGATGTCTTTAATGAATACCTATAACTAATGTAGATAAACCGAAAACCTAACTTCAATAACTTAGGGGTGGGGGTAAAAAAACCGAAATTTTTTGGAAAAAAAATCATAACTTTTTTCTGGTAAACATTCTTACATCACAAGTATTTTTAATAGAAAGGTTTTTTTTATACTTTAAATTTAAGTATTAGAAGTTTTGCCCGTAAAAGGTACCGTTTCCGAGAAAAAAAATAAAAACCACTTTTAGCTTGAAAATTTAAGGTAGGTAAAACCACGTCAACTCTTTTCTGGTAACATTCCCTCGTCTCAAATATTTTTAATAAAAAGGTTATTTTTTACTCTAAATTAAAGTACCAAAAGTATTTCCAAAAAAGATACCTTTTCCGAGAAAAAAAAACCGTTTTTTGCTTGAAAATGTTTGATGTAAACAACGGCATCATGTGTTATTCTTAGGTAGTGAGTTATATTTTAAACGAGTTACACACGAGGTCTACCCACGCGTGTCCCCCTGCGGGCACGGATTTTTTAACTTTAGATCCAAATTAAATAGGTTACCCATTCGTTCTCGTAGAACTGTCAGAATCCTGTCTACTATACTCTCTTTTGTTTTATCCTTCCACTCCTACATATCTTAATTGAAAATTCTCTTTCTTATCTGATTCACATGATAGATCACTTCGCTTTTCTAGGAATTTATTGCTCAGTACTCCTCTTCATCGGTCTGTCGGTTTGTGTCTAACTCTTTTGCTGTAACAGCAGTTCTATTCTAGAGAGACTAAACTCTAGTAGTCTAAAGTCTAAACTCCGATCTCGAGAGAGACCTTCAAACATCAAAGGTCAAAGGTTTATTTTACAATGAATACTTTACAGTAGAGATTAATTTTTTATAGTAGATTCTATGTTATAATAGATTAAATCATACATTATATTTCCATATTAATATTATTGCCCCTTTTATTTATATTTTCTTTTTGTTCCTTTTTGCACGTATTCTCTTTTATATCATAAGGTTGGATGGTAGAGAATACCTTTTAGCATTAAGCCCGCCTTTTTGTACATTATTTTTGTATTGTGCTATATATTACTTTGATAATCTTGCTTCAAAACGTGTGTTGAGTACAATATTTTACAATATTTATATTATTACGTTATAAGTTAATACTGTAATTGTCTTTATTTTGTTCTATTTTGGTACAACAAATTTAATACATCAGTCGATTTTCTAAAATCCCAATTGAACTATATTTTTTTTTGACGATCGTGATCCACTACACAATACATCAATTTTTTAATACACGAGTACAGATAACTATTACTTCATTAAATTTGAAATACAATATAGAAAATACACTTTGAAAATTGATAGGGCCAGTGTATACAACTGACTGTAATATAGTCGACTAATCGGTGAACTATGAACGGCCAAGTGTAAAGGAGGCTTGTATTCCTCGATACCCCACTCCACTTATTTGGCGTTCGCTACTATCTTGAGGCGGCGCCAGCGGCCTTGCTGTTTTAACCGAGACGCAGACTTCTCATCCAAGCAACACAGCAAGCTTATTAAACCCTGGGTATAAACTTTTACATCATATTATTACTCACGTAAGAGCATTTGAGTTTGTGTTCGTAAACGATGGTATATACTGCCAGTACCGTGGTAATTTTTAAGTTTGATTTGCGACGCGTTAACACTCTGGTTATGTGTATCTTTATAGGTCTAAAAGTGGTTATAACCACTTTGTATTAGAGACGGATCATCTCATGGACCACGTAAAAACGACAGTTGATGATATATTATCACATATATTACCACTTTAACATACTGAACTGCAATTAAAATTATCTTTCATAATCAGTGAGTTTATTTGGTATTTAAGCTTTCGTTTCAGAAAATTACACAAGAATTACATTGTTGGTTTAATCCCTATTTTCGTACTACAAATAACTAGAGTAATTGTAAACTTTAACCGCAGTTATAATATGTTTGTAATAGCAACACAATTAATTAAAGTAAATAAGTAGTTCTATTGAGTTAATAGAACGCTTTTGGATTTTCAAATAACATTTATAATTTCCTAATTTTCCGATGACACTTTTTTTTTTAATTTAAGAAAAACAAATTGGATAAATAGCCTAGCAGCCTCCTAATTATTTTAATACTGAATATCGCTTTGTATCAAAATAAAAAGTAAAATAAAATATCTTGTATTTTAAAAGGTATAGTGTAGGTATAACAGGCTGCAAGGTATTGAATATTAATCGGTGGAACTTATTCCCTTTGATAAATAATAAAGATTTAATAAATAAAGGATTATCATTAAGAATACTGTCTTAGTATCCTTATTTATGACGTAAGTGCGTTCAGTCAAGGAACTTCGGACACATAACATATATACATACATCTTTTACTATTACCCTAAAATAAAATTTTCATTTTAAGTACCTCACTACAAATGTAATCCTCAACTTAACTTATATATATCTACGTTTCGCTAAAGATAAATGTTCAAGTAATAATTCAATGTATGTCATGTATTAAATAATATACCAAAAATGTTTTTTAAAATGATTTCAAACCAATATAGTTATCAAAAATATTTATTGAAAATAAGTTTCATACAAAACATTATTCATTTACAGTTTTATCGGTGTTGTTGAATCGCAGTCATAAGTATTATGTGGGAACAAATTATTCTTCATATAATACATAAGTAATATAATAAATAACTAAATGATGGACTGTTCAGCAACAAACAGAAATAACAACTTAAAACATGATTGAAAGACAGTATTAACTTAAGCTAAATTATATGATTATTATAATAAGTTAAAAGAGATTACAGATTGCGATGGCTCATGCCTTAAATACATAATATCTGAAAATGAAAAGCGACAAACCTGGTTCGTATCAACATCTTTTAACAGTAAGTGAAATGCAAAAGTGGCTCAAATTCAATTTGCAATTCATATTGCATGCGGCGTTGTCTGTACCGCTGTCAGTAATATACGTAGCTCGACAATTAATTCTGTGCACTTTTAATATAAACGTAAAAGCACAATTAAGATATTCTCTGCATTTTTTTTTAACCAGTCAATATTGTTCATTTGAACAGATTTACATTATATCAAAATGTGTTGGTAAGCGCACAACTCAACAACGCATGGACCAATCTTAACAATTCTTTTTTTAAAATATTCCTTGAAGCCCAAGGATGGTTCTTACGGCGAGAAAAATTCGAATAATTTCCAGGAAAACCCTAAAAGAGCCCTTTTCTTTTTCCTATACAAATATTTTCTAACTAAATTTAGAGTCAATTTGAACTGTATTGCTATACAATAAAGTTCATATTAAATTACAAGCACTCATTTTGGTCTAAATAATGTAGGTGTGTTGCTAACGTCGAAGAGTCAATTCGCACTTTATTGTCTCTGCACAAAGTTCAAATTCAATCAAATATATGTGTGTGCAGGTTCACGCAAAAGTGATAATATCGTGAACCCGACCAAATTGAAAAGTCAAAAAATTTAAGAGCTATAGATTTGATTGGCCTTGGAATATTTTTTCTTTTGTTTTAGTTTTGGAATGCGACATAAATTGTCATCAGTTTTCACGTCATTGCATCTGTCAAACAAACCGCGTTAAAAAGCGTTTATAATATTTAATAATTAATTTTGATTGTTTTATATCGTGTTTTGTGCAAAGTGTTTTAATACCTGTGATTAATAATTATTGCATGTGACATAACTTAGATGAGTATATTCGATATGCCTCCTATAAGACGAAGTAATTTAGGTAGAAGAACCCGAAATGCTACAAACCAAACTAATTACCGATCTTATCATACTGCACAAGAACGTGACGACCGAACAGAACGTGAAAGAATTCGTATATCACGAACGCGGGAAGCGACAGCGAGAGATTCAACCAATAATTGCGAAAGTTTGAATCGAGCTGCTTTCAATTATGATTTGTCAATTGACTACAGTAACCACCAATGTGTTACTATTGGATCTATGAACTTGGTTTGCTCTCATTGTAAGGCAAATGAAGCCAATGGATTGTGTCGCGCAAATGGGAAAGTGAAATTGATACCATTGGATCTACCACCAGAGCCATTGTACTCATTGGTTTCAGGAATAGAACCAGATTCCATACACTTTTTGTTAAATATCCAACAATATAACAATTGCTTTCAAATGACGTCATATGGGGCAACAAACGTAGTTCGGGAAAATTTCATGCCAAATTTTAAGGTAGGTATTATAGCAGTTAATCATTATTATTTTAGTGAACAAAATTTCCTGTTAATTAAATAAAGGTGTGTCATTAACCTTCAGTTCCTTAATCCCCAAAAAATATATTACTTAGTCATAATATTATTTGGTGATTCATTTATTAGCAATACTTTTATTATTTTGAAACACAATATAATTATTTGATGATGGATATTAGTTACAACTAATTATTACATATTGAAATACCTAAGCATATCAATTATAAATTGGGGATTTAAATTAGGAGACAGATATACTTTTTACGAACAAATATTATCTATATTTGACAAAAATCATTTTTTTTAATTTACAGATACAAGGCCAACTATATCATAGCGCAGGTTCACTGTTACCAGTGTCAAATAGCAATTACAAATTCCTGTAAATTTATTTCATTGGCAATTCACCACAAGAAATTGATATGCGTTGTTCAAATAACAATTCAGTAAAGAGGTCTATTGTAGAACAATTATTATTTTTATTTCATGAGTACAATCAATTGATTATGTTGTTTAAAACTGCACTGGATCTGATGCCATCTGATAATCACAAAATTGTAATCAGAGCTGATAAAACACCTGTTGGCCAACATGCAAGACGTTTTAATGCACCAACTATTGATGAAGTTGCCATCGTTGTAGTTGGAGAAAACTTGGAATCCCTTGATATTGTTTTACATCGTCGGAATGATCAATTACAACGTATAAAGGAAACACACCGCTCATATGACGCATTGCAATATCCCATTATATTTTGGCAAGGTGAAGATGGCTATGATTTCTCAAACAAGATGATAAATCCCATTACAGGTAATAAAAAATATTAGTTTAGCAAGGAGATATATTATCAGTCACTATATTATTTTTTTTTTAATTTTCAATGTTATGAAAACAAAAATCTAATCTATCTAATTTTAATGGAACCTGCCTCCGAAAAAGTTATGTAAAACTTCATTTCTTGTAAGAGACTTCTCTTAAAAAAAATCTCTATTTGCTTAAATACGTTAAAAATAATATTAATGAAACTTTAATGTAGGTGTCAAATGTTAATGCAATACAATTATACCAATACTTGTAGCGCTTAGAGCTATAACAAATGTCGCTACGAAATGTTTGCATGTTCATTTAAATAACGAATTTATTCAAATAAATTACTTTTTGATACATTTATAGAAAAAATAAAGTTAACTTACTTGTCCTGATTTTTCACATAAAGATGCCAAAAGCAAAAGGATTAATTACATACTTGCTCGGTTTAAAATAAATTAGGACAACCTTGCTCAATTGTTTCAATCATTCGGATCCTGTAATTTATGTTCTAGGGAGAATTGTTAAAACTAATGAAGTTGCAACGATAGTCGACTTTATTGTGTCCCTTCATTGTTTGTATATACAGTTGTACATGAATTTAGTTATATGACTTATTATCTAAGTCAATTTTAATAGCATAGATAAAAACACCAAAACATTCAAAGATATAATACTTCTTTCTTGGTTGTATTTTATAAAATATAATATTACTATTTATATAAAATAATATATTGAGAGATACATAGGTTTAATGGTAAATTGAATTTTTTATAATCCTGGATTATTTGTATTATTAACAAACATAAATTAAATTTAGCAGTCAGATATATTATATTAAAGGAAAATAATATCATCCACAGAATGAACAAGTTATTGTGGTTTTTAAAAGACAAAGTGAAAGTATAAAGATTTTTGTAAAATTAGGAGCAGTCTTCCTAGAAATGAAGCTACATGAAGACAACGTAACGTCTTTTGATGACAAAGATTGTCTGTGTGCTTTTCTGTAACTAGACCCATGTATTTTTGCAGAACAAAAAGCAACTCTCTAATGTCCTTTGCCAGGTCATGATCGGTGAGGATGAGAAACTTAATACAAAACCATGTCAAATTATTTTGTGGTATTATAAATATTAGTATTAAAATATCAACAAATTAACAGTCTGACAAGTGAATACTATTCCTAACCTCACTGGTGAATACAACTCCATATACAATATTGTACCTTTTATACTTCGTCTACTAATAATATAAATACTACCTACAAGTGTCAAGTTGTTTGCCTGCCGAACAGTTTGCTATAGTTGAATTTCTAAAAATATCTATTAGGTCTACAACTTTGCTCCCGCCTTTTTTTTTAATTTTAAAAATTATATTAAAAAAAATTGTATCTTATTTATGTTTCAAAGTATTGTCCATCACTTTCCACTACTTTGGCCCATCTTTCAGGCAACAAACGAATCCCGCGTCGGAAAAATTCTTCTTCCTTTGATAAGATCCAAGAATCGATCCATTCTTTCACTTTTTCAAAAGGATCGAAGCACTGGCCCATTGCAAAATTACTTTTTCGTGTCTATCAGCGTATTGCGGCCGTTTTGCTTTTAATGCCCGACTCAAACGCATTAATTGCGTTTGATAAAGTGCACCAGTAATTTATTCAAAAGGTTTTAGCAGCTCATAATAAATTGCGCCAAGCTGATCCCACCAAATACACAACATGACCTTGGATCCGTGAATATTCTGTCGAGGTGTCGCCGTAGGAGTGTGGCCGGGCAATCCCCATGATGTGCGTTGCTTATAGTTGTCGTAGTGCCCCCATTTTTCGTCCCCAGTAACAATACGATGAAGAAATCCTTTTCGTTTTTGTCTTTCAAGCAGCTGTTCACAAGCAAATAAACGTCGCTCAACATCTCTTGGTTTCAACTGATACGGTACCCAGTATCCTTGTGTTTGGATCATCCCCAGCTGTTCTGGCGTTTTGATACTGCTTGCTGAGTTACTCCCAATGATTTTGCTAGCTGTTCTTGAGTTTGGCATGAGTCTTCATTAAGTAAAGCCTCCAGTTCATCATCTTCAAAAGTTTTTTCTCTGCCACCGCTATGCCGATCTTCAACAATAAAATCACCGCTTTTAAAGCGCTGGAACCACTCGCGACACATTCTTTCACTAATAGTATCATCACCATAAGTACTTGAAATAACCCGATGAGCCTCAGCCGCCGATTTTTTCATGTTGAAATGAAAAAGTAAAATCTCCCGCAAATGACGTGAATTCGGTTTATAAGTTGACATATTTCATTAAGTGTAACTATATGACGCAAACAAAAATTAATTAATATCGATGTAAGGTTATATTTATAGATGTCAAAACTGATGGAAAACAACTGTGATTTATTTATTTGAACTATTACTGCCTACTAGCGCCATCTTTTGGAAAACGGCGGGAGCAAAGTTGTAGACCTAATTTTTATTAAGAATGTTGTGTACAAATCCTTTAATTTAGATAAACTAAATAAAAGAGATAAATTGTATAGCTATTATAAACATAAAAAATATAAGTATTTAAAATACATTATAAGAAAAATATGAAACGCGTGTCTTTATATCCTTTCCTTGGGCTTGGTTTCAGAAAATATTCTGCTTGCAGTTTGTTATTATTAAAGCCAAACAAATACAGCAGTTGAGGAGAATGAAATGATATTATAAAATAATATCATACAGAGCAAAACAGCAGCATTTATTTGAATGTTCATGACGCTTTTGCCTTTTGTGTGAATTTAAATTGAAAATAGCGTTATTTTAAACCGTAATCACTTGTTAACTTATAATAATGGTAATATAATAGATATTGTAATAACAATTAATTTTGATTCTATGGTATTACTTTGGAATTATGATTTACTTGGATATTATTTAATATCACATATTAGTAATTACGGTTATTGAGTAGAATATAAAAAATAAATAAGTTAAATAGTATCCTACTTTGAACCATGACACTATATATAGTTTGAGGTTTCTAACACACTAATGAACTAGTATTTAATATTTTGTTTCGCATACATATAATATAGGTGAAGCAAGATATTTCCGTTGTATCAACTACATTTTCAGCTGAGCAGGTAAGAATATCTACCTCGCTTATTGTTTATACTAATTATTGTTAAACCTGTGTCTGTCATATTTTGTATTTATCTAGTTAATAAGGTTATAGTATATTTAAATATGCTGTTATAGTTTTCTGCCATAATGGAACGTATCGTCATGATACTAAAGTGAAACTAACAGAACTGTAATGAAAAATCATGAAGTAATAATAAACTTTAATAGTTACAGCAAATTTTAATTTTATGTAGTAGTTATTGTATAAAAATTCCATATAATTTGATAAATTACATCTTAACATTATACATTCTCAATGGTCAATTAAAATATTTAATAAAGCACATTTATTATAAATTCCTAACTGTAAGTCTCCGCTCTTTTGATATTGGAATTTTAAAATGAGGGAAAGAAAATGCATTGAATATAATTTGCTCGTCGTCAGAATCTAAAATGAAATGGAAATATATAAAAGTCGAGTTTGAAATTTTATTGTATTGTTATATATTACAAATGAATCCACAGGAACTGAAACGTGAAGGAAATGCAGTATTTGAAAAACAATAAACTTGGACTCTAAATTCTAACTTGTTTTAGTTTTAACTTTCTATTCAAATTTACAATAACTTGTTAAATTATTTCTTCATCTTCATCTGATGATTTCACGTTTCTCAAGCTTGTCAATGTCTTCAAGTATTTAAAGTTTCAAATTTCAACAGTGACCAACAGTTGGTGAATTTTCTAATTATAATCTACGCAAATATAAGAAATAGAATATAAAAACTATTTATATTCAATCATCCTATTATTTTAATATTTAAAATTTCTTATTTTAAGGGAGGAGTCAATAATTGAAATTTTAGTGAAAATATTTAAACAGGTCTACTCTTATATAGTTTACTGACGGTGGAAGTGTTATTTATTTGTTATATAGTAATTAAGATGCCTTATAGAAAAGAAGAATTACAAAGTCAAAGTATAAATTGCTATCTCATATATGTGAGTAACCGAGAAAAGCGATATTTAGGAACTATATTGCGTATTGCGAGAAAACGGTATCAACATTTCATTTGATATGAACTGATACCGGAGACACATTTATACGTAATAGATGTCGGAATGTTATATTGAAACAATGGTGGAATTGTAACATTAATATTATATTAAGAAAGTAATTATTAGTTCCCTTACATATAAGTTTATATGTTTTACATAACAAGTCCATTATTTTAATCAAATATATATTAATAGTCATTTGTTGTATTATTTTGGCATCAAATCCTTATACTACAATTTCTTATCAAGAATTTATAGGTAAAACCTTTGTAATTGATACTATGTAAGATTAATCAATGTTACTTATTCATCGATAGAAAAGATATCCCAGGCGCCACAAACTTTAATCACACATTTGCAAGTCGAAAAAGTTTGTAATTTTCTTCTTTGTGGAACTTAAAACTTTTTTTAGAGTAAATAATTTTTAATTTACTTACTACTTCGTTTTAACTTAAATGTTATTTATTTTAAATACAATACGAATATTGAATTTAAATTTTATTTAAAATACATTATTTCGAAACAGAATAAATTTAAATTTGATTGAAATATTTAATAAAAATAAATATATTTTAAAACGAACTTCGTTTTTACTACACTATTGTCCCACAAAATTTTATTTCATGTTAATTAAAGTATGTTTTATTTTAAAAGTATATTATCTGACCAATATTTAGAATTTTCTATATATATAAGGTTATGTTAATATAATTATATACTAGGTTGTTGCAAATTTTTGCCAGGTAATTGTACCATTCATACACTATTCACACTATTTACAAACGCCGTAGTTTGTCCATCGTAACGTTTACTTAATTAAGTAAAATATAAGTATTAGATATCAATAATCGGTTTTTGACATAATACAACAGTTTGGTTGTTTTTTTTTTTTTTTATAACTGTTTTTTTGTATTTCAGCGCGATGAATGGTGGGATGATGAAGTGAAAGACGCTGTAGAGTTAAAGAAGAAACTATGGCTGGATTATAAAGCCTCTGGTAAGGATAAAAGTATGAGAGAGATAAGAAAAAGAGCGTACAAGCTGCAAAAGCACAAAACGAAAACACTTATAAAGATGAAGCGTGAAAATTCTGAGAGAGAAAGGGATGAAAGGTTGACGAACAACTTCCGGGAAAACACGAAGCTTTTCTGGCGAGAAGTTCCCGGGGTTGTTCGGTAACCTGTAGAATGAAAGGGGTGCTTTCGAAGAGCGGTGAAATTTTAACTGAGCAAGCACACGTTTTGCAGCTGTGGGCGGAATTCTATAAGGAGATGTATGAACGTGAGGACGCCTCGGTCTTGACTACCAGCGTAATGCTGAGTCAAGATGTAGCCGATGGTGAAATCAGTTTGGAAGAAGTAGAGAACGTGATTCAAAGTCTGAAATGTGGTAAGGCTGCGGGAGCAGATGAAGTTACTGCCGAGATGATCAAATATGGTGGGCCACGCGTCTGGGACTTTTTCTGGTTTTTGTGCAATTTATGCTGGAAATCTGGGGAGGTCCCAGACGATTGGCGAAGTGCAGTCATCGTACCTTTGTATAAAGGCAAAGGTTCACAGATAGACTATGCAAGCTATAGGGCCATCAGTTTGATTAGCTTGGGCGGTAAAGTTTATGCTAAAATTTTAGCGAGAAGAATGCAAGAGAGATCTGAAAGGCTGTTGTGGGAGGCACAAGCATGTTTTAGACCTGGAAGAGGGTGTGTAGATCAGATCTTTTCCCTCCGCATGATCACGGAAAAGTTTTTGGCCCTAAACCAAAAGGTTTTCTGTGCTTTTGTGGATTTGGAAAAGGCGTTTGACAGGGTTGTGAGAAAGAAGTTATGGGAGATACTGCCCCGATACAATGTGAACGGACCCTTGCTACAGGCTGTAAGGTCTCTTTACCGAGATCACTCAGCCTGTGTGCGAGTAGGAGCTGGCATGTCGCCCTGGTTTGACATCCAATCGGGTGTTAAGCAAGGTTGCGCTATGTCAGCTTGGCTGTTCAATTTGTTTTTGGATAGTTGTCTCCAAGGAGTCGAAGATAGTGATATGGGTGTGAAAGTAGGTGACCTTAAGGTCAATTGCTTACTATATGCAGATGATGCAGTGCTCATTGCATCATCAGAATGCCATTTGCAGGCATTGGTCACCACTCTGAAAGATGGGTGTGAAATTAATGGTCTTAACCTAAATGTAGATAAGACGAAGGTTCTGATATTTGAAAGAAATGAAGAAAGAACAGAATGTAAGATCAACGTAAATGATAAGATAATAGGACAAGTGAATAAAGTGATATTTGGTAATTATGTTTAGCAGAGACGGAAGATACGAAATGGATGTGAAAAGGCGTATTGCTGCCGGTAACAGAGTCACAGGTGCTTTGGCTGCATTGTTGAGACTGCGAAACGTCAGCATAGCTGCACGTTTGACTGTACACAATGCGGCTTTGCTACCGACGCTGTTGTACGGCAGCCAAACGTGGGTAACACAGAAGAAGAATGTAAGAAAGATGAATGCTGTGGAGATGCGATCTCTTCGCAGAAAATGCGGAGTCAGTCTAGCTGATCGAATCCGCAATGAAGAGATCCACAGAATGGCAGGTACTAGCGAAGATGTCACGGTGAGAATGAAGAAGAACGTGCTCAGGTGTTTTGGGCACGTTGAACGAATGAGGGATGAAAGAATGGTAAAAAAGATTTATATGGGAAAAGTGAGCGGTAAGAGAGACAGAGGGAGGCCTCAAATGACCTTCGAAAACACAGTAGCTACGATACTGGAGGAAGGTCACGTAAAAAGCATGAGGACCCCCCGGAGAGCATGTATGAAGAGGTTGATGTCTGTGGCCGAGGCGAAAGAGGTATGCAGAGACCGTAGCGTTTGGCTCGTCTCTGGCTACCCCGCAAGGGATATGGCGTGAAGGTAAATAAATAAATAAATAAACAAGAGTTTGTGTTTAACCTTTTTTAAATTCTTGGTTGCCCATTATTTATGTGTTTAAAACAAATACTGTATTCGAATTTGATTAATATGAAATCTTTGAAAAAAAGTTTTAATATACTTCTGCATTTATTTTCAAGTATATTATTAGATCAGCTTATTCGCTCCCGCTTCGCTGGGCGCACTGTTAATTTGGATGTGAACTTAGGTTGCTATGGTTGTCATATTATCCGTTGTCATCGTAATCGTTGCCATAGTAACTGTTGTTATAGTAACTGTAACGGAGGGGCGTTTAGTGTATAGCTCCTACAGGTTTAAAACTTGGCGAAATACAAAAAGTTGAAATCCGTTGGTATAGGAATTCCGTAAAATCCCTTCTTAGTGGACGCTTACGTCACAAAAGAAGTAACTATGTAAAATTTTAAGCTAATCAGACAGATAGTTTCGAAGATTACGTAGTAAGTCAGTGAGTGGTAGTCGCGTAAAAAAAATAAAATGGGACGCACATATTCAGAAGTTAACTAAACGTTTAAATTAATCCGTATACATAGAGTATAATTGATCATAAAATATTCCATCCTAAATACACTCATCGTTTAAGAGCAGTTGAAATTCATTTTCACAATAAATTTCCGAAATTTTTTACTGACCTATCGGAATAATATATTTGATTGACAGTGATATTCAAAAATAAAAAAGTAAAATATAAATTTCTCGTTTAATATTTAATTGTTATTTTTTACATTTTTTTTTATTAAAAAAGAAAATGCGCAAGCAAGTTGATAGTTAGTTGATGTATACTTAGTTAGTATTTTATAAAAAAAATTGTCATTCAAAACGTCACCGCTCAGGTTTACTTTTGATAAATTTTCTATCGTTTAATCGTGAGAAATTTAACCACACATTATGCTTACAGAGATTACTTATATATGTATGACGATATAAATTAGCATGATTATGCTACAAAATAATTTATTTTATAGTATAAGCGTGCTTGTCTATATTTTTATAAACTTAGAATTGAATTGAAATGTTTGAAACTTATTCTACATATGAAAGTTAGAGCATAAAGTAGCAAACCTTATACTTTAACTTTCATTATATAAAGAAAAATATGCTGAATTCTAAATGACTATATAGAACACTTTTCTTTAAATAATATTAATATTAAAATTACTATACTAACCGATCGACTGAAAAAAAACTTTCTCTTATGTAAATCTTCATCGTAATTATTATTTGCTTAGACAAGTTCCGACAAGTATTAAGAGCAAGAAATCTTTTCTTTAATGTAGGTATGAATTGTATAGCTTAGAATAAAAATTAAAATATTGTTTTCTTGTTGTTGAATCCTTCGTTAACCCTCTGCGACTGACGTGGCTTAATTGGTGGTAGTACACGAGACACTGTTTCATAAGAAAATATTTTTATAAAAATAAATTTTGCAGAAATTTTATTTACATTTATTGGATTTCTAACCTTTTTTATATTAAATTTACCTGGAAGAAAAAAATATTTGTCTTTTTAAAATTAAACAGTTTTTATTGACATCATAAAAATCAGTCTAAAAATTTGAACTTAAACATTAATGACATAGAAAAATCACAAAATAAACTTTTTTAAATTTAACATTACACGTTTTAAAATTAACCATTACAATAATCAGTCATACATTCATCGGTTAATTTTAAAATGAGGTAACTTCAAATTCACAGCTTTGTTTGATAATTATCACATAGTAGCTTGGCACTGAAGGCAAATTGCTTTGGAACAATCACAACAAACATACTTAGTTTGTCTTTTTATTTTTGTGGGACAAGTATAATATAATTTTCTACCACTTGGTGAAACAGACTGAACTACTGGTGGTGGGGGAGGGGACGTCCTAGCCTAAAACCCTAGTAATAGTCATTCGCAGCTCTATTGGCAATCTTTCATTGTATACTCTTGTTTTTCATACGATTCAAAACTATATCTCTGGTCATATTCAGTAAAAAAGTGGCTCTCCTCATTTTATCCTTACTGTTCGTGCAACTTTGGTACAGTACAAAGCTATTTATGCCTGCCATATCCAACATCCTTTGAAAGATTGCCATAGGCCATCGACGAGTTTTACGGCTGCTACAATATATAAAGCATTTCTGATCCACCTCGTCTACTCCACCTTTTGTATGATTATAGTCAACAATCATATTTAGTTTTCCCTGTATCATTATCTATTTCTTTAATATGATGGGAGGCAGAAGCCATAACACGGCTTTATTAGGTTTTGGCACATATGATAAAATTGTATAACTATATAAAATAGTCCTTCGTAAAACCATACAACGAACTTTCTATAGATCTATTTCTGTTTGACAAGAAACAGATGAAATGATGTCTTCTTCGACATGTTGGGTTTCTGGCTCAAAAGTCGGATCTTCATCTTCATTGTCAATATCGCTAAACTCATCTTCACTTTCAGTTTTTATCCACTCTAATATTTGATCATCATCCCTGGCAAAAGTTCCAGCCGACGTTCTCTTGTAAGCATAGCTTGTAAGCTTCCTGGCCTAGCGTTATCGCTTGATTCACCCATCTAAAAACAAGTATTTTTTTAAATAATGTACAGTTTTACGCTGTGTTTTTTCGCATAAACTATAGTTTATTTTTTAATTCTATAGATACTATTTCGCCGACTATAATATTATTACAACACGTAATTTAAACATGTTATATAATCATATTATACTCTTAACAACTTCACAATTATCATTAGTAAAAACAAATTTAATAAGTATTTTATTAAGATTAAATTCTGAAACAAAACTGAAATAATACAAAAACTAAATTATATCTGAACATATGTACTAATGTGTGGTTATTCAGGAGACACTATGAGAATATAACCATTTTACTGTGGTAGTATAGTAGACACTTACCTTAACGCTGATGTGATAGTCTCGTGGACACCTTACGCCGTCTACGCACGTGCTCACTTTGATCACCTGCCACACATTGACCGATGCGCGGCCACGTCATGGTAAGGTACTAATAGCGGTGGGACTCAAATTTGGAAATTATCGAAAATAAGTATATTTTTCTATTTCGCGGTGTCTATTGGACTACCACGTCAGTCGCAGAGGGTTAATGAAGTAAATAATTTTCAGCTCATTTATTATTTCATTCAGGTTATAGTTATCGTACGATTAAGGAATCTTGATATTAGTAAATTATTTATTAAAACAATTATATGTAGCCGTAAGGGTTTTAATGTGTGCTGTTTATTATTAGTTTGGACAAAACAATGAAACTTAATTGAATACAAAGTTCTAATCAAACTATTGAGATGATGAGTGTATCTGAAACCTTAGCTTTGCTTCTTTGCTGGTGGATATCTTGTAGTCGCCGAGTCTTTGATATTGTGTTTTATAAATGGCCAGTATACATTAACATTTTTCTTATTTTTCAAATATAAAAATACTTTTAAAATAAAACTATTGTCATGTTATTAGTTTGAATTTGATAATAGTAAAAAGACAAGATACCTTAGACTCTTTCTTATAATAAACTTATATACATTCGATAAACAGCCAGGTATTTAAAATGTTATTGCCAATAACTGAGATATATTTAAGAGTTAGATTGGCACAATTAAATTTTTATTGATCGTAAAGTGGCTAATAAAATGAAATCTGAGTTTAAAATAATTGGATTACTTAGTGTTATGGCTAGCATTATAATTTGCAGCGCCGTTTTGCTGAAAGATACAACACGAGAGCTCGATAAATTTATTATAAGAACTCTTCAGTAATTACTTTTTATTAACATTGAATATATATTTTTTTATATTGAGATTTTTCGATATATATTTCGTTCGATTATATTCGATTTTATAAATTATTTGAAAGAATGACATTAAAAAAATGATTTTTTTAAATATTTTGGTATTGTGTTATTCTATTAATGAAGGTGATTAATTGAAATAAATGTTAAATTTATTAAGAAAATTTGTCAATATCTCAAGAACCTATTTTGATATTTGTAAATATACTTTACACTTTGATTATTTTAAATCTACACTGACAACTTTAAAGCACTTATCTTTGGAATTACCGTATAGGTTTATAAATATCTTTATTTAATAGCATATTTTATGATAAAATTAATAAGCATTAAAAAAATATTTATAACATATAAAAGTGTTTATTAAAACCCAAACAGAATGTACTCATATGTAATGAAAACAGTTATTAGAACTAACGACTCTTATACCGTCTATGCACTTAGCGACTCTTAACTTGTAGGTATGATTTACGTACAAAGAAACAACTTCGAGTTCCGCTGTTAAACTTATTGTGTTTTAATTGTATGTTCTATTAAAAAGTTTTATAGTTTTAAAGTTTTTATAATGGCCCAATGGTTATAATAAAACATTATCGACATCTAAAAGTAACAAACAAATTAGAAAACAATGAACAAATTAGAATAAAAGAACTTCTACAGAACAAATGCGACGAGACAAACAAACAGAAATTGAAATTGTTTTTATCATTATAACAATCACTGTTGTAAGACTTGCATCGCAATTTCTTAAGGCACTGGAAGTCTCAAATGTATTTACAACTTTGTTTGAAACTGCAAAGAAAAATAAACATCTCGGCGTGGTTGTTGTCGGTTCAGAAAGTTTTTTATATACAATGCTACATACATTAAATAAGATAAACTAATTCAAAATTTATAAACACCTGTCTTATATAAAAATAACCCTCGGTTTAGAGTTCTACTTTGACACTACGGTCTTTGATACGTAAGTTGCCAATCATTTATTGAGTAAATATTTCAAGGATCTAATATCCATTAATTGAGATACATTCCACTTCTTTCACTTTACTCTTATTCAATCTTTACATAAATCAGCTGATCGGGTGCTCTGCACGGCTGATGTTGTTGCTATATAGACGGAATTTGTATGAATAATCTAAGCTACGTGGGCGATATGAATTTGTTAAGCCCCTCCATCAGTGAACTAAGGAAGCTTGGCAATTTGTGAATCCTATGCAGGTAGAAATGACCTCATCTGTAATGAATCTAAACCAGTCAGTACCCATGCTCTTCGGTTCCACCGCTTTCTTGAGGATTTCTGTTTACCTGTTTATCTCTATAATCAATCAAGCAATAAAATTTTCGTTACCTTGGCCATGTTGTCACGACTGATCTGCGAGATGATCTAGATTTTGACAAAAAAGGTGTTCTCTGGCTAATTGTTTAATTTATAAGTAGAAAATATTATAAATCTAATTATAACGCAAAGTTACTCCAATTTAAAACTTATTGTACAGCCCTATATACTTCTCAATTAGGGTGTAAGTTTAAGAAAGAAACTTACCAAATTCTTAAAGTGCAATATAACGATGCGTTTAGCGTATTACTTAAAGTCAATCGCTGGTACAGTGCATCAACGATGTTCGTTGAAGCCCGCGTGAACTGTCGATGCATCGATCAGGCATCGGGTTGCCAGATTTAGACAAAGACTATTTGAATCTGACCTCTTGATAATCGCTGGACTAAGGAGTGTCATATGAATTACTAAGGTTTTATTCTTGTCTTCTACGTTAACTCGCACAAAATTATCGATATATTGTATTTGTAGTTTAATTAATATGTTTTACCTTTATACTTTTTAAATATATTAACATTTTTAACTTGTAAGGGATCCCTGTTGCCTATTGTAATTATTTATCAATACAGGAAATTATTATTCTTAATGACAGACATGCCAATAAACAGATATGTACCAACATAATAATTTGTAAACAGATATGTACCAACATAATAATTTGTAAACAGATATGTACAAACATAATAATTTGTGATTTCATTTAACAATCTACACTTCAAAAGACCGTGGAATATGTGAACTTATTTGTTGGATTTAAAAAACCTATGTACAATTTTTTTTTAAATTATAAATATTAAAAATGTTTTATATTGCAATCTAATATTTAGTATAACATTTACGATACTACTTTTATTAATTGGTTAATAGTCAAATTATGAATTGTTTTAATTTTATGATCGTTGGCATCGCATATTACGTTTAATAATATACAGATATTAATCAACGAACTTGATACAGAATATCTATACCCGTGGGGTTACAGCCACTTTAACAATTAATTAGATCTTCAATTGACGTTAATGCAGCTACCGTCACTATTCATATGAGACCCACATCAAACTAACATTAACTAACGTAAGTCGTAAGCCCGCATTGGAAAAAGATTTTTTTCAAAAAGGTTACAATTAGGATATAATATAATTTATAAAATAATTAAAATGTCATATTATGTAATTTTATATTATTCATCAAAATTTTGTTCTAAATATTTAAGAAATATATCGGGAAATATAACATAGAACTTGTATATAAATCTGAAATTGAAATCGTTTGTATTTTTTGTATTATTGTAATAATTCTTCCTAAGTATCTAAAATGTCTCGCTTTTTGTCTATCTCACTGGCTCACATCTGTCCTTAACGTGGCTATAATACTTAGTCCAAAAACAACTCATAAAAATAACAAAAAAATATTTTATATAATAATAAATAATAATGGCAAAAACTATAAAAAAATAATATCGATAACAACTCATTCCCATTTCTGAATAAATGTGCAAGAAAATGAAACAAGAGATTACAGATACAAATCAAGTGATAAATGAAACGCGCTTCATTAACAAGGACGTCGTCATTATTAATCTGTATCACGTTTCTATTGCGTTTCCTGCATTTCATCTTTTATCATTTTGATTTCCTTTTTTATATATCTAAATAAATGAATGAATCGTAATGGTTTGTTTGTTTAATAAATTTAATATGTTTATAAATTACCACTGGCTGAATGGTACCCGAGATATACAAACACACCCAGCACAGTAGTCTTCACTTACTACTTGGCCACCCGCATACTTAGTTGGAGTCTTATATTATGAAAACGATCTCTTTTATTTTCTCTGTTATTTCTACACTCAAGTAATAAAATCAATAGATACATTGGCTTTGTTTGTTTGTTTCTTCAATGCTCATACTTTTCAATAATATATTAACCAAACTGATTACGATGAATCCGGAAGGAATTTTTAAGCATAGCTGCTTAAATTTCCTTCATAAATCTTAACTTCTTAGTTATATTCTGAGAATATAATTTATTAATAATAATATTATATATTACAGCTATAAAATAAATAATATAAGCAAACAGTTTGTGTGTTTGGTTGTATGCCGGTTAACATTTGAAACACCTGGTTAGTGAGCAATAAAATATTCAGTTCATGTATTTACAAACTGAAAATATCCCTACTCTCAATAATTCAATGTGTAAAATGTTAAGACGTGACATTCATACATAGCTACAATAAGACCGTGTTTGGCACACAGCAGCTTATGAGATTTTTTTTATGTAATATGTTTTTTTTAACTTTTATTAGACTTAAACACTAAAACATTTATATGCTTTTCATAAATAATAATTTGAAACGAGTCTAAGGCTTGTACATTAACAGGATGTAGCAATTTCTTTGCCATGTATATGTACCATTCACACACTGTTTACAAAACACGTAATTTGTAGGTATCAAACTTTCAAGATACAATTAAAATATTTTATGTATTTCCACTTTTTATTTAAACCTTCGCATTCGTTATCGGTAATGACACGCAAAATTTTCATTTCTTTGTCTCGCCTGTTTGTTGGTTATTATTTATGTCTTTCCTTACGACATAATTTTTTATTTATGAAATATTATTGTGACTATAAAAACATTTTAATATTACATCTCATTCAAAAAAGTAAAAAGTTTTATAAATTGAATAAGTTCACAACTTAACAAAGCCCATTTGTAGAGAATATATATAACATTGAAACATATATATAATTTTTATATACTAAATCACCAACTTTTTTCATTTGTATTTGATATCAATCGTCATGCTTAATTTGTGGTTTCTTTTACGCTTTTAAGTTATATTAATAACCTTTCTATTGATGACAGATTAATTAAAAAAAATCTAATCCTATATTATAAATAAGCATTTTTTTTTCACGACAACATAATTGAGATTATTAATAAACTTTAAGAAATAAAATAAAATAAGTATGTAATTACTTGCAATGGGTGGAAGCCACGTATCCATTTTAACTAGTGTTTGTGAACACGAATGCTGGATTCGTCTATGTTTATTTTGAGATATGAATCTAATCTTCTTGAAATATATTACTCCGTAGTTTATGGTTCTGCATTATGCGGTTGGTACATTTTGCTCAAACCCAATAGCACGTTTCATATTAGTTTCTTACGAACTATGCAATGTTATTATAATATACGATACGGTATATTTAAATAGTACAATAAATAGTAATATTTAATGTATTCGCCTTTGTTTCAAAGTGCTATATATCTAACTACAATATATGCCCCCTTTTTATACGCTTTCAGGTGAATAGGTATATAGATAGTTTACATATTAAAGGTTTTGATTTTTGGCAGTCTTTTTAAGTATTATGAAATTTTATACATTTTACATTTTCAGTGCAGATAGGTGGTTTATAATTTGAGAGAAAAAGGAGAGAAGGAGAAGTTAATACGTATACGTTTCTATACTTATTTTGACATAATGTTTCTATAACAATAGTTATAAGAGTATGTAAAATGGATGTTATTTTCGGAATCTGAATATTTTCACATGTGTTATATATAAGCAAAACACATCATCAATTAACCGCTCCATTTTGTAATGAAATTCTAATGAACTAGCAAACATACAAACGCAAAACTTTTCTTATTTTGTAATGATATTACTTTTCGTACTACCGTCATCATGATTAAGGACCGCAAATAGAAAACTAAACTAGTAAGGAACATCTGATTAAGTTAATTTTAAATAAATATTATCGTTAAACTTCATAAGACAAAAGAATAAGTAATAAGAGTAGAAGTAATAAAAATATCTAAAAACATAATATCAAAGCCTATTTATTTTCATATTTCTCAAATTTGATAGCAATTTATAAAA
Organism: Melinaea marsaeus rileyi; assembly: GCA_918358865.1. Taxonomy (NCBI): domain Eukaryota; kingdom Metazoa; phylum Arthropoda; class Insecta; order Lepidoptera; family Nymphalidae; genus Melinaea; species Melinaea marsaeus. The sequence continues at coordinate 19,816,068 of OU911093.1, read as the reverse complement.
TGAAATTATATTTCAAATTAAAAGTTTCACACCGATTTACTTTTATCAAAAAAATATGAAATATAATTATGAGTCTAACAATTATATGAGTTCATGCGCGTACTAGTTAAAGATCTGGCATTGACGAGAGCAAAATAATTAATTGCTTACACATAATTACGTGAAAGAGTCATTAAAATTGTTTCTTTAGAATATTTAATTGAAAATTATGTATGATGAAATTTTTTTACATTCTTTAAGTATGAGACAACGAGCTAAAAACCTAAGTTGCTCGCTAAATTGATCTTCAGACTTTCACGTAAAGTTTTTCGAAGCAATAAAGCAGAGTGTTTAAATATTTACATAAATGTACATATACAAACGCAACTATGCTTACATACATAAAAAGTACTTACCAAAATACAAATCAAAAATAACAAAATTTTTAAATAATTTATTTAATTACCATTGGTGATATTTGATCATACTGATGTAATGATAAGGATATTTTTTTTTATTTCAAGTTTATATTATATAGGATACATTATTATTAGACACATAAAGAATGCATTTCAGGGTAAAATTCATTATGAAATTATGAAATGATGCAAATGCACGTGTTTTGTATTCGTAATTACAAAACACGTGCATTTGCGAGACAGATACCCTTTGGAATTATAAAGAGTTTGCATAATACCCTAACGGCGCATCTCACAAGTGCGAGCCCTGAAGTTTCTATTATTATTATATATAGAAAACACTTTTTAAATAAAACAACATCGCTTTTGATACTAAAACTCCATTAAATTTTGTTTAATTTTCTTTTGACATACAAACTTTTATATTCGTATAGAGCAAATAGGAGAACGAAATTTAAAAAAGCAACGTTAAAATATGCAATAGAGGAGAAAAGGTCTGTTCCTGAAAGCAGTTTTACAAACGAAAGATTTAATGAAAGCGAGCAACGAAATATAATAACATGAAATTAATAAATACGTTATTTTTACTTTATTTAGGCTTTTAAAACTTTGAACTTCAAAGTTGAAAACATATTATATGAAGTGCTACATCTATCATAGCTCAGTTAGTAGAAAGACGGCTCGAGCTCACACGAGGTCTCAGGTTCTAGACCTACTCATATTGGTGAAATTATCATTTAATATTCATTACAAAAAATCCGTAATCATTTATTTAATAATATTGGTATAGTACAGGATAATTTTACAATTATAAGCTTCTACTCGTAATAATTACAAATAATTGTGTTGATTTTGGGTAGGGATTTAAAATTTTTTATTTATTCCTCAACTGATTTAAGTTTTTGTTTTGGCGTAGCAGACGTATTTTTATGCAATCGTCACGAAAATTGGTAAGTGTGTGCTTTGAATTATTTAAATTTTTATGTAGAGCCGTTTTTTTGCTTGGGCGAAAAATATCAAAATGGCGGATTTCTGATTCGTACCACAAAAACGGACTTTGCAGCAGCTAGCGGGCTAAAATTTGGTCTAACTATTCTTTGCCGAAATCTAAGGTGTTATTATATACCTCCATACATACAAAGGTATACTTATTCCTTTTTGGAAAAGGCACTTAAACATTATCTCATCCCCTAACGTACTTAGGTCTACTGTTCACAGAACGACTAGTAATAACAATGTCAAAAATTCTCGTTCCTTTATTGATGGAATTTTCAAAAACCCTTTGTTATCATATGCTTATATTAGAAACTAAATCTTTGTTCGAAATTACTGATTTCTTAGCAGTTGAAACAAGTAATTGAATAGAAACATACATTAATACAACCACTATTTAAGTTAGTAGCATTACCTGAATTTAGTAACTAGTATAGTGACAGTACTGTGGTACAAAGGTAAACCGTAACTGCTCTGACAAATAACTGCTACACCTGATAAGTAACTCATGAATGATGTAAATTAATCATTTAAATTCGTTTACGAGATATTTAAATGGAGATTTCAGAGACAGTAAAAAAGGTTTCTTTTTTAATATAACCAAGTATGAGTTTGACCTAGTAGTAACTGGGTATTAATTGGTCCTGTTCACACTGTGTTTGAAATGAATTGATTTGAATTGTATGCGAAGAAAAGAGATAATATTTTTTATTAGTATTTAATTGCCTACTTTAAATAAAATAAAAGGATTTAAATTTCAACACAAACAATATAATATTGTATACTAACCGAGTAATTATGTTAATAATGCACACAGTGACAATGATAAAAGATGAGATGAGATGAAGATAATGTGATAGAAACGTGATACAGGGAAGATTAATAATTACTGCATCCTTGTTAATAAGTCGTGGTTCATTTATCACGTGCGTTGAGTCTTGTAGACGTGTATCAGTAATCACTTATTTCATTAATCTTGCATATTTTTGTCGGAAGTGAAAATTAATTGATAAAATATATTATATATTATAGTTAGTATATATTATATTGCATTGTTTTTGGATTTCATATTACAGATTCACATTAAACGATAGATGTCACAGAAAAAACGATAAAAATTTAATAAATATTTCGGTTGTATCAACTATATTTTCATCTGAGCAGGTAAGAATATCTACCTGGCTTGTTGTTTATACTAATTGATAAAACAAGTTGATATGTTGAAACTCGGTTCCATCACTTTACACCAGGCGAGGAACCTCGTTCACAACGACCAAAAACACAAAGATCGGCTGGCAAGGTTATGGCAACCGTATTTGGGTATGCACAATGCATCATTTTCATTGACTATCTGCAAAAGGGCCAGACTATCAACAGTGATAATCACATTGCATTGTTTGAGCGTTTGAAATACGAAATCGGAAAGAAGTTCTCGGATTTGAAGAACAAAAGTGCTCTTTTACCAAGACAATTCACCTCGCACAAGTCAATGAAAACAATGGTAAAATTTAAAGAATTGCTCTATGAATTGGTTTCCCATCCGCCATATTCTCAAGACTTGGCCACCAGCGATTATTTCCTGTTCGCAAACTTCATAAAAATGTTTTCCGGAAGAGGAATTAAGACCGAAGAAGAAGTAATCGCAGAAAAAGAAGCCTAGTTTGACTACAAGCCGAACTGTAAGATTGCAAAATCGTTTTACTCATTGTATCGCCGTCGAAAGCAATATTGATGAACAGGTAAAATTTTGCAAAAAAATTGGGTTTTACTATAAAATGGCACGGAGTTTCAAGCTGACATAGTAGGCCTTGTGTAATATAATATTAAAACATAACATAAAAAGCAAGATTCATTATACGAAATATACTGAAAAACATATAACTATAGGAGTTATTTATAAAAAGTGTCATAGATTTCTTGCATTTTATATTTTGCCTACTTAAACACAATAAAGATAATATTTTCTGCGTTTTTATGCTTAGTACTTATATTATTTTTCAGGTATCGTGTTTGTTTTCGTGGGAAAACAAGATGTAACTGTATTCTCCAATCCAAGAGTTACAAAACTAACTGACTTACTGGACGCTCGTGATAAGTATTCTTATTTAGGTAAAAAATATAATGTGTTTAAGAATTGCTGAATTTATTCTTAACAAATTGCTCAAGTTCTTTCGAAGTGAAATATATATCTAATATTCAAAATTTTAATATGTACCTAAGTACATACTGTAAAGTAATGTGTTTTTTGTAATGTACCACATTTAAGCATATGTTCAGCATAAAATCTATATATATCAAGAAATTCAAGGTAATATTTAACAAAATTGCTTACATTTAATTATAATATGTACCTATGTATCATTTTGTTTAATAACTTGCTGGCATTTTGAAGGTAGTGATTTGATACCGTTACTGTAGAATTTTTAGTCCTGCTTTATGTTGACATTACACTACCTAAAGGAGTTGGAAAAGACCAAAATACATTAAAATCTGAGGATGCAGGACTGATCTTGCAACCTCACAGTTCAGCCCACAGATTTTAGCCCTGAGGCTACAAAATAATAAATACATTAAGACTACACACTCTTTAAATTTTTCTTGAGTGGTTATAGATTTATGGAGTCGGGCATTGCTTAACCCGGGTTTTTTGACAGACCTTTTTCATACATACTCATCGTAAGTGATTCATTTTTCGTCATAAGTGTCATCTTAAGAGAGAATGTCAAATGGGTACACGATTTAGGTCAGATTTAGATTAGGTATATTTCAGTAAGTTCATGTGAGCCATATAAAAAAGGTAGGTTATAAAAAAAAGCTCATTGTATGGGACTAAACTTATTTTATGGACAATTCTCAGATCTATAGTTATATAGTAACTACACACATGTCGATTTTGCTCCACTATTTAATAAATGTCGTCAAGTACTACTAGTTGTAAACTAGATCGAAATGTATCTATGACATCAAAATTTCCTGACTGAAAACGCCTAAACCAATTTTGTGCTACTCTTATTGCATTAGGTTCATAAACGTCACAATTTTGGGTAGCATTTAAAAAAAAGATAAAAATGTCTGACACTTTCTTAATACTTTTTAAATTCATATTTTAAAACGTCACCTTTTATTGATATCAAAACTTGCCAGTTACAAATAATAAAAAAAGGTTTTGTTATAATTTTTTTCTAGAAAATACAAAAGATTCCCTATATAATAAATTCGTAAGTTTGTTTGCTGTCTGTACATTTCTATGTATCTATCTATCTTTTGGTAGATAGGATAAGTAGATTCGAAAACACTGATTTCCCCATAGAATAATTCCAACTAATGCGTCTTTGATGTAGATTACTGATCTGCCGGAGTTTTGATGGTAGGTGTCCTTACTGCGGATATCAAGAATACCCGTAAACAACATCTCAGGAGTAACATCCTAAGAATTTCTATCTTAGAATAAATGAAATAACATGTAATATTTTGTATACAACACTGTACAACACGACTTGGCTGCATCACCAGTTATCATTTAGTGTAGATAGCTATAGCTTACATAACTGACCTCAGTAATACCCCAGACTACTAGCGGGTGTAACCAAAGTACCACCACAACTTTGAATAAAATCTTCCACCGACGATCTGCTTATCATAGTTTCCATGAAAGAATATCTTTCAATAGTGATGATTGCCCTGCCCACCAAACAGTGATAGAAAAAAGCACAAATAACCAAATATTTAATCCCGTATTTATTTTTTAGTACTGAGAGTCGAGATCTACCTTAATGTAAAATTAAACCTGAGTTACTTACTTAGACATGTTACATAGGATACAAATTACAAATATATCTTCGTTTACTTACTGCACGTGGCACAAATGAGCCCAAACATTACAATAAGTACACGCATTATTCTTTTGTGAAACTGTAACATATTATAAATAAAAATATAAAAAAAAAAATTATAAAAATATAATCCTATATATAAAGAAACATCATTTTGGTAGTTAATAATCTTATTTAATTACTCTAAGATTGATAGATTTTGTATTGATATATAATACTATAGATAAGTTTATCGCCTACCTGTCTTATAAAATAAGTAACATGACAAAATCTGTACTCTAAATATAAAAAATAAATAAAAATGTTTTGCGTTATCTTTTTAAATATGTTGTTTTTAACCGAGAAATATAAAAAATGCCGGCAAATCTACGAGAGAAATGATAATTTATTAATTACTGCCAACGACTTTTTGCTTGATATTAGAGCGGGGTAACATTCTAAACATAAAGCATCAGTTCAGCATGTGCTATTACATCGGATCTGCCACAAATTCATCTTCTCGTGAACACTATTGCTGAAAAGCATTTGAAACGTTGGGTTGAAATTTAATTTTTACAAATATATAAAGTAAATCCGTAGAAAAGTTTTGTATTCAATATAAAATGAAATGATAAAGTTATAGCTACTGGAACATGAAAAAAACTTTATGCAAAAAAAAATCAATATAATTAAGTAAGGTTACAAATTTTTAGTTTCATTTTGTCATTTTCATTCGACAATTATATTCTAATAGAGAATAAACTATAAATTGATATTATCAGTGACAATTACACCCTGCCACGTAATATTATGATAAAATATTGCTCTAGCACGCGATAGCTAAATTTATTTGTTATTAATTCAGAACACCGGAATTGCAATCATAATATACCATAGTTTTTAATAAATAAATATTATCAGGCTTATTTTTAATTACATTGTTCAATTCTCGACTTTATAAGAAAAAAGACCACTTAGACAGAGAAATACTTATAAGAGTGTCGCCAAGAAAAGCAATAGTACTTAGAAACGGCATATGCCGAGAAAATTGCAACAACATTTCATTTTCTATCAACTCACAATACACAGACGTCAGTCTTGTAATAGATATTGTTGTCTTGATAGTAATATTGTTATAGTGTTAAAAAAATAATGATTACTTCTCCTTAGATTTTAAAAAGTTAAAAAAAAATCATCTTTAATATCTTTATTAATCGAAAAAGATTCATAAATTACCACCAATTTATATAGTAATATAGTAAACTACTTTCGTATTTTATTGGGATACTATACTACAAAACTTTTTAAAAAGTTCGAGCATTCAAAAGGTAAAGTAAAAAAATTTAGTTTCTGTAAAACTGCATACATAACGTTTTATGTTACTTCAGGTGTTGATACAAAATATAATCACGACGCTACAAACTAAAATCGCAGATTTGCAAGTCGGAGCGTAAAATTTACTTCTTTGTCAAACTTATTCGACTGAACAATTTTTAGTGCATTTACCATAATTCGTTCCTTCGCTTTAGCTTAAATGGTATTTTGATGACAATACAAATACTGTGTTTGGATTTTATTTAAATTACATGGTTTCAAAACTACTTTAACGCTGAACGTTAACATCGCTTGAGAATAAAATATTTTTGCAAGAAATTACGTTAGCTGCACTTAATTGTTTAAAGTGTTTTTATTCTATATGTAGTATGTATACTAAAACAACCTGTTGCTTTATGATAAAAAAGTGTTATCGTTTTTTGTTCATTGGTCGTGTTTAAAAACGTATTTTCTTTTGTAAGTTAATTATTCAACTATCTTTTTTTTTCTTTTTTTTTTGTTATTTAAGCTTAATTCAGTATAGTATAGTAATTTATCTAATACAATCTACATATGACATTCTTTTGAGCTGTCACCATGTGTAATTTATATTTATGATTTTTATTTCATTTTATTTATATCAATTTATACCTACAACACACTCAGGATAAAGAATTCCTGTTATATTATCCACCCGCAGCCAAGCTGCTGAGAAATAAGAAATTTCGAAGAAAGATTTATTTTCTAACGTAAGCATACGATAGATAACAAGAGGATTTTTGTAAATTCCATAAAGTGAAAAGGGCGAAATTTTAAAGTATTAATATTATATTTATTTCAGAATATTAGAAAATTTTTAATATTCCAACCTAACTATATAATTTATTTTATAGGCTCCTATAATGAATACTCAATAAGGAGTCGGCGTGGGAGTTTTTTACAAAAAAAAAATTAAGGAAATTAATATTCTTAATACTGAATAATTAAATCTATATATAGAAAATATCAGTTTTCTTTTGTCTGTTTTATTCGAAAATAGGTAAGAATGACCATTACATCTTTATTTGCCAGTAAAAATTTAATCGTGAATTTTTCAATAAATACTGTTAAATTTATTGTAGGATAATATGATGATGAGGATTTAGAAGGATAATATGTTATATTATCCTTCTATATAAAAACCAAAATGGAAAAAGGTAGGCGAAGGGTTGCCCTTGACTTATTATTATTTGAATATTTGAATCACCTAGTTACTGAGCACTAAAATATTCACTTCATGTATTTACCAACTCAAAATATTTCTACTTTCAATAATTTTATGTGTAAAATATTAAGACGTGACAATCTTATTTAGCTACAAAAATACCATGTTTGGCACATAGCGGCTTATGAGAAAAATTAGTGTCGTATTTTTTTTAATATTATGTAATGAGTGTTTTTTAACTTTATTAGACATAAACACTAAAACATTATATGCTATCTTTTTATAATTCAAAATTTAAACAAGTGTAATCCTTGTACATTAATAGATTGTAGTAATTTCTTTGCCAGGTTTATGTATGTACATTGTTTACAAACCAAACCAAATAGCCAAGATACAATTAAAATACTTTTTGTATTTTCACTTTTTGTTTAAACACTCGCACTCGTTATCGGTAATGACATGCAAAATTTCCATTTCTTTGTCTCGTCTGCTTTTTGGTCATTATTTATGTCTTTCCTTACAAAGAAATGTTTTCTTTATGAAATATTATTGTAACCTCAAAAAATATCATATTTTAAAAAACATTATAGTTGTATAACTATCATATAACATATCTCATTAAAGAAGAAAAAATATTTTAAATTTATATATTTACATATAATATTAATTTACTAAATATCGCCATTTTATTTCAATAATATTGAATATAAATCGTCATGTTTCATTTGTGGTTTCTTTACGCTTTTCACGAATATTAATATGATATAAGATACAGTATATTTAAATAATATAGTAAATAATAATATTTAATGTATTCTCCTTTATTTCAAAGTACTATATATCTAACTACAATATATCGCCCCTTTTTATATCCTTTCAGGTGAATAGTTAGATAGGTAGTTTACTTATTAAAGGTTTTGATTTTTGGCAGTCTTTTAAAGGTTTATGAAATTTTATACATTTTCCGGTGCGTATAAATGGTATGTAATTTGAGAGAAGGAGAAGTTAATACGTATGTACATGTTCCTATAATTATTTTGACATAATGTTACTACAACAATAGTTATAAGAGTATGTAAAGTGGATGTTATTGTCGGAATCTGAATATTTTCCCATGTATTATGTAAACAAAACACATCATCAATTAACCGCGTCATTTTGTAATGAAAGTTGGATGAATATAAAGGTATAATTTTTCTCATTTCGTGTCATCATGCTTCGAACTCATGATTAAGGATTAGGATTAACCGCAAATAGGATCGAAACTAGTCAGGAACATCTGATTAAATTAATTTTAAATAAATATTATCGTTACACTTCAAAGAACAAAACTATAAGTAATAAGAGTAGAAGTAATAAAAATATCTAAAAACAATGCTATTTATTTTTCTCAATTCTTTTAAACCGTAGAGGTTCTCAAATGAGGATCTGGAATACTAGTAAAAGCTCAACGAGGGTCTGCTTTATTGCGTCAGTTAACTGAGTCACCAAATAACTTTTAAATTTTATATCCTTATTTATCTCATCCTTTTAATATACGAGTATAATTTTAAAAACTTCTTTAACATGGTAAGTACAAAACCAATTATTATTACTTTACGTTTGATAGTATTATATAAAATGAAATTATATTTCAAATTAAAAGTACCACTGATTGTATAATTACTTTTATAAAAAAATATGCAATATCATTATGAGTCTAACAATTATAGTTCACGCGCGTACTCGGTAACGATTGCGCAAAGACAAGAGCAAAGTAATTAATTGCGTACACATGATAACGTGAAACAGGAGTCATTAAGCCTTTATGTATGATGAAGATTGTGTTCATTCTTTAAATAAGAGACAACGAGCTAAAACCTTTTGTTTAAGTTGATCTTAAGATCTTCAAGCAAAGTTTTTCAACGAAATAATAAGGAAACCAGAGTGGTTGAATATTTACATACATTTACATACACAAATATGCTTGCATACATATTATTATTATATTTTTGAGGATATTTTTTAGTTGAACTTAATATTAAGGCATCCTACGTTGTTATTAAAAGACAATAAGAAGGCATTTCAATATAAAATTTATTTTGTTATTATGAATACAAAACAAGTGCATTTGCGAGACAGTTACCCCTTGGAATTATAAAGTTTTAATAATACCTAAACAATGATCTCACTAGTATAAGTCAGGTGAAGTTTCTATTATTATACACAGAATATATAAGTTGAATAAAACAACATCTCTTTTGCTACTAAAACTCCATAAAATTTTGGTTAATTTTTTTTTGACGTACAAACTTTTATATTCGTATAAGAGGAAATAGGAGAAAGAAATTTAAGAAAGCAACGTTAAAATATGCAACAGAGGAGAAAAGGTCTGTGTCCGTAAAAACAGATGTACAAACGAAAGATTTAATGAAAGCGAGCAACGAAATATAATAGCAGACTTGAAATTCATAAAAACGTCTTTTCACTTTATTTAGTCTTTTTAAACTTTTAACTTCAAAGTTGAAAACATATATAAAATATTACAATTATCGATGTTAATTATAGTATCATAGCTCAGTTAGTAGAGAGACCGCACGAACTCACAGGTTTCAGGTTGCAGACTAAAAATAATTCCGTAATATTTAATCAGTGTTTTAGTGTAAATAGAAAAGATTTGAAAATCTAATACGGCAACCCGACTAAGATAAAAACGTAAAATGACTTAATTAAAAAAAATCTTATTTTGAATTATTTACGGAAGTCCCAATATGTCATTCCTTCCACGCTTTTCTAAAATACATCATCTTAGATATTACATTATGTCAGCACAGGTTCAAAACCAAGAATAAAAACGTATAAGAGACGTGAAAATACTATCAGCAGCCCATCAGTATAATTCTTTACTAGATATGCATTAAATGTAACATCAGATTCACATATGAAACATTCGCGTCATCTAACTAATCAAAGACAAAGTTTAAATTGATGTGGTTTTTGTAATCTGGGTTAAGTTGGAATGAGTTCTCAATTACGTATGAGTACGAGTTATATAGGCTTACATGTCCAAATTTAAATTTTAACAAAAAAAGCTTAATCCCCTAAACTAACGTTTGATAATAATTAATATACTACCTGAAAGTTGTTAATGGCGTGTAGCCTAATGTACAATTAATGATAAACACTTCTCAGCCTGCAACCGCTCTAACTGTTCGCTATAATTAACGACAGTGTGCGGTCAACCACAGCTGCTCGTCTAGGCATTAACTATCTAAACTTAATAGATTGCCCTGAAATACTGAATTACTATATAAAAACGATTACATAATTAAAAAGTTGAAAAAAAGTGAGCAGCAGGAAGGGTTTAGTAATTGAATGTGACACATAAATTGTAGCTATAAGTAATAACAAGTATATTTCAATTAAAATTATGGCAAATATTTCTAGTTAAACCATCTTGTTAGTTAACTGAAGAAGGAATTTGGGGAGGTCGAATACATAAAATTTATAGTAACACAGTATTCGGACTTTCTCACGTTTATTATCTTTATTTAAAGAATTTTAATAAAACGGATTACTGTGTACAAAATACAATTCCAAATAAACATTTATCTACGTTTTACATATTGAATTATTTGTAATCTTTGTCAATGCTTGTTTTTAATCTTTTAGAAGAAGTTTATTTAACGAGTTTTGTAGATATCTCATAATCAATAGCATTGGATGCGCTTAAGCGTTCAATTACTCTGGCGATGTACCAAGATTTGATTGATTATTTTCTTTACGGCACTATTTATCTTCATCAGAATGGACTATAAGAATACTCCGTTTAACCTACGTTTATATATAGATAATAAATATATTAGAATTAAAAAAAAATTACATGCTTCTTCCTAAAAATAGAATAGAATATATAAAATATGATCATAAGATACAGTCAGTTCAATCCCGAAGGGGAATTAATGACAATAAATTTAAAGAGTAGTTTAAAGTTTTATTAGCATTCCATAATAATAATCGTTACATAATGTTTTTTTTTACATTAGGGTCAATTTTAAAGTGGCATTATTTTTAATTGGATTTTTTTAACATCTAGTCAGGCAATTTAATAATAAATAATAAAATAAATAATACCACAAGATTGTTATATAAATTCAAGTTTCTCTTTAGACTTCTTAGTCTCTGATCTGAGTTTATCATAAAGTAACTTGAACCACCATCATCACGACGCACCATTATGTCATAATAAATATAATAATATAATTTTGTGTACAACAATTGAGCAACATATTTTGAAATGAAATATTTTAATACGTTATTAAAGAAAATTAAATAATAGTGTAATCAATGTTGTTTATGTGTATGCAATGTTGTAGTCACAAATTATAATGTTTCAGTGATTAAAATACATAATTAAAAAGCATTTTTTTATCATGTAGCCAGGAATAACAGTAAAACAAATTATAGAATTTTGATCTTATTTCATAAAAATGTAAAAAGTATTTGTATATGTGTTTAATACAAAGCAGATATCAGTTATTTGATTTTTAATAAAGAAATAGATTTAACAAAATGCAAATTTATTTTAATGCTCGGTTACTTACAATTCTACTTTTCTAAGTACTCCATTCAATTAAATGTTATAGTACTTTATATTGAATTTTATATATATAAAGAAAATTTTATTATTTATTTATTATTTATTTAGCTTCACGCCATATCCCTAACGGGGTAGCCAGAGACGATGGAGCGCTTAAAGCTACGGTCCCTGCATACTTCGTTCGCCTCGGCCACACACATCAACCCCTTCATACAGGCCCTCCGGGGGTTCCTCATGCTTTTTACGTGATCTTCCTCCAGTATCATAGATACTGTGTTTTCAAAGGTCACTCGAGGCCTCCTCCTGTCTCTCTTACCGCTCACTTTTCCTACATAATTCTTTTTTACCATTCTTTCATCACCCATTCGTTCGACGTGCCCAAACCACGCGTAAGCGCGTTCTTCTTCATTCTCACCGTGACATCTTCACTAGTACCTGCCATTCCGTGGATCTCTTCATTGCGGATTCGATCAGCTAGACTATACTAACAATACTCACCAAATTATTAAGTTTTAAGTACTGCGGTGAAATATCAACGTATGTGACGTACGACCTTATTGAGGTCGTTGAATTATTGTTAAGACTATTTTTAATTTTATGTTCTTTTAATATTGTAGCTTATGTGAGTGAAGTCTATAAAACCATTCCTGTCCTCTGGATATACTACGAACTATCGATGAATTTCGGGGCTGCTCATTTTCCATATAAACATATGTCAGGAACCAATATTAATATCTGTCACTTCTTCACCTTACTTAAGGTTTTGTTTAAGGTTAATGTTTATGGCAATGATGACAAAATAAAATTAACTAAATATAATACAAATTTACATCTACTAGTGAAATTGAAACATGTGAAACGAATAATTGTGAAAATAAAACGACGATTGACACAAACAATAATGAAAATAAAAATGTTTTCACATCTACAATACGTGTGGAGTCGTGATTCTTAAGAATTTAGCTTTAAAGCTATTTCATACGTACATAAACCTATTTTTAACAAAAAACTTTAATTAAATTCTTACTTTATACTGCTATATATTTTCTTTAGTTTATCAATCTTGTATTATGTTCTAAGTTCATTTTCTTTTGTTACTTCCATAATATGACACTATAAACGTTTATTGTAAGCAACTACAAAATTCATAAACCTTGTTGTCAATAGCCCAATATTTCTTATTAATCGCCTAAACCTGTTTTGCTTTGCTCCATTCTAGCTCGAAATTGAAGTTTAGATTTCGATAAGCGCTTAACACAGTGACTGCTCCACCCGTTATGTAAAGGTCACAAAATATTGCGACTAAATTGTATGAATTGGTCAATTTTGAAATGTTACTACTTGCTAGAATGCTTGAGTTGACTTAAATTAATTTTGCAACTATGTTTTCTTGAAAAGTGATGTACAACAAGACGAAAGTTATTTAAATCTTAATAAGTAACGCTATTTTGAAATTACTGGCCTTTAAGAGTTAAAAATTGTATTAATTTTCATGTAGTAGTAACGCGTATTTTTCTTAAGTAAAAAGTAATATATGACTTATGTAGATGACATATAATAACGAAAAAAAATATCTGCCCTCGCTCGCATATAAGATACTTTTTATTAAAGATTTTTTTTCTTTTGAAGTAATTTTTTTAAAGCTATAATTAAGACAGAAAAAAACTACCGGTCTTATAGTTTTATGAAAACTTAGTAACGAAAAAAATTGGTAATTTTATGATAAACAAAAAAACCGTGAATTATGACTAATGAAATATTGGATCGGGAGGAGTAGGAGAAGTAGTTGGAAACAGAAAGTGATATTACTTATAGGTAAAAATAATAAAATAGAAGAATAGTAATTACAAAAAATTTACTGGTTATTACGATGAAATTATTACTAGTAAATAAATTAGTAATATTTATTTTCGCCTAATTCCGAAGAAAGCTCACAAAAAAAAACTGGTCTCTTGTCTAGAATAAATTATTCAGTATTAAGAATATTACTTTCCTTAATGTTTTTTTAGTAAGAGATTATTGGCGTACAACTACAATTTTATATTACGAATTTATAGAATAAGCTTTTGTGTTTGAAACTACACTTACGCTTATTAATCTTAGATTAATCAATGTTATTTAAGACATTGATAGAAGTGATATTCCCAGCGCCACAAACTACAATCATACATTTGAATGTCGAAAAGGCTTGTAATTTTCTTCTTTGTGAAACTTTTTTTTTTTTCAAGTAAAAATTTTTTAATTTACTTACTAATATTTTTTACGTACGTTTTAACTTATACGATATTTTAAATACAATACGAATATTGTATTTACGTTTAATTTAAAATACATTATAACAGAATAAATTTAAATTTGATTGAAATGTGTATTTGTATTTTTAAAAAGAACTTCGTTTTTGGTGCACAATTACCCCACTTAATTTTATTTCATGTTGATTAAAGTATATTTTAACAGTATATTGCCTGACTACTACATATAATTTCCTTTATAGATAATGTTTTGTTATTATAATTATACAATAGGCTGTTGCAAGTTTTTCGTCACGTAATTGTACCATTCACACAGTATTCAGACTATTTATAAACATCGTAGTTTGTACATAGTGGCATTTAGTTAATTACGTAATATGTAAGTATTAGATATCAACAAACGATTTATGACATAATATACCACTTCTTAGTTTTATTTTTTCTTTGTTTTTAAACTTTTTTTTAACTATTGGTTGCTCATTTGTATTTTTCAAACAATTACTGTACTGGAATATGAGTAATATGAAATCTTTGAAAAAAAGTTTTAATACAGTTTTGCATATTTTTTTAGTATATTATTAGATAATAAAATTAAAATGGGGCGCTCATATTCAGAAGTTAATTTAACGTTTAAGTTCATCCGCATACACAGTTAGGAAAATTGGTTAACTAATTGAAATAACCACAGTTACGATGCGTTACTTTAATACTATGGGAATTAAAGGCAGTAAGATTTATATTTAGCTTTAAAAAGAGAACTGTTTAAGCTTACGTTTAACATATTTTTTGTGATCCATGGATTATATTTTTGAGTCTAGATATTCTTTGTGCCCTATTTATTTGTAAAACCTTCAATATATAATTAATCATAAAATATTTCTTCCTAAATATACACTCAACGTTTAAGGGCAGTAGTAATTCATTTTCACAATAAATTTACGAAATTTTTCACTATTACCTATCGGAATAATATATTTCCATGACATTGACATTCAAAAGAGAAGAGAAGAGAATTGGGTAGATCTCGAAGAATTCGGTCTGCCCATTCACTTTCGAATTTTGGAAAAATTTCTTCACAGGAGGTCTTCTTATGACCCCTTGAGTCCGAAATGACCATTGGTCAAAAAATTTATATATATATATATATATATATATATATATATATATATATATATTAATGTTGCCAAAACAATTTTTGTTAAATAAAAATAAACTAATAAAAACTCTAAAGTACCTCACATATATATAGATATATATATATAGATATATATATATATATATATATATATATATATATATATATATTTATATGCGTGCGTCCGTCCAGATTCGATAGCGGCCGCAGTTTCACTCGGATCGCTTTCAAACTTAGCACAAAAATCAACCATCCAAAAATGAAGGTCAAATTCGTTAACCAGAGAAATTCGGCCACGGGGGGCGCTAGGGCCTCACTTTTTCTGATTTCAGTTTTTCAACCATAACTTTTTTCCTATACAAAGTAGATCAATAGCGTTTATATTATATGATGTCTTTGATGGATACCTATAACTAATGTACATAAACCGAACACCTAAATTCAATAACTTAGGGGTAAAAAAAAAACGAAAATTTTGAAAAAAAAAAATCAAAAATACTTGTGATGAAAAAAGTTCTGGTAAACATTCTTACATCACAAGTATTTTTAATAGAAAGGTTATTTTTTACTCTAAATTTAGGTACCAAAAGTTTTTCCGTAAAAGGTACCGTTTCCGAGAAAAAAAATAAAAACAGCTATTAGCTTGAAAATTTAAGGTAGGTAAAACCACGGTAACTTTTTCCTGGTAAATATTCCCTCCTCGCAAATATTTCTAATAGAAAGGTTATTTTTTACTCTAAATTTAAGGCAACGCACTAGGTACTCCTGTGACAAAGCCAAATAACATTATCACAGTTTATTCTTGCAAGGGGTGTTATTCTTAGGTAGTGAGTTATATTTTAAACGAGTTACACACGACGACTACCCACGCGTGTCCCCTGCGGGCACGAATTTTTTAAATTATTTTTATTAAAACAGAAAGTTCGCAAGCAAGTTGACAGTTAAGTCATTACATAGTTAGTACATATTTTATTTAAAAATCTGTGATTTAATACGTTGTCACCGCTCAGGTTTATTTTAGATAACATTTTCAATTGTTTGTTTGTGAGGAATTTTACCATTCCGATTATGTTTACAGAGATAGCTTACATATGTATGGCTATATAAATTAGCACGCTTATGATACAGAATAATTTATTTTATAGCATAAGCATATTAATTTATATTTTTATGATTTTAGAATTGAATTGAAATGTTTAAAACTACAAAAGAAAGTTAAAGTATAAGGTTGCAATCCTTATAATTTAACTTTTATTACTATACAATGACAAAATAGCTCAATTCTAAATGACTATCTAGAACGCTTCAATGAATTAATATTTACAGTAAATTTACTATACTAACCGATCGACTGACAAAAAGTTTCTTTTATATAAATCTTCATCACAATTATTATTTTCGGATAAATCTGAAGGGAAAGATATATCTTCATTAATGTAGGTAGGAGTTGTATAGTTAAGAATAAAATCTAAAATATTGTTTTCTTGTTTTTGAAGCCTTCGTTAATAATGTAAATAATGTTCAGTTCATTTATCATTTTATTAAAATTATAGTTAGTGTACGATTAAGAAATATTGGTATTAGTATATTATTAATTAAAACATTATGCAGCCGAAAGGGTTTTAATGTGTTCTGTTTATTATTTGTTTGGAAAAAACAAAGGAACTTAATTGAATACAACAACAGTTCTAGTCAAACTACAGAGATGATGAGTGTACCTGAAACCTATTAGCTTTGCTCCTTTGCTGGCGGATATGTAGTCTGTGAGGCTTTGTTATTTAGTTTTACATATGGCAAATATAATCATACTTTTAAAATAAAACTATTGTCATGTTATTAGTTTGAATTTGATAATAGTTAAAAAGACAAGATACCTTAGACTTCTTTTATAATAAAGTTATATTCATTCTATATACAGCCAGGTATTTAGAATGTTATTACGATTACCTGAGATATATTTAAGAGTTAGATTGGCACAATTAAATTTTTATTGATCGTAAAGAGGCTTATAAAATTAAATTTGAGTTTGAAATAATTGGATTACTCAGTGTTATAGCTAGCATTATAATTAGCAGCGCCGTTGTAGGTACAATGCGAGAGCTCGATAACTTTATTATAAGAACT
Organism: Melinaea marsaeus rileyi; assembly: GCA_918358865.1. NCBI lineage: Eukaryota > Metazoa > Arthropoda > Insecta > Lepidoptera > Nymphalidae > Melinaea > Melinaea marsaeus. The sequence goes on along the minus strand of OU911093.1, from coordinate 19,798,257 downwards.
CTTCTTCAGTAAGTACTTTTTATTCATATTGAATAAATATTTTTTATATTATTATATTTCGATGTATATTTCAAGATCTATCAGATTTATTCAAAATTTATTAAAAAAAAAGAAATAAAAATTAAATGTTTACACACATTTCTTTTAATGTTAGTGGATTTTTCAAATTATTTGAAAGAAGATGACCTTAAAAAAGTTATTTTTTAAATAATGTTGTCTTATTCTATTAATTAAGGTGATAATTCATTGAAGGAAATGATAAATCTTAATACATTAAAGATATTCATTAATAACTTAGGAATCTATTTTGATATTTGTAAACAAACTTTACACTTTGATTATTTTAAATCTACGTTATTTTAAATCTACTTTAAATCACTTATCTTTGGAATTATTGCATTGGTTCATAAGTATACTTGCATTTAATATATCATTTTATGATACAATTAATAAATAACAAATATATTATTTACTAAATACAAAAGTGTTTATTAAAACCCAAACAAAATGTACTCGTATATAATTGTTATTAGTTAACTAACTAACTGTTGTTAGAACCAACGACCCTTACACCGTCTATGCACTTAGCGACTCTTAACTTGTGAGTATGGATTACGGATAAAGAGTTAACGGCTAATTCTGCTGGTACAATTATATATTAAATAAAAATTAATATTAATGTGTTTTAATTGTATGATTTAAAAAACGTCTTATAGTTTTAAAGTTTTTATAATGGCCTAATAGTTATAATAAAATACTATCAACATTAAAAAGTAACAAACTAATTAAAAAGCACGGACAAATTTTATTAAAATAACTTCTACGGAAAAAAACCGACGAGACAAAGAAACATAAATTGAAACTATTTTTATCGTTATAACAATCACTGTTGTAAGACTTGCATCGCAATTTCTTAAGGCACTAAAATACTCAAATGTATTTGTAAGTTTGCTTGAAACTGCAAAGAAAAATAATCGTTGCGGTCTCGGCGTAGTTCTTCTCGGTCCAGAAAGATGATTGTTATATATACAATGCTACATTCATCAAATCAGATAAACTGATTCAAAATTTTAAAACATATAAAATAACCCTCGGTTTAGAGTTTAACTTTGATACTACCGTGTTCGATATATAAGTTGCCAATCATTTATAGAGTAAATATTTCAAGGATCTAATATCTATTAATTGAGATAATTTGAACTTACTTAACTTTACTCTTACTTAATTTTTACATAAATCAGCTGATTGAGGAACTTTGCATGGCTAGTGTTGCTGTTATATTGACGGAATTTGTATGAATAACGTAAGCTACGTGGACGACATCGATGAGTTGAGTCTCTCCATCGGTGAACTAAGGAAGCTTGGTAATTTGAGAATCCTATGCGGGTAGACATGACCTCAATTATAATGAATCTAAATCAGTCAGTAGTCATTCTCATGCTCTTTGGTTCCACCGCCGAGGATTTCTGTTTAACTGTTTATCTCTATAATCAATCAAGCAATAAAATTTTCGTTACCTTGGCCATGTTGTCACTATTTTGGCAATATTTTTATATTTTTAACTTGTAACGGTTCCATGTTGCCTTTTGTTATTATTTATCAAAGAAGGAAATTATTATTTTTAATGATAGACATGCTTTAATTATGGTATAATAATTTGTAATTTTATTTAAATAACAATATTTGGACAACGAAAATTCACATATAGGGGATATTTGAATTTATTTGTTGGATAAAAAAAAATGTATGTATATTTTTATAGAAATTACGATTTTAAAAATGTTTTATATTGTAATTTGGTATAACATTTACTACACTACTTTTATTATTTGATTTAAAATCTAATTATACATTGATTAAATTATTTATGATCGTTGGCAAATCACATTACATTTAATAATATACAGATACTAATTAACGAACTTGATACAGTATATCTATACCCGTGGGGTTACAGCCACTTTAACAATTAACTAGATTTTCAATTGACGTTAATGCAGCTACCGTCACTATTCATGTGAGACTTACATCTAATTAACATTAACTAACGCAAGTCGTGAACCCACAAGCATAATTTACTTATTACTGGAAAAATATATATTTTTTATAATTTATAAAAAAAAATAATTTCCAAATTATATTATTTTATATCATTCATTAAAATGTTGTTCTAAATTAAGAAATTTATCGAGGATTATAACGTAGAACTTGTATATAAATCTGAAATTATAATCCTCTGTATAATATTTTTTCTTAGATGTATTGAGTACCTAAAATATCTCGTTGTTTTTTATTTGTCTCAGTCTTTTATCTCCCCTTTTGTTTGTATTTATAATGCGTCGTCCAAAAACATTATAATAAAATAAATAAAAACTATGTATATAATAATTGCAAAAAATATAAAAAAATAATATCGATAATAACTCATTCCCATTTCTGAATAAATGTGCAAGATTAATGAAACAAGAGATCACAAATACAAATCAAGTGATAAATGAATCACGCTACATTAACAAGGACGTCGTAATTATTAATCTTCCCTGTATCACGTTTCTATTGCGTTTCTTGTATTTCATCTTTTATCAATAATGTGTGCACGGTATAATGTCTTTTGAGTCTTAATCATTTTGATTTCCTTTTTTATATATCTAAATAAATGCATATAAATCATGATGGTTTGTTTGCTTAATAGATTTCAAATGTTTATAAATTACCATTAGTTGAATAGTACCCGGGATATGCAAACACAACCAGCAGTCTTTACTTGCTACTGGGCCATCCGCAGACTTAGTCGGAATCCTATATTATGAAAACGATTATATTTATTTTCTCCGGAGATCCGGAAATTATGAATCCGGAAGGAATTTTTAAGCACGGCTGCTTAAATTTCCTTCGTAAATCTTAACTTCTTAGTTATATTCTGAGAATATAATTTATTAATAAAAATATTATATATTACAGCTATTAAATAAATAGTATATGCAAACGAATTTGTAATCATTGATGTCCTGCCTGCCTTCAATGTTGTTATATACATAGCTTATACTCCCATATTAATTTTGTCTACTAAGTTACTTGTTTTTAAATGAATAATATTTATCGCTATGGTAAATATATATACTTTTATAGGAATATATTTATTTGAAATACAATGTGGTTATTTATACTACTATCATAGTAACAGTTTGTGTGTTTGGTTGTATGACAGTTAATATTTGAATCACCTGGTTAGTGAACAATAAAATATTCAGTTCATGTATTTACCAATTTTCAAAATATTCCTACTTTCAATAATTTAATGTGTAAAATGTTAAGACGTGACATTCCTACATAGCTACAATAAGACCGTGTTTGGCACACAGTAGCTAATGAGATTTTTCTTTAAAGAATTGTAGTATCTTGCACTTTAATGTCGTATTTTCCTTAAATATTATGTAATATGTTTTTTTTTAACTTTATTAGACTTGAACACTAAAACATTTATATGCTTTTCATAAATAATAATTTGAAACGAGTCTAATGCTTGTACATTAACAGGATGTAGCAATTTCTTTGCCATGTATATGTACCATTCACACACTGTTTACAAAGCACGTAGTTTGTAGATATCAAACTGTCAAGATACAATTAAAATATTTTTTTTTGTATTTCCACTTTTTGTTTAAACCTTTGGCACTCGTTATCGGTAATGACATGCAAAATTTCCACTTCTTTGTCTCGTCTGTTTGTTGATCATTATTTATGTCTTTTCTTACGACGTTATGTTTTATTTATACAAATATTATTGTAATAAAAAAATAACAAATTTTATTTTTCATTTATATGTACGTTTATTTACATATAATGTTTATTTACTAAATATTACCGATTTTTTTTCAATTGCATTGAATATCAATCGTCATGATTAATATTCGGTTTCTTTCACGTTTTTAACTTATATTAATAACCTTTCTTTTGATGACAGATCAATTTGATAACATCATTTGTAATAACAAATAAGCATATTTTTATTTTCTCGACAACATAATCGAAATAAGTATGTAATTACTTACAATGGGTGGAAGCCGTATTCCCATTTTAATTAGTGTTAGTGAACACGAATGCTGGATTTGTCTATATTTATTTTGAGATATGAATCTAATCTGCATGAAATATATTACTCCGTAGTCGATGGTTCTGCATTATGCGGTTGGTACATTTTGCTCAAACCCAATAGCACGTTTCGTATTAGTTTCTTACGAACTATATCTATGTTATTATAATATATAATACGGTATATTTAAATAGGATAGTAAATAATAATAATAATATATTGTATTCTCGTTTATTTTAAAATACTATATAACTTGCGATGGTAACTTCGCCAGAACTTGTACATTTTTATACCCTTTCAGGTGAATAGGTAGATAGGTAGTTTAGCTGTTAAAGGTTTTGATTTAATTATTATTAGCAGTCTTTTTAATTTTTATGAAATTTTATAAACACATATATGGTTTATAATTTGAGAAGAAGAAGTTAATACGTATACATTTCTATACTTATTTTGACAAAACGCTTCTATAACAACAATTAGTTCAAAGATAATTTTAAATAAATATTATCTTTGAACTTCATATAACGAAAAGATAAGTAATAAGAGTAGAAGTTATAAAAATATCTAAAAACATATAACCAAGCCTATTTTTTTTTATATTTCTCAATTTTTTATTCCGTAGTGTTTCAATCTCGAAGGAGGATCGTCAATATTAGTAAAATCTCAACGAGGGGCTGCTATATTGCGTCAGATAACTGAGTCATTAAATTACTTTTAAATTGTATATCTTTACTTATTTCATCCTTTTAATAAATGAGTATTATTTTAAAAACTTCTTTAACACAATTACAAAGACAATTACTATTACTTTACGTTTGATAGTATTATATAAAATGAAATTATATTTCAAATTAAAAGGTTAACACCGATTGTATTAATATATTCCATTAATACAACCACTATATAAGTTAGTAGCATTACCTGAATTTAGTAACTAGTATAGTGACAGTACAGTGGTACAAAGGTAAACCGTAACTGCTCTGACTAATAACTACTACACTTGATAGTATATATTTTATTTCTTGTTAGTATATATTTTATTGCACTGTTTTAGACTTCATATTAAAGATTCACATTAAACAATAGATGTCAGAGAAAAAACGATAAAAATTTAATAAATATTTCGGTTGTATCAACTATATTTTCATCTGAGCAGGTAAGAATATCTACCTGGCTTGTTGTTTATACTAATTGATAAAACAAGTTGATATGTTGAAACTTGGTTCCACCACTTTACACCAGGCGAGGAACCTCGTTCACAACGACCAAAAACACAAAGATCGGCTGGCAAGGTTATGGCAACCGTATTTGGGTATGCACAATGCATCATGTTCATTGACTATCTGCAAAAGGGCCAGACTATCAACCGTGACAATCACATTGCGTTGTTTGAGCGTTTGAAATACGAAATCGGAAAGAAGTCCTCAGATTTGAAGAAAAAAAGTGCTCTTTCACCAAGACGGTAAATTGTCTTGTTACAAGTCAATGAAAACAATGGTAAAATTTAAAGAATTGCGCTATGAATTGCTTTCCCATCCGCCATAGTCTCCAGACTTGGCCAACAGCGATTATTTCCTTTTCGCAGACTTCAGAAGAATGTTTCCGGAAGGAGATTTAAGACCGAAGAAGAAGTAATCGCAGAAACAGAAGCCTAGTTTGACTACAAGCCGTACTGAAAGATTGCAAAATCGTTTTACTCATTGTATCGTCGTCGAATGCAACTATATTAATGAATACGTAAAATTTTGCAAAAGAATTGGGTTTTACTATAAAATGCCACGGAGTTTCCAGCCGATATATTAAGCTATGGCCTTGTGTAATATAATATTAAAACATAACATAAAAAGCAAGATGCGTTATACGAAATATACTGAAAAACATATAACTAGAGGAGTTATTTATAAACTGTGTCATAGATTTCTTCCATTTTATATTTTGCCTACTTAAACACAATAAATATAATATTTTCTGCGTTTTTATGCTTAGTACTTATATATTATTTTGCAGGTATCGTGTTCATGGGAAAACAAGATGTTACTGTATTCTCCAATCCAAGAGTTACAAAACTAACTGACTTTCTGGACGCTCGTGTTAGTATTCTTATTTAGGTACAAAATATAATGTGTTTAAGAATTGCGGAATTTCTCCTTAACAAATTGCTCAAGTTGTTTCGAAGTAAAATATATATCTTATATTCAGAATTTAAATATGTACGTAAGTACATACTGTAAAGTAATGTGTATTTTGTAATGTACCACATTTAAGCATATGTTCAGTATAAAATCTAAACATATCAAGAATTTCAAGGTAATATTTAACAAAATTGCTTACATTTAATTATAATATGTACCTATGTATCAGTTTGTTTAATAACTTGCTGCCATTTTGAAGGTAGAGATTTGAAACCGTTGCTGTAGAATTTTTGTTTTTTGTAAAACGTGACAAGTAGTTGTATCAGTCCAGCTTATAAATATTTATGTACTACCTAAAGGAGTTTGAAAATACCAAAATACATTACAATCTGAGGATGCAAGACTGATCTTGCAACCTCACAGTTCAACCCTCAGATTTTAGCCCTGAGGCTACAAAATGATAAATACATTAAGACTACACACTCTTTAAATTTTTCTTAAGTGGTTATCGATTTATGGAGTCGGGCATTGCTTAACCCGGGTTTTTTGACAGACCTTTTTCATATATTCTCATGTAAGTGATTCATTTTTCGTCATAAGTGTCGTCTTAAGAGAGAATGTCAAATGGGTACACGATTTAGGTCAGGATTAGATTAGGTACATTTCAGTAAGTACATGTGAGCCACATGAAAATGGTTGATTATAAAAAAAAAAATCTGTGTATGGGACTAAACTGTTTTATGGACAATTCTCAGATCTTCAGTTATATAGTAACTACACACATGTCGATTTTGCTCCACTATTTAATAAATGTCGTCAAGTACGACTAGTTGTAAACTAGATCGAAATGTATCTTTGGCATCAAAATTTCCTGACTGAAAACGCATAAACCAATTTTGTGCTACTCTTACTGCATGAGGTTCATTAACGTCACAATTTTGGGTAGCATTTAAAAAAAGATAAAAATGTCTGGACACTTTTTTAATACTTTTTAATTTCATATTTTAAAACGTCACCTTTTATCGATATCAAAACTTGCCAGTTACAAATAACACAGAAGGTTTTGTTAGAAATTTTTTCTAGAAAATACAAAAGATTCCCTATATAATAAATTCGTAAGTCTGTTTGCTGTCTGTACATTTCTATGTATCTATCTATATTTTGGTAGATAGGATAAGTAGATTCGCAAACACTGATTTCCCCATATAATAATTCCCACTAATGCGTCTTTGTTGTAGATTACTGATCTGCCGGAGTTTTGGTGGTAGGCGTCCTTACTGCGAATATCAAGAACACCCGTAAACAACATCTCAGGAGTATCATACTAAGAATTTCTATCTTAGAATAAATGAAATAACATGTAATATTTTGTATATAACACTGTACAACATGACTTGGCTGCATCACCAGTTATCATTTAGTATGGATAGCTATAGCTTACATAACTGACCTCAGTAATAAAAAGGATATCTTTCAATAGTGATGATTTCCCTGTCCATCAAACAGTGATAGAAAAAAAGCACAAACAACCAAATTTTTAATCCCGTATTTATTGTTTAGTAGTGAGAATCAAGATCTACCTTAATGTAAAATTAGACCTGAGTTACTTACTTAGACATGTTACATAGGATATAAATTACAAAAATACCTTCGTTTACTTACCGCACGTGGCACAATGAGCCCAAACATTACAATAAGTATACGCATTATTCTTTTGTGAAACTGTAACATATTATAGATAAAAATATAAAACTTTTTTTTTTAAATAAACTCCTATATATAAAGAAACATCTTTATCATTTTGGTAATAAATAATTTTATCTAATTACTCTAAGATTGATAGATTTTGTATTGATATATATTACTATAGATAAGTTTATCGCCTACATGTCTAATAAAATAAGTAACATGACAAAATCTGTACTCTAAATATAAAAAATAAATAAAAATGTTTTGCGTTATTTTTGTAAATATGTTGGTTTTCACTGAGAAATATACAAAATGCCGGCAAATCTTCGAGAGAAATGGTAATTTATGAATTACTGCCAACGACTTTTTGCTTGACATTAGAGCGGGGTAACATTCTAAATATAAAGCATCAGTTCAGCATTTGCTATTACATCGGATCTGCCACAAATTCATCTTCTCGTGAACACTATTGCTGAAAAGCATTTGAAACGTTGGGTTGAAATTTAATTTTTACAAATATATAAAGTAAATCCGTAGAAAAGTTTTGTATTCAATATAAAATGAAATTATAAAGTTATAGCTACTGGAACATGAAAAAACTTTATGCAAAAAAAAATCAATATAATTAAGTAAGGTTACAAATTTTTAGTGTCATTTTGTCATTTTCATTCGACAATTATATTCTAATAGAGAACAAACTATAAATTGATATTATCAGTGACAATTACACCCTGCCACGTAATATTATGATAAAATATTGTTCTAGCACGCGATAGCTAAATTTATTTGTTATTAATTCAGAACACCGGAATTGCAATCATAATATACCATAGTTTTGAATAAATAAATATTATCAGGCTTATTTTTTAATTACATTGTTCAATTCTCGACTCTATAAGAAAAAAGACCACTTAGACAGAGAAATACTTATAAGAGTGTCGCCAAGAAAAGCAATGGTACTTAGAAACGGCATATTCCGAGAAAATTACAACAACATTTCATTTTCTATCAACTCACACTACACAGACGTCAGTCTTGTAATAGATATTGTTGTCTTGATAGTAATATTGTTATAGTATTAAAAAAATAATGATTAGTTCTCCTTAGATTTTAAAAAGTTAAAAAAAAATCATCTTTAATATCTTTATTAATCGAAAAAGATTCATAAATTACCACCAATTTATATAGTAATATAGTAAACTACTTTCGTATTTTATTGGGATACTATACTACAAATTTTTTAAAAAGTTCGAGCATTGAAAAGGTAAAGTAAAAAAATTTAGTTTCTGTAAAACTGCATACATAACGTTTTATGTTACTTCAGGTGTTGATACAAAATATAATCACGACGCTACAAATTAAAATCGGAGCGTAAAATTTATTTCTTTGTCAAACTTATTCGACTGAACAATTTTTAGTGCATTTACCATAATTCGTTCCTTCGATTTAGCTTAAATGGTATTTTGATGACAATACAAATACTGTGTTTGGATTTTATTTAAATTACATGGTTTCAAAACTACTTTAACGCTGAACGTTAACATCGCTTGAGAATAAAATATTTTTGCAAGAAATTACGTTAGCTGCACTTAATTGTTTAAAGTGTTTTTATTCTATATGTAGTATGTATACTAAAACAACCTGTTGCTTTATGATAAAAAAGTGTTATCGTTTTTTGTTCATTGGTCGTGTTTAAAAACGTATTTTCTTTTGTAAGTTAATTATTCAACTATCTTTTTTTTTCTTTTTTTTTTGTTATTTAAGCTTAATTCAGTATAGTATAGTAATTTATCTAATACAATCTACATATGACATTCTTTTGAGCTGTCACCATGTGTAATTTATATTTATGATTTTAATTTCATTTTATTTATATCAATTTATACCTACAACATACTCAGGATAAAGAATTCCTGTTATATTATCCACCCGCAGCCAAGCTGCTGAGAAATCAGAAATTTCGAAGAAAGATTTATTTTCTAACGTAAGCATACGATAGATAACAAGAGGATTTTTGTAAATTCCATAAAGTGAAAAGGGCGAAATTTTAAAGTATTAATATTATATTTATTTCAGAATATTAGAAAATTTTACAGACAGCGAAATTTTTAATATTCCAACCTAACTATATAATTTATTTTATAGGCTCCTATTATGAATACTCAATAAGGAGTCGGAGTGGGAGTTTTTTACAAAAAAAATTAAGGAAATTAATATTCTTAATACTGATTAATTAAATCTATACAAAATATCAGTTTTCTTTTGTCTGTTTTATTCGAAAATAGGTAAGAATGACCATTACAACTTTATTTGCCAGTAAAAATTTAATGAACTGAATTTTTCAATAAATACTGTTAAATTTATTGTAGGATTATATGATGATAAGGATTTAGAAGGATAATATAACTATTATACTTCTATATAAAAACCAAAGTGGAAAAAGGTGGGAGAAGGGTTGCCCTTGACTTATTATTATCTGAATATTTGAATCACCGAGTTAGTGAGCACTAAAATATTCAGTTCATGTATTTACCAACTCAAAATATTCCTACTTTCAATAATTTTATGTGTAAAATATTAAGACGTGACAATCTTATTTAGCTACAAAAATACCATGTTTGGCACACAGCGGCTTATGAGAAAAATTATAGTGCCGTATTTTTTTTTATATTATGTAATAAGTATTTTTTAACTTTATTAGACATAAACACTAAAACATTATATGCTTTCTTTTTATAATTCAAAATTTAAACAAGTGTAATCCTTGTACATTAATAGATTGTAGTAATTTCTTTGCCAGGTGTATGTACCATTCACACACTGTTTACAAACCAAACCAAACAGCCAAGATACAATTAAAATACTTTTTTGTATTTTCACTTTTTGTTTAAACCTTCGCCCTCGTTATCGGTAATGACACACAAAATTTCCATTTCTTTGTCTCGTCTGTTTGTTGGTCATTATTTATGTCTTTCCTTACAAAGTAATGTTTTCTTTATGAAATATTGTTGTAATCTCAAAAAATATCATATTTTAAAAAACATTATAGTTATAAATCTCATCAAAAAAGAAAAATTATTTTAAATTTATATATTTACATATAATAATTATTTACTAAATATCACCATTTTTTTCAATAATATTGAATATAACTCGTCATGTTTAATTTGTGGTTTCTTTACGCTTTTCACGAATATTAATATGATATAAGATACAGTATATTTTAATAATACAGTAAATAATAATATTTAATGTATTCTCCTTTATTTCAAAGTAGTATATATCCTTTTTATATCCTTTCAGGTGAATAGTTAGATAGGTAGTTTACTTATTAAGTTTTTGATTTTTGGCAGTTTTTTAAAGTTGTATGAAATTTTATACATTTTCCCGTGCGTATAGATGGTATATAATTTGAGAGAAGGAGAAGTTAATACGTGTGTATATGTTCCTATAATTATTTTGACATAATGTTACTACAACAATAGTTATAAGAGTATGTAAAGTGGATGTTATTGTCGGAATCTGAATATTTTCCCACGTATTATGTAAACAAAACACATCATCAACTGACAGCGTCATTTTGTAATGAAAGTCGGATGAATATAAACGCATAACTTTTCTCATTTCGTGTCATCATGCTTCGAAATCATGATTAAGGATTAGGAATAACCGCAAATAGGATCGAAACTAGTCAGAAACATCTAATTAAATTAATTTTAAATAAATATTATCGTTACACTTCAAAGAACAAAACGATAAGACAAAAATATCTAAAAACACATAACAAATGCTATTTATTTTTCTCAATTTTTTTAAACCGTAGAGGATCTCAAATGAGGATCGGGAATACTAGTAAAAGCTCAAGGGGGGTCTGCTTTATTGCGTCAGTTAACTGAGTCACCAAATGTCTTTTAAATCTTATATCTTTTTTTTATCTCATCCTTTTAATATACGAGTATAATTTTAAAAACTTCTTTAACATGGTTAGTACAACTACAATTATCATTACTTTACGTTTGATAGCATTATATAAAATGAAATTATATTTCAAATTAAGACTAACACTGATTGTATAATTACTTTTATTAAAAATATGCAATATCATTATGAGTCTAACAATTATAGTTCACGCGCGTACTCGGTAACGATCGGGTATAGACAAGAGCAAAGTAATTAATTGCGGACACATGATAACGTAAAACAAGAGTCATTAAGTCTTTATGTATGATGAAGATTTTGTACATTCTTTAAATATGAGACAACGAGCTAAAAACCTTTTGTTTAAGTTGATCTTAAGATCCTCACGTAAAGTTTTTCAACGAAATAATAAGGAAACCAGAGTGGTTGAATATTTACAAACATTTACATACACAAATATGCTTGCATACATATTATTATTATATTTTTGAGGATATTTTTTAGTTGAACTTAATATTAAAGCATCCTACGTTGTTATTAAAAGACAATAAGAAGGCAAATGCCTTCGTATTGTCTTTTAATAAATATAAAATTTATTTTGATGTTATGAATACAAAACAGGTGCATTTGCGAGACAGTTACCTCTTGGAATTATAAAAAGTTTGAATAATACCTAAACAACGCATCTCACTAGTCTAAGTCAGGTGAAGTTTCTATTATTATTATATATTATATATAGAATACATATGTTGAAAAAAAAACAACATCTCTTTTGCTACTAAAACTCCATTAAATTTTGTTTAATTTTCTTTTGACGTACAAACTTTTATATTCGTATATGAGCAAATAGGAGAAAGAAATTTAAAAAAGCAACGTTAAAATATGCAACAGAGGAGAAAAGGTCTGTGTCCGTAAAAACAGTTGTACAAACGAAAGATTTAATGAAAGCGAGCAATATAATAACAGACTTGAAATTCACAAAAACGTCTTTTTACTTCATTTAGTCTTTTTAACTTTTAACTTCAAAGTTGAAAACATACATAAAATGCTACAATTACCGATGTTAATTATAGCATCATAGCTCATTTAGTAGAGAGACCGTACGAACTCACAGGAGGTTTCAGGTTCCAGACTAAAAATATTTCCGTAATATTTAATCAGTGTTAGTGTCAATAGAAAAGATTTGAAAATCTAATACGGCAACCCGACTAAGATAAAAACGTAAAGTGACTTAATAAAAAAAAAAAACTTATTTTGAATTATTTACGGACGCCCCAATATGTCATTCCTTCCACGCTTTTCTAAAATACATCATCTTAGATATTACATTATGTCAGCACAGGTTCAAAACCAAGAATAAAAACGTATAAGAGACGTGAAAATACTACCAGCAGCTCATCAGTATAATTCTTTACTAGATATGCATTAAATGTTACATTCGCGTCATCTAACTGATCAAACAAGTTTATTCATAATACTACGAATGCAGTAATTTAGCTATTTATATTCTGTAGGCAACGTGACAAAGTTTAAATTGATGTGGTTTTTGTAATCTGGGTTGAGTTGGAATGAGTTCTCAATTACGTATGAGTACGAGTTATATAGGCTTACATGTCCAAATTTAGATTTTAACAAAAAAAGCTTAATCACCTAAACTAACGTTTGATAATAATTAATATACTACCTGAAAGTTGTTAATGGTGTGTAGCCTAATGTACAATTAATGATAAACACTTCTCAGCCTGCAATCGTTCTAACTGTTCGCTATAATTAACGACAGTGTGCGGTCAACCACAGCTGCTCGTCTAGCCATTAACTCTCTAAACTTAACAGATTGCCCTAAAATACTGAATTACTATATAAAAACGTTTACACAATTAAAAAGTTGAAAAAAAGTGAGCGGCAGTAACAGCAGGAAGGGTTTAGTAATTGAATGTGACACAAAAATTGTAGCTGTAAGTAATAACTCTTTTTCAATTAAAATTATGGCAAATATTTCTAGTTAAACCATTTTGTTACTTAACCGAAGAAGGAGTTTTGGGGAGGTCGATTTCATAAAATTTATAGTAACACAGTATTCGGACTTTCTCACGTTAATTATCTTTATTTAAAGAAATTTAATAAAACGGATTACTGTATACAAAATACAATTCTAAATAAACAATTATCTACTTTTTACATATGTCAATGCTTGTTTTTCATCTTTTAGAAGAAGTTTATTTAACGAATTTTGTAGATATCTCATAATCAATAGCATTGGATGCGCTTAAGCGTTCAATTACAGATATCCGACTTTGGTGATGTACCAAGATTTGACTGATTATTTTCTTTACGGCACTATTTATCTTCATCACAATGGACTATAAGGATATTCCGTTTAACCTACATTTATATTTAGATAATAAATATATTAGAATTAAAAAAAAATACATGCTTCTTCCTAAAAATACAATAGAATATATAAAGTATGATCATAAGATACAGTCAGTTCAATCCCGAAGGGGACTTAATGACAACATAAATTTAAAGAGTAATTTAAAGTTTTATTAGCATCCCATAATAATCGTTACATAATGCTTTTTTTAAAATTAGGGTCAATATTAAAGTGGCATTATTTTTAATTGGGTTTTTTTAATATCTAGTCAGGCAATTTAATAACAAATAATAAAATAAATAATATCATACAGAGACTTCTTAGTCTCTGATCTGATTTATCATAATATCGTGATGAACCATCATCATCACGATGCAGCATCATGTCATAATAAATATAACAATATAATTTTGTGTACAATAATTGACCAAAATATTTAAAAATGAAATATTTTAATACGTTATTAAAGAAAATTAAATAATAGTGTAATCAATGTTGTTTATGTGTATGCAATGTTGTAGTCACAAATTATAATATTTCAGTGATTAAAATACATAATTACAAAGTATTTTTTTATCTTGTAGCCAGGAATAACAGTAAAATAAATTATAGAATTTTGATCTTATTTCATAAAAATGAAAAAGTATTTGTATATGTGTTTAATACAAAGCAGATATCAGTTATTTGATTTTTAATAAAGAAATAGATTTAACAAAATGCAAATTTACTTTAATGCTCGGTTACTTACAATTCTACTTTTCTAAGTAATAATAATAATAATAAAAATAAATATACTTTATTGCACACCAGAAAAACAAATATTTTTAATTTACACGTTACAAATAGTCAATAGAATAATTTGGTTATACAAAAAGGCGGCCTTATCGCTAATAAGCGATCTCTACCAGGCAACCTTTAGATTAAGGATACGCTGTGGTAGTAGTACAAGGGGTCCGCAACGTTACTAATAATGAAACTTACAATATATTATATTAGAAAATATAAATAATTGAATATTATAAAAATACACATATACATAAATAAATACATATATCTATATAAGTATAAGTACTTTACGTATATACGTATATAAAAAAAATGTATAAATATAAAAAATAGACTTAAATCATTTTAAAATACATATAAATATATATTATAGAAACACTTAAAATTTTGGCATCAAGAAAGGAAAGAAGAAAAGATATATACATATATATAAATGAATCCAATTAACCATGCTTGAGATAGTACTCTTTTACAATATTTTTAAAAAGTGGTAGGGACTTAGCATTTCTTGCTTCTAAGGGAAGGGCGTTCCATAGCTGAACGGCGTAAACAGCATAAGATTTAGCATAGAAGGAAGATGAGTGGGGAGGAATTTCTAGGAGAAGTTTATTTACGGAGCGAAGAGTATGATTGTGTGATTCCCTAAGAAGCTTAAAACGGTGTTTTAGATAAGGAGGAAGGGCAGGATTGAATAGAATGCGATATAGAAGATTTAAAATATGAGTATTCCTGCGAAGGCGAATTGGGAGCCACTTGAAATTTTTTACGGAATTCAGATATGTGGTCATATTTTCGAAGGCCAAATATGAACCTTATACAAAGATTTTGAAGACGCTCAAGCTTATTCAGTTGCTCCTCCCTAAGATCTAAATAACATACATCTGCATAATCAAGTATAGGAAAAAGGATACTTTGTGCCACCTCAATCTTCGTGGAAATGGGAAGAAAATTACTCAACCTACTTAAAGCTCCTACTGAGGTAAACATTTTTTTACTCACCTCACTGATCTGAGGTGCCCAAGAAAGATGACGGTCAAAGATTATTCCTAAGTTGCGTACATATTCCCTAAAAGGTATATGAACTCTGTCAAATAGCACGCCAGGTAATTTGTCAAGGTCAAGTCGAGAATAAAGTTTTTTGCTACCAATTATATCAGCATAAAGTACTCCATTCAATTAAATTTTATAGTACTTTATATTGAATTTTATATATATAAAGAAAATTTTATTATTTATTTAGCTTCACGTCATATCCCTTACGAGGTAGCCAGAGACGACGGCGTGCTAAAAGCTACGGTCCCTGCATACTTCTTTCGCCTCGGCCACTACACTAGATACTGTGTTCAAAGGTCACTCGAGGCCTCCTCCTGTCTCTCTTACCGTTCACTTTTCCTATATAATTCTTTTTTACCATTCTTTCATCACCCATTCGTTCAACGTGCCCAAACCACCTAAGCGCGTTCTTCTTCATTCTCACCGTGACATCTTCGCTAGTACCTGCCATTCCGTGGATCTCTTCATTGCGGATTCGATCAGCTAGACTGAAAAAGTTTTCTATTCATTTTTAAATAAAGTTAGCGAGCACTGTATTTAACAACACTCACCAAAATATGTTTTAAGTACTGCGGTGTAATATCAATGTATGTGACGTACGACCTTATTCAGGTCGTCGAGTTATTATTAAGACCATTTTTAATTTTATATTCTTTGAATATTGTAGCTTATGTTAGTGAAGTCTATAAAACCATTGCTGTCCTCTGGATATACTACGAACTATCGATCAATTTCGGGGCTCGTTTTCCATATAAACATATGTCAGGAACCAATATTAATATCTGTCACTCCTTCACCTTACCTAAGGTTTTGTTTAAGGTTAATGTTTATGGCAACGATGACAAAATAAAATTAACTAAATATAATACAAATTACATCTACTACTGAAATTCAAACATGTGAAATGAATAATTGTGAAAATAAAACGACGATTGAAATAAATAATAATGAAAATAAAAAGACGATTGAAAGAAATAATTATGAAAATAAAACGACGATTGACACAAACAATAATGAAAATAAAAATGTTTTCACATCTACAATATGTGTATTGTGGAGTCGTGATTCTTAAGAATTAAACTTTAAAGCAATTTCATACGTATATAAACCTATTTTAAATAAAAAACTTTAATTAAATTCTTCTTTATACTGCTATATATTTTCTTTAGTTTATCAATCTTGTATAATGTTTTAAGTTCATTTTCTTTTGTTAATTCCATAATATGACAGTATAAACGTTTATTGTAAGCAACTACAAAATTCATAAACCTTGTTGTCAATAGCCCAATATTTCTTATTAATCGCCTAAACCTGTTTTGCTTTGCTCCATTCTAGCTCGAAATTGAAGTTTAGATTTCGATAAGCGCTTAACACAGTGACTGCTCCACCCGTTATGTAAAGGTCACTAAATATTGCGACTAAATTGTATGAATTGGTCAATTTTGAAATGTTACTATTATACTTGCTAGAATGCTTGAGTTGACTTAAATTAATTTTGCAACTATGTTTTCTTGAAAAGTGATGTACAACAAGAAAAAAGTTCTTTAAATCTTAATAAGTAACGCTATTTTGAAATTACCGGCCTTTAAGAGTTAAAAATAGTATTAATTTTCATGTAGTAGTAACGCGTATTTTTCTTAAGTAAAAAGTAATATATGACTTATGTAGATGACATATAATAACGAAAAAAAATATCTGCCCTCGCTCGCATATAAGATACTTTTTATTAAAGATTTTTTTTCTTTTGAGGTAATTTTTTTAAAGCTATAATTAAGATAGAAAAAAACTACCGGTCTTATAGTTTTATTAAAACTTAGTAACGAAATAAATTGGTAATTTTATGATAAACAAAAAATCCGTGAATTATGACTAATGAAATATTGGATCGGGAGGAGTAGGAGAAGTAGTTGGAAACAGAAAGTGATATTACTTATAGGTAAAAATAATAAAATAGAAGAATAGTAATTACTAAATAAAATATTTACTGTATATTACGATGAAATTATTACTAGTAAATAAATTAGTAATGTTTATTTTCGCCTAATTCCGAAGAAAACTCACAAAAAAAAACTGGTCTCTTGTCTAGAATAAATTATTCAGTATTAAGAATATTACTTTCCTTAATGTTTTTTTAGTAAGAGATTATTGGCGTAAAACCATTGTACAACTACAATTTCATATTACGAATTTATAGAATAAGCTTTTGTGTTTGAAACTACACTTACACTTATTAATCTTAGATTAATCAATGTTATTTAAGACATTGATAGAAGT
Source organism: Melinaea marsaeus rileyi (assembly GCA_918358865.1). Classification (NCBI taxonomy): domain Eukaryota; kingdom Metazoa; phylum Arthropoda; class Insecta; order Lepidoptera; family Nymphalidae; genus Melinaea; species Melinaea marsaeus. Next base: position 19,779,938 of record OU911093.1, on the reverse strand, counting down.
GATATTCCCAGCGCCACAAACTACAATCATACATTTGAATGTCGAAAAAGCTTGTAATTTTCTTCTTTGTGAAACTTTTTTTTTTTTTTTTCAAGTAATTTTTTTTTTATTTACTTACTAATATTTTGTACATACGTTTTAACTTATACGATATTTTAAATACAATACGAATATTGTATTTGCGTTTTATTTAAAATACATTATAACAGAATAAGTTTAAATTTGATTGAAATGTGTATTTGTATTTTTAAAAAGAACTTCGTTTTTGGTGCACAATTACCCCACTTAATTTTATTTCATGTTGATTAAAGTATATTTTAACAGTATATTGCCTGACTACTACATATAATTTCCTTTATAGATAATGTTTTGTTATTATAATTATACAATAGGCTGTTGCAAGTTTTTCGTCACGTACTTGTACCATTCACACAGTATTCACACTATTTATAAACATCGTAGTTTGTACATAGTGGCATTTAGTTAATTACGTAATATGTAAGTATTAGATATCAACAAACGATTTATGACATAATATTCCACTTCTTAGTTTTATTTTTTCTTTGTGTTTAAACTTTTTTTTAACTCTTGGTTGCTCATTTGTATTTTTCAAACAATTACTGTACTGGAATATGAGTAATATGAAATCTTTGAAAAAAAGTTTTAATACAGTTTTGCATATTTTTTTAGTATATTATTAGATAATAAAATTAAAATGGGGCGCTCATATTAAGAAGTTAATTTAACGTTTAAGTTCATCCGCATACACAGTTAGGAAAATTGGTTAACTAATTGAAATAACCACAGTTACGATGGGTTACTTTAATACTATGGGAATTAAAGGCAGTAAGATTTATATTTAACTTTAAAAAGAGAACTGTTTAAGCTTACGTTTAACTTATTTTTTGTGATCCATGGATTATATTTTTTTGAATCTAGATATTCTTTGTGCCCTATATATTTGTAAAACCTTCAATATATAATTAATCATAAAATATTTCTTCCTAAATATACACTCAACGTTTAAGGGCAGTAGTAATTCATTTTCACAATAAATTTACGAAATTTTTCACTATTACCTATCGGAATAATATATTTCCATGACATTGACATTCAAAAGAGAAAAGTAGGAATATAAATTTCTCGTTGAATATTTAATCGTTATTTTTGGGTAGATCTCGAAGAATTCGGTCTGCCCATTCACTTTCGAATTTTGGAAAAATTTCTTCACAGGAGGTCTTCTTATGACCCCTTGAGTCCGAAATGACCATTGGTCAAAAAATTTATATATATATATATATATTTATATGCGTGCGTGCGTCCAGATTCGATAGCGGCCGCAGTTTCACTCGGATCGCTTTCAAACTTAGCACAAAAATCAACCATCCAAAAATGAAGGTCAAGTTCGTTAACCAGAGAAATCCGGCCACGGGGGGCGCTAGGGCCTCACTTTTTCTGATTTCAGTTTTTCAACCATAACTTTTTTCCTATACAAAGTAGATCAATAGCGTTTATATTATATGATGTCTTTGATGAATACCTATAACTAATGTACATAAACCGAACACCTAAATACAATAACTTAGGGGTGGGGGTAAAAAAAAAAAGAAAATTTTGAAAAAAAAAATCAAAAATACTTGTGATGAAAAAAGTTCTGGTAAACATTCTTACATCACAAGTATTTTTAATAGAAAGGTTATTTTTTACTCTAAATTTAGGTACCAAAAGTTTTTCCGTAAAAGGTACCGTTTCCGAGAAAAAAAATAAAAACAGCTATTAGCTTGAAAATTTAAGGTAGGTAAAACCACGGTAACTTTTTTCTGGTAAACATTCCCTCCTCGCAAATATTTCTAATAGAAAGGTTATTTTTTACTCTAAATTTAAGGCAACGCACTAGGTACTCCTGTGACAAAGCCAAATAACATTATCACAGTTTATTCTTGCAAGGGGTGTTATTCTTAGGTAGTGAGTTATATTTTAAACGAGTTACACACGACGACTACCCACGCGTGTCCCCTGCGGGCACGAATTTTTTAAATTATTTTTATTAAAACAGAAAGTTCGCAAGCAAGTTGACAGTTAAGTCATTACATAGTTAGTAAGAAAAGAAATTCTACAGAAAAAAACCGACGAGACAAAGAAACATAAATTGTAACTGTTTTTATCGTTATAACAATCACTGTTGTAAGACTTGCATCGCAATTTCTTAAGGCACTAAAAGACTCAAATGTATTTGGAAGTTTGTTTGAAACTGCAAGGAAAAATAAACGTCGCGGTTTCGGCGTAGTTTTTCTCGGTCCAGAAAGATGATTGTTATATATACAATGCTACATTTGTCAAATCAGATAAACTGATTCAAAATTTAAAAACACTTGTCTTAACACAAAAAATAACCCTCGGTTTAGAGTTTTACTTAGATACTACCGTGTTCGATATATAAGTTGCCAATCATTTATTGAGTAAATATTTCAAGGATCTAATATCTATTAATTGAGATCAATCAATCAAGCAATAAAATTTTCGTTACCTTGGCCATGTTGTCACTATTTTGGCAATATTTTTATACTTTTAACTTGTAACGGTTCCATGTAGCCTTTTGTTATTATTTATCAAAGAAGGAAATTATTATTTTTAATGATAGACATGCTTTAAAAACACAGGCACACAAAAAAAAAAAAGTCATGAACCAGAGGGGAGACCCCATTATTCTTAGGTTTTTGGGATCGCTGAAACCGAATATGACAATAAAAACTAATTTTAAATGCCAGTTTTCCCGCTAGCACCCCCTTACTACCCCTTAAGGGATGAAAATTGAAATTTTTGTATAAAATCAAGATAGATGTGTATTTCTACGTTTTTTGGGATGCTGAAACCGAAAATGATAATTAAAAATAAATTTATGACCACTATCACCCCCTACCACCCCTTACGGGGGGTGCAAATTTAATTTTTTTCTATAAAGTCAATATAGATGTGTATTTCTACGTTTTTTGGGATGTTGAAACCGAAAATGATAACTAAAAATAAATTCATGACCACTATCTCCCCCTACCATCCCTTACAGGAGGTGAAAATTTCAATTTTTCTATAAAATCAAGACAGATGTATATTTCTACGTTTTTTGGGATGCTGGAACCGAAAATGATAACTAAAAATAAATTCATGACCACTATTAAACCCTTACCACCCCTTACAGGGGGTGAAAATTTAAATTTTTCTATAAAATCAAGATAGATGTGTATTTCTACGTTTCTTAGGATGCTGGAACCGAAAATGATTACTAAAAATTAAATTTAAGACCTCTATCACCCATTAACACCCCTCACCAACCCTTAAGACTGAATCATGATTTTTGTCCTATTCTTCACAAGTTTTTTCACTTTTTGTTTTTTTTTTTACTTTCTATTTAATACTACTTATACTGTTATCCATTCGGCAGTGTTGTAAAACGCTTAAAAGATGCTGAACCTAATTCTATGCCTCCGAAACAGAATTGTTACTATTTTCCTGAAAATTTAGGAGACTAAAAGATGCTGAACCTAATTCTATGCCTCCAAAATAGAAGGGACTATTTTCCTGACAATTTAGGAGACTACAGCGAGGAGCAAGATGCAAGGTTCCATCAGGATTAGAGTAGAATTAAATCATGAATATATATCAGATACTTCTGATCGATAAAGCATTTGAATTTCTAATATAAGAGCGAGAGAGAGAGTAACCTCAAACTAGTTTGATAAACATGTTACTTACTGTAAATCGTTAAAATTTCTTCATACATCTTGATTTTATACAAAATTGAAACCCCCCATTAGGGGTGTTTAGGGGGTGGTATTGAGTAAAAGAGGTATCAAATTCACTTTTGGTTGTCATTTTCGGTTCCAGCATCCCAAAAAACGTAGAAATACACATCTATCTTGATTTTATAGAAAAATTGAAATTTTCACCCCCTGTAAGGGATGGTAGGGGGAGATAGTGGTCATGAATTTATTTTTAGTTATCATTTTCGGTTTCAGCATCCCAAAAAACGTAGAAATACACATCTATCTTGACTTTATAGAAAAATTTAAATTTTCACCCCCCATAAGGGGTGGTGGGGGGTGATAGTGGTCATGAATTTATTTTTAATTACCATTTTCGGTTTCAGCATCCCAAAAAACGTAGAAATAGACATCTATCTTGATTTTATACAAAAATTTCAATTTTCACCCCTTAAGAGGTAGTAAGGGGGTGCTAGCGGGAAAACTGGCATTTAAAATTAGTTTTTATTGTCATATTCGGTTTCAGCGATCCCAAAAACCTAAGAATAATGGGTTCTCCCCTCTGGTTCATGACTTTTTTTTTTTTTGTGTGCCTGTGTTATCAGATATCTACAAAACACGTTAAATAAACTTGTAAACAAGAATTTAAATTATACGCTCTGGCAAATATTACAAATAATTAGATATGTAAAATGTAGATAATTGATTATTTTAAATTGTGTTTTGTATTAAGTAGTCCGTTTTTATAAATTCTTTAGGTAAAATTAATCAACATCAGAAAGCCCGATAACCTTGTTACTATAAATTCTATGAAATTGACCTCGCCAACTCTTCAGTCAAGCAACATGATGGTTTAACAAGAAATATTTGTCATAATTTGAATTGAAAAACAGTTATTACTTATAGCTACAAAATTTGTGTCACATTCAATTACGAGACGCTGTCTGCTGTAATTTTTTTTTATTTTTTTTAATTATGTTTAAATTTTTGTAAACAATTTTATATTATAATTTTGTACTTTAGGGCAATCTATCAAGTTTAGAAAGTTAATGGCTAGACGAGCAGCTGTGGTTGACCGCACAGTGTAGTTAATTATAGCGAACAGTTAGAGCGATTGCAGGCTGAGAAGTGTTTATCATTAATTGTGCATTAGGCTACATGCCATTAACAACTTTCAGGTAGTATTAATTATTATTAAACGTTAGTTTAGGTGGTTAAGCTATTTTGTTAAAATCCAAGTTTGGACATGTAAGCCTATATAACTCATACTCATACGTAATTGAGAACTCATTCCATCTCAACCCAGAGTACAAAAGTCACAGCAATTTATAGCTTTTTCATATTTTCTGTAGTTCGTAGTGCTAGGAATAAAACTTGTTTGATCAATTAGATGTCAGAAAAGGTACATATATAAGATTAGGATCCCGATGTGACATTTTAATGCATACCTACGAGTAGTAAAGAATTTTACTGATTGGCTGCTGATAGTATTTCCACGTCTCTTATGCGTTTTTATTCCTGGTTTTGAACCTATGCTGAAATAATCGAACATCTGAGGGGACATTATGTGGAATTGATCTTAATTTATGAAAGAATATTTTAAATCCAACACAACAAGGAGCCCGAAGGCGATCAAAATGTAAATGGATGCGCGAAAAACGATATGGAGAAGAATCATGTCTCCGCTGAGATGATAAATGTTAGAAAAGCGTGGAAGGAATGACATATTTTGGCGACCCTAAATAATTCTAAAAAAAAGGAATCTAAAGGGATTTTTTCGAAAATTAAATCACTTTAAATCTTTATCCTTGCGGGGTTGCCGTTTTAGATTTTCAAATATTTTGTATTTACACTAACATAGATTAAATATTTGTATCATATTTTAGGTAAGTTAATAATATTATAGAATTTTGGTAATCCATATCTAATTAATCGGTAAAGGTAAAGAAACATAATACTTTAAAATAAGATTATTACTGAATATATATAAATATAAACAAACCCATTTTAACAGTTCAGGCATTAATAAAAAATATTAAATCTCTACCCAAAATCAACACAATTATTTGTAATTATTACGAGTAGAAGCTTACAATTGTAAAATTATCCTGTACTATACCAATATTATTAAATTAATAATTAGGGATTTTTTGTGATGAATATTAAATGATAATTTTACCAATATGACTGGAACCTGAGACCTCGTTTGAGTTCTAGTCATCTTTCTACTAACTGAGCTATGATGTCATGATTCACATTGATAATTGTAGCACTTCATATAATATAATGTTCCAACTTTGAAGTTCAAGGTTTTAAAAGACTAAATAATGTAAAAACAACATGGCTAAAACGTATTTATTAATTTCACGTCTGTTATTATATTTCGTTGCTCGCTTTCATTAAATCTTTCGATTGTACAACTGCTTTTAGGAACAGACCTTTTCGCCTCTATTGCATATTTTAACGTTGTTTTTTTAAATTTCGTTCTTCTATTTGCTCTATACGAATATAAAAGTTCGTATGTCAAAAGAAAATGAAACAAAATTTAATGGAGTTTTAGTAGCTATGTTGTTTTATTTAAAAAACGTTTTCTATATATAATAATAATAGAAACTTCAGGGCTCGCACTTGTGAGATGTGCTGCTAGGGTATTATGCAAACTCTTTATAATTCCAAAGGGTATCTGTCTCGCAAATGCACGTGTTTTGTAATTACGAATACAAAACACGTGCATTTGCATCATTTAATTATTTAAAAATGTTGTTATTTTTGATTCGTATTTTGGTAAATACATTTTATGTATAAAAGCATATTTGCGTGTGTATATGTACGTTTATGTAAATATTTTCCCACGCTGGTTTCCTTATTATTTCTTTGAAAAACTTTACGTAAAGATCTGAAGATCAACTTAAACAAAAGGTTTTTAGCTCGTTGTCTCATGTTAAAAGAATGTACAAAATTTACATTATACATAAAGACTTAATGACTCCTCTTTCATGTAATCATGTGTACGCAATTAATTACTATGCTCTTGTCTATCCCGATCCTTATCTATTACGCGCATGAACTATAATTGTTCTTATTACTTATTTTTGTTTGATATAAGTAATTATACAATTGGTATTAACATTTTAATTTGAAATATAATTTCATTTTATATTATACTATTAAACGTAAAATACATATTGTGTTTGTAATTATGTTAAAGGAATTTTTAAAATAACACTCATATATTAAAAGGATGAAATAAGTAAAGATATAAAATTTAAAAGTAATTTGATGACTAAGTTAACTGAGGCAATAAAGCAGACCCTCGTTGAGCTTTTACTAGTTTTGACGACCCTCCTTCGAGATTGAAACTCTACGGATTAAAAAAATTGAAAATATAAAAATAAATAGACTTTGTTATATGTTTTAAGATATTTTTATTACTTCTACTCTTATTACTTATCTTTTCGTTCTATGAAGTTCAAAGATAATATTTATTTAAAATTATCTTTGAACTAATTGTTGTTATAGAAGCGTTTTGTCAAAATAAGTATAGAAATGTATACGTATTAACTTCTTCTTCTCAAATTATAAACCATATATGTGTTTATAAAATTTCATAAGAATTAAAAAGACTGCCAATAATAATTAAATCAAAACCTTTAACATGTAAACTACCTATCTACCTATTCACCTGAAAGGGTATAAAAATGTACAAGTTCTGGCGAAGTTACCATCGCAAGTTATATAGTATTTTAAAATAAACGAGAATACAATATATTATTATTATTTACTATCCTATTTAAATATACCGTATTATATATTTTAATAACATAGATATAGTTCATAAGAAACTAATACGAAACGTGCTATTGGGTTTGAGCAAAATTTACCAACCGCATAATGCAGAACCATCGACTACGGAGTAATATATTTCATGCAGATTAGATTCATATCTCAAAATAAATATAGACAAATCCAGCATTCGTGTTCACTAACACTAGTTAAAATGGGAATACGGCTTCCACCCATTGTAAGTAATTACATACTTATTTCGATTATGTTGTCGAGAAAATAAAAATATGCTTATTTGTAATATAGGATCTGATGTTATCAAATTGATCTGTCATCAAAAGAAAGGTTATTAATATAAGTTAAAAACGTGAAAGAAACCGAATATTAATCATGACGATTGATATTCAATGCAATTGAAAAAAAATCGATAATATTTAGTAAATAAACATTATATGTAAAGAAACGTACATATTAATGCAAAATAAAATTTGTTATTTTTTTTATTACAATAATATTTGTATAAATAAAACATTACGTCGTAAGAAAAGACATAAATAATGACCAACAAACAGACGAGACAAAGAAGTGTAAATTTAGCATGTCATTACCGATAACGAGTGCCGAAGGTTTAAACAAAAAGTGGAAATACAAAAAAAATATATTTTAATTGTATCTTGATAGTTTGATTGATACCTATAAACTACGTGTTTTGTAAACAGTGTGTGAATGGTTCATATACATGGCAAAGAAATTACTACATCCTATTAATGTACAAGACTTAGACTCGTTTCAAATTATTATTTATGAAACGCATATAAATGTTTTAGTGTTTAAGTCTAATAAAGTTAAAAAAAAACATATTACATAATATTTAAGGAAAATTCGACATTAAAGTGCAAGTTACTACAATTCTTTAAAAAAAAAATCTCATAAGCTACTGTGTGCCAAACACGTCACGTCACGAATGTCACGTCTTAACATTTTACACATTAAATTATTGAAAGTAGGAATATTTTGAAAGTTGGTAAATACATGAACTGAATATTTTATTGCTCACTAACCAGGTGATTCAAATATTAACTGGCATACAATCAAACACACAAACTGTTACTATGATAGTAATATAAATAACCACATTGTATTTCAAATAAATATATTCCTATAAAAGTATATATATTTACCATAGCAATAAATATTATTCATTTAAAAACAAGTAACTTAGTAGATAAACTTATTATGTGAGTATAAGCTATGTACATAATAACATTGAAGGCAGGCAGGACATCAATGATTACAAATTCGTTTGCATATATTATTTATTTTATAGCCGTAATATATAATATTATTATTAATAAATTATATTCTCAGAATATAACTAAGAAGTTAAGATTTACGAAGGAAATTTAAGCAGCCGTGCTTAAAAATTCCTTCCGGATTCATTATTTCCGGATCTGCGGAGAAAATAAATATAATCGTTTTCATAATATAGGATTCCGACTAAGTCTGCGGATGGCCAAGTAGTAAGTAAAGACTGCTGGGTGTGTGTTTGTACATCCCGGGTACTATTCAACCAATGGTAATTTATAAACATTTTAAATCTATTAAGCAAACAAACCATCATGATTTATATGCATTTATTTAGATATATAAAAAAGGAAATCAAAATGATTAAGACTCAAAAGACATTATACCGTGCACACATTATTGATAAAAGATGAAATACAGGAAACGCAATAGAAACGTGATACAGGGAAGATTAATAATTACGACGTCCTTGTTAATGTAGCGTGATTCATTTATCACTTGATTTGTAAATTTAATCTCTTGTTTCATTAATCTTGCACATTTATTCAGAAATGGGAATGAGTTATTATCGATATTATTTTTTTATAGTTTTTGCAATTATTATATACATAGTTTTTATTTATTTTATTGTAATGTTTTTGGACGACGCATTATAAATACAAACAAAAGGGGAGATAAAAGACTGAGACAAATAAAAAAAAACGAGATATTTTAGGTACTCAATACATCTAAGAAAAAATATTATATAGAGGATTATAATTTCAGATTTATATACAAGTTATAATCCTCGATAAATTTCTTAATTTAGAACAACATTTTAATGAATGATATAAAATAATATAATTTGGAAATTAAATTTTTTTATAAATTATAAAAAATATATATTTTTCCAGTAATAAGTAAATTATGCTTGTGGACTTACGACTTGCGTTAGTTAATGTTAATTAGATGTAAGTCTCACATGAATAGTGACGGTAGCTGCATTAACGTCAATTGAAAATCTAGTTAATTGTTAAAGTGGCTGTAACCCCAGGAGTATAGATATACTGTATCAAGTTCGTTCATTTGTATCTGTATATTATTAAATGTAATGTGATTTGCCAACGATCATAAATAATTTAATCAATGTATAATTAGATTTTAAATCAAATAATAAAAGTAGTATAGTAAATGTTATACCGAATTACAATATAAAACATTTTTAAAATCGTAATTTCTATAAAAATATACATACATTTTTTTTATCCAACAAATAAATTCAAATATCCCCTATATGTGAATTTTCGTTGTCCAAATATTGTTATTTAAATAAAATTACAAATTATTATACAATTACACAGGCACACAAAAAAAAAAAAAGTCATGAACCAGAGGGGAAAACCCATTATTCTTAGGTTTTTGGGATCGCTGAAACCGAATATGACAATAAAAACTAATTTTAAATGCCAGTTTTCCCGCTAGCACCCCCTTACTACCTCTTAAGGGGTGAAAATTGAAATTTTTGTATAAAATCAAGATAGATGTCTATTTCTACGTTTTTTGGGATGCTGAAACCGAAAATGATAACTAAAAATAAATTCATGACCACTATCTCCCCCTACCATCCCTTACAGGAGGTGAAAATTTCAATTTTTCTATAAAATCAAGACAGATGTATATTTCTACGTTTTTTGGGATGCTGGAACCGAAAATGATAACTAAAAATAAATTCATGACCACTATTAAACCCTTACCACCCCTTACAGGGGGTGAAAATTTAAATTTTTCTATAAAATCAAGATAGATGTGTATTTCTACGTTTTTTAGGATGCTGGAACCGAAAATGATGGATGGTAGGGGGAGATAGTGGTCATGAATTTATTTTTAGTTATCATTTTCGGTTTCAGCATCCCAAAAAACGTAGAAATACACATCTATATTGACTTTATAGAAAAAAATTAAATTTGCACCCCCCGTAAGGGGTGGTAGGGGGTGATAGTGGTCATAAATTTATTTTTAATTATCATTTTCGGTTTCAGCATCCCAAAAAACGTAGAAATACACATCTATCTTGATTTTATACAAAAATTTCAATTTTCACCCCTTAAGAGGTGGTAGTAAGGGGGTGCTAGCGGGAAAACTGGCATTTAAAATTAGTTTTTATTGTCATATTCGGTTTCAGCGATCCCAAAAACCTAAGAATAATGGGGTCTCCCCTCTGGTTCATGACTTTTTTTTTTTTGTGTGTCTGTGTAATCAATAGAATTGGATGCGCATAAGCATACAAGAACAGATATTTGTATTTGGCAATGTCCCAAGATTTGACTGATTATTTTCTTTACGACAATATTTTATCTTCATCAGAATGGGCTATACCGCTTTTACCTACTTTTATAATAAAATTTAAAAAAAAAATACATGCTTCTTCCTAAAAATGCAATAGAATATATAAAGTATGGTCATAAGATAAAATCAGTTCAATCCCGAAGGGGACTTAATGACAACATAAATTTAAAGAGTAATTTAAAGTTTTATTAGCTAATTTAAAAAAAGCATTATGTAACGATTATTATGGGATCATAATAATCGTTACATTATGCTTTTTTTAAATTAGGGTCAATTTTAAGTGGCATTTATTTTAATAGAATTTTTTTAATATCTAGTCAGGCAATTTAATATACTACAAGATTATTATAAAAGCACTAGCTTGTCTATAAAATTCCTTTTAACTTCAAAAACCGAAATGTTTTAATACTACTTTAAAGTAAAATTAAATAATATAGTATTCAATGTTGCTTCTGCTAATATTTTGACGTATTAAAAAGAATACGTAGTCACAAAGTATAATATTCTCAAAGTGATCAAAATACATAATTAAAAAGTAATCTTCTAGCAGGAATAACAGTAAAATAAATTACAGAGTTTTGATATTATTTCATAAAAATGCAAGAAATAATATTATGTGTTTAATACAAAGCAGATATCAATTATTTGATTTAATAATAAAGAAATAGATTTAACGAACCTAAATTAACTATGATAAGATTTATATATAAACTCAAGGTAAGGCACATACGTGTAACGCAAATTTATTTAAATGTTCGGTTATTTACAATTCTACTTTCCTAAGCACTCTATTCAATTCAATTTTATAGTATTTTATACTGAAATTTGTATATAAAAAGAAAATTTTACAACTTTAATAGTTAAGAAAAATACATTTTTCTTGTCAGGAATGTTTTTTATTCATCTTTAAATAAACTTAGCGAGCACTGTACTTAACAACACTCGCGAAAATATGAAGTTATAAGTACTGCGGTGTAATATCAACGTATATGAGACGTGCGACCTTATTCTGGTCTTTGAGTTATTAAGACTATTTTTAATTTTATGTTCTTTTAATATTGTAGCTTGTGTTAGTGAATTCTATAAAACCATTCATATCCTCTGAATATACTGCGAATCGATCAATTTCGGGGCTGCTCGTTTTCCAAAATTCTATACTTACTCGTACATAAACCTATTTTTAACAAAAAAGTTTAATTAAATTCTTACTTTATACTGCTATATATTTTCTTTAGTTTATCGATCTTGTATTATATTTTAAGTTCATTTTCTTTAATTAGTTCTACAATATGACAGTATAAACATTTATTGTAAACAAGTACAAAATTCATAAACCTTTTTTCAATGGCCTCATATTTCTTGTTAATTGCCTAAAACTGTGTCGCTTTGTTCCATTCAAAGTCGACATTAAAATTTAGATTTCGATAGGCGTATAATATAGTGACTCCACCCACTCCTTACGTAAAGGTAAAAAAAATATTGCGGCTATATTCGTGCGATGTTAATTTAGAAATGCTTTTAAACTCAGTTGTAAAATATATATTTTTTTTTAAATTTGATTTAACAAGACGAAAAATGTGTATTATTAGTAAAATATGAAAAAAAATCTATTATTTAAAATTAACGTAATTTTTAAGAGCAAACCTTATTCATATTTTTCTAAAGTAAAATGTAAGTAAAGTATCTTATATGGAAATAAACATGAACAGTGCACCAACATAATAAATAGTATATGTAGTAACTTATAATAAAATAATAACGGGACAAAATCTGGACTAACACGAAAAACTCATTAAATAAATTTCTTAAAACTGCTTCTTACTGCTGAAAACATTAAAAATAATTAAAAATGTAAAATATAGATAATTGTGTATTTGGAATTGTATTTTGTATTTAGGAGTCCTATTTTTTTAATTCCTTTAAAGAAAGATAATTACTGTGGGAAAGTCCGAATACTATGTTACTATTAATTCTTATAAAAAAAAATACTACGAAACCCTTCCTGCTGCTCACTTTTTTTAACTTTTTAATTGTGTAAACAATTTTATATTATATTATATTTTAGTATTTTAGGGCAATCTATTAAGTTTAGAGAATTAATGGTTGGACGAACAGCTGTGGTTGACCGCACACTGTCGTTAATTATAGCGAACAGTTAGAGGGATTGCAGGCTGAGAAGTGTTTATCATTAATTGTGCATTAGGCCATTAAAAACTTTCAGGTAGTATTAATTATAATCAAACGTTAGTTTAGGTGATTAAGCTTTTTTGTTTAAATCTAATTTTGGACATGTAAGCCTTTATATATAACTCATACCCATACGTAATTGAGAACTCATTCCAACTCAACCCAGATTACAAAAACCACAGTAATTTAAAGCTTTGTCATGTCTACAGAATATAAATAACTAAATCACTGTATTTGTAGTGTTATGAATAAAACTTGTTTGATCAATCAGTTATCACAAAAGTTACTTATGTAGAATTAAGAATCTGATGTGACATTTTAATGCATATCTCGTGTAGAATTATATTGATAGGCTGCTGATAGTAGATTTCCAAGTTTTAAACCTGTGCTGACACATTTGAATATCTGAGCGACATATTGTTGCGACCCTAAATATTCTAAAAAAGGTAGTCTACAAAGTGACGAAAACTAAATCACTTTAAATCTTTATCTTTGTCGGGTTGCCGTTTTAGATTTTCAAATCTTTTGAATTTAAACTAACATAGATTAAATATTTATATCATATTTTAGATAAATCAATCTTTAATAGTACGTCTATTAAAGATTTTTTATAATCTATAACTAATTTGTAGTTCTCATCGGTAAAGGAGAAACATAAAGATAAGATTGTTACTGAATATATATAAACATAAACAAACCCAATTTAACACTTGAGAAACTTAACCTAATAAAAAATATTAAACCCAACCCTAAGTCAACAAAATTATTTGTAATTATTAACAGCCTAGAATTAATCTTTACTATACCAATATTATTAAATAAATGTTTTACGGATTTTTGTAATAAATATTAATATGCCTAAAAGGTTTTCATAAATTTCAAATCTGTTATTATATTATTATTATAAATCGCTTTCATTAAATCTTTCGTTTGTACAACTGTTTTAACGAACAGATACCTTTTTTTCCTTTGTTGCATATTTTAACGTTGCTTTTTTAAATTTCGTTCTCCTATTTGCTCTATACGAATATAAAAGTTTGTATGTCAAAAGAAAATTAAACAAAATTTAATAGAGTTTTAGTATCAAAAGCGATGTTGTTTTATTTAACAAGTGTATTCTAGATATAATAATAATAATAGATTCTTAACCTGGCTTGCACTTGTGAGATGTGTTTTTTAATTCCAAAGTTTTAAAATTCCAAGGGGTATCTGTCTGACAAATGTATGTGTTTTGTGTTCATAATATTATAATGACTTTTACTCTGAAATATATGATGTCTTCCAATAACAACGTAGGATGCCTTGATATCAAATTCAGATAAAAAATGTCTTTAAATGGAACATTACATCAGTGTGATCAAATATCACTGATGGTACTTAAATATATTATTTAAAAATTTAATTAATTTTGATTCGTATTTTGATACGTACATATTATGTATGTAAGCATATTTGCTTATGTATAATGTACATTTATGTATATATTTTCCCACGCTGGTTTCCCAATTAAAAAAAGCATTATGTAAAGATTATCCCATAATAATCTTTACATAATGCTTTTTTAAATTGGGGTTGAAAATTGACAGTTGTATTATTTTTAATAGGATCTTTTTCAATAGCTGGTCAGGAAATTTATTATACAATACTACAAAGTTATTGTATAAATTCAACCTTCTCTTTACTTCGATACTTAGTTCTTAATCTCTGATCAGTGATTCGACGACTCAGTCGAGAGGGATCAAGTGGTAACTCCGTTTACCATAAAATAACTTGAACCACCATCATCAAAATGCACCATCATGTCCTAATAAATATAATAATATATTTTGCTCAATTTTGTAAGCTCAGCGTATATCACATAAGTATAATGCAAATTTATTTTATTGTTCGGTTATTTATAATTCTTTTTTTCCTAAGCACTCCAATCAATAAAAAATTTATAGTACTTTATATTGAATTTTGTATATATAAAGAAAATTTCACAACTGAATAATTGAGAAAATACATTTTTATTGTTAGCAAAGTTTTTAAATAAAGTTAGCGAGCACTGTATTTAACAACACTCGCGAAAATATGAAGTTATAAGTACTGCGGTGTAATATAAATGTATGTGACGTGCGGCCTTATTCAGGTCGTTGAGTTAGTATTAAGACAGTTTTTAATTTTACGTTCTTTTGATATTGTCCCATATGTTAGCAAATTATATAAAACCATTCCTGTCCTCTGGATATACTGCGAACTATCTATCAATTTCGGGGCTGCTTGTTTTCTAAAATTCTATACCGAGACAAACATGAACATAAGTCAGGAACCATTATTATTATCTGTCACTTCTTCATCTTATTTAAGGTTTTTGTAGCAACGATAACAAATTAAAATTAACTAAATATAATACAAATTTACATCTACTACTGAAATTGAAAAGTGAAACGAATAATAATAAAAATAAAAATGGTTTTACATCTACAATATGTGTATTGTGAAGTCGTGACTCTTAAGAATTAATATTTAAAACAATTTCATACATACATGAGCATCTTTAACAAAAAAACTTTTATAAATTTCTTACTGCTATATTTTTTTTTAGTTTATGGATCGTGTATTATGTTTTAAGTTCATTTTCTTTTATTAGTTCGATATTATGACAGTATAAACATTTATTCTAAACAAATACAATTCATAAATCTTGTTTCAATGGACAAATATTTCTTATTAATGGCCTCAAAACTGTTTTGCTTTGCTCCATTCTCTCTCGAAATTGAAATTTAGATTTGGATAGGCGCTTACCACAGTGACTGCCCCCGTTATGTAAAGGTCACAAAATATTGCGACTAAATTGGTAAATTTTGAAATGTTTATAAGTTCTAAAGTTGACTTAATTTAACTTGGCAACTATGTTTTGTTGAAAAGTGGAGTATAACAAGACGAAAGTTATTTAAATCTTAATAAGTAACGCTATTTTGAGAGTAACCGACCTTTGAGAGTTAAAAATATTATAAATAATACGTAGTACTAATGCGTATTTTTGTAAAGTAAAAAGTAATATATCATTTATGTATGGTAGGTGACATATAAAAGTATCGGGACGAAATCCGGACAAGAAAGTTAAAAAAAATGCTACTAGTTTCAAACGTAAACAAACACGAAAAAAAAATTCGCTCTCGCCTGCATGTACGATACTTTTTATTAAAGAATTTTTGAGTTATAATTAAAATACACAAAAAAGACTATAAAACAGTTTTATGAAAATTTACTAACGTCCCAATTGGTAATTTTATGGTAAACTAAAAATCTGTGAGTTAATACGAATTGTGACTAATGCTATATGGCTCAATGTGTGATCGGGAAGAGGAGACTTTCAATAACTTGTTAAAATATTTAGTCATCTTTATCCGATGATGATCTTTAAAATTTCTTATTTTAAGGGAGGGATCAATAATTGAGATTTTAGTGTAAATATTTAAACAGGTCTAGTCTGTAGTCTACTATATAGTTTACCGAGGACGAGTTTGTTATTTATTATGTAATAATTAGGATGCCTTACAGAACAGAAGACTTACAAAGTCTATCTAGTATAAATTGCTATCTCATATATGAGTCTCCAAGAAAAGCGACACTTAGGAGCTATATTACGTTTTGCGAGAAAACGGTTCCAACATTTCATTTGACATGAACTGATACCGGAGACACGTTTATTCGTAATAGATGTCGGAATATAATGTTGAAACAATAATGGAATTATATCGTTAATATTATGTTAAGAAAATAGTTATTAGTTCCCTGACATATAAGTTTATATGTTTTACATAACAAGTCCAATTTTTTTTTAATTATCAAATATATATGACTAGTCATTTGTTGTATAATTTTGGCATCAAAACCTTATACCACAATTTCTTATCAAGAATATATAGGATACACCTTTGTAATTGAAACTATGTAAGATTTATCAATGTTACTTTTTCATTGATAGAAATTATATTTCCGACGCCACAAACTACAATCACACATTTGCAAATCGGAGAGTGTAATTTTCTTCTTAGTTAAATTTAAAATTTTTCTGGAGTAAATAATTTTTAATTTACTTACTAATATTTGGTTCGTTCGTTTTAACTTAAAAAGTATTTTAAATACAATACGAATATTGTATTTGAATTTTATTTAAAATACATTATTTCTATACGGAATAAATTTAAATTTGATTGAAATATTTAATAAAAATATATATATATATTCTAAAAGGTACTTCGTTTTTTTATACTATTGTCCCACATAATTAAATTTCATGTTAATTAAAGTATGATATATTTTAACAGTATATTGCCTGACTACTACGTATAATTTCCTTTATAGATAAGGTTTTGTTATTATAATTATACAATAAGTTACTGCAATTTTTTTTGTCACATAATTGCACCATTCACACACTATATCACATTATTTACAAAAATTGTAGATTGTACATAGTGACGTTTACTTAATTAAGTAAAATGTAAGTATTAGATTATCAACTATCGATATCGTTCGATATTTTATTTGTGTTTCAACTTTATTTTCAACTCTTCTTTGCTCATTATTCATGTTTTTCAATCAAATACTGTATTAGAATTTGATTTAAATGAAATCTTAAAAAAAAAAGTTATAATACACTTCCACATTTATTTTTAAGACTATTATAAAATAAAACAATTAAAGTGGGCCGCTCATATTCAGAAGTTAATTAAACGTTTAAGTTCATTCCCATACACAGTTAGGAAAATTGGTTAACTAATTGAAATAACCACAGTTAGGATGGATTACTTTACATACTTTTCTACTCTTGGAATTAAAGGCAGTAAGATCTATATTGAGCTTACAAAAGAGTTTAAGTTTAAGCTATGTTAAAACTGTTTAAGCTATACACAAAGTTTATGTGATCCACGGGGTGTATTTTCAAGTTTAGGTATTCTTTGTGCCCTATATATTTGTAAAACATTCAATTTATAATTAATCATAAAATATTATTTTATAATAAAATTATATTCATTCTATAAGCAGCCAGGTATTTAAAATGTTACTACGATTACCTGAAATATATTTAAGAGTTTGATTGGCACAATTAAATTTTTATTGATCGTAAACAGGCTTATAAAATTAAATCTGAGTTTAAAATAATTGGATTACTCAGTGTTATGGCTAGCATTATAATTTGCAGCGCCGTTTTGCTGAAAGGTATAATACGAGAGCTCATTAACTTTATTATAAGAACTCTTCAGTATTTACTTTTTATTAAAATTGAATATATATATTTTTATATTATTATTTTTCAATGTATATTGCAAGATCATATCAGTTTTATTCTAAATTTATTTTAAAAAAAGAAATAAAAATTAAATGTTGACCAGGTTGTTTATTTTTGTGGATTTTATAATTTATTTGAAAGAATGTTATGACCTTAATTTTTTTTTTATACTTTCGTGCTATTCTATTAATTAAGGTAATAATTAATTGAAATAGGTGACAAATCTATTTAGGAAATTTGTCAATAACTCAGGAATCTATTTTGAGATTTGTTAACATACGATACATTTTAATTATTTTAAATCTACACTCACAACTTTAAAGCACTTATCTTTGGAATTACCATATAGATTTATAAATAACTTTGCATTTAAGTCGTATATAATTTAAACAGTTATTAGAACCAACGACTCTTACACCGTCTATGCACTTAGTGACTCTTAACTTAAGTAAGTATGAATTACGTACAAAGAGGTAACGGCGAGTTCTGCTGGTACAATTATGTATTAAATGCAAATTAATATAAATGTGTTTTAATTGTATGTTTTATTAAAACGTTTTATAGTTTTAAAGATTTTATAATGGCCCAGTGGTTATTATTAAATCTTAACAAATTAAAAAGCAATGAACAAATTAGAATAAAAGAATTTCTGCAGAACAAAACCGACGAGACAAAGAAACATAAATTGAAACTGTTTTTATCGTTATAACAATCACTGTTGTAGGACTTGCATCGCAATTGCTTAAGGCACTGGAAGACTCAAATGTATTTGTAAGTTTGTTTGAAACTAAAAAGAGAAATAAACGTCGTGGTCTTGACGTGGTTGTTCTCGCTCCAGAAAGATGTTTGTTATATATACAATGCTACATTTGTCAAATTAAATAAACTGATTGACAATTTATAAACACCTGTTTTAACATAAAAAAACCCTCCGTTTAGAGTTCTACTTTGACTCTGCCTTGTTTGACAACTGAGTTGCCAGTCATTTATTTTTAAATAATTATTTCAAGGATCTAATACACTTTAATTGAGATAAATTGCTCTTATTTAATCTTTACATAAATCAGCTGATCGGGTGCTCTGCACGGCTTGTGTTATTGCTATATTGACTTTGATTTGTATGAATAATCTAAGCTCCGTGGACGACATGAATTTGGTGAGTACCTCCGTCAGTGAACTAAAGAAGCTTGGCGATTTGTGAATCCTATGCATGTAGACATGACCTCATTTATAATGAATCTAAATCAGTCAATAGAAATGCTCTTCGGTTCCACCGCTGAGGATTTCTGTTTACCTGTTTAACTTTTAATCAATCAATCAATAACATTTTCGTTACCTTGGCCATGTAGTCACGCCTGATCTGTGAGACGATCTAGATTTTGACAGAAAAAAGTCGTTCTCTGGCAGTTCGTTCAATTTATAAGTGGAAAATGTAATAAAAGTCAAGACGCTAATTTTCTTTTATTAAAAACTTATTGTACAGCCCTGTATACTCCTCGATTATGGTGTTAGTAAAAAAAAAAACTTTAAGAATTCTTAAAGTTCAATATAAAGACTCGTTAAGGGTTTTACTTAAACTAAAAAGCTAGTGTCGTGCATCATCGTTGAAGCTTGCGTGGTAATTCTCGATGCATTGATTAGGCATCGAGTTGCCAGATTCAGACAAACAATATTTGAATGTGACATCTTGATAATAACTACACTAAGGAGCCTTAGCAATTCATATGACACATCATATGAATTGCTAAGGTTTGATTCTTGTCTTCTACATTAACCCGCAAAAAATTATAATTATATTGTATTTGTAGTTTAATTAATATTGTTTTAACTTTATTCTTTTTTTAACATATTTATATTTTTCACTTGTAAGGGGTCCATGTTGCCTATTGTAATTATTTATCAATAAAGGAAATTATAATTCTTAATGACTGACATGCTTCCATATACAGATATATCCTTTACCAATATAATAATTAATAATTTCATTTAAAGAACAATATCTAGACATCGAGAGCCGGCAGAAAATGTAAAAATATTTGATAGATTTAAAAAACCTATATTAATATATTTAGAAATTATAAATATTTAAAAAGTTTTATATTGCAATCTAATATTTGGTATTACATTTACTAATTTTATTTATTTGTAAATAGGCAAATAATGAATTGGTTATTTTTTTTATAATCGTTAGCAACTTATATTACGTTTAATAATATACAGATACTAATCAACAAACTTTATACAGAACATCTATACCCGTGGGGTTACAGCTACTTTAAATATTAACTAGATTTTCAATTGACGTTAATGCAGCTACCGTCACTATTCATGTAAGACCCACATCTAATTAACAATAACTAATGCAAGTCGTGAGCCCGCCTGCAAGCATAATTTACTTATTATTGGAAATATTAAGTTTTTTCAAAAAGGTTGTTTTTAGGATATTAGATAATTTATAAAAAAAATTATGTAATATTATAACCATGTGTTATTAAATTAATATTATGTTATTCATCAAAGTATTTGTTCTAAATTTTTAAGAAATTTATCGAGGAATATAACATAGAACTTGTATATAAATCTGAAATTAAAATCCTATGTATAATATTTTTTTATTTAATTCATTAAGTATCTTAAATATCTCGCTTCCCTCTCTCACTGTCTCACATCTCCCCCTTAATGTGTCTATAATGCTTCTTATAGTCCAAAAACAGTACATTAAAAAAACAAAAAATATAGTAAAAAAATATAGTTTTTATAATAATGGCAAAAACTGTAAAAAAAATTATATCGATTTTTATTTTTTTTTTATGTAAGAGGAGGGCAAATGAGCTGGCGGGTCACGGATGGACGTGATCACCGCCGCCCATGAACTCTTGCAACATCCGAGGATTTACAAGAGTGTTGCCGGCCTTGTAGGTAGGAATAAACGCCTTTTTTGAAGGTACCCATGTCGTACCGATCTGGAAATACCGCCGAAGGGAGTTCGTTCCGCATTTGAGTGGTACGTGGAAAAAATGTCCTTGAGAACCGCACAGTGGAGGATCGCCACACATCCAGGTGGTAAGGATGGTATTGGAGGCGATGGCGCGCTGTGCGGTGATGAAATTCGGCGGCAGGCATCAGATCGAATAGTTCTTCGGAACACTCCCCGTTGTAAATGTGGTAGAAAACGCACAAAGAAGCCACGTTTCTACGCAATGCCAAAGAGTCCAGCCGTTCGCAGAACACCGGGTCCCCGACAATTCGAACGGCTCTCCGTTGTACGCGGTCAAATGGTAGAAGCTGATATTGGGATGATCCGGACCAGAGATGAGAATAGTACTCCATGTGTGGCTGGACCTGCGCCTTATAGAGCGCAAGTCTTTGGCCAGGTTTGAAGTATTTATTTATTTATTTATTTATTTATATCTTTTCCACTTTGAATCATTATCAGTGATCACTTGTGTACGTCAAAATGGAAGTGTCAGGAGGGCCTATTTCGATACCAGATTTATCGTAATAAGCCCTTTTGTAAAAGCACTGTCCAACTTAATGTTAAAGCTATGAGGGTTCCAAAAGCGTCCAAGTCTGAGAAGAACCACACAACAAACTCAGCCGGATATATATTTTTTTTATATTGTGATCACTGTTTCACAAATGTCAATCTTAAAAGCTATTTTGGAACAACTAGAACCGTCGCAATATAAGGAAAAAAATAATTATTATTATTACAATAATTATAATAATAGCAAAAAAAAATTTAATAATAATGATAACAATAATAAAAAATAAAAATAGGCCTGCTACACAACCAGTCACCGCAAGCAGCACCCGTTCACGAGCATAACGCAAGAGTCAGCCATCACCCCCTTCGCACATATTTGAGGGACGAGCGCAACCCGACTCCCGACGCTACCGCAAGTAATGACTTCTAAGGAATCGGTGTGATGCAACAGGTCGATAAAACGAAATTAATCTACAACAAAAATCAAATTGCGGAGATTACTAGTTATTCGCAATATAATACAATTCATTCCCAGGCCATACCGTCGTTGATGTAATCCTGTACACTATAGTAGGATTTTTTTATCAAATTTATTTTTATATATAATTTAAATTTATTTAACGATAAACTTAAGGCTTCATTTGGGAGCTTATTATAAAAACGTATACAATTAACCTTAAAGGATTTACCTATTTTATGGAGCCTAGTGTTGGGCATAGCGAGTTTATTTTTATTTCTCGTATTAATTTTATGAAAATCACAATTTTTTTTTAACTTAGAAATATTTTTATGAACGTAAATTAAATTTTCATAAATATATTGATTATAAACCGTCATTATTTTAAATTCTTTAAATTTGTTTCTTAAGGATTCTCTAGGTCTCATATTATATATTGCTCGAACAGCCCTCTTCTGCAGTGTGAATATGGTATCGATGTCGGCTGCATTACCCCATAAGAGTATACCGTAAGACATTATACTATGAAAGTAACTAAAGTAAACTAATCGAGCAGTTTCCATATTTGTCAATCGACGTATTTTTTTAACCGCGTATATAGCAGAACTAAGTCTACTTGATAAATCAAATATATGAGGACCCCATTGCAATTTTTCATCTAAGGTAATGCCCAAGAAAGTAGTAGATTTGACCAAGTCCAATTCCTCATTGTTTAATTGTACATTGGTTTTAACATTTTTAACATTTGGTAAAGTAAATTTAACACATTTCGTCTTTTTTTTATTGAGCAACAAATTATTGGCGTTAAACCATTGTACAACATCTGAGAGAGCATTATTTACATCGTCAATAACAGATTGCCTTCTGCTAACTTTAAAAGTAACTGCCTCGCTCTATAGATCACTCCCAATTTCATCGAGGCCAACTTGGCTTTGCTCTCCAGATGACCACAAAACTGACAGTCGCTCGAAATGTCGAGACCCAGTATTCTGATACTTGGCGAGGCAATGAGGGGAGTGCTCTCGAAGAGCGGTGATACGACAAATGGGGTTTTCTTAGTGGTAAACGCGCAAACCTGTGTCTTTAGGGGATTGAACTGAACGTGGTTCAGTTCACCCCACTCAGAGACCATCCCCAGGGAGGTCTCTATTGAAGACACAAGTTTCTTTCGGCACTCGTCGACGTTTTCCCGAGTGAGACCTGCACGGCCGGAATATACCACATCCCCAGTACTATCATCTGCATAACAATGTATGTTGGAGATATCCAACATATCATTGATGTGCAGGAGGAACAGAGTTGGGGATAGCACGCAGCCTTGGGGTACACCAGCGTTCACGGGCTTGGGGTCCGAGCAAAAACCGTCGAGTACGACCTGTATGCTCCGCCCAGTGAGGAAGCTGGTGATCCACTTGCATAAACTCTCGGGAAGCCCATAGGAAGGTAGCTTCGAAAGAAGCCCCTTGTGCCATACACGATCGAAGGCTTTCGCCATATCCAGACTAACTGCCAGACCTTCTCCCTTGCTTTCAATAACAGCTGCCCAACGGTGTGTAAGATACAACAGAAGATTACCAGCCGATCGACCATGGCGAAAGCCATATTGCCGGTCATTGACCAAGTGGTGATCGTCGAGGTAGGTTAGGAGCTGTTTATTGATAATGTTCTCCATTACTTTGGAGAGCAGAGAGGTAATGGCGATAGGTCTGTAGTTAGCTGGTTCCGAGCTATCACCTTTTTTAGGGATCGGATGGACAAGGGCACGCTTCCGTGTGACCGGGACTACGCCTTTAAGGTAGGAGTACCGAAATAGACGCGTTAGCACTGAAGTCAACTCAGGGGCACACGTTCGTAGCACCAATGGAGAAATGCCATCCGGCCCACTCGACTTATGAACGTCCAAAGAAAATAGAGACTGCCTAATAGTTTTCTGCCGAAAAACTATATCCGGCATTGAGCTCTGACACCGCGGGATGTTAGGCGGTGTCTTCCCCTGGTCGTCCAAAGTCGAATTGGAGGCGAAAAGAGTGCCCAAGAGATCGGCTTTCTCTTTTGCCGTGTGGGCCAGAGAGTCATTCCCCATGTGCAATGGCGGTAGGGACGGCTGGCTAAAGTTTCCCAGAGTGGCCTTTGAAAGCGCCCAGAATTTGCGCGTGCCAGGCGGGTACTTTGCCAGCTGATCCCCAATTTTGACGACATGCTTGAACTTTGATCTAGCGATTTGCCGTTTGAAGAATCTGGAGGCACGATTATATTTCCTCTTCAGAACTCTAGAGTTCGGATCCTTAGTGACTAACGCATTGACCCAAGCTTGATAAGCCTGCCGTTTGCCAGCTGTTGCAGCCCTGACAGACGCATCAAACCAAGGCCGCGATCTGCCACCAAGTGGTACCACAGAGCTTGGTACAAATAGTTCCATGCCCTGTAGTATCACATCAGCTACAGCCGCAGCGCAGTCACTAGGATCATCCGAAGGGAAACAAATCGGCCCCCATGGGTAGGATGCAAAAAAGGACCGCATTCCATCCCAATCCGCTGACTTGTAGTGCCAAACGCGTCGAGTCGCAGGTGTTGTGCGAGCCGACCGTTGAATGGGCACTACACTCCGTACCAGACAGTGATCAGAGGAACCTAAGGGAGCCTCGACAGTGATCTGGTACTTTTCTGGATGTGTAGTCAGCAGAAGGTCAAACAAAGAGGGCGTGTGGCTGTCCACGTCCGGTAAACGAGTGTGCGTCTTTACCAGCTGGGACAGACTATTTGCCAGAGCAAATTCAAACACAGATTTCCCCGCGTAGTCGGTGGCACGTGACCCTAGCCAATCGGCATGGTGCGCATTAAAGTCCAAGAGTTGATCCGTTTCTGCATTACCACTATGGGACCTGTACAGGCACGCGTAGACTCTGACATGGTCGTCCATGTCCACGCGTAGCCAGAGTATAGACAGGTTCCGACCTTCAAAAACCTGAAGGCGACGGTAGCAGATATCCTCCCTTACGAACACAGATACCCCGGCGTGTGATATGATATGATAGGTACGGGGGTATGATAGGTACGCTGTGTCGTTAGGTTGAGATATCTGCGTCTCCGTCAGAAACAACAAGGCCGGCTGCGCCGTCTCCAGATGATAGTGGACGGCGTTCAAGTTGGAATGAAGACCCCGGATGTTGCAAAAGTCCACATTTAGAGTGGGTCGGGGTGCCGCTGCATTGACTCGTCGTTTGCCCTAAAACAACACAAAAGGCGATACTTTGCCCGCCCCAGATACGACGGGCAGCCCGAGCAAAATCCGAGAATCATTTCCCCGATTTTGCTCGGGGAGGGGGTCCCCGGCTTCATCAAAGCCGGTACCCTCCTGGGGTATTTTTGTTTTTGGCATCGCTTTCATGTTTGGCGCGGGGGGGAGGTTGGGCTTCCGGATTCTCTCACTCACCGACGGAACATAACCAAATGAATTTGGTTACTACACGTCGGTCTTCTGTGAGAGGGTGGTCCTTTCCCGGTCGAGCCAGCCCAATACGAGCTGTAGTCGGATAACTACAGCTAGGCTCTACCACCTAAACGATAACAACTCCTTCCCATTTCGGAAAAAATATGCAAGATTAATGAAACAAGACATTACAGATACAAATCAAATGATAAATGAACCACAATGAACAAGGAAGTCATCATTATTTATCTCCTTTGTATCAGGTTTCTATCGCGTTTCCTGCTTTCATCTATTATCAATAAAAATGTGTGCACTGTTTACTTATTTGATGTATTTTGAGTCTTAATCATTTTAATTTCCTTTTTTTATATCTAAATAAATGAATGAATCATGATGGTTTGTTTGTTTAATTAATTTAAAATATTTGCTAAAAACATAACCACTTTCCATTTTTCATCACCATTGGTTGAATGGTTCCCGAGATATACAAATACATACCAGCACACCAGTCTTCACTTACTACTTGCCCACCCGTATACTTAGTTGGACTCTTATATTATGAAAACTATCTTACTTAATTTCTCTGTTACTTCTACACTCATGTAATGAAATTAATAGAAACATTGGATTTTAAGAATTGTAACATGTTATTTTTTATGTTTTAATTTAAATTTCCTTCCTACATTTATTTATTTATTTATTTTATGCACCAAAGAAAAAAGAAAAGACAATTATAAAAGACATATACATAGGATGAACTTATCTCTACAAAGAGATCTCTTCCAGCTACCCTTAAGAGTGTTGGACAGGAGGTTTAAGAGGGCAGAGAAAGGTACATATATATTTTATAATAATATGCAGATACATAATAATAATACTATATAAAATATGATACATACATATACATTTATGCCTACAATAATAAAAAAAGAACATACATATAATAATACTATACAAAATAAAATACATACACATAAATTTATACCTACATAAATTAAGAAGTACATACATATAATAATAACATATAGAAATACATACATATATTACACATTATAATTTAATCCTGAGAGAGATAGTAGAGTTTTAATTTACGTTTAAATGCCATGACAGAACGGCTGGATGTTATATTTGTTGGTAAGGAATTCCATAACCGCGCTGCTTGTATAGTAAAAGATTTGGAATAAAATTTAGATTTATAAGGGGGAATGTCAAAGGTTTTTACTGAAACGCAGGAGCGTTTAGGACGAGTACTAGTAATTGCAAGGTGGAATCGTTGATGTAGATAGGAAGGAGCTGAGTTGGAGAAGAGGTTATACAGCGAGAAGAGGTTATACAGCGAGAAGAGGTTATACAGCGAGAAGAGGTTATACAGCGGTACTACATCTTAACTTCTTACTGTTTAATTTTGTAAAGATACGTAAATTTTAGGTTTTTATAATGATTAAAAGGAACTTTTGGCCGACAATTATTATATTGAACCTAACCAAGAATATAAGATTATAAAAAATATAATCTTATATTCTTGGTTAAGATTAAAGTATTTAAAATTGTCCATTGGAAGATTAACATATAGCATTTATTTTAAAAAATGTATTTTTCCAACTCTCCTTGTTTCATAAAGAAAATTTCTGAATGTGTGAGAATTTATTAAGCATAAGAATTAGTGATTATTTATATACATAGCTTATACACTAGGTTACTTGTATTTTAATGAATAGTATTTATTATATATATATATATTTTTGAAATACAATATAGTTATTTATATTGTTATTATTATTATAACAGTTTGTGTGTTGGTTATGTGCGAGTTAATATTTGAATCACCTGGTTAGTGAGAAATATTCAGTTCATGTTTTTATCAACTTTCAAAATATTCCTATTTTCAATAATTTAACGTGTAAAATGTTAAGACGTCACATTCCTACATAGCTACAATAAGACCATGTTTGGCACACAGCAGAGCAACCTGAACACTTACAGCTTATGAGAAAAATATTTTTAGGAATTGTAGTTATTTGCACTTTATTGTCATATTTTTCTTCAATATTATGTAATATGTTGTTTATAACTTACTTTTACTTTTGCTTACTTTTCATAAAAACTGACTTGAAACGAGTCTAATTCTTTTACATTATAGGATGTAGCAATTTCTTTGCCATGTATATGTACCATTCACACACTATTTATAAACCACGTATTTTGTAGATATCAAACGGTAAAGATCTAATTAAAATATTTTTTTTGTTTAAACCTTCGGCACTCGGCATCCTCAATGACACGCAAAATTTCCGTTCCTTTGTCTCTACTTATTTGGTCATTAATTTGTCTTTCCTTACCACATATTATTTTCTTTAACAAATATTATTGTAACTTAAAAAAATAACATTTAAAAAATTGTTTAGTATACATTATATTAAAAAAAAAGTTTTTTAAATTCAATAAGTTCACAACCTTACAAAGCCCATTTGTAGAGAATATTTATATATATATATGTAACTTTTAACTTATATTAATAACCTTTCTATTAACGATAGATCAACTTGATAAAATCTAATCCTACATTATAAATAAGCATTCTTTTTTTCACGACAACATAATTGAGATTACTAATAAAACTTGTAGGTAAGAAAATAAAATAAGTATTTAATTACTTACAATGGGTGGAAGCCACTTTTCCATTTTAACTAGTGTTTGTGAACACGAATGCTAGATTGTCTATGTTTATTTGAGATATGAATCTAATCTGCTTAAAATAAATTACTCCGCTGTCGATGGTTCTCCATTATGCGGTTAGTATATTTTGCTCAATCCCAATAGCACGTTTCATATTAGTTTCATACGAACTATAACTATGTTATTATAATATATGGTTTGAAATAATAAAGTATACAATAATATATAACGTATTCTCCTTTATTTCAAAGTAGTATATGTATATCTAACTACAATATATTCCCCCTTTTATACCCTTTCAGGTAAATAGTTAGATAGGTACTTTACATATTAAAGTTTTAGATTTTTGGCAGTCCTTTAAAGTTTTATGAAATTTTATATATTTTTCAGTGCGGATATATGATTTATAACTCGACTGAACACGGAGAGAAGGAGAAGTTAATACGTATACGTTTCTACATTTATTTTGACATAATGTTACTATAACAATAATTATAAGAGTATATAAAGTGGACGTTATTGTCGGAATCTGAATATTTTCGCGTATGTTATATATAAACAAAACATATCATCAACTAACCACTTCAATGTGTAATGAAAGTCAGATGAACTAACAAATTTACAAACGCAAAACGTTTATCATTTTATAATTATATTACTTTTCGTACTACCGTCTTCCTGCTTCAAACTCATGATTAAGGATTAGGAATAACCGCAAATAGGATCGAAAGTAGTCAGGAATATCAGATTAAGTTAATTTTAAATAAATATTATCGTTAAACTTCAAAGAACCAAACGATAAGTAATAAGAGTAGAAGTAATAAAAATATCTAAAAACATATAACAAAGACTGTTTATTCTTATATTTCTAATTTTTTTTATCCGTGGAGTTTCAATCTCAAAGGAGGATCGGCAATACTAGTATAAGCTCAACGAGGGTCTGCTTTATTGCGTCAGTTAATTGAGTCATCAAATTACTTTGAAATTTTATATCCTATCCTATCCTATTATTTTAAAAACTTCTTTAACATGATAAATACATACACAATTATTATTTCTTTACGTTTGATCGCATTACATAAAATGAAATTATATTTGAAATTAAAAGTTTAACTGCGATTGTATAAATACTTTTATCAAAAAATAGGAAATATGAGTGAGGCTAACAATTATAGTTCATGCGCGTATTCGGTAACGATCGGGCATAGACAAGAACAAAGTAATTAATTGCGTTCACATGATAACGTGAAAGAGGAGTCATTAAGTCTTAAGAAAATTTTGTACATTTTTTAAATATGAGACAACGCGCTAAAACCTTTTGTTTAAGTTGGTCTTCAGATCTTCACTTAATTTTTTTCAACGACATTATAAAGAAACCAGTGTGGTTAAATATTTAGATACATATACATACACACACGCAAATATGATTACATATATAATACTCGTATATACTTATCAAAACATGGATAAAAAATATATATATTTTTTAAATAATTTATTTAATTACCTTCAGTGATATTTTATCACACTAATGTAATGTCCCATTTAAGGATTTTTTTTACTTGAAGTTGATATCAAAGCATCCTACGTTATTATTGAAAGACATTAAGAATGCATTTCAAGGTAAAAGTCATTATGATATTATACAAAACACGTGCCTTTCCGAGACAGATACCCCTTGGAATTATAAAGAGTTCGCATAATACTCAACGGCGCATCTCACAAGTGGAAGTCAGTTTAATTTTTTATTATTATTTTTATATACAGAATACATATGTTGAATAAAACAACATCACTTTTGCTACTAAAACCCCATAAAATTTTGTTTAATTTTCTTTTGACTTTTATATTCGTATAGAGCAAATGGGAGAACGAAATTTAAAAAAGCAACGTGTTCGTAAGAGTTGTACAAAAGAAAGATTAAATGAAAGCAAACAACGAAATATAATAACAGATTTGAAATTTATAAAAACGTTTCAGCCATATTATTTTCACTTCATTTATGTTAGTCTTTTAAAACTTTGAACTTCAAAGTTGGCATCATAGCTCAGTTAGTAGAGAGACGGCACGAACTCACACTAGGTCGCAGGTTCCAGAGCTACTCATATTGGTAAAATTATAATTTAATATTTATTACAAAAAATCCGTAGAACATTTATTTGATAATGTTGTTTTAGTAAAGATAAATTTTACAATTGTTAGCTGTTAATAATTACAAATAATTTTGTTGACTTAGGATTGGGATTAATATTTTTATTAGGGTCTTAAGTGTTAAATTGGGTTTGTTTATGTTTATTAATCTATGTTAGTGTAAATACAAAAGATTTGAAAATCTAAAACGGCAACCCGACAAAGATAAAGATTTAAAGTTATTTAATTTTATAAAAAATCCCTGTATATTTCTTTTTTAAGAATTATTTAGGGTCGCCAAAATATGTCATTCTTTCCACGCATTTCTAACATTCATCATCTCAGCGGAGACATGATTCATCCCCAAATCATTCTTCGCGCATTCATATACATTTTGATTGCCTTTGGGATCTATGTTGTTTTTTATTTTAAATATTTTTTCATAACTTAAGATCTAATCTAAATAAAAATGTACTTCCTCAGATGTTCCATTATGTCAGCACACGTTTGAAAAGAATAAAAACGTATAAGAGATGTGGAAACACTATCACCAGTCAATCAGTACAATTCTTTACTAGATATGCATTAAAATGTCACATTCTCTTCTAATCCTATATATGTAACTTTTGTGACATCTAACTGATGAAACAAGTTTATTCCATTCACTACGAATGCACTAATTTAGCCATTTATATTCTGTAGACAACGTGGTTTTTGTAATCTGGGTTGAGTTGGAATGAGTTCTCAATTAGGTATGAGTATGAGTTATAGGCTTACATGTCCAAACTTAGATATTATCAAAAAAGCTTAATCACCTAAACTAACGTTTGATTATAATTAATATACTACCTGAAAGTTGTTAATGGAGTGTAGCCTAATGTACAATTAATGATAAACACTTCTCAGCCTGCAACCGCTCTAACTGTTCCCTATAATTAACTACAGTGTGAGGTCAACCACAGCTGCTCGTCTAGTCATTAACTCTATAAACTTAATAGATTGCCCTAAAATACTAAATTATTATATAAAATTGTTTAGAGAATTAAAAAGTAAAAAAAAAGTGAGCAGCAGGAAGGGTTTCGTAATTGAATGTGACACAACTTTGGTACCTATAAGTATAAATGTTTTTCAATTCAAATTATGGCAAACACTCCTAGTTAAATCATCATGTTTCTTGATTTAAGAAGGAGGTTGGGGAAGTCGATTTGATAGAATTTATAGTAACATAGTACGCGGACTTTCTCACAGTAATTATTTTTCTTTAAAGAAATTTAAAAAAACGGACTACTAAATACAAAATACAATTCCAAATAAACAATTATCTACATTTTATATATTTAATTATTTGTAATGATTGTCAGCGCTTGTTTTTATTTTTTTTATTAAGAAGTTTATTTAACGACTTTTGTAGATATCTGATAATCAATAGCACTGGATGCGCTTAGGCGTTGAAGAACAGATATTGGACTCTGGCAATTTACCAAGATTTGACTGATTATTTTCTCTACGACAATATTTTATCTTCGCCAGAATTTACTATTGCGCGATTCCGTTTAACCTACTTTTATATATAGATTATAAATATATATAGGAATATACAAAGTATGGTCATGAGATATAGATTAAGTAGTTTAATCGCGAAGGGGACTTAATGACAAAATAAATTTAAGGAGTAATTTAAAGTTTTATTAGCATCCCATAATAATCGTTACATGATGTTTTTTTTTTAATTGGGTTTCAAAATTTAAAGTTGTATTATTTTTAAAAGGTTTTATTTTAATATAGTTAGGCAATTTAATATACAATACTACAAGATTATTATATAAATTCAAGCTTGTCTTTAAACTTCTTAATCTCTGATCAGTGATTCGACGACTCAGTCGAGAGGGATCAAGCGGTATCTCCGTTTACCATAAATAGCTTGAACCACTATCATCACAATGCACCATCTTGTCATAATAAATATAATAATACTCGTATAAATTTGATGAACAATAATTAACCAACATATTTAAAAACCGAAATATTTTAATACGACATTAAAGAAAATTCAATAGTAGTATACTTAATATTACTTTTACTAATAATATTAACATACAAATAAGTCACGTATTTACGTACGTACGTACGTAAAATAACACACGTATTTTGAATTAATTATTATGATTTTATTATTATTTTTTTTTTATATTTTTTGACATTTTAAGTTAATTATAATGATTTAAATATTTGAATTGATATTGTTATTAACGTGTTATCAGAGAATGCTAATTAATAAAGTAATGTATAAAAATAATTTTTGACGACTGGTTTCGGATGCCCTAACCGGCAATTTTGTTTTATGAAATAGTTTTTAAGAACCTCGTAAACCAAAAATATTACCAAACAAACATGAATATGACTGAGTATAAAGAATGTAAAGTCGCAAAGTATAAAAATCTCAAAGTGATTAAAATACATAATTAAAAAGTATTTTATTATCTTGTAGTCAGAAATAACAGAAAAATAAATAAGAGAATTTTATCTTATTTCATAAAAATGCAAGAAGTATTATAATGTGTTTTATACAAAGCACATATCAGTTATTTGGTTTTATGATAAAGAAATAGATTTAACAAAAACAAATTAACTATGATAAGACTTATATATAAACTCAACGAACATCACATACATGTAATGCAAATTTATTTAAATGTTCGGTTATTTATAATTCTATTTTCCTAAACATTCAATTCAATCAAATATTATAGTACTTTATATAGAATATTGTATATGTATACTTTATAAAGAACATTTCACAAGTTTCATAATTAAGAAAAATACATTTTTCATGTCAGGAAAGTTTTCTATTCATCTTTAAATAAAGTTACGGAGCACTGTATTTACCAACACTCTTGAAAATATGAAGTTATAAGTACTGCGGTGTAATATAAATGTATGTGACGTGCGGCCTTATTCAGGTCGTTGAGTTATTATTAAGACTATTTTTATTTTTATGTTCTTTTGATATTGTACCTTATGTTAGTGAATTATATAAAATAATTCCTGTCAACAGGAGATACTGCGAACTATCCATCAATATCGAGGCTGTTCGTTTTCCAAAATTTTATACTGACACAAATATGAACATAAGTCAGGAACCATTATTAATATCTGTCACTTCTTCAACTTATTTAAGATTTCTATAGCAACGATAAAAAATAAAATAAACTAAATATAATACAAATTAATAAGAAAAATAAAAATGGTTTTACATCTACAATATGTGTATTGTGAAGTCGTGACTCTTAAGAATTAATATTTTAAACAATTTCATACATACATGAGCATCTTTAACAAAAAACTGTAATAAAATTCTTACTTCTATATTTTTTTTTAGTTTATGGATCGTGTATTATGTTTTAAGTTCATTTTCTTTTATTAGTTCCATATTATGACAGTATAAACATTTATTCTAAACAAATACAATTCATTAATGTTGTTTCAATGGCCAAATATTTCTTATTAATGGCCTAAAACTGTTTTGCTTTCCTCCATTCTCGCTCGAAATTGAAATTTAGATTTGGATAGGCGCTTACCACAGTGACTGCCTCCGTTATGTAAAGGTCACAAAATATTGCGACTAAATTGGTAAATTTTGAAAAGTTTATAAGTTTCTAGATTTCTTAAGTTGACTTAATTTAACTTGGCAACTATGTTTTGTTGAAAAGTGGAGTATAACAAGACGAAAGTTATTTAAATCTTAATAAGTAACGCTATTTTGAGAGTAACCGACCTTTGAGAGTTAAAAATATTATAAATTTTATGTACTACTAATGCGTATTTTTGTAAAGTAAAAAGCAATATATCATTTATGTATGGTAGGTAACATATAAAAGAAACGGGGCGAAATCCGGACGAGAAAGTTAAAAAAAATGCTACTAGATTCAAACGTAAGCAAACACGAAAAAAAATTCGCTCTCGCCTGCATGTACTTTTTATTACAGAATTTTTGAGTTAGAATTAAAATACACAAAAAACTATAAAACAGAGTTTTATGAAAATTTAGTAACGTCTCAATTGGTAATTTTATTATAAACTAAAAATCCGTGAGTTAATACGAATTGTGACTAATGAAATATGGCTCCATGTGTGGATCGGGAGGAGGAGGATAAGTAGTGAGAGTCGTTGGAAACAAAGCAATATTAAGTATCGGTGAAGATATAATTTAATAGAAGAATAATATTTAGTATTTATTGGATATCACGATGCGATTATTACTAGCAAATAAAGCAGTAATAGTTATTTTAACCTAGCTGCGACGAAAGCTGACAAAAGAAAATTCGTCCTTTGTCTAGAATAAATTATTCAGTGTTAAGAATATTACTTTCCTTAATATTTGTTAATAAAAAACAAATAATCCTACTCCGACTCCGTACTAACTATTCATAGTAGGAGTTCATGAAACAAATTATATTTATTATAATTATACAATCACGCTTGTGTAGAATATTTAAAATTTCGCTGTCTATAAAGTTTTGACAAATTCAAAAAATAATTTGTCATTTGAAAACTCTAGTTCCATTTTCTCTTGTTGATGGAAATTTTCAAAAATCCTAGGTAACATATGCTTACGTTAGAATATAAATCTTTGTTCGAAATTTCTGATTTCTCAGCAGTTAAAATAAGAAATTTAATCCTCAGAAATTGAATAGGAACATGGTAAGGAAAAATCTACAATTATAATATATTTGTGATTGATGCAAGATTAATGTTACATTTATTAAAAAAATATATATTTTTGATGGATAATGCTTCTGCAGCTCTGGAATTTATATAAATATAATCGATGAAAATATTATAATGGCTGCATTATCCGTAAAGAAGCACTGAGTATGGATTGTGTGAGCTTATGTAGATAAGATGATATCTTAAAATTGACAACGACCCAAAGTAACATCAAGTTGAATGGTAAAGTGGCATAAACCTCATTTGCAATTCTCAATGTGGTACGTTTATGATAATACAAAATCTGTATATATATTGAGGTATATATGGTTTGAGGAATTGGATACAACCAATGTGGGAAAGGGAAGGAGAAGGGTTGCCCTTGATTCTCTATCAGTCACTGTGCGAAACGCAATTAGTAAGGTCAGCCTGAATACGATTTGCAATCAATTTAATACAACTTATTACTTAATTTCTACATGTTTTACAGACCTTTAAAAGCGGCTACATAAATGACAATAAATATATTAATTTTATTTCAATCCTCATTTCACATTTCAGATTAGAGGTCAAGATATAAACAGTGTACTTGTGGCTCATGCAACTGAGTGTAATTCATGTTATCAAAATATATTCTGTATATTTCTTTTATAATATTACAGCGAATCAGCATCGCTAACAATTATGTTTAAACCTCGTATAC
Organism: Melinaea marsaeus rileyi; assembly: GCA_918358865.1. NCBI lineage: Eukaryota > Metazoa > Arthropoda > Insecta > Lepidoptera > Nymphalidae > Melinaea > Melinaea marsaeus. The sequence continues at coordinate 19,743,709 of OU911093.1, read as the reverse complement.
TTAGGGGAAGGGCCTGGTGATTTGTCATACAGGTTTTCTAGTGCTGATACCAAGCTCTCACAGTCATAATTCTTTACTAGTTTGAATTGTTATTTATAAACCTAATTTGTAATTGTGATTTGTTACCTTAAAGCATTGTGACAGCAAATAAACTTATTATTATTATTAAATATTTAATGTTAATTTATAGCAACGCCACAATAATGTACTAGTAAATGTAAGTTTAAGCACAATGTTCGACACAACACACAACACAACGACTTTATAAATTATTATTAAAAGTTTTGCTTCCCCTCATTGTGAACATTTATAATCTGACTATGTCACAAACTTTAAAGGCTAAGTGTTTGTTTGGATGTTAAATCATTCCAAAAAACACACTTTGAGTTGATTTGTCTCAATTATTTGCTTCTGATAGAACTAATTGCAATTTTATTTTCCAGGAACAACCACCTTAAGAAGATTTTGGGAAGTCACACATTAGATTTTTGGCATATATATAGTTTTGGAAAATAATTAATAAAAAAAACGTATTATATGCCTTGTGTGTATCATTAAAGGATTAGAGTTAAAGTAGACAATATTATTACGATGAAAATGTTCAGATGTTACAAAACATCAATCTGTAGTAATATTAAAACAACTTAAAAAGCAAGATTCTTTATACGAAATGTACTGAAAAACTTATAACTGTAGGAGCAGAGGTATTTAAAAACTGTGACTCACAGGGTTCTTCCAATTTATATCTTACCTCCTTAATCACGATAAATACTCGTATAATATTTTCTGCTTTTTTAGGCTTTAAACTTATACATTGTATTACTTTTGCAAGTAGCGTGTTCGTAGGAAAACGAGATGTAACTGTATTTCTCTAATCCAAGAGTAACAATCTAACTGACTTACTGGAAGCTCGTTAAAAGTATTTTTAATTAGATAAAAAATATAATTGAGCTGAGCGAAGAGAAGCTCTTACTGGTCAAAAGTGTGTTTCGATGTTCGCCTACTCCTCCTAAGCCATTTGAGCTAAAGCTTTAAAATTTTGCATATACATTCAAGAAAGTGTCTTACTCGTTTAGCAGTTCTTAGGTGACATTCGTGATTGTAGATTTTGATTAAATGGTCAAAAAGTGTCCCATAGATCAATATATATTTTTTTAACTTAGCAATTCTTTATAACATAACTTTGCTATAATAATTGTGACAGGCGTCAAAAAATAATAAATAGATATTGCACAGGACCACTCACAAGGGCATTCTTTTGTACGTTAAAGTGACGTGTTTGACTGCTACTCGTAATTCTAATAACTTCAACGGTTATTTTTAATTGTTATACAAGTTCATAAAAAGGTAAAAAAATAATAATAATAATAGGACTGGTAAATCTTGCGTCATTCGTGAAATGATTAGACGGACTGAAGAGATTCACGGTCCTAATAGCGCACTATTGCTTGCGCCTACAGGTGTTGCGGCAAACAATATTAACGGTGAGACTATCCACTCTGCGTTGCGATTGAAAGCAAAGAATGATGCCGTCAACTCAGAGCTAAATGGGGAAGCCAAGCGCAATTTTGAAACAAAAATGCAGTCCTTTAAAGTCAAAGTGGTTGATGAATACTTGATGATTGGTATGAACATGCTTGCAGCAAAGGACTCGCGTCTGCGTCAAGGCAACTATGATCATAGTGATTATCCTTTTGGCGATTTTATTATCTACGTGTTTGATGATCAAAACCAGCTACAGCCAGTTGTTGATCGCGCTCTCTCTTTAAGAATTCGCTCTCTGATAGACCCCGTCAAGTACACGACAAATAAGGTACAATCAGTTCGATTCTGTCTTTCGTTTGACAACAATAATGCGACAGAGCGCTGACAGAGCAGGCTGGATCCAGACAATGCCTCTCAAACATTGGAAATGGTTGTGTCACTGAAAGCGATTACGTACTGCTCGCAACAAATTCACTTCCGGGCATTCTTTAGGTAGTTTTGAAAATGCGTTGAGAATAATTCCCACAAATTCTCACATTCATGCCTACAACGAGGCTAGACTTTTATCTACTGGTAATCCGGTCGCTCTAATTAGAGCGATTTATAAGCCACAAATAGCAAATCATGCTACCTCAGACTGTCAAGGATTTAACAATTTTTTGAAACTCTCCCTTGGCTCACGTGTCATACTCCGATCTAACTTGTGAACTGCTGATGGTTTGTGCAATGGGAGCCTTAGAACTGTGAGACAAGTCATATACAAGTGAGAAGACGATGCCAGCCATATTGATATATTACCGCTATGTGTGTTAGTATAATTTTCTTTAAAATACACTGGCCCTATAATCTATGATAACGTTGTCCCTATCCTTCCGCTGACTGTAAACTTCAAACGCAACGGTGTCACCTGCAGTAGGAAACAATTCCCATTGAATTTAGCACATGCTATCAGCGTACACAGGTCCCAAGGGCTTGATAAGGCTTGATAACTTGATAAGGCATTTGTGGATCTAGGATCGATAGATTTTCACTTGGCTTATCATACGTCGCTCTCTCACAATGAAAACAATCGAAGGCCTTCTCATTGAACCACTCAACCTTCAACGTTTGCTGACAATCAACAACCACTCAACTTGGTCAGCTAAGCGTGCGGAGAATAAGCGACTGAATAGATTACAGACGAATAACAAATTTTATGTGCATATCACTTTTAGCTCATATTTCAGATTATATCATCATAATACTTATTCATTTAGAGAATCAATATTAATCATTACTACTAAGCTTATCACTAATAAAAATTAAGTTTGCATTGTATTGTGCGTCACTTTTTTAATTCGTACTTTTATATGCATAAAACATGATATGTAATGTTGTGTTAATAAGGTTCTAACTATTGAACGACTCGTCCTATCACGCTAAAATTTTACACACTGTTGCAGTAATGCTTGCTGGATTTCTTTAACATATATTAGCATGATCAAACTCTACGCCACTGTCGGCCGCCCCGGGGCAACGCACGCAACTTACAGCATCATCTGACACTCTACGCCACTGTCGGCCGCCCCGGGGCAACACACGCAACTTACAGCATCATCTGACCACTCTACGCCACTGCCGGTCGCCCCGGGGCAAAGCACTCAACTGACAGCATCATCCGAGCACTCTACGCCACTGTCGGTCATCCCGGGGCAACACACTCTACTGACAGCATCAGCTGGGCTCTCTACACCACTGTCCGCCGCCCCGAGGCAACACACTCAACTGATAGCATCATCGGACCACTCTACGCCACTGTTGGCCGTCCCGAGGCAAAGCAATCAACTAACAGCCTCGTCTGAGCACTCTAAGCCACTATCGGCCACCCAGGGCAACGTACGCCAATTTTAGTACAAACAAACAACTCTACGCCACTGTCCGCAACTGAACGCCGCGTTTCTCTATGATTATTACAGAATATGTTCAATCGGCGGGAATTATTTTGGTGGCAATGCAGTTCATTCGATTTATTTAAATTTGTTCATCTTATTGTTGTTCATATATTGTTGCGTTGAACATGACCCGTACATCTCGACAGCAAATCGAACGGCATACACTTAATAATGTTTATCAAAGAAAACACAACACAAACACAAATTACATAGAGAAAGGCAACGCAAAGTTACTCAAGTGGTATGTGAGAGATCGCGGTGCAAACAATTCTGATGTGAAGAAACACTATCCTGACATATACTTTGGCAAACTAACTAACGACAAAATTAAAGAATTGACTCCTAAATGATGTGTTTATTGCATGTGAACGACGTCACTCTTATATTGTATATTTTAAGTTTTACGAGGAACTGCAAGTTTTCGATCCACTAACAGCAGAATGGTCGGGCGTAAATGTATGGCAAAATTGACAAGCGCCGGAATTTGCAAATGTCATTAAAAAAGGTTTAGAAATTTCAAAAGTCAATATGTTGCACGGAGAGCAGACTGACAAAACGATTGCGTCACGCGCTATTTGAAATATTTATCTGTTTTTTTATATAAATTTTTGTATTAATCTGTAACATTTGTTAAGAACCATTGTTTTGTTAATTTTGTATTGCTTTTTAGTTTAAGCACGCGAGTTTGAGATAGCTCAGCTCCACCCGCTTGCGCGGCCCTAGTGTATTAAAGAATTGCGGAATTTCCCTAAACAAATTGCTCAAGTTCTTTCGAAGTAAAATATACGAGTATATCTTTTATTCAGAATTTAAATATGTACTTACAGTAATGTGTTTTTTCTTTTAAGGGGTTATACGCAGTTACAATACAATTGTGTGTTACTCATGTCAAAATATTGATGGGCACCGCCTCTGTACATTATGTCCCCAACAACCTCTAAAAAAAGGCGCTCGGCGGTGAGCACTATTTCGACGATTTGAATTATCTGAATTAAAAAAGAAAGGTGAATTCTTTTAAAGAATAGATAAATGCAGGTATTGAACGAAGGAATAAAAAAAATGGCGGCTATTTAAAAAAAAAAAACCTTTGCCATTTAAATTTTCGCTCTAAATTGTAAAAAAAAATAGTAAAAAAAAAATTACATTTTATGCCTTCGTTCAATAACTCAAGAATGTATCTAAAAAAATTGTGTTAAAATTTTTACCCGATACGTGAGCCATCTCTGAGAAATCTTGCTCACCGACTCTGAAATTATAGTTTTGAGATAAACGCGTTTAAAGTTTCAGAAGTAGTTCACACATAGTTATTTTTTTGTTTAAACTTAAATGGTATCATTGATTCCAGGGCCTTAAGAGGGACCTTGTGTAGGTTCCTTAGCTTCCAATTAGTCCAGCTGGTGTTGTCGTCGCGCCATTCTTTCTTCACGCGTGCTCCCTTGCGTTCTTGCGTCGGAGATCATCACACGCTCCGCGTCCTCTTCGTGAGCATAAGCATGAGCTGCGGGGCCTAATGAAAGTCCTAGTACATTCATAATGTACTCGTACAACAATGAAGTTGTACCTTCATTATATACAGCAGCTTCAGCTGCAGTGAACGCCGCTATTTCAACAACTTTAGAGCCACATGAAACAATTTTCAAAGCTATTTACCATATTAACTGATTGTAACTCTCCTTAATAGTTTGTGTGAATCCACCTACACACCTTTTCAATAAATTTACTTTGCTAAGATAATCATAAATTGGGTATATAGCTTCAGCAACAATCGCTGGGAAAGCTGGATAATCATGGGTGTAAGAAGATAATGTATCTGTTGCTAGCGCTTGCTGCCAACTACAGCATGAACCTTCTCCACTTGGGCACATTTGGTGTTGAGGCTTCTCATCGGTCGAACAATAGTGATAATAAGTTCCCCAAATTGCATTATACGTATTGTTCACAGAATCACAATTTCTTCTTATTGCCAAACCGTAATAAACTGTCAGCTTATCTATTAGCTTAGCCGTGAGCTTACCTTTCTCAGAAAATAATTTTTATTAATTGTTTTTTCGTCTTTTCCAATGATTCAGTCTTATTTTTTACTAGCTCGCGGAGTCGTGAGCCCATCCTCTTTTGAACATGCTGTTTTTACTGTCCCTACTAGGTAGGTAGAAACCTACCTGCCTACACTCTGACGTTGTCATACAAATGCAGGTATATCTCCGAAAGTATTTATCGCAATAACTTCAAATTTTCAGAGAATATATTCGAATATACTTACATTCCGAAAAAAAAAAAAAAAGATTTTTTTGAAAATTCTAACTGAGTATAACCCCTTAATGCACTACATTTGAGCATACGTTCAGCATAAAATCTATACATACCAGAAAATTCAAGGTAATACTTAACATAATAACATTAACATTATATGTATCTTTGTACTATGTTTGATAACTTGCTACCATGTTGTAGGTAGTGATTCGATGCCTGTGCTTTAGAATTTTTGTTTTTTATTAAAAGAAACGTGACAAGTATTTCTAACAGTCCTGGGTTTTGTAAACATTACACTACCTAAAGGAGTTTTAAAAGACCAAAATACATTAAAATTGAGGATGCAAGACTGATCTTGGAACCTCACAGTTTAGCCCTCAGATTTTAGTCCTAAGGCTACAAAATGACAAATGCCGTAACACTTCAAACTCCTTCAATTTTTATTGAGTGGTTATAGATTTATGGAGTCGGGCATTGCTTTACCGACCTTTTTCATATATTCTCATCGTAGGTGATCCATTTTTCGTGTTCGAGTGTCGTCTTAAGAGAGAATGTCAAATAGGCACACGGTCCATTCGGTATATTTCATTGAGTTCATGTGAGTCACATGAAAAAGGTTGGTTATAAAAGAAGCTCAGTCTATGGAACAAAACTCTTTTATGGTCAATTCTCAGATCATCAGTTATTATAGTAACCACACACATGTTGATTTTGCTCCATTATTGAAAAAATGTCGTCAAGTACTACTAGTAGTAAAATAGATCGATATGCATCTTTGACATCAAAATTTCCTGACTGAAAACGCCTAAACCAATTTTTTGCTACTCTTACTGCATTAGGTTCATAAACGTTACAATCTTGGGTAGCATTTAAAAAAAAGATAAAATGTCAGGAAACTTTTTTAATATTTTTTAATTTCATATTTTAAAAGGTCACCTTTTATTGATATCAAAACTAGACAATTACAAATAATCCAGAAGGTTTTGTTATATTTTTTTTCTAGAAAATACGAAAAGAATTTGTCAATATAAAATTAATTTATAAGTGTTTGCTGTTTGTAAATTCCTATGTATCTATCTTATAATAGATGAGAGTAGTAGATTCGAAAACACTGATTTCCCCATAGAACAATTCCTATTAATACGTCTTTGTTGTGGATTACTGGTCCGCCGGAGTTTCGGTGGCAGGCGTCCTTACTGCCGACATCGAGAATACCCATAAACAACATCTCAGAAGTAACAACCTAAAAATTTATATCTTAGAATAAATGAAATAACATGTAATATTTTGTATATTATACTGTACAACATGACCTGGCTGCATCGGTAGTCATTTAGTATAGATAGCTATAGCTTACATAACTACCATAAGCAATCTGTGTCAATACTGAGGACACAGATTGCTTATGGCTGTAACTAAAGTACCACCACAACTTTGAATAAAATCTTCCACCGACGATCTGCTTAACATGGTGGCCATGAAAGGATAGCTTTCAATAGTGGTTATTTACCCGACCATCAATGAACGTGATTACCGCGGAAAAGCTGAAGTGATAGAAAAAAAGCACGAATAATAAAATATTCAATCCCATGTTTATTATTTAGTAGTAAGAGTCAAGATCTACTTTAATGTAAAATTAAACCTGAATATTATTACTTAGACATGTTAAAGCATTATCTGGCTGAAAAGCGACATCATAGGATACAGATTACAAACATATCTTCGTTTACTTACCGCACGTGGCACAAATGAGCCCAAACATTACAATAAGTACATATGGGCGCAAATCATTATGTTAAATATTATATTGTTTTAAAAATTCCGTAATTATATATAATTAGTTTTTAAATAATCATTCGTAATCACAAAACTGTTATTTCTCTAATTTCAATCTCTTAAAGAGATTGTATTGACTGATTGGTTGGTGATTGGTAAATTTCACATCCAATCAGTGAGATTCACATTGGATGTGAAATTTATTATTTAATAATTCATATTGTTGCAACTTTTCATGTTAAACATTTAAAGTAAAACTAAATTTGATTTATTATAGCTCCAACATTCATTATGTTATTAAATAAACCAAACTTTATTTAATTTGCATCCTACGTGGTGCGACATCTGTTGAAGATTCATGTAAACTTGTAAGAAATGGAGCTTATAATCTTAAAATAAATGTAATTTGTATAAAATAAATCATTTAGAGTTAGATAAAATTCATTATAATATCAATTGTAAAGGATTTAACTATATTTGAAGATTTTATATACAGTAATTTTAATATTTGCTTTAAACAAATTTTGATTGTTATTTAATATAAATGTAATTTGTATTAAATAAAACACTTAGAGTTATATAAAATTCATTATATTATTATATTAAATTCAATATTGAACTATATTTTAAGATTTTATATACAGTAATTTCAACTCTTGCTTTATAATAAGTTTTGATTGTGACCACGCCTAGAAATAAGTATAAATATGGCTGCTATTATTCAATTGCGTCATTCTTATTACTAGCAGTTGTGCGAAAATAAACTATACAAATTCTAAGTGAATTTTCATTATAATGGACAACGAACACGGAATCTCTGACCTATCGCCGACATACACGTATTGTTCTTTTGTGAAACTCTAACAACTTATTATAAAAAAAAATAAAAATTATTATACAAAAATATAATCCTATATATAAAGAAACATCGTTATCATTTAATTAATAATCTTATCTAGTTACTTTAAGATTGAAAGATTTTGTATTGATATATATAACTATAGATAAGTTTATCGCCTTTACTTATAAAATAAGTAACAAGACACAACCTGTACTCTTAATATACAAAAATAAATAAAAATATTTCACGTTAAATTCGTAAATATCTTGTTTTTCACTGAGAAAAATAAAAAAATGCCGGAAAATCTACGAGAGAAATGAAAATTTATGGATTACCGCCGACGACTTTTTACCTGATATTATAGCTGAGTAACATTTTAAGTATAAGGCATCAGTTCAGCATGTGCTGTTACATCGGATCTGCCACAAATACAGCTTCCCTTGAAAACCATCGTTGAAAAGTATTTGAAACGTTGGGTTAATATTAAAATTTTATAAATATATGTAGAATAGTTTTATTTTAATATTGAAATGATATAGTTGTAGCTATTGGATCGTGAAAAAACTATGTTACACAAAAAAAAATCATTATGTCTAGGTACAGAACAGTCATAAATTTTTAGCGTTTGTCATTCATTCGACAATTATATTCTAATAGAGAACAAACTATAAATTGATTCTATCAGTGACAATAGCACTACTAGCACGCGATAGCTAAAGTATTTATTATTTATTTAAAACACCGGAATTGCAATCATAATATATCTTAGTTGGAATATATTTTTAATAAATATTATTAGGCTTTGTTAATAATATTGTTTTATTCAAGACTTTATAAAAAAATACTGATTAGATAGATAAATACTTATATGAGTATTTCTCTATCTAAGCAGTATATTATGACTTATACCAGGAAAAGCAATGGTACTTAGAAACGGCATAATCTGAGAAAATTTAAACATTTCATTTTCTACCAACTCATACTACACAGACGTCGGTTTTGTTATAGATATTGTTGTACTGATAGTAATATTGTTATAGTGTTAAAAAATAATGATTAGTTCTCCTTAGACATTAAAAAGTTAAAAAAAAAATCATCTTTAACATCTTTATAAATCGAAAAAGATTCATAAATTATCAATTTGTATTCTAATATTGTAAAGTCTTATTTTATTGGGACAGTATACTACAAAAAATTATATAATGATCGAGCAGTCCAAAGATAAAGTAAAAAAATATTTATTTATTTATTTATTTAGCTTCACGCCATATCCCTTGCGGGGTAGCCAGAGACGACGGAGCGCCAAACGCTACGGTCCCTGCATACTTCTTTTGCCTCGGCCACAGACATCAACCTCTTCATACATGCCCTCCGGGGGGTCCTCATGCTCTTTACGTGACCTTCCTCCATTATCATAGATACTGTGTTTTCGAAGGTCACTCGAGGTCTCCCCCTGTCTCTCTTACCGCTCACTTTTCCTATATAAATCTTTTTTACCATTCTTTCATCACTCATTCGTTCGACGTGCCCAAACCACCTGCGCACGTTCTTCTTCATTCTCACCGTAACATTTTCGCTAGTACCTGCCATTCTGTGGATCTCTTCATTGCGGATTCGATCAGCTAGACTGACTCCGCATATTCTGCGAAGAGATCGCATCTCCACAGCATTCGTCTTTCTTACATTCTTCTTCTGTGTTACCCACGTTTGGCTGCCGTATAACAGAGTCGGTAAATATTAATAAATAATAATATTAATATTAATATATATAATAAGTAAATATTAATATCGGTAAAAAATATATTTCTGTAAAATTTCATACAGAACTTTTTATGTTACTTCAGGCTTTGATACAAAGTATAATCACGACGCTACAAACTAAAATCGTAAATTTGCAAGTCGGAGCGTAAAATGTACTTTTTTATCAAACTTACTCGACTGAAAAATTGTTTGTACATTTACTAAAATTCGTTCCCTCGTTTTAGCTTAAATGGTATTTTGATGACAATACAAATACTGTGTTTGGATTTTATTTAAATTACATAGTTTCGAAACTACTTTAACGCTGAACGTTAACAGCGCTTGAGAATAAAAATATTTTTGCAAGAAATTTCGTTAGCTGAGTTTTTTTTTACTCTATATGTAGTATTTAAACTAAAAGAACATCTTATTGTTAAAAGTGTTACTTTTAATTTTTTTGTTCATTGGTTGTGTTTCAAAACATATTTTCTTTTGTAAGTAAATTATTCAACAATATTTTTGTTTTCTTTTGTTAATCGAGCTATTATATTTTAAGTTTGTTAGTTACATAATATGGCAGTTAAAAAATTTCAAGTAAACAACTGGAAAATCCATAAACCTGATTTCAATGGCCTCATATTTCTTATTAATTGCCTAAAACTGTGTCGCTTTGTTCCGTTCCCAGTAGAAATTGAAATTAAGATTTAGATAGGCGTATAACATAGTGACTGCACCCACTTCTTACGTAACGGTAAAAAATATTGAGTGCGATATTAATTAAGAAATGCTTTTAAATTCAGCTGTAACACATTTTTTTAAAAGATTGATTTAACAAGACGAATACGATATACGACGATAATATACATTTATCAGTAAAATATTAAAAAGCATCTATTATTTAAAATTAACGTAATTTTTAAGAGCAAACCTTATGCATATTTTTCTAAAGTAAAATGTAATATATCTTTTATGGAAATAAAAATGGACAGTGCACTCACACGTTAAATAGAATATGCAGTAACTTATAATAAAATAATGACATAAAATCTGGACTAACAAGATTTAAAGGAAATTCTACTGGTGTTATATGTGATAAAACTAAAAAAAACCCCTTTTAACACTTTTTTAAGTTTATGCTATAAGTTTGTGGTATAGTAAATGTTAACTTATAATCTATACTGGAATACTTTCTTATTCTTATGGTAATATACAAAATAAAAATGGGTTTGGGATAAAAATAAAATGACACTAAAAATCCGTGAGCTAGTATAAATTATAACTAATGAAATATAGCTAAATATGTGGATCGTGAAGAAGAGAAGAAGTAGTTAGAACCGTTGGCAGCAATGAGTGATGTTAGGTATCGGTAAAATTATTAATTACTAGGAGGATAATAAACGTATTTATTAAAAAAATCACGATACAATTGTTTCTGGAAAATAAAGTTGAAATGGTTATTCTCACCTAAGAGTAGTTTCGAATAAAACAGACAAAATAAAAATAGTCTTTTGTATACAGTAATTTATTCAGTATTAAGAATATTACTTTCCTTAATGTTTTTTCATAAAAAACAAAAAATCCCACTTCGACTTCTTATTGAGCATTCATAATAGGAGCCAATAAAATAAATTACATAGTTTTGTTGGAATATAAAAAATTTCGCTGTCTGCCAAATTTGCTAATATTCTTAAATAAATATAACATTAATGTTTTAAAATTTCGCCCTTTTCACTGTATGGAATTTACAAAAATCCTTTTATCATCGTATGCTTACGTTAGAAAATAAATCTTTCTTCAAAATTTCTGATTTCTCAGCAGCTTGGCTGCGGGTGGATAATTTAATGGGAATCCTTGGTTCTTAGTAAGCTATAAGTATAAATTGATATAAAAATAAAAATCATAAATATAAATCACACATGGTTACATCTAAAAAGTCTGTCATATTTAGATTGTATTAAATAAATTTGGGACCGAGGAAAGTTTAATAACAAACATAATGTTAGAAAATCGGCCATTACAATATTTAGGAAATTATGCAAAATTAATGTTTCAGTTATATAAAATTGTTCAATTTTTGATCGATCAATTATTGTCTCTGAAGATTATCATTGTCTCTGAAGTTTGCATTATCTTTGATGAAAATGTAGTAATATAAGGAAGCACCGAGTATGGATTGTGTTGGTTTATGTAGATAAGATGCTTGTCTTAAAATGGACAGCAACCCAAAACAACATCACAAGGTATGTAATGGAATGGCTAATTGGCATAAATATTATTTGAAACTCTCAACGCCGTACGTTTATGACAATATAAGATCAGACCATTCTTATTTATTTACAATTTTGTTTGAAAAAACAAAACATCAATATAACATAAATTATATATAATTGTATTAAAATCCGAACAACACTATCATGATACATGAACAAACAAATAGAAAAACAGAAAAAAACGAAAAAACAATTGTTTTGAGGTTTAATTATCTGAAAATATAGATATTTTTTTATACAATTCAAGTACAATAATGGTAATTTTAAATTGTTATTGAAATTTTAAGTCATTACTGGTTTGTGAAAGTAAATTTTGTTACGTAAATTATTTTTTTGTCAATATTAACAATTTTATCAATAATATTAATTCTTATAGTGTTTTCAATAAAGAAATAGATTATCAATAGGAATCTCTGATTATAGATAAATCGGATTCGTCATTGATTTTATCTGAAATACTTATTATGCGATAAAATTCCAAAAAATATTCTTTGTAACAAATAATAACTAAGGCTGATTTAGTTATTTAAAGAATAATTTAAAATCAAGCTCTGTGATACCATTTGGTGTATATTGTGGCCTTGGTTTCATGCGTCTATCAGCATTGCAGCAGTCTGCAAATGACTAGTGTATCAAGCTTGAGCTATTGTGTTAGTCACGAAGAACGTGAAGTCTATAGTTCTGAAGAGGAAATATAAAAATGCCTCCTAGATTCATCAAAGGGCAAATAGCTAAAACAAAGTTCAAGCATGTCGTGAAAATTGGGAAGCAGTTGGCAAGGTACCGGCTTTAATACGCACAAGTTATGAGCGCTTTACAAAGCCATTCTGGGAAACTTTTGACAGCCGTCCCTACCGTCATTGCATACAAGGAATTACTCTCTGACCCACACGACAAAAAAAACGCGAAAAGCATCATCTCTCCAGCGTAGCACGTGACTCTAATCAATAGGTATTATGCGCGTTCAAGTCCTCGAGGGCTACGGCTTTAGCGGAAGGAGTCTGTGAAAGCAGTTCCTCAATCTTCTCTTTGACATGGTTCAAGATCCGTTTCTGCTTTACCACTATGAGACCTGTAGAGGCACGCGTGCACAGCGTCATAATCGTCCATGTTAACACCCACCCATAGTACGAACATGTTCCGACTTACAAAGTCCGGAAGGCGATGGTAGCCGATATTCTCACTTACAAATACAGATACGTGTGGTATGAAATGATGTACGAGTTTGTAGCCGGGGTATAGTAGATATGCTGTGTCGCTAGATTGCAATATCTGCGTGTCCACCAAAAACAACAACAACGGCTGCACCATCTTTAGGTTATAGAGGAAGGCGCCTTGTTTATAATGAAATGACCTATATTGAAATATTAAATGGCATGCTTTATCTGCTTTGATATTAATATAAACGCAAAAATCTGCACATTACCAAAAACCATATTGTCGATCCTTGCTACATTTTTTCTATTATTATAAAATAAATAATGATAACTAAAAAATTAATGGAAGTCATATCTGTAAATATAAATGTAAGTAAATTAGAAATAGATAAGAATGGGTTGTTGTTTTTGTTACGATTGCGATAATTTTGTTGTTGTACCGACGTCGGAATGTATTAAACTATCAACTAGGGTGGTCTACCGCAGTCGATAAATATTAAATAAAAAATCCTTTTCGTGTTATTTGTTACCAAATTATTTGTCATTGAACGCTTCCTGTTGCTGCTACTAAAATAATTGTGTTTCATTAAATCAGATAATAGTCTAAATTACGTCACTATTGATAAGTTGATTATCTTAGAATAAAATCGGTAATTATTAGATTACTAAACATTTCTGCACCATTAGGTGCACCTGATATATATTAATAACAGATGATATCATTTTATAAGAAATCGTCAAAGAACTATCAAATAAATAATATTTTATTGTTGGTAAAATTATTTGATTATAATAAACGGAAGTAAAAAAACATTTAATCTGGTATAAATAAATTTTGTTTAAGATCAAAAATAATAATCTACGATTACAAAAAAGATTATGAAATAAAATGATAATACTTTATAATTACAAATTCATTAATACATCGCTTTTCGAGAGGATTCCGATACACGATGTGAAGTGAAATTTATTTGATTTCGATATATTACTTTTTATTTCTGAGAATAATATATATTAATAGCAGAGGGCCTAGTGTAACTGAGGTTAACTTTTGTTGGATTATCATTCTTCCAATATTTGCATGCTAATGACCTGAATTGATAAAAATAAATAAATAGTTAAATTTCTACTACTTATATATTTGTATTAGGTTGGTTATTGATAATATGAGTAATGTCAATGCACTCAAAGATATCATATCATGTTGCCGAGGACACTGACTATAATTCTTTTCAAGAGAGGACATTTCGTTATATTTGAGGTCAAATTTATAAATCTTATATATCTTACATCTTTGATCTCATCACAATTGTTTTTTAACTATGAGGAAAATGACCTAAAACTCAAAATACTAATCTGCATACTTATTATACGCTGATAAGACAGATTATGTAACGTAATCGTACATGCAATCACACAAAATGATTACATTACATTATGACGTATAGACATTTGATACAATAAAATATGTCAGTATGTCGTTATGAAAATAAGAACAATTTAATTTTTTAAATAATATAAATGGAAAAGGAAATTTATTTATTACTATCCGACCGCAACACCTTGCATATGGCCATGACTATATATTTACGGCAAGGTTGTTTAGAAAAACATGGCAATTATTTAAATTTTATTAATAATATATGTATATGAAAAAGATTGTAAATTTATTTGTCAACCAATTGAAATCTGTTTTTAGATTTGTGAATAATTAGCCTTTTATTTTATATGTATATTCTAACAAATCACAGATTTTCAATTGAATATGTTCATTTAATCACGAATGTAAAAGACAGCGACAGAAAAATAAAGAAAAATAATTTCCTTTATTACAACCAATTCGGTGAGATTTCTTGTTATCTGGTATTATAAGAAATACCCAAATATCTTTTCAGTTCAGCTGTCAGAATATTCATTTTCATCAAAGCTTTCTCTTTTTTAATAAAGGTACTCGTCGACACGCTGTGGAATCGTTCACGTTGTGTCTGTTAGATGACAATTAATATATTTTATGTGTATTTAATAATCTGGTAACAAGTTATTATTAAACATATAACTTATTTATATAGAAAGAAGTTTACCACAAGAATTAGGAATATAATATTATTTGTAAGATTGACAATGTTTATTTAATAATACCTGTGTCCAGGACTACGTTTGAGGTTGGAGGTTTGTTGGTTAGTTGGAGGTTGGCTTGAGGTCCGGTTTCCCAAAACGAAAGGTTGAGGCCATTCAATAAAACAATGTCTTAAAAATATTTTCATCGAACCTATAAAAATTATCCGTCACAGAGATTAGCGTGCATAATGATACAAATAAACAGACAAAGAGATAAAAATTCAAATAAAATATTGATTTTGTAATTATATCTCCTAAATATCTTCTACGGATGGACAGATTAGTCATAGATTTATTATTTGTATAAATATGATATACTCTCGAATTAATATAATCAAAGCATATTCTTTATAACAATTATTAAAATGACGGTGTCTGATAATCATGTATTTTCAATACAAGATAATAAGAAAAACATATTTTTTTATATTAAGAATGTCTGACTACAATATTTCACTACATGGATGTCAAATAATAATACATAGTTTAAATGCTAATACTTATCAGTTACTAACCTTGTTTTTCTTATTTCCATTTTATTTAATAATAGCTGAATAAGAAATATTGTAGGGAATCGGTTGTCACTGTTATTGCAAGAGAATATTGAACCACAATTCATTTGGATGTCTCGGCAGATGGTTTTTCTACTGTCAGCACACGTAACATGTGGTGTAGCGTTAAAGTTACATCTTTTGTGACTATAATAAAATATATATTATGTTTAAATTGTTCAAGTTTGCGCTTTTTACTGCAACCTCTGAATTTGATCGCACTATTGATTGTTGGTAGTTTTAATTATATTACATATCTCAATAATTATTGATATTTTTATGTTGTT
Source organism: Melinaea marsaeus rileyi (assembly GCA_918358865.1). Taxonomy (NCBI): domain Eukaryota; kingdom Metazoa; phylum Arthropoda; class Insecta; order Lepidoptera; family Nymphalidae; genus Melinaea; species Melinaea marsaeus. Next base: position 19,727,303 of record OU911093.1, on the reverse strand, counting down.
TTGTGAGTATCAAATCCATAAACTTATTAGTTAATTAGATAGATGTAATTAGCAATTATCATAATAGATGCTAATCTAACATGATTTTTTTTTGTAACAATAGCCTTCTCTTTCTCGGGACCCTGACGAGAAATAAAATGTGGACAAAAACGAAGTCTATCAAGATACACCTAAAATTTAGTTTCAGAAACCATATATCCAGACGTACCAAAAATTAAGGGTTTTGACTACTGTCTATTTGTCAAACAGAAAGACGGCTGTCTGACGGACGGACAGGCAACAAAATGATCCTGTAAGTGTACCGGATTTCCGTTTAAGATACGGAACCCTAAAACTAAACAAAGTGTACGTCCCTCGTGACATGTTCATTTTTATCAGAGAATTTTTATATTCAAAAACATCTTTCTTAACCTCAGTATTTCGTGCACGCAGAAATTATTAGGTTGCATGAGTGTGTCTTTCCGTCCGTAAACATGTTTTTACACTTAGCTTTTTTATATAATTAGGTTTGTAGTATATGATAATAAATAATAGGCATGAAAAAATATATTGAATTTTAAAATTTCTTCCTTTAAAAATTATCTTAAAATAAATGTTATTTCTTAGGCTATTGCAGTATTTATTTTTTAGATTTGATAAAAGTAAGTAAACATTCAAAGCAATTTATTATAAGTTTTCATCACAACTGTAATTTATAAAATGATTAAGTTAGTCGGAGAGGTCATGAGTACGGACGCTATACGAGACGCAGCAAGTTGTTTAAGTGGTGGTAGCACCGTCGCGATACCACGGAGTATACAGTGTGGAGAGGTGCTAAAGAACAGATAGTAGCCTTCGAGCTACGCTAAAGACTAGTACTTCTCTACTAGGAACGTACGTTTACGTACGTATACGTTTCTTTTATTGAAGACTTGTGTGGATATTAAAGATTTCGTTTTATATTTTATTTCATTTGTCAGATAACCCAAAGATTCGCTCACATAATGCCTGATGAAAGAACTAATAATGATGTCGATCAGATATATAAATTTGGTTTAGTTAAGAAAGTGGTTAATCTTTTTCTAGGCCTTATCTTATTGGGACTTAATAACATTAGCTTTACTTCCAATTTAATATGCAATTCACAATTTCAAAATCTTTTGGTAATAATAAAGGAATAGCAGAATAATGTTATGAAAAAATACTAGGTTAGGGTTAGGTATGGCTTTCAAACTCACCCGAAAAAACTCGTAGCTTCGGGCAAAAGCGGGGGTGATTACATAATGCATTATATTCATTGAATTCCGATATATACGAGTAATTTAAGTATATGTTGTAGAATCGTAATAAAAGAAAAATATTTGAGGATAAATATATCTAATAGAAATGTTGTTTTAAATATTAGAGTTTATGATATATTATCTAATTTGCAAATATCTTTTATAAAATTCAAAGTTTTCGGATGTATTTATTTTTGGGATTAAAAAGAAAGTTTAATAAAATATAACAATACTGAAATTTCAATATAAGTTTGTAATACGATAACGATTAATAGAATATATTTCAAATTAATTATTGAAATGCAACAATAAAATGTGTCATATTTAAAAAAATAGTTATGTTAATTGTGGTGTGACGATTTGAAAAAAAAATATCAGAATTATCTACACGGAAGAGTTTGTGTGTGTGGGTATGTGTGTAATTACAAATAAGCTAAAAAAGAAGAGGATGACCCAAGAAGACAAGAATAGAATGCTTGAAAAATTATATAGTAATGAAAGAAGTCTGCACTCTGATGACGAATATGATGTAATGTCGGAGATAATAAATATAATACGAGTATAATGATGGATGACACGATTGGATTTTACAAATCAAATAAATGGGATATCAGTAGATGAATCATGAAATGGGATTCTTATACACAACATAATAAAAAAAAATGTGTTGTATTTCATCTATAGTAGATTTTATTTGATTATTGATTTGCACAAATATTTTTTTTTTATTATAATATTTAGAATAACTAATTTAGCTGTAACAATCTATTGATGGTAGGTTATTCTATTTTTTAACAAATAAATATAAAAAAGGTATCTTAAAAGTTCTAATAAATTAATATCAATCCAATTAATAAATATTATTTCAATAGTAAAATGGAAATGTCTCTATCAATTTTATAAAATGATTAACGAGACTATCAATTCATATTAGGTTTCAATATAAATTGATATTAACTCATTGTATTTTAAGCTTTACATTCGATATTCCAATATTCATAAGATAATATTAAACTAACTATTATTTTAAATAAATCTATTGTATTAAAATACACATATCTTTTTAAGCTTATTTTGTTACCATATGCGATATTGGTGATTATCTATTATCTATTATTATAAATATATTTATATAGAGTACTTAATTAGTCTTGATTTTATCATAGTGGAATGATAAAAATTTGTTAACATTGTATCAGTATGTTTGCTTATTTTATTGAAATGCTGAAAAAAAGAGTTCGATGATATAATTTACAAGGACTTTTAGGATTTTTACTTTTAACATTCAAAATTATTATTGAATGTTATGTACTAAAAATACTATTAGTTAACACTCTAAAAGTAGTTACAATATGTACATGTTCAAAGTGAAACACTTTTAAACGACGAAGAGAATACTTGTGTAAAATTTTATTATTAAAATGGTTTTACATTTTGGACACTAACGAAAAACACTAAATCAACTAAGAAAGAAAAACAAGGAATATATTTTTCAAATTTATAATTGAAGTCATGGATGCACAAAAAATCATAACGTTAGTTTTAACAAAATTAATATATTATGTAAATTAATATTATTCATGAATTTATTGATAATATACAATGTTAAAACTCAAAACGTTATTATTTATGTTCTTTATGTATCCAATATAGGTCTAAAGATAAAATTAGATGGCATTGTCATTGCACGACAACTCGAGGTACGATTATTTCACGTGATTTTATTCCGTGAAGTAAAACAATATATATATATATATATATATATATATACTAGCAGACCCGGTCACGCGTTGCTGTGACTATTGTTTTTGATATATTACATTGTAGTAAACTATTTAAGGGGTAACGTTCAGAGTACTTCTGTCATGAAAATCATAATGTTTTCTTACAGTCGATATTAAGCAAAAATAGAAACAAAATTATTTTTTAAATTTAATCCAAATTTATAACACTATTTGTAAATTACAAAGTTTTTAGTAAATAACTTGGAACACTAAACTTACGAATGAGGTAGGTAGGGTAGATACATCATTCGTAATTATTCAATCCAGTCAACAGATACCGCCATCTTTTAGAATTGTTAGGAGCTAACTGCAAAATAATAAACAAATAAAATAATATTGCGACTATGAATTGAGTTGAAAATTATTATATATCTTTTAAGTTAGGTCAAAATGTACGTGGTGTGTAAATTTATTAAAATCGGTTAAGTAGTTTAGGAGTCCATCGCGGACAAACAACGTGACACGTGATTTATACATATTAAGATTTCTGGTGGATCTTTTTTATCATTTAATATTTTAATAAATCGTAAAATTATCCTTTTTTTAATATCTTAGTTTATCATTTTAATAAGATGAAATAAAGAATAATGAAATAAAACGTATATAAGTATTTTCAGTAATCGTATTAATAACAAAAATCTGTTTTATTTTTATTGTAGTGCTTTATGATACACAATGTTTTTTGTTTGATTACCTGGTGAATACAAACAAATCTGATGGTTTTCCAACATGGGAACAGGCAACATACAATTGACCCCTGGGACTTATTTATGGTCATAGCAAAAGCAAGCCGCACTGGAAACTGTCAGTCGGAATCATTGCGATGCGTGGTATCAACATGTCTTCTCCTTTATACTTTCCTTACAGTATAGTTGCTTCTATCACGTTGTTCAATAATTTTTTTATCGCTAACCGTGTGCCGTTGCAAAGACGTGATTGGTTGATATTTCTCAACATTATAACTAACGATAATTAAAGGTTTAATTGAAGATTGTGAGGTGGCAATCCTGGTAAATCCAGCGAATTTAAAAATTCAGGCGGATAGTTGACGACATCATCTTGGTTAGTAGACGAATCAACTGATATATCCTCAATTCGCCTGTAATTTGTTCTTGAATTTTGAAATTTAATTCATTTACATCTATGTTTTTTTGCAGCCATTATAGCCCTTTCGCTCAACCAATCATGGTTTCTGTAATTTTGAGCAACATCTGGAAACACCTTGTGAATAAGTTCATCTTTTGATCTAGTTTACTGACAAAAACTTTGAGGAAAGTTAATGCAACCAGTCAAGGTGTCTATAGGAAATTTGCCATTACCAAAGTCAATGAGTTGTTTAGAGAATATGTCTCCAGATTGGTCATTTTGCAACTTGACACGCATATTCTTGCTTAAATGTAATACCTTCACATGCTTCCACAAATTGGAGGACTTTAAATATGTATTAAATTCATCAGCTGGCGTTGATCGTAGAATCACTGGCAGTATTTGACGAAAATCTCCTGCTAATAAAATCATTGCACCACCAAATGGGTTATGATTGCTCCGTAGATCTTGTAAGATTCTATCTAAAGCCTCAAAAGATTTTTTATGTGCCATCGTGCATTCATCCCAAACAATCAATTCACATTGCTGCAAAACCTTTGCCATTGCAGAGTTCTTCGAAATGTTGCAGGTTGTGGTTTCGTTGCTTTGCATGTGTAATGGCAATTTTAGTGCTGAATGAGCTGTTCTACCACTTTCAAGCAAAGTTGATGCGATTCCCCACGAAGCGAGTGCAAGTGCAATTTTATTTTGTGAGCGAATTGTTGCTAATATCAATGAAATCAAAAAAAAAATCCTGTACCTCCAGGTGCATCTAAGAAGTAAATCCCTCCTCTTTTATCATTTATTACTTTCATAAGTGTATCAAATACATACTTCTGTTGTTCATTCAATAGTGGAAGATTTGTTTGAATTAATTCTTTCAAAGTATTGAGATCACACAGTTTTTCTCGGTGCAACTCTTGGTTAAAAGAATCATGCTTTGGACGATTGGGCGCGGCCAGGCCTAATTGAAATAATAGTTTGTTTGACATCATCAAGCACATGACCTCAATTGAAATCAATACTTCATTGTAAATTTCTTCGCTTATTTGTATATTTGGATTTCCCCTTCTAATGCGTATTTGATACAAAATATCATCACACATATTATCTTTGTACTTGATCCACAAATCCTTTGGGTTTGATGGGAAGCATGTAGATATGATTATAGAAAACAATGTTCGTATTTGATGAGCTTGTGATGATATTACAGCATCATTGAGAGTTTGATCCCAATGAGCAGTTTTCTAGTAATCGCAAACGTTGGCAAGCTTTTTTGTATGATCCACAAAAATCACCATCAACACTTCGTACATGTTGGAATGATGTTGGGCCACGTACATTGTCTAATAGCAGTCGTGAATAAAAACTTTCATCATTGCTTTGATGTAAAAAAAATAAATTCGACCAATCGCATCGGTAGAATATACATCTGGGTATCCTGAAACTGGTTTTCCTTGATTCCGTGGTATAAATCAATAAGGATTGATTCCAAGTATAATATTTTGGCATTTCAGAATATAACAATGTTTGAGCAACAGCATCGTTTTGGCATGTCAAAAAAAACTGGTTAATGTAGTAGATGGTGGCTGTACAGCTCTTTGTACTGCGTTCTGTGCTGTAAAATATACTCTTTGTCCATTTTCTGAATGCACAGCTAAATGAACAACAGTAGGGTGTCTCTCATGAATAGGAAAAGAAAATGTTCGCCAAACTGCTTCATTACTACTAACATAGCGACCCATTTGTTATTGGGTAACTTCATCATTGGAATTCTCTGCATTAATACCAATCACAGCCATATCACTCCCTTTGGTTACATATTTGCAAATGTATTTAATAGATTTTACTGAATGGCAAGATTCAACGTTGATGTGCGCTTTGAAGGTCTTTGATAAAATGGGTGAATATGGAACAATCCAGCGATTATCTATTTCAATATCTTGTTTATTTAATTTGACAATTGTTGATCTTCCATTTTCTGTTGTCGATCGGCGACGATACAAAGGATAACCGTCAATACCAGTGATTGTTTCAGATATTAATGTCCGTGGATATCGTTTTGAACATTTACCATCCACCATACATGGTAAATTTTGATTAAGAGTTCCACAGGGACCATGTACCATGTTTTTGATAACTACCTCATGCAATCCAGGATATACTTCTACATTAGGGATTTCAGTTGATATTACTGCATCAACTTCATTTGACTTTATCTTGTCAACTAACCAAATCAAAATATGTGCATGTGGCAATCCCCGTTTCTGCCACTCCACAGAATGCATCCAGCGGCGTGTCTCTCCAAACACGTAATGTTTCACAATGAAATCCATTAAAGATTTCAACTTTTGTATAAAGACTCTGGCTGTGTCTATTTCTATCCAGTGTGGATTGCATGTAAATGTGATGAACAAATCTGCTGTACCATAATGACAAACATATGACATGGCATTTTGAGCATATTCATGCATATGTCGAGGGCTTACGATGTATGTTGCTGGAAGAATAGTTATTCGACTAAGATTCTGTGCATTACAATCAGTATTAATCGCATCTCGAAGGTGAATATACTCTTCAGATCTGAGTTTTGTCTGATTCAACCTTATGAATGTTAATCTCTCCGTTTCAATTTTAACATACATGTCTACAACATACTTGTGATATAATCGCCGACGTTTGAGTATATGATTGTCATCATTAGGCGGTAGGAATAATAGTTCATTGAACTGACTTTTTTGTTGGTTTTAGAACCTGAAAATAGATTTTTGTTTTCATAACATTGAAAATAAAAAATATATAAAGTGACTGATAATATATCTCCTTGCTAAACTAATTTTTTTTTTATTACCTGTAATGGGATTTATCATCTTGTTTGAGAAATCATAGCCATCTTCACCTTGCCAAAATATAATGGGATATTGCAATGCGTCATATGAGCGGTGTGTTTCCCTTATACGTTGTAATTGATCCTTCCGACGATGTAAAACAATATCAAGGGATTGCAAGTTTTCTCCAACTACAACGATGGCAACTTCATCAATAGTTGGTGCATTAAAACGTCTTGCATGTTGGCCAACAGGTGTTTTATCAGCTCTGATTACAATTTTGTGATTATCAGATGGCATCAGATCCAGTGCAGTTTTAAACAACATAATCAATTGATTGTACTCATGAAATAAAAATTGTAATTGTTCTACAATAGACCTCTTTACTGAATTGTTATTTGAACAACGCTTATCAATTTCTTGTGGTGAATTGCCAATGAAATAAATTTGCAGGAATTTGTAATTGCTATCTGACACTGGTAACAGTGAACCTGCGCTATGATATAGTTGGCCTTTTATCTGTAAATTTAAAAAAATGATTTTTGTCAAATATAAATAATATTTGTTCGTAAAAAGTATATCTGTCTCCTAATTTGAATCTCCAATTTATAATTGATATGCTTAGGTATATCAATATGTAATAATTAGTTGTAACTAATATCCATCATCAAATAATTATATTGTGTTTCAAAATAATAAAAGTATTGCTAATACTGAATCACCAAATAATATTATGACTAAGTAATATATTTCTTGGGGATTAAGGAACTGAAGGTTAATGACACACCTTTACTTAATTAACAGGAAATTTTGTTCACTAAAATAATAATGATTAACTGCTATAATACCTACCTTAAAATTTGGCATGAAATTTTCCCGAACTACGTTTGTTGCCCCAAATGACGTCATTTGAAAGCAATTGTTATATTGTTGGATATTTAACAAAAAGTGTATGGAATCTGGTTCTATTCCTGAAACCAATGAGTACAATGGCTCTGGTGGCAGATCCAATGGTATCAATTTCACTTTCCCATTTGCGCAACACAATCCATTGGCTTCATTTGCCTTACAATGAGAGCAAACCAAGTTCATAGATCCAATAGTAACACATTGGTGGTTACTGTAGTCAATTGACAAATCATAATTGAAAGCAGCTCGATTCAAACTTTCGGGATTATTGGTTGAATCTCTCGCTCTCGCTTCCCGCGTTCGTGATATACGAATTCTTTCACGTTCTTTTCGGTCGTCACGTTCTTGTGCAGTATATAAGATCGGTAATTAGTTTGGTTTGTAGCATTTCGGGTTCTTCTACCTAAATTACTTCGTCTTATAGGAGGCATATTGAATATACTCACCTAAATTATGTCACATGCAATAATTATTAATCACAGGTATTAAAAGACTTTGCACAAAACACGATATAAAGCAATCAAAATTAATTATTATTATTTTTTTTTGGTTATGGCTTCATTCACAAATATGCTTGGAATATTTAGCCAATTTCAAAAATTAATTATTACATATTATAAACGCTTTTTAACGCGGTTTGTTTGACAGATGCAATGACGTGAAAACTGATGACAATTTATGTCGCATTCCAAAACTAAAACAAAAGAAAGAATATTCCAAGGCCAATCAAATCTATAGCTCTTAAATTTTTTGACTTTTCAATTTGGTCGTGTTCACAATATTATCACTTTTGCGTGGACCTGCACACACATATATTTGATTGAATTTGAACTTTGTGCAGAGACAATAAAGTGCGAATTGACTCTTCGACGTTAGCAACACACCTACATTGTTTAGACAAAAATGAGTGCTGGTAATTTAATATGAACTTTATTGTATAGCAATACAGTTCAAATTGACTCTAAATTTAGTTAGAAAATATTTGTATAGGAAAAAGAAAAGGGCTCTTTTAGGGTTTTCCTGGAAATTATTCGATTTTTTCTCGCCGTAAGAACCATCCTTGGGCTTCAAGGAATATTAAAAAAAAATTTGTTAAGATTGGTCCATGCGTTGTTGAGTTGTGCGCTTACCAACACATTTTGCGATTCATTTTTATATAATAGATATATATATATATATATATATATATATATATATACATATATATGTATATACTTACAAATAAAATATTATCAATATGGCATTATATTGTTTTATAATATATCTTACACAATATTAAAATTGTGATCATTATTTTAGTTCTGAAAAACAATGTTTATTGCTTCAATAAGCATTTATGAAACGTCAGATTATTTTCAAAGAGTACGTCCATAAAAGGAAGTGCACAAAATTCCATGGTTAGTCTGTTAACTAATTATTTCGTGTATGTTATAGTATCGATAAAAGATATGGCTTCTTTCCTATCTTTTCGATAACATCTTAAAAATGTATATCGATTGTGTACATTTTGCCGCGTGATTGTATCTAAATGATTGTATCTATTTGATAATAACAGGTAAAATGTGTTGTAACAAACAGGTAGATTTGGACTCTGAAATATTGAAGACTACAAGCGGGAATTTAATATAATTTTTTTTCATTAGGCAAGGTTTGGATATTCCAGTATGAATTAAAATATATTTTGAAAGATTTGGAATTGAGACCAATTTAACAATATTAATATTTCTCAAATTTAACCACCAAATGACAAACCCAATCTTGTCTTCATTGAAATCTTCTACAATATGGATTCAATTGACAATATAATAACTGATTTCGCGCTTCTGTTATTATTAGGTTAAATATGTTTACTAAATGTATTTAATTTTGTATCATTGAATCGTTTTTGCAGCCTTGACGTTCTTCGTCACCTATTATCCTAAGATTACATAACTTTAATATTACTTAAAATAATATGTTTAATATTCTATATTCATCCACAGTTATATTTGTTTTTGACCATGACCTCCTTAAAGTAAGATAACTTTGGTAATGTTTCGATAAGACGTGTTTTTAATAAAATGAATTAAAAATATTTAATTGTCATGCCGACAAAGAAATATGTTTCTTTATAAAGGCAATAAATCATTCTAATATGTCAATTAATATTAATATTATTGTCCGCTGGTCAAAGATCATGGTATGTTATAAGAAAATATTATTGAACGATTCGTTTCAATATTATGAAATAAATTGTTCTTTAAGTATGAGGGTTTTAAAAGATGCCAGTATATCCTGCTTTTATAACAACTTTTACCTTATGATATCTACCTCTATATTAGTAATTGAAGCAAAAATTTTGAACCGGTTTTGACAAGTACATGAAATTTGGCATAATTAAAGTTTATATAGATAAGGAGTGCAGAAAGCTAATATTTTATATAAAAATGAATTACAAATATATTCATCTGACGTCTAACTTAGTAGAATACAATGGTTACGGAGGTGTATTTTTGTTCAAAACGTTGTCAGTTAAAAAAAAAAAAACGGTCGAATATCGGCTACTGTGCGACCACTAGTATAAATAAATACCAACAGCACTATATGTGACAGGTCCCCGCTTGAAAACGACTCAATCGGTTTATATGGATTTTTGTATTTACAATTATTAAAATAAAATTTTGAATCAAAAATATATTAAAAATTCACCTTAAATTTAGAATAACAACACACATACGAACACGCAGATACACAAAATTATTAAGTTAATATGATAGTAATCTTTTATATCATACACATTATTTTAGTAATCAGTAAAATATTAATTCTTAATTCCATAATGTGTAGGGAGGTTATCAAAATAATTATGATAATAATATTAAAAATCATAGTCTTACCTGTTGAGGCGTCCTATACGCAGAGTGGCATTTTAATTAAAATATGATAGATTATTCTTAAAGCAGTGATATTAGATCAATCATAATGTAATAATAAATACATATGAATGTAACTAATGCATAATAAAATATAAGAATGCTATCTAGCGAATAATCTATCAAAGCTTGGTACATCGCCAAACTCAGATATCTGCTTCGGAAAGGTCGAACATAGTCCAAGTTTCAGATTACTTATCATTTTAGTTAATGCGTCTTTTTTATATTTTATAAAATGAAACTGATAAAAATGTATGTTAGTTTATTTAGGTTTTTCTAAAACCTTATTATATGAATGTCAGTAAATTTTTAAAATGCTCCTCGTTTATATATATAGCGATATGTCACTGACATGACAACTCATTGATTAACACCAGATTTATTTTTAGTCTGAAATGGTTATTACAAGGTAAATTACCATAATTACATTTCAATGTTACGTTACATTTTGTAACATGATAGGATTTTAAGAAACAAAAGTAACAAAATAACTATGAAAGTAACAATATAACTATAAATACACTTTGCGGTCAAGAGCAAAGTCTTTGAATATATAAATGTTCTAATAATACTGACTATAGAACTTTCGTCACATGGGTACGTACGTCTCTCGTTTTGTTTCAATTTTCTTGCCGAGGGAATTAAGGAGTGAGAGGTTGAGATAGTGGTAATATAAATAAGTCGTTCATAATATTTCATTCTGTCATATATTTTGAATTGTCAATTCAGAAAAACTCTTATTATATCTCTCTTTTTAACAATTACAACTATGGATGTTATAACCAATAATTGAATTAAGTTCAGAGAAACAATAAAAATATCGGAAATATAAGAAAGAAAATAAATAATAAAAAAATATCAGAAACAATAAAAAGCGCAAACTTTAATATTTTTTTATATGTCACATATGCGGACAGTAGAAAAACAAACTGCCGAGATATCGAAATGAATTATTGTGGTTTAACATACTGGTCTCTTATAATAATAGTGACAAGTAATATACACTATAATACTTCTTAGTTAGCTTTTATGAACATTCTTCGATTATTCAAAAATGCTCATTTTTTTTTTTTTTTTTTTTTATGTAAGTGGAGGGCAAACGAGCTGGCGGGTCACGGATGGACGTGATCACCGCCGCCCATGAACTCTTGCAACATCCGAGGATTTACAAGAGTGTTGCCGGCCTTGTAGGTAGGAATAAACGCCTTTTTTGAAGGTACTCATGTCGTACCGATCTGGAAATACCGCCGAAGGGAGTTCGTTCCACATTCGAGTGGTACGTGGAAAAAATGTCCTTGAGAACCGCACAGTGGGGGATCGCCACGCATCCAGGTGGCAAGGATGGTATTGGAGGCGATGACGCGCTGTGCGGTGATGAAATTCGGCGGCAGGCATCAGATCGAATAATTCTTCGGAACACTCCCCGTTGTAAATGCGGTAGAAGACGCACAAAGAAGCCAGTCTCTACGCAATGCCAAAGAGTCCAGCCGTTCGCAGAACACCGGGTCCCCGACAATTCGAACGGCTCTCCGTTGTACGCGGTCAAATGGTAGAAGCTGATATTGGGTTGATCCGGACCAGAGATGAGAACAGTACTCCATGTGTGGCCGGACCTGCGCCTTATAGAGCGCAAGTCTTTGGCCAGGTTTGAAGTACTGCCTCGCTCTATTGATCACTCCCAATTTCATCGAGGCCAACTTGGCCTTGCTCTCCAGATGACCACGAAACTGACAGTCGCTCGAAATGTCGAGACCCAGTATTCTGATACTTGGCGAGGCAATGAGGGGAGTGCTCTCGAAGAGCGGTGATACGACAAATGGGGTTTTCTTAGTGGTGAACGCGCAAACCTGTGTCTTTAGGGGATTGAACTGAACGTGGTTCAATTCACCCCACTCAGAGACCATCCCCAGGGAGGTCTCTATTGAAGACACAAGTTTCTTTCGGCACTCGTCGACGTTTTCCCGAGTGAGACCTGCACGGCCGGAATATACCGCATCCCCAGTACTGTCATCCGCATAACAATGTATGTTGGAGATATCCAACATATCATTGATGTGCAGGAGGAACAGAGTTGGGGATAGCACGCAGCCTTGGGGTACACCAGCGTTCACGGGCTTGGGGTCCGAGCAAAAACCGTCGAGAACGACCTGTATGCTCCACCCAGTGAGGAAGCTGGTGATCCACTTGCATAAACTCTCGGGAAGCCCATAGGAAGGTAGCTTCGAAAGAAGCCCCTTGTGCCATACACGATCGAAGGCTTTCGCCATATCCAGACTAACTGCCAGACCCTCTCCCATGCTTTCAATAACAGCTGCCCAACGGTGTGTAAAATATAACAGAAGATCACCAGCCGATCGACCATGGCGAAAGCCATATTGCCGGTCATTGACCAACTAGTGATCCTCGAGGTAGGTTAGGAGCTGTTTATTGATAATGCTCTCCATTACTTTCCATTATTTTTATCACAATATCAAAAATGTATTTCATATATTTTTTTCTGTCTCCGATTATATTTTATTTTATAAAGGTTTGTATAAAGAGCTTGATGTCTGTGGCCGAGGCGAAAGAGGTATGCAGGGACCGTAGCGTTTGACGCTCTGTTGTCTCTGGCTACCCCGCAAGGGATATGGCGTGAAGCTAAATTAATTAATTAATTAATTAAAAAGGATTATTTTGTTACTACATATATTGCAAATAAGAAAAACATGATTAATAATTATAACTTTTTTCTTATTATCTTGTAATTGAAATATATATTTTAAAAAACATTATATTATTTATCAATGTAATAAATTTTTTTTAAGCACATTTGTTTAATTTTTTTATCCAAAATAATTTAAAAAAATATCAGCCAAACACAAATAATAAAATTTGTAGGATTTTCCCCTAAAACATAAGTCATTCACCCGCACCCGCCATCTAAATTGCTAGTTAATGGATTCGACACTGCGGTGTGACAATGAATGACGTTATTGCGAATAAAAGTGCTTTGGTGAATAATCTGACAGCTTAAATAACAAAATTTTTGCAGCAGATTTTAGAGTAAATTTTAAATTGAAAACTTTTGCAGCTGCTTTTTAATTTGATATTTAATTAATATATTTTATTTACATTGATTTTTTCAAAAACATAAAGTAAATGATGATAAAAGCAATTGCATAAAAAAGATTACGAGTCTAACGAGAAAACTACTTAAATAAAACATCTGAAATAACAGGCACCATACACAGTGATAGATAGCGCATCCATGCCAAGGTCTATATAAAGTCGAAGTTTTTTTATTTAAAATAGAAAAAGAATGCATTTATGACACATCAGACTCTAGTTATACGATTCTAAAGAGTAAATCCATAGTAAATAACAGACCAGAAGCGACATGGATATTTTTAATAAGGTGGTAGTCTAGGTGTAGTAATTTCAATACAATATCTATTGGGCTCGCTCGACTGGGAAGGGCACCTCGTCACAGAAGATAGTAACCAAATTAATTTTGTTATGTTCCGTCGGATAGTGAGAGAATGCAGACCATCCTCCCACCCAAACATTAACCACAAGAAGGGTAAAAGCTTCGATTAAATCGGCTAACCCCTCTCCCTCCGTATTTTGCTCGAGCTGCCCATCGTATGGGCAGGCGGGCAAGGTGTTTTAAGTAATTTCTGACGTATCAACACAGCCTACACCACTCTTAATGTGGACTTTTGTAATATACAGGGAATTTATTCTAACCTAAACACCGTCTACTATCACCGAGAGATGGCAAGGTGAAGGTGAACTGCCTGGCACGCACAAGTACTGGGCGCTTTCTAAAGCGACATTGGAAAACTTTTGCCAGACGTCCCTACCGTCATTACACACACACACACACACACTGGGATTGACTCTCTGGTCCACACGGTAAAAAAGAAAGCCGTTCTCTTGGGCACTCATTTTGCCTCAAACTCGACTTTGAATGACCAAGGGAAAACACCCCCTACTATCCCGCGGCATCAGAGTTCAATGTCGGAAATAGTTTTTCGGCAAAAAACCATTTGAAAGTCTCTAATTTTCTGGGACGTTTCTAAGTCGAGTGGGCCGGATGACATTTCCCCAATGAGGCTACGGTCATATGCTCCTGGGCTGAATCTAGAGCTAACGGTCAGCTCAGCGGTCTTGTTTTGTTCCTTTTTTTAAGGTAATTAAGAGCTAAATTACATATATAATAAATCTTGACATAGCCTGGCATCGAGCGCCTGATACCCAGGGTGCATCGTGCTCTAAGCTTGCTGTTAGCAAGCAAACATTTCTTAACAAATTTCACAATATATTAAATGGTAAAACTTGAACGTTTACTGGGAGCTTTCTGAAAAAGCGTATACGAGTACATTTCCCAATTACTAACTTTATTGAGTCGAGTAACAGGTAAATCTAGCTTGTGTTTGTTCCTCTTTTTTGTATGATGTACATGCATAAAATTATCCTTATACTTATATACATATTTAAAATTAAAAACAATACACTGATCGTTAGTATATTCCATACTTGTACTTATTTCGTGAGGAATCTCTAAGCCCTTTACGCCTCGTATCTGTACCAATGTTTTTTTGTTACTAGATGTTTTTTAAGGTTGTCTACAAGAAATAAAGAATAATCCAAATATTTCAGACTTTATAAGAGCCGGAAAATGGCTTTTGGCGACGCTATCCGAACCTTTTGAACTAAACATAAGATCCAGTTTTCTAGGACTTGATCTTTTCTGAATCACACTCCGACGTCAAATCGCTACGAAATCTGAAGGTAACAGTGGCTAAGATTACACTTGAAATAAAATTTGAAGGTTTTTCTTAAGTTTGTGGTAATTTTCAGCGAGCCTTAGTAAACTATGAGTTATAAATGTGTATATTACTGGAAGCTTACCAATGGCGCCAGTGACAAAGAAAATATTAAGGCAGTTGTTTGTCATAGTATAGGCATGTTATGACTAGGGACGAAAGGTATGTAATTAAGAGAGTATTTGGTATTAAAGTAGTGGAACGAAAAGGTAGAGAACGGCCGATAAAAAGATGAAGATGGATTGTTTAAAAAACAAAATAGAGAAATAGTGAGGGTTTACAGAGAAGACGTGTAACAGGTAAGTATTGTAAAATAAAACATACTGAAAACTGGGATAAAAACAGTTAGATGATGAATTAATGATTAAAAACATTTAAAATAATCTACAAAAAAAAATAATACATAATAGTCATTATTCGGAGCGAAATATTTTATTAGATATGCCAAATATTATTAATTTTACAAATAATTACTTTAAAATTAAATAACAAACGATAACAAACCAGAGATATTCAGCATATCTGTTAATA
Organism: Melinaea marsaeus rileyi; assembly: GCA_918358865.1. Taxonomy (NCBI): domain Eukaryota; kingdom Metazoa; phylum Arthropoda; class Insecta; order Lepidoptera; family Nymphalidae; genus Melinaea; species Melinaea marsaeus. The sequence goes on along the minus strand of OU911093.1, from coordinate 19,711,186 downwards.
ATTTAATTAGTGATCTGCCGATAATTTTATTTAATCTATTTGTATTATTTAAAGGTATATATTAAAAGATACAGAAGAATCAAGCGTGAGAAAAAAGAAAAACACATCAAATATAATTGTCACAGCTATAGTTTAATATATGAAAATACTATTTAGTTAATGAAGACCCGAGAGATGTACACGTATATAAATGTCGCTTTTACTATCTAAATGTATTGTTTATAATCTTTTCTAAATATATCTTTGATCTCATTTAGACGTACATTTACAGACTATATTAACCTGGTTCAAAAAGAAAAAAGTTTTCTAAATTATTTATTAGCTTAATATTTTTTTAATCATTTCGAGATATAAACTTTAATTCTATCCCACCAATCGGCTGTGTAGTTAAGGATCGCGGTTGACTTTCATATGAACTTTGAGTTTTTTCGCATGTCTCAATTTTATAATCTTTAAATATTGTAAGAAGTCCTGATACCATGACGATCTTCGCAAAACGCATTCCTGAAAAAAATTAACGATATTGAATATGTATCTCAAGTTTAAACATATTTCACAATTACAATTGATTTAAAATTAAGTTATATATTTTCTTTCTTTGTTTATGTTATAAAAAGTAAACTTTGTTTAGATATTCAGTTTTTTCATTATTAATTATTCGGTGAACAGGTCTAGATTTTATGAGTTAAGTAACTCGAGGACACATATTTAATAAATCATAAAAATAAATACCTATACATGATCTTGGCCCTTCACCAAAAGGAAAATAGGTAAAGTGTTTAATATTTTTCTTTTCATCGCCAAGGAACCGTTCAGGTCGAAATACATTAGGATCCGGGAAGTACTCTGGATTGCGGTGGAGATGGTGAACAGGTATATGGATACGAGTGCCTTTTTCTAATGTGAGCCCCGTTGGCAATGTATAATCTTCAACTACTTCTCTTGTAAGAATACCAAAAACGGGATAAAAACGAAGAGTTTCGTCTATACAAGCTAGTAAGTACGGCATTTCGTTAATAGCTTCGAATTCTATGAGTCCGTTATGTCTCTCAAGATAACTGTCAACTTCTTTAATGACTCGTGCCTGAATTTCTCTATGCTTAGATAATTCATAGAGCAAATAGCTCAATGTTATAGATGTCGTTTCATATCCAGCTGCAAAAAATAGAACACATTGTCCAATGATTAATTCATCATTGACATTCAATTGCACTATACTTTTTTCTGTATCGCTGCGGCTTACACTATCTCCAATTAAAAAGTCTTTCTGTTTCCAACTTAATAAAAGGTCAACGAAGTCATGTCTATCCGATTCCTTGTAGTTTCGATTTTCAAAAACACCACTTAATAGTTTGACGAAGAAATCGGTTACCGGTTTAGGAAACAATTTAAATCCTAATCCATAAAATATAGATGGCCACATAGCACGACCAACTAATTTAAGTCCACCGGAGTTGGAGGTTTCTAATATCTTCTTGCCAATTATGGTAAACGGGTTTCTTTCGTAATTCTTTTCTAGCGTTCCTGTATTTACACCAAAAGCACAAGATCCTATGCAGTCCATGGTGTATCTTGCTAAAAGACCTCTGACCTCAACCACTTTAGAATCTTTTCTTTCTTCACATAAAGTGTTTTCCAATTGTTTTGTACAGTTTTCAACTAAATAAAACATATTTTTTAATTTAGTTGTAGAAAAAAGGGGAGTTAAATTTTGTCTAATTACCTTCCATCGGTCTCCGCCGCTAAAAAACATATTCTTGGTTGTAAATTCTTTGTGTGTATGATCAGCAATCTCTCTCATATTAAAATAGTAAAAGTCCTTGATTAATATAAGTTTAAGCATTTCAGGGTCCTTCACAAGGAGCGCTGGATCACTTCCATAGTAAACTCCGATATAGGGTTCATTAGGAAATTTTTTACATATCTCATCAGCTATTTCAGGGGCACATTTTTTTAAAAATACATATTCGAGATAGTTACCGAAAACCGATGTCGGTTTTACATGCAGAACGTTTCTCTTTTTCCAATAATCATGTTTTCTTGTTAAATAATAATATATTAAATATGAAGTAGCACAGAATATAAACAGAAAAATTGTATAAAGAGGTAACATGTTGGATATCTTATGTTTATAATTGCGATACTGTTCGTATTTATATTAACTTATTATCATCTTATCTTATGAGGAAACTTTACAAAATTTTAATTACACAGAACTTATATTTAAATTGAACGATATAGTCGTATTCTTTCGTCGTCTCTACAATGACTAATTTTAAACTATAATTGAAATGTTCATTTAAAAGCAATTTCATAACATTATAAGAAGTACATATAAGTGATAATAAAATTTCAAAGAAAATACGGATATCTGTGGCTACGTAGCGTGACCACGTCACTTGATAAGGCATAGCTGTTATCTTTTTAAGAACAAACAGAAAGTGTTGAAATAAAAGAGTACGTAAGTACGTTTATAATCATTAAAAGAAAATTGTAAATCTCAATTTTCTACAATTTATTTTTTAACATGATTTAAGAGAGTAAAAACATAACAAACATTGTTTACTCTCGTACTTTCTGTAATATCTTCCTTTTTCTTAGTTACATGACAAATGACGTATAGGTATACATTTCCGTCTCCATAGTCCCTTTCAATTTTATCCTGTATATCTGTTACAAGACTACCGCTCAACCTTTCATGGATCGATTATTATAAGGCCAAAAAGAAATTTCTGTTTTCGTGGATACTATAAAATAAAAAGAATAATAAAACAACAAAAAATAACTTATAAGTATGTGACGTACACTACGCTATGTTGACTAATTGGTTATTTCCTAAAACTGTCACAATTTACACCCTTTTAATTAATAGGACCTGGGTTAAGTTATTGGTATAAAAAAAACTATGCATAAATTTTGTATCCTTACTACATTCACACGGATTATTTTCATTTTGACTTTGACTATGAAATTGAATTGAATATTTTGTCTCTAATATTATGTATTTATAATTTTGTTAAGAACAATAATTATATAATGAAGTAATTTAATCTTAATGTAATATTTTTCTTAGATAACGTATCACATGTTACAGCAAAATTGCTTCGAGTATGTTAATAGACTATCACTAGAAGGATATGTATTATATGAACTTCAATGAAAAATTTCTACGAATGTTCTTTGCCTTATGACTTTTTAAAATGAGAAAACGAAAAAACGATGTTATGTTACCAGGGTCCGATAGAAATAGTACACCTAACTTACTTTAAGTAGCAACACTCTCAAACAATAGAATATTATAAAAGTCACAATATTTTTTCACCAATAATAACATTTCACTACACTTAAATGTTAAAGTAAAAATACTATTAACAATAACAAATTAATATAATTATTAAATTAAACTATTACGTCAGAATAAATTATCGATAATATTCAGATTCTATTATTCATGATCTTCTAACCTAGAGGGATTGCAGCAAAAATAAAGGTTTTAGAGGTACTAGTTGCTCTTAGAAATTGTAGAAATAGCGCTCTTAATGACCACTCTTTACGAATCAAAAGACAAAACAATAAACAAAAAAACAAATTAGGGGCATAAAATATAACAATCGGTAGAAATTAATACCGTATACTTATCGACATAACTATTTTAATATGTAAAAGTAAGATATTATTTTTCTAATAGTACGTAATAATAAAAAGATATGAAATATATTAAATAATTATGTATAAATAATAATAATAGATAGGTATAAATATATAAAGATATATAATAATCTACTGCAGTTGCAACGTTGTAAAATTTCATCAGCACTGGTTTGAGTGTATTATAAATTGGCACATAGTTATATTTAAATATAAGATATCTTTAAATGATTACTTCAACTATAAACAATAATTGTCATATAGTTTTTATTATTGACATTTGTTAATGATGTAATATTCCACTAATCGATCATTTAACGCAACTATAAATTATCACATTACCACTTAATAGATAAATTGGGTATATAAAAATAAAAATTGATTAAAATATTACTAGAATGATGACAAAAATAGTGTTTTGACTCTACTACTAATAATAACACTGTCACTTTCTTACTATTCTTTGTGTTGGAATTAGTATAAAGGAATTAAAGTACTAAGACACAAAAGAGTTAGTCTATGTATATACACAGACTAACTCTTTTGTGTATATCCATCTGTATATACAGATGGACATAATAAGTATATACTTAGTGCGAGTGAGGTGAAAGAAAGTATCGTTGAGGTGGTATTACTTCAGTGATCTTTTATCTAATAAGTTTTATGGTAAGAGCTACTCGTAAGGTACGTTGGACGATGTTATTTCTAAAATAATAATTGACATATTAATCATTTTGGTAATAATATCATAGTAGATGAATTTTGACGTTATGTTTATAAAATAAGTAATGCTGTGTTGTTATATAAATATTTACTATTTGATTTCACTTTGTTTCTTAATTTACTGCATTTAACAAAAAAACTAACTTATTTAAAACTATAGATATATGAGTATGTAATAAATTTATCAAGTGATTGCATCCAATAATTATTGTTCGCATTTTTTTGTATTACCATCAATACTAACTTGTATATCAGTTGTACTTTAAGACTTTTAAAATAATGTCAGTTATGCAGGAATTAATGTAAACTTTCTTGATATGACATAGATCTAATATTTCAAAAATAATATAAACAATATTATAAAAATAATTTAAACACGTGTTCGTGTTTATTACACGATGAAAACAGTTTTCAAAATCATAAATGCCCAGACTTATAATTCCTGTCGCTTATATTCGACACGGTTAAATTTTTTCCCTTACTTTTTTCTTTGTAAAAGGTTTTAAAACGAACAGACGTTCTATTTAGTGATAAATTTTTCTCCCTTCCGCTTTGAACAGGTATAAGAACAATGCGTTACCACCTTAATGAAGAACCTGAAATGTTAAATGTGACACATAAAACGAGGGGTTTGGGTTCCTGAATCTTCCACCTAGCGTAAATAACGTAATTATAAGAACTAACTTCACGGATCTTATATAATTCATGCTACCCAGTCAAGATGGCAAGTAAATAAGCTGCAATCAAAAAAAGTTTTTTGATTTATATTCTAGGGATAGTATAGTGGTAAACGGTTTACCGAAACATTTCCTTGGTCCCAAAAAAATCCCAATTCAATCCTCATTTTAAAAATTTTTAAAAATTCAAAGTTTAGGAGAGTTTGGATAATATAACACTCCTGTAATCTATATATAATATTCGATAGGTAATTGCTAAATAGGAAAGACATTTTTTGTGGATCTTCCAAATATTCCATTGAATTCATAAAGTGTTATGTATTAAAATAGTATACCTGTTAAGAGTGTCTAATATAAGTAAGTTCAAAAATGTACAAAAGTACAATATATTTTTTAAGTGGTACCTCAACAGAAATAATGAAGTCAATGCAGAAGACTGTTGATGCTTTGTCACAATACTGTCACAAAACGATGACTGAATTTCAACAATATCTACAATGCACTATACCAGCTACTAGCCTCACATCAAATATTGCTAATCAGTTTAATGCCTTCCAGAACTTTTTTCTGTCAGAACTAAAGAATCTTCAAGAACAAGTTGAAATACTTAGTCTGCGGATGGTTAAGGAGGAGACTTGAAACAGAAGAAAGATTTCCTTGATTCATGGAGTTCCAGAGACAGCGAAGGAGGATGTGTCATCTACTATAGTAAATGTTTTTAAACAACATCTTCAAATTTTTGGCCTCTGTATAGCAACTATTAGCTGTTCTCATCGTATGAGGCAATTGGAATGGAATCGTCCTAGAGTGATTTTCTTGGTGAAGTTCCATGATCTATAACTGCCAAAAAAGGATAATGTACGGAAAAAGAAATGTCAAAGGCACCGGTATCAATTTAACCGAGTTCTTAACAAAAAAACGGTATGATACATTCATGGCAGCTAAACAAATTGAACTTGAAATATCGAAGCGCTGCACTAAGAATGGGTAAGTTGTAGAGATTGAGGCCCATGGTAGTCACTCCATTTTTAAGACTGAGCTGTTCGATAATGCTGCTATAAATGATACTAAGGACGGTACCTGTGTACGTCTACCAAAGAATAAGCCAACAATAGTACTGCGTCATAGTTTTAAAAATTTAATAATTGTAGATTTTTGCATAATCTGCTTAATCGAAACTGGGACACAACTTTTAGTGCTACCACAATAGATAGTAAACTTGCTATTTTTAATTCCATGATTACCGAAATATTTGATGTTCACGGTCCTCTTTATCCTATAAAACTAAAACATTTGCCCACCAATTTGCCAAAACCAAATATATAATAATTGAAACCTACTAATCCAATTTTACATAAATACAATCAGTTGCTTAACCGCTTTAATAAAATGTGCAGGAATAATTAACGTAACTCAACTCAATAGCTGGGAAAATTGTGTAAACTTTTTAAGGCACTGGGCATTGGAAAGCAATATAATGGCGTTGCCTACGATATAGCAGTTGATGCTCTTAATTGCCATTTTAATAATAAATAGCAGTTATTTCCTACTACAACAACTATTTCATACATTAACTATTGACCAAATCCTAATGTTTCCTTCTTCAACTTTAACACGGTAAGTCCTGAAGAAATAAAAAGAACATCATTGCAGTTCAATAAGTTGCCCTTAGCAGTTACGGAATTAGTGGCAAGAAGGTATTTTTAAGTTAAGACACTATGTTACATATCATCTCCCGCCTATTTAACAATTTCTTTTCTTGTAATACTCTACCTTACTACTCCATAGTGCCTGTGCGTATTGCGCATTCCTTTTTCAAAAACAACTCATCCAAAACTTTTCTCATATTGTCCAATTTTCATCCCTCCATTCTTATCTAAATTTCTTGATCGTATTGTCTACTGTCAACGCCCGTTCGTCAATTTTCCTCGTTTAAAATTATATACATAGTCCATTTTAATCTGGTTATCGCAGGAGGCACAGCACTGTTACGCCGTTAACGAAAGTTTGCAATAATGTTCGAAGCGCCGAATTAAAAAAAAATGCTTTCTTAGAATCCATAATTTGTCATCAATTCCTATTCGTTGGTTCCGGTCTTAGTTGTGTGATTGAATGCAATGTACTCGCACCAAGGAAAATACATAAATATATAGCCTTTTCGTTACTGGTTTTCCACAAGATGGGGTCTCATCTTATCTTTTTTTTCAATTTTTATAAATATTGTTACTAGCGTCCTCTCCTTCATCATTTATATGCTAATAATCTTTAACTTTAAGTGTTTACTCCTATTAATAATATCTCTGAAGCTATCAAATGCTAAACCATGAGTCGTATGCAACTGGAGTAATTCCCACGGTTTTCTGATAAATAAATCCCAGGTTGTTATTAACTAACAGGTAACTCCCGACAAATTTCCAAACTCAATTATTCCTCATTTCCTTCCATTATTATTAATTATTATTCTACTATTAAAAATCTTGAAATTATCATGGATGGCAACCGATCTTGAAATCCACAAGTATCAGATCTAAGTAAGAAAACTTTTCAGGCTTTTGGATCATTGAAGAAGTGGAAAAATCTCATGCCTGTTTATACGAAGACCCTACCTGCGAAAGCTCTTCTGATTAGCATCTTAGATTATGCGGATTTCTGCTACCTAGACTTAAACGAAGATCTTTTAAAACAACTGCAAAACTTTTTCATTCGCTTCATATTTGGGCTTAAGAAATTCGATCATATATTTCAGTACCGCATGTCCCTCTAGAGACTACGTATTACTCATGACTGCGTGTTATTCTAAAAAATACATGGATTTCTTTACTATAAAAACAGCTAAGTTGTGAAGCACACTCCCTATTGAAATAACACGCACTCAATCTCTAACAGTTTTTAAAAAATGTGTTAATTATATTATCTTGTAATATATCGTTACTTATATAACGTATTGTTCTTTATTTGACTGATTTTTACATTTATGTAGTATTTATATCTTTACATTTATATCTATTTATATGGTACTGTATTATACTATTATTTTATACTGTATATATATATATATATATATATATATATATATATATTTAATTGCAATTACCACTCTATCAGTGCTAAAGTTCTTAAATGTAGTTTGTTTGGAAAAAATCACTTTGCTTGTATTATTTCTTTTACTATTTTTTGCTATATGGGTTCTTATATGAGCGCAATAAAATTATTTCAATGAATAAAATACATATTTTTATTTTAAATTTTAATACGTCAGACAACAATCAACTCCGATCATCTAACAATGATTGACACTGACAATGTAACTGTAACTATCTATTGTGTGATGTGTAATATTGTATTTATAAACGTGAAAATAAAAAATACATGTTCAACGATTATTATTTTGCCTAAAAGGAAAAAGTATGTAGAACATTAATCAAAAGAAAAAAATATATTTAAAATAATAAACCGGTTACTGTTTTACAATTTTTTTTACCGCAAAGCGTCGAGACCAATTTTTTGTGGTCTGTTTTTTTTAGTGTAAATTATTTAAATTACACACGTGCTCTGGTAAATTTTTCAAGAAGAATCTTTTACCTACATAACTCTTATATTATACATCGTTAAAATAATATAGGATCGTTCTAATAATATAGGTGTAATAATTTTTATCTTAGGGCTAACAGAATATAAAACAAATATGTGTAATAATGTGGTCATTATGACACGCATATTATAGAAAAGGTTTAAATAAATAAGTAATAATACAGTTTATAGGAACCTATTATTTTTGTATAATTTGCATCTTTGAACAGAGAAATGTAGACTAGTTAATCAATACATACTCATTGTTTAGATACTAACTCATGGGTTTAATTTGTCCGACCATATAGTGAGGTTAGCCACAACAGCTCGTCTGACAATTAACTAACTACGCCATATAGATATCTCTAATAATATACACTAAACAATTATAGATATACGTGTACAATAAAAAAAAATGTTGACTAGATACTGTTAATATCAATGAGGAAAAATAAATGCCATGTATTGTCATCAGATTTTATAATTTCTCTAAACTCAGTGCTAAAGGTAATTAATTATTGAATTTTATATTGATACATCCAATTTGGAACGACAATGTTTAACACTACCAATTATTTCCGCGTTGGGCGTTCCATTCCTCAAAGGTATTAGCTTACCTGCGATCGAAACTAACTATTATTAAAACTGGTGTATTTTACCCATTAGACAAAACTACGATCTTTAAATGACATTCCTATGAGTTCTTATATCATATTTATAACTGAATACCTTTATACTTTTTATAATAATAATGAAAGAGGCAGCACAACTATATACTTAAATTACCAATACTGACTATAACAGCCATTACCTTTATTCATATTCAAGTTTTCTATATAAAATAATGAAATTAAAGGCTATGAGGGTTCAGAGCGCTCCCTGGATTGCGAATACAATAAACTGAACCGGGTTTTTTATATTTTTAATAGATATTTTATTTATTTATTTATTATAAATTTTCTATAAAAACTACTTTCATATTACCCATGAACAAAATAATATCTTGGTTGATTTAAGAACGGTTAATATCTAAAAAGATTGACATAACATATTAAATAATTGTAAGTTCAATATGATAAAGGTAGTGAATGCACTGCAGTGCATATCACTCACAATGTCTCTCGGAGTCTTGAATCTCTTAAACGCATACAGCTTTCAGTACCTGTATTTTAAGAGCTAAAATTGTATTTCTGTAACTCAATTATTATCCAATTTCTCAAATTAAAAAGTTTTGGCTGAGTTGTAAAAAAGTTTTTTCTTATTGTTTAAATACAAATACAATTTCTGAAACTAAATAATAAAATAGTTGAAAGTCGTAAGAAATTTTATTCTATTATTGATAAATAAAATTCAATCTTGTTATCTTGTTATCGTGTTCTTTGATAAACCTTTTCTGTCAAAAGTTATAATGATTTCCCGTTGATAGAAAGTTTTCTCTTTATATTTTATTTTCTTTACACCTATAAGAATATTTCACTTTAAGGTCCATAATATGTTTGCCTATTATTATAATTGGTTATATTACTTTTATCACCTAGAGGTATTATATTTGGTAGTGATAGCCAATGCCAAAAACTAAACGTCATAATTTATATATATATACATACTCGTATACATACATATATACGAGTATGTATTAGATTAATTAATTCTATTCAAGATTTCACATTCATAAATACGTATATAAAGCTTGTGCATTCTTATAATATAATAATACAGTAAAATCAACAACTTAAGTAGTTAGACACGTAAACTATATCCTATAAATTGAACGTACATGACCTTGAACTACTACTGAAATAATTGTAGGGTGATACATTTATTTAGTCATAAAACGCATTGTATTTCTTATTAGAATCATTATATTTTTTATTAACTTGGAATAGTAGAAGTGTATTCGTTAATAAAATTAATAATATTTTTTATTTGCTTTGGTATATATTTCTCAGAAAACATTAGAACAGAATAATAAAAGGTACGAAGTATCTTATTTATACTTTTTCCGTATATTCATGGTATTATTTTCCTTTCTTTACGACTATGATATTTACAAAACAATACAATACCAATAATAAAAATATTATAACCTATGATAAGCAGGCAGGATAATAAAAGTCCTTTATGTGATATAATTTGAATATTTATTTCGTAATGTCACTGGAAACAACACAAGAGCAGGCGGCGGTGTCGCTTTGGACTCGAGAGCGACGCCGTCGCGGCTACATAAACTATAAAAAACAATTTAACATTGCTATCGTATATCATTTTATTATTATTTACAATTTTACTAACTTATATTTACACTACCTACAAACTTTAAAGTATGTATAACATACAGAAAGATGAAATGTTGTACAAGTAGAAGATATATATATATATATAGTTCATGATAATAAGCCGAGTGGCTTACACATATATAATGTAATAATGATACTTTTGTTAGAATTTTTTATTACGGCCTCGTCGGTGAGTGCCGAAAAGAATACGGGCGAATGCTTGGCGAAAGTCAGGACTAAATATCGTGTAAATAACGGGGTTAAGAGTCGAGTTAAAATAGCCAAGCCAGAGGAAAAAACTTGCGAGGTAGTCGCTTATCACACACGATTGACAAATCGGCATTACTAGCGCCATTATAAAGAATGGCAGCCAACAAAAAACAAATGCCCCAGTTATAATTGCAAGAGTTTTTGCCGCTTTTCGCTCTCGTTTTGCTTCTAGAGATTCTTTTTTCTCTCTATGAGAAAGAACAGGTACTATAGCACGCTCCTGTTTTGAGCCGTTTGTAACCGTCGAGGAAGACTTTTCTGGTGATACTTGTGAAGGAGGTGCTGCAATCTTTTCGTTTATAGTGAATGCTGTAGTACGTGGTTCTTCGTCTAATGTATCAACTGTAGACGTACTTTGCCCTTCAGTTAACAATAAAGCGGCGGCTAGTGTTTCTGCTCTAGTTCGTTGATTACATTTCTTTAAATTAAGGAACCGCTTCTTAACAAATCTTCTGTCTCTCGCTGATTGAACTGGTCTACCAGAAGGTGGTGCACCATCAGCTGATGTTGGCCGTGGTGGTGGTGGTTCTCTTCTTCTCCGTATTCGTCTTCGTGCCGTCTGGAATATTTTCCAGTAGAGAATCAATATTACGGCAAGTGGAACGTAAAAGGTGGAACATGTTGCAAAAATCTGATACGCGAGATCTTGGCTGACGAGGCACTTTTGTTGCTGCGTAATTCTTGCAAGGTAGTCAGGATCTTTCCATCCCAGTTGTGGAGCAAGAGATACAACTAACGCAGCACCCCAGACGAGGAAGATCATTGTAAAAATTCGTCTTTCGTTTCTTATATGTATGTAGTCGACATCTGTCACAGCCCAATATCTAAAACAAAAATCCTTATATGGTATGACATTACGCAAGACAATTTGCAAATTTATTTAGTTATTAAATTCATGTAATTAGGTATTGCTTGTAGTATAACATTTAAACATTGATTTTGTTGTTTATTATAACTCTGCGTACTTTATAAATAAACAATTTCATTTATGTTACTAATTGTACCTATCAGTAGCTATAGCAACTAGATGAAGAATAGAAGCAGAGCTGCAGAGGACGTCGCTTGAGGTCCACATATCACACAGTTCAGGACCCAGGATCCATCCCTGACTGACCTGTTTAAAGAAGCACATGTTAATATATAATAATTTACAATCAATATGTTATATAAAAGGAATATTTTTTAGTTTTTGATAATATTTCCTATAAATTTAAATACTTAGCTAAATAATATTGTAACGAAAATACAAGTTGAATTCTATGTAAATAATGTGCACAGTATCCTTTGAAACGAGTGTATAATTAAAAAATACAGGATAGGTTATATATTAATAAGATTGAAATTTTTAAGTTAAGTAATTAAATTTAAATAAAAGACACACAGAAACAGTAATATTTAGATATAATTTACCTCATAAACTGCTCCCAAAGGCATAACAAGGCAAGCTACCATGAGATCAGCCACCGCCAGCGATGCCACAAGATAGTTGGCGACGTTCTGCAAGTTCCTCTCTATAATTATGGCTGCTATCACGAACACGTTGCCTGTGGAATATTAAAGATAATGATTAGTACGCACTAATTATTATTTAATTTTATATTCTGAGGTAATAAATATAAACACAAATAAATATTAATTACTAAAAACGAGGACATACTGTTGATAGATGTATTTTATTTTAAGATGTTATTACTATATTTTTGTGCTTTTACTATTATTTATGAATTCACTAAGAAATCCATTATTCAAAGAGTCTATTCTTATGTCTGTCATAATATTTAACTGCATGAAATGTATGAATATGGATTTTGTTCAGCATTATACTACTAGTTCTAGCTTCCTAATTTCATTAACTCTAGTAATCTTAATCTCAAATTCTTATTTAGTGTGGATATTACAAATTAGAAGTATTATCAAAATCAATATTTTAATTAAAATATTACAAGATAGATTTATAGCTGGATACAAAACAATATGCCTAAGATTACGACTCAGAGAACACAGAATGAATTTCTACTTCACCAAGTCCGTCTGCTTCAGTCAAAACTTGACATGATGAGTTGGTACTATGCAAACTTCGAGTTAACAAATATATTTATATATCTATAGACTTGACCTCCTTTCACACTTCTCCACAAACTATTCAACGACGCCGTAGCCTATCGATTTTATAGTTAGATTGTATTCTAACTTAGAGGATTGTTACAGAGTCCATATGTACCTGTACACACCGGATACATTGAAACATATGTGGGTATCACTCAAAATAAAAAGGCAATTTTTAATCCAATCACAGAGATTACGAATTAAATGTTATAAATATCCCCAAATTCACTAGAACAAAGTTTTTGGACAGATATAAAAGAATGTGGCTGATATAATCATCCACAATAAGTAGATTAGATGATGGTACAAGCCGTAAAAATATAAAAAGACCGGCAAAACAATTTTGAAAGTATACACTTAATTTAATTTGAATAAGACGCTAAAACAAAAGCGGCAAAAAAATACTCTGTAACCGTCATTGTTTTTATCGGTTTTTAGTGAAAAGAATTTAATTATCTACATTGGATAATTATTCACTCTGTGTTAATTAACTTTTGTCATTAAAACGAAAATGGCTCCCTTGAGTAATTTTTGTAACACCCCAGTTTCCTTTTACATAAAAAAGAATTATGAAAAACTCAAACACTTTAGATAAAAGAGCATAAGATAATAAAAAAAATGTTTAGACTACTTAAACATGGCTTTATTCAAAATTGTTTCTAAGACTATTAGCTTAGAAATACATGTAGAAATGCGTCCTAAACAATAATTTCATTGAGATTTATACAATTAATTGCGTTTAGGAATTAGTTTGCATTGGATCAAAGGAGTTTCAAGGATCAAATGGCAATTTATTTGATCTCCTTGGTGAAGCCGTAATACATTGGCTTGGATTAATTAATAAGTAACAAAGGTGGACGAATTAATTTATGCTCCAATGCAAAGGTTTACTAGATAATTGAATGTAGAATAAGAAACAAAATTATATGCTGTAGTTTATTTTAGGTTATGTATCTGAATAATAAAAGTAGCCCAGCAGATTGGATAAAATCTGACTTTTAAAAGTGGTATCTTTATCGTATATTTCATTGAAATATATTCGAGATTTAAATGAAGACTGGTTTAATAATGTATATTATACTTTTAGTTTTAAGTACTGTTATGCATACCAAATCTCATAAAGACTAAATGGCTTCTATTTTATTTAACACAAATTTATATATTTTTTTAATCTAAACAATGTCTAACGTTAATAAATATGCACATTTTATCTTATTCTCTAATCATCATAGAATATCCCATACGTACATACACACTGAACTTATATTAGTTGTTTTATGCAAGGAAATTTTAGTCAGATTTCCACACTCGTTAACAATTTGGATGGAAGCCAATAAACTACTGCCAAATTTGATATTGATATACATAAGATTAAGAAAAAATTGCTTCACTGAAAGAATTATAATGAGTTTTGTATCTTTAATAAAATTTTCTTTAATTTTTTCGCTTAAATACTTTTTTATTCATAGAGTTTTATGGTGATTCTTCTCCTTGGATTGATTCTTTGGAACCGTGCAATTAGATTTTCATGTTTATAAGTGCGATATTCGTTGACTTGAAATAAAATGTTAACTTTAAAATTCTTACCAACAATAGTAGCCAAGATGATGAGAGCGAGGACAACGGACGTGACCGCCATGAGGACGAGCGACGTGACGTCGGAAGCAGTTGCGTTACCACTGGTGGTATTGGTGCCATTGCAGCCCCAAGACACCGCGTCCACCCACGAGCAGTTGCCGTCGAACCACTCTGTAGGTGAGTATGTGACTTCATCTGGAAGAGTCAGTTTAAAAATTGAAGGTATGATAAGAATATCATTGCAAAATTCTGACTGTAACGGTGAAAATATTATTTAAAAAACTTGTACACATTTTTGCTGCAAATAATACTTTTACTGAACTAATTACGATATAAGAGGGAAAAAATGAATTCAATCTGCATATAAAATTTGTAATTTTAGTTATTTTTATCATTAATTATTATCTTATATCAACCTCAATTCTTATTAAAGCTATAATTATTTGGCCAATATGAAATGTATAACAATAAAACATAACATAATATTGTAAGTATAGGTGGCTTGTAGATTATATGTTGACGTGTATCCAAAACCGACTTTCGGGTATGAGAATAAAAAAAAAAAAGGCTGAAGGAATTTAGCCGACAATTATGGATGAAATATTGTAATTTGTTAAATTCATGTCATTTTAATTTAACTACCTTCCAACCACTTAAAGTACTTCTGACAATTATTATAAGAATGTAAGTCTGAGATTTGTTTATGAGAATGAAATTTTCCACAAATCTCAAAGTTCACCCTCTAGACCAATTAAACTTGCGCTGGGAGAGGCTAGAAGTCTTTTATCGCCTTTAAAAGAGGCAGTTAAAATGATCGTATGGCTTTATTGTTGTGTTGTAGTGCATACGATGAGGTATGCACTTCATATACGAGTATATGTGTATTATAAGAATTTTATTCGCCCTGTGGCATGGTTTATGTTTGAACATAAATATTCCATCTAAAATTTATTATTTAAAATTAGAAAAAGGATTACTTTTTTATACCAACCAATTATTGATATTAAGTATAATATAAAAGAAAGATAATTTATATATTAGCGAAGTAACAACTAAATACGATATCAGAAAATATAATAAAATGAATGATAAACTCAAGTAAAATAAAACAATTTTACAATAAAAAAAAAATATATTTAAATAGAGATTTTTTGCAATTAAATAGGAAACTAATGAATGGATGTCTATTGTTGAAATTGAACTTTGCCTTATTACTATATAATTGTTTTAATTTTCAGGTTTATTTCAAAACAGATAAATAAAATCCCTTGAAGCAGAGAATCTGTGAAATGGTTAGGGTGCGTCGAGAAACAATAAAAACGCGAGAAAACAATTTCTCAAAGAGATTGAAAGACAGCAAAAAGTATAGGTATAACTATTCTCCTTGGCCTTACATGGGGTAAGTATAATATTTTATTTTAGGTAGAATTGATTAATAGTCTCTTAGAATATAATTTCCATATAATATAATAATATTCTCTCTTGATATAAAAGGCATATTTTCACATGAATTTTCGTATAGGATAATTATCTTGAAACATTTAAGACAATAAGTAATCTTCTTTCAGAGGCCCCTAAATTACTAGACAGGGTCCAAGTTAATTCAACTTGATCCGAAATCTTGAAACATCGCCTCTGTAATCTTACACTTCACGGCTAATTGCTTTCATTTGGCTCTCTCATTATAAAGTCTTCGATCAAGAAAGCCCTTGATTTTTAATGTTCCTTTTGTTGTTAAGGTTTTATGCTAAATGCTGTTTTTGATATCATCAAGTCTCTAAGAATTATTTATTTTTGAAATATATTTCTAAAATAAAATTATTGGTTCGATGATATGAATTTTTATTGTATTGTTTCAAGAGAGTTACGTGTTTTGAGTATTCACTTACCTTTTATTCTTATCAGTTTATTATTTATCTTAATACACAATTAGATAATAAATTTTTCTTCCATCTACTAATGTCTTACTTCGTACAATCTATGCATATTTTTAATTCATTAAGACATTCTGCAGTATTCATGTGGTACAATTCTTAAGTCTGTAGTAAATTATATTTTTTTTTAAGTTTCTTTTTTATACATAAGATAAACGAATAATTAATTTCAATTCAATTTAAAAAAATGAAATTGAATTTATGTAATACTAAATTTTTTTTAATGATCTTATATAATTTATATTAGCTTTCTAAAATAAAAAACATCATTTGGGATATTGGATTTACACCTGTAGCTTAGGACATAATATGTTACATATATCTTTTTAAATAGACTTACCCCTGGAGTCATTGAACCTGAGTGTTCGCGACACGTTCATGATCGTACCTGTCGCTCGTCCTCCTGTAACAATTAATAATGCCATATTGTTAACAATTAATAATATTTATTTAAAGGGTACTATAGAAATGTATGGGTTGATCAAAGGAGTTTTAATTCATTTAGGATTTATATAAAAAGAAAATTATGTTATAAATAAAATACAAAAGAGAAAGATATTGTTAAAGTGTAACTATTTTCCAAGTTGAATAATTTACCGCTATATAGATATATTTATTTGTTTATAATAATATTTTTAAATGTATACTTTAAATAAGGTATTTTAAAATGCAGTCTGTGAACTGCTTACATGAAAATATAAAACAAACTAGTGGACATTTAATATCCAGTTTTAAGCACGCTTGACATTACCATTGAGGCTCCAATGAGATTTGAAGAGCTCTTAAAGAGCAAAATGTTTACAGAACAATTTTAAAGTAAATCAGAGGAACAATATAACCAAAAATATAGGTCTACGTAAAATTAAGTGTTCATTTGATTGTTTGTTTAGGGTAACGATTTGTTATACAACATGTATTTTATTTTTTCCTTATTATGGAGTTTTTCTTATTAAGTATGTGTTCAACCTGAAGCAAAAGCCGCACAGTGTAAGTTCCTTTAAGTATCAAATTGCAGTGATTTACAATAACCATAAAGCTCATAATAGGAAGGGATGTTAGCAAAGGTGACTTTCAATACGTAGTGAATGTAGTATCATAAGAGTATTACTTTTCATTAAATCTCAATAAATAATATATGAAGATAACGGGCACTTTTGTTTTTCAAATAACGTTTATGTTTATAAAATTATATTAGCAAAAACCGGTAATATATATTTAACTGACTGAACTAAATCTATAGCGAGCACTGTCGGTTAAATTTATATAATAGTAATCATGGATCACAAAAATTTAAGTAGAAAGGTAAACATATATATCAATAATTTATTAATAAAATGAGGGGTGGTATTAAAAGAAAAGAAAGCCAAAAGTGAAATCTTTTGTTAAGCCAAGAAGCCATTAATATTGAATTGAGAAGAAGAAACTAATGGCGTTCTTTGTACTTTAAAGGGTATGTAATTAAGAATCTTATTTTCCGGCCCCATTAATAGGTAAAGTAAGCCTTCTGACTTAACTTTATATCTGACCTTTGTAGGAATTATTAAGGTCAAATTGGATTCATTTACAATTCCTACCTCTTAAGGATTCTAATGTTATATTTCATACTGTGTTTATTAATTTACTATCCTTAAAATATCTTCCAAAAACTAGAATAAGCTTTTTCCTTACAATTCGTACTAAGCTACAATAATGTTTCTAAATAACATTAAAGACCGAAAGTGATAATCGATTTTGATCCGTTATATAAAATTTAAGAACCGAAAAATACCGAATTGGATTGTTGGCCTTATAAAATTGTTTTCAATTTCGGATTGAATTTCGATTATTAATTTCGACCGTAAATAAATGATATAAATTCGTTAACATGTAGTACAGTTTATCCGGATAAGCTTTTAATCCACCCGAGACCTTCTTATAAAAAGAGATAAAAGGTATCCAAGAAAGTAATTAAATTATTAATTACAACTGGATAGGAGTCGAAATGGAATTTAATGATATCTCTTTTATTTTATTTTTTTTATTTATTCCATATTTTTGTTTAATATAATTAGAGTAAAATGTAATTAAAAAGAAACAAACATAAAGTCCTCAAAAGCTATAGGTAGAAAAAAGAAAAATAAACAAAGTAAGCGAAGCCGCGCGTAAAAAGTGGTTATAAAAAAAATGTTTTACTAAAAAAACAATATTTTTATTCGTGGTATGATGAAAACATTCACCAATATGTATTCAAGGATAGAGTGTAAGGAAATCTATGCATAAGTCTTTGTGATGGGAAGAGCAATGAATAAATAAATTTTCCTCATATGAATATAATGTAAATATTAATATCAACGACATAGTAATTTATTTATATTCAGAATATTACTTTCTTAGTTATTTTTTATGAAATCGTATCCTTAGCTTTCAGATTTCTTGGACCATAAAGAAGTCTTTAGTGGTTTTGATTTGATGCGTTAAAATAAATTACTAAACTGTGATAATATACCAAAATTATCT
Source organism: Melinaea marsaeus rileyi (assembly GCA_918358865.1). Classification (NCBI taxonomy): domain Eukaryota; kingdom Metazoa; phylum Arthropoda; class Insecta; order Lepidoptera; family Nymphalidae; genus Melinaea; species Melinaea marsaeus. The sequence continues at coordinate 19,691,908 of OU911093.1, read as the reverse complement.
ATGTCTACAAGAACATGTCTCACATACATATTTTTTAATGTGATAATTTCTTAAAACCAAGGTAATTTAACAGTACACAGTCGATGTAATTTAAACACAATTACAGTAGACCTCTTCCCAAGTATACAGAAGAAACCTTGCTGAATATTTTTTTCTTTATTATATCTGTAATACAAGACTAATCATCCTATAATAATTAAAAATATAAAATAAATAAATTTCATCAAACAATACTACGAGATTGTAAACTATACAAATATAGATATGGTCTCGACTCTAGTATCGACAGTATGAATAGCACTATTTCATACCTAGTTAATGACAAACGCGTCACATAGAATGAATGCTGTCATTAGTCCTCGTTCAGTGGAACATGCTTTATCGTTACATAATGCATTGAAAACTGATACTTATTGCCACTGAATGTGGTGCTTTTTAGGTTGATGAGTGATTATAACTCTCGGCTTTGTTGGTCATATTTCGAACTCGATTTAATTACGGAAATGTTTTTCCAAGATTTTTTAAGTGTCTCCAAATTAAAGATCGAAATGGAATTTTACTGATAACGTGTAGTCATTTTATTTTGACGGTTCCCAACCAAAATCTATATTTGATCTTGAATTACCCCGAAGTAATAGCTTCCATGTTGATTTAGAGGTCATTTCGCTACATAATAGGATTAGTGCCCATTTGTATTCCAGATTTTAACGCGATTTCGGAACAAAAGACCAAATCCCGAGTAAACGGTTTATACTCTAATTGAACCAATTTCGCAGATCAATGATATAAATTTAATATTGGTTTTGAAACTGCGGGGAAGTTTTTCCGAAAAAAAAATGGAATTTCCCTGAAGTTTATCGTTTTCAAGATTACTTTGTCAGCGGAATTATCTCATTCAAGTTAAGCAATCTTTATTTTCGTTACGTTAATGTGATTACGGATAATGTTTTTTTCAGTCTGTAATTATGGTTTGATAGATTCATATATATCTCATTAATGAAGTTAAATGTATTATTCCTATTTTTATTTTTATTTAGTATATAATGATGCCAATTAACTAACAAACGGTATATACTAAATGCAAGTATAATAAAATGAATATATGAAAGCAATTAAAAGCTAGACCACAAACTTTTGCAGTATTTTCTAGAACAATATAAAATCTGTGCGGTGCTCAGATGACTCAGATATAATGAAACAAAAAATAATATTAAGCCGTTGAAAATAAGGTTTAGAATCGATTCTCATCTACTTAGAACCGATCATATAATGAAACTCACGAAACATGAGAAATATTTAGCTCTGTATAGAAAAATATGCGACGAGATTTTCGGAAAATGACTGGGATGTTCTGAAAAGCGAGTATGAAAGCGTTAGTCATTACAAGGGTTAACTGTTGGATGTAAACTTAATATATGATGAAGAGTAGTTTTAAAAATAAAGGTTATTTTTAAAAAATATTATTTTACCAATTATTCTATTTTTAGACTCCTATAAATTATATAACAGACACAACAGTATGATAAATACAGCAGGAAAAGAAATATCCTGTGTGTGTGTGTACTTACTAATTACGACTTTGTCAAAGTCGATTCACAGTAGTGACGTTACTTTCGGGTCATCCTAATTTGACGTCAAATTTTTATTTTTAATTTTTTTTACCATTAACCCAGAGTGTACTCCTGGGTTTAATATATTAAGTTAAGGTTTATAATAATAATAATTATATAACAAAATAAAATAATAATCTAAAGTGCAATACAAAAATATTCGTTTTATTTAATAACTCTTGAGAAATTGTCCAATATAAAATACTTTAAGTATATATTTTTTACAGAAAAAATCGGTGTAATTTAATTAAATAGATTTTTTCTCCAACTAACAGATTTGCTGGTTATTCATGAAACTGTCAGTATCTGTTAAGTACTCGACCACATTAATATATGAGAATGTGATGCAATTTTAAGCAAAAACATATTCTTTAATATAAGCATAACATTTTGTTCTGGTAACGTTGCAAAATTGTATGTTTACTTAATATAAAGTATTATCAGGGCTCAAAATTGCATAACTTTAGAGCAATTTGGGAATAAACTCCAACTTATTTATAGAATGATTTTTAAATTATTAAAAATATGTTAAGATACCAGATATTCAAATTGAAATACATCTGCAAGAATCTGCCCTAAATTTGAAACGAATACGTAAGACTCTCAATAAAATAACGAAGATTTAGAAAGGCACCCCCGAGACCGTAGATACGGAGCTTATTCATTTAACCACAGTTTCGGATCGTGCGAGAGCACTCAAAATAATTGTCCACAAATTGGCAAAATCAACAAAATAGAGGAATCTCATGAGATATAAAACAAGGCCATATACGTAATTGGGAAACTTTGGAAAGCCCTTTTTGATATATGAAATATTTTTGTGAGATTTTCCGCTATTGGCGTAAAATCGTACAGGGAATTCTTTTACTGTTTTAAAAAAATATTATTGTTATCTAATAAATGCTGTTTTTTATATTTCTCCTGAGAGTAAGTTGCGCTTAGAATAGCATTTCATTTTAAAAATTCCAAGTCTACCAAGTAATTCGATGGAAAAAGTAAAAAAGTATAATATCATATAGTTTGTAAAATTATGTAGCGCCGTCTAGAAATACTCTGTGAAAATTGGAAATTGGTATAAGATAAAAATCTATGGTGACATCCTTGTCACCATCCTTATGGGGTTTACCCATCCTTATGGGTAAAAGTTATTACAGCTGCAACTTATTGCATATTTTGTTTTGTATAATATATAAATGTGATGATTTCGAATATTTTAAGTAAGAGACTTTAATTACTCTGTGGCCACATTATTTAATACGAGTAGTTAATTACGACCTGGATTTAAACTTTAGTCTGATGTAGTTAAAACTAATAACGATAAAGTTTGGAACAGATAATCGGATTATGTTTTAGGCTTTAACTCGTATAATATTCAATTATTCTAAAGCTTCACCCATGATCAAGTAGTAATTTTATTTTAGAGTAAATTAACATGGATTCTAATAGAAATTTATCTAAAAACTTAACTGTCTGCAGAAGTCTTAAACAACTTGTAATTTTGTTAACGTTTATGAAAAATTAATAATTACTTTACTACTACTACTTTACTTACAAAGTATTCTTTAATAAAGTAATAATTATAACAGTTAGTTCAATTAAAACATGACACATCACTCACGGCTTTTGTACTATAGATCTCTCACAGGATGATACGAACTTTATATCCAAAAATAGATCATACAATAAATATATTTATTATATTTGATATATAATTAATAAACAATAAAACATAGTAAATTTAATAAGATGTATCTTTAACCAAGTAATAACAAGTAGTTACAGATACTTAACAAAAGTTGTATTTATAAAATAGATTGTTTTAAAATTAACCTTAAATCAAGTTTAAGACGCGGGAACTGACATGTAGTTGATAACTGGATTGTGGCATGGCGTTAATTAAAAAGGAATAAGCTAACCAACTTCATTTATATAATAACGACATCGCATAACGTTTTTGAATCTACCGTTTGATTCATTTGTAAATTATATTGTAATACGTTTATGATAAAAATTATTGAAAATTTTATTAGTAATGTTATACTGTTATATAAACTAATATTATTCTCAGTTTCCGACTCCCAAGTTCTAACTAGATAAACGATTCTGAAAATAGTGCTGTAGAATGTTAACAAACAATTTCTTGTTTTATACAATAATCGTAAAAAACTTTACAAACTCTCTCCGGCATTTGAAAGTGAACATGTATACTTTTCAAAAGAATTCAGCTAGATATGTCTATTTTCTAAGGGAAATGGGTTGTCAAAACCGTCTGGCTTGAAGAGCGTATCTAGCAACAGTTTTTATATATTTTTTAATTATCTTGAAACATGTTAGCAGAGTTATGTTATTTTCAATAAATATGCAGTTAAAACCTTATCAATACGGAGAAAATCTATGAATCATAATCGAGTAAATTTAAGCAATATGGAATTTTCTAAAAAAATCTAAATATAACATGTGTCGTTGCATTCGTGAATCGTATCGTTAAATTCCTTAAAAAACCTAAAAGTCGCTTAGTGTCATTCAAAGACACCAATCAAGCTGGAACATCGCACGGGCTAAACGAAGGGTTTAATTCATTTAAAGAGGAGTTAAGACTTCTCTTTTATTATGGAGGCGACCTAGAAACTGAGATGCATTTTTTGCATTCACTCTAACCGTTATGCCGTTTATTGCGCTCATTAAAACTGTATTATTCTCTTTAATATCTTATATCGCATAATTAAAACCATCTAAGTTCTATTTAAAATTATTTAAACTTGGAATAGTTCATTATTACAATATTTTAGATGCTTTACGATCTTTGACTTATTTTATATATAAATATTTCATAATTGCAATCAAAATATATGTATATACTCGTACAGTAGTACTCAAGAATGTACATAACACAAAAAAGTTGTGATTGCAAACTTTTAAAGACAAAGATGTGTGTTGTTTCCCTTTTAACGCTTGACCGTTTTCTTGTTTCAATATCTTTCGCTCCAATTAGTAATAAGCTGTGCGCTGACGTTGAAATGATTTAGCTTGTTGTTTATTCTAATGAATAAACCGAAGTTTGTATGGAGATGAGTAATTTGCTTATCAAAGATACCGCCGCACTCTTAATAATAATAATCCAATGACTAATTTTGATGGGAAAAAAGATTCCTGCATATTAAATAATAACCTAATGAATTAATAAGCAAACACAGAAATAAAAGTTAAATTGTATAAATATAGTCTGACTTTATTTCATCTAAAGTCTAATATATTTCTACATCATCGGATTAAACACATTTACACCTGATTCCTTATTTCCCAAATCTTTATATTATCATCATCCCGGTATTTTAGGTTCTGGTTATTAATCTTACTGGATTGGTTACAAGATTTTACAATGGGTGCTTTACCCAAACCCTTCCAGGGTACGCAGTAACTTACGGTAGATAAAGCTACATTAAGATCTGAATTAACGATTATTACGAAGTTACAGATTATAAGATTAACGCTGGTTCGAAACTTTTTGGTTGGTTATTTTTCTTAATTTAAAATCTTCTGAAAAAATGTTTATTTGTTCACAACTTGCGGTATTTTTTATCAAAAATATTAAAAACATTGTGAGTTCTGAGCAAACAATCATTTTTTGAGCAATAAATTTTATCTTGAAAATTGTTTGCCACAACTGACGTTTACTGATATAAAGCCAATTTCAACCAATGCCAATGGAACCAAACGTCAAATGGACATCGTAATTCGGTTAGCAACTATTTCCACAGTATGACAAATCATGTTATTTAGTCTTATATAACTGGTTTGTGAGGCTCACAGTTGTTTGATATGAGTAAGAATAAATGAAAATTTTCAATTGCATATACAATAATACATTTATCAGTATATTAATTTTGTTAAATTTTATCTCATTCCTATTTCTATTTCTCTTGTTGTTAATTTGTTTTCTTTCAAGTTTCAAAATAGAATTGATTGGATTAAAATACATGTGTTAATGAATATAAATTAATACAGATTAAATATTTGTTTTCACTTACAATTATTTTCGTAAGCAAGTACTCGTAAGATAAAAGCCTATAATAGTATTTATATTTATACTTTTAAATATATTTTGATATAATCAGGAAACGCCTAGCTAATAATTAAAGTTTTTCTTTTGACACTATTTCAACCTTCTGTAATTTTTACTCTCTAGTAACTAAGGGTAAAGATAAGCAATGTATATCAGGATTTCATTTTTCAAATAGACCAACATCGCAAGGTGATTGACAAAAAAGTATATTCAATATTATATTTTTGCAAAACAAGTTGATACTTGCTGTGGTGATCCACAGCAAGTATTATACGAAATTACTTTTAGATATGTTTACTCCTGTTAAGCTTATTTTAATATTTATTTTATATAGAATTAGAATTTCATTACCACAGGCGCGATTCGAACTTGTGACCTCTGGGTAATTTGATTTGTATACTTATAATTATATTAATTTATTTATTTACTTATAATTACATTAAAATATATAAATTACGTGTCACGTTGTTTGTCCGCGATGGACTCCTAAACTACTTAATCGATTTTAATAAAATTTTCACACTTTTGCAGTTTGATCAGACTTAAAAGAAAGGTAAGATAGTTTTCATCTCAAATTATAATCGTATTATTATTTTATTGCAAATTATTTTGTTTATTATTCTAATGTCAGATGTACTCTTATTGTTACCCCTTAAATAGTTTACTACAATGTAATATAACAAAAACCATAGTCACAGCAACGCGTGTGGCCGGGTCTGCTAAAAAAGGCTGCGATTAAAAAAATCTACTTTAAGATGTCATATTGAAGTAGCTTTTTTATTTATGTATTCCTTACATTCGCTTCTTACAGCATTTCTTTACAATATATGTATTGCATCCAATAGCTATGTAATAAATACCATATAATTTATTGAGGTGAAGCAAGCCGATGTTTTCCATTTGGAATCAATCAATGTATGCTAGGATAATGAGGCAATTTATAACTAGACGTAGGATATTGGTTCAGATTAAACACTGTTGTAATTTGTAAGCGAACCCGACTTGTCTTACTCACGTGAATCTAGAGCGATACGTGACATAATGTAGAAGCTAACCATTGTCGGGTACAAAATGAATGCCATATATATTTCTATGATTAAATCTAGCAAGAAGTAAGTAAATAAAAGTTAAATAACATTATTAAAAATAATCTTAATAAAAATATATCAGTTGGAATAATATATAAGTATTACTCCAAAGGTTTTAAAAGCGTTTACTGCTCTTATGTGGTTCTTGGAAGTCAATAAGTGTAAATCGTTCACTGAATCTTATTGCATTATCCATCTCGACTGTTCACAATTTATATTGAATAAACTTTAGTCGGTCTGTGGAATCAGCATGTGCCTTCATTAATGAATATTCTGTAAATTGATAATAATTGAGATACTTCGATCTTTATATTGAGATACATAAATGTACTTTAAAAATAATTCACATAATAAAATTAAAAATTTTACCAGTTCTCATTATGAATGAAATGCGGGCAATATCCAGAGCAATAAATCCAGTAATTAAAAATATCAGCGAAGTCAGTTAAGTTTAAAGTTTGCTATGTAGAAAGTCCTAAGTGTTCCACTTCGAATTAATCCAGCGTCTAGCTCAATCGTCCAACTTAATTACACAACGCGGTTAAGATATTCCGTCTCGGTTTCAGTATATTTGTTAGTTTTGTATTGGCTTATTTTTTAAATTTGTTATTTAATTTTTAATTTTAAAACATACAATAATTTATTAGTACGACCAAGAATAATAGGTCTGATATCTGGGAATCCGGTCCCATGCTCTGAACTAAGTAACCCCGTGCAATAACGTAGTGATAGTGTTGATGTTTTTTTCATTTTATATTTAATTAGAAAAAAAAATGTTTTTATTAGATTAGAAAATGTTATTTACATTTTAATATCTGATTTTGTTTGTCCGCCGATCACTAGAACCAAATTAAAAGTCTACCAAACTCTAATTACTAACGGACTATTTAGTAATGGATAGAATTTGTGTCATTGTGAACAATGTATTCGAGAATATCCACACATAAGTCTCACTAATGATATAAATCTTGCTCAAATATCAGAATGTAAACTGAAACATGGTACATTTGAGTATTATTAGCAAACTAACAATAGCTTACGATGAGAAACAGTTTGTTCCATTTCTGTAACGTTAATTTCGTACAATATCTGTCATTGTGTTAAGAAATATGGTAGAATAGCGTTATTTATGCTGGATCATCAGATAATACATTAGAATTGTCTGATCAATTATCGTTTCAGGATATTACTGCGCTATATATTATATCATAATGATAATGTGAAAACAGTATTGTACATTTTTAAATCTATGAAAATGATGGTTATAATTTTATAAAATTATTCGAGTAAATAAAACAAAATAATTTATATTTAATATAAAAATAATATTTTTCCGGTAGGTCGATTTCTATAACTTATATTTTGCAATTAGCTTGAGTATTTGTATACTAATAATAACGAATATATAATGCAATGAAGTAAAGACATTTCTTATTAATTTCTATAGTAATAATAAAAAAGTTTTTTTTTAAATAAAATATTTTTTTGTTTTTTTTTCAGTTTAAGTGAAAATAATCAATTGATAGAAACTTATTCCAAAAGAATTATGCTTAGACTAAAATTAACTTCTCCTGTTAGGGTTAACCGTACGCCTTTCCTCAATAAAAGTGATTGAAAAAATCGTTTAACTAAAATTCCTAGTAAAAGCACAATGGTTTATTATGCCGCCGAGTCTTATCATATCAGGCGAAAGGTCAAGAGGCACATTTATCTAAATAAATTGGGCCAGGATTTTCGTAAGACCCATGATTTCTCTTAATTTGGCCGTTCTCGTCATAAAAACAAATACAACATACTTTATTAGTAAAATGTTTATGAAATAAAAATAATATTTTTTCAATCATTTAAAATAAAAACTCCTTTAGCTTAAGAAACCATTAAATATATATAAATATATAAATATATATGTATAAAAATACAGATAAATAGATTAATACAATACATAACATGTGGAAACAAAGCCCTGATTTAAATAAAGGTTTAGTATCATAATAAAGACAAAATAGATGAAAAACTAGATACTTCACTATAAAGAATAGTACGACACCTTATAAATAACATAACATGGTCCCAATACAAGCAGAGGAAATTTAAATTTCAAAGTTAATTAAGATTCTATCCGCTACCGTCTCCCAAGGTATTATTATGAATTCGCCTCAATTGTAGCAGCCAAATTGGAATTTTTAAGTGATTTGAGTCTCACGAGTTTCACTTTTATTACCATTATATTATGTATTCTCTATTTCACCTTATTTTTTTTTTTTTAAATAATTGTAAGATTTGTTTCATCATTTCATTTTATATAATATGTCTATCTGTCCGTTACTCAAACAAACAATACATGACTAATGAGTCTACATTATTCATGATGTTAAAATATTCAAAGTTTCGGAATGGAAATAGGAGACCAATTTACTTTTCCCTTCTTAGGTAGCCTTGGGTCGCCATCAATAAACGACTGAGGTTTGGTTATATATTAATAATGAAAAGCTGTGTATTGCATATCAACAAAACTGATTCTGTATCTTTGATCACAGAAGGTAATAGTACTGTTTGTTTTTTATAAATTTAATATCTCGCAACTGACCACAATACTTCTGCATTGTAAATACATTGAAATCTATCTACTAAAGTTAAAGTTTGTTATCTAGCATGTTTGTTACAAATTTTTATTTATTTTATAAAATAATCTCAATAATGGTTCTTATTTTTTTAGATGTTTTTTAAGTCGATTGACCTCTCACGCCAACGCTTTTATGATGATTCGTGAATCGAATGCGTATGCAAGAGTTCGCGATCAGTCATCTGGATTAGTCTTTCCGAGCTTCAACCTCAATTTGATTTTGCACTCTGGGTCTAAAAACAAAAAGTGACGGAAGTGTTGACCATATAATAAACATCAGAAAACTCGAATAAATACAACTAATGTAGAGTATCAAAATGATATTTTAAACATTCATTTTATCCATTCTTTCTCGCAGGCCTGATGGCAAAAACTTTTAGATATTATTTTACCTTCGTTCTTATTTTTTTAAGTTATAATTTTGTTAATTAAATTTTATAAAATTAAAAAGAATGTAATTAAAAAAAGAAATGCTATAAGTCACGAATTACAGAACGTATTTACAAATTTCTTTAGTATAGTTTATAATATCGGGTTGAAAATAATAATATATCAATTAATACAACAGACAACAGCAGACAACATAATATCTTGAACTTTTGTACTTATCTCGGGTTCAATAAATAGATAACTGGTATTCCAATCGGGTAACAGACTACAGTATTCCACGTTGCATGTAGCGGAGTCGTAGTAAATAGATAATATTGCACTATAATTTTTTATTTAGGCAAATGAGACTGTTCCACAATCATTGTCTCATGACCAATGTTATTAGATTACATATTAAAAAGTTGTTTTCAGATAAATTTTTATAGTAAAAAAATTAAGTCTCTATCTACAAATCTAAGTATAACAAATATTTTTAAACAAGTTTGACTTAATTAAAATAGCAAGTGGACAAAAGAGACACTCTTAAATGTATTAAGAACCCTGATAATGTAACTAAATGCTTTAGACAATTATGCTAGAACTTGGTAGTCTGCAAATTACCTTGAAACAAATATAAACCTAAGAACATGGAAAGGAACTTATAATTACAACTCTCATTTTAAGCTTAAATATAAAAGATATAGATTGAGTACTTTAAATAATATTAATATTATTTCTACAAGTATATTTTTACAGAAACTTTTATATCGAATAGTATGTTGTATATTTATGTAATAAATATGAATGAATGTCAGTACTTTGAAATCAAATTAATTTTAAATTCATTGACGAAATTGCATAAAATTTTAATATATTAATTTATAAAACCCATTGCATATGGCGTAAACATAATGTCTTTTGTGACCCCAAAAATGAGAGGTCAAAAGTTTTTTGCATATTAAACAAATAAATTTACTTGATATTAACAGAGAAGTAGTGCGAAATATATGGTGTTTTACTGTTGACATTTTTAAAATCACTTTCCTCGTTTGAGCACCACATCACATATCCCAGTCCCATAAAGAATCAATGTACTTTTAGCCTTTATTCGATCCTTCGTAATGTAATCTTGAACAAACTCTGAAACCATAAACAATGTTCTGATGGCAAAAAGGTTTTTGGGTAGGATAGCATTGTGTTACAATGTCATAAAGTATTCTATTAAAAAGAAATTAAAATATATTAATAAAAATACCTATATTAAAAAAACTTCGATTTGAACCTTTATAAGCGTTATTTATTGTATAAGAAAGGAAAAAATTGCTCAATTTAAAAAGATAACCCCTCGTAAGCACTGCTATTTTTCGTTGCGACTGAATATTTCTTTTAAAATTTATGTATGCATATCGTGCGTCGTTTGTCACTGTCAGCGGGATGATGATCTCAAAATCAGATTTTTTTTACATAGAATGGTTAATAATAAATATGTTGTAATAATATTATGGATACATTATTATAAATACCATAAAAGAGACAATTAATGTCAGCTTAGTGTAAAACCATAGCTCAACAATAGTTGCAAAATAATTAAACTGAGTAGTTTAGAATATTTCGTAGGTACTGGAAACTGTAAGGGAGTAGATGAGAATAATGGTCAAATTAAAGTTTCTCTTTTAATTTGCCCATTACTCTCATCTTCTTCTAACTATAAATATTTATGTACTTCTTGTGCTTTGCATTTGATTAATGTCAACCAATACGACCTCGTTATATGCACGTATAGGCTTTAAGGGTATTGAATTTCTACTTAGTTAAACCTCAAACTCGTGTGCTTTCGGACAAGTATTGGGGAAAAACCTATGATATATAAATGAAAAATAATCAAAAAAACTTTTTATAAAGATAAATATGATAAACTTCAAACGTTAGACTATAATGAAAGTATTTTGGTACTAACAACGGATATTTTTAACAAAGCCTTCCTAATTGCTCGGTGGCGTGATTTCACAATTCTTGACGGAGTACTATCAAGATTCACGCCATCATTGACAATAGGCAAATCATTTTTACTATAATCATCCTTTCTGAAACCGTCCCTTACGCTTAATTAAATTTAAAGAATAATATTATTAAGGTAACCATGATAATAATAATTAATTAGACCAATCACCCGAAATGAAGCTCAATGATCCGGCCGCTATAAAAACCGCAATATATAGCAATTATACGAATTTACAATCTAGTAAATACTCACTAATAATAACAAAGCAATAATGAAAACAAAGGTACGGTGAGTGAATATAATATTTCAAAATGTATTTTTTTGTTAACATTAGTCAGATTTTATGAAATTTCATGAACAATGTTTTCTTTTTATGTTAGTTTTTTTTGCATCAGGTTTTAGCTTTGTATAAGATATTTCTATGATTACCTAGATTGTGATTTAACATTATGTAATGCATTTTTGTCATTTATATATTAAAGTATTAAATTTTAAATATATTTAAGTTTTTGTTTAAATTAGAGCAGTTATTTTGTTATCTGTATTTTGTCAGTCGTAACAAACGCTAAAATTCTTTACACATTGAGTAGAGGTACGGAAAGCCATTTTATATTTTTATTTTCCTTGTTTCCGAGCAAAGTTCTGATTTTCAGTTTTAAAACAACCAAAAGTAAATATCTTGAAAGCTCGACACTGCGGCTTTTACTTTGAGAGGAATTGTATTTGTCATCCTTATCGTTAGAGGTTTCTTAGTCGTTCCTTTTAGGTAATATGGGTGATATAATAAAAATGTTTTTTATTCACTTTTTTATTTTAAAAATAATATAAAACTTGAGCATAAATAATTGTTTATCTTAATCTAGATAGAAAAAATATATATAATTTAAGTTTTATTTTATAATATACATGTTAAATTCTGAAACTAAGGGTCATGAAGTCTGAACTCACAGTCATGCAAGCTCAATATAAATTGGTCAAGTTAATCGAATTAGATAATGCTTGTACATAAATGAAATAATTAACACTTGAAGGTAATAAGAACCTTCAAGTGTTTCATTCAACGAGAAAAGGAACATTAATAGGCATCTACTTTTGAACGATTATGCGGAGATCCCCTGTAACTTTGAAGGCCTTTCTTTGTTCTATAGACATATTTAAACTTTTGATAAATGATGATTATACGACCTCGTTATGCATTTTAGTATTCTTCATAAAGATGAATAAGGTTAAAAAAATCTCGATCGTCGTAACTTTTTATCTTATATTTTTATAATTACAAAAAAATCTTTGAAGACGATTCGCTTCTTTAAACATAATATACATGTTTTAAGAGGAGATTTTTTTGCGTTTTACATAAATGTGACACTAAATTAAATAACTTAAGGTCGGCCTAAAGTAGCTACTATAGTTCAGTTACAAATAGAGATTGAGGGAGCCGGTAGTCCAAGTTAGTCCTCTCAAATTCCTAAAAATAATAAAATATTAGCATCTATATTTTGCGAATGTTCACTGCTATTGTATGTTGTACAGTCATGTAGAAGGTGGATTGTCTCTTAATTTGCCATCTAATCCTTGCCTTGCCCGATTAATTGGTCATCCGTCAATGAATATAGTCCACAGAATGATAAGTCCGAAAACCATATCAAGTCTTAAATTATAAACTTCATCTTGTAAATTGAAGGTTCTTCAACTTGAAATAATAGGTAGCTAAGCTTGAATACGCTTAAATAAAGTTACAAATAGAATTCCGAAAGCCTTTATAATAATTAATGCAATTTAACTGACAAACGATGAAAGTTTATAATACCTTTTACAATTTTTTTCTTCATATTTTTTTATAACATCTTTATTTAATTTCTGAAATTTATGTATTTTTTATTTATGGATCACAACCATGTCCTTTTTTAAATCAGTTGGACCATAAATAACATTACTTAAGGTCAGTTTCAATCAGTTCAGTCGAGTGCCTTAGTCCATGGGCATCGAGCTCAAGGTCTAGATATTTATAGTTCAACTTAGATACGGTCAATGTTAATCAATACGTAGGATTAGTTTCTATTTTTTTCTTATATTTCAAAAAGAAAAAATATTTCATGAAAAAGATTTTAGCCATTTGTATCTTAAACTTATATTTGTTCTTTCGAAGCACAACGAAATTTAATAGAGCCAACGCTAATGTATTTGTATTCTAGTTGATTAGTTGGTATTTGTATGCTAAATAGATCGCGCTATCGTCGTATTGGTCTCTTTTGATAAGTTTTGAGGTAACCATCTCTGTTCACCGCTTTGGCAATTGCTGCCCTAAAACTATAATTTTTGATGTTTCAGTATTTGAATATTCTCGAAACAAACTTTTTCAAGTACGCTGAATTTGTGGTACTCGTAAATATATTAGAAAACTAATATGTTAAAAGTGCAGTGCAGCGGAAGTTACAAAATAAAAACTGCCGGATGCCAGTGTGACAACTTATAAATTAAACTTAAAATATTTGATATTAAATTTTATTAACGTGAAATGTTACTTTTAAAACAAGTGTTAATAATTTCTTAATAAAGAAACTGTTTAAAGATATGAAAGAAATAAAGGAGAATTTTTCATAAATATACAATAGACCCACTCCAACATTATGCAAAACGGATTTTTAAAGTTTCTTACTCGAGTTTATCTTTTATCAGAAAAATCTTAAATTCCCGTCGTCAACGAAGAGTATAATATTTGAGCTCTGATATAATAACAGAATGAACATTTTTAACATATTATTAATTCCTGATAAATATTTTTAATATTTAAAGTCAGAAATTGAGTTAAAATTTATTCCGTCCAAGTATTTATATTATGTATTCTTTATCATGAGAATGTATAATAAAAGGGTATCTAAACTCAAAAGACTTCAAAACACAAGGATTCTTTGAATTAACCGCTGTGTATTCGATAAAAGCGGGCGGTTAAACTGAAACAAGCTCTATTAAAATACCGTTTGGCATTTTAAACCATACGCAATAATTACACATAATATTTGATCTTTGATCTTTTGATGTACCAAAACTCAAAATGTATTTTCTATTCCATTCTTGTTTTATAGAGTTAATGATAGATACGCGGCAAAGGAAAATTCTCATTCAGTCGTATCTGTTATTAAAACTGCTTATTATGCGATTGATGCAGGAGCTATATCTTTCTAAATATTAGGACGCATGGAATATAATTTTCGTAGAATTAGCTAAATGTATTCTTTGAACATAGAATTGAGTAGTTTTTAAATAATATCGATTTAAAGACTACTGTTATGTGATAAAGACTTTTTTGGGAAATGTAATTTATACACAACAAAGGTCCACCATAGAATCGAACAAGCTATGATAATAATATGCCGTGATAGGAATTGCGGAAGACTCAATTAGTCTATTTGAGTTAACAGCTTTACAATGCGCTTTGTAATCCCTTCTATTGTCAACTTAAACCTTTGATTGATTGCAAATAGATGAATCCACAAAAGAATTTGGTGGTGATTGGTGAGAACGTAATCGGTGTTGAGTTAAGATATGGCTTAGGAATGTTCAAAGATAACTTCGTGTGATAAAACTCGGTTTTTAAAATACTGCTTATTTAGGTAATAATTGAATATTTGTAAAGTAAGTGCAAATGTGATTTCTAAATATTATAATAATTTGTAACTGCATCAATAAGCAGGCTTGATCTAATTAAATTAGTACCTAAATACACATAGTGGGAAAACTAATTAATAAAATGATCAGTGTCAGTCGATGTGCAAATTTGATACCAAATCGTAGATTTATGTAAAAAAAATCACATTAATAAATTGATTTCATTTACTAAAGTGTTAATATATATTAATTAACAATTGAAAATAATTTCAACTTCATTTCCTTTGTTAGTTTTCTCATTGACAGTTATTGTTTGTGTTTACCCGCTTATTGGCGGCATGTAACATGTTACATCCGCCGGGGTTATAGTAAATAATATTATAACATGACATTAAAATTTTACATTTAATATTGTATTATTGGGAAGAGTATAATGAATCAAACTAAGAAACATTTTAAGAATGGGTTAAATTTCTGGAAGCTTAAAAAAACGACAAAAATCAAGTATTTTTTATAAATACTAATTATAACTATATTAAACTACAAATTTAATTTGATTGTAAATCAGATTGATCATCAGAACATAGTATTATCGGAAAAATATAAATTTTCTTTTTCTCCCCATAATACAACATCAACTTAATAAAAATATCAACCGATGAGGAATATTTTATTCTTTATATTAGTCAGAAAAATAATATATATTTCAGCATAGTATTTCACATTGCTTTAAAATTATGAATTCATAAAAAAAAACTGATTCAACAAAAGCTTCATTTGATATCAACAAATGTTATAAAAAGAAACTGCTTGGGAAAGAAAACGAGTTTGCATTGCCTTAGGGTTTAATTGATCAATACAATTCGAGATTTACAAATAATATTCTAATTCCAATAAAATAAGTTAACAACCACAATAATTGCTGATAAATATTTAATAAATTTTGGAAAAATTATGGCATTATTTGAGCATTAAATTGCCATTCAAAATAAGTAGGTAAGAAATTTTGGTACAATTTCAAGTCATATGCATTTAAATTCAATTTACTTTACGAAGCAATAACTCTTACTTGGAAATGATTAATGGTCCATTGACGGCCATAGGATATAAACTGCAGGCATATCTGTCGGTGATGAGAACATCATCTATTATGAATTAAACACTCTTAAACCATATATAGAATTCACTTCCACAGTATAACAAATTAGAAAATATAAATCAATAAATATAAAAAATTAACTTATTAATTATAACAAGATATCACAATTTTACAACACTTTATTATCATGTAGTTTAATAAAAGTTGAGTCACATATAATTTACCTTTATAGATCTGGTAATTGCAAAACTATTTTAAGCATCCATAGCTTTGTATCTCATATATTTTTACCATTGAACTAATATTTAACCAGATAGCCAAATATGTGCAAACACTATCTATTAACATACATATTGCTGAGTAAGAAAACGAGAAAGATAAAATTTTGGTTGTATGATATTTTTACTCATTTAAATAAAATTTTCAGTTGTAATCAACCAAAAAACCTCGGAGTTATATATTATTGAAACATATTTGTAATAACTAAGTCAACTGTAAATGAATGTCTCATCGTAGACAGAGGATATTAATAATAACATTGTGTAAGTAAAACTATTTTAAGCACTTAACTCGCATATTAGTATATGAATTTTAACCCGACGTTTAAGATGAGATAATGCCTGTCAGTAATTCAGGTAATTTTCATCTACCCCTAACGGTTTCTTAGATAACGGGTAAAGTTTTCGAGATGCACATAAAATAAACTAATGGTATCTTTTGGGTCTTGTAGTATGTTTGTAGACATGGGATTTAATATTTTTCATGAGAGAGTCCTTACGTTTTAGATATCTGACACCTGGGATCTTTGGAGCACTGAAAAGCATTTAACCCGTGAATATACGCGAAACTAATCCATAAAATATTTTTATTTAAATGTGTTCGTGTCCTTAAAATCTTAGAAAAAATTAATAGGCAGATAATGACATGTACATGAGTTTAATTTGAAAAGTCAAATAAACACTATAATTTGAAGTAACTCTTTCTAATACACGACGTCAAAGAAATTTAAAATGCATCACGTGAATGCACCAGCAGAAGAAATGTGTCTCACGTATGTACCTACCTATTTATATATTTTGAAGAAAATTGAAAACGGTTGTTCAATCTTTTTACTTCACATCTCAGTACTATTTTTAAACGTACAAAAATATATATATCATATTTTTAAAAGATGTTTTCAAAAAAGAAAAAAACTGTGTAAGTTTTATAATTACTTATCTTATGTCTTACCTACTTTCCCAATATAACAAAGGGAAAACAATATTTTTAAATGTGTTATTGCTTAACAAAATGGCAATATAATTAAAAGATTCCAGAAATAAATAGTTTTTCGAGTAAAACTACTAATTTGATTCAATGTTATAAAATAATTACGTTTACCGAAAACTCCTGATTATTTTTACGATTTACGGAGTTCCAAATATTTGGGTGACCAAACAATTTTACAGAAAAAAAATCCCACATATAATGGAGTGTGAACTCTGAATTTTGTTATTCCGGAACAACGGAGGTCGGTAATTTCTGTGAATTGTATATAGTAGATGTTTTGTTGGTGGTGCATGTAATATTTTTAATATTTTTTTTTCATGGTCTTGTGAAAGAAAGTTTATTCTGAAAGTCTATTTTGAGGGAAGCAATCTTAGTAAAGGCGCATGGATATTATAGAATTAAAAAAAAATACAATTTAAATCCTTTTATACAGCTTAATTTTGAATTCAAAATATATATTGGAAGTAAGATAACATTGGAAATTGAATAATATCCGATGTCATCCAATCAAATTTGATAGTTTCATTTTAATTGAAAACACACACGCTAAGGTCGCACAATCGACAAATTTTATAGCGAATAAATATAACTAAAATGTACATGAAGTATAAAGTGAAAATCTGCGAATATAGTAGGTTGATAACCACATTAATTATTGAACGATCATCATAGCTCTCTCTAAATACCCAAGGGATTTAACGCTTGTATAACAAACACTAAGGGTAAAATATAAATGTATAGATAACTCAATTATACTTCTTATTTGTTGCATACTTTATATGGAAGACTAACATTTATTTTAATAGATATTAACTATCAAATCTACCTTATAATTTATCACATAATACGTATGTGTTAAAGATAATTTTAAAATATCAAATTCGAAATATAAAAAAACAATTAGTTTATAGATGGCCCACTGCTGGGAACATGTGTATAATCCAATAATAGAAAGAGGGTGGAGTCTAATCCAGTGCGATGTTAGGTTTTTTTGTTCAAATACAGAGGTTTTATATCTTAAATAACCAGAATTTATATTAAATTGCTAGATAGTTATAATATAAAGATCTTTAGGAATTGACATACTTAACTGGTCTTGGAGGCTTCAATAATCACAATAAGAGTTTGGAAAAAAAATACCTATTATAAAAGATGTAAATGAATATAATTTGAAACTATCGAGTCCATTAAGTTTTGATTTATAACAATATAAACTTCTAAAGGGGTTTTTATAATAATAACAATTAAAACAATTTTTATGAATTATGAAACGTATTCATTTAAAAATATAAGTTTTTATGAATTAATTAGTTTCAATATTGTTATATTGAAACTAATTAATTCATAAAAACTTACGTTAAAACGTACTGTATGTTATTTCCTTTTAATTACAATA
Organism: Melinaea marsaeus rileyi; assembly: GCA_918358865.1. NCBI lineage: Eukaryota > Metazoa > Arthropoda > Insecta > Lepidoptera > Nymphalidae > Melinaea > Melinaea marsaeus. Next base: position 19,672,783 of record OU911093.1, on the reverse strand, counting down.
ATAAATGTCCTTCAACGTGTATCCAGATTTATTGCTTTATTCTTGAACGCAATTTTTTTTAAACTAAGCCCTTACGGAAACATTATTTGGAAGCTCATGGAATAGGACGTTGTATAATCTCCTCAATTACACACTTAATTTAGTTGATTGGCAAAAAGGGAACACCATTTATTTAACGTGCATAGCTTCGCATAAACTTTAAAGAATAGGTGCTTTTTATTTTATAATATACTATTCATGTAGACCTTGTCCTATTTGTTCTCAAATATCTATATAGGTATGCAATTTATGACAAGTAGTTGTACACTCCATACATCAAGAATGTGAGAACCATCCAAGTTACCTTTTGTAAGTCTTTGGGGTAAATTTACCATTTTTTGTTTGTCACATTTTGATAATTATGAAAACACAATAAACTATCCAAATTGGCTTAAGCTTATATGACCAATAAGTGAAGATTCGTTCTTAATTGCTTTTCTTTTCTATTGATTTTATTTATATAAGAAAAGATATAAGGAAAGCAATATATTACTTATGGTTGATATTGCTAAAGTAAACAATTAGAATTGTTTAACTTTACTGTAATCCGCAGAACCCTCATAGTTCTGCATACTGTAGCGGTAAACCAGTTCATATTTGCACAACATAAACAACATTTTGTAGCACTGTAAACTGTTTATAAATTAGATGCTGAGTTGGATAATGTTTTAAATGGTTTTTAATTTCATTTGAAACCTTCAGCACTGTTGAGGTTTTAGAGGCAATTAATCCTACCATTAAACTGGTCCAATTGACAAATCTATTTTTTATATTTTAAACAAACTATCGATGTAAAACAAAATCCGTTTTATCGAGCAAGTCATGCTATCCACGACCTTTGAGTCCTTATTTATTAAAAAAAAATCTTTCTGGTTCTCCTATCTGTCTATAAAGTAATAGATTCTAAATTTGAAATATTATTTGGTATTTCGACAATTAGTGTAGTTCAAATGCTATTAAGACAACTTTTATATCGTAAGGAAGTATCATGGAATATTTCATTTTTTTTAATGTTGCTTATCTATATGTAATTATTAATAAATAACAACCCGTTAGTATTCAAAAAGGTAGTAACTTAAATAATAAATAATAATTAAATAACATAATTCATCTCTAATTTTGATATATTAGCGTATTTTATATAAAATACTGTTATTAACGATGTTTGCTATGAATAAAAAATCAAGGAGTTTGAATTTTAGTATTGATTTTCAAATTCTCTGTAAACCTACAAATTTTTACATGGTTAAATTGTAGAATGAAAATGTAAAAATTGGTTATAACTTTGAAATAGATTCGAATAAATAAATGAAATATTTTAGTAGACTATAGCACTCGTTGATTACTTATTATAATTATAATTCAAGCAATATAACTGTTTGTGTTAAACTATAATGTAGCATCATAGTTAATAATCTTGCAGAAGTCAGTTCAGAGCTACTAATCGAACCTGGGAAAAAAATATTACTAGCACTATTTAAATGCACTTCTGCTTGTAATGGACATAATATAATGTATACATATACATAACGATGGCATTAAATATTTAATTTTATTTACTTGGGCAATACCAACGACAAATTTCTAGTGACATATCTTTCCTAATCAATATAAGTAAAAATCAATCTCCACTTGTATAAGAGATCATTACTTAATAACGCTTGACCGATTTGTCTGATTTCTTTTGTTATCTTCGTAATTATCAAGACAAGGATAATATGACAAAAATGAGCAAATCCAATTGAAATGTCGGTATTTAGATTTTTTTTTCAATTCCAAATCAAAGTTAACATATTGAGTACATAAATTAATTATCTAATTTAGTATAAACATAAATAAAAATTTTCTCAATAATTCGGCTAATGAGTCAAAAAATCCGACGGGTAGTTTCAGATATTAATGTGGTCAAACAAACAAATTTTATTAAATTACTACAGAGAAGTATAAATATCGAACGATTTTAATATATGTATTCGTTATATATTTTTTATCCGTTTCTTAAAATTAATTTATTTTTAAAGTATTAAGATGGCAGTTCGTAATCAAAAGCTTTTAAATACACTCATATCTTAATTGTGCTTTTTTAGTATGCTTATAATTAAAATGTTGATTATTTAAGAAATATCGTATCTAAATGGTGAATATTATATGTAATCAGATTATTTGTAATAATCCGACTATAAATCACAAATTAAATCAACTTTTTTATATACATGTGTTAATACTTCACATTCAATTTTATATAAAGTAAACTAGATGTAATGAAAAGTTTTTAAAGTGATAAAAGTACGTTACCTGGCTGCTACACGCTTACAGCCGTTTCGTGTATTTTGTTATCATTTTGACATCACCATTCTATCATAGTTATGTTCGTAACTACCCTGCGTCTTTAATATACCACATTGTATATCGTCCGAACACAGCACTAACACTTGAAAAATTAATCAAAAATTCTACACAAAGTTAATACTGTTTGAGTGAGAAAAAAAATAATTTAAATAAATTTTAAATTTCGAATGGGTGTATCGTTGTTACGAGTGGAGGAGTCGATGCGACGTACGTTCTATTCGGCTGATAAGGTTATACTGAAGGGTGGGTTGTGGCGCGCGCAAACACGTTGATTTCGCATTCGCAGACTCCGTACAGTGCAAAAAACTGGGTTCCCGTCTTTGAACATTGTTCTTTTTAGTTCGTGCTTTCGTTGATAATGTGCCCTCCGATATGTTTGCCGCCCTAATGGGACATATGGGATATTCTTGCGTGCGGGAAATTGGTTTATACACGCCACGGTAACGTTAACGCGTATAAAGTTTGTCAGTCCTTGAAGGATGTTTGCTTTGAATATTTTATTACTTTTCGCTGTCATATAAAATTATTGCTTTGTATTTTGATTATTATATGTTTTTTTTATCATGTTCTCCAATTAAAAATAACCGAATAGTTTGGTACTGTCTTTACGACAAAGTAATATTTCAACTGTTAACTCTTAGTAGTGTCATATACTTAGTAAAATCAAAAATAATTTATAATTTATAATATAAATACCTTATCTATTTATTTTAGCATATGGAGTAACATACTTCATGAAATAATAAAGCTTATTGATGTATAAAATTATATTTAATTATTAAAATCTTTCGAAAAGTCGTTTATCCACAATAAAATGTTCATTCCTTCAACGATTACTAAAAATATTACTTATACTTAAATTTAAATTGCTATAATTGTTATAGAATTTAATTCGCATGGCATCCATAGAACAATAAAATAAGATAAAGATTCAATTTAACATATAGGAACTGCGACACAAGACAATTCTATTTTGCTTGTAATGTTTATTTTCTTATTTCCAAATGGTAAAGGGACTTAGGGAATTAATTCATTAATCTTTATGGAATTTTTGGAGTGAATGCGCTTTACGAATAAGAGTAATCTTATTGTTACAATGTGATGTAACATTTAATTTTGTTGTTAAAGGTTTGGAACTAAGTATAATAAATAAATATACATTTAATTATAAGTTCCTTGAATAAAGTCAATTTCTCACTGTACCAAAATAGCAAAAACAAATTTTGAAAGTTGTGAGCTTTACGTAAGATTTAATCTCTGATCCGATACTAAAACTATGTAGACAATAATAATATCACCGTAATATATATTTATATATTACGGTAAGGGGGGTAAAGGGGGTAACTTTATGGTTATTTATGGATTCTTATATTACAAAGTTAGGGAATAAGCTAATGAATGCGTTTTTTATCATTTTTCTCTTGTTCATGAACTCAGTAGCGGGCATCAATTAGTAAAAAAAATATTTACATAAATTATTCAACATCTCAATTCTTAATAATGTTGTAGATTTATAAAATAAAATTCTAAGTAATATTGTAAATGTCAAATGGTGCTCGTATGTCCTTCTTTCACTTCACAAGAGGGTGGGAGAGTCGTGAAGAGATATAACCAACTTTTCATGTTGGAAAAATATCTTACAAATGGTTAAAAAGAGCAAAATACTGAGTAAAATATATTAATATTTTTAATGTGAGCAGTGAAATGTAATTGTTTTTTGAAAAATAAACTACGAAACAGGGTATAAGATTCACATTTCTTTTAGCAATGCAGTTTAAGTACCGCGTAGGTAGAGGCTTCTTTTAATATATCTTACAAATAGTTATAGAGAGTGTATCCATGGGATATTATTAATTTAAGAAAATATAAAACTATGTCAATTAAAGGGCTGGTGAGTGACATATGCTATTTTTTCCGAGAAACATCCATAAATCATCGGAAGCTAAAATGTAGTAAGTAAGATATAATTTATCTCTATCCTTTATAGTAGTCGAGTCATTGCTTTTTATCGTGGGTTAACAGGTAGGTCCGTGAGTCGCTATTCCGTGGCAGACATAGTGTTATTTAATTTTTTTCTCAAATCTATATTACTATTTAAAAAGATAAACGAACCTAAACGCTGACCTAAAGGTTTGAAATAAAGGTAATTTATTTAAAATTTTTGAAAACTTTATCTTAAGGAGTTAAATCAGGCAAAAGTATTTTAACACTACACAATTATATCACTTTCATTGATTAGTATAAGGTATAATTGTCTTTATTGAAATAAGAAATGTTTATCCTTGAGATAAAAGTGTATGATTACATGTTTGACAACAAGTTCTTTTTAAATAAAATGTTACTCAAATTGTTGTTGTGACTTAACATTTAACAAAGTCACAAAATGTCTCATTATTATGTAGAAATTGAGAAATACAAAAGTTATTTTATACAATTTATATTTAACGTGTAGCTGAACCTTTTCCGCAAATTGTTTACTTGCTTAATGTAGGCGTTTGTTTATGTCTACGAATTGAGTGAATGAAATGTAATTCTATAAATATTTTAATAAATTAGAATTTAACACAGTCGGATAAGCAAACTTCTATACAGGTCTAGACAGTTGTTCAAAATTAAATACTGACATGAATTCCCATAAGGAAAATGAACCGTGAAAAGGGATTTAGTATAGCTCGAACAGGACCCAAAGAGGATATAATCTGACATGTAATGAAATGAACGCTTGTAATATAAATTAAATGATGAAACGAAGTGGACGGTTCATATTTACAGTCGATGTTATATGATCTTAAAATATTTGAACTAACAGTTACATGCAGCGATATTTATACTTTATCTGATGTTACCTTTCAATAAAAAAGAATATGATGAATTGTTCAAAATCGTTTTTCTCATAAATTTAGGATAGAAATAATTAGTATTAAATAAAGCGAATAATGTTATATTTCTTTAGAAACGTAAATAAATATATTTTTGTATCCCTTTTTTAGCTATCTACATTTAGACTTATCTTATTTATCATAAAAAAGAAATAAATTAAAATGTAAATGTCAATTAAGATAAATTATTATAATATATACAAATGAATAAAATTAACTGATTTAGAAAAATCTATAAAAATACGATATGAATAGGAATCTAAAACCCTTGTATAATAATAGAAGTAAATTAGACCTTAATCTAAATTGTATACATAATCTTTACAAGTTATTTGATATATTTTATAAAAAAATTAATTGGTAAAAATTCTAAAAGATTTTGTAGGATCATAAAACACAGACGCCAATTTTGTGTAGGGATAATGGCCGCTCTCGCGTCACATTCGCGGTGACAAGCGAAAATGTAATTTTGCTGTGACAAACCTTTTTGTAAGTTTATTTGTAAGCTTGTTTCACTAGTAGATACCAGTAAATTGTTTTAGGTAAGTCGTTGTTAGAGTATTTTTGTTTAACATTTTGATTTAGGTCAAAGATTTCTTAAATTTTGGACTAAAAACCTTAGAAATAAGGTTAAATAAATTATTGTAGAAGTTTTATTGGACACTTTTAAAGTTTTTTCTAACTGAAGTTATTTCTACTCTTTTATTACTTTCTCTTTGTTTCGTTGCACAATAAGCTCTTTTATATTACGGTCTCTGAAAACGGATAAACAGTTCTTTATACAATCATGTTTTACATGGATTATTTATAACTCTGCCTTTTCTTTTCTTTGTTTCTTGAAGAGTTGTTTTACGGATGAAATATTTAGTATTTTGTAAAGGACTACAATTGTGCCATTTGTTTTATAAAAATAATTTATAAAAATCAGATAACGTTTGAAAAGAGTAAATCTTTTTCTTAGAATATTGCAATAACAACTTCAAATGCCAACTGAACTAAGACGCTAATTAAAGATTAGTTGTTGATAATTGATTATAGTTTAAGTTAATTAATTGAAATTACGTGATAAAAATTAATTACATATATATTAATTTAATAATTAGTAAAGAATATGTACGTTATCTGACTATCAGATCTAGCATCTTACATGGGTAATAAATAATGTTAATCTAAGATGTAATTGATATGATAAACTTTATACGATATGATATCTGTATAATCAAAAATATATAGTTATAAAATACTTTCAGAATAATTACAAGTCTACTGTGTACTATAAAGTATCAACTTAAAGATACTAGCATTAAAAGAAAAAAAAATTATGAGCAGAGCATCGTAGAAAAATTGCAAATATTAATGATGTCACTTCATTATGTTGTTTCACAATAAAGATAAGTAAAATATAATGTAGAAAAAAAGCCATTACTTTTTTAATAAACCATTCAATATATAGAATTCTACACGGAATTAAAAGAAACTAGACATATGATTTTCACTTTTACTGTACATACAAAACGTTATAGTACGACTTAACGCCGATCTTCTGTAAAAATGTGATACTTCGAGTACGTATACAAGCTGCACGTATAGCTAGGATCTATCACCTTCGAAATTTCTCTTGTTCCTATTCGCTAACAGAAACAATAATTCCTATAATTAACTTTAGTCAAATGTCATAATCGGTTGTATTATAACATTTATTATTTATTATAACATTTGATAACTCATTGTGGATTACCGAGGAGTCCTTAAGTTCGACTCTTAACTAGAGTTAAAAATACTGAATAGATATTCTACATTATCGTATATACATACAAAAATATTAAAAAAAAATCGTATGAATAATATCAAGAAATCATGATTCCTAAATGTAATCGATTATTCAATTTTAATAAAGATCTGTTTCAAAGTACCCTCAGAGACAATACAATCTTTATACTCGTATATAGAAATCATTACTTTTTTAAAGTTCTACTTTCAATATAAAATAAACTTACATAATTTACTTTTAATTGCAATCAAAATTATTGTCTTTTTTTTCTTTGAAATTGAATATTTAACAGATCCATTATGTTTTCTATATTTATTAATACGGGTTATATAAAATACTTGACATTTTTATAATAGAATACTTTACAAGTTAACTGTTTTATTTATTAGTGGACGGGAAAGTTTGTGATTTTAGTGAAATAATCAATAAAGAAAAAATATATAACTTTTATATATAACGGATAATAAACTTAGCGCAGTATTAATTATTTAATACAAAAATATTGTAATCAAATACTTTAAAGTAAGTATTCATTGAAGCAAATGTAGAGTATTATTGACCACGGGTTAAACAAGAGAATTCCACGAGGAAATATTCTGAAGTATATTGAAAAGGAGATTATAATATAAATGAAATTATGAAAAGGATGGGACGACTGCTTCCTGTCGTCAATGGAGAGGTGATTGATCTTAACATGATATAAATATGAAAAACAAATATACTTAGTAGTGGTAGTATTAATTTATGATTGTATATAATTAATTATATAAATAATTTTAATTAGTATATGGTTGAAATTGTATATTTGGGATAATGTTGTGAACGTATCTACAATTTTGACTTTCCATAAAATGTCTACAAGAAAGAACGACGAAAAAATTTTAAGAAATACTTTATTGATACGCGAATTGTGTAAGCTTGTGTAAGACTGTAAAAAAAAGTATAAGTATAATTGAAATATTAATGAATAAAGATTGTTAAGAATAAAAAAAATAAAATCATGTCTTTTCTTGTTTATTTTAAATTTAACACATTTATTTTCTGGTATGTATATGAATATGAATATGACGATTATCATAGACAGAAAAGCCGTCGGTTATTATAAAAATAACATGTAAAAGCTGAAATTTAAAAATATATATATCGTTTTAACTACTCTTGCTACTGTTACAATGTAGCCAAATTGACAACCATAAATCATTCATCGAGGTTTGGGTATTGGATAAAAATAAGGTCTACGTCATGAGACGACGACGTGTAATATTCTTTTGCATAAGTTTTTCTCTGGAATCGTCTATTTATTAATAAAGTATATTCATAAAACACTACTTGTGTTTTTAGGTGGAAGTAGACTCAAGGACCATAATCATTACAAATTCCCTCAAATATATGAGGTACTACTTTGTATTCTATTACATGCGAAGCCTAAGGGCCGACACGGATATATTTATCACCTACCCCGTTTCTTGGTTTTGCTGGCGACATTAGACAAAATTGTTACGGATAATCCCTTGGTTAGTTATCGAAAATAAATTTAAATGAACGAAGAAATTGTTTACAGAGCACATTATCAAGGATATTTAAAAAAACATGACATGAAAGTATCTGAATGGTTAAAAAACATTTTGTATAGTTAATAACGAAGGGTTTAAAAGAATATTTATAGGAAAAAAAGAAAAAGTAACTTATGCCATACTTCGTGACTTCAAACGCTGTGGACGCTGTAATATTCGCAAGTTGATTAATTTTCCGTTTTTAATAATACCCATATACAATTTCATCTGTGGCCGAGGCTACTTCAGAAATAAAATCGGGATTTTATTGGAAAACCGCAGATAAATAAATTAAATAAAGCTGTAATTTATCGTCCAGAATATGTTTGTTCAATGTATTCGTTGAACTAAAATGTTTATTTTCAAGTTGAATGCAATTTCAGTTAAAAATATTCTTTTAATTCAAATAATTCTATTGTAACAACGTGTATTTTTTTAATCGCGTAACAAAACCACTTTATTAGTAGGGAAATATAATATATTGACTATTTCTAATATTAAAAATATACATCTTAAGCTTAGTGATTTTGTACCAAAAATCAGATTAAACTATTCAGATACGATTATGGTTTTAAAACATAAACCTTAATAAAAGAAAAATCTTATATATTAAAATATATTTTATTTATATAATTTCTATTCACTAAATTAAATAAAAAGATATATTGCTCTGTCCTTCTTGTAATCTATCTTTAATACTCTTAAGCCTATGCGGATCCAGATTCATCCCCAGAGAATAAGATAGGCCCTATACCTATCGGGTGATATATTAGTATGAGCATAATGTCTTAGTAACGACTCTCTATGAATAACGTTCTCAGATAACAGAGATAGTTAAAGTACTTTCTAAATACCGCATTAATTATGAAGGAGATATAACATATTTTTTTATTTATTGTTATCATTTTAGTTTCAAATTACACAAATTATAAGGAAAATAATAAAACTATATGAAAACCATGATGAGGTGAGGATATATAAAGATATAGTATGACATGCTATCTCTTATAGGTTACTACTGCGTATAATATTAAAAACCCTCTATAAATCTATTGAGAACTTGTCACTACTTCTAATAAAAGTTGAATATCTCTGTGTCTAATGATTTTATATCTACCAAACTGAGCATAAGTAACATTTAATTACATTACATAGATATTTTAAATTTATATTTTATTTTTGCTAAGGGGCTTAAAAACTAAATGTTATTAACTTATTCAGCCAATTTCCGTAATAATTTCTTAATATTTTTTATTATCTACACATTGGTGAATGTTTTTAAGATATTCAATCTTATCTAAACCTAGTTTTTACTTTTTAAGAAAGACATTTAAAAACTCAGACATATTAATACCATTTTTTTTATGCGAGATTGTTTGTATAATGACAAAATAACTTTAAACCTGACGTTGGATTGTCAGACGTATGACTGTATGTTTGACCGAGAGTATCAACGACATAATTAATGTAAATTATTTTTTCATATTTTTTATACAATAGCAAACATCCGAGATCATCCTGTGAGACCACAATTCATATTCAGTAACCCTTAAAACAATAAATAAATTCATTTCCTCAATTTTTATTGTGAAAGTTAATAAAGAATTTTGATTTTTTCCAGCCATATTAGGCTCATATTAGGAAAAAATCAAACCAACCAACTGTGTGTTGGGCCACGAGTTTCGTAGTTACCCATGATTGAGATATAGATATATAGATATATATATATACTCGTGGAATTTTTGTAGATCTTGTAAATAATACAATTCAATAGGTCATTATTTACATTTATCTTCTAAGAATTAAACAGCGTTTGCAATAATAGCTCACAAAAATATATATTTAACACTAAACCTACCAAGTACCGGTCAAATTGACCGTTCTTAAACTTTTGTAAAACTTACACCTTTTTAAACGTTATAATATCGTTAACAAACTACATGACAATTCTAAGCATATGTATATACTCGTAATAATTTCTTCACACTTTACTTTTAGTTATTTCCATTATTACCTGCGTTATATAATAAAATAACTTTTAATTACCGGTCAATTTGACCGCGTGCGGTAAGAACACAAGAAATGTCGGTAGGTTTAGTGTTAAATTTAACTTACCATAAGTCAGAAACATATAAAGCTTACTTAGTACAGAGAGTTTGCTTTTTAAATTCGTATGTACTACTGTCGAGAATTTTTTCATACCTCCAACATCCACCACTTAGTTGAAAGTGAAGGGGCGGGGAGATACTAAAATACAAAAGTTGTTAATTTGTTTGCACGTTAAAAGATGGTTTTAACGAAACCACCATAATTTTTAAGGATCTCTCTAGTGACACAAACCTGTAAAGACTATGATCAAGATCTATCCCTATCATGGGATACTAGAGAAATAAAATATGCAACCCCGACATACGTATAGAGGAGCTACCATAAAAAAGTATTTTTTTTTTAAACTTTGTCAGTATGGCCAATATGTATGTTCATGCCAAAACAGCTTTCAACTAAGTCTCTGAGCTAGGTTACAAACAGACGGAGGGATGGATAGGACGAAACAAAATTAATATTCTTCTTTTTTTTAATTTAGAATTCTTTTATAAGGCAAATCTCACTACTTCTAAGAATTTTTAGTATTACCCTCGTATATTAATAGAGCAAAAATATAGAAGCTATGAAACTCAATTTTCCTTGTATTCCAGTTCTTGTAAATCCCAAGATTGGCACAAATAAGTAATAAAAGTCGGGAACTAACAATCTTATAAGGAAAAAATAAGACGTTGATTTATTTTGAGTTCAATATGCTTTTTTACTTTCATTTTTTCATTATTTTTATATAGCTGGAATTGTAAAATAAAATATATAAATGAATGTCTTAAAATTATACTTTTAAGATTTGTCGATTAAGCCTATTGAACAGAAAGAAACACTAATGTTTAGCCAAACAAATTATTATTATAGAAAATATATCTTAACATAATATGCGAAAAGATTACATCAATGTATGATCGACTTTTGTATGACAAAGTCTATTTACATGCTCATAAATGTAAACTTATATTATTTGACACTAAGATCTCATAAGCATCCATGAGAAGTACAATTATGATAATGAAGTGATAAGGGTAAAGGTTCTTCAGATGGAGTTTTTAGTATAATAAGAATCATCCTTATATTTGTTTTCTATATCATGGAATAAATAATATTATAAGGAATTATAAGGTTTGGGCAGTCAATATACACAAGTGAAATTAAATTTACAAATTGAGTGTAACCAAATTCAAATTTCTAAAGGATTTTACAATTTTAGGTTACAAAATACATAATCTTAACAATATATTGTCGAAAATAGAACAGGCCAAGATATTTGGTGGACTTTTCGTTTGTTTAAATAACTACACTACATTCACCAACATCGTTAAAAATATTTAAAGCTTTAGTATTTCATAATTAAAGGTCTTGGTGATACTACGTTTGTATTTTTAAATTTCTTCTTTTTATTACTAATTGATTTCTTAAAATTACTTACTTTAACGGAAAGAAAGTAGCTGTATTGATAGAACTATCATTCAAAGTCTATAGTTGTTTGGATTTTTTAATATAATTTATTCTAAGTTAGGACTACTGTTGAAACCGCAGTTAAAACGATTCAAATGTGGTGACACCTTTACAAAGATAAAAAGGGACAATGAAATTACACCAGACCCTACAACAGATAATAGTAAGAACTACTTCAACACATGTTACGTCTAAATTACAATACAACATGAGCAAATAGTTCTGAAACTCTCATTGTACCAAACTAATTTTAAGTTTTCTGTTTATATAAATAGTTCGACGCCATATTTAAATGAGAACAATGGTGTTTGTACATATTTTGTCCTAATACAGGCAATTACTGGCAGGATAATTTCTGTTTCAGTATCTGTTAGATATTTTATAAACTTATGCACACTTATCCGTAATCACATATTTATTTCGCAACCAATATCATATGAGCCCTACAAATAGAATAAGAAAAATATAAGATAAAATGTAGCAAAGTATTGGAACTGACTTCTGCGAAAGTATGACAAATGTGGATGGGAAGGTGTTTCTTTCTTATTAACGTATTCTATTTCTTCTGTAGTCTTCGCAACTAAAGTTTTGGACTACCTGTAGTCTTACTAATATTAAAATTGTTAAAGTTTCTGATGATGTATATATGTTTATTAATCTTTCACTCAAAAACTACTGTACAAATTTCGATCAAACTTTACAGTAGATAATGTTACTTTATGAGAAGCTAGTATAATATAAATTTAAAAATATTTTTGTTAACAGGGTGGATAAATAATTAAAAATAAATTCTTACTTTATTATCAACATCAAAATTATTAAAGTAGTACCTGTTTGAAAAGAGATATTGTTTCTGATTATTGAGTTCAGGCGGTAGTTTCCTAGCATACCAAATACCAACAACATTGTTTGAAGTGGTACTACGATCCCACTACATCGTCGAGCACACGCTTCTATTGTATGTGTAACTAATAATAAATATTCTTGAAGTTTAAACTAAAACCTAAATTAAATTCACCTTTATGAAATGAATATTGCGAAATTTAACATCATTTATTTAAATATTAGAGTATGTTGTCTATTAGACTATTAACTAAATTGTTAAGCCGAAAAAAAACAGTTTTGCCCAAAAGACATTTATAGGCGGATAGTTTATTTAAGTATGTATCTTTCTTTCAGTGCAGCGACCATGGCACCTCCGGTAAGTGTGTAAGTAAACAGCGTGGATCTGTTCACGGAATTTTAACACCGGGGGAAGTATAAAAACGTTAGGCCTTTGACAAAGGATAAGGCTATTTATCTTAACTTTATTTTGTGTTCAACTGTTATAAACTCGTAGTTATAATAGTAAATTACAAGCCGCTAAACCGCAAGTTAATAAATAACATCTTTTTAATTTGATTTATTACGTTTGTTACTAAAACATTATACGACAAATTAACACAAATACAAAGGTTAACTTGTAAAATATGTTAGCTAAATGAATGTTCACAGCGAGGTCTAGTGAATTTCATTTAGATAGTTAGCGGTTTAAGTTATAAAAAGTATATTAAAATATTATTATAAAATTTTAAAAAATAATAAGTTTATCTTTAAACACGTTAACCGATATCTTAAATACTACCTTATGAATAACATGTAAAAAGTTTAAAAATATTTTCTTTCATACTCTCAATAGGGCTTTCGAACATAAATTGAATATACTCGTATATGAATGATATTGTAATTGTATTAGAAATAGTTATATCCTTTGACTTGTGGCATCAGTCAAGGGCAGATTTTATTGCATGCCGGCCTTAAGGCCGTGAATAATTCATCTGTTGCGAGTTCTCTGCTGAATAAACATGAAATAGTGCCAACTGTGAGTAAACAGACACTTTTTACCTTTCAACAGAAAGCTAAACGTAAAACTAATAGTTTTAGCGGAGGTATAAAGGACAGTAACAATGATCTACGTAATTTTTTACTGTGCTATTTCGAGTAGTTGTATATTATAAAGGCAAGTTTTAAGTGTTTTTTAAATAAATTTATCGCACTTAAAAATACATTTGAGTATTATAAAATTAGTCAAAACTTGTGATTGTTCACATTCACCTGTAAATTTGTAAGGAGATCAAATCCTGAGAAATATTTTATTTAACATTTTATTTCGCGTCGTGTGAATAAGTAGGTGTGAGTTGAGTTACATCATTCGGTTTCTTATATAATCAGATCCCAAGCACAAATTTGCTTAGTAGTTTGATTTCTATTAATGTTAAATATTTGTATTGGATATGCGGGCTTAACGGAAGGTATGTAAGTTCAATCAAGTAAGTTTATGTATCGCCCCTACTTCTCTTTTATTTGTTCAGGTTTGTACGAGAATATGATGACATTGGACCACATAAATAATTTTAATTTATATTATTTTAGTTATAGTGGTTAGGAAATTAGGTTTTTTTACACATTATTTCACGCAATTAAAGAGATAAAAAAAATATATAAATAATAAATAACGTTTCTATTATCAATAGTAACATTTTAATTATAATTAATGATATAAAACACTATTCATTTATTTTAAAACTGCATTTAAATTTACATTGTTTTATAAATATTTTGTTCATAATTATAATGTTCATTTTCAGAATGAGAAGTTTCATATGTTAGCTCCCACACTATCTAATATTATCATAAGATTAATCATCCAACTATTGACATTGACAGCAAATATGAGCCAATCCATCTATTATAGCATTAAATTGGTCTTATAAGTTCTTTATTTTCATTATAATTCAGATTATATCATCATGGGATTGTTTTGTTACAGTAAATCCTTTTTATAACACTTTTTAGTTAATGTGTACTTCGTATCAAATTTAAAACAATATTTTAACCCATTTATGATGTATTTTTGGGATTTATTTATTTTCTTTTCAAATCTGTACTAATGCTTTAGCTGGAAGAAACGTTTCATACAATGTTGGTTTTATTTACAGAGGAATTGTATATACAATAATAACATGCGGTTATCCCGACTCCATCTGCGAGGTCTACAGAAGAACGATCCTCAGTAATACGGAACATTATTTCATAACTGCTGATTGTTCCCGGGAATGAAATGGAAGCAAGAGCAGAAACCAATTTACAATACTTTATTATTTTTAATAAAGGCGTATTAACTTCTATTGTACAAACTTTTTATTTTTATCTATTTATACCAACAAAGTCATCACTATTGTAAGAAATTATGTAAACAAACAGATATTACATAGATAAATCACCTCAATTATAGTTGCAATTTTCATATAAATGTAATAAAAACTGTAAACTACTCGTATAATTAAAATCAAAACTAACAGCTAGATTAAAAAAATACCATAGATAGCACGTTTAAACAAATACAAAGCTCTTTAGCTATTATAGAAATACATATATTCGATATAAAAGGATATTAGAGAATTCACGAAAATGAACTTTTACAACAACTTTATTTCATTATGTCAAAACAAAGTAATTGTTTCGAGGCTACATTTAGAACATTAGAGTGCCTTCAGAACGACATAATATAACACATGAATAAATGAAAACACAATATACTGTTCGTTGAAAACACAGACATCTACAAATGGTTACATAAACTAAGTACACAATTTGGGACAAACGTTTTAACTTTGAAGTTAAATTTGAACGAAATAAACATTGTCTTTTATTTTTATTTACGTTTTGATTAATAACGTGTTATAATGATTTTTTTATGTATTTTAATTACAAAATAAATATTGTTTGCTAAAAAACAACAACGATACTGATGATGAGCCGATAATGAAACTCCTCAGGAACGACTGTTCTTGAAATTTCCATCATCTTTGGAAGTAGTGTGGGATGGTATTCATTTTATTATCCCATAGCCGGCTACGACAGCACCTAGATGAAGATATCATTTTCTAAGCGACCGATAAAATTAAAATAACAACCAATAACGTAAAACATTTCTTCTAAATTAATTGAAAACTTATAAACATAATTGCAGTATATAATCATAACTCTTATTTATTTTAATATCAGTAACACAATATTTACTGTAAAATAACAATATTAGCTTGTACTGTATGTTATTTATCGATCAAAAATTTATATATAATAAATAACTATTTCTAAAGGTTTTAATTTATAAACTATATATATATTATTATTATTATTATGTATGTCTTTCTTAAAAAAAACTGATAACTACATTATATATCATATTTAATATTTTTTCATGTCTTTTATATTCAATTTACATAAAACGAAATGTTTATTTTTTGTACGAATATAAAAAAGTAATTGAAATGAAAAGAAATTTAAATTAAAACTGCGAGGAAAATGAAAATAAATAATTAACAATAACACTTCAAAGGTAATTGATGATTGAAAGATTTCTTAGATGAAATTGTTTTTTTCCTATATTGGCTTTGAAATAAGGTAAATAAAGGCATTTATTTTTTAAAGAAAATTTGTTTTTTTTTTCATATAGACTTATATATATATAAATAAATATATATAATTTAAATAGATTTTGAAATATAAAATTGACGAGAAACGTTACCACAGGAAAATTAAATCATACATATACTTTGACAACTTTTAATATTAAGAATTAGGCCATTGTAAAAAAAGTGTTAGTTTAAATATATATAAAGTCTTACTTATTTTTAGAAACTTTTCTAAATCAAAGTTAATTTTCTTTTCGGAATGAAAATCTTTACTAAAAGTTAGTTTTATACAAATTATTTTTTATTGTCAAAGCAAACATATTTTGCTTCCGACCTGAGCTGGCGGGGGAAACTCAGAGCGCTTATTTTATCCTTCTATTTTTTCCAAAACCACACTTAAAATCTAAATTACATTAAAAATTAATGTTGAAGGAGCCGGCCAGAGAACTTTTTACACCCACGGTGGATCAAGTTCTGCAATATTACCATAGATATTCGGCAGTATCGTACTATCCGTTAGCCCACAAGCGTTCCTAAAAACTTTTTAAAAATATTAAAAAGATTTTATTTTAATAACATACGCGGCAGAGCTGAGTCTATTAAAGAACCCAACTAACTATTCCTATCACTGGATTAATTGATTGATTAGGTCTTTCATGGATTTTACACTGGATATGCAACCACTTCCATCGCTTCGTCATTTAATAGTACATTTTTTGGTACCTATTTTATATTAAAAGGTGTAAATCGGAGAAGTTTAGTTTTTTATTGTTCTTTACATTAAACCACTACTTTAGAGAGAGTCTCGTTTACATCGTCGTTTATTACCTGATGATACTTTACTTGAAATATCAAAGAAGTATCATCATCAAACTATACTATCTCATTGTGATTTATTAAAAAGGAAGAGAAATGTGCCTAAATTTGGACCTTGAGGAACCGCCATATCAATTTACAAAATAGCAGCATATAAACAAAATATTTATAAATAAACATGGAATACAAAAAACAATATAGATTAGATAGAACAATATAACAATACAGATGTTTGTTTAAATTATATAGCATAACTCTTTTGTAAGGATCTGTATCTAAACTGTATTACCATATGAAGAAAGTATTTCGAGTTGTTTGGCAGAATTAAATCAACAAACAAACGGACCTGTTCAATATTGTATAAATATGGTGGTATTTTATAAATAAGTACTGAAGAATATTTTTTTCCGACCGAGTATTAAATATTTATTTGTAATCAATAAAAGCTCATTACTACTGACTGAAACTAATATAATGTGCCTCTCGTCATCTAACCGCAAACCTCAGTTTATTAATTGATATATTTATAGTTCAGAGAATTTTATGATGAATATGAAATGTATCAAATTGGAAAATAATGTTACTGTATATAAAATAATATTGCTTACGAACGTGGCGTTGTATTATATAATTAACCAATTCATTTAACGCAAATTTACCAATTTACAAACTTATATCTATTTTACTTGTTTTTCAAAGTAGTTATAGTTTCAAACAAAATATGGTCCATGAATCTTATATATAAATATGAACTTCTGTTTCAACATATATGTGCATTTTGTGAATATATTTTAATAATCAAGGTTATTTGCTCCGAAACAGCAGGGTCTGCAAGTTACAAAGCCTTCTTATTATCTTGAGAATCATATTGAAACGATGTTAGCGATATCGTTGATATGAAATACTTGGAATTTCCAATCGCATTAACGTTACAGCAAAAATGTAAAAACGCTCGTATATATATTCTAACGAAATCAAACGATATTTTAAACTTGAAATAATATTTTCAACATTTTTTGAGTTTTGAACATATACGAAAATAAACAAATGAAAGTAGACCTTTTAAATTTAAGGATAATATTTATTTCTAATATATTATTAAACAAAAACTCAAAATTGTCCCTTTAAAAAATATTTGCAAAGTTATTGATATTTTGAGTATTTCCTAATAAATATAGATTAGAGAACTTTTTTTGGAAGCAAAAGACATACTCGTATCCTAGCTTTCACACTAGCTCTCTCATATTGAGATCAATCACCCCACTATTGATATTGACAGCAAATACGAGCCGCGCCATCCACTTTATTGTTTAATTTATATTACAAGCTCGTTCTTTTCATTACACTTCAGATTATATCCTCGTGGGATCCTCTTGTTTGATCCATAGTACATTTTCTTTATTGGGTGCTTGAGATTAATGTTTAATTTAAAACAATATTCAAGCGTTATTTCGGTTTATATAACATCAAACAAACTTATTTGTACTTTCATTACAAATGGTGTTAGGAAATTTATATATTTTGTAATATTTATTGTTATCACCATGCCGTGATGATTTCATTAAATTTAGAACACTAGAATACCTTAAGAGAAATAATGTAGACAATCTTATTAAATATAAATACATTATACTTTTCCTTGGAAACGAAAACATCAAAGTCAATAAATTTTAAACATTTGTTTGTTCTATTTTATATATACAACTTTTTAATTATTTGTTATTATGCATGTGATTTTGTTAAATTTTAATAAATACGATTACTTAAAAAAATGGCAAAATAAAACAGTTTGAAATAAAAACCTTTTAAATTAAGAAGAAATTTTAGTTTTAGTTAGAATAAGGAAAATAAATTATAAAATTATATTTTCAAAGAAATCTGTAACCCAATTCAACGTTTTATTTTTACATTTGCTTTGAGATGTAATTTTTTCGTAAATCTTTTATTCAGCCCTACGTATGCATTTCTTAAATGGCCCTTACTCATTATTTTTTTTATTCTAAGCTTACAGCATAGAAAAATATTGAAACATGCCACAATCGGTGACCTTAAGCCATTGATTAATAATTCAATACAACAATGTTGGTCATAATATGTTCACTTAATCATTTATAGAAAATAAAAAAGAAAATTGTAAATTAATTAAAATACTTCATACTTTTTTTCATTCAGTGGCTGATAAAAATTAGCACATATCCTGTTTAATGTGCATACTTTGCTATTATTTCAGTATGAAACGAAATATTTGTAAAAAAAATATGAAAACTACAAGGTATTCAAATAAAGATGGCTTCACAGTTTCTAGTTTGGAAACGAATTTTTTATTTCTCTTGGCAAACAAAATACAAATAACTAAATCTCGTGTATTACTTAAATTTTGTGAATATTTTTTACCATAAATTAATATAAGAAAAACCATTAATTCATTATAAATAAGGTAGAAATAAAAAACAGGCTCTTTCTAAGGCGGCATTCAGTTGTAATATGCTTAAATAAGATTTATTGCGTTTGTTTTCGCAGGGAATTAATTCTTTGAAACGATGATATACTCTAAATTTAGAAGTTGGAAAGAATTTATAACGGTGATAACGAAAAACAATTTGAACTGTATTAATGAATTCATAATTTTTATATATTCCAGATTTCTATGTCATAGCAAAAGTATAGTTTACTATTGAAGGACAAATCTTTATTCATTTATTTTAATTAAATAGAATAATACTCTTTATACTGAAAGATACTTAACACTTTCACTACCAGCTCCGTAGCGTGTACGGAGACGCAAGTTTCACCCCGTGTTTCACCCCAGGACCATAGCATGTACGGAGCAATTAAAAGTCAATTTTTTATAGTATTTAATTGGCTCAACATTTTTTTTACTATTTTTCCGTTTATTTAAATGCCTTTATGCAAACGTTTATATGAAAAATTGAAACAGCACACAGGGCTCAATTTCTGAAAATCTGGTGGCAGCGAAAGTGTTAATATAATATCACCAATTATATCTTTCTAGTGTTCAATGTACCAGAAAGATTTTCTTTATTTCTTTTATCTTTTTATGACTTGTACTACTTACAAATGTAATTCTTTTTTATTGAAAAGGGGATTAAATAAATACTAGTAAGTATCTAAATGAACACAAATATATAATAATATAACAATTTTATTATATAATATAATATTTGTTCTTAGAAACGTTGATTAAATATTATTTTTAAATTAAATACATAAAGATAAATAGAGAAACATTAAAGTATAAATTTTAAATAATATATTTTATATCATGTTTATTATAAAACAGCTTTTAACAATTTCAAACAATCTCAAAACTTTTGGAAATAGAAACCGAGACAAGGTACGGAACTTCTGAGTACTTAAAATTTTGTTTGTAAATTGAAATATTTCGTTATATAATATTATTGTTTGGATAAAGGTGTGTTAAATTTTTAACTCTCAACAATAAAGGTATTAACTGTTTGTTTAGACGAAGATATAAAATATAGCTCCAACAGCCCGCCAAGGCAGCAGTTTGGAAGTAAACATTATCAATATTATTTCAGCGTTGATTAATAAAGGCAGCGACGTAAAATTCAATTAACTTTATAAGGGACAAAATTCTAAAACTTGCTTCCATAATATATTTCTTTGAAGGTTCTCAACTTCCTCAAGTATTGCTATAATGAAACTTAAAACGATTCTTAAGCACATGTTGCCTGACAGTTTAAAACTTATTTTAAGATATTTTGTATGTTCCATGATTTTCATAAATTTTAAATTCCTTATCCTCCTTAGTTAACGACTAAAAATTCTATAGCAATGTGTATAAATAATTATTGTATCATAATTTTTAACACAAGGATTTATTTATGGAATATAAATTATTACCGTTATGATAATTATATATAAATTTGTATTATTTTTCCTGTTAATAAAACTATAATTTATGTTACTTTTGGTCATACCTATATTGTGATATTTAGAGACCACTTCAACTATCCGTTATCTGAGAACGTTATTCATAAAGAGTTGTTACTAGGACATTATGCTCATACTAATATATCACCCGATAGGTTCTATACCTAGGTTCTATACCTAGGCTCTAGCCTATCTTGTTCTCAAATGATGAATCTTAAACCTCTTAAATTCCAGGGTATAATTGATTGCGAATTAACAAAAACATATTTTCACTCATTTATTTCAACATATTATAACAAGAATAAATAATTTTAAATGCATAAAGAAATATAAATATTCACTTCCATTTCTTTAAAAATATTTTATACGGTAAACGACGATGACGTTAAACCTTTAAAAATAACAAGGAAAAGTAAATAAGAGACTCGAGAAACTTCTAGGGCAGCCGACAGATATAATATGCTTAAATTAGATTTATTTGGCTATCTATCTCTTCGAAAATTTATTCCTCCGAAACGTATAAAAGATATTTAAAATTTTATTCTCTCGGGATCTGAATATATAATATTATTTTATTTTTATAAATATTTTTTTGTTATTTATGTTTCTTTGTGTTTATTTATATTAAGCGAAATTATTGTTAAATGTATTACAATGTTTAAGTAATGAATATTCACCACAAAATTGATTTAAACCTTTGTATAGCTTTAGACAGCACACTAATTCGTTATAGTAAAAAAAATGCAAAAACATGTATCATAACTGTACAATTTTAATTATTTTATTATAGGAATTTATTAATATAGCCTAAAAAGGAACTTACCTAAAAAGATTAGAAATGTAGTTACTTAGAAAACCTAGAAAGGAAGTTGCCTATTAGTACTAAATTTAAAAGGCCACGGTTGGTGATCATATCTTTTCATTTAGTAAGTACTATATTTTAAGTGAGGTTAAATGTACAGAAATATTTAGAGTTTAATAACAGTACAAGTTCTAGACCTATCAGTATTAGTTGTGTTATGATGGAAAAATTGGTATTATTTTCGACATACAAAATTATTAGTTAACACAAAAAATTTTAATGTTAAAAAAATCTAAACATACAAGCTGATTAAGGAGATACAATATCAATATCAGTACGGCTTTCGTCTTTATTAACGTGATTAATTACCTAATTAATTATATCAATACCAGCATTTGAATGAATGAAGCACTTCTAAAACGTCTCTCTGATAAATTCTTTTACGTAGATATTTCTTTCTGGTGCTTCCAACTTCGTTAAGTATAACTTAACTTAAGTATTGCTAATGTAACTTAAAACTTGTAGTGAAGCACATGGTGCTTGACAGTTTAAAAGTAGATCGCAGAAGTTAAACTATTTGGCGAGTTGACTAAAGTGAGTTTTTCTATCCCCAAACACAAGACTAAAATTTTTAAATGTTTATTTTAAAAACATCAGTTTATTAATGTATTTTTTTTTACATAAACGTTTTTTAAGATTGGTAATTGTTTTTGCATATGTAAAAAAATAATTAATTTATGTAATATTTTGATCTTTATGTGCCTAAATAAAGGGAGTGGAACAAAATGAAAATAATTCTTCAATTATAATTTATCTTAATTAATCTGATCCTCCATTAGTAAAAAGATACAAATGTACAAACAGTTGATATCAAACAAATTAACGAATATTAAACGATTTGAGATCATTCATTCTGTACGTTTCCAATTCCACAAATTGATTTAAGGAACGATTTATAAGGGTCAAGCGTTAAGTAATAAGTACATTACATAAAGCTAAATGTATTTTACATATATATTTGTCGACTTTCTTTAATTGTCTTGAATACATTATAAACTTTTCTAAGGATTATAAACCTAAAGTAAATGGAAATCAAATAAAATAATTTGTATAAAAGATGTAATAAATAATTTAATTTTATATTTTTATTTTATTATGTATTCGTAATAAAATGAAATAACTATATTAAATGTGTAAACTATTATTTGCAAAAAAATAGTATTTTTTTTGACAATTCGTCTAATAAATAAATGAGAAAGTTCATAATGATGGATGTATGCTTCTTAGTTTTTCAGTGCGAATACGTTCTCCACTTTAACTGCGAATGTTTATCTTAAATAATTTAACGAATTGTGAAACTTTTTATTTTGTGTTAGAGGAGGGCAAACTAGCGTGCGGCTCACAGATATGTGATCATCGCCGCCCATAAATTTTTGCAACATCCGAGGACTTGCAAGAGCGCTACCGGCCTTGAAAGGGGAAGTATACACCTTTTTTGAAGGTCACGTCATATCGATACGTAAATATCGCCAAAGGGAGTTCCTTCCACATCTCAGTGGTACGTAGAAGAAGAGTCCTTGAAAACCGCACAATAGAAGATCACCATCCAGGTGGTATGGATGCTATAGCAGACGATGCTGTGCGGTGATGAAATGACCTTAATCATCATAATTAAGAAAAAAATCCAATGCATAACTTTTTGCCTTTGTTAAAGACTATATCCTTAATACGTTAGAATTGTATATAAATAAAAACATAAGTTATTAGTAATGCTTTATTTTATGATCTATAAGGGGATTTGTATATATTTTTACAACTTATTAATGGAATATATTTGACTCATTTTTTACAGCATCTGACTTTTCATCACTCAAATAAGAAGGGGTAAAAGCCAATTTGTTAAATATAAACCTTTTAACATCTACAAATAAATTTGATTTTTTTGTATTTACGTAGAATTTTTTATAGATATTTTTTATCCAGATGATGATGCCTTTACTGATATAGCAAACTTGATTATAAGAGTAATTTGTATTTTTTTATCAATTAGCATTATCATTTAGAAAAATATATCGTTGTTACTACAAGAATTTAAATAGTTTGTATTGAAGCGAATATGTGAATTCTATAGTGTAATGTAATTCTTTCACGGTTTGTACATGGTTATTGCATTGAAATTGTTTCTAATTTGATGCGTACGAATTCTTACCAATAGTGAATTCTTTTTGTATCACAGGACGATAAGTAAATCTGAAATGTATGAAATATTATTATTATAATTTAATTTAAATGTTATCATATTATTTTCACAAATTTAACGATTATGGATAATGGTTGAGTATGTTACCGTTCTTTCAATTTTCTAAAAATTTTTGGTTTCCCTACAAATATCAGGAATATGGACAAACCGATAAGCAGATTGTAGGCATCGGTAACCATCCATATAGATAATTGTGGTATTGAAAAGCTAATTATTTCTAACAGCCAGTTAATTCCCATTATAACAGAGAGCTTCAAATATACCACCAGTCTGCGAATAAAGAAATACACTTAAACTTTTCACTAAGTAATTATTTGTCTTAAGTATTAAAGACACATGTAAGTATTTAATATCTATACTGTGTTAACTTAAAAACAAATAACGATGATGATATGATAATAATATTAAAATAATTTACCTATTTTTTTGTGAACGGTGAGTGGAATTGAGCATTTTACTGCCACGTGACAATTGCCAAACATTAAAAGTGGTCATGAGGAAGAAGAACCAATTGCATATTATGAGGATCAGCATCGGAATGTACAAGTAAACAAATTGCTGCCCTCCTAGAAATATATTATTATATAGCTAAATGAAACTTATCGAAATAATAAATTACTTTTTTTCAAAGATTATTAAGAAAACCGCAAATAAATATATATATATATATATATATATATATATATTTAAGTAGACATTGCGATAAATCTACAAACATCATCCTTTTACTTTGCTTTTTTATTTTTCTAACTATTGCCTGCCTGAAATTTTGAAGTTTTTTCAAAATTATTAAACGTCCATAGTATTTATCTTACCGTAAAGGAAGCAACCGAAGGTATTAATATGTGGTTTAATGAACCAGGGTATATGAGACAGATCCATCTTATCGATCTCGACAAATCCGATGGTCATCATCGTGGGGACTCCCCATGCATAAATGCAATACATTAGAAATTTAAAAGTTTCTCCTCGGCGATTTATTTTACGAGCTTTAGCATACCCACTGTAATTAATTTGGTCAGTAGTAAATGAAATAGAGATTGCTTTAAAGTATTAAACAGTTTTCGTTTATAAATATAGACTTTAAAAAATCATTAACACTCAGGCGTCCAACCTGTCACTTCTGGCATACCATTCTCGCCGATCTACTAAACACGCTACCATGTAGTTATCCACAGGCTCGAGAATTTGCTCTAGCTATTGATTTTTTGGATGATGAACTTTGATAAAAAGTTATTAGGCAGTTTCAAAACAAACTTACCGGAAAGTCCACCAAATATCGTAAGACATTACATTCATCCAACAAAAACTTGACAAAAAGAAAAAGTAAATTAAAGCACCTGAAAAAAAAGGATTTCGATACACAAGACACTTTTAAGATAGGTAAAACATTAAAAACTTGCATTGCTTACTCATTAAAATGCATTCATAACTATTGAAACCACCCAGTTTCATCCAAGCCAATAAGATGAAGGCATTTAACAAACTAAATACGTATGCCATCAATATTAGTCCAGCTAGATTTCGCAATTCCGGAAGAACCATGTACACCAACAATACCACGAAGAGAAAAACTGATGATAAAATTAAGACTGTAAAATACAAGGAAGGGTAAGTTAAAATCAAGATATTATAAATAATAAACACAGAAAGGGATGACAATGCTTAATAGTGTTGTTTTTAATTACATTTCAACCTTGATTATCTCTGCCAATATTTGTGCATCTTTTGACCTCTGAACTTATGCAATGGACTCAATGGTAACCATAATTCTAGTTTTTTTGAACAATGATACGAGAAAGTGTATTTTTATCCTGTTTAATGTTCATATCACAAAAGAGGTATATTTAGGACCATAATTTATTAAAATGTTAATTTAATTAGTTTCGTTTTTGTTATAAATGTACCAAGATTCTACTTATGAAACGTGAAACCAATAAAACAACATTTCTTACCATAAGCATAGTATGAATGATCAACCGGAATGAACTCCATTACATAAACAAATTGAGGTGTCATAGTATTATAATCAAAGTCAATGCAAAAATAATCGCTTTCTATTTCATTCCATCTTGGATATGTATTTGGAAACTCCAAATAGAGGTTTCCACCCTAAAAACAAGTTCTATTATGTTAAAGTGTAAGACATTAATTTATATCAATAATTAAATTAACACGATAAAAACATTTTTTTTGTGATTGTTAATCAGATTAAGGCTTGCATAGTTAAACAAGAACATGAACATTATGAAAACCTCAATAATATATTTATATAAAAAGAAATTAGGCACATAGGCTTAGGAAAATTGAAAATTACAAACATACGGTATCAAAACTCTTGTATTTCTATCTGTATATGTTTGCGTAATCACCAAAAAATATTTTTTCATGCGTCGGTAATTAAATCACTATACTATTTTTAAATTTTTGGTATAATAATTTAAAACTTAAAAAACTTATAAAAATATTTTTTTAAATTTTAAAACGATTAAGTTTTTATAACTTTGATCAGTAATGCATTTTTATTTATTAAAACTTTATTATACCAAAAACGATACAATAGGCGGGCTTAATGCTAGAGTCTTATCTGCCTCTAATAAACCAACAATGTTAAAAAAATGCAATGAAGGAAACAAGTAAACAAAAAAATATAAAAGAAAATCACTAATTAATTAAAGGCTATAATAAATTAATTTAAGAAAAATAATACATAAAAAATACATATCTTATAAAGTTGGCGCAGTTATAGGTAAGGAACAAAATATTCACTGCATTATCTCATGAACATATTCACAAAAAGGCTTCTTAAATATTTGTCATTTCAAAGCACGACGAATTGTGTCAGGAAAACTATTCCACAGTTTTATGATAAGTTATGTGAAGGAATTAGACATAAAACCAGTATGGAGCGAAGGAATAAATAAGCTGGATGACGAACGGAGATGAAATTGTGACTCTTATTAGTAGTTGAAATTTGAAATTCAAGTACAGAGGAGACAATGAATCTTTTAAAATAGAAAATAACTGAGAGCTTAGAACGATATTCAGATAAGTGATCAAATTTACGTAACATAAAAATAAAGCTTAAACAAAATTTTGCCAGTGAAGACAGACTGTTAGCTTTCCCGAAGGCAAGAGAAGAAACAGTTCATTTCCTTGAAAGAAATATTGAGATGTCTTGAAAAAGCAAGAAGTATGTCGTAATTCAGGGCATTAAACGCGATAAAAAATTATTAAAACTAAAATACTTAATGGAGAATTCTCCGCCAAAGTTTAGAAACATAGACATTTGATAAGGAAGTGTGAATGATATTAATCAGAGCAGTCAAGATAAAATCAAGTAATGTAACAGTAATACACCGGCTAATGTCCTCCTTGGCAACTGAATTTAATTTAAGACATTTATCTAACGACAGCAAAATCTTTTTTTTTTTTACCTCTGAGACTAAAGAAAAAAAATAGGATATTGGTAAGATTTGACAAGGAAAATGTATATGAAAGTGTTATAAATTTATTAGTATTTTTAAGAGAATCTTAAAAAACTTCCAATGTCACGCCCGAGGATGAATTTGATAATTTATAATGGATATGTAATAACTTTGTAATTGCAACAGATAACCTCGTTTTGATTCACTTTAAATTTTTGGAAAGCTCGATCTCGCTTCAACATGGCTGTTTTAATATTATAAGTAAGTCGTGAAGCAGAGGAATATTTCTTCTTGACAGTTTTTATTAAAAAAATTGTGTCGATTTCCGTCCTTCCCTAATGTTATTCCATTTGATAAGAAAGGCATCCCTTGAAATACTATACATATTTTATTCAGAAAAACTCCATAAATTCAGCACGAAAGATTTGAGCTTAGG
The DNA here is from genome assembly GCA_918358865.1 of Melinaea marsaeus rileyi. Taxonomy (NCBI): domain Eukaryota; kingdom Metazoa; phylum Arthropoda; class Insecta; order Lepidoptera; family Nymphalidae; genus Melinaea; species Melinaea marsaeus. Next base: position 19,644,526 of record OU911093.1, on the reverse strand, counting down.
AGGCTTGAGGCTATAACACAGAAATAAGAGGTCGTGTCTGAGGAGCAGATAATCGACCGTGATTTATCATATTATCTGGGGAAGCGGTGAGCATCAGATCAATCCATGTAACAAAACATAAAGGTGAGGGTGGGTGGGGTTCAAAGGTAAAATATTTGCTCGGACTCTAACCCTATGAATGCTGGTGTACCTCAAGGCTGCGTGCTATCCCCAACTCTGTTCCTCCTGCACATCAATGATATGTTGCATATTTCCAACATACATTGTTTTACAAATGACAACACTGGGGATGCGGTATAGTCCGGCCGTGCAGGTCGCCGAATTTCACCACCACACCGCGCGCAATACCTCCAATACTATCCGTACCACATGGATAAGTGGCGATCTTCTACTGTGCGGTTCTCAAGGACTTTTCTTCCAAATACCACTCGAATGTGGAACGAACTCATTTCGAGTATTTCCAGATCGGTAAGACATGTGTAGGTTCAAAAAAGGCGTATACTCCTACCTACAAGGCCGGCAAGGCTCTTGTGAATCCTTGGATGCTGCAAGAGTGCATGAGCGACGGTGATCACGTATCATTTGTGACCCACAAGCCCGTTTGCCTTCTTCTATTAATATAAACTTACATATCTAATAATGGATTTTAATCTATGAGAAATTGGAGAATCAAATAGCTGATATATATCCATAATCTGATGTATGTACTCTGAGCTAATGATTTCAAAAGCTCTAGTTAGAAGTTACGGTGACAACAATTAATGAAATTTTGGTGAAAAGATATTTTAAAAGAAAGTTCCTCGCTCAAAGGCAAGATTGAAGTATCTAAAAGCAGAGTACGCACAGATATTATAAGTGTACGAGCATCGCTATAAAAGTATCGTTATCAGACATTTTAAATGTATAATTAAATATATAATATAATAAGGTAAATTATTTTATGGTATAAATAAATAATATATACGTAAAATAAATATGTTTGTAGTACAAATGTAATAAGGTACATAAATAATAAAATGTAACAAATACAATATATATATAATAAAAAGTGAAAAAAATCTGTACAACCTGCAATGGAAATGTAGTTATACAAACTTTGACAAACAAAAATAGTGTATGCGCAAGCAATACATCACCTTCCAGTTATTAATAAAATATCAAGCTAAATATTAGAGAAAAAATAAATAAAAAAAACAGAAACAAGTTCATGGTTAAGAAATATCTAATGTAAAATATTAGTAATAAAAGCAATTAGGCATAAGTACAATAAAGCATCGCGCAGTAATAACATATGAGTACTTTTACTTGGTCAAAGCGTTAACGTTAATAAAAAGACATTCTATAGTTTTAAATATCAGATAAACTATGCTAAAATATTTTTTCTATGCCAATACCGCTAATTTCATTACAAATCTCTTGCCATCAGCTGTCAATAAAAGTTGTTATTGACAACAACTGCTTATAGATTTATACACATAGTTAACTTTTTTAAACACATAAATTAATTAAGTTTACAGCTGTAGCTACAAAATATAAATTTAAATTTATTAAAGCTAAGCTAAGCTGAGCTAAACTAAATGGTAAAAGATAGAAGGCTATTACTATAAAAATTTTCTTTTAAAACGTACAAAACTACTATCTATCTGTGGCAAACAGTGGAATAAGTTATAATTAAAGAAATCTTATTCTCTTTTGTATCAAATACACATCTTTACTTATATCTTCAATAGATGGGAATGGCACTCGTTCTATGAAAATTTTGAAACTTAAAGTGATCAAGATTACAAATTATAAAATAGGTATAAATGTATGTATTGTCAAAGTCGATTATCATCATCAAAATGAGAACTGGTACAGTTATGGGTATTATTATTACTGTAGAAGTCCGAAACTACGTTATCTCTCCCGGTTAAATTTATTATTCAAAGTTCGTTATTTTCCTTATATTATTTACATTTAAATGTTGTAAACTATATTTAATACTGATATTTCCTAATCTGGCAAAAAAAAAAATTGTTGTTTGTTTTGCTAATATTAAGTTGCGTACAAAACGCTCACAAATAGGACTTCCCATCGCAAATAAAAAAAATGTACCTACGATGATTTATGGTATACCATCAAGTGGTACAAGTTGCTAATTTGTAATCTTGAGTACAGATAAGAATAGTTTATGCTTTATCGTATAGTGCATTGTAAATACCTAGCCTACTTATAGATTGCACGTCAGGATAACAAGTTTTTTCTCTTCTGATGATATAAATCGAATACTGTTTTATCTATATAATCACAATAACAATACAAAACACGTTATATTAACCAAACAAATTTAGTCGTGTAAAATCTTCAACCTAAAAAAAATAAAACTATTACCTCACTTAAGTACTCGTTATAGCCGATTTGTGATCCTATAAAGGTTTCTTGTGTAAAATTTATATTTTTATGATTATAAGTTATAGTTTTATAAAATTTTCTCGGAACTAGAAAGAACACGTCACTTAGTTTTTTATTTACACGCTTATCATGATAGTAGTTATCGTAAAGTGGAATGCTGCCCAAATAGCTATGTGAAATATTTTGGACAATTCCATTCGTAAAACATGATGTTTCGCTGATCATAATTTCATTTTTGCCACAACATTTCCAAATACATCTTTTTTCTTTGCAAAGTTTAGCGACGTCTTTTACATTTTCATCGAGCACTATGTTTTCAAGTAAATCACTATTTTCAGAAAATACACTCCTAAAATAAAGAATAACTAATAAAAAGATTGTGTGCACCATTTTTAGGTGTAACCACTGCAAGGAATGAATAACTAATGACTTATAAAATTTATTTACGCATTTATCGTAACAGCTTGTGGTTTAATATTTATTTTTGAATATTTATAAATTTTTATTTAATATAAGTTTATAAATTTAATATTTTGTAAGTATTATTATATTTTATAAATAATTTATAATTTTAATATTTTATAAGTTATAATATAAAATTTTTATTCATATATATAATTTCTATCTATACATGATAAGGATTTATGCGGTCTTAAGAGTCTATGAATGATATAGATATTATTATTTCCTATCAAATATACACAGCCACGTGTTATCTCAATCAACTTTGTTCATTTATATACCTCAGGTATAGACAAAAAACATCGTTTGTCAAATCGAATTACTATAAGAACATGTAGTTTTTAATATGAAAGTAAGTATAATTATGTATATAACATAATAATATGTATACGTATAAAAAAAAAATTATAGCACTATCCAACTTACTATTTCTTGTCAATAAATGGCAAAAGTTTTAATTTACGTGGTTAAGTCTTTGAATAGAGCACACTTAAAAGCAGGTAACATTCTTTGAATACTCTTAAATGTATCTATTACCTAATGTTTCAAATTTTTCATTCAACAGTTTGAATGCCATTTTATATTTTGTAATTTTTGCACTAGCTATGGAATATTATTACTTTATATTACATTGAGGGTCTGAATGTATATCATACATGCGATTTTAGGGTCTATGTAAATCATGTAAGGGTGATATTTATGAATACTAAAGGCGTAAAAATAATTGCATTTGCATACAAATGGCACAACTTCCTCATACTTCGTATAAGTATAAAACGTAAGAAAACATTTGCGCCTATACGAATATCGGCAAGGAAAATTTAATTTAAACCCATAATAGGAAAGTGAACTTTTTACTTTGGTGATAAGGGCATTGAAAAAAGATATATTATGTTAAGTCAGTTTCCGAAATAACTAAACATGGAAATAATTTATATAAAAATATAAATAACATACTGTTATAAAAGATACATTATAGTCGAGGTGTTTGTGGGTATATTTAGTTGCAATCTAAAAAAATATTTGCTCTGTTAAAAATATGGTAGGTATCATTTTACCACTAACTTAGGGTTGATATAACTATATAAGACCTTCTGATATCTGTCGTATATTATTTAGTATTTAGTTTAATACACTTTATTGGTAATAAAAGTATAGCTCCTTATAAGTATAAAACTTAAAAAAAAATACTCTTAGTCAAAGCCGTTTCTTAAAAACTGAAGAGCAGGACTGATTAAAAAACCTATAAAATATTTGACTATTGACTATGTAATAAGTAATTTAGATTTACAATTGTTAGGATCATTCTTTACATATCTCTCTGTTCTTGAGTAGTAGTTGAAGTGTCGATTTAAAAACGCCGCTTAAGAAAGATTATTTAACACCTTCGGATTTGGCAGAAAGTTTCTTAAGTATGGTACTTTAGGAGAATGCCACGCATCTATGTTGTAGGAATGACATTGCAGATTGTAATGTAATAAAAATAAGGACAAGTCCACATTCCGAGTCGAATAAACAATCATCTCAGTCAATGAGGGGAACCATTTAATATTGCCAAATTAAACGAAGATCTTGGCACGTAGTATTGAGACGTGATCCAAGCCAATCCATATTGTGTCATTGGTCCGTGTTCTTTCCGTCTTTGCATAATCACTATAAGACCTGTAGATGTACGCGTAAGCTTTGATACGATCGTTATGTCTCCTCGTAACTAAAGTGTTGACAGATCCTTACCCTCAAAATTGCTAAGGTAGTTACATCAGATATCCACTTTTACGAACATGGATATCCTGGCGTGAGATTTAAAGTGATGTAAAAGTTTATTTTTGAGATATGATAATAATATTAATAATAAATAATACGCTGTGGGGAAGGGTTTTACCGTATTTTGTTATTGTTATATTATATGTTTATTTTTGTTTAAAATTTTTACTAACCAATAATAAACTACTATACTTTAAAATGAAAGAGGGAATTCAAAAGTAAACACAGAATTGTTTCTTTGCATTAGAGCAAAGTATTCTTTGTTTAAATATTAAAGTTTCCAATGAAATCAATAATTACAGATGCTGTATTAAGGGCGAGCACAATATGCGAGCATAATATCACCATGAAATAAACACAATAAACTGACGACGAATAAAAGACAATATAACTTTTTTATTCTTTGTTTAGATCTACGACTAGGCAAATCTGAATTTATTGAAGAAATTTTGAAAAATATTTAAGAATACATTAAGTATATATCGTTTGTGTTGTGTGTGTTGTTGTTTTCATGTTGTGTTAAAGGGAATATATTTGTTATTTTGAGTATTGCTTAATAATAACGTCTAACGGATCTGACGCTAATCGAACACACCTATCAGACAAACTGTTCCGTGAAAACAACGTAGAAAATATTACAAATAAACAATATTTCGTTTAATATGTAATAATATGGGTTTGAAATAGATAATATTTAATAGCAATGTAAATACTGCAAAGTTGCATAAAATATTCTAAAAATGTCTAATTAAAAAAAATCTAATCATGGTATGAATATCGATATTTCATTAATTGTTCAAACTAATATTTACATTTTGATGAAGTAATAATATTATTAACAATACTATTCAAAATCATTATCCGTTAAACAGTCTGACGAAATAAGATAAAACAAACGATCAATCACGAATTAATATAATTCTAAAAGTAAGAAGACATAAGTAACGGTTCATTAAAAAATAATTAATTCAATGATTCACACTTAAGATCATTGTAATTATCATTAAAAAATAATTAATTCAATGATTCACACTTAAGATCATTGTAATTATTAATTATAGTTATATGATATCCCTCTTGTCAGTGTCTATGTTTTCATGTAAAATAAATATATCATTTTAATTTACAGCTTTAATTATGATCTAGTTAAAGTTCCATCCTCAGTTCCATTTATATTAATAGTTAAAATGAAAATTAATTTTAAATTCGTTTTAGTTCAGTTTCTTTTTAGCCCTCTGAATAATAAAAGGATGTAACTTATAAGAGATTAGTTTGAATTTTCTTAAATCTGCTTAGAACTTATAATCAGCTCGTTGATAGTGCAAAATGTATGAAAAAAATATTACAATAATTTTTCCCAAATAATAAACTATAATAATGGCAATTAGTTATCAGTCCTGTATGCCGAAAATGTTGTTTCAACTTACTTCAGTCTCCCCAATAAACTCTCTTAAGAGAAACATTTAAACAACTGCCTGCTTATCCTCTGATTGTTATCCAATTAATTAAAAAAGTCCCAAAACCCATAGACTTAACTCAATTTAAAATACTTTCTTTTTAAACCTGTTTCGTGTTAGCTTTTTAATCAATATCCAATCTAATCAGTCTTTTAAAGGACTATAAAATGGTACTTAAACTAATCTTCGTTTTTATAACTTGCTTGTAATTATGATGACAATTTTATTAAATGTTTAATTAAAACTAATAAAACATTTATATTCAGTTGACAACATTATTAAATTATGTTCATAATTGTTGGTGAATCATTAAATTTTAATTAATTTTTGGAAATATTAATCAACATATGATGACGGTAAAATAAATAATAAAATAATTGTTAATAGTAATTCTCATAATGTAATTTGATAAAAGCACGTTTCAATCGTTAACCATATAACTATATCACAAATCTAGTTAAAACCTCAATATTATGTGTTAACTAATTAAAATTTTGCATTATTGTTAATTTTTTAAGCTGCATGAGCATATCATATTTTAAAATATTAGAAATTTACGAAAATAATGTTACGTTACTATTGTTAGCCTTAACTCTATTAGAATAGTGAAAGCTTATATTAAAATATTGTCAGATCTCAGATGTGACTTTGACTTTTTTTTTAACCAAAGATACCAAGAGGTATAATATAACAAAGGAACATAATAATATTTTATTTTTTGTCGAATATCATCGAATAAGAAAGATTATAAACATATATTTATCCTAGGAGAGGTTTTTTAACGTTTGTTTTATTTAAATTGAATTCACCAAGATGCCATTTGGACATAAAAAGAATTTACGTCTTAACAAGCCCTTGGGTATTATAGAGATCCTATTAAGAGAGCTAATAAAGAAGATAAGGAAAACAATCTCATACCAGGTTTACCAAATGAATACAAACTGTTGCGTTCAAGCTTGATATTCCCCTTGCTACTGATTTGTAAGAAAGTAATAGCATTTTTTGGTGTATTAATAATCAAACTTATTAACATTCACAAAGTTTATCGAACCAACATAGCGCAGAAGGCCAAAGTCGAAAATTTACAAAAAAACAAAAACACAATATGTATTTTATTGACTGAATATTACGTTATTGTTTTGAATAAAATATTGTTTCACAATTTTAAGTATCCAGATCTCATTGCGAGTTGTTATTTATTGCGGAGCAAACTCGCAAAATCCCACTAGTTTTAGGCGCAGTGTGAATTTCATTAAAATAAATCTGTTGGAATTAGATAAAACTAGTTACAAGATATAATTACAATAATAGTACAATATTTTATTAAACTATAGAATTCCAGCATACTCTTCTACACCTTAAAAAACTTAAACTTAAATTTGCATGATGCAAATAAAAACATACTGATAAGGAAGGAAATATTTGGGGAAAAAACAAGTCAAACTTAAACCACAAGCGAACCAATTAGTAGTTATCTACGTATTGGTATACCTACCAGAATACCTACCAGAAATTTAAGTTGCAACGTCGAGTAAAAATTACAAAAATCTTTCTACACGACGGGACTTTGAACGAATTTATCTTATGCTGGGATCTATCTATCTAATATATATATCTATTTGAAAGTATTTTTTGATAAATTGCATTGTTGTTTAACATAATATGTCTGTTTGCCTAAAATACTTCTTTTTTATTTGTACGGATTATTTGACTCATAATAAAAAAGAACCAACAAAAGCGTTGAGATATTGAAGATGCCTAAAAATATCTAAGATGGTAAAAGTTAAACATTCATGACGTTTTCATCAGTGCTCACATTCTTGACTCTGAACCACTCATTCAACATCATTCACAAAAATACTGGACAAATTTTGTAGAAATATGGTTGTGATATAGTTTAATGTCCAGAGCGACACTTAGATTACTTTTAACTTCACCAAATTTTATCTTTTGTCACAGAAAAACACTAAAACTATTTTTGGTTACAATAATAATAAAACTAAACATAAAAAATATTGATTCTTAGAAAGTTTAAGTTATGGTAGACTATAAAGTAGTTAGGTTAGGTTTTAAACAGTGTAAGACGCTGGCTACCGCTAATACAGAAGTATGTATATTTAACATACTACAGCGGAATAAAATTATAAACTTTAATCTTAAAATCTTTTTCGTTAGAAACAATTTAGTTTTTTTTTTAAATATTTTATCGCAATCATAGGTACAGCAAAATAACAAATATGTTTTAAATAATATATAAAGACTGGAGCAGCCTTATTTCTAATACTAAGCTTATTTTTTAAACAGAGAATAACATTTAGTCGATGTTCTTTTTGCAATCAGTAAGTGTAATAAAAATGCATACACCTTAATGACGTATGAAAAGGTGTATTTGGTACAACGGGGAAACGCATACTGAACGAAATTTCCGAATTGCTCTTTGTTCGGCAAACGGAAATACTATACTCATATATACGTATAGTTCAAGGTCGTTATTCTGTAAGTATACAGAAACGCTCAGGCTACATAACAGATTATTAACCTAATTTCCACACTTACTAAATTTTAATAGTAACGCGGTCACTTCGTAGCTTTTCTATATTTGTCTTTTCTCTCTTATTTTATATAAATTATTAAATGCGCTTGCCTCAGTAAATGAATATTAGTTTATTTTTATTAACATAGTATATTACTTTAATTTTACTTCAAATAATTTTATTAATTGTTTTGTTGTTTAATAAATCTTAAATATATATTATAATATATAGCATATATTTATATTTATTGCATATGCGGACTTACTTCTATGCAAACATAATTTTATTGGTTGGTGGTCACAAAGTTTTATCGTATTCCAAGACTAAATATAAAGAATATGAATCTTCCGTGTCATTTAAGTATTTATTGTATTTTGTCGTTTTTTGTATTAAAAGTCATATAGAATAATAGTTGAGGTTAATCAATTAAATTCAACATGACGTCATTGATTGTATTGAATGTTTAACAATGAAATGATCAATTTAAAGTAATACCGGTCACATCTGCGGTCGATGTACAGTTTAAAATAAAATTACGAGCTCCGTGACTTTCCATATTTTAAAATCGGTTTGTGTAATTCCTTTATTGGTCATTCATTGTTTTAATACATTATGTCAGTTTGCGTAACATCTGTTTATTTAATTTAAGTATATTATGAAACTTTGTAATCCTTAAATCTTAAAGCTTGTTATAAAACTAAGGACTGTGTTGGCCAGAAGGAGGATAGTAGCAAATCAATTTACTAACACAGTTTGGCAAATATAGCTTGGTTGTAATCGCTGCCAAGATGTTGTTCATTACCCTTTTTAATTCAAAAATAAGACATTATTACCATTCTGACGTTAATTTTTGACGTTAGTTTCCTGTAATAAGGTAAATGTGTTGTAAATATCATAGAACTGAGGAAGTTAGGTGTTTTAGTTTCCATTTGTTACCACGTTTTACTTGAAGTCTTATTTATTGTCATATGTCAATTATGATTGTGGTTTAATAAAACCACAATCATAATTGTATTGACTTATTAGTCAATACTACAAAAATTTTACATTAATTATTAGTTAGAAGACTATCTCGTAAGTTCTTCTCTATTACCCTTTAAACCGCATAATGAAAAAATCTGATACGTGCAGTATTTGACACGTCAAATATAATTGACGTGGCAACTGACGATTTCTTTATTTTCTTATTCGACTCCTTGGTGTATATATGTAATATATAATATATCTATAAATACACTAGTATTCATTGTTTAGTTCTATAGCAATATTCTTAAAATTATTAACTTTAACAATAACGCTAAGATTACTGTTTTCTTCAGTCTTTTAGGAATTGAAATCTCTAAAACATCCTTTTCGAAATAAACTATCACACAAAAGAAGTACTATATAGATTAATACCTTTTATATTGTAATACCGAAATTACAACATATTATATATATAAATAAATGTAATTTTATTTGAAGTTCTTTCATTTTATTTATCTAATAATGGACGCTGGACAACTTTCGAATAATTATAAGCGTGACTAGAGTTTACCATTAAAGTTGTCTGTATACGCAGATGTCCTTTAATTTTATATGAACCTCCATCCATTTAGCTCCATTAGGGACCTCTTCGGTGAAATTTAATCACCACTCAGGATAAAATCTCTTATATTTTCGACATATTTAGAAGACTATTGTTCTAACATCGAAAGTTGCTGACGTAAGTTACGAATTTATAGTAATAGGTCTGTCGTCTGTTAAGACGGTAAGACTATGTTTTTTATAATAAAATTATTTTATTGATTATTTTAATTAATTTTAATTGACAATTCTATGTAACATAATAAAAAGCAACTACCCAATCTTTGTTTTCCACATACAATTTTCAAGTGTTATTTGTACGTACTTACGTACGACGTTTTTACAAATAATGTTCCTTTTTTGTACAAATTAAATATTCTTTTGCGGTAACGAATTCAGTGTTAAGTGAAACCAAACATCGAATAAATTGAAAATGAATAGAGGTCCACGTTTTTAATTATAATATATAAAAGCCTTGCCAGACACGATAAAATATTTAACATTATAATAAATAATCTTTATAATTATAATAGACATAAATGTTCGTCATATTAAAAATATAAATAGGCATACTTTTAATAAATATAAAATGAAAATTAATTAGATTACCTTCATCGTAGAGATAAAATTACTAGCGACGGAGACATTATCTTAGAAGTCGTAAATTGAATTATTGTCCGTATTAGCGATTTTTTTTACAATAAATTTTAAATTAATTAATGAAAATTCATATGAAACAATTTTTATTCATAATAATAATCATCATCATACCTATTTTTTTTACTTTTATTAGATTTCATCACAAGTGTTGTTGAACTTGTCTATATTAAGCATTGGTTTCATATAATGCTTTGTATGAAAGCACCTTACCAATGGTCATAATTGGAAATTGGCAATCTTTCATATTAAGCCTGAGCTGAAACAAAAGTATAAATAGGAACTTTGGAACTTTGGAAGGTCAATTAAAACATGATTCTATGATTATAAATATGTAACAACAAAGTTTTACAATTTATATTACTAAAAACTACACTAAAAACAATATCTACTTGCATTTTGCAAGATAAAACGTATAATACCCCTCAAAATGATTTGCTATTAAAACTCTAGGTTTGAATCCCGCACGTGTTTATTAATTAATATTTAAAAATACCTGAAGATAAAGCATATAAATGTAGATTACTTTTGATATTATGTAGGTCACATTTTTAAGGCATCGTAAAAGTTAATTACAGTCGTGATGATAAAAAGAATTTATACAAACTCTAGCCATACTTTTGTTGAACTACAGCATTATATTCAAATAAACATTCCTAGTTTCTCTGAAACTAAGCTATTTGAAAGTTTAAATTTGAAATAGCTTAGTTCTAGAGATAAAACATTATGGTCTGGTGCTACGGGTAATGAGTTACATAACTGCCTTTATGAACACTTAAATTCTAAACTGATTATAAAATGTACTCATATTAATAACCTTAAAGTATAAAAAAAAATAATAAACATTATTTCAAATTATTTTCTTATCGTTAACGAGATGCCATGGGATTTCTCGCATAATAAACCAAGACGCTACGCCAGTTTCTTTAGCGCGATCGAAGCAGCTTTATTTTTTGTAAATTTTCATAATCGATGTAATTTTTATTATAATGTTTTAACATTTTAAAGATGATGACTATATTGTAAATCATAAGTAATAAAATATATGAAACAATAATTTATGTTTTTTTGTATAAAAACACAAACATCTCGTTATATAATAAATAATCTCTCTAAATTAAAAAAATATTGGAATCGATTCCACATACTGTGGATTAGAATTCAGCGTTACGGGAGCATTGGGCTAAATGTAATATTTTTTGTAGGATGTACCTCATGGAAATAAGGTTTTCAGTCTTAATTATTACAGATGAAATTTGTTTCATATCTTTAATTGGTATCTTTAACTAAAGATTAGTTTTTATTTTAAAAATATTAAATAATATATCACATAACGGAATCATAATACGGATACCAAGAAAAAAATATTTGATAAAATATTGGTTGTACGGTATTATGCGAGATAAGTGTACCGATGTTGTTAAATTGAAGATAATTCTGGAGTAGCAATCATAACTACATTTCATACACTGAGAAAGTCAAGTCCTCTAGAGTGGTTACGATTTTGCAACTCATGTAACAGTAACCCATGAAATCATGGGCTGCGGTTACCATCAGGTGAACCCTCTATTTGCTATCACTGCTATAATCACTATCTTTTGTTCAGTCTATTTAGCTTTGCGCTTACAAGTAAAAATATGGCTCATTAGTATATAATTATTATGTAGTTAAATATTATATTAAAAATAAAAATATTTTTTGAACGAAGTCTTGACCGCTTATTTAAAATTTTATATGTTTTTGTTTATGCTATGTTTGTAATATGCATAATATGTTATGTTACTTCAAAAACATATCAAACCAAAATAACTGGTTTCTTGTTACTATCAAAAAAGGCAAAAAAATATGAAATAATTAAGAAAATAAATTTAAACGGCTTACGTTTCTTTATTAACTTTATTGGGATATATTTTATTGCACTTTATTACACATCCGAAACGAAAATGAACTTTTTATTTCATTTAATTAAGTTTTTTGTAAAGAAAAATCATTTTTATAAATAAAAAGGAAGGTTGGACCAGGATTTAGCGGATGAATTTAATGATTCGGGTAGATAAATTATTAACACTGAGAAGAATGATTAACTTTTATAGCTATTACTAATTTTCAATAATATATAAAGTTCCTGTTTATTCTGGATATATGATAGAGCAACTGGAAGATTCTTAGTTTAAGAGGGGAGGCAGGTAGAGCTGTAATTGAAATCCATAACAACTATTTCTCGTTGCTTTTTTCTTTATTAAAAATTAAGTTTAATCTATTTTTTTAATATCACTTTATTCAATAATTAAATTAGTTAGGTGTTGATAATATTATACTAATCATTCACAAACTAAGCTTAAATAATAAAAGTATATCCTACACAGAATTTGGTTTTGAACCCGTCAAGTATTTAGAAATTTATGAAAAACAGCTGAAGTTTAAATAGTAACATAGAATATAAAATGATTACTTCAACAGGTTTTGGTGCCTGATTGATATTCTTCTATTCAAAAGGAAAACTTATTCTCATACCCAACTTTCATTACTCTGACTGTGCCAATTACGGTAATTATGGCTGGAGCTAGAAATGTAAGAAGAATTTTTGATGATTGCAGTCTTACGTCGATGGTTAGCACTGAAATTAAGTTATAATATGAGGTAATCCTTCAACGATAGAATTATCCAGTAAAATATTTTTAAAATAGTGATGCAAGCCTTTCAAGGCCTAACCATCTAAATATATAAAAATCTTTAAGTGATCGTTGTCTGTACCTGGAAAATACTTGGTGAAATTATTACTGAGATTCTTTAATCACAAATAGAACTTAAAACATTTTTAATAACATGAAATTTTAAGATTTATTTCTTTAATATTATTTTACCATCAATTATTAATCTTCATAATTTAAACAGTTTTAAACGTTGGAAACAAATGTAATAGCAGGGTGTATCTCTATAAATTTATAATATTTTATAATATTAACAGGTTCAATTTCCGATCATTTTCATCATTTAATTGTATTGTATTATAACTTAAAACTTATAACTTTTTACTCTGTATGATTCAAATAGAACATATTATATATGTATTAATGTTACATAGTATTTTATATAATTATACAATTTTGATTTGTGACTGTGATGAGGAAAGTTAGGTATGGAATTTCATTCATATTATTTTATTAGTAAGACATCTACAGTAAAAAAAATATCATATCGGTATATATATTACTAATAATGATAGACATTACTCAATCTGACAAAAAAAAATATGCTCTATAATATATTTTTATATTATGTATACAATGAAAGAAGGATCCTTTATATCAAGTAAAGAGTTTTTAGTATTTTAATGTCAACTACCAAAGAATTTGAAGCATATTTTCAAAATTCTAATAATAATAAAAATCTTATTCTTGGTTAAGCATTTACATTATATAGCCGAGACCTTCATTTTCACGAAAGAAATAAAACTGATATACATTATTCATTCAATTTCATCTTTAAATGCAAAGCAGTTGGTGATAAAAGAAAAGTCCGAATGTAAAATTTTTATCAAGATATAAAATTCATCCATTTCGATCAAAAATATTACACCAATTCCTGTCTTTGTAATATTAAACCGAGATTTTTGAAAACCAACAATAACCTTTTATGAAATCCTGGACAAAGAGTATTGATAACTGAATAAACTTGAATGTAAGGTTTAGGAATAAAATATTTATTTACTTCTAACGTTTAGTGTAATAAAATGGTTTACGTTATTTACAATATAATTCAGTTTTCTTTATATTTTTTTTCCTGCGCTACTTTAGAAAATTGTCTTCAGTGGTACGTACATATCTTAATCTCAAAATGTACAAATACTTTTAATGCGTTCTCACCGATGGGAAAACCACCACCTGATACATTTAATCACGAATTTGAAATGCGAGTTTCGTGTCGCGAGTTTATAAATTTTTAATAACTTGAAAAAGAATATTGGTGAAGAATATTTATTGAACATTTATTGTAATATAAATATATATATATATACATATATATAATATATAAGTAAATTTTTATTTATATTTTATATATTTATATATATATTTTATACTTTATTTACTTAAATATATACACACATATATATATATATATATATACATTTATATATTTATTACTTTATAACTCTCAATATTTACATTTAACTTATTAGAAGATTATTATAATTATTTTGTAGGTTGGAGAGGTTTGAACCCGTCAAGCTTACTGTACTAAAATATACTACAATTTATTAGATACAAAGTGTAATAAAACAAAATCATCATTATCTTATCCAATCTCTTTAATAAAAAAAAAAGTAATATATATAAATATACAATACATTATGATAGAAACCAATTTACAAACAGTGGTCCTAATTAATGCATTCCATCAAAGCAAATCGTCGTAATATTTCTTGCTTTCGCACCTAAAATCGTTAGTTATTTGTCAGATCGACTGTGATCAATTGATTCCATTGAATTCATTGTTTTCTTTCTATTAGGCTTTATATTTATCTTTTCTCGTTATTTTCTACATTGCTTATTTGTTCATTAATGGCTGAATATGATAAGATTATCGTACCTGGAGCCAACTTTTCCTACTAAAGATAATACACTTTATTTGTTTAGTTATCATTATTTTTCATACAAACAAGAAAGTAGCCTAAGAATCGAAAGAACTGATATTACTTAAATATTAAAATACTGAAACAATACAAACTACAAGATTAAGAGAAGTTATGAACTATTGCTATCAAATATATTTGTTAGAATGTTGTTTTGTATTCAATACCTCTGATTACACGTACAAATAAAAACAGAGTGTTTTTCATTTTATTGGAACAACGAATACATTCATTTAATTGACAATATAAAAGTGATTGGGAATCCCATTATTTACCGTCGAATTCCACGTTAAACTCAATATTTTATCTATTTGAAAAGGGCGACTAATTCCTTGGCATGCCGACGCTTACATTTGAGTTATTATGAGACCCACCCTTTCCAATTAAGGAGAAGTCACGAAGCACTTTTAGTGATCCGGGGTTGAAATAAGCAAGCGATAAAGGCAAAGGATCAACTTAAGTTGGGGACTGTCTCTAGTTACTTGACGAAAATTAGAAATTCTTTAAAGAATTGTGAAAATCTTATCTTGGCTGCTCTTTGCAATGATCTCTTTATAAATTAAACATTCGCTCTCTGCTCTTTTAACCATTTAAGGTTACTACAGTATTTTTAAACTGATTTTTATTATACAACGTTTTCGTTTTAAGTGTTTTGTATATTGTCCTAATGTTTTGAATGAAATGGGCGGTATCACTTTATTTTCTACGCATGTTGTATTTTTAAGTTAATTTGCACCGCAATCTTTTTTCAATATATTGATAATTATTAGTGCTTTATAGATAATAATAATATCTTACGTATAATTTGTTGTATTTTATATATTTTATTTTAAATAATAGTAACACAGTGTGTACAGGATTATTAAAGAATTATTAAGTACTAAAAAATAATTAAAATGAAAAAAAAAACAATATTTTTCTAATCAATACTCGATACTTATATTTTTAAATACTACTTAAGGGATCTGTTGGCCAAATTTTTAAACCATCTTTCAATCTATCGCACAAGCAATTGAGCTCTAAATATATATTTTTTCAAGGTTATATATATTTATTATATAAAAATCCTAACCTAAACCTAAAACTAGAAGAACGTTTTAATATATGTCGATGATGATGTCTATGTACTTTACATGTACTGTACATGTAAATAATATTAAATCCTTTTAATATAATAATAAAAGTGTAACACGATGATAAAAGAAATTTAAAACTGTGTTAAATACTCCAAATTGTAGGTAATTTCAGTGGAGAGATTCTGCGTCCTATAATGTTTAAGGCACTCAATAGATATTTTTTGGGGGTTCCTTACTATTTTATATCAATTTACATTCATGATTATTTATTCATACTCTTTATGTGCTTAACAATATTACGACTGTATATTATACACTCATTTTCACTTCATCCATTCCCGTCACCATTCAACATCACACATTCATTTCAATATTTGCATTTCATTCGCATTCACTTGCCTTTCATAGCCCAGTATTCCGATCTAAGCAACACGACAGGTCGTATTACCGTTTTATAAATTGTCCCTTACAGTCTAAAAACGGGACCGGGAATGGGGAAAAAGCAAGCTGTTTCTTTGACCTGCCGCCCTTTATTCACGCTTCGTTGATAACATTAGGGGTCAATTATATCCCTATTTTAAAAATAGATTTTTAAGGCACATAATTTCCAAGTACATTCCACAGTTAAAAATAGTTTTATTAAAATAAATTTTAATTCACGGTATATATGTTATCTGATAAGCATACCAAAATACTCACGACCAAAGTGTAAATTAAATTAAAATTAGAAACAGAGTTATAATATTAAGAAAATAAAAGTGATTCTAAATCTTGACTACTATAAGTTCCAAACAGAGAATTAAAATAAAAAAATATACCTAATAAACCGACCTTAGTACTTAGGAACTAAACAACCGACTGTCTGTTAGAGGATCATCAAGCCTAGGACGAAAATGACGGCCGACCTTAATTAAGGCTTAATAACAAGTGACAAATTTCGAGATAAAATATATAAAATATTTTTGGATGTTAGCCCGTCAATTCAATAAAAAATACTAGATGGATTTGTATGATAACTATTACAGATACACCATGATCTGAAAGAAAATATAAACTACTTTTTACCGTAAAATTTCTTTATTTATTTATATATTTGCCACTTTGAAATGGAAGTGACAAGATATCGTATGTATCATAAGCCCTTCTGTAAAGATACTCTCTAACTTAAAATAAGGCTACGATGGTTCCAAACGCGAATGATAAAAATGCAAAAATATCAATTGTTACCACGAATTGATATATTGTTATGATAACGATGGTATATTTTTAGTAGTTTTCTATTTAATTATCACAACTCGAATCTGTTCATGATAAAAGAATTGTCTTTAAGTAACTAGAAAATGATTAAATTTTTGTTGAATAAACTAAAGCCTGATTGTATCTTATAAAACACATCCCTATGGTTACACATTAAATTTGAACCAAGAAGGGTTTATTTTTTTATCTCTCTTATTTCCACATTCATATTTCATTATATACTGGCGTGAACTCTTCCCAGCGTTATGATAAAAATACTCAACGTTTCTTCATATTCTCGGAGCACGTATTTGCTTTATATTCAAATAAGACAAGTTTTCTTAATCATTATAAATATTTTCTGTGGTATTTAAAATCTATATGCGACCCAAAAAGATTTGTTTAACAATTACGTAGCCTCCCGACAAAACTAATTACGCGCGAACGGAATTATGGGAACAGCTAGTATAAAGAATAATAATAAATTTAGTTATGTTATGGATATATAACATAGGTATTATTATAGGATTAAGGTTAACTTATTAAGGTTCCAATTCATATCTAGTCCAATTTCATATTAAAATTTAAAAATATGATGAATAATATAAATTTTCCATTGTAAGATCTCTAATATTGAAAAGTTAGTGATATCGTTATTGTATTCAGAGACGTTGAAATGTAATCACTATTCACGAACTTATTTAATTCCAAAACAATGTTGTTAATCGTATCCAATAGAATATCCGCTTGAAGAACTTTATGGTAGATTTCTAACGTCATCGAGTTCCAATTACATTTCGTCAGATTACACCGGTCCAAATAACACAATAGACATAGAAAGGTTATCAACAAGGTCCAGACTGATACTTAGAGATAAAAAAACACTTATTTATTTTCCTTCTTATTCAACAGAACGTTTCACCATCTGGGGTACGGAAGTCGCAGTCGTTTCTGCTATTATGGACAATGGCCGAGTTCCCTCAGTCCTTTAATGTCCTTCCAAATGTTTCGCTCTATTTTTATCTCTTTTTTTACTGTTAGAACAAGTTTATTTTGGATTTGTTCTTATATTCGTTTATATAATATACATGTAATGGAAAAGTTTTCATTCAAAGTAAATAATTCGTATATTCTAAATCGCTATTATTTTCATTTAGTTTTTGGTCAGTGTTAACCATGTTATTTAATTAATATAATTGTGTTTACAAATTCAGAGTAAAATTTAATTAATTGTATAATAAATGAAATCGAAATTATAAAAACTTATATTTTAACTATACATTATTTTGATTAATTTGGAAATTACTATTAAAATTTCACGGCAATTGCAAGGTCTATTTCTTGGATTTGTGCCTTGAAATTAATTCACCCGTCACTAACATTTTTATTAAAATAAGTGCATTTTTCCCCATGTCTTTTATGTTTTTAGTTAGATTTTGGTACAAGGAACCAAACATAGAAATGACAAATTAAAAAAGTTAAGATATCTGTAATCTTCTTTTTATCACCGAACATTTTGTTCTATGCTAAAGAATTTTCATATAAAATTAAAGTTATCTAATGTTTTAATACAGGTCTTAGAAATTTCTGTGAATATATATGTAAGTATTATATTTAATAATTTATTATTAATTATATTTATTTTAATTTATTTAATTTTATGATTATCTATTATTATTGAATGATATTTTATTATTTATTATTATTATTTAATTATACTCTACTATTATTGTTATTATTATTAGTATTTTTAATTAATTTAATTTTCGTTGTCGTGTAGGTACTACTACATCCTCTCGCCAACACCACGGGTTGACTGGTAGAGAATGCCAATAGGCATTATGTCCGCCCTTTGTATTCCTTAGTTTTAGGTTAATACAATAAAGTTTAAATAAAATAAATAAATAAAATAAAAGTAACATAATACAACTCAGTACAACAAAGAACCTGGACCCTCAGTCATCAAAATGGACGTCACGTTCACATAAACAAGCACGCACGCTGCCAACATTAAGTATTAACAATCAAGGTGTTTCCAATATTACGTCCAAAAATATTCGAATAACATTAATGTATAAATTTTATGGATCAGTACCAAAGTTAAAGGAATTAAGAAATCCGATTTCACTTATGATGGCATAATTAATTATCATAAACTGAGCTTTACAATTGATCATTTTGGATACTAATTCACATCCTACCATTAAAATAGAAAAATCGATATTCACTCTTGAACTTAAATTATTTTGTATGCAATAATTATTAATTAAAACACAAATATTAACACGTTGATGTAATTATAGATATAGTTCAAAATAAAAAGATTTAGAATAAAATAATATTATCATTTAAATATATTAACAGATTTTCATCCAAAATTGAAGATAAAATGAAAAACCCCAAGAGCTTTTAGGTCACCGATAAGCGATCTAGCCGCAATATCACCACGTGATTTATATTTAAGTTTTTAGAAAATATCTGTATAATTTAAATAAAGGTATTGAACACTAAAATTTAATATATTGTAATACTGGCTGACTATCTAAATAATATAAATTTTATTTATATAATGCCGTCTGTCAAATATTATTCTTATGAAATATTTTAGTAGATTAAATTTGAACATGCTTAGTATTTCATATTCTTTTTTGGATATTTTTTTTGTTATCTTTTATTCGCTAGTAACAGAAAATAAGATTACAGTTTTTTACTTTATCGTACGAAAACTCAATTATTTTTTCCAATTTCCATTACATTACACTACATTACATTCAGATCCCAATCTTATTATTTTTTTTTTATTCTGAATACTAAATGATGTATGTTGTGATATATATACTCGTATTTTCCTTTTGGAGGTAATAGGAGTAAGCTAAAAATCAAATTTGAAATACTTAAAAAAAATACAGTAGCCTAAAATACAATGATAGTCTTATATTTTTATTTTATCTGTATTATTATATTTTCTTTTTATATATTTAATTAACAAACATGTCTCAAGAACCATTAAAGAAAGTAGTTTGCAAAAACATTTAATTCAGAATCGAGTTTAAACTTTTATTAATGACTATATAATGGAGTACAGAGATTGCTATTTAATCTTATACATATTTCTTTAATATTAAGTGTTGTGTAACGCTATTAGTAAAAATGACAAGTTGTGAAATTTTCTGAAATGAGTCTTCATTATTCTACATTATATGATATGACCAAAACGCACGCCAACGTGATATTAACATTGCTTTGAATTGTTTGCGAGTGCTCGTGCGAGTATTAACCTTTTTGTGTTGTATTTTTAACTTACATGATATTATATATTAAAAATAACTTTCCATTGGATATACAATAATATTAATTGAAACGTATGGTAATACGCTAGCTTTATACTGATAATAAATGCTTTGTTCTTATGTGTATTTATTTCCAAAAATATCCTTGTGAGTCATTCTGAATGTCTGAGCATTAGTATTTTTTAAATAATGTATCGTAACTATTATTTGAAACATGAGACGCGTGAACTACAATTGCAGTACAATTTAAAAAATGTATCAACTTAACACTTATAAAGAGAGGTAAGTTATAAAACAATGCAAACGAATCATTACGTAATTCGGTGCGGCGCAGAAAATATTAACCGAAATTTACTGCGTGTTATGTCTCGAGCATTGGTGATTATATCTGTATGACACTCTCTTTACTCACGCGTAACGCATAATTACCTGTAACTAATAATTTAGATTACTTTACGACTTTTAAAAGCCGACATTAAAAATATTCACATAATAAAATTAAACTTAATGAATTTGAAGTGAACAAAATAAATCTTAGACAAAAATTATGAAAAACTTATAAATCTTTACTGATAAATTATTCATTCCATTTCATCTTTAATTTCAAGATGATAGGTATAAAAAGTGATGTATAATTCTTAAATTTCTCATTATTGCTTGATCAGGAATATAAAATCAGTTCGTATCTTTGTTATATCAGGCTGAGATTTTTAAAAGGAAACAATTTCATATTATTGAAACCTTGACAAACAGTATTGATGACTGAGGATATTCAGAAAGATCCTGGCGTGTTAACATATTTTGATAGAAGGTTTATAACGTATATATTCCGTAATAATTTAGGTAAAATTATTTTGCAAATTGTATCTCAGACATAATCTCGTATATCAGATCATCGAGAAAAATTTATTTCATTTCGTATTTCTTAATTTGCTTATTACATTTCTTTGAATAATTTATTAAATTTTAAATAAAACATATATTTTACAGTCATATGTGCTATATGGTATATACTTATTTTAACGATATTCTAAAGCGGGATATATTAATATAAATATATAGTCATAAATATATAGTCATGAACACGACTTTGTTCGTGTGAAATTAGTTTTTTATGGTAGACTGACGTTCAATCACCATCGTTTTATTGGGTGTAATTATACACTTAATATGTCTATTACAATAGGATTTCATTATTTTTGTTATTTAATCAAGGTAATATTAAGAAAACAATATTATTCATCTATATCTCAAACATATAGTAGTAATAACTAAATTAACTGTATTACTAAAATTAATACATAAATATAAATTATAGCCTTAATCCAAAACACAAAGACCGTACCACAAACTAAAATCACATTTACTTTTAAACAAAACTTATCTACATCATTTTATTAAGTATATTACATTATATCGACGATGTAAAAGTGGTATCAAAATAAAGCACCAATATTTCTTCGTGAAACCATTACCGTTTTAGAATCGGATGTATTGCTCTGGTGATAAATTACTCGAAGGTAGGGTGGTACAGCGCCTACACAGCGTCAAGGCTTTCAGAGAATTTATTTTCTTTTGAGGTAAAAATACTTGCAGATATAATTCGTTTACACATGATAATTATTTTTATATTATTAATAATGTATGTTATTATGAATAACAAAAATAAGTTTATTAGATTTTTTTATATTTAAATCTTACCTAAATATCACACTAAAATACTTTTATTATATATATGTTTTATTTAAAAGCAGCTTAATAAATCAGCAGTACATTTAATGGTATAAACGTCGGCTAATAAATTTACTACAAAACGGGCGAAGTGTATACTTTACGACTTTCTGATTTTATCAGCTTTCATGGACGCTATCTGGCAAAATTTAAACATAGCTAAAAATTATATAACAAAATATTTTTTATAACATGCTCTTAAGGATATATTTTTATTTCCAAACATCCATGTAAATATCCTCGTACCTTACGTTCTCGTGTATTGGAAGAAATATGACCCTTATTGTAATCGAATTTCCAAAATAATTTAAGTACCAATATATTAATTATGGAAAATTGTATTTTAATTCTGATCAATAATTAATATATTAATAATAACCTCAATAGTTTTGGAGCTTTTGTCATTTGAATAATAGAAATACATATATCTAAATAAATCTTAACTAACATAACATTTAGTACAACTATTCCCTATTAATTTTGTAATGCTTCACCAGCATAATATAAAATCTACCAAAACGACATCTGCTAAATAAGCTAAAAGAATGAATCTGTAAAAATTTTAACTGATAATTTTATAGCACTATTATTGTGGACTGTAGAGTCATTCATGTGATATATATTTTGTAGTCAACTTCAATTCCATACTCTTAAAATATTTGCAATAAATTGATGATTTAATTTCCTATTAGAATATCTCAGCAGGTTTTAAAAAAAATTAAATATTTTGATAACTAAATACAATACCTTCAAAATATTTATGGTGAAGCTTCTGAAAATACTACTGTGATTTCAGCAGAGGGACTTTAGATGCTAGGATTTTAGGTAACAGTTTTATATAATTAAAAAAATATGGAACGAAGCTGTCAATAGTCTTATATAGTACTAGTTACACGCGTCATTGTCAGCCTCTCTAATCATCTTTCCCTTTAAGCTTTAGTATCATTAGAGTTTATATATATTATAATTAAAGTAATTATAATATTTAATTATAATTAAATTAATTAAAGCTAGTTATAAGTAACTTAGGCAATTTAAATTCATCCAACCCTTTTGTTGTATTGTAATTGTAGCGAGAAAGTTATTGTTATTACATAATAAAATATATAGTTAAAAGTGACGTATATTTTGGATCGGGGTGATGACCTATGACCATATAAAATTGCATAAAAATCACACTTCGTTTTTCTGTAATGCACAAATAAACAGACAGATAATAAACACAAAAATATTGATAAAAGTGTTACATTTTAGCAAAAAATAAAAAAATGTATATATATTTGTCTTGTCTTGTCGTGTCTTACTTTTACAAGCTTATTGTATTTTTTAATGAAATGGTTTTTAGTGTTACTAGATCAGAAGTTATTGTTTAAATAATTAAAACACAATTATAGAAATATTATAAAACAATTTATATTAAATATTATTATTGTAATACTGAGATAACTTTAAGAGAGGCGATTAAGTAAATATAAAAAAAAACAATATTTAAAGGAGGTAAAATGTAATTTATGAAAAACTCACGCTGGATCGCCTGAACTATGCATTAATAAAATGACTATAGATAATAACATTGTGATATCAGGTTCCTGACATCACAGTTACTAAAACAGACATCCAAATTCGAATTTTTTATACATATAAATACGCACATAAATATAATTTATATAAATACGAGCATATTTCTAACTTCGATAATATTGCAATAAATCAAATTAACCATTCAGTTACAAATATTGTAAAATCGTTAAAAACTAATCTTATGAAATTCTTTAGCTTTTTTACATATATTTTACCATACATCAAAAATATATTTTTTTAAATATTTGTAACAAGTAACAAGAACAAATTCTTATAGAGGTATATTAGATTATATTTCACATTAAAGCGTAAATTTAGTTTATTCCAAAGCAAATAAAAATCTTAGTAATTGACATTATAATCATAAGTTTTAATGTTAAAGCCGATACGATGAATATTTTAGATATATATTTTTGATTTCTTTTTAATATGTATTTTTGGTATTTCCATTTATTCATGTCCTTAGAAATTAATGATAATTGGATAGGAGTCTATTTATTGGATATTTGTTTCTATAATATATATGTATGATATCTACTTGATAACATTATGAAGAGTGAATAAACTTATTGCGAAATAATATTTTATACTATTATTTATTTTACCTTGAATTCTTAACTAATTGCTATACAGTTGACAATGTTAATTGATATAGAAAATATTTCGATTTTTTTTTATTTTTTTTATTACTTTTATTTTTCAGACATAATAGTGTTACCATGATTTGATAATATCGCAAATAGTCTCAAAGATCGTCAAGTAGGTGATGTTCTGCAGCTGTTTATTAACCATAATGAAGAGTGGAGTTGGCTTGGTTCCAAATCATGATGAAACATTTACGGATACATGATACATGCAATAGAATATTATTCTAATTATATTCTGTAACAAAGTAAAATAAATATTACATCGATTATGGCCACTCCGGAATAAAAACGGATCGTATGATGTGGTGGTAAGTGACACGATAATCTGACATCACTACTTATATGTGTGTGCGTAATACTTAGACACACATTTATTTTATGTAAAACTTTAAGTATGTACGTGTACGTTTAAACTATGTTAGACTCCATAAAACAGTGATTATTCAGTCTATGTTTTATATATTTTCAGTTAAGATCGGTTTCAAAGTTTTATTACTGTCAGTAGCAATACAATTTTTACCCATTTTTTTTATTTCTTAACCTATAATCGGAAGTCTCTAAGGATTTGGTCCAAAAAAAAATTAGTGATTACAACCCACAGTAATCAATAACCGACGTTTTCAGTATTTGTCGTTATTTGAAACAATGAGTTGTTTTTTTCTTGAAAATATTATTGATTTGCCACGAACATTTATCAGTATTGGCAATATTTAAATAAAATAAAAATTGATATAAAAAAATATTTTTTATGATGGTAAATAGAATACGATTTGATTGAATTACATTTTTAGTTTTTATTCGTTAACCGTTTAAAAAAAAATATTAATTATAATTTTTAGTGATTATTTGTTAACCGTTTAAAAAGAAACAATTTAATAAATTAAAAAAACGAATTTAAATTAAAAGATTTATTTACTATTGATAAATTTAGAATATAATATTATAGTTTGAGAAAATATAAGAGCTAGACTTTGGATTATCGAATAATTGTAGAAAAAGCGTGTAAGTGATACTGAAAAACTGTCAAAAGTTAAAAAATAATAATAATCGGTTATTTAGTTGTTATAGTATATAATTATATATATATTTATATATATTTATTTTAATTTGTTAAATAGGTATTAAATCTTCGTGAAAACATTAAGGTTTTAGTATCTGTTATTTATGAACAAAATAATACATCCTTATTTTGGTCATAAATTACATATCGCTAGGTATTTTGTTGAAACGTCTACAGACTTTTAAGATTCTGTTAGAGATTGTTTTGAAGGAATTAAATTTAAGATACTAAATAATATTAACTTTAAGCAATTTATAAATATGATTTTTTATTTTGAATCCCTAAAACGATCTACATTCAATAAAATAACGCTTGTTTTTTCGGTAAGAAACTCATTAAATAATATAAAATATCAGTAACTAATATATAATTACATTTTTTGTGTCCAATTATTGAAGCTAACGTGACATTGCTTAAGAGCTAATTATGAAACATATCAGTCCGGTAATATAAAAATAAAACTTAACGGTTTTTAGTAACATTTATAAAATGAATATTGTAATCTTATTATAAACGGCATAATATATTGATTATATTTTGTAGGAGATTTTAAACAACTAATTATCGCTATCATCACACAAAATATTTTCATTATCATGATTTAAAATTCATGACACATATTAAATCTTAATAAATAAAAGGTTAAATAATTAAAAAAAGAATGAATTAATGAAAATCTGAAAAACTGAAATTTTACGATAAATAATTTAATTAAGTAAATATAAAGTGAAAAATTCGTAGATATAGTTATCTCTTCTAAAAGATTAAATGTTATTATAGAAAAATGATAATATTAACTGATGATATTATGTCTAAATTCCTAAGTTCCGTATCTTAAACCGACTAAGTGTAAAGTAAAGGTGTTGATTATTTAGATGCATTATTGTCAATAGCCGGGGTTCCGTAACCTAAAACATGATTTATACAGTCTTCAACCAATCAATACTTTTAAAACATTTCGAAAAAGGTTAATAAGATTTTTTTATTGCTCACACTAAATAATGAAATATATTGGATAAATGCATTCAATAGTAAATTGTTCACGAATCTCTACTTAATGTATATTCAAACTAAAAGCTTTCAGACCTCAAAATGCAATTTCAGGTGATATATTACTGGTATTTATACAAAAATATACATTTATTTGTCAGATATGGTCAACATTTCAATCTTTGATAGTGTTCAAATAAATCAGACTAACAACACAGCAGTTAGCAATGTCGGCCTGTTTATTCATCTGTCATGCTATGGGCATAAATCTCCACTAATAAATATGCCATCTACTTTATCTGGATTCCTAATATGGCAGCTGCCTTTGATGCCATGAACTGTGGTTAAACAGAATTGAATAGTAAACAAGTATTTTATATCAATAGAAGTAGCACCTTATATCAAAAGAAGACATCTCTAATAACTTATATCACGGTATTAGGATTTTTAATAGTTATTTATAATTTAAAAAGTCTTATACTCTAAAATCATTAACAGGAACGTATATAGTTAATGTCATGCAAATTACTAATTGGATTTATGAAACAAATAATTTTACATTCAAAATATTTGTTGTTATTTTATTATGAAATTTATAAAGTTTCAAAGAACAATTATAATTTCATCAAACTTATTTCTTTGTTTTGAGATAATGATATTAAATGAATAAGAAAATAACGATAACAAGAATAATGTGTGTGGTAGCCAAGTATTAAGTAAAAGTATTAAGCAGGCAGGCCCTAGTATCCAAAATCATATGTAATTATAAGTAGACAATTACTTTCCCACAGCTGAGCGTATTCTTCCTTTTATTTTGATGGAATATGAAAATATATTTTTTATTATTATGGAAATTAAACGAATCTCACGCTTTTACATTCACTATTTATCAAAAAATTCTTGCAAGTTATGGGATGCTATATTTTGATTAGTACATATGTACATACAAAACATGAAAATTTCAGTGTATATAATAATTTAAATATTTTTTTTCCAATTTCTTCAAGACAAGGTAATAAGGTTATTCTCAAAGTGCTTAATAAATATTCACCACCAAAAACAATTTTATAAACTCGCTACAAGAAACTCGCATTTCAAACTCTTGATTCAATGTATCGACAGATGGTGCTTTCCCGCCGAAAGGAATACGTTAAGGTATTTCTTCTTTCGTAACTCCAGAAATGTAGATAGGAGGAAAAACAGCCCCTTTCTTAATGTAGTATAATTAAGTATTAACAAATATAAGCAGTACATTGTAGTATATATTTTTAAATATGTTTCTAGGAGAGATTTCCTTTATAATTAAAGAGAACGCGCCTAACTCTAGCAGTTAGTCAGTAAATAAATACTTTAAAAATACTATTTTACACAGTAAGGATTTATTATACAAATCTTGTCGTAAACGAGATTATATATTATTCGTAATATTTTTTTAATCTAAATAAAGTTTCCTTTTTCTTATTTAGGAAGAAGAAAATCTAATACGTCACATATAACCACATTTTACAGTAGTTATAAAATTTTAGAAACATACTATATAAACCATTAAACAATTGTTTTAATATTAAATGCATTGGTTTGCGATTGTGTAAGAGATTATCGCTGATAGGTATTATTTGTTGAAATTATCAGGAAATGGTAATTAAGCCTTATCAGAATGTCATAACATCATTTACCGCAAATTTGTTTTAACAGTTTCACATTTTTAGTTTTAAAACATATTTATATTATAACATTATTGTATGTAAAAAAAATAAAAAACTGAAATTTTTCCTTGCAAGAACTTTTAGAAAAATAAAACAAGAGTGGGATCAGTTATATCTATGACATATATGAAAAGAAATAACGGTTAAATTTTATATGAAATCGTCAGTGTAAAATATAAATTATATGAACTTCAGTCCAATCAATAAAATTACCTTCATAGAGATGTAGGCTATTATATGAATTTAGAATATTTTGAGAGTTATATTAGAATAATCGGTTTATCTAGATGGTCCACTGTTTAGATTTTATGTGAGCGAGTTATTAGTTGTATCTGGAATTATAGCTGAAATTAGTTTTTATTTGATATTAATAATAACGAGAATTAATAAAAATTAACAATATGTAATGACCGTCGTCCACGGTGACTTTTAACACAAAGGAATAAAAAAATATTCTCGCAAATGGAGGATTCTTGTCGTTTCTTGTCTTGGTCAGTAGTTTTCTTACAGTTTTAAAAATAACAATAGTGTACCGTAAATATATATGTATATATTTTTCAGGATATGTCATTACTTTAACTAAAGTTTTACCGGTTTTTTTGTAATTTTGTACCGGTGTTTTGATTCGGAACAAGTAGAATATAGCAACATAAAGTTCTATTCCAATTTACCGCTCTTTTTATCCCAAGGAAGACTAAATCGTAAATATGTAGAATGAATATTATTTGAAACATGTTTTAATGTTATTGCCTTGATATAAAAGCCAAAAAAGCTAAATGAAAAAAATATATTTATTAATGTCTGTTTGAACATCGTACGATCAGCAATATTTGAACTTTCTGATGAATTTATTGTAGGTGAAATTAAAGTATTCTCCAACATTTTTGTATAGTTGGTGATTTTGCAATACTGTTTTACACAGAGTACTGTAAATACCATTAAATCAACTTTGGAAATTCTTTAATAAAATAATCTAATCACTTGTTGTTACTAAAAATGTTATCAACTTTAAATAATTATAAAAGATTGGTCTTGTGTCTCTATACACTCGTAAATACGTCCTAGTTACCACAAGATTTCGTACTAAATTAGATCTGAAATAACAAGTGGTATTGATATTTTGATAGTAAATTTTTTAATTTTGTTGAAAAAATATGAAAAAGTTTTTAATTTACTTAAATGTTGTATGATTTCCATTTTTTAGTGAAACCTGTTGTTTTTTTTTATTGGTACACGTCACAAAATTTTTTTTGCTACTGTTATTAATGTAGGGTACATTGTAGTTTAAAAATAATGTCAAGTTTTTTTTAATTGTAGACGGTTACCTTTCCTATTTAAGATTATAATTAAGAAGGACATTTGAATACACAAATCATGCACATACGTAAGGTTTGTTTTTAAAAGCTTTTATAATTAAATATCAAAATACTTAGACTTAAACTTTTTATAATTAGTATTAAAGTGTCATATTATCCTACCTCTTGGTTTATATCCTTTAAGCTATGACATTGTTCCTTTTACCTACTGGTTATATCTTGACAACATATCTAATATTTTTTATTATTGTGTGAATTACGTTCATCTTACAATAAATACATATTCTATCTATATTATATCTGTTTGCGTGAATGTATATAGATATATATTTTCTATGTTCTTCCTTAAATTGTGTGTATATGTGTATCTTTATCTATATACTTTATGGACATTCCATTACTATAGAATCTCACAATTCGTTTTTCTTCCAAGTATATATCAAGTAATCTATTTTATAAGCAAAACTATTTTATTTTACATAACGTAAACCCTTATGTTCTGTACGCATGCTTACAAAATGTAAAAATACTTATTTTTAAGTGACTATCATAACTAAGTGGTGCAAGCTGTACTTTTCCTGTTTTTTTATCGTTTGTTTTTCTTTTCCCTTTTATTTTCTTTTATAATTATTGTTTAATTAATGTTATATTGTTATTGTCATTTTTAATGATGGCACAATGCGACCAAGCTCAATATATGGCAGCCACAGAATACCAGCCTTGAGAGTATTCTATTCTCAACATAAGCTGAGTGGTCATTAATAATTAAATATTTTTATTTAAGTTAATTTTATTTGTATTCATTTCTAAAATGTGTACCTAAAAATTTATGTTATCCGAATAAAGTGTTTTGATTTGATTTGATTTGATTTGACAAGTTCACTTTTTATCACAAAATTATCTATTAACAAAGTGTTACCCTTAGATGAAAAAACTAGTACGTTAAGCAAATATTAAAAATTAAGAGATCGCATCTCAGATTAAAAAAATATATATTAGGGTGTAGAAAGCAATCTGAAGTCGATTATTACAAATTATATTACAGTTAATTCCCTTACGTTATTTATCTAGGGCAGTGCTCCGCAAACCGCACGAAGGTTTTAATGGAACAATTGTGGCTCTTCAAGTTTACCAATCTCTGGTACTGAATGTAAAAAAAATATTTGAATATGAGGTAATATCGCAGAAAACACACGTTTTCAATAGACTTACACTCTTACAGCAGTTTTACCTGCGTTGTATTTTCAAATTAAGATAATATGCTTGTATCATAAAGTTAAAACAAATCAGTTAAAATTTAGACAACATTTATAAAATGAAACATATGAAACAAAAAATATCCATACACTATCTCCTTAAAAAATCTTTTTCGCGGTTCCTATAACGGAATCCATTTATGAATTTTCGAAATTTTTTACCCATTCTTTTTATTCAGAATACAATATTCTGCTACGGACTTTTTTTTATATTTATAAAATTTGAAGTGGATACCACACGGCATTGATGTAGCTGTGTCCAACCAACAAAAAATGTAACGATTTTAGTGCGTTCAGTAGTTTATTCTGCACGGATAAATTTTTGTATCAAGTATTATTTTGTATACTAAAATAGATTTATTTAAAAAAATGGTTATATTTATAACCTAGCATAAAATTGAGAAGTGAACGTAATGTTTTTGATATTTTCAGAAAATACAAAGTTCTTATTAAAATCTAATTTTATTGAATAATGATTTTATAATTTATTTTTACGTCGAACCAAATACAATTAAAAGCTGCAGTTAAAACGTTCCTGTAGCAAAACAATTGTAATGTGAAATTTATTTTATACGAATAGTGCCAAATTCTTGGTATTAGAATTAACTCATCTATTGTAAAATAAACTTTATACTAAAGCGTATTAGGTGCTAAATTGGATATAGTCTGGAAATTAAACACTTGCAATTATATGTGAGTAAGAAATTAAAGTTAAAAATATAACAGAACAATTTATTTTTTAAATTGTACAATATTATCAATATGTAATTATGTAACATAATTAAAGCTGAGTAGATATTTTCATTTTTTTTATTACGTATTTTTTTAAAATGTTTTAATGAAAATATTCAAAATTGATTGAACCAAGCAGCACCCCAAAATAATGAATCTTCTAATACTATAAACTTTTAAAAGCAATAAATAACAGACCTTATTTATCATATAAATACATAAACACATAAATTATTACATACCTACATTAATACAAGAGCCAATTAAAAAAATATATAACAATACACGTTAAATTTATTTTAATATTGTATTATTATTATGTGCAAGTAGACTCCTAACAACAAATAATTATAAATATTGTAACAATATAGTCATATCAATAATATAATTTTCCTAAATCGTACTTTTAATCAAAACAAAAACTTCTCAACGAAGTAAATATCGAGTGACGAAAGCGAATCCACTGACACAAAACTCCTGATATAAATTTTGCGACGAAAAAAATCTGAATTTTTGTTTTGATATCAATAGTTTTGTAAAAGGATTGGAAACAAAATGCTGTGCGATAATTTTTCATGCAAATATATACTCATTTATATGGAATAGTTGCCTCTGACAAAATGAGAGTGTTTTGGCTCAGAGGATGAGCGTTGTAATGACAAAGACGAGACCTCGGGTTCGATTCCCACAGGTTCCCGATTTTTTTTTTCATTTGATTTTTTCAGTTTCCATTTATTTTTTTAACTCATTGCTTCAAAACAGATTTTCTTCAGCATTCGGATTTTTTTCTGTAAATTTTGTTTTATTTTCACAGTCGGCAATGCGTTAGTGAGTTTATTCACTGTGCAACTAGTAAAATTATCATGAAAATTTTGCCGACGTCAGAAACAAAACAAAATGTACGGAAAAAAAATTCGAATGCTGAAAAAAATCAATTTTAAAACCAATATCCATTGAACAATTGAAAAATAATAAAAAAAAAATATAGAAATGAATGGTAGCTTCCATTCCAGCCGATTATGTCGAAGTCCGCGTCAATTGGAATAAAATCAATATTTTAACGGGAGAAAACTAAGAAAATGCATTTTTAATTAAATATATATCGATTTTATACTAGAAGACTAATCAAATTTTGGTGAAAATTTCAAATTTTGAATTTTCATCAAATCGCATCATTTATGGTGCTCATTAGTTGGTTGGTTAAAAATACACATGAGTGGGAATTGGTATCTTATGGAATATATTTTTTTTCGATGTCAATTGAATTTTAACCGTATTGTGAGTACGAAAAGTTCTGGCTTCAAAAGTCATTTTTTGGCCATTTTTGGTCATTTTTCATGATTTTTTTAACTTCTCACGGCCATATCTCGAAATAACGAGTTTTCCCAGATATGTGCTATATACCAAATTTTAGCTCTAATTTAGGGCTACAAATGAGGAAATTTTGGAAAAAACGTTGGCGCCGTTTTCGAGAAAATGGCCGATATGTCCCCGGCCAGTCGGCCATTTTTTGGTTTTTGACCAAAAATGTCACGCCAAAAAATGTTTTTGCCATCAAAATGGATATCATTTAAAAGATGAGCTTAAGACCTTTCCAATGATGCCCAATTTATCAATGTACGTCAACTGGTTTGGCCACAGTACCTCTACGAAAAATGGCCATTTTTGGCCTTTCGAGGGCCGGCCACGGCCAACATGGAGGCCAAATCGATAAGTCGTAAAACAAAAAAGTCTTAGTTTTTAATGTACTTCAATCCCTGAAAGTTTGAACAAAATCGGTTGAAACTACGAACATACACACAAACAGACAAAGTACTTTCAAGAAATCTTCAATGGAGGCGCCAGTCAAAATTTTCAAAATGTCATATCTCATCAACCGGTGGTCGAATTTTTCGTTTTGTGGCTTGTTGGAAAGGTCTCGACGAGAACCTTCAGAAAAATCCCTATTCAAGGTAAAAATAATGATTATATACTGGTGCGGAGCCAAAAACTAAATTTTAGTCTCATTTTTCAAACGGCCGTAGAGGTGGAGACGGTGGGTGTATTGCTAAGTGTAAATGCATTTTCTGGGTCTATGGACCAAGGGCTTTCTAAAAATACCACACTCATACCAGAAGGTCTCCTGTATAAAAAGTTCGATATTGCGCGTATATATACCCGAGTTAGACTCAGCACTATGGGTGCTTTCGTCACTCGGAGCTAGCTGACGCCCGCTTTGATAAACTTTGACAAGGTTCATAAAATTTTAACATATAACATTTGTATAGTATAGTATAGTATTGTACAGTTATAGATGTAGCTTATTTTAGGCAATTTATGTGAAATAACAATGAAATTTATAAATATGAAAATCTGTTATGCTTGTGTTAATTATACAGGTTAATGTTAATTTATTCAATCCAAAGGACACAAGTAAATTATTTTGTTCTGATGTAGAAACAGTATTTGTGATAATAGAATGTTAATTATATATATTTATTGTGGTATTGTTTGTTGTTTGAATTGCATATTAAGAAATAGTAATTTTGCTTGAATTAAAATATTTCAACTCTTATTCTCTATCATTATGTACATCGTGGCAGAAAAATTTTCAGTCTTGCTAAAAAAAAAAATATTATAGTTATAGTCGATCAATCTTTTGTTCTGTTTTTCCATCCGTCTATCACAAAATTAAATGGTATTCCCGAATTTTAGGGTTGTGTTTCTTTTACAAATTAGTTTGCAATTAGTTTGCATTCTTTTACGAACCCTTTTGGAATACAATGCTTTTATAAAATTAATACCTTTTTAATGGTATAACGAATTATTAAACTATGTATAATTACTTAGTTACTAGTTAATATTTGTCTTTTTACTGAGCAGAGGTCTTTACAATTATGGTAATTATGCGTCACGTAACCTACTTGTTATTTTGCGGTTGTCTTGTTACATATATTATAATTAATTACCTATAAGTTGAGAATATTTCAGTCACGACCTGGGATTGAATCGGCATATTCAAAATCTATTGCTATCTCAATAATAGAAGGATAACAAAAATAGCACTCTTTCTCTGTCCACCTCTGTCTCTCACTGGTTCAGAATCATGCAAGTGATGTCGTATTACTGCGTCGTTGGTAATCGTGATGACGGTCATTTCTCGTATCACGCGTGGTGCTGACCGGTCAGGTAACAGAAGCGAACGTTTTATCTCTTTCTAAGCCCAGATTCATTAATTTAAATAAGAGTATATAAAATATTTTTATTTAAATGTACACTAAAATATAAAGTGAATATTTTTTGCAACATAAATTATTTTTGTTCCATTTTAAGATTGTATAAAGACCAAAATGTTTTGTTTTTGCACAGAATCCTTAATAATTATTGTCATGACTGTTATATTAAGTTAATTCCAGGTATCTTTTATTCTTTTTTCCGGATGTTAAAGATATTGAACACTGTAAAAGATTTACTATTATGTTCTACTTAAAATTAAAACATTTAAGAATTGTGTCTTGTTGTTTAAAATTACTAAGAATAAATATGTTATGCATTATATGTAGTACATTAGAACAGTTGTACTTTGACTTTGTTTCGATATATTATATGCAGCGTTATAATGACCTATTAAAGCATTAAACAACGTGCAGAAGTTTCTAAACTCGTAGGGAAAAGCCACTCTAGACAAATTTACTGCGGTACAAACATTTTCAAAGCATACTGTGACCATTATCCTTACTGTAAAGTTTATTAGGATTCTGAAAATAAAATCCAGTGTTCGATAGTTACATAAAATATATAAAATATAGTCAAATCGATCTTACGATCTTTACAATCAGAATTAAAATTTATTATAATTAATATTTATTTATAGCATTCATTAGAATATTTTAAAATGTATTTCATAAATTAATTTCGCATGTGTCGTCTATATTTCTACTAAAATTAAATTTGAAAATTTTGATTTAAAATAGACTTTAAATAGCATTTTCCTTAACTTTTGAAAGCATTAAACATTTTATAAAAAAAGGAATGCCAAAAATTTTACAAATATAATTCTTTTTACATAACAATTAAGAGCCTTCCCTGCTGAAATGATTAGTACACAGTACGCATAATATAGATAGTACGACATTAGCAATTATTAAATTCCTTAACAACCAATGAATACCACGCATCCAGGTGCTACGGATGGTATTGCAGGCAGTAACGTGACGCCTATTTTTAACACCACACAGGTGTTAAAAATAGGCGACAATTTGATCTAACAAACCCGACAACTTGAACAGTTCTCCGTTGTTCGCGGTCAAATAATAGATCTGATGTTGAGGTGATTCGGACCAGTTATAGTAATAGTACTCCATTGTGGCCAGACCCGCGTCTTGAAAAACTGCTTCGCTCTATTCATCACTCCTAATTTCATCGAGGCCAACTTGGCCTTGGAAACAGGATGTCTTCATCACTCTTTATATTATATTATTAATTTATTCTATATATAAAAACATTACAAATAGAATTAATCAAAAATAAACTAAATTATCTAAAAAAAATTTTTTAAGTTATATATTATAGATAAAGAGAAAACTTATTATCTACAAACTGAAAAACATTTCCGATATCATTATAATTAAATAAATTGCTATTATAAATCAACATTATTTGTAGAATATAATATTTTGATGTAACCTCATTGACTTTCAAAATATACCTTTTAGTATACAAGTCAAGTCACGTTGTTCAAATTTCATACATTTTTTATGAGGGAGAAGGATGAAGGGCATCAGCATTGAATACAAAGTTGTTTTCGTACATCAAATATTGGTATATGATTTAGTACAGTAACGACCAATTGGGAACACTTTTTATTTTTATTCTCTGAACAATTAACACTACAACAACACAAATGAAACAAAATCAAATGTTAACTTTTGATTACGCGATAGAAATTATATTTTGTATCACAGGAGAAATAAACTATGCTATAGCTAATTGCCTCCCCCCCCCCCACCAAAGGTCACAAATAATGTAACTTCCTTTACAATCGATATCTATGAAGTGGTTATTTACTTTTCAAATGGAATGTTTTCCAAAATGACAGGCAGACAATTCCAGTGGATGTCTTATTTATCACACACTCCAAAACCCTATTGCAATACGCCCGATTAAATTCATTATACACAACGTTTTGACACCTTCAAATATTTAGTATTGATATTATTTTTAAAAACTTATAGACATTTAGTATTGTGACTTATATTATATATTTCAAATATTGAAAAGCAGATAATCTTCAAAACAATAAACAGAATTTGTAGATAAGCTTAGAGAGCACCTTAGAGAGAGAATAATTACTTGTTATTATAATATACAAATTACTTATTAATATAAATAGTAGTTATGTATTTAAAAAGATATACAAGAGGCTTACAAAAACATTTTTATTGCCCTATTTTAACAGTACGGTCTAGGTGTCAAACCTATTTAATTAGTGTCTAGTATAACTGCAAAAATAATAAATATTGATAAGGAATATATGTATATATATATTTATATTTTAATATATATTTTTGTATATTTACTATGAATGTTTTATTTTCTTATTTTAGTCTTGTTAAGGTGTCGCCGTTTTGACAACACAACCTTTTAACTATAACTCTCTAACTCGCACTGTAACTCAAACGTGTCTCAGGTTTATCTTTAGATTCAGTAGTATAATTAACGGTACAGTTTTGCTTAATTACTGCCCCAAGGAATAAAAAATATATTATAAAATGACTACTATTTATATTAAGTTAATATATGAATAGTAGTAAACCAAAAGAACAGTCCAATTATATCACACTTGATATATTCCGAATCATAGACAAAAGCTCTTACTCGATAATCTATTATTCAAAAATGTCAGCTTATCATAACTGTGTTTTATTGATTGTTTTTATTTAAGTAAAACAAAAGATTTAGTGTAGTTTCAATACGATAGAAAAGTTTTTGGTTTTGAAGAATATATACTATTTTGAAATAAAAGAAACACAAAGCTTAGGATAAATTTCGGTCGTATTTAATATTTTTATTAATTATGCACACTTATTTTATTTAAATCACTATAAGAGTGAGATGTAAAGAAGTAAAAAAGTATTTTTTTAGAGAAATTGGTTTACAATCATAAAAATATTGAATAATTAAACGAAATATATTTTATTCCAAGGAAATGGTGTACCAATATTCATAATAATATTGTATCAAGTCGAGAGGTCCCGCAACGATTCCACGACTAGACATAGCAGAAAAATATATGTAAATTCTAAATAAATAGTACAATTTTAATTGTACCTTCATAACTAAAAATAAACACTAAATGAGAAGGTGTTCGTGACAGATATTTAAAAGTTCGTAAAAGAAACGAAATCCATTTGTTTGAAGCTCTATTGGGAACAGTCATTGATTTAGATGTTCATTTTCAAGTGACACCTGACGAATTACCCTTTCGATGGGGTCTTTAGGAAAGTGTTTTAGATACTTTTCAATATAAACTCTAAACTGTTATACTTAATAATAATTTGGTATTATATAACCATCACTATGTTTTGATGAGCATGTAATAACAAATATAACTTTTTATTATTACAGGTTGGTTCCTTATATTGGTGTATTAGTTAATATTGTCCAAAACTAGAAATGATCTGTAGATCATCTTTATTTGAAAATAAAGATGATCTACAGATCATTATTTGATATTTGAAAATAAAGATGAATCCTGAACATGATCCTTTCTCGGTATGAGTTTTTTCGCTTATTTAGAATATTTATTAGCTTCACTTGATCCCATTAGTTGGATTATTATGT
Organism: Melinaea marsaeus rileyi; assembly: GCA_918358865.1. NCBI lineage: Eukaryota > Metazoa > Arthropoda > Insecta > Lepidoptera > Nymphalidae > Melinaea > Melinaea marsaeus. The sequence goes on along the minus strand of OU911093.1, from coordinate 19,605,619 downwards.
AACTCAAATGTTTTTTAACTTATCACTCTTAATAATTAGACACAGTATACTTTTACAAACTGAATCTTATTTAAAATAATAATAATATTATTATAAATTTGTTTTTCGTCAAATAAAATAATTTATATATTTAAATTTTGATGACATCTTCCTCTAAAGTATTTGACCAGCGAAAGTAACATGTTTCATAGATCCAGGAGTGGAACAAATAGGTTGTTTCATATCAGTTCTCTAACTAAATTGTAAGAGATAGCGTAATGGTCTATTGAACAATTTAGATGAATCGCAACATCCCAGGCACGTAAAGGCTACGATAAAGTTCGGAGGTAATTACCAAACTGTGGTCAGCCGGGATTTTGCATGCTTTTATATATTATGCTATACGAAAACAGTATTATTTATATATTTTCCTGATTGCCTTATTTGATGGGTCTACCATCGATAATAATGTTCATTTTGGAAAGGAGTACAGGATCCAAATTGTAGTGTTCCTCTTTCCTTTGTCTCATTTTTCATATATTTCAAATATCCATGGACTTGCAAAAAAATATTTTAATTGTAAAATTTTATTGTGTTTTAGTAAAATATAGAAGAAATGTTTAATTTCTTTAGCATTTAAGGGATTGCCCATAAATAGTGCAAATATTTTAATTGAATAAATATTGAAAGACGATATAAATTAATACCTGATGTACCATGATATATGTGTGTTATATGTGTGTAAATAACTTTTGATACTGTGTTCTACAAATAAGCATGCATTTGTTATTGTTATTACTGTTATTTTTGTCAATACTTGTATACATGTGTAGGCCATGTACCAATGTTTCAATGTTAAAACTAACTAGAAAAGAGTATGGATATTTAAAATTTATATTGTATAAATCACAGTTCATACAAATATTAATTTATTATGTATATTTCTGTACAACTGTTATAAAGATATTAGTATTAATAACATTTATTAAAATTATAATTTTAACTAATTAAACTTTCCCAAGGAGGGTTGGCGTCAGGCAGGCGGCCGGCCGTAAAACAAAGCCAAATCTTTAAAGCAGTATGGTAATACCGGTGCCACGCGAGAAGCTAGCCCGGGAACAAAGGGATGTTAAACTGAGATTTGGAAGTTGGAATGTTGGTACGATGACTGGAAGAGGAAGAGAAATTGCAGATGTGTTGAAGAGAAGACGAATAAACGTAGCATGTTTACAGGAAACGAAATGGAAGGGATCAAAAGCGAGAGAGATTGGTGAGGGATACAAGTTTTATTATTGCCGAAATGATAAAAAAAATTGTGTTGGAATTATGCTTGATGAAAAATTAAAAGAGTGTGTGACGGGGGTGAACAGGGTGAGTGAAAGAATCATTGCTGTGAAAATGATTTTAGAAGGTTTAATCATTAATGTATTAAGTGTGTATGCTCCTCAAACCGGATGTGATAATAGGACGAAAGAGAAGTTTTGGGAAGATTTTGATTCTGTGATGATGGATGTTCCTGACAATGAGCAGATATATGTAGGGGGTGATAGATGGGCATGTGGGATATATGAATGATGGTTATGAAAGAGTACATGGTGGTTAGGGTTTCGGTCACCGTAATGACGAGAGTGAGGCCTTGCTGGAGGCCGCGCTAGCCTTCGATTTGGCTATATCCAACACTTGGTTCAAAAAGAGGGAAGAACACTTAATTACATACAAAAGTGGCCGCCATAAGACGCAGATTGATTATTTTTTAATAAGAAGAAATAAAATCAATTGCGTCAAAAACTGCAAGGTACTGCCGGGCGAAAGTGTAGTCTCACAATATAGGCTCCTCATCATGGAAATTAAACATGTAGTGCGTACAAATATGTTCAAGAAACGACCCCCACCTAAAATAAAATGGTATTTGTTAGAGAAGGAAGAATGTGCGAGTAAATTTAAAAACAGAGTGACAGATAAAATTAGAAATATAAGTAGTGCAGAAGAAAAATCCTTGAACGATAGTTGGAATGAAATGGCGGGATGGATAAAAACTGTGGCAAAGGATGTATTAGGCGAAACGAAAGGAAAAGGTGTGATAAATAAAGAAACGTGGTGGTGGAATGAAGATGTGGAAAAGGTTCTGAAAGAGAAGAAAGATTGCAAAAGAAAGCAATGGCAGGAAGTACCGGATGATAATGGAAGTATGAAAGAGGATATGAAAATGTTATATAAAAGATGTTAGAAAAGAGCGAAAGTAGCTGTAGCCATTGCTAGAGCTGAGTGGCAAGAGGAGTTATATAGGTCGCTAGAGTTTCCTGCAGGTCAAAAGGAACTCTACCGGATAACAAAGCGTAGGGAGAAGAATGCTAGAGATGTCATACATGTAAAATGCATAAAAGATGATACTGGAAAGGCGTTGATGAGAGATGAAGATATAAAAAAGAGATGGAAGGTATATTTTGAAACATTGATGAGTGAAGAAAAGGATTGGAGTGGAGTTTTAAAAAACCAGCCCGTAAATAAAGGATTAGTGAAAGAATTGACCGATGATGAAGCGAAAGCGGCTGTGCAAGGTATGAAGAATGGAAAAGCTGTAGGGCCGGATGGAATACCAGTGGAGGTATGGAAGGTTTTAAATGAATATGGGTATAAGTGGCTGGCTTTATTTTTCAGTAAGTTGTTGCATGAAGAAATGATCCCTGATGAATGGTGCAATAGTGACCTAGTGCCCATCTATAAAAATAAAGGTGATATACAAGACTGCAACAGTTATCGGGGTGTAAAGATCATGTCACATACTATGAAAGTGTGGGAGAAAGTGATAGAGAAAAGGATGCGAGACGAAAGTGATGTTTCGGAGAACCAGTTCGGTTTTATGCCTGGTCAGGGTACGACGGATGCTGTATTCGCTCTTCGTCAGTTGTGTGAGAAATACAGACGAGCCCACAAGAACCTGCACATGGTGTTCGTTGATCTCGAGAAGGCATACGACCGGGTTCCCCGTGACGTGATATGGTGGGCTTTGAAAGAGAAGGGTATTCCTGAGAAGTATGTGGAGTTGGTTCGTGCAATGTACAGTCGATCTAGTACACAAGTCCGGTCGGCCGCTGGAAACACCGATAAGTTCAATGTGGCAGCGGGTTTGCATCAAGGGTCGGCTCGGAGTCCCTACCTCTTCTTGTTAATAATGGATGCTTTGACATTGGACATACAGGAAGAGGCACCCTGGTGCATGCTTTTTGCTGATGATATTGTTCTTGTCGGCGAGGATGGAATTGAGATGCAGAGTAGACTGGTAAAATGGCAACAAAAGCTGAAGAGTGTCGGCCTGGAAGTGAGCAGAACTAAAACAGAGCACATGTTCTGCGATTTCGGCGGTGTCTCCAGTTTTGTTCCTATTTTGTTCGACGGAGTACCGTTACCAGTCTGCTCAGAGTTTCGCTACCTTGATTCTCTGATTCAAAGCGATGGCAATATTGACCGGGACGTAAAGCACAGAATTAACACAGGATGGATGAAATGGCGACAGGTCACTGGGACGACATGTGATGCCCGAATTCCCCTTAAACTAAAGGGGAGAATTTATAAAAACATCATTAGACTTGTCGTTATGTATGGATCTGAGTGCTGGGCGATGCAGGTGATGGATGAAAAGCGTTTGCATGTAACGGAGATGCGAATGTTAAGATGGATGTGTGGGGTGACAAGAAGGGATAGAATAAGAAATGAGTATATTAGGGGTAGCTTAGGAATAGCGCCAGTGACAGAAAAAATTAGAGGTAGCCGTCTGTCATGGTATGGACATGTTATGAGGAAGGATGAAAGGCACGTGACCAAAAGAGTGCTAGGTATGGTAGTGGAGTGATGGACAGGTAGAGGACGGCCGAAGAAAAGATGGATGGATTGCGTGAAAGACGATATGGAGAAGAAGGGAGTGTGTACCGAGATGACGAATAATAGGAATGTATGGAAGGAAAAAACATACTGTGCCGACCCCAAAATGGGATAAGGGCAGAAAGATAATGATGACCAGATGTACCGTGAAAAAAACCACAGACCATATAAAATATCATCCTGCCTTAAACCCAGTTATTTGCGCAATATGTTCGTTTCTTCCAGGTTATTTCTTCACGTCTTCAATCGATGGGAACAATAAAAAAATAACTAATTTCGTGAAAAAAAGAACAATCCGTGTGAAAATTCTATTTTGCCTTTGTTTAGAGATAAGTTTGCTGAATAAAATTTATATATGTGCAATGTGTTTTTATTATTAGATAACTCATTATTAGTATTTTGAATTACTTTAATACATTTTTGACAAATTAACAAAGGAGATTCTGCTAGTGGAAACTTTAATAATACAAATATAAAAATTATATGGCTGAAAGGTTCAAAAGAAGATAATTTTATCAGAACCAAATTGCTTTCTTCTTAAACAACATTAAATTATTAATATTTATTTATATGTTTTAAAACATATTGTGATATACTTTATCACTCTGAATAACACCAGTTATTTGCATACTTTTGTAATCCTTTGTACTTTCTGATGAATTTATTGCAGCTAAATTTATTAAAGCAGTTCCCACGAACGTAGATTGTTTGTGAATTCCATTGCAACGGAATTCTATTTTGTAATTTGCAAATATTAACTTCATTTGTATCAGAATTTCGGTAATACCTTAACTATTTTAATAGAAACATAACTCGTCCTCCTATATTAAATACCACTAGCAGTAAATTTTGTTCATTTGTAAGTTATTTAAATAAAATAGTTTAGATTACACAGTCTTAAACGTATGTAAATTCATGAAATCTATTTTTATTCATAACGTGCTTATAAGAAATATTAAAGAAACGTAATTGAATGGAATTGTACTCACCAGATATCGGTTTACTAATACTCGTAGTATAAAATATTTTTATTAATGTACAATTGTAAGAATACTTTTCATTTCGATGGCAAGTTAAAGTAAACTTTACCATAAAATAATAAGGAAAGCAAACTGGACATCCCAGGTTTTCTTGTGATGTCGGCGAATCTTACGTAGGTGAAGAAACCCTCCGACAAGTTATTGCAAGGATTATTGAAAATATTCGCAGTATCAAAATACTGGTCAATAATGGCTCAACGTAAACAGGAAAGATTTTGGATTCGGACACTACTAATAACATTTATAAAAACTTTTTAGAACCTAAAGTATGTCAAGCTATTGGAAGCAGCCATGAGCAGAGTTTTAGCAGAATTTCGGTTAGGTAGGTATTCCCTTAAGTGGTCAATAATATTATAAAGATCAATTACTTAAATTCCAAATGTGGTTCAATTAGTATAGTCACAGGTTCAATTAGTACAAAAATCCAAAATAACGTCCAGTTACTAAGATCTGCACGGATCCTACTAAGATGTCATAACATCCTCCCTCCACCACCACCATCATGACAACAACAGCATGAAATTCACGCGTCAGTTTTTCCTCCTCTCATCCTCTTCTCCGAACTTATAAGTACGGAGTCTTTAATTTGGTTTTTAAACTAGCCATGCCAGGTAGTTTCCGATTTTCTAATCTATAACTATAGCGAATGTTAAATACATATATTACAATATTTTATAAAATAATGTAATATCTAATTTTATTTTACTATTGTTTAATTCACAATGGCTTCACAATAATTGTTTTGCCTTATATATTTCATAACCTAACCTATAACAAAGCTTAGTTTCTAAACATCATATAATTAAAAACTAGGGTTTTTAATTATATGACGTTGAGTTCTCCACAGCGGAACTACGACGGAACTGAAGTTAGACCGCATTCTTTTTAATTTTCATCAACTAGTCCGGATATTAACTTTAAATGGTTTGATGCTATTAAAAAATAAAATTGTTAAGAAAAATTTATAATTAAAAATTATTATTTGTTAATATTTCGATAAGACGGCTTAGAATTAATATTGGTATAAACTACAAATATTTAATACTAATTGTGTCATATTTAATAGTAATTGACTAAATATTAAATTTGGGAACAAAAGATGTATTGCGATCGTTAACATAGAAATCAGTTTAAATTTACCAATTTATTAAAACATTTTATTATATATCATGAAAAAAAATAATAGAATTCGTGACCTAGTAATGGAACAATAACTATCGCCGCTTCGTTGTTTACGTCAGGAGCTTCCAATACATTGTCCTAAATGTATCGATGTCCTAAATAAAAGAAATGTAAGTGGTGATTAAATTTCACCGAAAATGTACTTAATGGATCTAAATGGATTGAGTCTCATATATAATGATTAAAGTACTTTGGACACCTTGTAGTATATGTTTATTATAATAAAAGTAACATTTAACACATAAGTTTAACATGGCCAACATGTTAGTAGACAATTTCAAACTTTCACAAGTGAACATACACGTCTAATATTAAAGTTAGAAATGGTTTTTGATGCAACAGTTGTAATAGAGAAAAAGTGAAAGGCTAAATGCCCATTTAATGCTAAAATAATATATTTTTAAACCACAAATTGTATTTCATTTTATGTTAATAACTTAACTTTAAAAAATATGACTAGATATTTTATACAACTCCTATGTATGTATTTATGTACGAGTATGTATTATGAAGTTTTCTTGAAGTTACAATATAATGGTAGTTCTTAAAATATCATTGACAGTATCTGTGGTTTTTGTTTGGTATTTTCATTTAGTTTTAGTTTTGTATGGTATAAAACTATTGGTTTTCCTATTTTTGATAGATATCTATGGTCTTCCATTCTACGAGAAGCTTATAAAACTAAAGTTCTGGCTCTTAAAAATAGTATTTTTCAGTTAAAGAGTCTCTTTAGAATCTTTTATACTATAATTTATAAGAAAAATTCAATTTATCGTGGAATAATGCACAAAATGTTTATTTTGGTGTATTTTATTGTTCATGAACTCAGTTTTTACCTTGACTAAAAATTTATCACTAGATTTTGTAAGTAATATTTCAGTTACAGTTGTAAACATCATTAAAAAATCAGAACTCTCATACTAATGTAATCTGAAAAGGTCGTCATACGTCTACATGTTTTTTATTAGTAATGATGATGCATTTATTATTGACTATTATTCTTACCTTATACCGTACAATATACAACACAAAAGGATATAATCAAATACAATAAATATAATTTTGGTATTACTCACATATAACAGTCATCCAGGTACCAATTTAAAACTCCATTTAGGCGAAAATTACGGTTGATAACGAATGTCTTAAAATGAAATATTTGAAACGTGAGCATTCGTTAACGTTTAGAAAATTTATTGGAAAAATTCGTTATGAATCAGTTCTCATTCCGTTTTCCTGTTAAAAATAATGAAAAACATAAAAGTTGTTTTCTTTCTCCCTTCATCAAGTTGATTTCCATTAATTTTATAATTTTATCCGCTATAGTTATTTCCAAAACAAACGATTTATGGTTAAAATTCAAAGTTATCCGAAGCTTTTAGAAGTTTAGTTAAAATTCGTTGTAGATTTAAAAAGTTTGGAATAAGAAACCTATTTATTTTAATAGCGGAAATTGGTAACTTACGTCATTGATTTAACGGTTCATTGTCGAGTGACGCTTGACAAATCACCCCTCCATTGGGGGTCTTAAGGAGAACTCTCTTAGATAGAAATGTATATATCAAAGGAAATATATTTTATTACTTTCTTTAAGTTTCGTTTAGCTATAATAAGCTAAAGTAACACATGCTAAACAAAAATTATAAACGTCATATTTAATGAAGTATTTGTATTGATAATGTCTAGTCTGATTGAAATAACAGCCCTTAAATTATTTTCTTTCATTTGATAATTTAAAAGGTGATCCTTTTTAGGATTTTTCGAAGATTAATTTGTAACTTCTCCCTAATAGGATGGGGGGTCTCATTATATAATTCAAACGTAAGGCAGCGGTTGGCTTCGGCATGCAAAGGAATTTACAATTAAATAAAGTATAAGACTTAGCGTGAAATGATCCAATAAATAACGTTGGAATTGGTTTCAAATTAAAGTCGTTTGTTTTTCGTTTTAAGTGTGACAAGAAAATAGACTTAAGAATTGGATTATTATATAGTCTTTACCTATAATAAAAACCGTATTTTTAAAAGTGTGTACATTACAGATAAATAAATAAGATTACTACGAGTATTTAGAAAAAAATATTCAATTATAATTGTCAATAAATGATAACACCAGAAGAAAAAATCCTTTGGTATAAAAAAATATTTGTTTTTATTAAAAAGCAAATAATATTGTTAAAATTTGTGTGAAAATATGTTAATCCGCTAAAATAATTTTGATATTAAGTACCAAACACAAACAAAGCAATAGAAATGAAACCAAAACTTTTAACTTCCAAAACCCTAATCAGTTTATGTTGTGTAACTAACTCCACCTTATTTTCAAAAAATACAACTTTGATCGTCATACATAGATTGTTTAGATCGTTAACGTTTGGTTACAGTACTCAGAATCGCTGTAACTGTTGAGAATTTTACAATTTGAATTTGACAATTGGATATTTTCATTACGTTATATCTTATATTTTTGAATAAATTGTATTTAAAACCCAATTATATGTATTCAGCATTCAGAACTCAAGGAAAACACTTTCCTTAACAACTTTAACCAAAGGGTAATTTGTCACCTGACAATGCACCGTTGAAACATTGAATTACATCTCCAATTGTTGCGCTTTAAACGAATGGTTTAGGTTTCTTTCCTAAAAGTTTTAGAACATCTATCAAAGAATGACCGAACTTGCATACTTGCGTGTGGATACAAAAATGTAAAAAAAATATTTTAAGTAATTTACTTTAAAGATATTTCTTCCGTTAAATATGATACATAGAATTAAACCAGTATATGTCAACAGTTATTTTCGCCGTCATGATAACATATCACTCGTACTATTGCGCATAAATTGTAGCCGCAATAATTACATTATAGGGATACATTTTACAGAAATTTAAATATTCAAGAGAATAATTAGGTCATGTATTGCTTAACTTACTATTTTAATTCTTCTTGAAACTAAAAAAAGACTACACCAAGACTATTGTTAATTACAATGGCATGAGCTAATCAACTGGGTGACCATGATTAATTTATGATGTCACGATCAATTAAGATTAAGATATAGTTCAATGCAATAAAAATTGTGGGGGAAATTAGTAACAACTTAATATCATAATACTTCTACTACCTAACCTAAGCTATTATTATAATACTACTAGATAAATTATTACATTTTATAACCTATGATTGCCATAAATGTAATATGTTATTTAGTTATTCTTATGTAAATCAAAATACTTGTAATGGACTTATATCTGGGATTTCTATTTTAATACAAATTTTATGACTACTCCGGATTGTTTATAATAGATATATAAAATAAATATATTTTATTAATTATTAATATTACAGAGGGATGTTGAGATAGGATTGAAATAGTTTTCTTCGGATCCAAGTCCGCTCTTTCATAGATTGGATAAAGATCTATTTTGGACATAGAACATTATAAAAAGTTTTGCGTTAAACAAATTTACAAAATATATTAACTAAACAAGTTATTATATATCAAATAACATTTTTAAAGATGTACGGCACAACAACAACCTTTATGAATATAGAAACCATATGGAATATGTTTTAATAATGACAATGATATTGGATCATTCCTCAACTTAAGTAATCATGTATAATGTAATGGACCATTTAACAGTTTAGTAGTGAATTGGAATCTCCAAGGAATGAAAGGCAATTAAACTAAAGTTCAGAAGTAATGACCGAAATGTTGGTCTCCACGGTGATATAGACTAACTATGATTTATACTTGTTCCTCGTTCTGTTCATTTTAATTTAAAAATATACAGAAGAAGTTATAAACATATTACAGAGAAATGTAGATATTTTTTGAAATCTAAATAAACTACATTCGTGAACAACACCCGTTTATTGTATTTTAAAAACCTTGTATATCTTTAAAAAATATAAACACTTAATAATTAATAGTATGTCACAAAGACAGAAATTTCATCAAAATCGGTCGAATCGAACTAACTTATTTCGAATATATGGTATACGTGCGGTATGGTACTACTTTTGACTGCGACCATTTGAACGGTACATACGAGTATATAAAATTATGAAGCACTATAAATATATTTTATTCTGAAAAGTAGTTTAGTTGCTAATTTAGGTATAAATTGCAATTATTTCGAGAAGAAGTAAGAACATTTTATGTATAAAATTTACTAAACTAAAAACTATTTTTTATTGTTTTTAGCGCTTTTGGTTCATTGATTTGGTTTAGGGGCTTTGACGGTACAACTATTTTGATTTTTTATTCTTCTATATAATACTACTATCCTTTAGATAAAAATAGTATGATTTTTATAAACATTTATATCAATAGGTTTATTTTATTTATTAAAATGAAAAGAAAGAAAGAAGATAAAGATTTTTGGATGATTGTCGATTAATCACACAACTGAATGAGCTTACAGATATGACCTGAAAAACAACATAGCCTATACAAAGTTCTTTTACAAAAAATGAAGCTACTATTAATCAACAGGATTGTGGAACACTGAGGCAGTCTATTACATTAGACAATGTATTTTTTCCGAGTTGTTTTCTGTTACCTATTTGTCTTCTAAACGAAAATAGCCAAGAAATACTTACAAGAGTATAGGCATCCATATTTACTTTGTTGATATTTCGTAAACCTCTTAAGCAAGGGTTCCATAACATCTATATTGTTATCAACAGTGTCCCGGGGGAAATTAAATTTCGACAAGTTTAATCAAACCTAAAGAGGTGAAGAGTGCTAGTTTTGCGATTTATTTAATAATTTAGATTTAAATAGTTTAAGATAAGTTTGAGATGAACTTAAAAATGTGTTAAAATATTGTCCTATTACGATACTTTTACGATTCCTTCATATTAATTTATCTTAGGTATTTATCAGTTAAGGTCAGGAAGATCAAGCAAAATATAAATTTAATAGTGGATTTAATTATGTAAAATCTTACCACACTTTATTTTTACTAAACTTGCTTTAATTTCTAATCCCAAATTTGATAAAAAAATATTTTAAAAACGATTGCACTTTAGATTATCGTTTTAATGCTATAATTAAATTAATTAACCAAATATAAGGAGCAGTGTGCCACAGCGGAGAGAATGAGTCTTTATATTTTAACTTTTAACAATATTTATTTTCTGTTAAATAAATACCCTCCCGATGTTAAAAACATGGCGTTCTTTAAATATCCAGCTGAGTGTCTTTTTTTTATTAAATATCACTTGAATAGAATTCAAGAACTTGAAATTGTGATGTAATGTATAAAATGTGCATATACTATAATTTCACGCTGTCGCTTTGAAAAACAACTTATGAATTTTTACTTCTAATTTGAACATTTTTGGCTTCTCCTTAAGAAAGTGAAGGTAACATTTGTTAGTTTATTAAGGCAAAGGTTTATATTAAGTTCGCGAGACCCTGTCACATAATTTCTACCATAGTATTCGGCATAGTTCTAACAATATTACCACTGAATTATAGTTGGATAATTTCATTATGTTGCAAATTTATAACTAATGGTTGGCACAATGAAATAAAGTATATTGTTTTATTCCTAATTTTCATGAAATTAAACAAAGATTAAATTAATAACAGTTATCTGATTTGTTGTTGTGAAAGGTTTGCTTGAAATAAGTCACTCCAACCAATAAGTCCCCTTTTTCATCTTTTATTTTTCGGTCTAATTTATTTTGTTCGCTCATCACGCAAAGTCGACTGTTTGAATTTTAAATATAATTGGTATGATTGTTGGGTTTATCGCGGCTTATATATAGGACAGATTTTACTTCAGACTTTTTCTTATATTCATGAGAAAACGTAAAGTTTAGAATATAATGAAAGTCCTAACAGTTAAACGGGTTTTTATAGTAATTGATTATATAAAAAACTTATGAGATGCTTTTATTCTGGAAATATCGCTTGCAAAAGCTATTTATAAAGTAACATATAGTTATTGACCCCTAGAAATGTCTTTTAAATAAAACTGTTGTCAGAAATAATATATTCACAGTAATATTCAAAAACTAGGCACTTAGCATGCTGTCCAGTAAATAAAGATTGTGAGTTCTACCAATACTAATTATTCTGAAACAAATTGGTTCTGTAAATAAATTAATATAAGATATTATAAATAATCTATACCAATTGATACAATCACTGTTTTTTAATTGTTGACCATGTTATGCACGTTTTAAATATACTAGGATCTGCTAATCGTGCGCGGCAGGCGTTGAGCTGAGCCCCTCTCCTTTCTTCTTTTCTTGATAACTTTTGAATGGCTAAACATTTATTTAATCTGTTTTCACTATAACATCCGCGTTCGGCTCAAACATACATAAGAAAATTTTTAGCTTATTATCACGTCGTATCCTGGAGACAACTAAACACAAAAAAGATCTCCGAAACGGTTAAGAGCTTCGCCCACGCTCAATAATATTTTTATGGTTTTTCTATTTTTAATCACATACTAAATTATGTGAAAAAACCAAGATTAAAATGTACTACTTTGGATTCTATGTTTTCGACAAATTCATTGTGATTGCTTTGAAATATAAAAAAAATTATTGAATATTATTCACGAATACTTTCAAAGACACATTGTTAAATATGGAAGTCTGAATACGACCCAAGCTAATAATAAAATAAAGGTCGACCATCAATTTATCATCCTAAGAGCAGCCATTACTTCGCAGGATCTTTCATTACGCCATCCGTTGTCAAAATGGAGTTTTTAACAAATTTATTAGCTCAGTGTCATTTCAGTGGCTTTCTTTTATGTGGACAAGAACTTTGTATCATAAATTTTGTTATAAAATCAATTTAACCTGATTACTTGTAATTATTTGACGATCAAGCACTGACTGATAGCTTAAGATAAGACGGATTTTTATAATAAAGTAAAACCAACATTTGAATAACAAATCATTTTATTGAAAATTGAAAACCTTAAAAAATGTGAATTACCATTTGGCAGAAATACAAAAGCGTCATATATATAAAAAATATCTTGATTATTTAATAAATATGCATTCTTATATTTGGACAATATTTGGCTTATTAATTTAAGTGACTAGAAAAAATTATACTACTATTATATTATATTTATATTATTTAAAACGATTACTTATTTTTTTCTTGGCGAGATGCCAAATACAGACAAAGTAGAATTGTTATATGAAGATGAAAATGGACATGAATTATTTATAAAACGTAAATGCTATGTTTTTATTAAAGTAACAAGTTACTTGTTACTTCCAGCTCCGGCAACGTAAACGTACAAGAGAAGTAATGTAAATAAGAATGAGAACATTATAAAAATGAAAGAAAAGTGTTAATAGTGAATTACTGCTTTGGCAAGCAACCAGTATAAATGTATCATTAAAAGGGTAACAGTGCTGCTAAATAATTATTTTTTAATTATCTAAATTAAAGTTCCTTTTAAATAAATAAAAGTTTTAAAGGAAACAAATTCTAACAAAAGCTTTCAATACGTTGAACAAACAGTTGTCTATAATCTTTAGGAAGAATGGCTATCGTCCTTGGGGACGATTAAACATCGTAAGCATGTGAAGAGGCAAAATAAAATTAAAGTATCAAATTACTCACAAGGAGAATAAGAGGACAAAACAAGTGAGTACTTTACAACCGTATTATAAATATCGTTTTGATTACAAGATTTTGTTTTTATAATAGTCATAAAGTTGCAAACAGTAGTACTATTATAGTGACTATATTTGGGCAGTTATAACCTAAAGCAGGGATTTAAAAAAATCCTTAATAAATGAAAATCGGTTAATATAGGTAATAATGATAATTTGGTAATATCAGGATCCTTCGTTGATCGGAGTGAAAAAGGTAACTCTGAAAAAAACACAAAACATAGTTAATATTATGTAAGAAATATAAATGTAAATAAAACAAACTGTGAAGTTAAAATAAATACATTGATATATTGACTCTTTCAATCCCTAAATTGTAACAGGTTGATTTCGTATATTAGTTTTTTATAATTACTCAGTTTCTCGATATTTATTTACAAAATCGTTTAAGTATAGCAAAATTTGGGAAACGAGCGAGCACTTTAAAAGTTGTAATATCTTACTTTGCCTAAAACATATACATTATATTAACTTTCATCATCTAACTTTTTATACAAAAGTTCCATTGCCGCTTAAGCTGCCTTTATAGTTTCGAAAGATACCTTTTACTGTTGCTAATAAGATATTTTAAAATATACCTACCATTAAAAGACTTGTACTCTGTGGTTCTCCCGATCGCATACGATGATGTTTCCACCGGACATGACTGCGATACCCTCCAATCCCTTGAACTCGCCGTCTCCAGAGCCCCAAGAACCAAAAGCTCTAAGGAAGGTCCCGTCAGGGTGGAAAATTTGAATTCTGTTGTTGCCAGAATCCGCTACCACAATATAACCTTGATCGTCTACTGCTACACCCCTGAAAAAGAAATTTAAATATATTTTATATGGAATAACAAAAACAATGGGATGTAGGATGACATAAGAAAGTTTCTTAAGAAAGTTCAAACCAATATTTTTAATTTCTAAATACAAAATTTACTCCCACAGTTACCATATATAAAATTCATATAGTCTATAAGCGTATTAACAGTAACATGCTCATTTAAATATTTAAATAATACTACAGTCACAAAATACTTCAACAGGGTAGGGTTTCCTACTGAACTATTGAATTGTATGTTATAAATAAATGAAAGATAATTTTGACATCACTTTATCTGATTTTAGTAGTAGAGATAATCGAGGAAAAAGACGTGGAAGTCAAGTTAAACTCTATAATAAACCTTTTCGTATAAAGTAGTAAAGACTACAATATCGCTTGGTCATAAACTGAAGTCGCACTATTAAAGATATTCGGTAAACGGATCACGTAATGAGGTCAGCTCTCATACTATTTTTACGAAGTAATTCGGCCAAGGTATAACCGTAAAATTAAAACAAAGTTTTAGATATTCGTGAAATTTTAAATGGGAATATAGTTGTTATTAGTTTTTTTTGATAATTACGTAAAATATCGCCACAATGGGAGAGCAATCTACTCATTTTTATTAAACAAAAAAGAAAGTGAAGAAAACACAAAGTGATAAAAAAATCTGTGAGGAAATTCCTATTGATTAAGAAAGAAGTGATTACAAGGTGAGTTAACAATGGATTGGACCCTCCAAAGTGTAATCTTATTGCCGTCCCCTATTATCCTGGTTACGGACTGTCTAATGTAAATTCAATGAGTTCTGAATTGTAGTATATGATTGATTATGCAATATATCTCATTACTATTTATAGATTTATTAGGCTGATATAAATTATATGCTTAATATTACAAACATTCATGAACTAGATATAATTAATTAGTGATATTTTTATTATTAAATTATTCTTCAGAAATTAATTCCAATTAACTTAAACATATAAATAGAAAAATATTGAATCAAATCTTTTAAAAAATAAACTTAATTTAAACGAACCTTGGGAATTTAAACTGTCCATCTTCTGAGCCTTCTTCTCCAAATGAAGACAGCACACGTCCATTAACGTCGAAGACTTGAATCCTGTGGTTGTTGGAATCCGAGACAAGAACACGGTTTGTGCTGGAGACGGCAATGTAATGAGGATGTTCAAGCTGTCCTAATTTGGAGCCAAAACTGCCGAATTTACCAACAAACGTGCCATCGGATTGGAAGACCTAAAATAAATTTTATAAATAACTTATTTTAAATAATATTCTAAATGATTTCTCCCATAGTATGGGTATTGGTAAAAAACTAAGATATAGTCTTTTGTGGTTTCTCCATTACTCTAAATAAAATTATAAGATTTTAATACTACATTTTTACATAATACATTTTTAATTAATAATGATCATATGAACTTACTGACCTGTACTCTATGGTTTTCCTTGTCACAGACGTATATAAATCCGAGCGCATCTGTTGTGATACCCCAAGGGTAGTTAAATTTGCCGTCACCAGTTCCTTGACTGCCGAACGATCTTAGAAAGCGACCAGCGGGATCAAACACCTAGGAAATATTTTATTAATAATAGGAAGGAAAATATATAATAAAATTAATTTCTATTTATTATTATGTCAAATTAAAGATAATTGTATTGTAATTGTATATGTAAGAACATATCTGGTATGTTTTGTTTTCTAATACAATGATTGTAGCTGATGATCGCCGGTAGTTTTGATTTCATTTCAATAGAATTTCTCTATTAATATTCAAACATCCGATCTGTATTTCCAACAAGGTCAAATTAACTATTAATGCAAGCTGACATGAACGGTGCCATTACGCATTTGAATTGTGTAATTAGGTTTTACTGTTATTGCTTATAATGGCTCAATAATCATGACTTTTGGAAATTTGTATAACATAATAATATACACTACCGATTGCATTCTCAATTGTTATTACAAGACATACATAGTCTACAGATAGACATTTTTTTTTTTATTGTATTCTTTTGACAACTTGTTAAAATATTTATTAGACATTCTTAATAGCTTTAAACTGAAACCTAATTAATGCCAAGGAATTAGTTCAAAACTGTAAACTAAATATACTATTTATAATACTTTCAATACGTTATACAGAAACATGCAATTAATTATCATGTGATTTTATTAGCGTACCTTTAGCTAGTACGTTTAATTTTATACATTTACATCACATCCCAAGCTCCTTTAAATAATGTCACGTACGAAACTTCGTTAGCGCCATCCAGGTTAATTAGTTAGCTTGTAAACAATAGTTATCAAAGGGGAATGTCAATTAATTTAAGGTATCTATAAAATGTCAAAATAATAAACTCAATGTGGTTCAACAATACAATTATTAATTATTCTTTAAAAGTCACAGACTTGGTATGTATCATAAATCTGTTGTTTAAAAATTTACAAAATTTTTAAATTACAACATTTAAAGTGTTTATAAGTTCTAAATAAAATGTTTAGTAACTAATTAGGTCTCAAGAACAATATAGATATTTTTTATTATCAAAAAAATGTTTAAAGTAAATACTCAGTATTCCGATAAACGTAACGGAAGTATTATAAAATTATTAAATTTTCAATTATTTTGAGGGAAAATTTTCAAAGCTTAATTCTATTAAAAATAATTCCTTACCAATTATTGTCAATTATGCAAATATTACAAAACAAATTGTTTTACCCTTTTCAAAACTAAAAAATTGTGAATTATCGAATGTCGTACACAGTATCCTTTGGCTTTAACATAGAGTTAAAAATGTTTAAATAAATTTCATAACAGAAAACATAACTTTATACACTTATTTTCATTGAATTATCAATAAAATTTCATGAAATTATTTAATTAAAATTTTGAAATTTATAATCGCCTTTTATTAAACTCTTAACGGAAGTTTCAATTACAATTTATTATAAGTATCTTAATTCAATTTCAACCCGAATAGCAATAAATAAGCAATTATTATTATAGGCGTAATATCGGTTTTCAGAAAACAATTTAACAAAATATCACATAATTATATTTAATTATAGAAATATAATCTTACAAAGTAATTCACTCAAACATTTTATGAATGTAAAATTTTAGTTTAAATAATATCAAAAATTCACAAGCTGGTCTCAGTTTTTTTTAATAACGAGTGAAGGTAAGAATATAACTTTATTTCTTATTCTATTCGCATGTCTATTATTCTACTTCTTGTTTATGTGAGCTTTATTTACTAATTGTTTGAAATATTTTTAAAAATTATAATATTGTTTGAAGACAAAGTTTTATGCTGCAAACGACATTTTGACAAGCTCTCGAAAGTTTAAAGGGTTGTTTTCAGTGATGTAGAATTCGTATTTTAACAACAAATTCAAACTAATGTAATCATAGTTTTGATAACCTTATTAGTATCTTTCTATTTAAGATAATTATGTTCTTTTTTTTAATACCAGCATTGAACAAAGATACCTTGAAAAAATGTTTTTTAACATAATATACAAATTGGTTGAAATGCATTAAAAGTGATGGCAGGTATAAATTTAGCAGTAAAATACTATTTAAAAAAAATATATTATTTCAATATTTAAAATCTTACCTGTATACGGTGATTATATCTGTCAGCTATTATGTATTGTCCAATGCGATTGACAGCGACGCCCGCGAGACAATCAAATTCACCTTCTCCACTGCCGTACTGACCAAACTCCTTGACGAATATGCCATTGGAATCAAAAACCTTAAAAGAAAATATGTGTTAAAATGTTTTTGTGGAATGTAATGTTTCACATGTCAAAATCAACTGTACTTATTGTACAATACAAATTTTGAGGTTATATTTTTGTGAAATATAAAGTGTATGGGTAAAATATTACACATAACATTGAACTTTGTTGTAACGGCTACTAAAGTTATAAAACTGGTGGCTGGAATATATACTTTATTGGCCAAACATTACTCAAAAAAGATGTTAGAAACGCAATAAATTCCTATTACTTCAAGGTTTCAACACTTTTTGAGTGATGGTTAAAAAAATACAAACTAGATAAGTAGAAAAGAAAATTCTTCAAACAGCATATAGATTTCGGAAGAAATTTCGTTACTCAGTAATTTAGTACGATGATATTAAATTTAATCACTAAAAAGCTTGAATAAATGATCAATATTTGTGCATTAAATGTTTTCTTAAATTTTCACTGTGTTGCCAACACGTGCCACGATATAAGACTATTTTCTACTTTTATGTGAATATTAATCTCTCGGACATTTATGTTCCATTTTATGAATCTATTTGTAAATTGACTAACTGAGTATTATTATACCTTACATCAACTTTCTAAATGCATAATTAGTATATTAATCAAGCATTTTTTTGTAAAGATTTTTTTTTAAAGTATGTTTCTTGTTAATTATTTTAACACTTATTAATACTTATTTTAATACTTAATATAAAATATTTGAAATGTCAATACTTGAACACGATGATTAGATGAATCAGCCACAACCATAATATTGTCAGGGCCTACAGCGATGCCACGAGGCCATGTAAAGTAACCGGGTTCGCTCCCCCGACTCCCCACACTGAATTGTAAACGGCGTTTCTGCAGATATTGGCTCCTAGGGGAGGAACCTGCTGCTGCGAAACCTATAAAGAAAAAAAAATTACAAACAAACTCATGATTTTTTGGCAACCCAATTTCCAGAAGCCTCAAACCTATATACACGCCACTCGTCATTCTAACCTGCTACCGCTGCTGTAGCCGCCGTAGGGGAGATGGGGGAGCCTGCCGCGTTTTTTGAATCATCATCAGAACTGGCAAGCTCGTTAGCTGAGCGCAATGGCAACCCGAGAGACAGGCGACGAGATGAGCTCGAAGAAGTACCACTCGTATCGCGGTCTTTACCTCGTGAACCATATTTACTTTTTAAGTATCTCGCCCAAGAACTTAAAGCAGCTCCGTCCTTCTCGCCAGTTACTGGTCGTTCAGGAGAGCTTTCTCTTGATTTGAGCGCATGGGAAGATCGGCTACGAGACAACTCCGAACCTCCAGTGCCGGAGCCGTATCGAGCAGCAAGATAAGCTGATGGGGATGCGGTAGTGGGAGAAACGGGTTCATCTTGATCATCATCGTCACCTACTCCAAAGCCTGTGTGGCTACTTTTACTTCTTGCAAGGCGATTGCGTCGTTCTTTTAGGGCCAAGTACCTAGAACGAGCAGTCGGATATTTTGATTCATCATCTAAAGAAGAGTTTAATTCTTCATCTTTTGGTTTATTTCCATAGCGACTATTGTAGGATGAACTGCTGGCGCCATATCGAGGGGCTGGATCTTCTTCAGTTTGTGAAGATTGACGGGTACGATATCGCGTTTGTGTCGGCGTATCTTTACCTTTGTTATCGTGTGCATCATTCCGAGCATTTGTACTTCTAGCTAAAAGTGGGCCAATATCACTACGAGCTATCGCCTGGCTCTCGGGCTTCCTTTGCGGTGCAGGCTCCTCCTCGCTCTCCTCTGATGAGTCGGTTTCTTCTTCAGAACTCGTATCGGAGTCTTCGTGGGCCGGCTCGGCGGGCGCCGGGGCGGGTGTCGGTCGTTGCGATCCAACAAACCGACTTTGAACCCGTTGTGCGCCGCCAGCTGTTCCGTTCGTTGTAACCGGAGCAGATCTCTCATTTCCTGTGGACAAAATATGAGAGTTCGGTTTTGGAGAAGGCCCATTGATGCTGTATTTAGCTTTCAATTCTGCGATTGATAATATCGCACCTGTATGTTTTACCGCCGAGCCGGAACTTTCCGTTGAAGCACTAGATTCAGTACTAGCGGCGCGAGCTGCTGGTCGATGAACAGAGGAAGTATCGGAAGCAGAAGGCTTTCTCGTAACGGTTGGTTTCGGTATTGGGGCTGAGCTCTTACGTTGAGTTCGTTGAAGGGATCCGACAGATTCATCATCGGATTCACCTTCACTGGATGCCTGAGAAATATACTGAAATTTGGTATTGACCACCAAGAAAACGGAGGCTGATAAAATTTTGTTGTTGTGTTGTGTATGTAAATATGATTTAAAGTGGAGTGTATTAGTGGAATGCCCTAGTTAGTTGTCGCGTTTGCCATGTTAGTATCGATGAATATTTTTCTACTTTCTGCCTTTATCTTATCAATCTGTCTCTTCTTCCCAACTCACCTCACGAGCTGGAGTAGGTGGTTTGCGATTGATAGCATTTCTTTCCTCTTCTACAGGCCGGGGAGGTAGACGATCGGGTTCTTGAGATGAAGCTGCTCCTTTGTTTTGTCTCTTTAATCGCGTAATTTCGTCATCTTCACTCTGTTGCCTCACTGGTGGCGGCCGACGTTGAGGTTGTGGAGTTGGTTGAACAGGCTTAGGAGGCGGGGGTGGTTCTTTTTTTTCCTTTTTTTTGCCACTATCTACATCAAGTATTCTTTGCATAACCCGAGGACAGTCACTAAGTCTAAATATGCCACTAAGTGGTCCCCGTGTTGCATCTTCTGTATCAACAACTTTTTCTTTTTCTTTATCTTTGTTTTCAGACTTTACAGTCTTGGTACTTTGTTCGGTATCGGAATCATTGTCTTGTTGATGACTTCTGACAAAACGAGAGCGGAAGCGACGAGATGGTCTATGTTCCGATTCATAACCACTGTAGTCATCCGTAGCTCCGTAATCTCTCGTGTGCTTTTCTGGTGGAGGAGGACGACGTTCTCCAAATTTTCGACCACCTAATATGGGTTCTTCATTTTCCATATAACCCTTTGCTTCTTCTTGTTGACGAAATTGTGTTGCTAAACGATGATCACTCTTCGATCTTGTAAGGCCTTGAGATTGTTGTAAGCCAGCTGAATATGCGTTAGGATTTGTTATATTAAGTTCTCCATAGCTGGCAACGTGCATTACCAATTGGTTTGGGTCATGAGTCATTATAAATCGAACTCTACGATTATAATCACCAGCTTCATAATCAAAGTTTCTTAAAAATTCTACTGTTTTAAGAAAAATTTCTTTAGTATCGACTAGTTCTGTATCTTCCCATTCAACGTCATCGTTCATATATTTATCAGCAAGATCACAATTGCTTTGAATATTGCTTAACTCTAGTTCTAAATTATCCTTAAGATGTGTTAAATTTCTGAGTTCAGTAGCAAGATATCGGTCAACTTCAGTCCGTAAGAAATCAGTGCGATCTTTAAGAGCTTTTGCAAGTCTCTTATGTATTTCGTCCACCTCTCCAGCTACAGCGCCACAGTTTGTTTGAAGATTTGCTGTATTTCGTTCAACTATAGCTAAAATATCTTGGAGTCTGTTAACCCCACGACGAATTTGATTATTAATCCGGGCAATTTCCCTACGAAGTACTTCCATATGGGCAGATTTACAATCTTCACAAACTTTCTTGTCGCAATGTGCACAAGGAGCACAATATGCCTTTTCTGAGCAAACATTGCATCTTTCCATAACTTGCCCGGCTGTAGGATCGGGCAGTTCTCCTGCGATTTGAGCATGCAACTCCAAAAATCTTTGTAAAGTGACATTGGTGGGGAATCCCTGAACTCCTTGATAAGGAATACGATGTTCAGCACGACATTCAGGACATTTAACCTGAAAAAATCAAATTGAAATAGTTGTTAAATTAATTTAATAAAGATTTTTTACTTTTTTTATATTATTTTGTGTAATGTTAATTAAGATTTATCTTATTTTTTAAGAATTGTCTTATAACCTGTCGCCGGACATAATCGACAAGGCCATCCATGCACGGCTCCATACAGAAGCTGTGCTGGCATGGCAGCAGCTTTGGATTCCTATACCGGTCCAAACAAACACAGCACGTCAGCAGTGATTCAAACTGCTCCATCTTGCTTGGGTTTTAGGAATCTGAAAAAAAAAAAAAAAAACATAATTCTCAACTTAAATTTTCAAGATTCAATATCGGTAATAATAAAAATAAAACTCCAGCTAAACCGTGTCTTTATAACTGTATAGGGGACTATAATGATACCAAAGTGGAATCCAAAATACATAGCTTTCCTTTTTGTTGATTTTTTCTATACCTAGAGACACTATTATACATATTAAATATTCTGTTTTACGTAATAGGTCATTTTATTACGTTTATATTTCATTTCATATAAAATAAAATATGTCAAAAGTCCAGTAGTTTATATTTGTTTAAGTTAGTCATGGTAGAAACGTGTATTAGTATATATAGATATATTTTACCAATGGTTAAATATCTATATTTTTTTAATTTAGAAGGTAGTTCAACTAACTCAGTAGTTTCCTAAATTTACTTCTACTATTATGACTTCTTGATTTGAAGTTCAGGGGCAATAGTTGACTCTATTTTTATGAACACAAATTGTTGCATTTTGTAAATTGTGACTTTGTAAGCCCTAGAAATATTTAAAAGTTTTAATGCTTAATAATTCATCCATAATATCTATGTTTGGAAGTTTACTGTTATAAATATGAGAAATATGAATTAACAATCATTAAATTAAAAACAGTTTTGTTATAGAGAACATATCGATGTTTTTTTTAAAATAAAAGAAACTAAATCAAACCTTTAAATAATACTATGGATAAAATTACTAAAAGATGAAAACTGTACAACTTGTAAACAAAACTTGAACTTCATTTAGCATAACAAATATCTAGAGATTTTCTAAACTTTCTTCATGGCTAGTTTCTTTGCTTTATTCAAATGAGAAAAGTTAACAAATTCTGACGGCGGAAGGTTTAAAACGTTAATATATTTAAACGAGATTTACAATATCCGAGCAAGAGGTAAAAAAATATATTTCTATTTTTGCTTGATCGTCCAATGAATTTTAATAAAATATTTTACTTTACTATACTGTGCTTGTAAAAGAAATATTTTTTATTGTACAGAATAAACATAATTTAAAAACATCATATAAAAAAATTGCTTCAAATGATGCAGATTCATAGACATTATTATTTTATTATTATTTTTACACGTACAAAAATTATGTTTCACATTTATTAAATCTTAAATTATCTCACAAACGGTCCAACATTAATCTAAAATAAATTATCACTTATTATTTAAGTATATTTAGACGTCAATGTATTGAATTCTTCAGTTATTTAGGACTATGTTTAATAATACCAAAATACCACGTTTATATCTGACGTCCAAAGCAAGCTTCGTCCGGTTGCGTCAGATATAGATTGGTCGAAAGACGCGTGAAAGCGATTGCGAGTATTTAAAAACCAATGAGAGCTTTATTTTGTCTGTTATAAAAATAATAATATCTTTCTAATCTAATGACGTATGAGGAATTTGTGACGACGCGGTTGGTATTATAACAGTTTATCTTGTAATGGTAATTGTAAATGGTGTGGGTTAATCTCAAACTTGTTCTCTATAAAATATATACACATGTTGCGATAACCACCTGCTCGTCCATATATTAAAATAGAATACGTCAGATTTATTTTTAGTTATTCCGTCGGTGAATGTTTTGAATGGTTTAAAAATATAAATTTAGCACATGCATCATTTACTTTCTTACTTCAAAATATATAAATTTATTTTTCATGTATTTTAAATTGTTTTTCCTTAGAGATATTTTCTTATAGTACTTTGATTTTAAACTAGTAGATTAGACATAGTTTCTTTTTTTTTTTTGTAATATATAATCGCATAATGAAAATAGGAATAGCAATAATTACCAAGGATTTTTTAGGTTGAAAAGTGTGTTACGGAAGTTACTGAAACTAAAATTTGCTTTTTTTCAAATTATTTTAACTAGTTTGTAAAACATAATGACATAATGTAAGTTTACTTTCAACGATTTTAATTACTTATAACATCAATGAAATAATTAAACAAAGGTATGTACATCTTCAAATGTATTATTAATGTAATATTTATTATTCATATTATCTTTAAAATAAAAAAAAAATCTATTTACACTATGAAAAATTCGATAACAGTAAAAATATTCACCAATAGTTGTTATATTACTGTATATATACTAAGTATATTTTTAGTACCACGTGTAGGATGATTTGACATATTAATAAATAATTTTTAATATCAAATATTAAAAAAACATAAATTAAACATAAATGTTTTGATAGGATACTTGGTAACATATTATGTAATCAATACTTCCAAAACCTTTTAATTGCAAGTAATCATTTTACGTAGATTGATCTGTTTGTAGGTTTCTTGCAAAATTCATATGATACAGTCACACAATATTCTAAGAGGATAATTAGTTTGCTATTTAAATTGATGATTTTTTAAATGTTGTGTAATACAATGTAACAAAAAAGTAATTGTTCTAGAAAGGTTATATTTTGATATTAACAATCTGTAGATGATTTTAAAAACATATCAATAATTTAAAATAGTAAATATTTCCTTGAAAATAAAAAAAAACCTAGATCGTCGAAACTTTAAGCTTACTTCTAATGGAACTTCTTATATAGCTTCCAAATGTATTGCGGATTTAAACGATGGTTTTCAAAACTTCCAAATTTGTTCTTAAAAGAAATGAAAGTTGTTTATTTTATCTTATTCTTTGTTAAATAGAGAAGTTTCGTTTTTATAATGCGTATTGGTATATATAAAACTTTACTAAAATTTTGTAATGTAATAAATGTTTAGGCCATAAAAAATTATAGTATTAATAATCTAAAAAGGTGTAAATGCAACTAACTAACTAACAATATACACATTACTGTCGAATTAAGACGAAACCAACGAAACTTCTCGAATCAGTATTAATTTAATGTGAATGCGTATCTCTTGTTTATCAAGGCATGTGTAAACGTCAGAGTTATTTTGAACAAGGTTGACTGAATTTTTTTAATAGCTTTCTTCGTATTTGGCCAAGTGTAATTTTACATGAAATTTTGATAAGGAATATGAGTTATATTAATGTCGAAAATAATTTTGTTTCAAATTAATTTGTCTAAGTAACATTTATAACGTAACGTAACTATAACAATATATATAAATAACAAAAACCTAAAATGTTTTTTGTTTACATAAAAAAAAGTATTGGTAAGATAAAAAAATGATAAAAGAAATTTTACTGAAAAACTTAGAGGATGGACGAGATTACAGAATATTAAGAATATATTATTATAATCATCACTACATATCAACCTTACATACTTTATATAAATGCTGAAATTGTAAAAATGGAAGAGAATTTTATTTAAGTGTTCACAAAATCTAAAAATATTATATTTGTAAACTCATTACTAATAATTATCTACATCTCCATCGACACCTATGACATAAGTGGCTCTGACTAATGTAGGTTATGACTGAAGTATAGAAGTAAATTTGACGCATAAAAAAAAACACCAAAAAACGTTTTGAAATAGGAAAAATAACATGCCAAGTAATATAAATATCACATTTTAGTTTTCAGTATATACAAGAAATGAATGACTGTACGTTAAATATATGAATGATGCTGATAAATATAAATTGTCAGTAACTGCGTCAGCGACAAGCTTTAGAAGCATTAATATTACAAATACAATTATCCGTCTGCCCGTCTAGTCTGTTTCAGTGGGAAAATCTGTTTTGCAAAATGCTATATATCTTCACTATATTTACATAACTTTCTTTTTATTCATATTTTATTGGTTTGTCGCTATTAACCAAGATTTTATCCGAGACTTTCCTTATTGTTATTGTGTGTCAAGTTCGAGAATTACTGCTATTCTAGATCACTTAATCATAACGAATTTTTGCTTACCTTGAATTATTACAATTGTAAGTATCGATATAGCTTTTTGTGAGACAAAATAAAGAATAAATTTCTTTAAGATTTCAAAACAAAAAGAAAAAACAAAAACAGTCCTTTATAAAACTAAAACGGGATTATGAGAAACAAAAGAAGATTTGCGGTAAATAGCTACTTCACATGAAGGTCTCTACGTCACAGCGTATTTGAATTACATACAGGCATGAAAAATACATAATTTCGATGAGTAAAAACAATAAGGTTTGGAACCAGGGCAACCGACAAATCAACAGGAGATTTTCATTGAATAATTATTAAAACAAATCATATGGATCGTTTGGAAATGTAAAATCATATCAAACAAAACAGTCATGCTCCTTATCTACTTACAAAATAGGTTTCGGTTTAAAATAGGAAAAATTTTATAAAATCTCAGTAGATATGGCCGTTATTGGTAATTGCCAGAAATATCATCTTTCCGAAAAAGTCGATACTTACAACTTATTGCAACATCAAAAATACACTCGAAAAATCCAAATCACAAGCAGGTAAAGCACTCAATTATTTACTTGTCATTGTTGATCCCTCACTTGGTAAGACTAGGTTTATCACAGGCGTCGGTGCTCACTATCTTCGCTATACTGAAGGCAACTCGATACCACAGCTCAGGATGATATTTTTGGAGTGCGCTCGCGCAGCTGGATCCGTCACGTTTACTTTTGGACGGGAAAAGGTCATTGGACACAATTTGTTTTTGATAATGTGCATTGTTTCTCGGTACTTTCAATGTCGATTTTTAGGAAATAGGTCAGAATGATTTGCCGTTTGAGTGCATATAACGTGTGTCAAAATGTTTCCCGTACTTAACGAAATAAATATATGAAATATGACCCGAAAACATATTAATCGGGCTATATTGAGTAAGAAAACATTGTTGTAGTGTGTTTATACAGATACATAAATCGTTTAAATTAGAAACAGTAGGGCAATAGGAACTAACTGACTATAAATACATCACCTACTGTCCTTTCCGATAAATGCCAATGACTTGAATATAAATACTCTGTTAGATATAAGTGATGGTATGCGCAATGCGCGTGGTAATGCGAACACGTGTTTTAGAATCGTAGTTATATTTTGCAGGTATGCTGACGTTTGTACATTAATAAATGGCGATGATTTTTCAAATATATCATTGGAATATAGATAAATACATCTAAACTTAATTTGTTTTTAAATTTTACTGGTTCGTTTCTAAAATCTTTAATTAACTTTATGACAGTAAAGAATAAATAATATGAAATATATGCAATTTTTCATGACAATTTGTATTCATTATTATTTTTTATTTAAGAAAGAAAACAAAATTAAAATAAAAGTAAAAACATTGAAAAGTATATGTCTCTTTAACTGTTATACGAATAAATAAAATAAATTAAGAACAAGTTAACTGATTTGAATTTTATTTAAACCCATTTCACTCGCTTATAAGACCAGGATAATATTTAACCCCGATATCACTTCCGAGCAATTTCTAAAACAATTCTAAACGAGACATAAATTACCATACTAAGCTGCGGATGTCATAATTATTACATTACTCCAACGTATTCCGTACACCCACATGTAATATTATATTGTATTTACCTTCAGTAACGTGTTGTCAAAACGTTATTTGGTTAGAAAGGTAATTTGGAATACAGACTTATTCTGTAAAATATCATCTTTCTGTTCTTATTTCATGTTAATATTAAACAAAGTGGTTGGTGTAAATTATTTTGTGGACTATAAATTGTCATATACATTACACATTTTTGTTTTCGTATATTTCGTGAACCTAATATACATACTTTACTTTAGAAGGCACAAAAAACGCAAATGTAATTTTAAAGGTCTGTCTCGGAACAAATAAAACTGAGAACAAAAACAGACTTTTGAGGAGTGTTTCTGAAATATTTAATGCGTCCACGACCTTGGCACCTTTTAAGATCCCTGAAAGGAACAAACAGCCCGACGGTTGATTAAAAACAAAGATTACAGTTTATTTTGCCTTTCAAAGATTTTAAATGTTTTCTTTTTACGTCCAATCGTTGAATCAAAATATTTTTATATAAATATACCTGTAATAAACAGGGTATTAATTTTAATATCTCATAAATAAAAAGACTTTCAAGAGGTTACAATATCTTTAACTAAAAACATATCACAATATTTTATATATTTCGTTTTCTAATATTTGATATTATTTTGAAAATTAAGTTACTCAAAATTTTAATACGTCAAACGATAATTAAATATTCCCCCGACCGAATCCAATGTTTCATGAAAATTAATCAATTCAAATGTTTCACGCGTACAAAATTTATTATCGGATTTAAACTCGGAACTTATGAAAATTCACTTTACTTCAGCCCTTTCATATGATAATTGTAAATTATACATTTACGAAGTATGAATATTTTGTAGAAAAGTTTTAGGATTTAAACATATTGTGTGAACTGTTTTTATGGAATTATTTATTTGTCTTATA
Source organism: Melinaea marsaeus rileyi (assembly GCA_918358865.1). Classification (NCBI taxonomy): domain Eukaryota; kingdom Metazoa; phylum Arthropoda; class Insecta; order Lepidoptera; family Nymphalidae; genus Melinaea; species Melinaea marsaeus. The sequence continues at coordinate 19,576,731 of OU911093.1, read as the reverse complement.
ATAATATATTTTTATTTATTTAGTTAATATACACTTTATAGTTATACCTTTCACAAGATATATTTTGTGAATGTATAAATAATACTTTTTTTATTAATTAATAGTGTTAGAGACTAGAGAGAAAGCTTAGAGAGAGGCTGGATTGGCTGAGAAAGATCTCAAAAAATCATTTTAAGGTTTGTGTACGACAACATTCAATTATCATCTAATCTCTCCCTTTCCCATATTCATTGCTTCTTTCCTAATTCTCAAAAGTGACAGCGCATCTTGTGTGACTGATGAACAAGATTTATATTTTTAATTATAAGGATTTCTCAGTAAATCTCTTTCCAGACAGAGCTGACATGATTAACAGATATGAAATGGTACTCGTTGACAATTGTATGCGTACACGACGCAATTTGGCTAATTGCCGAGAATCAAGTATTTTGGTTTTACTGACAAAGAAGTAAGAATAAAGAAAACATATAATATTGATAAATTTTGTATTTTAAAATACAACGTAAATACTGTTATTTTATTTTCCAAATGACATATTTTTAAGAAAGAATAATATAAATCTTTTTGATTTTTAATATTAATTAATCTGGAAATAAACAATCCAATTTAATCAGAATTTAAATTGCCAGCTAAGGATGATTTTGTAGCCATAATTATATTGTTTTGTTCTTTGTGTTTTACTTTTTGTCTGTCACGGTGACATTTATATCTATCCTTGACCGAAATGTACTCACCGGTACTCTAGATTGCTAATGTATTTTTCAAATATGTCATTTTTTTTGTTACTATCTGTATGACCAAGCATCACTTAAAAATATTACAAAAATAATTGTAGAAATTAAAAACTAAAAAAATGTTAATTCACAATCTTATAGAGACACACACGGACGATCTTGCGATTAGGCACACTAATATACCCATTTCTTGTTTGAAATATGGTATATTCAATAAGGTACTAAGATCGCATTTTGAAATCAACGCAAGTTAGATAGGTACTATAAATATATATTACAAGATTAAGAATATTGTAAAGATATTTTTGATCAGAGAAGGTTTTTCACGCATTCCTACACGACATATTGTGTCAGTATTATGTCCTTATTTTTCAAGCTTCATGTGTACTCAACAAAGAGCGGATATTTCGACAAAGATATTGTACGAACAATGAAATCTTTGAAGGTTTTGTAAATATATTTTTCCTACTTTTATATCTTCATTTAATGATTTTTCTTTTTTTTTACTATTCTACATCTTATAATTAGGAAAGTTTGTATGTTTGGCCGAGCTACTTTCTGTTACCTTTATGCTACAAGTAAAACTACGAAAATAAGCTTGTAAAAATAAAATGAAGATGCGATATTATGGAGTTATAACTCTAATAATATTATAATATTCACACATTTTTAGCAATAAGCACTGGTTTAGAATAAATTATATAATAATAAGAAATAGTAACTACCAAATGAAATCTTTTTTGGTATGTTTCCATTACATATACAAAATCTGTTATAGCTAAAAACACATATTTGAGAAATCAGAAGGGGTTAAGCACTGCGCAAAAAGTTAAAGACAGATTATGATGTCATGACATCTAGACAGCGCCTCTAGGTTTGAATAATAAAATGAATGAATCCATGAATAAATAACAGAAAATTCATAAAGATATCAATTTGCCTTGACAACTTTATCACTCAAATATATTTTAGTTTAGTATAAGATAAAACACGTACTTAATAATACAAGAGACATAAAAGGCTCATACGAGTATATACCAGTACAGAAAATATAATATTTACAATGTTATTAGTTTGTTTGTTTGTCCAATTGTGTGTTTCCAATTACGCATTGTGCAAAGTGAAAGAAGACGTTGTACAATGCATAATTGGAATACGACATGATGAATTAAAAAACTTTTATATTGTCAAAAGAGCAAAGCTGGGGTTGCAAGTTAGTTACATAAAATCCTATTGAAGAGTACTTCAGGACACAAACTACCTAATAAATAATGTCAGTAATATTGCCTATTACACCCTTAAGGAGTTTTATAAATGTGATGTCTTGGGAACAAAGCTGTGACTTAAAGCTAGTTGTACATAAAAGTTTCAATTCGTACATTGAAATTCAAATTATGATTTTATGTTTAACATAAACCGCAGAGAGTGCATTTTATGATTCTTGCAACTTTTACTGCTGTTGCTTTTGTTATATGTAGCTGTACCCTTAAAAGCTGTTTTAGTGCACACTAACAAAATATGATTCTCATTTCATTGAAATTGTGTTTGAAATACTGTAGTATGTGATGCTTGTGGGGTAATTTTACCTGTTCGCAATTCCTTACTTTTAGCTTTTATAGTTAATATAAATTATTGTTGTACTGGGAAGAATTATTTTGTAAAAAAAGAGGAAATTTAAGATTGAGTATGTTATTTTAAAATTTATATAGTCTTAAAAGCTAAAGGGGCTATATAAATACAACATATTAATATGTTCCTCATAAAAAAAAATCCTTAAAATATTTTCAAAATTTTTGATAGAAATGGAATTTATTAAGAATAGATTTCGTTGCGAGAATAAAAAAGTAAATGAGTGGTCCAGTATTGTCCTATAGCTCCAAAAAGGGCAAGGGATGGCAAACGACGCTTACCTAACAAAGTTACTACTTACGTGTTACATAACTTAGAATTCCTTATAATAAAGGTTCACGTTACTTTATCCTAAATATAGTTCCTAAAATATATTTTTTATTAACATTTATGTCTGCGTCAGCCATTTTATCCAGTAGTTAATTTCGATATATTTCGTGCTAGTTACACGCTTCACTTATTCTGAAATTCGGGTCGAGTTCTGTTCTTTTCGAAATATTATACTTAATATTTTATCTTTTATTTTAAGGCTTTAAGATTTATAATATATTCTTGCTGTTGTGCTGTTATAACGTAACATTAAACAAACGTTACGGAGTTTTAAATAAACTTTAAATTAAATTTAACTACAGATAGCACCCGCCAATGAAGTCATAGTTTTATAATGTAAAAAATACATTATTAATATTAATATATTAGTAGTAATCAATATTACTACCTATAATTATTAAAACTAATTAACAGTCACAACGCAAATTTAGGAATACGATTAAGTGGACAATATAAAACGAATAAATATAAATATAACTTAATTTACATTAATGTAATTTAATAATAAAAAAAAACAAGTAAAATTTATTATCATTGATTACTACGAGTATTTCTTACAAGATTATTACTTACTTTTTATTTTACTATTTTTATTACATAAGCAGCTTAAACTTTTTATTTCGTTTGCATATAATTATTTATTAATATGTCCTTTTAATTACAGTCTAATTCCAATTCGTATATTTCTAAACTACTTACATTTTTAATTATTATTATTATTTAGAACATTTTATTTCGTAATTAAACCGGAATTAAATGTGTTAAAGAAATTTGATTCTATTCGTAACCATATATTAGTATGGTGTATATTTTTTCTCATATGGATCATACCTATAGGTACAGCAAGATAACTTATGTTTAATGTAAGGTTCACACGGTCCGTTAGTGCTTCTATGAGACGTGATATTTGCTTCTCGCTGTCCTTAATGCTCCACGGCTTGTAGTTTTTTGATTTATGACATAACGAGCTATATTTTTTTGCTTTTTGTGTACAAGTTTGCTGGGAGGTTTGATTTATATTACCGTATTTATAACCATGGTGAGACGCGTTCTTCCTTCTACGAGTTTTATGGTTATCCTTATTTGAGACATGAGAATTTTGGAGAACTGATATCATGATTGATCTTCATATGTACAGACTATATAAAAGTTTAAGTGTCGTAACCGTTATTTGAGAGATTTATTCTAATATATATATCAGTATATATCAATCACACACTAAGCTACATATAAATCAATGTATATTTAAAGTGAAAAATTACACCAAAAGACATTATTATTAAAAACATATTATGTTGAACTAAATGTATTATAATAATAATTTACGTATCACGTTACATTATAATATCTGATAATGTTATGTACATGGATGGTTCAAGCATCATTAATATCTAATATTAATAAGCACATTACGTAGAGTGCTATATAAGTGAATTATGAAAATCCCGCCCACGTTCTCTTCCAATAGAGGTAGCTTATAAATCTTATAATTAACACGTTAAAATATTATTAATAAGAGTTAATGGATAGGGAGTCTTCATGTGAATATCAATTATAAAATACATTAAGAAATATATATTATCGTAATTTTTTTATTCAGAAATATTTGTAATTCGCATTTTTATAATTTGACTTAATTTTCTACTCTCTTTACAGATTTGTAAAAACCTATATTTATATATATATTATAAAATCTTTATATTTTTGTAGTATAAGCGAAAATTCTAACTGGAACAATTTTGCAATATAATTAATTATGACTCGGCTTCATTTCTGAGGTACTTCTTGCTTAATTACATCGCTTATACCCAGGCTTTAGGTAACGTCTCGTGTGGATTTCATACCTCACCTCACTTCACCTCACTTTAGATATTTTGGTTGCTGATTTGTTTATTTTGCTTCCGACATTAAAAGTTACTTAGTTAAGAAAATGTTGAAATGCAAATGATTAAAGTCAAAAGGTTTTTGAAAATACAATTAAAAATTATGTTATTTTTTATTTTATCAAGGTATACAACATATAACATACTGTAGCTTAGTTGTATTAGGGATGGAGACCAGTTACGAGTTCTAACATTTTGATAAATTATTTTCGTTCAATATTTCTTATCAAAGGTTTTTTATGTGTTTCGGTTATTGTCTTTAAGTAACATTATATTATCATAATAATTTATATTATCTCATCATTATAAAAAAAGGTATTTTTTACTTAAGATGGTATGCAATAAAAAATTACATGACTCTTGCTGAAAAAAATGTGTGGGTTAATGAAGTAAACTTAGCAAGAAGTTCAGTAGGAAGAAATTTATTTTTCAAAACTATGTTTATTTAAAAAAAAACATTGCATTATAAAGTTAGCTACAACTTACTGGAAAACAGCGTATTCCCACAGGAATTGAAATTAATTGAATGTGTAGCGTAGAAGAATTAAGAGAGTTTAATGTGTCTGGAACAAAAAAGTCCGTAATACGTTCGAATTAGTTTATATACGAGTATACAGCAAATAAATTTATGTAATAAACTTTAAAATGTATGATATAATATTATTATCTAGTACGGATTATCTCTTTGAAAGCATTTTTGGTAGTTTTGCGGTTTGTGAAAATCCTGATACAAAGGTTTGTGGCAACTGTGGATGAGTCGAGATTTTGGGGAAATCGCAAAGGACTTTATAATACTGTATTTCACATGGTTTAATTAACATAATTGACTCGTTTATTAAATATGGCCTTTTTGAATTTGTCTATTATTATTGTTATTATATCATAAATATTATAACATTTCATAGTAAAACAATCATCGCTTGATCGCTCTTGCGGTATTAGTTTTCAATACTTTCAAAAAACTACTAAACTAAATTACTTGAAAAAATTGTCGTTTTTATAATAGTAAAGATGTGTATCACTAAAGCATTGTACATATAAAACTTTCGCGCTCTGGCTGAACTCTAGACGTTCATGTGTAATGACCCTTATAGAGAATGTTTTATATGAACCTATTCCGAGTGCAAGAAATTTCAGAGCTATTTATCGTTATTTTTTCACGGCTACGGCTGAATGGTCACAAACGGATATAGATTTTGTATGTAGTTGTAAGAAGTTAAGATATTTAAAAGTATATATATATAATTAACTCTGATTAAAATTATTCAAATATATGAATAACATTATTTAAATACAATTACAATATAAATATGTATCTAGGATATGTAGGATCTATTCATCGCTTAATAACAGTTGATTATATAGTTTACTTTTATTAGCAATTCCGTTTACTATTATTTCCGTTTATAATATGTAGCACATTTATTATAATTTGTCTTTCGTAGCTCTTACCAATATAAAGTTGGTATAAACCGATGGCCTGATGGTTTGGTGACTCAAATCCTGAGCCGTATATGTTGACTTGAAGATTGTGTGTTCGTTTCCCACTTAAGTGCCGAGTCTGGGTATACTTGTATCTGTTTTTAATTGTTTTTAACACCCTTTACAAATATTGATATTATAATGCAGGAGTTGTTTTTTTATAAATATATAATTAAAATTATATATTAATAAAATATTTCAACTTAAGACTTTACATAGAGAAGTTATCTATTTTATGATTAGCCGTTATTATAAAAATATATAGTTATATATTAACTAATAAGAATTGAAATAATATAATATTTAACTTTCTTACAAAATAATATTGTACGTATGTGTACGAGTTCCTTGCTCTTATTTATATAATATCGAAATAACCTTCACAAGTCATAAATATCACATTCAACAAAGCTTATAAAATTGGGAACTTTTTTTGGAGCGAACTTCATTAGTTTCTGTCACATGCCTCACAAAATATGGACGAAAAATTGATATATTATTCAAAAAATATTAAAGCTCTGAATATTTCATCATATAAATCTGCATTACTTTAATATATTGTGTTAATATATTCATAAAAGGTAGGTAAGAGGTATTGAGATAATAAAATGTAAATTATAAATATTTGTAATCTTTTATTTAATAAAATTATGGACGTTTTATTTTTTTATTTAAAGAAATGTTTTAGTACATTCCTTTGTTGATAAATAATTTTAAGCAAAATGTAATAAATGCAAAAATTTATATTTTATGTTCTTCAGGAATATTTTATTTATAACTAATTTATTTTTTAAATATAATATTATAATATAAGAGTTCTTAAATGATTCTATCATGTGATACTACGAATGATAATAAACTATTATATGATATATTCATATTATGAACACTTGAAGTATGATTTTCTAGACTTGACTAAACTGATATGAAATCAACACCATGTTTGTTTACTATAAGTTTATTTCTGAAGATTATTTATATAGCCTCTAATATATGACATACGATTTAATATTATTTTATTTGATAACCTTCCTTACAATGACGAGGTAATAATATCAATCAACGGTCCGTAAAAAACGAGTTAAAATTAACGGATTTACATATAAAAAAGTTTCATATTCAATCTAGTCGTATATATATATGTGTATGTGTATATGCATATGTATATATATTCTAGTTTTGTATATCTCACTGTTATATATAAATATACATAACACTCAGATATAGTTTAAACGTTCTTCATTTGGATCGGCGGAAAGTCTGCGGAGAATAATAAGTTGACAAAAACCCTTTAAAGATATTAATTAAACCTTATTAATGTTATCATTGTAATAAATCTTGTAATCCGCAGAAGGGCCGCGACTTTGAGTTTTGTTTTTATAGGTCTAAATCGCTTTATGATTTAATGTTCCGCTTTAAACTGCCAGTTTATTAGATTAGCTGTTTCAATGTAATGATTACGATGAGACGATTATCTGATAATTCCACGTGTATATTAATGTTACGTAATTAAGCCAGATTGTCACAATTCAATTGGATGCAAAAGCGATTTTAAGACATTGCTGCTGCATTTATTATACGATAAATTGTTTAATATCTTAATCATACACTTACCTTATATTTAAAAGTGCTTCGAATGCAATCAAGGCAGGGTCGAAAACGTTTTATAAATAATAAATAACCACCACCAATTATTTCAGTGATATCTATTAAATTAATTATTTACAAATAATAAATAATACTGAAATTTACAATATTGATCACTAAGACGACGAAAATCAGTTCTAGATTTGTAAATAACTACATAAATATCGTATTAGCTTTCTCAGTTTTTTATTTACTTTCAAATGATGTATCTCACAAATTAAATTTAAGGTTTGTATTTTTTTGCAAGTATTCTATCTTTGTTAAATGTTGGCTAAAATGGAGAAAAAATTACATTTATGTATCAATATTTTATATGCAGTTAAATTTACTTCTATTCTCATCGTAAAAGCTTCATGAAAAAGCTTTTAGCCCATTTCCGGAAATGTTGTCACTTGACATAAATGTTAGGTTCTATTTTACAGTCATACAGCACTTATTATAAATATTGTTAATATATGTATGATTGCATTGTTTTAGAATATTTATTTCTTTTTGAACTTTAAGTATATATTATTAATTTATATATTATTAGGTTATATTGATAAGTATTTGTACTTTCAATTGATTTAAACTTATGTAATAATATTAAATAATTTTCTTTATTATAGAGAAAGCCTCATCTCCACCCTGGATCTTTTTAACACGTTTTTCGCACATCATTTCTAATATTTCTTTAATAATCACTACACAAAATGTTATATACAATATAAAAAAAAAACATATTACATGACAAATAGGAAATAAGATACTTTGTAATCAGCACCTGTACGAACTTTACATTGAAAACAATGATATCTTCATTGATACAATATTAAATATGCTGTGACCTATGTCTGTAAAATTATAATACAGTGTTTAGATATATATTTAATTAAATTTAATTTATAAATATCTCATTACAATAAACAAACAGATAAATAAATTTAGACGCTGTACCCACCACGCTTGTACCCATAAAAAATATTCTATATATATCCTATATTTAACTTATTCTCAATTCAAATAAATAATAACAAGTTAAGGTTCATAATTTAATTTTATATAATTGTTAAACAAATCCTAAAAATTAATTAATACAATTTCCAAGTGAACGGTCCGACTTTATAGCTCATAAACTTTTAAAGTCATTGCTATTTCTTAAGAGCCTTTCAAAAAATCAACATTTATTCGTAATTAGCTTTCAGTCATTCTCTTTAATGAAATTGAAGTGCCTTAATCGCTGGGACTAATAGGGAGCAGTCTTTTTTCCCGTTATTTTTCTTGTACCTTGAGCATTAACGCTTCTAAGGGTACGGCTATTTTAATTGAATAATCAGTCACGGGCCCTTGTTTTGTTCGTATCCCTAAAAACTTTTTGTTATTCAGTTTCATAAAATGTTATATTTATCTTTGTATAAGTGTTTTATAATCTTATACAAATTTGTAATCTATTTATACATCTGACATCTTTATACTTATATATTTTAAATACCAATAAATGATTTTTTTTTTGTGTTTATCAGAAAATAAAATGCGTAAAAGATGTATTGATCATTAAAGAAACATTAGAAATGATTTGCGGAAGCGCGTATAACGCATGAGGGGTGAAGGCGAGCACAAGCATCACGTCTTGTACGATAAAGGAAGTATATTTTTTTATAAAATATTGGTAATTTTTTTTTCGGCTTCGTTTACTTTATTCTAAATTATTTTTTTATCCGTGAAGAATACAAAAATCAATTTGTGATTATAATAAATAAATATAAGTCTTATTATTACATTAAAACAAAAAATAAATTAGAAAATGAAGATTTTATTTTCCGTATTCAATAAATAAGAAAAATTGTTTTCAACATCATAAAAAAGATTTCTATATAATATTTTTAAGGATATGCAATTAACTGATAAGAAAGATAACTACAATCAGAGAATGAATAGACAATGCAGTTATTTTCTTCTCAAATTACAAAGGGGATAACATCTTATAAAAATCGTAAAAGAAAATTCTGTAACCTCAAGATTATAATAATCTAATACGGTTGATGTGAAAGGCATGAAACGAGCGATAACAATGAAGGTGAATGGTTGTGAGGGCGGTGAATTTGAATGTGACACGATAAATTCCCTTATTACTGGTTACCTTAGAATTGAATTAACTTCCAGTATGTTCTATCTACCGTTATTGCTTTGTCCATTTCAAAAGTTAAGATGAGTTTTCAAGTTGATTGTTGTTGGAGATTAACATTTTTCTTCGTTTCGCGTTTCATTTTAGTTGTGAGTTGGAAATTGTGTGATTTAAGTTTAAAATATCTTTATTTCAATTTATTCAACCTTTATCAAAATGGTAATTTATCGTGATAACAATAAAAGTTTCATATCATTGCAAAGCTTACTTACGATGAATTTACCATGAGGCTTATTATTATTATTATGATAAATGAATATTTCATATAAAATTATTGCTATATTTTAATAAACTTTATTTATGTTTGTATTGAAGTAAGTAATATACCGTGGTGTTGTTTATAATGTGTTTATATTGAAATACCAATCTTTTCATTCATCCTTTGTTATGAGCCTTTTGCATATTGCTTGGGATAAAAAATCTATTAATTTTATTTGTATATGTGAATAAATAAACATATGTATGTAATAGAGAGCAGCTAAAGAACAATTACATACTTTGAATAATTTAAAAGAATACATTTATTCATTAACGTTATTTTTTTATTTCATTGACTATGCTTTATTAAAAATTCAAACTGTTGTAGCCGAAATAGTATAGTAAGGAGTGTTATTCTATAGATCTGTAAGTTCCTGGTTTTGTCCCGGGTTGCGGTAAGATTTTATTTGTTAATTTTCAAACATATGAAATTACTCAAAATTAATATGTTAAAATAATTTAATATATGTATTGATAGTACGGCACGTTTGATATTAATTTATTAGTCTAAACTTACCTCGGAACATATATTATATATATTTGAATTTTTAAATAATTTTATCACAATTACGTACTTCTATTCAAAACATATGTTAGACCCAAAGACCGAAAACGCTCAGTGGACGGAAAAAACGGCCACAACGCGTTCTGGCTGTCTTCAAATGCGCAGAACGCGTTTTGGCCGTTTTTTCCGCCTAACACATGTTAGACCCAAAGACCGAAAACGCTCAGTGGACGGAAAAAACGGCCACAACGCGTTCTGGCTGTCTTCAAATGCGCAGAACGCGTTTTGGCTGCTAATAAACGCTCGTAACGCGTTCTGGTAATTGTCGAACGGCCAGAACGCGTTTTGTTATTCGTCAAGCGCTCAGAACGCGATCTTAATGTTTGAGTCTATTATGTGCCACTCTTTACCTGCGTACAATAAGATTCATTTTGTACTTATAATAATTTTAATTATTGTTCTACACCCATAAGTTACTTTGAGGTACGAAATATACCTATATTTATGATCTTTTCAGTTAATTTTAAATAATTGAATCGTAGTCGTAGTCGCAGAGACTACAATTTAATACAAAGGATGTATGTTTTTTGAACTTATTATTACATCAGAACATTACTTATTTTTACAAATACTGCTTGAATGACATTTCGAATTACATTTTACATTCAAATTTCGACAAGTGCATTTCTTATCAGTACAATATCGTTTACACTTACAATAAACAAATAAATAGTTTTTGCCGCGGATACCTCACTTTCTTTAATCAATTTTTTCGATCGATGACTTCTCTGGTAATGTTGCAGTACTTTTTTCTTAGTTCAGTTTTCATAACTACGAAAGAAAGAAATTGTATATGTAATTATTGCTACGGAATTTTGATTTTCTTCCTCCCTACTCTATATAGATATATCTCACTGATAATAGGATATACGTAATATCATATATTTTTTCTCACTTCTAGTTCTCTTGTGACCAACATCAATATGTGCTTTCTTCAAGGCATCTCAACTCACCAAAACTGCAATAGTATATAATCAGTGCACTATCGGTGGATTGCTTCTTGATTAATTTTTCTTGCTTTTGTTTTTGCGCGCATTTTGAGCAAGTTGAACTTCTTTTACAAGCGATTTGTACTTTGCCTCAGATAACAACACAGATCTATCGTCACAATTATCAAAAATTGTTTGACTTCATCGTAAAAAAATTCTTTCGCTGATTTATCAGTCATTTTAACGAAAGTTAAACTTTTCAATTGAGTTTAATAAGTTGCTTGGTCAACGACAAACTGATCTTTTCCCTGCACTGACGAGAATTGCACTGATTTTTCATGTACTCAAGTTCGTTGTTATATACTCAAAATCAATACACCCCATGGTATTATTGGATGTACTGAAGTTGGAATATTTTCGAAAAGGTATCCCTAGATGGATACCTTTAGTTATTTTGTTATATTTCCAAAATGAAAACTGGTATCATTTTGGAAATAATTGAAACAAAAGTTTGTATGTAGTCATCGCTACGTGCATTGTCCTAAATTTGCTGAAAAAATCATACTAATTACAGAGGATCATAAAAGTAAAGGCTCTTTATTACGTAGCCAATAAAATGTTCTATTGAAATGATTAGAAAAGAAAAGTTGTACATTTCTAGTACATAAAATTTATAACTATTACCAATAACGGTAAGCCTCTATTGTTCAAAATTAGTTGAAAAAATCCCAAAATACGCATGCAATTGTACGCAGGTAGAGAGTGGCACATAATACGACTCAAACATTGAGATCGCATTCTGAGCGCTTGACGAATAACAAAACGCGTTCTGGCCGTTCGACAATTACCAGAACGCGTTGCGAGCGTTTATTAGCAGCCAAAACGCGTTCTGCGCATTTGAAGACAGCCAGAACGCGTTGTGGCCGTTTTTTCCGTCCACTGAGCGTTTTCGGTCTTCGGGCCTAACACATATATAACAAGTATTTATAGTATGTATAGTTTGAAGAATAACACAAAGTGTCAACATATAATCTTTAAAATTGCACTGTATTCTTTTTACGACTTTATTACCAGCTTTTAATGGTATTTCTTGCAATGTAAAGCATGACTTGTTTTGCTTTTAATATAAAATACAGTCGATTGTATTCAAAGGCTTAGTTGGCTAGGTGTTGTAACAATATTGCGAACAATGTGCTTAAAGGAAAAAATATAGTTTTTTTAATTGAGAAAATTATAATATGAAAACGGATTAATTGAAAAATTTTATATTACCACGTTTAAATATTACAAGTCAAAACATTTAAGTAGTTTTAATTTTCATTTTATTGTATATATTATGATCTATTACAAATATATTTTTTTAATAAATTCTGTTGTTAAAACAATGCGGACTTTAATTTTGCTATCCATAAATCTTTATAGAGTTAATTGTTAAACTTTAATTTTATTACTATAACATCAGCTTCAACGTTTTCTTTCCATAACTCTTATTTCGCTATAACGTACCCATCTCTTATCTCATCAATTGTCACAATGGTATTAAGTAAAAGCGACGAAAACATTTGTATTAATTTTTTCCTTGTAAATAATATCGATATGTCCAGAGTAACAAATGAAGTAAAAAATATAAAGCTGATGGTTTAGCAAGAAATAACATTCAGGAGTACGACAAAAAAAGAATATTTTGCTCTTTTTATTATTTCAAATTTGTGATGAAAATACGGTGAACGTTACAGTGGATTTGCTTTTAAAATCACAGCTAAATAAACTTTTAAAACTCCAACAAAGTAATATGGACTTCTATTCCCTGACATTTCTATTTTAGTAAATATAGTATTATTAGAAAGTAATTCAATGAAATGAGATGATATTATTTTATTTTAATATTTTTTGCAAAGTTAAATGATAGTAATAAGATGTTTACTTACATTCACACATTCACATTTATTTGTTTGTCGTTATTTATTAGAAATATAAATGACCGTTCGAGTAAATTTAAAAAAATCCGTTCCCGCAGGGGGACACGCGTGGGTAGACCTCGTGTGTAACTCATTTAAAATATAACACTACCTAAGAATAACACATAATGTCGTTGTTTACATCAAAAATTTTCAAGCAAAAAGCGTTTTTTATTTTTTTTCTCGGAAAAGGTGTCTTTTTTGAAAATACTTTTGATACTTAAATTTAGAGTAAAAAATAACCTTTCTATTAAAAATATTTGCGAGGAGGGAATGTTAACCGGAAAAAAATTGCCGTGGTTTTACCTACCTTAAATTTTCAAGCTAAAAGCGGTTTTTATTTTTTTTCTCGGAAACGGTTCCTCTTATAGAAGAATTTTGGTACTTAAATTTAGAATAGAAAATAACCTTTCTATTAAAAATACTTGTAATGTAAGAATGTTTACCAGAAAAAAGTTATAATTTTTTTTCAAAAATTTTCGGTTTTTTTACCCCCACCCCTAAGTTATTGAAGTTAGGTTTTCGGTTTATTTACATTAGTTATAGGTATTTATCAAAGACGTCATATAATATGAACGCAATTGATCTTCTTTGTATAGGGAAAAAGTTATGGTCAAAAAACTGAAATCAGAAAAAGGGAGGTCCTAGCGCCCCCTGTGGCCGGATTTCTCTGGTTAACGAAAGTGACCTTCATTTTTGGATGGTTGAATTTTGTGAAAAGTTTGAAAGCGATCCGAGCGAAACTGCGGCCGCTATCGTGCTGACAAAAGTCGAATTGGACGCACGCACGCATATATATATATATATATATATATATATATATATATATATATATATAAACTTTTTGACCAATGGTCATTTCGGACTCAGGGGGTCATAAGAAGACCTCCTGTAAAGAAATTTTTCCAAAATTCGAAAGTCGGGTACAAATGAATGGGCAGACCGAATTCTTCGAGATCTACCCAAAAACGTGCTTTATTACGGCTATTACAACCTTTAGAACAAATACTTTTTTTATTTTTAACTTCACGACGATTAAATATTTGAAACCAAATTATTCTGCTCTTTAGTACTAAGAAACTTAGTTTAATAAAGTAGTTGACGGGTTTTGGTTCCGGAACGACATCCTTTCATTTAACAAAGACCGGTAAACAATTCGTTTCTTTAAAACTTCATGTTTTTATAGTTAATGTTTTTTCTAGTTCTCCATCTTATTACAGGATTTTATACAGAAATAATTCAATGACATCCCAATGGGGCAACGTGGGTAGCCGTTACTTTTTCAGTAAGTAAACTTGAAAATAGCAGTTGCCGGATAGACCCCCATAACCTTCTTGGCGGCGGGTATTCTTAGTGGTTTTATTAAACAACGAAAATAAATAAAGATTTATAGTGCGCTATAGCCTGCGGCGGTCGCGATTATTACCATTTTTTTCATGAAGTCTTGATTTAGTAGGTCTTGATTTTGCGGATAGGAGAGCCTTCTATACCGGGAACAGCCGTGAGACCGCTTCACGTACTTCATAGTCGACTTTATGGTATTTGCGTACATGAGGAATTGGTTGAGATAAAAGCGTTCTATTCTCTATTTGATGAGCTCTTGAGCAATAACAGCTTTGCCAGTAAATGGCCTGAAATAAAGAGAATATTGCTTATCGTTGCGGTATACTATCTTTGGATATTCTAACGGTCCGTCTCGTTTAATGGGTAGAAGTATTATATAACTGTCTCACCCAAAAGAAACCTTGATGGGGTCTTATCATACTCGTACTTGCCCAAAATAAAAAGTTTAACTTACAATCACGAATAGTCACAGTCAAAAGATATTTATTAGTAGTTGTACTAAATTACTAAATACTAACTTACTCGAGAGAACTAAAATTTTCTTGAAGTATACATTTAGCTACAACAATAGCTTCAAAATAAATGTCAATTAGACGAAAACTCTTTTTAAATTACTCTTGTACTACTAAGTACTAATACTTCTATACTATGCTTCAACTCTTCAAATTTATAGAGAAATAAAATTGGGAGTCAAATAATAATTTTCACTTATACACAGTATAGAATATTTAACATTTTTTTTTATAATTTTAATTAATCTGAAAATAATGTATTAAATTTAATATTAAATTATATTTTTCGAGAAGAACGGTACTTAACTAAATGTATATTTGCTCGTATATAGGTTGGTTGTGATCTGTTACATTTCATTACAACTTGTAAATACTTGGTTTAAAGCACCCTTATCCCAAGGTGAACTGGATAAAAGGTCTCAAACTGTCGAACCCTCTGTCGGAGGGATAATTTACTTAATAGGATCTAGGAGAAAAGACCTATAAAAACTATTGTTTCTTTCTTATCCCATTACCTAATCTTTAAGTGATATTGACCTATTAGTTTTTATATGACGTTACTGAATTTAAGAAAAAAGGGAGCAAACCCTATTATTTTTATTTTGTGTAAATAGCAGCAGCTAAAGTTCGAACTTATAATAAAAGTGTTTACAGATACTTGTTGTATTTGTATATTTATATTCGATATATGAAATATAAGAGAATCGTTTTTTTTCCTTATCTATTGACATTATACATTAAAATTCTTTATATTATAAATTTAACTCACTATACAGATCTGGTATCAAATCTTATTATATTATTATACTTACTTACTTACTTACTTATCGTCACGCCATATCCCTTGCGGGGTAGCCAGAGACGACGGAGCGCCAAACGCTACGGTCCCTGCATACCTCTTTCGCCTCGACCACAGACATTAACCTCTTCATACATGCCCTCCGGGGGGTCCTCATGCTTTTTACGTGACCTTCCTCCAGTATCGTAGCTACTGTGTTTTCGAAGGTCACTCGAGGCCTCCCCCTGTCTCTCTTACCGCTCACTTTACCTTTATAAATCTTTTTTACCATTCTTTCATCACTCATTCGTTCGACGTGCCCAAACCACCTGAGCACGTTCTTCTTCATTCTTACCGAAACATCTTCACTAGTACCTGCCATTCTGTGGATCTCTTCATTGCGGATTCGGTCAGCTAAACTGACTCCGCATATTCGACGAAGAGATCGCATCTCCACAGCATTCATCTTTCGTACATTCTTCTTCTGTGTTACCCACGTCTGGCTGCCGTATAATAGCGTCGGTAGCAAAACTGCATTGTGTACAGCCAAACGTGCAGCTATGCTGACGTTTCGCCGTCTCAACAATGCAGCCAAAGCACCGTTGACTCTGTTACCGGCAGCAATACGCCTTTCCACATCCATTTCGTATCTTCCGTCTCTGCTAAACATACTTCCCAAATATACCGCTTCATTCACTTGTTCTATTATCTTACCATTCACGTTGATCTTACATTCTGTTCTTTCTTCATTTCTTTCAAATATCAGAACCTTGGTCTTATCTGCATTCAGGTTTAGACCATTATTTTCACACCCATCTTTCAGAGTGGTGACCAATGCCTGCAGATCGCATTCTGATGATGCAATGAGCACTGCATCATCTGCATAAAGCAAGCAATTGACCTTAAGGTCACCAACTTTCACTCCCATGTCACTGTCTTTCACGCCTTGGAGACAACTATCCAAATACAAGTTGAACAACCAAGCTGACATAGCGCAACCTTGCTTAACACCCGATTGGATGTCAAACCAGGGCGACATGTCAGCTCCTACTCGCACACAGGCTGAGTGATCTCTGTAAAGAGACTTTACAGCCTGTAGCAAGGGTCCGTTCACGTTGTATCGGGGCAGTATCTCCCATAACTTCTTTCTCACAACCCTGTCAAACGCCTTTTCCAAATCCACAAAAGCACAGAAAACCTTTTGGTTTAGGGCCAAAAACCTTTCCGTGATCATGCGGAGGGAAAAGATCTGATCTATACATCCTCTTCCAGGTCTAAAACCTCCTTGGGCCTCCCACAACAGCCTTTCAGATCTTTCTTGCATTCTTCTCGCTAATATTTTAGCATAAACTTTACTGCCCAAGCTGATCAAACTGATAGCCCTATAGCTTGCACAGTCTATCTGTGAACCTTTGCCTTTATACAAAGGTACGATGACTGCACCTCGCCAATCGCCTGGGACTTCCCCTGATTTCCAGCATAAATTGCACAAAAACCAGAACAAGTCCCAGACGCGTGGCCCACCATATTTGATCATCTCGGCAGTAACTTCATCCGCTCCCGCAGCTTTACCACATTTCAGACTTCGAATCGCGCTCTCCACTTCTTCCAAACTGATTTCACCATCGGCTACATCCGGACTCAGCATTCCACTGGTGCTCAAGGCCGAGGCGTCCTCCCTTTCATACACCTCCTTATAGAACTCCGCCCACCGCTGCAAAACGTGTGCTTGCTCAGATAAAATTTCACCGCTCTTCGAAAGCACCCCTTTCATTCTACAGGTTACCGAACAACCCCGGGAATCACTAACTTCTCGCCAGAAAAGCTTCGTATTTTCCCGGAAGTTGTTTGTCAACCTGTCGTCCCTTTCACGCTCAGAATTTTCACGCTTCATCTTTATAAGTGCTTTCGTTTTGTGCTTTTGCAGCTTGTACTCTCTTTTTCTTATCTCTCTCATACTTTTATCCTTACCCGAGGCTTTATAATCCAACCATGCTTTCTTCTTTAACTCTACAGCGTCTTTCACTTCATCATCCCACCATTCATCGCGCTTTTTACTAAAACCTCTTTTCCTTTTACCACATACCTCTGTCGCTACATTCACCATACCATTCCTAAGGTTCTGCCAGCATACTTCAACACTTTCATTTCCTGAATCACAGCTTTCAAGCTTCTTGGAAATCCTTTCTTGATATTCCTCTCTGATCGGTGGATCTTGAAGCTTCCAGCTTCTTATGCGATAATTCGACTCCAAGCTTGGACACGTCGTGCGGTTGCGCCAACCTGCAAACAGACCTCTTATTCTAGCAACGACTAGATAATGGTCTGTTCCCAGATCAGCACCCCTAAACACTCGCGTGTCCATAACTTGGCTTCGAATTCGCTGATCCACCAGGAATAAATCAATCATACTTCTTTCTTCCGCTCGCTCCCATGTGTACATGTGAATTTGTTTATGATCAAACATCGTGTTTGCCACAAACAAATTTCTCTCTTTACAAAATTCCAAAATAAGCTTTCCAGCCTCATTTACTCTCTTATCACCGTACTTGCCTAGCACGCTTTCGTAACCACTTCGCGCGGTTCCAACCCATCCATTAACATCCCCACATACTATCAACTTTTCATTACTTCTGACACTACTTAGAACATCCCTGACACTCTCCCAAAACTCCTCGAGCTCGCTAATTTGAGCTGAGGATACTGGAGCATACACGGCTAACAAGAATACTCTTGTTATCCCCAGCTTAAAGCGAACCCAAAGAAGCCTCGGGTTGATCGCCTTGTATTCTACCATAGCATTAACCATTCGAGAAGACAACAATACGCCTACACCTTGGCAACCTCGCCCACCCTCTGGAACCCCAGCCCAGAAAGCGACCCGGTTGCCAGGCAAATCGATCGTATCATTGCCTTTTCGCTTGGTCTCAGACACACAAATAACATCCAGATCTTTGTCATCCATCACATCTAATAATTCATTCATCTTCTGTTCCATTCCTCCTCTTACATTCCACGTAGCTATTTGTAGCTCCGTCCTCCACCTCCCGCCGTTCGGAACATGGCGTGTTGGTTGGCGGTCCCCAACGCCGCATTTGTTCATATTAAATATTACATACACACATTTTTATATAAACATACAATAATAAATACAAAAACTATATAAACTCATCTGGCACCGAAAAAATAGCAAACAATTATTGGTGAAATACTTAATATAATATACATTGCAATAGAAATTTAAGTTCAAAATAACGAATATAAAAATTATTATAAAATTAAAAATTAACAACTTTTGTACTTCACCAGACAATAATAAATACAATATTTAAATACAAAAACTATATAAATTCATCTGGGACCGACAACTAGCAAACAATTATTGGTGAAATACTTAATATAATATACATTGCAATATAAATTTAAATTCAAAATAACGAATGTAAAAATTATTATAAAATTAAAAATAACAACTATTGTACTTCACCACAATGAATGGATGCAACATTTAAAACAAAAGGTAAAAAATATGCTAATAATTCGCTCGATAATATTATTTAGAAATTATTATCTTCAATATATATAAATTGTGCATTCAACATTAAATTGATTCAAACAAATAAAAAATAAAAATAAAAATAAACAACAAATTATTGTAAAACATACATATAAAAATATTATTATACTTTTATAAGATATACATTTCTAAAGTTTTGTACATTACAATTTGGGCGCATATTAAAAATATAATTGATTAGTGCAATCAGGGCACTACTGAGTCAAAGATCTTAGGTTTGATTCTCAATCGGAAGTTTTTTATGTAGTTCATGGACTGTTACCAATAATCATGTATTTTATGTCTTTTTATTTGGAAATCTTCCCGGGTTATTCTCTAATGTCAAAATATTAAAAAATATACATATTTAAGGAGAAGAACTCCAACATTGAATGTCACAGCTATATTCCATTGCCTAACTGCGTCATTTTTTCAATCTTTCAGATGACCTTAATTTCACAAAGAAGCATTTGCTGAAGGGATGAGTTTATAATTCTGGACAGCAGCCAGCGATGGAGTCCTTAACAGGTTAACAGTAACTTAAGATTGCTAGTATATTTTAATTTTCTTCTTTTGTATTTGAATATTAAAAGTTAGATTTCAGCAATTTAATATAGTCTATAAAATTATAAAAAAGGAAATATAGCTATTAAATTTTACAGTATTTGAAAGATATATCATATTAGATCTAGTTCTAGTTATATCATGGTAGGTATTTAAATATAATAGTAATCTAATTAATGATCACAATACATAAATATAAGCAATGTAGCATAATTTTTTTATTGCAACAACACAAATTACTATTCATATGTAGCTGATAAAACTATAAAATAAAATATTTGAATAATTATAAAAACATTTTTTCTTTACAATCTCATTATAGATTTATTTATTAAAGCATAGTACTTAAAACACGTTTGAAATTAATTGCGATATTCGTTAATGCCCTAAAATAATTACATTAAAAACAATATGCGTTCAATAAAATAACTCTTTATTTTTATATTAAAGACGATGCAGGTGAGCAGCTGTCAGGTGCCACACGGCTTGCGACTGAATGGGTCTTCGCTTGACCAGTTTCTGTTGTCGAGAAGCACGTCCAAAGAATATTCCTTTTATATTAAATTCTATTACTTAAAATTCAAGATGGTATCTAAAAATTTCAGCATTCTTTTACGTGTGATAAAATAGATTTTCGTTAACAAATACCTGCATTGTAAATTATTATTCATATGAAACCACTGCGTCATACAGTTCAGACATTTAATATTTTAACGTAATATCATGGAAAGAATGTAACGTTAATAAACGTGTCGCTAAAATTGAAAGAAATAGAATTTCTAATATGTAGCTACACTTTTAATGAAGGAAGTGAAAAATAAATCTTCCTGTTAAGTGAAATAATAAAAAAATATAATATACGGACATCATAAAATGAACGAGTGTAGGAACTCGTGCGTGTGAAACTAGATTTATATTTTTATTGCCACTCTTTCCATTGTTGTATGAAAAATGGTGTTGAATTATTTAAATCCTACTTTTTACAGTATTTTCTATGACTATTTATAAAGTTTATGATTGAAGTCAATAAAATAGTTAAGTCAATTTAATGTATAATTTATCGTAAACCTTAACATTAAAACCACCAATATTAATTAATTGTTATAAATTTAATCTAAAATATTTATTTTATAATATTTCAAGAAAATTTATCACCAACTTTCAGAAATTGAATTATAATAACAAAGTAAATATCTGACTTACAAGTGAATTATACTCGTAAGTTCAATTTATAGATATATATATATATATATATTTTTTTTCTTTATAACTCATATATATATAAATATATATATATATATATATATATATATAACCAAAAAACAGATTGTATTTATAGATTGATTTGTAATCTTTTATTAAAAAAAATATTCTTTCCAAAAACATATTAATCCATTCATTTGTCAATAAATAATTTAGTTTGTTAATAGAGTAGCTCAGTTATTAATATTGAAGTAATTAATTGACTTAGATTTCTATGTAAATACATATATATAATATAAGCTCACTCGTCTTTCTTTACTGTTAAACGAAGTTTACTACAAATACTGTACTTTACTACAAATTTACTCAAATGTTTATATTTATTGCGAGTATCCGATCTACCATTATTATGTGTTATCTAAATCTAAATAAAATGTTAAATTTATGTACCAATATTTCATATAGAATTAAATTTACTTCTATTTTAGTCATAAAAGCTTCATGAAAAAGTACCCAATTACGGAAATGTCATTTCCCATAAATATTACAGTCGTGCAGTAATTATTATATATATAAAACATTAACTTATTTATGTATGTATTGATTTTGAATATTTATTTGTCTTTGGACTCTTTATCTATAAATGTAATTTTTACTTTCAAACAAAATGAACTTAAAAGTTATATATTAATATTAAATGAGAAATATAAGTATATTCCTTATTACAGACAATGTGTTTTTCATCTTCACACTATCCTTTCAACACGTTGATCGCACAAATTTTTAAGGTTTCTATAACATTAACCACACAAAATATTACACGTAATATAAAAATATATTATTAACATGTATTAAATTTTTTTAACGAAAATAAAAATATATATTATTTGATAACCATGGTATATTCGTTATTGGTATGTATATAAAAAAGAGAAAGTAAGATATTCTGTAATCAACATCTCATTTGTACAAACTTTACATAAAAAAAAAAAATATGATAACGAAGCGTTGATAACTTCACTTATACAATATTAAATACGCTGTGACCTGTTTCTATTGTAAAGTCACTATGACAATAAATTCTAAGATCCATCGCATTATTTTGTATTTAAATCTTTGATCTCGAGATTGCGCTTAGCGAGTTGATGGAGAATTATAATTAAGATGAAGAATCGGCTCCAAATATGGTAATTATGCAAATTCCAACTTTACGGCAATGTTTGAAGTTGGAGTTCTTGGATAAATTCTTTTAAAGGTAGCGAAAAAAATTCAGATCCAAAATTAGTTTCTTGTTCTTTGGGTAATGGTCTTCTGACTCCACAGATGGCGGATTTCATTTAAAAGTTTATATTATATAGATAATAACTTAAGATTTTAATAGAGTGCTAAATATATAGTAAATTAGATTTAACTTATAAACGCCCAAGAGCAATAAAACATAATTGAATTGTTGTAGACGCTTCTAAACTAAAATTGGCCTTTGACTTGTTGTAGTAAAAGCATAAGGACCCCGCGGAGGGCATGTATGAAGAGGTTGATGTCTGTGGCCGAGGCGACAGACCTCTGTCTGCATACCAATGCAGGAACCGTAGCGTTTGGCGCTCCATCGTCTCTGGCTACCCCGCAAGGGATATGGCGTGTAGCTAAGTAAGTAAGTAAGTAACTTGTTGTATATTAAAATAAATAATATTCAATTCAAGTTCATTGTTTAATTTTATATTATAATTGTTAAACAGACAATAAAATTTGATTAATACAGTCTAAAAGTGAACGGTCTAACGTTATAATTCATACACATTTAAAGTCATTGCTATTTTTTAAGAGCCTTTAAAAAAAATCTCTTTATTATTCTTGTATCTTGAGCATTAATGCTTCTAAGGCTACTGTTGTTTTAATTGAATAACCAGTTACGGATCCTTGTTGTAATTGTAAAACAAAAACTTTTTGGGATTCCGTTATATATAAAATATTATTTTAAGTTTTAATAAATATTGCGATGGTTCAGACATCTAAAATAAAATGTATTCTAAACTTTTAGATTGAATATTTACTTTTTGTGAATAGAAGTAATTTATATCTTAAAAAAATGAACTGATCGTTAAAGAAACTTTGGAAATGATCTGCGGAAACGTGTATAAAGAATGAGGCGTGAAGCAGAATGTATATTCGACCATACGTGTATATGACGTCTTCTACGAAAATCTAATAAATCTTTTTTTAGCTTTGTTGACTTTACTTTGTTGTTTATTAATTGTTTATCTGTGAAGATTACAAAAGCAGTTTTTTGCTTAAAAGACATTTTAACAATTTAAACGTATTATGAGAATAAAAACAAAAATTAATTTAATTAATTATATTTTTTTTCATATTTAAATAACAAGAATAATGGTTTTCGATGAAAAAAAAATCTCTTGATAATATTTCTAAGCAAATTCAATTAACTGACAAGAAAGATAAGTTCATTTAGAGTATGAACAGACAACGCAGTTATCTTTTTTCCAGATTACAATGGAAATAACATCTTAAAAAATTCGTGAAAGAAAATCCTGTACACACAGGATTATAATAATCTGATAAGGTTGATGTGGTAGGTCTAAAACGAGCATAACAACGCAGGAGAATGGTTATGAGAGCAGTGAATTTGAATGTGACAAGTCAATTCACCTTATTACTGCTTACCTTAGAATTGAATTAACTTCTAGTACCTTCTATCTACTTTTATTGCTTTGTCCATTTCAAAAGTTGAGATGAGTTTTCAAGTTGGTTATTGTTGGAGATTAAAATTTTTCCTCGTTGCGCGTTCCAATTTTAGTTATGAGTTGGAAATTAAATGATACAAGTTCAAATAATCCTATTTTTTTTGGTTTCAATTTGTTCAAATTCTATTAATACTTAAATAAATGGTTTTCGTAAAATAATGAACCTTTATGATATTTGTAATTATAATTTTTTCTTGATCTAAATATACATAAAAAATCAAGAAACGATAAATTTAATTATTTGTTAAGGTGATATTTGTTTTATAATATTAAGAAAAAAGATATGTGAGAATACATAAATCAACGCTACGAGCAAACCCAAGAACGTCAAACAGTTTAACACACTTTACCCTTTACTTTACTTTAATATTATGATATTTCTACTACATTTTATATAAAATTAATAGTACATTTTAAACAAAAAATTTTTTGTATGTTGTATGTTGTATTGTATGTATGTTTGTTGTTTATGTTTGATTATAGATAAAATATTAAATATATTTATAATAGTCTTTACTTTTTATTATACATATTGCATTTTTTTATTTTACATTTTTATTAGCAATATTATCCAGAAAATCGACTGTTAGAAAAAAAATATAATAACAAATTAGTATGAATTTTTTAATTATATGTTTGGAATGTACTTCATTTTCTATTAAATTTTCTATTAGTAATATTGATAATTTAAAGGATACTTTATACTAATTATTTAATTGTATTATAACAGATATTTTAAGGTAACAACGACTTCGTGTATTATAATTAAATCTTTAGAAATTCTAATTATTGTTTATACAGCTTTCGCATATTACATGCAATAAAAAATCTATCAATTTTGATCCCATAAAAATCTGTCAATGACCGGTTTGAGAAGAAGAAGAAAAACAATTAATTATTGTGAATAATTATAATGAATATATTTATAATTTGATTTTAATAATAATAAAGTTCTTGAATTTTACTAATTTATTTTAAAACATAATATTAGTGAGAACAATGTACTTTTTATTTAGTCGTATATGAAAAAGGTTTTTTAGGTTTGCATTTAATAAAAAACCTTTTTTTAGGCTTAAAGGGTACCTGATTTAAGTGGCGATCGATTTAGACTTATTTTATACCATCCATCTTTTTTGTTAGACCTTTTATATTAACAGGTCATGGTAATGAAAAGAGCTTTTAGGAATAAAACATATTACATTTTATAATAATATTGTGGAAGTTAAGGAAAAGCTTATTTAAATGAAAAATATAATCTGAATTAAGAAGATTATAATTTATTTTGACTAACTAGTACGGACAAATTAAAATCCTTTAAAATTTAACCACGTCTTAATATGACAAGTCAAAACGCTAGCTGTTTAAGTAGTTTTAAAGAACTGTTTTAATGAACAACCTGACTAAGTTTAACTTTATTTTCCTTCGTAGAATTATACAATATATAACTTGTTTAATTATACATATAATTTTTAAATGTTCTGTTTAGAGTGGTATTTATACATCAAAAATCATTTTTTGTTATTATTCTATGAAGTCCGAATTTGTCATTGAGGCTTTATCTTGAAATAATTTTGTCGAATGCCACTCGATTATATGGATACTTATGTTGTAACATAAAAACATAAAAATTTGACAATTGATTCTTGTATGGAAAACAATGATTAAAATCTAATGAGAATGGTAGTTGTGAGAATGACAATCTCTTACACGGTTCTACTGTGATGGTTTATTAGAAATAAGTATATTGTCTTTTGTATTATTTTTTAATGGTTCCATGAATTTCATGACTATCTTCTTGAAATTTTACAATAATATTAGAAATTACAAAAATATATCTCAGGAGAATTACAACCGACAAATGTCTTTTAAGTTTACAATTTTCTTGCAATGGTCATTACATCATGTTACATAATAAGCTATCATCTTTAAAATTGCATTGATATGCTTTTCATTACTGTAAACTATTTTATTTTCATTATTCTATCATGAACTCCTTGTTCTTAGAATTATATTAATATAGTATTTATAGAATACAAAACTTCCACGATTACAGAAAAAAGCCATGATAAGCAAATAAACATACACAATATTGTTAGTTGTCAGCTTCACTATATCCTCTCCATAATTCTTATTCCGCAATAACGCACCCCATTTCTTATCTCATCAATTGTCACAATGGTATTAAGTAAATACGACAAAAACACTTCTATTAAGGTTTTTCATCGTAAGTACTATCGATATAACTGTCCAAAGTAACAGTTGAAGTAGAAAATGAAAAAACGACGATAAAGCAAGAAACAACATTCCGGATTATTGTTTTGACAGCCACAAAAATTTAAATTACAAAACCATTTTGAATGACACATAATTTATGATGAAAACAAGGTAAACATCACAATGGCTTTATTATTAGAATCCCAGCTAAATAAATTTTAAAACTCCAATAAAGTAACCTGGACTTCTATTCCCTGACATTTCTATTTTAATAAATATAGTTTTATTTGAAAGTAACTGAATATGATAAGACGATATTATATTTATTATAATATTGTACAAAGTTAAGTGGTATCTGAATTAGTCTTGCATTAAAATTGTAATATGTTGCTTACTTACAGACACATTCACAGTCACATATATTGTTTATTGTTATGTATTAGAATGATATGACCGGCCAAGTATTAGTAAGTATTAAATAAAAAGCAAGCATCATACGGCCATTACAATCTTTAGAACTAAGAATTTTTAAATTTTTTAACTTAACGACTAAATTAATTTTTAAGGAACTTTGACCTTAAAGATATTAGTATTTAAGGTCAAATTGTTCTATTCTTTATTACTAAGAAACTGGTTAAATAAAGTAGCTGACGAAGTTTGGCTCCGGAAAGACTTTCTTCCATTTAACAAAGACAGGTAAACAACACGTTTCATTAAAACTTATATATTTATTTTCTGCTAAAAGGAATTGAAATTCGTTCATCTTTGAAATGAACATTGTTGTAATTTGAATAAGTGATATTTTAATAAGTTTATAAGATGAAACATGACATTACTTGAAAAAAAATTAAGCTTTATCTTATTCAGTATGTTCTTGCATTTGATTTACTATCTGAATGAGTTATTATATTAAAAAAAATAGATAAATAGCTATTAAATTTTTATGTAACTTATTTCACACGCAATTAATTATAACATGTAACGCAGTTGTAATGTGCGTAAACCATTGCCCAGCTACTTATTAAATGGTTTTTATTGTCTTCATGTTAAAACAGTAGGACTTTAACATTAAAATTAAAGATGAAATTTGAAAAGTTTAAAGAAAGTAATTGTTAAAGTATTCCTTCAACATGATATTCCGAAAAGATTTTAAAATCACTACGTAGTTACTATAAAGAAAATTTTATTTATAATGAACAGGTGGATAGTTTGTAAGATATATAATACATATAAGCATAATATATTGTATTTATAATAACTGATTCTAAAAACATATTTTCTTAAAAACTCTTATATATATTAAAGACGGTGCAGGTGAGCAGCTGTCAGGTCACACAAAGATTGCGACTGGATGGGTCTTTGCTTGACTATTTTGTTGCCGAAAGGCCACTTCAAAGATATATTAAATTCTATTGCTTGAAAATCAAGATGGTACGTAAAAATATTATGTTTCAGCGTTCCTTTGTATATAATAAAATAAATTTTAATTTAGGAATACCTACATTGTAGATTCTTATTTAATACTTAATAATATGAGACCACTGTATCGAAATATCGTATATAAACAATTAATTGACTATATCATGTAAAGAGTATAACGTTAATAAATGAGTCGATAAAATTGAAGGTAATCGCGTTTCTAATTTGTAGACACACATTTTCTGAAGGAAGTGAAATATTTTTTTTCCCACAGTGCAGTTATGTAGAAAGATATAATACACATATAACTTAAAATTAATAATAAATTGTATAATAATTTATACTTCGATTGCAGTAGAGCTATCCTGAAAATAAACAAATATGTTTAAGTTTTAAACTATATTGTCTATTTATAACGAGTATTCTAAGTCAATAAGTCAAGGAAACAAAATAATACTTTCATACGAGTAGATATTAAATAAACTGGGATATTTCAAAACAAACGTCGCGTCTCTTGTCGAAATTTAAGTTAAAATGAGTTAATTATTATATATGAGCTCATAATTGCAATAATTAGTACCATTTACGAAGTAGACTTACTCCGAGATCATTTCTTGCATAGTGCCAAAGTATTTCGATTTTCAATAATAATGAAATGTTATAATAATTTGTTTTCAAATTTTTACTTAATAGTTTATTGTGGTTTTTTATGACTTCATAGAATGAGTTTACACAGTCAATAGTTATACATTTACTAGTATAAAAGTAACTTTAATTTTCCCAATCCCAGTATTCGTAAATAGGACTAGCTGATTTATTTCTCCATCTGTATTTTTTTAAATTGCATTTTTATTTACCTTTTAGAATCCATCAAATGATTTATTTATTCGATTTTGAAGTTTATTTCATTCAATTTAACTATGGCAAATATAATGAATTTGGCAAATCGGAATAATCTTGATAAAATAATTAATTTAACTTGTATAGCTGCAAAATTAGTTATTACTAAATGTTGCTGACGATTTTATCTATTCTTATATTACTAATAAATTTATTCTAAAATTACTGGTGTTTAGAAAGTTAAGGGTTAGAATGCTTTAAACTTTGGTAAATGTGATAAAATGATAAGTCTAGAAGTCCTGTAGTTAGTTAATCTAGCCTATCTTTTTGTATTATGTTTTACTTGTATTCTAATTTGTTGACTCTTCGCCTTCAAATCACTGTATTTTAGTAGATATTTTAATACCTTGACTTATTATGATTCTTACTCGGTATAAAAATGTAAATAATAAAAAACATATTTAAAATAATATTAGAATGACAACAAACAAACTAAATGTACATTTGTAAGTCACTTAGTTATGCTCAACTAATTTCATGCAAGGAAACTTCATATTTACAATCATCATTGATTTTGACGTTCTGATCGGTCTAAGACTGTTTGCTGTCGTTATATAAATTTCATTACAGCTTGTAGGTCGGAGCGCAGTGACCTTAACTCAAGCTTGAAGTGGTTAAACCATCTCAACCGCCTCAAACCGTCGAACCTTTTGACAATGGGATGATTTATTTTATCCAAGAGGGTCTAAGAAATCCATTGTCTACGCCTTGCTACAATATTTTAGCCAGCTGTTGTTACTATGGAATTGATAAAATACGGTTATATAAAATAACACGGATTTTTGACTTAACACATAAATTTTTTTAGATTTATTTACGATATATATATATTAGCTCGTATAATGTTGTTATATTATTTATATTATTATGTTCATCAAAGATAACGTCAATAAGACAATAATTACTTAATTAATAATCAAATAAGTGAAGGCAATTTATAATTAAGATTCGAAACTAATGTTTATTCTCATTTTTAGCAATGTATTCAACGATGAAATAATTTATCTTAAAAATTTTTCCTGTTTCATGTTTAATAGTATCTTATTGACACATTGAAAGTTATTAAATATTACGATTATCACTTATTGGATTGAATAAAGTTTATATTTATTAGAAAAATGCAAAAAAAAAATTGCTGTTAAAAGTATTTTTTAAATAAAGGAGTAAATCTGAATTATTTACATAATCACCGATTGACCAAGACATCAAATCAGTCCCCAGGCTGACCGACTGAGGCGGCACAACTGTGATACTTAGTCGTAGCTCAAGCAACGTAAGTAACAAATAAGAAAGAAAAACTCTAGGGAAATTGCTAAAGATGAGAAAGAAACAACAATAATAATAAAATACTTTATTGCAACCACACTGTAAAATAACAGGAAAGGAAAAGAAAAAAACATTTAAACTATGTATTATATCTATTAAAAATAAATTTATATTTGTATGGAGAGGAATGAGGTTATAACTATTAATAGTAAAACTATGTTGGCTTTTTGGTATTTTCTTGATAAACCTGGTTAATTAAGTCAATAGCGAAGAATTTTCAAAAATTGAATTACATATTCAAGCAAGTCACACGTGGGGAGAGGAAACTTAGTGCTAATCTCAGTAGCGCAGTTGTTAGTCATTTATATCAATTTATATATATTCTTCTTAACCAGAGAATACTAGCGATCATTACTTTAAAACGGTACCAGTGTTTTTTATCAAGATACGATAAAAACACTATTATCGTCCATACGATTTTCAGCGTTTATTTTGCCCGTGTAGGTGAGAACTATTTTTTAATGTAGATAGTGTCTTTAAGTCGTTTGTCGTTTTATGTACTTATGTCTTATTGGTATAGACATCACAGTATGAACAACATATTTAGAACAGAAGAGGGTAACAACAACTAAAAAATTAAATTCCCTTAAAAAATCTCTTAGACTTTATTGTTATTAAAATGTGTTTAGATATTCATTAAAACAAAAAATATACAATATTTTAAACGAAACCTGTTCTATTTTTTCGAGCACATACAACTTTGGAAAATTGTATTAGTTTAATTAAGCAAGTAGGAAGAGGAAAGTTGGTGCTAATCTTAGTAGCACAGTTACAAGATATTTAGTAATTCACAAGAATACGGCGAATTATTATTATAAGTTTTATTATATTATTTATCTAATAACAATCTGAAATATATATTATTTTAAATATAGGAGTACATAATTCCAAGGCTCATATTATTACTATTTCAATTTCTTTAGATACCATTGGAATAAATGTTATTTAAAATCACTATATGCTTTTACAATGTTCGATTTTAACAACTGATGGATTCAGTGCAGTGGTTTAAAATAAATTTTACTTTTATTTCTGTTGGATTAGCGACTACAAATTAATTCTATTTACAACATAGCATGTGTGTTATATTATGTTTTTCTTTGTATTTAAGGACACATAATTCTAAAGAATTTGATATACTAAATAATATCTTTATATACTAGGTGACTGTTTGTGTCATTTTAAATCAAAATAACATTAAAATATTTTGACGTATAATATGTCTAACTGCGTACATTTAGTTACTGAGTGTTCGTGCAATTTCTACTGCAGCTTTAGAAAGGTCCCCAAGGATATAAAGCTCTTTGTGTTTATATTGTGTTTAAAAAAGCCCCAAACTACACTGTTACTGTGAATGTTTATTTTAATATGTTGACAACAACAATAACAGTTTAAAAATGACAATAAAGTATTTAGCAGACAACATAAACTTAACTCTATGATGGTATAAATTTATAACTTGGAGAATGAGGTTCGTTCGCCAAGTCCCTTGATAAATTCTAGGGCAACATTGAAAATATTTATATAAGTAAAATACACGAATCGAAAATTTGACATTGTTATCAATTTGAGTTTTATAATGACAAGTTCAAGATACATAAATTGTAGTTACAAGTAATTTAACAAAGCAATTGAAGGAAAATATCGCTATGACCCTGTTTAAACAATTCTTGTGACTTTAACCCTAAAGTTTGAGGATTGCGTAGTCGGTAAAGATACATTAATTGGTTTCCTCTAATAATTATGTCTTCTTCATTACGGAAGAACAAAATTAACGATTTATAAAATACGAATAATTGAAAAAGATTTGACATATAATTTTTAAATTATAAAAAATATTCCTCACAAATAGGAGGTGCACTGTTTACTTAATAGTAATAATAATAATCTGTATAATAGGAATAAAACAATTGATAATATCAAGAATAATATATTACTTATTTAAAATACAAAATGAGTTCTTGTCGCCTAAACAACGATCTCTGCCACGAAACTTTGATATATAGAAGTTTGCATTAGGGAGTAGGGTAGGTTCAAGGAAATAATTAATAAACTTTTATAATATTAAAGTTGAGTATGCATAACATGACAGACCTACATCAAACCATGCATACTTATATATATATATAAAATAATAAAAAGAAATAAGGTAAAAATTATATTTAATAACGGCAGAAAATAAATATGAATTATACTAGGTGTAATAAATAAAAAACAAATAAAGGATCAAATTATATATAAAGTAATAAATACCTAATAATGGCGTTAAAAAAGAACTGTCACTAGACTGATTACTATATATAATATATTTTTTACAAAATTTTACCTTTTCGGTTCAGAAATGAAGATAAAAAGATTCTGAGACACTAGTTTTCATCATAATCCAGATCCTAAATCTCGACTATACTACACTTAATGTGAGGTAAATCTTCCTTCTAACACTTTGCCCTCATATCTTGAGCTCAAGTTATTTATTTGACCTATAATACAATTGGCTTAACGCTGCTTTCATTTGGTTTAACCTTATAAAACGTTTACCTTCATATTTTATACCTGTATAATGCCGCTCGACAACTATTTGAGCGTTTTTTCTTTGTATTACCAGTACACTTTGTATTACGGCTCAGACTGTGAAGATCACTTTAATAAAATATTATTTTCTAAAAACTGGTTTCTGTAAATAATTAATTTTTTTTGGATGTGTGGTGATCCTTTTGTCACAATTATTTATTTGGTAGATGAAAATCAACTTTGTTACTTGTACCGTATGTAATATTTTGTTTTCTTGTAATTTAGTATATATTTTTTTGTTGTTATAATATTATTAGAAAAGTTTTGAAGAAATACTAATACTTTATATTCAAAAATAATATAAAACGATAGTATTATAAAATAAAGTTAAATGTAAATATATGCTGGATGCCATTAATTAATTAGGGTCCCAATATTGGCTAGTTGATACCATAACATAATTAAACACTAGGGGCGCCAACAGACCCTCAATTTCGGCTCGCTGCGCTCGCAAAGTCTCTGGTGCCGTTTGCATATTGAGCGAAACGTGCCCAGTGTAATAACTCATCGTTTCCCATTGACTTCAATGGGATATCAGTTTTTTGAGGATTATTCCTCAAAGACATGACATTATTCAAAATTTTAAACCATCACCTAATGAGTGTCTTTTTGATTGCAAAATTTCATAATATTCCGTCAAGTAGTTTTCGAGCCTATTCGTGACAAAGAATGTGAAAAAGTCTCCAGTAGAACGCTCCGCTCGCTACGTTCGCTTCGCTCAATAAAATAGGAATTATTATTACTGTAATATATTAATAAATGTATTAAAGGTAAAGATGAAATTACTCATTTATAGTTGGTTTGTCTAACGTCTTAAAACATACTACGAAAAATATTTCAAATGTATTTTTATTAAAACAATAGCTACTACACCTAAGTTTTGGACTCCTCTGTAGTCTGCATTTGTCTCTTCTAGAATTAGACTAGTATATATAGCCAAAAGTCGCAATATGTTATTTCACTTAGACTTTGACCTATACTTCTTGTCAGATCTAAAGTTTGTCTTACCAAATGGTTCGATATGTCACTATAACACATAACCATATAGATTACTATAAGTTGCTTATAACTAACCAACCAAACTGATAAAATCTTATTAAATAATTAGTCAAAATAATATTTTTTATTAAAACTAATAATATAATACATATTTGCAAAAATATGTTTGCAAATATGTATCATATTATTTAAAAAGTTTGTCAATTTACCATATTTGTTAATTCTATAGAATAAATTATAAAAAATATTTAAATTATATAAATAGAACAAATTTTAAAACATATTATGTCAAATTGACATTACTTTTCTCTCGAAAATATTTTAATTAAAATTTCATAATGTCATTGTAATTTCATTAGCAAAACTTATGTATCATAAAATAAAAGTTACTGAAGAGCGGTAATAAAATGATCTCCTGAAGTTTTATTGCCTCTTTGTTATTTCCATTTAAATTGATGTTTATATGAACATCAGCATGGGGCGTAGTAAAACTAAAACAATAACTGACTCGTATGCTTACACGTTATAATGATATGGGATCGTTAATGCTAATATTATTCTATAAGTCATGTCCAAGTAAATAAGAATGCATATATCTTTTATTCTCTTTACAATTATTTGCTTTAGTTACATATGAATTTCATATTTTTAATGAAACTTATATTATAATTTTTAAGTTTCTGTCATTCTACATTACTATATTGTAATGTGTATAGAAGTTAAGAAATCTCTGATGTTAGATTCAGTCTAAATATATTTTTTTAATATTGCATTTATTTAAATTCAAGTGATTTCTAACAATTACATCTGCTACATGTGGTTATTGCAATATATACATATGTATATTGAGAGCAAAAGACTTAGACATAATTTAAAAAAATGAATATGTTTTGCGGGTATGGGTACAAAAGTAGGAAATCACTAGACGATATTGCTAATTGGTTATAATTGATTTATTTTTTAATTAATAAAATAACTTTATTCTTATAGAACAAATAAACTATGAATATTGATACATATACTGTTTTATTCTAGCAGAGACTTCCATTTTTTTTTAGATTTTTTCATAAAATATATAAAATCACCTAAAAACCCTGAACCAGCAATAAATACCTCATTGAAATCGTCGCCGTCTATATATTTGTCATAGCTAGATAAACGAAGTAATTCTCTTGTGGCTGATTTGCATTTTTATTATCAATAATCATGATAGCCATGTTATTTGAACATTTTAATAAATAATATTAATAATTAATCAACATGAGCACAATATATTTTTATTGATTAACATTTCAAATAAGATAAAAACTATAATTACAACATTTAAATAAAACATATTATTTTTTTTTGTATGAAATGTTGATAATTTTATGACAATCAGGATTTGAAGTGGGTTCTCTGGCAAATAATATACTACAGAGTGATGATCCCTTTTAAAATAATTTTGGACGTTGCACTTGACTTCGTACAACAGCTTTATATAAGTTCAAGTTGCAATAACCCTGCTTTGAAACATTAAGAGTGACTTAGACCTGACGTTTCCTCTTATCTTTAGTTAAAAAATAAGGATGTGTAAATATATCCAGCTACAAAAATAATAATTGTTGTTAGATATTCGGATAAGTGGGCGATAAAAATAGTTTTAACTATTCTAGCTATATAAAAAAGTTGTGATGATATAATAATAATTTTAGATAAATAAGTATTTATAAGAAAAAAAAAATCCACTTCTGCTAATTGCAATGAAAAGATCCAGTTGGCTAAATCAAAATTGCATTTTTAGGTGATTTTAAAATGAACGTTTTCTTTTAAAAATCGGCAACGAGTAAATTGAAAAGAGGAAAACATTCCCTCAAAAAATATTACAATAGTTCACTTAAAAGAATTGAATAAATGTCAATATTTTTTGCTTTATTTTTAACTTGTTTTTGCCCATGGCTTTGCTGGTATATTATAAAAATTGAGAGGAAGGAACTACCTAAAAAGTAATAACTAAAGTTACAGACAAGAGCAAGCAAGTAGAAGCAAATTTATTTTCCGTGGAGCTTTTTAGCAACTGTGGAACCACATAAAAAATTTTCATTAGTGCAATGTATGCCTATTTGAAATAAAAAGTATTCACTCTCAATTGAAACTTCTATTTGCGAGATTAAAGAATGATCATTCAAATATGCAAACTTTACCACTTATAACATTTTAAGAATAATGTGAATAAATGTTTCTACATTATAACATTCATATAAATATTATTTTTTCTTTCTTCATCAATATAAAGTGCCCATTCCACAAAGTATAGTAAGTTAAGCTGAATGTATACATTTATACATATACGATAACAATGTGTATATCTCTTAATGTATTTTCGTTCCATTATTTTAATGTAATATCTTGTCTTTATCCTTTTATGTCCCGAAGCATGTTTTATTGTCCTTTTCATTAGAAGTGATGAAAGTCCTTTATGTTACATGAAGTTAAGCATTAGGTAATAAAATATGGTATTGCTGTTTGAAACTATCTATAAACATATATAGCCCTGTAAGCTTAACATGCTTAAACATGATCAAATTTTACATACATTGCAAATTCGGATCCTATCCGTGCCATCCAATATTTCATTGCATATTTATTTAGAATTATATGATATTGCTAACAATGTAATTACATCAAAAAACTGTCTAAAAAAATCTATTTAGACTCAGGCAAACAGATTTAAATATATGTTTCACCATTCAAATTTAAAAAATAAACTTATAGTTGATTTGTTTCAATTTATTACTAATATCTCTTAATATTTTTACTATGTTATTTTAGTTTGTTGTTGTTGTATACGTATTTATAAACTAATTATTTATCTAAATAAATTTCACAGACTAAAAAATGTTGAAGTTAAAAGCTGTTCTCTACAATTATTATTAAAAAAAATTTAAGTCATTCATATCTCTTTAATGAAGTAGATTAGACATAATCACTGAAGGCGAACAATGAAATAATTTATTTAAACTAACTATAACATTAAACTCAATTAGTATCAGCTTCCTTAACCAATGAGATAAGATTATTTTGGTTCGTTAAGAAAATTACTAGCTTGCGAATGTTTATTTCTAGTTTATTAAAAACCATTTGTAGAAATGTATAATATTAAATAATTGTTTATTAAAAATGGATTAAATTTAAAGAAATATTTTTTTTTATGTTTATGTTTATTATACCTACGTTTAACAGTAATAAATAAAGTATTTTAATATCCAAAACTCACAATATCTATTGCAAGAGACAGGAAAAAGGAACAATCGAAAACAGTAAAAAAAAATCATCAGCATACTATCTTGACAATTTAATTACAAATCTTTAATATTAATTTTAAAATTATCAAAATAATTAAATGATTATTATGTGTAAATTCATTATGTATAAGAGGTTTCAATTCCTCTAAAATATTGAACCGTACCCAGTTTTTTTCAACATATACACTTTTCCATAGATAGAAGATTACAAAAGAATTTACAAATTTAGAAACTAAATAAAACGTCAAGCTGTCGCTGGATTTGTAAAACTGTTATAGTCTTAGTATAATATAAACTACCAAACTATATGACCTCACAGAATAAATCGTGAACTTAAGCAGAGCTCTTTAAAATCTTTAAATTTCCTAAAATGTCAAAGTTAGCTAAAGTTGTAAGGTACAAACGGTATCACGATTTCGATTTCTTTAATCTCGTCGTAACACTTTATAGGAAAAAGCGTGTATCGTAAAACTAAAGCTTCTGGACAGCGATAAGAGAAAGGTTTGACTGCTATAGTTTTATTACTTTCTCGGTATATGAACCGACTTTAGTATTTTATATAAAGTCAATCACTAAAGTTGCTGTATAACAGAAACTAGACTTATTTTTCAACGCCATTTTGCTGTATTATTAATATAAAAGCATATTGTTGTCAATTAATTAAAGATAATGTCTTTGTTATTATTTTTTATCAAGAATTTATTGTCTACACTATATATTTATTGAGGTTTAAGAAATCTATTTTGCTTTGATTGCCTTTATTTAGTTATATAACAAGGCTAAGCGTACGCTAAGCAATTTTACTGTAATATAATTTTTATACCGAAATTCATTAAATTCCTCTTTAAACTAATTAACACACATACACTTATATTCCGAAAACTCAGTGACACGGAATTCAGTTCAAAATCTGTGAAGCGTCGTCATGTGCATTCTTCCCTGCGAGCTCAGCTCATGTAAAGATTGTTTTCCACCTTTGTTCATTTCTATAACATATTTCTAAATATTCAGATGATTAAATTTACAATGCATTTATAGTCATGTTAAAAATAGCTATCGTTCCATAAATTCTAATAAAGGATGGATTGAAAAAATGAATTCTTAAAAAAATTAACAAAATCTTACAAAAAATCATATGAGACTAAGAAATATTTTTTGATTTCTTAATTGAACATCTACTCTTCATTAAATATTTAATGTATCCAAACCTATATGTAATCTATTTTTATCTAAGATGCTAAGAGCAGCGTGTTCAGACGTGACGTCCTTTTACTTATTAAAGATAGTATAGGGGTAGTAATTAAACACATAAAGTTTTCTCTTATTTTCAACTATTTTTTTACAGCCTGGAAGCAAGCCTAAGTTATTTCTTACCTAAATGTAAATATACCTCCATTCCAATTCAGTCCTGTCCCATATCCATATTGCATTAAATATATCCAAAATTCACGAAACTGTCTGTAAGAAACTTTAAATATTTCTTAATGAATGCTTTAAAAACGTCAACACTAATGGACACGAACCTGCGACCTATGAAAAGCCATTATACTTAACTGTCAAAGCCTGATTTATTTAAAATTCTGTATTTGTTGAAAGTTACGGATATTAACCTCTTTTTTTTATTCACAGTTAATAAGTAATTATCTAATCATCAGCAATAAACATGAGGTACACAGCTTATACATGTGTAATAGAATTAAGCAAAGTATATAAAAACAAACAATTCAGAGATTCTTAATGTATTTTCGTTCCATTATTTTAATGTAATATCTTGTCTCTATCATTTTATATCCCGACCCGTAAAACGTATTTTATTGTCCTTTTCATTATACCTAATGGAAGTCCTTTACGTTACGTAAGGTTAAGCGTTTGGTAATAAATAATGGTATTGTTAGCAACACAATTACAATTTGATTTGGTTTCGTGAAAGCATAGGGATTTAATAGAGTCGATTTCAGTAACAAAAACAGTCGACAATCGATTTTCATTACCAGCAAGCGCTCTACTCGATGATTAGTGGCCATTCAGTTATATTTGGTTTCATTTACTTATTATTGAACTTTCTTTTTCTTTAGGTTACTCAAATGTTATTCTTCATTTAGTCAAATTTGGCAAATACTTGTCTTTACTAGTTAGGTTGAATATAATTTTTTTAATTAATAATTTTACTAATATTATAAGGAGGTAATGTTTTTTAATGGTTCTGTTCGTGTTATCTAAGGCGAGTACAAATGATAAAATTCCAAACTAGGGTTTCTTCTAAAAACAACCTTGTCTTTAATCGAAAGTATTTTATAACTTATTGAGTATCAAATGTTCTCATTGGGAACCTCTCCAGTAAAATTACTGTATTAAAATAATTGTATTGTTTAATAAAACACCAAATTTCGACTTCATTAAACTATAATTGATGGTGACATTTTTAATGTAAAGAAAGATTAAAATAAATTTCGAAACATAAAAAAGTTATACTTTCCAAAAAGCTTCTAACAAAAGATTTTTTGAACTTTTTGCTTAAGTTATTTCTTAAAATCAAGACGATATTGTATATAAGTTGCCAACAAAACAATCTTGTTAAGTATTGGCAAGAATAAAAGTTATACGAAGCTGTGGTGAAAGTTCGGAGTTTTGAACGACTTTTAAAGTCTTGAAGGTCATTGATACTTTACTTTTATTATCTACACTAGCTCTGCTTACGACTTTTTCCTTGGCATAATAACAATTACCACTAAAAGTTAAATGTAGTTAGAATCCTTAATAGAAAGTCAGCAACTAACTCGCCGTAACATAATAATAAATATATTTTTGGTTTTAAAAATAATTAAATATCATTAAAAAAATTCTTTGTGACAAAATTATGGTTACAAACATAAATATAATAATATGCACAAATCATTGCACAAAGTATCCTTGCAAATAAAGATGTATAAATAGGATGTTATTTGGTAATTTAACGATCTTAAACTTTTAATTATGTATTCAAGGTTATATTTATAGTTTCTAGTGAAGTACATGAATTAAAGTTTCTTATTGCAACTGAAATATATCCAATATGTATTGTCGTTCATAAAAATAGTAAAATCCAGGTGCACATTGCTATTTGCGTGAGTGAGTGAATGAGTGACTGACTGAGTCATTGGTCATTGGTCATTGGTCACGTAGTGGTCTTGCTAATGATTATTTGGCCAAACCAAAGGTACAAAAAATGAAGATAAGAAAAATACGATTCTTAAACGACATTTTGAAAACTCACCCTTAATAATGCCACATGTTGAACTCACGAACACATTTTCAAAATGGCGCGCGCCTGTAAAAGAAATAAATAATTAAGCGCACTTTAACATAGTTCAACCTCTTCTTTTATTCATTTTTCAGTATACGTATAAGGTCATTATACCCCAAATTTCAGCACATCAACCCTAGCCGTGAATTACGAAGAGGTAATTACGTCCATTGTCCCGGAGGGTGAACCTAGCTTAATAAATCTGTTTGTATAGAAAATGTATAGCTGAATAAAGATAGTTTTTGCTGCTTACGCCAATTATTAGTGTTGTTATATTGTTTTAAAATATCTCTCAAATTACAACTAAAAATATATGTTTTGATATATATAATAACTCGTGGTTTTTAGAATAAAATAATCCCACAGGCTACCGATTACCGTGCAATATTCATAGAGTTTCGTTCGTTTTACTCTTCATAGAACTCTCTTCTTATATAAGTGAAAACATAATCTGATTCATAGAAGCATGCCTAACATTGAATCAGAATCATTTTTCTTCTATCATTCGAACATAGTTCATTAATATCATTAGACAGTTTTAGGTAGATTCCAAAGATGAATCTACCTATTGCAATCGATGCGATGACGGGACCCAGACCCCAGAGTAGGGGCGCTACGCCGTTTATGAACTGGAGATTTAGAATCCGTCGAAAAAAAAAAAATTATATATCCCTCTATATATATATGTATATATGATCCATCAGTCCAAATTCATCGTAGGCGAAATCTGACTTCACAGGTCGATAGGATAAATTAGTAGGACAAACGTAGCATCTTGTTTTTTTGGAAAAAAAGAAAGGGGGGGCTGGGAGAGGGGTTGAAAGTGCAAACCTTTGGGACACGCTACAGTTCGAAATTATTGACGGAGGATTTTCAAACTCGGCATACACATTCTTAAGGACAAAATAAAGGTTAAGTTCTTGAACGGAGGAAATCGGTCGGGGGGTTGAGGGGCTGGGGGGGTTGAAAGTTAAAAACCGAAAAAAGTCACAGAAAAAGGCAAAATTTTAATGTCGGAAAAATCTTAGAAAATTAACAAATTAAAAGAGGATCTTCATTTACGGGTAACTTGACGAGGATATTTAGGTAGGTTATGATTCAAGCAGTTTGTAATTGTATCAGTTCAGTATATTTTTTAAATCTAATCTACATTGAGTATAATTGGTAAAACATCTGATAATAATTTGTGTATGATTCGATGTGTCTAAATGATCGGGCTTATAATATGTTAGTTGTGTGGTTATTGTAAATGTATGAAGTAAATACTGAATACTGATATTATGAAGCTGAAGATTTCTTTGTAACATTTGCAAGTTCTTGAAGACAATATTCTTTGTAACATTATAATCAGTATTTCTAAAATTTCTTCTAGAGTTCAAACAAAAGTTACGAAGTAATATTACCGTTAAAGACTTTTATATATAACAGTATATAAGGGTAAACAATTATTACAGCTATATGTATGTTATTTCATTTTACCGTATTACCTACTATTAGATTGACATTATAACTTGTCCCGAGATTAAACAAAATAAGCAAATATTTATTCCAATGAAGTTTTATCAAGGGAAAACACTGCACTGTTTTATGAGTACTACAGAGAATAACTAATAATTATCTAGTATGGACGTTTGAATACTTTTCTAAACATTAATTGAAGCAACTTTTTGTAGGCAAATAATAATTCCATTCTTAAAATATTTTGATTAATAAACTTTACCGAGGAAATAATATATAAATAACCATATACAACAACATCATAATTACTTTTAAAACGCTTTAATTAATATTGTTTATCAAAGTATTAATAAATATTATAATATATACTTTTCAATAACTTCCAGTTACCGTTACATGTTGTTTATATAAATAATATTATATCCAATATATAAGAAAAAGCAAAACAGAATCATCAAGAAGAAAAACAATATTTATTCACACGACTACACATCGCAGCAAAATTCAATTACCAGAGACAACTGGAGGTTTCTATTATTTCAATTTTCCATAACATGTTCAATTATTAAATTTATGGATATTACTCTTTTCTTTATGCCCTTTAACTTTGGGAAACAGAAATTAAAAATATACCAAACGTATATACAACACTACCAAACGTTATAAATATATACAAATATGAGCATATAAGCCCGGTAGCCAGTTGATTACCAGCGACTCAAACCGCAAATATGCAATAAAAGAAATTGTTTAATATTATTCGATATAAAAACTGTCCTATTCTTTAAATTGGACCAAACAATCTACAAAATTTCATTGCAACCGGTTCAGTGGTTTCAAAGATTAGCGCAAACGAACACCGTGACACAGGATATTTATATATAGGTACGTCCGTGTTGGTGTATTGTGCGTAACACAGTTGCTTCTTTCGCAATTACCAGGGTTCAAACCTCCTAACTTAAACTTCTTTTTTTTAAATATTATTTTAGTTTTTTTTATATATAAAAAAAAACTTTTAAAATGGCTGAGTGTGCAGGTTGTCCCGAACCGCTAGATAAAAATTTATCATTACAGTGCAGTAATTGCATGGATAAATATCATGTTATTTGTACGAGAATTTCAAAACAGGATTTTACTTTTATGACACCCGAAGCAAAAAATCTGTGGATTTGTGATCTATGCCGTTGTAAATTGCCTAAAGAGAAAGATAATTCTAATACTCCTGTACGAAGCTCCCCAGTACATATGGAGTTTGTCACTCAGCGTACCAAGAGTCGTGCCACTTGCTCCTGTTTATCAGCCAGCAGTGTAAGGGACATAATAAGAGAGGAACTACGCAGCGTTATGAATAGCGAATTGAACCCAAAACTTCAAGAGTTACAAAACGCCATAACTTCGTTCGAATTATCCTTGTCATTCTTCAATCAGGACCTGGAGAGAATTAAGATCGAACACGCGACACAGTCTAATAAATTGGATTCAATTATTAAGGAGAATGACATATTGTGTGGAATGAACCGGTCTTTATCGATGCGTCTCATGCAAATCGAGCAGCAAGCACGTGCCTCTAATGTTGAAATACAATGCGTTCCCGAGAATAAAAATGAAAGTCTGGTTAATACGGTACAGCAACTGGGTAAAATTATTAAGTGTCCTATTGCTAACGAAAACATACATTATTGCGCAAGACTGGCTAAACTAAACACTAAAAGTCCTCGACCACGAGCTATTTTAGTGAAATTTGGTAGTCCTAGATTGCGTGATGAATTTATGGCGGCCACGTTAAAATTCAACAAAAACAATCCGGATGACAAACTAAATACTGGCCATTTGGGTTCTATGAGTACAAAGAAGACACCAATATATATAGCTGAAAATCTGACTCCAGAAGGAAAAGCTCTTCACGCTGCAACGCGGATAAAAGCGAAGGAATTTGGATTCAAATTTGTGTGGGTTCGTGACGGTAAAATTTTTGTTAGGAAAAATGAGGGTGCGGGATATGTTCTTATTCGCAATC
The DNA here is from genome assembly GCA_918358865.1 of Melinaea marsaeus rileyi. Classification (NCBI taxonomy): domain Eukaryota; kingdom Metazoa; phylum Arthropoda; class Insecta; order Lepidoptera; family Nymphalidae; genus Melinaea; species Melinaea marsaeus. The sequence goes on along the minus strand of OU911093.1, from coordinate 19,532,965 downwards.
ATGATACTTTAAATGATTTGTCATAGTGTGCCGCTAAATTAATTTATTATATTTGTTGAAAAGGGCAACATTGATAAAATTTCTGTTTATTATCAGAACGTGAGAGGATTAAGAACAAAAACTTTAGACTTATTTAATAATGTAATTTGTAGTTCATATGATGTCATTATTTTGGTTGAGACGTGGTTGAATGATGGCGTTTTCGATTCGGAAATGTTTGATGATCGATATATAGTTTATAGACGCTATCGCGAAAGTAGCGGATTTCACGCTTATAAAAACGGCGGTGGCGTGCTAATTGCAGTATCTAAGCAGTTTTATTCTACACGACAATATAGCTTTGAATCTGAATGCGAAGATCTCTGGGTTACTGTGGAGTTGAGTGGTGATCAGGGTTGTTCTGAGAGGATAAACATATGTGCTGTGTATATTCCTCCCCCGGTGCAGAAACATATATTAAAATGCTTTATTGACAATTCAAATCGAGTCTTGGAATCACTGGATGGTCGCACTCTTATGGCGGGTGATTTTAATCTAAGCAGTATTCACTGGTTACATAAACCTCAAGGTCATCTTTTAGCAGAGTTATCTACTAGTAATTTTCAGAATATGTTATTGGATTTCCTAGCGTAATTGATCAGTAACAGAGTGGGTAACAGTAACAATCCAGTGTTTCGAATTACTTTACAATATTTTTAAGAAAATATATCTAGCAGGTCACGTTTACTTCATATATTTTGTAAAAGAACCCCGAGGCTTCACAATACGATCACAACCAGAGTTTTGCATTATGAAATGCGTATAAATATACATGAGATTCAGTGCGGTCTGTGTTGCGATGCTGCTATTTTATATTCTTTACTAGAAAACTGTGTTCAGTTTTCTAGTAAAGAATATATATGTCGGTTATCGGTCGGTATATATGTCGGTTTGATTTCAAATATATGCAATATAAATGTTTGTTTCATGTTCCGCTCAAGAAAATTATTCACAATTATATTTTCTCGTTATTTATTACTTTTATTTATTTCAAAAAGGACAATATTTCACCGAACTTGAATACATTAAATCTTATTTGATAAAATTTTATTAAATAGAATGGAAATTGACATCTGTATACAACTTTGTTTCAACTGATTCAAATAATTACCATCTGGTGTGATAATTTCACAAAATAGGGAACATATTAGAAAGTAAAAAGTTATAAAAGCAATACTTTACATTTTACTTTTTGACATGTTTGTTATAGTATCATTTTTAAATGATGTTACAATAATATTAATATAAAGTTAAAATATGAATAAACAATCATTTTGATTAATGAGATGTCTTAATTATATTACTAGTTTTAATAAAATTAAAATTTACTTTAGAATAAAATTTATAAAGATAACATGATAACACTTTTCCGCACTCACGTACAAATAAGCTGATTAAAAATAGAACACTGAATTCCGCGCCAAATTAAACGAAACTTCACGAGACTAACCTTCACCCACATTTTGTTCCAAATTAGAAATTCCACTGGGAAATACTATTCTTATGGGAGGATGGTATAATCTCTTGTAGTCTCTTTTTTTTTAAATTTTGACACTTACTGTAATGCGCGCGCCTGACACGACACTGAGTTCATTTGGCTCATTCTGATTATACTTTGGCTGAAATCTAAAAAAAGATAGACACTCACAAGTGAGAATTGTGAGCGTAGGTTAAGAGCATCATAATAAAATAAATAGTCGTACAAAAATAGATAAACCGATGACTTTATTATATTACACTTATCGTTTAAGTACTTCATACAAATGTAGCTTTATTTTTTCTTATGCATTAATTAATTTATTTTCTACCTTTGTTTGTTTGTTTGTCTGCATATTAATTATTTTTTGTTACTACAATATTAGATATTAACTTGTAGAAGCAATAAATTCGATTCAATACGTTATTGATGATACGTAATACAAAAGAATCTAAATATCTGTTGGTGTTGTAAGAACTTGGCAAGAAATCAGTTCCAGAGTCTATTCTTAGTCCGATAGCATATTTTTTATATTATCTTTGCAGGCACTTCTACAGGTCTTAATTTCTAGTAAAAATATTTTTTATTGCTTCAATATCTACATAGTAGTTTATCTTAACTAATCTTTACAAAAAAAAAGCAAATACTCATGAAATACGTTTACAAAAAGGTTTAGTCAACTAATATCTTCCAATAAATTGAACGTAAGTATTTTTCTTATATGTTCTTGTTCTTATAAATTATTTAATAATAACTTTAAAAGATTTCATCTCAGTTTAATAATATGTTTAAAAATATCACGCAAGGAATCTGTAATAATAAAACAGAATGTGTTTTGTCTTGTGATTATAAACGTATCTAAATTTAAAATACTTTACAAAAAGCTTAATATTGTCTTATAATAAAAACCGTAATGACAATTGTGGTATTATTGCAAAACGCAAAACTTATTATTTGTTTTGTATGTTATATGTTCTAAAGTCGAATGACTCTCAAATTTATCAACGATATAAGTAAAGTAAATATTTATATATCATCATCATCATCATTATCAGCTGTCGTGCGTCCACTGCTGGACGTAAGCCTTCCCCATTGACTTCCCCATTGACTTCCACCTTCCACCGTTCGGTCCAAAGCGGCCCGCATCCATTGGTTTCCAGCTGCTCTTTTTATGTCGTCTGTCCACCTAGTTGGTGGTCGTCCTCTACTTCGCTTGCCAGTAAGTGGCCTCCACTCAAGGACCCTTTTTCCCCATCGGCCGTCACTTGAGCGGGCTATATGCCCAGCCCATTGCCACTTCAGCTTACAAATCCGTTGGGCTATGTCGCTTACTTTTGTTCGTCTGCGAATCTCTTCGTTTCTGACTCTATCTCGCAGCGAAATTCCCAGCATAGCCCTCTCCATCGCACGCTGAGTGACTTTAAGCCTCTCTAAGAATCCCTTTGTTAGAGGTCAGGTCTCGGTTCCATAAGTCATCGCTGGTAACACACACTGGTCGAAGACTTTCGACTTAAGGCACTGCGGTATTCTGGACGAAAATACGCTCCTTAAGTTTCCGACTGAAGTGCCAACGATCGTCGTTCCGCCATAAGTTTGAGAGTTTCATTGGCTAGTTTTCGGGGTCTATTTTTACGGCCGGGTCTGCAGAATTTTCCTCCGACCGTATGGACAGTTTCTACCAACCTGTTGTTAATTTGGTCCACGGATGCGCAATCATCTAGGCAAGCGAAGCTGTTCGATAATTCGAGTTGAAAGCTTTCGAGGTCTTCAATATGAGCTTTAGATGGACGGAGCGTAGGCTTCACCAACCGGGATCGTTCCAGCCTGACATTGAGATTCAGCGTACCTCTTACCATTCGGTGATCGCTCCCTGTTTTTGCGTTATTGATCACAGATACATCGTTAAATGTCTGGCGTCTAGTGGTCAAGATGAAGTCAATCTCATTTCTAGTGGAACCATCGGGACTTAACCAGGTCCATTTCCTTTGAGGCGGCTTCTGGAAGAAGTAATTCATCATAAAGAGTCCCTCTTTCTCCAGAAAATCGGCCAGCCTCTGTCCCCTAGGGTTCCGCTGCCCATATCCAAATTGCCCCACTCTCAACTCATCGTCGTTTCTCTTGCCCAGCTTTGCATTGAAGTCCCCCATAACAACATTAAAGTGAGTTTTTGTAGTATGTATGGCCCGACTAATATCCTCATACATAGCCTCTACTTCATCATCTGGTTGTGCGGAGGTCGGTGCGTAGACCTGTATGACCTTCAACGAGTATTTTTTAGAAACTCTGAGTATAAGGTACGCGACCCTACTCGACACACTTTCAACAACCGCAATGTTGTTTATGAGGGACTTGTGGACCATAAACCCGACACCTCCTTGGGACTTTTGGTCGCCCTCCCGGTAGTATAGTAGGTTTCCGGATTTGAGGGTTATCGTGTCCTCCCCCTCTCTACGGATTTCAGATAACCCTAATATATCCCAGCGTAACCTACTCATCTCTTCTTCCAGCTCAGCAATCCTATCGTCAGTCCGCAAAGTGCGGACATTGTGTGTTACCAGGGCCAGGTGTCATTTGGGGTGGTAGCTCGATCCCGTCCGGAGATTCTTAGCACCGCCTGCCCCACCATAACTACGGCCGCTACCGAAGCCGGGAACAGTGGGACTGCCGGGTACTGGAGGCCTGGTCCTGTTTGCGTCTGTCATATTTAAAGGGGAGAATTTGCCATACTCGCCACGCTTGGCAGACGGGTTGGCGAGCGCAGTGCGCAGCTGTTATTATATATAATATGTCAATATTTATAAATGTTTTATTGTAAATAAATAGTACAAAAATATATTAAAAGTTAGATCCACTATACCAGTAGAATAACTAATAAAAACAGCATGTTCAACCGATTTGTTTTATATAGAAGAGAACTAATTATTTATAATCTTCGGTATTCGTTATAAAATTCTTTAATATTTCTTTTTTATTCATACAACTCAATTTTTTTTGCACATATTATATCTTGAACAAAATTAGCATCAACTCGCGAGGTACGCAGTTAAATATATAATTTATTTATTTTTCTCGTTTTATTTATTTATTTACGTATATTCAACTATTTAGAGATGACATAAACATATACACACAACTACTTTTAACACTAAACTTAATTTTGGTAGTAATTTATTTAACTAAACTGTCTTTAAACAAAGGTATACATTTATTATCTAAGGTATATCAGTAAGCAACCATCATTATCATACGATAAGCGGAAGGAGCTTACCTTAATCGTTAACCGATATTATTAAGTACACGTATTCGCATTAAATAAATTCGTTTTGGGTAGACCTCGAAGAATTCGGTCTGCAAATTCATTTGTCCCCTACTTTCGAATTTTGGAAAAATTTCTTCACAGGAAGTCCCCCTGAGTCCGAAATGACCATTGGTCAAAAAGTTTATATATATATATATATATATATATATATATATATATGCGTGCGTGCGTCCAGATTCGACTTTTGTCAGCACGATAGCGGCCGCAGTTTCGCTCAGATCGCTTTCAAACTTTGCACAAAAATCAACCATCCAAAAATGAAGGTCAAGTTCGTTAACCAGAGAAATCCGGACACAGGGGGCGCTAGGGCCTCACTTTTTCTGATTTCAGTTTTTCGACCATAACTTTTTCCCTATACCAAGAAGATCAATCGCATTCATATTATATGATGTCTTTGATGAATACCTATAACTAATGTAGATAAACCGAAAACCTAACTTCAATAACTTAGGGGTGGGGGTAAAAAAATCAAATCATTTTGATTAATGAGATGTCTTAATTATATTACTAGTTTTAATAAAATTAAAATTTACTTTAGAATAAAATTTATAAAGATAACATGATAACACTTTTCCGCACTCACGTACAAATAAGCTGATTAAAAATAGAACACTGAATTCCGCGCCAAATTAAACGAAACTTCACGAGACTAACCTTCACCCACATTTTGTTCCAAATTAGAAATTCCACTGGGAAATACTATTCTTATGGGAGGATGGTATAATCTCTTGTAGTCTCTTTTTTTTTAAATTTTGACACTTACTGTAATGCGCGCGCCTGACACGACACTGAGTTCATTTGGCTCATTCTGATTATACTTTGGCTGAAATCTAAAAAAAGATAGACACTCACAAGTGAGAATTGTGAGCGTAGGTTAAGAGCATCATAATAAAATAAATAGTCGTACAAAAATAGATAAACCGATGACTTTATTATATTACACTTATCGTTTAAGTACTTCATACAAATGTAGCTTTATTTTTTCTTATGCATTAATTAATTTATTTTCTACCTTTGTTTGTTTGTTTGTCTGCATATTAATTATTTTTTGTTACTACAATATTAGATATTAACTTGTAGAAGCAATAAATTCGATTCAATACGTTATTGATGATACGTAATACAAAAGAATCTAAATATCTGTTGGTGTTGTAAGAACTTGGCAAGAAATCAGTTCCAGAGTCTATTCTTAGTCCGATAGCATATTTTTTATATTATCTTTGCAGGCACTTCTACAGGTCTTAATTTCTAGTAAAAATATTTTTTATTGCTTCAATATCTACATAGTAGTTTATCTTAACTAATCTTTACAAAAAAAAAGCAAATACTCATGAAATACGTTTACAAAAAGGTTTAGTCAACTAATATCTTCCAATAAATTGAACGTAAGTATTTTTCTTATATGTTCTTGTTCTTATAAATTATTTAATAATAACTTTAAAAGATTTCATCTCAGTTTAATAATATGTTTAAAAATATCACGCAAGGAATCTGTAATAATAAAACAGAATGTGTTTTGTCTTGTGATTATAAACGTATCTAAATTTAAAATACTTTACAAAAAGCTTAATATTGTCTTATAATAAAAACCGTAATGACAATTGTGGTATTATTGCAAAACGCAAAACTTATTATTTGTTTTGTATGTTATATGTTCTAAAGTCGAATGACTCTCAAATTTATCAACGATATAAGTAAAGTAAATATTTATATATCATCATCATCATCATTATCAGCTGTCGTGCGTCCACTGCTGGACGTAAGCCTTCCCCATTGACTTCCCCATTGACTTCCACCTTCCACCGTTCGGTCCAAAGCGGCCCGCATCCATTGGTTTCCAGCTGCTCTTTTTATGTCGTCTGTCCACCTAGTTGGTGGTCGTCCTCTACTTCGCTTGCCAGTAAGTGGCCTCCACTCAAGGACCCTTTTTCCCCATCGGCCGTCACTTGAGCGGGCTATATGCCCAGCCCATTGCCACTTCAGCTTACAAATCCGTTGGGCTATGTCGCTTACTTTTGTTCGTCTGCGAATCTCTTCGTTTCTGACTCTATCTCGCAGCGAAATTCCCAGCATAGCCCTCTCCATCGCACGCTGAGTGACTTTAAGCCTCTCTAAGAATCCCTTTGTTAGAGGTCAGGTCTCGGTTCCATAAGTCATCGCTGGTAACACACACTGGTCGAAGACTTTCGACTTAAGGCACTGCGGTATTCTGGACGAAAATACGCTCCTTAAGTTTCCGACTGAAGTGCCAACGATCGTCGTTCCGCCATAAGTTTGAGAGTTTCATTGGCTAGTTTTCGGGGTCTATTTTTACGGCCGGGTCTGCAGAATTTTCCTCCGACCGTATGGACAGTTTCTACCAACCTGTTGTTAATTTGGTCCACGGATGCGCAATCATCTAGGCAAGCGAAGCTGTTCGATAATTCGAGTTGAAAGCTTTCGAGGTCTTCAATATGAGCTTTAGATGGACGGAGCGTAGGCTTCACCAACCGGGATCGTTCCAGCCTGACATTGAGATTCAGCGTACCTCTTACCATTCGGTGATCGCTCCCTGTTTTTGCGTTATTGATCACAGATACATCGTTAAATGTCTGGCGTCTAGTGGTCAAGATGAAGTCAATCTCATTTCTAGTGGAACCATCGGGACTTAACCAGGTCCATTTCCTTTGAGGCGGCTTCTGGAAGAAGTAATTCATCATAAAGAGTCCCTCTTTCTCCAGAAAATCGGCCAGCCTCTGTCCCCTAGGGTTCCGCTGCCCATATCCAAATTGCCCCACTCTCAACTCATCGTCGTTTCTCTTGCCCAGCTTTGCATTGAAGTCCCCCAAAACAACATTAAAGTGAGTTTTTGTAGTATGTATGGCCCGACTAATATCCTCATACATAGCCTCTACTTCATCATCTGGTTGTGCGGAGGTCGGTGCGTAGACCTGTATGACCTTCAACGAGTATTTTTTAGAAACTCTGAGTATAAGGTACGCGACCCTACTCGACACACTTTCAACAACCGCAATGTTGTTTATGAGGGACTTGTGGACCATAAACCCGACACCTCCTTGGGACTTTTGGTCGCCCTCCCGGTAGTATAGTAGGTTTCCGGATTTGAGGGTTATCGTGTCCTCCCCCTCTCTACGGATTTCAGATAACCCTAATATATCCCAGCGTAACCTACTCATCTCTTCTTCCAGCTCAGCAATCCTATCGTCAGTCCGCAAAGTGCGGACATTGTGTGTTACCAGGGCCAGGTGTCATTTGGGGTGGTAGCTCGATCCCGTCCGGAGATTCTTAGCACCGCCTGCCCCACCATAACTACGGCCGCTACCGAAGCCGGGAACAGTGGGACTGCCGGGTACTGGAGGCCTGGTCCTGTTTGCGTCTGTCATATTTAAAGGGGAGAATTTGCCATACTCGCCACGCTTGGCAGACGGGTTGGCGAGCGCAGTGCGCAGCTGTTATTATATATAATATGTCAATATTTATAAATGTTTTATTGTAAATAAATAGTACAAAAATATATTAAAAGTTAGATCCACTATACCAGTAGAATAACTAATAAAAACAGCATGTTCAACCGATTTGTTTTATATAGAAGAGAACTAATTATTTATAATCTTCGGTATTCGTTATAAAATTCTTTAATATTTCTTTTTTATTCATACAACTCAATTTTTTTGCACATATTATATCTTGAACAAAATTAGCATCAACTCGCGAGGTACGCAGTTAAATATATAATTTATTTATTTTTCTCGTTTTATTTATTTATTTACGTATATTCAACTATTTAGAGATGACATAAACATATACACACAACTACTTTTAACACTAAACTTAATTTTGGTAGTAATTTATTTAACTAAACTGTCTTTAAACAAAGGTATACATTTATTATCTAAGGTATATCAGTAAGCAACCATCATTATCATACGATAAGCGGAAGGAGCTTACCTTAATCGTTAACCGATATTATTAAGTACACGTATTCGCATTAAATAAATTCGTTTTGGGTAGACCTCGAAGAATTCGGTCTGCAAATTCATTTGTCCCCTACTTTCGAATTTTGGAAAAATTTCTTCACAGGAAGTCCCCCTGAGTCCGAAATGACCATTGGTCAAAAAGTTTATATATATATATATATATATATATGCGTGCGTGCGTCCAGATTCGACTTTTGTCAGCACGATAGCGGCCGCAGTTTCGCTCAGATCGCTTTCAAACTTTGCACAAAAATCAACCATCCAAAAATGAAGGTCAAGTTCGTTAACCAGAGAAATCCGGACACAGGGGGCGCTAGGGCCTCACTTTTTCTGATTTCAGTTTTTCGACCATAACTTTTTCCCTATACCAAGAAGATCAATCGCATTCATATTATATGATGTCTTTGATGAATACCTATAACTAATGTAGATAAACCGAAAACCTAACTTCAATAACTTAGGGGTGGGGGTAAAAAAATCAAATCATTTTGATTAATGAGATGTCTTAATTATATTACTAGTTTTAATAAAATTAAAATTTACTTTAGAATAAAATTTATAAAGATAACATGATAACACTTTTCCGCACTCACGTACAAATAAGCTGATTAAAAATAGAACACTGAATTCCGCGCCAAATTAAACGAAACTTCACGAGACTAACCTTCACCCACATTTTGTTCCAAATTAGAAATTCCACTGGGAAATACTATTCTTATGGGAGGATGGTATAATCTCTTGTAGTCTCTTTTTTTTTAAATTTTGACACTTACTGTAATGCGCGCGCCTGACACGACACTGAGTTCATTTGGCTCATTCTGATTATACTTTGGCTGAAATCTAAAAAAAGATAGACACTCACAAGTGAGAATTGTGAGCGTAGGTTAAGAGCATCATAATAAAATAAATAGTCGTACAAAAATAGATAAACCGATGACTTTATTATATTACACTTATAGTTTAAGTACTTCATATAAATGTAGCTTTATTTTTTCTTATGCATTAATTAATTTATTTTCTACCTTTGTTTGTTTGTTTGTCTGCATATTAATTATTTTTTGTTACTACAATATTAGATATTAACTTGTAGAAGCAATAAATTCGATTCAATACGTTATTGATGATACGTAATACAAAAGAATCTAAATATCTGTTGGTGTTGTAAGAACTTGGCAAGAAATCAGTTCCAGAGTCTATTCTTAGTCCGATAGCATATTTTTTATATTATCTTTGCAGGCACTTCTACAGGTCTTAATTTCTAGTAAAAATATTTTTTATTGCTTCAATATCTACATAGTAGTTTATCTTAACTAATCTTTACAAAAAAAAAGCAAATACTCATGAAATACGTTTACAAAAAGGTTTAGTCAACTAATATCTTCCAATAAATTGAACGTAAGTATTTTTCTTATATGTTCTTGTTCTTATAAATTATTTAATAATAACTTTAAAAGATTTCATCTCAGTTTAATAATATGTTTAAAAATATCACGCAAGGAATCTGTAATAATAAAACAGAATGTGTTTTGTCTTGTGATTATAAACGTATCTAAATTTAAAATACTTTACAAAAAGCTTAATATTGTCTTATAATAAAAACCGTAATGACAATTGTGGTATTATTGCAAAACGCAAAACTTATTATTTGTTTTGTATGTTATATGTTCTAAAGTCGAATGACTCTCAAATTTATCAACGATATAAGTAAAGTAAATATTTATATATCATCATCATCATCATTATCAGCTGTCGTGCGTCCACTGCTGGACGTAAGCCTTCCCCATTGACTTCCCCATTGACTTCCACCTTCCACCGTTCGGTCCAAAGCGGCCCGCATCCATTGGTTTCCAGCTGCTCTTTTTATGTCGTCTGTCCACCTAGTTGGTGGTCGTCCTCTACTTCGCTTGCCAGTAAGTGGCCTCCACTCAAGGACCCTTTTTCCCCATCGGCCGTCACTTGAGCGGGCTATATGCCCAGCCCATTGCCACTTCAGCTTACAAATCCGTTGGGCTATGTCGCTTACTTTTGTTCGTCTGCGAATCTCTTCGTTTCTGACTCTATCTCGCAGCGAAATTCCCAGCATAGCCCTCTCCATCGCACGCTGAGTGACTTTAAGCCTCTCTAAGAATCCCTTTGTTAGAGGTCAGGTCTCGGTTCCATAAGTCATCGCTGGTAACACACACTGGTCGAAGACTTTCGACTTAAGGCACTGCGGTATTCTGGACGAAAATACGCTCCTTAAGTTTCCGACTGAAGTGCCAACGATCGTCGTTCCGCCATAAGTTTGAGAGTTTCATTGGCTAGTTTTCGGGGTCTATTTTTACGGCCGGGTCTGCAGAATTTTCCTCCGACCGTATGGACAGTTTCTACCAACCTGTTGTTAATTTGGTCCACGGATGCGCAATCATCTAGGCAAGCGAAGCTGTTCGATAATTCGAGTTGAAAGCTTTCGAGGTCTTCAATATGAGCTTTAGATGGACGGAGCGTAGGCTTCACCAACCGGGATCGTTCCAGCCTGACATTGAGATTCAGCGTACCTCTTACCATTCGGTGATCGCTCCCTGTTTTTGCGTTATTGATCACAGATACATCGTTAAATGTCTGGCGTCTAGTGGTCAAGATGAAGTCAATCTCATTTCTAGTGGAACCATCGGGACTTAACCAGGTCCATTTCCTTTGAGGCGGCTTCTGGAAGAAGTAATTCATCATAAAGAGTCCCTCTTTCTCCAGAAAATCGGCCAGCCTCTGTCCCCTAGGGTTCCGCTGCCCATATCCAAATTGCCCCACTCTCAACTCATCGTCGTTTCTCTTGCCCAGCTTTGCATTGAAGTCCCCCATAACAACATTAAAGTGAGTTTTTGTAGTATGTATGGCCCGACTAATATCCTCATACATAGCCTCTACTTCATCATCTGGTTGTGCGGAGGTCGGTGCGTAGACCTGTATGACCTTCAACGAGTATTTTTTAGAAACTCTGAGTATAAGGTACGCGACCCTACTCGACACACTTTCAACAACCGCAATGTTGTTTATGAGGGACTTGTGGACCATAAACCCGACACCTCCTTGGGACTTTTGGTCGCCCTCCCGGTAGTATAGTAGGTTTCCGGATTTGAGGGTTATCGTGTCCTCCCCCTCTCTACGGATTTCAGATAACCCTAATATATCCCAGCGTAACCTACTCATCTCTTCTTCCAGCTCAGCAATCCTATCGTCAGTCCGCAAAGTGCGGACATTGTGTGTTACCAGGGCCAGGTGTCATTTGGGGTGGTAGCTCGATCCCGTCCGGAGATTCTTAGCACCGCCTGCCCCACCATAACTACGGCCGCTACCGAAGCCGGGAACAGTGGGACTGCCGGGTACTGGAGGCCTGGTCCTGTTTGCGTCTGTCATATTTAAAGGGGAGAATTTGCCATACTCGCCACGCTTGGCAGACGGGTTGGCGAGCGCAGTGCGCAGCTGTTATTATATATAATATGTCAATATTTATAAATGTTTTATTGTAAATAAATAGTACAAAAATATATTAAAAGTTAGATCCACTATACCAGTAGAATAACTAATAAAAACAGCATGTTCAACCGATTTGTTTTATATAGAAGAGAACTAATTATTTATAATCTTCGGTATTCGTTATAAAATTCTTTAATATTTCTTTTTTATTCATACAACTCAATTTTTTTTGCACATATTATATCTTGAACAAAATTAGCATCAACTCGCGAGGTACGCAGTTAAATATATAATTTATTTATTTTTCTCGTTTTATTTATTTATTTACGTATATTCAACTATTTAGAGATGACATAAACATATACACACAACTACTTTTAACACTAAACTTAATTTTGGTAGTAATTTATTTAACTAAACTGTCTTTAAACAAAGATATACATTTATTATCTAAGGTATATCAGTAAGCAACCATCATTATCATACGATAAGCGGAAGGAGCTTACCTTAATCGTTAACCGATATTATTAAGTACACGTATTCGCATTAAATAAATTCGTTTTGGGTAGACCTCGAAGAATTCGGTCTGCAAATTCATTTGTCCCCTACTTTTGAATTTTGGAAAAATTTCTTCACAGGAAGTCCCCCTGAGTCCGAAATGACCATTGGTCAAAAAGTTTATATATATATATATATATATATATATATATATATATATGCGTGCGTGCGTCCAGATTCGACTTTTGTCAGCACGATAGCGGCCGCAGTTTCGCTCAGATCGCTTTCAAACTTTGCACAAAAATCAACCATCCAAAAATGAAGGTCAAGTTCGTTAACCAGAGAAATCCGGACACAGGGGGCGCTAGGGCCTCACTTTTTCTGATTTCAGTTTTTCGACCATAACTTTTTCCCTATACCAAGAAGATCAATCGCATTCATATTATATGATGTCTTTGATGAATACCTATAACTAATGTAGATAAACCGAAAACCTAACTTCAATAACTTAGGGGTGGGGGTAAAAAAATCAAATCATTTTGATTAATGAGATGTCTTAATTATATTACTAGTTTTAATAAAATTAAAATTTACTTTAGAATAAAATTTATAAAGATAACATGATAACACTTTTCCGCACTCACGTACAAATAAGCTGATTAAAAATAGAACACTGAATTCCGCGCCAAATTAAACGAAACTTCACGAGACTAACCTTCACCCACATTTTGTTCCAAATTAGAAATTCCACTGGGAAATACTATTCTTATGGGAGGATGGTATAATCTCTTGTAGTCTCTTTTTTTTTAAATTTTGACACTTACTGTAATGCGCGCGCCTGACACGACACTGAGTTCATTTGGCTCATTCTGATTATACTTTGGCTGAAATCTAAAAAAAGATAGACACTCACAAGTGAGAATTGTGAGCGTAGGTTAAGAGCATCATAATAAAATAAATAGTCGTACAAAAATAGATAAACCGATGACTTTATTATATTACACTTATAGTTTAAGTACTTCATACAAATGTAGCTTTATTTTTTCTTATGCATTAATTAATTTATTTTCTACCTTTGTTTGTTTGTTTGTCTGCATATTAATTATTTTTTGTTACTACAATATTAGATATTAACTTGTAGAAGCAATAAATTCGATTCAATACGTTATTGATGATACGTAATACAAAAGAATCTAAATATCTGTTGGTGTTGTAAGAACTTGGCAAGAAATCAGTTCCAGAGTCTATTCTTAGTCCGATAGCATATTTTTTATATTATCTTTGCAGGCACTTCTACAGGTCTTAATTTCTAGTAAAAATATTTTTTATTGCTTCAATATCTACATAGTAGTTTATCTTAACTAATCTTTACAAAAAAAAAGCAAATACTCATGAAATACGTTTACAAAAAGGTTTAGTCAACTAATATCTTCCAATAAATTGAACGTAAGTATTTTTCTTATATGTTCTTGTTCTTATAAATTATTTAATAATAACTTTAAAAGATTTCATCTCAGTTTAATAATATGTTTAAAAATATCACGCAAGGAATCTGTAATAATAAAACAGAATGTGTTTTGTCTTGTGATTATAAACGTATCTAAATTTAAAATACTTTACAAAAAGCTTAATATTGTCTTATAATAAAAACCGTAATGACAATTGTGGTATTATTGCAAAACGCAAAACTTATTATTTGTTTTGTATGTTATATGTTCTAAAGTCGAATGACTCTCAAATTTATCAACGATATAAGTAAAGTAAATATTTATATATCATCATCATCATCATTATCAGCTGTCGTGCGTCCACTGCTGGACGTAAGCCTTCCCCATTGACTTCCCCATTGACTTCCACCTTCCACCGTTCGGTCCAAAGCGGCCCGCATCCATTGGTTTCCAGCTGCTCTTTTTATGTCGTCTGTCCACCTAGTTGGTGGTCGTCCTCTACTTCGCTTGCCAGTAAGTGGCCTCCACTCAAGGACCCTTTTTCCCCATCGGCCGTCACTTGAGCGGGCTATATGCCCAGCCCATTGCCACTTCAGCTTACAAATCCGTTGGGCTATGTCGCTTACTTTTGTTCGTCTGCGAATCTCTTCGTTTCTGACTCTATCTCGCAGCGAAATTCCCAGCATAGCCCTCTCCATCGCACGCTGAGTGACTTTAAGCCTCTCTAAGAATCCCTTTGTTAGAGGTCAGGTCTCGGTTCCATAAGTCATCGCTGGTAACACACACTGGTCGAAGACTTTCGACTTAAGGCACTGCGGTATTCTGGACGAAAATACGCTCCTTAAGTTTCCGACTGAAGTGCCAACGATCGTCGTTCCGCCATAAGTTTGAGAGTTTCATTGGCTAGTTTTCGGGGTCTATTTTTACGGCCGGGTCTGCAGAATTTTCCTCCGACCGTATGGACAGTTTCTACCAACCTGTTGTTAATTTGGTCCACGGATGCGCAATCATCTAGGCAAGCGAAGCTGTTCGATAATTCGAGTTGAAAGCTTTCGAGGTCTTCAATATGAGCTTTAGATGGACGGAGCGTAGGCTTCACCAACCGGGATCGTTCCAGCCTGACATTGAGATTCAGCGTACCTCTTACCATTCGGTGATCGCTCCCTGTTTTTGCGTTATTGATCACAGATACATCGTTAAATGTCTGGCGTCTAGTGGTCAAGATGAAGTCAATCTCATTTCTAGTGGAACCATCGGGACTTAACCAGGTCCATTTCCTTTGAGGCGGCTTCTGGAAGAAGTAATTCATCATAAAGAGTCCCTCTTTCTCCAGAAAATCGGCCAGCCTCTGTCCCCTAGGGTTCCGCTGCCCATATCCAAATTGCCCCACTCTCAACTCATCGTCGTTTCTCTTGCCCAGCTTTGCATTGAAGTCCCCCAAAACAACATTAAAGTGAGTTTTTGTAGTATGTATGGCCCGACTAATATCCTCATACATAGCCTCTACTTCATCATCTGGTTGTGCGGAGGTCGGTGCGTAGACCTGTATGACCTTCAACGAGTATTTTTTAGAAACTCTGAGTATAAGGTACGCGACCCTACTCGACACACTTTCAACAACCGCAATGTTGTTTATGAGGGACTTGTGGACCATAAACCCGACACCTCCTTGGGACTTTTGGTCGCCCTCCCGGTAGTATAGTAGGTTTCCGGATTTGAGGGTTATCGTGTCCTCCCCCTCTCTACGGATTTCAGATAACCCTAATATATCCCAGCGTAACCTACTCATCTCTTCTTCCAGCTCAGCAATCCTATCGTCAGTCCGCAAAGTGCGGACATTGTGTGTTACCAGGGCCAGGTGTCATTTGGGGTGGTAGCTCGATCCCGTCCGGAGATTCTTAGCACCGCCTGCCCCACCATAACTACGGCCGCTACCGAAGCCGGGAACAGTGGGACTGCCGGGTACTGGAGGCCTGGTCCTGTTTGCGTCTGTCATATTTAAAGGGGAGAATTTGCCATACTCGCCACGCTTGGCAGACGGGTTGGCGAGCGCAGTGCGCAGCTGTTATTATATATAATATGTCAATATTTATAAATGTTTTATTGTAAATAAATAGTACAAAAATATATTAAAAGTTAGATCCACTATACCAGTAGAATAACTAATAAAAACAGCATGTTCAACCGATTTGTTTTATATAGAAGAGAACTAATTATTTATAATCTTCGGTATTCGTTATAAAATTCTTTAATATTTCTTTTTTATTCATACAACTCAATTTTTTTTGCACATATTATATCTTGAACAAAATTAGCATCAACTCGCGAGGTACGCAGTTAAATATATAATTTATTTATTTTTCTCGTTTTATTTATTTATTTACGTATATTCAACTATTTAGAGATGACATAAACATATACACACAACTACTTTTAACACTAAACTTAATTTTGGTAGTAATTTATTTAACTAAACTGTCTTTAAACAAAGGTATACATTTATTATCTAAGGTATATCAGTAAGCAACCATCATTATCATACGATAAGCGGAAGGAGCTTACCTTAATCGTTAACCGATATTATTAAGTACACGTATTCGCATTAAATAAATTCGTTTTGGGTAGACCTCGAAGAATTCGGTCTGCAAATTCATTTGTCCCCTACTTTCGAATTTTGGAAAAATTTCTTCACAGGAAGTCCCCCTGAGTCCGAAATGACCATTGGTCAAAAAGTTTATATATATATATATATATATATATATATATATGCGTGCGTGCGTCCAGATTCGACTTTTGTCAGCACTATAGCGGCCGCAGTTTCGCTCAGATCGCTTTCAAACTTTGCACAAAAATCAACCATCCAAAAATGAAGGTCAAGTTCGTTAACCAGAGAAATCCGGACACAGGGGGCGCTAGGGCCTCACTTTTTCTGATTTCAGTTTTTCGACCATAACTTTTTCCCTATACCAAGAAGATCAATCGCATTCATATTATATGATGTCTTTGATGAATACCTATAACTAATGTAGATAAACCGAAAACCTAACTTCAATAACTTAGGGGTGGGGGTAAAAAAACCGAAAATTTTTGGAAAAAAATTCATAACTTTTTTCTGGTAAATATTCTTACATCACAAGTATTTTTAATAGAAAGGTTATTTTTTACTTTAAATTTAAGTTTTAGAAGTTTTGCCCGTAAAAGGTACCGTTTCCGAGAAAAAAAATAAAAACCACTTTTAGCTTGAAATTTTAAGGTAGGTAAAACCACGTCAACTTTTTTCTGGTAACATTCCCTCGTCTCTAATATTTTTAATAGAAAGGTTTTTTTTACTCCAAATTTAAGTAAAAAAAGTATTTCCAAAAAATATACCTTTTCCGAGAAAAAAAATTAAAACCGTTTTTTGCTTGAAAATGTTTGATGTAAACAACGACATCATGTATTATTCTTAGGTAGTGAGTTATATTTTAAACGAGTTACACACGAGGTCTACCCACGCGTGTCCCCCTGCGGGCACGGATTTTTTTTTATATAAACTGATTATCGAATATAATTGGTAGAAATTACTTAACATCACGGTCGAGATTCGTGATTGGTTGTCGATTATACAGGTTAAAATAGATTTGACATTATTTGACTTATTTTGTCGATATGATTGTTAAATAATAATAAACATAATTATAAAGGAATGCAGTATAATCAATGACAAAAACTTTGTTTATAAAAGTTTTTTTAGATTCCAAAATGTTAATTATATTTATGTTTTTTTTTAATACAGAATCTTATTAACCTATAAAATATATCAATATTATTGGAAAAAGTCATTTGTTTAAAATATATACAGCATTAATTCAAAATGCATAATATTTAACAAGTTTTAATGACATTCAGTCACGACACGTAATGTTGCGAAAGGTTGCGGACTCGGTCTCACGCATTAGTGTTGGTACATTAACTTACGATTATATTCTTTGATAACGTTTCAAATGATGGATGACGCAATCATGTTCTGGGGTTATCTGAATCAACTTTGAGGTTTTAAAACTTTTGTCATTTTCAACGTTTAATGTTTTAATATAGTTGAGTAGGTCTTCTTTATGATTACCTCAAACCCAAGTAAAATATAGAAGTAATAAATGACAAACATAAACATGGAAATTAATAAAAATAATTAAAAATAATTTTAATAGGAATCAAAGTGATTTTATTCCTCTTTCAAAAATATTTAAATACAAGAAATGTTTTAATATTCAACAGAATAATATCAAAACAAAACCACTTTGAACCGTGTATTAGCATAGCTTTGTGTTTCCATTTCAGAATCAATGATTTTGGGACTGAAATTGTTGTATTTTAAGGGTTTAAGGGTCCATTGTCGGGATTTACTAAAACATTTGACCTTGCAGATAAAACAAGTATGTTTATTTCCATGGATTAAGAGGGATTTAAAATTATATCCATACGTTTTTAGATACCCTTTTGTTCGCGGGTTCTACTTTTAATAGAGGATTGGTGCTGAAATTTATAAAATTATGCGCCGATAAAACATTTATATTACGGTACCACTTACAAAGGTACGAGACTATTCGCTCGGAACAAAAAGAAAATAATCTTTACAAACACATTTAAATAACTTTATATATAAAATAAATTTACGAAATTTATAATTGACGTTATGCCATTATAATAATTGATTTGTTTAGATATTGTAATAATGTATATTTTACTTTTTAATGATATTGCTTTTGAATTAATCAGTAGTTGTAATTCAAATATCTGCGTTTTATTTCATATTACATCAAAGAATTTCATTTCATTTTGCATATACAATACATAAATATTTACAGTTGATAAATAAACGATTATTTATCTAAAACCAAACCTTTAAAATAATTTAACTTAGTACATATAAAATGAAACCTTTATTCCCTATCGCTTCTCTACTCCATTGTTTTCTTTTTAAACATTTCAAATAGTGGCCAACGGGGTAATGTATTTGCTCTCTCTAAAATGTCTTAAACCTAATTTAAAATTTCTATCGTAATGTTTATTTAAGTAATGGTAGTACGATTGCTTTAAAATGTATCTTAAGTTAAGAAAGAAGAAGTGAATTATTATTATATATATATATATATATATATATATATATATATATATATATATACTACATAACAATGTTAATTTCATTTTTGAAAATCTTTATAAATATGTTACGTTATGTCCAACATAAATTTACTGTTGACAAATTGTTCAATCTATATATATTTAAATATCACTAAAGTAAGTTTCATTGAAATGTTGTGTATTAAATTGATAATTTTGCTTAAGTTGCAGAATGGTTTCCACTGTATTTTTATATTCTATGACTTTTTTAAAACGACATTAAGTAATAAAACATTCTTAGTTGGTTAGCACAACTCACTTGGTTGATGAATTTACTAACAATTTGTTGACACAAAGCGCACATTTCTAAAGATTAATGACGTCATTTTGACTAAATGGCTTACATTACATGAGATAAAGGGTGTGAGAAATCTTTGGTTATAGAATACTTTTATATAATGTACGAAGTATCATATTTATTTCATGTTATTATAAGTTTATTAGACACACTTATCTAAATAAAAGTAGTAAGTTTGACTGATATAAATAAGGTATGTATGAATGTATGAATGTAGCAAATGTATGAATGTAGCAAACTTATTGTAAAACTTAATATTTATAAAATATTAGTGACATCAATATATTTTTTATTTACGGCTTTTATGTTTGTGATAAAATCATAAAGGGTTTTTATTTAGAAAGTACCTGAGTTGAGTGGCTTTAGATTTAAACACATTGTATGCAATTAAATTTGAAAACGGATAAATGGAAAAAAAAAATGTCCACGTTTAAATATTACAAGTCAAAACATTTAAGTAGTTTTAAATTTCAATTTCTTGTATATATTATAAATATATTTTGTAAATAAATTCTGTTGTTAAAACAATGCGAACTTTAATTTTGCTATCCATAAGTCTTTAAAGAGTTAATTGCTAAGCATGAATTTTGTTAATATAACATCAGCTTCAACGTTTCCTCTCCATACCTCTTATTCTTCAATAACGCATCTCTTACCTCAACAATTTTCGCAATGGTATTAAGTAAATGCGACAAAAACTCTATAATTTTTGTTCTTCGTAAATACTATCGATATCTATGTCCAGAGTAACAAATGAAGTGGAAAATATAAAGCTGACGGTTTAGCAAGAAATAACATTCAGGAGACGACGACAGAAAAAGAACATTTAGTTTTTTTTATTATTTTAAATTTGTGATGAAAATACGGTGAACGTTACAGTGGTTTTGCTTTTAGAATCACAGCTAAATAAACTTTTAAAACTCCAACAAAGTAATCTGGACTTCTATATCCTGACATTTCTATTTATATAGTAGTATTATAGTATTATTAGAATTAAATTCAATATAATGAGACGATATTATTTTATTTTAATATTTTTCACAAGGTTAAATGATATCTGTATTAGTCTTTCATTAATATAGTAATATGGTGTTTACTTACATTCCCACATTCGAATTTATTTGTCTGTCGTTATTTATTAGAATATGAGATCACCATAATAGTATAACTAAGTATTAATTAAAATTATTTAAATAAAACATGTTTTATTCCGGCTATTGCAATCTTTAGAACTAAGATTTTTAATTTTAAACTTCACGACGATTAAATATTTAAAGCTAAATTATTCAGCTCTTTAGTAGTACTAAGAAGCTAGTTTAATAAAGTAGTTGACGAATTTTGGGCTCGGGAATGACTTCCTTCCATTTCACAAAGACCGGTAAACAATACGTTTCATTAAAACTCCATGTTTATATATTAGTTTTCTGCTGAATGGAATTTATAGTTAATGTTTTTTCTAGTTCTCCATCTTATTACAGAACTTTATACAGAAACAATTCAATGACGATCCAAAGAGGCAACGTGGGTAGCCGTTGCTTTTTCAGTAAGTAACCTTGAAAATAGCAGTTGCCGGATAGTCCCCCATAACCGTCTCGGGCGGCGGGTATCCTTAGTGGATTTTATTAAAGAAAAAAATAAATAAAGATTTATAGTGCGTTATGGTCTGCGGGACTATTACCATTTTTTTTCATGAGGTCTTGATTTCGTAGGTCTTGATTTTGCGGATAAAAGAGCAAAGGCCTTCTATACCGTGAACAGTGGTGAAGCCGCTCCAGGTACTTCATAGTCGACTTTATGGTGGCTGCGTACATGAGGAATTGGTTGAGATTAAAGTGTTCTATTCTCAATTTGATCAGCTCTTGAGCAGTTACAGCTTTGCGAGTAAAGCTTTGCCTGAAATAAAGAGAAGATTGCTTCTCGTTGCGGTATACTGTCTTAGGATATCCTAAGGGCCCGTCTCTCAATACTAACTATAATATTAACTTATTCGAACGAACTAAAATTTTCTTGAAATTATATACATTTATTAATCTGAAAATAATGTATTAAAATAAATATAAAATTATATATTTCGAGAAGAACGGTACTTAACTAAATGTACATTTACTCGTATATAGGTTGGTTGTGATCTGTTACATTTCATTACAACTTGTAATTACTTGGTTTAAAGCACCCTTATCCCAGGGTGAACTGGTTAAAAGGTCTCAAACTGTCGATCCCTCTGTCGGAGGGATAATTTATTTAATAGAATTTAGGAGAAGGGACCTATAAAACTATTGTTTCTTTCTTACCCCATTACCTAATCTTTAGTAGCTTTTAAGTGATATTGACCTATTAGTTTTTATAAGACGTTATTGAATTTAAGGAAAAGGGGAGCAAACCTCATTATTTTTATTTTATATAAACAGCAACACATAAAGTTTGAACTTATATAAGGGTTTGCAGATACTTGTTGTATTTAAATGTATATATTTGACATAAGAATCTTTTTTTTCCCTTATCTATTGATATTATACAATCAAATTCTTTATATTATAAATATGACTCACTATTTAGATTTGGTATCAAATCTTATTATATTATTATACTTTTATAAGATATATATTTTTAAAGTACTAATATAGTTTTGTACATAACAATTTGGACTTATATTAAAGATATATTTGGTTGCGAGAATAAAAAAGGCTAGTGCTGTTGGTCTAGTGGTTCGTGCAAGGGCTAGTCAAAGATCGTAGGTTCAATTCACAATCGGAAGATTTTTATGTAGTCTATGGACTACTATTTCCAATTTGCGTGTATTTTATGTCTTTTTATTTGTAAACCTTCCCGGGGAATTAGGATTATTCTTTTATGTCGTAATATTAAATTATATACATATTTAAGGAGAAGAACTCCAACATTGAATGTCACAGCTATATTCCATTGCCTAACTGCGTCATTTTTTTAATCTTTCAGACGACCTTAATTTCACAAAGAAGCATTTGCTGATGGGATGAGTCTATAATTCTGGATAAAAGCCAGCGATGGAGCCCTTAACAGATTAACAGTATTTTAGATTGCTAGTCTATTTTGATTTTCTTCTTTTATATTTGAATGTTAAAAGTTAGAGCTCAGAAATTTAAATGAATCTAGAAGGTTATAACAAAAAGGAAATACAGTTGTTGTTTTTTAAACTATAGACTCAGTTTTAGTTATATCATGGTAGGTATTTAAATGTAATAGTAATCTAATGATAATAATATAAATATAATCAACGTAGCATTAATTTTTATTGCAATAACATAAATAACTAAAAAAAATTTAGGTGGTAAAAATATAATCCCCACAATTTTGTAGACATAAAAAATAAAACATTTTAATAATTATAAAAACATGTTCTCTTTACAATCTCATTAAAGATTTATAAAAGCATACTACTTGAAACACGTTTAAAGTTCAATGCGACATTCGTTAATGCCCTAAAATGATAACACAAAAGAACAATATGCGAACAGTAATATAACTCTATATATTAATACTATACAAGTAAATTACGACATGTTTTCTTGACGATAACAATAATATAGAAACAAATGTAAGTTTTGTGTTGTTTGAGTTCTTATTTATAGTGATTTGGTCTTACATGTTTGTTGTTGTTGGTTTAAGACCACTTTGTGATTTTTTTTTTTTTTTTTTATTGAAGAGGAGGGCAAACGAGTTGGCGGGTCACAGATGACTTGTGATCACCGCCGCCCATGAACTCTTGCAACATCCGAGGATTTACAAGAGTGTTGCCGGCCTTGTAGATATATTATATTAAAGTAGCGTAATGTTATCGAACTCTATTCAATATAAATCAATGCAATAATTTATATAATCAGCATAACACATCGTACTAGACTATCGCACACATTCATAAATGACAAGTAATTTAATACATGGTATAATGATAATATTTAGTAAAAATGTTGTTTATATATTATATAAATATTGTATTTTATTGTTTGTATTTTTTATTTATATATACACGTTTATATTCTTATACATTTCAAATTTCTTTTCACTATTAGACTACTACTATTTTCAAATTAATTTTCTTTCATCTTAAGTACCTATGTTTTTCTATTTCTATTTGCAATTTAAGACAAAAGTATTACTAAAATTATTGATTACGATAAAAGAACATGGTTTATTATAAATGATGTAAGTGATCTATTTATTTATAGAATTATAACATAAAATTAACACCGAGAATATCATTTACATCAGAAAATATTTAGTGACATCAGCGGGACCGAAGCCTGCGTCAGACGTTAAAAGCTTCATTGTCTGAACCCATCATCGCTAACTCAATCAGATATTGGTTTTCATCAACAATTGACAGTTAAATTAATATTATGTAATATTAGTATTATTAAATAAATTTCTTTAAAAATTAAATATGATAATATTAGATTATATGTATATCCTACAACAAACATATATACGATACGCGATATTGTTTATTCTTATTGCATAATATTGTGAAGTTAGTATAGTTCAGGTAATGTAATGAGATCGTTTCTATTTATGTGTACTTACTTATAAGGGAGTTGAAATGTGGGCAAACCATTACCCAGCAACTTAGTTAATGGTTTTTATTGTGTTTGTGTTAATATGGCAGCAGTTTCAAAACAATACCATATAAGAATTATTTTTTATTACGGAGGTCACTCACATAATATAGATATGAAATTTTAAAAATATTTTAAGAATAAACTTGTAAAACTAAATTTCATTCACTAAACTATAAAGAAAATATTATTTATCATGAACTGATGGAAAGGTAGTAAGATAAAAGTATAATATATTGTATGTATAATAATTGATTCCTAAAATATATTTTCTTTAAAATTCATATATACGAGTATATTATAGACGGTGCAGGTGAGCAGCTGTCAGGTGCCACACGGCTTGCGACTGAATGGATTCGCTTGACCAGTTTCTGTTGTCGAAAAGCATGTTCAAAGGATATTTATGTTAAATTCTATTACTTACAATTCAAGATGGTATCTAAAAATTTCAGCATTTTTTTGCGTATAATAAAATAGATTTTCGTTTACGAATACCTGCAATGTTAATTGTTATTTAATAATTATTAATATGAGACCGCTGTATCATACAGTTCAGGCATTTAATATTTTAACGTAATATCATGAAAAGAATGTAGAGTTAATAATTCAAAGAAATAGCATTTCTAATTTGTAGCTACACCTTTAACGAAGGATGTGAAAAAAAATTCTCCCTGTTAAGTTGTGTGGAGTGAAATAATAAAAAATATAATATACGGACATAATAAAATGAACGAGTGTAGGAACTCGTGCGTGTGAAACTAGATTTATATTTTTATGGCCATTCTTTCCATTATTGTATGAGAAATCGTGGTGAATTATTTAAATCCTAGTTTTTACGGTACTTTCGGAAGTCAATAATAATATTATGTCATTTTAATGTATCATTAATCATAAACGTTAACATTAAAACAACCAATATTAAATAATTGTTATTAATTTGACCTAAAATATTTATTTTATAACATTTTAAGACAAGTTATCAATTAACAATTTATCGTAAGTATCGGCAATTGAATTATAATAATAAAAAAAAAATTGCTACCGACGCTTTTATACGGCAGCCAAACGTGGGTAACACAGAAGAAGAATGTAAGAAAGATGAATGCTGTGGAGATGCGATCTCTTCGCAGAATATGCAGAGTCAGTCTAGCTGGTCGAATCCGCAATGAAGAGATCCACAGAATGGCAGGTACTAGCGAAGATGTCACGGTGAGATTGAAGAAGAACGTGCTCAGGTGGTTTGGGCACGTCGAAAGAATGAGTGGTGAAAGAATGGTAAAAAGATTTATATAGGCAAAGTGAGCGGTAAGAGAGACAGGGGGAGGCTTCGAGTGACCTTCGAAAACACAGTATCTATGATACTGGAGGAAGGTTACGTAAAAAGCATGAGGACCCCCCGGAGGGCATGTATGAAGAGGTTGATGTCTGTGGCGGAGGCGAAAGAGGTATGCAGGGACCGTAGCTTTTAGCGCTCCGTCGTCTCTGGCTACCCCGCAAGGGATATGGCGTGAAGGTAAATAAATAATAAATAAATAAAAAAATATCTAACTTACAAATGAACTATACTCGTAAGTTCAATTTACTTTCATAAAATCGTCTTAGATGATATACATATATATAAATATAAAATATATGGTATATATATACCACCAAAAAAAATAAACAACAACGAGGCTTTCAAAGAACCCTATTTAAAATGTAAGTTCTAAGAAACTGGGGTATAATGAACTACGATAAAATATATAAAGCAATAGAATTTCATACTTATAAGAATTAAAACAATATTTATTATATATGAATTTCTTACTAAATAATATTGTACGTGAGTTCATTGCGTTTATTTATATAATATCGAGATAACCTTCGCAGGTCATAAATATCACAAAGCTTATACAATTTGTAAATTTTGAAGCGAATTTCATTAGTTTCTGTCATGTCACAAAATATGGCCGTAATATTGATATATTATTCAAATACTATTAATACTCTGAATATTTCATCATATAAATCTGCATTACTTTAATATATTGTGTTAATATATTCATAAAAGTTAGGTGAGAGGTATTGAGATAATAAAATATAAATTATAATATGTGTAATCTTTTATTTAATTAAATTGTTAACGCTACCATTCTTACAAAAAAAAAACATTTTAATACATTCATTGTTAATAAATAATTTTCTGTGTTAAAAGTAGCTCAATTATTGATATTGAAGTAATTATTTAACTGATAAAATTTAACATTATATAATATGATCATATAAATGATAACAAAATAATGTTATGGGTATTCAAATTATCATAGTTTGTAGTGTGATTTTCCAGACTTGTCTAAACTTTTTCAATTGAGACCAGGTTTATTTATAATAAATTTGTTTTTGAAGATATTTTTTTAGCTTCATTTTTTATATTAAATAAGATGTAAAATTATTTTATTTGTATGCTTACTAACAATAACAAGACAATAAGATCAATTGACGGACGGAGATATTAATTTAACCTTATTAATTTTATTATTGTAATAAATCTTATAATCCACAGAAGGACTGACACTTAAACTTTTGTTTCTATAGGTCGGACGCTTTAGCTGATTTTATTATTATTTAATTAAGCTTTAAACTGCCAGCTTAGCAGATAGCAATATTACTTGCTATCTGCTAAACCAACTAATACCTTGCGATATTACTTGGTAATTTCATAATTTCATGTTATGTACTTGCCTGACTGTGACAGACTCATGTGACTATCTTTGTCTAAATCGTAAACTTATCGCATACGTGTCGTGTATAAAATAGTGAAATGAATGCAATCAAGGTAAGTTAGAAAAGGTTTTATAGGTATTAAATAAGAGCTTTATATTATTTCCGTGGGATGTCTTAAATTAAATACATACGAATAAAATAACAATTGACTACAATTTACGATATGGATCAGGAAGACGCATAAAATCAGATTCATTAGATTTCTTTGCAAATACATGTATGTTATATCAGCTCACTCGTCTTTCTTTACTTTTAAATGAAATTCGAGATATTTTACTACAAATTTACTCAAAGGTTTATATTTATTGCGAGTATTCGATCTACCATTATTATGTGTTATGTAAATGTAAACAAAATGTTAAATTTATTTACCAATATTTCATATACAGTAAAATTTACTTCTACTTTAGTTATAAAAGCTGCACGAAAAAGTGCCCAATTACGGAAATGTCATTTATATATAAAACACTAACGTATTTATGTATGTATTGATTTTGAATATTTATTTGTCTTTGGACTATTTATCGATGAATGTAATTTTTACTTTCAAACGAAATGAACTTAAAAGTTATATATTAATATTAAATGAGATATATATTTTCTTTATTGTAGACGATGTGTCTTTCATCTTCACCCTGTATCCTTTCAACACGTTGATCACACATAATCTTTAAAGTGTTTTTAACAATCACTACACAAAATATTACACGTAATATAAAAACATATTATAAATATGTTTTTAATTTTATTAAAATATATATTACTTTCTAACCATGGTATATTCGTTATTGGTATGTATATAAGAAAGAGAAAGTAAGATATTCTGTAATCAACATCTCATTTGTACAAACTTTTCATCTAAAAAATATATATGGTAACGAAGCGTTGATAACTTCACTGGTAGAATATTAAATACGCTGTGACCTGTTTCTATTTTCAAGTCACTATGATAATAAATTCTAAAATCCATCGCATTATTTTGTGTTTAAATCTTTGATCTCGAGATTGTGCTTAGCGAGTTGATGGAGAATTATAATTAAGATGAAGAATCGGCTCCAAATATGGTAATTATGCAAATCCCAACTTTACGGCAATGTTTGAAGTTGGAGTTCTTGGATAAATTCTTTTAAAGGTAGCGAAAAAAATTCAGATCCAAAATTAGTTTCTTGTTCTTTGGGTAATGGTCTTCTGACTTCACAGATGGCGGATTTCATTTAAAAGTTTATATATAGGTAATAACTAAAGATTACAATGGAGTGCTAAATATATATTAAATTAGATTTAACTTTTAAACGTCCCAGAGGAATAAAACATAAATGAATTCATTTCGAAACTTCTAAAGTAAAATTGGGCTTTAACTTGTTGTATAATCAAATAAATAATATTCAATTCAGGTTCATAATATAATTTTATATTATACTTGTTAAACAGACAATAAAATTTGATTAGTACAGTCTAAAAGTGAACGGTCTAACGTTATAATTCATACACATTTAAAGTTGTTGCTATTTTTTAAGCCTTTCAAAAAAATTCTCGTTATTAGTCTGGTATCTTGAGCATTAATTCTTCTAAGGCTAATTAATATGTTTTAATTGAATAATCAGTCTCGGAGCCTTGTTTTAATTGTAAACCAAAAACTTTTTGGAATTCCATTATATATGAAATAATATTTTAAGTTTTAATAAAAAAATGCGATGATTCAGACATCTAAAATAAAATATATTATATACTTATAGATTGGATATTTACTTTTTGTGAATAGACGAAACTTATATCTTAAAAAATTGTACTGACCGTTAAAGAAACTTTGGAAATGATCTGCGGAAACGTGTATAAAAAATGAGGCGTGAAGCAGAATGTATATTCGGCCATATTTATTTATACATGACGTCTTCTACGAAAATCTAATAAATCTTTTTTAGCTTTGTTGACTTTAATTTATTAATTATTTATCTGTGAATATTACAGAAAGCAGTTTGTACTAAAAAAAACAATTTAAACGTAATAAGAAAAATAAAAAAATTTAAATTGAAATAGAGAATTTATTAACTATATTTTTTTCATATTTAAATAACAAGAAGAATGGTTTTCAATGAAAAAAAATCTCTTGATAATATTTCTAAGCAAATTCAATTAACTGACAAGAAAGATAAGTTCAATTAGAGTATGAACAGACAATGCAGTTATCTTTATTCCAGATTACAATGGAAATAACATCTTAAAAAATTGTGAAAGAAAATCCTGTAAACGCAGGATTATGATAATCTATTAAGGTTGATGTGATAGGTCTAAAGCAAGCCATAACAATGCAGGAGAATGGTTATGAGAGCGGTGAGTTTGAATGTGACAAGTCAATTCACCTTATTACTGGTTACCTTAGAATTGAATTAACTTCTATATTTATATATATATATATATATATATATATATATATATATATATATATATATATATATATATATTTATCGATTGGCGAAGTGCAGTCATCGTACCTTTGTATAAAGGCAAAGGTTCACAGATAGACTGTGCAAGCTATAGGGCCATCAGTTTGATTAGCTTGGGCGGTAAAGTTTATGCTAAAATTTTAGCGAGAAGAATGCAAGAGAGATCTGAAAGGCTGTTGTGGGAGGCACAAGGAGGTTTTAGACCTGGAAGAGGGTGTATAGATCAGATCTTTTCCCTTCGCATGATCACGGAAAAGTTTTTGGCCCTAAACCAAAAGGTTTTCTGTGCTTTTGTGGATTTGGAAAAGGCGTTTGACAGGGTTGTGAGAAAGAAGTTATGGGAGATACTGCCCCGATACAATGTGAACGGACCCTTGCTACAGGCTGTAAGGTCTCTTTACAGAGATCACTCAGCCTGTGTGCGAGTAGGAGCTGGCATGTCGCCCTGGTTTGACATCCAATCGGGTGTTAAGCAAGGTTGCGCTATGTCAGCTTGGTTGTTCAATTTGTATTTGGATAGTTGTCTCCAAGGCGTGAAAGACAGTGACATGGGAGTGAAAGTAGGTGACCTTAAGGTCAATTGCTTACTATATGCAGATGATGCAGTGCTCATTGCATCATCAGAATGCAATTTGCAGGCATTGGTCACCACTCTGAAAGATGGGTGTGAAATTAATGGTCTTAACCTGAATGTAGATAAGACGAAGGTTCTGATATTTGAAAGAAATGAAGAAAGAACAGAATGTAAGATCAACGTGAATGATAAGATAATAGAACAAGTGAATGAAGTGGTATATTTGGGAAGTATGTTTAGCAGAGACGGAAGATACGAAATGGATGTGGAAAGGCGTATTGCTGCCGGTAACAGAGTCAATGGTGCTTTGACTGCATTGTTGAGACGGCAAAACGTCAGTATAGCTGCACGTTTGGCTGTACACAATGCAGTTTTGCTACCGACGGTGTTATATGGCAGCCAAACGTGGGTAACACAGAAGAAGAATGTAAGAAAGATGAATGCTGTGGAGATGCGATCTCTTCGCAGAATATGCGGAGTCAGTCTAGCTGATCGAATCCACAATGAAGAGATCCACAGAATGGCAGGTACTAGCGAAGATGTCACGGTGAGAATGAAGAAGAACGTGCTCTGGTGGTTTGGGCACGTTGAACGAATGAGTGATGAAAGAATGGTAAAAAAGAGT
The DNA here is from genome assembly GCA_918358865.1 of Melinaea marsaeus rileyi. NCBI lineage: Eukaryota > Metazoa > Arthropoda > Insecta > Lepidoptera > Nymphalidae > Melinaea > Melinaea marsaeus. Next base: position 19,502,298 of record OU911093.1, on the reverse strand, counting down.
TATGGGAAAAGTGAGCTGTAAGAGAGACAGGGGGAGGCCTCGAGTGACCTTCGAAAACACAGTAGCTACGATACTGGAGGAAGGTCACGTCAAAAGCATGAGGACTCCCCGGAGGGCATGTATGAAGAGGTTGATGTCTGTGGCCGAGGCGAAAGAGGTATGCAGAGACCGTAGCTTTTGGCGCTCCGTCGTCTCTGGCTACCCCGCAAGGGATATGGCGTGAAGGTAAATAAATAATAGTATCTTCTATCTACTTTTATTGCTTTGTCCATTTCAAAAGTCGAGATGAGTTTTCAAGTTGGTTATTGTTGGAGATTAACATTTTTCCTCATTGCGCGTTTCAATTTTAGTTATGAGTTGGAAATTAAATGATACAAGTTCAAAATATCTTTTTTTTTTTGGTTTCAATTTGTTCAGTGATTTCTGAAATTCTCACAGAAATGTTTTTCGTAAAATTATGTATCTTTATGATATTGGTAATTTAAATTTTTTCTTGATTCTTGGGTTTGCTCGTAGCGTTGCGTAGCGTTGATTTATTTATTCTTATATATAAATAAATCAACGCTACGAGCAAACCCAAAAACTCCAAAAGGTTAACACGGCTAACTTATTTAAAACGTATTTACCGATAGCAATGACAGACAAAGAAATAAAAATGTCATACCTTGCAAAGTTTTCTTATGACGACTTTACCCATGAGGCTAATTAATATTATGATATTTCTACTACATTTTATATAAAATTAATAGTACATTTTAAACAAACATGTTTTTATATGTAATGAAATATGCCATACATTGTTGTTTATGTTTGATTACAGGTAAAATATTAAATATATTTATAATAGTCATTTACTTTTTATTCTATATTTTCCATTGTTTTTTTTTACATTTTTATCAGCGATACTTTACCAGATTATCGACTATTAGAAGAAACATATAAGAACAATAACAAAACAGTATTAACTTTTTAATTATATGTTAAAAATGTACTTCATTTTCTATCAAATTTTATATTAGTAATATTGATAATTTAAAGGACACTTTACACTAATTTTCCAATTATATTATAACAGAGATTTTAAGTTAACAACGACTTCGTGTTTTATAATTTAATCTTTAGAAATACCAATTATTGGTTATACAGCTTTCACATATTACATGCAATAAAAAATCTATCAATTTTGATGCAATAAAAATCTGTCAATGACCAGTTTGAGAAGAAGAAGAAAAAGAATTAATTATTGTGAATAATTACAATGAGTATATTTATAATTATCGTTCTTCTAATGATTTTATTGACTACGCCACGTTATAACTCTAGTAGCCCAAATAGCCGTATCAGTATTTATATAATTTTATCACAAATCTATTCAGAACATTTATAAAAAGTATTTATTGTACATATAGTGTGTGAAGTAATACAAAGATTAATTCTACAATATTACACTGTTTTGATTTTTACGACATTAATAGCTGAGTTTATTACTATTTCTTGTACTATAGTAAGACCTCTTTTGCTTTTAATACAAAGAACAGGATTTATTCAAAGAGTTAGTTGGCTGAGAGTTATAACGAATTTAGCTTCACGGCCTAGTAAAGTTCTTTAACCAACATATCAGATTTTTAAACTTATATCTTTTTGGAGCAGGTCAGGAAAAGTTCAGCCTGTTCTTTAATCACATCTCAGCAAAACTACAACGCAGGTTATTATATAGTACTTAGATAAGTAACAGCATTCCAGCTGTCGGATTCACATTATTGATATCCACTCTATAACTAATATAATATCGTATCTCATCCATTGTCACACAGGTGTTAAGTGAATCCGAAACAAACATATTGCTTTGCATTATTTCGAAAATATTGCTTTTATTATCTAAACAATATGACTTTTTTGTTGATAACAAAATTTGATTTTAATAATAATAAAGTTCTTGAATTTTACTAATTTATTTTAAAACATAATATTAGTAAGAACAATGTACTTTTTATTTACTCGTATATAAAAAAGGTTTTTTAGGTTTGTATTTAACAAAAAACCTTTTTTTAGGCTTAAAGGGTACCTGATTTAAGTGGCGATCGATTTAGACTCATTTTATACCATCCATCTTTTTGTTAGACCTTTTATATTAACAGGTCTTGGTAATGAAAAGAGCTTTTAGGAATAAAACATATTACATTTTATAATAATATTGTGAAAGTTAAGGAAAAGTTTATTTAAATGAAAAATATAATCTGAATTAAGAAGATTATAATTTATTTTGACTAACTAGTACGGACAAATTAAAATTTAACTACGTCTTAATATTACAAGTCAAAACGTTAGCTGTTAAAGTAGTTTTAAAGAACTGTTTTAATGAACCACCTGACTAAGTTTAACTTTATTTTCCTTCATAGAATTGTACAATATAACTTGTTTAATTATACATATAATTTTTAAATGTTCTGTTGAGAGTGGTATTTATACATCAAAAATCATTTTTTGTTATTATTATATGAAGTCCGAATTTGTCATTGAGGGTTTATCTTGAAATAATTTTGTCGAATGCCACTCGATTATATAGGTATATTGTATTGTAACATACAAACATAAAAACTTGACACTTGATTCTTGTATGGAAAACAATGATTAAAATCTAATGAGAATGGTAATTGTGAGAATGACAATCTCTTACACGGTTCTACTGTGATGGTTTATTAGAAATAAGTATATTGTCTTTTGTATTATTTTTTAATGGTTCCATGAATTTCATGACGATCTTCTTGAAATTTTACAAAAATATTAGAAATTACAAAAATATATCTCAGGAGAATTACAACCGACAAATGTCTTTTAAGTTTACAATTTTCTTGCAATGGTCATTACATCATGTTACATAATAAGCTATCATCTTTAAAATTGCATTGATATGCTTTTCATTACTATAAACTATTTTATTTTCATTATTCTATCATTATTATCATATTAATATAGTATTTATAGAATACAAAACTTCCACGATTACAGAAAAAAGCGATGACAAGCAAATAAACATACATAATATTGTTAGTTGTCAGCTTCACTATATCCTCTCCATAACTTTTATTCCGCAATAACGCACCCCATTTCTTATCTCATCAATTGTCAATCATCAACACTTCTATTAAGGTTTTTCATCGTAAGTACTATCGATATAACTGTCCAAAGTAACAGTTGAAGTAGAAAATAAAAAACCAGCGATAAAGCAAGAAATAACATTCAGGATTATTGTTTTGACAGCAACAAAAATTTAAATCATAAAACCATTTTGAATGCCACATAATTTATGATGAAAACAAGGTAAACATCACAGTGACTTTATTATTAGAATCCCAGCTAAATAAACTTTTAAAACTCCAATAAAGTAACCTGGACTTCTATTCCCTGACATTTCTATTTTAATAAATATAGTATTATTTGAAAGTAACTGAATATGATAAGACGATATTATATTTATTATAATATTGTACAAAGTTAAGTGGTATCTGAATTAGTCTTCCATTAAAATTGTAATATGTTGCTTATTTACAGACACATTCACATTCACATTTTTTGTTTATTGTTATGTATTAGAATGATATGACCGGTAGAGTATTAGTAAGTAAATAATTAAAAGCAAGCATTATTACGGCCATTACAATTTTTAGAACTAAGAATTTAATTTTTTTTTAACTTTACCACAATTAAATATTTAAGGTCAAATTGTTCTATTCTTTATTACTAAGAAACTGGTTAAATAAAGTAGCTGACGAAGTTTGGCTCCGGAAAGACTTTCTTCCATTTAACGAAGACCGGTAAACAACACGTTTCATTAAAACTTATATATTTATTTTCTGCTAAAAGGAATTGAAATTTGTTCATCTTTGAGATGAACAACGTTGTAATTTGAATAAGTGATATTTTAATAAGTTTATAAGGTGAAACATGACATTACTTAAAAAAAAAATTAAGCTTTATCTTATTCAGTATGTTCTTGCATTTGATTTACTATCTAAATGAGTTATTATGTTAAAAAAAAAATAGATAAATAGCTAATGTAACTTATTTCACACGCAATTACTTATAACATGTAACGCAGTTGTAATGTGCGTAAACCATTGCCCAGCTACTTATTAAATGGTTTTTATTGTCTTCATGTTAAAAATGTAGGACTTTAACATTAAAATTAAAGATGAAATTTTGAAAAGTTTAAAGAAAGTAATTGTTAAAGTATTCCTTCAACATAAAATCCCGAAAAGATTTTAAAATCACTACGTAGTTACTATAAAGAAAATTTTATTTATAATGAACAGGTGGATAGTTTGTAAGATATATTATACATACAATCATAATACATTGTATGTATAATAATTGATTCTAAAAATATATTTTCTTAAAAACTCTTATATTTATTACAGACGGTGCAGGTGAGCAGCTGTCAGGTCACACAAGGATTGCGACTGAATGGGTCTGCGCTTGACTATTTTGTTGCCGAAAGGCAAGTTCAAAGATATATTAAATTCTATTACTTGAAATTCAAGATGCTACGTAAAAATAATATTTTTACGTTTCAGCGTTCCTTTGTATATAAAGAAATAAATTTTTATTAAGGAATATCTACATTGTAGATTCTTATTTAATACTTAATAATATGAGACCACTGTATCGAAATATCGTATATAAACAATCAATTGACGATATCATGTAAAGAGTATAACCTTAATAAATGAGTCGCTAAAATTCAAAGTAATCGCGTTTCTAATTTGTAGCCACACATTTTCTGAAGGAAGTGAAATATTTTTTTTTATACCGTGCAGTTATGTAGGAAGATATAATACACATATAACTTAAAATTAATAATAAATTGTATAATTATTTATACTTCGATTGCAGTAGAGCTATCCTGAAAATAAACAAATATGTTTAAGTTTTAAACTATATTGTCTATTTAAACGTGTATTCTAAGTCAATAAGTGAAGGACACAAAATAATATTTTCATACGAGTAGATATTAAATAAACTGGGATATTTCAAAATAAACGTCGCGTTTCTTGCCGAAATTTAAGTTAATATGAGTTAACTCATAATTGCAGTAATTAGTGTCATTTACGAAGTAGATTTACTCCGAGATCATTTCTTGCATAGTGCCAAAGTGTTTCGTTTTTCAATAATAATGAAATGTAATAAAAATTTGAAAACAATTTTTTTTACTGAATAATTTATTGTGCTTTTTTATGACTTCATAGAATGAGTTTACACAGTCAATAGTTATACATTTACTAGTATAAAAGTAACTTTAATTTTCCCAATCCCAGTAATCGTAAATGGGACTAGCTGATTAAAATATACATTTACAAGCCAGTCATATTCAACTAATTCCATACAAGGAAAATTCATATTTATATTCATCATTGATTTTGACCTTCTGATCGGTCTAGCACTGTTTGATGTGGTAAAATAAATTTGATTACAGCTAGTAGGTCGAAGCACAGTGCCCTTATTTTAAGCTTGAAGTGGTTAAAAGGCCTCAAACCGTCGAACCCCAAAGGGTTCGTCAAAAGGAAGGGATGATTTATTTTAGCCAAAAGGGTCTAATAAATCCATTGTCTATGCCTTGCTACAATATTTTAGCCAGCTGTTGCTGCTATGGAATTGATAAAATACAATTATATAAAATAAAATAGATTTTTGACTTTAATACATACATTTTTGTAGTTTTTCTTACAAAGATAACGTCAATAAGACAATAATTACCGCGTAATTAATAAGAAAATAAATAAAGGCAATTTTTAATTAAGATTCGAAAGTAATGTTTATTCTTATTTCTTGCAATGTATTTAATGATGAAATAATTTATCTTGTAGAATTATCCTGATTCATATTTAATAGTATCTTAATAATACATTGAATGTTATTGACTATTACGATTATAACTTATTGAATTGAATAAAGTTTATATTTTTTATAAAAATGCAGAAAAATTCGCTGTGAAAAGTATTATTTAAATAAAGGAGTAAATCTGAATTATATACATTATCAACAATTGATCCCCAGGCTGACCGACTGAGGCGTCACAATGGTAGATGATACTTACTCGTAGCTCAAGCAACGTAAGCAACAACTAAGAAAGAAAAACTCTTGAGAAATTGCTAAAGATGATAAATAAATTTATTTTATTTCAAGCTATCGACAATAATAATAATAATAATAATATACTTTATTGCAACCACAATATAAAATAATAGTACAGGAAAATAAAAAAAAAACATTTAAACTATGTATTATATTTAATTTTAAAGTAAATTTAAATTTCTATGGAGAGAAACTAAGTTATAACTATTTATAGTAAAACTATGTTGGCTTTTTGGTATTTTCCAGATAAACCTGGTAAATTATTTCAATACCGTAGAATTTCGGAAAATTGAATTACAGACAGATTCAAGCAAGTCACACGTGGGAAGAGGAAACTTAGTGCTAATCTCAGTAGCGCATTTACTAGTCATTTATATCACTTCATATATATTCTTCTTAAGCACAGGATACTAGCGATCATTTCTTTAAAATGGTACCAGTGTTTTTAATCCAGATACGATAAAAATACCATTATCGTCCATAAATTTGTGGGTTAAAATTTTTACTATTAAATGAATCCAAAACCGATTATTTTTTATGTTTACAAAACTCATTTATTAAGTTCAAGTTCAAATGATGCTAAAGAAACAAAATATAAATAAACGTTTAGAGCTATCTAATATCGCTATAAGCTTGTATAATGCGACAGTTGAGAAAGTGGTTTTATTCGGTGCAGTGGTTCAGCAGCACTCCGTCTTAGTTTTATTGCTGTTAGATTACTTGCGACTATAAATTAACACTATTTACAACACAATTTAAGGCAGTTATTCCGTTTTCTTGTAGCAAAATATGTATCAATAAACTTTAAGGTAGTCGAGAATATATTTCAATTAAACAAAAACTTCCATGTTTTCATTTATACAGATTCATACGTAGACCTTCTACTGTGATGATTTTGTTTTAATAAATAATTGTAATAGGAACTTTAGTTTTGTACTGGTAGAATATTTTGATATGAATAACTGCGTTCATTAACTTACCGAAAGTCCGTGAAATTTCTGCTGCAGATTTAGTGAGGTCCCCGAGGAAATACTGCTCCCAAATTCATAGTTTCAAAACAGACTCATACTATATTATTTAATTTAAAATATTTATTATTTGTCATCTCACATTAAAATTTGAAACATTACACATGAATATATATGTTATTCAATAAAACATTTTTTATAATGTTAGTTACATAGTTTATCAATACGGAAAAGATTTGAACCTACGACCTGTTGTTCGATCAATGAACTTGTCTTTATATTTATAATTATCTTTAACCGCTCAAAGTAGTTATTTAATCGAGATCACTTAGGTATTGATTAGGTTAATTTTGATGTTTACTTTATTTAAGTATGATTTAAATAAAGTGGAGTTACAACAGGTGTAAGCTTGACTCAAGGGTAAGATATTCCAATAGAAAACTACTTTAACTATACACTAATTACATCCTAGGAACTAAATCCCTATCAACGGGTTCAATCAATATTAGCCTAACGTTTATTAGGGAGTGCAGTATTTAATTATGTCATTTTAAATTTTTAATATAACTTTAGTGTTTAATAAGAGTCGTTTTTTTTACATTTAATAACATCTGATCAATTGTTTCACAAGTATAGTCATGATAAAACTATATAATAAAAACAACTCACATACCCACACTTAAAGTGCAGAATATAAAATGTAATATAATTTATTTTACACTTTTTGCTACTACCAAAAGATAATTCAATAACAAATATAAATAATTAAGAACGCCTGCCTACTCAAATAAATAAATACGCAATATCTAGAAGTTAAAACATAGTATGAAAGATGTCAATTTCGTATCCAAATTTTAAATAGTTTAAATAGAGAACAAAAAATATAGAACAACGTATAGACTTACTTCAATATTTATTAACTATAATAGTATAACAGCTTTCTTACTCTAAGGAATAATTATGAAATTAAAAAACACCCTTACGGGGTGTTAGTTAGATTAGTTAGAGTATTTATTTAGCTAGACTCGTGGCAGCTATTGCGACGGACTTCTCGTTCCAGACCGTGGTTACAGCTATGGCCACACGCAAAAAGAAATGCAGTGCGTTTCTACTGCGTGGATGTATTGTCATAGAAGGAAACGGAGGGGTCAGGGAGGAAGGAACCCCTTTTCGGTTTGTCCCGGAGTGCCTAGTAAGTAGCTAGCTAGTGCTGCTTTCCTTCTTAGCCCAAGTGTCTGGGTAGTGGATGAGGGAATCCGATACTCAGAGTAGGGAATCACAGTTCTACCTAGAGTAGGGTCTGACAAGATAGTGGCCGGTGAAGTTACGGAGATGTGGGCAAGCAAGTTCCCGTAACTCTTAAGACTAAGACTAGAAGTGCCACTTAACCGTCCACACCATCCCCTGGTTGGAATCTTATGTTCCTATCAAAGAGTCCAGACCTCAAAAACAGAAGGTTTAACTGAATTGAAGTGTGAGTATGTTGATATCTATATCAAGCAGGTTTGCGTATGCGTATGCTTTATGAAACTTTTAAAAACTATATATTTAATTTTTACATTAAATTTTAGCTCATAAATTATCTTTAATTTCTGAATTAAAGTCGGATCAGAGAGCACTTATCTCAATTACAAGTGGTTGAAAGACCTCAACGAAGGAACCCTTTTATGAATGATTTCTGTATAAATTGCTGGTAACTCTGTTTATAATTCCTCTCTTCTAAGAGTTTGACTGATTTTGATGGTTAAAGTTCATGAAGATTTTCAGCTTTATTTTGTCCGTGTAGGTGAGAATTAGATATTTTATTTAATGTAGATAGTGTATTTAAGTCGTCTGTCGTTTACTTATGTCTTATTGTATTATGTATATACATCATAGTATTAATAACATATTTAGAACAGAAGAGGTTAACAACAACTAAGAAAGATAAAAGATATTCCCTTTAAAAAAAACTCTAAGATTTTATTGTTTTTAAACTGTGCGTAGATATTCAATGAAACAATAAACATACAATATTGTCAAACAAAACCTGTTCTATTATTTCGAGCACATAGAACTTTGGAAAATTGTATAAGTTTAATTAAACAAGTCATACGTAGGAAGAGGAAAGTTAGTGCTAATCTTAGTTACAAGATATTTAGTAATACACAAAAATATGGTGACATACTCGTATAATTATAAGTCTAATTACATTATTTATCTAATAACAATCTTAAATATATTTTATTTTAAATACATATAATTCTAAGGCTCATATGTTTACTCATTCATTTCTTTAGATGCCCTTGGAAGAAATGTTATTTGAAATCTTTAGAAAGCTTTAGAAAGGTCCCCGAGGATATAAAACTCTTTGTGTTTATATTGTGTTTAAAAAAACCCCAAACTGCACTGTTACTACGAATGTTTATTTGAATGTGTTAAAAACAACAATAACAGTTTAAAAATGTCAATAAAGTATTTAGCAGACAACATAAACTTAATTCTATGATGGTCTAACTTTATAACTTGGAGAATGAGGTTGGTTTGCGAAGTCCCTTGATAAATTTTACTTTAAAAATATTATATAAGTAAATTATACAAATGGAAAATTTTATATTGTTATCAATTCAAGCTTTATAATTACAAGTTCGAGAAATTAAACAATTCTTGAGACTTTAACCCTTAAGTTTGAGGATTGCGTAGTCGGTAATGATACATTAATTGTTCTCCTCTAATAATTATGTCTTCTTCATTACAGAATTAACGATTTATAAAATACGAATTAATGAAAAAGATTTGACATTTAATTTTTAAATTATAAAAAATATTCCTCACAAATAGGAGGTGCACTGTTTACTTAATAGTAATAATAATAATCTGTATAATAGGAATAAAACAATTGATAATATCAAGAATAATATATTACTTATTTAAAATACAAAATGAGTTCTTGTCGCCTAAACAACGATCTCTGCCACGAAACTTTGATATATAGAAGTTTGCATTAGTGAGTAGGGTAGGTTCAAGGAAATAATTAATAAACTTTTATAATATTAAGTTGAGTATGCATAACATGACAGACCTACATCAAACCATGCATACTTATATATATAATATAATAAAAAGAAATAAGGTAAAAATTATATTTAATAACGACTTTCTGTCGTTATTAATATAAATATGAATTATACTAGGTGTAATAAATAAAAAACAAACAAAGGATCAAATTATTAATAAAGTAATAAATACCTAATAATGGCGTTAAAAAAGAACTGTCACTAGACTGATTACTATATATAATATACATTTTACAAAATTTTACCTTTTCGGTTCAGATATGAAGATAAAAAGTTTCTGAGACACTAGTTTTCATCATAATCCAGACCCTAAATCTCGACTATACTACATTTAATGTGAGGTAAATCTTTCTTCTAACACTTTGCTCTCATATCTTGAGCTCAAGTAATTTATTTGACCTACAATTGGCTTAACGCTGCTTTCATTTGGTTTAACCTTATAAAACGTTTACCTTAATATTTTATAAAATAAATTATACAGGTATACCTGTATAATATCGCTCAACAACTATTTGAGCGTTTGTTCTTTGTATTATACCATATTATAACATTTATTAAAATTATTTTGAACTCTATTGTGTTATTGATACAAAATGTCAAAGTTTGCGGTAATCATAAAAAGGTAATGAAACTATAAAAATCAGACCTTCTTGTTATCGCTCTCTAGTAAGTTTAGTTTTACGATACATGCGCGTTCCCATAAAGTCTTAAAATGAGAAAGGAAACTAAAAGTTTTATTTGAATTATTTGCTTTATATATATATATATATATATATATATTAATAAAATGATAATTCTTTTTTTGATACTTTATTTACATTTATGTACCTTTTTTTTAAATCGACACACAATGAAAAATATATACAAAGGACATCTGATTTATTATTTTACAAGAATCGTAAATAAATTACAAAAGTAAATATTCTTGTAATAAAAATAAACATATTTTTGTTAAATTCGGACAAAACATGGCACGCCCATTTATAGATACCAGTACACTTTGTATTACGGCTCAGACTGTGAAGATCACTTTAATAAATTATTATTTTCTAAAAACTAGTTTCTGAAAATAATTAAATTCTTTTGGATGTGTGGTGAACCTTTGGTCACAATTTTTTATTTGGTAGATGAAAATCAACTTTGTTACATGTGCCGTATGTAATATTTCGTTTTCTTGTAATTTAGTATATATTTTTTTGTTGTTATTATTAGAAAAGTTTTGAAGAAAGACTAATACTTTAAATTCAAAAATAATATAAAACGATAGTATTAAAAAATAAAGTTAAATGTAAATGTATGCTGGATGTCATTAATTAATTAGGGTCGCAATATTGGTTAGTTGATACCATAACATAATTAAACACTAGGGGCGCCAACAGACCCTCAATTTCGGCTCGCTGCGCTCGCAAAGTCTCTGGTGCCGTTTGCATATTGAGCGAAACGTGCCCAGTGTAATAACTCATCGTTTCCCATTGACTTCAATGGGATATCAGTTTTTTGAGGATTATTCCTCAAAGACATGACATTATTCAAAATTTTAAACCATCACCTAATTAGTGTCTTTTTGATTTCAAAATTTCATAATATTCCGTCAAATAGTTTTCGAGCCTATTCGTGACAAAGAATGTGAAAAAGTCTCCAGTAGAACGCTCCGCTCGCTACGTTCGCTTCGCTCAATAAAATAGGAAATATTATTACTCATTGTGTTGTATTATTAGCAGCAAATATATTAAAGGTAAAGATGAAATTACTCATTTATAGTTGGTTTGTCTAACGTCTTAAAACATACTACGAAAAATATTTCAAATGTATTTTTATCAAAACCATAGCTACTATACCTAAGTTTTGGACTCCTCTGCAGTCTGCGTTTGTCTCTTCTAGAATTAGACTAGTATATATAGCCAAAAGTCGCAATATGTTATTTCGCTTAGACTTTGACCTATACTTCTTGTCAGATCTAAAGTTTGTCTTACCAAATGGTTCGATATATCACTATAACACATAACCATATAGATTACGATAAGTTGCTTATAACTAACCAAGCAAACTGATAAAATCTTATTAAATAATTAGTCAAAATAATATTTTTTATTAAAACTAATAATATAAGACATATTTGCAAAAACATGTTTGCTAATATGTATCATATTATTTAAAAAGTTTGTCAATTTACCATATTTGTTAATTCTATAGAATAAATTATAACAAATATTTAAATTATATAAATAGAACAAATTTTAGAACATATTATGTCAAATTGACATTATTTTTCTCTCAAAAATATTTTGATTAAATTGTTCATAACCTCATTGTAACTTCATTAGCAAAACTCATGTATCATAAAATAAAGATTACTGAAGAACGATAATAAAATGATCTCCTGAAGTTTTATTGCCTCTTTGTTATTTCCTCATAAGTTGATTTTTCTTATGGGGCGTAGTAAAACTAAAACAATAACTGAATCGTATGCTTACACGTTATAATGATATGGGATCGTTAATGCTAATACTATTCAATAAGTCACGTCCAAGTAAATAAGAATGCATATATCTTTTATTCTCTTTACAATTATTTGCTTTAGTTACATATGAATTTCATATTTTTAATGAAACTTATATTATAATTTTTAAGTTTCTGTCATTCTACATTACTATATTTATATAATTTATAACCAAAATATTTATTAAATGTGTATAGAAGTTAAGAAATCTCTGATGTTAGATTCAGTCTAAATATATTTTTTTAATATTGCATTTATTTAAATTCAAGTGATTTCTAACAATTACATCTGCTACATGTGGTTATTGCAATATATACATATGTATATTAAGAGCAAAAGACTTAGACATAATTTAAAAAAATGAATATGTTTTGCGGGTATGGGTACAAAAGTAGGAAATCACTAGACGATATTGCTAATTGGTTATAATTGATTTATTTTTTAATTAATAAAATAACTTTATTCTTATAGAATAAATAAACTATGAATACATATACTGTTTTATTCTAGCAGAGACTTCCATTTTTTTTTAGATTTTTTCATAAAATATATAAAATCACCTAAAAACCCTGAACCAGCAATAAATACCTCATTGAAATCGTCGCCGTCTATATATTTGTCATAGCTAAATAAACGAAGTAATTCTCTTGTGGCTGATTTGCATTTTTATTATCAATAATCATGATAGCCATGTTATTTGAACATTTTAATAAATAATATTAATAATTAATCAACATGAGCACAATATATTTTTATTGATTAACATTTCAAATAAGATAAAAACTATAATTACAACATTTAAATACAATATTTTTTTTTTTGTATGATATGTTGATAATTTTTTGAGAATCAGTATTTGAAGCGGGTCCTCTGGCAAATAATATACTACGGAGTGATGATCCCTTTTAAAATAATTTTGGCTTTATATCAATTCAAGTTGCAATAACCCTGCTTTGAAACATTAAGAGTGACTTAGACCTGACGTTTCCTCTTATCTTTAGTTAAAAAATAAGGATGTGTAAATATATCCAGCTACAAAAATAATATTTGTTGTTAGATATTCGGAAAAGTGGGCGATAAAAATAGTTTTTAAGTAAATTGAAAAGAGGAAAACATTCCCTCAAAAAATATTACAATAGTTCACTTAAAAGAATTGAATAAATGTCAATATTTTTTGTTTTATTAATAACTTGTTTTTGCCTATGGATTTGCTGGTATATTATAAAAATAGAGAGCAAGGAACTACCTAAAAAGTAATAACTAAAGTTACAGACAAAAGCAAGCAAGTAGAAGCGAATTTATTTTCCGTGGAGCTTTTTACCAACTGTGGAACCACATTAAAAATTTTCATTAGTGCAATGTATGCCTATTTGAAATAAAAAGTATTCACTCTCAATTGAAACTTCTATTTGGGAGATTAAAGAATGATCATTCAAATGTGCCAACTTTACCACTTATAACATTTTAAGAATAATGTGAATAAATTTTTTTACATTCTAACATTCATATAAATATTATTTTTTCTTTCTTCATCAATATAAAGTGCCCATTCCACAAAGTATAGTAAGTTAAGCTATATATTTGTTGTATACATTATATATTTGTACGATAACAATGTGTATATCTCTTAATGTATTTTCGTTCCATTATTTTAATGTAATATCTTGTCTCTATCTTTTTATATCCCGAAGCATATTTTATTGTCCTTTTCATTATAAGTGATGGAAGTCCTTTATGTTACATGAAGTTGAGCATTAGGTAATAAAATATGGTATTGCTGTTTAAAACTATCTATAAACATATTTAGCCCTGTAAGCTTAACATGCTTAAACATGATCAAACTTTACATACATTGCAAATTCGGATCCTATCCGTGCCATCAAATATTTCATTGCATATTTATTTAGAATTATATGATATTGCTAACAATGTAATTACATCAAAAAACTGTCTAAAAAAATCTATTTAGATTCAGGCAAACAGATTTAAATATATGTTTCACTATTCAAATTTAAAAAATAACCTTATAGTTGATTTGTTTCAATTTATTACTAATATCTCTTAATATTTTTACTGTGTTATTTTAGTTTGTTGTTGTTGTATACGTATTTATAAACTAATTATTTATCTAAATAAATTTCACAGACTAAAAATATTGAAGTTAAAAAGCTGTTCTCTACAATTATAATTTTAAAAAAATTAAAGTCATTCATGTCTCTTTAATGAAGTAAATTAGACATAATCACTGAAGGCGAACAATGAAATAATTTATTTATTTAAACTAACTATAACATTAAACTCAATTAGTATCAGCTTCCTTAACCAATGAGATAAGATTATTTTGGTTCGTTAAGAAAATTACTAGCTTGCGAATGTTTATTTCTAGTTTATTAAAAACCATTTGTAGAAATGTATAATATTAAATAATTGTTTATTAAAAATGGATTAAATTTAAAGAAATATATTTTTTTATGTTTATGTTTATTATACCTACGTTTAACAGTAATAAATAAAGTATTTTAATATCCAAAACTCACAATATCTATTGCAAGAGACAGGAAAAAGGAACAATCGAAAACCGTAAAAAAAATCTTCAGCATACTATCTTGACAATTTAATCACAAATCCTTAATATTAATTTTAAAATTATCAAAATAATTAAATGATTATTATGTGTAAATTCATTATGTATAAGAGGTTTCAATTCCTCTAAAATATTGAACCGTACCCAGGTTTTCTCAACATATACACTTTTCCATAGATAGAAGATTTCAAAAGAATTTACAGATTTAGAAACTAAATAAAACGTCAAGCTGTCGCTGGATTTGTAAAACTGTTATAGTCTTAGTATAATATAAACTACCAAACTATATGACCTCACAGAATAAATCGTGGACTTAAGCAGAGCTCTTTAAAATCTTTAAATTTCTTAAAATGTCAAAGTTAGCTAAAGTTGTAAGGTACAAACGGTATCACGATTTCGATTTCTTTAATCTCGTCGTAACACTTTATAGGAAAACGCGTGTATCGTAAAACTACAGCTTCTGGAGAGCGATAAGAGAAAGGTTTGACTGCTATAGTTTTATTACTTTCTCGGTATA
This sequence comes from Melinaea marsaeus rileyi, assembly GCA_918358865.1. Taxonomy (NCBI): domain Eukaryota; kingdom Metazoa; phylum Arthropoda; class Insecta; order Lepidoptera; family Nymphalidae; genus Melinaea; species Melinaea marsaeus. The sequence continues at coordinate 19,486,541 of OU911093.1, read as the reverse complement.
TGAACCGACTTTAGTATTTTATATAAAGTCAATCACTGAAGTTGCTGTATAACATAAACTAGACTAATTTTTCAACGCCATTTTGCTGTATTATTAATATAAAAGCATATTGTTGTCAATTAATTAAAGATAATGTCTTTGTTATTATTTTTTATCAAGAATTTATTATCTACACTATATATTTATTGAGGTTTAAGAAATCTATTTTGCTTTGATTGCCTTTATTTCGTTATATAACAAGGCTAAGCGTACGCTAAGCAATTTTACTGTAATATAATTTTTATACCGAAATTCAAAGTTAAATTCCTCTTTAAACTAATTAACACACATACACTTATATTCCGAAAACTCAGTGACACGGAATTCAGTTCAAAATCTGTGAAGCGTCGTCATGTGCATTCTTCCCTGCGAGCTCAGCTCATGTAAAGATTGTTTTCCACCTTTGTTCATTTCTATAACATATTTCTAAATATTCAGATGATTAAATTTACAATGCATTTATAGTCATGTTAAAAATAGCTATCGTTCAATAAAATCTAATAAAGGATGAATTGAAATAATCAATACTTAAAAAACTAACAAAATCTTACAAAAAATCATATGAGACTAATAAATATTTTTTGATTTCTTAATTCATCATCAACATCTACTCTTCATTAAATATTTAATGTATCCAAACCTACATGTAATCTATTTATATCTATGATCCTAAGAGCAGCGTGTACCGATGTGACATCCTTTTACTTATTAAAGATAGTATAGTGGTAGTAATTACACACATAAAGTTTTCTCTTATTTCCAACTAATTTTCTACAGCCTGGAATCAAGCCTAAGTTATCTCTTACCTAAATGTAAATATACCTCCATTCCAATTCAGTTCTGTCCCATATCCATATTGCATTATATATATCCAAAATTCACGAAAATGTCTGTAAGAAACTTTAAATATTTCTTAGTGAATGCTTTAAACACGTCAACACTAATGGACACGAGCCTGCGACCTCTGAAAAGCCATTATACTTAACTGTCAGTGCCGGATTTATTTAAAATTCTGTATTTGTTGAAAGTTACTAATACTAATCTCATTTTTTTTAATTCACAGTTAATAAGTAATCATCTAATCATCAGCTATAAACATGATGTAGATACATAGCTTATACATGTGTAATAGAATTAAGCAAAGTATATAAAAACAAACAATTCAGAGATTCTTAATGTATTTTCGTTCCATTATTTTAATGTAATATCTTGTCTCTATCATTTTATATCCCGACCCGTAAAACGTATTTTATTGTCCATTTCATTATACCTAATGGAAGTCCTTTACGTTACGTAAGGTTAAGCGTTTGGTAATAAATAATGGTATTGTTAGCAATACAATTACAATTTGATTTGGTTTCGTGAAAGCATAGGGATTTAATAGAGTCGATTTCAGTAACAAAAACAGTCGACAATCGATTGTCATTACCAGCAAGCGCTCTACTCAATGATTAGTGGCCATTCAGTTATATTTGGTTTCATTTACTTATTATTGAACTTTCTTTTTCTTTAGGTTACTCCAATGTTATTCTTCATTTAGCCAAATTTGGCAAATACTTGTCTTTATGAGTTAGGTTGAATATAAATTTTCAATTAATAATTTTACTAATAGTATAAGGAGGTAATGTTTTAAAATGGTTCTGTTCGTGTTATCTGAGGCGAGTACAAATGATAAAATTCCAAACTAGGGTTTCTTCTACAAACAACCTTGTAAATAAAAGATTGAAAATATTTTATAACTTATTGAGTATCAAACGTTCTTCTTGGGAACCTCTCCAGTAAAATTTATGTATTAAAATAATTGTACTGTTTAATAAAACACCAAATTTCGACTTCATTAAACTATAATTGATGGTGACATTTTTAATGTAAAAAAAGATAAAAATAAATTTCGAAACATAAAAATAGTTATACTTTCCAAAAAGCTTCTAATAAAAGATTTTTTGAACTTTTTGCTTAAGTTATTTCTCAAAATCAAGATATTGTATATAAGTTGCCAACAAAACAATCTTGTTAAGTATTGGCAAGAATAAAAGTTATACGAAGCGTGGAGAAAGTTCGGTGTTTTGAACGACTTTTAAAATCTTGAAGGTTATTGATACTTTACTTTTATTATCTACACTAGCTCTGCTTACGACTTTTTCCTTGGCATAATAACAATTACCACGAAAAGTTAAATGTAGTTAGAATCCTTAATAGAAAGTCAGCAACTAACTCGCCGTAACATAACTTGCAAATAAAGATGTATAAATAGGATGTTATTTGGTAATTTAACGATCTTAAACTTTTAATTATGTATTCCAAGTTATATTTATAGTTTCTAGTGAAGTACATGAATTAAAGTTTCTTATTGCAACTGAAATATATCCAATATGTATTGTCGTTCATAAAAATAGTAAAATCGAGGTGCCAATTGCTATTTGCGTGAGTGAGTGAATGAATGACTGACTGAGTCATTGGTCATTGGTCACGTAGTGGTCTTGCTAATGATAATTATTTGGCCAAACCAGGGGTACAAAAATGAAGATAAGAAAAATACGATTCTTAAACGACATTTTGAAAACTCACCCTTAATAATGCCATATGTTGAACTCACGAACACATTTTCAAAACGGCGCGCGCCTGTAAAAGAAATAAATAATTAATCGCACTTTAACATAGTTCAACCTCTTCTTTTATTCATTTTTTAGTATACGTATAAGGGCATTATACCCCAAATTTCAGCACATCGACCCAAGCCGTGAGTTACGAAGAGGTAATTATGAAAATGTATAGCTGAATAAAGATAGTTTTTGCTGCTAACACCAATTATTAGTGTTGTCATATTGTTTTAAAACATCTCTCAAATTACAACTAAAAATATATGTTTTGATATATATAATAACTCGTGGTTTTTAGAATAGAATAATCGCACAGGCTACCGATTACCGTGCAATATTCATAGAGTTTCGTTCGTTTTACTCTTCATAGAACTCTCTTCTTATATAAGTAAAAACATAATCTGATTCATAAAAGCATGCCTAACATTGAATCAGAATCATTTTTTTTATCATTCGAACATAGTTCATTAATATCATTAGACAGTTTTTTAATCTTTTAATGCCTCATGTTTTACACTTTCTTCATTTACGGGTAACTTGAAGATATTTAGGTAGGTTATGATTCAGGCAATTTGTAATGTAACAGTTTAGTATATTTTTTAAATCTAATCTACATTGAGTGTAATTGGTAAAACATCTGATAATAAATTGTGTATGATTTGATGTGTCTAAATGATCGGGCTTATAACATGTTAGTTGTGTGGTTATTGTAAGTGTATGAAGTAAATACTGAATACTGATATTATGAAGCTGAAGATTTCTTTGTAACATTTGCAAGTTCTTGAAGACAATATTCTATGTAACATTATGATCAGTATTTCTAAAATTTCTTCTAGAGTTCAAACAAAAGTTACGAAGTAATAATACCGTTAAAGACTTTTATATATAACAGTATATAAGGATAAACAATTATTACAGCTATATGTATGTTATTTCATTTTCCCGTATTACTTACTATTAGATTGACATTATAACTTGTCGCGAGATTAAACAAAATAAGCAAATATTTATTCCAATGAAGTTTTATCAAGGGAAAACACTGTACTGTTTTTATGAGTACTACAGACAATAACTAATAATTATCTAGTATGGACGTTTGAATACTTTTCTAAAAATTAATTGAAGCAATTTTTTGTAGGCAAATAATTATTCCAATCTTAAAATATTTTAATTAATAAACTTTAACGAGGAAATAATATATAAATAACCATATACAACAACAACATAATTACTTTTAAAACGCTTTAATTAATATTGTATATCAAAGTATTAATAAATATTATAATATATACTTTTTCATAACTTCCAGTTACCGTTACATGTTGTTAATATAAATAATATTGTATCCAATATATAAGAAAAAGCAAAACAGAATCATCAAGAAGAAAAACAATATTTATTCACACGACTACACATCGCCGTAAAATTCAATTACCAGAGACAACTGGAGGTTTCTATTATTTAAATTTTCCGTAACTTATTCAATTATTATATTTATGGATATTACTCTTTTCTTTATTCCCTTTAACTGTGGGAAACAGAAATTAAAAATATACCAAACGTATATACAACACTACCAAACGTAATACATATATACAAATATGAGCATACAAGCCAGCTAGCCAATTGATTGCCAGCGACTCAAACCGCAAATATGCAATAAAAGAAATTGAATAATATTATTCGATATAAAAACTGTCCTATTCTTTAAATTGGACCAAACAATCTACAAAATTTCATTGCAACCGGTTCAGTGGTTTCAAAGATTAGCGCAAACGAACATCGTGACACGGGATATTTATATATAGGTACATAAAGATTTTTTTTACGAAAGATACGAGTATATATCTTTTCTCAGTTTTCAGTTGAACAGATTTAACAGAACGTATCTCTTATGAGTAGTTATCCAATAAAATTCTTTTTTTAATTTACCCATTTTTTATCGTAGTATTTTATTGTGTATTATAATTAGTCTATTTTCATGTATAATTATGTTAATATGTGTATACTATTGTGATATATTTATATGAAAATAAAAGTAACTATTTTAGACGAATGAAAATCCAGTGTTTCGAATAACTTTACAATATTTTTAAGAAAAAATATCTAGCAGGTCACGTTTACTTCATATATTTTGTAAAAGAACCCTGAGGCTTCACAATACGATCACAAACAGAGTTTTGCATTATGAAATGCGTATAAATATACATGAGATTCAGTGCGGTCTGTGTTGCGATGCTGCTATTTTATATTCTTTACTAGAAAACTGAAGACGGTTTGATTTCAAATATATGCAATATAAATGTTTGTTTCATGTTCCGCTCAAGAAAGTTATTCACAATTATATTTTTCTCGTTACTTATTGCTTGTATTTATTTTAAAAAGTACAATATTTCATCGAACTTGAATACATTAAATCTGTTCTGATAAAATTTTATTAAATAGAATAGAAATTGAATTGTATACAACTTTGTTTCAGCTGATTCAAATAATTACAATCTGGTATGATAATTTCACAAAATAGCGAACGTATCAGAAAGTAAGAAGTTATAAAAGCAATACTTTACATTTTACTTTTTGACACGTTTGTTATAGTATGATTTTTAAATGATGTTACAATACATATTAATATAAAGTTAAAATATGAATAAACTATAATTTTGATTAATTAAATGTCTTAATTATATTACTAGATTTAATAAAATTAAAATTTACTTTAATATAAAATTTATAAAGATAACGTGATAACACTTTTCCGCATTCACGTACAAATAAGCTGATTAAAAATAGAACACTGAATTCCGCGCCAAATTAAACGAAACTTCACGAGACTAACCTTCACCCACATTATGTTCCAAATTAGAAATTCCACTGGGAAATACTATTCCTATTGGAGAATGGTATAATCTCTTGTAGTCTCTTTTTTTTTTAATTTTGACACTTACTGTAATGCGCGCGCCTGACACGACACTGAGTTCATTTGGCTCATTCTGATTATACTTTGGCTGAAATCTAAAAAAAGATAGACACTCACAAGTGAGAATTGTAAGCGTAGGTTAAGAGCATCATAATAAAATAAATATTCGTACAAAAATAGATAAACCGATGACTTTATAATATATCTTTTATCGTTTAAGTGCTTCATACAAATGTATCTTTAGTTTTTTCTTATGTATTAATTAATTTACTTTCTACCTTTGTTTGTTTGCTTGTCTGTCATTTTAATTATTTCTGGTTGCTACAATATTACATAATAAATTATAAAAGTAATAAATTCGGTTCAATACGTTATTAATGAAAAGTAATACAAAAAAAAAACTAAATATTTGTTGGTGTTGTAAGAACTTGGCAAGAAATCAGTTCCAGATTCTATTCTTAGTCCGATAGCATATCTTTTATATTATCTTTGCAGGCACTTTTACATGTCTTAATTTCTTGTAAAAATAATTTTTATTGCTTCAATATCTACATAATAGTTTATTTTGACTAATATTTACCAAAAAAGCAAATACTCATGAAATACATTTACAAAAATGTTTAACTAATATCATTCAATAAATTGTACATACTCGTAAGTATTTTTCTTATATATTCTTGTTCTTATAAATAATTTTATAATAACTTTAAAAGATTTCATCTCCGTTTAATAATATCTTTAAAAATATCACGCAAATAATCTGTAATAATAAAACAGAATGTGTTTTGTCTTGTGATTATAAACGTATCTAAATTTAAAATACTTTACAAAAAGCTTAATATTGTCTTATAATAAAAACCGTAATGACAATTGTGGTATTATTGCAAAAAGCAAAACTTATTATTTGTTTTGTATGTTATATGTTCTAAAGTCGAATGACTCTCAAATTTATCAACGATATAAGTAAAGTAAATATTTATATATCATCATAATCATCATTATCAGCTGTCGTGCGTCCACTGCTGGACGTAAGCCTTCCCCATTGACTTCCACCGTGATCGGTCCAAAGCGGCCCGCATCCATTGGTTTCCAGCTGCTCTTTTTATGTCGTCTGTCCACCTAGTTGGTGGTCGTCCTCTACTTCGCTTGCCAGTAAGTGGCCTCCACTCAAGGACCCTTTTTCCCCATCGGCCGTCACTTGAGCGGGCTATATGCCCAGCCCATTGCCACTTCAGCTTACAAATCCGTTGGGCTATGTCGCTTACTTTTGTTCGTCTGCGAATATCTTCGTTTCTGACTCTATCTCGCAGCGAAATTCCCAGCATAGCCCTCTCCATCGCAAGCTGAGTGACTTTAAGCCTCTCTAAGAGTCCCTTTGTTAGAGGCCACGTCTCGGTTCCATAAGTCATCGCTGGTAACACACACTGGTCGAAGACTTTCGACTTAAGGCACTGCGGTATTCTGGACGAAAATACGCTCCTTAAGTTTCCGAACGCTGCCAATCCTAGTTGGATTCGTCGATTGACCTCTCCCTCGAAGTTGGACCTGCCCAATCGGACTTTTTGTCCCAGGTAGACATATTCGTCGACAACTTCGAGAATGGAGCTCCCGACGGATACCGGGATAGGCGCGACATGGACATTCGACATAATTTTCGTCTTGTCCATATTCATTTTAAGGCCCACCTGTTGAGAGACTCCATTAAGATCGCCGAGCATAGTGCTGAGGTCTTCCAGGGATTCTGCCATTACTACTATATCGTCGGCAAATCGAAGGTGAGTTAGGTACTCGCCGTTTATATTGATGCCGAGTCCATGCCATTCCAGGAGCTTGAAAGCGTCTTCCAGTGCAGTGGTAAATAGTCTCGGAGAGATAACGTCTCCCTGTCTCACGCCTCGCTGTAAAGGAATAGCGTTTGTGCAATGCTCCTGGACTCGAACCGACATGGTGGCGTTTGTGTACAAATACTTCAACACTTCGATGTACCGATAGTCAATATGGCACCTCTGAAGAGACGACAGTACCGCCCACGTTTCGATCGAATCAAAGGCTTTCTCATAGTCCACAAACGCTAAGCATAATGGCCGATTATACTCCTCGGTCTTCTGTATAATCTGCCGCAGCGTATGAATGTGGTCTATGGTACTAAAACCTTTTCGGAAACCAGCTTGTTCGGAAGGCTGGAAGTCATCAAACTTGCTCGTGAGACGAGTCGTGATAATCCTTGAAAACAGCTTATAAACATGGTTCAGAAGCGAGACGGGCCTGTAATGCTTCAGCAAAGTAGTATCGCCTTTTTTGAAGAATAGGGCCACTACACTTCTGTTCCATGCTTCCAGTGTTACACCCTCAAGCAGGACGGCATTAAAGAGCTTCTGAAGGACCCTAAGTACTGGCAATCCGCCCGCTTTCAGAAGCTCTGATGTGATACCGTCTTCACCTGGTGCCTTGTTGTTTTTAACCTGTTTTAGGGCCATACTGATCTCGTGCAAGCTGATGTCCGGGATTTCATCGGAATAGTGCCGGGTAAGCTCCGCTCTTGGGTCTTCTGCTAAGCTATCAACAGGTTTAGCGACTGAGGTATATAAGTGTCCATAGAACCTCTCGACCTCCCTCAAAATGTCAGCCCTACACGACACTGTGCTTCCATCCCCCAATTTCAACTTCGATAACCGGCTTTGCCCAATTGACGAATCTCGCGCAAACACTTTGGAGCCTTGGTTTCGCTCTATCGTATCTTTAATACGGTTAGTATTGAAAATACGGATGTCGTGTCGCAGATATTTCCGTATGCGTCTGTTGAGCTGCCTATAAGTCTCGGTATCATTGAGGGACTGAAGTGCCAACGATCGTCGTTCCGCCATAAGTTTGAGAGTTTCATTGGCTAGATTTCGGGGTCTATTTTTACGGCCGGGTCTGCAGAATTTTCCTCCGACCGTATGGACAGTTTCTACCAACCTGTTGTTAATTTGGTCCACGGATGCGCAATCATCTAGGCAAGCGAAGCTGTTCGATAATTCGAGTTGAAAGCTTTCGAGGTCTTCAATATGAGCTTTAGATGGACGGAGCGTAGACTTCACCAACCGGGATCGTTCCAGCCTGACATTGAGATTCAGCGTACCTCTTACCATTCGGTGATCGCTCCCTGTTTTTGCGTTGTTGATCACAGATACATCGTTAAATGTCTGGCGTCTAGTGATCAAGATGAAGTCAATCTCATTTCTAGTGAAACCATCGGGACTTAACCAGGTCCATTTCCTTTGAGGCGGCTTCTGGAAGAAGGAATTCATCATAAAGAGTCCCTCTTTCTCCAGAAAATCGGCCAGCCTCTGTCCCCTAGGGTTCCGCTGCCCATATCCAAATTGCCCCACTCTCAACTCATCGTCGTTTCTCTTGCCCAGCTTTGCATTGAAGTCCCCCATAACAACATTAAAGTGAGTTTTTGTAGTATGTATGGCCCGACTAATATCCTCATACATAGCCTCTACTTCATCATCTGGGTGTGCGGAGGTCGGTGCGTAGACCTGTATGACCTTCAACGAGTATTTTTTAGAAACTCTGAGTATAAGGTACGCGACCCTACTCGACACACTTTCAACAACCGCAATGTTGTTTATGAGGGACTTGTGGACCATAAACCCGACACCTCCTTGGGACTTTTGGTCGCCCTCCCGGTAGTATAGTAGGTTTCCCGATTTGAGGGTTATCGTGTCCTCCCCCTCTCTACGGATTTCAGATAACCCTAATATATCCCAGCGTAACCTACTCATCTCTTCTTCCAGCTCAGCAATCCTATCGTCAGTCCGCAAAGTGCGGACATTGTGTGTTACCAGGGCCAGGTGTCGTTTGGGGTGGTAGCTCGATCCCGTCCGGAGATTCTTAGTACCCCCTGCCCCACCATAACTACGGCCGCTACCGAAGCCGGGAACAGTGGGACTGCCGGGTACTGGGGGCCTGGTCCTGTTTGCGTCTGTCATATTTAAAGGGGAGAATTTGCCATACTCGCCACGCTTGGCAGACGGGTTGGCGAGCGCAGTGCGCAGCTCCTCACACCGGTGGCGCTGCCACCGGTGTGAGGAGCTGCTATTATATATAATATGACAATATTTATAAATGTTTTATAGTAAATAAATAGTACAAAAATATATTAAAAGTTAGATCCACTATACCAGTAGAATAACTAATAAAAACAGCATGTTCAACCGATTTGTTTTATATAGAAGAGAACTAATTATTTATAATCTTCGGTATTCGTTATAAAATTCTTTAATATTTCTTTTTTATTCATACAACTCAATTTTTTTTGCACATATTATATCTTGAACAAAATTAGCATCAACTCGCGAGGTACGCAGTTAAATATATAATTTATTTATTTTTCTCGTTTTATTTATTTATTTACGTATATTCAACTATTTAGAGATGACATAAACATATACACACAAATACTTTTAACACTAAACTTAATTTTGGTAGTAATTTATTTAACTAAACTGTCTTTAAACAAAGGTATACATTTATTATCTAAGGTATATCAGTAAGCAACCCTCATTATCATACGATAAGCGGAAGGAGCTTACCTTAATCGTTAACCGATATTATTAAGTACACGTATTCGCATTAAATAAATTCGTTTTGGGTAGACCTCGAAGAATTCGGTCTGCCCATTCATTTGTCCCCTACTTTCGAATTTTGGAAAAATTTCTTCACAGGAGGTCTTCTTATGACCCCCTGAGTCCGAAATGACCATTGGTCAAAAAGTTTATATATATATATATATATATATATATATATATATATATATATATATAAACGTGCGTGCGTCCAGATTCGACTTTTGTCAGCACGATAGCGGCCGCAGTTTCGCTCAGATCGCTTTCAAACTTTGCACAAAAATCAACCATCCAAAAATGAAGGTCAAGTTTGTTAACCAGAGAAATCCGGACACAGGGGGCGCTAGGGCCTCACTTTTTCTGATTTCAGTTTTTCGACCATAACTTTTTCCCTATACCAAGAAGATCAATCGCATTCATATTATATGATGTCTTTGATGAATACCTATAACTAATGTAGATAAACCGAAAACCTAACTTCAATAACTTAGGGGTGGGGGTAAAAAAACCGAAAATTTTTGGAAAAAAATTCATAACTTTTTTCTGGTAAATATTCTTACATCACAAGTATTTTTAATAGAAAGGTTATTTTTTACTTTAAATTTAAGTTTTAGAAGTTTTGCCCGTAAAAGGTACCGTTTCCGAGAAAAAAAATAAAAACCACTTCTAGCTTGAAATTTTAAGGTAGGTAAAACCACGTCAACTTTTTTCTGGTAACATTCCCTCGTCTCAAATATTTTTAATAGAAAGGTTTTTTTTTACTCCAAATTTAAGTAAAAAAAGTATTTCCAAAAAATATACCTTTTCCGAGAAAAAAAATTAAAACCGTTTTTTGCTTGAAAATGTTTGATGTAAACAACGACATCATGTATTATTCTTAGGTAGTGAGTTATATTTTAAACGAGTTACACACGAGGTCTACCCACGCGTGTCCCCCTGCGGGCACGGATTTTTTTTTATATAAACTGATTATCGAATATAATTGGTAGAAATTACTTAACATCACGGTCGAGATTCGTGATTGGTTGTCGATTATACAGGTTAAAATAGATTTGACATTATTTGACTTATTTTGTCGATATGATTGTTAAATAATAATAAACATAATTATAAAGGAATGCAGTATAATCAATGACAAAAACTTTGTTTATAAAAGTTTATTTAGATTCCAAAATGTTAATTATATTTATGTTTTTTTTTTAAATACAGAATCTTATTAAACTATAAAATATATCAATATTATTGGAAAAAGTCATTTGTTTAAAATATATACAGCTTTAATTCAAAATGCATAATATTTAACAAGTTTTAATGACATTCAGTCACGACAAGTAATGTTGCGGAAGGTTGCGGACTCGGTCTCACGCATTAGTGTTGGTACATTAACTTACGATTATATTCTTTGATAACGTTTCAAATGATGGATGACGCAATCATGTTCTGGGGTTATCTGAATCAACTTTGAGGTTTTAAAACTTTTGTCATTTTCAACGTTTAATGTTTTAATATAGTTGAGTAGGTCTTCTTTATGATTACCTCAAACCCAAGTAAAATATAGAAGTAATAAATGACAAACATAAACATGGAAATTAATAAAAATAATTAAAAATAATTTTAATAGGAATCAAAGTGATTTTATTCCTCTTTCAAAAATATTTAAATACAAGAAATGTTTTAATATTCAACAGAATAATATCAAAACAAAACCACTTTGAACCGTGTATTAGCATAGCTTTGTGTTTCCATTTCAGAATCAATGATTTTGGGACTGAAATTGTTGTATTTTAAGGATTTACTAAAACATTTGACCTTGCAGATAAAACAAGTATGTTTATTTCCATGGATTAAGAGGGATTTAAAATTATATCCATACGTTTTTAGATACCCTTTTGTTCGCGGGTTTTACTTTTAATAGAGGATTGGTGCTGAAATTTATAAAATTATGCGCCGATAAAACATTTATATTACGGTACCACTTACAAAGGTACGAGACTATTCGCTCGGAACAAAAAGAAAATAATCTTTACAAACACATTTAAATAACTTTATATATAAAATAAATTTACGAAATTTATAATTGACGTTATGCCATTATAATAATTGATTTGTTTAGATATTGTAATAATGTATATTTTACTTTTTAATGATATTGCTTTTGAATTAATCAGTAGTTGTAATTCAAATATCTGCGTTTTATTTCATATTACATCAAAGAATTTCATTTCATTATGCATATACAATACATAAATATTTACAGTTGATAAATAAACGATTATTTATCTAAAACCAAACCTTTAAAATAATTTAACTTAGTACATATAAAATGAAACCTTTATTCCCTATCGCTTCTCTACTCCATTGTTTTCTTTTTAAACATTTCAAATAGTCCTTGTGTGGCCAACGGGGTAATGTATTTGCTCTCTCTAAAATGTCTTAAACCTAATTTAAAATTTCTATCGTAATGTTTATTTAAGTAATGGTAGTACGATTGCTTTAAAATGTATCTTTGAAGTGAATTATTATATATATATATATATATATATATATATATATTCTACATAACAATGTTAATTTCATTTTTGAAAATCTTTATAAATATGTTACGTTATGTCCAACATAAATTTACTGTTGACAAATTGTTCAATCTATATATATTTAAATATCACTAAAGTAAGTTTCATTGAAATGTTGTGTATTAAATTGATAATTTTGCTTAAGTTGCAGAATGGTTTCCACTGTATTTTTATATTCTATGACTTTTTTAAAACGAAATTAAGTAATAAAACATTCTTAGTTGGTTAGCACAACTCACTTGGTTGATGAATTTACTAACAATTTGTTGACACAAAGCGCACATTTCTAAAGATTAATGACGTCATTTTGACTAAATGGCTTACATTACTTGAGATAAAGGGTGTGAGAAATCTTTGGTTATAGAATACTTTTATATAATGTACGAAGTATCATATTTATTTCATGTTATTATAAGTTTATTAGACACACTTATCTAAATAAAAGTAATCCAGCTATCGGCTTAATAATGTTGATATCCACTCTATTAATTTTATTCTGTAATAACCGTTTCTCATCTCTGTCACATTCGTATGAAGTGAATCCAAAACAAACACTTCTATCGATGCCTTTCGTATTTTGAAACCAATTGCTTTAATCATCTAAATCAATTGTTTGACTGATATAAATAAGGTATGTATGAATGTATGAATGTAGCAAATGTATGAATGTAGCAAACGTATTGTAAAACTTAATATTTATAAAATATTAGTGACATCAATATATTTTTTATTTACGGCTTTTATGTTTGTGATAAAATCATAAAGGGTTTTTATTTAGAAAGTACCTGAGTTGAGTGGCTTTAGATTTAAACACATTGTATGCAATTAAATTTGAAAACGGATAAATGGAAAAAAAAAATGTCCACGTTTAAATATTACAAGTCAAAACATTTAAGTAGTTTTAAATTTCAATTTCTTGTATATATTATAAATATATTTTGTAAATAAATTCTGTTGTTAAAACAATGCGAACTTTAATTTTGCTATCCATAAGTCTTTAAAGAGTTAATTGCTAAGCATGAATTTTGTTAATATAACATCAGCTTCAACGTTTCCTCTCCATACCTCTTATTCTTCAATAACGCATCTCTTACCTCAACAATTTTCGCAATGGTATTAAGTAAATGCGACAAAAACTCTATAATTTTTGTTCTTCGTAAATACTATCGATATCTATGTCCAGAGTAACAAATGAAGTGGAAAATATAAAGCTGACGGTTTAGCAAGAAATAACATTCAGGAGACGACGACAGAAAAAGAACATTTAGCTTTTTTTATTATTTTAAATTTGTGATGAAAATACGGTGAACGTTACAGTGGTTTTGCTTTTAGAATCACAGCTAAATAAACTTTTAAAACTCCAACAAAGTAATCTGGACTTCTATATCCTGACATTTCTATTTATATAGTAGTATTATAGTATTATTAGAATTAAATTCAATATAATGAGACGATATTATTTTATTTTAATATTTTTCACAAGGTTAAATGATATCTGTATTAGTCTTTCATTAATATAGTAATATGGTGTTTACTTACATTCCCACATTCGAATTTATTTGTCTGTCGTTATTTATTAGAATATGAGATCACCATAATAGTATAACTAAGTATTAATTAAAATTATTTAAATAAAACATGTTTTATTCCGGCTATTGCAATCTTTAGAACTAAGATTTTTAATTTTAAACTTCACGACGATTAAATATTTAAAGCTAAATTATTCAGCTCTTTAGTAGTAGGGGAGGAGGGGGCAGTGTGGGGTACTTAATGTTTAAACATTTCTACAAACAAAAATAATGTGATTAAATTAAAAATTTTAACTTTGAATCGTAGCCTAATTCATTGCGAATGACTATGGATACATTTATGCCAATAACATAATTAATCTACGAGATGTGAATACTTAAATGAAAAAAGGCATTTGACCCACTATGCCCCGTGCATAGGGGTAAAGTGGGGTTGCCTATGGGGCATTGTGGGGTGGTCATAACGAAACACAATTTCTTAACGAAATAGTTTTATTTATTAGCAACATAACGACTTAATAAAAAAATTAACACTAGCACAATAAATTAATCAGTGCAAGTCACAATAAACTTCTCTTTTTTATTGTTATAAGACGTTTATTTTGTCTTTTATTAAACTTAAACATTAAACAAACATAGAACCTTGACACAATTAAGTAATGAATTACGGTTAGGTATAAACATCTTTAAAATTTCGAACAAAATAACAAAAAAATATATATTTCAATAAACTAACAGAAACATTTAGGCTTTATAAGAAAATTTAAAGTTCAAAATTAGTTTTCAATGCACAATACACATAAATGAGTAGCCTCTTCATCTTTTTCATCCTCTCCAGCACAAGAGTAGTGTGCCCATCGAAAACATTTTAGACAACGTATCCATCCCTCGGTGGACTCTGACCACAAATAACTACAATAGATGCATTCAGCATCATCATCATCATGTGCCTTTTTTTTGACAACCTTTTTCTTCTTCTGTTTGATAGATAACAATTTCAAATCTTTTGATACTCTCTTTTTCCGTTCTTTTAGTTCTGCTGCCTTTTGTATGGCTAGAAGCTCGTTTTTATATGGTGAGTCTGTGATTATAGCTGTTTTGCCTCGTTTCTTATTAACTCTTTTATTTTTTCTGTTTTTCTTAGGCACCGCCATTATTTGTTCTGGGGTTGTTGCAAAACTTGAGGACCTATCGACCATCCACGAACAACCAGGTTGTGGAGAAGGCTGCCTAGGCGGAGTGTGTATATTCTTATGCCATTGTGATATTTGCGATGGTGGTGTAATGTTACCGATCGATATTTCTTGGAGTGGTTGTCTGGGTAGTGTATTAGGATCAGAGTCGTCTTCTTGTCTTAATAAAGTGTTTTCTTTCTCCGGAATGGCTTCGTTAACTAAAGGCACCTCAGCAAGCTCAGGGTTGTCTGTAGTGTCCGTGGGTATAAAGTCTGCGTCAGTGAAAACATTCTTATTTATAGGCCATATACCTGTGGCCCTGAATGCATTAATAGCAGTCGTCATTGTTGCAGCAGATACAAATGCTTTTCCGAATAGTCCAGCTGTCTGAAATTGTGTCACTACACGTCCGGGATGGCATCGCAACCAATTCCTTACTTCGCTGGAATAATATGTGCTTATAGGTTTCATAAATCCAACATCCAGCGGTTGGAGTCGGTGTGTGCAGTGAGGTGGAAAGCACAATAAAATAATACCATTTTCGCGAGCCAAATTAATTACTTCCACAGATTTAACGTGTGTTGCATGACCGTCTAGTAATAACAGTGCTGGATTATCTTTGGTGGAATGCGACCATTCAATAAATCTCTTTAGCCAGAGCGCAAACAAGGGACCCTGGATCCACCCAGATTCGTGACATTCTCCCCAAGACCCAGCAGGTGCCCCATCAAGCAACTCTGGTTTCATACGTTTCCTTGGAAATATGAACATTGGTGGCATATAGTTGCCAACTGCGCTGAAGCAGAGAATTGTAGTCATTAGTTTTCCCCTTTCTGCGGAGGTCAGTGTTCCTACCTGCCTTTTGCCACAGGTAGCAAGGACTTTAGATTGACTTTTGGGCACCGTGGACACACCTGTCTCGTCAACATTGAAAATCCTTTGTGGAGTAAGCTTATATTCGTCGTAAACCTTTTCTAAAAGTTGGAAAAAACTCTTAACGGCTACTCTATTGAAACCCATAGCTCTAGCTGCTGATGTTGGTTCTGGTTTTCTGTAGCTAATATCTGGATGTCGTTTAAGGAATCCTTTTAACCAATCTATACCAGCCAAACCACTCACTGAACAAAATTTATGAGGAATTCCATTCTTTTGGGCCACTTCAAATGCAAGTTTGCGTAGATCACGCGAAGTCAGTCCATGAAACTGTGATTCCATCAGTTTTATGTAATTAATTAGCTCGTTCTCTTGATCGGGTAAAAACACAGTTTGGAAATGACCCAATTTCTTTTGAAAGATCCTGTCATTGGGATTGCCTCGATATTTAGAAACATAACGTTCTAATGTTGTTTGTGGAACGTTGTGCATATTTGCTGCTTTTCTGTAACCCATTTCTCCAGACACAACACTCTGTACAGCTTGTTTCATAGCTTGCATAGACCAGGAATGCTGTTGACTTTTCCTCTTGTATGTGCGCACCATACTAGCTGAAAATTAAAAAATAAATATATTATTACTTACAAGTCTTTAAAACGGGGCAAAGTGGGGTATCGCGCCCGCTTTGCCCCGGGCACTATACCCCACTATACCCCACCGGCCTAGTCAAAATTAAACAGAAACAAACGCCATCTTACCTTACATACAATCACCGTGTGCTTTTTGATTAAGAAATCAGCAGAGAATTTGAATCCTAATACACTATAACACACCACAGTACATAAATACGTTTGAGAAAGAATTGATGTTCAATTTCACTGAAAATTTTAAGAAAAACACTGTTTTTCATATTTTTGTGAATATCACACAAACACCTGCCGAAAGGGCGTGGATCGCCTATGAAGGTCCCGCGCTGACTAACGGTCAATCGCAGCGCCGCATTTGACAGTTCGTACGGCGTTTGCTTCAAGCTACGTAAATCGCGCCCCGCTTTGCCCCGTGGCCCCACTATGCCCCCCCTTCCCCTACTAAGTTTAATAAAGTAGTTGACGAATTTTGGGCTCGGGAATGACTTCCTTCCATTTCACAAAGACCGGTAAACAATACGTTTCATTAAAACTCCATGTTTATATATTAGTTTTCTGCTGAATGGAATTTATAGTTAATGTTTTTTCTAGTTCTCCATCTTATTACAGAACTTTATACAGAAACAATTCAATGACGATCCAAAGAGGCAACGTGGGTAGCCGTTGCTTTTTCAGTAAGTAACCTTGAAAATAGCAGTTGCCGGATAGTCCCCCATAACCGTCTCGGGCGGCGGGTATCCTTAGTGGATTTTATTAAAGAAAAAAATAAATAAAGATTTATAGTGCGTTATGGTCTGCGGGACTATTACCATTTTTTTTCATGAGGTCTTGATTTCGTAGGTCTTGATTTTGCGGATAAAAGAGCAAAGGCCTTCTATACCGTGAACAGTGGTGAGGCCGCTCCAGGTACTTCATAGTCGACTTTATGGTGGCTGCGTACATGAGGAATTGGTTGAGATTAAAGTGTTCTATTCTCAATTTGATCAGCTCTTGAGCAGTTACAGCTTTGCGAGTAAAGCTTTGCCTGAAATAAAGAGAAGATTGCTTCTCGTTGCGGTATACTGTCTTAGGATATCCTAACGGCCCGTCTCTCAATACTAACTATAATATTAACTTATTCGAACGAACTAAAATTTTCTTGAAATTATATACATTTATTAATCTGAAAATAATGTATTAAAATAAATATAAAATTATATATTTCGAGAAGAACGGTACTTAACTAAATGTACATTTGCTCGTATATAGGTTGGTTGTGATCTGTTACATTTCATTACAACTTGTAAATACTTGGTTTAAAGCACCCTTATCCCAGGGTGAACTGGTTAAAAGGTCTCAAACTGTCGATCCCTCTGTCGGAGGGATAATTTATTTAATAGAATTTAGGAGAAGGGACCTATAAAACTATTGTTTCTTTCTTACCCCATTACCTAATCTTTAGTAGCTTTTAAGTGATATTGACCTATTAGTTTTTATAAGACGTTATTGAATTTAAGGAAAAGGGGAGCAAAGCCCATTATTTTTATTTTATATAAACAGCAACACATAAAGTTTGAACTTATATAAGGGTTTGCAGATACTTGTTGTATTTAAATGTATATATTTGACATAAGAATCTTTTTTTTCCCTTATCTATTGATATTATACAATAAAATTCTTTATATTATAAATTTGACTCACTATTTAGATTTGATATCAAATCTTATTATATTATTATACTTTTATAAGATATATATTTTTAAAGTACTAATATAGTTTTGTACATAACAATTTGGACTTATATTAAAGATATATTTGGTTGCGAGAATAAAAAAGGCTAGTGCTGTTGGTCTAGTGGTTCGTGCAAGGGCTAGTCAAAGATCGTAGGTTCAATTCACAATCGGAAGATTTTTATGTAGTCTAAGGACTACTATTTCCAAATTGCGTGTATTTTATGTCTTTTTATTTGTAAACCTTCCCGGGGAATTAGGATTATTCTTTTATGTCGTAATATTAAATTATATACATATTTAAGGAGAAGAACTCCAACATTGAATGTCACAGCTATATTCCATTGCCTAACTGCGTCATTTTTTTAATCTTTCAGACGACCTTAATTTCACAAAGAAGCATTTGCTGATGGGATGAGTCTATAATTCTGGATAAAAGCCAGCGATGGAGCCCTTAACAGATTAACAGTATTTTAGATTGCTAGTCTATTTTGATTTTCTTCTTTTATATTTGTATGTTGAAAGTTAGAGCTCAGAAATTTAAATGAATCTAGAAGGTTATAACAAAAAGGAAATACAGTTGTTGTTTTTTAAACTATAGACTCAGTTGTAGTTATATCATGGTAGGTATTTAAATGTAATAGTAATCTAATGATAATAATATAATCAACGTAGCATTAATTTTTATTGCAATAACATAAATAACTAAAAAAAATTTAGGTGGTAAAAATATAATCCCCACAATTTTGTAGACATAAAAAATAAAACATTTTAATAATTATAAAAACATGTTCTCTTTACAATCTCATTAAAGATTTATAAAAGTATACTACTTGAAACACGTTTAAAGTTCAATGCGACATTCGTTAATGCCCTAAAATGATAACACAAAAGAACAATATGCGAACAGTAATATAACTCTATATATTAATACTATACAAGTAAATTACGACATGTTTTCTTGACGATAACAATAATATAGAAACAAATGTAAGTTTTGTGTTGTTCGAGCTCTTATTTATAGTGATTTGGTCTTAAGGTTTGTTGTTGTTTGTTTAAGACTACTTTGTGAATTAAGATATATTAAAGTAGCGTAATGTTATCAAACTCTTCAATATAAATCAAAGCAATAATTTATACAATCAGTATAACACATCGTACTAGACTATAGGACAGATTCATAAATCAGAAATGACAAGTAATTTAATACATGTCATAATGATAATATTCCGTCAAAATGTTGTTTATAATATATTACATAAATATTGTATTTTATTGTTTTGTATTTTTTATTTATATATACACGTTTATATTCTTATACATTTCAAATTTCTTTTCACTATTAGACTACTACTATTTTCAAATTAATTTTATTTAATCTTAGGTACCTATGTTTTTCTATTTCTATTTGCAATTTAAGACAAAAGTATTACTAAAATTATTGATACGATAAAAGAACATGGTTTATTGTAAATGATGTATGTAATCTATTTATTTATAGATTTATAACATAAAATTAACATTGAGAATATCATTTACATCAGAAAATATTTAGTGACATCAGCGGGACCGAAGCCTGCGTCAGACGTTAAAAGCTTCATTGTTTGATCTCATCATCGCTAACTCAATCAGATATTGGTTTTCATCAACAATTGACAGTTAAATTAATATTATGTAATATTAATATTATTAAATAAATTTCTTTAAAAATTAAATATGATAATATTAAATTATATATATATCCTACAACAAACATATATACGATACGCGATATTGTTTATTCTTATTGCATAATATTGTGAAGTTAGTATAGTTCAGGTAATGTAATGAGATCGTTTCTATTTATGGGTACTTATACAGGAGTTGTAATGTGGGCAAACCATTACCCAGCAACTTAGTTAATGGTTTTTATTGTGTTTGTGTTAATATGGCAGCAGTTTCAAAACAATACCATATAAGAATAATTTTTTATTACGAAGGTCATTCACATAATATAGATATGAAATTTTAAAAATATTTTAAGAATAAACTTGTAAAACTAAATTTCATTCACTAAACTATAAAGAAAATATTATTTATCATGAACTGATGGAAAGGTAGTAAGATAAAAGTATAATATATTGTATGTATAATAATTGATTCCTAAAATATATTTTCTTTAAAATTCATATATACGAGTATATTATAGACGGTGCAGGTGAGCAGCTGTCAGGTGCCACACGGCTTGCGACTGAATGGATTCGCTTGACCAGTTTCTGTTGTCGAAAAGCATGTTCAAAGGATATTCCTTTTATGTTAAATTCTATTACTTACAACTCAAGATTGTATCTAAAAATTTCAGCATTTTTTTGCGTATAATAAAATAGATTTTCGTTTACGAATACCTGCAATGTTAATTGTTATTTAATAATTATTAATATGAGACCGCTGTATCATACAGTTCAGGCATTTAATATTTTAACGTAATATCATGAAAAGAATGTAGAGTTAATAATTCAAAGAAATAGCATTTCTAATTTGTAGCTACACCTTTAACGAAGGATGTGAAAAAAAATTCTTCCTGTTAAGTTGTGTGGAGTGAAATAATAAAAAATATAATATACGGACATAATAAAATGAACGAGTGTAGGAACTCGTGCGTGTGAAACTAGATTTATATTTTTATGGCCATTCTTTCCATTATTGTATGAGAAATCGTGGTGAATTATTTAAATCCTAGTTTTTACGGTACTTTCGGAAGTCAATAATAATATTATGTCATTTTAATGTATCATTAATCATAAACGTTAACATTAAAACAACCAATATTAAATAATTGTTATTAATTTGACCTAAAATATTTATTTTATAACATTTTAAGACAAGTTATCAATTAACAATTTATCATAAGTATCGGCAATTGAATTATAATAATAAAAAAAAAATTGCTACCGACGCTTTTATACGGCAGCCAAACGTGGGTAACACAGAAGAAGAATGTAAGAAAGATGAATGCTGTGGAGATGCGATCTCTTCGCAGAATATGCAGAGTCAGTCTAGCTGGTCGAATCCGCAATGAAGAGATCCACAGAATGGCAGGTACTAGCGAAGATGTCACGGTGAGAATGAAGAAGAACGTGCTCAGGTGGTTTGGGCACGTCGAAAGAATGAGTGGTGAAAGAATGGTAAAAAGATTTATATAGGCAAAGTGAGCGGTAAGAGAGACAGGGAGAGGCTTCGAGTGACCTTCGAAAACACAGTATCTATGATACTGGAGGAAGGTTACGTAAAAAGCATGAGGACCCCCCGGAGGGCATGTATGAAGAGGTTGATGTCTGTGGCGGAGGCGAAAGAGGTATGCAGGAACCGTAGCTTTTGGCGCTCCGTCGTCTCTGGCTACCCCGCAAGGGATATGGCGTGAAGGTAAATAAATAATAAATAAATAAAAAAATATCTGACTTACAAATGAACTATACTCGTAAGTTCAATTTACTTTCATAAAATCGTCTTAGATGATATACATATATATAAATATAAAATATATGGTATATATATACCACCAAAAAAAATAAACAACAACGAGGCTTTCAAAGAACCCTATTTAAAATGTAAGTTCTAAGAAACTGGGGTATAATGAACTACGATAAAATATATAAAGCAATAGAATTTCATACTTATAAGAATTAAAACAATATTTATTATATATGAATTTCTTACTAAATAATATTGTACGTGAGTTCATTGCGTTTATTTATATAATATCGAGATAACCTTCGCAGGTCATAAATATCACAAAGCTTATACAATTTGTAAATTTTGAAGCGAATTTCATTAGTTTCTGTCATGTCACAAAATATGGCCGTAATATTCATATATTATTCAAATACTTTTAATACTCTGAATATATCATCATATAAATCTGCATTACTTTAATATATTGTGTTAATATATTCATAAAAGTTAGGTGAGAGGTATTGAGATAATAAAATATAAATTATAATATGTGTAATCTTTTATTTAATTAAATTGTTAACGCTACCGTTCTTACAAAAAAAAAAACATTTTAATACATTCATTGTTAATAAATAATTTTCTGTGTTAAAAGTAGCTCAATTATTGATATTGAAGTAATTATTTAACTGATAAAATTTAACATTATATAATATGATCATATAAATGGTAACAAAATAATGTTATGGGTATTCATATTATCATAGTTTGTAGTGTGATTTTCCAGACTTGTCTAAACTTTTTCAATTGAGACCAGGTTTATTTATAATAAATTTGTTTTTGAAGATATTTTTTTAGCTTCTTTTTTTATATTAAATAAGATGTAAAATTATTTTATTTGTATGCTTACTAACAATAACAAGACAATAAGATCAATTGACGGACGGAGATATTAATTTAACCTTATTAATTTTATTATTGTAATAAATCTTATAATCCACAGAAGGACTGACACTTAAACTTTTGTTTTTATAGGTCGGACGCTTTAGCTGATTTTATTATTATTTAATTAAGCTTTAAACTGCCAGCTTAGCAGATAGCAATATTACTTGCTATCTGCTAAACCAACTAATACCTTGCGATATTACTTGGTAATTTCATAATTTCATGTTATGTACTTACCTGACTGTGACAGACTCATGTGACTATCTTTGTCTAAATCGTAAACTTATCGCAAACTTGTCGTGTATAAAATAGTGAAATGAATGCAATCAAGGTAAGCTAGAAAAGGTTTTATAGGTATTAAATAAGAGCTTTATATTATTTCCGTGGGATGTCTTAAATTAAATACATACGAATAAAATAACAATTGACTACAATTTACGATATGGATCAGGAAGACGCATAAAATCAGATTCATTAGATTTCTTTGCAAATACATGTATGTTATATCAGCTCACTCGTCTTTCTTTACTTTTAAATGAAATTCGAGATATTTTACTACAAATTTACTCAAAGGTTTATATTTATTGCGAGTATTCGATCTACCATTATTATGTGTTATGTAAATGTAAACAAAATGTTAAATTTATTTACCAATATTTCATATACAGTAAAATTTACTTCTACTTTAGTTATAAAAGCTGCACGAAAAAGTGCCCAATTACGGAAATGTCATTTATATATAAAACACTAACGTATTTATGTATGTATTGATTTTGAATATTTATTTGTCTTTGGACTATTTATCGATGAATGTAATTTTTACTTTCAAACGAAATGAACTTAAAAGTTATATATTAATATTAAATGAGATATATATTTTCTTTATTGTAGACGATGTGTCTTTCATCTTCACCCTGTATCCTTTCAACACGTTGATCACACATAATCTTTAAAGTGTTTTTAACAATCACTACACAAAATATTACACGTAATATAAAAACATATTATAAATATGTTTTTAATTTTATTAAAATATATATTACTTTCTAACCATGGTATATTCGTTATTGGTATGTATATAAGAAAGAGAAAGTAAGATATTCTGTAATCAACATCTCATTTGTACAAACTTTTCATCTAAAAAATATATATGGTAACGAAGCGTTGATAACTTCACTGATAGAATATTAAATACGCTGTGACCTGTTTCTATTTTCAAGTCACTATGATAATAAATTCTAAAATCCATCGCATTATTTTGTGTTTAAATCTTTGATCTCGAGATTGTGCTTAGCGAGTTGATGGAGAATTATAATTAAGATGAAGAATCGGCTCCAAATATGGTAATTATGCAAATCCCAACTTTACGGCAATGTTTGAAGTTGGAGTTCTTGGATAAATTCTTTTAAAGGTAGCGAAAAAAATTCAGATCCAAAATTAGTTTTTTGTTCTTTGGGTAATGGTCTTCTGACTTCAAAGATGGCGGATTTCATTTAAAAGTTTATATATAGGTAATAACTAAAGATTACAATGGAGTGCTAAATATATATTAAATTAGATTTAACTTTTAAACGTCCCAGAGGAATAAAACATAAATGAATTCATTTCGAAACTTCTAAAGTAAAATTGGGCTTTAACTTGTTGTATAATCAAATAAATAATATTCAATTCAGGTTCATAATATAATTTTATATTATACTTGTTAAACAGACAATAAAATTTGATTAGTACAGTCTAAAAGTGAACGGTCTAACGTTATAATTCATACACATTTAAAGTTGTTGCTATTTTTTAAGCCTTTCAAAAAAATTCTCGTTATTAGTCTGGTATCTTGAGCATTAATGCTTCTAAGGCTAATTAATATGTTTTAATTGAATAATCAGTCTCGGAGCCTTGTTTTAATTGTAAACCAAAAACTTTTTAAATAATATTTTAAGTTTTAATAAAAAAATGCGATGATTCAGACATCTAAAATAAAATATATTATATACTTATAGATTGGATATTTACTTTTTGTGAATAGACGAAACTTATATCTTAAAAAATTGTACTGACCGTTGAAGAAACTTTGGAAATGATCTGCGGAAACGTGTATAAAAAATGAGGCGTGAAGCAGAATGTATATTCGGCCATATTTATTTATACATGACGTCTTCTACAAAAATCTAATAAATCTTTTTTAGCTTTGTTGACTTTAATTTATTAATTATTTATCTGTGAATATTACAGAAAGCAGTTTGTACTAAAAAAAACAATTTAAACGTAATAAGAAAAATAAAAAAATTTAAATTGAAATCGAGAATTTATTAACTATATTTTTTTCATATTTAAATAACAAGAAGAATGGTTTTCAATGAAAAAAAATCTCTTGATAATATTTCTAAGCAAATTCAATTAACTGACAAGAAAGATAAGTTCAATTAGAGTATGAACAGACAATGCAGTTATCTTTATTCCAGATTACAATGGAAATAACATCTTAAAAAAATTGTGAAAGAAAATCCTGTAAACGCAGGATTATAATAATCTATTAAGGTTGATGTGATAGGTCTAAAGCAAGCCATAACAATGCAGGAGAATGGTTATGAGAGCGGTGAGTTTGAATGTGACAAGTCAATTCACCTTATTACTGGTTACCTTAGAATTGAATTAACTTCTATATTTATATATATATATATATATATATATATATATATATATATATATATATATATATATATATATATATATTTATCGATTGGCGAAGTGCAGTCATCGTACCTTTGTATAAAGGCAAAGGTTCACAGATAGACTGTGCAAGCTATAGGGCCATCAGTTTGATTAGCTTGGGCGGTAAAGTTTATGCTAAAATTTTAGCGAGAAGAATGCAAGAGAGATCTGAAAGGCTGTTTTGGGAGGCACAAGGAGGTTTTAGACCTGGAAGAGGGTGTATAGATCAGATCTGTTCCCTTCGCATGATCACGGAAAAGTTTTTGGCCCTAAACCAAAAGGTTTTCTGTGCTTTTGTGGATTTGGAAAAGGCGTTTGAACGGACCCTTGCTACAGGCTGTAAGGTCTCTTTACAGAGATCACTCAGCCTGTGTGCGAGTAGGAGCTGGCATGTCGCCCTGGTTTGACATCCAATCGGGTGTTAAGCAAGGTTGCGCTATGTCAGCTTGGTTGTTCAATTTGTATTTGGATAGTTGTCTCCAAGGCGTGAAAGACAGTGACATGGGAGTGAAAGTAGGTGACCTTAAGGTCAATTGCTTACTATATGCAGATGATGCAGTGCTCATTGCATCATCAGAATCCAATTTGCAGGCATTGGTCACCACTCTGAAAGATGGGTGTGAAATTAATGGTCTTAACCTGAATGTAGATAAGACGAAGGTTCTGATATTTGAAAGAAATGAAGAAAGAACAGAATGTAAGATCAACGTGAATGATAAGATAATAGAACAAGTGAATGAAGTGGTATATTTGGGAAGTATGTTTAGCAGAGACGGAAGATACGAAATGGATGTGGAAAGGCGTATTGCTGCCGGTAACAGAGTCAATGGTGCTTTGACTGCATTGTTGAGACGGCAAAACGTCAGTATAGCTGCACGTTTGGCTGTACACAATGCAGTTTTGCTACCGACGCTGTTATACGGCAGCCAAACGTGGGTAACACAGAAGAAGAATGTAAGAAAGATGAATGCTGTGGAGATGCGATCTCTTCGCAGAATATGCGGAGTCAGTCTAGCTGATCGAATCCGCAATGAAGAGATCCACAGAATGGCAGGTACTAGCGAAGATGTCACGGTGAGAATGAAGAAGAAAGTGCTCAGGTGGTTTGGGCACGTTGAAAGAATGAGTGATGAAAGAATGGTAAAAAAGAGTTATGGGAAAAGTGAGCTGTAAGAGAGACAGGGGGAGGCCTCGAGTGACCTTCGAAAACACAGTAGCTACGATACTGGAGGAAGGTCAAGTAAAAAGCATGAGGACTCCCCGGAGGGCATGTATGAAGAGGTTGATGTCTGTGGCCGAGGCGAAAGAGGTATGCAGAGACCGTAGCTTTTGGCGCTCCGTCGTCTCTGGCTACCCCGCAAGGGATATGGCGTGAAGGTAAATAAATAATAGTATCTTCTATCTACTTTTATTGCTTTGTCCATTTCAAAAGTCGAGATGAGTTTTCAAGTTGGTTATTGTTGGAGATTAACATTTTTCCTCATTGCGCGTTTCAATTTTAGTTATGAGTGGAAATTAAATGATACAAGTTCAAAATATCTTTTTTTTTTTGGTTTCAATTTGTTCAGTGATTTCTGAAATTGTCACAGAAATGTTTTTCGTAAAATTATGTATCTTTATGATATTGGTAATTTAAATTTTTTCTTGATTCTTGGGTTTGCTCGTAGCGTTGCGTAGCGTTGATTTATTTATTCTTATATATAAATAAATCAACGCTACGAGCAAACCCAAAAACTCCAAAAGGTTAACACGGCTAACTTATTTAAAACGTATTTACCGATAGCAATGACAGACAAAGAAATAAAAATGTCATACCTTGCAAAGTTTTCTTATGACGACTTTACCCATGAGGCTAATTAATATTATGATATTTCTACTACATTTTATATAAAATTAATAGTACATTTTAAACAAACATGTTTTTATATGTAATGAAATATGCCATACATTGTTGTTTATGTTTGATTACAGGTAAAATATTAAATATATTTATAATAGTCATTTACTTTTTATTCTATATTTTCCATTGTTTTTTTTTACATTTTTATCAGCGATACTTTACCAGATTATCGACTATTAGAAGAAACATATAAGAACAATAACAAAACAGTATTAACTTTTTAATTATATGTTAAAAATGTACTTCATTTTCTATCAAATTTTATATTAGTAATATTGATAATTTAAAGGACACTTTACACTAATTTTCCAATTATATTATAACAGAGATTTTAAGTTAACAACGACTTCGTGTTTTATAATTTAATCTTTAGAAATACCAATTATTGGTTATACAGCTTTCGCATATTACATGCAATAAAAAATCTATCAATTTTGATGCAATAAAAATCTGTCAATGACCAGTTTGAGAAGAAGAAGAAAAAGAATTAATTATTGTGAATAATTACAATGAGTATATTTATAATTATCGTTCTTCTAATGATTTTATTGACTACGCCACGTTATTACTCTAGTAGCCGAAATAGCCGTATCAGTATTTATATAATTTTATCACAAATCTATTCAGAACATTTATAAAAAGTATTTATTGTACATATAGTGTGTGAAGTAATACAAAGATTAATTCTACAATATTACACTGTTTTGATTTTTACGACATTAATAGCTGAGTTTATTACTATTTCTTGTACTATAGTAAGACCTCTTTTGCTTTTAATACAAAGAACAGGATTTATTCAAAGAGTTAGTTGGCTGAGAGTTATAACGAATTTAGCTTCACGGCCTAATAAAGTTCTTTAACCCACATATCAGATTTTTAAACTTATATCTTTTTGGAGCAGGTCAGGAAAAGTTCAGCCTGTTCTTTAATCACATCTCAGCAAAACTACAACGCAGGTTATTATATAGTACTTAGATAAGTAACAGCATTCCAGCTGTCGGATTCACATTATTGATATCCACTCTATAACTAATATAATATCGTATCTCATCCATTGTCACACAGGTGTTAAGTGAATCCGAAACAAACACTTCTATCAATGTCTCACTTATTTCGAAAATATTGCTTTTATTATCTAAACAATATGACTTTTTTGTTGATAACAAAATTTGATTTTAATAATAATAAAGTTCTTGAATTTTACTAATTTATTTTAAAACATAATATTAGTGAGAACAATGTACTTTTTATTTACTCGTATATAAAAAAGGTTTTTTAGGTTTGTATTTAACAAAAAACCTTTTTTTAGGCTTAAAGGGTACCTGATTTAAGTGGCGATCGATTTAGACTCATTTTATACCATCCATCTTTTTGTTAGACCTTTTATATTAACAGGTCTTGGTAATGAAAAGAGCTTTTAGGAATAAAACATATTACATTTTATAATAATATTGTGAAAGTTAAGGAAAAGTTTATTTAAATGAAAAATATAATCTGAATTAAGAAGATTATAATTTATTTTGACTAACTAGTACGGACAAATTAAAATTTAACTACGTCTTAATATTACAAGTCAAAACGTTAGCTGTTAAAGTAGTTTTAAAGAACTGTTTTAATGAACCACCTGACTAAGTTTAACTTTATTTTCCTTCGTAGAATTGTACAATATAACTTGTTTAATTATACATATAATTTTTAAATGTTCTGTTGAGAGTGGTATTTATACATCAAAAATCATTTTTTGTTATTATTATATGAAGTCCGAATTTGTCATTGAGGGTTTATCTTGAAATAATTTTGTCGAATGCCACTCGATTATATAGGTACTTATATTGTAACATACAAACATAAAAACTTGACACTTGATTCTTGTATGGAAAACAATGATTAAAATCTAATGAGAATGGTAATTGTGAGAATGACAATCTCTTACACGGTTCTACTGTGATGGTTTATTAGAAATAAGTATATTGTCTTTTGTATTATTTTTTAATGGTTCCATGAATTTCATGACGATCTTCTGGAAATTTTACAAAAATATTAGAAATTACAAAAATATATCTCAGGAGAATTACAACCGACAAATGTCTTTTAAGTTTACAATTTTCTTGCAATGGTCATTACATCATGTTACATAATAAGCTATCATCTTTAAAATTGCATTGATATGCTTTTCATTACTATAAACTATTTTATTTTCATTATTCTATCATTATTATCATATTAATATAGTATTTATAGAATACAAAACTTCCACGATTACAGAAAAAAGCGATGACAAGCAAATAAACATACATAATATTGTTAGTTGTCAGCTTCACTATATCCTCTCCATAACTTTTATTCCGCAATAACGCACCCCATCTCTTATCTCATCAATTGTCACAATGGTATTAACTAAATACGACAAAAACACTTCTATTAAGGTTTTTCATCGTAAGTACTATCGATATAACTGTCCAAAGTAACAGTTGAAGTAGAAAATAAAAAACCAGCGATAAAGCAAGAAATAACATTCAGGATTATTGTTTTGACAGCAACAAAAATTTAAATCATAAAACCATTTTGAATGCCACATAATTTATGATGAAAACAAGGTAAACATCACAGTGACTTTATTATTAGAATCCCAGCTAAATAAACTTTTAAAACTCCAATAAAATAACCTGGACTTCTATTCCCTGACATTTCTATTTTAATAAATATAGTATTATATTAATAAATATAGTATTATAGAAAGTAACTGAATATGATAAGACGATATTATATTTATTATAATATTGTACAAAGTTAAGTGGTATCTGAATTAGTCTTCCATTAAAATTGTAATATGTTGCTTATTTACAGACACATTCACATTCACATTCACATTTTTTTTTATTGTTATATATTAGAATGATATGACCGGTCGAGTGTTAGTAAGTATTAAATAAAAAGCAAGCATTATTACAGCCATTATAATCTTTAGAACTAAGAATTTTTAAATTTCTAACTTAACGACGATTAAATATTTAAGGTCAAATTGTTCTATTCTTTATTACTAAGAAACTGGTTAAATAAAGTAGCTGACGAAGTTTGGCTCCGGAAAGACTTTCTTCCATTTAACGAAGACCGGTAAACAACACGTTTCATTAAAACTTATATATTTATTTTCTGCTAAAAGGAATTGAAATTTGTTCATCTTTGAGATGAACAACGTTGTAATTTGAATAAGTGATATTTTAATAAGTTTATAAGGTGAAACATGACATTACTTAAAAAAAAAATTAAGCTTTATCTTATTCAGTATGTTCTTGCATTTGATTTACTATCTAAATGAGTTATTATGTTAAAAAAAAATAGATAAATAGCTATTAAATTTTTATGTAACTTATTTCACACGCAATTACTTATAACATGTAACGCAGTTGTAATGTGCGTAAACCATTGCCCAGCTACTTATTAAATGGTTTTTATTGTCTTCATGTTAAAAATGTAGGACTTTAACATTAAAATTAAAGATGAAATTTTGAAAAGTTTAAAGAAAGTAATTGTTAAAGTATTCCTTCAACATAAAATCCCGAAAAGATTTTAAAATCACTACGTAGTTACTATAAAGAAAATTTTATTTATAATGAACAGGTGGATAGTTTGTAAGATATATAATACATATGAGCATAATATATTGTATTTATAATAACTGATTCTAAAAATATATTTTCTTAAAAACTCTTATATTTATTAAAGACGGTGCAGGTGAGCAGCTGTCAGGTCACACAAGGATTGCGACTGAATGGGTCTTCGCTTGACTATTTTGTTGCCGAAAGGCAAGTTCAAAGATATATTAAATTCTATTACTTGAAATTCAAGATGGTACTTAAAAATATTATGTTTCAGCGTTCCTTTGTATATAAAGAAATAAATTTTTATTAAGGAATATCTACATTGTAGATTCTTATTTAATACTTAATAATATGAGACCACTGTATCGAAATATCGTATATAAACAATCAATTGACGATATCATGTAAAGAGTATAACCTTAATAAATGAGTCGCTAAAATTCAAAGTAATCGCGTTTCTAATTTGTAGCCACACATTTTCTGAAGGAAGTGAAATATTTTTTTTTATACCGTGCAGTTATGTAGGAAGATATAATACACATATAACTTAAAATTAATAATAAATTGTATAATTATTTATACTTCGATTGAAGTAGAGCTATCCTGAAAATAAACAAATATGTTTAAGTTTTAAACTATATTGTCTATTTAAACGTGTATTCTAAGTCAATAAATGAAGGACACAAAATAATATTTTCATACGAGTAGATATTAAATAAACTGGTATATTTAAAAATAAACGTTTCTTGCCGAAATTTAAGTTAATATGAGTTAACTCATAATTGCAGTAATTAGTGTCATTTACGAAGTAGATTTACTCCGAGATCATTTTTTGCATAGTGCCAAAGTATTTCGTTTTTCAATAATAATGAAATGTAATAAAAATTTGAAAACAATTTTTTTTACTGAATAATTTATTGTAATTTTTTAAGACTTCATAGAATGAGTTTACACAGTCAATAGTTATACATTTACTAGTATAAAAGTAACTTTAATTTTCCCAATCCCAGTAATCGTAAATGGGACTAGCTGATTAAAATATACATTTACAAGCCAGTCATATTCAACTAATTCCATACAAGGAAAATTCATATTTATATTTACCATTGATTTTGACCTTCTGATCGGTCTAGCACTGTTTGATGTGGTAAAATAAATTTGATTACAGCTAGTAGGTCGAAGCACAGTGCCCTTATTTTAAGCTTGAAGCGGTTAAAAGGCCTCAA
Organism: Melinaea marsaeus rileyi; assembly: GCA_918358865.1. Taxonomy (NCBI): domain Eukaryota; kingdom Metazoa; phylum Arthropoda; class Insecta; order Lepidoptera; family Nymphalidae; genus Melinaea; species Melinaea marsaeus. The sequence continues at coordinate 19,454,055 of OU911093.1, read as the reverse complement.
ACCGTCGAACCCCAAAGGGTTCGTCAAAAGGAAGGGATGATTTATTTTAGCCAAAAGGGTCTAATAAATCCATTGTCTATGCCTTGCTACAATATTTTAGCCAGCTGTTGCTGCTATGGAATTGATAAAATACAATTATATAAAATAAAATAGATTTTTGACTTTAATACATACATTTTTGTAGTTTTTCTTACAAAGATAACGTCAATAAGACAATAATTACCGCGTAATTAATAAGAAAATAAATAAAGGCAATTTTTAATTAAGATTCGAAAGTAATGTTTATTCTTATTTCTTGCAATGTATTTAATGATGAAATAATTTATCTTGTAGAATTATCCTGATTCATATTTAATAGTATCTTAATAATACATTGAATGTTATTGACTATTACGATTATAACTTATTGAATTGAATAAAGTTTATATTTTTTATAAAAATGCTGAAAAATTCGCTGTTAAAAGTATTATTTAAATAAAGGAGTAAATCTGAATTATATACATTATCAACAATTGATCCCCAGGCTGACCGACTGAGGCGTCACAATGGTATAGATGATACTTACTCGTAGCTCAAGCAACGTAAGCAACAACTAAGAAAGAAAAACTCTTGAGAAATTGCTAAAGATGAGAAATAAATTTATTTTATTTCAAGCTATCGACAATAATAATAATAATAATAATATACTTTATTGCAACCACAATATAAAATAATAGTACAGGAAAATAAAAAAAAACATTTAAACTATGTATTATATTTAATTTTAAAGTAAATTTAAATTTCTATGGAGAGAAACTAAGTTATAACTATTTATAGTAAAACTATGTTGGCTTTTTGGTATTTTCCAGATAAACCTGGTAAATTATTTCAATACCGTAGAATTTCGGAAAATTGAATTACAGACAGATTCAAGCAAGTCACACGTGGGAAGAGGAAACTTAGTGCTAATCTCAGTAGCGCATTTACTAGTCATTTATATCACTTCATATATATTCTTCTTAAGCACAGGATACTAGCGATCATTTCTTTAAAATGGTACCAGTGTTTTTAATCCAGATACGATAAAAATACCATTATCGTCCATAAATTTGTGGGTTAAAATTTTTACTATTAAATGAATCCAAAACCGATTATTTTTTATGTTTACAAAACTCATTTATTAAGTTCAAGTTCAAATGATGCTAAAGAAACAAAATATAAATAAACGTTTAGAGCTATCTAATATCGCTATAAGCTTGTATAATGCGACAGTTGAGAAAGTGGTTTTATTCGGTGCAGTGGTTCAGCAGCACTCCGTCTTAGTTTTATTGCTGTTAGATTACTTGCGACTATAAATTAACACTATTTACAACACAATTTAAGGCAGTTATTCCGTTTTCTTGTAGCAAAATATGTATCAATAAACTTTAAGGTAGTCGAGAATATATTTCAATTAAACAAAAACTTCCATGTTTTCATTTATACAGATTCATACGTAGACCTTCTACTGTGATGATTTTGTTTTAATAAATAATTGTGATAGGAACTTTAGTTTTGTACTGGTAGAATATTTTGATATGAATAACTGCGTTCATTAACTTACCGAAAGTCCGTTCGACCGAAAATTTCTGCTGCAGATTTAGTGAGGTCCCCGAGGAAATACTGCTCCCAAATTCATAGTTTCAAAACAGACTCATACTATATTATTTAATTTAAAATATTTATTATTTGTCATCGCACATTAAAATTTGAAACATTACACATGAATATATATGTTATTCAATAAAACATTTTTTATAATGTTAGTTACATAGTTTATCAATACGGAAAAGATTTGAACCTTACGACCTGTTGTTCGATCAATGAACTTGTCTTTATATTTATAATTATCTTTAACCGCTCAAAGTAGTTATTTAATCGAGATCATTTAGGTATTGATTAGGTTAATTTTGATGTTTACTTTATTTAAGTATGATTTAAATAAAGTGGAGTTACAACAGGTGTAAGCTTGACTCAAGGGTAAGATATTCCAATAGAAAACTACTTTAACTATACACTAATTACATCCTAGGAACTAAATCCCTATCAACGGGTTCAATCAATATTAGCCTAACGTTTATTAGGGAGTGCAGTATTTAATTATGTCATTTTCAATTTTTAATATAACTTTAGTGTTTAATAAGAGTCGTTTTTTTTACATTTAATAACATCTGATCAATTGTTTCACATATAGTATAGTCATGATAAAACTATATAATAAGAACAACTCACATACCCACACTTAAAGTGCAGAATATAAAATGTAATATAATTTATTTTACACTTTTTGCTACTACCAAAAGATAATTCAATAACAAATATAAATAATTAAGAACGCCTACTCAAATAAATAAATACGCAATATCTAGAAGTTAAAACATAGTATGAAAGATGTCAATTTCGTATCCAAATTTTAAATAGTTTAAATAGAGAACAAAAAAATATAGAACAACGTATAGACTTACTTCAATATTTATTAACTATAATAGTATAACAGCTTTCTTACTCTAAGGAATAATTATGAAATTAAAAAACACCCTTATAGGGTGTTAGTTAGATTAGTTAAAGAGTATTTATTTAGCTAGACTCGTGGCAGCTATTGCGACGGACTTCTCGTTCCAGACCGTGGTTACAGCTATGGCCACACGCAAAAAGAAATGCAGTGCGTTTCTACTGCGTGGATGTATTGTCATAGAAGGAAACGGAGGGGTCAGGGAGGAAGGAACCCCTTTTCGGTTTGTCCCGGAGTGCCTAGTAAGTAGCTAGCTAGTGCTGCTTTCCTTCTTAGCCCAAGTGTCTGGGTAGTGGATGAGGGAATCCGATACTCAGAGTAGGGAATCACAGTTCTACCTAGAGTAGGGTCTGACAAGATAGTGGCCGGTGAAGTTACGGAGATGTGGGCAAGCAAGTTCCCGTAACTCTTAAGACTAAGACTAGAAGTGCCACTTAACCGTCCACACCATCCCCTGGTTGGAATCTTGTGTTCCTATCAAAGAGTCCAGACCTCAAAAACAGAAGGTTTAACTGAATTGAAGTGTGAGTATGTTGATATCTATATCAAGCAGGTTTGCGTATGCGTATGCTTTATGAAACTTTTAAAAACTATATATTTAATTTTTACATTAAATTTTAGCTCATAAATTATCTTTAATTTCTGAATTAAAGTCGGATCAGAGAGCACTTATCTCAATTACAAGTGGTTGAAAGACCTCAACGAAGGAACCCTTTTATGAATGATTTCTGTATAAATTGCTGGTAACTCTGTTTATAATTCCTCTCTTCTAAGAGTTTGACTGATTTTGATGGTTAAAGTTCATGAAGATTTTCAGCTTTATTTTGTCCGTGTAGGTGAGAATTAGATATTTTATTTAATGTAGATAGTGTCTTTAAGTCGTCTGTCGTTTACTTATGTCTTATTGTATTATGTATATACATCATAGTATTAATAACATATTTAGAACAGAAGAGGTTAACAACAACTAAGAAAGATAAAAGATATTCCCTTTAAAAAAAACTCTAAGATTTTATTGTTTTTAAACTGTGCGTAGATATTCAATGAAACAATAAACATACAATATTGTCAAACAAAACCTGTTCTATTATTTCGAGCACATAGAACTTTGGAAAATTGTATAAGTTTAATTAAACAAGTCATACGTAGGAAGAGGAAAGTTAGTGCTAATCTTAGTTACAAGATATTTAGTAATACACAAAAATATGGTGACATACTCGTATAATTATAAGTTTAATTACATTATTTATCTAATAACAATCTTAAATATATTTTATTTTAAATACATATAATTCTAAGGCTCATATGTTTACTCATTCATTTCTTTAGATGCCCTTGGAAGAAATGTTATTTGAAATCTTTAGAAAGCTTTAGAAAGGTCCCCGAGGATATAAAGCTCTTTGTGTTTATATTGTGTTTAAAAAAACCCCAAACTGCACTGTTACTACGAATGTTTATGTGAATGTGTTAAAAACAACAATAACAGTTTAAAAATGTCAATAAAGTATTTAGCAGACAACATAAACTTAATTCTATGATGGTCTAACTTTATAATTTGGAGAATGAGGTTGGTTTGCGAAGTCCCTTGATAAATTTTACTTTAAAAATATTATATAAGTAAATTATACAAATGGAAAATTTTATATTGTTATCAATTCAAGCTTTATAATTACAAGTTCGAGATACATAAATTGTAGTTACAAGAGATTTAATAAAGCAATTGTATGAAAATATCGCTATGACCCTGTTTAAACAATTCTTGAGACTTTAACCCTTAAGTTTGAGGATTGCGTAGTCGGTAATGATACATTAATTGTTCTCCTCTAATAATTATGTCTTCTTCATTACAGAATTAACGATTTATAAAATACGAATTAATGAAAAAGATTTGACATTTAATTTAAAATTATAAAAAATATTCCTCAGAAATAGGAGGTGCACTGTTTACTTAATAGTAATAATAATAATCTGTATAATAGGAATAAAACAATTGATAATATCAAGAATAATATATTACTTATTTGTTAATACAAAATGAATTCTTGTCGCCTAAACAACGATCTCTGCCACGAAACTGATATATAGAAGTTTGCATTAGTGAGTAGGGTAGGCTCAAGGAAATAATTAATAAACTTTTATAATATTAAAGTTGAGTATGCATAACATGACAGACCTACATCAAACCATGCATACTTATATATATAATATAATAAAAAGAAATAAGGTAAAAATTATATTTAATAACGACTTTCTGTCGTTATTAATATAAATATGAATTATACTAGGTGTAATAAATAAAAAACAAACAAAGGATCAAATTATTAATAAAGTAATAAATACCTAATAATGGCGTTAAAAAAGAACTGTCACTAGACTGATTACTATATATAATATACTTTTTACAAAATTTTACCTTTTCGGTTCAGATATGAAGATAAAAAGTTTCTGAGACACTAGTTTTCATCATAATCCAGACCCTAAATCTCGACTATACTACATTTAATGTGAGGTAAATCTTTCTTCTAACACTTTGCCCTCATATCTTGAGCTCAAGTAATTTATTTGACCTACAATTGGCTTAACGCTGCTTTCATTTGGTTTAACCTTATAAAACGTTTACCTTAATATTTTATAAAATATATTATACAGGTATACCTGTATAATATCGCTCAACAACTATTTGAGCGTTTGTTCTTTGTATTATACCATATTATAACATTTATTAAAATTATTTTGAACTCTATTGTGTTATTGATACAAAATGTCAAAGTTTGCGGTAATCATAAAAAGGTAATGAAACTATAAAAATCAGACCTTCTTGTTATCGCTCTCTAGTAAGTTTAGTTTTACGATACATGCGCGTTCCCATAAAGTCTTAAAATGAGAAAGGAAACTAAAAGTTTTATTTGAATTATTTGCTTTATATATATATATATATATATATATATATATATATATATTAATAAAATGATACTTCTTTTTTTGATACTTTATTTACATTTATGTACCTTTTTTTTAAATCGACACACAATGAAAAATATATACAAAGAACATCTGATTTATTATTTTACAAGAATCGTAAATAAATTACAAAAGTAAATATTCTTGTAATAAAAATAAACATATTTTTGTTAAATTCGGACAAAACATGGCACGCCCATTTATAGATACCAGTACACTTTGTATTACGGCTCAGACTGTGAAGATCACTTTAATAAATTATTATTTTCTAAAAACTAGTTTCTGAAAATAATTAAATTCTTTTGGATGTGTGGTGAACCTTTGGTCACAATTTTTTATTTGGTAGATGAAAATCAACTTTGTTACATGTGCCGTATGTAATATTTCGTTTTCTTGTAATTTAGTATATATTTTTTTGTTGTTATTATTAGAAAAGTTTTGAAGAAAGACTAATACTTTAAATTCAAAAATAATATAAAACGATAGTATTAAAAAATAAAGTTAAATGTAAATGTATGCTGGATGTCATTAATTAATTAGGGTCGCAATATTGGTTAGTTGATACCATAACATAATTAAACACTAGGGGCGCCAACAGACCCTCAATTTCGGCTCGCTGCGCTCGCAAAGTCTCTGGTGCCGTTTGCATATTGAGCGAAACGTGCCCAGTGTAATAACTCATCGTTTCCCATTGACTTCAATGGGAAACGATGAGTTGAGGATTATTCCTCAAAGACATGACATTATTCAAAATTTTAAACCATCACCTAATGAGTGGTTTTTTGATTGCAAAATTTCATAATATTCCGTCAAGTAGTTTTCGAGCCTATTCGTGACAAAGAATGTGAAAAAGTCTCCAGTAGAACGCTCCGCTCGCTACGCTCGCTTTGCTCAATAAAATAGGAAATATTATTACTCATTGTGTTGTATTATTAGCAGTAAATATATTAAAAGTAAAGATGAAATTACTCATTTATAGTTGGTTTGTCTAACGTCTTAAAACATACTACGAAAAATATTTCAAATGTATTTTTATTAAAACAATAGCTACTATACCTAAGTTTTGGACTCCTCTGCAGTCTGCGTTTGTCTCTTCTAGAATTAGACTAGCATATATAGTCAAAAATCGCAACATGTTATTTCACTTAGACTTTGACCTATACTTCTTCTCAGATCTAAAGTTTGTCTTACCAAATAGTTCGATATGTCACTATAACCCATAACCATATAGATTACGATAAGTTGCTTATAACTAACCAAGCAAACTGATAAAATCTTATTAAATAATTAGTCAAACTAATGTTTTTATTAAAACTAATAATATAATACATATTTGCAAACATGTGTTTGCAAATATGTATCATATTATTGAAAAAGTTTGTCAATTTACCATATTTGTTAATTCTATAGAATAAATTATAACAAATATTTAAATTATATACATAGAACAAATTTTAGAACATATAATGTCAAATTGACATTATTTTTCTCTCAAAAATATTTTGATTAAATTGTTCATAACCTCATTGTAATTTCATTAGCAAAACTTATGTGTCATAAAATAAAAGTTACTGAAGAGCGGTAATAAAATGATCTCCTGAAGTTTTATTGCCTCTTTGTTATTTCCATTTAAGTTGATGTTTATATGAACACCATCATGGGGCGTAGTAAAACTAAAACAATAACTGACTGGTACTGTTTACACGTTATAATGATATGGGATCGTTAATGCCAATACTATTCAATAAGTCACGTCCAAGTAAATAAGAATGCATATATCTTTTATTCTCCTTACAATTATTTGCTTTAGTTACATATGAATTTCATATTTTTAATGAAACTTATATTATAATTTTTAAGTTTCTGTCATTTTATATTACTATATTTATATAATTTATAACCTAAATATTTATTAAATGTGTATAGAAGTTAAGAAATCTCTGATGTTAGATTCAGTCTAAATATATATTTTTAATATTGCACTTATTTAAATTCAAGTAATTTCTAACAATTACATCTGCTACATGTGGTTATTGCAGTAGATAGATATGTATATTAAGAGCAAAAGAGTTAGACATAATTTAAAAAAATGAATATGTTATGCGGGCATGGGTACAAAAGTAGGAGATCACTAGACGCTATTATAACCAATTAGCGGCTATAATTGATTAATTTTTTAATTAATAAAATAACTTTATTCTTATAGAACAAATAAACTATGAATATTGATACATATACTTTTTTATTCTAGTAGAGCATTCCATTCTTTAGATTTTTTCATAAAATATATAAAACCACCTAAAAACCCTGAACCAGCAATACCTCAATGAAATCGTCGCCGTCTATATATTTGTCATAGCTAGATAAACGAAGTAATTCTCTTGTGGCTGATTTGCATTGTTTTTATCAATAATCATGATAGCCATGTTATTTGAATATTTTAATAAATAATATTTATAATTAATCAACATGAGCACAATATATTTTTATTGATTAACATTTCAAATAAGATAAAAACTATAATTACAACATTTAAATAAAACATTTTAATTTTTTTTGTATGACATGTTGATAATTTTATGAGCATCAGGATTTGAAGCGGGTCCTCTGGCAAATAATATACTACAGAGTGATGATCCCTTTTAAAATAATTTTGGACGTTGGACTTGACTTCCTACAACAGCTTTATATAAGTTCAAGTTGCAATAACCCTGCTTTGAAACATTAAGAGTGACTTAGACCTGACGTTTCCTCTTATCTTTAGTTAAAAAATAAGGATGTGTAAATATATCTAGCTACAAAAATAATAATTGTTGTTAGATATTTCGATAAGTGGGCGATAAAAATAATTTTAACTATTCTAGCTATATAAAAAAGTTGTCATGATATAATAATAATATTAGATAAATAAGTATTTATAAGAAAAAAAATCCAGTTGGCTAAATCAAAATTGCATTTTTAGTTGATTTTAAAATAAACGTTTTCTTTTAAAAATCGGCAACGAGTAAATTGAAAAGAGGAAAACATTCCCTCAAAAAATATTACAATAGTTCACTTAAAAGAATTGAATAAATGTCAATATTTTTTGCTTTATTAATAACTTGTTTTTGCCCATGGCTTTGCTGGTATATTATAAAAATAGAGAGCAAGGAACTACCTAAAAAGTAATAACTAAAGTTACAGACAAAAGCAAGCAAGTAGAAGCAAATTTATTTTCTGTGGAGCTTTTTAGCGACTGTGGAACCACATAAAAAATTTCCATTAGTGCAATGTTTGCCTATTTAATATAAAAAGTATACACTCTCAATTGAAACTTCTATTTGCGAGATTAAAGAATGATCATTCAAATATGCAAACTTTACCACTTAACATTTTAAGTATAATGTGAATAAATGTTTCTACATTATAATATTCATATAAATATTAATTTTTCTTTCTTCATCAATATAAAGTGCCCATTCCACAATATATAGTAAGTTAAGCTGAATGTATACATTATATTTTTGTACAATAACAATGTGTATATCTCTTAATGTATTTTCGTTCCATTATTATAATGTAATATCTTGTCTCTATCCTTTTATATCCCGAAGCATATTTTATTATCCTTTTCATTATAAGTGATGGAAGTCCTTTATGTTGCGTGAAGTTAAGCGTTAGGTAATAAATTATGGTATTGCTGTTTGAAACTATCTATAAACATATTTAGCCCTATTAATATTTCATTGTATATTTATTGAGAATTATATGATATTACTAACAATAAAATAACATCAAAAAACTGTCTACAAAAAAATCTATTGAGATTCAGTCAAACAGATTTAAATACATGTTTCACCATTCAAATTTAAAAGATAATTTTACATGAACGTAATCACTTTATAGTTGATTTGTTTCAATTTATTACTAATATCTCTAAATATTTTTACTATGTTATTTTAGTTTGTTGATGTTGTATACGTATTTATAAACTAATTATTTAATAATAAATTTTCACAAAATTTCTCAGACTGAAAATATTGAAGTTAAAAAGCTGTTCTCTATAATTATAATTAAAAAAAAATTTAAGTCATTCATGTTTCTTTTACTGAAGTATATTAGACATAATCATTGAAAGCGAACAATGAAAGAATAAATTTATATTACTAACTAACTATAATTATAAATTCAATTAGTATCAGCTTCTTTAACCGATGAGATAAAATTTATTTTGGTTCGTTAAGAAAATTATTATCTTACGACTGCTTATTTCTAGTTTATAAAAAAAACAGTTGTAGAAATGTATTATATTAAATAATTGTATATTAAAAATGGTTTAAATTTAAAGAAATATTTTTTTATGTCTATGTTTATTATGCATATGTTAACAGTATAACACAAAGTATTTTAATATACAAAACTCACAATCTCTATTGCAAGTGACAGGAGAAAGGAATAATCCGTAAATAAATAAATAATTCTGCAGCACACTATCTGAACAATTTAATTACAAATCCTTAATATTAATTTTAAAATTATCAAAATAATTATGTGATTATAAAATGTAATTTCATTATATATGAGAGGTTTCAATTTCTCTAAAATATTCAACCGTACCCAGTTTTTGTTCAACATTTACACTTTTCCATAGATAGAAGATTTCAAAAGAATTTGCAGATTTAGAAACAAGAATTTCTAAATAAAACGTCAAGCTATCGCTGAATTGTTTTGTTTGCTTTTACTGTCATTTGTAAAACTGTTATAGTCGTAGTATAATATATACTACTAAACTATATGACCTTACAGAATAAATCGTGAACTTAATCAGAGCTCTTTAAAATCTTTAAATTTCTTAAAATGTCAAAGTTAACTAAAGTTGTTAGGTTCCGACGGTATTACGATTTCGATTTCTTTAATCTCGTCGTAACACTTTATAGGAAAACGCGTCTATCGTAAAACTAAAGCTTCTGGAGAGTGATAAGAGAAACGTTTGACTGCTATAGTTTTATTACTTTCTCGGTATATGAACCGACTTTAGTATTTTATATGATGTCAATCACGAAAGTTGCTGTATAACATAAACTAGACTTATTTTTCTACGCCATTTTGCTGTATTATTAATATAAAAGCATATTGTTGTCAATTAATTAAAGATAATGTCTTTGTTATTATTCTTTATCAAGAATATATTATCTACACTATATATTTATTGAGGCTTAAGAAACCTATTTTGCTTTGATTTCCTTCATTTCGTTATATAACAAGGCTAAGCGTACGCTAAGCAATTTTACTGTAATATAATTTTTATACCGAAATTATATAAACTCATCTTTAAACTAATTAACACACATATACTTTTATTCCGAAAACTCAGTGACATGGAATTCAGTTCAAAATCTGTGAAGCGTCGTCATGTGCCTTCATCCCTGCGAGCTAAGCTCATGTAAAGGTTCAGGTTCCACCTTTATTCATTTTTATAATATATTTCTAGATATTCAGAAGATAAAATTTACAATGCATTTATAGTCATGTTAAAAATAGCTATCGTTCCATAAAATCTAATAAAGGATGAATTGAAATAATGAGTACTTAAAAAACCAACAAAATCTTACAAAAAATCATATGAGACTAAGAAATATTTTTTGATTTCTTAATTGAACATCTACTCTTCATTAAATATTTATTGTATCCAAACACTATTATATATATAATCTATTTAATTCTATGATGCTAAGAGCAGCGTGTTCAGACGTGACGTCCTTTTACTTATTAAAGATAGTATAGGGGTAGTAATTACACACATAAAGTTATCTCTTATTTCCAACTAATTTTTTACAGCTTGGAAGCAGGCCTAAGTTATTTCTTACCTAAATGTAAATATACCTCCATTCCAATTCAATCCTGTCCCATATCCATATTGCATTATATATATCCAAAATTCACGAAAATGTCTGTAAGAAACTTTAAATATTTCTAAGTGAATGCTTTAAACACCTCAACACTAATGGACTCGAGCCTGCGACCTCTGAAAAGCCATTATACTTAAATTAACTGTCAGTGCCGGATTTATTTAAAATTCTGTATTTGTTGAAAGTTACGAATACTAATCTCATTTTTTTTTATTCACAGTTAATAAGTAATCATTAATCATCAGCTATAATTATATTATAGATACACAGCTTATACATGTGTAATAGAATTAAGCACAGTATATAAAAACAAACAATTCAGAGATTCTTAATGTATTTTCGTTCCATTATTTTAATGTAATATCTTGTCTCTATCATTTTATATCCCGACCCGTAAAACGTATTTTATTGTCCTTTTCATTACACCTAATGGAAGTCCTTTACGTTACGTAAGGTTAAGCGTTTGGTAATAAATAATGGTATTGTTAGCAATACAATTACAATTTGATTTGGTTTCCTTGGCATAATAAAAATTACCACTAAAAGTTAAATGTAGTTAAAATCCTTAATAGAAAGTCAGCAACTAAGTCACCGTAACATAATAATAAATATATGAGTGAGTGAATGAATGACTGACTGAGTCATTGGTCATTGGTCACGTAGTGATCCTGCTAATGATAATTATTTGGCCAAACCAGGGGTACAAAAAATGAAGATAAAAAAAATACAATTCTTAAACGACATTTTGAAAACTTACCCTTAATAATGTCACATGTTGAACACACGAGCACATTTTCAAAATGGCGCGCGCCTGTAAAAGAAATAAATAATTAAGCGCACTTTAACATAGTTCAACCTCTTCTGTTATTCATTTTTTAGTGTACGTATAAGGGTATCGACCCTTGCCGTGAGTTACGAAGAGGTAATTATGTTCATTGTCCCGGAGGGTGAACCTAGCTTAATAAATCTGTTTGTATAGAAAATGTATAGCTGGATAAAGATAGTTTTTGCTGCTAACGCCATTTATTAGTGTTGTTATATTGTTTTAAAACATCTCTCAAATTACAACTAAAAATATATGTTTTGATGTATATAATAACTCGTGGTTTTTAGAATAAAATAATCGCACAGGCTACCGATTACCGTGCAATATTCATAGAGTTTCGTTCGTTTTAGTCTTCATAGAACTCTCTTCTTATATAAGTGAAAACATAATCTGATTCATAAAAGCATGCCTAACATTGAATCAGAATCATTTTTCTTCTATCATTCGAACATAGTTCATTAATATCATTAGTTTTTAATCTTTTAATGCCTCATGTTTTACACTTTCTTCATTTACGGGTAACTTGACGAAGATATTTAGGTAGGTTATGATTCAAGCAGTTTGTAATTGAATCAGTTCAGTATATTTTTTAAATCTAATCTACATTGAGTATAATTGGTAAAACATCTGATAATAATTTGTGTATGATTCGATGTGTCTAAATGATCGGGCTTATAACATGTTAGTTGTGTGGTTATTGTAAGTGTATGAAGTAAATACTGAATACTGATATTATGAAGCTGAAGATTTCTTTGTAACATTTGCAAGTTCTTGAAGACAATATTCTATGTAACATTATAATCATTATTTCTAAAATTTCTTCTAGAGTTCAAACAAAAGTTACGAAGTAATATTACCGTTAAAGACTTTTATATATAACAGTATATGAGGATAAACAATTATTACAGCTATATGTATGTTATTTCATTTTCCCGTATTACCTACTATTAGATTGACATTATAACTTGTCCCGAGATTAAACAAAATAAGGAAATATTTATTCCAATGAAGTTTTATCAAGGGAAAACACTGCACTGTTTTTATGAGTACTACAGAGAATAACTAATAATTATCTAGTATGGACGTTTGAATACTTTTCTAAACATTAATTGAAGCAACTTTTTGTAGGCAAATAATTATTCCAATCTTAAAATATTTTAATTAATAAACTTTACCGAGGAAATAATATATAAATAACCAAATACAACAACAACATAATTACTTTTAAGACGCTTTAATTAATATTGTTTATCAAAGTATTAATAAATATTATAATATATACTTTTTCACTTCCAGTTACCGTTACATGTTGTTAATATAAATAATATTGTATCCAATATATAAGAAAAAGCAAAACAGAATCATCAAGAAGATAAACAATATTTATTCACACGACTACACATCGCAGCAAAATTCAATTACCAGAGACAACTGGAGGTTTCTATTAATAAAATTTTCGGTAACTTGTTCAATTATTAAATTTATGGATATTACTCTTTTCTTTGCCAGTTGCCAGTTGATTACCAGCGACTCAAACCGCAAATATGCAATAAAAGAAATTGAATAATATTATCCGATATAAAAACTGTCCTTTTCTTTAAATTGGACCAAACAATCTATAAAATTTCATTGCAACCGGTTCAGTGGTGTCAAAGATTAGCGCAAACGAACACCGTGACACGGGATATTTATATATAGGTACATAAAGATTTTTTTTACGAAAGATACGAGTAAATATCTTTTCTCAGTTTTCAGTTGAAAGGATTTAACAGAACGTATCTCTTATGAGTAGTTATCCAATAAAATTCGTTTTTTAATTTACCCATTTTTTATCGTAGTATAATTTCATTTATTTTATTGTGTATTATAATTAGTCTATTCTCATGTATAATTGTATGTGTCTACTATTGTGATATATTTATATGAAAATAAAAGTAACTATTTTAGACGAATGAAAATCCAGTGTTTCGAATAAGTTTACAATATTTTTAAGAAAATATATCTAGCAGGTCACGTTTACTTCATTTATTTTATAAAAGAACCCTGAGGCTTCACAATACGATCACAAACAGAGTTTTGCATTATGAAATGCGTATAAATATACATGAGATTCAGTGCGGTCTGTGTTGCGATGCTGCTATTTTATATTCTTTACTAGAAAACTGAAGACGGTTTGATTTCAAATATATGCAATATAAATGTTTGTTTCATGTTCCGCTCAAGAAAGTTATTCATAATTATATTTTTCTCGTTACTTATTGCTTGTATTTATTTTAAAAAGTACAATATTTCATCGAACTTGAATACATTAAATCTGTTCTGATAAAATTTTATTAAATAGAATAGAAATTGAATTGTATACAACTTTGTTTCAGCTGATTCAAATAATTACAATCTGGTGTGATAATTTCACAAAATAGCGAACGTATCAGAAAGTAAGAAGTTATAAAAGCAATACTTTACATTTTACTTTTTGACACGTTTGTTATAGTATGATTTTTAAATGATGTTACAATACATATTAATATAAAGTTAAAATATGAATAAACTATAATTTTGATTAATTAAATGTCTTAATTATATTACTAGATTTAATAAAATTAAAATTTACTTTAATATAAAATTTATAAAGATAACATGATAACACTTTTCCGCATTCACGTACAAATAAGCTGATTAAAAATAGAACACTGAATTCCGCGCCAAATTAAACGAAACTTCACGAGACTAACCTTCACCCACATTATGTTCAAAATTAGAAATTCCACTGGGAAATACTATTTCTATTGGAGAATGGTATAATCTCTTGTAGTCTCTTTTTTTTTAATTTTGACACTTACTGTAATGCGCGCGCCTGACACGACACTGAGTTCATTTGGCTCATTCTGATTATACTTTGGCTGAAATCTAAAAAAAGATAGACACTCACAAGTGAGAATTGTGAGCGTAGGTTAAGAGCATCATAATAAAATAAATAGTCGTACAAAAATAGATAAACCGATGACTTTATAATATTTCACTTATCGTTTAAGTGCTTCATACAAATGTATCTTTATTTTTTTCTTATGTATTAATTAATTTATTTTCTACCTTTGTTTGTTTGTTTGTCTGACATATTAATTATTTTTTGTTACTACAATATTACATATCAACTTATAACAGTAATAAATTCCATTGAACACGTTATTGATGAAACGTAATACAAAAAAATCTAAATATTTGTTAGTGTTGTAAGAACTTGGCAAGAAATCAGTTCCAGAGTCTATTCTTAGCCCGATAGCATATCTTTTATATTATCTTTGCAGGCACTTCTACATGTCTTAATTTTTAGTAAAAATATTTTTATTGCTTCAATATCTACATAGTAGTTTATCTTAACTAATCTTTACAAAAAAAGCAAATACTCATGAAATACATTTATAAAAAGGTTTAGTCAACTAATATCTTTCAATAAATTAAACATAAGTATTTTTCTTATGTGTTCTTGTTCTTATAAATTATTTAATAATAACTTTAAAAGTCATCTCAATTTAATAATATGTTTAAAAATATCACGAAAAGAATCTGTATTAATAAAACAGAATATGTTTTGTCTTGTGATTATAAACGTATCTAAATTCAAAATACTTTACAAAAAGTTTAATATTGTCTTATAATAAAAACTGTAATGACAATTGTGGTATTATTGCCAAACGCAAATCCTTATTTTTTATGTTTTCGATGTTATATGTTCTGAAGTCGAATGATCTTCAAAATTTATCAACGATATGAGAAAATTAATATAGAATTTGATAACATTTATAATCGTTTTATTGTAATTGAATAGTAAAAAAATATAATAAAAGTTAGATCCACTATATCAGTAGAATAAATAATAAAAACAGCATGAACAGCGGTATTTTTTATAAAGAAGATAGATAAGAACTAAATATTTATAATCTTCGGTATTCGTTATAAAATTCTTTATTATTTCTTTTTTATTTATAAAATTCCATTTTTTGGCACATATATCTTGAACAAAATTAGTATCAACTCGCGTGGCATGCACTAAAATATGTAATTTATTTATTGTCATTACATTTATTTATTTACGTATATTGAACTATTCAGAGATGACACAAATATATACACGCACTGAATTTCTAACACTTTAGACTTAATTTTAGTAGTAATTTATTTAACTAAACGGTCTTTAAACAAAGGTATACATTTAAGGTCTAAGGTATACCAGTAAACAACCATCATTATCATACGATAAGCGGAAGGAGCTTACCTTAACCGTTAACCGATATTATTAAGTACATGTATTCGCATTAAAAAGATTCGTATTTAAATAGAATTATATAAACAGCTTATCGAATATGATTGGTAGAAATTACTTAACGTCACTGTCGAGATTCGTGATTGGTTGTCGATTATATAGTTAAAAATAGATTTGACTTATTTTATCGATATGATTGTTAAATAATAATAAACGTAATTATAAAAGAATGCAGTATAGTCAATGACAAAAAAAAATTGTTTATACAAGTTTGTTTTGATTCCAAAATGTTAATTATAATTGTGTTTTTTTTAATACACAACCTTATTAACCTATAAAATATATCAATATTATTGGAAAAAGTCATTTATTTAAAATATATACAGATTTAATTCAAAATGCATAATATTTAACAAGTTTTAATGACATTCAGTCACGACACGTAATGTTGCGGAAGGTTGCGGACTCGGTCTCACGCATTAGTGTTGGTACATTAACTTACGATTATATTCTTTGATAACGTTTCAAATGATGGATGACGCAATCATGTTCTGGAGTTATCTGAATCAACTTTGAGGTTTTAAAACTTTTCTCATTTTCAACTTTTAATGCTTTAATATAGTTAAGGTTGTCTCCTTTATGATTACCTCAAACTCAAAATTATAGAATTAATATAAATTGACAAATATAAACAAACATGTACAATTAAAACTAATTCAAAGAATGCAAATTATTATGAATAATTAAAAATAATTTTAATAGGGATCAAAGTGATTTCATTCCTCCTTCGAAAATATTTAATATTCAACAGAATAATATCAAAACAAAACCACTTTGAACCGTGTATTAGCATAGCTTTGTGTTTCTATTTCAGAATCAATGATTTTGGGACTGAAATTGTTGTATTTTAAGGGTTTAAGGGTCCATTGTCGGGATTTACTAAAACATTTGACCTTGCAGATAAAACAGGTATGTTTATTTCCATGGATTAAGAGGGATTTAAAATTATATCCATACATTTTTAGATACCCTTTTGTTCGAAGGTTTTACTTTTAATAGAGAATTGGTGCTGACATTTATAAAATTATGCGCCGATGAAACACGTATATTACGGTACCACTTACAAAGGTACGAGACTATCCGCTCGGAACAAAAAGAAAATGATCTTTACAAACACATTTAAATAACTTTATATATAAAATAAATTTTCGAAATTTATAATTGACTGTATGCCATTAATAATTGATTTGTTTAGATATTTTTTTTTATATAAATAATGTATATTTTACGTTTTAATGATATTGCTGTTGAATTAATCAGTACTTGTAATTCAAATATCTGCGTTTTATTTCATATTACATCAAAGAATTTCATTTCATTATGAATATACAATACATTAATATTTACAGTTGATAAATAAACGATTATTTATCTAAAACCAAACCTTTAAAATAATTTAACTTATTACATATAAAATGAAACCTTTATTCTCTATCGCTTTTCTACTCAATTGTTTTCTTTTTAAACATTTCAAATAGTCCTTGTGTGGCCAACGGGGTAATGTGTTTGCTATCTCTAAAATGTCTTAAACCTAATTTAAAATTTCTATCGTAATGTTTATTTAAGTAATGGTACGATTGCTTTAAAATGTATCTTTAAAGTGAATTATTATATATGTATATATACATAACAATGTTAATTTCATTTTTGAAAATCTTTATAAATATGTTACGTTATATCCAATATAAATTTACTGTTGACAAATTGTTAAATCTTTATTTATTTAAATATCACTAAAGTAAGTTTCATTGAAATGTTGTGTATTAAATTGATAATTTTGCTTAAGTTGCCAAATGGTTTACATTGTATTTTTATATTCTATGACTTTTTTAAAACGAAATTAAGTAATAAAACATTCTAGGTTGGTTACCACAACTCACCTGGTTGATGAATTTACTAACAATTTGTTGACACAAAGCGCACATTTCTAAAGAATAATGACGTCATTTTGACTAAATGGCTTACATTACTTGAGATAAAGGGTGTGAGAAATCTTTGGTTATAGAAAACTTTTATGTAATGTGCTAAGTATCATATTTATTTCATGTTATTATAAATTTATTAGACACACTTACTTCAATAAAAGTAATCCAGCTATCGGCTTCATAATATCCACTCCCTAAATTTTATTCTGTAATAACCGTTTCTCATCTCTGTCACATTCGTATGAAGTGAATCCAAAACAAACACTTTTATCGATGCCTTTCGTATTTTGAAACCAATTGCTTTAATCATCTAAATCAATTGTTTGACTGGTATAAATAAGGTTCCTGAATGTAGCAAACTTATTGTAAAACATAATATTTATAAAATATTAGTGACATCAATATATTTTTTATTTACGGCTTTTATGTTTGTGATAAAATCATAAAGGGTTTTTATTTAGAAAGTACCTGAGTTGAGTGGCTTTAGATTTAAACACATTGTATGCAATTGAATTTGAAAACGGATAAATTGAAAAAAAAATGTCCAAGTTTAAATATTACAAGTCAAAACATTTAAGTAGTTTTAAATTTCAATTTCTTGTATATATTATAAATATATTTTTTTAATAAATTCTGTTGTTAAAACAATGCGAACTTTAATTTTGCTATCCATAAGTCTTTAAAGAGTTAATTGCTAAACATGAATTTTATTAATATAACATCAGCTTCAACGTTTCCCCTCCATAACTCTTATTCTTCAATAACGCATCTCTTACCTCAACAATTTTCGCAATGGTATTAAGTAAATGCAACAAAAACTCTATAATTTTTGTTCTTTGTAAATACTATTGATATCGATTTCCAAATTAACAAATGAAGTGGAAAATATAAAGCTGACGGTTTAGCAAGAAATAACATTCAGGAGACGACGACAGAAAAAAGAACATTTTGCCTTTTTTTATTATTTTAAATTTGTGATGAAAATACGGTGAACGTTACAGTGGTTTTGCTTTTAGAATCACAGCTAAATAAACTTTTAAAACTCCAAAAAAGTAATCTGGACTTCTATATCCTGCCATTTCTATTTATATTGTAGTATTATAGTATTTTTAGAATTAAATTCAATATAATGAGACGATATTATTCTATTTTAATATTTTTCACAAGGTTAAATGATATCTGTATTAGTCTTTCATTAATATAGTAATATGGTGTTTACTTACATTCCCACATTCGAATTTATTTGTTTGTCGTTATTTATTAGAATGTTAGATCACCATAGTAGTATAACTAAGTATTAATTAAAATTATTTCAATAAAACATGTTTTATTATGGCTATTGCAATCTTTAGAACTAAGATTTTTTAAATTTTAAACTTCACGACGATTAAATATTTAAAGCTAAATTATTCAGCTCTTTAGTAGTAGGTACTAAGAAGCTAGTTTAATAAAGTAGTTGACGTATTTTTGGCTCGGGAATGACTTCCTTCCATATCACAAAAACCGGTAAACAATACGTTTCATTAAAACTCCAGGTTTATATATTAATTTTCTGCTGAGTGGAATTTATAGTTAATGTTTTTTCTAGTTCTCCATCTTATTACAGGACTTTATACAGAAACAATTCAATGACGATCCAATGAGGCAACGTGGGTAGCCGTTGCTTTTTCAGTAAGTAGCTTTGAAAATAGCAGTTGCCGGACAGTCCCCCATAACCTTCTCGGGCGGCGGGTATCCTTAGTGGATTTTATTAAAGAAAAAAATAAATAAAGATTTATAGTGCGTTATGGTCTGCGGGACTATTACCATTTTTTCATGAGGTCTTGATTTCGTAGGTCTTGATTTTGCGCATAAAAGAGCAAAGGCCTTCTATACCGAGAACAGTAGTGAGGCCGCTCCAGGTACTTCATAGTCGACTTTATGGTGGCTGCGTACATGAGGAATTGGTTGAGATTAAAGTGTTCTATTCTCAATTTGATCAGCTCTTGAGCAGTTACAGCTTTGCGAGTAAAGCTTTGCCTGAAATAAAGAGAAGATTGCTTCTCGTTGCGGTATACTGTCTTAGGATATCCTAACGGCCCGTCTCTCAATACTAACTATAATACTAGCTTATTCGAACGAACTAAAATTTTCTTGAAATTATATACATTTATTAATCTGAAAATAATGTATAAAAGTAAATATGAAATTATATTTTTCGAGAAGAACGGTACTTAAATATATATTTGCTCGTATGTAGGTTGGTTGTGATCTGTTACATTTCATTACAACTTGTAAATACTTGGTTTAAAGCACCCTTATCCCAGGGTGAACTGGTTAAAAGGTCTCAAACTGTCGATCCCTCTGTCGGAGGGATAATTTATTTAATAGAATTTAGGAGAAGGGACCTATAAAACTATTGTTTCTTTCTTACCCCATTACCTAATCTTTAGTAGCTTTTAAGTGATATTGACCTATTAGTTTTTATAAGACGTTATTGAATTTAAGGAAAAGGGGAGCAAACCCCATTATTTTTATTTTATATAAACAGCAACACATAAAGTTTGAACTTATATAAGGGTTTGCAGATACTTGTTGTATTTAAATGTATATATTTGACATAAGAATCTTTTTTTTCCCATATCTATTGATATTAAACAATCAAATTCTTTATATTATAAATTTGACTCACTATTTATATTTGGTATCAAATCTTATTATATTATTATACTTTTATAAGATATACATTTTTAAAGTATTAATACAGTTTTGTACATAACAATTTGGACTCAATTTAAAATATAATTGGTTGCGAGAATAAAAAAGGCCTGTTGGTGTAGTGGTTAGTGCAATCAGGGCTACTGAGTCAACGATCGTAGGTTAGATTCACAATCGGAAGACTTTTCCCGGGGAATTAGGATTATTCTCTTATGTCGAAATATTAAATTATATACATATTGAAGGAAAAGAACTCCAACATTGAATGTCAGAGCTATATTCCATTGCCTAATTGCGTCATTTTTTTAATCTTTCAGATGACCTTAATTTGACAAAGAAGCATTTGCTGATGGGATGAGTTTATAATTCTGGACACCAGCCAGCGATGGAGCCCTTAACAGGTTAACAGTATCTTCAGATTGCTAGTCTATTTTGATTTTCTTCTTTTGTATTTGAATGTTAAAAGTTATATTTCAGATATTTAAATTAATCTATAAAGTTATAACAAAAAGGAAATACAGGTATTCAATTCTGTAGTATTTGAAAGATTTACAATTAGGAAATACAGTTGTTGTTTTTTAAACTATAGACTCAGTTTTAATTATATCATGGTAGGTATTTAAATGTAATAGTAATCTAATTATAATAATATAAATACAATCAACGTAGCATTAATTTTTATTGCAATAACATAAATAACTAAAAAAAATTTAGGTGGTAAAAATATAATCCCCACAATTTTGTAGACATAAAAAATAAAACATTTTAATAATTATAAAAACATGTTCTCTTAACAATCTCATTAAAGATTTATAAAAGCATACTACTTGAAACACGTTTAAAGTTCATTGCGATATTCGTTAATGCCCTAAAATGATAACACAAAAGAACAATATGCGAACAGTAATATAACTCTATATATTAATACTATACAAGTAAATTACGACATGTTTTCTTGACGATAACAATAATATAGAAGCAAATGTAAGTTTTGTGTTGTTCGAGCTCTTATTTATAGTGATTTGGTCTTACAGGTTTGTTGTTGTTTGTTTAAGACTACTTTGTGAATTAAGATATATTAAAGAAGCGTAATTTTATCAAACTCTTCAATATAAATCAAAGCAATAATTTATACAATCAGTATAACACATCGTACTAGACTATAGGACAGATTCATAAATCAGAAATGACAAGTAATTTAATACATGTCATAATGATAATATTTCGTAAAAATGTTGTTTATATATTATATAAATATTGTATTTTATTGTTTGTATTTTTTATTTATATATACACGTTTATATTCTTATACATTTCAAATTTCTTTTCACTATTAGACTACTACTATTTTCAAATTAATTTTATTTAATCTTAGGTACCTATGTTTTTCTATTTCTATTTGCAATTTAAGACAAAAGTATTACTAAAATTATTGATACGATAAAAGAACATGGTTTATTGTAAATGATGTAAGTGATCTATTTATTTATAGATTTATAACATAAAATTAACATTGAGAATATCATTTACATCAGAAAATATTTAGTGACATCAGCGGGACCGAAGCCTGCGTCATACGTTAAAAGCTTCATTGTCTGATCTCATCATCGCTAACTCAATCAGATATTGGTTTTCATCAACAATTGACAGTTAAATTAATATTATGTAATATTAATATTATTAAATAAATTTCTTTAAAAATTAAATATGATAATATTAAATTATATATATATATCCTACAACAAACATATATACGATACGCGATATTGTTTATTCTTATTGCATAATATTGTGAAGTTAGTATAGTTCAGGTAATGTAATGAGATCGTTTCTATTTATGGGTACTTACTTATAAGGGAGTTGAAATGTGGGCAAACCATTACCCAGCAACTTAGTTAATGGTTTTTATTGTGTTTGTGTTAATATGGCAGCAGTTTCAAAACAATACCATATAAGAATTATTTTTTATTACGGAGGTCACTCACATAATATAGATATGAAATTTTAAAAATATTTTAAGAATAAACTTGTAAAACTAAATTTCATTCACTAAACTATAAAGAAAATATTATTTATCATGAACTGATGGAAAGGTAGTAAGATAAAAGTATAATATATTGTATGTATAATAATTGATTCCTAAAATATATTTTCTTTAAAATTCATATATACGAGTATATTATAGACGGTGCAGGTGAGCAGCTGTCAGGTGCCACACGGCTTGCGACTGAATGGATTCGCTTGACCAGTTTCTGTTGTCGAAAAGCATGTTCAAAGGATATTCCTTTTATGTTAAATTCTATTACTTACAATTCAAGATGGTATCTAAAAATTTCAGCATTTTTTTGCGTATAATAAAATAGATTTTCGTTTACGAATACCTGCAATGTTAATTGTTATTTAATAATTATTAATATGAGACCGCTGTACCATATTCAGGCATTTAATATTTTAACGTAATATCATGAAAAGAATGTAGAGTTAATAATTCAAAGAAATAGCATTTCTAATTTGTAGCTACACCTTTAACGAAGGATGTGAAAAAAAATTCTTCCTGTTAAGTTGTGTGGAGTGAAATAATAAAAAATATAATATACGGACATAATAAAATGAACGAGTGTAGGAACTCGTGCGTGTGAAACTAGATTTATATTTTTATGGCCATTCTTTCCATTATTGTATGAGAAATCGTGGTGAATTATTTAAATCCTAGTTTTTACGGTACTTTCGGAAGTCAATAATAATATTATGTCATTTTAATGTATCATTAATCATAAACGTTAACATTAAAACAACCAATATTAAATAATTGTTATTAATTTGACCTAAAATATTTATTTTATAACATTTTAAGACAAGTTATCAATTAACAATTTATCATAAGTATCGGCAATTGAATTATAATAATAAAAAAAAAATTTGCTACCGACGCTTTTATACGGCAGCCAAACGTGGGTAACACAGAAGAAGAATGTAAGAAAGATGAATGCTGTGGAGATGCGATCTCTTCGCAGAATATGCAGAGTCAGTCTAGCTGGTCGAATCCGCAATGAAGAGATCCACAGAATGGCAGGTACTAGCGAAGATGTCACGGTGAGAATGAAGAAGAACGTGCTCAGGTGGTTTGGGCACGTCGAAAGAATGAGTGGTGAAAGAATGGTAAAAAGATTTATATAGGCAAAGTGAGCGGTAAGAGAGACAGGGGGAGGCTTCGAGTGACCTTCGAAAACACAGTATCTATGATACTGGAGGAAGGTTACGTAAAAAGCATGAGGACCCCCCGGAGGGCATGTATGAAGAGGTTGATGTCTGTGGCGGAGGCGAAAGAGGTATGCAGGGACCGTAGCTTTTGGCGCTCCGTCGTCTCTGGCTACCCCGCAAGGGATATGGCGTGAAGGTAAAAAAAAAATAAATAAATAAAAAAATATCTGACTTACAAATGAACTATACTCGTAAGTTCAATTTACTTTCATAAAATCGTCTTAGATGATATACATATATATAAATATAAAATATATGGTATATATATACCACCAAAAAAAATAAACAACAACGAGGCTTTCAAAGAACCCTATTTAAAATGTAAGTTCTAAGAAACTGGGGTATAATGAACTACGATAAAATATATAAAGCAATAGAAATTCATACTTATAAGAATTAAAACAATATTTATTATATATGAATTTCTTACTAAATAATATTGTACGTGAGTTCATTGCGTTTATTTATATAATATCGAGATAACCTTCGCAGGTCATAAATATCACAAAGCTTATACAATTTGTAAATTTTGAAGCGAATTTCATTAGTTTCTGTCATGTCACAAAATATGGCCGTAATATTGATATATTATTCAAATACTATTAATACTCTGAATATTTCATCATATAAATCTGCATTACTTTAATATATTGTGTTAATATATTCATAAAAGTTAGGTGAGAGGTATTGAGAAAATAAAATATAAATTATAATATGTGTAATCTTTTATTGAATTAAATTATTAAAGCTACCATTCTTTCAAAAAACATTTTAACAAAATTAAAAAGTAATTTGAATAATTATTTAATCTTTCCATATGAATGATAAGTTTGTTTCTAAAGGTTATTTTTATAGCTTCTCTAATATATCATATTAGCTATAATATTATTTGGTTTTGCTTATAAACAATAAAAAGATAATGAGATCAGTTGACAGACGCTGTTAGATGAACGGGTCTTATGTATATATATGTTTTTTATTATATTATACAAGTATAAACCAATCAGAAATATTTTATACATTCTTTATTTAAGCTGCTAGAAAGTGTGTGCAAATTAGAACCTTCAAAGATATTAATTTAACCTTATTCTTTTTATTATTGTAATAAATCTTGTAATCCACAGAAGGACTGACACTTTCACTTTTGTTTTTATAGGTCTGTCGCTTTAGCTGATTTTATTATTATTTTATTAAGCTTTAAACTGCCAGTTTAGCAGATAGCAATAGGTTCCTTTGCAATATTATTTGGTAATTTCATAATTTCATGTTATGTACTTGCCAAACTGTGACAGACTCATGTGACTGTTTTCTGTCTAAATCGTAAATTTATCGCATACGTGTCGTGTATCAAATAGTCAAATCAAACAGTGAAATGAATGCAATCAAGGTAAGCTAGAAAAGGTTTTATAGGTATTAAAATAAGAGCATTTTATTATTTCAGTGAGATGTCTTAAATTAAATATTTACGAGTAAAATAATAATTGACTTCAATTTACAATATGGATCAGGAAGACATATAAAATCAGATTCATTAGATTTCTATGCAAATACGTATATATAATATTAGCTCACTCTTTCTTTACTTTTAAATGAAGTTCGAGATACTTTAATACAAATTTACTCAAAGGTTTGTATTTTTTCTTGTATTCGATCTACCATTATTATGTGTTATCTAAATGTAAATAAATTAATTTTATTAAAAAATATATTACTTGCTAACCATGGTATATTCGTTATTGGTATGTATATAAGAAAAAGAAACTAAGATACTCTGGAATCAACATCTCATTTGTACAAACTTTTCATCTAAAAAATATATATGGTAACGAAGCGTTGATAACTTCACTGATAGAATATTAAATACGCTATGACCTGTTTCTATTTTAAGGTCACTATGATAATAAGTTCTGAGATCCATCGCATTATTTCGTATTTAAATCTTTGATCTTGAGATTGTGCTTTGCTAGTTGATGGAGAATTATAATTAAGATGAAGAATCGGCTCCAAATATGGTAATTATGCAAATCCTAACTTTACGGCAATGTTTGAAGTTGGAGTTTTTGGATAAATTCTTTTAAAGGTAGCGAAAAAAATTCAGATCCAAAATTAGTTTCTTGTTCTTTGGGTAATGGTCTTCTGACTCCACAGATGGCGGATTTAATTTATAAGTTTTTTTTTTCTTTTTTTTTTATACTGTTTAGGTTAGTACTTGACTACATTCCACCTGATGGAAAGTGGAAATGTAGTCATAGGTGGTAAGGCGTATTCACCTAGTAACCTATTCATTCTTCTCTTGAAGACACCCACATTGTATGTGAACGGAAATACCGACGCAGGCAAGCTATTCCAGTCCTTCGCTGTACGCATTAAAAAAGACGAAGCAAAGCGCTTCGTTCGGACAGGAGTAATGTCCACAACGTAAGGATGGATATCCGCCGTTCGTCGGAACGTCCTGTGATGGAAGGGGGACGGAGGAATTAAATCGTGTAATTCCTGCGCACACTCACCGAAGTGTATCCTATAGAATACTGAGAGGCTAGCAATTCTACGCCTGTGTTCAAGGCTGTGGAGGTTGGTTTCAACCAATTCAGGGTGGTGACCCTGAATTGGTGGCGAGCAAAGTGGCTTATAGGTGTATAAGCCTCTTTGCTCGCCTCTCAATTGAGTCCAGAACCGCAAGATGAGACTTTGCGATACCAGCGAATATATGCCCACAGTACTCCACACACGACCGGATCTGTGCTTTGTATAAAACAAGAAGCTGGCCCGGTGTAAAGTACTGACGGATCTTCGCAAAAACGGCAAGCTTTCCCGCAGCTACTCTTGCTCTGGACTCAATAAAGCGACCAAAGTTGAGGTTCGAGGAAATCTCTAAGCCTAACAACTGAAGCCGGTCACTGTATTCCAAAGATACACTCTGGAAAGTAGGAGCCCAGGTGAAAGGGCTCCTTTTGGCGGTGAACAGACACGTCTGCGTTTTGGTGGCGTTGAATTTGACAAGATTGGCATTGCCCCATGCGGAGACTGCCTGAAGTTTGTCATTCAAATGTTGCACCATGGCTTATATTATATAAGTAATAACTTAAGATTATAATAGAGTGCTAAAAATATATTATATTATATTTAACTTTTAAACGCCCAAGAGCAATAAAACATAAATGAATTCATTTCGACGCTTCTAAACTAAAATTGGGCTTTAACTTGTTGTATATTCAAATAAATAATATTAAATTCAGGTTCATAATTTAATTTTATATTATATTTGTTAAACAGACAATAAAATTTGATTAATACAGTCTAAAAGTGAACGGTCTAACGTTATAATTCATACACATTTAAAGTCTATTTGAAGCAGAATGTATATTCGGCCATATGTATGTACACATGATGTCTTCTACGAAAATCTAATAAATATTTTTCTTGAATTTACTTTATTTTTTATTATTTATATGTGAAGATTACAAAAAGCTGTTTTTGCAAAAAGATAATTTAACAATTAAAAACGTTATAGGTATGCGAATAAAAACAAAAATTAAAATTGAAATCTAGAATTTATTAATTATATATTTTTCATATTTAAATAACAAGAAGAAAAAATCTCTTGATAATATTTCTAAGCAAATTCAATTAACTGACAAGAAAGATAAGTTCAATTAGAGTATCAACAGACAATACAGTTATCTTTATTCCAGATTACAATGGAAATAACATCTTAAAAAATTCGTGAAAGAAAATCCTGTACACGCAGGATTATAATAATCTAATAAGGTTGATGTGGTAAGTCTAAAACGAGCATTACAACGCAGGAGAATGGTTATGAGAGCAGTAAATTTGAATGTGACAAGTCAATTCACCTTTTTACTGGTTACCTTTGAATTGAATTAACTTCTAGTATCTTCTATCTACTTTTATTGCTTTGTCCATTTCAAAAGTTGAGATGAGTTTTCAAGTTGGTTATTGTTGGAGATTAATATTTTTCCTCGTTGCGCTTTACAATTTTATTTATGAGTTGGAAATTAAATGATACAAGTTTCTAAATATCTTATTTTTTAGTTTACATTTTTTTTAGGCGATTTCAAATAATAAATTCTATTAATACTTAATGAAATGTTGTTTGTAAGATTAACAAGCTCTTGATATTGGTAGTTTTAATTTTTTCTTGATTCTTGGGTTTGCTCGTAGCGTTGCGTAGCGTTGATTTATTTATTCTTATATATAAATTAATCAACGCTACGAGCAAACCCAAGAAGCCCAAAAGGTTAACACGGCTAACTTATTTAAGATGTATTCACAGATAGCAATGACAGACAAAGAAATAAAAATGTCATTACCTTGCAAATCTTTCATATGACGACTTTACCCATGAGGCTAATTAATATTATAATATTTCTACTACATTTTATATAAAATTAATAGTACATTTTAAACAAACATGTTTTTATATGTAATGAAATATGCCATACATTATTGTTTATGTTTGATTATAGATAAAATATTTAATATATTTTTTATAATAGTTATTTACTTTGTATTTCACATATTGCATTTATTTTATTTTACATTTTTATTTCAAATATTATTCCAGTAAATCGACTATTGTAAAAATGTATTATAACAATAACAAAACAGTATTAATTTTTATATTGTATGTTAAGAATCTACTTACTTTTCTATCAAATTTCATAATTTAGTAATGTTTATAATATAAAGGACACTTTATATCAATCATTAAATTATATTATTACAGAGATTTTAACAACTACTTCTTGTTTTATAATTAAATCTTTAGAAATACCAATTATTGGTTATACAGCTTTCGCATATTACATGCAATAAAAAATCCATCAATTTTGATGCAATAAAAAATCTGTCAATGACCAGCTTGAGAAGAAGAAGAAAAAAACAATTAAATATTGTAAATCATCACAATCAACACATTTATTATTACTGTTCTTTTATTGATTTTATTGACTACTCCACATTCGTTGCGTTGTAACTCTAGTAGCCGAAATAACCCTATCAGTTAGGACCCCTATTCTGGAGATCTAAAGCTCCCTTGTTCTATCCCGAGGTTTGGTATGTTCTTTTTTGGTATTTTGCAAGCATATCAAATTACTCTAAATTAATATATTTTTATCGTACAGCCATATTAACATATTAATCTAAAATTATCTCGGGATATAAATATTAAAAAATTTTAATAATTTTGTAAACACAGAACATTCAGAACATATATATATATATATATATATATATATATATATATATATATATATAGACCTCTTTCGCTTTTAATATAAAGTACAAGATTTATTGAAAAGGTTAGTCGGCTGAGAGATTTGACGAATTAAGCTTCAAGGTTCAATAAAGTTCTTTAACTAATATACCAAATTATTTAACTTTTATCATTTTGGAGCAAGTCAGGAATTATTATTTATTGCCTGTTTTTTAATCACATCTGAGCAAAGCTACAAATGACGCAGGTATTATATAGTACTAAGATAAGTAAAAGCTATCAGCTGTCGGCTTCATATTATTGATATCCACTCTATAACTGATATTTTGCAATAACGTATCTCATCCATTGTCACGTTAAGTGAATCCGAAACAAACACTTCTGTGAATGTCTCACTTATTTCAAAAATATTGCTCTTATTATCTAAACAATATGACTTTTTTGTTGATAACATTTGTATTTTATTTTAATAATAATAAAGTTCTTAAGTTCTTGTATTTTACTAATTTATTTTAACATCACACTAGTCAGAACAGTATACTTTTTATTTGTATAAAGAGTGTTTTTTAGGTTTGCATTTAATCATAAAGTATTTTTTAGGCTTAAAGGGTACCTGATTTAAGTGGCGATCGATTTAGACACATTTTATACCATCCATCAATTTGTTAGCTCTTTTATATTAACAGGTCATCGTAATGAAAAGAGCTTTTAGGAATAAAACATATTATATTTTATAATAATATTGCGAAAAATGTAAATGAAAAAAAAAAGAAATTAAGAAAATCATAATTTATGTTGACGAACTAGAACGGATAAATTAAAAACCTTTAAAATTTAACTTACTACGTTTTAATATAACAAGTCAAAACGTTAGCTGTTAAAGTAGTTTTAAAGAACTGTTTAAATGAACTACCTCACAAAGTTTCATTTTATTTTCTTTCGTAGAATTGTGCAATATATAACCTGTTTAATTATATATACAATTTTTAACATGTTCTGTTGAGAGTGATATTTATACATCTTTTTTTTTTGTTATTATTTTATAAGGTCCGAATTTGTAATTGATTCATTATCTCGAAATGATTTCATCGAATGCTACATATACTCGTACTTATGTTGTAACATAAAACATAAAAACTTGACTCTAGCATTGAAAATAAAGATTAATGTCTAATGAGAATGGTAGTTGAGTGACAGTGTTAGTGCAGTCCCTTACAGGTTTCCACTGTGATGGTTTATTATAAATATTTTTCAATGGTTCCATTGATCCCATTACTATCTTTTTAAAATTTTACTGCAATTATAGAAGTAAAAAAACAGAAATTAATCTTAAGAGAATTACAACCGACAAAAGTTTTTTAAGTTTATAATTTTCTTGCAATGGTCATTACATCATGTTACATAATATACTACCATCTTTAAAATTGCATTGATTTGCTTTTCGTTATATTATAAACTATTTTATTTTTCTTGTTCTATCATAAACTCCTTGCTCTCAGAATTTTATTAATATAATATTTATAGAATACAGAATTTCCGAGATGACAGAAAAAAGTGATGACAAGTCAAAAAACATTACTATACAAAATATTGTCACTCGTCAGCTTCACTATATCCTCTACATAACTCTTATTCCGCAATAATGCACCCCATCTCTTATCTCATCAATTTTCACAATGATATTAAGCAAATGCGACAAAAACACTTCCATTAAGGTTTTTCATCGTAAATACTATCGATGTAACTGTCCAGAGTAACAGTTGAAGTAAAAAATAAAAAGCCGACGATTTAGCAATAAATAAAATTCAGGAGTATTGTTTTGACAGACACAAAAATTTAAATTACAAAACATTTTGATTGCCACATAATTTATGATGAAAACAAGGTAAACATCACAGTGGATTTATTATTAGAATCCCAGCTAAATAAACCTTTAAAATTCCAACAAGGTAATCTGGACTTCTATTCCCTGACATTTCTATTTTAATAAGTATAATATTAATAGAAAGTAACTCAATATGATAAGCCTAGATAAGAGAAGAGATAAAAGATAGTTACTATAAAGAATAAAATATTTATTATTAACAGGTTGATAGTTTGTAAGATATATAATATAGGCACAACATATTGTATGAATAACTAGGATCCGCCAACCGTGCGCGGCGGGTGTTGAGCTGAGTACTTTCTTCTTTTCATGATAACTTTTGAATGGCTTAACATTTTTTCAATCTGTTTTCGCTATAACATCCGCGTTTGGCTCAAGCTTACATGAGAAAATTTTTAGCAACCTACCTACCTACCTAGAATACCTACATTGTAGATTCTTATTTAATACTTAATAATATGAGACCGCTGTATAGAAATATCGTATATAAATAAGTAATTAACGATATCATGGAAAGAGTGTTACGTTAATAAAGGAGTCGCTAAAATGTTAAGTAATTTGTAGCCACACAATTTCTTACGGTAGTGAAATAAAATTTCTTCTGACCGTACAGTAATGTCAAATGAAATAATAGACATATAACTTAAAATGAATAATAAACATATTTCTATTGCAGAACATCTATTCTGAAAATAAACAAATATGTTTAATTTTTAAGCTATGTTGTCTATTCAAACGTATATTCTAAGTTAATAAGTGTAGGTGAAGGAAGAATAATATTTTCACACGAGTAGATATTACATAAATTTGGATATTCCGAAAAAAACGTCGCGTTTCTTGCCAAACTTTTAAGTTAAAATGAGTTAAGCTCATAATTGCAGTAGTTAGAGTCATTTACGAAGTATACTTACTCCGAGATCATTTCTTGCAACAGTGCCAAAGTATTTCGTTTTTCAATAATATTGAAATATAAATTAAATTATTTTCACTGAATAACTTATTGTGCTTTTTTATGACTTCATAGAATGAGTTTATACTGTCAATAGTTATACTTTATCTAGTATAAAAGTATCTTTAATTTTCTCAATACTCGTAAATGGGACGAGCCGATTTATTGCTCTCTGTATTTCTTTGAATTGCATTTTTATTTATATTTTAGAATCTATGAAATGATTTATATATTAGATTTTGAAGTTTATTTAATTTTATTTTACTATGGAACATAAAATGAATTTGGAAAATCAGAATAATTTTGATAATACAATTTATTTATCTTGTATAGCTACAAATTTAGTAATTACCAACTGTTGCCGAAGATTTTGTCTATTCTTATGTTCCCCGAGCAAAATCGGGGAAATGATTCTCGGATTTTGCTCGGGCTGCCCGTCGTATCTGGGGCGGGCAAAGTATCGCTTTTTGTGTTTTTTGAGGGCAAACGACGAGTCAAGGCAGCGGCACCCCGACCCACTCTAAATGTGTAATTTTGCAACATCCGGGGACTTCATTCCAACTTGAACGCCGTCCACTATCATCTAGAGACGGCGCAGCCGGCCTTGTTGTTTCTGACGGAGACGCAGATATCTCAACCTAGCGACACAGCGTATCTATCATACCCCGGGTATAAACTCGAACATCATTTTATACCACACGCCGGGGTATCTGTGTTCGTAAGGGAGGATATCTGCTACCGTCGCCTTCAGGTTTCTGAAGGTCGGGATCTGTCTGTACTCTGGCTGCGCGTGGACATGGACGACCATGTCAGAGTCTACGCGTGCCTCTACAGGTCCCATAGTGGTAATGCAGAAACGGATCAACTCTTAGGCCATGTTCAGGCGAAGATTGACGATCTGCTTTCACAGACTCCGCCGAAGTCGTAGTCCTTGGGGACTTCAATGCGCACCATGCCGATTGGCTAGGGTCACGTGCCACCGACTACGCGGGGAGATCTGTGTTTGACTTTGCTCTGGCAAATGGTTTGTCCCAATTGGTAAAGACGCACACTCGTCTACCGGACGTGGACAGCCATATTCCCTCTTTGTTGGATCTTCTGCTGACTACACATCCCGGAAAGTACCAAGTCACTGTCGAGGCTCCCTTAGGGTCCTCTGATCATTGCTTGGTACGGAGTGTAGTGCCCATTGAACGCCCAGCTCGCACAAGACCTGCGACTCGACGCGTTTGGCACTACAAGTCAGCGGATTGGGATGGAATGCGATCCTTTTTTGCATCCTACCCATGGGGGCCGATTTGTTTCCCTTCCAATGATCCTAGTGACTGCGCTGCGGCTGTAGCTGATGTGATACTTCAGGACATGGAACTATTTGTACCAAACTCTGTGGTACCACTCGGTGGCAGATCGCGGCCTTGGTTTGATGCGTCTGTCAGGGCTGCAGCAGCTGGCAAACGGCAGGCTTATCAAGCTTGGGCTAATGCGTTAGTCACTAAGGATCCGAACTCTAGAGTTCTGAAGAGGAAATATAATCGTGCCTCCAGATTCTTCAAACGGAAAATTGCTAGAGCGAAGTTCAAGCATGTCGACAAAATTAGGGATCAGCTGGCAAAGTACCCACCTGGCACGCGCAAGTTCTGGGCGCTTTCCAAAGCCAGTCTGGGAAACTTCTGTCAGCCTTCCCTGCCGCCATTGCACACTGGGAACGACTCTTTGGCCCACACGGCAAAAGAGAAAGCCGATCTCTTGGGCACTCTTTTTGCCTCAAACTCGACTTTGGACGACCAGGGGAAGGCACCGCCTATCATCCCGCGGTGTCCGAGCTTAATGCCGGAAATAGTTTTTCGGCAAAAACTCATCCGAAAAGCCCTCCTTTCCTTGGAAGTTCATAAGTCGAGTGGGCCAGATGGTATCTCTCCAGTTGTGCTACGAACATGTGCCCCTGAGTTGACACCAGTGCTAACGCGTCTATTTCAGTACTTCTACTTGAAAGGCGTAGTCCCGGTCTCATGGAAGCGTGCCCTTGTCCATCCGATCCCTAAGAAAGGTGATAGCTCGGACCCAGCTAACTACAGACCTATCGCCATTACCTCTCTGCTCTCCAAAGTAATGGAGAGCATCATCAATAAACAGCTCCTAACCTACCTCGAGGATCACCAGTTGGTCAATGACCGGCAATAGCCATATTGACCATGGCGAAAGCCATTTCGCCATGGTCGATCGGCTGGTGATCTTCTGTTGTATCTTACACACCGTTGGGCAGCTGTTATTGAAAGCAAGGGAGAGGGTCTGGCAGTTAGTCTGGATATGGCGAAAGCCTTCGATCGTGTATGGCACAAGGGGCTTCTTTCAAAGCTACCTTCCTATGGGCTTCCCGAGAGTTTATGCAAGTGGATCACCAGCTTCCTCACTGGGCGGAGCATACAGGTCGTTCTCGACGGTTTTTGCTCGGACCCCAAGCCCGTGAACGCTGGTGTACCCCAAGGCTGCGTGCTATCCCCAACTCTGTTCCTCCTGCACATCAATGATATGTTGGATATCTCCAACATACATTGTTATGCGGATGACAGCACTGGGGATGCGGTATATTCCGGCCGTGCAGGTCTTTCTCGGGAAAACGTCGACGAGTGCCGCAAGAAACTTGTGTCTTCTATAGAGACTTCCTTGGGGATGGTCTCTGAGTGGGGTGAACTGAACCACGTTCAATTCAATCCCCTAAAGACACAAGTTTGCGCGTTTACCACTAAGAAAACCCCATTTGTGGTATCACCGCTCTTCGAGAGCACTCCTCTTATTGCCTCGCCAAGTATCAGAATACTGGGTCTCGACATTTCGAGCGATTGTCAGTTTCGTGGTTATCTGGAGAGCTAGGCCAAGTTGGCCTCGAAGAAATTGGGAGTGATCAATAGAGCGAGGCAGTACTTCAAACCTGGCCAAAGACTTGCGCTCTATAAGGCGCAGGTCCGGCCACACATGGAGTACTGTTCTCATCTCTGGTCCGGATCACCCCAATATCAGCTTCTACCATTTGACCGCGTACAACGGAGAGCCGCTCGGATTGTCGGTGACCCGGTGCTCTGCGAACGGCTGGACTCTTTGGCATTGCGTAGAGACGTTGCTTCTTTGTGCGTCTTCTACCGCATTTACAACGGGGAGTGTTCCGAAGAATTATTCGATCTGATGCCTGCCACCGAATTTCACCACCGCACAGCACGCCATCGCCTCCAATACCATCCTTACCACCTGGATGCGTGGCGATCCTCCACTGTGCGGTTCTCAAGGACATTTTTTCCACGTTCCACTCGCTTGTGGAACGAACTCCCTTCGGCGGTATTTCCAGATCGGTACGACATGGGTACCTTCAAAAAAGGCGTCTACTCCTACCTACAAGGCCGGCAACACTCTTGTAAATCCTCGGATGTTGCAAGAGTTCATGGGCGGCGGTGATCACAAGTCATCTGTGACCCGCCAGCTCGTTTGCCCTCCTCTTCAATAAAAAAAAAAAAAAAAAAAATACTAATTACTTTATTCTAAAATTACTGGTTATAAGACAGGTTTTAGTTTTGGTAAATATGATAACATCATGTCTAAAAGTTCTGCAGTTATTTAATATAACCTATCTTGTTGTATTGTGCTTTACTTGAATTCTAATTTCTTGACTTTCAAGTCACTGTATTCAATATCTTGTAAAAAATAATAATAATGTATAAAAATAAAAAATATACTTAAAATAATATTGGAATTAAAACTTAAATAAATTCAACTAATTTCATAGAAGGAAAATTCATATTTACCTACATTATCGATTTTGACCTTCTGATCGGTGTAAGGTTGTTTGATGTGGTAAAATAAATGTCATTACAGCTAGTAGGTCGGAGCACAGCGCCCTTATCTCAGCTTGAAGTGGTTAAAAGGCCTCAAACTATCGAACCCTTTGACGAAGGGATGATTTATTTTAGTCAAAAGCGTCTAAGAAATCCATTGTCTATGCCTTGCTACAATATTTTAGCCAGCTGTTGTTATAACGGAATTGATAAAATACCATTATATAACTAAAATAGATTTTCACGAACGAACTTTGTTCGTTCTGTATTGTTTTCACTTTTCTCGGATTAATGTATGGATGTCTGTGGATAGAAAAAAATTTCAATACTGTCGTGAGATGGCGCTGCTTATAATTTACTGATTTCGTTTATTTTCATTTTTAATTATATTGCTATTTTGTATTATTATTAATCACACTTTTTGTATTTTTTTAGTAATTTTAAATAAACATTTTATTAACATTTATAATTTCGCCAAAGTGCGTTCGGGAAATACCCTGGGTATTTGCATATTCTTTGTTGACATTAATAAATAATTTTTTGTAGGTTTATTTACGATAGATATATATATCGTAAATATAATGTTGTTATATTATTTATATTATTATTGGCGTCAAATATAACGTCAATAAATCGTGATAAATAAATAAGTAAAAGCAATTTATAATTAAGATTCGAAAGTAATGTATATTCTTATTTTTAGCAATGTAATGAATGATCAAATAATTTATCTTGTAGAACTATCCTGATTTTTATTTAATAGTATCTCATTGATATATTCAATGTTATTAAATATTACGATTATCACTTATTAAATTGAATAAAGTTTATATTTATCAGAAAAAATGCGGAAAAATTGCTGTTAAAAGTATTTTTTTAAAAAAAGAAGTAAATCTGAAGTATTTACATAATCAACGATTGACTAAGACATCAAATCAGTCGTCACAATGGTGATACTTACTCGTAACTCAAGCTACAATTAAGAAAGAGAAGCTCTTGGGAAATTGCTAAAGATGAGAAAGAAATTTATTTTATTTCAAGCTATCGACAATAATAATATTAATAATATAGTTTATTGCATCCACAATGTAAAATACTATGTATTATAGAAATAAAAAATAAATTTATATTTGAGAGTATAACTATTAATAGTCAAAATATGTGGACTTTTTGTGATTTTCTAGATAAACCTGGTTAATTATTTCAATACAGTAGAATTTTGGAAAATTTTATATCAGGTTCAAGCAAGTCACACGTGGGGAGAGGAAAATTAGTGCTAATCTTAGTAGCGCAGTTGTTAGTCATTTATTTCACTTCATATATATTCTCCTTAAGCACAGAATACTAGGGATCATTATTTTAAAATGGTACCAGTATTTTTTATCAAGTTACAATAGAAATACCATTTTATTCCATAAATTTGTGGTTTAAAATTTTTACTGTTAAATCAATCCAAAACCTTCTAATGTTTACAAAACTCATTTATTACCTACAAGTTAATATAATGCAAAAGATAAAAAAATATAAATAAATGTTAAACATTTCTTCCAAGCTATCTAATATCGCTATAAGCTTGTATAATGCGACAGTTGAGAAAGTGATTTTATTCGGTGCAGTGGTTCGGCAGCTACCGTCTAACTTAGTTTTATTGCTGTTAGATTACTTGCAACTATAAATTAGCACTATTTACAACACAATTTAAGATTGTTATTCTGTTTTCTTGTAGCGAAATATATATTATCAAACTTTATAACTTTAAGGTAGTTGAGAATATATTTCAATAAAACAAAAAGTTCTATATTTTCATTTGTACAGAATCATACGTAGACCTTTTACTGTGATTATTTTGTTTTGATAAATAATTGTAATTTTTTATAATTTTAATTACAAAGTTAATCAATACGGGATAGATTTGAACCTACGACCTGATTTCTACCTGTTTGATTAATGAACTTATCTTTATATACATAATTATCTTTAACCGCTTAAAATAGTTAATACAAGTGTAAACTTGACTCAAGGGTAAGCTATTCCAAGAGAAAACTACTTTAACTTTACTCTAATTACAATCTAGGAACAAAATCCCTATCAGTGGGTTAATGCATTTACTAGCCCTATGTTTATTTCGGAGTGCAATATTTAACTAAGTCATGTTAAAATTTTAATATGGCTTTCGTGTTTAATAATATATGAGCTCTATTTTTTTACATTTAATAACATCTGAACAACTGTTACACAAGCATAGCCAGGACAAATCTATATAATAAGCAATAACTCACTTTCCCTAAGTAAAAGTGCAGAACATTAAATGCTGACCTTGCGCAAACGAGGCAGAAGCATCTGGCATCGGGAGCGTTCTTGGGTCAATCGCTGACTTGGAATAACCATTCTTTGGTAAAAATGAATTATATGTTTTAATTGTAACTCATTAATATAATTTAATAAAATTCAATATCAAATATAAACAGTTAAATATCAAAGAGCCAGACCTCAAAAACAGCAGCTATCTATTTAACTGAATATTCTATTCTAATTAATAATATTCTATTCAGTTAAATAAATATTACTATGTTGATATCTATATCATGTAAGTTTTCGTTTGGAAGCATACACATTTAAAAACTGTATATTTTATTTTTACATTAAGTTTAACCGTGTAAAATAAATTTTATTTCTGCGTTAAAGTCGGATCAGAGAGTACTTATTTCAGTTATTAGTGGTTGAAAGACATCTACCAATGAGCCCTTTTATGAATGATTTCTGTTCATAATTCCTCTCTTCCATAAGGGCTTAACTGATTTTAATCCATTAAAAACCGAGAAGATTTTCAGAGTTTATTTTGTTCGTATTGGTAAGAAATAGATGTATTATTTCATGTGTATAGTTTCTTATAAAAAAGACACATTCATTCCGATTTTTAATATACAAAACATTTATATATATTTTTTTAATATAATGTTATTTTTTAAACATAGTTGATTTTTTGAATAATTAAACGAACACTATTAAAGATTTTTATTTTAAAATTTATCACAAAATAAAAATCTGTAACGCAGTCAGTACTGTTAACATTCTATTTTTGTTAACGCGTTTTAAAACATCCTTTAATATACAATACATTTATTTATTAGGAAAATATTATTTTAATACCACACATTACCTTACGATTGTATTATAGTTTAACATGAAATGTCCCAATCTGAAATCGGAATATCGTTTAAAATATGCGATTATGTGGAAATGGACGTTTGCCAAGTCTAAGGGCATTTTGAAATTTTACGATTTGAGATCGCGTATCATGACTAGCAGTTATCGGCGAAATTAAAAATAGATGCAAATTTTAGGACTTAATAAATAATTAATACTTAATTCATATACAAGGTTTTAAATACTAATGCCTTATTGGTAAAAACATCACAGAAAAAACAACATATTTAGAATAGAAGAGCTTAACAACAACTAAGTAATTGGCCTTAAAAATCTCTTAGTTTTTAAACTATGTTTAGATTTTCATTAAAAAAATAAAAATACAATATTTACGAACAAATTTTGTTCTATTATTTTGACATTTTCGTTCGTTTAATTAAGCAAGTCATATGTAGGAAGATGAAGCTTAGTGCTAATCTTAGTAGCACAATTACAAGATATTTAATAATACACAAGAATACGGCGAATTATTATTATAAGTTTATTATATTATTCATCTAATAACAATCTGGAATGTATTTTAATTTAAATATACGAGTACATAATTCCAAGGCTCATATAATTTGGAATAAATGTTATTTAAAATCGCTAAAAGCTTGTACAACGTTCGATTATAACAACTGATGGATTCAGTGCAGTGGTTTAACGTCAATTTCAGTTTTATTTCTGTTGGATTTTCGACTTTAAATTAGCCCTATTTGAAACGACGTGAGTGTGTGTGTTTTTCTGTGTGTTTAATAAGACACAGAATTCTAATGATTTTGATATTCTAAATAATATTTTTATACACTAGGTGACTGTTTGTGTCATTATAAAGCAAAATAACATTAGAATATTTTGACGTATAATATGACTAACGGCGTACATTTAGTTACTGAATGTTCGTGCAATTTCTTCTGCAGCTTTAGAAAGGTCCCCGAGGATATAAAGCTCTTTGTGTTTATATTGTGTTTAGAAAAACCTCAAACTGCACTGTTAGTGTAAATATTTATTTTATCACGTTAACAACTACAACAACAGTTTAAAAATGACAATTAAGTATTTAGTAGACAACATAAACATAAATCTATGATGGCCTAACTTTATAACTTGGAGAATGAGGTTCGATTCCCAAGTCCCTTGTTAAATTCAAGCGCAACTTTGAAAATATTTATATAAGTAAAATATACATATTGAAAATTTAATATTGTTATCAATTCGAGCCATACAATTACAAGTTTAAAATAAATATATCGTAGTTACAGGTAATTTAATTAACAAAGCAAATGAAGTAAAATTTCGCTATGACTCTCCTTAAACAATTCTTGAGACTTTAACCCTGAAGTTGGAGGATTGCGTAGTCTTAAGCGACTAAATTAATTGTTCTCCTCTAATAACTATATCTTCTTCATTAAAGAAAAACAAAATTGATGAAAATATTTTAAACGTAATTACAATAAAGATCAATAACGCCTATTCTACACAAAATGGAGGTGCACTACCCAATAACAATAATAATAATAATCTTAATAATAGAAATAATAGAAATGATAAAATCAAGAACAATATATCGCCCATTTAAAATATAAAATGAGTTCTTGTCGGCTAAAGAACGATATCTGACACGAAACTTTGAGACGTATAAGTTTCTATTAGTGAATAGGGTAGGTTCAAGGAAATAATTAATAAACTTTTATAATATTGAAGTTAAGTATGCATAGCATGACAGACCTACATCAAACCATACATACATATATATATACATATAATATAATAAATAGAAATATGGCAAAAATTATATTTCTTAATGACAGAAAATAAATATGAATTACCAGGTGTATCTAATAAATAAAAAATAAAGAAAGGATCAAATTTTATATAAAGTAATAAACACCTAACAATGGGATTAAAAAAACTTTAACTATACTGTTTACTATACATAATATATTTTTTTTTACAAAATTTTACCTTTTCAGAAATGAAGATAAAAAGACTGCGACACTAGTTTTCATCATAATCCAGATCGTAAATCTCGACTATACTACACTTATTGTGAGGTAAATCTACCTTCTAATACTTTGCCATCATATCTTGAGCTTAAGTAATTTATTTGACCTACAATTGGATTAACGATTAATACCGCTCAACAGCTATTTGAACGTTCTTTCTTTGTATTATATAATAACATTTTTTTTAAATTATTTTGAATTCTATGATGTTATTGATACAAAATGTCAAAGTTAGCGAAAATCACAATACGGCAATAAAACTATAAGAATCAGACCTTCTTGTTATCACTCTCTAGTAAGTTTAGTTTTACGATACATGCGCGTTCCTATAAAGTCTTAAAATGAGAAAATTATTTGAAATATTCGCTATATATTAATATTTATAATGAAATGGGATAAAAATTTACAATTAATTACTTATATTAAACCTTATTAATAGATAAAAATAGTTATTATAATTCATTGAAAGTAATTTAAAATAGTTTTTTAATATTTTATTTACATTTATGTACCTTATTTTTACATCGACACCTTAATAAATAAAATGTACAAAGAACATCTGCTTTATTCATGTACAAGAATCGTAAATTAATTACAAAAGTAAATAAACTTGTAATTCAAATAAACATATTTCTGTTAAACTCTGACCAAACATGGCACGCACATTACAGGCACCAGTACACTTTGTATTACGACTCAGATTGTGAATACCTCTTTAATAAGATATTATTTTCGAAAATTGGTTTCTGTAAATAATTGAATTCTTTTGGATGTGTGGTGAACCTTTTGTCACAATTATTTATTTGCTAAATGAAAATCAACTTTGTTACTCATGCCGTATATTTTAATTTGTTTTCTTGTAATTTAGTCAATATTTTTTGTTGTTAGTGTTAAGAGTGTTAGTGTTGCAAGAAGAGGTTAATATCTCTTCATTAAATTACTCTTAGTTGGTTTGTCGAACCCTTTAAAACATACCACGAAAGATATTTCAAATTTATTATTTTTAAACCAATAGTCGCTACTATACCTAAGTTTTTGACTCCTTTGCAGTCGATGTGATCTACGTGTGCGTTGGTCTCTTCTAGAATTAGACATACATATATAGGTAAAAGTCGAAACGTGTTATTTTAATTAAGTTCTTATCAGATGTAAAGTTTGTCTTACCAATTGGTTCGATATTTGACTATTACACATAAACATATAGATAACTTATAACTAAGCAAGCAAACTGGACAAATGTTCTTAAATAATCAGTAATAATAATATTTTTCATTAAAACTAGTAATATCGCAGATATTTAGAAACATTTAATATATTATATGTTTGCAAATATGTACCATATTATTGAAAAAGTTAGCCATTGCGTAATTTTAAATAATTGTGCTGTGCAAGTATACTAGATATTTCTTTACATTCACGTGGAAAAAACAAACAGTATTTTCAATTTTAATTATTTTCATTTTTATCAGAAGTAAGCACATCGGAACACAAAAAGACGTAACATATTTTAATATTTAACTTTTATTTACTATTGCTTATAATTTAAGAACATACTACAAAAATTATAACAATTTATTTGTTAATTCTAAAGAATAATTTAGGAATAAATTTTAAAATTATATAAATAGGACATCTTAAAGAATATGCATAAATATAATATTAATTGTTATAATAATATAAAATACTTTTATTGATTACAAATTATTTGATAATTATCGATTATCTATTATCGGTTTTGTTACTCTTGTGTGAAAAAAGATATTTTAATTAGGCTTATATTTTTATGTATATTAACAAATTTTAACATCAATATTATATTGATGATTTTAAATAAGATAAGAGCTGCATTGGACCCAATATTATATAAAATAAAACCAAAATTTCGTCTACAGCTACTGTAAAGTACTCAGAAGAAAATATGGATAATATAATAATCCTTTCATTTCAAAGATTTCATCTTATTGATGAAACGAACTTCCCGGAAATAATATTAAACAAGACTAAAATATTACTTGGAAGCTTATTGTCCTCCGGTTTGTCTTTGATGACTTGATTTGTCTTAAATCTATTTACACTTGATATGAGCTGAATAAGAATTTAGCTGAAATATTTATTTCCTTTATGTAAATGTATATGATAAATTAGTATTCTTTGCAATAAAATACAAAATACAGAAAACTGGTATATCTATCTGACAATTTTGTAAATAGTCTTATCAGATATTTCTTTGATTACGTACACG
Source organism: Melinaea marsaeus rileyi (assembly GCA_918358865.1). Classification (NCBI taxonomy): domain Eukaryota; kingdom Metazoa; phylum Arthropoda; class Insecta; order Lepidoptera; family Nymphalidae; genus Melinaea; species Melinaea marsaeus. The sequence continues at coordinate 19,410,315 of OU911093.1, read as the reverse complement.
GTCGACCGAGTTAGTTAAACAATAATAAAGTTTGTCTGTTCATAGTAATAGTTATTAATATGTATTTTGAAGTTGTGTAAGTTTATTTTACACTTCAATGAAGTAGTCATAATCATTAGAGGAGAACAATGAAAGGCTAAATTCGACTAAACCCGACCAATCCTCAAACTTTGAGATTAAAGTCAAGTCGCTAGAATTGCTTAACAGGGTCGTAGTATAATTAAACATATTTTCCTTCGTTTAGAATTGCTATTCTGCTCCCGGATCCTTTTGAAACAATTTACAATAAATTTAACTTAACGTTTATAGGATAATTTTTAATGCACACACACACCCACACACACACACAACATATCCCTTTAACTTAATTTTGCATCTTATCGGTTTCGAATGGTAAGCAACAATCACATTGGTATATAATATTACCTGTCTAAAAAGATTTGTACGTGTATAATATTATTAAATAAATATCAGTAAATGTTGTTCTTATTTTACATTAACAACATATTAACATATCATAAAGTGGATTATCCATCAGGATGATCCATTAGCATGAAAACAAATAATAATATATTTGAAAAAATTATATCAACATATTATAAAACAACTCAAAAAGCAGAAGCATTACAAATATTCAAGGGGACTCTCTTTCGCACCAATTCATTTCCACATTTACTTGTTAAATATTTTGGAATATACCGCAAGAATTTATCAGTTAACTTTTTGAAAGTCATTCCAAATTGTAAAGTCAAGCCGTCGCTGGACTGTATTGCTAGCTTAACTTCTAAGTTACTAAACTAATAATAAAATTATCTCCAAAAGTTTTATTGCCTCTTTGTTATTTCCATTTAAGCTGATGTTTATATGAACTACATCATGGGGCGTAGTAAAACTAAAACAATAACTTACTCGTATGTTTACACGTTATAATGATATGGAGTCCTTAATGCTAATACTATTCAATAAGTCACGTCCACCTAAATATGAATGCATATATCTTTTATTCTCCTTACAATTATTTGCTTTAGTTTGGTATGTATTTCAAATTTTTAACGACACTTAAATTATAATTTTCAAGTTTCTGTCGTTTTTTATTTATATAATTGATAATATTCTTAATATTTAGTAAATACGTAAAGCAGTTATATCTCTTATGTTAGATTCAATATAAATATTACAAAAAAAGTTATTATTGCATTTAAGTTAAAATGATTTTTAATAACTAGATTTGTTACATGTGGTTTTTGCAGTAGTTACATATTTATAATAAGCGCAAAAGAGTTGGACAAAATTATTAGAAATGAATATGTTACGCGGTCATTAATTCAAAAAGTAGGAGATTGCTAATTGGTTATAATTGATTCATTTTTTATTCAATAAAATAACAATATTCTTATAGCACGTATAAACTATGTATATCGATACATACTACTACTGTTTTATTCTAGTAGTAGTAGTAGTAGTAGTAGACTCCCATTTATTTTTACATTTTTCTTAAAAAATATAAAATTAGATAAAAACCCTAAACCAACAAAGCCAATAATCAACACGAGCAGGATATACTTTTCATGAATAATATTTCATTTAAGATAAAATCTATAATTATTAAAAAATGTACATATTTTTTTTTTGTATTACATATCCTTAATATTATGAGAATCAGGATTTGAAACGGGTTTTCTGGCAAATACATATCAAGATACTACAGAGTGATGATCCCTTTTAAAATTAATTTGGACGTTGGGCTTGACTTCATACAACAGTTTGATATCAGTTCATATCCTTTGACCCATTAATAGTGACGTAGACCTGACGTTTTCTCTCTTCTTTAGTTAAAAAATAAGTATGTATCCAGTTACAAAAATAATAATTGTTGTTAGATATTGGGATAAGTGGTCGATAAAAATAGCTTTAATTATTCTAGCTATACAAATAATTTGTGATGATAGCATAATTATTTTAGATAAATAATTACTTATAAGAAAAAAAATACCCACTTCTGCTAATTGCAGGGACATAAATCCAGTTGGCTAAATTAAAAATGCATTTTTAGTTGCTTTAAAAATTGGCAACGAGTAAAATGAAAAGAGGAAAACATTCCCTCAAAAAATATAACAATAGTTCACTTAAACGAAATGGATAAATGTCAATATTTTTTGTTTTGTTTATAACTTGTTTTTGCCCATGGCTTTGTTGGTATAATATAAAAATAGAGAGGAGGGAACTACTTAAAAAGTAACAGACAATAACAAGCAAGTAGAAGCAAAGTTATTTTCCGTGGAGCGTCTTAGCAACTGTGAAATCACAATATAAATTTTCATAAGTGCAATGTAAGCTTATTTGAAATAAAAACTATTTACTCTCAATTGAAACTTCTATTTGCAAGAATGAATGATCGTTAATGAATGAATGATCATTCAAATATGCAAACTTTAACATTTATAACATTTTAAGAATAATGTAAATAAATGTTTGTACATTATAATATTCATATTAATTTTTCTTTCTTCATCAATATAAAGTACCCATCCCAAAAAGTATAGTAAGTTAAGCTCAGTATATACATTATACATTTGTACAATAACAATGTGTTTATCTCTTAATGTATTTTCGTTTCATTATTATAATGTAATATCTTGTCTCTATCCTTTTATGTCCCGAAGCATATTTTATTGTCCTTTTCATTATAAGTGATCGAAGTCCTTTATGTTACGTGAAGTTAAGCGTTAGGTAATAAATAATGGTATTGCTGTTTGAAATTATCTATAAACATATTTAGCCATGTTAGCTTAACATGGATAAACATGAGCAAATTTTCCATAGATTGCAAAATTCGAGTTCTATCCGAGCCATCCAATATTTCATAGTATATTTATCTAGAATTATATTATATTGCTAACAATATAATTAATTCCAATTTGATATGGTTTCATAAAAAATAAAAATATGAGTTTGATAAAATGAATAGAGATAAAATTGTATACTGATGATTAGGTTATAAAAATATAATTCAATAAGGCCTTTTTAAAATCATCAATAGGCGTTATATTAAAAGATCTTCGGAACAATACTCGTTGTAAATGCAATTAAAGACAGTATTCTGCTATCGTATATCATCATTAAACATTAAACATTTTGTGGAATCATTTAGATCGAGTCACAAGCCTGTATATTTTAAAGATTTGAAACTCTTTATTTGTATTCAAAAATATATCATATATAAATTAACACAAAAAAAATGATTTCATGTAACATTAAATACACTTTAAAATGTTATTACTTATTACTTACGGATACTACTATTATGCTATGAATAATGGTTGGTTTATTAATTTTATTATATATATTTGAATGCAATTAATTCCCTAAAACGCTAATTTGATAAATAGATGAATCTCAATATTTACAATGTATTAATAAAAAATCTCTGACAAATTTTGATATTACGCAGTAAACAATAGCAAAAAACTGTCCCAAAAATTTTTACTATTTTATTGTAGTTTGTTGTTGTTGTATACGTATTAATATAAAAATTATTTGTCTTAATAAATTTTCTCAAATTTTCACAGACAATAATAAAAAATATTGAAGTTAAAAAGCTGTTCTTTATAATTATAATTAAAGTAATTCATGTATCTTTACTGAAATAGATTAGACGTAGTCATTGAAGGCGAACAATGAAAGAATAAATTTATTTAAACTAACTATAATATTAAACTCAATTAGTATCAGCTTCTTTACCGATGAGATAAAATCAATTTTGGTTCGTTAAGAAAATTACTAGCGTGCTTAATTCTATTTTTAAAAAAAAAGCATTTGCAGAAATTTATATAAAACGAGTTTTAGATTTTAAGAAATATAATATATTATTTTAATGTTTGTTTATGTTTATTATATGTTTAAAATAAAATATTTTATTTTCTCTTCCCAATCTCTTTTACAAGAGACAGAGGAATAAAACAATCTCCGAAAATAAATAAATAATTCTTTAACACATCATCTTGACAATTTAATTACAAATCCCTAATTATAATTTTTATATTATCAAATTAATTAAATGATTATTACGTGTAAATCTATTATATATAATATTATATATTATAGGTATTTCAACACCTCTAAAATATTCAACCGTATCCAGTTTTTTTTCAACCTTTACACTTTTCCATAGATTGAAGATTTCGAAAGAATTTACAGATTTAGAGACAACAATTTTTAAATAAAACGTCAAGCTGTCGCCGGATTGTTTCGTTCGCTTCTGCTATAATTTGTTAAACTGTTACGATCGTAGTATTAATATAAACTACCAAACTATATGTTGGATCTCACAGAATAATTTAACTTAGGTAAAGCTCTTTAAAATCGATTTTGGTGTGAAAATAATTAAATATAAATGCTTAAAATGTCAAAGTTAGCTAAAGTTGTAAGGTACAAATTGTATTATGATTTCTATTTCTTTAATCTCGTCATAACACTTTATAGAAACACGCGTGTATCGTAAAACTAAAGCTTCTGGAGAGCGATAAGAGGAAGGTTTGACTGCTATAGTTTTATTACTTTCTTGGTATATAGACCGACTTTGGTATTTTTTATGAAGTCAATCACAAAAGTTGCTGTATAACATAAACTAGACTTATTTTTCTACGCCATTTTGCTGTATTATTAAAATAAAGGCCTATTGTTGTCAATTAATTAAAGATAAATGTCTTTGTTATTATTCTTGTTCGAGAATATAATATTATCTACACTATATATTTATTGAGGCTTAAAACTATTTTGCTTTATTGGTCTTCATTTCGTTATATTATAATAAACCAAAGCATACACTAAACAATTTTACTTTAAATTCATATCTAAACTAATTAACACACATATACTAATATTCTGAAAACTCAGTGACATGGAATTCGGACACGGAAGCGTCGTCATGTGCAGTCATCCCTGCGTGCTCAGCTCATGTAAGCCTTTACATGAGCTGAGCTGTTTTCCACCTTCGTTCATTTCTATAATATATTCTAAGTATTGAGATGATTAGATTTCCAATGTAATTATAGTCATGCTTAAAATAGCTTTCGTTTCATAAAATCTAATAAAGGATGAATTAAAATAGAAAACACTTTAAAAACTAACACTGTTTTACAAAAAATCATATAAGATTAATAAATATTTTTTGATTTCTTAATTGAAAATCTACTCTTCATTAAATAATTGATGTACCCAAACCTATAAGTAATATATTTATATCTTGAAATCACGAAGTGTGATGCTAAGAGCAGCGTGATCAGACGTGACGTCATTTTACCTATTAAAGATAGTATAGGGGTAGTAATTAAACACATAAAGTTTTCTCTTATTTCCAACTACTTTCTTACAGCATGGAAGCAAGCCTAAGTTTTTTCTTACCTAAATGTAAATATATCTCCATTCCAATGCAGTTCTGTCCATATCCATATTGCCCTATATATCCAAAATTCACGAAAATGTTGTCTGTAAGAAGATTTATGTACTTTTTAGTAAATGCTTTTAATACGTCAACACTAAAGGCACATACATTATTTAAAATTCTGTGTTTGTTGAAACTAACGCACATTTATCTCAGTAAGTTTTTTTTTAATCACAGTTAATAAGTAATCATTAATCATCAGATATAAACAATATGTAGATACACAGCTTATACATGTGTAATATTTATTTATTTATTTATTTATTTATATCTTTTCCACTTTGAATCATTATCAGTGATCACTTGTGTACGTCAAAATGGAAGTGTCAGGAGGGCCTATTTCGATACCAGATTCATCGTAATAAACCCTTCTGTAAAAGCATTTTCCAACATAATGTTAAAGCTATGAGGGTTCATAACGCGTCCTGATCTGAGAAGAACCACACAACAAACTCAGCCGGATATATTGTTTTATATATTGTGATCACTGTTTCACAAACGTCAATCTTAAAAGCTATTTTGGAACAACTAGAACCGTCGCAATAAAATAAAAAAATAAAAATAAAATAATAGCAAAAAAATATTAATGATAATAATAATAAAAAATAAAAATGGGCCTGCTACACAACCAGTCACCGCAAGCAGCTCACGAGCATAACGCAAGAGCCAGCCATCACCCCCTTCGCCATATTTGAGGGACTAGCGCAACCCGACTGCCGACGGTACCGCAAGTAATGACTTCTAAGGGATATCGGTGTGATGCAATAGGTCGATAAAACGAAATTAATCTACAACAAAAAACAAATTGCGGAGATTACTAGTAATTCGCAATATAATACAATTCATTCCCAGGCCATACCGTCGTTGATGTAATCCTGTAAACTATAGTAGGATTTTTTTATCAAATAAATTTTTATATATAATTTAAATTTATTTAATAATAAACTTAAGGCTTCATTTGGGAGCTTATTATAAAAACGTATACAATTAACCTTAAAGGATTTACCTATTTTATGGAGCCTAGTGTTGGGCATAGCGAGTTTATTTTTATTTTTTGTATTAATTTTATGAAAATCACAATTTTTTTTGAACTTAGAAATATTTTTATTAACGTAAATTAAATTTTCATAAATATATTGATTATAAACCGTCATTATTTTAAATTCTTTAAATTTGTTTCTAAAGGGTTCTCTAGGTCTCATATTATATATTGCTCGAACAGCACTCTTCAACAGTGTAAATATGGTATCGATGTGGGCTGCATTACCCCATAAGAGTATACCGTATGACATTATACTATGAAAGTAACTAAAGTAAACTAATCCAGCAGTTTCCATATTTGTCAATCGACGTATTTTTTAACCGCGTATATAGCAGAACTAAGTCTAGTTGATAAATCAAATATAATCAAATAATAGAATTAAACAAAGTATATAAAAACAAACAATTCAGAGATTCTTAATGTATTTTCGTTCCATTATTTTAATGTAATATCTTGTCTCTATCATTTTATATCCCGACCCGTAAAACCTTTTCATTACACCTAATGGAAGTCCTTTACGTCACGTGAGGTTAAGTTTTGGTAATAAATAATGGTATTGTTAGCAATACAATTACAATTTGATTTGGTTTCGTGAAAGCATAGGGATTTAACAGAGTCGATTTCAGTAACAAAAACAGTCGACAATCGATTTTCATTACCAGCAAGCGCTCTACTCAATGGTTAGTGGCCATTCAGTTATATTTGGTTTCATTTACTTATGTTATTGAAATTTCTTTCTCTTTAGGTTACTCCAATGTGATTCTTATTTTAACCAAATTTGGCAAATAATTGTCATTGCGAGTTAGGTTGAATATATATTTTTTAAATAATAATTTTATTAATAGTATAAGGAGGTAATGTTTTATAACGGTTCTGTTCGTGTTATCTGAGGCGAGTACAAATGATAAAATTCCAAAGTATGATTTGTTCTGGAAACAATCCGGTCTTAAATCGAAAATATTTTATAACTTATTGAGAATCAAACGTTCTCATTAGGAAGTTCTCCAGTAAAAATAATGTATTAAAATAATTGTACTGTTTAATAAAATACCAAAATTCGACTTTATTATACTGTAATTGATGGTGACATTTTTAATGTAAAGAAAGATTAAAACAAATTTCGAAACATAAAAAAGTTTTACTTTCTAACAAAACATTTTTATAACTTTTTGCTTAAGTTATTTCTCAAAATCAAGACGATATTGTATATAAGTTGCTACCAAAACAATCTTGTTAAGTATTGGCAAGAATAAAAGTTATAGGAAGCTGTGGAGAAAGTTCGGCGTTTTGAACGACTTTTAAAGTCTTGAAGGTTATTGATACTTTGCTTTTATTATCTACACTAGCTTTGCTTACGACTTTTTCCTTGGCATAATAACAATTACCACTAAAAGTTAAATTTAGTTTAAATCCTTCATAGAAAGTTAGCAACTAACTGGCCGTAACATAATAATAAATATATTTTTGGTTTTAAAAATAATTAAATATCATTTAAAAAAAATCTTTGTAACAAAATTATGATAACAAACATAAATAAAATAATATGCACAAATCATTGCATAAACTTTTTTTGCAAAATATACATTTGTAAATAGGATCTTATTTGGGAAATTAAATCTTAAATTTTTAATTATGTATTCCAAGTTATATATGCAAAATACAAATGTTTCTAGTGTAGTACATGAGATATTTTTTAAAATATAAATGAGATATATCTAAAATGTATTGTCATTACTTCATAAAAATAGTAAAATCGAGGTGCCAATTGCTATTTGCATGAGTGAGTGAATAAATGACTGACTGAGTCACTCGTGGTCGTCATGGTCACGTAGTGATCTTGCTACTGATAATTATTTGGCCAAAACAGGGTAACAAAATAAAAAGAAGATCAGAAAAATACGATTCTTAACCAACATTTAATTTTAAAAACTTATTCTTAGTAATCCCACATGTTGAACTCACGAACACAATTTCAAAATGGCGCGCGCCTGTAAAAGAAATAAATAATTAAGCGCACTTTAACATAGTTCAACCTCTTCTTTTATTCATTTATTAGTTTACGTGTAAGGGCATTAATCCCCCGAATTTCAGCACATCGACCCTAGCCGTGAGTTAAGAAGAGGTAATTATATCCATTGTCCCGGAGGGTGAACCTCGCTTAATAAATCTGTTTGTATAGAAAATGTATAGCTGAATAAAGATAGTTTTTGATACCAACGCCATTTATTAATGTTGTTATATTGTTTTCAAACTATGTCTTAAATTAACAACTAAAAATATATATTTTGATATATATATAAAAGTCGTAAAATAATACTATCTATATAGTTTCATACGGGTTACTCACCATACAACTCTTTTCTTATAAAAGGGAAAACAGAATCTGACGATTCATAGAAGCGTGCCTATTTAAAATGAAAACATTGTTACACATGTTTAGAGACATTAACATCCCTTACATGTGAATACGATTTTTCGCAAAGTATTTGAGGTTTTCGATTTTAATCTATAGATATAAAAATGTTCACTTAGTCCATTGCTGGGTCAACTTAATTATATGTTAGAGCTAATAACTGCCACTATGGCCCAATAGTCTCATCCTCATACTGACTATATTTCTATAGGGAATTCGTAACGCTGAGTAAAGTAAACGTTTTCTTAATCCTTGTTAAATCTGTCTATTAAATTGTTAAATCTGTTTGTTAAATTGTTAAATCTGTTTTTTTGCATTATTCCAATGATAGGAATATAAATCTAGAATATTCATGATTAATTCAGAATCATTTTTTTTATATCATTCGAACACAGTTAAATAATGTTAGCATTAGAAACTTTTTAAATCCTAATTAACTTATATTACCATTAATGGCCATTTTATGTAATAGTATATAAGAATAAAAAGTTATTATAGGTATATGTTTGTTATTTGTTTTTTCCTACTATTAGATTGATATTATTTCTCGTCCCGAGACTAAATAAAATAAGTAAATATTTATTCCAATAAAGTTTAATCAAGGGAAAACATTGCACTGTTTCTGTATGTACTACAGAGAATAACTAATAATTATCTAGTATGGACGTTTGAATACTTTTGTAAACATTATTTGAAGCAACTGTTTGTAGGCAAACAATAATACAATTAATAGAATATTTTTAATTAATAAACTTTAATGAAGAAATAATAAATAAATCATCAAGAAGAAAAACAATATTTATTCACACGTCTACACATCGCCGTAAAATTCAATAACGAGAGACAGCTGGAGGTTTCTATTATTTCAATTTTCCATAACATGTTCAATTATTCAATTTATGGATATTACTCTTCTCTTCATGTCCTTTATACAAACATAACTCTGCGAAACATAAGTTAAAAATATAACAAACGTATATATAATATTATCTGACGTAATATATATATATACAAATATATGAGCATATAAGCGAGCTAGCTAATTAGTTGTCAGCGACTCAAACTGCAATAAAAGAAATTGAGGAATATAAATTGAGATAAAAACTGTCCTATTCTTTAAATTGGACCAAAAAATCTATAAAATTGCAATCGGTTCAGTGGTTACAAAGATTAGCGCAAAAGAACATCGGGATATTTATATATACATAAAGATAATGTTTTTACGAAAGATATATTTATTTTCACAGTTCTCAGTTGAAAGGATTTAACAAAACGTATCTCCTATGAGTATATATAGAATAACATTCCTAAAAGTTACCCTATCTAAAATAAGATAGAAACTCACAAGTGAGAATTGTGATCGTAAGTTAAGAGCATCTTAATAAAATAAATAGTCTTACAAAAATAGATAAACCGGTGACTTTATAATATTTCACTTATCTTTTAAGTGCTTCACACATATATATCTTTATATTTTTCTTTTACTATTAATTAATTTACTTTCTACCTTCGTTGTTTGTTTTTCTGATATACTAAATATCTTTTGTTACTACAATATTATATAATAACTTATAAAAGCATTAATCGATTCAATACGTTATTGATGAAACGTAATACAAAAAAAAGCTAAATATTTGTTGGTGTTGTAAGAACTTGGCAAGAAATCCGTTCCAGAGTCTATTCTTAGCCCGATAGCATATCTTTTATATTATCTTTGCAGCCACAACTACATGTCTTAATTTCCAGTACAAATATTTTTATTGCTTCAATATGAACATAATAGTTTATCTTAACTGATCTTGACAAAAAAAAGAAAATACTCATGAAATAGATTTACAAAAAGGTTTAGTCAACTTATATCTGTCTATAAATTGAACATAAGTGTTTTTCTTATGTGTTCTTGTTCTTATAAATTATTTAATAATAACTTTAAAAGATTTCATCTCCGTTTAATAATATCTTTAAAAATATCACGCAAAGAATCTGTAATAATCAAACCTAATGTGTTTTTTCTTGTGGTTATAAACGTATCTAAATTTAAAATACTTTACAAAAAGCTTAATATTGTCTTATAATAAAAACCGTAACGACAATTGTGGTATTATTGCAAAACGCAAAACCAAATTATTTGTTTGGATGTTATATGCTCTAAAGTCGAATGATCTGCAAAATTTATCAACGATATGAGAAAAGTAAATATTAGTATAGAATTTGATAATATTTATAATCGTTTTATTGTAAATGAACAGTAAGAAAATATAATAAAAGTTAGATCCACCATATCAGTAGAATAAATAATAAAAAAATCCGTGCCCGCAGGGGGACACGCGTGGGTAGACCTCGTGTGTAACTCGTTTAAAATATAACTCACTACCTAAGAATAACACCCCTTGCGAGAATAAACTGTGATAATTTTATTTGGCTTATATAAAATTGTAATATTTTATTTTTAAAAGTCAGTATGATGAGTTTGTCTTTAAAATAACAATTCGTGGCTCCCCACATCTTTCAACATGATGCCGTTGTTTACATCAAAAATTTTTAAGCAAAAAGCGGTTTTGTCGGAAAAGGTATCTTTTTTGGAAATACTTTTGGTACTTAAATTTAGAGTAAAAAATAACCTTTCTATTAAAAATATTTGCGAGGAGGGAATGCTTACCAGAAAAAAGTTGCCGTGGTTTTACCTACCTTAAATTTACAAGCTAAAAGTGGTTTTTATTTTTTTTCTCGGAAACGATACATTGTACGGTAAAACTTTTGGTACCTAAATTTAGAGTAAAAAATAACCTTTCTATTAAAAATATTTGTGATGTAAGAATGTTTACCAGAAAAAAGTTATGAATTTTTTTCCAAAAATTTTCGGTTTTTTTACCCCCACCCCTAAGTTATTGAAGTTAGGTTTTCGGTTTATCTACATTAGTTATAGGTATTCATCAAAGACATCATATAATATAAACGCGATTGATCTACTTTGTATAGGGAAAAAGTTATGGTCGAAAAACTGAAATCGGAAAAAATGAGGCCCTAGCGCCCCCTGTGGCCGGATTTCTCTGGTTAACAAATTTGACCTTCATTTTTGTATGGTTGATTTTTGTGCAAAGTTTGAAAGCGATCCGAGCGAAACTGCAGCCGCTATCGTGCTGACAAAAGTCGAATCTGGACGCACGTACGCATATTTATATATATATATAAATATTAAATATTAAATCGATTTTTATTTTAATAGAATTACATAAACAGATTATCGAATATGATTGGTAGAAATTATTTTCGAGATTTGTGATAGGTTGTCTATTATACAGGTTAAAATAGATTTGACAGCATTTGACTTACTTTATCGATATGATTGTTAAAAAATAATAAACATAATTATGAAACACTGCAGTTATAGTCAATGACAAAAACTTTTTTATACAAGTTTATTCAGATTTCTCAAATCTTAATTATAATTATGAAAATATAATAATATTATTGGAATAGGTCATTTGTTTAAAATATATACAGCGTTAATTCAAAATGCATAATATTTAACAAGTTTTAATGACATTCAGTCACGACACGTAATGTTGCGGATCGGTCTCACGCATTAGTGTTGGTACATTAACTTACGATTATATTCTTTGATAACGTTTCAAATGATGGATGACGCAATCATGTTCTGGAGTTATCTGAATCAACTTTGAGGTTTTAAAACTTTTGTCATTTTCAACTTTTAATGTTTTAATATAGTTAAGGTTGTCTCCTTTATGATTACCTCAAACCCGAGTATAATATATCTTAATATAAGTTGACAAATTTAAATATATATCTAATTTCAATCATGCAAATAAATATAAATAATTAATAATTTTAATAGGAATCAAAGTGATTTTATTCCTCCTTCAAAAATATTTAAATGCAAGAAAAATTTTAATATTCAATAGAATAATATCAAAACAAAACCACTTTGCACCGTATATTAGCATAGCTTTGTGTTTCCATTTCAGAATCAATGATTTTGGCACTGAAATTGTTGTATTTTAAAGGGTTTAAGGGTCCATTCTCGGGATTTACTAAAACATCTGACCTTGCAGATAAAACAAGTCTGTTTATTTCCATGGATTAAGTGGAATTTAAAATTATACCCATACATTTTTAGATATACCCTTTTGTTCGAAGGTTTTACTTTTAATAGAGAATTGGTGCCGACATTTAAAAAATTATGCGCCGATGAAACATTTATATTATGGTAATTGGTAATGAACTTGAACAAATAGGCGTGTCAAAGTCTTATGTATTTTCACCGGAACAATGTAATTTATATATATACGATAATGTCACTTATATAAAAATAATTCACGTCAATATTAGAAGCATCGGCTGCAATTTCGACAATTTTTTATTGCTATTGCACAGGATACCGATAAAGTTAGATGTTATCATACTATCAGAGTGCTGGTTAAGCAAATCTCCATACATTCCTTCCTTAGCCGGCTATGTTTCATATAAATCCTCTTTCAACCATCAAAATGATGGTGTTGTTATTTATATTAGAAATGATATTAATTTTACAGTCGAATATCCATCTTTTGATGATGCAAACTGCTTGATTTTAAAATATAATAATATATTAGCTATAATTGCGTTATATAGATCTCCGTCCTTTAGAAACATTGATAATTTCATAAATTCTTTAGATAACACCCTAAAATTACTAAGTAACTATCAAAACATAGCTGTCGTTGGAGATATCAATATTAATATCGCTATGGAGAGTACAAACTACAATTGTGATTCTTACCTAAACACTCTTATGTCTCATGCATTATTGCCAACTCATACAATGCCAACCCGAAACAACAACTGCCTGGACCACATTATTTTAAAAACTAAAAGCAATGCAACAACGCTTATTTTAAATTCACTTATCACGGATCATGCTCCTGTAATCCTCAGTTGTGACTTAAAAATAAAAACAGCTAAAATGAAACGCACATCGCAACGTATAGATGCAGCTGCATGTGTGACACATTTAAAAAACACTGATTACAGTCATATATTAGCTAGTCGAAATGCTGACATCGCCGCCAATCTTTTTGTAAATATTATTAGTAATATCATCAAGAAAAATACTTTTATTGTAACAATTCCCAACAGAAAAAGTATTTTAAAACCTTGGATTACACCTGGCCTTTTGCGATGTATACGAAACCGAGATAAATTATTTAAAAAGTTTAAACAGAACCCTGAAAACACGACTATTAAAACTACTTACATTAGATACAGAAATTTCTGTAACAATTTATTAAAAAGGAAAAAAAAGGCTCACGAACGTAATGAATTTCAACGATTAAGCAAAAATCCAAAAGATACATGGGCACTAATCAAAAAAATTGGTAACATAACTAAAGAAACTTCTTGTAACATTGAACTTTTAACTGCATCGTCAAATCCATCTATTACAATTAACTCCATAAATAATTACTTTGCAAATGTTGGAAAAAATTTTGCGTCAGGAATTATTTCTCCAGTAAGAGAAAGAAACTTCTTGTAACATTGAACTAGAGGTATGGTTCATGAAATATTTCAAAGTTACCTCACTGACCGAAAACAATGTACTAAAATTGGAGATACTATCAGTCAAGAAGTAACTGTTGAATTCGGAGTACCTCAGGGTAGTGTTCTCGGACCTACCTTATTTCTTATTTATATAAACGACCTTTGCAATCTGAAGTTACTGAATTGTAAAATCATAACTTATGCCGATGATACAGTTTTACTTGTTCAAGGTAATAATTGGTTTGAATGTAAAAAACGTGCTGAACTAGCGCTATCTTCTGTTATGTGTTGGCTCTCCTCTAATTTTCTAACACTTAATATCGCAAAGACTAAAATATTGCCTTTTGCACATAACGCGGTATCCCTGCCAAACTTACCTTTCACTATATCTATTCATACAAATAATTGTAACAGAAATCTAGATTGTAGTTGTTTAAAGATTACTAGTACTACGAAAATAAAGTATCTTGGAGTTAACGTTGACTATAATCTTTCGTGGAATGAACATATTATGGTAACTGCATCCAAAGTCAGAAAACTGATATATGTTTTCAAGAATCTTAGAAATTCTCTTGACTTCCCTACTCTTAAAATTGTCTATTCTGCTCTTGCTCAATCGATAATTTCTTATTGTATTCCTGTTTGGGGATGTGCTCCAAAGACTCTTTTGCTGAGCCTAGAAAGAGCACAAAGAGGATTACTAAAAGTTATTCTCTTTAAACCTGTACGCTTTCCTACTGTTGAATTATACAACCTCGCAAAGGTATTTTCGGTAAGGCAGTTATTTATTTCAAACACAGTATTACGAAAACACTATGAAATTCCCTAGAAGCCAAATGGAAATAAACGTAGAATGCAAAAAGTTTGTAGTATTGACAACAGCAGGCTAGTAGTCTCAAGGCGGCAATATTGCTATTTGGCAAGTAGGTTGTACAATAGGATAAATGAATTCTTGGATATTTATCCTTGTAGTGTAATGGAATGTAAAAGACGAGTTTTGGAATGGTTAAAATGCCTAAACTATGATGATACCGAAAATATTATAAGTTTACTTATAAATCCCCTTACATGACACACACACACACACACACATACACACACACACACACACACACACACGCACACACGCACACACGCACACACGCACACACGCACACACACACACACACACACACACACACACACACACACACACACACACACACACACACACACACACACACACACACACACACACACACACACCTAAAGAAGCACCTGATTTTTGGATAACATGTTTTTGTATTGTTTTTATTTTCTGTTTCTTTTTTTTTTTATAACTACTATTATTGTTTTATTTATATTGTCTGTTCTCTGGAACAATAATTGTTTGGAGGTGGGCGTTAATGTATGCGACACAGTTTTATAACTAATGCAAGCATTTTCGATCACTGATTTCTTATGTACTCCTTATCTTTTTTGGTTCCAATAAAGATTATTATTTATATTATTATTATTATTCTTAAAGGTACGAGACTATCCGCTCGGACCAAAAAGAAGATGATCTTTACAAACACATTTAAATAACTTTATATATAAAATAAATTTACGAAATTTATAATTGACGGTATGACATTATAATAATTGATTTCTTTAGATATTTTTTGTTAATAGTCATAATGTAAATTTTACGTTTTAATGATATGGCTGTTGAATTAATCAGTACTTGTAATTCAAGTATCTGCGTTTTATTTTATATTACATCAAATAATTTAAATATTAATTACGAATATATAACAAATTAATATTTACAATTAATAAATAAACGATTATTTTTCTAAAACCAAAGCTTTAAAATAATTAAAGTTAGTACATTTACAATAAAAAATTTATTCTCTATCGCTTTTCTACTCCATTGTTTTCTTTTTAAACATTTCAAATAGTCCTTGTGTGGCCAACGGGGTAATGTGTTTGCTCTCTCTGAAATGTCTTAAACCTAATTTAAAATTTCTATCGTAAAGTTTATTTAAGTAATGGTAGTACAATTGCTTTAAAATGTATATTTAAAGTGAATAATTATATATATACTACATAATAACGTTTCTTTAAAAATATTTATAAATATTTTATGATATGTTAAATATAAATTTACTGTTGATAAATTTTTCAATCTATATTTATTTAAATATCACTAAAGTAAGTTTTTTAAAAATGTTTTGTATTAAATTGATAATTTTGCTTAAGCTACCAAATTGTTAACACTGTATTATTTGTATTCTATGACCTTTTTAAAACGAAATTAAGTCGTAAAACATTCTTAGTTGGTTAACGCAACTCACCTCCTTGATGAATTTACCAACAATTTGTTGACACAAAGCGCTCATTTCTTAAGATTAATGACGTCATGTTGACTAAATTGCTTACATTACTTGAGATAAAGTGTGTGAGTAACATTTGGTTATAGAGTACTTTTATATAATGTACTAAGTATAATAAGTTTATTTGACACACTTATCTAAATAAAAGCAATCCAGCTATCGGCTTCATAATGTTGATATCCATTCTATAACTTTTGTAAAAACGTGTCTCATCTCTTATCTCATCAATTGTCATACTGGTATTAAGTGAATCCGAAACAAACACTTTTATCGATGCCTTTCATAACTTGAGACCAATTGCTTTAATCATCTAAATCAAATGTAGGAAACTTATTGTAAAACATAATATTTATGAAATATTAATGACATCAATATATTTTTTATTTATGGCTTTAATGTTTTCGATTAAAATATACAGAATTTTTTTTATTTAGAAAGTACCTGAGTTGTGTGGCTTTAGATTTAGACACATTGTATACAACCCATTAATTTGTTAGCCCTTTTATATTACCGGTCATAGTCATGAAAAGTGCTTACAGCAAAAAGAAACATGCTTATATTTTATAATAATATAATTAACAATGTGTTAAAATGAAAAAAATACTTTTTTTTAAATTTATAAAATTATATAATAATTTTTTTTTAATTTGAAAACGGTTAAATTGAAAAATTTAAACTTACCACCTTTAAATACCAAGGTATCACAAGTCAAAACATTTAAGTAGTTTTAACTTTCATTTTCTTGTACGTAATATGATCTATTACAAATATATATTTTTTATAAATTCTGTTATTAAAACAATGCGGATTTTAATTTTGCTTTACATAAGTCTTTAAGAATTAATCGCTAATCATGAATTTTATTAATATAACATCAGCTTCAACGTTTCCTCTCCATTACTCTTTTACTCTTATTCCGCAATAACGCACCCTATCTATTATCTCATCAATTATCGCAATGTTATTAAGTAAATGCGACAAAAACATTTCGATAATTTTTGTTTTTTGTAAATACTATCGTTATAACTAATTAACAAATGAAGTGGAAAATATAAAGCTGACGATTTAGAAATAAATAACATTGAGGAGTATTGGCAGAAAAAATATTAACTAATAAAAACATTTTGCTCTTTTTATTATTCCAATTTTGTGATAAAATACGGTGAACGCTACAGTGGCTTTGTTGTCAGAATCCCAGCTACATATACTTTTAAAACCTTTAAAACTCCAACAAAGTAATCTGGATTTCTATTCCCTGACATTTATATTTCAGTAAATATAGAATTATTAGAAAGTAATTTAATATAATGAGACGATATTATTTTATTCTAAAATTTTTAAAAAGTTAAATGATATCTGTATTAGTATTTCATTACAATAGTAATTAGGTGTTTACTTACATATTACTACTTTACATACATATTATTAGAATGTTAGATCACCGTTAGAGTATAACTAAGTATTAATTAAAATTATTTAAATAAAACATTATTCTATTCTATTACGGCTATTACAATCTTTAGAACTAAGATTTTTTTATTTTCAAAATTCACGATGATTAAATATTTAAAGCTAAATTATTCAGCTCTTTAGTACTAAGAAACTGGTTTAGTAAAGTAGTTGACGAATTTTGGTTCGGAAACGACTTCCTTCCATTTCGACAAAGGCCGGTAAACAATACTTTTCATAAAAACTTAAAGTCTATATATTTGTCTGCTGAGTGAAATTTTCAGTAAATGTTTTTTTGTTTACCGTTACCTTAACCGTTCATTTTGCTGTTTTACGAGATCGGTAATTTTAAAACCTACAGATGTATGTTTTTAGAATTTGGCACATGACTAGATATTTTACTAAAGATGGTTTTGCAAAAAACAGAACAAAAAAAATCAGTCTACAAAAAAAAGTTATAGTAAAATGAAATTTGTTAGCATTAAAGAAGGGGAGGCCGCTCAGCTCAACTCCTGCAGCGCACGACAGCGGATCCGAGTCTAGTTCTCATTCTCATTCAGGAGTTGATACAGAAACAGGTCCATGACATCTCAATGAGGTAACGAGGGTAGCCATTGTGTTTTCAGTAAGTAGTCTTGAAAATAGCAGTTGCTGGATAATCCCCCATAACCTTCTTGGGCGGCGGGTAGATATTTTTTTTTTATAAATAAAGATTTATAGTGCGCTATGGTCGCGAGACTATTACCATTTCTTTCATGAAGTCTTGCCTAGTAACTCTTGACTGTGCATAGGAGAGCAAAGGCCTTCTATACTGGGAACAGCCCCGAGGCCGCTCCAGGTACTTCATAGTCGATTTAATGGTGACTGCGTACATGAGGAATTGGTTGAGATTAGAACGTTCTATTTTTTATTTGATGAGCTCTTGAGCAGTAACAGCTTAGCGAGTAAATGGCCTGAAATAAAGAGAAGATTGCCTCTCGTTGCGCTGTTCTATCTTAGGGTATTCAAAAGGCCCGTCTCATTTAATGGGTAGTGTTACACAACTACCTCGCCCAAAACAAACCTTCATGGGGTGGGTCAACTGGTATTTGGCCAAAAATATTAAATTTATATAAAAAAATTAACTTACAATCACGAATAGTCACAGTCAAAAAATATTTATTAGTAGTTGTACTAAATACTAACTATAATAAATACATTTAGCTACAACAATAGCTTCTGAATAAATGTCAATTAGATGAAAACTCTTTTTAAATTACTCTTGTTATAATACCAGAGTCTACTTCTATACTATCTCAATGAACTCTTCAAATTTATAGATGAATAAAATTGGGAAAAGAATAGCATATTTAACAAACTTTTCATAATTGTAATTAATCTGAAAATAGTGTAAAAAAATATAATATTAAATTATAGTTTTCGAGAAGAACGGTACTTAACTAAATGTATATTTTATCGTATGTAGGTTGGTTGTGATCTGTTACATTTCATTACAACTTGTAAATACTTGGTTTAAAGCACCCTTATCCCAGGGGGAATTGGTTAAAAGGTCTTAAACTGTCGAACCCTCTGTCGGAGGGATAATTTATTTAATTCAAAGGGATCTATAAAAAACTATTGTTTGTTTCTTACCCCATTACCTAATCTTTAGTAGCTTTTAAGTGACATTGACCTATTAGTTTTTATAAGACATTATTGAATTTAAGGAAAAAGAGAGCAAACCCAATTATTTTTAATTCGTGTAAACAGCAGCAGCTAAAATTCGAACTTATATAAGTGTTTACAGATACTTGTTGTGTTAAAATGTTTATATTCAACTTAAGAAATAAGAAAATCGTTTTTTTTCCTTATCTATTGATTATCTATTAAAATTATTTATATTATATATTTGACTCACTATACAGATCTGGTATCAGATCTTATTATATTATTATACTTTTATAAGATATACATTTCTAAAGTATTAATACAGTCCAAAATCCAAAATGTACAAAACATTACAATTTGGACTCATATTTAAAATATAATTGGTTAGTGCAATCAGGGCAGTGCTGAGTCAAAGATCGTAAGTTTGATTCCCATTTGGAAGTTTTTTATGTAGTCCATGGATTATTGTTTCCAATCTGCGTGTATTTTATGACTTTTTTTTGTCCTTCCTTTGGAATAACCTTGGAAATATTAAAAAATATACATATTTAAGGAGAAGAACTCTAACATTGAAAATAAGATGATTACAGTGCTAAAACCGAAGCAAAAATATCATAAAAAGAACAGAACTAGAGCCGATATGGGACAAACAAGTGCACCCGATTTACCATCCGCCAGTGGTGCCAACGAACATATGCGAAACGCGTTTCTTGAGTACACAGCATCTATAAGGGAAACCATCAAAACTAACCTTGCGATCTGTGAAAAGATCAGGCGGACCTTCGAACTCGAAAACGAAGGTCTTCTTAAAGTATTACACAAGGAAGAAAAAGCCGCCATTTTCCACAACACCACATCTGAATATGTACGGGGTAAAACACCTAAAATTCCCCACATGGCGGCTTACAGCGTTAAAAATGGATTCGTTAAAATAATTGAAACCCCCAAAGGAGTAACTGGACCGCCCAAGTATTTAACACCCGCCGAAGACTCAATACTTGTAGTAGCCCGCTGCACGGAGGTCTCGCTGGAAGATAACATCCTCCAAATGGCTATAGCCGTAGAGGATTCAGCAAGACCCTGGGAAGAATGGGAAGCACCAATTTTCCACTGGGTCAACGGCGTTCCTGGATGTGGAAAATCGACTTGGGTAGTAAAAAACTCTGTATTTGAAAGTGACTTGATAGCAACAGCGACGACTGAGGCAGCATTAGAGCTCAGGAATAAACTCGCCCTCAGTTGTCCAAAGGACGGGAAGATCAAGGTCCGAACGATCGCTTCAATATTAATAAATGGTGTTAAAGAAAAGCCTGAACGACTTATCGTCGACGAGGCCTTGATGAACCATTTCGGAGCGATCGTTATGGCGGCCCGACTAACAGAGGCCAAAGCAGTCACACTAATCGGAGACACAAACCAGATTCCTTATATAGACCGGCTAAATCTGTTCCATATGAAATATAATAGCCCATACCTCGTGACGTCTATCAGTCAAGAACTCTTAAGAACCTACCGATGTCCCCTGGACGTAAGCTATGCTCTAAACGAGGTATACAACGGCATATACTCAGCCCATTCATTGACTCGCTCTCTGAGAACAGTCAGGTTTACGGGTGCTACCATCGAAGCTGATTTACCTAATACCCTGTACCTGGTCCACACACAGACTGAAAAAGCCGACCTTACAAACCTAGGGTACGGAAAAGGGGAAAACTCGTGCATCCTCACCATCAATGAAGCTCAGGGATTAACATACGAGTCGGTAATAATCATCCAAACTAAATCCAAACCTAAATCGTACCTGACAAGTGTCCCACACGCAGTGGTGGATATATCTAGACACACAAGAAGTTCTACGTACTACACGGATATCGACGAAGACGCCATTGTGAGATTCATTAGGCGGGCCGGCGATACCTCCGATAGAAACCTTGTAGAGTACAACCTCAAGATGGCAATTTCTCACCGTGACTCCGAGGCTATGAAAAAGCTAGTGAACTTAACAACCTAGCTTACTAATACTACTATTTACCTTATTTATTATTACTATAAATTTCTAAAATAGCTTTCGTAAACTTGTGCAGGTGTACAATTTCCTGCGAAGATCACTACCATCACAATTAAAATCATAACAAAATTGTTTTAAAATTACAACGAAAGGCATGGACAAATGTTTATGGTGATTAAGAAAAAAAAAAAAAAAAACATTGAAAGTTACAGCTACTCATATATTCCCTTGCCTATTTTGCCATTTTTTTATCTTTTAGAAGACCTTAACTTCACAAAGAAGCATCTGCTGAAGGGAAGAGTTTATAATTCATGATACCAGCCAGCGATGAACACGTTAACAGTATCTTTAGATTGCTAGTCTATTTAAATTTTCTTCTTTTGTATTTGACTGTTAGAAGTTAGATTTCAGCAATTTAAATTAATCAATAAAGTTATAAAAAAAAGGAAATCCAGCTATTAAATTCTATAGTATTCGAAAGATATACCATATTAAATCTAGTTCTAGTTATATCATGTAATAGTAATCTAATGATAATAATACACTAATATAAGCAATGTAGCATTATTTTTTTATTGCTACAACATAAATGACTAGTAGAATGTAGAAGGTAAAAATGTAATCTCCACATTTATGTACACATAAAAAATAAAATATTTAAATAATTATAAAAACATTTTTTCTTTACAATCTCATTATAGATTTATAAAAGCATATTACTTGAAACACGTACTACTTATTATTACACAAAAAACAATATGCAAACAGTAAAAAACATCTATATATTAATAATATACAAGTAAACTACGACATGTTTTCTTGACGATAACAATAATATAGAAACAAATGTAAGTTTTGTGTTGTTCGAGCTCTTACTTATAGTGACTTGGTATTATATGTTTGTTGTTGTTGGTTTAGGACTATTTTGTGAATTAAGTTATATTAAAGTAGCGTATTGTTATTCTCTCGAACTCTATTCAATATAAATCAATGCAATAATTTATACAATTGATACAACACATCGTATTACACTAACACACGTATCCATAAATCAGAAGACAAGTCATTTAATACTTGGTATCAATATTTAATATTTCGTAAAAATGTATATTGTATTCTATTGTTTGTATTTTTTATTTATATATAAACATTTATATTCTTATACATTTCGAATTCGTTTAAACTGTTTTTCACTATTAGATTACTACTATTTATAAACGAATTATCTTTAAGCTTTGATAAGTACCTGTATTTTTCTATTTCTATTTGGAATTTAAGACTAAAAGTAACACTAAAATTGATTACAATAAAATGACGTAATTGTTGACGTAAATGATTATTAGAGTAATTTATTTATTAATAGATTTATAACATAAAATTAATTTTATCAATATCATTTACATCAGAAGTAAGTCACATCAGCGGGACCGAAGCCTGCGTCAGACGTTAAAAGCTTCGTTGTCTGAACCCATCATCGCTAACTCGATCAGATATTGGTGTTCATCTATAATTGACGGCTAAATGAATATTATAGTTTTAAATAAATTTCTTTAAATATTAAATGTGAATAAGTTATATATAGATATATATACCACAAAAGTACATAGGATACGCGATGTTGTTTATTCTTATTGCATAATATTGTGAAGTCAGTATAGTTCAGGTAATGTAATGAGATCGTTTCTATTTATGGGTACTTATAAGGGAGTTGTAATGTCGGCAAACCATTACCCAGCAACTTAGTAAATGGTTTTTATTGTGTTTGTGTTAATATGGCAGCAGTTTTAAAACAATTAAGTATTATTTTTTATTACGGAGGTCATTCACATAATATAGATATTAAATTTTAAAAATATTTAAAGAATATATTTGTAAAACTAAATTTAATTTACTAAGCACGAACCCTCTTAAGATTTTCCAATCATTCAGTCGCTACCAACTATAAAGAAAATATTATCGTAAACTGATGGATAGCTAGTAATATAAAACTATAATATATTGTATGTAAAATAATTGATTTCTAAATATAAATTTTCTTTAAAACTCATATATATATTAAAGACGGCGCAGGTGAGCAGATGTCAGGTGCCACACGGCTTGCTACTGAATGGGTCTTCGCATGACCAGTTTCTGTTGTCGAGAGGCAGATTCAAAGAATGTTATTTTTATATTAAATTCCGTTACTTAAAATTCCAGATGGTATCTAAAAATTTCAGCATTTTTTTGCTTATTATAAAATAAATTTTCGTTTACGGATACCTGCATTGTAAATTGTTGTTGAATAATTATTAATATGAGACGTAATATCATGGAAAGAATGTAACGTTAATAAACGTGTCACTATAATTCAAATAAATAGCATTTCTAATTTGTAGCTACACTTTTAATGAAGGAAGTGACAAAAAAATTCTTCCTGTTAAGTTGTGTGGAGTGAAATAATAAAAAATATAATATACGGACATCATAAAATGAAGGAGTGTAGGAACTCGTGCGTGTGAAACTAGATTTATATTTTTATTGCCGTTCTTTCCATTATTGTCTGAGAAATTGTGGTGAATTATTTAAATCTTAGTTTTTGCGGTATTTTCGATGAAAATCGATAAAATTTTTGATTTAAGTCAATGTTATTAGTTTTGTAATTTTTATGTATCATTTATCGTAACTATTAACATTAAAATAACAAATATTAATTGATTGTTATAAATTTAACCTAAAATATTTATTTTATAACATTTAAAGACAGTTTATCACTAAGTATCAGAAATTAAATTACAATAATATAAGAAATATCTGGCTTACAAGTGAACTATACTCGTAAGTTCAATTTCCTTTCATAAAATCGTCTTAGATGAATATAAAATATGAACAACAACAAGGCTTTCAAAGAACTCTATTTAAAATGTAAGTTCTGAGAAACTTGGGTTTAACGAACTACGATAAAATATATAAAGCAATAGAATTTCATACTTATAAGAATTAAAACAATATTTATAATATTTGAATTTCTTACCGAATAATGTTGTACGTGAGTTCATTGCTTTTATTTATATAATATCGAAATAACCTTCACAAGTCATAAATATCACATTCAACAAAACTTATTTGTAAATTTTGAAACGAATTAAATTAGTTTCTGTCATGTCACAAAATATGGACGAAATATTGATATATTATTCAAATACTATTAATACTCTGAATATATTTTAATCATATAAATCTTCATTACTTTAATATATTGTGTTTATATATTCATAAAAGGTAGGTGAGATGTTTTGAGATAATAAAATATAAATTATTAATATTCGTTATCTTTTATTTACTTAAATTATAGACGCTATCATTCTTTAAAAAAAAAACATTTTAATACACTCATTGTTAATAAATAATGTTGTGTGTTAAGAGTAGCTCAATTATTGATGTTGAAGTAATTAATTAACTGATAAAATTTAACATTATACAGGGTGGGCCAAAAATTTTTGCACTTTTGAAACATGTCTAGAAATAAAAGTACAAATGTTATTTTGTTTATGATTTATTTAACGTAATTATCATTTATTAAAATTTATTTTTTAAAATGACATCGTCGAGATGTGCTCCGTCTCGTCGTTGGCACTCCTGCAATCGACTACGTAAACTTTGGAAAACTCGTTGACACATGCTGCGAGGAAACGCGGCTATCTCCTCGTGGATGTTTTCTTTTAATTGGGATATGGTCGTCGGTTTATTAAGGTATACTCGACTCTTCAGATATCCCCACAAGAAAAAATCACAAGGTGTAAGGTCCGGGCTTCTGGGAGGCCATGGGATATCACCTCTGCAAGAAACCAATTTGTTAGGAAACATTTCTTTGACCACCGGTAAAGTCACGTTTGATGTATGGCATGTTGCTCCATCTTGTTGTATCCAAGTCCGGCTATTGTATCCTTCAAATTCATGCAACTGTGGTGTCAAAAACTCTCGCAACATTTTCACGTATTCCACTGTTCACAGTTACGTTATTTCCTTGATTATTTTCAAAGAAGTATGGACCGATTATGCCCTTTGTGGATATGGCAGCCCACACTGTCGTTTTTGGTGAATGAAGAGGCTTTTGGTGTTTATAGTGAGAGTTTTCCGTGCTCCAATATCGACAATTATGTTTATTTAAGTGACTATTAATGTGAAAATGGGCCTCGTCCGTAAACAATACATTCTCAAGGCTAGAGAATCGCTCCAGTATAGTGTCAGCAAATAACTTGCGTTGAATGTAATCGTTTGGTTTCATCTCCTATCCAATTTGAAGCTTATATGGGTGCAGTTTAAGGTCCAAATGCAAGATTTGCCGCAGACTAGTTCTTGGTATAGCAAGAGCCGCCGACCGCTTACGCGTAGATGATTCTGGATCGTCCCTTACAGAAATTTCAACCTCCCGAATGTTCTCTTCGCTTCTTCTTGAACGTGGTCGCCCAGTTTGTTTAATATTCGTTGTCGATCCCGTTTGCTCAAACTTTTTAACCCAAGCTTTAATTAAATTAACACTTGGACACTCACTTACACGTTGTAATCCGTATTCAACTCTAAAGAGGCGTCGTACAGTAACGTAGGAATCGTTGTTTTTGTAAAATTGTTTTACGCAAAAAGCACGCTGTTGTCCCGTGAAGCGCTCCATCGTGACTAAAATTGCATTAAACGACGCACAATTCCCCGCCACCCGCGCGCCCCTTGCTCTCACGGTTTTGGAGTTTTCAAGTGTTGCTATTTGCAAAAAATTTTGGCCCACCCTCTATAATATGATCATATAAATGATAACAAAATAATGTTATGGGTATTCATATTATGATAGCTTGTAGTGTTATTTTCCAGACATGACTAAACTCTTGCAATCAAGACCATGTTTATTTGTAATAAGTTTGTTTTTAAAGAATTTTTTTTTAGCTTCTCTAATATATCATATAAGCTATAATATTATTTTACTTGGTATGCTTACTAACAATAACAAGACAATGAGATCAATTGAAGGACATCATAATTGACTCCAATTTACGATATGGATCAGGAATATGCATAAAATCAGATTAATTAGATTTCTGTGTAAATACATATATGTATATAATATTAGCTCACTCGTCTTTCTTTACTTTTAAACGAATTTCGAGATAGTTTACTACAAGTTTACTTAAAGGTTTATATTTATTGCGGGTATTCGATCTACCATTATTATGTGATATCTAAATGTAAATAAAATGTTAAATTTATGTACCAATATTTCAAATAATGTTAAATTTACTTCTATTTTAGTCATAAAAGCTTGATGTAAAAGTGCCTAATTACGGAAATAGCATTTCACATAAATATTACAGTTATATAGTAATTATTATATATATAAAACATTAACCTATTTATGTATGTATTTATTATGAATATTTATTTGTCTTTGGACTCTTTATCGATAAATATATTTTTTACTTTCGAACGAAATGAACTTAATACTCGTAGTTACATATTAATAATAAATTAGATATATAGGTATATTATTTATTATAGACGAAGTGTCTATCATCTTCACACTGTATCCTTTCAACACGTTCATCGCACAAACTTTTAAGGTTTCTATATAACATTAACGACACAAAATATTACACGTAATGTAAAAATATTTTTTAAACATGTTATCAATTTTCTTAACGAAACTAAAATATATATATTACTTGCTAACCGTGGTATATTTTATTTATTGGTATGTATACAAGAAAAAGAAAGTAAGATATTCTGTTATCAACATCTCATTTGTACAAACTTTTCATCTAAAAAAATATATGATAACTTCACTGATAGAATATTAAATATGTTGTGACCTGTTTCTACTTTAAAGTCGCTATCAAAATAAATTCTAAGATCCATCGCGTTATTTTGTATTTAAATCTTTGATCTCGAGATTGTGCTAAGTGAGTTGATGGAGAATTATAATTAAGATGAAGAATCGGCTCCAAATATGGTAATTATGCAAATCCCAACTTTACGGCAATGTTTGAAGTTGGAGTTCTTGGATAAATTCTTTTAAAGGTAGCGAAAAAAAATCAGATCCAAAATTAGTTTCTTGTTCTTTTGGTAATGGTTCTAACTCCACAGATGGCGGATTTAATTTAAAAGTTTATGTATAGGTAATAACTTAAGATTATAATAGAGTGCTACATATATATCAAATAAGATTTAACTTATAAATGCAAAAGAGCAATATAAATATAATATATAAATGAATTCATTTAAACGCTTCTAAACTAAAATTGGGCTTTAACTTGTTGTATATTCAAATAAATAATATGAAATTTAGATTCATAATTTAATTTTATATTATAATTGATAAACAGACAATAAAATTTGATTAATAATTGATTTTTAAGCTTAAAGGTGAACGGTCTAACATTATAATTCATACACATTTAAAGTCATTGCTATTTCTTAAGAGCCTTTCAGAAAAATTCTCGTTATTATTATTGTATTTTGAGCATTAATGCTTTTAAGGCTACTGTTGTTTCAATTGAATAATCAGTTACGGACCCTTGTTGTAATTGTAAACAAAAAAACTTTTTGGAATTCCGTTATATATGAAATATTATATTAAGTTTTAATAAAAATTGCGATGATTCAGACATCTAAAATAAAATGTATTCTAAACTTATAGATTTATTTTTTGTGAATAGAAGAAATTTATATCTTTGGAAATGATCTCCGGAAACGCGTATAAAGAATGAGGCGTGAAGCAGAATGTATATTCGGCATGTATACATACATATGTATACATGACGTCTTCTACGAAAATCTAATAAATCTTTTTTAGCTTTGTTGACTTTAATTTGTTAATTATTTATCTGTGAATATTACAGAAAGCAGTTTGTACTAAAAAAAAATAATTTAACAATTTAAACGTAATATGAAAATTAAAAAAAATTAAATTGAAATCGAGAATTTATTAACTATATTTTTTCATATTTAAATAACAAGAAGAATGATTTTCAATGATAAAAAATCTCTTGATAATATTTCTAAGCAAATTCAATTAACTGACAAGAAAGATAAGTTCAATTAGAGTATGACTAGACAATGCAGTTATCTTTATTCCAGATTACAATGGAAATAGCATCTTAAAAAATTCGTTGAAGAAAATCCTGTAAGCGCAGGATTATAATAATCTAATAAGGTGTTGTGATAGGTCTAAAGCAAGCCATAATAATGCAGGAGAATGGTTATGAGAGCGGTGAATTTGAATGTGACAAGTCAATTCACCTTATTACTGGTTACCTTTGAATTGAATTAACTTCTAGTATCTTCTATCTACTTTTATTGTTTTGTCCATTTCAAAAGTTGAGATGAGTTTTCAAGTTGGTTATTGTTGGAGATTAATATTTTTCCTCCTTGCGCGTTTCAATTTTAGTTATGAGTTGGAAATTAAATGATACAAGTTCAAAATATCTTATTTTTTAGTTTAAATTTTTTCGGCGATTTCTAAGTCTATTATTACTTAATGAAATGGTGTTCGTAAGATTATGTACCTTTTGATAGTGGTAATTTAATTTTTTTCTTGATTCTTAGGTTTGCTCGTAGCGTTGATTTATTTATAGTTAAGAAAAAACCCTAAAAGGTTAACACGGCTAACTGATTTCAGACGTATTTATCGATAGCAATGACAGACAAAGAAATAAAAATTTCATTACCTTGCAAAGCTTTCATATGACGACTTTACCCATGAGGCTAATTAATATTATGACATTTCTACTACATTCTATATAAAATTAATAGTACATTTTAAATAAACATGTTTTTATATGTAATGAAATATGCCATACATTATTGTTTATGTTTGATTATAGATAAAATATTGAAGATATTTTTTATAATAGCTATTTACATTGTATTCTACATATTGCATTTTTTTTATTTTATATTTTTATCAGCAGTTCTATTCCAGAACATCGACTATTTTAAAAATATATAATAATTATAATAAAACAATATTAACTCTTTAGTGACGTGTTAAAGATATACTTAATTTTCTATGAAATTTTTTATTAGTAACATTAATAATTTAAAGAATACTTTATACTATTTATTGAATTATATTATTACAGAGATTTTAATGTTAAGGTTAAGGTTAAGGTTAAGAGAGTTAAGGTAACATAGGTAAGGTAGGTAGGATAACGACTTCGTGTATGTATCGTGTTTATGATTAAATCTTTAGAAATACCAATTATTGGTTGTACAGCTTTCGGATTTACATGCAATAAAAAAAATTATAATTTTAATGCAATAAAAAATCTGTCAATGATCAGCTTGAGAAAAAGAAAAACCAATTAATTATTGTGGATAATAAATATATTTATAATTATCGTTCTTTTATTGATTTTTTTGACTACGCCACTCGTTATAAATCTAGTAGCCTATTCTAAAGATCTAAAGCCTAAGTTCTATCCCGGGTTTTGGTGTTTTTCAAACATTTCACATAGCTTCACGGTCCAGTAAAGTTCTTTAACCAATATACCAAATTTTTTAACTTTTACCTTTTTGGATCAAGTCAGGAAAATTATTAGTTCAGCCTGTTTTTTAATCACATCAGACCAAAGTTACAAATACGCAGGTATTATATAGTACTAGGTTAAGTAAAGGCAATCCAGCTGTCGGCTTCATATTATTGATATACCTAATATTTCGCAATAACGTATCTCATCCATTGTCACACTGGTGTTAAGTGAATCCGAAACAAACACTTCTATCAATGTCTCACTTATTTCGAAAAATATTGCTTTCATTATCTAAATAATATGACTTTTTTGTTGATAATATTTGTATTTGATTTTAATAATAATAAAGTTCTTGTATTTTACTAATTTATTTTAAAACATAATATTAATGAGAACAATACATTTTTAATATATAAAAAGAGGGTTTTTATGATTGTATTTAATCATAAAGCATTTTTTAGGCTTTAATAGCACCTGGTTTAAGTGGCGATCGATTTAGACACATTTTATACCATCAATCAATTTGTTAACCCTTTTATATTAACAGGTCATCGTAATGAAAAGAGGTTTTTGGAATAAAACATATTACATTTTATAATAATATTGCGAAAAATGTGAATGAAAATAATCTGAATTAAGAAAATTATAATTTATTTTGACTAACTAGAATGGATAAATTAAAAACCTTTAAATTTTAACCACGTATAAATATTACAAGTCAAAACGTTAGCTGTTGAGGTAGTTTAAAAGAACTGTTTTAATAAACTGCTTGCCTAAGTTGAAATATATTTTCTATAGTAGAATTTTATATAACCTGTTTAATTATAAATTTTTATATATTCTATTGAGAGTGGTATTTTTTCAACGAAAATCATTTTTGTTATTATTTTATAAAGTCCGAATTTGTAATTGATTCATTATCTTACTATTATATCATCGAAAGCTACATGTACTTGAACTTATATTGTAACGTACAACGTAACGTAACGTAAAACTGGACACTCGTATTGAAAACAATGATTAAAATCTAATGAGAATGGTAGATGTGTGAAGGACAATCTCTAACACGGTTCTACCGTGATGGTTTATGATAAATAAATTTATGTTTATATTGTCTTTTGTATTATTTTTCAATAGTTCCATGAATTTGATTACAATTTTTTTTAAATTTTACAACATATTTGAAATTAAAAATCATAAATCATAGGAGAATTACAACCGTCAAAGGTTTTTTAAACTTATATTCCTCTTGTAATGGTCATAACACCATGTCACATAATATGTTACTATCTTTAAAATTACATTGATTTGCTTTTCATTATACTATAAACTATTTTATTTTCATTATTCTATCATGAACTTCTTGCTCTCAGAATTTTACTAATATAATATTTATAGAATACAAAACTGCCACGATGACAGAAAAAAGCGATGACAAGCAAATAAACATTACTATACACAATATTGTTAGTTGTTAGCTTCACTATATCCTGTCCATAACTTTTATTCCGCAATAACGCATCCCATTTTTTATCTCATCAATTGTCACAATGGCATTAAGTAAATGCGACAAAAACACTTCTATTAAGGTTTTTCATCGTAAATACTATCGATATAACTGTCCAGAGTAACAGTTGAAATAGAAAATAAAAAGCTCACGATTTAGCAAGAAATAACGTTTAGGAGTATTGTTTTGACAGAAACAAAAATTGAAAATACAAAAACATTTTGAGTGCCACATAATTTATGATGAAAACAAGGTAAACATCACAGTGGCTTTATTATTAGAATCTCAGTTTTACCTTTAAAACTCCAACAAGTTAATCTGAACTTCTACTCCCTGACATTTCTATTTTAATAAAAATAGTATTATTAGAAAGTAACTCAATATAATAAGACGATATTATATTTATTATAATATTTTACAAAGTTAAATGGTGTCTGAATTAGTCTTCCATTGAAATTGTAATAATAGCTTACAGATACATTCACATTTTTTGTTTATTGTTATTTATCATAATGATAGGTGACCGTTCGATTTATTAGTGAGTATTAAATAAAAAGCAAGCTTTATTACGGCCATTATAATCATTAGAACTAAGAATTTTAAATATTAAACTACATGACGATTAAATATTTGATGTCAAATTGTTCTGTGCTTTATTACTTAAACTGGTTTAATAAAGTAGCTGACGAAGTTCTGCTCCGGAACGACTTCCTTCCATTTAACGAAGAGCGGTAAACAACACGTTTCATTAAAACTTATAGTTTATATATTTATTTTTTGCTGAGTGGTATTGAAATACGTTCATCTTTGAGTTGAACATCGTTCTAATTTAATTAAGTGATACTTCAATAGACTCCATGATGTGCAAACGGTTTTAGGTTTATAAGGTTAAACATTACATTCTTAAAAGAAAAAATATAATTTAAGCTTTAGTTTATTCTGTATGGTTTTGTATTTAATTTACCATCTAAATGACTTTTTATACTTAAAAGAATTATAAAAAGCTATTAAAATTTGATGTTACTTATTTCACATTCAATTATTTATAACATATAACGGAATTATAATGTGCGCAAACCATTAACTTATTAAATGGTTTTTATTGTTTTCATTTTAAAACAGCAGGACTTTGAAACCATACCACATAACTAAGACTTGTTATTAAGAAGGTCATTGACAGTAAAATTGAAGTTAAAATTTGAAAAGTTGAAAGAAAGTACTTGTTAAAGTTTTCTTTAAACATGAAATCCCAAAAGATTTTCAAATCAGTACGTAGTTACTATAAAGAAAATGTTATTTATCATGAACAGGTGGATACTTTGTAAGATATATGATATAATATAAGCATAATATATTGTATGTATAAAAACTGATTCTAAAAATATATTTTCTTAAAAAGTCTTATATATATTAAAGACGGTGCAGGTGAGCAGCTGTCAGGTCACACAAGGCTTGCGACTGAATGGGTCTTCGCATGACTATTTTCTGTTGCCGAGAGGCACGTTCAAAGATATATTAAATTCTATTACTTTAAATTCAAGATGGTACGCAAAAATGTGATGTTTCAGCGTTCCTTTGTATATAATGAAATAAATTTTAATTTAGGAATACCTATGTTATAGATTATTATTTAATACTTAATAATATGAGACCGCTGTATCGAAATATCGTATATAAATAAGTAATTAACAATATCATGGAAAGAGTGTTACGTTAAAAAAGGAATCGCTAAAATGCTAAATAATAGCGTTTCTAATTTGTAGTCACACAATTTCTGAAGGTAGTGAAATAAAATTTCTTCTGACCGTACAGTAATGTCAAATGAAATAAAAGACATATAATTTTAAATGGATAATAAATATACTTCGATTGCAGCAGATCTATTCTGCAAATAAACAAATTTGTTTAAGTGTTAAACTATGTTGTGTATTTAAACGTATATTCTAAGTCAATAAGTGACAAAAACCAAAATAATACTTTCATACGAGTTGATATTAAAAAAACTGGGATATTCCAAAACAAACGTCGCGTTTTTTGCCTAAATTTAAGTTAAAATGAGTTAAGCTCATAATTGCAGTAATTAGAGTCATTTACGAAGCAGACTTACGATCATTTCTTGCAACAGTGCCAAAGTATTTAGTTTTTCAATAATAATGAAATATAAAATAAATTATTATTCCTTATAGCTTATTGTGCTTTTTTATGACTTCATAGAATGAGTTTATACAGTCAATAGTTATACATTTTCTAGATATGGTTCGCGTTTATATAATACTGTAGGAATAAAATTTACTTTAATTTTCCCAATCCAAGTAATCGTAAATAGGACGAGCCGATTTATTGCTCCTATTGATTATATTTCTTTGAATTGCAATTTTATTTATCTTTTAGAATCCATCAAATGATTTATATATTAGATTTTAAAGATTATTTTATTCAATTTTACTATAGAACATAAAATGAATTTGACAAATCGGAATAATTTTTATAAAACAATTTATTTAACTTGTATAGCAACAAATTTAGTTATTAGTAACTGTTGCCGACGATTTTGTCTATTCTTATGTTACTAATTATTTTACTCTAAACTTACTGGTAATTAGAAAGTTAGAAGATAAGAATGGTTTTATTTTTGGCAAATATGATAACATCATAAGTCTAAAAGTTCTGCAGTTATTTAATTTAACCTATCTTTTTGTATAAAAATGTAAAGAATAAAAAAACATAAACATACTTAAAATAATATTGGAACTAAAAACTTAAATAAATTCAACTAATTTCATAGAAAGAAAATTCATATTTACATACGTTATTGATTTTGAACTTCTGATCGGTATAAGGCCGCTTGATGTGGTAAAATAAATTTCATTACAGCTAGTAGGTCGGAGCACAGCGACCTTATCTCAGCTTGAAGTGGTTAAAAGGCCTCAAACCATCGAACCCTTTGACAAAGGGATGATTTATTTTAGCCAAAAGGGTCTAAGAAATTCATTGTCTATGCCTTGCTACAATATTTTAGCCAGCTGTTGTTACTATAGAATTGATAAAATATGATTATATAAAATAAAATAGATTTTTGGCTTTTAATTTTTTCTTGTAGGCTTATATATGATATATATATAATAGCTCGTATAATGTTGTTATATTATTTATTTTATTATTTGCGTAAAAATCAGTGAAGATGCAAATACCCAGGGTATTTCCCGAACGAACTTTGACCAAATTATAAATGTTAAAAAAAAACAATTGATTTTTAAGTAAAATGATTATTATTTATTGATGAAAAAAAAATGTTAAATACATGTTTATTTATAATTACTAAAAAATTACAAAAAAGTGAGATACATAATAATACAAAATAGTAAATTAACTAAATCTGTAAATTGTAAACAGCGCAATCTCTCGACACTAATGAACATTTTTTCTGTCCACAGACATCCACCCATACATCCATCCGAGAAAAGTGAAAATAATACAGAACGAACAAAGTTCGTTCGTGAAAATCAGTAAAGGAAATTTCTAATTAAGATTCGAAACTAATGTTTATTCTTATTTTAGAAAAAGTATTTGATAATGAAATAACTTTTCTTGTAAAAATATCCTGATTCATATTTAACAATATCTCATTAATATATTGAATGTTATTGAATATTACGATTATCACTTATTGAATTGAATAAAGTTTACATTTATTAGACATTTAAATGTTGAAAAATTTTGCTGTTAACAGTATTGTTTAAATAAAGAAGTAAATCTGAATTATTTACATAATCACCGATTCACTAAGATATCAAATCAGTCTAACTGCTGACCGACGGAGGCGTCACAATGGTATAGATGATACTTTCTCGTAGCTCAAGCAACGTAAGCAACAACTAAGAAAGGAAAACTCTTGGGAAATTGCTGAAGATGAGAAAGAAATTTATTTTATTTCAAGCTATCGACAATAATAAAAATAATATTAATAATATACTTCATTGCAACCGCAACATAGAATAACAGTGCCGGAATGGAAAAAAATCATTTAAACTATGTATTATATAAAAAAAAAATTAATTTGTATTTGTATTTAGAGAAATTAATAGTAAAAATATGTGTGATTTTTGTAATTTCTCAGATAAACCTGGTTAATTATTTCAATAATTTTATAAAATTTAATTACAGATTCAAGCAAGTCACACGTGGGGAGAGGAAACTTAGCGCTAATCTCAGTAGCGCAGTTGCTAGTCATTTATTTCACTTCATATATATTCCCCTTAAGCACAAGACACTAGCGATCATTATTTTCAAATGGTACCAGTGTCTTATATCCAGATACGATATAAATACCATTATCGTCCATAAATTTGTGGGTTAACATTTTTACTATAAAATAAATCCAAAACCGATTATTTTTTTATTTATACAAAACTTATTTATTACATACAAGTTAATGCTAAAGATACAAAATATAAATAAATAAATGTTAAACATTTGTTTAAAGCTATCTAATATCGCTATAAGCTTGTATAATGCGATAGTTATTAAGTGGTTTTATTCAATGGTTCGGCAGCTACCGTCTAACTTAGTTATATTGGTGTTAGATTACTTGGTGTTAAATTAACACTATTTACAACACAATTTAAGGTTGTTATTCCGTTTTATAACTTTAAGGTAGACGAGAATATATTTCAATTAAACAAAATTTCTATATTTTAATTTTTACAGATTCATACGTCTACTGTGATAATTTTGTTTTAATAAATAATTGTAATAGTAACATTAGATTTTGTACTGGTAGAATATTTTCATATTTAATATATTCATATTAAATAAGAAGTGCGTAAATTTAGTTACCGAAAGTTCGTGAAATTTCTGCTGCAGATTTAGATAGGTCCCCGGGGAAATACTACTCTAGAATTTATAATTTCAAAAGGCACTCATACTTTATTATTTAATTTAAAATATTAATTATTTAATTTCTCAAGGAGGGTTGGCGTCAGGCAGGCGGCCGGCCGTAAAACAAAGCCAAATCTTTAAAGCAGTATGGTAATACCGGTGCCACGCGAGAAGCTAGCCCGGGAACAAAGGGATGTAAAACTGAGATTTGGAAGTTGGAATGTTGGTACGATGACTGGAAGAAATTGCGGATGTGTTGAAGAGAAGACGAATAAACGTAGCATGTTTACAGGAAACGAAATGGAAGGGTTCAAAAGCGAGAGAGATTGGTGAGGGATACAAATTTTATTATACTGATACAATTATTTAATCACATTAATATATATATTATTCCATATTTTTTTATAATGTTAATTGCAAAATTCGTCAATACGTTCGAGAGATTTGACCCTACGACCTGACTTCTATCTTTTGTTTGATCATTGTACTTATCTTTATATACATAACTATCTTTAACCGCTCAAATAGTTTTTTAATCGAGATCGTTTAGTTCTTGATTAGGTTAAATTTGACGGTTACTTTATTTAAGCAAGATTTAAATAAAGTGTAGTTACTGTAAGTTTAAGCTTAGCTCAAGGGTTAGCTATTCCAGGAGAAAATTACTTTAACTTTA
Source organism: Melinaea marsaeus rileyi (assembly GCA_918358865.1). Classification (NCBI taxonomy): domain Eukaryota; kingdom Metazoa; phylum Arthropoda; class Insecta; order Lepidoptera; family Nymphalidae; genus Melinaea; species Melinaea marsaeus. Next base: position 19,372,865 of record OU911093.1, on the reverse strand, counting down.
CTCTAATTACAACCTTAGACCAAAATCCCTATCAGTGGGTTAATTCGTTACTAGCCTGACGTTTATTATGGAGTGCAATCTTTAATTATCATTTTCAAATTTATATATAGCTTTAGAGTTTAATAATAGCTGTCTTTTTTACATTTAATAACATTTGAGCGATTGTTTTGCAAGCATAGCCAGGACAAATCTATATAATAAGCAACAACTCATTTTCCCACAGTAAAATTGCAGCATATTAAATGCTGACTTTGCGCAAACGAGCAAGAAACATCTGGCACCACAGGTGTTCTTGGGTCAACCGCTAACTTGGAATCACCTCTCTTTGGTAATAGTAAATTATATGTTTTAATTGTAACTCCTTAATATAATTTAATAAAATTAATTTATTTTAATGGCGCACTTTTCTACTACCAAAAAAAAATTCAATAACAAATATAAATAATTAAATACGCCTATGAAAATAAATAAATACGCAGTATCTAGAAGTTGTAACTTATAAAGAATGTTTATACTATATAACGGATGCCAATTTCATTTTGACATTTTAAATAATCTAAATAGGGATCAAAAAACTATTAAACAACGTATAGACGTAGATCAACAGTTTTTTAACTATAATACTAAAATAGCTATCTTATTCAAGGAAATAACTATGGAATTAAAAAAAAAGTCATATATTAGTTAGATTAATTAAGGAGTTATTAATTTCCTACAATGGAATAATACGAGTGCATCTGGACTGAGGAAGGAGCGTAACATATATGGACAGCATTGGGCGGACCTGCGAGCTAGACACATGGCAGCTATTGGGACGGACCTCTCGCTCCCGACCGTGGTTACAGCTATGGATATACGCGAAAAGGAATGCCGTGCATTTTTACTGTGTGAATGTATTGTCACGGAAGGAAACGGTGAAGGGAGGAGGGAACTCCTTTTCCATTTGTCCTGGAGGAGGATAGTACCTAGATAAGTAGCTAGCCCTGCCTTCCTTCTTAGCCCAAGTATCTGGGTAGTGGATGAGGGACTCCGATACTCGATACTCTGAGAAGACCGGATGTTCGACCCCGAGTAGGGAATCACAGTTCAACCTAGAGTTGGATCTGACAGGATAGTTGCCGGTGAGGTTACGAGATGTGGGCAAGCGTTCATGTAACCCTCCTTCAGCTGAAAACTGAATTCAAACTGAACTGAATTTCTAGAAGTACCACATAACCGTCCACTCCATCCCCTGATTGGAGTCTCGTATAAAGAGACCTCAAAAACAGAAGGTATTTATTTAACGGAATTGAAGTGCGAGTATGTTTATATCTATATCATGTAGGTTTACGTATGGAAGCAAACCCTTTTAAAAACCATATATTTATTTCTACATTTAATTTAACTTTATAAAATATATTTTATTTCTGATTTAAAGTCGGATCAGACAGTATTTATCTCAGCTAGAAGTGGTTGAATGACCTCATCAACCAACGAACCATTTTATAAATGATTTCTGTATAAATTGCTGGTATCCCTGTTCACAATTCCTCTCTTCCATAAGGGCTTGACTGATTTTGATGTTTAAAGTTGGAGAAGTCTCTTAGACTTTATTATTTTTAAACTGTATTAAGATATTCATTAAAACAATAAACAGAATATTTTCAAACAAAACCTGTTCTTTTATTTCGACCACATAGAACTTTGGAACATTGTATTTGTTTAATTAAGCAAGAAGGAAGAGGATAGTTAATACTAATCTTAGTAGCACAGTTACAAGATATTTAGTAATATATAAGAATTTGGCAAATTATTAGTATAAGTTTAATTACATTTTTTATCTTATAACAATCTAAAGTGTATTTTATTTTAAATAAATAAAATTTCAAGGCTCATTCAATTTCTTTAGATACCCTTGGAATAAATGTTATTTAAAATTACTATAAGCTTCAACAATAATTGATTTTAACAACTAATGGATTCAATACAGTGGCCTAACATCAATTTTAGTTTTAATTCTGTTCGATTATATGTATCACATTATGTTTTTCGGTGTTTTTAATTCTTATTAAAAACACCGAAAAACAAGAATTCTAATGAATTTTATATACTAATAATATTTTTATATATTAGGTTTCTGCCATTTGAAAGCAAAATATCATTAAAATATTATGACATATAATATGACTAACTGTGTGCATTTAGTTACTGAATGTTCGTGCAATTTCTACTGCAGCTTTAGAAAGGTCCCCGAGGATATAAAGCTCTTTGTGTTTATATTGTGTTTAAAAAACCCCAAACTACACTGTTACTGTGAATGTTTATTTTAATATGTTAACAACAACAATAACAGTTTAAAAATGACAATAAAGTATTTAGCAGACAACATAAACATAACTCTATGATAGTCTAAATTTATAACTTGGAGAATTAAGTTCGTTCGCCAAGTCCCTTGATAAATTCTAGGGCAACTTTGAAAACATTTATATAAGTAAAATATACAAATCGAAAATTTGATATTGTTATCAACTCGAGCTTTATAATTACAAGTTCAAGATACATAAATCGTAGATACAAGTAATTTAACAAAGCAATTGAAGGAAAATTTCGCTATGACCCTGTTTAAACAATTCTTGAGACTTAATTTTAACCCTGAAGTTTGAGGATTGCGTATTCTCTTTAAGTTCAATTAACTGATCTCCTGTAATAATTTGTTTTCCTCATAAAGGAAGAACAAAATTAATGGTTTATAAAATACCAATTAATGAAAATGAAAAGAACCTAATAACAATACTAATAATAATCTTTATAATAGGAATAAAACAATTGATAAGATCAAGAACAATATATATCTTATTTAAAATACAAAATGAGTTGTTGTTGCCTAAACAACGATCTCTACCATGAAACTTTGAGATGTAGAAGTTTGTACTAGTGAGTAGGGTAGGTTCAAGGAAATAATTAATTAACTTTTATAATATTGAAGTTGAGTATGCCTAACATGACAGACCTATATCAAATCATACATACATATATAATATAATATATAAAAGAAAGTGGTGTTAGTTACGCTATTTATAACTCAAGAACAGATTAACCAATTTGGCTGAAAATTAGTGGAGAGGTTGCTTAGAACCAGAAGACGGACATAGGATACTTTTTATCCCGTTCGACCACGTTTCCGTCAAGTCACTATAAAACGTGGTATAATAAAAACGCATCTGACTGGGAATAACAAAACGCAAATGACAGTGGAATACCAAAACGTAATTGACAGCTAAACGTAATTTTGTCTTTGGTTAAGTATGGTAAAAAATTTGACTGGAAAGGCGGAACAAAGTTCGCCGGGTCAGCTAGTAATATAATAAAAACAAATATGGTGAAGATTATATTTAATAACGACAAAAAATAAATATGAATTATACCAGGTGTAATAAATAAAAAACAAAGGAAGGATCAAATTTTATATAAATATAATGTATTACACACCTAATAATGGGATTAAAAAAACTGTATCTACACTGATTACTATATATAATATATTTTTTACTAAATTTTACCTTTTCGGGTTAGAAATGAAGATATAAAGACTCTGAGACACTAGTTTTCATCATAATCCAGATCGTAAATCTCGACTATAATACACTTATTGTGAGGTAAATCTACCTTCTAACACTTTGCCCTCATATCTTGAGCTCAAGTTATTTATTTTACCTCCAATGGGCTTAACGCTGCTTTCATTTGGTTTAACGTTATAAAACGTTTACCTTAATATTTTATACCTTTATAATGCTGCTCAAACAGCTATTTGAGCGATCTTTCCTTGTATTATATATTATCATGTATCCATTTATTAAAATTATTTTGAACACTATGATGTCGCTGATACAAAATGTCAAAGTTAGCGAAAATCACAAAAAGGGCAATAAAACTATAAGAATCAGACCTTCTTGTTATCGCTCTCTAGTAACTTTAGTTTTACGATACATATGCGTTCCCATAAATCCTTAAAATGAGAAAAGAAAACTAAAAGTATTATTTGAAATATTCGTTTTATATATTAGTATTTTTAATAATATGGTATAGAAAATTATAATTAATTCTTTATCTTAAACTTTATTAACAGCGCAAAATAAATATTATAATTTGTTGAAACAAATTAATATAAAATAATATATATATATCCTTACTATATAATAATGAGCTAATTGACTCTGTATGCACGCGCATCACTTATCACCCACAAATCACACAATAATGTGAAATACATCAAAAAAAAGCTATTGATTCAGGCTACAAAATAGGGTAAGTGCCAACCTCATACGTGGCCTTTGACCCTTCCTGGCCCGAAGGGCCGGGAAGTTCCCTTGTATATATATATTTACTTATTTATTTATAGTTCTGTACCTTACTTTTACATCGACACCTTAATAAATAATATTTACAAAGATCACCTGCTTTATTCTTTTACAAGAATCGTAAATTACAAAAGTAAATATTTTTGAAATAAAAATAAACATATCTCTGTTAAATTCTGCCCAAACATGGCACACGCATTTATAGGCACCAGTACACTTTGTATTACGGCTCAGACTGTAGAGACCTCTTTAATAAGATATTATTTTCGAAAAACTGCGGTTTTCTGTAAATAATTTAATTCTGTTGGAAGTGTGGTGAACCTTTTGTCACAATTATTTATTTGCTCAATGAAAATCAACATTTTTATTAATGTCGTATATTAACATATAATTCGTTTTCTTGTTATTTAGTCTATGTTTTTTTTTGTTAGTGTTAAATAAAGTTTTGAAGAAATACTAATACTTTTTTTTCGAAAATAATATAAATCGGTTGTGTTATAAAATAAAGTTAAATATAAATTGATGCTAGATGTCATTAATTAATTAGGGTCACAATATTATTTAGTTGATAGACCATAACATAATTATACATAACATAGGAAATATTATTACTCATTGTGTGGTATTGTTAGTAGTAAATATATTACAGGCAAAGGTGAAATTACTCATTTATAGTTGGTTTGTCTAACGCCTTAGAACATACCCCGAAAAATACTTCAAATGTATTTTTATTGAACCAATAGCTACTGTACCTATGTTTTGGACTCTTCTGTAGTCGATTTGATCTACGTCTGCGTTGGTCTCATCTAGAATTAGACATACATTTCTATTCAAAACATGTTATTTCACTTAGACTTTGACCTATACTTCTTGTTACATCTAAAGTTTATCTTGCCAATTGGTTCGACATGTGACTATAACACATATAGATTACGATAAGTTGCTTATAACTAAGCAAGCAAACTGATTAAATCTTTTAAAATAAACAGTCCTAATAATATTTTTTATTAATACTAATAATACAATAGATATTTGCAAATATGTATCATATTATCGTAAAAGTTAGTCATGGGGTAATTTTAAATATCTATGCTGTGCAGGTGTACTAAACATTTTTTTACATTAACGTGGAAAAAACAAATAGTATTTTCAATTTAAGTCATTCTCATTTTTATCAGAAGTAAGCACATCGGAACACAAAAAGACGTAACATATTTTATTATTTAAACTTAATTTACTATTGCTTATAATTTAATAATATACTACAAAAATTATAACAATTTATTTGTTAATTCTATAGAATAATTTATAAATCAAAATAAATATATAAATGATATAAATAGAACATCTTTTACAATATTGATAACTGTTATAATTTTAAAAAATAGTTTTATGGATTACAAATTATTTGATAAGTAATCTATTTTGTTATTTTTGTGTCAAAAAAGATATTTTTATTAAGATTATAATTGTATGCAAATTATAAAATTTTAACATCGATATTATATTGACGTTGTTAGTAGTAAGACAAGAGCGGTATTGGACCCAACATTATATAAAATAAAACCGAAATTCCGTTTACATCTACCATAAAATTCTTTCCTATTCAGAAGAAAATATGGATAATATAATAATCCTTTCATTTCAAAAGGTTCCTTCTTATTGACGAAACGATCTTCCCGAAAATAATATTAAACAAGACTTAAATATTACTTGGAAGCATATCGTCCTCCGGTTTGTCTTTTGATGACTTGATTTATCTTAATATCTATTTACACTTGATATGATTTTGAATAAGAATTTAGCTCCAATCTTTATTTCCTTTTTGTAAATGTATATAATAAATTTATATTGTTTGCCATACAATACAAAACACAGAAAACTGGGAATTATGTAAATATTCATATCAGATATTTCTTTGATTATGTACACGGTCGACTGAGTTAGTTAAACAATACTAAAGTTTGTCTGTTCATAGTAATAGTTATTAATATGTATTTTGAAGTTATCTAAGTTTATTTTACACTTCAATGGAGTAGTCATAACCATTAGAGGAGAACAATGAAAGACTAAATTCAGCTAAACCCGACCACGCAATCCTCAAACTTTGAAATTAAAGTGAAGTCGCTAAAATTGCTTCAACAGGGTCGTAGTATAATTAAATATATTTTTCTTCGTTAAGAATTACTATTCTGCTCCCGGATCCTTTTGAAACAATTTACAATAAATTTAACTTATCGTTTATAGGATAATTTTTAATACACACACAACATATCCCTTTAACTTAATTCTGCATCTTATCGGTTTCGAATGGCAACAATCACATTGGTATATAATATTCAGTTACCTGTCTAAAAAGATTCGTCCGTGTATAATATTATTAAATTAATATCAGTAAATGTTGTTCTTATTTTACATTAACAACATATAGACATATCATAAAGCGGATTATCCATCAGGATGATCCATTAGCATGAAAACAATTAATAATATAATTGAAAAAATTAAATCAACATATTATAAGACAACTCAAAAAGCAAAGCATTACAAATATTCAACCAGACTCTCTTTCATTAAATATTTTGGAATATACCGCAAGAATTTATCAGATAACTTTTTGAAAGTTGTTCCAAATTGTAACGTCAAGCCGTCGCTGGACTGTATTGCTAGCTTAACACTTCTAAGTTATTAAACTTTTAAAGTTCAGTTTTATATATATAATTTTTTTAAAGTCTAATCACGTTATTTATTTATTCTGATAAAATATACTTGTCGTATTGGAAAATTTGTGGTTTTCAAATAATATTATGTCAAATTGACATTATTTTTCTCACGAACATATTTTAATTAAAATGTTGATAATCTCGTTGTAATTGCATTAGCAAAACTCATGTATCATAAAATAAAGGTTACCGAAGAGCGAGAATAAAATTATCTCCTAAAGTTTTATTGCCTTTTTGTTATTTCCATTTAAGCTGATGTTTATATGAACACCATCATGGGACGTAGTAAAACAAAAATAATAACTTACTCGTATGTTTCACGTCCAACTAAATAAGAATGCATATATCTTTTATTCTCCTTACAGTTATTTGCTTTAATTAGATATGAATTTCATATTTTTAATGACTCTTAAATTATAATTTTCAAGTTTCTGTTGTGCTATATTTATAATTGATAATTTTCTTAATATTTAGTAAATATGTAAAGCAGTTATATCATTGATTTTAGATTCAGTATAACTATTAAAAATATATATATATTGCATCTTTTTAAGTTAAAGTGATTTTTAATAACTAGATTAGTTACATGTGGTTTTTTCAGTAGTTATATATTTATAATAAGCGCAAAAGAGTTGGACAAAATTATTAGAAATGAATATGTTATGCGGGCATAGATCGAAGAAGTAGGAGATCACGGGGTGCTATTGCTAATGTGTTATAATTGATTTATTTTTTATTCAATAAAATAACTATATTCTTATGGCACGTATAAACTATGAGTATCGATACTTATGCTTTTCTATTTATGTGTATATGTTCTTATTATTCTAATAGAGACTCCAATTTTTTTAGATTTTTCTTAGAACATGTAAAATCAGCTAAAAACCCTAAACCAACAATACCAATAAACAATACGAGCAGAATATACTTTTCTTGAATAATATTTCATATAAGATGAAATCTATAATTATTAAAAAATTAACATACATTTTTTTTTGTATTATATTTCGTTAATATTATGAGAATCAGGATTTCATACAACAGTTTAATATCAGTTCAAGTCGCAATAAACCTGCTTTGAAACATTAAGAGTGACTCAGACCTGTTAAAATACCTCTTTTTCCTACGATGAATTTGCATTGATCGATCATATGTACATGTATACATATATATATATCGGGATATATAGTTTTTATTTTCGACGGATTCTCAATTTCCAGTTCATAAACGACGTAGCGCCCCTCCTCTGGGGTCTGGGTCCCGTCATCGCATCGATTGCAATAGGTAGATTCATCTATGAAATCTACCTAAAATAATTATGTATCTAGCTACAAAAATAATAATTGTTGTTAGATATTGGGATAAGTGGTCGATAAAAATAGCTTTAATTATTATAGCTGTATAAATAATTTCTGATGGTAGCATAATAATTTTAGATAAATAACACAGTCACATAAAAAAAAAAAAACGTCATGAACCAGAGGGGAGACCCCATTATTCCTAGGTTTTTGGGATCGCTGAAACCGAATATGAAAATAAAAACTAATTTTACATGCCAGTTTTCCCGCTAGCACCCCCTTACAACCTCTTAAGGGGTGAAAATTGAAATTTTTGTAAAAAATCAAGATAGATGTATCTTTCTACGTTTTTTGGGATGCTGAAACCGAAAATGATAACTAAAAATAAATTCATGACCACTATCACCCCCTACCATCCCTTACAGGGGGTGAAAATTTCATTTTTTTCTATAAAATCAAGACAGATGTGTATTTCTACGTTTCTTGGGATGCTGAAACCGAAAATGATAACTAAAAATAAATTTATGACCACTATCACCCCCTAATACCCCTTACAGGGGGTAAAAAATTTCAATTTTTCTATAAAATCAAGATAGATGTATATTTCTACGTTTTTTGGGATGCTGGAACCGAAAATGATAACTAAAAATAAATTCATGACCTCTTTCACCCCCTTACTACCCCTTAAAGGGGGTGAAAATTTCAATTTTTCTATAAAATCAAGATAGATGTGTATTTCTACGTATTTTAGGATGCTGGAACCGAAAATATGTGAATTTCTATGTTTTTCAAGATGCTGAGAGAAAAAATGATTATAAAGTATATGGTAACCTTATTGTATGCATATATTTGTTATTATGATACTAAGACTGAATCATGATTTTTGTCCTATTCTTAACAAGTTGTTTAATTTTTTGTTTTTTTTTTTGCTTTCTATTTAATTCTGTTTATACTGTTATCCATCCGGCAGTCTTGTAAAACGCTTAAAAGATGCTGAACCTAATTCTATGCCTCCGAAATAGAAAGGTTACTATTTTTCGGCCAATTTAGGAGACTATAGTGAGGAGCAAGGTGAAAGGTTCCATCAGACAGGATCTTAAGACAATGGAACAGCGCTATCAGGGTAAATGGGATGTCAATATGTTAGCAGACTACTGTTGGAATTTAAAAAGAGATTTGCCAGAACAGAAAAGAACCAATAAAAGGAAACCACTTAGAAGAACTTTTGACAACAAGAGAGTTCGTTATCGTAGAAACAGGTAGACGCTGAATAGTGAGAGGCAAGGGGACTCACTTTAATTCAGCACCCCGGATAGTGAGAGGCAAGGGGACTCACTTTAATCCAGCACTCCAAAAGGGAACAGAAATCTACTACTTCCACGCCGTTGTTCCTGGGTTACGCTAAGAATAGAATTAAATCATGAATATATATCAGATACTTCTGATCGATAAAGCATTTGAATTTCTAATATAACAGCTAAGAGTAACTTCAAACTAGTTTGATAAACATGTCATTTACTGTAAATCGTCAAAATTTCTTCATACATCTTGACTTTATACAAAATTGAAACTACCCCCACCCCCTCGACCCCCGTTAGGGGTAGTTAGGGGGTGGTATTGAGTAAAAGAGGTATCAAATTCAATTTTGGTTGTCATTTTCGGTTTCATTATACCAAAAAACGTAGAAATACACATCTGTCTTGATTTTATAGAAAAAAATGAAATTTTCACCCCCTGTAAGGGATGGTAGGGGGTGACAGTGGTCATGAATTTATTTTTAGTTATCATTTTCGGTTTCAGCATCCCAAAAAACGTAGAAAGACACATATATCTTGATTTTTTACAAAAATTTCAATTTTCACCCCTTAAGAGGTAGTAAGGGGGTGCTAGCGGCAAAACGGGCATTTAAAATTAGTTTTTATTGTCATATTCGGTTTTAGCGATCCCAAAAACCTAGGAACAATGGGGTCTCCCCTCTGGTTCATGACGTTTTTTTTTTTGTGTGCCTGTGTAATTATTTATAAGAAAAAAATATCCACTTCTGCTAATTGCAGTGACGAAAGACCCAGTTGGCTAAATTAAAACTGTATTTTTAGTTTATTTAAAAATAAACGTTTTGCTTTAAAAATCGGCAACGAGTAAATTGAAAAGAGGAAAACATTCCATCAAAAATTATTACAATTGTTCACTTAAACGAATTGAATAAATGTCAATGTTTTTTGGTTTGTTAATAACTTGTTTTTGCCCATGGCTTTGCTGGTATTTTATAAAAATAGAGGGCAGGAAACCACCTTAAAAGTAATAACTGAAGTTACAGACGGTAACAAGCAAGTAGAAGCAAAGTTATTTTCCGTGGAGTTTATTAGCAACTGTGGAACCACAATATAAATTTTCATAAGTTCAATGTATGTCTTTTTGAAATAAAAAGTATTCACTCTCAATTGAAACTTCTATTTGCGAGATTAAAGAATTATCGTTCAAATATGCAAACTTTTCCAATTATAATATTTTAAAAATAATGTGAATAAATAAACGTTTACTAAGTACAGACGTACATTACAATATTAATATTAATATTATATAAAGTACCCATCACAAAAAGTATAATAAGTTAAGCTGAGTATATAAATTATAAATTTGTACAATAACAATATATCTCTTAATGTATTTTCGTTCCATTATTTGAATGTAATATCTTGTCTCTATCCTTTTATATCCCGCAGCATATTTTATTGTCCTTTTCATTATAAGTGATGGAAGTCTTTTATGTTACATAAAATTAAGCGTTAGCTAATAAATAATGGTATTGCTGTTTGAAAGTATCTATAAACATATTTAGCCATGTTAGCTTAACATGGTTACATTAACATTAACATTAACATTATCAAAATTTTCCATAGAATGAAAATTCGAGTCCTATCCGTGCCATCCAATATTTCATTGCATATTTATCTAGAATTATATGATATTGCTAACAATATAAATAAATTCATATTGATATGGTGTCATAAAAGGGAAAAATATGAGTTTAATAAAATGAAAAGAGATAAAATTGTATACTGATGATTACGTCATAAAAATATAATTGAATAAGGCCTTTTTGAAATTATCATCAGGCATCATATTAAGGGATCTTCGGAACAATACTCGTTGTAAATGCGATTAAAAACAGTATACTGCTATCATATATCATCATTAAACATTAAACATTTTGTGGAATTATTTATTGTTTTTGATATATTACATTGTAGTAAACTATTGAAGGGGTACCGTTCAGTGTACATCTGTCATAAAAACCATAATGTTTTCTTACAGTCGATATTAAGCAAAAAAAAACAAAATAATTATAATTATTTTTTTAATTTTATCCAAGTTTATAACACTATTTGTGTATTACAAAGATTTTAGTAAATAACTTGGAAGACTAAACTCAATCCAGTCAACAGATACCGCCATCTGTTAGAATCGTCAGGAGCTAACTGAAAATAGTAAACAAATAATTTGCAATAGAATAATATTGCGACTATGAATTGAGTTGAAAATTATTGTATTTTTTAAGTTAAGTCAAACTGCACGTGGTGTGTAAATTTTATTTAAATCGGTTAAGTATCGCGGACAAACAACGCGGCACGTAATTTATATATATTAAAATAAATTGACACGAGGTTGGAAGCAAAAAAAAAAAAAATATCATGTAACATTAAATACACTTTAACATGGTATTAGCTAGATGAACGTCATTACTTTCAATGTATTAATAAAAAATCTTAGAAAATTTTGATATTACACCAAGAGACGGACAGAGAAAATCTCGAAAGAAATCTGTTCAGATTCAGTCAAACAGGTATAAATATATGTTGCACCATTAAAATTCAAAAGATAATTTTACCTGAAGAGTAACGTAAAGTCGGTATGTATCAATTTACTATTAATATCTTTAAAAATGTTTACTATGTTATTGTAGTTTGTTTTTGTTGTATACGAATTTATAAACTAATTAATTATAGAAATAAATTTTCACAAACCTTCACAGACAATAATAAAAAATATTGAAGTTAAAAAAATGTTCTTAAAAATTATAATAAAAAAAATTGTCATTCTTTCTTTTACCGAAATAGATTAGACTTTAACATCATAAAAGGCGAACAATGAAAGAATAAATTTATTTAAACTAAGTATAATATTAAACTCAATTAGTATCAGCTTCTTTAACCGGTGAGATAAAATTTATTTTGGTTCGTTAAGAATATTATTGGCTTGCGATTGTTTGATTTCTTGTTTATAAAAAACCGTTTGAAGAAATGTATTTTATTAAACATTTATATATTAAAATTATATTTAGATTTTATAAATATATTTTTATGTTTATGTTTATTATACTTATGTTTAACAGTAATACATAAAGTATTTTAATATCCAAAAGTCACAATCTCTATTCCAAGAGAAAGGAGAAAGGAATAATCGAAAACTGTAAATAAATAAATAATTCTTCAGCACCCCTTTGCACCAACCCTTAATATAAATTTTACAATTATCAAAATAATTAAATGAATATTACGTGTAGATAAATAATATATTTCAACACCTCTAAAATATTCTATCGTACCTATAATAGTTTTTGTTCAATATTTACACTTTTCCATGAATAGAAGATTTCAAAGAATTTACAGATTTAGAGACAACATTTTCTCAATAAAATGTCAAGCTGTAGCTGGATTGTTTTGATCGGTTTTACTGTCATTTGTGAAACTGTTATAATCGTAGTATTAATATAAGCTACCAAACTATATGTTGGACCTCACAGAATAATAAAACTTAGGTAGAGCTCTTTAAAATTGATTTTGGTGTGCAAATAATTTAATATAAATTCTTAAAATGTCAAAGTTAGCTAAAGTTGTGAGGTTCAAACGGAATTACGATTTCGATTTCTTTAATCTCGTTATAACACTTTATAGGAAAACGCGTGTATCGTAAAACTAAAGCTTCTAGAGAGCGATAAGAGAAAGGTTTGACTGCTGTAGTTTTATTATTTTCTCGGTATATGGACCGACTTTGGTATTTTATATGATGTCAATCACGTAAGTTGCTGTATAACATAAACTAGACTTATTTTTCTACGCCATTTTGCTGTATTATTAAAATAAAAGCATATTGTTGTCTATTAATTAAACATAAAAGTCTTTGTTATTATTCTTGTTTAAGAATATAATATTATTTACACTATACATCTTTTGAGGAATAAGAAAAATATTTTGCTTTGATTGCCTTTATTCAGTTATATTATAATAAGCCAAAGCATACACTCAGCAATTTTAGGGTAATAGAATTTTAAAACCGAAATGAATTAAATTCATATCTAAACTAATTAACACGCATATACTAAAATTCCGAAATCTCAGTGACATGGAATTCAGTTCAAAATCTGTGAAGCGTCGTCTTGTGCAGTCGTCCCTGCGAGCTCAGCTCATGTAAACGTGGTTTTCTGCCTTTGTTCATTTCTATAATATATTTCTAAGTATTCAGATGATTAAATCGACAATTCATTTATTGAAATATTGAACACTTAAAACAAGAACAAAATCTTACATAAAATTATTTACGCAAATCAATATTACTAATAAATATTTTTTACTTAATTGAACATCTACTCTTAATGAAGTATTAAATTTTTTTTTATATTAACCTATCCTATTTAACCTATTTATATTTCTTGAAATCACGAAGTGTAAAGATAAGATCAACGTGATCAGAACTGACGTCCTTTTAATTATGAAAGATAGTATAGTGGTAGTAATTACACACATAAAGTTTTCTCTTTTTATCAACTGATTTCCGACAGCCTGGAAGCAAGCCTAAGTTATATGTTTCTCACCTAAAGGTAAATATATCTCCATTCCAATGCAGTCCTGTTTCATATCTATATTGCCCTATATATCCAAAAATCACGAAAATGTTTTCTGTAAAAAGATTTATATATTTATTAGTGAATGCTTTAAATACGTCAACACTAATGGCACACGAGCCTGCGATTTCTGAAAAGCCATCATACTTAATTTAACTGTAAGTGTTTGATTTATTTAAAAGTCTGTACTTGATGAAACTAATGAACATTTATCTCATTAGTTTTTTGTTTATCACAGTTAATAAGTAAACATCTAATCATCAGCTATAAACATTATGTAGATACACAACTTATATATGTGTAATAGAATTAAGCACAGTATATAAAACAGACAATTCAGAGATTCTTAATGTATTTTTGTTCCATTATTTTAATGTAATATCTTGTCTCTATCATTTTATATCCCGACCCGAAAAACGTTTTTTATTGTCCTTTTCATTATACCTAATGGAAATCCTTTACGTTACGTAAGGTTAAGCGTTTGGTAATAAATAATGGTATTGTTAGCAATACAATTACAATTTGATTTGGTTTCGTGAAGGCATTGGGATTTAACAGAGTCGATTTCTGTAACAAAAACAGTCGACAATCGATTTTCATTACCAGCAAGCGCTCTACTCGATGGTTAGTGGCCATTCAGTTATATTTGGTTTCATTTAATTATGTTTTTGAACTTTTTTCTTTTTTAGGTTACTCCAATGTGATTCTTCATTTAGCCAAATTTGGCAAATACTTGTCATTACGTGTTAGGTTGAGTATATATATTTTAATGAATAATTTTACTAATAGTATAAGGAGGTAAGTAATATTTTAAAATGCTTCTGTTCGTATTATCTGAGGCGAGTACAAATGATGAAATGGCAAACTATGATTTGTTCTAGAAACAACCTTGTATTATTAAATCGAAAATATTTTATAACTTATTAGTTGAGTATCAAAGGTTGTCATTAAGAACTTCTCCAATAAAGATAACGAATTAAAATAATTGTACTGTTTAATAAAACACCAAATTTTGACTTTATTAAACTGTAATTGATGGTGACATTTTTAATGTAAAACGAATTTCGAAACAAAAAAAGTTTCACTTTCCAAAAAGCTTGTAACAAAAGATTTTTTGAACTTTTTGGTTAAATTATTTCTCAAAATCAAGACGATATTGTATATAAGTTGCCAACAAAACAAACTTGTTAAGTATTGGCAAGAATAAAAGTTATACAAAGCTGTGGAGAAAGTTCGGAGTTTTGAATGACTTTTAAAGTCTTGAAGGTTATTGATACTTTACTTTTATTATCTACACTAGCTCTGCTTACGACTTTTTCCTTGGCATAATAACAATTACCACTAAAAGTTAAATTTAGTTTAAATCCTTTACAGAAAGTCAGCTACTAACTCGCCGTAACATAATAATAAATATATTTAAATATCATAGAAAAAAGACGTTGTGACAAAATTATGATTACGAACATAAATATAATAACAAGCACAAATCAGTGCACAAGGTTTTTTTGCAAATATAAATTTGTAAATAGGATGTTATTTGGGAAATTAAAGATCTTAAACTTTTAATTATGTATTTCAAATTATATATATGCACATTACAAATATGTTTCTAGTGTATTACATGAATTAAAATTTCTTATTGAAACTGAAATATATCCAAAAAGTATTGTCTTTACAGCATAAAAATAGTGAAATCAAGATGCCAATTGCTATTTACGTGAGTGAGTGAATAAATGACTGATTGAGTGAGGTTACGTAGTGATCTTGCTAATGATAATTATTTCGCCAAAACAGGGGCACAAATGAAGATAAAACAATACGAATCTTAAATGACATTTAATATTATAAACTCACCCTTAATAATGCCACATGTTGAACTGATGAACAAATTTTCGAAATGGCGCGCGCCTGTAAAAGAAATAAATAATTAAGCGCACTTTAACATAGTTCAACCTCTTCTTTTATTCATTTATCAGTTTATGTGTACGGGCATTATACCCCCGAATTTCAGTACATAGACCCTAGCCGTGAGTTACGAAGAGGTAATTATGAAAATGTATAGCTGAATAAAGATAGTTTTTGATACCAACGCCATTTGTTAATGTTGTTACATTGTTTTCAAAATATGTCTGAAATTAATAACTAAAAATATATGTTTTGATTTATATATAAAAGTCGTAAATTAATAGTATCCATGGAGTTTCATACGTGTTACTCTTCATACAACTCCTTTCTTATATAAGTGAAAACAGAATCTGATTCATAGAAGCATGCCTTTACAATGAAAACATTGTTATATATTTTTAGATACATTAACATCCCTTTCATATAAATACGATTTCTGTAAAATATATGAAATTGGGGCTTTTAATCCATAGAGATAAAAATATATACTAAGTCTATTGCTGGGTCAACTTAATTGTATGTTAAGGCTAATAACTAAGAAGAGTTATTTGACAAATAAGGGTTATTGTCGTTCTGTGAACTGTAGACCTCAGTACGTTAAAGGAAGAGAAAATGTTTTAAGGCTTTTTCCAAAAAGGAATAAGTATACCTATATATGTATGTAGGTACATAACTACCGAACGAAATTTGGCTCCACCAATTAACAACGGAGTTATTGAACTTTAAAATTTTTGATAATTCGCTATGGCCGCCATTTTGGATTGTGAAATAACAAAAAAACACCTTAGATTTCGGCAAAGAATACTTAGACGAAATTTCAGCCCCCTAGCTGCCGCAAAGTCCGTTTTTGTGGTACGGCTCAGAAATCCGCCATTTTGAAATTTTTCGCCCAATCAAAAAAACGGCTCAATATAAAAATTTAAATAATTCAAAGAACACACCTACCAATTCTCGTGACGATTGCATGAAAAATTCGCCTGCTACGTCAAAACAAAAACTCAAATCACCGCCATTTTGGATTTTTCCTCCCAGTAAGAAAAATGGCCAGACAAAAAAAAATTAAATAACTCAAAGAACATGATCACGAATTTTTGTGGCGATAGGATGAAAATTGCTCCTGCTACACCCAAAAATAAAACTAAAAAACGGCGCCATTTTTATTTTTTCGCCCAATCAAATAAACGGCTCCACATAAAAATTCAAATAATTCAAAAAAATACGCCTACTGATTTTCGTGACGATAAGATGAAAAATACGCCGGAACAAACACACTGAAATACGTAAGGCAAAATAGCAGAATAGGCCTATCAAGTGGAAACGTAGTCCTTTGGACTAACGCTTCGCTACGCTTAGCATTCGTTCTTCGGTCTAAAATGCTACTAAGGTCCTAATAGTCTTATCCTCATAATGGCTATATTTCTATAGGGAATTCGTAGCACTGAGTAACGTAAAGGTTTTCTTAACCCTTGTTAAATATAATTATCTGTTTTTTTGCGTTATTCCAATGATAGTAATATATATCCAGAATATTCATGATTAATTCTAATTGAATTTTCTTATATCATTCGAACATAGTTAAATTATATTAGCATTAGAAAGGTTTTTAATCCTTTTCAATGCCACATGTTTTAGTTTCTTCATTTACGGATGACTTGACGAAGATATTTAGGAAGGTTATGATTCAAGCAGTTTGTAATTGTATCAGTTCAGTACAGTTTCTAATCTATATTAAGTACATTTGATAAAACATCTGATAATAATTTGTGTATGATTCGATGTGTCTAAATGATCTGGTTTATAATATTTTAGTAATGTGGTTATTGTAAGTAGTAAGAAAGCCAATATATGATGTAAATACTGAATAGTAATACTAAGAAACTGAGGATTTTTTTGTTTCTCTAATAGGTCGTCAGAAATGACTTCTTTTGCTACATTTGACAGTTCCTTTATTGAAGACGGTATTCTATTTAACATTACAATCAGTGTTTAATAATTTCTTCTAGGCTTCAAAAAAAAGTTACTGACTATTACTCGTAATGGCCTTTATATATAACAGTACATAAGGATAAAAAGTTATATGTAGGTTATTTGTTTTTCCCGTATTACTTACTATTAGATTGAAATTATATCTTGTCCCGAGATTAAATAAAATAAACATATATTTATTCCAATGAAATTTTATCAAGGGAAAACACAGGTTTTTATATGTATTACAGAGAATAACTAATAATTATCTAGTATGCACGTTTGAATACTTTTCTAAACATTAATTAAAGCAACTTTTTATAGGCAAACAATAATTTAGTTATTACAATATTTTAATTCATAAACTTTAACGAGGAAATTATAAATAAATAAGCTAAAAATATTAATAATTTCTAAACTAATTACTAATTTAAAATGCTTATTGCTTATTAATAAATATTAATATATACTTTTTCATAACTTCCAGTTACCGTTACATGTTGTTAAAATAATTAATAATGTATTCAATAAATGAGAAAAAACAAAACAGAATCATCATGAAGAAAAGCAATATTTATTCACACGACTACACATCGCAGCAAAATTCAATTAAATTCAATTACGATAATTATTGAGAGACAACTGGAGGTTTCTATTATTTAAATTTTCCATAACATATTCAATTATTCAATTTATGAATATTACTCTGGGAAAAATAAATTAAAAATATATCAAACGTATATACAATGTTATCAAACGTAATATGTATATACATATATATGAGCATACAAGCGAGCTAGCCAGTTAGTTGCCAGCGACTCAAACTGCAATAAAAGAAATTGAAGAATGTTAATCGAGATAAATACTGCCCTATTCTTTATATTGGACCAAACAATCTATAAAATTTAATTGCAACCGGTTCAGTGGTTACAAAGATTAGCGCAAACGAACATCGTAACACGGGACATTTATATATGCATAAAGATATTTTTTTTACTAAAGATACGAGTGTATATTTTTCAGTTTTCAGTTGAAAGGATTTAACAGAACGTATCTCTTATGAGTAGCTAGCTATCCAATAATATTCCATTAAGTTACCCCATTTTTTTATCGTAAATATAATTTCGTATTTCCTTTTCTATTATAATTAGTCTATTTTCATGTATAATTGTATATGTATACTACTGTGATATATTTATATGAAAATAAAACTAACTATTTTAGATGAATGAAAATCCAGTGTCTCGAATTACTTTACAATATTTTTCAGAAAATATATCCAAGAGGTCACGTTTACTTCATATATTTTGTAAAAGAAACCTGAGGCTTCACATACGATCACTAACAGAGTTTTGCATTATGAAATGCGTATAAATATACATGAGATTCAGTGCGGTCTGTGTTGCGATGGTGCTATTTTATATTCTTTACTAGAAAACTGAAGAAGGTTTGATTTCAAACATATGCAATATAAATGTTTGTTTCCTGTTCCGCTCAAGAAAATTATTCATAATTATATTTTCCCGGTAATTATTACTTGTATTTATTTCGAAAATTACAATATTTTATACGTCACGATGTCATGGTGAAAATGAAGAATAACGTGCTCAGGTGATTTGGGCACGTCGAGCGAATGAGTGATGAAAGAATGGTAAAAAATATTTATACAGGCAAAGTGAGCGGTAAGAGAGACAGGGGGAGGCCTCGAGTGACCTTCGAAAAAACAGTATTTATGATACTGGAGGAAGGTCACGTAACAAGCAGGAGGACCCCCCGGAGGGCATGTATGAAGAGGCTGATGTCTGTGGCCAAGGCGAAAGAGGTATGCAGGGACCGTACCGTTTGGTGCTCCGTCGTCTCTGGCTACCCCGCAAGGGATATGGCGTGAAGGTAAGTAAGTAAGCAATATTTCATACAACTTTAATACATTAAATCTGGTCTGTTAAAATTTTATTAAATAAAATAGAAATTGCGATTTCAATACAATTTTGTTTCAACTGATTTAAATAATTACAAGAATGATAATTTCATAAAATAGCGAACGTGTCAGAAAATAAAAAAATATAAAAGCAATAACTTTACATTTTACTTTTTGACATGTTAATTTTAATATAATTTTTAAATGATGTCACATTACTAGTTTTTATAAAATTAACATAAGCTGATTAAAATAAACACTCACGTACAAATAAGCTGATTAAAAATAGAACACTGAATTCCACGCCAAATTAAACGAAACTTCACGAGACTAACATTCACCCAAATTTTGTTCAAAATTAGAAATTCCACTGGGAAATACTATTCTTTTGGGAGAATGGTATAATCTCTTGTAGTCTCTCTTTTTTTTAATTTTGACATAAGCATCATAATAAAATAAATAGTCATAAAACAAAAAAAAATATACCGGTGACTTTATAATATTTCACTTATTTTTTAAGCTTCATGCAAATGTATCTTTATTTCTTTCTTTTACTATTAATTAATTTACTTTCTACCTTTGATTGTTTGTTTGTCTGATATACAAATTATTTTTTGTTACTACAATATTATCTAATAACTTATAAAAGTAATAAATTCTATTCACTACGTTATTGATGAAACGTAATACAAAATAGATCTAAAAATTTGTTGGTGTTGTAAGAACTTGGCAAGAAATCAATTCCATAGTCTATTCTTAGTCCGATAGCATATCTTTTATATTATCTTTGCAGGCAATTCTACATGTCTTATTTTCAAGTAAAAATATTTTTATTGCTTCAATATCTACATAGTTTATCTTGACTAACCTTTACAAAAAAAAGAAAATACTTGTGAAATAAATTTACAACTCAACTCAACTATTTCAACTCAACTCAACTCTTTCAACTAATATCTTTCGAAAAATTGAACATAAGTATTTTTATTTTGTGTTCTTGTTCTTATAAATTTTTTAATAATAATTTTAAATAATTTCATCTCAGTTTATTAATATCTTTAAAAATACCACGCAAGGAATCTGTAATAATAAAAAATATGTTTTTTGACTTGTGATTATAAACGTGTCTAAATTTAAAATACTTTACAAAAAGCTTAAAATTGTCTTATAATAAAAACCATAATGACAATTGTTGTATTATTGCAAAACGCAAAACTTAATAATTTGGTTTGGATGCCGTATGTTTTAAAGTCGAATGATTCTTAAGATTTATCAACAGTATGAGAAAAATAAACATGGGGTCCGAGAAAAAACCGTCGAGAGCGACCTATATACTGGACCTCCGTCCAGTGGGAAAACTGGTGATCCACTTGCACAAACTCTCAGGAAGCCCATAGAAAGGTAGATTCGAAAGAATCCCCTTGTGCAATACACGATCGAAGGCTTTTCCTTATCCAGACTAACTACCAAACCCTCTCCTTTGCTTTCAATAACCGCTGCCCAACGGTGCGTAAGGTATAACAGAAGATCACCAGTTGATCGACCATGGCGAAAGCCATACTTCCGGTCATTGATCAACTGGTGATCTTCGAGGTACGTTAGGACCTGTCGGTTGATAATTATCTTTATTACTTTGGAGAGAAAGTAGGTAATGACGATAGGTCTGTAGTTAGCTGGGTCCAAGCTATCACCTTTTTTAGGGATCGGATGGACACTTCTATGAGACCGGGGCTATGCCTTTAAATAAGGAGTACGGAAATAGACGCGTTAGCACTGGTATCAACTCAGGGGCACATGTTCGTAGCACCAATGGAGAAATGCCATCCGGCCCACTCGACTCATGAACGGCCAAGGAAAATAGAGACTGTCTGATAGTTTTTTCCGGCATTGAGCTCTGACACCGCGAGATGATAGGCGGTGTCTTCCCTTAGTCATCCAAAGTCGAGTTGGAGGCGAAAATAATGCCCAAAAGATCGGCTTTCTCTTTTGCCGTTTGGGCCAGAAAGTCATTTCCCATGTGCAACGAAGGTAGGGACGACTGGCTAAAATTTCCCAGAGTGGCCTTTGAAAGCGCCCAGAATTTGCGCGTGCCAGGCGGATACTTTGCCACCTGATCCCAAATTTTGACGAAATGCTTGAACTTTGCTCTAGCGATTTGTCATTTGAAGAATCTGGAGGCACTGTAGTATTTCCTCTTCAGAGCTCTAGAGTACGGATCCTTAGTGACTAACGCATTGGCCCAAGCTTGATAAGCCTTCCATTTGCCAGCTGCTGCAGCCCTGACAGATGCATTAAACCGAGGCCGCGATCTGCCACCAAGTGGGACCACAGAGCTTGGTCAAAATAGTTCCAGATCATTGAAAGAGAAACATGGGTAGGATGCAAAAAAGGACCGCTTTCCATCCCAATCCAATGGATGTGTAGTCAGCAGAAGATCCAACAAAACAGATATCCTCGTGTAGTCAGTCGGTTGCACGTAATCCTAACCATTCGGTATTGTGCGCGTTGAAGTCCCCGAGGACTACGACTTCGGCGGAGGGAGTCTGTGAAAGCAGGTCGTCAAATTTGGCTTGAACGTGGCCTAACAGTTGATCCGTTTCTGCATTACCACTATGGGACCTGTAGAGGCACTCGTAAACTCTGACGTGATCGTCCATGTCCACGCGCAGCCAGAGCACGGACAAATCCCGACCTTCAAAAGTCTGAAGGCGACGGTAGCAGATATCCACCCTTAAGAACACAGATACCCCGGCATGTGGTATAAAAAGATATTCTACTTTATAACCGGGATATGATAGGTACGCTGTGTCGCTAGGTTAAGATATCTGCGTCTCCGTCAAAAACAACAAGGCCGGCTGCGCCGTCTCAAGGTGGTAGTGGTCGGCATTTAGGTTCGAGTGAAACACCCGGATGTTGCAAAAGTCTACATCTAGAGTGCAGCGGGGTGCCCCTATTTGCCGTCGTTTGCCATCAGAAAACACAAACTGCGATACTTTACCCGCCCCAGATACGACAGGCAGCCCGAGCAAAATCCTAGAATCATTCCCCCGATTTTGCTCGGGGAGGGGGTCCCCAACTTCATCAAAGCCGGTACCCTCCTGGGGTATACTTTTTGGAGGTATCCCTATCATGTTTGGCAGGGGGGCTGGGCTCCGGATTCTCTCACTCATCGAAGGAACATAACCAAATTTGGTTACTATAGTCGATCTTCCGTGAGAGGGTGGTCCTTTCCCGGTGGAGCCAGCCCAATACGAGCTGCAGTCAGATAACTACAGCTAGGCTCTATCACCTATATGGAAATATTATAATATTTATTAGTGTTTTATTGTAGATGATTTGTAAAAAAATATAATAAAAGTTACATCCACTATATCATTAGAATAAATAAATTTTTTTATAAAGAAGAGAAATAATTATTTATAGCCCTCGGTATTCGTTATAAAATTCTTTTTAATTTCTTTTTTATTCATACAACTCAATATTTTTGGCACATATTACATCTTTAATAAAATTAGTATCAACTCGCGTGGTACACAGTAAAATATGTAATTTATTTATTTTTCTCGTTTTATTTATTTATTTACGTATATTCAATCAATCAAATTATTTAGAGATGATATAAACATATATACGCTCTGTAACTATTTCTTACACTTGTGACTTAATTTTAATAGTAATTTATTTAACTAAACGGTCTTTACACAAAGGTATACATTTAAGATCTAAGATATATCAGTAAACAACCATCATTATCATACGATAAGCGGAAGGAGCTTACCTTAATCGTTAACCGATATTATTAAGTACACGTACGTATTCCCATTAAATAAAATCGTATTTTAATAGAATTACATAAACAGATTATCGAATATGAGTGGTAGAAATTACTTAACGTCACTGTCGAGATTCGTGATTGGTTGTCGATTGTTTGTTTTCGATTTGACATTATTTGACATATTTTATCGATATATTGTTAATAAAATAGTAAACATAATTATGAAAAATGCAATTATAGTCAATGACAAAAACTTTATTTATAAAAGTTTAGTCAGATTCCAAAATGTGAATTATAATTATGATTTTATTTTTAAATACACAACCTTATTAACCTATAAAATATATCAATATTATTGGAATAAGTCGTTTGTTTTAAATATATACAGTGTTAATTCAAAATGCATAATATTTAACAAGTTTTAACGACATCAGTCACGACACGTAATGTTGCGGAAGGTTGCGGACTCGGTTTCACGCATTAGTGTTGGTACATTAACTTACGATTATATTCTTTGATAACGTTTCAAATGATGGATGACTCAATCATGTTCTGTGTTATCTGGATCAACTTTGAGGTTGTAAAAATTTTGTAATTTTAATGTTTTAATATAGTTGAGTAGGTCTCCTTTATGATTACCTCAAACCCGAGTATAATATGGAATTAAAAGAATATCTTAATATAAGTTGACAAACATAAACATGTTTCTAATTCCAATCATTCAAATTAATATAAATATATAAAAATAATTTTAATAGGGATCAGAGTGATTTTATTCCTCCTTCAAAAGTATATAAATTCAAGAAATATTTTAATATTCAACAGAATAATATCAAAACAAAACCACTTTTTACCGTATATTAGCATTGCTTTGTGTTTCCATTTCAGAATCATTTAATGGGTTTAAGGGTCCATTGTCGGGATTTACTAAAACAAACATTTGACTTTGCAGATAAAACAAGTATGTTTATTTCCATGGATTACGTGGAATTTAAAATTATATCCATATATTTTTAGATATAACCTTTTTGTTCGAAGGTTTTACTTTGAATAGAGATTTGGTGCTGACATTTATAAAATTATGCGCCGATGAAACGTTTATATTACGGTACCACTTACAAAGGTCGAGACTATCCGCTCGGACCAAAAAAAATGTTCTTTACAAACACATTGAAGTAATTTAATTTCTAAAATAAATTTACGAAATTTATAATTGACTGTATGCCATTATTGTAATTGATTTATTTATATATTTTTTGTTTATGTAAATAATGTATATTTTATGTTTTAATAATATTGCTGTTGAATTAATCAGTACTTGTTATTCTATTATCTACGTTTTATTTTATATTACATCAAAGAATTTAATTATTCATTACGAATATATAATATATTAATATTTACAATTAATAAATAAACGATTTAATATTTATCTAAAAGCAAACCTTTGAAATAATCAAACTTAGTACATTTAAAATGAAACCTTTATTCTCTATCGCTTTTCTACTCCATTGTTTTCTTTTTAAACATTTCAAATAGTCCTTGTGTGGCCAACGGGGTAATGTGTTTGCTCTCTCTAAAATGTTTTAAACCTAATTTAAAATTTCTATCGTAAAGTTTATTTAAGTAATGGTAGTACGATTGCTTTAAAATGTATCTTTAAAGTGAATTATTATATATATACTAAATAATAATGTTTATTTAATTTATCAAAATCTTTATGTATATGTTTAGACATGTTAAATATAAATTGAAATTTAATATTAACAAATTTTTCATTCTATATTTATTTAAATTTCGTGAAATTAAGTTTTATTTAAATATTATGAATTAAAATGATAATATTGCCTAAACTGATAAATTGCTTACTCTGTATGTTTTTTTAGTCTATGACCTTTATAAATCGAAATTAAGTCATAAAACATTCTTAGTTGGTTACCACAACTCACCTGGTTGATGAATTTACTAACAATTTGTTGACACACGTCGCATATTTCTTAAGATTAATGACGTCATGTTGACTAAATTGCTAACATTACTTGAGATAAAGTGTGTGAATAACATTTGGTTAAAGAATACTTTTATATAATGTACTAAGCATCATATTTATTTCATGTTATTATGCATGTATTTTGCACACTAGAAATATGTAGGAAGGACCTCACGTTATATACTTCCTCAATCTTTTATTCAAAATCTTTACACGTTATGTAATATTGTTTAATGAATCATAACACATAACGAAAATTTTATTAAATTATTGTGTTTTCATGTAGTATTGAACTACAATAAAATACACAAGCTGCCTTCGATCACGGAGCTTAGTTGTTTATATTTGAATAATATGAAAACCGTAATAGTTCTACCTTCACTCAGAAAATTTGATATTACAGTTTCATTCAGTGCCGTTTTGTATTTATTGCAATGTAGTTTCGAAACGTAGTTTCGAAAAAGTGTAGTTTCGAAAAAGTGAGCAACAGAACTTTTTCCTCAAGGATGGCAGAAAAATTTGCATATTTATATATTTTTAAGACCTTTATAAGTAACCTCACTTACCACACGTAAACTCACTTGCTATTTAATATCATAAAATAAATACCTTTAAACCTTTAGTTGTTTATATTTTTATACAACATTTCTAAATGAAGCATTGACGTGAAAAATGGGCAAAATTAATTCTTCTAAATTAGGTAGAAGATAGCTTGACATCTGTGTCAGTCGAGGTCTAAGAGAATTATCTAAGCAGTAATGTGCTAAGCAAGAAAAATAGACGTTAAACCAGTTTGCTCAATAAGTTATCTCAAATGTGTAAAAAAAACTCAATCATTAATTCTTATTGCTTTCTTAAAAGAAAAAAAATAATTTTTTTTTAAATATCTTTTACGTAATAATTATAAACATGGTATGCTCTAATTATATATTCAACTACATGGTTCTATCGACTTCAACCTCGTCGACTAAAGTAGTAGTCCGAAATAAGGTCGCAAATTATTTTACAGCCACTGAACCAATCTAAAGAAAAATTTGTGTTTAATTTTTTTAATGAATATGAAGCAGTACTTAACCATAAAATGCAAAGTTATTTTGTTTAAATCCAACTAGTAATTCCAGTGAGGAGTGTGTATAAACGAATTCTACAACTCTATATATAAGCATCGCATGAGCGTTGCCGGCTTTGGAGGTGGGAGTGAGTGTTCGCCCTTCTTGAAGGTTCCACATTTTAGTGTGGTAAGTGAAAGAAAATTCCTTGAAACCGCTCAGTAGAGCATCGCTACGCATCTAAGTGGTACGGATGGTATTGAAGCTAATAGTGGTGTTGAAATTCAGTGGCAGGCATCAGATCAAATAGCTTTTTGGAACATTCCCCGTTGTAAATGCGATAGAAGACGCACAAAGAAGCCTTCTATTCAGCCTATTGGGTTGATCTGGACCAGTGAACAATACTCGTGTGTGTGTAAATGTGTGGCTAGACTTCAGAGTGCAAGTCTATTACCAGGCTGGAAATACTGCGTTGCTCTATTGATTACTTCCGATTTCTTTAAGACCAACTTATCCTTGCTCTCCATATGATCAGAAAACGGACAGTCACTCGAAATATGGAGACCCAGTATTCTGATACTTAGCAACGCATTAAGAGGAGTGCTCTCGAAGAGCGGTGATAAGACAAATGGTGTTTTCTTCGTGGTAAACGAGCAATCTTGTGTCTTTTGGGGATTAAACTGAATGAGGTTCCCCGTTATTTTGGTGAGAAGAGAGGTAATGGCGATATGTCTGTAATAAGCTGGATCGGATTACCATTTTTAGGTATCAGATGGACAAGGGCACACTTTCATGAGAGCGAGACTACGTCTTTAGTGTAGGAGTGTTGAATTAGACGCGTTAGCATTGGAATCAACTCAGTCAACTTCCCTTGGTTGTCCAAACCCGGTTTTGAAGCAAAAAGAGCCCAAGAGATTGGTTTTCTCTTTTGTCATATAGGCCAAAGTCATTCCCCACGTGCCAAAGCGGTAGGGACGACTGGCAAAAGTCGCTTAGAGTAGCCTTAGAAAGCGCCCAGAACTAAGGCGTGCCGGACGGGTGCCAGCTGATCCCCAAAAATCCAGATTTTTCAAGTTCTGATGAGGAAATATAACTGTATCTCTCTGGGCAACTCTAGAGTTAGGATCCTTAATAACTAATGCATTAGCCATAGCTTTTTCCGACTTTGTCAAAGCGGGTACCTGGGGTATATTTTTTGGAAGCGTCTCTATCATGTTTGGTGGCAGAGGTGGGCTTGTGGATTCTCTCACTCACTGACGGAGTATAACGAAAATGAATTTCATTGCAATACACTTTATGCAATATACAATTTACTATATTCTATTGAAATATTTTTTGATTGTAACTTTTATTGTTTGATTAAATTCCTAACGACAAAGTATGAAAAACTTATTCTAAAACATTATTTTTGGTGAAAAATGGGCGCTTATATAATAAATAAACATATTTGACTTTGAAAGTTCAAAAGAAATACTTCGACCTTCTCAATGCAAATGCGATTTTTATGTTAATTTCAAAATAATTTAAAGATGGTGTTTATTTAAGAATTTTATGAACAGTTGTAAATTTAATGAGCTTATAAATTCTATCTACATTTAAGCGTTAATAAAACGAGGTGACTACTCACTATGTAGATAAATAAATCTATTTAAAAACATTGTACTTAGCGTATTAACAAAATTACTTTTTCAATCAGATTACAGTAGCAACTTTAACTAACCTAGCACTTACAAACAGTTTCAAAAAATGTATTAAGGATGAAGTATGAAGGTATAAAGAGGATTTTATTATTTATTTGTCTAATATTATTAATTCTACAAAATGACTCATAATTTCCTATCTATTCTCTCAAGAATCAGACCCTTCCCTTGTGTCAATTCCGAAAATTATATTTTAATTGTGA
Organism: Melinaea marsaeus rileyi; assembly: GCA_918358865.1. NCBI lineage: Eukaryota > Metazoa > Arthropoda > Insecta > Lepidoptera > Nymphalidae > Melinaea > Melinaea marsaeus. The sequence goes on along the minus strand of OU911093.1, from coordinate 19,344,103 downwards.
AATATAATGAATGATATTCAAAATTAGATGGTTATAATAAGCAAAAGCAGTGTGGCATGCATTTATCATATATATATATTAAAAAATAAAAATGCTATTTTAGTTATACATATTACACAGAAAAAAAAGATAACTAGGTTATAGCTTCAATTGTAATATACCTTAGAGTTGCTACAAGGACGGAACCTGGTTGGATGTAACAAATTTATCGTTTTAAAATAATTAATGTTGCAATACGAGACAATTTGTAAATTGTAACATATATTTTTATAATAGTCATAGATTAAATTACCTGAAAATAAAATACATTAGAATACACTATTTATAATTTATAGATTGATAAAAATCCTAACAAAAGATTGTATAAAGCCTAATTATTTAATGGATGTAAACTTTAATATGCAATAATATATTATATATAATCCCTTAATAGACGACAATACGTCGTTTAGTTTACGTAACACGTAATATCCTCTAATAGTATTTTAGTTGACGGGGGACAAATGAACGCTCAGTGATAGATGAGATGGGCTTTAAAGCGCTTTGTGTAGCTTTACTACAAAACTAGTACAGAACATTGCAAAACCGAAATGTTATATAGTTTTGTGCGTTTGGTGGAATTTATGTCGTAATGATTATTTATCCTTGATTTAAGCATTTTGTAGCTAGATTAGTAATAATGTATATACTACAAAGTTTGATATTAAATTACGGTAAAAAAATATAGAAACAATTACTCCTACAATAAACCTAGTTAAAACTCTAAACTAGAAGATACACCTATTTTTAATGCGCACATATATGATTCCTAAAAACTACACATAAACAGTTACTTGATTACTGTGAACTGTGATCGTTAGTTTTTCTGGAAGAATTCTTTTATGATTTCGGAGAGTACATTCCAAAAACCAGTAATTCTCAAGATATTATAAAAGAATGGATAAGAAAAAAATAACAGATAGATAAAGAATAATAAAGAAAGTTTTTAACTGATGTCACAGATTTTATGGTTCTTTAAAAAAGTTGTACAATCATATTATTTTTATGTTCTAATAGCTATTGCAAAATTTGTATATACGAGCTGAAACATATATTCATCCACTATTATTTTCCACATATTTGCTCTAAAACAAATGAAATTGTGACTATTTGAAAATATATACACAAAAAGAGGATACATCAAATTCAAAATAAATATTAGAGTACAAGTTTTATTCAAACCGTGTTTGAGCGATAGTGATATTCCAACAAATTGGTTCCTCTTTAGTGGACGCTATATACACAAGACGGAGCTAAATTAAATTAGTTTTTTATACTTCCCAGTTAGTCACGACACCAGGCTTAATCTAATTGGAACGGAATGAATAAAGCAGTAATCCTCTTAGTAGATTTGAAGCGATTTGTTCGGTATGTCAAAGGTTGGATCACTTATTATTTATGAGATAAGTGTATATAATTTAAAATAATTTTAAATATCATAAGATAATATAAGCTCGTGACGCACTCTCAGTAATAATTCTCGAAATACTCCCTTTATTGCAATAATAATTTAAGCATTATTATGGAAATAAAATATATAATACTAATAAGGTAAAAACAGTAAAAATATTGGTACGAGTAATAATATTAAAAGATATTAACTGTAATTGTAAAGTTCCTTGATACTTTATAATTCGTCCTCTAATAAATTGATATTGGAAACTGAGTTTCGAATAAATAAAAAATTAAATTAGAAAAGTTGAGAAAATTTTCTAACAATACAACTTTCCTCACGTCACGACTTTTAGAAACTTTTGCTTCAACTTGCACACGTGCCTTCAAGGGTCAGCTGCAATTTGCAATATAAAATTTTTAGCATCTAAAAGTGTACGAGTTTTGAAAATTTGTTTCATACTAGACATAAACACTTTGTTACATACAAGCTAGTAGTTCCGAGTATTTAACTAGCATTAATTCGAAATTATCACAAAAAGAATAATATTAATAACAACAACAACTTTCTACGATAATTTTAGGAAGAATAATAATAATTTTAGAAAAATAAATTAAAAATAAGATAACTATAAATATAAATCAAACACTGCAACATAAAAATTGTTGCTAAGGCGTTAAGAGGAGCAATGAGAGAGAAGTGGTACAACAGAGGTAGGACAATGAAAGTGTAAGGGGTTCCAGCTAACTCAAAGTAAGAAATGTACCTTTAAAGTTACTTTACGCTAATCATCTGTGAAAGGATAGTCACTTAAACAAGCTATTATCAACTAACTACTATTAAACTCTACCACGAACTAAAAGGTGAAAGTTATTTTGATATTTGATATTCAAGTTACACGTTTGAATTATATATAATATGTGAAATAATATAAAATAATAGTTATCTTTATAAGTGCTATAGCTTTATATTATTATAGTTTTCCAACTCTTCATTTAATTGTGAAATGTCTAAAGGTGCTTTAAGTGATCAGTCTTGTATCAATCACGTGAAATGAAATCACAAAACTGCATAAGTTCAAATTTTCTAGGCCGTGTAGTCATTTAAACAGTAGTTTTTCGACAAATAAGAATAAAAATTAAATTTGTGCGTAATATACCACTTTATTTTAATTTCGTTTACGTTAAAGCGAAATTATAAAGGATAATTTCCAATAGCTCAAGATGATGGATGGAATAACTTATTAATTGTATCTTAAATGTGATAACAGTATAGATTATATCGTAATCCTTCAAGACACGACAACATGTCGTTTAGTTTACCTAACACGTTACACCCACTAATTGTCTTTTAGATGACGGGTGACTAATGAACGTACGGTGATAGATGAGAGCACTTTGAACTCGTCAAGTAGCTTTTATTTCTATATCCAAAGAGTATATTTTTTAACAATATAAATGGATAATTGACCTTTGTATCTCGCAATTTGTGATTTTTTGTTCAAAAAATGACCCAAAGTAAGCCTCTTTTTCAAATAAAATTTGTATTTGTTACGTATTCTGTGAGGGAATTTTCACCTTACGAGAAGATAATCCTATTTGGGTTACGTCTAGAAAAGCAATGGATTTCATTTTAAAGTGTCATGGCGGTGTTGCAATTGTATACGTGATAGAAATTACAGTCATATTATATACTAAAGTTAGTATTAAAATTATTAAAATATCAATAACGTTTAATGAAATGAAAAAACTATTATGATTTTATAAATTTAAATTATTAAATTATTATTAATTTGCAGTAAACAACTTCTTATTTTCTTGAGTTTAACCTTCGAGTACATACATTTTAAGACGTAATCTATATATTCATTTAAAACCTATTTCTTGTTTTTTGTTACATTTTGAGTAAGGTTTTGCATTACATAAAGAGATTTAAACCGATTTTTGATTGAAACATAGGTCGTCAAATTCAACTATAGTATTTTATACAATCTCAATATATTTTTCAAATATTAAGAATAAAAGCGATAGTCGCTGTTATGGGGTAAACTGTTTTATTTTTTATTCTATTATAGTTTCAAAATAAATCAAATTCTAATATTTTAGCTGTAGTAGCACACTGTTACAAAAATTTGGTATGGGGTAGCTAAGATTCGTGTGTCGAGTTGGAGATATAGATACGCGAAACTCCTTCCTCTTCCGCTTAGTATTGTTTAATCTCACCATTCCTTGGCAGCAATATCTTCAAAAAGGTTTTAAATTTGCATATTCTTGTGAGTTACGACATTTCTTACCATTAAGTGCACCATCGGTTCGTTTACCACCAAATTTTATAATAAATTGTATCAATGTACCTCACATTTTAACTTTCAATGATTTTCTATTAAGTAAGTAATTCTATTGTCTCTTCGTGTTAAGACAACATTCAAACAAAAAGAAAATTTAAGTTTTTTATACCATAGTTTTTTTTTCAGAACCTACAAACACCGGCAAAATAGACGTAGTTAGACACATGACATCAATTAACCCCAGACTGAATTAAAATCTATATCTGACCGGCTGATTTAGACAATTGAAAATTTTGTACAACAATATTCATATATAGAAAATAACATTGGATATTTCTAAATGTAGTTGTATGACATTTTATAAACCACACCATATATCATATGCAGGTCGACATTTGCAATTGCAACAAATTTCTCAGTATTCCCCGATGTAACCGCGTTAAGAAGTTCCCCGCTCTGCTGGAAATATATGCTTGAATTTACTTCGCACTTTTGCAGAGATTTAAATACATATATAGTATTCAAGCATGTGAAAGTAAGTGTAAAATTTTAGTACGTATAAAATAACTGCAAATGCATTATATGTTATTAATTCGATTAACTATTTATAATATCATCAAGATCGAATAAATGATTTATTTTCAGAATAAACAAATCTAATAAAAATATAAACCATTATTCAATAATGGTGCAGACGGGGTGAAAAATAAGAAATAAACAAATTTTAAATATACACATAAATAGCAATGACAGAACTATTTATTGTCTTTCTGATCATCTATATTGATTTATAGTTATATATACCTTGCAGTAATTGTATAAAAATAATTTATTAATAATATTTCTTATCGTTTGTTTGATTTTAGTTATTCATAAAAATGTATATGTAAACAGGACGAGCCTTTTACGTTTCAGTAAACATCGGTTTAATATTCATTGGAGCGCGTTGTTTAATATCCGCAATCCACTCTTGACTTCTCGTTTGAGAAAGATCCTTAAGAGAGTATATATGCATATATATATATACTCTATACTACTACTATATATATATATATTTAGTTGTATATTTAATGTAGTTTAGAGGTGGGTCTTTATGTGCTGCAGACACGAGTATTAAAAAAAATATTTGTTCGCCTTGTATAAGTAAAAACACTGGTACACTTGAGTGCAATCAAAATTAGATAACGAAATTTGTGGCTTAGAAGCTAGCTATAAATATATATATAAGCTCATAAAAGTAATATATAATATATATAAGCTCATAAAAATTATTGTATAGAAAAACAGTTAAGGTGTATTTAAATGATCGTTGTCCATGATTATTGTTACATCCATTAAACCAGCTGTACTTACGTTAATTATATACGAATTTGCCAACCAAATTTTGAATATATACCCATGGTGGAATAGCGGCGTGACTTGTGTGTAGCAGGAGATTTTTTTAGTGACAGCAAGGAAAGGTTTAAGAAAGATTCAAAATACTGGATTGCGATAAATTTACTTAATGTTCTGTAGCTTAAGTATGACTTACCTTCTCTAAGTATATCCAGTTTGATTAGATTCTGCCATTCTTTGTCATAATAAAATAATCATATCTCAGATCCACCATAAATCTCACATACGCCTATGGTATATATTGTTGTTAACTACAGTCACGTGCAATGAAAAGTATACACGGGCAGATTTTCAAATAGATGTTCACTCTGAAAATTTCAAAAACAAGTAGCCACTTAACAATTCATACTATGTAACCACCAGAGTTTCTCATAATAATGTATACATTTTTGACAAGAATATGGACACGGATTGTCACACACAATATTTATAAGATCACAGGCATATATAATATATATATAATATTTTACAAAAATGTAAACAATACTATTTAATTATAAAGTATACAATGACGCCTATGATTTTATTCTAAAAATATGTATACACTTTATAATTTCATTCAATGTAAGTTTTCATTTTTTATCTTTTAAATGTTGTTATGAAGGTAGCCCGGATGCGGTGCGGTGATTAGTGGCGTGGACTGTTTTATTCGGTTATGCTGTTTTTCAGTGAGCCCTTTTATGATTCATTTATCATAGAAGTTTAATAGTTATCGTAAAATTAGAGTTGCATTATAATTAAAAATGTAATAATTTGTATTATGTAATGAACAGCTATATTTGATGATGTTGAAAAGATATAAAAAAACTATTATATAAATGAATGTGTATCTGTCTGTCGATTTGTACTCGATGGATTCAAAAACCATACATCCAATCATCCTGAAAATTTAGAAAATTATTAGGTAAATCCCCGGGAAGGTTTTTACAGTTTTTTTTTTATTAAAATCAGAGTTGGGGTTCTGGCTGCATTTTATAAGTAATATTTTGATGAAAGTGTATTCATGGTTACCATGGATACATAAATTATGTTTTATGTATCAAAACTGCCTTTTGTTCAGATTTTTTGTTAGATGCATAACACAGCATGCACAGCCTTGAAAACAGGCGTAGAATTGCTAGCCTCTCAGTATTCATTTTGGTGAGTGTGCGCTGGAAATACACGAATTAACTCTTCCATCCTCCTTCTACCACGGGACGTTCCGACGCACGGCAGGTATACTACGTTATGGACATTCCCCCTGTCCGGACGAAGCACTTTGTTTCGTCTTTCTTAATTTGTACAGCGAAGGACTCGAACAGCTTGCCTGCGTCGGTTTTTCCGTCCGAATACAATGTAGGTTAATGCGCTTTACCATTTAAGACTACATTTTCACTTTCCATTAGGTGGAATGTAATCAAGCATTAACCTAGATGATATAAAAAAAAGCAACGCGTGATCGCTTTTAACCAGTCAACGTCAAGTTCGGAATTCAAATAAATCGTTATTTATAGCATTATCATAATTTATAGTTTAGTATCATTATTGCGATTATTGTAGTGTTGTTTTTTATTGTGGAGGACAGAATGAGTAATAACATTGTGCAGTATCGGATTTCGACACATGAAAAATATAAAATTATAGTTTTAAAAAAGCAGGGGTTTACTCAGTTACTGATATTGCAAATAATATAGGAATCTCAGTAAGTATTATCCGTTTAATAATTACTTATTTACATGTTAATTGAGTAGCTAATTAATAATATGTTTTTAGAGGAAGACCGTCTATCTTTGGCTCAAAAGGTGGGAAGAGGAAGGTGACGCAGTTTGTCATAAGAGCAAAGGCCGTGCTCGTAAAACTACCGAAGCGCAGGATAGGGAGCTCGTGAGCAGAGTCCATGGTGAAGGATTCGTTAAAATACAGGATTTATCCATTTCATTGCAAGTGTCGGCTTCAACTATTCGATGACGCTTACACTCAGCTGGGTTACATCACAGAACTCCCGCGCGAAAACCTGTCTTATCTGCGCAACATAAACATCAAAGATTACAGTTCGCCCGGGAATATATAAACTTCGATTTCAGCAGCACTATTTTTTCTGACGAAAAGGTATTCGTGTCTTCTGCCGATGGACGTTTATCTTTATGGCGAGCCAATAATACCAGGTATTCAGAAAAAAATATACTACCATCGAAGAGAAGTGGTCGAATAAGTTTTGGCGTTTGGGGATGGATGGCAGCCAGTGGTCCCGGTGAGTTGGCCCAAATAAGTGGAAAAATGAACAGCCTGCAATATACTGATATATTGGAAGAGGTTTTACTACCTAGTGTGGAGGTATATTTTCCTAATTCTGGACCACTTCCTTTTGTCCAAGATAATTCCGCAGTTCACAATTCGCGTATAAGCCAAGTATGGTTCAATCGCCAACAGAGTAAAGTAATGAAGCTGCAATGGCCGCCTAAAAGTCCAGACTTAAACCCCATTGAGAATCTTTGGGGTTTAATAGTCCAGCAGTGGGACAGCGACCGAGTTAGGACACGCATAGCCCTAATTAATCATGTCCACGAAATATGGGACAGTTTCAGAGGCAGCAATGTATGCATTAATATGATTACATCAATGCATCAGAGACTGCAGGATGTTATTGATGCTCAGGGGGGTTACACAAGATTTTAATCTCCCCGCTATTTATAATTATATTTGTTAGTTTTTATTAATACACTTTTTGATTCTACAATATCTTTTATTTCATATCCATTAATACGTCATAAACGGCTAATTATTATTTAATGCAAAGTATAATATAATTAATACTTCACTTCAGCGTATCGCAGTTCACGATTACAAATTATTGTAATTCATAATGGATACATATTTTTGAATGTGATCTTATAAATATCGTGTGTGACAATCCGTGTCCATATTCTTGTCAAAAATGTATACATTATTATGAGAAACTCTGTTGGTTACATAGTATGAATTGTTAAGTGGCTACTTGTTTTTGAAATTTTCAGAGTGAACATCTATTTGAAAATCTGCCCGTGTATACTTTTCATTGCACGTGACTGTACAAGCGTCGAACGAGTACATTTCTACATAGTATTATGAATACACATTGCGATTATGGGGATTTGACGAATGCTGTACGTAAGTGTATGGCAAGCTTAATTTATTAGTTTGGACATAAATAAATAAGTAGTATTTATAAAATAAACATTAACATTTGGGTTAATCAATTAAAAAGGTAATTCAGTTTGAGCTCAAATGCACTATTTGTATAGGCTCGTTGATGTGAAATACTGAAAGGAATTTAATTATTCAACAATTTCCTAGTGCTTTAGCATCACCAATTCCTTTAATTTGTTATTTATTTATTAAATATACTTTTGTAACAAATATGCACTATAGTTGAATATGTAGTGTTACGTTTACTATTACCGTATGAACCGTTAAGTTCTTTTAAGAATTTTAATTTAACTATTAGGATGAAAAAATATAAAAAAAATGACGTAAGACAAAGAAATAAGAGGGGAAACCAATTTTTAACGGTTTAATTTTTAAAGCAAATCTTTAAGATAGAAATAAAAAGAAAACAAAATACAAACGAATGTCATTGTTGAAAAGGATGAGATTAATAGGAGTAGAAAAGAGGATGTAGTTAAGAGGGTTCTTAAAGTTTAGTTTCAAACTTACCATGGCTTATTTACAATATGGTTGTACCGCCTAACATGTTTCTTGAAAGAATTAACAGATTGGCTAAAATTAATATTTGAATTTTATTCTTCTTGTTCTTGATAATATCATTGTCAAAATCACGTTCTCAGCGAAATTACATTGATTTTTAATCCAAAACTAGTTTAAGTTTATATACTGTTTTAAATTTTAACCTCGAAATTTAGTTGTTTTAGCGCAAAACGTTCATAATGAGATTTGCAAATAAATGTATATATATAAATCATAATTTAAGTTTTAGAATGTTATTTGTATAATATAATAATTTCTAATATATCATTAATAATAATATTTAAGTTTATACAGTAAAACATTCATATTATAAACATATGTATGTAAGGATCTACAGTTTTCGAGCGAATATTATTGTTAGTAAGAAAAAGATCTCCTTTATAAAATTTTAGTTACTTAAAAAGAACAAAACAAGTTAAATAACACCCATATAAAATACTCCTCAGAACTAAAACTACTACAGTAGTGAAATACATTCAAGACATAAATCAAATTGCTTCAGAGTTCCGTGACGTTGAATAAAACGTTGAACTGCGCCGGACAAACGCTCTCTGAACATAAAACTGATACCTTTTAACACTATAGACCCTCCCAGAGAGCATTTTGTTTCTTTTCGAGAAGGGAATGTTCTTTATCCGAATAGGTTGTTAAGTTGATTGTTCTTCCGAAGGATAAGCAATTTTTTGAATTATTTAAACTTACCTAATTTCATTATTAATTAATAAATCGATATGTATTTTTTCATTACGAATAGAAAATGTTTAAGTCAATGTAATATATTTGAAAAATCTTGACATGTATACATTAAGTTTTATGACAGCTTAAAAACAACCTATAAACTTTATTTTATATGCAAATAGGTAGTTCTTTACTGACAATAAAAAAGTTGTAAAAACAAAATTTTGTGCATTGTTTCTATGACGTTTTCTTTTATATACAATATTGTAAATTTTGTTATTAGCAAGCATTTAACATTAAACTCCAACTTAAAAATGCAATTCGCCATTTCACGTCTTAAAGATAAGAACATTTATGTTTTTGTTTGTTTATTTATTTTTTTATTTTCTTAGTTATTTGTGTAAAGATCTGATCTATAAAGATGCAAAGTCAATACTTGTACTATACGACATAGCTCTATGCAAATACATTGTTACGTAACATTTTAAACAGAAATTGCTAAGTTAACTTTCAACATTTTTATTTTGTAAACTAGCTTCCTACGTCACATAAGTCGAGGCAAATGAAACCACTCTCGTAGATTTAAAGCTAGACCAAATAGAAAGGCGGAACCAAACTTTGGTTGATTTTAAATATTACATAAAGTCACGTGCACAAGACGGAGGCGAACTTTTCTGTCGATAAGAAGTTTGAAAGTTGCAGTATTAAACTAGTAACACGACTTTTCTCAGTTAATCAACTGTTCGATTCACGCAAAACTGATATGGAGTTATCTAAATAGGTTATCGCTAGCAATTATTTAAATCAAAATCTTTATTTGCCTTTACTAAGATTACGAAAGAACTGATTTAATTTAATTTATTTTTTTGATTTTTATTGATTTTATTTTTATTTTATTGATTTATTTATTTTTCATTTTTTATTTAACTTTGCTAAGATAAGATAGAAGTAAATAGTAAAAACTGACCAATTGTCAAACCACGCACAATGTAAGGTTTCGTAATTGTCCATGATGGATAGATAGACAGTTTTTGTAGATTTTTAGTATACATATTTATATTAAATTGACGCTCTTAAATCTAACAAAAAATTTGTAATTTAAAGCTTGATATACCACAAACGTAATCCTTAATCCAAAGATGGTTTTCGCAAACCCACCATATTTTTCAAACTCCTATCTAAGGATATGCCATGTCGTGAAGTAATAAAGAGAATATAAATGTCACCCTAAGCAAAATATATATATTTTTTTACCACTTTGTCAACGTGGCTAATATGTATATTTATGTAAAATTACAGCTTTTTAGTATTAAAAGTCTCTAAGTATCAATACGGAAAGAGGAAAAGTTCATAATATTACATAAATAAAACAAAAGCGTAATCTAAAAAGTGTTTTTGCAGCCAATGGGTTTAATCTAAATTAGCGCGTGTCTTGACTACTAGTTCAAAACTTACATACAACATATTTTTAATAATATAAATTAATCATAAATATGAATACATTGTCTGTAATGACCAATTAAAAATTATCTTTATCAGTTATCAACAAGCGGCTAATTAACGCCATGGCTTCATTAATAATCCAAATAATATAATTTCTTTCCTTCGTTTGTTCGTTTGTTACATTATAAATGTTCGTAGATATTTTTTACAAACAATTCAAAACTGTATATGTCTAATGATTTTTGTTATATAAGCGGGGCAAACGAGCTTGCGAGTCACTGATCACCGCTGCTCATGAACTCATGAGTATACACCTTTTTTAAAGGTGCCCGTGTTGTATCGAACTGGAAATACCGCCGAAGGGAGTTCATTCCACATTCGAGTGGTACTTGGAAGAAGTTCCTTGAAAACCTCACAGCGGAAAATCGGGACGCATCCAGTTGGTACTCATGGTGTTGGATAAGATGACGTACTGTGCGGTGATGAAATTCAGTGGCAGGAATTACATTCAATAGGTCTTCGGAACACTCCCCGTTATAACCGCGGTAGAAGACGCACAAAGAAGCCACGTCTCTACAGAATGCCCAAGAATCAAAGCGTTCGCAGAGCACCGCGTCCCCAACAAGATCCGAAAGGGTTTCCGTTGTATACGGTAAAATGGTAGAAGCTAATATTGGAGTGATCCGGAACAGAGATGAGTAAAGTACTCCATGTGTGGCCGGACCTTACAGAGCGCAAGTCTTAGGTCAGGCCTAAAATACTGCTTCACCCTATTGATCACTCCTACATTCATCGAGGCCAATCTGGCCTGCTCCCCAGATGACCACTAAACTGACAATCATTCGAAATATCTAGGTCCAGTATACTGATACTTGGCAAGGTATTGAGAGGATTGCTCTCGAAAAGTGCTAATACTTCAAATGGGGTTTTCTTAGTGATAAACACGCAAACTTGTGTTTTCCGGGATTAAACTGAACAAGGTTCACTTCCCCCAATTATAAGACCAACACCAGGAAGGTTTTTATAGAAGACACAAGTTTCTTTTGGCACTCGTCAACGGTTTCCCGAGAGAGCGCTACACGGCTGAAATATGCAGCATCCCCAGTACTGTCATCCACATACACTTGGGGTACATCAGCATTCACAGGCTTGGAGTCCGAATAAAAACCATCGAGAACGATCTGTATGCTCCACTCAGTGCGAAAGCTGGTGATCCACTTGCGTAAACTCTCCGGAAGCCGAAAGGAAGGAAACTTCAAAAGAAGCCCTTGTGCCGTACTCGTATAATATCGAAGGTTTTTGCCATATCCAGACTAACTGCCAGACCCTCTTTTTTCGCTTTAAATCACTGCTGCCTTTCGGTGCGAAAGATATAATAGAATATCACCAGCCAATAGACCATAGCGAAAGCCCTAATGAGCTGGTGATCCTCAAGGTATGTTAGGAGCTGATGATGATGATGTTCTTTATTATTAATGATGTTCTTTATTATTTTGGAGAGAAGAGAGTTAATGGCGATATGTCTGTAGTAAGGGCAAGTGTAGTAGTGTAGATGGGCAAGAGCAAATTTTCATGAGACCGGGTCTATACCTTTAAGATAGAAGTATCGAAATCGACGTGTTAGCACTGGAGTCAACTCAGGCAACTTCTCTTGGTTGTCCAAAGTCAAGTTTCAGGCAAAAAGTTCCCAAGTGATCGGCTTTCTCTTTTGCCCTATAGGCCAAATAGTAATTCCCCATGTGGAATGGTAGAAAGGACAACAGGCGAAAGTTGCTCAGAGTGACCTTAGAAAGCTACCAGAATTTGCACGTTCCTTGCGGGTACCTTACCAGCTGATCCCCAATTTTGACGACATGCTTGAAGTTCTGTTCTAGCAGTTCTGAAGAGGAAATATAACTATGTCTCTGGAGGCTACTCTAGAGTTCGAATCCTTAAAAACTTAAACATTAGCCTAAGCTTTATACGCTTGCCGTCTGCCTGCCGCTATAGCCCTGATAGACCCATTAAACCAAGGCCGTGACCTGCCACCAAATGGAATTACAGAGCTAGGTACAAATAGTTCCATGTCCCGTAGTCAGCTATAGTTGCAGCGTAATCACTGGGATCATTATATGGGAAACAAGTTGGCCCCCATATTTAGTATGCAAAAGGGATCGCATTCTATCCCAATCCGCTGATATGTAGTGCCAAAGGCGTCGGGTCACATGTCTTGTGCGAGCTGGGGCAAACCATTTACCAGAGGATTACCATTAAACACAAATCTCCTCGCATAGTCGGTAATACGTGACCCTAGCCAATCTTTATTGTGCGCGTTGAAGTACCCGAGGACTACGAATTCGTAAATCTTCACCTGGACATAGCCCAAGAGTGATCCATTTCTGCATTATTACAATGGAAACTGAGAAGGCAAGCGTAAACTCTGACATGTCCATGTCCTGAGTACAGACAGGCCAGTCAGACAGCCTTCAAAAACTTGTAGCAGCAGATATCCTCGCTTATGAACACAGATAGCCCAACTGTGGTAGGTATGCCGTGTGGCTAGATTCAGATATCTAAGTCTACTTCAAAACTAACAAGGACGGCTGCGCCGTCTCTAGATAATAGTGGACTGAGTATTGACTCAGTCCACTATTATCTAGAGAGAGCTCGACGTTAATTGTGACGTCGAGCTTCTGTCAGTGCGTCGTCTTTTCCCGATTCAGCCACCTCAATACGAGCTCATATTGAGCAATTATATAACTACAGCTAGACTAAAAATTAAAAATATAAGACTTTTTTCCAAACTAAAAAAACAATAATACAATTAAAGTCAGATTATTTTCATTTGATCTCCTGCAAAATAAGACAGGCAATATTGTCATTCCTACCTTCCTTCCACCTTCCTTCCTTAAATGAGAGAACATCAAGAGAGAGAGAACATGTTTGTGACTGCAGCGATATTGAAATGATAAGGGTAGAAACATTAGGAACTAGCACGAAGCTTTTTAACTGTTTTTCATACATAATGTATCGTTGTTAAATATAAATGTTTCCTATTATTAAATTTAAAAATAAAAATTATTTTAATATTGTGATTGTGTAAAAGGCATTTTTAATATATTCATTATAAAATAGTAATATTATATTCATATATAATCTATTAGAAAACAAAGTTTAGAAATAAAATACTGTAAAGCTTGAAATTGGATTGATTTGTTTTATTTCATGGATTTAGAGATCCTTATCGTGACTTGAATTGATGTTACGGTAACTTTAACAATATTAGAAATTCTATGACTTTTCCTCTAGTTAACCCCGGGGATGTTATGAATTTAAATAGGATCAAAGTTATATAAAGTAGTAAGGAAGATCTAAAGTTCTATGGTCGTTCGAGACACTAACAGATTTTGGTTTCTTCAATATTAAAATAAAATTTACTACGGATTACATATATATAATTGGAATTAGGCAAGACTGGCTTTGTCACATTTTGTCTGATAGAATTTCATTATGGCGCCCCCTCAGGAATTCCCTATAATATCTCATTCTATCAGATCTTCATCTTTTGATAAATTGAGAGATTTATTACTACACTAGTTGCGGAATTTCTCTACCTTAATAAATTTTTAAGAAAAATATCCATGACTCTTATAACGATCATGCAAGAATCTTGTAAATCTGAACATAAGACATTGACGATATTCAAATACACATAATTACCCGATTTTATGTCCTTTGATTTGTTTTGCCAATTAAATTACTGTGTTGCTGTATGGGTATGTAATTACTTTTGTATTCAATTGTTTTCCTAAACATTCCGAGTAAGTAATTTACTTAGGATACATACATATAATATAATTGTTGAAATAAAATAATAGTATCTGTAACTTACAACATTATGTTAATTGTCCTCCTTTTTAAGGAAATGCGATACGATATTTCTTTGGGAGAAATAATTTCTTGCTTTTTATACAAAAAACTAAGAATTTTATTTTATTTTTGTAACAGTTATTACGTAATGATCGATTACTGGAAATTATAATACTGAGTGTGGGCCTTATAATAATTAGGGTTAATTAGTACATAACCTACATTAATCTACATAGGTTGTCTTTAATTTAATTGAGTGGTCCATCTCATTGTCAATCCAATCAATTCGTATGCATATATCTATAGTGCGACTGTCTATTGTCCATTGGCCTACTTATATATCTTATTGAGAAATTACACTTTAGAATTACAATTTATGTGAGATCACTTTTATTACTAAAAAGAAATTTAAAAAAAAATGTTTGTAAATGGTTTTATCATCCCATGTATTTTTTACTTTTATTTATAATGAATTACCTAACAACATAAAAGTTTCCAATATTATGTGGTCGTATGGCTGTTTGTTTAAATGTCTACATGTTTAAACTTTACATGTTTAAACATGTAGTACTATGCCAATATCTTTCCACCGCATCTTTCAGCATTCATTTTAGCATTCTTGCTAAGCCACAGACGCCGATAAAAAGGGAAGAACCAAAGTTAAACTTTTATCATAGTAGAATAAGTGAGTTTTCACTGATTAGATGTTTGATGATGTTTTTGGGTAGACCTCGAAGAATTCGGTCTACCCATTCATTTGTACCCGACTTTCGAATTTTGAAAAAATTTCTTCACAGGAGGTCTTCTTATGGCCCCCTGATTCCGAAATGACCATTGGTCAAAAAGTTTATATATATATATATATATATATATATATATATATATATATATATATATATATGCGTGCGTGCGTCCAGATTCGACTTTTGTCAGCACGATAGCGGCTGCAGTTTCGCTCGGATCGCTTTCAAACTTTGCACAAAAATCAACCACCCAAAAATGAAGGTCGAGTACGTTACCCAGAGAAATCCGGCCACAGGGGGCGCTAGGGCCTCATTTTTTCCGATTTCAGTTTTTCGATCATAACTTTTTCCCTATACAAAGTAGATCAATCGCGTTTATATTAAGATAAACCGAAAACCTAACTTCAATAACTTAGGGGTGGGGGTAAAAAAACCGAAAATTTTTGGAAAAAAATTCATAACTTTTTTCTGGTAAACATTCTTACATCACAAGTATTTTTAATAGAAAGGTTATTTTTTACTCTAAATTAAGATACCAAAAGTTTTTCCGTAAAAGGTACCGTTTCCGAGAAAAAAATAAAAACCACTTTTAGCTTGAAAATTTAAGGTAGGTAAAACCACGGCAACTTTTTTCTGGTAAACATTTCCTCCTCGCAAATATTTTTAATAGAAAGGTTATTTTTAACTCTAAATTAAAGTATCAAAAGTATTTCCAAAAAAGATACCTATTCCGAGACATAAAATAAAAACCGCTTTTTGCTTGAAAATTTTTGATGTAAACAACGGCATCATGTGTTATTCTTAGGTAGTGAGTTATATTTTAAACGAGTTACACGCGAGGTCTACCCACGCGTGTCCCCCTGCGGGCACGGATTTTTTAAATAGGTTTTAATTTTTCCATTCGTGTTTAGTTACATAATGAAACTAGTGTAACAGATTTTTGATTAAGTAAAACTCATTTTAGACTGCTTAGATTGCTTTAACAATATTTCATATTTGAAGTCTATATGTCTATACAGCACTCGATGTAAAATAACTTGCTGGATATGGACGTCATATATTAATTATATCAAAAAAATATTATATTCTGTTTTGCCTTTGCTTTTTACATAAAATAAAATAAAACATTATTATAAAATAGCAGCTATTAATACTCTAAATACTATTTATTTTTTGGCATTTTCAACGTGCTTTTAAAAACATTTAATACGAAAAGCTCGGCTAAAAGCAAACACATTTACAAATATATTAGGATTATGTTCAGCCTTTTAAAATTATTTGCATGAGCAACTTCCGACGCTTTTGCGGCTTTCATATTTCTTTTATATTTTATATTGTATGAGGTCAATATTTTTATTTACCTTATATTTTTTATAAAGCTGTAATTTGCTGTATAAATATTATTATTTTTCTAAAATCTCAATCAAACTTTAAATTTCTCAGTCTGAGTCTGTATTGAGCATCACATAAAAATTTTTGGAATGTGAACAATTCAGGGTTTGATTGTATAGCTTTACCTTCATGAATACTTCTCAACCCAGGGGAAGATGGGAATGGTTACATGGGACTCACAGGCGTAGAGATAGTCCGGGGTATAAACGGTTTCCTCATCGCCTTACTTTATGATTTATTACTACAAGGTATTATGCATTTAATAAAAGATTTTTCTTTAATTTATGAAATTCTCAATAGGTTTTTTTATACTTTCAAAAATTATTAGTTTACAAATTAGAATTATAAAAGGTGTTTTTTTTTTCACAAATATTTTGTACCTCTGTAAGCGGACAAATTATAAATTAGCAAAAAGTACAATAGTGTTAAAATGTTGTCGCCTAAAAGCCGGAATTCGACCATAATTTAAAGTTTGAATGTTATTTATTTTTTTTCTTTTTTTTGTAAGACGAGGGCAAACGTGCTGACGGGTCGCAGATAGTACGTAATCACCGCCGCCCATGAACTCCTGCAACATTCGACGATTCACAAGAGCGTTGCTGGCCTTAGAGGTGGGAGTAAACGCCTTTTTTGAAGGTGCCCATGTCGTACCGATAGTAGGGATGGCATTGGAAGCGATGGCGCGCTGTGGGGTGATAAAATTTGGCAGTAGGCATCAGATCGACTCACACTCGTCATCATCATCATCATCATTATCAGAACAGTCTCCGTGCTAAATGCTGTACAATACGTACAGAGAAGCAACGTTTCTATGTAATGCCAAAGATTCTAGCCGTTCGCACATCATCGGGTTCCCGACAATCCGAACGGCTCTCCGTTGTACGTGGCCAAATGATTGAAGCTGATATTGGAGTAATCCGGACCAGAGATGAGAACAGTACTCCATGTGAGGCCGGACCTGCGCTTTATAGAGCCCAAGTTTTTGGCCAGGTTTGAAATACTGCTTTGCTCTATTGATCACCCCTAATTCCATCGAGGCCAACTTGGCCTTGCTCTCCAAATGACATAGAAACTGACAATCGCTTGAAATTTCGAGACTCAGTATTCTGATAACTCTCTCTGTATTCTGAAAACTCTCAGGAAGTCCATAGGTGGGTAGCTTCGAAAGCCCTTTGTGCCATACACGATCAAAGGCTTTCGCCATATCCAGACTAACTGCCAGACTCTCTCTCTTGCTTTCAACAACACTTGCCCATTGCCGGTCATTGACCAACTAGTGATTCTCGAGGTAGGTTAGGAGCTGTTAATTGATGACGCTCTCCATTACTTTGGAGAGTAGAGAAGTAATAGCGATAGTTCTGTAGTTAGCGGGGTCCGAGCTATCACCTTTTTTTAGGGATCGTATGGACAAGGGCATGCTTCTATGAGACCAGGACTACGCGTTTAAATTAGGATTAAGTAAAGTCGAGTTTGAGGCAAAAAGAGTGCCCAAGAGATCGGCTTTCTCTTTTGCCGTGTGGGACAGACAGTCGTTCCTAGTATGCAGTGGCGGTGGGAATGGCTAGAAAAAGTTTCCCAAAGTGGCTTTGAAAGGAGCCCAGAACTTGCGCGTGCCAGGGTACCTTGCCAGTTGATCCCCAATTTTGACGACATGCTTGAACTTTGCTCTAGCAGTTTTCCGTTTAAATAATCTGGAGGCATATTTCCTCTACAGAACTCGAGAGTTCGGATCCTTAGTGACTAACGCATTGGCCCAAGCTTGATAAGCCTGCCGTTTTCCTTCGTCATAAGGCTTCGTCAAAGCATTTGGTTATTACACGTCGATCTTCTGTAAGAGGGTGGTCCTTCCGCGGTCAAGCCAGCCCAATACGAGCTGCAGTGAAATAACTACAGCTAGGCTCTACCACCTTCAAATGTTAATAAACATAATAATCTATTTAAATAGTGAAATTACAAAAATGTTTTATTTCATCTTACTAGTATTATGCATAAAAATAAGGTCAAATTACCATAATTAAAGTCAATAAAAAGCAATCTTCTCATTTTAATCTTAATTAGATTTTTGTTTACATATTATTATATAATTAATCTAATAAAGCCAAAAAGTATTACATTCCATAATCAGAACAAGTTTTAAGTTTAATAAAAGTAATATTTTATAACACCTACACAATGATGATCATAATTTTTTTGTAATTTAACGAATCGTGATCTACCATGATCTTTATTTTAATTATAAATTTTAGTTTATTAGATAAAAAGAGAGAAAACAGCCAGTCCACATGTAGTAACATTATGAGGATTACAGGTAATGTTAAAAATATATTAATTGTTGTAATACTGTGGGTTTCTTATATTGTATACTAGACTTAGCTAACACGATATTCAAAAAAATTACATATTTATGTTTTATTTTAAAGGCCTATATATTATACATTTTAGGTAGTAGGCATATTTTTTAAGTATTCAGTTTTATTAGTATAAGTACAAAAAAGATAAACATAAATTTAATTCATTTAGTGAAGTAAGAATAAACGAAAAGCATTGAATAATGCATGAGTGCTAGCTGTTAAATTTAGTTCAGGAAAATTGAAAAATATACAAACGATTTTGAACTCTATTTATATCCAAACTAATATTAATTTATAATAGCAAAAGCAAAAATATATTTCAGAATATTACTAACATGAGAGTTTTATGTTTTCAATTTAATTTAACTAATGAAATGTGACATGACTTAAATTCATATGTATCAAGCTGCTATACCTAACCAACGCGGAGGTCTAAAATTTATTTTATTTTCACAAAGAAATAAATTCGTGTCAATGTTCGTTTCTATACCTAATAATTTTCGCTTATCCGTTCTAGGCCTTTTAGTCACATGCTATCTCTCTGGAGTGGAATTGCTTTTTCACTATTTTGGATTTCTTGAATGCTATCCATATCACCTAACCCCAAACTCTACCAAAATTGTTCATCTTGTATCCATTTTGTTCCTCATTTTGCAACTTTTATCTAATGTGCATCGTTTGATATTGCAAGAGCCCGTGGAAGGCGATTATTATATTCATTCAAGATCATGCATGCTCGTTTGTAATCTTTTTAAATTGATATCAACGCGATGTCATGTGCGGAATTTCTCATACAGTATTTACACGATAAAATTATTACTTCTTTTCACTTTATTATAATTATATTTTAAAATACTTATTGTTCAGCAAATTGATATTAATTGTCCGTCTCAATTGTTGTGATTGCCTTCGTGTAACTAGAAAAGTGCCACACGACCTGTTCATCCAATTACGTACATTCCGACGGAAAAATGTAAGATGAAGATACACCTAGGTATATTTTATTTATTATATATTTTTTGTGTACTTACTTTATTTAATTTAAGTATATATTGTATACGATTTGTCAATTGTCAATTTGTATAATAGACATTTTCAAATATAATTGTTAAATACTTTTTATTATTTTTAATTATTTGCCAATGTTTATTTTTTAATAAATGTAAATTACAACACATGAATAATTTATATATTCTATAAATGTGTTAAATAAAAATAAATAAAATAAAGTTTGTAATCGAAAAATTTACGTTATAGAAAAAACAAAGAAAATTGTATATTTTATTTTGGTCTCACTGTGCCAGTAACTCTTCCTCCTTACTGTTTTTACCTCTAATTCATGCTATCTCAAGCACGTAATAAATATAGGCACACGTGAGATAGCAAAACTAGAAACAATATTGCAATTGAAGTTCGGTACGCTTTTAAAACTCCAGGGACTACTACGTCATGCATTTAAAAAAGCAATTCTTTCTGTTAGTTCTTTTTATACTGTATTATATTTTTTGTAATTCATAAAAAAACCCTTTAATCTTGCTTGATGATTAAAATATTGATTTTTGTTTGTTTTTATACAAAAACTATTTTTTATAAATACTTCAGACTAGTCCGACTTAAATCTTTGCATTTAAAAATAGTAATTACACTGTTAGAAACCATTAAAAATTCTTATTTCTGACAATGACCATAGTCTTCTATGGTCATTTCCAGAATTCAAAAGTACAAGAAATATTATCTTGTAGGACGGGACGAATTTTTTGTACTAACGTGTTAAATGCTGAAATTATATATAGATTTCTGAAAATATATTTGTAGTACAATACGTTATAGAATGCGATGTGTCCTATATATTACATAACAGCAAAAGTGTTGATAGTGTCTTCTACATAAATATTGTGAAATTGAGAGTTCTAAATGACTCTCCCAGATCAAAGTAACTTAGTAAGATGGGGCAAAGCCCCCGAAAAATCGTGCAACATCTGTAGGAACCGCGAAACACTTGCTAGTAGGGTGTAGGGTGTACTTCTAAATAGAGGTAAATACTCGCGTCGCCACGGTAAAGTATTAGAAATCGTACGAGATGCGGTTAGTCTCTCTGTAGCAAGAGCACAGAAGGGTATAACAACCACCAACATATCAGTAGAGTTCGTAAAGGCAGGTCGTCCAAAAAATGTAAACTAAAACCTTATTTCAAAGGCGGCTTTAGTAGGTTCTTACGATATTTATAGGTATAGGTAAGGAGAGCAGTGTGAACAGTGAAGGTGAGCGTGTATGCGCATAGTTAAGGGGCCCCTTAAACCTACACCTAGGTCGCAAGTTCCAGGCATTGTTTTCGCCCCTCTACTTGCAACGCGATGGGCCCGGCACTCGCACGGTGAATCCATGGAATGCTAAGAAGCTTCGTCTCATCTTGTCATTGAATATTGTTTCTGTCCCATCATTTTTAGTCCAGGATAGAAAATATAGCGGTAAACATTTTTATAAACTTATTTATTTCAAATCTATGATTAAATACTAAAAAGTAAAGTAAAGTAAGTAAAAAGTTAACATTCAAAGTTTAGGCTGTTTAATCACTAAACATAAATATCTCACTTTCATGCTATTACTTAAATACAAGAAAATTAAAACTTTTTAAATATTCTTCGTAATTTCTCTAACAAACAAACTTTTTTTTAAAGTTATTATAATACGTAAACAATAATTAGCTATACTGTCAGTACAGGAAGTATCTTACAAATGACATTATTAAAATTAAATATTTGTTAGGATTTACAAATAATTGTGGAAGAAAAATATTATTTTCTAAAAATGTGGACTTTTTTATTGATAAATTTTTTTTGCTTAGTTAGAAACTAACTTATTTGAAGACTTAAATATACATATTAAAATATTTCAAATATAATTTAGGTATTTCAATTAATTGCTGCCGTCTTATAAAGATGGACTATCACATCTGCTGGCCAAAGATCTGAATTCTGGGTGATCGCCTTTTATATGCGGGAATCTGGCGGACATATGACTTAAATTGGTAGTTCAGCTCTATTGAATATCAACATCAACATGACTCCTTCCTCTGTTTCAATTAATTATTAGCTCCTCTTTATTTTCTAAATCATAAATTCAAATATCTTTATTCAATTAGGCATAAGCTTACTCACTAAGTAGTGAGAAAGCTACCACGAGTTGGAATGCTGCTCTGTTGAAAATAGCCAGCCAGTAACTGTCTGGACTTCTGGACAATCATCTGGACTCTTAAATTTTTTTTTATGCCATATGCCTATGTTAATGCTTGACAACATTCCACCCGATGGAAAGTAAAGTGTAGTCGTAGATGGTGAGGCGCACTAACCTAAAAAAATATATCAATTAACATGAAATTTTTTTTGGTACAAACTTTGACATTATCTACAATCGACAATGCGGATGAGTGTTACTCTGATGTCAGTCTTATTCTTCTAAGTGAACTGGATCATCTTCTGTATAATTGCATTCTTTCATTTTCGGTTTTTGGCACTACGAACACTATCGCTTTAAACTTAACAGGTTTTTTATTAAAAACGGTGGAAATATAAAACTTATGTGCACTCTATTTACTCTTTTTCACTCTAAAATATTCAAAATCTTAATTTCATTTTCTTAGTGTTACACATAAAGTCCAACTACGCTTTGCGGAAAACCTTATTCTTCAAGTTTTTTCTTATCAGACTGACTTGTTCTATAACTTTTTTGCCGCACAGTCTAGAAAGCTGTTCCTACTGACAAGACTTTTTAATGGAAATACGTTAATATGCTTAATGAAAAAACAATTTCTTCTTAAATTCGAGAATGTATGGAATTTGTCTTTTCATATGCATTTTTTTTTGTTTTACAGTATTCATAATACTTGTCTATATATTTAGAATTTTTTTTCATCTTCTCAACTTCAGTAACAACATTATGGATTTTTATTCGTTTTTTTTTGGTAATTTATATTAATTAGACTTTTTTGACTTATTTTGTTTCTTTTCTATTTACTTGACAGCTAGTTGGTAAAGAATTTCTAAGGTATTAAGCTTGCTTTTGCAAGATATAATAAATAAAAGATTGTGTTACTAATTAAATGCCAAATAATTGTTGTAAAATAAAATTTTATAATTGACGGAAATGCGAATAAAACACCTTTATCTTTAAAACGAAATAGAAAATGGTCATAACTTATTTTTAGTTGAAACTTAAAAATATCAACTTTACTTAATAATAATAGAAGAATTTGTTGAATATTATAAATAAATAAGACCAATTTAAAATGGTATTAGAAGCGGTCGATCATTATTTAGTCTGTTTATCTTCTTTTCATCTTCAATATTTCGAAGTAAAATTTTATCAAAATAAACAGTAAATTTATGTGCTCATAAAATTATAATTTCTGATTTTGAATAAAACATTAGATGTCTCAAACATTTATTGTAACATAAATTAAAATTTATTATAATATGATTCTCTTGAGACACGTAAAAGTTTCAGTTGAAGCGCCAAATAGCTGAGCTGACCTTTGCATAGCTCTGCAACGCTGACATTTAATATTTTTAAGAATTTTGTCATTGCTCTTCTTAGAGAGAATTTTGAATGAACGAAATATAAATTACTGCTCTTAAACTTTTTGGATACTTGAAAATAAACAAATGAAAGGGATACTTCCGACAACAGATGAAAAATTGAGTTGTACAATGCACAGAGTGAGTGATTTTTTTACTCCACATTTCCCAATTTCAAATTAATTTATATATAAAGATTATTTTAAATGTGATTTTTAGGGACCACATATTTTTTCCTTCCAGAATTATAGAAATTGTAGAAACAGATACTAAAATATTAAAAAAAAAGATATATGCGTTTTATTATATTAAATTTATTTTACTAGTACTTAGTATTTTTATATAACATATATATTTAAATAAGATTAGATTCTGTATTTAGTTCTTAAATGCAATATTACAAGGGCAAACTATTTTAGCTTGCAAAAACATTATAAATTAATTCTTTCCCAGGTTGTCGAAGAGTTAGTTTAGTTACATTAATTTTATCTGACCGAAGTAATTTTATCTTATTGATACGCACCAAATAAAATACTTAAGACAGTAACGATTACGATAGAGGTTACCATAGTATGATATGCATCATAATAAGTAATCAACATTTATGATGGTAGAAATTCGAATTAATTAATAATGTAGTTCTATTTAAATAATGTGTATCGACTTGTTGATTTATTATTAGGAAACCCAAACTTAGCAACACACGTAACTTTTATTTATGACACAGGTAACCCAGGTATGATATCCGCGCATCACAGGAATAAATCAACATTTACATGGGCAATATTTCAAATATACCACATCGATAACAACTTTTCCTTATAGACCGTTACCCTAATCAGAGAGGAAAATATATATGTTCAACATATAAAACTTTATAAGTAAACAGTTAATGCTGAATAAATTAAACTTCCTGCGAATAATACACTCATATTTTTTATTCAAATTGAAAAAGCTTTAGAAAAGAAGATTAATTTATATATATGCAGTTATTTTTTATTATTTGTAGTCTACCTTCAAAACAAAAATACGATTTCTTATTACTTTGGGCGTAAAGAAGTAATTAATATCGTAATTAATACGTTAATTAAGTCTTTAAAGCTTTTAATAAATTGAATACCTAAGCAGAGTGTATTAAGTAACAGTCAGATATTACATTAAACTTAATTATATATTAATTTAAGTAAACGTCTTTCATTAACACTACATCATTTCTATTATCTAAATCTCTTCGTAGATTAATTATAAAGTTTGAAACCCGTCAGCTTTGTCAGTATCCCCAGGTTCCAAGGTCCCGGCTTATGTGCTTGTTATCCCACCGGGATTATTTACTCCCTGTCCCTAATCATCCATTTCACATATATCTTGCATGTAATAGTTTTAAATGCACTATTTCATTGTTCAATAGCAATTTTGATATATTTGTTTATATTTTTTTATTTATTGAATTTTTAGTAACATCCAGAATTACTCTTTCCTCTCGACTTTGCTCGTTCCACAATCATTGCTTGATATTAACTTTACATTATTGGCCTTCATATCTTTAAGATTTATTTATCTAATCAGTTGCACCATCAGATTTTCTTAGTATAAACATTTTTTTACAATATCGGCCAAACGAGTTTGAAATTATAGAAAGACATACAGACAGAGGGACGGAATAGAGAGAGAGAGAGAGACAGATAGTAAAAAGAATAATGGATTCTTTATCAACAAATGTACACATAGAGCCAATAGATTTATTACACTAGTATAAATATTCATTGTATTATATAAAGCTATGAAATAACTATCCACTGACCTGCACATTAATTATCGCTTTTGAAATAGGAGAGGGGCTTAAAAAAGTAAAATTAATTTATATTATAAATTTGCTCTGCTATTAGTTATGACCACGACTTCGTTCTCGCGGAATGTTTTTTAAATAAAATCCTAAGTTACTACTTAAAACATCAGCTTTCGCCAGTGAAAGTGATGTTAAAATCGGTCTAGCCTTTTCAGAGGTTAGCCAAATGAACACAGACAGAGATAAATTTTAAGAATTGCTTTTTTATGTAAGCAGTATATACTTACTTGCACGTGAATTTAGTAAAAAATTGTTAATTTGGAATTACAAACAAACATTTCAATTTCATTTATATGTATAGATAATATATTACAAACGTATTATATTTTGACCTCATCTTCACTTTTTGAGCACTATTAAACAGATAATGCTACGTTTATCTTTGTATCTGCTATTCATCGATCAAATACTGGCTTCTGATACTGTATTTGAAACTTCTCTCAGAACTTGGATTAAACCAAAGTGGTATAGATTACATTTATACAGCGCGATTTTTAAAATACTTTAACACTGTTTTAATACTAGAGAAAGTTTTAGGATTGTACATATATTTTAATATAAAATATAAATGATATTAAAATTGGCCTCAAATTGAAACAATCCTATAAAATTTCTAACAATGCTATGGACCCCCTGATTTTTACTTATTTTTACTCAAAAACTGACTTGAATATTAAATGAAATACAATAGGACGCGCTCTTTTCTGGAAAATTATCACATTTTGCACTGAATGACATAAAATTTGGCTATAATAAACCTTAAATATAATAGTACTAGGTGAAATTTAAAATATCATACACACGACATGTCGTATGTATTAAAAATTCAATCGTATTCATCCGGACGGTTTGGTCACAGGCAGATTTGAGTCCTATGATATGTTGCAGGTCTGATAATGTACACAGTTTGTAGTTTCAAACTATTTTGGTGTTTGAATTAGTCCGCCTACTAGGAAAAAAATTCGGGATTCAGAAATATATTGGGAGACTATAATTGCGTCTCATGTTATTGTCTTTTATGTAGTATCTCGAAAAATATTGTCTTTGCTTCAAGCATAATAAAAATAATAAGCATAATTAAAATATTACATGAATATATTATGCAGAATAACCTTTTGATTCTTAAATGCTTTAACTATGATTAACAAACGTGATTACAGTGATTGATTTACAGTGATGATATTTTTGTTCACTTGTTCAAGGTATTAAAAAAAAACTTTTTCTAGCGTAAATTGTTTATATTAACAAAAGGATTTGAACTATACAAAAAGTTTTAAAATAATTTAAAATAAAATCAAAATCAAAAGTTTTTTAATGCTATATATTTTATATAACTGAACGTAGTCTTGAGTGGTCGTAATTCTGTTTAGTTTAGGTCAGTTTTATATAAAATGATTCAAATTGCGACTTTCTGTAAAAGTCATTAAAATATTTTTATATGAAGTATATAAAGAAAATAAAAACCTAAAAGAAAAACAGATTTTAATACATTTATTTTTATAAGTATAACCTTAAATGGTACTGTAAGAAATTTTAATTAAAAAAATGCCAGTTAATAAAATAACTATTACTCCAATGTCACGGTGCAAATAATTACTTGTAGAAATGAAAACTTCTTTAAACGGAACATCATGGTATTGAGAACTCAATTACAAAGCTATAAAGTTCATTTTCACTTACTGCTATTTTTAGTGGCTGCTGTGGTTTCCAAGCTGTTACTTCTCTAAAGAAGGCACTAAGGATGCGGTGAAAGAAAATTGCCATAGTGCTCTATGTTTAAGAGTCTTATGACTTAGAATACGAAAAAATCTCGTTGGAAGTTTCTTCTTTATTTATTTTATTTTATACACAGGACTATCGGTAATAAAAACTATGATATTGTTCTAATTCATATTCTTAATTAATTTATGCTGTTTAGTTTAATTGGGATGACAACTGGAAGTGAATAGGTCCAAAAATCTGTCATATGTTAGGCTAATGTGATATAATTAACATATATACAATGTAAAACTCTTGGATTTATGTTTTTTTTTTCTTATTCTCTTGTTTCTTCCTTTTATTATTTGAAAAAGAAAACTACTAATATTATTTTTTTTTTCACCGACTGTTGTACAAGTATATGCACTTTTGTGTTATTTTCTTCGTATATCTATATTAAGGTCGGAAAGAGTACACGTTCTCCATCTATTTTCACAATTTATTAAACATTTCTTTCGGGTACCTATATAATTTCAAGTGTTCTTTTGAAAATGTTTTTTACAAACGTGGTTAGCCATAATCAAACGTTATTGCTCTTACTACACCATCTTTTCATCATTTTCTTGGCAAGATCAAAATTTCATTTCAAGAACTTGTCAAATTATTTCGTAGTCCTGATGATCCTTAAAAATTGTTTGTTATAATTGTTATATTTATACCTTCAGAACCTACTATCATTCTTCCCCGGTTATCACATTTTTATTTAAATAAATAAATAAATATATATTACTATTTACTAATATGAGATTTGAAGACATAAGACTTTAAGTGTAATTTATTCCTCTTCTTGAAATCAAAGTACTTCATCACTTCTTAACAATATATAAAAAAACATTTCGTTTATTTCCTTTTACCATTTAGTTGTTAATTATTTCTATGTCAGAAATAATCTTCGTTTAGCAACTGAACATGAGATTTATAACACAGGCACACAAAAAAAAGTCATGAACCAGAGGGGAGACCCCGTTATTCTTAGGTTTTTGGGATCGCTGAAATTGAATATGACAATAAAAACTAATTTTAATTGCCCGTTTTCCCGCTAGCACCCCCTTACTACCTCTTAAGGGGTGAAAATTAAAATTTTTGTATAAAATCAAGATAGACGTGTATTTCTACGTTTTTTGGATGCTGAAACCGAAAATGATAACTAAAAATAAATTTATGACCACTATCACCCCCTTACCACCCCTTACAGGGGGTGAAAATTTCAATTTTTCTATAAAGTCAAGATAGATGTGTATTTCTAAGTTTTTTGGGATGCTCGAACTGAAAATGATAACTAAAAATAAATTCATGATCACTATCACCCCCTTACCAGCCCTTACAGAGGCTGAAAATTTCAATTTTTCTATAAAATAAAGATACACATCTATCTTAGAATTAAATAAAAAACAAGAAAAAAACAAAAAATGAAAAAACTTGTTAAGAATAGGACAAAAATCATGATTCAGTTTTAACATCATAATAACAAATATATGCATACAATAAGGTTACCATATACTTTATAATCATTTTTTGTCTTAGCATCTTGAAAAACATAGAAATTCACACCCATCTTGATTTTATAGAAAAATTGAAATTTTCACCACCCGTAAGGGTTGGTGAGGGGTGTTAATGGGTGATAGAGGTCTTAAATTTATTTTTAGTAATCACTTTCTGTTCCAGCATCCCAAAAAACGTAGAAATACACATCTATCTTGATTTTATAGAAAAATTGAAATTTTCACCCCCCCGTAAGGGGTGGTAAGGGGGTGATAGTGGTCATGAATTTATTTTTAGTCATCATTTTCGGTTTCAGCATCCCAAAAACCGTAGAAATACACATCTATCTTGATTTTATACAAAAATTTTAATTTTCACCCCTTAAGAGGTAGTAACGGGGCGCTAGCGGGAAAACAGGCAATTAAAATTAGTTTTTATTGTCATATTCGATTTCAGCGATCCCAAACCCTAAGAATAGTGGGGTCTCTCCTCTGGTTCATGATTTCTTTTTGTGCCTGTGTAATTTGATTACATTTATTTTGTTTAAATATTTTTTTTCCATATCAATTAGTAACATAATAATTTTAATTTTAATTAAAAAAAGATACCACGAACTACAGAAAATGTAATAACATAACAAATAATTAATAGGCAGTTATGAATAATCGAATCTTTTTAAATCTTAACAACAAATGCCAGAGTGCTTAAAGATTCCTTTTTATCTGCAACTCTTTTTTGCTGCATAATAACGTTCTACTTAAACCCGGTATCTTGGATACACGTCTGGTTGTTAAACGTATAGAGTCAACTCTACAAAATGGTGAACGTGAAGGATGTAATGTGTTTGAACTATTACATTCTAATGTAAAGACTGGAAACAGCTTTTTGGATCGTTGTATGGTTATTGAATCTTTAAATAATTAAAAAAATAATAATAATTTCGTGATATGTATAAAAGTGTTTTTGTTTCCATGTGATAGATTAATTTATAGTTTGCTGTTATATAAATCTCTTTTTCTATAAGATTTTACAAAACAAGAACCATACAACAAAAACATACCTAAAAAAGTCCTAATTTTATTCTTGAGATAGCTAGTTAATGGTACCACGGCACTAATTAGCAGCGTTAAACTCGTAGACATTTGATGTCGGTTTAAGTAGAAAATAAAACATTGAACCTCTCTTTCTTCACTTTAAAAAATATATAAGATGCAAATACACAAATTACTGCCACTGCAAAATTGAGTTAATATTATTTTATTTGGTTTTAAATTGTAATTACGATAATTACGGCATTGATTTTATTTTACTTCGAGTGAAGTGTGATATAAATTTATTTTTATTAAAGTGTAAGAAAATACATTTTTATTTTTATCTACTAAATACTTTGAAATAAATCTGGTGTATTTATTTCAAAATTGTATTTAAATTAAAAGCCTACTGAGATTCTTATCTCACCACACGGCTGGAAACATTTTTAAATATGCTCTCATCGTACCATGGAATTTTTCTTATTCCTACAAATTATGCTATTATAATCTGGAGTTATTTATATACGTGATGTAAATATTTATGCAATCTACAAATTTTATCTGAAGAGTTTCATTGTCCAATAAAGTCCTGTCAACATAAGAAACTATTATTTACTCCCTCATTGCTATATGGTGATAATTCGAAGTCTCAATATATTCGTATATCTTATGACCAATTAATTAATTACTTCTAAAAGTCAGTGCAAAAAAAAAACATCAACTAGAAGCAATTTTAAAAAACGCGACATAAAATATAATTTTAAGTTCGAATATCAGGTTGGATGCCTTTCAAGAGCTAAAATTACCGAGTAGAAAGAAAGCTTGAGTCACATAAACTACTGATGATATGAGTTCGAGCTCCCAAGCTGTAAATTTAAATAAATGAAACTCATTTAGTAACCGCATCAGGGATTTTGTTTGGTGAAAATGAATATTTGCTTAAGTTTTTCTTTTGAAATTCTTAAAACTATCTCTTTCAGGAGTTGTCTTCAGATCTGTAAGATAATGTTTCGATGTTTTTTTTACTTTAGACAGTGGATAGACAAAAAGAGATTATTGTTATTACTCATTATAACGGAAAGTACAAAATCCTAGTGGAAATTATCGCAACAACTATGCATAACTACGCGCCGCAAAGGCTAAATAAGTAAATTATTTATTTTATTCTATATTTAACATTAAAGGGCATAAACAGAGTATTCGATTTTGAACTAAATGTTTGATGTAATTGACTGCTGCAATTTCAAAATATTTTCAAGATGCTGTATTCTCATACCTACGTCAAGGTAAATATAAAAAATATGAATGTTGCTTTATAATAAAAGCGCTCTTTATACTTTTACGTTTGTAATAGTCGTTTGTCGTTTGTGAATTGTCAAATTAGCAACTCATTAAAAACGTTTAAAAATTGGTTTATTTTATATCACTCTAGGCACTTATGATATTCTAGAGATACAGTTATTTCACATTTGTTAATAATCTTATCCAACTGAATATTCTTAAAAAGCTTTATTTAAACTTTCGCTGTAGAATATCTGAGTATTTAAGTGATATGAATCTTTTATAAACATTCAGTTGCTTCCATTTCTTGTCTCCAGACAAGATTTGAATTCTTAAGCGAGTTAAAAATAGTTACATTTATAGTTACATTTTAAACCTGCTCCTTATTACACTAATTTTATTATTTTTTCTTATAAAAAAAAATATAAATTCAAATTCAAATTCAAAATATCTTTATTCAAGTAGGCATTTACACGCACTTTTGAATCGTCAATTATTACAATACAAAAAAAGGTCAGTGTAGTCCGTCCGTAAGCAAGCTACCACCGGCTCGGAATGCTGCTCTGTTGAGAAGAGCCGGCCAGAAACTCAACAGTTGCTCTTTTCAAAAGAAATATAACAATAGGTGATGTATATTAATTATAATATAATATAAATCCTGCAAATGATTCAACAACTTAAGTTCCACATATTTCGATCCACTAAAAACTCTTGAACGTTGTAATAAGCTTTATTTAACCATAAACTTTTGATTTTAGATTTAAAACTAAGAAATGGAAGGTCTAAGATATCTTGTGGAACTTTATTATATATGCGTATACTCAGACCCATGAAGGATTTATTAACTTTTTGAAGCCGAAACTTTGGCGTTACGAGTTTGTTTTTATTTCTCGTATTTATCGCGTGTCTGTCACTGTTTTTTATATAACTATTTAAATTTTGCCGTATATATAAAATGTTATTAAACATGTATTGGGAAGCGACTGTAAGAATACCTATTTCTTTAAAAACATCTCTCAGAGAATCTCTAGCTTTTAAGTTATAAATAGCCCGCACAGCTCTTTTTTGTAAAATAAATATAGAATTAATTTCGACAGCACTGCCCCATAATAAAATACCGTAAGATAAAATACTGTGAAAATAACTAAAATAAACAAGTCGAGCCGTATTTATGTCCGTTAATTGTCTAACTTTTCTAATTGCAAAGACGGCGGAGCTGAGTTTGGCTGCGAGTGTTGAGAGATGGGGGTTCCACTGGAGCTTTCTATCCAATGTTAAACCTAAGAATTTTGTTGAGTCAAATTTACCGGATTATGTTCCACTTAAAGATGTCATCTTTGATTCCTACTTCATTATTTACGTTATTTAATTAGATTAGTTACATCGTAAGCCCACTCGTCCTTTTTATTACAATACTTTAGTTATAGCCAACCAATTTTATGTTCATATATAATACTAAAATTGTTTATGTGCACTCATCTCTTACGTTTTCCTAAACATTTTTAATAGTATTGTAGAAACTAAAAGACAATGTATCTAGTGGCTTCTGTGACTCTTAGAACAACCCACAACGTTTCTAAATTACGACTAGTAAAATCAATTTATAATAAGCATTTAATATAACAAATACCATAGCATCAGAAATATAAGTCTTTTTTGGGTCTACATTTGTAACGACTTTTCAATTGCTAGTTCGTCATTCAATAAATCTTTACTATTTATACCTTACTTTTATTTAAAATAAAGCTTATAATCGGATATATGTAAAGAAAACAAATGAGTTGTCAATAAAATATAGACTTTGCGAAATATCGTTTACCGTACCGTATACCGTACGAAATTTGGCACCACCAAATAACAACGGAGTTATTCAAAATTGCCGCAAAGTCCGTTTTTGTGGTACGGATCAGAAATCCGCCATTTTTAAATTTTTTGCCCAAGAAAAAAAACGGCTCGACATAAAAATTTTAATAATTCTAAGAACACATCTACCAATTTTTGTGACGATTCCATAAAAAATACGTCTGCTACGCCAAAACAAAAATTTAAATCGCCGCTATTTTTTATTTTTCCTCCCAGTAAAAAATGGCCGAACAAAAAAAAACTAATAACTCAAAGAACATGATCACCAATTTTTGTGGCGCTTGGATGAACTACTTTTAAATGTTGTGGAGGATTTCTGTGCTTGGTCGGGCGGATTGAGGACAAAACCCAATAAATGCTACAGTCTGTGTCTGGGTAGGCGGAACACCAGATATACCTCTTACGATCCGGATCTTATAATAGGCGGTAAGTGCGTTACTACTATTACCGACGCAGCTCCGTTCAAATTCTTAGGCAAAAAAATCGATTACCAAGGGCGTACTCCATCTTTAGATATAATAGTCGATAGCTTTTTGAATGATCTTAAAAAGGTAGACAATCAGCCAATAAGTAACATCAAAAAGGCTTGGATATACGATAATTATTTAACATCACGTTTAAATTGGCCTTTCCTCGTTTACGATATTAATAAGACCCTTTTGTTAAAGTTAGATGCAAGCGTCATAAGGACATTGAAGTCATGGCTTGGGTTAGCGCATCCAGCGGACTCTTCTACCTTATTTAGAGACCGACACAATTTTGGGTTAAAATTAAAGAAACCATCGGAACTCTATAAATACCTAAGAGTGACCAAGAGACATATCATCTCAAAGTCGAATGATGATACTGTAACATCTCTCCCAAAAGATAAAATTGCCGCAGAGCTGGAGTCACGACTTCAATTCCATAAACAATTTATGATAGGTGCTCAAACAAATAAAGCAGGGCTAGGATCAAGTAGGAAAGAACCAGACATAGAAATAATAAAATCCTTTATTCGGCACGATGAAAATGATAATTACCGGTTGCACGCGATGAGCCTAGAATTGCAAAACGAATGGGTGACCATAGGAGATTTTTGTATTCCATTAGCTTTACGATGGCGCACCCTGCTTCATGATTGGTCCCCAGCATTATTAAAATTTTATCTTAATGCATTCCAAATGACTCTCCCAGATCAAAGTAACTTAGTAAGATGGGGCAAAGCCACCGAAAAATCTTGCAACATCTGCGGGGAGGCAGTAGGAACCGCGAAACACTTGCTAGTAGGGTATAGGGTACTATTAAATAGAGGTAAATACTCGCGTCGCCACGATAAAGTATTAGAAATCATACGAGAAGCGGTTAGTCTTTCTGTAGCAAGAGCGCAGAGGGGTATAACAACCACCAAAAAATCAGTAGAGTTCGTAAAGGCAGGTTCGTCCAAAAAATCTAAATTAAAACCTTATTCCATCTTGGACGCGTCTCCTGACTGGACTCTCATGATGGACACGTATGAAAGGCAATACAAAATCCCCGGGGATGTTTGTGTTTCGTCATCTAGGCCGGACTTATTCCTGTATTCAAAACAACTAAGGCGCGTTATACTTGTGGAGCTTACTGTACCCTGGGAAACAAACATACCCAAAGATCATACATTTAAGCTTAACAAGTATTACGAACTGTGTAACGAACTGATCAGGAATAAATTTATAGTTAATTTGTACGCTGTAGAAGTAGGAGCGAGAGGTATAACAGCAAAATCTCTCTACAACTTATTTAAGGATCTCGGCCTTTCTAGAACGATCATCAGTTCATTTCTGGAACGTATTTCAAAGGCGGCTTTAGTAGGTTCTTACGATATTTGGTTAGGTAGGGAGAGGAGCGTAAACAGTGAAGGTGCCCCTAGGTAAAGGGGCCCCTTAAACCTACATCTGGGTCGCAAGTCCCAGGCATTGTTTGCGCTCCTCTTCTTGCAACGCGATGGGCCCGGCACCCGCACGGTGAATCCATGGAATGCTAAGAAGCTTCGTCTCTCTGCGCGCGCGTTTTTGAAGCAGTTTTTTTTTGTAAAAAGTTTTTGTCTTTACAGGTAACATTTTATATAAAACGCTTAAAACTTATTAAGATATTTATAAGAATCTAAAAAACTTACAAATATATATACAAAAGTACAAAAAAATAAAAAATCTTTTGATTGAAGTAGGCTTTAACTAGTTAGTAAGAAAACTAAAGACATTAAGTAAAAAAATCCTAAAACCGAAAAGCTCCTGTGATGTAGTGTCATAGAATTTGTTAGATACAGCCACAGTTAACATAAGACGAACGACATCATCTTATATATGTACCCATATATTTATATCTTGCGATATAAAAAGGTAGAGGTATTTTGATGAATTAGCGATATTTCACAATTGGATGACATTATTAACCATTTAACAGAATAATATTCTACCATAGATGATTTTGGCGCACCTTATTTGTTTAGAAATTTCATAAGAAACTAAACCTCTTATTGTTGGTTCACTTAGCCTTCAGAAAACAATTGGTGGGTTCCGATAAGGTTAAATAAAGTGAAAATATTATGACATCACTGTAAAACTAATTATTATTGACTGTCAACGAACCGGAATTCATAATAAGAGAAGGCCGTGATCATTAGGTATAGTACATAGTCATTACTAAATTACTCAGTATTCTAGGTCATGGTTTAGTATTCTCTGTCCACATTATTATTAAAATATGAAAACCAAGTGTAATTATCGTTGGTTGAAATTTAATAAATATATTAACTTTATTTTGTGATAGGTTCACACTGGCTATTGCACTGAGGTTCAAATAATGGTTTTTCACACAATAGTATCATGACAACGTCATATAGCGACTAGCGGCTTTCACACTCATATAATTGTCATTTCACGTATATTATTTATTATAATAAAAGATGTAGGTAATGTGTTGTCACAAAAAATACATATATAGGATACATAAAATAAATATATATATATACATATAAATATATACTATACATTTTATATGTATATACTATATACTATATATATAATAAGCCACACACCAACCAAATCACTCTAAAAATACTTATGTTTGTGTAAGATTGCAATTAAAGACCATATCAGTTTTAAAAAAATAAAATAAATCAATTGCAATGATAGAACTATCTTGTCAAGGTTGCACAAGAATTCTTCAAAGTTATACCGTTATTTGTTTTTTTTTTTATATATCAGCAAGATTTGTCAAATCTACAATTATTTCTCTCTTTATAATTTATAATATATATAGTTGTATAATCCTTGTCTGTGAAAAAATAATTTATTTATAATTTCTTATCGTTTACTTGTTTTTGAGAAAAATATATATGTATACAGAATGAGGCTTTTACGTTTCAGTAAATATCGGTTTAGCATTCATTGGAGCGCGTTGTTTAATATCCGCAATTCACTCTTGACTTTTCTTTGGAGAACGGTCCATAAGAGGATATATATATATATATATATATATATCCTGAATTGAAGACATAAGTATTGTTTTAGTCGTTACGATGTCCGGCTAAAGGAGGACACGATATCGCCGTTAGTGTGGTGAAGGGGTGAGCATTAAAGAATTGGTTCACGATCTTAGCGCGGTCAGATAAACATGAAAGGAATTGATGTAGTGTGAGTTGTGTTATATTATATAGTTATATTATAATAAAATGCATGCTACACACACAAACAAAAATAACTTA
This sequence comes from Melinaea marsaeus rileyi, assembly GCA_918358865.1. Classification (NCBI taxonomy): domain Eukaryota; kingdom Metazoa; phylum Arthropoda; class Insecta; order Lepidoptera; family Nymphalidae; genus Melinaea; species Melinaea marsaeus. The sequence continues at coordinate 19,307,251 of OU911093.1, read as the reverse complement.
TTAATGTAGAAATCATACAAATTGAAGTATTTACCCACAGCTGCAATCTTCATGCTTGCTTGCTTGCTCCCTGAACAAGATGAAATTAATGGGAATAGAGGACAGGAAGAAGAAAAGAGGGTCCTTAAAGTTTTGACTCTCAAACTCACTTTGACTTATTTATAGTTTGGTTCTACGACCTAACTTATTCTTGAAAGACTTAAAACAGTTTGACTAAGACTATTATTCTTATTTTATTGTTAATTTCCTTGACACAGTAACACGATTCGCAGAAAGCTGCATTTCATGTAATAACAAACAAATTATACCGCCATTAGTTCTTGATAACTTCATTGTCGCAATATATTCTCAGCAGAAACATAATTTAAATTAAAACTTAAGCCAAAACTAGTTTAAATTTACACAGTGTTACAAATCTGAACTCAGAAGTTTAAGAGTTTTAGCGCAAGCCGTAAAACGTTTATTATCGACTCATATATCCCAGAAGATTTGTAAAATGTATATAAATCATAATTTCATGTTAAAAATATTTTTTATATAATTATTAATCATCCTTATGTTTATATATATATATATATATATATATATATATATATCCTTACCAAGATTTATTTTTATTTAGGAATAAAACTCATTTATTCAATTACAACACTTAAATAACAACCACATTAAATACTCCTTTATAGTACTGAAGTACATTCAACCCATAAATCAAATTGCTTCAGAGTTCCGTGACGTTGAATAAAACATATGCAACTGTGCCGGTCAAACGCTCTCTGAACATAAAACTGATACCTTATAACACTAACAGTAACACTGTTGTTTCTATTCGAGGTTCTTTATTTTTATGGGCTGTACACTTGATTTTTCTTCCGAAGGATACTCATCCTTTTTGAACTATTTGACTCGTAGCTGATTCCATGATTAATTAATAAATAGGTATAGAACACTATTACATATTTATTATTAATTTATAATATATTTAAATAAAATGTATCTTGATTAGTATACATACATTCAGTGTTATTACAACTTAAAATAAACCAATAAACCTGATATACGCAAATAGGCAAGTTTTCTATCTACAATAAAAAGTTGTAAAAACAAATTCAGTGTTTCTGTAACTTTTCCTATTTTCTAGAATTTATAAATTTTGTTATTAGCAAGCATCTAGCACAATACTCAAACTGAAAAGTGCAATTCGCCATTGCACGTTTTAATATGTTTTTGTTTTTCTTTGTTTAGGTTTCATACTTTTTGTAGCTATTTTTATAATACACATAACTGGAGTCAACTCTCTACACTCTTGTCTCTTAAGACACATAAGTCAAGGCGAATGAAATCACTCGTTTTAAAGTTACACCAACTAGACAGGCAGAACCAAACTTTAGTTGACTGTAAATAGTGCATGAAATCACGTGCACAAACAAGACGGAAGCAAACTTTTCAGTCGACAAGATGTGTGAAGTTGCAATATTAAACTAGTTATACGATTTTTTTCAGTTAATCAACTGTTCATTCAAAAATTGATATGGAGTTTCCTAAAAAGGATACTGCTAGCAATAATTGAAATCATAGTTGTAAATCTAATTTCTTTTATGTATTTATAGACTTCTTTTTCTTTACTAAGATAACAATAGGACTGATATATTTTTAAGTAAAACGTAATAGAAAATAGCCAGAAAAACTGGTTAAGTGCATGTCGAGCCACACGCAATGTAGGGTTCCGAAGTTACTTATAATAGATAGATAGGTAGAGAGACAGTTTTTGTAAATCTTTTAAGATATACAATTCTGTTTTATATCTATACATATATTTTAAGTTAACAGACTATTAGTCGTAAACTACTATTACTTAATTTGGATAGTTTTCTTTTAAATTCATTATATGTAATTATTTTGTGAATTTTTACAACCTGCAAAATTGATTTATATAGGAAAAGTGAGCGGTAAGAGAGACAGGGGGAGGCCTCGACTGACCTTTGAAAACACAGTATCAATGTTACTGGAGGAAGGTCACGTAAAAAGCATGAGGACCCCCCGGAGGGCATGTATGAAGAAGTTGATGTCTGTGGCCGAGGCGAAAGAGGTATGCAGAGACCGTAGCGTTTGGCGCTCCGCCGTCTCTGGCTACCCGGCAAGGGATATGGCGTGAAGGTAAATAAATAAATACTACCTGCAAAATGATCAATTTAGCTCGCGGGGTTGGTAACACACACTTAAATATAATAAAAAATAGCACTTTACAGCTTATTATTTTACAAACGTGTTCCTAAATTCAAAAATTATTTTTGCCAACGCACTATATTAAAGACCTATTTAACGATATGCCACATAGTCTGAACGAGAGTAAAATAAATAATAAATATATATTTTTTGCCAGGGTGGCTATTATGTATATTCATGCTAAAGACTACTAAAAGTCTGTGAGCTAGGCTGCAGACAGATGAACGTGACGAAACTAGAAGGGTTCCTTTTGCACTACGGAACACTAAAATGTTCACTATATTATGTAAATAGGAAGAGAGCGAAGTCTGCCTTTTACGTATTTACGTATAGTTTTCAACAAATTTATTAAAATCATAATGACATCTATTTTCCTTTTAATTCTGTAAGCTTTTGTTCGCTCATTAAGTTTTGTATTTAAACTTCCATCAGCTATCAACAGCTTGACGCGGCTTATTAAAGCCATGGTCTTGATAATTATTTATCAAATATAATTGCGTTCCCTCGTTAGTTTAATATAATATTTATGATAAATAAATGAAAAAATCATTGATACAAACTGTATTAATATTTTAAAGTATTGAGAAAAAATTATAGAAATATATTAAAAAACTTCTGACAAGTCGTTGCAACGTTTACAATATAATTTATTTCATCTCAATTGACGTTGCAAGAGCTAAGTCAATTTACCGCCTGGATTACGGATGCTAACTTCAAGATGGATGAACTTGTTTGCTCGGTTTAAGTGTTTTCTTTGGTGACCTTAAATCCTTATTAATGTGCTTTTGATTTAGAAATATATACTTTTTTGTTCAATCTTTTCCCTAAACATTTTGAGTAACTAATTTACATAGGTTACAGTACAAAATAAGAATTGAAATGAAATAAAAATATCTGTAACATTATAAATAACTTTATAATACTTATTTTATAATCCTCCTTTTTAACGTTATACAAAACGAGGAAGTATTATTTTGTTTTACAACTAAGTGTTACAACTAAGAGTTTTATTTTATTTTTCCAGATTTTAATATATATTGATCGATAATTAAAAATAATAATGCTAAGTGTAAGACGTTGCTAATTTAATTAATTGATTTGCTAATTACAATTAACTCATTATGATTGGGGTTAATTAGTATGCAGATTCTCTTGAATGTAAATAAGTTTTCCATCTTATTGCCAATCAAATCAATTCATATGCATACTTCTATATAGTACGTATATATATCGTCCATCGTTCTATACTTATATATCCTATTGAGCAATAACACATTTATTATGAAAAAAACTATTTAATGAATGTTTGTAAATATATATATAATTCCATGTAATTTCATACTTTTTGTAAGATTTTTTTTAAGAACAGAAGAAATCCCAATGGGGTATCCTCGTATTCTAAGTAATAAGACATTTAGACATAGAGCACTATGCTAATATCCTTCCCCCGCATCGTCAGTGCCGCTATTAGAAAAACATTCTTACTAAGCCACAGCCGCCAATAAAAAGAGAAGCGAGCAAAAACAAACTCTCAACCATATTGGTATAGGTGAGTTTTCATTGAACAAGTTTTTTCAGATAGGTTTTAATTTTTCTATAAGTAATTGGTTGCATAATAAAACTGGTGTAACAGCTCTTTGATTAAGTAGCACTTATTTTATACTGCTTAGATTGATTTAAGAACTTTCCATACTTGCAGTCTACGAGTAAACAAATGGACGTCATATGTCAATCGTATTGCAAAAATATTATATTCTGCTTTTCTATTCTTTTTTTTTAATTAACTTAAAATATCATATTATAACTGAAAATTCTGTAAAATAATAACAATTTATAAACTAAAAACTTAAAGTTTTTCGCAATTGTAACATGCTTTTAAAAATATTTAATATTAAAACCTCAGCAAAAAGCAAACACATTTACAAACATTTAGGCTTATGTTCAGCCATATAAAATTATTTGCATGACCAACTTCTTACGCTTTTGTGGCCTTCATATTTCTTTTATAGTTTACATTGTGTAAACTATAAATATGTATATATATATTTGTCTGTATTTAGCTGATGCTAACAATAATTCTTATGTGATGATACGAGTAGTAAACAGTTCACGGTTTGCTTGTTTAGTGTTAGTACTACCCTCATAAATACTACCCAGGGGAAGGTGGAAATGGTTACATGGGACTCACTGTCGTAGAGATCGCAGGGGTATAAATGGTTCCCTCATTGCCTCACCGCGTCACTTACGGTGACAAAGTTCATTATAGTACATACTATTGAATATAATACAAAACATATTATAGATTTACTTCGCGGTTGCACCACCGACTAAAGCGAAGAGAAACCAGAGCAACTAAAGTTTCTTTAGTATAATCTATCAAATTTTGTTTCAATGAGGTAATTATTGACTCAAAATAAAAAAAAAGTAAGTAACTAACTTCCATTTTCGTTCACTCTGCTAACTAATCTGCTTGCAATTACTCAGCGTCGCAGATTGCGTCTTAACTAAGGTCTTCCATTGTTATCCTTGTTCCCGAAATGAATAATGCATGTTACATTTTACTGCATTGCACTAACTTTTATTAACCTATGTTAAGACAAGTCGGAAACAAATGTTTGAATTAGAATGGAACGGAAATGGTCGCATAATTGTACGTTCAAATTCGTGTTAGAGAAAATAAAAAATAATAATAATTTAAATATAAGCATACTAAGTTATTACTACGACCATTAAAATAATATTAAATTTTTTATTCATTTAATAAAAGATTTATCTTTCTATCTATGATTTCTCTTCTTACGCTCTTTAAAATAATTTGTACATAAACTAGAATTGTATTTTTGTTCTTCTGGTAGCGGAGTAATTAAGAATTGTGTTACGGACCTGCATCACGGCGTACTCTTATCAACTGTCTCGGACTAAGCCACTTGAATTATTACGATTTTATCTTTAGTATAAACGATGTATCGGGTAATTCGACGTTCATTGGTTGAAATATCACTGTTGAAGTGTATTTTTCATTTTTATTATTAAAGTACAACTCTGTTAACTAGTAGTCACCAATTAGCCGCAATTCAACCATTATTTAACATTTGAATATTATTATTTATTTGACATGAAGCTTCTTAGCATTCCATGTATTCAACGTGCGGGTGCCGGGTCCATCGCGTTGCAAGAAGAGGAGCGCAAACAATGCCTGGGACTTGCGACCCAAGTGTAGGTTTAAGGGGCCCCTTTACTATGCGCATATACCTTCACTGTTTACGCTCCTCTCCCTACTTAACCAAATATTGTAAAAACCTACTAAAGCCGCCTTTGAAATACGTTCCAGAAATGAACTGATGATCGTTCTAGAAACGCCGAGATCCTTAAATAAATTGTAGAGAGATTTTGCTGTTATACCTCTCGCTCCTACTTCTACAGCGTACAAATTAACTATAAATTTATTCCTGATCAGTTCGTTACATAGTTCGTAATACATGTTAAGCTTAAATGTATGATCTGTGGGTATGTTTGTTTCCCAGGGTACAGTAAGCTCCACCAGTAAAATGCGCCTTAGTTGTTTTGAGTACAGGAATAAGTCCGGCCTAGATGACGAAAAACAAACATCCCCGGGGATTTTGTATTGCCTTTCATCCGTGTCCATCATGAGAGTCCAATCAGGAGACGCGTCCAAGATGGAAATTCTTATTTTCTTATCTAAATAAGGTACACATCTATAATCATTGCATTTATCTTTTTTTATTTTGGTTCTGTTATTTCCGGCGATAATAATCGCTTATAATTGCCGCAGAGTGGATTGTCACCCGACAGTAATAACGTAAACTAGTTTTTAAATTAACTTGTGTGGGTACTGTATTTTCACTAGTTTAATGTATATCTAATTCTCTCTTTCACAAAAATTTTGATAAGATCCGCTAACTGAACTTTATAAATTAAATAAGACATTCCAATATACAAAAAAATATATAGTAATTGTAACAAATAAATTTTCAATCGTAGTATATAAATGTGAAATTAAAATATTGAGTTTTGTTTGTTTTTATACAAAAAACATTTTTTTATAAATACATCAGACTAGTCTGACTTAAATCTTCGCATTTAAAACTAATAATTACACGGTTAAAAACTATTGTAAATTCTTATTTCTAACAATGACCGTATTCTTCTACGGCCATTTCCAGAATTCGAAAGTACAAGAAAAAAAATCTTGTAGGACGGGATGTGTTCTTTGTATCAACGTGATAAATGGAATAGATTGCTTCAAAGATATTTGTAGTACAATACGTTATAGAATGCAATGCGTGCTCTCGTATATATTACATAACAGCGAAAGTGTTATAGTGTCTTCTACATAAATATGGCGAAATTGAGAGTTTATCATAGAAAATAGTTTCTGTCCCAGGTTCGATCAGTTATTCTGTTTCGAAGATGGAATATCATTTCTAACCCAGAATAGAAAAACAGGGAATAGGGGAAAACATTTCTATAAACTTATTTGTTTCAAATCTATTATTAAATAATAATTTTCCTTGTGATACAACCACAACTAAAGAGATTTTTGAGGAAATTTTATAACAGCCTTTATTTAACAATTGCGGCTTGGAATTACAATTTTCCCCTTCTGTATAAATTCATTGTTTTTGTACAAAGTTAATACTCAAAGTTTAGGCTGTTTAACCACTATACATAAATATCTCACTTTCATGCTACTATTTAAATACAAGAAAATTAAAACTTTTTGAATATTCTTCGTAATTTATCTAATAAAAAACTTATTTTAAAAGTTGTTATTAAACGTAAACAGTAATTGTATTGGCAGTACAGGAAGTACATTACAAATGACACTGCATAAAAATTCCACATTTATTAGGATCCACAAATAATCATTTAAGAAAAAGATGTTTTTCTAAAAATATTGACTTTTTATTGATAAAAACTTTTGCTTAAATAAAAACCATTCGTATAAAGATAAGTATACATATTTTAATCTATCACATATAATTTAGGAATTTTAATTAATTTCTACAGTCTCAAAGCGATGGAATACCACATTATCTGGCCAAAGATCTGAACTCTGGGTTTTACAATTTACGTATAGCTTTCAACAAATTTATTAAAATCATAATGACATCTATTTTCCTTTTAATTCTGTAAGCTTCTGTTCGCTCATTAAGTTTTGTGTTTAAACTTCCATGAGCTATCAACAGCTTGACGCGGCTTATTAAAGCCATGGCCCTGATAATTATTTAACAAATATAACTGCTTTCCTTCTTTAATTTAATATTTATGATATTTAAATGAAAAAGTCATTGATATAAACTGTATTAATATTTTAAGGTATTGAAAAGAATTTATAGAAATATATTAAAAAACTTCTGACAAGTCGTTGCAACGTTTATTTTGATTCTCTTATTTCAATACTACACTTTAGCAATAATAAATTTAGTATAAGATTAATTAAGCTATCGTCAAATCAGAATTGTATAAGAACCATCCAGTAATATTTATGTGATGTCCATACAAAGAAATAGACAAACATAGAAATATAGCAGATAGGATGTAAATAAATTATATCAAATCTGTACATAATTTACTTCTTTGTTATTTTAATATATAGATATTTTCCTATATAAGTCCTAGAATACCAATTTACGTCTGCTATTTATTTCAAATAACTATTTTTATGTATTAATTTTGGATTTCTTGGATCCTTTGATCCGTTATAAGTCTTGGATATTATTCATCTAAATTTATTAAGGTAAAGCAATCCTGCTACTATAGTTGTAATAAATCACTCTTATGAAATCAATGTTGCCTAAATATAATTTAATGTAATTTAATATTTGCAATTTTTCAGTAAATTTCATTTAATATTGAAGAAAACTTAAACTGCTTCAGGCGAGTAAATAAGCAAAGATTTCCTTAACTCATATAAAATTAGATCTTATTTACATTCATGATATTACCGGGTGTAATTTAGAATTAATAACTTTGAAGTAGCTTTAAATAAATATAACATAGAATATAACGTGTCATAAATTAGAATAGAATAACACCTAAATTAGAAGCCGACTTTCTTTATCTCCACTGAAACTTCGTACAAAACATCGGTTTAAAAGTTTTAAAAAAGTTGAAGTAATTACATATTTTATAATATAATTAAATTTAACTATTTGTTTGTTTGTTCAAGTATTTAAAAAAAAGTATATATTTATTAGACTACACCTAAAATATGTAAAGAAATATTTTATATATATTTTTTGTGATAACATATTACTTCATCGTTTATTATAATAAATAATATACGTGGCATAATAATTATATGAGTGTGAAAGCTGCTAGTCGCTGTATGACGTTGTCATGTTACTACTTTGCAAATCATTAGTTGAACCTCAGTGCAACAGCTAGCGAGAACCTACCACAAAATAAAGTTAATATATTAATTAAATTTCAACAAAGGATAATTACACTTAGTTTCAGATTTCAATTATAATGTGGACAGACAATACTAAACTTAAACCTAGAATACTGAATTCCGATTCGTTGATAGTCAATCATAATTCTTTGCAGTGATGTCATATCGTCTCACTTTATTTATCCTTACAGGAACCCACCAATTGTTTTCTGAAGTGGAAGCTAAGAACACAAAAGTCCATAATAAGAGCTTTAGTTTCTTAAAAAAAATGAATAAATAAGGTGCTCCAAACTCATATATAAAAAATCATTCAATTATGAAATATCGCTAGTTCATCAACGTACCTTTTTATATCACAGAATGTAAATCTATGAATACATATATAAGATGATGTCCCATTTGGCTGTGACGTATAAAAATGCGGTTCTTTTTTTTTACTTTTGTTGTAGCTAAAAAAATTTAAGACATTACATTACAGGAGCTTTACGGAGTTAGGATTTTTTTACTTAATGTCTTAAGTTTTCTTAGAAACTAGTTAAAGTCTACTTCATTCAGAAGAAAATTATTATATTTTTCTAGTTCTTTCGTAAATATATTTGTAAATTTTTTCGACCCTTATAAATATTGCCTATAAATCCGTTAACCAAAAACCAAAAGTCTTCCAAAAAAAACAATTTTAGGTAAAGCGTTATGTAAACTTCTAGGTTAAGTAAACCATTAAAAGGAGTCAACACTACAAAATGGTAAATGTGAAGGAGGTAATGTGTTTGAGCTGTTACATTCTAATGTAAATGGCTGGAGCAAGCTTTTTGAATCGTTATATGGTTATTGAATCTTTAAATAACTTTAAAAAGAGAAGAAAATTTAATAAAGTCGTGATATGTATAAAAGTGTTTTTATTTCCATGCGGTAGATTAATTTGTAGTTTGCTATTATATAAATCTCTTTATCTATAGAATTTTTCGAAACAAATGGCATACAACAAAAACAGACAAATAGTAATTTAATTCTTGAGATAGTTAACGGTCCCACGACACTAATTAGCGGCGTTAATGTAGTAGACAGTTGATGTCGTTTTAAGTAGAAAATAAAATGTTGAACCTCTCTTTTTTCTCTTTCAAAAATTAATAAGATGAAAATATACAAATTACTGATATTGCAAGTTTCAAATAATATTATTTTATTTGCTTTTAAATTGTAATACGATAATTACATCATTGATTTTATTTTACTTCTAATGAAGTGTAATATAAATTACATTTTAAGAATATAAAAGAAAATACATTTTTATTTTTATCCATTAAGTTCTTTGAAATAAATCTAGTGTATTTATTTTGTAATTGTAGTTAAATTAAAAGCCTATTGAAATTTTCATCTCACCACTCGGCTGGAATCACTTTTAAATATGCTCTTGTTGTAACATGAAGTTTTTCTTATTCCTACAAATTATTTTAATGTTATGATAGTCCGGAGTTATTCATATAAGTGGTATATATTTTTACAAGCTACTAATTTTATCTGAAGTGTTTTATTGTCCAATAAATTCCTGTCAACATAACAAATAATAATTACTTCCTCATTGCTTTCTGGTGATCATTCGAAGAGTTTTAATATATTATATTACCAATTATTATATATTTTTAAGTCTAATTATTTATAAACGTAAGAAGAAAAAAAACATCATCCAGCAATAAAGAAAAAGCAACAAAAAATCTTAGGTTGGACGCCTTTCAAGAGCTAAAATTATCGATATTTATGTGACTAATGCTTTCTTTCTATCATTAGTCACATAAACTACTGATGATATGCTGGCATTTTTTTTTAATTTCTGTTATTATTGGTAGATATTCTCTGTTTTAATAACTATTTTGAATTACTTTAAGACAGTTTTAAATTAAACTCCATTTTCATTTAAACGAAACGAAAAAAAACAGCAAACTACAAGTAATATTTAGTTCAGAACATGTAACATAAATACCATTCCTCGATTTGACTATTAACAAACTGTCTCTGGAAGAGTATTACTTTTAGTGTTAAAAGCTATCAGTTTTATGTTCAGAGAGCGTTTGTCGCAAAGCAGCGCACCGCAGTTGCATATGTTTTATGCAACGACATGAAACTGTGATGCATCTTAAATCCACTAAAAGGAAAACTAAAATATAACTTTATCTTTATACTATGAAAGCTGAAAAATTTCTCAGCTTTAATAGTTCAAAGTTATAGTTCAAATAATAATCTGGAAAGAATAACGTCGTTTTCAAAAATATCTTAGATTTTGACGCATTTTTATAATTTGAGATACGAGTATGTATAGTTGAATGGAACAATCACTATGTTTCATTTGTTGTCGAGCGAAAACAATAATAATATGCATGAAAGTTATCTGTAATGTACATTACATTGATTTATTGTATCGATTTATTACATTCGAATATAACCCGTGTAATTTATTACTATTAAATAATTATAAATAAAATATTCTCTATTCCAATATTTCAGCAACTTAAATCTAATTAATATACAATGATAGGCTCAAGTCATGCCGATTCTCCCATTTATTCTCATTCATTCGTTCATTCATTAATTCCATTCTATAGTAAGGATACGATCTCCGAGTGCTTCAATAACTATTTATTGACGTCGGGGGAAGAATTCGAGCTCCCAAGCTGTGTACATATAGCTTTCTATATTTGAACGAATTAAATAACTTTGAAGTCTGCGTCAGGAATTTTGTTTGGTGAAAATTAGTATTTCTTTAAGTTTTTCTATTAAATCGCGTAAAAACCCTCTTCTCTCTCTTAAGCTGTCCTCAGATCTGTAAAACGATGATTTTACTCTTTATTCTTATAAAGGAAAAAAAACAATGATAAAACAAGAATGTGATTTGAATGAAAATAAATCACAAATGTATTAATGATAATTTTATCCATTTTTAATTTTTTGTAAACATTTATTTCTAAATTTAAAATATGAAATATATTTAGCATAAATTCATAAAAATCGTACGAATATTTTTATTTTCATGGACTAATTTTCGAATGTTAGAAAGAGATAGGCAGTAGACAGACAATGATCTGCAAAAAAGATAGGCTACTTACTCTTTATAACGGAAAATACTAAGTTTTAGTGCAAATTATCGCACCCACGATGCATAAACACGCGCCGTGAAGGCAGCTGCAACAGCAAGCTCAATAATTAAAATCTGTCTATATTTATCATTAAATGATCGATTGATACTGTGTTCTTGTATCTACATCAATGTGTATATAAAAAGGATAAAGGTTGTTTTTATAATAAAAGCGCTTTTTAAACTCTTATGTTTGCAATGTGTCAATACCAAACATAACAGAAGTGTTGTCGTTTGTGAATTGTCAAATTAGCAACTCATGGACGTTTAAAAACATTTTAAAATAGTTTTGTTTTATATGACACTAGACGTTTATGATATTCTAGAGATACAATTATTTCACATTTGTTAATAATATTATCCAACTGAATATTCTTAAAAAGCTTTACTTAAACTTTTGCTGTAGAATATCTGAGTATTTACGAGTAAGTGATATGAATCTTTTATGAACATTCAGTTGCTTTCATTTATTGTCTCTAGATAAGATTTGAATTGTTAAGTGAGTTAAAAAGTCATATATAGTTATATTCTGAACCTGCTCCTTATTACACTACTTTTATTTATTATTTCGTATTAAAAAATATAGTCTCATTTCCCGGATTATGTTCCACTTAAAGACGTCATACATAGGTATCTTTGATACCTACTTCGTTATTTACTTTAGTTAATTAGATTAGTTAGATCGTAAAACCACTCGTCCTTTTTATAACTATATTTTAGTTATAGCTAACCAAAATTTATGTTTATATACAATACTAAAACTGTTTATGTGTACTCATCTCTTACGCTTTCCTAAACATTTTTAATGGTATTGAAGAAACGAAAAGACAATGTATCTAGTGGCTTTTATGACTTGTAGAACAACACACAAAGTTTTTAAATTACGACTAAAAATCAATATATAATAAGCACTTGAAATAATAAATAGCTGAGCACAAGAAGTGTGTATCTTTTTTAAGTCTACATTTGTAGTAACATTTCAATTTCCGGTTCGTCATTCAATAAACCTTTACTATATACACCTTAACTTTATTTAAATTAAAACTTATAATTGGATAAAAGTAAAGAAGACAAACGTGTTTTCAAAAAAATAAAGACTTTGTGAAATATCCTTATTTATAAAGTGGGTAGTCTTATTCTCCCTTTTATATTTGTTGTCGTGTATGCTGGGTTTATATTACTATGTATAATTACGAAGACTGCTTGAACTATTTATTATTAAGTACATTTGAAACATAAGACTGATATGACAAACATAGCAGCATTTTATTTTATTGACTTTGCTTCTAATGTACGAATTCTTTAGAGTATCTCGACTCTAAGCATTTTGTAAATAAAAAAAAGGATAGAAAACAGACCTATACATATTTTATTTATCTTATTGTATGATATCATAAATAAATATAATCATATTGGTATCTACAAACTAATCGTACAGTTTATATTCTGAGCCTAATCGAATTTTTTAATCGAGACCTTTCTTAAATATCTCTAGAGACATACGTTTTTACGCTGATTCTTGACAATATGCTATACATTTTTAAAATCACAAGGGAGATAAATAATGATAACGCAAGATAAAAAGAACTATTGTTAGGATAAAAGTAATATATTGAATAAGGTAAGGAGTTAAATCATCAAGTATCACATTGCACTTGTAAGGAATACTAAATGCACAACAGTAACAAAAATATTATATAAGTACTGATCACTTTTATAATAATCATAACAATGAGTCAGATTTAGCGATATAAATTATTTTCATATCATTATTTTTAATTTTGTTGAAGTAACGATTAAGCGACAGCAGAAAAAATATTTAAAAAGAAAAGATTTTTTATATAGTTTCCAAAAGCAGATGCAACTTCCTTATCTGATCTTATCTTGATTATTTATGTGAAGGGCTAAATTCGAACTTAGTTTTTACCAGATTCGCACTTTATGATATTTTAGGTCATTTTAAATTTATTTATTGAATTAATGATTAAGTTTCTTTCCTGGTCTGTAAACGCTTTTATCATATATAACTAAGCTATTAATTTAAAAATAAATAGACATTCATCGGTCGGCGACCATAAGATCAGGTTGTCACGCTTACCACCTATCGACAAAGTTGTGCTGCAAAACGACTTAGTGGTGTTCCAGCACCACGTGTGATGAAGCCGTTGCGAATAGCTACGTTGCGTTGGCCGATCAGCGCAGCTCTTCTTTCTGGAGTACTTTAATACCTGTCATCAGAACTGGTGGTTCCTGTTTCTAAGACGACCAAACCGGAAGAGAGGAAGGAAAATTTGCGTTGTCATTAGCACTTTGTATGCCAATATATAAAAGATTGTAACTGACCAACAAAATGCCTAAAAATTTTGTAACTAATACTCATAAAAAACATATAAGGTTATGAAAAAAAAATATTTTGCTTGTGGCCGGTGGAGTCTATTCTACAAATTGTAACTTTAAAATTATTAGCTTGAACTGATCATTCATACATCGTGGGTTGAAATAACAGCAAAAATAAAAATCTTCTTTCTGAATGGAATCTTAGCTGATATTTTTCGGTCAATACGAAAAATTGATTCATGCATAATATATATATAATATCATTTTAATTTATTTTGAATATAAAAAGAAAAGTTACAGAACATCTACCAATAGCTCAGGATTATGGATGAAATGACTTGTTAACTATTTTAAAAGTAAAAGTAATCCTTCAAGAAACGACAAAACTGTTGTTTAGTTTACCTCACACGTTACACCTACGACTAATGAGCGTATTGTGATAGATGAGAGAGCTTGTAGCTCTTCAAGAAGCTATAGCTATTTCTAAAACCAGTATCATACAATAGGATAAATAAAATATGTATAGGTCTGTTTTCAATCCTTTTTTTTTATTTACAAAATGCTTAGAGTAGAGATACTCTAAAGAATTCGTAGATTAGAAGCGAAGTCAATAAAATTAAATTCTGCTATGTTTGTCATATCAGTGGTTCTAAAACCAGTGAGTATGTTTTAGCTATGACTATTATTTATGGAAATACTATAAAGAAATAAGTGGAAGCTGATTAAAAGAAAACCCCTCCTTCAAATGAACTTTGTATATATATTTTGAGAAGGAATTTTTGCCTTAGTACAAGATAACGCTATTCGGGCCACGTGCAACAAACATCGGATTTCCTTTTAAAGTTTTATCGCGGCGTTGCAATCATATATAAGTTTTCGTAAAAGAAATTACAATCGTATTGTGAAATAGAGTTTGTATTGGAATAGTAAAAATATCATTTATATCTCTAAATTAGCACTTAATTTACTTTCAACGTTGCCATTATTATATTTTATTTCCTTATCTATACTACTAATATACTTTGTTTTCTTTTATGTCTTTTTCTTTTATGGAGGCCATAATGATCTCGAAATATAGATTTTTGTTTGTATTCAGATTATTAAATTATTATTTAGCTTGCAGTAAGCAATAACTTATGATTATATTTCTAGAGCTTATATCGAGTTTATACATTGAAAGACGAAATTTGTTTTTTTTAAGGCTATGTTATGCAAAATATTTTTAACCTTTAAGCATTGGATCTACATTAAAAAAAAATCTCATTAAATACATCGTATAATGCGTTTATGTTTAATAATATATAGTCATATAAAAATACGTTTTGGTTATTTTGTGACCCTATCGGGTACTAACTATTGCCCGCGACTTTGTGTGAAATATGTTTTATAAGTGCTCGTAAATAATAAGCCACATACACACCCACATCTCAACAAATTTTCTTTTTTAATAAACCAACAACAACAACTCTTCTTTTTTAATAAACCAAAATATCGTTAAATAAAAAAATTCAAGTCTGTTAGAATTCAAGAACTATTGTCTTTGTCAAGGTTGCGCAAGGTTCGTCAAAGTTATATAGTTATTTTGAAAAAATATATTTTAATATGATCGAGATTTGTCAAATCTATAATTCTCCAACATGCGGATACCTTCCTACCAGAGGAACTGATTACATTTATTGATATATAGTTGTATAATCATTGTCTGTGAAATAATAATTTCTTATCGTTTACTTATTTTTGATAAAAATATATATTAATACAGTTTAGCATTCATTGGAGCGCGTTGTTTAATATCCGTAATCCACTCTTGACTTTTCGTTCCATAAGAAAGAAAGAAAGATCCATAAGAGGGTGTATATATATATATATATACATACAGTACATATAGTAATCTATTTTTTAAATACGGTAAAAGTTTTTATTTCATTTTGTTGCCACTAAATCAAGGGTATTACTTTAATCACCGATTGTTTATTAAACATTAACCAATACCATTAAAGCGTTAATTGTTTAACATGTATTTAATGTCGTTTCTTTCTCTTAAAATGAAGCAACCAAGTTGAATATTTACATTTTAATCAACATTAATCATAATAAGCTTTAAAAATATAAACAAAAAAAGTAAACCTTCAACGTAAAAGAATAATTTTGCTCGCGGCGTGGAATAAAGTTTCTAATCTAAAACACAACTAAAATATCAATTTTCATTTGTATTTGTGTACCAGCATGAAAAAGTTATTATATTTTAAGAACCACCTGGGCTCAAAGACATAACCAGTGATCGGTTACCGTCCTCCGGTTTATTGGTTTAAGCTTTAAGCTGGAGAAGTGTCTTTTTGTTCCTTTGGTAAGCCTGAGTGCGACGAAAATTAATAAAGTAGCTCATAGAAGTTATAGCAAATAAAAAAGGTTAAAGTGTATTTACACTATCGTGGTCCATGATACTATTAAATATATTTAACCAGATGTACTTACGTTAATCCCGGAATCGTGGCGTAAACTGCTTGCAGCAACCCACTGGAGGCGCCGCTTGGGAGGCACGCGCACAAGACTCTCTAAATTATAACATATAGAATATAATACTAATATAGATTTTAAACTAATTATTATAATTGACTTTGATGGCAGGTTCAAACGTAATTTTACGCAATGTTCTGGAAAGTATGACTGAAGATCTTTAAAAATATTCAGTTGGATTAGTTTCTGCAATTCTTTGTCAATGAAAAATAAAATATCTCTACTACCTACTACCATACTATATACTGCTAACTACTACTACGTACTTCTATCTACTACCATAAGCATCAAATACGCTAGTATGTTTTTGATAGCTACAAGCGTCAAACGACTACATTTCTACACTGTGTTTTGAATACATATTACGATCATGGGGATATGAAGAGTAATTTACCTAAGTGTATGGCAAGCTTAATTTATTAGCTTGAACAAAAATAATAAACAGTATTAATAAAATAAATATTGCAATTTGGGTTAATCAATTGAAATTGTAATGCAGCTTAAACTCAAATACTCTATTTGTAACCGCTCGTTGATGTTAAATACCGAAAGGAATTTAATTATTCAACATTTGCTTGTGCTTCAGCGTTAAATTTAAATTAAGGCAATTCGTGACAATTGTTTTTGTAACAAAAAAGCACTATAGGCAAAAATTATTACCGTAAGAAGAAAGAAATAAAGTAAGAAATAAATAACAAAATTATTACTTTTATTATTATTAAATAAAATATTAACTGATTTATAAATGTAATAAGTCAATTACAAAAGAAAATTTCCAAAAAAAACAAACAAAATAAAAACAAAATAAACGAATAACTCAATCAAGAAGATAACAAAGGAGAATGATACGTGAATCCTATACTGAAGACAAAAGTATTATTTTAGACGTTACGCTGTTTGGCTAAAGGAGGACAGGATATCACCGGTAGTGTAGTGGAGGGGCGAGCGTTGAAGATTCACAATCCTAACGCGGTCAGATAAACATAACAGAAATTGATGTAGTGCGAGTTATGATAATAAAATGCATGCCAAAATACACATACTAAAATAATAATCTATTAATATAGAAGTCATACAAATTGAAGTATTCATTCTACAAACAAAGCTGCAATCCATGAACACGATAAAATTAATGGGTGTAGGAGACAGTAAGACGAAAAGAGGGTACTTAAATTTTTGACTTTCAAACTCACTTTGGCTTATTTATAGTTCGGTTCTACCACCTAACTTGTTTCTTGAAAGAATTAGAATAGTTCGACTAAGACTATTATTTTAATTTTATTGTTAATTTCCTTGACACAGTAACACTAATTAATAATAACTAATTCGCAGAAAGCTGCATTTCATGTAATAACAAACAAATTATACCGCCAGTAGTTCTTGATAACTTCATTGTCGCAATAAATTCTCAGCGGGAACTTAATTCAAATTAAAACTTAAGTCAAAACTAGTTTAAATTTATACAGTGTTATAAATCTTAACTCAGAAGTTTAGTAGTTTTAGCGCAAGCCGTAAAACGTTTATAATCGACTCTTATCTCCCAGAAGATTCGTAAAATGTATATAAATCATAATTTCATTTAAAGAATGCTTTTTTATATAATATAATAATTACATATCATTATTAATCACCTTTACGATTATACAGTGTACAGTCATATTATACATATATGTATTTTGCAATCTTCATTATAAAAAAATCCTACATTGTGGCAATAAATTTTAGATTTTTACAAAGATTTATTTTTATTTGGGAATAAATCTTGTTTATTCAATTAAAACACTTAACTAACAACCACATAAAATACACCTTTGTACTACCTTACTACTGAAATACGTTCCACCCAAAAATCAAATTGCTTCAGAGTTTCGTGACTTTGAAAAAAACATGCCACTTTGAAACAAACACACACACTTTGAAACAAACGCCGGACAAACGCTCTCTGAACATTAACCTGATACCTTTTAATACTAACTGTAACATTCTTCTAAAGGGTTTTTTTAAGTTCAAAGTTCTTTATTTGTATGGGCTATAAACTTGATTTTTCTTACGAAGGATACTGATCTTTTTTGAGTTACTTTATTTGATGATTAATTAATAAATAGGTATAGAAAGCCATTACGTATATTTAAATAAATTGTAACTTGATTAGTATACATTCAGTTTTATTACAACTTAAAATAAACCAATTAACTTAAGATAGGCAAGTTTTATACAAGTTTTCTACCAATATTAACAAAGTTGTAAAAACAAGTTCATGTTCACTGTTTCTGTGTTTTTCCTTTTTCTACAATTTGTAAATTTTGTTATTAGCAAGCATCTAGCACAATACTCAAACTTAAAAATGCAATTCGCCATCGCACGTTTTAATATGTTTTTGTTTTTTTTTGTTTAGAGTTCTTACTTTTTGTAGCTATTTGTGTAAAACACATAACTGAAATCAAATAAAAAATTGAATACTATACTTAATATACGTTTTGTAAATACTTTGTCATTTACTGTTATCTAGTTCTTAACACATTTTTATTATCTTTTCTCTTACGACATATAAGTCAAGGCGAATGAAATCACTCCTTTAAAAGCTCCACAAACTAGAACGGCGGAACCACACTTTGGTTGATTGTAAACAGTACATGAAGTCACGTGCACAAGATGGAGGCAAACTTTTCAGCCGATAAGACGTGGGAAGTTGCAGTATTAAACTAGTTATACGACTTTTCTCAGTTAATCAACTGATCATTCAAAAACTGATATGGAGTTTCCTAAAAAGGATATTGCTAGCAATACTTTAAATCAAAGTTTGTAAATCAAATTTCTGTTGTGTTATAATTTAAAGACTTATTTTTCTTTACCTTTACTAAGATAACAATAGAACTGATAGATTTTTAAGCAGAACGTAATAGAAGTAAATGGTCAGAAAAACTGGTCAAATGCGTGTCGAGCTACACGCAATGTAGAGTTCAATGTAGAGTTACACATAATTGATAGATAGATGGATAGAGAGACAGTTTTTGTCTTTCACAATCTTTAACTTTAACTCGCAGGGTTGGTAACACTTGAATCTAATAAAAAATCACACTTTATAGCTTAATATTTTACAAACGTATTCTTTAATACCAAAATTGTTTTTCCAAGCCACCATATTAAGACCTATCTAAAGATGTACCATGTCATAGGGTGATTGAGAGTAAAATGATTTATAAATATATATTTTTTATCATTGTGGCTATTATGTATATTCATGCCAAAGACTACTAAGAGTTTGTGAGTTAGGCTGTGGACAGACGGACGTGACGAAACTATATTGCACTACGGGACACTAAAAACTTCACCATATTATGCAAATAGGAAGAGAGCGTAGTCTAAGGAGTGTGTGTCTTGATTAAAACTAGCAAATTTACATACATTTAATAATAAAAGTTAAGCAAAAACAAATTATTGTTTTTATACAACATGTGATGACCACGTGAGAATAATAAATGATAAATAGCTTTGCAATTTTCGAATAATTTTAAATAATTCTGAAAGCTTCTGATCGCTCATTAAGTTTTGTGTTTAAACTTCCATCAGCTATCAACAGCTTGACGCGGCTAATTAAAGCCATGGCCCTGACAATTATACCCCGAATATAATTGCTTTCTTTCGTTGGTTTGTTTATTAGTTTTAAATGTGTTCGTTCGTGTGATTTTTTTTTACAAACAAACGAAACTAACTACTATACAACTACTTTGATATAAACGAAACAGCTACGGTAATTATAATAACTTATATAATTATATATTTTTTTAATTGTTACGTCCCCCAGATTATATTTTAAGACTTATGCTGAGTATTTTTTCCAGAAAAACTAATTAACTTTATTTATAAGGTAGTTATTAATAAGAAGTTTGACTTATTTAATTTTGAATCTAGTGAAGTAGGACGGGCAATATTTTCATATTTCTTTCAAACTAAATAAGAGACCACTTTTTAACTCGCCTCATTCAATGTTTGTTTATAAGAATTATAATGATATTTCTTAACTTAAGAAAAATAAAGCATTAATTTCATATTTTGATTGTATGAATGGTATTTTTCATCTATTAATTATATAATGAGACGAGACGAAGCTTCTTAGCATTCCATGGATTCACCGTGCGGGTGCCGGGCCCATCGCGTTGCAGGAAAAGGAGCGCAAACAATGCCTGGGACTTGCGACCCAGGTGTAGGTTTAAGGGGCCCCTTTAGTATGCGCCTTTAGTGATTTTATATATACGTATGAAAACCTAGAATATTATTATCAATATCATGATTTGTATTTATGTTAGAATAACTTTAACAATATTAGAAATTCGTTGATCGTTCGAGATACTTCAAGATTTTGGTTTCTTCAATATTAAAATAAAATTTACTATGGATAGCAAACATCAATTTGGAAATGGCATAACTGACTTTGGGGCATGGGATGGGATCCCATAATAGCGGTCCCCTAGGAATGCAATATAATATCTAATCCTTTAAATATTCATCTTTGATAAACTGAGAAATTTATTACAAAACTTGTTGGGGAATTTTTTTACCCTAAGTTTTGATGAATTATTTTGAAATTGAAATTATTTTGAAATTAATCTAAACATAAAACTGATTAACGGCGGGAGGTGGAGGACGGAGCTACTAATAGCTACGTGGAATGTAAGAGGAGGAATGGAACAGAAGATGAATGAATTATTAGATGTGATGGATGACAAAGATCTGGATGTTATTTGTGTGTCTGAGACCAAGCGAAAAGGCAATGATACGATCGATTTGCCTGGCAACCGGGTCGCTTTCTGGGCTGGGGTTCCAGAGGGTGGGCGAGGTTGCCAAGGTGTAGGCGTATTGTTGTCTTCTCGAATGGTTAATGCTATGGTAGAATACAAGGCGATCAACCCGAGGCTTCTTTGGGTTCGCTTTAAGCTGGGGATAACAAGAGTATTCTTGTTAGCCGTGTATGCTCCAGTATCCTCAGCTCAAATTAGCGAGCTCGAGGAGTTTTGGGAGAGTGTCAGGGATGTTCTAAGTAGTGTCAGAGTTAATGAAAAGTTGATAGTATGTGGGGATGTTAATGGATGGGTTGGAACCGCGCGAAGTGGTTACGAAAGCGTGCTAGGCAAGTACGGTGATAAGAGAGTAAATGAGGCTGGAAAGCTTATTTTGGAATTTTGTAAAGAGAGAAATTTGTTTGTGGCAAACACGATGTTTGATCATAAACAAATTCACATGTACACATGGGAGCGAGCGGAAGAAAGAAGTATGATTGATTTATTCCTGGTGGATCAGCGAATTCGAAGCCAAGTTATGGACACGCGAGTGTTTAGGGGTGCTGATCTGGGAACAGACCATTATCTAGTCGTTGCTAGAATAAGAGGTCTGTTTGCAGGTTGGCGCAACCGAACGACGTGTCCAAGCTTGGAGTCGAATTATCGCATAAGAAGCTGGAAGCTTCAAGATCCACCGTTCAGAGAGGAATATCAAGAAAGGATTTCCAAGAAGCTTGAAAGCTGTGATTCAGGAAATGAAAGTGTTGAAGTATGCTGGCAGAACCTTAGGAATGGTATGGTGAATGTAGCAACAGAGGTATGTGGTAAAAGGAAAAGAGGTTTTAGTAAAAAGCGCGATGAATGGTGGGATGATGAAGTGAAAGACGCTGTAGAGTTAAAGAAGAAAGCATGGTTGGATTATAAAGCCTCGGGTAAGGATAAAAGTATGAGAGAGATAAGAAAAAGAGAGTACAAGCTGCAAAAGCACAAAACGAAAGCACTTATAAAGATGAAGCGTGAAAATTCTGAGCGTGAAAGGGACGACAGGTTGACAAACAACTTCCAGGAAAATACGAAGCTTTTCTGGCGAGAAGTTAGTGATTCCCGGGGTTGTTCGGTAACCTGTAGAATGAAAGGGGTGCTTTCGAAGAGCGGTGAAATTTTATCTGAGCAAGCACACGTTTTGCAGCGGTGGGCGGAGTTCTATAAGGAGGTGTATGAAAGTGAGGACGCCTCGGCCTTGAGCACCAGTGAAATGCTGAGTCCGGATGTAGCCGATGGTGAAATCAGTTTGGAAGAAGTGGAGAGCGCGATTCGAAGTCTGAAATGTGGTAAAGCTGCGGGAGCGGATGAAGTTACTGCCGAGATGATCAAATATGGTGGGCCACGCGTCTGGGACTTGTTCTGGTTTTTGTGCAATTTATGCTGGAAATCAGGGGAAGTCCCAGGCGATTGGCGAGGTGCAGTCATCGTACCTTTGTATAAAGGCAAAGGTTCACAGATAGACTGTGCAAGCTATAGGGCTATCAGTTTGATCAGCTTGGGCAGTAAAGTTTATGCTAAAATATTAGCGAGAAGAATGCAAGAAAGATCTGAAAGGCTGTTGTGGGAGGCCCAAGGAGGTTTTAGACCTGGAAGAGGATGTATAGATCAGATCTTTTCCCTCCGCATAATCACGGAAAAGTTTTTGGCCCTAAACCAAAAGGTTTTCTGTGCTTTTGTGGATTTGGAAAAGGCGTTTGACAGGGTTGTGAGAAAGAAGTTATGGGAGATACTGCCCCGATACAACGTGAACGGACCCTTGCTACAGGCTGTAAAGTCTCTTTACAGAGATCACTCAGCCTGTGTGCGAGTAGGAGCTGACATGTCGCCCTGGTTTGACATCCAATCGGGTGTTAAGCAAGGTTGCGCTATGTCAGCTTGGTTGTTCAACTTGTATTTGGATAGTTGTCTCCAAGGCGTGAAAGACAGTGACATGGGAGTGAAAGTTGGTGACCTTAAGGTCAATTGCTTGCTTTATGCAGATGATGCAGTGCTCATTGCATCATCAGAATGCGATCTGCAGGCATTGGTCACCACTCTGAAAGATGGGTGTGAAAATAATGGTCTAAACCTGAATGCAGATAAGACCAAGGTTCTGATATTTGAAAGAAATGAAGAAAGAACAGAATGTAAGATCAACGTGAATGGTAAGATAATAGAACAAGTGAATGAAGCGGTATATTTGGGAAGTATGTTTAGCAGAGACGGAAGATACGAAATGGATGTGGAAAGGCGTATTGCTGCCGGTAACAGAGTCAACGGTGCTTTGGCTGCATTGTTGAGACGGCGAAACGTCAGCATAGCTGCACGTTTGGCTGTACACAATGCAGTTTTGCTACCGACGCTATTATACGGCAGCCAGACGTGGGTAACACAGAAGAAGAATGTAAGAAAGATGAATGCTGTGGAGATGCGATCTCTTCGTCGAATATGCGGAGTCAGTTTAGCTGACCGAATCCGCAATGAAGAGATCCACAGAATGGCAGGTACTAGCGAAGATGTTTCGGTAAGAATGAAGAAGAACGTGCTCAGGTGGTTTGGGCACGTCGAACGAATGAGTGATGAAAGAATGGTAAAAAAGATTTATAAAGGTAAAGTGAGCGGTAAGAGAGACAGGGGGAGGCCTCGAGTGACCTTCGAAAACACAGTAGCTACGATACTGGAGGAAGGTCACGTAAAAAGCATGAGGACCCCCCGGAGGGCATGTATGAAGAGGTTGATGTCTGTGGCCGAGGCGAAAGAGGTATGCAGAGACCGTAGCGTTTGGCGCTCCGTCGTCTCTGGCTACCCCGCAAGGGATATGGCGTGACGATAAGTAAGTAAAACTGATGATATTTAAATGAAAATGGAGACAATAAATTTAATATATTTATAATTTTCGGACTATTTTAAAGATATTTTAACTAAATGTGATATAAAATATGTAATAGTCATTGGCACTTAATCTCATCTCACAATTAAAACTGTATTTAAATTTTAAGGGGTTAAGAAAAAATTATAGAAATATGTTATAAAATTTCTGATCATTCGTTGCAACGTTTACAGTATAAATGATTTCATCTCCAACTGGCGTTTCAAGAGCTAAGTCAATTTACCGCCTGGATTCCTGATGCTAACTTCAAGATGGACGAACTTGTTCGCTCAGTTTAAGGGCTATCTTTGGTGACTTTAAATCCTCATTGCTTTTGATTGTTTTGTCAATCGAAAGGTGTAGCATATATAAGAAATTCTTAAATATTTATCTGTTTAGAACTACAATCTTTTCCCTAAACATTTTGAATAACTAATTAACATTTGTGAAATAAAATAAAAAATAAACAAAATAAAAAAAAAATATAAGTGTTAAATAAATTTCTTGTAACAAAATAAAAGTATCAGTAACATTTTAATTAACTTTATAATACGTATCTTCTAATCCTCCTTTTTAACGAAATATGATACGAAATTTCCTCACGAGTATTATTTTGTTAGATTTTTATAAGAAAAAACTAAGAGTTTTATTTTATTTTTCCAGATGTTACTATGTATTGACCGGTTTATTAAAACTATAATGCTAAGTGTAAGCCACTGCTAATTTAAATGAATTGCATTGCTAATTGAAATTAACTTAAAATAATTGCGGTTAATTAGTATGTAGATTATCTTTTATTTAATTAAGTTCTCCATCTCATTGTCAATCAAATCATTTCATATGCATATTTATTCATAATGCGTTTATATATCGTCTGTTGAACTATACTTATTTATCGTATTGAGCTATAACACATTTATTATGAAAAAAAACTATTCAAGGACTGTTTGTAAATATATATATTATTGCTTGTAATTTGTGCCTCTTTATAAAAAAATATCTAACTACATAAGAGCTTCCAACGTGGTGTCCTCGTATTCTAAGTAATAAGACATTTAAACATAAAGCACTATGCTAATTTCCTTCCCCCGCATCGTTAGTGCTGGTTTTCGAAAAGCATTCTTACTAAGCCACAGACGCCAATAAAAAGAGGAGCAAGCAAATACAAACTCTCTATCATAGTGGTATAGGTGAGTTTTCATTGAACAGATTTTTTCAAATAGGTTTAAATTTTTCTATAAGTAATTAGTTACATAATAAAAGTAGTGTAACAGCTCTTTGATTAAGAAGCACTTATTTTATACTGCTTAGATCGCTTTAAGAACTTTCTATATTTGCAGTCTATAAGTGATAGAACATAGTTGCAAGAAAATGGACGTCATATGTTAATTGTATCGCAAAACTACTATATTCTGTTTTTCCATTCTTTTTCTTTTAATTAAAATAAAATATTATATTATAACTGAAAATTATGTAAAATAAGAACAATTAATACACTAAAAACTTAACGCAATTTTATCGTGCTTTTAAAAATATTTTTATGAAAACCTCAGCTAAAAGCAAACACATTTACAAACATATTAAGGCTTATGTTCAGCCATATAAAATTATTTACATGAGCAACTTCTTACGCTTTTGTGGCTTTCATATTTCCTTTATATTTTACAGTATATATGTAGTTGTCTGTATTTAACTGATGCTAACAATAATTCTTATGTCATTATGGCAAACAGGTCACGGTTTGCTTGTTTAGTGTTAGTACTATCCTCATAAATACTTCTTACCCCAGGGGAAGGTGAGAATGGTTCCCACATCGCCTCACCGCATCACATAATAGTTTATACAATTCAATATAATACAAAACATATAATTGCTTTACTTCGCAGTAGCACTGCCGAGTAAAGCAATAAGCAACTGATTTTTTTTTCGTATAAGCCATCAAATTTAGTTTCAATGAGGTAATTGCCTCATAATATAAAAACAAGTAAGTTGGAAACTTCCATTTTGGCTCACTCTGCTAACTTATTTGCTTGCAATTACTCAGCATTGCAGATTGCGTCTTAACTAAGGTCTTTCATTGTTATCCATGTTCCCGAAATGAATAATACATGTTACATTTTACTGCACTGCACTAACTTTTATTAAACTATGTTAAGACAAGTCAGAAACAAAAGTATGTATTAGAATGGAGCGTAAATAGTCTAATAAATGTACGTTTAAACTCTTGTTAGAGAAAATAAAAAAAAATATTGATTTAGATATAAGCACACAACATTATTACTACGACCTATTAATCATTGAATGAAATATTTATTTTTTTTATCTATGAAGTTCTTTTCTTATGATCTTTAAAATAATTTGTACATAAACTAGAATAGTATTTTTATACCTCTGATGGTGGATTAAGAATTATGTTTCAGACCTGCGTCACGGCGTGCTCTAATCAACTGTCTCTGATTAAGCCACTTGGATGATTACGATTTTGTATTTAGTGTACACGATGTGTCTGATAATTCAACATTAAAATCACAGTTGAAGTGTATTATTATTTTTTTATTATTAAAGTACAACTATGTTAACTAATAGTCACCAAAAAGCCGAAATTCAACCATAATTCAACATTTAATTATTATTTATAATAATAATTTCTCTTTTTTTAATATTTGTTCTTGTTTGCCAGGCGATAATAATCGCTTATAATTTGACTCCGAGTGAGTTTTCGCCCGACAGTGTTAACGTAAACTATTAATCTTTTAATACATTTGTGTGTGTACTGGATTTTTTATTCATTTTATGTATATGTAATTTATTCTTTATAATAACATCACTTTTCTTAAGAGGCGTCAATTAAAAGACGTTTTTTATACCTTCATAGTTTAACTTAAAAGAAACATCAAATATGTACAAAGACAATCAAAAAACAGCAAAAAAACAACTGCTTAGTTTTAATCAATCAATTTTAAAAGGAAAAATAGTATTTAATAAAACTATTTAAATAGAACCAATTTAGACTATATATGCTTATTAAAGACTACGAAATACAAAATAATGAAAACCTATATATTTTCACAAAAATCTTGAAAAAGTTCGCGAACCGAACTTAATAAATTTAATAAGACATTCGAATACAAAAAAATATATAATAAGTGTAACAAATAAATTTACAATCGTAGTATATAATTGTCTCCTGCATCACTTTACATGCCAGTGTAATCCAAGTCCTGATAGAAGTTTCAAATACAAAATCCGAATTCAGTATTTAATCGATAAATAGCAGATGCATTGATAAGGATGGCTTTATCCGGGATATAATTGAAAATAGTAAAAGATTTTTTTTTAATAATCAAATAGAGGAGAAGAGTAAGAGAGGGTGGATTTTGAAATTCCTATTATTTTTTTGTATTTCTCGATTGTTAATGAACGAGTTACATTAACGATGTTTGTAAAGGATACAGACATGTTTTTGTGTTTAATAATAGTAAACTTTGTCACTAAAAGCTTGATGAACAAATAGATGATGCACGTAAAAGCTATCAGTTGCAAAATACCATAAATGTGAGAGTAGAGTAATGAGATCACAAGCTCATGACCCCATACAAAGTAGTTGAAAATGATAATTAATTTATTAACAATATATTTGGCTTAAAATTTTCATTTTACTAGTATTATACACTAAAAATAAGGTCAAATTACCATAAATATTATAGTCAATAAAAAAGCAATCTTATCATTTTAATCTTAATTACATCTGTTTACATATTATTATATAATTAATTTAATGAAGTCAATAAGCATTACATTCCTTAACATGTGTTAATTTTAATAAAATTTATATTGTATAACATCTACACACTGACGATCATCGAGTTGTAGTTTTGTTTGCATTTCAACTAATACTACCATAATCTATATATTAATCATAAAATTTAGCTTATCACATAAAAAGAGAGAGCAAGGACACTCATATTATGGATTTAAGAATTTGTATGTGTAGTTTAATATTGTATGAGATTTTTTTAAAGGCGTTTACGAAAAAAAAAATAGCAAAATAAAACAATTATTAGTATTATAGGTAATGTAAAAATATATTAAGTATCGTTACACTACGAGTTTCTTATACTAGATTTAGATTTAGCCACCACAATATTCAAGACGTGAAGATTTCATTTTAAAGGTTATATATTTTAGGTAGTAGGCATATTTTTAACTAAGCAAATATATCAGTTTTGTTAGTATAAGTAAAAAAAAGATAAACATAAATTTAATTCATTTAGTGAAGTAAGAATAAACGAAAAGTATTGAATTATGCATGAGTGCTAGCTGTTAAATTTAATTCAGGAAAACTGAAAAATATACAAAAGATTTTGAACTCTATTTATATGTAGACGAATTTTAATTTATAATAGCAAAAGCACGAATAAATTTCAGTATATTACTAACATGAGAGTTTTATGTATTAAATTTAATTAAACTAAAGAAATGTAAATAATAATAATAACATAAATTATTAGTAATTGATACATATATCAATCTTTTATCTCTTATCAACGCGGAGGTCTAAAATTTATTTAATTTTCGCAAAGAAATATATTCGCGTCAATGTCCCTTTCTACCTAATAATTGTCGTTTATCTGTTCTAGGTCTTTCAGTCACATATTATTTCCCTGGAGTGAAATTGCTTATTCACTATTTTGGTTTTCTTAAATGCCATTCATATCATACTTATCCCAAACCGTTATGCCGTGTGGTGGCGGCGTAAGAATACCATTTCCACCACCCCTTCTCTTCTCGTGGGTGTCGTAAGAGGCGACAGAGAGAATATACCGGCTCAATTGCCGAGAGAGGAACGGGCAGCAGCGTTCCTTCTCATTTTATTACAGTCCATCTGTACTGCGCTCGCCAACCCGCCTGCCCAGCGTGGCGAGTACGGGCAATTTCCCTTAATGATACGACTACTAAAAACCAGGCCCCTAGTCCCCGGCAGCCCTGCTATTCCTGGCTCCGGTAGCAGTCATGGTAACGGCGGGGCAGGGGGTGCTAAGAATCCCCGGCAGAGATTCGGCTACCACATCAAACGGAGACTGGCCCTGGTAACACACAACATCCGCACTTTGAGGACAGACGAGAAGCTTGTGGAGCTGGAAGAAGAACTGAGTAAGTTGAACTGGGACATAATTGGGTTATCGGAAGTCCGAAGAGAGGGTGAGGACACCGTGACCTTGAGTTCCGGCAACTTATTCTTCTACCGGGAGGGTGAACACCAATCTCAGGGTGGTGTCGGATTCATCGTCCATAAGTCCCTTGTAAAGAACATAGCGACCATCGGAAGTGTGTCGAGTAGGGTGGCATACCTGATACTCAGAATATCTGAAAGATATTCGTTGAAGGTCATCCAGGTATACGCACCGACCTCGTCACACACTGATGATGAAGTTGAGGTTATGTATGAGGACGTAAGTAGAGCCATACATACCTCCAAAACTCACTTCACTGTTGTTATGGGGGACTTTAATGCAAAACTCGGCAATAGAAGCGATTCTACTCAGAAAGCTTTCAACTCGAATTGCAGAATCGCTTCAGTTGCTTAGAAGATTGCGTTACAGTGGACGATGTAAATAACAGGTTTGTAGAAACTGTCCATAAAGTGGGGTCAAAGTTCTTTACACCACTTCGTAAAGGTAGACCTCAAAAACTTTCCACCCATACTCTCGAACTCATGGCAGGTCGACGCTCAATGGTGTTGCAGTCATCCTATGACGCAGAGTCATATAGGCAGCTCAATAGAAAGATAAAAACTTCCTTGCGATACGACATCCGTGCCTTCAATACTAAATGTATTGAAGACATGATCGAGCGAAACCGAGGCTCCAAAGTATTCGCTAGGAATGTTTCTATTGGGCAAAGCCGGCTGACAAAGCTGAAGACGGAGGACGGCAATATAGCGTTGACTAAGGCCGACGTTCTGAGGGAGGTGGAAAGTTTCTATGGACAGTTATACACATCAGCTACAAAACCTGTTGTTGCCTTGGAGAAAGAACCCAGAGCCAAGCTAACCCGACACTATACTGAAGACATCCCGGACATCAGCCTGTGCGAGATTGGGATGGCTCTAAAACAGCTAAAGAACAATAAGGCGCCGGGCGAGGACGGAATCACCTCGGAGCTTCTGAAAGCGGGTGGAAAACCAGTACTTAAAGCCCTTCAGAAGCTCTTCAACTCCGTCTTGCTCGAACAAGGGACCACGCCAGAAGCATGGAACAGGAGCATCGTCGTCTTGTTCTTCAAAAAGGGAGATAACACCCAATTGAAGAACTACAGACCGATATCGCTCCTGAACCATGTTTATAAGCTGTTTTCTAGGGTCATCACAAATCGTCTCACTCGCAGGTTCGATGACTTCCAGCCTCCCGAACAAGCCGGATTCCGAAAGGGCTTTTCTACCATAGACCACATTCATACGCTGCGGCAAGTTATACAGAAGACCGGTGAGTATAACTTGCCATTATGCTTAGCGTTTGTGGACTATGAAAAAGCCTTCGATTCGATCGAGACTTGGGCTGTGCTTCAGTCTCTCCAGCGGTGCCATATTGACTATCGGTACATCGAAGTGTTGAAGTGTTTGTACAAAAACGCCACTATGTCGGTCCGAGTACAAGAAGATCATACCAAGGCTATTCCGTTACAGCGCGGGGTAAGACAGGGAGATGTCATATCTCCGAAACTGTTTACCACCGCGCTTGAAGACGCCTTCAAGCTTCTAGAATGGAAAGGATTCGGCATCAATATCAACGGCGAGTACATCACTCACCTTCGATTTGCCGATGATATCGTAGTCATGGCAGAATCGCTGGAAGACTTAGGCACTATGCTCGTAGGCCTCAACAGAGTATCCCAAGAGGTGGGCCTTAAAATGAATATGGACAAGACAAAGGTCATGTCGAATGTCCATATTGTGCCCACCCCCATAACCATTGGGAACTCTGTTCTCGAAGTTGTTGACGAATACGTATACCTAGGCCAAATCGTTCAACTAGGTAAGTCCAACTTTGAGAAAGAGGTCAATCGACGAATCCAACTCGGTTGGGCAGCGTTCGGGAAACTTCGTCACATCTTCTCGTCCAAAATACCTCAGTGCCTCAAGACCAAAGTCTTCAATAAATGTGTGTTGCCAGTGATGACTTACGGGACTGAGACGTGGTCTCTAACTATGGGCCTCATAAGAAGGCTCAGAGTCACGCAACGAGCTATGGAGAGGGCTATGTTAGGTGTTTCTCTACGCGATCGAATCAGAAATGAGGAGATCCGTAAAAGAACTAAAGTCACTGACATAGCCCAGCGGATTAGCAAATTGAAGTGGCAATGGGCAGGGCACATAGCTCGACGAACCGATGGCCGTTGGGGCCGTAAGGTTCTAGAGTGGAGACCACGTACGGGAAGGCGCAGCGTGGGTCGGCCCCCCACTCGGTGGACGGACGACCTTGTAAAGGTTGCAGGACGCCGTTGGACGTCAAGTGCACAAGACCGTCCGTTTTGGAGATCGTTGGGGGAGGCTTATGTCCAGCAGTGGACGTCGATTGACTTATGATGATTACTATCGTTGTCATCATAATTCAATCGACATATATAGCCGTAATAATTATCCCAAACTCTACCAAACTTGTTCATTTTGTATCCTTCATATTTCTTATTTTACCCCCTTTATCTCCTGTGCATCCTCTGTTATTGCAAGAGCCCGTGGATGGCGATGATTATATTACTTCAAGATTATGCATGCTCGTTTGTACTCTTTTTAAATTGATATCAACGCAATGTCACGTGCGGAATTTCTCATACAGTATTTATACGATAAAATTATTACTTGTTGTCGCTTTATTATAATTATATTTTAAAAATACTTGTTGTTCAGCAAATTGATATTAATTGTCTGTCTCAATTGTTGTGATTGCGTTCGTGCAACTAGAAAATTGCCACACGACCTGTTCATCCAATTATGTACATTCCGACGGAAAAATGTAAGATGAAGGTATATATGATATATTTATTGTATATTTTTTGGTGTTCTTATTTTATTCAATTTAAGTGTACATTGTTTTTGATTTCTCAAATATATATACATATATATATATTTATATCAAATAAATATTGTCAAATATTTTCAAATATAATTATGAAATACTTTTTATTAAAACTATTTTCTAATGTTTATTTTTTCATAAATTTCAATTGCAACACTTCAAAGTAACGTGTGTAATAAAATTATTTATATATTCTACAAATAAGTTAAATAAAAAACATTAAAATAAAAGTTGTAATCGAAAAATTTACGTAAAGAATAAAACAAAGAAAATTGTATATTTTACTTTGGTCTATTGCTCTCACTGTGCCAATAACACTTTTCTTTTACCATTTTACCTCTCATTTATACTATCTCAAGCACGTAATAAATACAAATACACGTGAGATAGCAAAACTAGAAACAATATTGCAATTAAGTTTCGAAACGCTTTTCAAACTCCAGTGACTACGTCATGCATTTAAATAAGGAATTCTTTCTGTTAGTTCTTTTTATACTGTATTATAATTTTTGTGATTCATAAAAAAACCCTTTGATCTTTGCTTGTTAAACAAAATATTGGTTTTTGTTTGTTTTATATTAAAAAAAAAAACAAATTTTTAATGAAATATGTCGGACTAATCGGACTTAAATCTTCGCCTTTTAAAATAATACCTAAATGGTTCGAGTTTTTAAATAATAATTAAACGGTTAAAAACTATTGTAAATAATTTAATGGTCATTTCCAGAATTGGAAAGCAGAAAAAAATATATATCTTGTTCCTCGGGATCGATCAGACATTTTGTTTCAAAAACATCATTTTTGAGCGAAGCGAGCGGAGCGCTCTATGTGAGATGTTTTAGTCCAGAATAGAAAACCAGGAAATAGCGGCAAACATTTTAATAAACTTATTTGTTTCAAATCTATAATTAAATAATAATTTTCTTTGTGATACAACCACAACTAAAGGGATTTTTCGAGGAAATTTTATTTAAAAATTGCGGCTTGGAATTACAATTTTCCCCTTCTATATAAATTCATTGTTTTCGTACAAAGTTAATAGGTACTCAAAGTTTAGACTGTTTAACCACTAAATATAAATATCTCATTTTCATGCTACTACTTAAATACAAGAAAATTAAAACTTTTTAAATATTCTTCGTAATTTCTCTAAGAAACAACTTCTTTTAAAAGTTGTTATAATACGTAAACAGTAACTAGTTATACTGTCAGTACAGGAAGTATCTTACAAATGACACTGCATTAAGATTCCACATTTATTAGGATCCACAAATAATCATTTAAGAAAAAGAGTTTTTTCTAAAATATAATAATAATAATAATATATATATAGATTTTTTTATTGATAAAAACTTTTGCTTAAATAAAAACCATTCTTTTAAAGACATATTTTAATATATCATATACAATTTAGGAATTTTAATTAATTGCTACAGTCTTAAAGCGATGAAATACCACATTATCTGGCCATAGATCTGAACTCTGGGTGATTGATTTTTTATGCGGGAACCTGGCCGACATATGACTTAAATTGGTACACTTTTGAGACGTCAATTGTTACAATAAAAAAGGTCAGAGCAATCAACTAACTACATTAACCGGTGGTAGGTTATTGCCAATGTCGTCAATAAGCTACTGACATGGCTCCTCAATGCAAATATAATAAAAACAATTTCTTCTAGAATACAGCCCTAAATGTAATTTGTCTTTTCGGTTGCTATTTTATTATGTTTTCCGGTATTCACAATACTTGTCAATATATTTAGATATATTTTCATCTTCTCAACTTCAGTAACAATATTATGGATTTTTATTTAATATTCTTTTTAATTTATATTATGAACAAAGATTGTATTGCTAATTAAATAGTAAATAATTTTTGTAAAATCAAATCTTACAATCGACGAAAATGCGAATAAAACGCATTTCAAATGAAATAGAAAATACTTTTTTTTTTGGTTAAAAATAACTTTTACTTAAAAATAACAACTTTACTTAATAATAATAGAAGAATTAATTGAATATCATATCAAAAATACTATAATAAATATTTTCAGATTAAAACTTGATGTTGTGCAATGTCAAATGTATTTTTTTAAATAAGACCATTTTAAAATGGTATTGGAAGCGGATCGGTAGTCGGTTTATGTTACTTTTATCTTCAATATTTCCAGGTAAAACAATATTAAAATAGACGTTAAATTTATGACCTTATAAAATTGTAGTTTCTGATTTTGAATAAAATATTAGATGTCTCCAACATAAATTAAAATTTATTAAGATATTATTCCCTTGAGAAAAGTAAAAGTTTCAGTTGAAGCGCTACGTAGCTGAGCTGATCTTTGCATAGCTCTGCATCGCTGACACGTAATATTGTTAAGTATTCTGTCATTGCTCTTCTTCGAGAGAATTTTGAATGAACAAAATATAAAATATTCGTCTACTACTTGAATACTTAAAAACAAACAACTCAAAGGGATACTTCCGACAACAGATGACAAATTGCCTTGTACAATGCACATTAGATACATACTCGTAGTAATTTTCGGTAGGATACCTGTTTTCAAAACCTCATTTTTATTAAAATAATTAGAATATAATGTGATTGTGAGAACTTTATTTAAACTCTGCATAAGCATACAGTCATTTATTTATGTATATGTACATACTAATTCACAAAACTCTCTTTCATATTGTCTGTTATAAGATAATTTTGATTTTAAATATAATCACTTATTTTTATACTTAACTAATTGCAAAGTATGTTTTTCTTTAAAATTCTCTCTAAATATTTTTTTACAAATAATCTATAATATAAAAATGAATCGCAAAATGTATTGGTAAGCGCACAACTCAACAACGCATGGACCAATCTTAACAATTCTTTTTTTTAAATATTCCTTGAAACAAAAGGATGGTTTTTACGGCGAGAAAAATTCGAATAATTTACAGGAAAACCCTAAAAGAGCCCTTTTTTCTTTTTTCTATACAAATATTTTCTAATTAAATGTCGAGTCAATTTGAACTGTATTGCTATACAATAAAGTTCATATTAAATTACAAGCACTCATTGTTGTCTAAACAATGTAGGTGTGTTGATAACGTCGAAGAGTCAATTCGCGCTTTATTGTCTCTGCACAAAGTTCAAATTCAATCAAATATATGTGTGTGCACGTTCACGCAAAAGTGATAATATCGTGAACCCGACCAAATTGAAAAGTCAAAAAATGTAAGAGCTATAGATTTGATTGGCCTTGGAATATTCTTTCTTTTGTTTTAGTTTCGGAATGCGACATAAATTGTCATCAGTTTTCACGTCATTGCATTTGTCAAACAAACCGCGTTAAAAAGCGTTTATAATATTTAATAATTAATTTTGATTGTTTTATATCGTGTTTTGCGCAAAGTGTTTTAATACCTGTGATTAATAATTATTGCATGTGACATAATTTAGGTAAGTATATTCGATATGCCTCCTATAAGACGCAGTAATTTAGGTAGAAGAACCCGAAATGCAACAAACCAAACTAATTACCGATCTTATCATACTGCACAAGAACGTGACGACCGAAATGAACGTGAAAGAATTCGTATATCGAGAACGCGGAAGGCGAGAGCGATAGATTCAACTAATAATCGCGAAAGTTTGAATCGAGCTGCTTTCATTACGATTTGTCAATTGACTACAGTAACCACCAATGTTTTACTATTGAATCTATGAACTTGGTTTGCTCTCATTGTAAGGCATTGAAATACAAAAATGAAGCCAATGGATTGTGTTGCGCAAATGGGAAAGTGAAATTGACACCATTGGATCCATCACCAGAGCCATTGTACTCATTGGTTTCAGGAATAGAACCAGTTTCCATACACTTTTTGTCAAATATCCAACAATATAACAATTGCTTTCAAATGACGTTATTTGGGGCAACAAACGTAGTTCGGGAAAATTTCATGCCAAATTTTAAGGTAGATATTCTAGCAGTTAATCATTATTATTTTAGTGAACAAAATTTCCTGTTACCTAAGTAAAGATGTGTCATTAACCTTCAGTTCCCTAATCCCCAAGAAATATATTACTTAGTCATAATATTATTTGGTGATTCAGTATTAGCAACACTTTTATTATTTTGAAACACAATATGATTATTTGATGACGGATATTAGTTATCACTAATTATTACTTATTGACATACCTAAGCATATCAATTATTTATTATTTGGTGATGCAAAGTAGGAGACAGGTATACTTTTTAGGAACAAATATTATTTATATTTGGTCAAATAATTTTTTTTTAATTTACAGATACAAGGCTAAATATATCATAGACCCGGTTCACTGTTACCAGTGTCAGATAGGCAATTACAAATTCCTGCAAATTTATTTTATGGGCAAATCACTTCAAGAAATTGATATGCGTTGTTTACATAACAATTCACTAAAGAGGTCTATTGTAGAACAATTACAAATTTTATTTCATGAGCACAATGAATTGATTATGTTGTTTAAAACTGCACTGGATCTGACGCCATCTGATAATCACAAAATTGTAATCAGAGTTGATTAAACACCTGTTGGCCATCCCGTGATATTGTTTTACATCGTCGGAATGATCAATTACAACGTATAAAGGAAACACACCGCTCATATGATGCACTGCAATATCCCATTATATTTTGGCAAGGTGAAGATGGCTATGATTTCTCAAACAAAATGATAAATCTCATTATAGGTAATTGAAATATTAGCTGTGGAGATATATTATCACATTTTAATTTGGCTTCAAGTTAAAATCTGTCCAGAAGAAATTTATCAAATAATTTCAGGCGAAATTCCAGACCCATCAATTGATCAAGGATTGTTTGATATTGTTACCAAACACAATGATCCACGAGCAATGCGGTGCATTTAACATGACATCACTATGCATGGAAAATGGAAAATGTAACAAAAAATTCCCAAAATTGCATACGAATGACACTATCACGGATATTGATGGTTATCCCATGTATCGCCGCAGAAATACTGAAAATGGTGACCACACATTCACAATGCGACTGCCGAATTCTACAAATCAAGTAGAATTTGATAATCAGTGGGTGGTACCATACTCACCATTAATTTTAAAAACTTATGAGGCTCATATCAATGTTGAGCTTTGCAGATCTGTAAAATCAATTAAATACATTTGTAAATATGTAAATAAAGGCAGTGATTTGGCCATATTTGAACTGCAAAATATTGATAAAAATTATGACACGATACCAAATGGGTAGATACATCAGCAGCAACGAAGGTATTTGGCATATTCTTAGCTTTCCTATACACGAAAGAGATCCTTCTGTCTAGCATCTAGCAGTACATCTTGAAAATGGTCAACGCGTATACTTAACTGAAGAAAATATTCTCCAAAGAGTACTTGAGCGTCCAAAAACGACACTAACATATTTTTTTACCTTTTGTCAAAAACCTGTCATTTTTGGTCAGTTCGCAAAGACATTGATATATACTGATGTTCCACGTTATTTCACATGGAACAAATCCGGTAAAAAATCGGAGCTACGAAAACAAGGAAAGATACATCATTCTATTAAAGGCATATTCAAAGCTAAGACACCGGGGTGACTTTACGCGGTACATCCAAAGCAACGTCAGTATTTCTTTTATTCACGTTTGTTATTAGTGAATGATCCCGGACCAACGTCTTTTGAATTTTTGCGAACAATTAATGACATAGTATTCACTAAATACCAAGATGTAAGTCGTGAGCTACAATTTTTAGAAGACGATAATTATTGGGACTTAACGCTTGCTGATGCTGCGTTGACATCAACGCCCAATAACAATCGTTAGCTGTTTGAAATTATTTTGATAACCTGTTTTCCATCGCAAGCACACTCTTTGTGGGAAAAATATAGAAATTGTATGACAAAAGACATATTGCACTGACTTATACAAAAAGATCAGTGCCAAAACATAGATACACGCCAGAGATGTATAACGAAGCGTTAGTGCTGATTGAAGATTTATGAGTTTTAATGTCAAATCTACCACTTCATCATTATGGTATGCCTTCACCTGATCGCCCAGCAACCGACTTAGTCAACACCGATTTACAACGAGAAAACCAATATGACCCTGGCAATTTAGTAACGATTATTGCTAATAGTGAGCCACTACTGACAGCAGAACAAAAAAAACATTTATTAGCGGATTATGCTGGCTGTTGCTGCTGAACAAGGCGATTTTTTTTGGTAGCACCAGTTGGAACCGGTAAGACATTTTTGATATCATTGGTTCTTGCCAAGAAACGGTCACAACAGGAAATTGCATTGGCAGTTGCATCGTCAGGCATAGCGGTTACTATGCTAGATGGTGGGCGAACCGCGCATTCGACATTCAAGCTGCCATTACACATTCATAATAAACCAAACACTATGTGTAACGTAAAAAAGAATAATGGAATAGCTGCATTGTTACGGAACAGTTCAATCATAATTTGGGATGAGTGCACAATGGCTCATAAACATTCACTCGAAGCATTGCATAGAACTATGCAAGATTTAAACCGCAACGATAATCTTTTTGGTGGTGCTATCTTACTTTTTTCTGTTGATTTCCGACAGAGCTTACCGATCATACCTCGCTCTACTTTCGCAGATGAGATAAATGCATGTTTAAAACAATCAATCTTATGGCGAAATGTTGAAACATTTCGATTAACTATAAACATGCGCGTACAATTGCAAAATGACCCATCAGTACAAATATTTTCCGAACAAATACTAAATATTGGAAGCGGTAAAATAGAGCTGCAACCAAATACGCAATGCATTAAACTACCAGACCATTTCTGCACTATTCCACACGGACAAGATGAATTAATTCAGAGAATTTTCCCAGATATAGGAAGCAATTACTTGAACCATAACTGGTTTAGCGATCGGGCTATTTTGGCAGCCAAAAATGTTGATGTTGACGAAATAAACTTCTAGATATAACCGTTGTTAGCAGGCGATCAATCGAAACTGTTATTAAAGAAGATCAAAGTTTGAATTTTCCAGTTGAATTCTTAAATTCACTCGATCCGCCTGGAACGCCACCACATAATCTTCGATTGAAGATTGGTTCACATATTATTCTCTTGCGTAATTTGAATCCACGATTATGCAACGGTAAGCGTTTAGTAATCAGAAAAATCACCAGAAATGTTCTTGAAGCAACCATTTAAACTGGAAAGTTTAAAAGAGAAGTGGTCCTGTTGCCGCGTATTCCAATGTTACCATCCGACTCTACGATACCCTTCAAAAGGCTACAGTTTCAAATTCGTTTAACTTTCGCCATGTCTATAAATAAGTCTCAAGGCCAAACAATGTCTATTTGTGGTTTGGATTTAGGTTTTTCTCATGGGCTAATATATGATGTATGTTCACATGTAGCAAAACCGACGAATTTATTTGTGTTAGCTAAGCTAAGATAGGTTAATCAAAGATATTGTTTACCGATTAGTGTTAAATTAATTTATATACTTTTAATATAAAATTAATATTAATTTGTATTATTCTTAAAAATTTTGAACTATCTGCCCATATATACCTCATTCGTAAATTTATGTGTTCCATGTTATTTACTAAAAACTTTGTATAGTTATTTATATACTTATTTGTTACAAACTTGAATAAAAAAATATAATAAAATAGATTTTTTTTTTGATTTTTGCTTAATATTGACTTTAAGAAAACACGGTCGTTCTCATAATAGATATTCTCTTCAATACCTCTTCAATAGTTTGCTGCAATGTAATATATCAAAAACTATAGTCACAGCAACGCGTGACCGGGTCTGCTAGTACAATAATAAAAGAATAAAATGTTGCACCATGACTTATTATTTTTATAGCAATAAAATCTTAATAGCAGCAGCAGTAACTGAGAATTTAACAGAAAAACCCTTGTTTTTAGAGATTCGAAGTACAAATTAAAAATTTCGGTGCCTCATTCAATACATTAAAGTTGGTACAAAAATGTGTTGGTACAAAATTATGGACAAGTAATGCAATTATGTCGGTATTTTTTATATATGCAAGAATTGTAATGTATTAAATAAAGCCACATTTTGTGTTATGTTTGTGTCATGGTTATATTAAGAAAAAATTATTAGATTATTAATGAACGAATCATATCTTCAAGGAATCAAAATTTATTTTTGTCCAACTTCTATGTAAGCATAATTATTTACTGGTTCTATATACGATTAATGAGCAGTAAGATATAGACATTGCTTCATTTAATTTTAGCAAGCTTTCTAATTCTATGTTTATCCGTGAGTTTGAATGAACATGAAATGTATTGAATCGTTACATAAAACGAGGGCTGGCTTCGTTGCGGGACATGAATAATATCTCATTTCATCGTCAGCATAGTAGGAAAGCCGACGTACAGCACAATTTACAAACCTAGCTTTTGTTTAAGGCTTCGCTCGTGACAAAGTCTTTTTTCCACTGCACTGTGACATTACAATTATGACATGATAGACTCTAAGGCTTCGGGTTTATCGTTTTGTTCGTCGTTCGTTAATATTATCTCCAATAGTTTCTAAAAGTAAGTAAGGTAGCAAAATTTAACATATTTTTTTTTGTCTGAGTCTATTTTTTTTGTGTATTGTGTCATCGGTATTTTCTCATCAATTAAAACAACTGTAATTTAATTTGATGGACCCTCAAACCATAACATAAAAACCATTACCAGTTACCCATCCACCTCTCCCGAAATATATAACATTAACTTAAACGGTATACATAACAAATTGAGCGTAAAAGACTTACGTATATTTGAAGAAATGAAAACAAACAGCGAGATAGATTACAAAGTTTCGGAAACACTCACGAACATTGTCGTGACAGATATAAGCGTAGATAATACAGCGTTTTGTTACTTGATATATTGTACATACTGTGTGATCATTTAACAAATATTTCTTATATTGTTATTTATTACAAAATTGTTAAATTAGCATTTATTACATTCTCACGAACCATGGAATCGCTGATTAGACGCAGGTGAATTGTATTATATTAAATTCTCTTCTTGTCTCCAACTTTGAGCAAGGAACGTGTCGTTTGTAAATGAAATGTAAGAAAAAAATTTTTAGTTAATAAAGTTGTATTTTTTGGATCCTCCGGTTGTGACCGATATAATTTACTATTATATATTTTTTGAGATTTTACTTGCAACTGTTATTTTAATAGTAGCACTTTTGTTTGGCTAAAAGTTTATGAAAGTGTGTAGATGTTAAGCAAAACGATTAAGGAAATTTTATATAAACTTTTTTATTTCATACTATTTTACATGATATGAAAAATATTAAATAATTCATATTACTAGGCACATTTTATTAAACTTGCTGATCGTAAGTCTATAATACAAAAAATATAACAGCGTGATGTAAAAATTTTCTTGCCGAGAATATAGCATACCAGTTTTTAAAAGCCTGTCCATCTACATTAGAGTTCGCAACGACTTTTAAGCTTTTAAAGGGAGATACATACCACTGACGTGCCGACAAATCTTAAGAATTAATATAATTTTTATCGATGTTTCAAACAAATACATAAGAGTGATGAGTTTGAGACGAATACTTAATTTAATAACCATATTTAATATTAATTGCTCCGCAATCCTTGGTCATAGTAAAATGATGTAATGATTCGACAATTTTTAAACTGATTTTAACTATCTGGACCAAATCTTTTCACCTCTTTTACACCAATAATCACAAAGCATGGACAAAACACTGTTAATTATTAGTG
Source organism: Melinaea marsaeus rileyi (assembly GCA_918358865.1). NCBI lineage: Eukaryota > Metazoa > Arthropoda > Insecta > Lepidoptera > Nymphalidae > Melinaea > Melinaea marsaeus. The sequence goes on along the minus strand of OU911093.1, from coordinate 19,265,071 downwards.
AAAGGAATATTCGTGTAGTTCTAAACAGGCAATAGGTTGGAAAATAATAAAATTAATCCAAGATTGAATATTCGAACCTTTTCTAGTAGCAAGTCTTTCGGCTTTAAATCAAATTATAGAATCTGTTTTTATCTAAACTACTTTCGCTGATAACTAAACTTTACTAAATTATAATAAAATATAATTGCACACTTAATTGTCGAATTGAATAAAAACAAACAATTACTGATAATTCAAAGCTTTAAAGATAAATTTCTCAGCTTTAATCATTTATAAATTTAACTATCAAATTAAATCAGGTAAATAAATATTTTCGGTTTTCTTACTCCATTTCCTAATTTCAAATTAATTTTTATAAAAAGATTATTTTAAATATGATTTTTAGGGACCACACATTTTTTCTTCCAAAATTATACAATTTGTAGAAACAAACAGTAAGATATTTTAAAATATTTTTTTTGCATTTTTTGACCGAAGGACGAATGCTGAGCATAGCGAAGCGTTTGTCCGAAGGAATACGTTTCCATTTGATAGGCCAATTCGGCTATTTTTCCGTGTGTATTTCAGTATGTTTGTTCCGGCGTAGTCGGCGTATTTTTCATCCTATTGTCACGAAAATCGGCAGGCATCTTTGAATTATTTGAATTTTTATGTCGAGCCATTTTTTTAATTGGGCGTAAAAATACAAAATGGCGGCGTTTTTTAGTTTTGTTTTTGACGTAGCAAGAGCAATTTTCATCCGATCGCCACAAAAAATTGGTGATCATGTTCTTTGAGTTATTTAAATTTATTTGTATTCGGACATTTTTCTTACTATTATATTATATTATTTTTCAGTAAGTTTGTTCCGGCGTAGCCGGCGTACTTTTCATCCTATTGTTACGAAAATCAGCAGGCGTATTCTTTGAATTATTTGAATTTTTATCTCGTGCCGTTTTTTTTGATTGGGCGAAATTATCCAAAATGACGGCATTTTTTTGTTTTGTTTTTGGCGTAGCAGGAGCAATTTTCATCCGATCGCCACAAAAATTGGTGATCATGTTCTTTGAGTTATTTAAATTTATTTGTATTCGGCCATTTTTCGTACTATTATATTATATTATATTTCAGTATGTTTGTTCCGGCGTAGCCGGCGTATTTTTCATCCTATCGTCACGATAATCGGCAGGCGTATTCTTTGAAATATTTGAATTTTTATGTCGAGCCGTATTTTTGATTGGGCGAAATAATCCTAAATGGTGGCGTTTTTTAGATTGTTTTTGGTGTAGCAGGAGCAATTTTCATCCGATCGTCACAAAAAATTGTGGTCATGTTTTTTGAGTTATTAATTTTTTTTTGTTCGGCCATTTTTCTTACTGCGAGGAAAATCCAAACTGGCGGTGATTTAAGTTTTTGTTTTGGCGTAGCAGACGTATTTTTTATGCAATCGTAACCAAAATTGGTAGGTGTGTTCTTTGAATTATTTTAATTTTTAAGTTGAGCTGTTTTTTGCGGTAGCTGCCGGCTGAAATTTCGTCATAGTAATCTTTGCCGAAATATAAGGTGCTTTTTTGTTATTTCAAAATCCAAAATGGCGGCCATAGCAAATTATAAAAAAAAATAAAGTTGAATAACTCCGTTGTTATTTGGTGGAGCCAAATTTCGTTCGGTAGTTATGTAGCTACATACATAAATAGGTATACTTATTCCTTTTTGGAAAAAGCACTTAAAATATTGTCTCATCCCGTAACGTACTGAGGTCTACTGTTCACAGAACGACGACAATCTTTTTGGCTTACAAAAACATTATATATTATAAATTATTTCTTTTTCAGATTTTCGTAGGGTTTCTCTTCGCTCCCGAGAGGATAGCCAATGCTAATAGTCATTTATTTAGAATCAAACATTAATTTTAACTGACCGAAGTAATATTATCATATTGATACGCACCAAATAATATATTTAAGACATTAACGATTACGATAGAGGTTACCATAGTATGATATGCATCATAATAAGCATTCAACGTTTATGATGGTAGAAATTCCAATCAATTAATAATATTATTCTATTTAAATAATGTGTATCGACTTGTTGATTTATTATTACGAAATCCAAGCTTAGCAACACACATCACTTTTATTTATGACACAGGTAACCCAGGTATGGTATCCGCGCATCACAGGAATAAATCAAGACTTATATGGGCAATATTTAAAATGGACCACATCGAGAACAACTTTTCCTTATAGTCCGTTACCCCAATCAGAGAGAAAATGTATATGTTTACCTTTTTGTAAGAAATATTGTTAATTATAATAGTTCTGAGATAAACTATTTTCTGAAGATTTTATTATTCTAGCTGTAAGTAAATATACTTTATTAGTACATATTCATACCAATTGTTATATCCTCTTTTTTAATATTTTGTATATTAATCGAAACTTACTTAGAGCCACCAACTTTAGTTTACATTTATTTCAAAATTGTCAGTAAATTTTTTGTTGTATTTTTATTATTTATATGAACAATACTGATATAAATATTATTAAGTAGGCTTGTTTTTGTAAGCTTTCAACATATAACTGTATAAGTAACAGTTATTGCTGAATAAATTGAACTTCCTGCGAAAAATATACTAACATTTTTATTTCAATTGAAAAAACTTAGAAAAGAAGATTAATTTATATATATGCAGTTATTTTTTATTATTTGTAGTCTACCTTCAAAACAAAAATATGAATTCTTATTACATTAGGCGCATATTCAAATAGTTACAAATGTAAAGGAGTAATTAATATCGTCATTAATAACAAAGTTAATTAAGTCTTTAAAGCTTTTAATAAATTGAATGTCTAAGCAGAGTGTATTAAATAACAGTCAGATATTACATTTAACTTAATTATACATTAATTCAAGTAAACGCCTTCCATTAACACTACCTCATTTCTACTATCTAAATCTCTTCGTAAATTAATTATAAAGTTTGAAACCCGTCAAAGCTTTGTCAGTGTCCCCGGGTTCCAAGGTCCCGGCTTATGAGCTTGCTATCCCACCGGGATTATTTACTCCCTGTCCCAAATTATCCATTTCACATATACCTATCTTGCATGTATTATTTTTAAATGCACTATTTCATTGTTCAATAGGAATTTTGATATATATTTTTTATTTACTGAATTTTTAGTAACATCCAAAACTAGCCTTTCCTCTCGTCTTTGCTCGTTCCACAATCATTGTTTAATACTAAGTTTACATTATTGGCCTTTACATCTTTATTTCTTTAAAGATCTATTTATCTAATATTATCCTTACTTCATCTCGACCGCCATGAACACGATCGCTTTACGCCTACTGTATAAAATAACCAAAAATTTATTGGAACATAATATTATAGAATTTATCGGTATTTCATAAGACCTAACAGTTGCACCATCACATTTACTTAGTATATACATTTTTTTTTTGCAATATCTTTCTAACGAGTTTTAAAATATAGAAACACATGTGGACAGGCAGACAGAATAGAGAAACGAATAATGGATTCTTTATCGATAAAAGAAGCAAAAAAGCAAATGTACAAACAGAGCCAATAGATTTATTATAGTACTATAAATATTCATTGTATTTTATAAAGCTATGAAATAACTATCCACTGACCTGCACATTAATTATCGCTTTGAAACAAGAGAAATTAATGTATTGTTCAACGTATATTATAAATTAGTTATTTATTTATTTATTTACTTATTTATATCTTTTCCACTTTGAATCATTATCAGTGATCACTTGTGTACGTCAAAATGGAAGTGTCAGGAAGGCCTATTTCGATACCAGATTTATCGTAATAAGCCCTTCTGTAAAAGCACTGTCCAACTTAATGTTAAAGCTATGAGGGTTCCAAACGCGTCCTAGTCTGAGAAGAACCACACAACAAACTCAGCCGGATATATATTTTTTTATATTGTGATCACTGTTTCACAAATGTCAATCTTAAAAGCTATTTTGGAACAACTAGAACCGTCGCAATATAATGAAAAAAAAAAAAAATAATAATAATAATAATAGCAAAAAAATGATAATAAAAATAGGTTATGAACACGACTTCGTTCTCGCGGAATATGTTTTTTTAAATAAAGAGCTTAAGTTACTACTTACGACATCAGCTTTCGCCAGTGAAAATGATATAAAAATCGGTCCGGCCATTACAGAGGTTAGCCGAATGAATACAGATAAAGAAAAATTTAAAGAATAGATTTTTTATGTAAGCACCGTATATACTTAATGTATGTTAATATGCAATCACAAACAAAAATTTCCATTTCATTTATATGTATAGATAATTAGATATTATAATGTATTATATTTTGATCTCATCTTAAATTTTTTTGAGCACCATTACTCAGATAATGCTGTGCTTATATTAGCATCTGTTATTAATCGATCAAATACTAGCTACCGATATTGTATTTGAAATTTCTATCAGAACTTGGATTAAACCAAAGTGGTGTAGAGGACATTTATACAGCACAGATTTTGAAATACTTTAATATTGTTTAAGTACTAGAGAAAGTTTTAGAATTGTTCATATATTTTAATATAAAATAATATTAAAATTGGCCTGAAAATGAAACAGTTCTATAAAATAACAATCCTGTTGATCAACTGATTTTAACTTATTTTTACTTAAAAACTGACTTGAATATTAAATAGAATACAATAGGACGCGCTTTATTCTGGAAAATTATCTCATTTTGCACTGAACAACATAAAAATTGACTATAATAAAACTTAAATATGATAGTATTGGGTAATATATAAAATATTATACACACGACATTTCGTATATATTAAAAATTCTATCGTATTCATAAGGACGGTTTGATTACAGATTTGAGTCCTATGATATGTTGCAGGTCTGATAATGTGCACGGTTTGTAGTTTCAAACTGTTAAATTTGGTGTTTGAATTGGTCTTCCTACTAGAAAAAATTTTAGGGATTCAAAAATATATTACGAGAATTTATAATTGCGTCTCATGCAATTGTGTTCTATGTTGTATCTCGAAAAATATTGCTGTTGTTTCAAGCATAATTAAAATGTTATTTGAATATATTATGCAGACTAAGCTCTTATTTCTTGAATGCTTTAACTATGATTAATAAACGTTAGTTCAGTGCAGTAGAATGTTACATGCATTATTCATTTCGGGAGCGCTGATTAGAAGGTAAGACTTTTGTTAAGCCTCGATCTGCGATGCGGAGTAATTGCTAACAAATTTGTTAGTAGTAGACGGAGTGAATAAAAATTTGCAATGTGTAATCTATTTGGTTTATTATTTTGCATTTGCATTTTGAATATTGTCAATAATAAAACTTTTAACTCCATTTATAGTGACGATATTTTTTGTTCGATTTGGAATCTTATTGTTATACCTCATAAATTATTTCTCCATATTAAAGTCATTTGTTAAAGGTATTAGAAAATTTTTTCAAAAGTTTTGTTAGCGTAAATTATTTATATAATAACTAAAGGTTGTGAATTTTACAAAAAGTTTTAAAGTAGTTTAAAATTAAAAAAAAATCAAATGTTTTTTAATGCTAATTATTTTATATAACTGAAGGTAGTCTTAAGTGGTCGTTATTATTTTAGGTCAGTTTTTATACAAAATGATTCAAATTGTTACTTTCTGCACAAATTATTATTAATTATTTTTATAAAAATTATATAAAGAAATCAAGAACCTAAAACAAAAACACAGATTTTAATACATTTATTTTTGTTTCATAGTTATTTTTAATTAAGAATTAGAATTATTTCTATAATGTAAATATAATAAAAAACATTCAGTATTGAATGATAGATAAATTTAAAACATATAAGTATAACCTTAAATGACACCGTAAGAAGCTTTAATAAAAAAATACCAGTTAATACATTAACTGTTACTTCAATTTCATGATGCAAATAAGTACTAGTAGAAATTTAAAACTTCTTTAAACGGAACATCGTGGTATTGAGAACTCAATTAAATTACAAAGCTATAAAGTTCATTTTCATTTACTGCTATTTTTAGTGGCTGCTGTGGTTTCACAAGCTGTTACTTCTCTAAAGAAGGCACTAAGGATGCGGTGAAAGAAAATTGCCAGAGTGCTCTATGTTTAAGAGTCTTATGACTTAGAATACGAAAAAATCTCGTTGGAAGTTTCTTTTTTATTTATTTTATTTTATACACTGGACTATCGGTTATAACAAATATGATATTGTTCTGATTCATGTTCTTAATTAATTTACGCTGTTTAGTTTAATTGGGATGACAATTGGAAGTGAATAGGTCCAAAAATCTTGGATTTGTGTTTTTTCTTTTCTTATTCCTGTGTTTCTTCCTTTTATTATTTGAAAAAAAAAAAACAACTAATATTAAAAATATTTTTTTTCACCGACTATTGTACAAGTATATGCACTTTTGTGTTCTTTTCTTCGTATATCTATATTTAAGTCGGTAAGAGTCCACGTTCTCCATCTATTTTCACAATTTATTAAACATTTCTGTCGGGTACCTATATCATTTGAAGAACTCTTTTGGAGATGTTTTTACAAATGTGGTTAGCCATAATCAAGCGTTATTGCTTTTACTACACCTTCTTTTCGTGATTTTCTTGGCAAGAATAAAATTTTCATGAATTAGTCAAATTAATTCGTAGCCCTGATGGTTTTTAATAAAATGTTTGTTATAATTGTTATATTTATACCTACAGAACATACTGTCATTCTTTCCCGGTCGTCACATTTTTATTTCAATACACATAGATTGTAATATGAAGACTAAGATACTAATATTTTGAAGACATAAGACTTTAAGTGAAATTTATTACTTTAGTTTGTTGTCATTAATAATTTTAAAAATTAATTTTACTTAATTAATTTAATGATTTATATATAAAAAAACGTTTCATTTATTCTCTTCTACCATTAGTGAGTTAATTATTTCTTTTTCAGAAATAATTTTCATTTAGCAACTAAATATGAGATTTATAATTTGATTACATTTATTTTGTATAAATTATTTTCTTTCATCTCAATTGTTAACATAATAGTTTGAACAACGGCCTTTTAATTTAAATTTAAAAAAAAATACCACGAACAACAGAAAATGTAATAAGATAACAAATAATTAATCTTCTTATTCTTAACAACAAATACCAGAGTGCTTCAATCATTCTGTTTTTGATATTATCTACAGATGTCCGGGACCTGAGCATTTAATCATCTTTTATCACGTTACAATCTTTACACTAAATCTATATTTCTACAGTTTTTTTAATTATCACCCAAACCAGTTATTATGTTTATTGTTAAATCCTACACAATATTACATTTTATTAAACAGTTTTCCAAATTTTGAATCAATTAAAAGTATATTATAAACAATCTTGGCTTACATATTATTTTAATTTATATTAAAATATCAGCAAGAAACAAGGATCACAAATATACTTTGGAATAAAATGTTGTAAGGACGATAATTATATATATGGTCATTAATGTGTTGCAACCTTAGTTCCAAAGATAGGGGAATAACGTGAAAAAAGAAGAAATGAAGAAAAGAAAACCGTCTAGATAACCGTTCTAAGCGTATAACCATTTCAATCTTTAGCTGTATTCCATCGATTAAAAATGATCAAAAGCATTATAATGCATTTGTATCAAAGATTCAATTAAACTATGTAAACAGGTACAAGTTCATCCATTAAAGTTAGCATCTACAATCCAGACGGAAAATTGACTTAGCTTTTGAAATGTGAATTAAACACGAAATAGATTTTATTTTAAAAGTTACTACAAAATTTTGATTTTCCTAATTTTATTCTGCACTTTAGCAATATTAAATTTAGTATATGGTTAATAAGCTATCGTCAAATCAGAATTGTATAAGAACCTTCCAATAAAATTTGTGTGATGTCCATACAAGCAAATAGAGAAACAGACATGTACACCAGATAGAAGGGAAATAATTAATATCAAATTTGTACATATTTCCGTTCTTTGTTATTTTAATATATAGATATTTTGTTAGATAACATAATTATTAAAATTTGAATTTACATCTGCTAATTTTTGAAATAACTAAAATTATACGTATAAATTAGTTTCATAAGATTGTTGGATCCTTTGATCGTTATAAGAGTCTTGGATATTCTTCATCAAAATTTATTAAGGTAAAAAATCCTGCAACTAGAATTGTAATAAATCAATCTTATGAAGCCAACCTTACCTAAATATAGTTTAATGTCATTTGATATTTGCAAGTTTTCAGTAAATTTTATTTAATATCAAAGAAAACTTAAACTGCGCCAGGCGAACAAATAACCTAAGATTTCCTTTACTCATATAAAATTTGATCTTATTTATATTCTTGATATTACAGGGTCTATTTTAGAATAAATAACATTGAAATAACTTTATATAAATATAATATAGAATATAACATGAAATAGGTTAGTACAGAGTATCACCTAAATTAAAAGTCGACTTTCTTTGTCTTCACTGATACTTCTTACAAATCCTCTGTTTAAAAGTTATAAAAAGTTAATGTTATTATATATTTTATAATATAATTAAAAACTATTTGTTTGTTTGTTTTGTATTTTTTAAATAGTATATATATTCCTACAATATGTAAAATATGTAAAAAAAAATTATAAATATTTCTTGTAACAACACTTTACTTTCATCTTTTATTATAATAAATAAGATACATGAAATAACAATTATATGAGTTCGAAAGCCGCCAGTCGCTATATGACGTTGTCATGTTACCATTCTCTGAAAACCATTAGATGAATCTCAGTGCAATAGCCAGCGTGAAGCTACCATAAAATAACATTAAAATATTTATAAAATTTCAACAAAGGATAATTACACTTCATTTTCACATTTCAATAATTATGTGGACAAAGAATATTAAACTTAGACCTAAAATACTGAGTAATTTAACACCGTTTATGCATTATAGTAAATGGCCGTGTCTGATTATGAATTCCGATTCGTTGATAGACAATCATAACTCTTTACAGTGATTTCCTATCATTTTCACTTTATTTATCCTTATAGGAACCCACCAATTTTTTGAAGTGAAAGCTAAAATGTACACAAATATCCATAATGAGAGCTTCAGTTTCTTGTAAAATTTATGAATAAATAAGGTGCTCCAAAATCATCTATGGTGGAATATTATTCTAAGTAACTGTTAAATGTTTAATAAAATCATCCAATCATGAAATATCGCTAGTTCAGCAACGTACCTTTACCTGTTTATATCGCAGGATGTAAACATATGTATAGATATATAAGATGATGTCCCATTTGGCTGCGACATCAAAAATGTGGTTCGTCTTATTTTAACTGTGGCTGTAGCTAACAAATTTTATGACATTACATCACAGAAGGTTTACGGTGTTAGGGTTTTTTATTTAATGTCTTTTGTTTTCTTACAAACTAGTTAAAGCCTATTTCATTCAGAAGAAAAAAAAATACTATATTTTTTTTGTAGTTTTGTATAGATATTTGTAAGTTTTTTAGACTCTTATAAATATTGCTTATAAATAGTCCGTTAACAATAACTACAATTTAATATCTTTATAAGTTTTAAGCAATGTCTATAAAATATAACCTGTAAAGACAAAAGCTTTTCCAGTAAACAATTTTAGGTAAAACGTTATGTAAACTTCTAGGTAAAGTAAACCATTAGAAGGAGTCAACACTACAAAGTGGTGAATGTGAAGGAGGTAATGTGTTTGAACTGTTACATTCTAATGTAATGATGGGAGCAAGCGTTTTGAATCATTGTATGATTATTGAATCCTTAAATAATTTCGTGATATGTATAAAAGTGTTTTTGTTTCCATGTGATAGATTAATTTGTAGTTTGCTGTTATATAAATCTCTTTATCTATAGGATTTTTCGAAACATATGGCATATAACAAAAATAGACGAAGTCCCAATTTCATTCTTGAGAGAGTTAACGGTACCACGGCGCTAATAAGCGACGTTAATGAAGTAAACATTTGATGTTTGTTAAAGTAGAAAATAAAATGTTGAACCTCTCTTTCTTCTTTTTTTAAAAATTATAAGATGGAAATACACAAATTACTGATATTGCAAGTTTCAAATAATGTTATTTTATTTGATTTAAAATTGTAACACGATTATTACGGCATTAATTTTATTTTACTTCTAGTGAAGCGTAATATAAATATAATTTTATGAATGTCAAAGAAAATCAATTTTTATTTTTATCTACTAAATACTTTGAAATAAATCTAGTGTATTTATTTCATAATTGTAGTTTAATTGCAAGCCTGTTGAGATTCTCATCTCATCACTCGGCTGGAAACATTTCTAAGTATGCTCTCGTCGCAATATGGAGTTTTTCTTATTCCTAAAAGTTATTTTAATGCTATTATAGTCTGGAGTTATTTATATAAGTAGTATATATATTTTTACAAGCTGCCACTTTTATCTAGAGTGTTTAATTGTCCAATAAAGGCCACATAAGTCACGATTATTTACTTCCTCATTGCGTTGTGGTGACAATTCGAAAAGCTTCAATATATTTAATATCTTATGACCAATTATTTCTAAAAGTGAGAGCAAAAAAAAATCATTAACCAGTAGCAATTATTAAAAACGCCTTTTAAAAGCTAAAACTACCGAGTAGAAGTAAGTATCACAGAAACTACTGATGATATGCTGACAGTTTTTTTACTTTTTTTTTATTGGTAGTGACTTTCTGTTTTAATATTAAGAATTCCTTTAAGAATTTTTTTGTTAAACGAAACTCCATTTTTATATATTTACAAATGATTAGTGACATCTAAACTTATTCATTTATTTTAACGAAAAAATATACATACATCTAGAAAACTCTTAAAATTTGTTAAGGATATTTTCACACTAATTTTAGAAGGAAAATTACAAGTAGTATATAGTTTAGAACGTGTAAGATAAAGGCTTACACGATTTGACTATAAACAAACTGTCTCTTGAAGGGTATTACTGTTCGTGATTAAACGTATCAATTTTATGTTCAGAGAGCATTTGTCCGTCGCGGTTGCAGATATTTTATGCAACGACATGGAACTGTAATGCAACTTGAATTCACGGGACGAACGATACGATTTTAGTATTTTACTACAAATCTGCTGAACGGTAAAGTAGTAAGTTTGGCTATTTTTAAATCTTTTACATACTAAATTTTTATGGGGAAAATTATTAGTTATAGTTATAAAAATATTACTAGAACTTTGTACTATGAAAGTTGAGAAACTATCTAGAAAGTAGATTGTCGTTTTCAAAAATATCTTTGATTTTGACGAATTTTTATAATTTCAGATATGTATGAATGGAATTATGACTATATTTGTTGTGTTGTCGAGCTTTACCAGGACCGTACCGACATGAAGCTGCTGAATCGCAGATTCCCACGCCGAGTCGAAGAGTACATAATGCTTATTTAGAGAAATCATTATTAATTATTTAATTCTTTTATTTGTCACTTTTGTCCCAGATATAGTTAGGAAAGCACGTTTATTGATATTGTAATTATAAAATAAATAATTCATTTTTTAAAAAACTCTTTCCTTATCGTCGGAACATTCAACACGCAACACTCGAAAACAAAATTAATATGTATGAAAGATGTAGTGTACATTGCATTGATTTAATATTTCATGTTCCTGTTTATTTTTCTAAATTGTATCGATTTATCATATACTTATTACTATTAAATAATTATAAATCAAATATTCTGTGTTCCAATATTTCAGCAACTTAAATCCAATCAATATAAAATGATAGGCGCAGGTGTTTATTCATTCATTCACTCATTCCATTCTATAGTAAGGATACGATCTCCGAGTGCTTCAATAACTATTTATTGACGCCGGGGGAATTCGAATATATTTAAATGAATTAAACTCATTTGGAATCCGTGCCAGGGATTTTGTTTAATGAAAATGAGTATTTGTTGTTTTTTTTTTGAAATGCGTAAAATTATCTGTCTTAAGTCCTGTCCTCAGATCTGTAAGACGATGTTACGATGTTTTTCACTCTTTAAAAAAATAAAGAAAGGAAAAACTTCTGTTAAACAAGAACGCGATTTGATTGGAAATAAATCTTAAACTAAATTCTTTGTGCGGTATTAACGTATAAAATGTATTTATGATACTTTCATTAATTTTTAATATTTTGTTAGCATTTATTTCGCTTCAAATATGAAATATAGTTAGTATAAATTCATAAATATCTTACAAATATTTTTGATTTTATTGAAAGATAGATAAACAATGGACAAAAATCTGCAAAAAGAGATAGGCCACTTACTCCTTATAACGGAAAATACTAAGTCCTAGTGTAAATTTTCACAACCACGATGCATCCCCACGCGCCGCGAAGGCAACTGCAACAGCAATCTCAATAATTACATTATGTCTATTTTTAACATTAAACAGCATAGACAAAGTATTCGATTTTAAACTAAATGATTGATTTAATTGATTACTGCAATTTCAAAATGCTTATGTATAAAATGTGTATAAAGCTGCTAGAAATAGGTGTAACCAATTATGTCGTAAACTCAAACGCCGTCATATTCTCAACAAAACTTGCTCCTCTGCAGTGGAAACTTTAAAATTTCTTAAGACTTTGGGTATTAGCAAATCTCAACATCTGGATAACTCTTCTTCTGTGGATGTCAATTCTCTTAATCGCCACTTCTCTTGTACTGTAACCATTGATCCCCAAAGGAAAGCTAACACCCTTTCAAGCATTCTCTGTTTGCCTAGGCCCGATATTCCTATATTTTACTTCGCACCTGTTGAGGAAGCCGAGGTTAAGAAGCACCTTTTAGCTATAACATCAAAAGCTACTGGTTGTGACGGAATAAATCGTACTATGATAACATTTGTTATGGATACACTCATTACTCCTATTTCCAAAATAATCAACTTTTCCTTTTCCTCAAACACTTATCCATATTTGTGGCGCAAAGCTCACATTCTACCACTTCCAAAAATCTCTAATCCCACCTTACCTTCTCATTATCGTCCCATTTCAATATTACCGTTTTTATCCAAGATAATTGAATCCATCGTTCACTCCCAGCTTTCCCTATTCCTTTCAAAGTACAATTTGCTGGACCCGTTGCAATCAGGCTTCCGCACTGGACATAGCACAAGTACAGCACTTTTAAAAGTTACTGAAGACATTCGCCTTGGAATGGAAAACAAATGTGTTACCGTTCTTGTACTGGTAGACTTCAGTAACGCATTCGGCGCTGTTGACCATGACCTATTACTTGCGTTGATGTCCAAGTACAATATCTCGGCTTCTGCAAACAAATGGTTTTCCTCATATCTTCGAGGGCGTCAGCAGGCCGTTCGCACTGATGAGAGCCTCTCTGATTGGTGCGATGTAGTTGCTGGGGTCCCCCAAGGCGGTATTTTGTCTCCTCTATTATTTTCTCTTTTTATTAACTCCATTACCTCTATCTTAAATTGTCGTTATCATCTTTATGCCGACGACTTGCAGCTTTATATACACACAGAAGTTGGGTCAATTGACCACTCAATTCACGAAACAAACGCGGCGCTCGAGGGAATGTTGCGTTGGTCTAATGACTTCGGTATAAAAGTTAACCCTTGTAAGTGCCAAGCAATCATTATTGGTAGTTACCGCCAGTTGGCCCTTATTGACTCAAATTCTTTACCGAATGTGATTTATAACAACAACATAATACCATTTTCTTCCGAAGTAAAAAATTTAGGAATCTTTATGGACAGTTCTCTTAGTTGGCATTATCAGGTTAAAGAACTGTCTCGTAAATTTTATAAATCATTTCACCCATTATTGAGGCTAAAAAATTTTCTACCCTATAGAGCGAAAATACAGGTGGTTAACATGCTCCTACTACCAATCCTTGACTATGCTGATGTGTGTTATGTCGATGCCAATGAAATACTCCTAAATAAATTAGATCGCCTCCTTAATACGTGTATCCGCTTCATTTTCGGCCTTCGTAAGTTTGACCATGTCTCTGACTATAGAACAAAACTTAAGTGGTTGCCAATTCGTAAACGACGAAATGTACGAATTTTGTGTCTCCTTTACTCAATTTTGTTCAATCCTTCTACTCCTACATATTTAAAATGCAATTTCTCCTTCTTAGCAGATGTACATGACAGATTACTTCGTTCTTCTAGCAATTTACTGCTCCACACTCCTCTTCATCGGACTGGTTTCTTATCCAACTCATTTGCTCTAACTGCCGTCAGACTTTGGAACGAGTTACCGGAACATATACGAAAAGCACCGTCTCGTGACTTATTCAAACGCCAAGTAAAACAACTTTATTTCAATGAATAATTTATAATGTGTATGTTATGCATGTATGTATGTATAAATTATGGATATTTTATTATTGTGTATATTAATATATATAATAATTAATATATATTTATATATATATGTATGTATATAATATAGTATTATTTTAATGTATTGTATTTATTATTATATTATATGATCGTAGTTTTATTTCTGGATTATTTTTTTTTTAATATTTTTTTTAGTTTTTTTTTTTTTTTGTGTTTTTTTTTTTGCACGCCTACCAATGTTCTCTCATGTACATCCTAAGGTTGGCTGGTAGAGAATGTCTTTGTGGCATTAAGCCCGCCTTTTGTGCATTATTTTATGTATTGTGCAATGAAGAATTTAATAAATAATAAATAATAAATAAATAAATAACGCGATTTGATTGGAAATAAATCTTAAACTAAATTCTTTGTGCGGTATTAACGTATAAAATGTATTTATGATACTTTCATTAATTTTTAATATTTTGTTAGCATTTATTTCGCTTCAAATATGAAATATACTTAGTATAAATTCATAAATATCTTACAAATATTTTTGATTTTATTGAAAGATAGATAAACAATGGACAAAAATCTGCAAAAAGAGATAGGCCACTCACTCCTTATAACGGAAAATACTAAGTCCTAGTGTAAATTTTCACAACCACGATGCATCCCCACGCGCCGCGAAGGCAACTGCAACAGCAATCTCAATAATTACATTATGTCTATTTTTAACATTAAAGAGCATAGACAAAGTATTCGATTTTAAACTAAATGATTGATTTAATTGATTACTGCAATTTCAAAATGCTTTCAAAATGCTGTGTTCTCATCCATACGTCAATCTGAATATAAAAAAGATGAAGATTTCTTTATAATAAAAGTGCTCTTTAAACTCTTATGTTTGCAATGTGTCAACATCAAAAACAAAACTGAAGTGTAGTCGTTTGTTGTTTGTGAATTGTAAAATTAACAACACATGTTTGATACCTACTTCTTTATTTACTTTAGTTAATTAGATTAGTTCGATCGTAAAATCACGCGTCCTTTTTATTTCTATATTTTAGTTATAGCTAACCAAATTTATGTTCATATATAATACTATAACTGTTTATGTGTACTCATCCCTTACGCTTTCCTAAATATTTTTAATAGTATTGTAGAAACGAGGAGACAAAGCATATAGTGGCTTTTGTGACTCGTAGAACAACCCACAAAGTTTCTAAATTACAACTAATAAAATCAATTTATAATAAGCACTTGAGATAACAAATAGCCCTAGCATCAGAAATATGAGTCTTTTTTTTGTAACGACTTTTCAATTGTCGGTTCGTCATTCAATAAATCTTTACTATTTATACCTTACTTTTATTTAAACTAAAGCTTATAATCGGATATAAGTAAAGAAAGCAAATGTGTTGTTAATAAAAGATAGACTTTGCGAAATATCCTTATTTATAATATAAATGCTTCGCTTCTCATGTACGAATTCTTTAGAGTATCTCTACTCTAAGCATTTTTTAAACTTAAAAAGAATTATAAAACAAATCTATTTACATTTTATTACATTGTTTTATCTTATCGCATAATATCAAACATAAGTTTTATCGTGCTGAAAGCTAAAACTAATCGTACAGTTTATATTCTGAGCCTAATCGAATCTTTTAGTCGTGACCTTTCCTAACATCCCTGGAGGCATATACGTTTTTACGCAGATTCTTGACAACATGCTATATATTTTAAAACACAAGGGAAATACAAAATGATAACACAAGATAAATATAACTGTTGTTAGGATGTGAATAATACTCATATATTTAATAAATTAAGGTAAGTACTTCAATCATCAAGTTCCACATTGCACATGTAAGGAGTACAATATACACAATAGTAAAAAAATAATAAAAAATGAATTGTTTTGATGGCGTTTGAGCAGCAAATCGCAAGCTGACATTCGGTCGATTAAATTCTTTTCGCTCACTTCGTGCGGCACCCAAACATCAAGCTTTTTTACCGTCCCAAGCTTCCGTAAATTTCTTGAAACAGTTGAATGATCAATGTTTAGGTTTCGTCCGATCTTGTTAGCTGTCAAATGTCGGGACGAGTCGATTAAAGCTTTGATTTGATCGAGATCAATAGTGACTGGTGAACCAGAGCAAGGAGTATCTTGGAGATCAAAATCTCCGCAACAATATTTTTGGAGCCACTTCTGACATACACTTTCGCTTACGACATTCTTTGCGTACCTAGTTCATATCTTCTTCTGCAAAAGCGAAATGCACCCAAAATGTTTTTCCTTCCACGTTCAAAATATAATTTAACTTTATAAACGTCACGGATCTCAATAAACACTTTCGTAAAATATTAGCACATATCGCAGCTTTCATTTAATGTACGACAGCTTACGTTTGAACAGACCTATAGATTGACAGCGACCACGCCGGAAGAGGGGAAGGAAAATTTGCGTTGTCATTGGCACTTCGTAAGTCATTTACAATATATAAAAGATTGGTACTGACCTACAAGATGCCTAAAAATTTAGTAACTAATACACATAAAAAACTATAAAAATATTTTGCTTGTGGCCGGTAGTCTATTTTACAAATAGTAAATTTTAAATTATTAGCTAGAACTGATCATTCACACATTGTGTGTTGAAGTAAAATAACAGCAAAAGTAAAAAAAAATTTTCTGAATGAAATCTTAGCTAATATTTTTTGGTCAATACGAAAAAAATTATATTCATGTGTAATGTATAATTTTAATTTATTTTGAATATAAAAAGCAAAGTTACAGAACATCTTCCTAGCTCAGGACACGACAAAAATGTTTTTTCGTTTACCTCACACGTTATACCTAGGTCTAATGAGCGTATTATGATAGATGAGAGAGCTAGTAGCTCTTCAGGGAGCTTTAGCTATGTGTCTAAAACTAGCGAGTATATTTTAGCTATGACTGTTATATATGGAAACACTATAAAGAGATAAGTGAAAGCTGATTAAAAGAAAAACCTTCCTTCAAATGAACGTTGTATATATATTTTGAGAAGGAATTTTTGCCTTAGCAGAAGATAACGCTATTCGGGCCACGTCCAACAAACAATGGATTTCCTTTTAAAGTTTGATCGCGGTGTTGCAATCTTGTATGAGTTTTTGTAAAAGAAATTGCAATCGTATTGTGAAATAGAGTTTGTATTGGAATAGTAAAAATATCATTTATATCTCTAAATTAGCACTTAATTTACTTTCAACTTTGCTATTATAATATTTTATTTCGTTATCTCTACTACTAATACACTTTGTTTTCTTTTATATCTTATTCTTTTATGGAGGCCATTATGATCTCGAAACATAGATTTTTGTTTATATTCAGATTATTAAATTATTATTTAGCTTGCAGTAAGCAATAGCTTATGATTATCTTTCTAGAGCTTATATCGAGTTTATACATTTAAAGACGAAATTTGTTTTTTTTTTTTGAAAGCTATGTTATGCAAAATATTTTTAACCCTTAAGCATTGGATCTACATTTAAAAAAAATTCTCATTAAATACATCGTATAATGCGTTTATGTTTAATAATGTATAGTCATATAAAAATACTTTTTGGTTATATTGTGACCCTATCTGGTACTAAATATTGCCAGCGACTTTGTGTGGAATATGTTTTATAAGTGCTCGTAAATAATAAGCCACATACACACCCACATCTCAACAAATCTTTTCTTTTTTATAAACCAAAATATCATTAAATAAAAAAACTCAAGCCTGTTAAAATTCAAGAACTATTTGTCTTTGTCAAGTTTGCACGAGATTCTTCAAAGTTATATAGTTATTTTGAAAAAACTATATTTCAATATGATCGAGAATTGTGAAATCTATAATTCTCCAACATGCGGACACCTTCCTATCATAGGAACTGATTACATTAATTGATATACAGTTCTATAATCCTTGTATGTGAAATAATAATTTATTTATAATTTCTTATCGTTTACTTGTTTTTGATAAAAATATATATTTATATAGGACGAGCCTTTTACGTTTCGGTAAACATCGGTTTAGCATTCATTGGAGCGCGTTGTTTAATATCCGCAATCCACTCTTGACTGTTTGTTGGAGAAAGATCCATAAGAGGGTGTATATATACATACAGTACATATAGTAGTATTTTTTTTAAATACGGTAAAAGTTTTAATTTAATTTTTTTGTCACTAAATCAAGGGTATTACTTTAATCACCGATTGTTTATTAAACATAAACCAATACCATTATAAGCGTTAATTGATTGATTGATTAAAAATATAAACAAACAAAGTAAACCTTCAATCTAAAATGAATAATTTTGCTCGCGGCGTGGAATAAATTTTCTAATCGAAAATACAACTAAAATATCAATTTTCATTTTTACTTGTGTAGCAGCATAAAAAAATTATTATATTTTAAGAAACCTGGGCTCAAAGACATAACCAGTGATCGGTTACCCTCCTCCGGCTTATTGGTACTTTTAAGCTCGAGAAGGGTTTTTTGTCCCTTTGGTAAGTCTGAGTGCGACTAATAGCCCAGTCATATTAGGGCTTTCACCTCGGAATGAAAGATAATAAGCTGCAAATTGGTATGAACCTTTGTTTTGTCATTCTAAATGTTGTCTCAAAAGTCACAATCGTTATCGTGTCCGCGTCTCAAGATATTCAAGGTCAAAGGTCACAAAAATCGGTTTTTCGCGAATATCTGGCTTCCTATCGGTTAAATGAGATTTGCATTTATTATAAAAGTTGTAGGCTATAAAATTCCCTACAACTTTTGTTTAAACTTTTTTTTCATACGACCAACCGTTTTGAAGGTAGAGCGCGAAGAGTGCACATCGTACAGTCATATACGGCCTAATGCAAGGTCAAGCGTGAGTTATGCTTATCAGTACGTTATAAAGTCAATTATTTACTTGGAAATTATAAATATTAAACAATGCCTATTATTTATGTACTAACTATTAATTATTTATATTTAATTAAAGTAAGTAACTTGATTATTTATATATAACTATTCATATTTAACTATTTAAGTATAAAATATTATTAATTCTGGATTATATATTTTAGTTTTATTTTAAGTTAAAATGATAGTAAGAGTATATATTTTACACATATTTTTATTTATTATTAAATACGGCATAATATACATTTATCAAAATGTGAGTTCAAATATCAAAAGTATCTTTGTTGATTTTAATTGTAATGAAATTGGAAATGGAAGCTAATTATCTTCTTCTTGTTCGTCGTCTTCTTCTTCTTGTCGCTCAAAAATGTTCGATTCATTGTCATCATCCTCATTATCTGTCATGTTCATCTCCAAACCTTCCAGAATATCGGGATCATATGTATTTTCTTCATCGGGATTACTTGGATACAGTGAAGCGTTGAGGCAAGCTTGTCCGTTGCACTGGCCGCAAGCTAAAGAACATTGTAGCCCTGATTTTCTGCATCCACAGCGGGAACCACAACCATTTTTGCAATTGCAAAATATTACGTTTAGTAGTTCGGCTGGTGCTGGAGGTAATAACGTTCGTATGGGCTCCAGGATTTCATTTTCAAGCATCCAGCCCCATTCTTGAGGTTCTAAGTCCTTCCCTAACCACGTTTGAATCTGGTAGTAGACACGTTTTATGTGTTGATGAGCTGCTACACTTGTTGGTGGAAGTGTTGACAGTTGTACAGGTTTATTTAGTTTTGTAAATTTGATGAATTGCGTGTAGCGGAAATGATCAATGTTGTCCTCAGATTTTGAAGCATTATATAATGCCAACAAGATGCGCACTCCATTTTCTAATAATGTTTGTTTTGGGCAGTTTTCTTGTTGAAATACTTCCACCAGTTTATCTAAATCAGGAGTTTTTTCCAATGCTCTAGTAACAGTTTTTTTTCCTTTTTTAAATAGCGCAGAAGTCGTGTCACAGCCACTGAATGCGTGTAAAAATAAAATGTGCTTTTTAGTACGAGGATATTGGTCAAAACTTTTAGTAGAATATATTTGTGTTTTGACATTGCCTTTGCCAACTTTTTTCAAAAAAATTTCCTGATGATGTGACTGAGTACGTCCAATTAAAATAACGAGCAAATCGATATCTTCTCCTATGATGACAGCAGTCTTTTGATGTTCTGATAAGGCAATAGCTGTGTCAATGATGAGAACATCAGCATCATCTCTGGCTTGTTTTGTTGTGATATTAACAGTTTTAAATTTTTCAACAAGCATGTCGATAAATTTTTTTTTATTAGACCGATTTGATAAAAATTTTTCTTGACTGATTGGCACAACCATTGTTTCGTCAAAACAAACTTCATATGATTTTGAAAGTGCAGCAGTTCTTCTTTGTTGTTCCAGTGCTTTAATATTTTTACTATAGTCCGAATATCCGTCAAATACAACAACAATTGCTGAGCCATAATGTGTTTGTAAATATTTAATGTACTTATTTAAAATAATAGAGAAAGTATCGTCTTTGCTCCATACGACGCGATGCAGAAGAAATCCACCATCGATGATGTATGTTACATTATTTTCATCAAGATCGATAACGACAGGCATCATATTGTCATATAATGTTGCTTTCGTGGTTTTTCTCATGCCATTACTATCAAATAAAGATGTCGGATACGGGCTTAGTTCATACTGAAGATATTCTTGTAAATTACTTTCAAATTTTTTGCTTACAGTTATTCTCTGGAAAAGTAACATTGGATCTATAGAAACTTTACAATCATTAATTTTGACAGATTTGTTAATGGCTGAAAGCGGTAAAACCTTATCGACGCGTTTTAACTTTATTTCGTTGAAGTTCAAACCAGTTATCTTTACCATAGATTGCAATCCGATTTCATGGGCTCGGTGACAATTAATTTGGTCATTTCCAACGATTCCTGAAGCTAAGGATACCAACTGATTCGTATTTGGAAAGGGATTATGAAGCGTAAACCAACCAACCAGTTCATTTACATCAGTATCATCCCTTTTTATTCGTGAATCTCTAGCATCAACATGTTGGTCCACAGAATCGAAAGAAATGTTACAAAACCGTTCAATTTCTTCACAAATTGTATTCGTGGCATACATAGCATATACCCACTTACATAGAACACTTTCTTGTGTACTTCGGCCTCGAGATACTCCTCCTTCTGTCTTCATAGATTTCATCAGACTTTGCTCGATTACCATGTCTGTCCATGTACCAGAATTGAATTTTTCTGTTCGTTTTACAGTAAAGAATCCGTTTTTAAAGTTCTCAAAAGCCTGTTGATCCATTGTCTCCTCAAGTTTTAACATATCTTGAAGATACAAATGAGCTGATTTCGCATATAGGAAATGACCACCAGCATGAAAATAGGGCAGCATTTTTCGCACTGCATCCAAATGTTCTTGAAAAAGTCCCAGCCTTTCAGCGCGAATGAAATCTAGGGCTATTGATACCATTTCAAAATATTGCACCCATAACTGTGCCGTGGGACCTCGAGCTTTTAATTCTTTTAGTTTATCCTGAAATTGATCAATTAGCGAGTTGGAGCTGCTCGTACATCCTTCAACTTCCTTTTATTGATAATGCAAGTCGTAATAATATATGGCCTCTGATACTTCTTGCATAAGCGTGACCATTCAACATTTTGTCGACCGAATTTGTAGCATATATTTTACTTAAAGCTTCCTTGAGACCACTACCGTCCATTACATGTCCTATGCATCCAAGAAAAGACATGAGCATATGAAATCCTCCAAGTTTGACAACTGTTTTAGACAAGTCTGAGTTTGCATCTGACGCAGCAACCATTTCACTTGCTTTTGAGTACAGGGGCTGATCAAATGTAATTATGCACGTTTTTTGTTGATGTGACTTGGCAATATTTATAGCACTATGTAAAGTTGTATAAATTGTGTCTAAATTACTGGCAGGATGATCAATGAAAGGTAGAAATATAACCTGAGAAGTTGAAAAATTTTGATTATTTTTCGTAAGTTGTTGAAGATAGCCATTCCACCCTGGCAACGGTGAAAGATTCTTCCATTTTCCGTATAACCACAACAAATCAACTGCATTAAATTTTTTTTCAATCAGTACTTGATCATCATGTAGATTTTGGACTTGAATCTTGCTGTACCCAGGTACAACTGGCTTTTCATATGCTAAAAGAGATACATGTGATATTGCTGCTAACTCTTTTGCACTCGGTTTAGTTGTACATTTTTTTATGCGATCATCATAAATTACAGCATCTTTCGGAGTAATTATTTTTATCATTCCCATAACGTGAAGAGTATTATTACCGTCAAGAGTACTGACATTAATATCTGCATTGTCTCCAACATATTGTACCAACGCACCAGACTCTGATGGTAAAATACGAGGTTGTGGATGGTAAACTGATGAAACTTCATACTGTATGGTATTACTATATGATGCAGCAAATCCTAAAGATGATAAAACATCCAACAATTTTTTAGACCCATATCTTCTGTGAAGAAATACGGAAAGGCCCAACAGTAGCTGTGATGAAAATGAACGTTCTCGTATCGAAGCCATTATTGCGTGGCTAATAGATGTGCATTTCGTTTTTAAATGATCTACTTGTCCTTTTCTATTTTTTAATATCATTTCTTCCAAAAAATGTGATAATGTTTTTGGTATTTCTTCATTAATACAATCTAGCATTTTATTCGGAGGTGGATACGTTTTTGTTTCAACTACAGATGATCTGATGTCTTCCCTAATAATAGCCGCAGCAGCTTCTACAATCCGTAGACGTTCTTCTACAGGAGTACTTTTTTTATTTTCGTACCAAGCTTTTGATAATACGTTAAGCTGTGTATCACGGAAAGATATAATTGTAAATGATCCAATTTTTTTTGTGATTATTATATCAGTTAAATACTTTTGTTGTAATTTTGTAATAATTGTCTTATCGTCAGGTATGTATTCCGTAGGGACATCTTTAAGTTCTTTCAAAGTAAATTGAGAATCTTCATTATTTTCTATATAATAAAAAATCTCCTTCATTGCTTGAGTGACTTGATCATCTTGGCGAGGCATTTTATCTGCAGATGGTACTCGGGTTAAAAAGTTGGTATAGCAAATAGTATGATACTTTGCTTCAGCAGCGATCAAATCATACTCGTAATATATACGTTCCTTTACTAATTCTCCTAAGGAATCGTTTCGTTCTTCTGCTCTCTTAATTACGTTGTCTTTAAATGCAAGAGTACTTACATTACTTATTGTCCGTCTATACTTTAATTTTTTTTTCTTTTCTGCTATTTCATCAGCTTCTTGGCCACAAAATAAGCATAACTTTCCAAAATCAAAGACTTGATTTCGTTTTTTACGAGGTGCACTTGACGTTGAAGGTTCACTCTCATCTGTGCGTCGTTTTGATGCAATAATAACATTTTTACTCGTGTACACTTTTCGACACTCGGAATGCACATTTACAGAACTTAAAGTATTTAAATAGTCTATATGTCCATCATTTCTTTCAATACTTGCAGTTTTTAAAGTTTGTAAACCACGTACGACATTCACGGAAACACCTTCTGAAAGTTTCTTATCACATATAAAACACAAATCAGCCATAGCTCTTAAAACCGTACGTCCGTAGTTGCAACGGTACAATTTCAAACTAACGAATAATCTTGACTCATACAAAGTGGAGAGAGTGGCCTTGAATACTATACAACATCTGTCCCGGCAATGAATAGAAAAGGGCATAGGGTAGGGACAAGTATTTCCAGGTATATAAGTATTGAGAAATTTACGCGTTTTAAAGAAAAGATATATAATGTCGTGTTAACTTAAAATAAAACTAAAATATATAATCCAGAATTAATAATATTTTATACTTAAATAGTTAAATATGAATAGTTATATATAAATAATCAAGTTACTTACTTTAATTAAATATAAATAATTAATAGTTAGTACATAAATAATAGGCATTGTTTAATATTTATAATTTCCAAGTAAATAATTGACTTTATAACGTACTGATAAGCATAACTCACGCTTGACCTTGCATTAGGCCGTATATGACTGTACGATGTGCACTCTTCACACAAAAAAATATGACTGTACGATGTGCACTCTTCACACAAAAAAAGTTTAAACAAAAGTTGTAGGGAATTTTATAGCCTACAACTTTTATAATAAATGCAAATCTCATTTAACCGATAGGAAGCCAGATATTCGCGAAAAACCGATTTTTGTGACCTTTGACCTTGAATATCTTGAGACGCGGACACGATAACGATTGTGACTTTTGAGACAACATTTAGAATGACAAAACAAAGGTTCATACCAATTTGCAGCTTATTATCTTTCATTCCGAGGTTGACCCCTTTTTTTACCTAATATGACTGGGCTATAAAATTAATAAAGTAGCTCATAGAAGTGATAGCAAATAAAAAAGGTTAAAGTGTATATACACGATCAGGGTCCATGATACTATTAAATATATTTAACCAGATGTACTTACGTTAATCACGGAATCGTGGCGTAAACTGCTTGCAGCAACCCACTGGATATTATATTATAACATATGGAATATAATACTATTATAGATTTTAAACTAATAATTATAATTGATTTTGATCGCAGTTACAAACGTAATTTTACGCAATGTTCTGTAAAGTATGACTGAAGAGTTTTAAAAATATTCAGTTGGATTAGTTTCTGCCATTCTTTGTCAATAAAAAATAAAATATCTCTACTACCTACTACCATACAATATACTACTAACTACTACTACATACTTCTATCTATAAGTATCAAATACGCTAGTATGTTGTTGACAACTACAAGCGTCAAACGACTACATTTCTACACTGTGTTTTGAATACACATTACGATCATGGCGATATGAAGAGTGAATTACCTAAGTGTATGGTAAGCTTAATTTATCAGGTTGAACAAAAATAATAAATAGTATTAATTAAATAAATATTGCAATTTGGGTTAATCAATTAAAATTGTAATTCATTTTAAACTCAAAT
Source organism: Melinaea marsaeus rileyi (assembly GCA_918358865.1). Classification (NCBI taxonomy): domain Eukaryota; kingdom Metazoa; phylum Arthropoda; class Insecta; order Lepidoptera; family Nymphalidae; genus Melinaea; species Melinaea marsaeus. The sequence goes on along the minus strand of OU911093.1, from coordinate 19,239,646 downwards.
ACTCTATTTGTAACCGCTCGTTGATGTTAAATACCGAAAGGAATTTAATTATTCAAGATTTTGCTTGTGCCTCGGCGTTGAATATAAATTAAGGCAATTCGTGACAATTGCCAAATAATTTTAATTTGCTTAATATGCTTTTGTAACAAAAATGCACTGTAGGCAAATATGTAGTCAAATTTTACCGTAAGAAGCATTAATTTATTTTAATAATTTTAATTTAACTATTAGTAATTATATATATTTGTGTAATTTTATTATTATTAAATAAAATATTAACTGATTTTCCGGTGGTAGACCATAACATCGAGTCGCCGGCAAGGTTACCACCCATCGGGCAAAGTCGTGCCGCAAAGCGACCTAGTCTTGTTCCGGCACGTTGTTCGATGAAGCCGTCTATATGGGAAATGGGTCAAATCAAAATCAAAATCAAAAATCTTTATTGAAAATAAGTTTCATACAAAACATTTTTTCATTGTAAAAGCTACCACCAGCTCGGAAAATTATTTCCACAGACCTGAGAAGAGCTGGCGACAGAAACTCAGCGGGATTGTCATGATTTGTTGTTGTTTTTTTTTTTTTTTTTTTTTTCTTAATTTCTTAATAACATAAATACATTACACAATACTAAATAAATAATCTTGAAGCAGCCTGGCAGCGATCGCTTCATACCCACGGTGCATTATCCTCTAAGTATTCAGATACATTGTAGTATCCTTTTGCACACAAACGTTCCTTAGCTATTCTCTTAAATTTGTTAAATGGTAATACTTGAACGTTTGCTGGGACTTTGTTGTAAAACTGTATACATTGCCCCATGAAAGATTTACTCACTTTTTTAAGTCGAGTAACAGGTAGGGCGACCTTGTGTTTGTTCCTGGTATTTATAGTGTGTATATCACTATGCTTAACCCTCTGCGACTGACGTGGCTTAATTATAACTATTCTATTGACGTGGTAGTACACGAGACACTATTTCATAGGCAAATATTTTTATAGAAATAAATTATGCAGAAATTTTATTCACATTTATTGGATTTCTAACCTTTTTTTTATTAAATTTATCTTGAATAAAAAAAAACTATTTGTATTTTTAAAATGAAACAGTTTTAATTGACATCATATAAATCAGTCTAAAAATTTTAACTTAAACATTAATGACATAAAAAAATCACAAAATAAACTTTTTTTTTAATTTAACATTACACGTTTTAAAATTAACCATTACATTAATCAGTCTTGCAAATATGAAATACATTCATCGGTTAATTTTAAAATTAGGTAACTTCAAAATCACAGCTTTGTTTGACAATTATCACATAGTGGCTTGGAGCACTAAAGGCAATTGCTTTCGAACAATCATAGCAAACATACTTATTTAGTTGTCTTTTATTTTTGCGGGACAAATAATAACATAATTTTCTACCACTTGGTGAAACAGACCGAACTGGTGGTGGTGGGGAGACATCCTTGCCTAAAACCCTAGTAATAGTCATTCGCAGCTCTCTCGGCAATCTTTCATTGTATACTCTGTTTTTCATATGATTCAAAACTATATCTCTGGCCATATTCAGTAAAAAGTGTCTGTCTTCATTTAATCCTTACTGTTCGTGCAACTTTGATACAGTACAAAGCTGTCATATCCAACATCCTTTGAAAGATTGCCATAGGCCATCGACGAGTTTTACGGCTGCTACAATATATCGAGCATTTCTTATCCACCTCGTCTACTCCACCTTTTGTATGATTATAGTCTACAATCATAATTGGTTTCTCTGTATCATTATCTATTTCTTTAATATGATGGGAGTACGAAAGCAATAACACGGCTTTATTAGGTTTTGGCACATATGATAAAATTGTATAGTCCTTCGTAAAACCATACAACGAACTTTCTATAGGTCTATTTCTGTTTGGCAAGAAACACATAAAATTATGTCTTCTTCGACATGTTGGGTTTCTGGCTCAAAAGTCGGATCTTCATCTTCATTGTCAATATCGCTAAATTCATCTTCACTTTCCAGTTTTATCCACTCTAATATTTGATCATCATTCCTGGCAAAAGTCCCAGCCGACGTTCTCTTGTAAGCAGAACGTCCTGGCCTAGCGTTGTCGTTTGATTCACCCATCCAAAAACAGGTATTTTTTAAAATAATGTACAGTTTTACGCTGTGATTTTCTTCGCATAAACTAAAGTTTATTTTTTAATTCTATAGATACTATTTCACCGACTATAATATTATTGCAACACGTAATTTAAACAGATTATATAATCATATTCTACTCTTAACAACTTCACAATTAACTTTAGTAAAAACAAATATAATAAGTAGTTTAATTAAGATTAAATTCTGAAATAAAGTGAAATAATACAAACACTGTACTGATGTGGTTGTTCAGGAGACACTATGAAAATATAACCATTTTACTGTGGTGGTAGTGTAGTAGACACTTACCTTAACACTGATGTGGTAGTCTCGTGGACACCTTCCGCCGTTTACGCACACGTGTGCTCATTTTGATCCCCTGCCACACATTGACCGATGCGCGGCCACGTTATGGTAAGGTACTAATAGCGGCCAGACACAAATTTGGAAATTATCGGAAATAAGTATATTTTTCTATTTCGCGGTGTCTATTGGACTACCACGTCAGTCGCAGAGGGTTAATAAAATTGTCAGTATTTTTATGTACATATTTAAGATTTTCAAAAATATACTGACTGGCGACCGTAAGTACATTAATTTGCTTAAACTTATTTCTTAAAGAATCTCTAGGGCCCAGATTGTAAATTGCACGGACAGCTCTTTTTTGTATAACGGAAATGGTACTTATATCAGTAGCACTACCCCACAGTAGGATACCATAAGACATTATGCTATGAAAATAACTATAATACACTAACTTAGCAGTAGTCTCATCAGTTAGGGATCAAATTTTTTTAACAGCATACGCGGCAGAGCTAAGTTTACTAGCTAATCCAGCTATATGAGGGCCCCATTGTAGCTTAGCATCAACAGTGATTCCTAGAAAAACTGTGGATTCCACCACTTCCATCGCTTCCTCATTTAAAAGTACATTAGTTTGCACCTGTTTAATATTAGCAGTAGAAAATCTAAGAAGTGTAGTCTTCTTACTATTAAGCAACAGGTTGTTAACACTAAACCAATGCACTATTCTAGAGAGAGCCTTGTTTACATCGTCATACATTACCTGATGCCGTTTTACTTTAAATATTAAAGAAGTGTCATCAGCAAACAATACTATCTCATTATGTTTGTCTACAAAAGTAGGCAGGTCATTTATATAAACAAGGAAGAGAAATGGACCTAAAATTGAACCTTGAGGGACCCCCATATCAATCGGAGCCCCAGCCGATCTTTTTCCATTCACCTCTACCCTCTGAATTCTATTAGACAAGTAAGAAATCAAGAGTTTGAGATCAATGTTCTTAATGCCATAGTGGTACAATTTCCTGACCAATGTTTCATGCTGAACACAATCGAAAGCCTTAGATAAATCACAGAATACTCCAAGAGCATCCTGTGACTGATCCCAGGCCTCATATATATGTTTTATAAGAAAGACGCCGGCGTCCGTAGTAGAGCGACCTCTAGTAAAACCGAACTGTTTATGGTGAAGCAATTTATATTTATTAAAATGGTCTATCAGCTGATTAAGCATGATTTTTTCAAATATTTTACTAAACGAAGGCAATACTGATATTGGTCTGTAATTAGACGGATCTGAATTATTGCCTGATTTTAAGAGTGGTATTACTTTGCTATGTTTCATTAGGTCAGGAAATACTCCACAAGAAATACAGTCATTAAAAATGGTCGCTAAGTAAGGCGCAACGAGGTCCACTATTGAGCCAATCACCTTTACAGATATTCCCCATAAGTCAGGAGTATTCTTAATATTTAAGGTCCTAAAACATTTAATTATATCAATGGATTCAATTTTCTTAAATTTAAAAGGAATGTTACATTTTTTTACATTTTTTTGTAGTAATGACTCAGCGACTACAGGAGAAGAAATTAAAGAAGAAGTGGTAGAAGCTGGAATTTTTTTTAAATAATTTTCAAAAGCAGAGGCAACTTCCTTATCTGATTTTATTACTTGATTATCCATTTGAAGAGAAAATTTGGAGTTGCGAGCTTTGCTTTTACCAGCTTCGCACTTTATAATATTCCAGGTCATTTTAATTTTATTTAAAGAATTACTAATTAAGTTTCTAATATGTAATGACCTGGCTTGTGAACAAACTTTATTAAATAATTTAGAATAATTTCTAATATGTTGAGCAAACGAGTCACTGCGATTGAGCTCCCTCTCATTGTAGAGTTCAAACAGTTTTTGTCTACTCTTATGAATTCCTGGGGTCGCCCACTCATTAAAAGAAAGGTGATTTCTCAAAGTGCAAGTTTTAGATGAAAATGTCGATTTGAATTCATTATTAATAATTTTGAAAAATTTATCAAACAGTTGTGAAGGATTTTTATTATATTCCAGATAGAAACATTTGGCCAAAATATTATTTTTAAACTTATCCATGCGCCTTACAGTTATAGGAACAAACACAATTTTTTGTTTTTCTTTACTGAATTTGTAATTAAAAGATATTAATTGCCCATGGTGATCTGAATTTAACCTATCAATTATTTTCTTATTCTTCGGTATAAAGTCTGTGAAAATATTATCCATACAAGTGGAAGTAGACTCAGTTATTCTAGTGGGCTCTAAGAATAAGTTAATAAGGTTATATGATTTTAACAATGATCTGAATCTAATAGTGGTAGCGGAGTTATCTAATAAGTTTATGTTAAAATCACCACATACAATAATATTTTTATTAGACGCAGACAGTTTTAATAAAACATTTTCAAAAACAGGTTCAAAAGAATCATATAACGAACTTGGGGGTCTGTAAACACTAACAACAATGAAACGTTCAAGCTCTGCACAGGCTATTTCAATAGCCCGCTCTACAGAGAGGCTCACAATATCTTTACGTTCCTTAAATTTTAAATAATTGTTTACAAGAACTAAAGAGCCACCGCGTATAGCATTCACCCTGCAGAACGAACTAGCCACCTGGAGATCCTCAAAGTTAAACAACATTTCATGGCTTTTAAGCCAATGCTCTGTAACACACATTATATTAATTTCATTACTTTTCAAAAATAGCTCAATTTCAATTTCCTTATTCATAATTCCTTGAATATTCTGATGCACCAGGTGTATTAGATTACTAACATTATTATGGGCAATGCACTGATTACAAGATTTAATGTTTTTCTGTAAAAGATTTTTTTTATTGCCAGAGAGTATCTCCTTTGTCTTATTTTCTAATTTAAATTATTTGATTCCAAATTCAATGTCAAATTATTAAATGTCAAATTACTAGATGTCATATTACTATTCTGCTCAATAAAAGCAGTAGTCTTATTAGCCAAATATTTGGCTGAATTAAAATATAAATAATAAGATAGCGCATTAGCTACCAGTTTAAAATTATAATATGATAAGTAATACCTATCAGATGTCACAATACAAAAGTTATTGTATCTATTTTTTGTTATACAATTAATATCTATTACATGACTTTTCATAGAAAATTTATTACTAATATAATTGTCATGTGTCAATGTGTATAACGATTCATTTAATGAAAATCTTATGTTATTTTCATGAGGCAAACCCTTTATATAAGGAAATGTAAAGAAAATAACTTCTTTAATGTTTAGTTGTGACATTCTATTGAATAATTTAATTAAGTTATTTCTATTAACACTTCCCCTTCTCCCAATAATAAAAACTAAGGTTGTGTTGGGACTATGTTCAATATTTATGGCTTTACTTACAATTTGAAGAAATGAAGCTCCGGGCATGCAATAGTTAGTTATTGACTGTCCATAAGACTCCCTACAGGGAGTGTTATGGACAGTCAACTTTACAAAGTACAGTGCCCATATCCTTGCCTATTTCATCACTAAATACAGTTACATTTGCAGTCAAGGATGAAGGCAAAGTATTATTTTTATTTGTGCTACTGACATGGATATTCTTATTTAAACTATATAGGTCCTTGGGCACAGAATTACTTGGTAAGGAATTATTAAAAGAATATGTATTATAATTTTTGGTTAGTGAGTCAAAGCGCTCTGAGTTCTCATTACAAATTTTTACCAAATCATTCATGGCCAGGATATGTTCTGAGATTTCCTTTTGGGCTAATTGATATTTATTACTTATGTAATTTAATGATTTGCCTAAATTTAATATTTCAGATTGAAGAGTATCAATGTCAGCTTTATATTTTATATTCATGTTTTGAGCTTCAGCACACATAATATTATATTGATTGTTCAGCTCATGTTTCTCTGTAGACAATTTGGAATACTTTAAATTAAGGTTATTTATCTTTTTAAGGTGTTGTGTTTTTCTTATGAATTTATTTAATTTAACATAATTCTTGAGCTTTCTCTTAGATAGAATTGGCTGGGAGGTCACACAATCATCACCAGTCAAGTCAATAGTACTAATATTTGTTTTACTGGTGGTACATGGTGAAACTAATGTAGAATCATTCCCAACCAATTCGTCAAATAGGCTTTGGGTTTGATTTGTAGTTAGGTCTGATATAGTACTTTGAAGGCTGGCAATTTGATCTTGGGCCTCTTGGAGGTTCAGCTTCAGTACATCAGTAACCCTAAGTGCTTCTTCATATTCAGCACTACATTGATCAAACCCATTGACTACAGATTGAAGCTCACAATTCTTTTCATAAACAATATTATATTCTGAATACAATGTACCCATTTCATTTTTTAATTGAGTATTTTTTTTTTGGCTGCCCCGCCAGCAGCGTAAAATCCCAGGGTGGCTCCATCGTGCTGGTTGGCGACCAGATGAGGAGACCCGATGGCGATCCCTGGGGGGGTTCGGGCGTCCCCGCAGTCTCCAGACTAGCCTCCCAGTGGCATGACATCACCAATTTCGGCGCCGGGTTTGATACGTACCGCCTCGTTCAACTGCCATTTCTCATCCTATTCACTCTTTTCTTTTATTTTTTATTATGAAAAAGTCCAATAAAAAGAAGAAGTTTTTACAGCGGTTGCACTCCTCCTCATTTAAAGTGCACCTCACTAACATCAGGGGCTTGCACTCTAATCTCTTACCTGTCCACCACCACCTGGAGTCAGAGCAACCGCACTTGCTCTTTTTGACGGAGACACAGATACAATGTCCTCTAAGCGCTGCGTACCTGGATCATCCCGGTTATTCGTTAGAGTACAACTTTCGCTCACGTGCCGGGGTCTGTGTATACGCACGGAACGACCTCTGTATCCTGCGTCTCCGTCACCTTGAAGACCCTACTTTTTCTTCGTATTATCTCGTCGCATTCTGGAGAAAACTAAACACAAAAAAAGGTCTCCCAAACGGTTAAGAGCTTTGCTTACGCTCAGCTCAATAATGTTCAACTTTTAAAATATGTATTATATCATTATAGATTTTGAAAATGTTTATACTAGTTATCGTATCGAAACGAAAGAAACGTATCGTAAATACGTTTCTTAAGTCGAATTTAACTACCACTGATACACACAAGAACATTTTATTTATGTCTGAGAACATCAAACACTATGAAAGAATAATAAAATAAAAATTGTGCAATTATGAACCTTCTGGCTGTGATTAGTCTCTTGATAGTTATTTTTGGTTTTATATTCGTATAAGATAATTCTATGTTAACATTGTCTAAGCCTCTTACCGAGATATTAGGTTTATATTTCCCAAAAGAGAAATGGTTTAACTACACACGAACTATTCACCCCCTACCCTAAAGTATATAGTGCTAAGTATAACAAATGACTTATAAATGTATTATATTAGGTTATAATTTACGAGGGTAGTTTCATAAAGTTTACCTGATTCAGGATGTGAATTGTGACGTCATTAATTAGGATCAAACTATGATTCAGCTTATAAGTTATATTACATAACGGGTGGTAAACCTTCCTGGCTGTAAAGACTGACTTAATTGATATTTTATGTACTAATACTATTTAAGCCAGACTTTTAACTCCCGTAACAATTGCTACATAAAATTCAAGAATAACAGAAAAAGGAATAATAGATCTAAAAATAACTGAGGAAGTCTCGGGATATAATTTGAAGAAAGTGGCAAAGAGACACAAATCCAATAAAGGTTTCAAGAAATACATCTAACAGAAAGCTTATTCCTGAAATGTATTCGTTTTTTCTAGGATATTTTATAAAATATCTGTTCTGAGTTCACAGTGAAGTTTAAATTGTATTCTTAAGTACGCAAAATTTTATTAGCTGTCCAGTATTTTTTAGTTTATCAGCTCAAATTAACAAAAATAATCAAAGATATAAAAACAAACTAAAAAAGATGTAAATCCAACATTAGCTTCAAGAAATATTTTAAGAAAGCTTATTTAACCTTTGTATTCTATTCTTATCTTGTTTTTTACCAACATTTTTATCTGCGACCTTCACATTCATGGTAACATCAAATATTAACCTCGTGTAAGTAGTTTCTTTATGATATTGGATCTATTTGTAACTTCTTTGATATATCAGGTTTACTATACACTATTTCTATTTATTAAATTATTTATTATATAACACAATTAATTATTGTGTAATATAATAAATAATTTAATATATCGAGTAACAATATGTGAATAACTGAATGTTGTAAGTTGTTTTTTTATCAAGTTAATCGATTATAAATGTTTACTGTTAATATTACACTATTGTTAAACTAATTGTATATTATAATCTATTTTGTTTGGTCATACACACTATTGATTAAATATACGTATATTAATCTAACGCTGAACTATGTAAATCAGGTTTTCCAATGCGATCTCTAGTTTTTAATTATTTCGATTGAAGAAAACGATGAAAGGGCACAAATCGAGAAGTCCAGCATTAATTAAGATAAAGATAAAAAGTTAACAAAGCTGAGAAAAACAGAAACTCTTATAAATAACTATTAAATTATGTAAATAATAAGAGTATCTTATAAAAATATCTATAATTTCTTTTTTTTTTTTTTATTCTAGTGGAGGGCAAACGAGCTTGCGGGTCACTGTTGGTATATGATCACCGCCGCCCATGAACTCTTGCAAAATCCGAGGATTCACAAGAGCGTTGCCGGCCTTGGAGAAAGGAATATATGCCTTTTTTGAAGGTACCCATGTCGTATTGATCTGGAAATACCGCCGAAGGAAGTTCGTTCCACATTTGAGTGGTACGTGGGAAAAAAGTCCTTGAAAACCGCACAGTTGAAGATCGCCACGCGTCCAGGTGGTATGGATGATAAAGGAGGCGATGGCGAGCTGTGCGGTAGTGAAATTCGGCGGTAGGCATCAGATCGAATAGTTCTTCGGAACACTCCCCGTTGTAAATGCGGTAGAAGACGCACAAAGAAGCCACGTCTCTACGCAATGCCAAAGAGTCCAGCCGTTCGCAGAGCACTGGGTCCCCGACAATCCGAACGGCTCTCCGTTGTACGCGGTCAAATGGTAGAAGCTGATATTGGGGTGATCCGGACCAGAGGTGAGAACAGTACTCCATGTGTGGCCGGACCTGCGCCTTATAGAGCGCAAGTCTTTGGCCAGGTTTGAAGTACTGCCTCGCTCTATTGATCAATCCCAATTTCATCGAGGCCAACTTGGCCTTGCTCTCCAGATGACCACGAAACTGACAACCGCTCGAAATGTCGAGACCCAGTATTTTGATACTTGACGAGGCAATAAGAGGAGTGCTCTCGAAGAGCGGTGATACGACAAATGGGGTTTTCTTAGTGGTAAACGCGCAAACCTGTGACTTTAGGGGATTGAACTGAACGTGGTTCAGTTCACCCCACTCAGAGACCATCCCCAGGGAGGTCTCTATTGAAGACACAAGTTTCTTTCGGCACTCGTCGACGTTTTCCCGAGAGAGACCTGCACGACCGGAATATACCGCATCCCCAGTGCTGTCATCCGCATAACAATGTATGTTGGAAATATCCAACATATCATTGACGTGCAGGAGGAACAGAGTTGGGGATAGCACGCAGCCTTGGGGTACACCAGCGTTCACGGGCTTGGGGTCCGAGCAAAAACCGTCGAGAACGACCTGTATGCTCCGCCCAGTGAGAAAACTGGTGATCCACTTGCATAAACTCTCGGGAAGCCCATAGGAAGGTAGCTTCGAAAGAAGCTACCTTCCTATGGGCCCCTCCTGTGCCCTTCCCCCCTTCCTCCCCTTGTGCCATACACGATCAAAGGCTTTTGCCATATCCAGACTAACTGCCAGACCCTCTCCCTTGCTTTCAATAACCGCTGCCCAACGGTGCGTAAGGTATAACAGAAGATCACCAGCTGATCGACCATGGCGAAAGCCATACTGCCGGTCATTGATCAACTGGTGATCCTCGAGGTACGTTAGGAGCTGTCGGTTGACAATAATCTCCACGATTTTGGAGAGAAGGGAGGTAATGGCGATAGGTCTGTAGTTAGCTGGGTCCGAGCTATCACCTTTTTTAGGGATCGGATGGACAAGGGCACGCTTCCATGAGACCGGGACTACGCCTTTAAGGTAGGAGTAGCGAAATAGACGCAATAGCACTGGAGTCAACTCAGGGGCACACGTTCGTAGCACTAATGGAGAAATGCCATCCGGCCCACTCGACTTATGAACGTCCAAGGAAAATAGAGACTGCCTGATAGTTTTTTGTCGAAAAACTATTTCCGGCATTGAACTCTGACACCGCGGGATGATAGGCGGTGTCTTCCCTTGGTCGTCCAAAGTCGAGTTGGAGGCAAAAAGAGTGCCCACGAGATCGGCTTTCTCTTTTGCCGTGTGGGCCAGAGAGTCATTCCACATGTGCAACGGCGGTAGGGACGGCTGGCTAAAGTTGCCCAGAGTGGCCTTAGAAAGCGCCCAGAATTTGCGCGTGCCAGGCGGGTATTTTGCCAGCTGATCCCCAATTTCGACGACATGCTTGAACTTTGCTCTAGCGATTTGCTACAGCCGCAGCGCAGTCACTAGGATCATTGGAAGGGAAACAAATCGGCCCCCATGGGTAAGATGCAAAAAAAGACCGCATTCCATCCCAATCTGCTGACTTGTAGTGCCAAACGCGTCGAGTCGCAGGTCTTGTGCGAGCAGGACGTTGAATGGGCACTACACTCCGTACCAGACAGTGATCAGAGGAACCTAAGGGAGCCTCGACAGTGATCTGGTACTTTTCTGGATGTGTAGTCAGCAGAAGACCCAACAAAGAGAGCGTGTGGCTGTCCACGTCCGGTAGACGAGTGTGGGTCTTTACCAGCTGGGACAGACCATTTGCCAGAGCAAAGTCAAACACAGATCTCCCCGCGTAGTCGGTGGCACGTGACCCTAGCCAATCGGCATGGTGCGCATTGAAGTCCCCGAGGACTAAGACTTCGGCGGAGGGAGTCTGTGAAAGCAGATCGTCAATCTTCGCCTGAACATGGCCCAAGAGTTAATCCGTTTCTGCATTACCACTATGGCACCTGTAGAGGCACGCGTAGACTCTGACATGGTCGTCCATGTCCACGCGCAGCCAGTGTACAGACAGGTCCCGACCTTCAAAAACCTGAAGGCGACGGTAGCAGATATCCTCCCTTACGAACACAGATACCCCGGCGTGTGGTATAAAATGATGTTCTAGTTTATACCCGGGGTATGATAGGTACGCTGTGTCGCTAGGTTAAGATATCTGCGTCTCCGTCAAAAACAACAAGGCCGGCTGCGCCGTCTCAAGGTGGTAGTGGACGGCGTTTAGGTTCGAGTGAAACCCCCGGATGTTGCAAAAGTCCACATCTAGAGTGGAGCGGGGTGCTGCTGTTTGCCGTCGTTTGCCCTCAGAAAACACAACAGGCGATACTTTGCCCGCCCCAGATACGACGGGCAGCCCGAGCAAAATCCGAGGATCATTCCCCCGATTTTGCTCGGGGAGGGGGTCCCCGGCTTCAGGGAGGGGGGGTTGGGCTTCCGGATTCTCTCACTCACCGACGGAACATAACCAAATGAATTTGGTTACTACACGTCGGTCTTCTGTGAGAGGGTGGTCCTTCCCCGGTCGAGCCAGCCCAATAGGAGCTGCAGTCAAAAAACTACAGCTTGGCTCTACCACCTATAAAGGTATGACTAGAAAAAAATATTTTACGATTCAATTCAAACTAGTTTAAGGTTAAAATCTTATGTATTTATTACTACTTTAGCGTATTTCACCATTCACAAACAATATCATTATTATTATCGGTTCCAAAATATATGTTAAGTCGTAGGTCCATTGTCATACAGTAGGTTTGAGTGACGTATACTTTTAAAATGATTTATTAGTAAAATAAAAATTACATATTATTCTAAAACTAAGTACCCATAGATACTTGATACATCAATAAAGATTTTATCAATTATTTTGAGATGTCCTTACATTAGTGGTGTGCACTTAAGGTTTGAGCGAATTAAAATGTGAGTGTAGATAGAGAGGCTTTTTAAAAGTTGTAACAAACTTTGAGAGAGAAACATTTTAATGCCAGTATTATTATTTTAATTACTTCTAAGTAGCTATGGAATTATTTTATAATTATTGAATTTATTTAAACGAACTAACACTTATAAAAAGTATTACTTATATTTCTTAAACGGTTACCAAAACATATTAAAAAAAAGTATATAAAAGTACTTATTATAAAATAGAACAACTATTATGTTCCAAACATCTGCCTTTGTAATAAATGTAAACCATCACTAGTGATCTTAAATATTTAATGAATTTTTTATACAATCTTGTGGTTTCAAAGTTGTTTTTCTGTCGCTGAAACGTGATCTGAATAGTGTATTCTGCATATTCCTATTTCACACTCCGTTAACATAGGACTGAGGATCTACATTGAGGGATCGAGGGAGAAATAATCTGACAAAATGAAGAAAGAAAATAGTCCACATTACTTTGTACAGTTTTTAAGTGAATTTATCATTATAATATTAAATATTTAATGACAGATGTGCTTTTTTTTTTGGAACGAAGTCTTGAGAATTAGTAGAAATCATCACATAACGAAATGCCGTATGCTATGTGTGTGAAAGTACGTGCCTTGTGTGCAACTCTCTCCCTCTCTGTCTCTGTTGCTTTTTACCACATAAACTCAACACAGGATTCTACGTACAGACAGATAGAATTTTTGTGCAAACTCATTTTTTATTTGTTTCTTTTGTGTGAGATCAAACGTGAATGTTGTATTATTATTGCTACATAATTATGAAAAATGGAAACTAAAACTGGAACTGTGAAAAATGTAGAGTACTTTTGAGGTTAGATAAAATCACAAATTAACTGAATTTGATAACTACACTCAAAATTAATAATAATTACAGCCCAAACTAATGATAAATTTATTTGAAAAAATGACATGAACATAGTAAAATGATAATTGTAAACGTCACTGTTACGATTGATACATAAATACTTATAATAACTGCAGGTAGTCAGCAATGAGATCTCATACATACTCCGTGCTGTTTACTGGGACAGAAGGGACACCTGTAGATACCTAGCTGGAATACTGATCAACTGACAATTCATCCGTTATCGATCTGAGTTAAAAATTCTTAAATTGCTAATATTAAAAATGGGGGTTGATGCTAGAAGAGTAAACATTTAGGGTGGTATGAATTTTTTAATGCTACATTATAAACGAATCAAAATAAAAAAAAAATATCAAAATATTTAACAAAATAAATTGGAGTTGAACTACCCTTCTCAATAAGGAGTGTAAAAAATAGATAGCAACACATTCTTAGACATACTGAATATATATATAATATTTTATCAAAATTTAAAAAAAAGGAAGTACCTTACAAATGACACTATTAAAATTAAATATTTGTTAGGATTTACAAAAAATTGTGGAAGAAAAATATTCTTTTCTAAAAATGTTGACTTTTTTATTGACAAAATTTTTTTGCTTAGTTAGAAACTAATTCTTTAAATACTTAAATATACATATTAAAATATTTCAAATATAATTTAGGTATTTCAATTAATTGCTGCCTTCTTATAAAGATGGACTATCACATCTGCTGGCCAAAGATCTGAATTCTGGGAGATCGCATTTTATATGCGGAAATCTGGCGGACATATGACTTAAATTGCTTCCTTCCTCTGTTTGATTTAATTATTAGCTCGTCTTTATTTTCTAAATCATAAATTCAAATATCTTTATTCAATTAGGCATAAGCTTACTCACTAAGTAGTGAAAAAGCTACCACGAGTTGGAATGCTGCTCTGTTGAAAATAGCCGGCCAGTAACTGTCTGGACTTCTGGACAATCATCTGGACTCTTAGATTTTTTTTATGCCATCTATGTTAATGCTTGACAACATTCCACCCGATGGAAAGTAAAGTGTAGTCGTAGATGGTGAGGCGCACTAACCTAAAAAAATATATCAAATAACATGAAATTTTCTTTGGTACAAACTTTGACATTATCTACAATCGACAATGCGGATGAGTGTTACTCTGATGTCAGTCTTATTCTTCTAATTGAACTGGATCAGCTTCTGTATAATTGCATTCTTTCATTTTCGGTTTTCGGCACTACGAACATATTATCTCCCACTATCGCTTTAAACTTAACAGGTTTTTTATTAAAAACGGTGGAAATATAAAACTTATGTTACTATTTACTCTTTTTCACTCTAAAATATTCAAAATCTTAATTTCATTTTCTTAGTGTTACACATAAAGTCCAACTACGCTTTGCGAATAACCTTATTCTTCAAGTTTTTTCTTATCAGACTGACTTGTTCTATAACTCTTTTGCCGCGCAGTCTGGAATGCCTTTCCTACTGACAAGGCTTCTCAATGGAAATACGTTCATATCAAAAAACAATTTCTTCTGAAATTCGGCAATGTATGGAATTTGTCTTTTCATATGTAATTTTTTTGTTTTCCACTATTCACAATACTTGTCAATGCATTTAAATATATTTTCATCTTCTTAACTTCAGTAACAATATTATGGGTTTCTATTCGATTTTTTTTTTGTAATTTATATTAGTTAGACTTTTTTTACTTATTTGTGTCTTTTCTATTGACTTGAAAGATAGCTGGTAAAGAATTCTTAAGGTATTAAGCTTGTTTTGCAAGATATAATAAATAAAAAAAGATTGTGTTACTAATTAAATGCTAAATAATTGTTGTAAAATAATATTTTACTATTAACGGAGATGCGAATAAAACACATTTATCTTTAAAACGAAATAGAAAATGGTCATAACTTAATTTTAGTTGAAACTTTAAAATATCAACTTTACTTAATAATAATAGAAGAATATGTTGAATATCATAAATAAATAAAATAACCATTATCAGATTTTTTCGATTCAGATTCAGATTCGATGTTTTGCAATATCAAATGTATTTTTTTAATAAGACCTACTTAAAATTGTATTGGAAGCGGTCGATCGTTATTTAGTCTGTTTATGTTAATCTTATCTTCAATATTTCGAGGTAAAATAATATCAAAATAAAAATTAAATTTATGAGCTCATAAAATTATAATTTCTGATTTTGAATAAAACATTAGATGTCTCAAACATTTATTGTAACATAAATTAAAATTTATTATAATATTGTTCCCTTGAGGAAAGTAAAAGTTTCAGTAGAAACGCCACGTAGCTGAGCTGACCTTTGCATAGCTCTGCATCGCTGACACGTAATATTGTTAAGTATTCTGTCATTGCTCTTCGTCGAGAGAATTTTGAAGGAACAAAATATAAATTATTGGTCTTAAACTTCTTTAATACTTAAAAACAAACAACTCAAAGGGATACTTTCGACAACAGATTAGAAATTGACGTATACAATGCATATTATATTATACAGAGTAACTTGCGGTCGGATACCAAAACGTATTTTAATATGTATGGCTATATATATATATATATATATATATATATATATATATATATATATATATATATATATATATATATATATATATGTATGTATATATATGTATATATTTACATAAACATGCATGTATATATTATATACACACTAATTACAAAGTGTTAAAGTGGTATTATTGTTCACAGATATCTCTCATATTGACTTTTATATGAGATTTTTGTTTGTAAATATAATCATTTCCTACTTTTTTATACGAAACTAATTGCAATGTATGATTTTCTTTAAAATTTTCTTTAAATATTTTTTATACAAAGTAATAAACTGAAAACCAGATTACGTACTGTATATCTTATATTATAAACAATAAAATGTTGCACTATGTCTTATTATTTTTATAGCAATAAACAATAAGTAGCAGTTACTGAGAATTTATAGAAAAAGTTTTTTTTTAGAGTTTCAAAGTACAAATTAAAAAATTTCGATGCCTCATTCAATACATTAAAGTTGGTGCAAAAAATTCAATTTGCCATAAAAAAAGCGTTTTAATTAAACCGAAGGATGGCTTTTGAGCTTTTTATATTAATAACCAACAAGGAGATGAGACGTTACTGAGGAGCATGGATATGGACAAGTAATGCAATTATGTCGGTATTTTTTATGTATACAAAAATTGTAATCTATTAAATACCTTATCCTATTCGACCTCTGAGTAAGCAATATTTTTACTGGTTGCATATACCATTAATGAGCAGTAAGCATACATATAGATATATATAGGTCGTTTAATTTTAGTAAGCTTTCTAATTCTATGTTGAATGAACATGAAATGTATTGACTCGTTACATAAACCGAGGGCTGGCATCACTGCGGGACGTGAATAATATCTCATTTCATCGTCAGCACAGCATGCAAGCAGACGTACAGTACAATTTATAAACCTAGTCTTTGTTTACGGCTTTGCTCGTGACAAATTCTTTTTCTACTGTATTGTGCCATTACAATTATGAAACGATAGACTTTAAGGCTTTGAGCTTGTTGTTTCGTTTGTCGTTCGTTAATATTATCTGAAATAATAGCTAAAAATAAAAATGGTAGCACAATTTTATATGAAAAAAATTATTTTAGCCACAGCTATTATAAGGTTTATTATTTAAAATAAAGTTTTCAATAATTTAATATACTTCTTGTATATTATACATACTATCGGTATTTTCTCATCAATTATAACGACTGTAATTCGATTTGAAGGACCCTCAAACCATTACGTTAAAACCATTACCGATTACCCATCCGCCTCTCCCGGCATAAATAACATTAACTTAAACGGTACAAAAAACAAATTGAGCGTAAAAGCTTTACGTATGTTTTAAGAAATGAAAACAAACAGCGAGATTACAAAGTTTTGGAAACACTCACGAACATTATCGTGACAGATACAAGTGTAGATAATACGGCGTTTTGTTACTTGTTATATTATATATACTGTGTGATCATTTAATAAATATTTCTTATATTCTTATTTATTACAAAATTGTTAAATTAGAATTTATTACATTCTCACGAACCATAGAAACGCTGATTAGAAGCAGGTGCATTGTATCATATTAAATTCTCTTTTCGTCTCAAAGTTTGAGCAAGAAACACGTAGTTTGTGAATTAAATGTAAGAATTAAATTTGTACTTCATAAATTTATATTTTTTTTGGATCCTCCGGTTGTGACCGATATAGTTTGAGATTAAAAAGTTTTTTGAGGTTTTACTTTTAAACGTTATTATAATAATAGCATTATTGTTTTGATACCAGTTTATGAAAGTGCATATACGTTAATCAAAACGACTTTGGAAATTTAAATTAACTTTTTTATTCAACTTATTTATTTTATTAAAAATATAAAATATTTCATATAACTACTTATTTTTTATTACTTTTTAATCGTTTGTTACTTACTAATCGTAAGTCCATAATGCAAAAAATAAAACAGCGTGATGTAAAAGTTTTCTTGCCGAGAATAAAGCGTTCCAGTTTTTAAAAGCCTGTTTATCTACATTAGAGTTCGTAAAGACTGTTAAGCTGTAAATCAAAATGTAGATTCTGTTATTGGCTGAATTACTGTCGCTGATAACAAAACTTTACTTAATTATAATAGGAAATACAATAAAATATAATTGTACACTAAATAGTTAAATTGATCAGAAACAAACAATTGTTGTTAGTTTAAGGCTTTAAAGATAATTTTCTCAGCTTTTAATCATTTATAAAATTAACAATCAAATCAAATCATTTTAAATAAAGTTAAATAGTTCAATAAATATTTTCAGTTTTTTTTACTCTACAATTCCTAATTTCAAATTTATTTTTATATAAAGATCTATTTAAAATGTGAATTTTAGGGACCACTATTTTTTCCTTCCAAAATTATACAATTTGCAGAAACATATACTAAAATACTTTAAAATATAATATTTGCATTTTTATTATATTAAATTTATTTCACTAGTTCTTAGTATTTTAATATTACATATATTTAAACAAAATGATATTCTGTATTTAGTTCTTAAATCCAATATTACAAGGGCAAACTATCTTAGCTTGCAATAAAATTATAAATTATCTCTTTTCCAGGTTGTCAAAGAATTTACTCTTCGCGCCCGAGAAGAATCCCAATGCTAGCAGTCATTTATTTGGAACCGAACATTAATTTTAACTGCCCGAAGTATAATAATATTATCATATTTATAAGCACCAAATAATATACTTAAGACAGTAACGATAGAGGTATGGTGTCGTCGCATCATAATAAGTATACAACATTTATGATCATAGAAATTTGAAATAATAAATAATGTAATTCTATTTAAATCACATTATCGGCTTGTTGATTTATTATTACGAAACCCAAGCTTACCAACACACATCACTTTTATTTATGACACAGGTAACCCAGGTACAGTACCCGCGCACCACAGGAATAAATCAAGATTTATATGGGCAATATTTCAAATGCACCACATCGAGAACAACTTTTTCTTATAGTCTGTTACCCCAATTAGAGAGGAAAATATATATGTTTACCTGTTATTATAATAGTTCTGGGAATAAAATTATTTTCTGAAGATTTTATTATTGTAGCTGCTGTGTAGTAAATATATTTTTTCAGTACATATTTATATCAATTTTAATACATATAATATTTTGTATGATAATCGAAACTAACTTAAAGTTACCTACTGTAATTTGTATTTATTATTATTTCAAAATTGTAAATTATTTTTTGTTGTATTTTTGTTATCAACATTAATAATACTGACACATATATTATTAATATAGGCTTGTTTTTATAAGCTTTCAACATACAAAACTATATAAGTAAAATGTTGAATAAATTTAACTTCCTGCGAATAATACACTAATATTATTTATCCGAATTGAAATTGCTTAGAAAATAAGATTAATTTATATATATATATAGGCATTTATTTTTTATTATTTGTAGTCTACCTTCAAAACAAAAATACGAATTCTTATTACTTTGGGCCAATATTCAAAAGGAGTAATTAATATCGTAATTAATAAAAATTTTAATTAAGTCTTTATAGCTTTTAATAAATTGAATGTCTTAGCAGAGTGTATTAAATAACATATTACATTTAACTTAATTATATATTAATTTCAGTAAACATCTTTCATCAACACTACTTCATTTCTATTATCTAAATCTCTTCGTAGATTAATTATAAAGTTTGAAACGAATCCAAACTTTGTCAGTGTCCCCAGGTTCCAAGGTCTCGGCTTAGGAGCTTGCTATTTCACCGGGATTATTTAATCCCTGTCCCAAATCATCTATTTCACATATATCTTGCATCTAAAAGTTTTAAATGCACTATATGATAGTTCAATAGCACTTTTCATATATCTGTTTAACTGAATTTTTAGTAACATCCAGAACTAGCCTTTCCTCTCAACTTTGCTCGTTCCACATTCGTTGTTTAATACTAACTTTACTTTATTGCCTTTTATATCTTTATCTCTTTAAAAATCTGTTTATCTAATATATTTATTATATAGTATTTTCATCTCGCTATGCACTCGATTGACATACAGCCACCGTACAGAATAACTTAAAATTTATTTGTTCAAAATATTATAGAATTTATTAGTATTTTATTAGGCCTAACATTTGCACCATCACATTTTCTTAGTATATAATGTTTTTACAATATCGGTCGAACGAGTTTTTAATTATAGAAAGATATAATACAGACAGAAAGACAGAACATAATAAAAAGAATAATGGATCCTCTATCAACAAATTAAGAAAAATCAAATGTACAGGCAGAGTCAAAAGATTTATTATAGTAGTATAAATATTCATGGTATTATTTAAAGCTATGTAATAACTATCCACTGACCTCTGACATTATCACTTTAAAAAGAGAGAGGCGATCTAAAATATAAAATTAATGTATTGGTTTAATGTGTTTATATTATAAATAAGTTATGAACACGACTTCGTTCTCGCGAATTATGTATTTTAAACAAAAAGCTTAAGTTACTACTTACAACATCAGCTCCGCCATCACATACGCCAGTGAAAGGGATGTTCAAATCGGTCCAGCCTTTTCAGAGTTAAGCTGAATGAACACACAGAGAGAAAAAATTTAAGAATTGATTTTTTATGTAAGGATCGTATATACTTACTTGCGTGTGAATGTAGTGAAAAATTGTTTATTTGAAATTTCAAACAAACATTTCAATTTCATTTATATGCAAAGATAATATATTACAAACGTATTATATTTTGACCTAATCTTCACTTTTTTTTGAGCACCATTACTTAGATAATGCTACGCTATTTATCGATTAAATACTGGCTTCCGATACTGTATTTGAAACTTCTCTCAGAACTTGGATTAAACCAAAGTACATAAGTATAAGGAGGACATTTATACACCGCGGATTTTAAAATCTTTAATATTGTTTTAATATTCGAGTAAGTTTTAGGATAGTACATATTTTTTAATTTCAAATTTATAACAATTATATTAATCCTCTATTTTTTCTTATTTTTAGTTATTAAATGACTCGAACGTTAAATAGAATTTAATAGGACACGCTTCATTCTGTAAAATTATCTCATTTTGCACTGACTAACATCAAAATAGGCTATAATAAAACTAAAATATAAAAGTACTGGGTGATATATAAAGTATCATTCATATACACGACATATCGTAAATATTAAAAATTAAATCGTGTTCATCCGGACGGTTTGATTACGGACAGATTTGAGTCCTATGATATGTTGTAGGTCTGAAAATGTGCACGGTTTGTGGTTTCAAACTGTTACATGTGCTGTCTTCATTGGTCCAGTTACTAAGTAAAATTTTTGGGATTCAACAATATATTGGGAGATTTTATATGGAGACTTTGGTATGTTGTATCAGGAAAAATATTGCTTTTGTTTCAAGCATAATTAAAATTTTACATGAACATATTATGCAGAATAACCGTTAATTTAAGTTAACATTAATAAACGTTAGTGCAGTGCAGTAGAATGTAACATGCATTTTTCATTTCGGGAGCGCTGATAAGAAGAAGAGACTTTTATTAAGCCTCAATCTGTATCAATCAATAGTAGTAGACGGAGTGAATGCAAATTTGAAATGTTTAATCTATTTGGTCCATTCTTTTGCATTTCTATTTCAAATATTTTCAAAAATAAAACTATTAACTTGTGAAAGGAATTTGAAAAAAAAACTTTTGTTAATGTAAATTGTTTATTTATTAACTAAAGGTTGTAAAAAAATTGTGAAGTACTTTAAAATAAAAAAATCATACTGTTTTTTAATGTTAATTATTTTATATAACTGAACGTAATCTTAAGTGGTACGATAATCATTCTGTTTATTTTAGGTAATTTTTATGTAATAAAATGTTTTAAATTGCGGCTTTCTGTACGAATCGATAAAATATTTGTATAAAAGAAAATTATAAGTAAGTATAAGTATATAAGGAAATCAAGAACTTAAAAGACAAACACAGATTTTAATAGATTTATTTTTATTTTATAATTATTTTTAATTATACCTTAAAATTATGACTATAATGTAAATATAATAAAGAAACATTCAGTATTGAATGTTATATAAAAAGAAAATATATAAGTATAACCTTAAATCATACTGTACGAAATTTTAATTAAAAAAAATGCCAGTTAATAAAATAACTATTACTCCAATGTCATGGTGCATGGTAAGTACTGGTAGAAAATTAAAACTTCTTTAAACGGAACATCATGGTATTGAGACCTCAATTACAAAGCTATAAAGTTCATTTTCACTTACTCTAAAGAAGACACTAAGGATGCGGTGAAAGAAAATTGCCATAGTGCTCTATGTTTGAGAGCATTATGGCTTAGAATACGAGAAAACCTCGTTGGAAGTTTCTATTTTATTTATTTTATTTCATAGACTGGACTACCGGCAATAAAAAATATGACATTGTTCTGATTCTCGTTTTTAATTTATTTACGGTGTTTAGTTTAATTGGGACGAAAATTGGAAGTAAATAGGTCCAAAAAAACCTATCACATGTTAGGCTAATGTGACATAATTGACATATATACAATGTAAAACTCTTGGGTTTATTTTTTTTTTCTTTTCTTTTATTCTAGCTTCTTTATTTTATTATTTGAAAAAGAGACCTACTAATAAAATTGCTTGTTATATGCAGATGATGAAGTGCTTTTTGCAGCATAAGAATGCGATGCAGGCATTGGTCACCACTCTGAAAGATGGGTATGAGAATAATGGTCTAAACCGGAATTCAGATAAGATCAAGGTTCTGATATTTGAAAGACATGAAGAAAAACAGAATGTAAGATCAACGTGAATGGTAAGATAATAGAACAAATGAATGAAGTGGTATATTTGGGAAGTATGTTTAGAAGAGACGAAGGATACGAAATGGATGTGGAAAGGCGTATTGCTGCCGGTAACAGAGTTAACGGTACTTTGGCTGCATTGTTGAGACGACGAAATGTCAGCGTAGCTGCACGTTTGGCTGTATACAATGCAGTTTTGCTACCGACGCATTATACGGCAGCAAAACGTGGGTAACACAAAAGAAGAATGTAAGAAAGATGAATGCTGTGGAGATGCGATCTCTTCGCCGAATATGCAGAGTCAGTTTAACTGACCGAATCCGCAATGAAGAGATCCACAGAATGGCAGGTACTAGCGAAGATGTCACGGTAAGAATGAAGAAGAACGTGCTCAGGTAGTTTGGGCACGTCGAACGAATGAATGATGAAAGAATGGTAAAAAAGATTTTTAAAGGAAAAGTGAGCGGTAAAAGTGACAGGGGGGGGGGGCCTCGAGGGACCTTCGAAAACCCAGTAGCTACGATACTGGATGAAGGTCACGTAAAAAGCATGAGGACCCCTCGGAGGGCATGTATGAAGAGGTTAATGTCTGTGGTCGAGGCAAAAGAGGTATGCAAGGACCGTAGCGTTTGGCGCTCCGTCGTCTTTGGCTACCCCGCAAGGGATATGGCATGAAGATAAATAATTAAGTACCTAGTAAAATTAAAAAAAAAAAATTTCACCGACTATTGTACAAGTTTATGTACTTTTGTGATCTTTTCTTCGTATATCTCGTTTAGATCGGAAAGAGTCCATGTTCTCCATCTATTTTCACAATTTATTAAAAAACTCTTTCGGGTACCTATATCATTTCAAGAACTCGTTTGAAAATATTTTTACAAACATTATTGCTCCACCTTTGTTTCTTCATTTTCTTCCCAAGAGTAAAATTTCGTTTCATGAATATTGTCAAATTATTCCGTAGTCCTGATGATCCTTAAAAAAATGTTTGTTATAATTGTTATATTTATACCTTCAGAACATAGTATCACTTTTCCTCGGTTATCACATTTTTATAACAATAAATATATAATATTAACTTTGAAGACATAAGACTTTAAGTGTAATTTATTCTTCTTCTTGAAATCATCAATTCTTAATAATATATAATAAAACATTTCGTTTATTTCCTTTTACCATTTAGTGGGTTAATTATTTCTATTTCAGAAATAATAATTTGATTATATTTATTTTGTTTTTTTTTTCATTTCAATTGTTAACAGAATAATTTTAACAATTAATTTAAATTTAAAAAAGATACCATGAACTACAGAAAATGTAAAAACATAACAAATAATTAAAAGTTATAAATAATCGAATCTCCTTAAGCCAAATGCCAGGTGGCTCAAGATTCCTTTTTTTTCTGCAACTCTTTTTTGCGGCATGATAACGATATGCTTAAACCCGGTGTCTATGGATACACAGTCGACAGGTAGAAAGATATCTGTCGTGTGCTTGGGCCAATAGCGATCAAGTACAGTCTAAAAGAGAAATAAAAATGCAGTTTTAGTGACATACTTCAGGCAGTCTTGGCCTGGAGCAATGCCAATTTTATTCAATTTAACGTCATCAAAACGTAAATGTATGTGCTTACCGTAAAAAGGACCCCATTAAACTTGGCTCTTAATTTCTGAAATGTATCTTTGGAATACAATGATCAAATAAAAAATAATAAAAGTGCTGTCACAGCATAAGCTGTGATTCCCGCTTACGTGGAAAGCATCAATCTCCTGCGTCGGCATTTATCATTGTTAGTTATTAGATTTAATTATAATATGTTATTTCAGTCGTGTAATAGATTTAATGAGGTAAACTAGTATTTCCATAAATAAATATTTTTTTACAGAACTTCGTTTTCTGCCAATATATTAGTAGAGCTATACTCTTTTATGTTAAAAACATTATGTGTTTTTGATATCATCTACAAATATGCATGACTTGAGCTGTTAACCATCACTTTTCACATCATAATCTTTACACTAAATCTATATATCTATTTTTTTTTATTACAATCCAAACCAGATATTGTATTTACCGTAAAAAAATCCTAGACAATATTACATTTTATCAAACAGTTTTCCACATTTTGAACTAATCAAAATTATATTTAAAAGCAATCTTGTTTTACGTAATATTTTAATTTACATTAAAATAGTAACAAAAAACAGGAACCACAAATATACTTTGGAATATAATATTGTAAAGACTAAAATTATATATATGGTCATTAATGAAACCTAAAAAAAAAAAAACAAGAAGGACAGAAAAAAGAAAAGAAAACCGTCTAGACAACCGTTCTAAGCGTATAACCATTTCAATTTATAGCTAGCTATATTGAAAAGAAAACCGTCTAGACAGGTTGTTCTGAGCATATAACCATTTCAATCTATAGCTGTATTCCATCGATTAAAAATGAACAAATACTTTATATTGGATTTATGTTACCAAAGATTGCCGTTAAACTGAGTAAACAGGTACACGTTCATCCATTATAAAGTTAGCATCCGCAATCCAGACGGTAAATTGACTTAGCATTTGAAATGTCGATTTAACACGAAATAGATTTTATTTTAAACGTTACTACAAGTTTTTGAAAGGTTTTCTTAATTTTCTTACTGCACTTTAGCAACACTAAATTTATTATAAGATTAATAAGTTATCATCAAATCAAAATTGTATAAGATCCGTCCAGTAATATTTGTGTGATGTCCATACAAATAAATACACAAAGAGACAAGTACAGCAGATAAGAGGTAAATAAATCATACCAAATTTGATGTCTAGATTTCACTTCTTTGTTACTTTACTATATAAATATTTTTTAAAAGTAAGTATTAAAATTCGAATTAACGTCTGCTTTTTAATTCAAATAACTATTTTTTATTTTTATATAAAATAGTTTCATAAGATTCTTGGATCCTTTGATCGTTATAAGAGTCTTGGATATTTTTCATCAAAATTTATTAAGCTAAAGTAATCCTGCTACTATAATTGTAATAAATCACTCTTATAAAACCAATCTTGCCTAAATATAATTTAATGTAATTTGATATTTGAAAGATTACAATAAATTTAATTTAATATTGAAGAAAACTTAAACTGTGCCAGGCGAGTAACTGAGCTAAGATTTCCTTAAATCATATAAAATTGGATCTTATTTACTTTCATGATATTACGGGGTGTATTTTAGAATTAATAACATTAAAATAGCTTTAGATAAATAATATAGAATATAACGTGAAATAGATTGGTACGGAGTATCATTTAAATTAAAAACCGAATTTCTTTATCTCCACTAATATACTTCTTACAAATCCTCTGTCTAAAAGTTATAACAAAGTTAATGTAATTATATTTTTCATAATATAATTAAATTTAACTCTTTGTTTGTTTGTTCAAGTATTTTTTAAATAGTTAAATACATTTATAAGACTCCTACATCTAAAATATATAAATATCTTTTGTGACAACACATTACTATCATCTTTTATTATAATAAGTAATATATGTGGCATAACAATTACATGCGTGCGAAAGCCGTAAGTCGCTATATGACGTTGTCATGTTACCATTCTGTGAAAACCATTAGATGAACTTCAGTGCAATAGCTAGCGTGTACCACAAAATAAAGTTAGTATATTTATTGAATTTCAACAAGGGATAATTACACTTGGTTTTCACATTTCAATACTAATGTGGATAGAGATTACTAAACGTAGACCTAAAGTACTGAGTAATTTAGCAATGACTATGTCCGATGCTAAATGATCATGGCCTTCTCTGATTATGAATACCGGTTCGTTGACAGTCAATCATAAATAACTCTTGACAGTATGTTATATCATTTTCACTTTATACATCCTTAAAGGAACCCAATAATTGTTTTCTGAAGGGAAGGCTAAGTTCACAAATGTCCGTAATAAGAGCTTTAGATTCTTAAAAAAATATTAATAATTAAGGTGCTCCATATTCATCTATGGTGGAATATTATTCTGTTAAATGGTTAATAAAATCATCCGATTATGAAATATCACTAGGTTATCAACGTACCTTTATTTTATTATATCGCAGGATGGATAAGATATAATATATATATCTATCCATATATATATGTATAAGATGATCCCATTTGGCTGCAACCTAAAAAAATGCGGTTTGTCTTATTTTAACTGTAGCTGTAGCTAACAAATTGTATGATATTACATTACAGGAGCTTTACGGTGTTAAGATTTTTTACTTAATGTTTTTTGTTTTTTTACAAACTAGTTAAAGCCAACCTTAATTAAAAGAAAAATATAATATTTTTTTGTACTATTGTATATATATATTTGTAGGTTATTTGTACTATTGTATATATATATATATATATTTGTAAATAGTTCATTAGCAATAACTGCAATTCTCTGCAATCTTACTAAGTTTTAAGTGATATAAATAAAATATTGCTTGTAAAGTCAAAAACTTTTCCAGGAAAACAATTTTAGGTAAAACGTTATGTAAACTTCTAGGTTAAGTAAACCATTAGAAGGATTCCACACTACAAAATGGTGAATGTGAAGGAGGTAATGTGTTTGAACTGTTACATTCTAATGTAATGACTGGAACCAAAACGTTTTATGGTTTAGGATATTTAAATAACTTAAAAAGAAAAAGAACGTTTTATAATTTCGTTATAAGTATAAAAGTGTTTTTGTTTCCATGTAATAGATTATTTTGTAGTTTGCTATTATATAAATTTCTTTATCTATAGGATTTCGAAAAAAATGTCATAGAACAAAAACAGACGAAGACCTAGATTTATTTTTGAGATAATTAAAGGCACCATGGCACTAATTAGCAGCGTTAAACTCGTAGACAGTTCATGTCGGTTTAAGTAGAAAATAAAACATTGAACCTCCCTTTCCTCCCTTTTAAAAATGTATAAGATGAAAATACACATAAATTACTCATATTGCAAAATTCAGTTAATACAAAAATAATATATATATGTCAGATATCTGTAGTGTACAGTGCATTGATTTATTATTTCATATTCCTGTTTATTTTTTTAAACTGTATCCCTTTATCATATTAAACAAGCATGAATTAATAATTATTTATAAAATGTTCCGTATTCCAATATTTCAGTAACTTAAATCCAATCGATATAATATGATAGGTACAGGTCTTGCCCATTTTCTTCCCATTCATTCTCATTCATTCATTCATTCCATATGATATTCTATAGTAAGTACACGACCTCCGAGTACTTCAATAACTATTTATTGACGTCGGTTGAAGAATTCGAGCTCCCATGCTGTAAATTTTTGAATGAATTAAACTCTTCCGGAATCCGCATTAGGGATTTTGTTTGGTGAAAATGAGTATTTGCTTAAGTTTTTCTAATAATGATTAACTATCTCTTTTAAGAGCAGTGCTCAGATCTGTAAGACAATGTTTCGATGTTTTTTCACTCTAGACAATGGATCGACATTGATCTGCAAAAAAAGATAGGTTACTTACTCTTTTTAACGGAAAGTGCAAAGTCCTACTGGAAATTATAGCAACAACGCGCCGCGAAGGCAACTGCAACAGTATGCTCAATAATTAAAATCTGTCTATATTTAACATTAAAGAGCATAAATAGACTATTCGATTTTAATCTAAAAGATCAATTTAATTTATATATAACAGCAATTTCAAATTACTCACAAAATGCTGTATTCTCATATCTACGTCAATGTGAATATAAAAAAGATGAAGGTTTCATTGTAATAAAAACACCCCTTAAACCCTTGTTTCCAATGTGTCAACATCAAACAAAATAGAAGTGTAGTCGTGTGTCGTTTGTGAATTGTCAAATTAGCAACTCATGGACCTTAGAAACGTTTAAAATTGTTTTGTTTTATATCACACAGGGCATTTATGACATTCTAGAGAAAAAGTTATTTCACATTTGTGAATAATCTTATCCAACTGAATATACTTTAAAAGCTTGACTTAAACTTTGACTTTAGAATATCTTACTAATTAAGTGATATGAATATTTTATAAACATTTCGTTGCTTCCATTTCTTTAAGTATTCAAATTTCGTAAAAGGACAAGATTTGAATTCTTAAGTGAGTTAAAAAAGTCATATAAAGTAAAATTTTAAACCTTCTCCCTATTACACTACTTTTATTATTATTTTTTTATTAAAAAAATATTGCCTCATTTACCGGATTATGTTCCACTTAAAAATGTCATACATAGGCATCTTTGATACCTACTTAATCAGATAGTAAAACCACTCGTCCTTTTAATTAGGTACTATATTTATGTTCATATATAATATTAAAACTTTATGTCTACTCATCTCTTACGCTTTCCTAAACATTTTAATAGTATTGGAGAAACGAGGAGACAACGTATCTAGTGACTTTTGTGACTTGTAGAACAACCTACAATGTTTCTAAATTATGACTAGAAAAATTAATTTATAATAAGCACTTGAGTTATTAGATAGCTTAGCATCAGAAATATATATTATCTTTTTTAAGTCCATATTTCAATTGCCTGTTCATCATTCAATAAACCTTTACTATGTATACCTTACTTTTATTTAAAATAAAGCTTATAAGTGAATAATAGTAAAGATGACCAATGTCTTTTCAATAAAATACAAACTTTACGAAATTTCCTTATTTATAAAGTGGATAGTCTTATTCTCCCTTTTATATTTATTGTCGTGTATGCTGGGTTTTTAGTACAATGTATTATTACGAAGACTGCTTAAACTATTATATTTACATTATTTTAAGTTCATTTGAAACGTAACACTGATATGACAGAGAGTATGATAAACGAAGCAGTATTTTATTTTATGAACTTTGCTTCTCATGTACGAATTCTAAGCAGTGTCTTTACTCCTAACATTAATCATTAACATCCTAACATAAAAAAGTTAGAAAACAGACCTTTACATATTTTATTACAATATTTTATTTTATCTAATGATATCATAAACATATTTAATAACGCTGATATCTAAAACTAATCCTATAGTTTATATTTTATTCCTAATCGAATCTTTTAGTCGCGACCTTTCTTAAACATCCCAGGAGGCATATACGTTTTTAGGCAGATTCTTGACAACATGCTATACATTTTTAAAACTTAAGGGAAATACAAAATGATAACACAAGACAAATAGAACTATCGTTAGGATGTGAATAATACTCGTATATTTAATAAAATAAGATAAGGACTTCAATCATCAAGTTCGACATTGCACATGCAAGGAGTAATAAATACACTTGTAAAAAAATAAAAAAAAATGAATTGTTTTTATGGCGTTTGAGTAGCAAATCGCAAGCTGATATTCGGTCGATTAAATTCTTTTCGTGCAGTGGCAC
Source organism: Melinaea marsaeus rileyi (assembly GCA_918358865.1). Taxonomy (NCBI): domain Eukaryota; kingdom Metazoa; phylum Arthropoda; class Insecta; order Lepidoptera; family Nymphalidae; genus Melinaea; species Melinaea marsaeus. Next base: position 19,209,376 of record OU911093.1, on the reverse strand, counting down.
CCAAACATCAAGCTTCTTTACCATCCCAAGCTTCCGGTACTGTCTTGAAACAGTTGAATGATTAACGTTTAGGTTCCTTCCGATCTTCGTAGTTGTCAAATGTCCGTCGGAGTCGATTAAAGCCTTGATTTGATCGAGATCAGTAGTGACTGGTGGACCAGAAAAAGGAGCATCTTGGAGATCAAAACCTCCGCAACGAAACTTTTGGAGTCATCTCCGACACATTTTCACTTACGACATTCTGTCCGTACCTAGAGCATATCTTATTGTGAGTTTGCGACTCGTTTTTGCCTTTTCGGAAATAAAAAAGTGAAATGCAGCGAAAATATACGTTTTTTCTTTTCATGTTCAAAATATAACTAAACTTTATAAAGGTCACGAATCTCAATGAACACTTTCGTAAAATATTACCATAAATTGCAGATTTCATTTAATGTACGACATCTTACGATTGAAACATGTACGATTGGAAAAAACTATTGCAAGCGACATCTCACGGAATTTTGCTACGAACTTATGCACAGACCTATACTTTGACAGCGACCTCGCCGGAAGAGAGGAAGGAAAATTTACGTTGTCAATGGCACTTTGTAAGTCACTTACAATGTATAAAAGATTGGTACTGACCTACAAGGTGCCTAAAACATTAGTAACTAATAGATATAAAAAAACATATAAAGTTTTGAAAAAAAAATATTTTGCTTGTGGCCGGTAGTGTACTATTCTACAAATTGTAACTTTTAAATTGTTAGCTTGAACTGATCATTCATACATCGTGTGTTGAAATAAAATAACAGCAAAAGTAAAAATATTTCTGAATGAAATGTTAGCTGTGTAACATATCATTTTAATTTATTTTGAATATAAAAAACTAAGTTAAAGAACATCTTTCAATAGCTCAGGATGATGGATGAAATGATTTGTTAACTATTTTAAAAGTGAAAGCATTGTAGGTTCTATCGTAATCCTTCAAAAAACGACAAAAATGTTGGTAAGTTTACATCACACGTTACACCTACGACTAATGAGCGTATCATGAGATATGAGAGCTCTTCAAGGAGCATTTCATTTCTAAAACCCCAAAGTATGTTTTAGTTACGACTGTTATATATGTAAAATCCCTCCTTCAAATGAATATATATATTTTAAGACAGGGAATTTTCGCCTTTGCAACAAACAATGGGCTTCCTTTAAGAGTTCCATCGCGGTGTTGCAATAATATAATTTAGTTTATTACATAAAAAGAAAGAGAAAGGTCACTCATATTAAAGATAAGTTAATATTGTATGAACTTTCCTTAAAGACGTTTACATAAAAAAAAATAGCAAAGTAGTGCAATTATGAGTATTATAGGTAGTGCAAAAATATATTAAGTATCGTTATACTAAGAGTTTCTAATACTAAATTTAGATTTAGCCAACACAATATTCAAGCCATGAACATATTTATGTTTCATTTTAAAGGCTATATATTGTACATTTTAGATAGTAGGCTTACTTTTTAAGTATGCAACTACGAGTATATCAGTTTTATTAGTATTAGTAAAAAAAAGATAAACATATATTTAATTAATTTAGTGAAGTAAGAATAAACGAAAAGCATTGAATAATACATGAGGAATAGTTCTTAAATTTAGTTCCGGAAAACTGATAAATATACAAACGACTTTGAATTCTATTTATATCCAATGACATGACACATGAATTTATAATAGTAAAAGCATAAATAAATTTCAGTATATTACTATCATGAGAGTTTTGTGTATTAAATTTAATTTAACTAATGAAATGAGACATGACTTTAATTCATATGTATCAAGCTTTTATAACTTATCAACGCGGAGGTCTAAAATTTATTTTATTTTTACAAAGAAATATATTGTTGTCAATGTTCGTTTCTTTAAATAATAATTTTCCCTTATCTGTTCTAGGTCTTTTAGTCACAAGTTATCTCCCGGGAGTGGAATTGCTTCTTCACTATTTTGGTTTTCTTGGAAGCCATCCAGATCACCTAACCCCAAAGTCTACCAAAATTGTTTATTTTGTATCCATCCTATTCCTTATTATTGCCACTTTTATCTAATGTGCGTCCTCTGATATTGCAAGAGCCGGTGGATGGCAATAATTATATTCCTTCAAGATCTTGCATACTCGTTTGTACTCTTTTTAAATTGATATCCAGGCGATGTCATGTGCGGAATTTCTAGTACGGTATTTATACAATAAAATGATTACTTCTTTTCGCTATATTATAATTATATTAAAAAAATACTTTTGGTTCAGCAAATTGATATTAATTGTTCATCTCAATTGTTGTGATTGTGTTCGTGCAAATAGAAAATTGCCACACAACCTGTTCATCCAATTACGTACATTCCGACGAAAGAACGTAAGATGAAAATACACATAGGTCTATATTAATTATTGTATATTTTTTGGTGTACTTACTTTATTCAATATGTTATATTTTCAAATAGAATTGTGAAATAGTTTTTATTAGAATTATTTTCCAATGTTTATTTTTTCATAAATTTAAATTGCAACACCTCAAAGTAACATCTGCGTATTAAAATAATTTATATAATAATATGTTAAATAAAAAAAAATAAAAAAAAGTTTGTAAAAATGTTAATTACACAGGCACACAAAAAAAAAAAAAAGTCATGAACCAGAGGGGAGACCCCATTATCCTTAGGTTTTTGGGATCGCTGAAACCGAATATGACAATAAAAACTAATTTTAAATGCCAGTTTTCCCGCTAGCACCCCCTTACTACCTCTTAAGGGGTGAAAATTGAAATTTTTGTATAAAATCAAGATAGATGTCTATTTCTACGTTTTTTGGGATGCTGAAACCGAACATGATAATTAAAAATAAATTCATGACCACTATCACCCCCTACCACCCCTTACGGAGGGTGAAAATTTAAATTTTTCTATAAAGTCAAGATAGATGTGTATTTCTACGTTTTTTGGGATGCTGAAACCGAAAATGATAACTAAAAATAAATTCATGACCACTATCTCCCCCTACCATCCCTTACAGGGGGTGAAAATTTCAATTTTTCTATAAAATCAAGATAGATGTGTATTTCTACGTTTTTTGGGATGCTGGAACCGAAAATGATAACTAAAATAAATTCATGACCACTATTACCCCCTTACCACCCCTTACAGGGGGTGAAAATTTAAATTTTTCTATAAAATCAAGATAGATGTGTATTTCTACGTTTTTTAGAATGCTGGAACCGAAAATAAAAATAAAGCATTTGAATTTCTAATATAAGAGCGAGAGAGAGAGTAACCTCAAACTAGTTTGATAAACATGTCACTTACTGTAAATCGTTAAAATTTCTTCATACATCTTGATTTTATACAAAATTGAAATTAGGGATGGTTAGGGGGTGGTATTGAGTAAAAGAGGTATCAAATTCACTTTTGGTTGTCATTTTCGGTTCCAGCATCCTAAAAAACGTAGAAATACACTTCTATCTTGATTTTATAGAAAAATTTAAATTTTTACCCCCTGTAAGGGGTGGTAAGGGGGTAATAGTGGTCATGAATTTATTTTAGTTATCATTTTCGGTTCCAGCATCCCAAAAAACGTAGAAATACACATCTATCTTGATTTTATAGAAAAATTTTAATTTTTACCCCCTGTAAGGGGTGGTAAGGGGGTAATAGTGGTCATGAATTTATTTTAGTTATCATTTTCGGTTCCAGCATCCCAAAAAACGTAAAAATACACATCTATCTTGATTTTATAGAAAAATTTAAATTTTCACCCCCCCCCCCAAGGGATGGTAGAGGGAGATAATGGTCATGAATTTATTTTTAGTTATCATTTTCGGTTTCAGGATCCCAAAAAACGTAGAAATACACATCTATCTTGACTTTATAGAAAAATTTAAATTTTCACCCCCCGTAAGGGGTGGTAGGGGGTGATAGTGGCCATAAATTTATTTTTAATTATCATTTTTGGTTTCAGCATCCCAAAAAACGTAGAAATACACATCTATCTTGATTTTATACAAAAATTTCAATTTTCACCCCTTAAGAGGTAGTAAGGGGGTGCTAGCGGGAAAACTGGCATTTAAAATTAGTTTTTATTGTCATATTCGGTTTCAGCGATCCCAAAAACCTAAGAATAATGGGGTCTCCCCTCTGGTTCATGACTTTTTTTTTTTTTTGTGTGCCTGTGTTATTAAATGTTAAAGAAAAACCAAAGAAAATTGAATATTTTATTTTGGTCTCTTGCTCTCACTGTGCCAGTAACTCTTCCTCTTTACCTTTTTACCTCTCACTCATGCTATCTCAAGCATGTAATAAATACAGATACACGTGAGATAGCAAAACCAGAAACAATATTGCAATTAAGTTTCGAAACGTTTTTCAAACGCTAGGGACTACGTCATGCATTTAAAAAAGCAACTCTTTCTGTTAGTCCATTTTACACTATATTATAAATTTTGTAACTCATAAAAAACCCTTTTATCTTTGCTTGCTAGTTAAACAAAACATTGTTATTTGTTTGTTTTTTATTCAAAAAACTCATTTTTTGAAATATTTCGGACTAGTCCGACTTAAATCTTCGTCTTTTAAAATAATATTGCAACGGTTCCCATTTCAAAATAATAATTAAAGGGTTAAAAACTATTGTAAACAATACTATTGTAATTTCCAAAAATGGAAAGTAGAAGAAAAATTATCTTGTAGGACGGGTTCGCGGGATCGATCAGTCACTTTGTTTCGGAGATGGAACATGATTTTTGAGCAAAGCGAGTGGAGCGAGCGGAGCGCTCTATGTGAGACTTTTTGGTCTAGGATAGAAAACCAAGGAATAGTGAAAAACATTTTACAATACTCATTGGTTTCAAATCTATGATTAAATAATAATTTTCCTTGTAACTAACGTGACTTACGAGGAAATTTTGTTACAGCCTTTATTTGACAATTGCGGCTTGAATTTTCAATTTTCCCCTTCTGTTTAAATTCATTGTTTTTGTACAAAGTTAATACTCAAAGTTTAGGCTGTTTAACCACTAAACATTAATATCTCACTTTCATGCTACTACTTATGTTAAATGCAACAAAATTTAAACTTTTTAAATATTCTTCGTAATTTCTCTAAGAAACAACTTCTTTTAAAAGTTATTACGAGTATAATATGTAAACAGTAATTAGTTATACCGCCATTACAGGAAGTATCTTACAAACGAAATTACTGCATTAAATTTGAAGAAAAATAGTTTTTTTTTTTTTAATATTGACTTTTTTTATTTATATTTTTTTTTTGGTTAATTACAAACTAATCCTTTAAAGACAAATATACATATTTAAAGCTTTCAAATATTTTTTAGGTATTTCAATTAATTGCTGTCGTCTTATAGATATTCACTATCACATCTGCTGGCCAAAGATCTGAATTCTGGGTCATTGCCTTTTTTATGCGGGAATCTAGCGGACATATGGCGTAAATTGGTAGTTCAGCTCTTTTGAATATAGAACTTCAACTTGACTCTTTCCTCTGTTTCAATTTATTATTAGCCACTCTTCATTTAATAAACCATAAATTCATATATCTTCATTCAAGTAGGCATTAACTTACTCGCTATGTAGTGAGCAAGCTACCACCAGTTTGGAAAGCTGCTCTGCTGAGAAGAGCCGGCCAGTAACTGTCTGGACTTCTGGATAATCATCTGGATTCTTTGATTTTTAGACAACATTCCACCTAATGGAAAGTAAAATGTAGTCGTAGTAATATATATATTTCATTTTCAATTTCATTTCCTTTGCTATGCGTAACTTGAAGAAAAAACATTATTTTTCAAGTTTTTTCCTATCAAACCGACTTGTTCTATAACTCTTTTGCCGCACAGTGTGGAATGCCTTTCCTACTGACAAGGCTTTTGAATGGAAATACGTTCATATGCTTAATCAAAAAACAATTTCCTCTGAAATTCGGCAATGTATGGAATTTGTCTTTTGATATGATTTTTTTTTGTTTTCAAGTATTCACAATACTTGTCAATATATTTAGAAATATTTTTATCTTCTCAACTGCAGTAACAATATTATGGGTTTTTATTAGATTTTTTTTTAATTTGTATTAATTAGACTTTTTAACTTACTTGTATCTTTTCTATTTACTTGAAAGCTTGCTGGTAAAGAATTCTTAAGGTATTAAGCTTGTTTTGCAAGATATAATAAATAAAAAAAGATTGTGTTACTAATTAAATGCTAAATAATTGTTGTAAAATAATATTTTACTATTAACGGAGATGCGAATAAAACACATTTATCTTTAAAACGAAATAGAAAATGGTCATAACTTAATTTTAGTTGAAACTTTAAAATATCAACTTTACTTAATAATAATAGATGAATTTGTTGAATATCACAAATAAATAAAATAACCATTTTCAGATTACAACTCGATGTTATGCAATATCAAATGTAGTTTTTTTAATAAGACCTACTTAAAATGATATTGGAAGCGGTCGATCGTTATTTAGTCTGTTTATGTTACTCTTATCTTCAATATTTCGAGGTAAAATAATATCAAAATAAACATTAAATTTATGTGCTCATAAAATTATAATTTCTGATTTTTAATAAAATATTAGATGTCTCAAACATTTATTGTAACATAAATTAAAATTTATTATAATATTATTCCCTTGAGACACGTAAAAGTTTCAGTTGAAGCGCCACGTAGCAGAGCTGACCTTTGCATAGCTCTGCATCGCTGACACATAATATTTTTAAGTATTTTATCAGTGCTCTTCTTCGAGAGAATTTTGTTGCTGAATGGAACAAAATACAAAATAAGGACTTAAACTTCTTGAATACTTAAAAACAAACAAATGAAAGGGATACTTCCGACAACAGATGAGAAATTGACTTGTACAATGCACATTATATTGTACAGTGATTTCGGTCGGATATCTAATTATTTATTTTTTCAAAATCTCATTTTTATTGAAAGAATTAAAATGTAATGTGATTGTGAGAACTTTACCTGAACTCTCCATTGTGATACATATAATCACTTCGTATTTGCAAATGCCATATATGATTTCCTTTAAAATTATCTCTAAATACTTTTTACAAATAGTGTTAAACTGAAAAAACAGATACCCGCGTCAAACGTCACGATAATCATCTGCTCCGTATATAATTACAAAGTTAAATTATAAACAAGTAATATCTTATAATCAAAACAAGTGTAGTGGAATTACAAACTACTGACTGTCGTAATACATTGTGGACAAGGACCAAAACAGTTTTAAAAACAAAAATCAATAAAGTATAAAAGACCTCAAGTGGGTGACTAATCGAGTGACCGAAAGTGAGAATTCCCGTACTGCATTTACAAAAGTAGATCTCACACAAAAATAGATGTACAAATACGATAATTAAGATATTTGAGCATAGAACGTACAAAATAAAAAATAATCATAAGAATAAAATCAACGAATGACTTTGCATATCTGATCAATAAAACAACGCCATCTAGGGAATTACTTGAATTACTTGAAACTTACAATTGTCGAGATATCTAGTACCTAGTCGTGTCAACAGAGGGCAGCACAGGTATCAAAAGTCTCTCAGATGATTCTGACCACGCCATTTAACAGCGTAGCCGGTATGTCAATCCGTTTGGACGTACGCGCGGACTCCAAGGGCAACGTCTCACTACTGGCCTACAAGCCGGACAGCTCCACCGATATCAACTGCAGTCACAACACTTCCAACAGAGTCCCAAGCTGTTCCCTGTTTTTACTTTTATATCTGGCGTTTTTAAAGTCTCAATACTATTTTTTAATTATTATTAATTTTTGTTATTTTGTTTGTTAATATTAAATTTTTATTATTATTATTTTTCTTTATAATTGTTATTTCATTTAATTTATTGAAAATATTTAATTCATTGTTGTGGTTATAGTTATTTAATTTTTGTAATGGTTGTGTAATGTATTAAAAATATTTAAATTACTGTAATATGAACAAATGCGGCGTTGGGGACCGCCAACCAACACACCATGTTCCAAGCGACGGGAGGTGGAGGACGGAGCTACAAATAGCTACATGGAATGTAAGAGGAGGAATGGAACAGAAGATGAATGAATTATTAGATGTGATGGATGAAAAAGATCTGGAAGTTATTTGTGTGTCTGAGACCAAGCGAAAAGGCAATGATACGACCGATTTGCCTGGCAACCGCGTCGCCTTCTGGGCTGGGGTTCCAGAGAGTGAGCGAGGTTGCCAAGGTGTAGGCGTGTTGTTGTCCTCTCGAATGGTTAATGCAATGGTAGAATACAAGGCCATCAACCCAAGGCTTCTTTGGGTTCGCTTTAAGCTGGGGATAACAAGAGTATTCTTGTTAGCCGTGTATGTGCCAGTATCCTCAGCTCTAGTGAGCGAGCTCGAGGATTTTCGGGAGAGTGTCAGGGATGTTCTAAGCAGTGTCAGAGATATTGAAAAGTTGATAGTATGTGGAGATATGAATGGGATAGGTTTTTTGTCATTTATTTGTCGTCATTGTACCTTCGAATTGGTTGTCGAAGCCAGTGTTCAGGTAAAAATAAGTTTTTCAGTTTGTTTTCATTTATTTTAAGTGTGGTGAGTTGGTAATGTTAATACGAATGGGATGGGTTGGAACCGCGCGAAGTGGTTACGAAAGCTTGCCAGGCAAGTACGATGTTAAGAGACTAAATGAGGCTGGAAAGCTTATTTTGGAATTTTGTAAGGAGAAAAATTTGTTTGTGGCAAACACTATGTTCGATCACAAACAAATTCACATGTACACATGAGAGTGAGCGGAAGTTAGTGCTTCTCGGGGTTGTTCGGTAACCTGTAGAATGAAAGGGGTGCTTTCGAAGAGCGGTGAAATTTTAACCGAACAAACACACGTTTTGCAGCGGTGGGCGGAATTCTACAAGGAGACGTATGACTGTGAGGATAACTCGGCCTCGAGTACCAGCGAAATGCTGAGTCCCGATGTAGCCGATGGTGAAATCAGTTAGGAGGAAGTGGAGAGCGCAGAAGCCTGAAATGTGGTAAGATGAAGTGGAGCAGATGAAGTTACTTCCGAGATGATCAAATATGGTGGGCAACGCTTCTTGGACTTTTGCTGGTTTTTGTGCAATTTATTGTGGAAATCGGGGGAGGTCCCAGACGATTGGTTAAGTGCAGTCATCGTACCTTTGTATAAAGGCAAAGGTTCACAGATAGACTGTGCAAGCTATAGGGCTATCAGTTTGATTAGCTTGGGCGGTAAAGTATATGCTAAAATATTAGCGAGAAGAATGCAAGAGAGATCTGAAAGGCTGTTGTGGGAGGCCCAAGGAGGTTTTAGACCTGACCTCTTTTCCTTCCGCATGATCACGGAAAAAAGTTTTTGGCCCTAAACCAAAAGGTTTTCTGTGCTTTTGTGGATTTGGAAAAGGCGTTTGACAGGGTTGTGAGAAAGAAGTTATGGGAGATACTGCCCCGATACAATGTGAACGGACCCTTGCAACAGGCTGTAAAATCTCTTTACAGAGATCACTCAGCCTGTGTGCGAGTAGGGGCTGGCATGTCGCCCTGGTTTGACATCCAATCGGGTGTTAAGCAAGGTTGCGCTATGTCAGCTTGGTTGTTCAATTTGTATTTGGATAGTTGTCTCCAAGGCGTGAAACACAGTGACATGGGAGTGAAAGTAGGTGACCTTAAGGTCAATTGCTTGCTATATGCAGATGATGCAGTGCTCATTGCATCATCAGAATGCGATTTGCAGGCATTGGTCACCACTCTGAAAGATGGATGTGAAAATAATGGTCTAAGCCTGAATGCAGATAAGACGAAGGTTCTGATATTTTAAAGAAATTAAGAAAGAACAGAATGTATATCAACGTAAATGGTAAGATAATAGAACAAGTGAATGAAGCGGTATATTTGGGAAGTATGTTTAGCAGAGACGGACGATACGAAATGGATGTGGAAAGACGTATTGCTGCCGGTAACAGAGTTAACGGTGCTTTGGCTGCATTGTTAAAACGGCGAAACGTCAACATAGCTGCACGTTTGGCTGTACACAATGCAGTTTTGCTACCGACGCTGTTATACGGCACTCAAACGTGGGTAACACAGAAGAAGAATGTAAGAAAGATAAATGCTGTGGAGATGCGATCGCTTCGTCGAATATGCGGAGTCAGTTTAGCTGACCGAATCCGCAATGAAGAGATCCACAAAATGGCAGGTACTAGCGAAGTTGTTACGGTGAGAATGAAGAAGAACGTGCTCAGGTAGTTTGGGCACGTCGAACGAATGAGTGATGAAAGAATGGTAAAAAAGATTTATAAAGGAAAAGTGAGCGGTAAGAGAGACAGGGGGAGGCCTCGAGTGACCTTCAAAAACACAGTAACTACGATACTGGAGGAAAGTCACATAAAAAGCACGAGGACCCCCCGGAGAGCATGTATGAAAAGGTTAATGTCTGTGGTCGAGAGAAAGAGGTATGCAGGGACCGTACCGTTTGGCGCTCCGTCGTCTCTGGCTACCCCGCAAGGGATATGGGGTGAAAATAATTAAGTAAATAAGTAAGTGAAAAACAGATTTCATACGTTGTATCTTATACTACAAACAATAATATATGGAAAGATTTCTTATTATTTACATAGCAATAAAATCTAAGCAGAAGTTGCTGAGAATTTAATAGAAAAACTGTTTTATATAAGAAATTCCAACTACAAATTAAAAATTTCGGTGCTTCATTCAATACATTAAAGTTGGTGCAAAAAATTCAATTTGCCCTACAAAAGGCGGTTTAATTAAACCGAAGGAGGACTTTTGAGCTTTCTTTATTAATAACCACCAAGGAGATGAGACGTCACCGAGGAGCTATCGTTTATGGACAAGTAATGAAATTATGTCGGTATTTTTATGTATATGTTAGGCCCAAAGACCGAAAACGCTCAGTGACGGAAAAAACAGCCACAATGCATTCTGGCAGTTTTCAAATGCGCAGAACGCGTTTTGGCTTCTATTAAACGCTCGCAACGCGATCTGGTAATTGTCGAACGACCAGAACGCGTTTTGTCATTCGTCAAGCACTCAGAACGCGATCTTAATGTTTTAGTCGTATTATATGCCTCTTCTACCTGCGTACAATTGTGTGCATATTTTGGGATTTTTTCAACTAATTTTGAACAATAGAGGCCTACCGTTATGGCAATAGTTATAAATTTTAGGTACTAGAAATGTACAGCTTTTCTTATCTAATAATTTCAATAGAACATATTATTGGACACGTAATAAAGAGCCTTTACTTTTACGATCCTCTGTAATTAGTATGATCTTTTCAGCAAACTCAGAACAATGCACGTACCGATGTTTACATACAAACTTTATTTCAATTATTTCCAAAATGATACTATTGTCTAGGGATACCTTTTCGAAAATATTCCAATTTAATTACATCCAATAATACCAAGGGGGTATTGCTTTTGAGTATATAACAACGAACTGGAGTCCATGAAAAATCAGTACAATTCTCGACAGTGCAGGGACAAGATCAGTTTGCCGTTGACCAAGCAATTTATTAAACTCAATTGAAAAGTTTAACTTTCGACTGATAAATCAGCGATAGGATTTTTTTACAATGAAGTGAAAACAATTTTTGATAATTGTAACGATAGATCTGTGTTGCTATTTAAAGAAAAGTACAAATCGCTTGTAAAAGAAGTTCAATTTGCTCAAAATGCGCGCAAAAATAAGGAGTCTTTGACTTCAAAGGACTATAGACGACTTAAACGTTACGACATCATGATAACGAATGAGAAAGAAAAATTAATCAAGAAGCAATCCACCGACAGTCCACCGATTATGTACTATTGCAGTTTAAGTGAGTTGTACGATGCAATAATTACAAATACAATTTCTTTCTTTTGTAGTTATGGAATCTGAATTAAGAAAAAAGTACTGCAACATTGCCAGAGAAGTCATCGATGTGTTCCTATCAACCTGTGAACAATATCAATTGAAAAAAAAAAGATCCGAATAAGAAATTTATTGTTCCTTCGATTCTTTCCAATTACATGAACTGTCGTTGCCAAGTCGATCTTATAGATATGCAGTCGGAACCAGATGGCCGTTTTCTCTTCATTATGAATTACCAAGATCACCCGACTAAATTCACACTTTTACGTCCACTGAAAACCAAAACAGGATTCAATTATTCAGAGCGTTTTCGGTCTCTGGGCCTAACATATACAAGAATTGTATTGTATTAAATACCTTATCCTATCCAACCTCTGAGTAAGCAATATTTTTTACTGGTTCTATATACCATTAATGAGTAGTATAGTAGTGTAAATATTCATTGTATTATATAAAGCTATGAAATTACTGTCCCCTGACCTGTACATAAATTATCGCTTTGAAACAAGAGAGGCGATCTAAAAAAGTAAATTAATGTATTGTTTTAATTTATATTATAAATAATAATATAATTATAAAATATAAGCTGTGCCATTAGTTATGAACACGACTTCGTTCTCGCGGAATGTGTTTTTTAAAAAAAAAGCGTAAGTTACCACTTATAACATCATCTTCCGCCAGTAAAAGTGATGTTAAATTCGGTCCAGTCTTTTCAGAGGTTAGCCGAAAGTTAGATTTTTTATGTAAGCACCGTATATACTTACTTGAATTTAGTGAAAAGTTGTTAATTTGGAATTACAAACAAACATTTCAATTTCATATATATGTATAGATAATATATTACAATGTATTATATTTTGACCTCATCTTCCCTTTCTTTGAGCACCATTACTCAGATAATGCTATGCTTATCTTTGCATCGTCTATTTATCGATCTTTTTTTTTTTTTTGTTTGTCTCTGCTGTTAGCCCTACTGGCCATGACAGCGTCAGCGGTGGAATGGATGGGTGCAGAGATCCGCCCTTGAAAAAAGGGGGCCTGAAGGGCCCCAGGGGAACGCGCGTCCTGAGGGTGCCTCCTGTGAGGCTCGGACCACGGCTCAGAACGCCGTTAGGTGGGAAGCGAAGGTTGGATGTGGGTTAGGATTTGACATTAACGTCCTCCGACGGCAGAACACCAGAGCAACGTGCTTGGATGGGTTTTTAATAATTTATCGATCAAATACTGGCTTCCGATACTGCATTTGAAACTTCTCTCAGAACTTGGATTAAAACAAAGTAATGTAGAAGACATTTATACAGTGCGAATTTTGAAGTACTTTAATACTGTTTTAATACTAGAGGAAGTTTTAGTTTGTTGATTGTACATATATTTTAATATAAAATATATGTAATATTAAAATTGGCCTCAAATTGAAAATATCCTATAAAATTTATAACAATTCTATTGATCCCGTGATTTTTAATTATTTTTACTTTAAAACTGACTTGAATACTAAATAGAATAAAATGGGACGCGCTTCATTCTGGAAAATTATATCATTTTGCCTTGAACAACATAAAAATTAGCTATAATAAAACTTAAATGTGGTAGTACTGGGTGATATATAAAGTACCATACACACGACATATCGTATATATCAAAAATTCAATCGTATTCATCCGGACGGTTTTGTCACAGGCAGATTTGAGTTATATGATATGTTGTAGGTCTGATAATGTGCACGGTTTCAAAGTGTAACATGTGGTGTCTGAATTGGTCTACTTACTAGGTAAAATTTTTGGGATTCAAAAGTGTATTGGGAGATTTTATATGGAGACTTTGGTATGTTGTATCTTGAAAAATATGGCTTTTGGTTCAAGCATAATTAAAATGTTACATGAATATATTACGCAGATCCTCTTGTTTCTTCATTGCTTTAACTATGATTAATAAACGTTAGGACAGTGCAGTAGAATGTAACATGCATTATTCATTTCGACAGCAATTTGCAATTTCATAAGAAGGTAAGACTTTTTTAAGAATCAATTTGCGACGCTGAGTAATTACAAACAAATTAGATAGTAGTAGACGGGGTGATTTTGAAATGTGCAATCTATTTGGCCCATTCTTTTGCATTTATATTTTGGATATTTTGAAAAATAAAACTCTTGACTTGTTAAAGGTATTTGAAAAAAAACTTTTCTTAACGTAAATTGTTTAAAGTTTTAAGGTTGTAAAAAAAGTTGTGAAGTACTTAAACTTAAAAAAACATCATAAAGTTTTTAATGTTAATTATTACGTGGTACTAAAGTGGTACGACCACCGTTCTGTTTATTTTAGATACTTTTTTATGTAATAAAATGTTTCAAATTACGGTTTTCTGTACAAATCGATAAAATATTTTTACAAAAAGTATATAGGGAAATCAATAATTTAAAAGAAAAACACAAATTTTAATACATTTATTTTTATTTTATCGTTATTTTTAATTGTACCTTAATTGTGGCTATAATGTAAATATAATAAAGAAACATTTAGTATTGAATGATATATATATTTAAAAGATATAAGTATAACCTTAAAAGATACTGTAAGAAACTTTAATTAAAAAAATGTCAGTCAATACGATAACTTGCATTCCAATGTCATGGTGCAAATAAGTACTGGTAGAAAATTAAAACTTCTTAAACGGAACATCATGGAATTCAGAACTCAATTACAAAGCCATAAAGTTCGTTTTCACTTACTGCTCTTCTTAGTGGTAGCTGTGGTTTCATAAGCTGTTACTTTTCTAAAGAAGGCACTAAGGATGAGGTGAAAGAAAATTGCCATAGTGCTCTATGTTTAAGAGTCTTCTGACTAAGAATACGAGAAAATCTCGTTGGAAGTTTCTATTTTATTTTATACACTGGACTACCGGCAATAAAAAACATGATATTGTTTTGATTCATTTTCATTTTACCAAAAAAAAAACGCAATCTGATTATTATTATTAAAATAGTACTATAGCACAATGTATATTATGAAGTCCTTAACAAGAATTTGAAGTTTACATTGTTTATTGTAGACCTATTACAAACTTTCAACATTCGAAATTCGATGCATTGAATCAACTTTCAAACATCCAGTACCTAGTGATAGCATTGGGTGCTACCTTCACGTAGTACGTTACGTTACGTAGTACCTTTATCCAGTACGTAGTGATAGCATTGGGTAGTTACCTTTGAAACCAACATCGATATTTTAACTTATTGTGATGTAACATTTTTAACTAAAAGTGCGGAATACTGTGTATAAATTAATTAACTCTGATTAGTTTAATTGGGATGCCAATTAGATGAAGTAAATAGGCCCAAACATTTATCATAGTTTAGGTCGGAGAGAGTTCATGTTCTCCATCTATTTTCAAAATTTATTAAATATTTATTTCGAGTATTTTTGTCATTTGAAGTACTCTTTTAAAGATGTTGTGCACAAATGTGGTTAGTCATGATCAAACGTCATTGCTCTTACTACACCACCTTTACTTTTAAATTTTAAGGTGGTCTCTCATTTAGATGGAAGGAAATATGAAAATATTGCAAGTCTTATTTCACTAGATTAAAAATAAAATAAGTCAAAATTGACTCATATATATTGGTAAGTTTTTAACTAAGCTTTGTCTTAGATTTTTGTAAATAAAAATAAATTGTCATCATTATAGAAATCAAATCAAGCAAAAGTCTTAAAATTTAATCTGAGGGACGTAACAAAAGAAAAAATAGATAATCATACATTTATTTTTTATTTAGTATTTATTTATCTTCACACCATATCCCTTGCGGGGTAGCCAGATATATATATATATATATATATATATATATATAACGAAATAGTTATATATATATATATATATAACTATTTCGTTTATATTAAAGTAGTGAAATAAATACATTCTTGCATTGGTTGTAAAAGAAATCTACGAAAACATTTAAAACGAACGATAAACGAACCAATGAAGGAAAGCAATTATATTCGTTGGATAATTACCAGAGCCATGGCTAATTAGCCGCGACAAGCTACCTGATGGAAGTTGAAATACAAAACTTAATAAGCGAACAGATGCTTACAGAATTAAAAGAAAAATAGAGATCTTTATGATTTTAATAGATTTGTTGAAAATCTTAAAAAAAAATACAAGAGTTGTCTTTCTATCTATCTATCTGTATATTATGGGCAACTAAGGAACCCTGCATTGCGTGTGGCCCGACACGCACTTGACCAGTTTGGCTAACTACTTACTTCTATTATGTTCTGTGTAAAAATGTATCAGTCTTATTATTATCTTAGTACAGGTAAGAAAAATAAGTTTATTAATTATAACATAAAATTAATTTGATTTACAATTTTTATTTAAATATTTGCTACCGATAACATATTTAGGAAACTCCATATCAGTTTTTGAATGAACAGTTGATTAACTGAGAAAAGTCGTATAACTAGTTTAATACTGCAACTTTCACACGTCTTATCGACTGATAAGTTTGCCTCCATCTTGTGCACGTGACTTCACGTACTACTTACAATCAGTTAAAGTTTGGTTACACCTTTCTAGTTGGTGTAGGTTTAAAACGAGTGTCTTCGTTCGTCTTGACTTATGTGTCTTAGAGATATGAGAATAAAAATGTGTTAAGAACTAGATAACAGTAAAAAACAATGTATTTGCAAAGTTAAGTATATTAAGTATAGTATTGATTTTTTTATTTGACTTCAGTTATATCTTTTACACAAAGAGCTACAAAAAGTAAGAAATCTAAACAAACAAAAACATGCTAAAACTTCTGTCTTTACAACTTGAAATGGCGAATTGCACTTTTAAGTTTGAGTATTATGTTAGATGTTTTCTAATAAGTAAATTTAAAAATTGTAGAAAAAGGAAAGTCACAAAATGACAACATGAAATTGTTTTTACAACTTTTTTTGTTGTTGGTATAAACTTGCCTATTTGCGTATTTAAGGTTTATTGATTTATTTTAAGTTATAATAAAACTTAATGTGTACTAATAAGACACATGTTATTGGTTGGTTGGTTGGTTGGTTTGTTTGTTGGTTGGTTGGTTCTTTACTAGTCAGACCGCAAAAAATGCGAACTCTCTGTTCTTAAAAACTATTCGAGCTACGTTAACGAAACTCGCCACAACGATTGCAAGCATAAGGCGCTAAGCATATATTTAATTTAAAAAAAATCGTAGTACTAAAATCTATCTAAAATTGTAGTTCGTAGTAAGAAAGTTTGTAACTACTCTCATACATAGCAAAACTGACTATAAATTCGTCAGAATACAGTTCACATTGAGCTCGAAGCCCACTAAAAGAATGGTAAGTTTTCGAATTACAGAAAAAAAGTTTCAATTCACCAGAGAATTTTCCATAGACTTATCATATGGAACGTCTCATACCGGCGCGCGCCTCAAATTAAAAGAATAGCAAAATAGAAGGAACAACTGAATGAACGCTTCAGTCGCGTGTGAGCCTTCGAACAGGCAAGGTTGCGTCCGAATATTTTCTTTCACTTTTAATTTTCATTTTGCTATCCCAATTTAATATTTTATATCCACTCGCTATACATTTCATCGAGTTTTATCAAGCTTCCATTTAATTATTGCTCAATCTTATTATATCATCCCATTATCATAAAATGGAACGTGGACGAGGCAAAGGAAGAGGCAGGCGGCGTGCAAGTGGCATATCGTAATACACAGAAACTTCTGTCCGTTCTCAACAGTATCGCAACGCTTTCTAATATCGCAGAAAATAAGCGTCGATTCAATAAAGAATGTTGAATTTCATCCCAGTTACGGGAATCTCAAATTTGCAGAATGCCTGATAATAACTCTCTTCTATTTGTCCCCCCCATTTTAACAAAACTAGAGGTGCTAGAATATTTATATTTAGCACGAATAGAGCCGTCTGCTAGGAACTCTATGTGAATCTGCCATAGGGAATTGACAAAGTTACTGTTGTTTGAACAACGTGACACGATATCATCATAATAATTCGTTTTATCCCCAAAGAGGTCGAATGCTTTCTACTGTATCAATAGTATCGCAGTGGACCTGATTGTTTCATTTCATTGATGCCATTACGAAAAGAAGGATGTTATGAGCAATTCTGTGGAAAATTTTCCATTTAAAGACCTGAAACGAATATCAAGCTTGACATGTTTGACAAATGATTTATTGATAATATCCTATATTTCCATTTAACTCTCGTAGCGTCTGTAAGCCCTAAGCTAAAGAACATCGTAGTAAATAGCCTGCCGTGCATAGAGCAAAAGTTAGCTCAGCTCACGACCCCGCTTGCGTGACCTAGTTTAAATATATTATCATTAATAAATTAACATTAAATAAGTAATGGAAAATTAAATACCTATTTATTAATTAATCTTGAAGTAAAGTAACTCAAATTGTTTAAAAAGATAGTTATCCTTCGGAAGAAAAAGCAAGTTTACAGCCCATACAAATAAAGAATCTCGAATAGAAACAAATTCCCTCTGGAAAGTGTTACTGTAAGTGTTAAAAAGTATGAGTTTTATGTTCAGAGAGCGCTTGTCCGGCGCAGTTGCATATGTTTTATTCAACGTCACGAAGCTCTGAATTGAACGTAACTAAATTTGATTTATGTGTGGAATGTATTTCAGTAGTACAGTAGTAGTAAATGTTAAAATTGAATGAGTTTTATTTCTAAATAAAAATAAATCGTATTTCTGTGTCAAGGAAATTAACAATATAATTAGAATAATAGTCTGAGTCGAACTGTTGTAATTATTTTAAGAAACAAGTTCGGGGTAAAACCGAACTATAAATAAGCCGGAGTGAATTTGAAAGCTAAAACTTTAAGACTGTATACGTCCTCCTCCTCCGACCATTAATTTTATTCTGTTCCGGGATGGCAAGCATGCAAATTACAGCTATTTTTTAGGGTGAATGCTTCAATTTGATCTGTGTTCTGTTTTTTACTTCTATATTAATTGATTATTGTAGGGTTTTTTTGGTATATGTATTTGTGGCATGCATTTTATTATCACAACACGTAACGTCACTTCATCATTGTCATGTAATAACGCTCGCCCCCCAACCACACTACCGACGATATTATCCCCTAGCCGGACAGCGTAATGACTAAAACAATACTTTTGTCTTCAATATAGGATTCACATATCACTTTCCTTTGTTATCTTCTTGATTTAAGTTTTCGTTTGTGTTTCGTTTTAATTTCATTTTTTTATTTTGTAATTGACCTTATACTTTTTTTAAGCCAGTTAATATTTTATCTATTATATAAAAATGAATCGCAAAATGTGTTTGTAAGCGCATAACTCAATAACGCATGGACCAATCTTAACAATTCTTTTTTTTAAATGTTCCTTAAAGCCCAAGGATGGTTCTGACGGCGAGAAAAATTCGAATAATTTCCAGGAAAACCCTAAAAGAGCCCTTTTCTTTTTCCTATACAAATATTTTCTAACTAAATGTAGAGTCAATTTGAACTGTATTGCTATTCAATAAAGTTCATATTAAATTACAAGCATTAATTATTGTCTAAACAATGTAGGTGTGTTGCTAACGTCGAAGAGTCAATTCGCGCTTTATTGTCGCTGCACAAAGTTCAAATTCAATCAAATGTGCGTTCACGCAAAAGTGATAAAATCGTGACGCGACCAAATTGAAAAGTCAAAAAATGTAAGAGCTATGGATTTGATTGGCCTTAGAATATTCATTCTTTTGTTTTAGTTTCGGAATGCGACATAAATTGTCATCAGTTTTCACGTCATTGCATCTGTCAAACAAATCGCGTTAAAAAGCCTATATAATATTTAATAATTAATTTCAATTGTTTTATATCTTGTTTTGTGCAAAGTGTTTTAATACCTGTGATTAATAATTATTGCATGTGACATTATTTAGGTAAGTATATTCGATATGCCTTCTATAAGACGAAGTAATTTAGGTAGAAGAACCCGAAATGCTACAAACCAAACTAATTACCGATCTTATCATACTACACAAGAACGTGACGGCGGAAATAAATGTGAAAGAATTTGTATATCGAGAATGCGGGCAGCGAGGGCGAGAGATTCAACTAATAATCGCGAAAGTTTGAATCGAGCTGCTTTCAATTACGATTTGTCAATTGACTACAGTAACCACCAATGTATTACTATTGGATCTATGAACTTGGTTTGCTCTCATTGTAAGGCATTTAAATACAAAAATGATGCCAATGGATTGTGTTTCGCAAATGGGAAAGTGAAATTGATACCATTGGATCCACCACCAGAGTCATTGTACTCATTGGTTTCAGGAATAGAACCAGATTCCATACACTTTTTGTCAAATATCCAACAATATAATAATTGCTTTCAAATGACGTCATTTGGGGCAACAAACGTAGTTCGGGAAAATTTCATGCCAACTTTTAAGGTATGTATTATAGCAGTTATCATTATTATTTTAATGAACAAAATTTCCTGTTAACTAAGTAAATATGTGTCATTAACCTTCAGTTCCCTAGACCCCAACACATATATTACTTAGTCATAATATTATTTGGTGATTCAGTATTAGCAACACTTTTATTATTTTGATACACAATATAAATATTTGATGATGGATATTAGTTACAAATAATTATTACATATTGACATACCTAAGCATATCACTTATAATTTTTGGTGATTCAAATTAGGAAACAGATATATTTTTTAGGAATAAATATTATTTATATTTGGCAAAAATCATTTTTTTTATTTACAGATACAAGGAAAAATATATCATAGAGCAGGTTCACTGTTACCAGTGTCAGATATAGAAGTAGTAGTAGTAGTAATAGAAATTCCTGCAAAATTTATTTCATGGGCAATTCACCACAAGAAATTGATATGCGTTGTTTACATAACAATTCACTAAAGAGGTTTATTGTAAAACAATTATAAACTTTATTTCACGAGTACAATCAATTGATTATGTTGTTTAAAACTGCACTGGATCTGATGCCATCTGATAATGACAAAATTACGGAATGATCAATTACAGCGTATAAAGGAAACACCCCGCTCATATGACGCACTGCAATGATACTGCAACTGCTGCAAAACAAGATGATAAATCCCATTACAGGTAATAAAAAATATTAGTTTAGCTATGGAGATATATTATCAGTTACTATATTACCTATTATTTTTTTCATTTTCAATGTTATGAAAACAAAAATCTATTTTCAGGTTCTGAAACCAACAAAAAAGTCAGTTCAATGAACTATTATTCATACCGCCTAATGATTCGTGAAAATGAAGACATACTCAAATGTCGGCGATTATATCACAAGTATGTTATAGACATGTATGTTAAAATTGAAACGGAGAGATTAACAGTCATTAGGTTGAATCAGACCAAACTCAGATCTGAAGAGCATATTCACCTTCGAGATGCGATTAAATACTACTACTGACTATTCTTCTAGCACCATACATCGGAAGCCCTCTACATATGCATGAATATGCTCAAGATGCCATGTCATATGTTCGTCATTATGGTACAGCAGATTTGTTCATCACATTTACATGCAATCTACACTGGATAGAAATCAAGCAGGAGTTATTCCCTGGGCAATCACCCATTGATCGTCATGATATTACAGCCAGAGTCTTTAGACAAAGTTGAAATCTTTAATAGATTTCATTGTGAAACATTATATGTTTGGAGAAACACACTACTGGATGCATTCTGTGAAGTGGCACAAACGGGGATTGCCACGTGCACACATTTTGATTTGGTTAGTTGAAAAGATAAGGCCAAATGAAGTTGATGCAGTAATATCAGCTGAAATCCCTAATGTAGAAGTAGATCCTGGATATGTAGTTATCAAAAACATGATTCATGGTCCCTGTGGAACTCTTAATCAAAATTCACCGTGTATGGTGGATGGTAAATGTTCAAAGCGATATCCACGGACATTAATATCTGAAACAATTAGTGGTAATGACGGTTATCCTTTGTATCGTCGCCGATCGACAGCAGACAATGGAAGATCAACAATTGTCAAATTAAATCAACAAGATATTGAAATAGGTAATTGCTGGATTGTTCCATATTCACCCATTTTATCAAAGACCTTCAAAGCGCACATCAACGTTGAATCTTGCAATTCATTAAAATCTATTAAATACATTTGCAAATACGTAACCAAAAGGAGTGATATGACTGTGATTGGTATTAATGCAGAGAATTCCAATGATGAAGTTATCCAATACCAAATTAGTAGTAATGAAGCAGTTTGGCGAATATTTTCTTTTCCAATTCATGAGAGACATCCTACTGACGTTCATTTAGCTGTGCATTTAGAAAATGGACAAAGAGTGTATTTTACAGCACAGAACGCAGTAGAAAGAGCTGTACAGCCACCATCTACTACATTAAACAGTTTTTTTTAGACATGCCAAAACGATGCTTTTGCTCAAACATTGTTATATTCCGAAATACCAAAATATTATACTTGGAATCAATCCTCAAGGAGATTTATACGAAGGAAAGAAGGAAAACCAGTTCCAGGATACCCAGATGTATATTCTACCGATGCGATTGGTCGAATTTATACAGTACATCCAAGCAACGATGAATGTTTTTATTTACGACTGCTATTAGTCAATGTACGTGGCCCAACATCATTCCAACATGTACGAACTGTTGGTGGTGATTTGTGTGGATCATACAGAGAAGCTTGCCAACGTTTGCGATTGCTAGAAAATGATGCTCATTGGGATCAAACTCTCAATGATGCTGTAATATCATCACAAGCTCATCAAATACGAACATTGTTTTCTATAATCATATCTACATGCTTCCCATCAAACCCAAAGGATTTGTGGATCAAGTACAAAGATAATATGTGTGATGATATTTTGGATCAAATACGGATTAGAACGGGAAATTCAAATATACAAGTAAGCGAAGAAATTTACAATGAAGTATTGATTTCAATTGAGGACATGTGCTTGATGATGTCAAACAATTTATTATTTAAATTAGGCCTGGCCGCGCCCAATCCTCCAATGCATGATGCTTTTAGCCAAGAGTTGCACCGAGAAAAACTGTATGATCTCAACACTGAAAGAATTAATTCAAACAAATCTTCCACTATTGAATGAACAACAGAAGTATGTGTTTGATACACTTATGAAAGTAATAAATGTTAAAAGAGGAGGGATTTACTTCTTAGATGCACCTGGTGGTACAGGAAAAACTTTTTTGATTTCATTGATATTAGCAAGAATTCGCTCACAAAACAAAAATGCACTTGCACTCGCTTCGTCGGGAATCGCAGCAACTTTGCTTGAAGGTGGTAGAGCTCATTCAGCACTAAAATTGCCATTAAACATGCAAAGCAACGAAACTCCAACCTACAACATTTCGAAGAACTCTGCAATGGCAAAGGTTTTGCAGCAATGTGAATTGATTGTTTGGGATGAACGCACGATGGCACATAAAAAATCTATGGAGGCTTTAGGTTCTATGCCTTACAAGATCTACGGAGCAATCATAACCCATTTGGTGGTGCAATGATTTTATTAGCAGGAGATTTTCGTCAAACATTGCCAGTGATTCCTCGACCAACGCCAGCTGATGAACTTACTGCATGTTTAAAGTCCTCCAATTTGTGGAAGCATGTGTAGGTATTACACTTATGCAAGAATATGCGTGTCAAGTTGCAAAATGACCAATCTGGAGACATATTCTCTAAACAACTCATTGACATTGATTGGTAATGGCAAATTTCTTACAGACACTGACTGGTTGCATTAAGTTTCCTCAAAGTTTTTGTCAGTTAACTTGATCAAAAGATCTTCTTATTCAAAAGGTGTTTCCAGATGTTGCTCAAAATGACAGAAACCATGAATGGTTAAGCGAACGGGCTATATAGGCTGCAAAAAACAGATGTAAATGAATTAAATTTCAAAATTCAAGAACAAATTACAGGTGAATTGAGGATATATAAATCAGTTGATTCGGCTACTAACCAAGATGATGTCGTCAACTATCCGCCTGAATTTTTAAACTCGCTGGATTTACCAGGATTGCCACCTCACAATCTTCAATTAAAGGTTGGATCGGTAGTTATAATGTTGAGAAATATCAACCAACCGCGTCTTTGCAACGGCACACGGTTAGCGATAAAAATTTTTGAACAACGTGATAGAAGCAACTGTACTGAAAGGAAAGTTTAAAGGAGAAGACGTTTTGATACCACGCATCCCAATGATTCCGACTGATGTATCATTTGAATTTAAACGACTACAGTTTTCAGTGCGGCTTGCTTTTGCTATGAGTCATAATAAGTCCCACGTGCAATCATTAGGTGTTTGTGGTATTAATCTAGAAAATCCATGCTTCTCACATGGTCAACTGTATGTTGCCTGTTCCCGTGTTGGATAACCATCAGATTTGTTTGTATATTCATCAGGTAATCAAACAAAAAACATGTGTATCATAAAGCACTACAATAAAAATCAAACAGATATTTGTTAATAATTGTGATTCACTTGATTTACAACAAAGCGATTACTGAAAATAATTATATACGTTTTATTTCATTATTCTTTATTTCATCCCTATGTTAATAATAATAGTAATAAATAATTAATTATCTCCATTTTTTGTCATTGAAGCACCCACTTTATAAATATTTGTCACCTTTAGGTTCCCACTATTTTCAATCAGGTTTGAACCTTAAGTTTCCCTCTTAGTTTGAAGCCCTCTGGCAGACATCCCAGTCGGGGTTTTTAGTGGGTCTCAAAAGGGTGGCCAAAGTTCGTTTAAGTAAGTGGAAGATATTTTTAGGTCACCCGAGCTGACCTTTTTCTTTAATTCTCCTGAACAGAACCGTCACCATGATGATAGGGCGATATGTGAGAGTCAGCAGAGTAGAAACGTCTTAAGGTCGAAATATAAACTGCCACTTTCCAATTCTATTTCACAGAACGAAGTCTGCCGAGTTGTATAAAAATTGTTGTATTTATTATAAAAATCTATTTTTTTCATTTTTCATGATTTATCCTTTAAAATTTATGTTTTGAGTTTAACTTTTATTATATGCATTAGTAAAACCACCAAATATTTTTAATTATGAACTACTATAACTATATACAACTATATACAACTATATACAACTATATGCAACTATATACAACTATATACTACTACACTACTTAACTGATTTTAATAAATTTACACACCACGTACGTTTTCAACTCAATTCATAGTCGCAATATTATTTTATTGCAAATTATTTGTTTATTATTTTGCAGTTAGCTCCTAATAATTCTAAAAGATGGTGGTATCTATTGACTGGATTGAGTAATTACGAATGAGGTATCTGCCCTACCTACCTCATTCGTTAGTTTAGTGTTCCAAGCTATTTACTAAAAACTTTGTAATATAAAAATAGTGTTATAAACTTGGATAAAATTAAAAAAATAATTATAATTATTTTGTTTTGATTTTTGCTTAATATCAACTGTAAGAAAACATTATGGTTTTCATGACAGATGTACTCTGAACGTTACCCCTTAAATAGTTTACTATAATGTAATACATCAAAAATAATACGAGTAGTCACAGCAACGCGTGACCGGGTCTGCTAGTTTAATAATAATAATAGTAATTATTTTGTCTTTGAGATAATATTAATAATTTAGTCATTTATTTCTTCATTCTAATAGTTCAATTAAAATTTTTAAAAGAATTTAACATTTTTACGTCAATAATTAAATACATATTTGCCTATAGTGCATTTTTGTTACAAAAGAATATTAAGAAAATTATAAATATGGTGATTGTCACGATTTGTTTGCCTTAATTTAAATTTAAATCTGAAGCACTCTTCATATTCCCTTGATCGTAATGTGTATTCAAAACACGGTGTAAAATGTAGTCGTTTGACGTTTGTAGTTGTAGCAACATACTGGCATATGGAATACTTATGGTAGTGGTAGTAGTTAGTAGTATATAGTATAGTAATAGAGATATTTTATTTTTTATTGACAAATAATGGCAGAAACTAATCCAACTGAATATTTTTAAAGATCTTCAATCATACTTCAGCTACAAAACATTACGTAAAATTACGATTGAACCTGCGTTCCAAGTCAATTATAATGATTAGTTTAAAATCTATATTAGTATTATATTCTATATATTATAAATCAGAGAGTGAGTCTTGTGCGTGTACCTCACAAGCGGCGCGCCCAGTGTGTTGCGGAAAACAGTTCACGCCGCGATTCCAGGCTTTTGAATAAGAATCCCTAATATTTTTTTTTTTTGCAGCGAATTCCTTCATCATTACCGTAAGTATAGCTGGTAAAATATATATAGTAGTAATCAAAGACCACGACAGTATAAAGACACTTTAACGTTTTTCTTTGCATTCACTTCTATGAGCTACTTTATTAATTTTGATCGCATTTAGGCTTACCAAAATGTACAAAAGACCCTCCTCCGGCTTTTAAAAGTACCAATACTCGTTTTTGAATTGATGACTTCCTAACAACATAACTGTCCATTGGTTATACCTTTGAGCCCAGGTGGTTCTTAAAATATTGTAATTTTTTCACGCTGCTACACAAATCTAAATTAATATTATAGTTTTACTTTCGATCAGATACTTTATTTCACGTCGCGAGCGACATTATTATTTTACTTTATGTTGAAGGATTACCATTTTTTTTAATTTTTTAAAGCTTCTAAGGCTGATTAATGCTGATTGAAATGTAAGTATTCAACTTGGTTTCTTCGTTTTGAATTTAAAGAAACGAAATTAAATACATGTTATAAAATTAACGCTTGTAGCGAGTTTGGTAAATGTTTAATAAACAATCGATGATATAAGAAATACCCTTGTTTCATTGACAAAAAAATAAGATATAATAACTTTTACCGTATTTAAAAAATATATTGTATATCTTTGTACTGTAGGTATATATACCCTCTTATGGATCTTTCTTCAACGAAAAGTCAAGAGTGGATTGCGGATATTAAACAACGCGCTCCAATGAATGCTAAACCGATGTTTACTGAAACGTAAAAACCTCGTCCTGTGTACATACATATATATTTTTATCGATAACAAATAAACGATAAATAAACTAATTTTTTCACAAACAATGACTATATATATCATTATATATCAAATACATATATAATCAGTTCCTATGGTAGGAAGGTGTCCGCATGCTAGAGATTTATAGATTTGACAAATTTTGATGATATCAAAATATATATTTTTTAAAATAACTGTATAACTTTGAAAAATTCATAAATAATGAAATACAGTCTTTTTGATTGTATTGTTTAGTCGCAAACGAACAAATTTACTAGCATAATTAAAAAATATATATCAATTTAATGTTGTCAATACTGAGTTTCAGTTGCAATTATTTTATACCAACACAAATTTCAAACGTACATTTTCAAACATTTGAATTAACTACATTTATTAAAAAAGCAACAATATTATCGTATACATCGAAAATAATCCAATATCATACTTATTTTGTTCCATATTCAATATATGAAGGAAACTATTTAAATATAATAATCACTTTTAATTTATGATATGAGCAGAGTAACACTTCCCAGTAAAGCTCAATGCAAATCATCACTCTTCGATAGCGCGTAGACTTAAATACTATTCCTTTGTTCCTATCACGTGATATGATTTACAATAGATTTAACTACTAATTAAACAATTTTATATTGTAAATATTATTATTTAATATTACTACATAATCTATTTAATACAACTTATTTAAGAATCTCGGCCTTTCTAGAACGATCATCAGTTAATTTCTGGAAAGTGTTTCAAAGGGGGCTTTAGTGGGTTCTTACGATATTTGGTTAGGTAGGGAGAGGAGCGTGGACAGTGAAGGTGAGCGTGAATGCGCATGGTAACGGGGCCCCCTTAAACCAACACCTGGATCGCAAGTGCCAGGCATTGTTTGCACTCCTCTTCTTGCAACGTCAAGGGCCCGTCACCCGCACGATGAATGCATGGAACGCTAAGAAGCTTCGCTTCTCTATATACTGAATATTACAAGTATTTATATCACATCTTTTAGAATAAAATCAATATAATTTTGATATTCTAAATATATATATTTTTATCTAAAAATATAAAAATGTTTATTTATTTTGTTTCTTGAATTCTTAAAAAGTTTTATATATTTTTTATAATTTTTCGGTCAGAGATTATTGAATTGAATTTTATTTTAATATTTACACTACACCTATAATATATTCAAACTTATTAGAATTTTATGACTAAAAAGGTATAAATAGAAAACAAAAAAAATCCATCCTAATCTTTTTATTTCCCCTTAAATTTGACTGAAACAACTTGAAAAATATTTTGCATAAATGAAGATAGCGTTTTGTTTATAGCGGAATTCTGTTTTAATCTCTTCGCTTAATAAAAAACTATAATGAAAATATATACAAAATAGTTTTTCTAATAAAAATACAAATTACGTCTCTAGATATATGTCTTCCATGGTAAACTCTAGATAATTAGTTATTACTTACTGCAATCTAAATAATAATTTTATAATCTGATATAAAAAAAACCTATATTTCGAGGTCATTAAATCATGGCCTCCATAAAAGAAAAAAGTATAAAGGAAAAAGAATAGTATAGATAACGAAATAAAGTATAATAATAGAAAAGTTGAAAGTAAACTAAGTGCTAAATTAGAGATTCAAATGATATTTTTACTATTTCAATAAAAACTGGTTCAAAATACGATTGTAATTTCTTTTACTAAAACTTATATATGATTGCAACACTGCGATCAAACTTTAAAAGGAAGTCCATTATTTGTTGGACGTGGCCCGAAAAGCGTTATCTGCTGGTAAGGTGAAAATTCCCTCTTATAATAAAAGAAAAGGTTTTAGAAATAGCTAAAGCTCCCTTAAGAGCTACAAGCTCTCTCATCTATCATAATACGCTCATTAGTCGTAAGTGTAAGGTATTAGGTAAACTAAATAAGCTCTCAGGAACAAGAACCAGAACAGGAAAGCTTTTTTGATGGGTACTGATAGAGAGCAGAATCAGCAACTTCACTGAGATAATCGAATAGTCGAGTTTTCTTCTGATCACCGCTACGAGAACGGTAAACACAGGAATACAGGATTTTTTCGTTCCCTACGTCTACTAATGCCCATAAGGGAGAAAAGGTAAGATTCTTTAATAAAATGGAGGAATTGAAAACAGGGAAGTCCAGGTGCGCAGCACTCAAAGTACTTTGTATCTACGTTTCCATCAGAAAGAGCAAGTGCGGCTGCGCTGTCTCAAAATGGTGATATGAGAAAGAGTGCAATTGCTGTAAAAAAATTCTAAAAACTTTCTCTTTTTGGCTTTCTTTTTACTAAAATATAAGAAAGTGGAGTGAATAGGATGACTCTGACGTCGAAATTGATATTGTTACGCCATTGGGAGTTTTAGCCTGGTACCGCGGGGATGCCTGAAACCCCCAGAGGTTGCTATCGGGCCTCTTCATCTAGCCGCCAGCCAGCACGATGAGTCGTAGTAGTTGTCGTAGTAGTCGAATACATCAGTTTCCGTAGTTAGCCTTTCCCGGGTGGCTAATTCACTACTCCGTCCCTAAACTACCTGCGTCAGCCACCAGAGAACGGTTACTTCGGATCCGCAATCTGGATGCTACTCTCCGTAACTAGGCACCCGACAGAATAAAAGCAAACTAGTTCGCTAATCCGGTTACTCTTCAATCCTTACAATCCTTACAAGTGCAATGTGGCACTTGCTGATTGAACTCCTTACCTTATTTTATTAAATATATTTATCGTGTGTTATCATGTTATATCTCCCTTGTTTTTTTAAAAATGTATAGCGTATTGTCAAGAATCAGCGTAAAAAAGTATGTCTCTAGGGATGTTTAAGAAAGGTCTCGACTCAAAGATTCGATTAGGCTCAGAATATAAACTTCACGATTCGTTTTTAGATATCAGCATGATTAAACTTATTTATGATATCATGTAATAAGGTAAAATAATGTAATAAAATGTGTATGGGTCTGTTTTCAATACATTTTTTTTAATTTACGAAATGTTTAGAGTACATATACTCTAAAGAATTCGTATTTGAGAAGCAAAGTACATAAAATAGCTAGTTGCTGCTTCGTTTGTCTTAAACAGTACATACAGGATCAATTTTACGTTACAAATATACTTTATAATGAATAGTTCAAGCAGTCTTCATAATTTTATTGAAAACACATTTGTCATCTTTATTTTTATCCGATTATAAGCTTTAATATATATAAAACTAAAGTATAAATAGTAAATGTTTATTGAATGACGAACCGGCAATTGAAAAGGCGCTACAAATGTGGACATAAAAAAGATAAATATTATTGATGCTAAGCTATTTATTAATTCAAGTGTTTATTATAAATTGCTTTTTCCAGTCAGAATTTAGAAACCTTGTGGGTTGTTGTACATTTCTTTGAGTCAAAAAAGCCACTAGTTACATAGTCTCCTCGTTTCTCCAATACTGTTAATAATGTTTAGAAAAGCCTTAGAGATGAGTACACTTAAACAGTTTTAGTATTATATATGAACATAAATTTGGTTCGCTATATATAGCTAAGGTATTGTAATAAAAAGGACGAGTGGTTTTACGATACAACTAATCTTATTAGTAAAGTAAATAATGAAATAAGTATCAAAGATACCTATGTATGACATCTTTAAGTGGAATATTATCTGGTAAATAAGATTATAATTTTTTGATAAGATAAAATAATAAAAGTAGTGTAATAAGGAGCAGGTTTAAAATATAACTACATATGACTCTTTTAACTAAAGACAAGATTTGAATACTTAAAGAAATTTAAGCAACGGAATGTTTATAAAAAATTCATATCACTTAATGAGTAAGATATTTTACAGCCAAATTTTAAGTAAAGCTTTTAAGAATGTCCAGTTGGATAAGATTATTAATAAATGTGAAATAACTGAATATAATAAATGCCTAGTGTCTTATAAAACAAAACAATTTTAAAATGTTTTTTAAACGTCCATCTGTTGCTAATTTGACAATACACGAACGACAAACGACTACAGTTCTATTTTGTATGATGTTGACTCATTACTAACGTAAGAGTTTAAAGAGTACTTTTATTATAAAGCACCCTTCATTATTTACATTGACGTAGTTATGAGAATACAGCATTTTGAAAATATTTTGAAATTGCTGTAATTAATTAAATCGAACATTTATTTTAATATCGAATAGTCTGTTTATGTTAAAAATAGAAAAAGTTTAATTATTCAGCTTACTGTTGCAGTTGCCTTAACGGCGCGTGGTTATGCACCGTGGTTGCGATAATTTCCACTAGGACTTTGTACTTTTCGTTGTAAAGACTAAGCAGCTTTTCTCTTTTTGCAGATCATTATATATCCATTGTCTAGAGTGAAAAAACATCAAAATATTGTCTTACAGATCTGTGGACATCTCTTAAGAGATAAAGTTTTACGCATTTCAAAAGAAAAACTCAAGCAAATACTCATTTTTACCAAACAAAAATCCTGACGCGGATTCCAAATGGGTTTAATTCATTCAAATATACATCTTGGGAGCTCGAAATCTTCCCCCAGCGTCAATAAAGAGTTATTAAAGCACTCGGAGACCGTATCTTTACTATAGAATGTAATGAATAAATGAATGAATGAATGAATGAATGAATGAATGAATCAGTCAATCAATCAATTAATGAGAATGAATGGTAGAATCAGCAAGACTAGAGCCTATCCGTTTATATCAATTGGATTTAAGTTGCTGAAATATTGGAATACGGAACATTTTATTTATAATAATTAAATAAATACTCATCTTTATTTAATATGATAAAGCCATACATTTTGAAAAATAAACAAGAACATGAAATAATAAATCAATGCAATGTAAATTACAGATATCTTTTATATATATTAATTTTGTTTTTCGCTCGATAACAAAACAAACAGTCATAATTCCATTCAACCATACATATCTCAAATTATAAAAATGCGTCAAAATCAAATGTATTTTTGAAAATAACACCCTTCTTTATAGATAATTTCTCAGCTTTTATAGTACAAAGTTACAGTTATGTTTTTAGTAACCTTTTATAACTAACAACTATTTTTAAAAGTATTTAGTATATAACAACTTTTAGTATATAATAACTTTACAGTACAGCAAATTTGTAGTACAATACTGAAATTGTATCGTCCGTCCCGTAGATTCAAGTTGAATCACAGTTCCATGCCGTTGCATAAAACATATGCAACTGCGCCGGAAAAACGCTCTCTTAACATAAAACTGACACCTTTCAACACTAATAGTAATAGTCTTCCAGAGACAGTTTGTTGATAGTCAAATCGAAGAATGGTCTTTATGTTACACGTTCTGAACTTATAACGATTCTAATTCAATTTGGAGGATCCTCAAACCATTACATAAAAATCATTACCGATTACCCATCCGCATCTCCCGGAATAAATAACATTAACTTAAACTTTACATATAACAAATTGAGCGTAAAAGACTTACGTATATTTTAAGAAATGAAAACAAACAGCAAGATAGATTACAAAGTTTCGAAAACACTCACGAACATTCTCGTGACAGATACAAGTGTAGATAATACGGCGTTTTGTTACTTGTTATATTATTTATACTGTGTGATCATTTAATAAATATTTCTTATATTCTTATTTCTTACAAAATTTTTAAATTAGCATTTATTACATTCTCACGAACCATGGAAACGCTGATTAGACGCAGGTGCATTGCATCATATTAAATTCGCTTCTTGTCCCCAACTTTGAGCAAGGAACGCGTAGTTTGTAAATTAAATATAAGAATTATATTTTTAATTCATAAATTTCTATTTTTTGGATCCACCGGTTGTGACCTATAATAATTTACTTTTTTTTTTTTTGAGATTTTACTGGTAAATGTTATTTTAATAGTAGCACTATTGTTTTGCTAAAAGTTTATCAAAGTGTGTATATGTTAAGCAAAACGATTTTGGAAATTTATATAAACTTTTTTATTTCATACAATTTTACATGATATAATAAAATATAAAATATTTCATATTACTATTTACATTTTATTAAACTTACTGATCATAAGTTTATATTACAAACTATATAACAGCGTGATGTAAAACTTTTCTTGCCGAGAATACAGCGTTCCAGTTTTTAAAAGCCTGTCCATCTACATTAGAGTTCGAAAGTCTGTTAAGCTTTTAAAGGGAGATATATACCACTAACGCTCTGACAAATCTCAAGAATTAGTATAATATTTATCGATGTATCAAACAAATATATATGGGTTTGAGATGAATGTTTAGTGTAATAACCATATTTATTATTTATTGCTTCGCAAATGTTTGTCATTCTACAATAAATTAATGATTCGACATAATATATAAAATGATTTTAACTATCTGGAACAAATCTTTTCAACTCTTTTACATCAGTACAAGTCACGGGAAAACCACGGTAAATTATTAGTGAAAGGATTGTTTGTGTGGTTGTAAACTGGCAATAGGTTGGAAAATATATAAAACTCAATTAAATTAATTTGAGATTGAACTTTGAACCTTTTGTAGTAGAAAGTTCTTCGGCTTTAAATCAATTTGTAGATTCTGTTATTGTCTGAATTACTGTCGCTGATAACAAAACTTTACTTAATAATAATAGGAAATACAATAAAATATAATTGTACACTAAATTGTTGCATTGAACAAAAACAATTGTTGTTAATTCGAAGCTTTAAAGATAATTTGCTCAGCTTTTAATCATTTGTTAAATTAATTATCGAATCAGACCACTTAAATAAATATTTTCAGTTTATTTACTCTACAATTCCTTATTTTATGTTTTTTTTATAAAAAGATATATTTCAAATGTGAGTTTAGGAACCACATCATTTTCACCTAAAATTATATAGTTTGTAGCAACATATAAAACAAATATTTACATTTTTGTTACATTAAGTTTATTTTACCAGTTCCTATTATTTTTATATAACATACATATTGGAATAGGATTAGATTCTGTAATCAGTTTTTAAATCCAATATTGTAACGGCAAAGTATCCTGGCTTGCAAAAACATTATAAATTATATCTTTTCTAGGGTTTCGAAGAGTTTTTCTTTGCGCCCGAGAGGAATCACAATGCTAGCAGTCATTTATTTGGAACCAGACATTAATTTTAACTGACCGAAGTAATATTATCATATTGATACGCACCAAATAATATACATAAGACAGTAACGATTACGATAGAGGTTACCATAGTATGGTGTCGTGGCATCATAATAAGTAATCAACATTTATGATAGTAGAAATTCGAATTAATGAATAATGTAGTTCTATTTAAATCACATTATCGACTTGTTGATTTATTATTACGAAACCCAAGCTTCGTAATACACATCACTTTTATTTATGACACAGGTAGCCCAGGTAGGATATCCGTACATCACAGGAATAAATCAATATTTATATGGGCAATATTTCAAATGCACCACATCGAGAACTACTTTTCCTTATAGTCCGTTACCTCAATCAGAGAGGAAAATATATATTTTTACTTTTTTGTAATTAATACTGTTAATTATAATAGTTCTGGGAATAAAATTACTTTCTGAAGATTTTATTATTGTAGCTGCTGTGTATAAATTTACTTTATCAGTACATATTTATACCAATTTTTATATACTCGTATTTAATATTTTGTATATTAATCGAAACTAATTTAAAGTACCTACTTACTTTAATTTATATTTAATTATTTTTTCAAAATTATTAATATTTTTTTTGTTTTATTTTTTTTATTTATATTAACAACACTGACTTATTATTAATATAGGCTTGTTTTTATAAGCTTTCAACATATAACTATATAAGTAAAGAGTTAATGCTGAATATCAATTAAAGTGTTTAAAACATTATAGTAAACCTCACAATCATCTGTAAGCTCATATAAATGCAACATTATTAATAATATGAGGTAAATACGGCACACTGTTAAAAATTAACATAAAATATTACTTTGTAAAAACTTATGTAGTAAATTATATCAGTTACTAATAATACTGTACCTTGCCTTTTAAAATAATTTATTAATTACAATAAAGACTGAGATACAAATTAGGTAAGCAAGGTATAGGCCTTTTTTTCACTTTACACCCACTCTTCAATTCAATGCAAATTCAACTTCCTGCAAAAAATACACTTACATTTTTTATTCAAATTGTAGCTTAGATAATAAGCAGAAAATGTTTTATTTTTTAAATCAATTTAAGATTCATTGATATATGTGCATTTATTTTTTATTAATTGTAGTTTGCCTTCAAAACAAACATACGTTTTCTTAATGCTTTGGACGCATATTCAAATGTTTATAAATGTAAAGGAGTAATTAATATCGTAATTAATAACAAAGTCAATTAAGTTTTTAAAGCTTCTAATAAATTGAATATCTAAGCAAAGTGTATCAAATATTAGGGAGATATTACATTTAAATTAATTATACATTAATTTAAGTAAACGTCTTTCATTAACACTACCTCATTTTTATTATCTAAATCTCTTCGTAGATTAATTATAAAGTTTGAAACCCGTCAAAGCTTTGTCAGTGTCCCCAGGTTCCAAGGTCCCGGCTTATGAGCTTGCTATTCCACCGGGGTTATGTAATCCCTGTCCCAAATCGTCCATTTCACATATATCTTGCATCTAAAAGTTTTAAATGCATTATTTGATAGTTCAATCGCACTTTTGATATATTTGTTTATATTTTTATTAGTAACATCCAGAACTAGCCTTGCCTCTCGGCTTTGCTCGTTCCAAATTCATTGTTTAATACTAACTTTACATTAACGGTCTTTATATCTTTATATCTTTAAATACCTATTTATCTAATATTATCTTTATCTCATATCGAACGCTAAGTGAGTACCTGACGGTCGAGATGAAATAAAAGATTTTGGCATATAACCCACCGTGCAAATTAACTAAAAATTTTATGTTGATGAAATCATAATATCTAACATTTGCACCAATACATTTTCTTAGTATACACATTTTTTACAATATCGGTCGAACGAGTTTGAAGTTATAGAAAGACATACAGACAGACAGGCAGAAGACAGTAAAAAGAATAATGGATCCTCTATCAACAAATTACGAAAAATCAAATGTACAGGCAGACCCAACAGATTTATTATAGTAGTATAAATATTCATTGAATTATTAAAAGCTATGTTATAACTATCCACTGACCTCTACCTTAATTGTCGCTTTGAAACAAGAGAGGCGATCTAAAAAGTAAAATTAATGTATTGGATTAGTGTGTTTATATTTTAAATTAGCTGTGCCATTAGTTATGTCCACTACTTCGTTCTCGCGAAATATGTGTTTTTAAATAAAAAGCCTAAGTTACTTACGACATCAGCTTGCGCCAGTGAAAGTGATGTTAAAATCGGTAAAGCCTTTGCCAGAGGTTAGCCGGATGTCACAGATAGAGAAAAATTTTAAGATTTATTTTTTTATTCAAGCACCGTACTTGCATGTGAATTTAGTGAAAAGTTGTTAATTTGGAATTATAAACAAACATGTCAATTTCATTTATATGTATAGATAATATATTA
Organism: Melinaea marsaeus rileyi; assembly: GCA_918358865.1. Lineage (NCBI taxonomy): Eukaryota > Metazoa > Arthropoda > Insecta > Lepidoptera > Nymphalidae > Melinaea > Melinaea marsaeus. The sequence continues at coordinate 19,172,717 of OU911093.1, read as the reverse complement.
CAAACGTATTCTATTTTGATCTCATCTTCACTTTTTTTGAGCACCATTACTCAAATAATGCTATGCTTACCTTTGCATCTGCTATTTATTGATCAAATACTGGCTTCAGATACTGTATTGGAAACTTCTCTCAAAACTTGGATTAAACCAAAGTGGTGGTGGACATTTATACAGTGCGGATTTTAAAATCTTTAATATTGTTTCAATACCTGAGTAAGTTTTAGGATTGTATATATTTTATAACAATTATATTAATTCCCGTAATATTTTCTTATTTTACTTAAAAACTGAATTGCACGTTAAATAAAATTAAAAAGCACATGCTTCATTCTGGAAAATTATCTCATTTTGCACTGAACAACATATAAATAGGCTACAATAAAACTTAAATATGAAAGTACTGGGTAGTATACAAAGTATTATAAAACACGACATCGTATATATTAAAAATTAAATGGTATTCACCCGGACGGTTTGGTCACAGATAGATTTGAGTCCTATGATATGGTGCAGGTCTAAAACTGTGCATGGTTTGTGGTTTCAAACTTGTTAATTTCGTGTCTGAATTGGTCCGCCTACTATGAAAAACTTTTGGTCTTCAAAAATATATTGGGAGACTTTATAATTGCGTTTCATGTAATTTGTTCTATGTAGTATCTCGAAAACTATTGCTTTTGTTTCAAGCATAATTAAAATGTTACATGAATATATTATGCTGAATAACCTTTTGTTTCTTGAATGCTTTAACTATGATTAATAAATGTTAGTGCAGTGCAGTAGAATGTAACATGCATTATTCATTTCGGGAGCGCTGATAAGAAGGTAAGACTTTTGTTAAGCCTCAATCTGCAATGCGGAGTAATTGCAAACAAATTAGTAGTAGACGGAGTGAAAAAAATTTGGAATATGTAATCTATTTGGTTTATTCTCTTACATTTCCATTTCGAATATTTTCAATAATTCTTTTGACTCCATTTATAGTGATGATATTTTTTTGTTCGATTTGGATTCTTATTGCTTCATCTCATAAATTATTGCTCCTTTTTAGAGTCATTTGTTAAAGGTATTTGAAAAAAAGGTTTTATTAGCGTAAATTGTTTATGTATTAAATAAAGGTTTTAAATTTCACAAAAATTTTTAAAGTAATTTAAAATTTAAAAAAAATCACAGTTTTTTAATTGCAACTTTCTGTATAAATAGTTAAAATATTTTTATAAAAAGTATGTAAAAAAAATCAAACCTAAAAGAAAAACACAGACTTTAATACATTTTTTTTTATTTCATCGTTATTTTTAATTACACATTAAAATTATGGCTATAATGTAAATATCATAAAGAAACACTCAGTATTGAATGATAGATAAATTTAAAACATATAAGTATAACCTTAAATGATACTGTAAGAAAGTTTAATTTAAAAAATGCCAGTTAATAAAATAACTGTTACTCCAATTTCATGGTGCAAATAAGTACTAGTACAAAATTAAAACCTCTTTAAACGGAACATCGTGGTATTGAGAACTCACTTATATTACAAAGCTATAAAGTTCATTTTCACTTACTGCTGTTTTTAGTGGCTGCTGTGGTTTCACAAGCTGTTACTTCTCGAAAGAAGCCACTAAGGATGCGGTGAAAGAAAATTGCCATAGTGCTCTATGTTTAAGAGTCTTATGACTTGGAATAAGAGAAAATCTCGTTGGAAGTTTCTATTTTATTTATTTTATTTTATACACTGGACTACCGCCAATAAAAATATGATATTATATAGATTTATAATCATATTAAGCAGTTTTACAAAAAAAAATTGCAACCTGATTATTAATAATAAAATAGTATTTTAGTATATAATGTATTGCATGAAGTCGGACAAGAATTTGTAGTTTATATATAAGTGTATTGGTGGCGCCAAAACACAATTCTAGTAACCTTCGACACGCTCACCGGGGAGCAGTAAATTGTAGAAATGTGTGACTCGCAAGGGTAATATGAGTAAATAGGAACCATGCGTGCACCAACCTCAGAATCCAGGGCAGCTCCAGCCAGATAATCCAGGAAGGTCGACGGCGCGTGACGGTTAAAGTTCAAACACGCAGGCTAGTTCTATAGACGTCATTAACACTCGCGATCACGATTTGGCACTACCACTTAATAGCGGGAGACTATAACAATGTCTCTTCACGATCCTGAAGTGCAATACTTAAAGATCGGGCGGTAAGCTGGAGTTGAAGACGGAGTTGTAGGGCTTCGTCCTCTGCCGATGCGATTAGTGCTGTATCCAATGCTTGAATGACCGGGCGCCGCAGTTGGCGCTGGTGTGCATGGTTTAAGGAAGAGTGAAGAAAATGGATTGCGATGTCACATATAATTGACTCATTCACTATTATAATATAAAGCCACAAGGTGGCGTTACCATTTCCGCCCGCCCTTAAAGGGTCACCTTTAAAAGACTACCATTAAGCCTAATAGCCTAATTGCTTTTAATTGAGAAATTTAAATAATATTTAACTAAAATAACTTAAGCGGAATAGTAAAATACATTGAACTATATTAAATTGAGACCGGGTTTCTATATATAACAATAAAATACTAAATTACGGTTTAAATCTTAACTTAACCTATTAAAATATTACTTAACTATTGGCACGGTAAAGGACATAAGCGGACGACAGGACGAAGGTAAATTCCCTTAGCGGTTTTGACAGTGCAGACGCGTACAATACCGTCCTTAGAGGGATGAACTTTGTCTACGATCGCTAAAGGCCATGAGAGTGGCGGAGAATTATCATTCATTATTATTACGACCGTTCCTGGTGTAATAGGCGTGGAAAGAACGCTCCACTTATGTCTAGTCTGTAGTCCGTGAAGATATTCGATCCTCCACCGACGCCAAAAAGATTGGACTAACTTATCCAACAGCGAATGCCTATGGAGCAAACTATTTATGCTGCAATTAACTTCTGGTGCGGGTAACGAGCACAGAGGTGCAGTGTGTAAAAAATGGCTTGGTGTAAGAGCTGATGGCTCTGCGGGATCTGAGCTTAAAACTATTAAAGGTCGCGAATTAAGCAAACACTCAATTTGAGATAGAACTGTAATGAGTTCTTCGTAAGAAAGAAGCTGTTGTCCAATAACGCGAAATAAATGTGTTTTTACAACTTTAACCATACTTTCCCAGGCACCACCCTTATGAGGCGAGTTAGGACATATGAAAGACCAACGAATACGGTTTTCAGCGAGCTCTTGTTCCAATTTCGGGACTAGTTCTTTATTTAAAAATGTGTATAGTTCACGTAAGTACGCAGCAGCCCCTTTGAAATTGGTCCCATTATCGGAATGCATAACCTGAACAGGGCCGCGGCGAGCCAGGAAACGTTTCAGAGCAGCGAGAAAACTGGGAGTGCTGAGATCAGTAGCGACTTCTATATGCACTGCTCTAGTCGCTAAACACGTAAACAGGCATAGGTACGCCTTTCTACTATGTACGCCGCGTTGACGTGTAGGGGTATAGTCTATCGGACCTACGTAATCGCAGCCAGTCTGTGTAAAAGCTTTAACTACGTGGTATGTGCGACTCGCAGGCAAGTCCGACATTAGAGGATACGTTGGACGCGGTTTGAGTCTAAAACATTTATTACACAAGTGAAAGCGCTGTCTCACGATTCGACGCGCTGAAAGTATCCAAAATTTTTGTCGTAAAAGTGACATAAGTAATTCAGGGCCGGCGTGTAAATGTTTTATGTGATAATAATCTATTAAAAGATTTACGATATGATCCTTGCGAGGTAAAATAACCGGATGCATAGTATTATACTGAAGTCCAGAATTGCCGAGACGGCCGCCTACGCGGATGAGGCCGTCTTTATCTATAAAAGGACTTAATTTATTAAATGGTGGAGAAATCAATTTTTTATTGCGAATATTTTGAAATTCCTTTGCAAAATATCTCTTTTGTAGGGCTAATATTAATTTGTTTTCAACAAACTGAAGTTCGTTAGCAGTCACTGCTAGTGAACTGCGGCGATTTAATAACCTAGCAAATTTAAAAACGTAAATAAGAATACGAAGAATCTTGTTCCAAGACGATATGCGTAATGCGAGTTCATATATAATAGATTCCTTTGCGATTGTACAAACCGAATGCGATAGAATTTTTTGTTCCGGTATTACTTCTAACGACTGTCCGTCTAAGCTACGAAGAGGCCACTGAGTCGGATCAAGTATAGCCCAGGGAGGTCCTTGCATCCACAAAGGATGAGAGATTAATTTTTTCGGTGTTACACCTCGTGATAGACAGTCAGCTGGATTCTCAGTCCCTGCGACATGATAGAAATGATCGGCCGGAATATTTTCTGTCACCTGAACCACACGGTTTGCAACAAAGGTTTGCCATCTGTGAGGAGAACTTTTTATCCAATATAAAGCGACCTTAGAATCTAGAAACGCGTAAGTTTTTATTGGAAAGCGATTAACAAAATTATTATAAATCATGCGTAGCAGTTTAGATAGTAAAACTGCTCCACATAACTCCAGTCGTGCAATAGAGAGCGGTTTTGTTGGTGCGACCCTTGATTTCGCGCAGACCAACTTTATAGTGTTGCCATTATTTGAACTAACGTGAACGTAAACTACCCCACCATAAGCGTATTCGCTTGCGTCCGAAAATCCCACGAGAGTTACAACACAGTTTTTAATAACGCCCAGATGACGCGGAATGTGTAGCGTATTCAGAACTGGTAGCTCGTTACAAAACTGTCTCCATGTATTAACGATATGGGTCGGCGGTGTATCATCCCAATCTAGTTTAAGCTGCCAAAGACTTTTAATAAGCAACTTAGCATATATTACCACTGGAGCAACAAAACCCATAATATCCCACAGGCGAGCTATATAAGATAAGATGGATCGCTTAGTACACTTCCAATCAGTGTAAGGTGTAATTTTAAAATAAAAACTATCAGTATCTGTGGACCAATGCAAGCCTAATATTTTATGCTTTATGGATTTGTCGAATTCAACTTCGGAAGGAACTTTGTGAGACGGAGGTATATCCTTTAAAACGGAGACGAAATTACTTTTCCATTTAACTAAAGCCCATTGAGCCCCTGCAAATAATTGGATCAGCTGATTGGATGCAGTAGCCCCTTCTTCCTCGGTCATAACAGAGTAAACTATATCATCCATGTATAAAGAGCTGTTGACTATTTCACTAGCTAGGGGGAATTTGTGGCCGTCGTCTTCGATTAATTGATGAACGGTGCGCATTGCGTGATATGGACTGGACGATAAGCCAAAGCAGACGCGATTGAAGCAGTATAATATCAGCGGATCTGTCGGCCTAAAGCGATAAAATATACATTGATATCGACGGTCACATTCTCTAACCTTAATTTGTAAAAATTGTTGGCGAAGGTCTGCAGTCATAGCAACAGCGTACAAGCGAAAATTTAATATAATTGAAAATAAATCGCTTTGCAAGTTCGGGCCATTATGTAATATATCATTCAATGATGTTCCTGTACTAGTCTTGCAACTCGCGTCCAAAACTATGCGAAGACGCGTCGACGCTTTATCCTCGCGAATAATTCCGTGGTGCGGTATTACGTACATTGGTAATAATTTATTACTGATGTCAACGGGTGCGGGTGAAATATAATCTTTCTCTATATATTCTCTAATGACGTCATCATAAGCACTCCTTAATTTAGGTGAAGCTTCAAATTTTTTTTCGAGACACATAAAACGTCGTCGAGCGGTTTCGTAAGATTTACCCAAGGAATTTGCATCTCCATTAAAAGGTAGTCCCACAGCATACCTACTAGTTAAGGGTTCGCGAGTCGTTGTAGACTTATAAAATTGTTCACATTCAACATCGGCGGGATGCTGTATGGGCGTTACGGAGGGGAGCTCTTCGAGTTCCCAAAACCTCTTAATTATGTTTTCTAAAGATTCCTCTTGAACCAGGCAGCAAGTCACAGACTTGCGGGCAAATAATGTAGGTACGGAACCCATTATAACATATCCCAGTATTGTTCGTATGGCTGTTGGCACTGACGGTGAAGATACGCCTGGGACGCGAATAACTTCATCTTCTGGAAGTAATAAATGAGCGAAAAGTGGTGCGCCGATCAACGCATCTATCTTATTAGGCGCTGCAAAAGATTGATCGGCCAGCGGTAAATTATTTAAATGCGAAAGAAACGAAGTATCTATAAGAGTACTAGGAAGTGATTCTGTAATCTTATCGACTACAAGCGGTGAGATTGTATGTGTAATATTTTTATCAAAGCGGGAATAAAATTGTAAGTTAACGCAACTTGAATTTACAGTTTTTACTCCACCGAAACCTTTAACAATAATTCGCTGAACACCCTGTATAGGAATACCTAATAATTCGCATGCTTCCTTAGTAATAAAGTGACTTTGCGAAGCGCAGTCGAGTAATACACGTAACAAATGTTTATTTCCTTTACTGTCGTACGTAATAACTTGAGCTGTAGCAAGAAGTACTGTGCATTGCTTGTTATGCGTCGATTTATAGGAAACCGGTTGCTGAGACGCGGCAGTGGATGTAGTACACAAGGCTATATCTGTAGACGACGTCGCGATGGCTACGTGCGCAGGAGACGCGGTAGAGGAAGCTTGCGCTGTATCTGTGGTGCGAGCAGACGCTGAGATAGGGGATTCGACACCGACGTTAAAATGGAGGAGACTATGATGTCGAGATTTACAGATACGGCAATTTAATTCCGATTTACAATTTAAAACTTTATGTTTCGTACTAAGACAATTTACACAGGCATTATTTTCTTTAATATATTTAAATCGGTCGACGGGTGTTAATTTATGAAAATCCGGACATTTAAATAAATGTTGATGTGTAATATTTTGACACAGACACTTATGACAAGAATCTACCGTATTTACATAAGCATGATATTTTGGTGCCGTTTTATTAGAAATATTGCAATCACCCTTTGAACAAGCGCGACTTATATTTTTATTTGAGAAACTATTATTATTACTAGTAGACGGTATACGTTCAAATACTTTACCACGGTTATTTACGAACTGCACCAATTCATCAAATGAAGGTGTGCGAGAACCAACGTTCAGCTCAAAAGCGCGGACAGTATCTGAGTCTAATTTATTTAGCGCAATATGTAATACCATAAAATCAGTTAAATTATCCAATTTTAAATTATTTAAAGCTCGAACTGCGCTTACAAACTGATCGGTAAAGTATTCGAGGCTACTTGCGGTTCCGTTAAACAAAGGTTTAAAGTCTAACAATTGCTTAAGATAAGCCGAGGCGAGCATACGCTTATCTTCATACTTGTCTATGAGCGTTTGTAACAACAAGTTGTAATTTTCTGCGCAAGGCGTAATACCCGCGTACACTGACTGTGCCTTTCCAGAGAGTTTACCTAAAAGGTAATATAATTTTTCGGCATCTGTGAGAGACAAATTATCATGGACCGTTGACTTAAAGCTAGCATAAAACAATGGCCAAGAGCGAATGTCACCTGAGAAAGGTATTAGCTCGATAGGAGGCAACCTAGGCTTACTTTTCTGCACAGCAAAACTATTATTATTCAATGTTGTCGAGAATTGCATTTGAAGTCGTTTAATACGGCTAAATAATTGTTCAAATGCAGCGAGACACTTGTAATCAGGTTTTGCAGACAACAAATAAACGTGAGTTATAGTCATCTAACAACTTAAGGAATTCAACACGTAATGTGTCAATAGTAGCACTCTCCGCAAGGAAATTTTCCTTCGTCTCCTCGTTAATATTTATAGAAGAATCATAAATATTCTGTATTAATTCAAATATAACTTCCCGTTTAGCTTGTAACATTAATAACTGGGAGTCTTGCTTATCTGTATCATGTAAGTTATCATCAATCCTTTTACTTTTAGAAGCCATCTCTTCTCAATATTATTATGCGATATAGTTATAGTAAAATAAAGTAATATAATTACGTATTAAAATAATATAAACGATTGAATGGTTGAATGAAAGCGAAAAGTGAAGCGAGCTAAACCGAAAACAGCCGAGCAATTCCGAAACAATTCTAACCGGCTACGTAATCGTACGATGTCCGTGCGATAATGAGAATTCAAAATGGGGGTAGATTTAACAATGCATGAGCGGTAAATTTATCGTTCGTTAACAATATCTTAATTGTAATTAATATGCGATTAGTTTAGTTTTATAATTAAGCAAACAATACGATATGCGGGATTACTTATTTTTTTTTTTTTTTTTTTTTAACAATACACAAGTCGTTAACACAGTTATACGTAACGTATAGGTACGTTAAAAGATTAGCGGAAGTACACTTATTAGATCCTACTGTGGGTGTCCTAATAAGGGCGGGTTGAAATATAGTTGGAATAGGCCACAAATGATGACCATCCGTCTCGATGAGGACCACAAATGGTGGCGCCAAAACACAATTCTAGTAACCTTCGACACGCTCACCGGGGAGCAGTAAATTGTAGAAATGTGTGACTCGCAAGGGTAATATGAGTAAATAGGAACCATGCGTGCACCAACCTCAGAATCCAGGGCAGCTCCAGCCAGATAATCCAGGAAAGTCGACGACGCGTGACGGTTAAAGTTCAAACACGCAGGCTAGTTCTATAGACGTCATTAACACTCGCGATCACGATTTGACACTACCACTTAATAGCGGGAGACTATAACAATGTCTCTTCACGATCCTGAAGTGCAATACTTAAAGATCGGGCGGTAAGCTGGAGTTGAAGACGGAGTTGTAGGGCTTCGTCCTCTGCCGATGCGATTAGTGCTGTATCCAATGCTTGAATGACCGGGCGCCGCAGTTGGCGCTGGTGTGCATGGTTTAAGGAAGAGTGAAGGAAATGGATTGCGATGTCACATATAATTGACTCATTCACTATTATAATATAAAGCCACAAGGTGGCGTTACCATGTATTATAGGCCTATTAAAAACTTTCCACATTCGAAATTCAATGCAATGAATCTACGTAATACTGCGTATAAATTAATTTACTCTGCTTAGTTTAATTGGGATACCAATTAGAATAGGTCCAAACATTTATCATGGTTTAGGCTAATATGACATAATTAAGATATATATAATGTAAAACTCTTGAATTTATGTGTTTTCTTCTTCCTTTCTTACTACACCTTCTTACCTTCATTTTCTTGGCAAGGGCAAAATTTCAACTTGTCAAATAAATGCGTGGCCCTGATGATCCTTTAAAAAATGTTTGTTGTAATTGTTATACTTATTCTTAGAGAATATACTTTCACTCTTCCCCGGTCATCTCATTTTTATTTAAATAAACATATACTCGTAGATACTAATATGACCTTTGATAACATAAGACTTTAAGTGCAATTTATTCCTTTATACCATTTAATAGGTTAATTACTCGTATATTTATCTCAGAAATCGTCATTTAGCAACTAAATATCAGATTTATAATTTGATAACATTTGTGACATTTAATTTGTTTAAATTTTTTTTTTCTTTACCAGTCTTTTAACAGTCTTTCATTTAAATTAAAAAAAAGATAACACGAATTACAGAAAATGTGATAACATAACAAATATTTAATAGTTAGTTATAAATAATTGAATCTTCTTGAGTCTTAGCAACAAATTCTAGACTGCCTCAAGGTTCTTTTTTTTTCTGAAACTCTTTTTTGCCGCATAATAACGATCCGGAATCTTGGATACGCAGACGATAGCATACTTGTCGAAAGATACCTGTCGTGTACTTGGCCAGTAGCGATCAAGTTCAGTCTGAAAGAGAAATAAAAGTGCTGTTTGAGTGACAAACTTCAGGCAATCTTAGCTTGGAGCAATGCTAACCTTGTTAAATTCAACTACATTTTTTTGAAAGATTTTCTTAATTTTCTTACTGCGCTTTAGCAACACTAAGTTTAATATAAGATTAATAGGTTATCATCAAATCAGAATTGTATAGGATCCGTCCAGTAATATTTGTGTGATGTCCATACAAATAAATACACAAAGATAAGATAAAATAAAATAAGTACAGCATATAAGAGGTAAATAAATCATACCAAATTTGATGTCTAGATTTCACTTCTTTGTTACTTTACTATATAAATATTTTTTAAAGTAATTATTAAAATTCGAATTAACGTCTGCTTTTTAATTCAAATAACTATTTTTTATTTTTATATAAAATAGTTTCATAAGATTCTTGGATCCTTTGATCGTTATAAGAGTCTTGGATATTCTTCATCAAAATTTATTAAGGTAAAGCAATCCTGCAATTATAGTTGTAATAAATCACTCTTACGAAGCCGAGCTTGCCTAAATATAATTTAATGTAATTTGAATTCTGCAGGTTTTCAGTAAATTTTATTTAATATTGAAGAAAACTTAAACTACGCCAGACAAGCAAATAAACTAAAATTTCCTTAACTCGTATAAAATGGGATCTTATTTACATTCACGATATTACCGGGTGTATTTTAGAATTAATAACATTGCAATAGCTTTAAATAAATATAAGATAGAATATAACGTGATATAGATTGGCATGGAGTAATACCTAAATTAAAAGTCGATTTTCTTTGTCTCCACTGACAGATACTTCTTACAAATCCTCTGTTTAAAAGTTATAAAAAAACTTTATATTTTATAATATAATTAAATAATAATTTGTTTGTTTATTCAAGTATTTTTAAAATAGTATATATTTATTAGACTCCTACATCTATTATTCCTCCTTCATCTTTTATTATAAATAATAGACATGGAATAACAATTACATGAGTGCGAAAGCCGCTAGTCGCTTTATGACTTTGTCATGTTACTACTTTGCAAACCATTAGTTGAACCTCAGTGCAATAGCCAGCGTGAACCTACCACAAAATAAATTTAATATATTTATTAAATTTAAACAAGGGCTAATTACACTTGTTTTTCAGATTTCAATAATATGTGTGTGGACACAGAATTTAAACTTCGGCCTAGAATAGTAAGTAATTTAGCAATGACTATGTACGATACTAATTGGTAATGGCCTTCTCTGATTAGGAATTCCAATTCGTTTTATAGTCACTCATAACTCGTTACAGTGCTGTCATATCATTTTCACTTTATTTATCTACCTATTGTTTTTTGAAGTGAAGGCTAAGTTCACAAATGTCCGTAATAAGAGCTTTAGATTCTTAAAAAAATATGAATAAATGAGGTGCTCCATAATCATCTACGGTGGAATATTATTCTGTTAAATGGTTAATAAAATCATCCGATTATGAAATATCGCTAATTCATCAACGTACCTTTACCTTTTTATATCGCAGCGTATAAATATATGGATAGATATATAAGATGATGTCCCATTTGGCTGCGACGTAAAAAAATGCGGTTCGTCTTATTTTATTTTAACTGTGACTATAGCTAACAAATTTTATGACATTACATCACAGGAGCTTTACGGTGTTTGAATTTTTTACTTCATGTCTTTAGTTTTCTTACAAACTAGTTATAGCCTACTTCATTCAGAAGAAATTTGTTGTACTTTTCTTGTTTTTTGTAAATATATTTGTAAGTTTTTTCAGTTCTTGTAAATATTTTCTATATTTAAAATTATAATATCTTAGTAAGTTATACGCAATAAATATTAATAGTTATAAAATAATGTATATAAAATATTGCCTATAAAGATAAAAACTTTTCCAGAAAAACAATTTTAGGTAAAACGTTATGTAAACTTCTAGGTTAAGTAAATTATTGGAAGAAGTCAACACTGTAAAATGGCGAATGTAAAGGAGGTAATGTGTTTGAACTGTTATATTCTAATGTAACGACTGGAGCAAGCTTTTTAAATCGTTGTATGGTTATTGAATCTTTAAATAAGTTTTAAAAAAAGAGAAAAAAAACGCGATATCTATAAAAATGTTTTATTTTCCATATATATATACTCTTTATCTTAACGATTTTTCGAAACAGGTAGCATACAACAAAAACAGACGAAGTCCTAATTTTATTCTTGAGATAGTTAACGGTACCACGGCTCTTATTAGCGGCGTCAATTTCGTAGACAGTTGATGTCGGTTTAAGTAGAAAATAAAATGTTGAACCTCTCTTTCTTCTTTTTTAAAAATGTATAAGATGGAAATACACATAAATTACTGATATTGCAAGTTTCAGATAATATTATTTTAAATGGTTTTAATTGTAACCACGATAACTAATGCATTGATTTTATTTTACTTCTAGTGAAGCGAAATAAATTTAATTTTATGAATGTAAAATAAAATACATTTTTAAATTTATCTACTAAGTACTTTGATACAAATCTAGAGTATTTATATCATAATTGTAAATAATGATTACAAGTCTATTGAGATTCTCATCTCACCACTCGGCTGGAATCACTTTTAAATATGCTCTTGTCGTAAACATGGATTTTTTCTTATTTCTACAAGAAATTTTAATGCTATTATAGTTTGAAGTTATTTATACAAGTGGTATAAATATTTATACAAACTATTATAGAAATTTTATCTGCAGTGTTTTATTATCCAATAAAGTCAACATAAGTAACGATTATTTACTTTCTCATTGCAATACGGTGATAATTCGAAGAGTTTCAAAACATTCGTATATCTGATGACCAATTATTTCTAAAAGTGTAAGCAAAAAAAAACAATAACCAGCAAAATTTTAAAAAAATTAATATAATTTAATGTTTAAAACCAGGTTTTGACGCCTTTGAAGACGCCTTTGAAAAGCTAAAATTACCGAGTAGAAATAAAGCATTAGTCACATACTCGTAAACAATTGATATGCTGACAGCTTTTTTTTTACTTTTTGTTATTATTTGTAGCGACTCTCTGTTTTAATAACTATTTTGGATTATTTTATGACTATGTTTGTTGTGTTGTCGAGCGAAAACAAAAATGATATGTATGAAAGATATCTGTAATGTACATGGATTTTTTTTTATATTCCTATTTATTTTTCTAAACTTTATATCTTTGTCTCATATAACCTGTATAATTTATCATATTAAACAAGCATGAATATTTAGTGATAATAAATAAAATGTTCCGTATGTCAATAGTTCAGCAACTTAAATCCAATTTATGTAAAGTGATAGGCGCAGGTCTTGCCAATTCTCCCAATCATTCAATTATTCATTCATTCATTCCATATACTAAGGATACGATCTCCGAGTGCTTCAATAACTATTTATTGATGCCGGGGGAAGAATTCGACCTCCCAAGCTGTCTATTTCAATGAATTAAACTCATTTGGAATACGTGTCGGAGATTTTGTTTGGTGGAAATTAGTATTTGCTTTAGTTTTTCTTTTATTTATTTATTTACCTTCACGCCAAATCCTTGCGGGGTAGCTAGAGACAACGGAGCGCCAAACGCTACGGTCCCTGCATACCTCTTTCGCCTCGGCCACAGACATCAACCTCTTCATACATGCCCTCTGGGGGGTCCTCATGCTTTTTACGTGACCTTCCTTTTCTTTTGAAATGCGTAAAATTATTTCTCTAAAGAACTGTCCTCAGATCTGTAAGACGATGTTTCGATGGTTTTTCACTCTAGACAATGGATAGACAATGATCTACAGAAAGTCCTAGTAGAAATTATCGCAACCACAATGCATAATCACGCGCCAAACACAAAACAAAACAGAAGTGTAGTCGTTTGTCGTTTGTGAATTGTCAAAATAGCAACAGATAGTCGTTTAGAAACGTTTAAAAATTGTTTCGTTTTATATAACACTAGGTATTTATAATATTCTAGAGATACAGTTATTTCAAATTTGTTAATAAAGTTAGATATTCATCTAGATATTCTTAAACTTTGGCTGTAGAATATCTTCGTAATTAAGTGATAGGAACCTTTTGTAAACGTTCCGTCTCTTCCATTTCTTTAAAATCTCTAATCTTGTCCCTATTGCGTTAAGTGAGTTAAAAAAGTCATATTTAGTTATATATTTCAAACCTGCTCCTTATTACACTGCTTTTATTATTTTTTGTTATTAAAAAATATAGTCTCATTTACCGGATTGTGTTCCACTTTAAAATGTCATACATAGGTATCTTTGATACCTACTTCGTTATTTACTTTAGTTAATTACATTAGTTAGATCGTAAAACCACTTGTCCTTTTTATACTACTATATTTTAGTTACAGCTAAAAAAATTTTTTAAGTCTACATTTGTTGTGAAATTTCAATTGCCGGTTCGTCATTTAATAAATATTTATTATTCATACCTTACTTTTATTTAAAATAAAACTTGTAATCGGATATACGTAAGGAAGACAAATATGTTGTGAATAAAATAAAGACTTTGCGAAATATCCTTATTTATAAAGCGGGTAGTCTTATTTTTACTCTTATATTTATTGTCGTGCATGCTGTGTCTATATTACAATGTATTATTATGAAAACTGCTTGAACTATTTATTATTAACTATATTTGAAACGTAAAAATGATCCTATATGTGCTGTTCATGACAAACGAAGCTACTAACTATTTATTTTATGAACTTTGATTCTCTTGTACGAATTCTATAGAGTATCTCAACTCTAAACATTTTTTAAATTAGAAAAAAGTTAGAAAACTGACCTATACATATTTTATTACATTATTTTATATTATCTTATTTCATGATATCATAAAAAAGTTTAATCTTGCTGATATCTAAAAACTAATCGTACATTTTATATTCGGAGCCTAATCGAATCTTTTAGTCGAGACCTTTCTTTAACATCTCTGGTGACAAATACATTTTTACGCTGATTCTTGACAATAAGCTGTAAATTTTTAAAAACACAAGGGAGATACAAAATGATAACATAAGATAAATATAAATGTTGTTAGAATATAAATGTTAGGCCTGAAGACCGAAAACGCTCAGTGGACGGAAAAAACGGCCACATCGCGTTCTGTCTGTCTTCAAATACGCAGAACGCGATTTGGCTGCTATTAAACGCTCGCAACGCGTTCTGGTAATTGTCGAACGGCCAGAATGCGTTTTGTCATTCGTCAAGCGCTCAGAACGCGATCTTAATGTTTGAGTAGTATTATATTCCCCTCTCTACCTACGTGCAATTGCGTGCATATTTTGGGATTTTTTCAACTAATTTTGAACAATAGATGCCTATCGTTATTGGCAATAGTTATAAATTTTAGGTTAATTAGAAATGTACAACTTTTCTTTTCTAATCATTTCAATAGAACCTTTTACTGGCTACGTAATAAAGATCCTTTACTTTTATGATCCTCTGTAATTAGTATGATCTTTTCAGCAAATTTAGAACAATGCACGTACCGATGACTACATAAAACTTTTGTTTTAATTATTTCCAAAATGATACTATTGTCTTTGGATACCTTTTCGAAAATATTCCAATTTAATTACATCCAATAATACCAAGGGGTATTGCTTTTGAGTATTTAACAACGAAATTGAGTCCATGAAAAATCAGTACAATTCTCGTCAGTCAGTCGTTGACCAAACAATTTATTAAACGCAATTGAAAAGTTTAACTTTCGTTAAAATGATTGATAAATCAGCGAAAGAATTTTTTTACGATGAAGTGAAAACTATTTTTGATAATTGTGACGAATACAAATCGCTTGTAAAAGAAGTTCAACTTGCTCAAAATGCGCGCAAAAATAAGGAGTCTTTGACTTCAAAGGACTATAGACGACTTAAACGTTACGACATCATGATAATGAACGAGAAAGAAAAATTAATCAAGAAGCGATCCACCGACAGTGTACCGATTATATACTGTTGCAGTTTTAGTGAGTTGTACGATGCATTGAAGAAAGTTCATATTGACGATGGTCACAACAGAACTAGAGGTGAGAAAAAATATATGCTATCTTATTACCAGTGAGATATATCTATATAGAGTAGGGAGGAGGAAAATCAAAATTCCGTAGCACTAATTACATATACAATTTCTTTCTTTTGTAGTTACGGAAGCTGAACTAAGAAAAAAGTACTGCAAAATTACCACAGAAGTCATCGATGTGTTCCTGTCAACCTGAAAACAATGTCAATTGAAAAAAAATATTAAAGAAAGTGAGGTGTCCGCGGAAAAAACTATTTCTTTACGATCAGCTTCAACTCTATCTTCAGGAAGCAAATAAGGTTTTGTTTATTGTAAGTGTAAACGATATTGTACTGATAAGAAATGCACTTGTCGATATTTGAATGTAAAATGTAATTTGAAATGTCATTCAAGCAGCATTTGTACTACTACTACTATACATTTGTGGCACTTTTTTGTGACATATGTGTTTTATAAGTGATCGCAAGTAATAAGCCACACGGATACATCACTCCAAGTCTCATCAAAAAGACTCTTATATTGTTGTTAGATTGCAATAATAGTTTTTGTATTTTGAAAGAATTTTCCAGGCTTCGAAGTGATATATATGTTGACAGAATCATTATCCTGATCATAATAGTATGAAGATCTAATAAATGATTTATTTTAAGAATAAGTCACTAAAAATAATGTATCACACAAAAATTTATTAAATAAAAATATAATATAAACCAATTTAAATAATAAAAATACTATAGTCAAGTCTGTTGCAATGATAGAACTATTGTCTTTGTCAAGGTTGCGTAAGAATTCTTCAAAGCTATATAGTTATATTGAAAAAAAAAATTTTTTAAATGATCAAGATTTTCAATTGAATTGTATAATACTCCAGCATGCGGACAACTCCCTACCGTAGGAACTGATTACATATATTGATATATAGTTAGTTATATTGATACACGTATTGATATATAGTTGTATAGTCCTTGTCTGTGAAATAATAATTTATTAATATTTTTTTATCTTTTACTTGTTGTTGATAAAAATATATTTATATATACAGGACGAGGCTTTTACGTTTCAGTAAACATCGGTTTAACATTCATTGGAGCGCTTTATTTAATATCCGCAATCCCCTCTTGACTTTTCGTTGGAGAAAGATCCATAAGAGGGTATATGTATACATACATATATATAGTACAGTACATTTATATATATATACAATATCTTTTTTTAATACAGCAAAAGCTTTTTTTTAACTATAAAACAAGGGTATTTCTTAAATCGATTATTTATTAAACATTAACCAATACCATTACAAGCGTTTAATTTTTAACATGTATTTAATGTTGTTTTATTATCAATAAAAAATAAAATAGCTCTACTACCTACTACCATACTGTATATTACTATCTACTAATTCATATTACTACTTACATACTTCTCACTATCTACTAACATAAACATCTTATACGCCAGTATGTTGTTGACAACTACAAGCGTCAAACGACTACATTTCTACACCGTGTGTTAAATACACATTGCGATCATGGGGATACGAAGAATGATTTACCTAAATGTATGACAAACTTAATTTATCAGCTTGAACAAAAATAATGAATAGTATTATTAAAATAAATATTGTAATTTGGGTTAAGCAATTGAAATTGTAATTCAGTTTTAACTCCAATGCTTTATTTATAACCACTCGATGATATTAAATACCGATAGAAATTTAATGAATCAACTTTTTGTTAGTGCTGCAGCTTTAAATTTAAATTTAGGCAATTTCTGACACTCGCCATAATTTGAATATATTTAATATCCTTTTCTAACAAATAAGCACTATAGTATATATAAATAACGTGCTCAGGTGGTTTGGGCACGTTGAACGAATGAGTGATGAAAGAATGGTAAAAAAGATTTATATGGGAAAAGTGAGCGGTAAGAGAGACAGGGGGAGGCCTCGAGTGACCTTCGAAAACACAGTAGCTACGATACTGGAGGAAGGTCACGTAAAAAGCATGAGGACCCCCCGGAGGGCATGTATGAAGAAGTTGATGTCTGTGGCCGAGGCGAAAGAGGTATGCAGAGACCGTAGCGTTTGGCGCTCCGTCGTCTCTGGCTACCCCGCAAGGGATATGGCGTGAAGGTAAATAAATAAATAAATAATAAGCACTATAGGCAAATATATAGTTTAATTAATACCTTAAGAACCGTTAATTTCTTTTAAGAATTTTAATTTAACTAGTAGGAAGAAGAAATAAGTAACTGAATTATTACTATTATTATTATTAAACAAAACATTAACTGGTTTATAAATGTATTAAGTCAATTACAAAAGCAAATTTAAAAAAAAATTTACAAAATGAAAACAAAACCATTGAAGATGCAAATACCCAGGGTATTTCCCAAACGAACTTTGACGAAATTAAAAATGTTAATAAAAACAATTGATTTTTAAGTAAAATGAATATTGCTTATTGTAGAAAAGAAAATTTTAAATAAATGTTTATTTATAATTACTAAACAAATACAAAAAATGTGATTAATAATAATACAAAATAGTAATATAATTAAATATGTACAGTAATGTTTTTTTTTTATTTTTAAGTAAAATGATTATTATTTATTGAAGAAAAGAAAACGTTAAATACGTGTTTATTTATAATTACAAAGAAAATACAAAAAAATGTGATTTATAATAATACAAAATAGTAATATAATTAAATATGAAAATAAACTAAATCAGTAAATTATAAACAGCGCCATCTACATCCAAACATCCGAGAAAAGTGAAAACAATATAGAACGAAAAAAGTTCGTTCGTGATAAACGAATAACTCAATCAAGAAGATAACAAAGGAAAGTGGTATGTGATTCCTATATTAAAGACAAAAGTATTGCTTTAGTCGTTACGCTGTCCGGCTAAAGAAGGACACGATATCGCCGATAGTGTAGTGTTGTTGGGGGCGAGCGTTAAAGAATTGGTTCACCATCTTAGCGCGGTCAGATAAACATGACAAGAATTGATGTATCGTGAGTTGTGATAATAAAATGTATGCAACAAATACATATATTAAAAAAACATACAATAATATATTCATATAGAAGTCATACAAATTGAAGTATTCACCTTCAAACACAGCTATAATCTTTACGCTTGTTTACTTGCCATCCCTGAATAGGATTAAATTAATGGGAGTAGGAGACAGGAAGAAGGAAAAAGGGTTCTTAAAGTTTTGGCTTTCAAACTCATTCCGGCTTATTTATAGTTCGGTTTTATCACCTTGTTTCTTGAAAGAATTACAACAGTTCGACAAAGACTATTATTCTAATTTAATGTTAATTTCCTTGACACAGTAACACGATTCGCAGAAAGCTGCATTTCATATAATAACAAACAAATTATACCGCCAGTAGTTCTTGATAACTTCATTGTCGTAATATATTCTCTGCGGAAACTTAATTTAAATTAAAACTTAAGCCGAAACTAGTTTAAATTTATACAGTGTTATAAATCTTAACTCAGAAGTTTAGGAATTTTAGCGCAAGCCGTAAAACGTTTATAATCGACTCATATATACTAGAAGATTTGGAAAATGTACAAAAATCATAATCTCATTTTAAGAATGCTTTTATATTATATAATAATTATATAATATTATTAATCATCTTTATGTTTATATAGTGTAATAGTCATTATTATAAATATATGTATATTGCGATCTTCATTATAAAAAAATATGTACATTGTGGAAATAAATTAATTATATAAAAAT
Organism: Melinaea marsaeus rileyi; assembly: GCA_918358865.1. Taxonomy (NCBI): domain Eukaryota; kingdom Metazoa; phylum Arthropoda; class Insecta; order Lepidoptera; family Nymphalidae; genus Melinaea; species Melinaea marsaeus. Next base: position 19,153,090 of record OU911093.1, on the reverse strand, counting down.
AAATCTTTACCAAGATTTATTTTTGTTTCGGAATAAAATTCGTACATTTAATTAAAACATTTAAATAACAAAAATATTCCTTTGTACTACTTTACTACTGAAATACATTCCACCCATAAATCAAATTGCTTCAGAGTTCGGTGACGTTCAGTAAAACATATGCAACAGCGCCGTACAAACGGTCTCTTAACATAAAACTGATACCAAAAGTAACACTCCTCAAGAGGGATTTTTATTTTCGAGGTTCTTTATTTGTATAGGATATAAACTTCATTTTTCTTCAGAAGGATTCTCATCTTTTTTGAACTATTTGATTTATTTGATTTCATGATTAGTTAATAAATGGGTATGTAAAACCATGATGTATTTATTATTAATTTATTATTAATAATATATTTAAATAAAATGTATCTTGATTAGTATACCTTCAGTTTTATTACAACTTAAAATAAACCAATATACTTAATATACGCAAACAGGCTAGTTTTATACAAGTTTTCTACCAACAGTAGAAAAAGTTGGAAAAAAAAGTTCATGTTCACTGTTTTTGTGACTTTTCCTTTTATCTACATTTTGTAAATTTTGTTATTAGCAAGCATTAATCATAATTCTCAGACTTAAAAGTGCAATTCGCCATTGTATGTTTTAAAGACAGAAGTTTTAGCATGTTTTTCTTTTTGTTTGTTTAGATTTCTCACTTTTTGTAGCTATTTGTGTATAAGATATAAATGAAGTAAAATAATAAATTCAATACTATACTTAATACACTTAAGTTTGCAAAAACATTGTTAATTACTTCTAGATATTAACTCATTTTTATTCTCTTATCTACATCAGATAGAAGGGTGGAACCAAACTTTGACTGATTGTAAATAGTACATGAAGTCACGTGCACAAGATGGAAGCAAACTTTTCAGTCGACAAGTTGTGTGAAGTTGCAGTATTAAACTAGTTATATGACTTTTCTCAGTTAATCAACTGCTCATTCAAAAATTGATATGGAGTTTCCTAAAAAGGTTACTGCTAGCAATAATTTAAATCAAAGTGGTTAATCAAATTCCTTTTATGTTATTTTTTATAGACTTCTTTTTACTAAGATAATAATAGGACTGATATATTTTTAACCAGAAAGTAATAGAAGTAAATTGTCAGAAAAACTGGTCAAGTGCCTGTCAAGCCAATGTAGGGTTCCGTAGTTACCCATAATAGATAGATAGATAGATAGAGAGACAGTTTTTGTAAATCTTTTGTTGTATATACATATGTATTTTAAGTTAACAGACTGTTAGTCATAAACTACTGCTACTTATTCTGGATAGTTTTCTTTTATTATGTAATTATTTTGTGAATTTTTCCAACCTGCAAAATGATCAATTTAGCTCGCGGAGTAGTAACACACTTAAATCTAATAAAAAATTGCACTTTGCAGCTTAATATTTTCAAATGTATTCCTTAATCCAATTTTTTTTTGCCAACACACCATATTAAAGACCTATCTAACGGTATGACAAGGCACAGGGTGATCGAGAGTGAAATAAATAATAAATATATATTTTTTTATCAGGGTGGCTATTATGTATATGCCATGTCATGCCAAAGACTTCTAAGAGTCATACTAATAGTCTGTGACCTAGGCTGCGGACAGACGGACGTGACGAAACTATAAGGGTTGCTATTGCACTACGGAATACTAAAAAGTTCACTATATTATGTATATGGGACGAAAGCGTAGTCTAAGGAGTGTTTTTGCAGCCAATTAGTCTGACGTAAACTAGCGCGTGCCTTGAATAAAACTACGAAATTAACATACAACATACATTTAATAATGTAAATTAAGCAAAAATACAATGTTTGTAAAATACATTATTGTTTTTAAATAATACATTGTCTGTGATGACCACGTGATAATAATAAAAGATAAATATCTTTGCAATTTACGTACAATTTTAAACAAATTTATTAAAATCATAACGATCTTTATTTTCCTTTTAGTTCTATAAGATTCTATTCGCTCATTAAGTTTTGTATTTGCCAATTAAAGTCATGTGCCTGATAATTACCCAACGAATATAATTGGTTTCCTTCGTATGTTCGTTTATTGGTTTTAAATGTAAAAAATCCAAAAATGTATATGTTTATAATTAGGCCTGGATAAATATTTTAATTTTTTTTTACTACTTTGATATAACTTATATGATTATATATTTTTTCCATTGTCACGTCCCTCAGATTATATTTTAAAACATTTGCTAAGTAATTTTTATATGTAGAGAGTGATTTCTAAAATAATCACATTTTCTTATTATTTACAAAAACCTAAACTAAAACTAAGCTAAAACCTAACCGATATATTTTAGTACTGAAGTTTGACTTATTTCATTTTGAATCTAGTGAAATAAGACCGGCAATATTTTCATATTTCCTTCCACTTAAATGAGAGAACTCCTTTTAAAAGGCCTCACTCAAGGTTTGTGGTTTCCGCGATGTCAAAGCCATAAGATTAGAAACATTACGAACTAGAACGATGCTTCTTAACCATTTTTACTAATTTAATTTAATTTTTAATCTATTAATTATAGGATATTTATAACTTAGAATGTTATTATCCCTATCGTGATTTGTCGTCATGTTACAATAGCTTTAACAATATTAGAAATTCTAGGACATTTCCTCTACTTTAGCCGGGAGATGTTATAAAATTAAATAGGATAATAGTTTTAGAAAGTGATATTGAAGATTTAAGGATCTTTGGTCGTTCGTAATACTTTAAGATTTTGGTTTTTTCAATATTAAAATAAAATTTACTTAGTGATAGCCAACATCAAATCGGAATTGGGCAATACTGGCTTTGGGGGATGGGATGGATTCTTCTTGAATTAAAATAAAAATATCTATAACATTTTAAACAACTTTATATTGTTATACTTATTTTCTAATCCTCCTTTTCAACGAAATACGATTCGAAATTTACTCAAAAATATAATTTTCTTAGGTTTTTATAAGAAAAACTAAGAGTTTTATTTTATTTTTCCTGATATTAATACGTATTTATTGATAAATTAAAACTATAATGCTAAGTTTAAGCCGTTGCTAATTTAAATTGACTTGCGAATTGCAATTAACTTATAATAATTGGGGTTAATTAGTATGTAGATTGTCTTTAATTTAAATAAGTTCTCCAGCTCATTGTCAATCAAATCAATTCATATGCATATTAATATATAGTGCGTCTATATATCGTCCATCGGACTATACTTATATATCGTATTGAGCCATAACATATTTGTTAAAAAAAAACTATTCAATGAATGTTTGTAAATATATACATATTATTCCATGCAATTTGTACTTTTTTATAAGCAATTTTCTAACAACATAAGAGCTTCCAATGTGGCATCTTCGTATTCTAAGTAATAAGACATTTAAACATGGAACATTACGCTAATTTCCTTCCCCTGCATCGTTAGTGCCGCTTTTAGAAAAGCATTCTTAATAAGCCACAGACGCCAATAAAAAGAGGAGCGAGCAAAAACAAACTCTCTGTCATAGTAGTAGTTATAGGTGAGTTTTCATTGAACAGCTTTTTTCAAACAGATTTTAATTTTTCTATAAATAATTACTGACATAAAAGTAGTGTAATAGCTCTTTGATTAAATAGCATTTACTTTATACTGCTTAGATTGGTTTAAAAACTTTCCATATTTTCAGTCTATGAGCACCATAAATGGACGTCATGTTTCAATTGTATTGCAGAAATATTATATTCTGCTTTTCTATTCTTTTTCTTTTAGATAAAATAAAATATTATATTATAACAAAAAAATCTATAAAATAACACTAAAAACTTAAACTTATCCGCAATTGTAATGAGCTTTTTAAAATATTAAAAATATGAAAACCTCAGCTAAAAACAAAACACATTTACAAACATATTAAGGCTTATGTTCAGCCATATAAAATTATTTGCATGAGCAATTTCTTGCGCTTTTGTGGCTTTTATATTTCCTTTATATTTTACATTATATATATAGTTGTCTGTATTTAGCTGATGCTAACAATAATTCTTATTTGATTATAGTAAACAGTTCACGATTTGCTTGTTTAGTGCTACCCTCATAAATACTTCTTACCCCAGGGGAAGGTGGGAATGGTTACATGGGGCTAACCGGCGTAGAGATCGCAGGGGCATAAATGGTTTCCTAATAGCCTCACCTCGTAATTTACAAGGTTCATTATAGTACATACAATTGAACTTAATACAAAACTTATAATTGTTTTACTTCACGGTACCACCACCGACTAAAGCAATTAGAAACTCGAGCCACAAGAGTTTTTTTAATATAGCCCGTTTAATTTTGTATGAATGAGGTAAATATTGACTCATAAAATAAAAACAAGTAACTTGAAAACTTGAAAACATTTTGGTTCACTCTGCTAACTAATTTGCTTGTTATTACTCAGCATTGCAGATTGCGTCTTAAATAAGGTCTTTCATTGTTATCCTTGTTTCCGAAATGAATAATGCATGTTACATTTTACTGCATTGCACTAACTTTGATTAAACTATTTTAATACAAGTCAGAAACAAAAGTTTGTATTAGAATGAAGCGGAAATGGTCGAATATTTGTACGTTTAAATTCGTGTTAGAGCAAATAAAAATAATATTGATTTGGATATGTATACTACATTATTCATAGAAAAAAAAATTATCTATGAAGAATTGATTAATTTTTTATCTATGAAGTTATTTTCTTATGCTCTTTAAATTAATTCGTACGTAAACTAGAATTGTATTTTTGTAACTCTGATGGCTGACGAATTAAGAATTATCTTTCAGACCTGCATTACGGCAGCTCTAATCAACTGTCTCTGACTAAGCCACTCGAATAATTACGATTTTATCTTTAGTGTACACGATGCATCGGATATTAGAACATTAATATCATAGTGGAAGTGAATTTTTAATTATTTATTATTAAAATACAACTATGTTAACTAGTAGTCGCCTAGTAGCCGCAATTCAACCATAATTTAAAATTTGAATATTAGTATTTATTTAATTATTATTATTGTTTTCTTATTTAAATAAGGTACACATCTATAATTATTGCATTTATCTATTTAAATGTTTGTTCTGTTATGCCGGGCGATAACATCGCTTATAATTTGACGCAGAGTGAGTTGTCGCCCGACAGTATTAACGTCAATTAATCTTTAAATTAACGTGTGTGTACTCGTATGTATTGTATTACTATTTTTACTAGGTTAATGTATATCTAATTCATTCTTTACAATTACATAAATTTTCTTAAGAGGTGTCAACCAAAAGATGTTTTTTTATACCTTTATGGTTTGACATAAAATAAGTATTCAAATATGTACAAAGACAATAAAATAATTAGAAAAACAGCTGCTTAGTTTTAATCAATCTATTTTAAAAGGAAAAATAGTATTTAAGAAATTATTTAAATAGCACCAATATAGATTTTATATGCTTGTTAATAACTACAAAATACATATATTCATCTTTATAACTATAATGGAAAACTATATTTCAAACCTCTTTGATAAGGTCCGCTAACTGAACTTATAAATTAAATAAGACATTCGAATATCAAAAAAAAATATATAGTAAGTGTAAAAAATAAATGTACAATCGTAGTATATAAATGTCTCCTGCATCACTTTACACGCCAATTTAATACGAGTTCCGCTAGAAGTTTCAAATACCGTATCCGAAGTCAGTATTTAATCGATAAATAGCAGATGCATTATTATCGGCATTATCCGAGAAATACTTCTTAAAATTTTTGAACAATCAAATAGAGGAGAAGAGTAAGAGAGGGTGGATTTTTTAAATTAATATTTTTTTTTTTGTATTTATTGATTATTAATTGTCTGAATTATGTTAAAGATGTTCGTAGAGGACAAAGACCTTTAAAAGGAATATATGTGTATATGTATATATAAATAGTCTTGTGTTTAACAATAGTAAACTTTGTCATTAAAGCTTGATCAACAAATAGATGATGCACGTAAAAGCTATTGGTTGCAGGTTATGAGGTGGATGATTTGCGTTTGGAATATAAAGCAATTCCTGTGGGATAACAAGCTCATAAGTATCAGTATCTTAAAATTTTGGTACACCGGTTGAGCTTTGGCGGCTACAAAGCGTATAATGAACCCATGAAAGAAGTAGTTGGTAGTGATGATTAATTTATTTACAATGTATTTTGCCTAAAATTTAAATATATTTGAATATTGAAATTACAAAAAATGTTTTATTTCATTTTGCTAGTATTACACAAGTAGCACAAAAAATAAGGTCAAACTACCATACATATTACAGTCAATAAAAAGCAATCTAGTCAATTTATTCTTAATTGTATATATATATATATTCTCATATAATTAATTTAATAAAGTCAATAGGCATTGCATTCACTGATCCAAGTATTAACTTCAATAAAAGTAATATTTTATAAAATCTACACTCTAAGCATCGATTGTAATTTTAAGAAAATTAAAATTTAAAATATCTTTATTGCAGTAGGCGCTTACATGCACTTTTTAAATCGTCAATTATTACAATAAAAAAGGTCAGTACAGTCAGTTGGAATGCTACTTTACTAAGAAGAGCAGTCCAGAATTCAACGAATAATACCATAACCTTTATTTTACACGTACAATTTAGTTTATTATATAAAAGAGAGAGAGAGTGAGATATTCCACTCACAATTCACTATTAAAATTTTACTTACATTTTTATTTACATGTTTATCAGATTTTTCATAATAAAGAGTAACTGGCGGCTGCCATAAGTTAGATCATATATAGATCATATATATAGATCAGCACTAATATTACAATAATAACAGAATTGAAACTTCAATATATTAGTAAAGTAAGAGTTGCATGTATTACCTACATATAGTTTAACTAATGAACTGTGACATAACATAAATTTATATGTATACCTTCATCCGCATTTATTGATATAGTATTTATACAATAAATTTATTATTACTACTAATAATTAATTTATTATTAATAAAATGAGGCTACTAATTTATATAATATCTGTATTTTTATCTTATATACAAAACTAACGTTCTTATTAAACAATATCTTCACGCCATATCCCTTGCGGGGTAGCCAGAGACAAACAATCATTAAATTAATTATTAAACAATCTGTTCCTAAGATTCATACATTAATATTATTTTAATTTTATTATAGTATACATATAAAAGAAAACCATAATTGAATTTTCATTTACCCATCAATAGCTACGAAAGGTACTTCACAGTTTGTCCTATCTTGGTTTAGTCCAATCATTTTTTTCTGGAATCTGGTCAAACATCAAATTGGTTCGTTAGTACTACGGTAATGGAGTGCGAAATATAAGAATGCAATACACTATTTAGATCACGTTACAAAAACCGAATTAATAATTTTATATACAAATTTATAGTATAAAATGAATATGATCGAATTCTTTATTGTCTCCATAAATTGTTAGAATATAAGTAATTAGTACATTTTATATAAGCCAATAAATTTTTAAATTATAACAGTTGTTTAACAAAAATAAATTTTGTTATTTCCATAACGTTTAAATTAATTTAATTAAACAGTTATTAAATTCATCCCAAAGCTAAGTATTTAATAGTAAAGTAGATTTTCTAAGACATTCTGATTACAAATAAAAAGATTTTCTGCGTTATTCCATACATTAAGGTTGGTTCAAAAAATACAAATTGCAATAACAATGGCTGTTTAATTAAATTTAATTAATATGCGAAGCCTAAAAGTCTTCCACCTTTGAGCTTTCCTTATTAATAAGATGTCTCCGAGGAGCTATCGTTTATGGACAAATATTGCAATTATATAAGATTTTTAATAAATTAAATGCAGTCACATTTTACGTTTTGTCATATTAATATTTAGTATATTAAAATGGTTTATTAGATTATCAACGAATGATGTAAAAGCAATCAAAATTTATTCCTTTCCATTCTGTGAGTAATCACAATTATAATTTGTTACTGTAATATTAGTAATAAAATTGTTATTTTGCTAGAAGTGTTTGAAAATATGTATGCGTTAAGAAAAACGTTTTTTGCAATTGAACCAAATTTTATTTTTATATTGTACATAATTTTACATTATGTAAAATATAAAAATAATTCATATTACTACTTACATTTTAGTAAACCGACAAGTCTGTAATAAGAACCATATAACAGCGTGATGAAAAAGTTTTCTTGCCGAGAATATAGCGTTCCAGTTTTTAAAAGCATGTCCATCTACATTAGAGTTCGTCCAGAATTTTAAAGCTTTTAAAGGGAGATACATACCACTAACGTACCGAAGAAATCTCAAGAGTTACTAAAATCTTTATCAATTAAATATTATGTATTAAATAAATGTGTATCGGTGATGTGTACAAGACTATAACAGTTTTAGTATATACACAATGTTAGAGCTGTAATAAGAAAAATACGCATTGTGTTTGAAATAGAAACACCCATATGCGTAAAACATTAAAAAAACGATAATACTTGACAAATATTAGATGTTAAATTGAATTAAATTAATATGTACTTATATAGAAACTACAAAAATTACAAAAATAAAAAGTATATATTACTTCTACAAAAAAGACATTACATTTATCATTTATTTCAATAATGTAATGAAGAAAATAACATATATACGACAACTGTGCTCTCGGATTTGGAGACTTAGAATCGATACTCGGTGTAATGCTCTTATAATGACAAAATATCGCTTTCTTTATTATGATATTCTCGTAATGGGAAAAAATATCTTTGTTTATTATTTTTTGTAAGATCTTTTCTTTGAATAATATATTTATTGCATTAATGATGTTAATTGATTTATTTTTTTTGTTATGTATAACTATAATAGAAGCTGTCATTATTCTTCACAAATTAGTTGAAATGTTAGCATTGTTTTGATATATAAAAATATATTTGTGATTTGAAGAATTAAACAGTTGAAAATATAACATACTATTATTAAAATACTTTTATGGCGGTATCGAGTTAATGTGTCCAGGAGTCTGTCTTCATGCATGAGACGGTGAGATCGAAATTTCAGAAGAAGATCGTGTTGAAAAGATTTTGGTAAAAGGGTTTGTGTATTTAAAGAAATATATATTATTTATGTTAATTTTGTAACAATAATTAATATTTATGAAATACTATAAACCGAACCGGGAATAAAACTTAGAAACAACCTTAGTAGTTTTAGGGTTTTATTATATCCCAGTGCGGTATAAAAACACTCAAAAGAATCTAAATCTTTTTACAAAATAATATACAGGTGTTCTTACAATATAACGTAAATCTGTAATTTAAAAATTATAATTAAGTGTATATATGATGTTACATTAAATATTACTTACTTACTTACTTACCTTCACGCCATATCCCTTGCGGAGTAGCCAGATACGAAGGAGCGCCAAACGCTACGGTCCCTGCATACCTCTTTCGCCTCGGCCACAGACATCAACCTCTTTATACATGCCCTCCGGGGGGTCCTCATGCTTTTTACGTGACCTTCCTCCAGTATCATAGATACTGTTTTTCCGAAGGTCACTCGAGGCATCCCCCTGTCTCTCTTACCGCTCACTTTGCCTGTATAAATCTTTTTTACCATTCTTTCATCACTCATTCGCTCGACGTGCACCTAACCACCTGATCATGTTCTTCTTCATTTTCACCGTGACATCTTCGCTAGTACCTGCCATTCTGTGGATCTCTTCATTGCGGATTCGGTCAGCTAAACGAACTCCGCATAATCTGCGAAGAGATCGCATCTCCACAGCATTCATCTTTGTTACATTCTTCTTCTGTGTAACCCACGTTTGGCTGCTGTATAACAGTGTCGGTAGCATAAGCGCATTATGTACAGCTAAACGTGCAGCTATACTGACGTTTCGCCGTCTCAACAATGCAGCCAGGGCACCGTTGACTCTGTTACCGGCAGCAATACGCCTTTCCACATCCATTTCGTATCTTCCGTCCCTGCTAAACATACTTCCCAAACATACTTCTTCATTCACTTGTTCTATTATCTTACCATGCACGTTGATCTTAACATTCTGTTCTTTCTTAATTTCTTTCAAATATCAGAACCTTCGTCTTATCTGCATTCAGGTTTAGACCATTATTTTCACACCCATCTTTCAGAGTGGTGACCAATGCCTGCAAATCGCATTCTGATGATGCAATGAGCATTGCATCATCTGCGTATAACAAGCAATTGACTTTAAGGTCACCTACTTTCACTCCCATATCACTATCTTTTACGACTTGGAGACAACTATCCAAATACAAATTGAACAACCAAGCGACATAGCGCAACCTTGCTTAACACCCGATTGAATGTCAAACCAGGGCGACATACCAGCTCCTACTCGCACACAGGCTGAGTGATCTCTGTAAAGAGAATTTACAGCCTGTAGCAAGGGTCCGCTCACATTGTATCGGGGCAGTATCTCCCATAATTTCTTTCTCACAACCCTGTCAAACGCCTTTTCCAAATCCACAAAAGCACAGAAAACCTTTTGGTTTAGGGCCAAAAACTTTTCCGTGATCATGCGGAGGGAAAAGATCTGATCTATACACACTCTTCCAGGTCTAAAACCTCCTGGGGCCTCCCACAACAGCCTTTCAGATCTCTCTTGCATTCTTCTCGCTAATATTTTAGCATAAACTTTACCGCCCGAGCTAATCAAACTGATAGCCCTATAGCTTGCACAGTCTATCTGTGAACCTTTGCCTTTATACAAAGGCACGATGACTGCACCTCGCCAATCTTCCGGGACCTCTCCTGATTTCCAGCATAAATTGCACAAAAACCAGAACAAGTCCAAAACGCGCGGCCCACCATGTTTGATCATCTCGGCAGTAACTTCATCTGCTTCCGCAGCCTTACGACATTTCAGCCTTCGAATCGCGCTCTCCTCTTCTTACAAACTGATTTCACCATCGGCTACATCTTGACTCAGCATTTCGCTGGTACTCAAGGCCGAGGCGTCCTCACATTCATACGTCTGCTTGTAGAATTCCGCCCACCGCTGCTAAACGTGTGCTGGCTCTGTTAAAACTTCACTACTTCTCGAAAGCACCCCTTTAATTCTACAGGTTACCGAACAACTCCGGGAAATACTAACTTCTCGACAGAGAAGCTTCGTATTTTCCCGAAAGTTGTTCGTCAACCTGTCGTCTTTTTCTCTCTCAGAATTTACACGCTTCATCTTTATAAGTGCTTTCGTTTTGTGCTTTTGCAGTTTGTACTCTCTTTTTCTTATCTCTCTCATACTTTTATCCCTACCCGAGGCTTTATAATTCAGCCATGCTTTCTTCTTTAACTCTACAGCGTCTTTCACTTTATTGCCCCACCATTCATCGCGCTTTTTACTAAAACCTCTTTTCCTTTTACCACATACCTCTGTCGCTACTTTCACCATACCATTTCTAAGGTTCTGCCAGCATACTTCAACACTTTCATTTCCAGAATCACACCTTTCAAGCTTCTTGGAAACCCTTTCTTGATATCTCTTTCTGATCGGTGGATCTTGAAGCTTCCAGCTTCTTATGCGATAATTCGACTCCAAGCCAGGACACCTCGTGCGGGTGCGCCAACCTGCAAACATACCTGTTATTCTAGCAACGACTAGATAGTGGTCCGTTCTCAGATCATCACCCCTAAACACTAGCGTGTCCATAACTTGGCTTTGAAAACGCTGATCCACTATTAATAAATCAATCATACTTCTTTCTTCCGCTCGCTCCCATGTGTACATGTGAATTTGTTTATGATCAAACATCGTGTTTGCCACATACAAATTTTTCACCTTACAAAATTCCAAATTAAATATTAAATATTACTTGAATATAAAATAGATATATAATAATATAAAACAGATTAGGTTATCTATTTAACAAAAGCTGCTTTGTTTTGCAATATATTTTGTGTATTCAAATTTGCATTTCTTTTCGTTGGTTGGTTTCCTTATTATATTTGATGGATAAAAAAATATTAGAATAACTTCTCTTAACTAATTCCCATGATTCTATTTATTTTACATTATGATAAACAACAACTGCGATCTAATTTGTAACAAAAATATTTGCAATAGTCTTAAATAAAGGCAGAAGTTTGGTACTTAGAAAACAATTGTATGAGTTACTTGCCGTTGCTAACGACTTTGTCATTTCCCGCACTCTCTTCCTAATACGCTTGATATGTCTACAAATCTGAACATTTTTTACGTGAAACAGTCTTTAACATTATTTATGTGAAAATAAGAAATAAAAATGGAGTTTATTGCGTCCTGTAGAAGTAAGTAAATAATAAGTCAAGAGCACGCCATTTTACATAAAATACACAGAATTGTTAGAATTAAAATATATATTCTTTCATCTCATTGCAGATACTGACTACGTAGCAATAATTTGATCAAATATATTAAATATACAGATAACAAGAATATAAAATCGTAAGGAAGAAACTTAATATTTATTATACGAGTATTTACAGTTAATAGACAAATTTGTGCTTAGAAAACAATTCTCTCTTCGAAGGTCGACAGAAAAAAATATCTTTAAATTGTATGGTTTGCAGTAATTAAAATAAAATTAAAACGAAAAGGTAATAAACTTTTTTATAACGTCACATTAAACTTTAGACATAATTTAAAATGACTGCATTTAATATTTATTACGCTGTAAAGGTACAATTTTCATTAAAAATAATCGAAAAAAGTTTTCTCGGGACATCCCTAATGGTACTTAAGTGACCGGTCAATGTAATCATTTTAAAACTTTTAAATTATATGCTTTGTATATTGTTTATAAAAAAATAAACTAACGCTATAAAAATAATAAATTTTAGTTTATGGAATTTACAATATGTCGCTTTTGTTTAATATAAATTGGGAATATTACTATGAGACAATATCGAAATAGTCTCTTTACTTCTAATACTATAACAATTAATCTTTAAGTAAGAGACATACAGAATAATACAGAAGAAACCATTTAGTAAATAAATTTTGGATATATCTGTTACTAAATAAAAAAAAATATTATTGTTAAATAAACATATTACATATGATTTTTTTTAAATATCATACTTGTGGTTTATTACAGGATATCATATTTTAAAGGTCCGATTTCATTTAATTACGATTCAATACATTTAATGTCATTCATACTTACGGATAAACCAAAAAATATTATGGTTGCTGAAATTAAATACCGTAAAATCCGGACGATGTTACGTCGACTCATTGACGATTTATTGGTCAGTTGATCACGGCAAAGGGAAATGGTTTATGTAAAATTATTATCCAAAAAAAGTATTTCCAAAACTTGTGTTATTAATTGAGTTTCTGTAAATTATATAAATGGAAGTTCGATACGTTCGATACGGAAGTACGATACGATTTTTTCTTATCAACTATCTGGTATTGAGAAATGATTTTAAGTGAGATATATTGTATATCATATACCTCAGTATATTGAGAACTAGAGCTTTGTCTCTGATACGGCTTTCTGGGTACTGAGTATGGGTAATGTCGGTCGGTTGTCCATTTCAGTAATAAAATAATGAACACAATACGATTTTATTGCTAAGCAGTGATCTTTTACAAGAACTGTATAGCACTAACTCATCGATAGGTCTGGTCGAAATTTCAGAAGACCATCATGATAGAAAGTTTCTCTGTTTATATTGTAAATATTTTTTTAGCACCAACCTAATTGAATTAGGCAACAAAAACTTTTTTATTTTCACAAAGATTTTTTTTAACACAAATTGTTGCATCTAGTTTTGTTACATTAGTATATAAACACCTTTAAAGGCACGTAAAAATACGACCTGATATTCCATTCTTTAGATTGTTTAGTTAAATCTTATTGCAGATAAATAAAAAAAAATCTAGGTAATAATTAGTAGCTGATAAATATTCTCAATATTACTTTATATATAGCCTCAAATAAAACATTCAATTTTTAAAATATGAAACAATAAATTTTGAAAAATTTTAATACCAGTTTTTAAACTCAAACTGTCAAGGCCAAAGTAAATACCTATACCTAGAGTTGAATTTAACTACCACTGATATATTTAAGAATATTTTATTTTTGTTTGAGAACATTAAGCACTATGAAAGAGTAATAAAATAAAACTTGTACAATCGTAAACCTTCTGGTAGTCTCTTAGTAGTTAGATTTGGTTTTATGTACGTATGAGATAATTCTATGCAAACTTTTTCTAAGCTTCTTAGTTATATTAAGTTTAAAAAGCCCCAAAGAGAAATCATTTAACTATACACGAACTATTCACCCCCTAACCTAAACTATATAGTGCTAAGTATTACTAATGACTTATAAATGTCTTATATTAGGTTACAATTTACGAGGGTAGTTTCATAAAGTTTACCTGATCCTTGATATGAATTATCACGTCATTAATTAGGTTTAAACTATGATTCAGTTATAAATTATATAAAAAAACGGGTGGTAAATCTACCTGTATTGTAATCAATCATCAATTAATTAGCATCTCATTATTATTTAAGTGGTACAAGTTTAGCACGTTTATAAAAAATGAAAGATTATTAATTAGTTACAGATAAAAATCAGGTTAACGTCATGCAGTTGCTACTTACTGATTTCAATCTATATGCGTCTTTTATATCTTATTTATAACTTTAATACTTGTCAGTAATAGGTGGTATCTATTTATTAAGTGCAATCTGTATTAATATTGAAGGTCTCAATTAACTTTTACGAGGGTCAAACTGAAAGTTCTTAGAAAATCAAAAACTAAGCATTCTAGCAAGTTATTAGTTTTATTGTAACTTTTCAAAATAACATCCATTTACATCAATACATCGCTGCATTCGATGGAACCATTGAGAAAAATACCTTGCCCACTCGGCCTTAGGGGTCTCTTCGACGGCGTTTTGAAACGCAGCCACTGCTTCTTCGGCGTCTATAAAACGTTTTCCTCGAAGTTTTTCTTTTATTTTCGGAAATAAATAAAAATCGCAGGGTGCGAGGTCGGGGCTATACGGCGGGTGACCCAGTAATTCCACGTCTGAGGTCACCAAATAGTCGATCGTTTGCCTGGCGGTGTGCGACGAGGCATTGTCGTGATGAAGGAGGATCCTGCTGCGAGGTCGTTTCTCTCGAACTTTTTCCAAGACAAGTGGCAAACAATTGTTAGTATACCACTCTGCATTAACGGTTTTCTGATCCTCTAAGACTACTGTCGCGTAATGACCTGTCTTTCCGAAGAACGAGGCCACCATCTTTTTTCCAACACTTCGACCTCTCTTCACTTTAGTTGGCAACTCTTCGGAAGGAAACACCCACTGAGCAGACTGTCTTTTGGTTTCCGGATCATAACAGTAAATCCAGCTTTCGTCACCCGTTAGTATGCCGAACACAGCATTTGAGTCACCTCCGTTAAATTTTTGGATCATTTCTCGGCACCAATCAACACGGCGGAGTTTTTGAGCCTCGGTCAAATTATGCGGTATCCAGCGGGCACAAAGCTTCCTGACCGCTAAATATTCATGGAGGATTTTGTGCACTTGACTCATACCTATGCCTAGACTTGTCCGAATCTGCTGATAGGTCACTCTTTTGTCAGTCTCTATCATACGCCGCACAACACTGATGTTATCTTCAGTCGTCGCTGTAGAAGGCCGTCCCTCACGCAAATCATCGGTGAGATTAGTTCGACCACGTTTGAATTCATTAAACCAGTTGTAAACTGTGGCACGAGATGGGGCTTCATCGTGAAAAGCCAATCGAAGTCTATCATAACTTTCTTGTTGACTTAAATGACATCGAAAGTCATAAAAAATCATTGCACGAAAATTTTCTCGGCTTAAATTCATTCTGACGTGCACAGACAATTTTCAATTTGCCGTCAAATCGTAAAACAAATGACAAATGAATGAAATGTACACTCAATAATATTTGTAAAGAGTTCTATTTTCAAAATTTAAACTATTTTTTTAATATAATGCTTTTAAGTGGCCAGTTCTAAAAACTTTCAGTTTGGCCCTCGTAATGTTGATAATTAAGATTTCGTTAAAATCACCGTCAAGCGTGTCCCTCGAGAAAGAGCAATGACAGAATACTTTAAAAAATTACGTGTCAGCTATGCTATGCAAAAGGCAGTTGAGGTACGTGGCGCTTCAACTGAATTTTTTCTCTGGGGATTTAAACTATGAATTATACATTTTAATACATATATAACACATTTCAATGTATGTTATAACTGGTCCCATTTAGTGAGAAAAAATTCTGTATGTTTTTTATCTTAAAAACTAAATGTCGTTTTGGATATAGTTTGTTTTGTAATATAACAGAAGTTAAAAGGCTGGCTTAAATTATATTTTATTTACTAATATTATAACCAGACTTTTAACTCCCATAAAGAACGCTACATAATGTTCAAAAATAACAAAAGAAGGAAATACAAACCTAAAAATAACTGAGCAAGTGTCGGAATATAATTTGAAAAAAATGGCAAAGAGACACAAATCCAATAAAAGCTTCAAGAAATACATCTAACAGAAAGCTTTCTCCTCAAATGTATTCGTTTCTTCGGGGCTATTTTATAAAATATCTGTTCTGAGTGAAGTTTACATTATATTCTTAAGTACGCAAAACTTTATTAGCTGTTCAGTATTTTTTAGTTTATCAGCTCAAATTAACAACAATAATCAGCAGATATAAAAACGACATAAAAAAGATGTAAGTTCAACAATACCTTCAACAAATATTTTAAGAAAGCGCCTTATGTGCTGTATTCTTATCTTGTTTTTTACCAACATTTTTATCTGTAACCTTCATATTCATGGTAACATATATAAAAAACTCTTTACTTTTAAATTGAAAGTCAGTTTATCACAAATATATCTTTATTTGTTTCCACAACAATTAAATCACCTTTGACAATTCTTACAATGTAACAATATGGATCACCAACTTGTTTTAAACTAACACTGCCACTCTGGCTGCCAATACACCTCTTTTTATACCATCAATTTATAATTACAGGTCTACTACTGACTAATACAATTTCATTTGACAGGACAAAAGGAATTTATCCAATCAAAACAAAGACACTTTAAACATACTCTAAAAGTACAACAAATCTTAACATATTGTAATAAAATATTCAAGAATTATAATATAAATATGTGATACAAGTTTCCAAAATACATTTAATAGAATTTACAACACGTTCTTATAAATACAACCATATACACGTACAAAATACTCATTTTATAATCCAAATTAAAACATTTATTTTAAATAAGCTAACACATAATATATTAACCTCGTGCAAATACTCGTAGTTTTTTTATGATATTGGGTCTATTTGTAACTTCTTTGATATAGCAGGTTTATTATTCACTATTTTAATTCATTGTGTGATATAGTAAATAATTTAATACATCGAGTAACAATATGTAAATAACTGATTGGTGTTAGTTATTTATAATCAAGTTCATCGATTATAAATGTGTTGTTTATTGTTAATATTACACTATTGTTAAACTATTTGTGTATTATAATATATTTTGTTTGCTCATACACACTACATTAATCTAATATACGCATATCAATCTGACGATAAACTATCTACAGCAGGTTTTCCATAGCGAATTTCAGTTTTTATTTACTTCGATTGAAAACAACGATACAAGGAAACAAATTGAGAAGTCCAGTATTAATGAAGATAAATATAAAGTCAACAAAGGTGAAAAAATCTTAAATATAACTATTAAATTATGTAAACTATATGCAAATAAGTAATAATAGTATATTATAAAAATATAAAAAATTCAGTATATTATTATCATTCTAATGTTATTTAATATACTATATAGAGACAACAAACGTGACCTGCACAGATGACCGGAGAACATGATACCAAGACAACATATATTAAATAGTTTTAATCTTACTTGAGCGTAATTAAATAGATATGACCAGAAAAATATTATTTTACGATTCACTTTAAAGTGGCTTAAGGTTAAAATCATGTGTTTATTTATACTTTGGCGGATTTCACCATTCACGAACAATATCATTATTATTATCGGTTCCAAAATGTATGTTAAGGTCGTAGCTCCATTGTCATAAAGTAGGTTTGAGTGACGTATACTTAAAAATGATTTATTAGTAAAACGAACATTACATATTATTCTAAAACTAAGTACCCATACATCATATGTGTGATACATCAATAAAGATTGTATCAATTATTTTGAGATGTCCTTACATTAGTGGTGTGCACTTTAGGTTTGAGCGAATTAAAATATGAGTGTAGGTAAAGAAGCTTCTTAAAATATAACAAACGTTGAGACGAAATCATTTTAATGCCAGTATTATTATTCTATTTGCAGATAAGTAGCTATGGAATAATTTTATAATTATTGAATTTATTTAAATAAACATTAACGGACTACAAACCTTTGTAATAAATGTAAAGCATCACTAGTGATCCTAAATAATAAACGTTTTAAATATTTTATTGTCAGATTTGTAAGCCTTATTTAATATTTAATGATTTTTTTATCAATCAACAATCTTGTGGTTTCAAAGTTTTTTTTCCGTCTCTGAAACGTGATCTGAATAGTATATTTTGTATATTCCTATTACACACTCCGTTAACATAGGACTGAGCATCTAAATTGAGGGATCGAAGGAGAAATAATTTAGCAAAATGAAGAAAGAATGTAGTCCACATTACTTTGTATGGTTTTTAAGTAAATTCATCATTATAACATTAAAATCATAATCATTACTGACATATGTACATTTTTTTTGGACGATGTCCTTTAACGGGGCTAATGGGCAGTGGAAATTAGTAGAAATTGTCACGTCACGAAATGCCGTATGCTGTCTGTGTGAACGTGCGTGCCTTGTGCACTACTCTCTCCCTCTCTCTCTCTCTCTCGCTTTTTACCATAGTACTCCAATACAGTATTGTACGGACAGATAGAAAATTTACACGCATTTTTTTTCTGTTTTTTTTTTGTGTGAGATCAAACGTAAATGTTGTTTTATTTTTGCCATTTAGTTTTGACAAATGTAAATTGCATGTGTAAAACAAATTTAGCAAAGTAAGTAAATGAAGATGTAGATGCGATTTTTATGTCATGTATACATTTTTTTTATTTATTTACCTACCTTTTCATAAATTCCTCTTTTAAAAAGAATCACAAAATTTTACACACACTGACTATCAATTAATGCGTGAACGCACACAGTAAAAAATATTGATGTAAGAACTCGTGACACATGAGGAGTACTTTTGGGGTTATATAAAATCACAAATGAACTGAACGTGAGAACTACACTCAAAATTAATAATAATTACAGCATAAATTTATCGTTAATGTGCTGACATTAACGATAAATTGAATAACACAGGAGTATTTAAAATGACGGTAAGTGAAATTTATTTATTTTTATGGTAGAAATGCCTAAAGTTTGAGCATTTAGCTTCCTACGAAAACAATGAATTTACATTATATAGATGTTGTAATAAAGTTAAACGGATATGTTGTGGTATTCAAAATTATCCTATACGGTTTATGTTTGAAATAATTTTTATTAAATGTAAATGGTTCTATAAGGATCATAAAGCAGATAAGTAATTCTTAACAGAGCAAAATATATTTAATTATAACGACCCTGTTAAAGCCATTCCAGAGTCTTGACTTTAATATCAAAGTTTGAGGAGTGCATAGTCGGGTTTAGTTGTATTTAGCCATTCATTCTTCTCGTTTAATGGTTATGACTACTCCATTGAAGTGTAAAATAAACTTATTTAACTTCAAAATACATATTTATAACTATGAAAAGACAAAAGGTTGTACAAAAGGTAAGATATTTCTTAGATTTTCTGTTTTTCTTATTTTAAATATTCCAAGACAGATATACAAGTTTTGTTAGAATACTAAATGGCAAAAGATTATCGCGTTTTCATTCCACAATTGTTTTTAAACGACTTTCCTCTTTTGTACTTTTAAAACCTGACAACATATTGCTTTTGGATGCTTTTTGGCAGTGGTGTATCTTAACATTTTTGTAAAAAAACACGTCTAAGAAAATAAAGTTATTAAATATATTTAAATATTTCTACTAAATTCTTATTCAAATCATATCAAGTGTAAATAGATATTAATACAAATGACGTCATCAAAGACAATATGCTTCCAAGTAATATTTAAGTCTCGTTTAATATTATTTTCAGAGATATCGTTTCGTCAATAGGATGAAACATTTCGAAATGAAAGGATTATTATATTATAAATATTTTTTCTTAATAGGATGGAATTTTTTGGTAGACGTAGAAGTTTGGTTTTATTTTATATAATATTGGGTCCAATACCATTAATCTTATATTTTTATTAAAGTATGATTATATTCAAGAAAATATAATCCTAATCAAAATACTTTTTTAATAGGTGAATAACAAAATCGGTAACAGATTGGCTCTTTTCGTATATCTTTCCTATAAATTAATTTTGTTTAAGGGAAGGTTCTAGTCCAGAGGCCCGAAAATGTGCGTAATTTCATGATGTTTCTTTGAGAGTACATACGTATTTTTTTAAAAAACTTTTGTGGCATTTATTTTTCTATATATTAAAAAGTTAACAAAATTTTTTTCCATTAAAAATAATACAAAATGGCAGCTCCAGCCCTCACTGACGGCGGTCGTGCGCAGCGGTGGACAGTGTGTGCGGGGCACTCTACAGCCCTGCCAAGTGATGTGAAACGAAAACACCAAAAAAAATCTTAAAGTATATGAAATTTGGGGGGCCTTATGATTTTCCGATTTTTGAAAAACCCTTTTTAAAAAAAATGGGGACCCTTTTTAGGAAAAACACCTTTTTTGCCTTGTTTTATTTGTTTTCACGTTAAAAAAAACAGTACTAAAAATTTTTTTTTTTAAAAAAACGCTTCCTGAAGGCCCCCTAAATTAAATAAGCTTTAATTAGAGCCGCCAAACGTCGAAATCGGTGTAGTCGTTGAAGCAGAATCACGCCCCGCGCGCAAAAAAAAGGTGTTTCGAGAAAAACGCGTTTAAAGTTTGACGAAGAAAAAATCATATATAATGTTTTTTTTTTTGACACTTACATCTAATCAGCTATTCCCGCACCATACAGGGTTCCTTCCTCGTCTTCAAAAAGTATGTTTTGGTGAACTTTGGTGCTGATTTTGTCAATTCTGGCCTTTTTCACCAACACTGATAGATTCGCCTCCGCCGATGTGATGCCTTTATCGTCCGTCTTCGCAGCAAAGTTTTTACTATTTATTCCTATGACGATCCCCAATATATGCATGGTTTTCAATATTGATGAATAGCCTTCATTGAAGATGCCAGAAGCTATATACGCTGCTATTCTGATTGTTTGTTCGCCACAATGAAGATGTTTCGGGGCCAGTTTCCAAATGCACGCGTTCAAACTTTCGTTATCATTTTGTTTTTTGTTTCCACCGGTGCATCTTTGCAGTAGATCATCGCTCGAAAGAGCTTCATACACCGGTCGAAATGCAATTATTTTGAACTGACTCTTGAAGGGCAGGTTCGTGTTCGAAATCAGCGAGTTTTCCCTTTGCTTCAGCGACACGCCACTTACACCAACTGTTTTCACCTGGCGGGCAGTTCTCGTGTTTCGGTTTCTCGTTTGTGGAACATTTATGGTCGAACGTTGCCCAAACAGCTCTTCGCATTTCTTCGGCCGAATCAGGGTGTCGTCTGATGTTACTCTGAATAGAGCGCTCGTTCGACCGAGGGAACGCAGATATACGATCACACAATAAAGTGGAATTTATAAGAACTTGTTATGAGAGGTACAAACTTATTACCTGTAGTACAAATAACCCGCTCAGGCGGTGAAAACTGGCGTTCGAAGCGCCTTACCTCGAAACTGCTCCGAACGCGCGCTTTTATTTGTTTTTCGGCCGACGCGCTCTCTCGTCTATACGCTATAACTCGTAAAATCAATTAGATAGGTAAATATCCTTTTTGCCTACACATTTTTAAGACCGTAAGGATGAAAATAAAGCAATAAAAAAAAATAATAATTTTTTGTCGACTTTTACTAGAACCTTCCATGCAGAATGCAGAGAAATCAGAAAAAAAATAAGTACAGTAGCAAGTTTATATAGAAAAAAAATAAATTTTAATAATTTTCGGGGTATGTCCTAAAGCGATATTCAAAACTTTAAATCAGTGACTTCAAGAAGAGGTAAATAATCCACTTTTGGTTTTTGATAAGATATTTACTTCATATTCTAAACTGTAAAATAAAGTAAAAAAAATATTTAAGTATTTGAGTTATAAGAATGTTTACGTTAGTAGTAGTTTTTATTTTGAGAAATTAATAAATTTTCAGCTGGTAAAGTGTAGTTTTACCTCTTCTAGTCGAAATATGTTTAATTATATTGTGATGTGTCCACCAATTCGGGATGTTTACTTAAATTTTTTTATTCAAATTACAAGACAAGAAATTAACAATTTATATATTTTAACGTTTATTTTAATTTCGCAGGTAACTGGCAATAATGACACGCGATCACAAGTGACTCTAAAATTGTATAATAACCTTAGAGTTTTCAAACCTCCATTTTCTTATAATCGCCTGTTTTTTCTCCGATTTCCGATTGGGGCATTTCTAAATGAACTTTCATACAACCATAAGGTATTATGGGGTTAACAGTACTGACTGGGTTACAGATTTTTATTTGTGATTATTTTTAACCCAGAAATATTTGATATGTAAAATTTTTATGTAAGACACATCAAATCAGAAGATTTCAACTTCTCCGCTGAATGAGCGGTCAGGGGAATGCTTGCGCACATCTCCTTTACACCACTGGCGATTTTCTTTTCAAACCCAACTTAGGGTAGAACTCTGATTCCCAACTCCAATTACAATATATTGTTGCTAAAGCGTTATCAGAGAATGCTAATTAGTGAAGTAATGTAGAAATTATATTTTTGACGGCTGATTTGAGATGCCCTAACCGGCAAATTTATATTTTTTATATAGAACTTTGTAAACCAAAAATGTTACGAAATAAACATAAGCGAGTGCGAGTGCGAGTGTGAGTGTGAATATGAATGAATAAGAATATGAAACACCCGGTCTACTCAGACCATACCAAGTAGGGAATTCCCGTATCCACTGCCCAGACACTCAGGCTAAGGCGGCAGGTGCGTACGCACCTACGTCCAACCCTCCTTACCGCAATATAAGAGAGGCTTTCTCCTTCTCATGTTATATAGAGTTATTTTAGACTTATTATAGAGTTGTTTCTCCCCAAGATTATTATAGATAAGATAAGATTCTCTCCAAGGACAATTTTATTTGTAATTCATAGATTGTATTTCGACTCGACGGTGTATTTTATCTCCGTTATTAATTTATTTTTAAAATCCTCGGCGACACTGAATATAAACGAATAATAAACAAATTGGTTCATATTAACAACGGTCTAATATATGTCAAGTTTATTTCATATTTTCACTCCTGTTTAACATCATTTAGTTTATGTTAAAGCCGATATAATCACAGAATTATTCCCTATAATAAGAATGCTACATTTAGATTAAAGTACGTGAAAATTTTTATAATCTTTTTGTAAACTTTATCTGAATATATTAAGAATATGAAAGTATAAACTATCGCATTGAAATTGAAGTCCTTCATATGCTGTTACAATTTTTCAATATCCAGTATATATTGTTTAAGTTGACTAATATTTGGTCTTTCTTAGATTTTATGAAGTGTTTTTACATTTGTTTTTATTAGCTGTTATTAAACATGAAAGCCATGTTAAAATAATTGTAAAATAAAATAATTTCAAATCAAATCAAATCAAAAATCTTTATTGAAATAAAGTTTCATACAAAACATTTTTCCATTGTCAAAGCTATTATACCACACCACAATTGCAACAATGCCATACCACAATTTAACATTGCTTTCCATAATAAATCTAAGGCTAGTGATGTACCGACTAATAGGGATTTTGTTTCTATGTTGTCATTGGTATAAAGTTAAAATAATTGTGTGGTAATAGCTTGAGGAAACAAGCAATATAATAGCTTGAGTAATCGTGGAAATTAATCTAATCAAGAAATAAACGATCTCGGTTAATTATTTAATTTGAGCCGTTAACGACAATTATATATATTTAATAGCAACTTTGCAATTAACATTATAAAAATTATTTATCGAGTAATTTTTCAAATATAAATGTCGTACAACAAGTAAATTAAATAATATAATATCTCTGTTGGAAGTATCAATTTGAGATCACTATTTTCTGGGGTCCTTTCTAAATTTTCAGTAGTAATTTCAAGATTTTTTTGGTAACTAAACAATGGTAGTTACTCATATTTAATACCAAAATATTATGACAATACTAACAAACTTAAGTTTTTACTACAATTATTTTGCAAGACGAATTCATCAGAGTAGAAGGTCTTTGTATAACTTGGTACAATATATTCTTGGATGCCTTAAAGTTATACCGTTTAAAGCCAATATTCGCTGCAAGGAAGCTGAATAACTGACTTACTGCCTTAAATTGTGTTGTAAATAGTGTTAATTTATAGTCCCAAGTAATCTAACAGCAATAAAACTAAGTTAGACGGAGTGCTGCTGAACCTCTGCACCGAATAAAACCGCTTCCTAACTATCGCATTATACAAGATTATAGCGTTATTGAATAACTGCTATAAACAAATGTTTAAGATTTATTTATATCACATATCTTTTAAATTTTATTGTATTTAAATGTAGGTAATAAATGAGTTTTAGGAGTATAGAAAAAATGTTCTATATTTTTTTATTGTTTAATAATTGAAACTCGTAACCGATATATTTATAATATTAGTACGTTTATATCATGTTAAAAATACTGTACCATTTCAAAGTAATGATCGCTGGTCTCTTGTGCTTAAGGAGTGTATATATTAAGTGAACTAAATGCCTCACAACTGTAGCTACTGAGATTAGCACTAAGTTACCTCTCCCCACGTGTGACTTGTTTAAGTCAAGTAATTTAATTTTCCTATATTCTACGGTGTTGAAATAATTAACCAGGTTTATCTAGGAAACACAAGAAACCCACAATTCACTACTAATAAATATAACTTATTTCCTATCTATAAAAATATAAATAGATTTTTATTGATATAACGATACTCGTAATAGCTTAAAATAAAATAAACTTATCTTTAACGATTTCCAATAGTTTATCTTTTTTAATAATTGCTTACGTTGTCGGTGTTAAGTATCATCAATACTATTGTGACGCCTCAGTCGGTCAGCCTGGAGATTGCTTAGACATCTCAGTTAATCATTTTGTTAAGTGTTGAGTTTTACTCCTATATTTGAATAATAAACTTAACAGTATATTTTTCAGCATTTTTCTAATATATATAAACTTTAATTAACTCAGTAGGTGATAATCGCAATACTCAATAACATTCATTCATTCATACATTAACGATGCTCTTTCAAAATAAATTATTACTTTAAAATTAAATACTTTGACAGCTATCTATACTATAAATTACTTTTAGTGAAAATCTTTATTGGTGTAACACGGTTATTGTTATCATTATCATATAAATAATATAACAATATTATTCGAGCTATATCGTAAATAAACCTATAAAAAATATTAAAGACAAAAGTCAAAATTTACTTTATAAAAACGTAATTTAACAATTCCACATTAACAACAGCTAGATAAAATATTGTAGCAAAGCATAACCAATAAATTTCTTAGACCCTTTTGGATAAAATAAATCATCCCTTCATAAAAGGGTTCGACGTTTTGACGCCTTTTGGCCACTTCAAGTTGAAATAAGGGCGCTGTGCCCGTACCCACTTGCTGTAATGAAATTTATTTTACCACATCAAACAGTCTTAGACCGATCAGGAGTTCAAAATCAATGATGAATGTAAATATGAATTTTCCTTGTATAAAATTAAATGAATATAACTTATTTAAAAGTTTACATTTATTTTTTGGATTGTAATGTTATTTTAAGAATGTTTTTTATTTTTTACATTTTTATACAGATCAAGAATCGTAGTAAGTCAAGGAGTTAGAGTTGAAATAGCTACTAGAACAAAGTGGTTTGAAAGGCTAAGAGTCTTCGCTCAACTGACACAGTTTCTGATGCTTTTAACTTTATGATATATAGATATACCACTATACAGCGGTCACTTAAGTTTTTTAATAAAAGAAAGCAAATATTTAAATCAATCAATGTATTTATATGTATTTGCATTAAAGATAAAATACTTTTAAGAAATAATTAATTGGCTTGAAGAGCGAGTCCTAAAGTATAGTCGATCCTATTCTCAGATAAGACACAGGAGTGTAAAAGTGAATCAACCATAAAATAATTCTACGCCTGAACGTTATCACGGGCAGTTTTAATGACGTCACCAAGAGAGATATTTTGTTAGTAAAAATAGTCTAATATATTAAGTTAAAGTCTTTTTTTATTATTTCTAATTTGCCTACATTACATTTACGAAACATCAAATGAAAAAAAACCGCCCAGAAGCCTCCTGAATACTCCTTTAATATATTGTTAATTTACATTATTTTGTGTGGTATTGACATTTGAGTCACAGTCGTAATTTGGAATAACTAAGAATTCAAATAAAGCTCAATAGTAAAACATAGGCAAATTAACAACTATTTTCTATTATTTCGATATGTGTTTGTAGATTTTGGACATAAGTGTGGTGATAACATTTTTTATCAACCACAATTTTTTTTATAACTTATGTTGTTACAATTAAGATTTATTACCTATATTTATATATTTTTTCTAATTTTACCAGATTTTCATTATTATCATCAGATTACTATTAGATAACAACAATGATACAAGTAGAACTACATCTATGGCTTTATGAACAAAAATTGTGTTTATACTACTATTTAAATGGCTGAATTTTTCCTTTTAACATTCAAATACAAAAGAAGAAAATTAAAATAGACCAACAATCTTTAAGATGCTGTTAACTTGTTAAGAGCTCCATCGCCGGGTGTATTCCAAATCTACAAAAGTATCCCTTCAGCGTACGTATACTTATTTATAAGATTGAGGTCATGTGAAAGATTTTTAAATAATGACGCAGTTAGTGTAGTGTGACATTATGACAATAATTATATAGTTTGTTAGAAATAATTAGTAAGTGGCTTTGTATAGACAAATTAGAGATATTTATTATTATATACAAAATAGATAAAGTTATATTTGAAAAACAATAAAATTAATATAAATATAAAATCAGAATATAAATTAGATGTTTGAGTTTTTCTTCTTAAAACTCGAAAAAATACACTTGAAAAATATCACAGCTACACTTTCGCGATTAGACGAATTGTTCAGGTTTAGTTCTGTAAAATGTTTAACAGAATTATATAAGTGCGGTTAGTTAGATTTAATTTTCGAAAAATATTTCCGCATTAGAGAATAATCCTAATAACTAGCATAAAGTTCACCTAGATTGGGAATCGCAGTCCGTGGCTTATACAAAAATCTTTGAATTAGCATTCAGGAGTACTAACTACCATACTAACAGACCTTTTTTCTGGTAACCAATTACATCTATAAAATGACTTTCAAGTATTATAAATATGAACTCCCACATTAAT
The DNA here is from genome assembly GCA_918358865.1 of Melinaea marsaeus rileyi. Taxonomy (NCBI): domain Eukaryota; kingdom Metazoa; phylum Arthropoda; class Insecta; order Lepidoptera; family Nymphalidae; genus Melinaea; species Melinaea marsaeus. The sequence continues at coordinate 19,125,307 of OU911093.1, read as the reverse complement.
TCTTTATCAGTATAATAACATAGTATCAAGTATACCAGCTCCGAATAGTAGACGGGCCTTGCCTTGGCCTAAGACAAATGTATAATATTATAATGAATATTATTATATTTTTTTGGTATCAAAAGAAAACAAGTTAAAAACAACAAAACTAATAAATTTAAATACAATATATATCTCTAAATGTAAAATCTGATCTAGTTTTAGCTACTGATGTTAACGTAAAATTAAACTTATTATGTTTTCTCCCCATTCCTAAAAGTGAATAATATCTGATAAAAACTAATAGGACAATATCACTTAAAAGTATTGAAGATTACGTAATGAGGTTAAAGAGAAACAGTATTTTTTAGATCCCTTTAAATTACATAAATTATCTTTCTGACAGAAGGTTCGACATTAAAGACCTTTTAACCAGTTCTGGCTGGGATAAGGGTGCTTTAAACCACGTACTTACAAGTTGCAATGATATGCAACTGGCGACAACTAACCTCCGTATACTATAGGTATACGTTAAATACCGACTTTTCTCCAATTAATAAAGTTTAGTCGATTTTAAGTATCATTCTCCGATTAATTATAATTATAAATAATTTGTTAAATATTCTTTTTTTAACCTAAAAATACTATGTTAATGCAATCATAATAACAAGGCATTTACAAGCTCTTTTGAATCATTAACTTTAAAAAGGTCAGTGAAGTTAGTCCAAGAGTAAGCTACCATCGGCTGGGAATATTGCTCTCCTAATAAAAGCCTAACAGAAACTCAACAGTTGCTCTTAAAATAAACTTAACAATGATGATGTAATTTATAATATCATCCCTGCAAATGAATCAACAAACTAAGCCCCACACATTTCTATCAACTAAAACCATTTGACTGCTACGATAGGATTTATTAAATAAAACTGAATGAAAACTGATTTTATTAGACATGCGTACACTCAAGCGACTTGAAGGATTTATTAACTTTTGAAAAAGAAATGTAGGCGTTACGAGTTTGTTTTTATTTCTTGTATTTCTCGTGTGCCTGTCACTGATTTTAATATATTGAATATTACATATAAATTCAATATTGAATATTTTTGACTGTGAATATTCGTAATTGTGACTTAAACTTTTTATATAAATATAATACTTTTTGACAAGTAGACCACATCAGGGTTTCTTTTGAGAGTAGCAATTGTTTAAGACTTCCACCCATTAAGCAAGACGGTTGTCATTAGAATATCCGAGTAACGAGAGCCAAGAGTATAAGAAACAAAGTGCGAGGAAGAAACCGATTTTACTCACAACTATGCAAATATACTTAAACGCCGAAATATGTGAATTCCTTCCATGTAGTTCTTTCATACCTAATGTCAATAGAGACATGCTTCTCCGCCTTATAATATTTCACGCCATACTATATTTATCCAAGTTTTCTTCGGTGGCTTGTTTCTCTAAACAATCTATATTTTCTTTTAATTTGATAATGTTACAATTCATATTAACACTCAAAGTATGACATAGATATATGTACATCTTACTCACTCAATTGTACCTGCTTATATTCTAGTATTATTGCCAGTTTAATTAACAAAAAATAGGTTAAGTAGATGATTTAACTGGATGTTATTGTATATCTTTACGTGTAACATTTAATGGATTGTAAAAGAAAAATAAAACGGCAATTTATAAAGAAGTAGCTGAGGCTATAAATCGTGAGCAATTCCATAGATTTGAGAACATCAATTTACCATCGATGTCACCGAATTACTTTAAAAGACTCATTGTAGTTTTAAAAAGAAAATATTCTTATAGTATTCATTATTCTAGCATTACTAGCATGAATTGTTGTTTAATATGTTCGTAGCGCCAAAATTCTTTATACGATTCAGTATTTAAAAACAATTTATAAACTAGGTGTTGAAAAAAAGTTTAAGAAAACATACATATTGTAAGTATATTATTGTTATTGAAATAATTTTATAATTACTTTACTTATCTATTTCTTGATATTAATTTATTAACATTTTCTAATACAGATGTTGAAAAGTATTAAATTAGATAAAGATGGCGTTACTTGTATGTACCAATGTAAGAAGTACGGGTTTGATTAGTTCAAAACTATAAAAATCTACCTCTAAAGCATGTACTTCGTGAGAATAATCTGTTAATTGGCTTTTAAATAATACTTTCCTACCTCTTTTTAATAAGATGGAGAACTAGAAAATGTATTAGGGATATATTCCCTTTAACAAAAAATAAATATATAAACTAAAAGTTTTAATGAATCGTTTTGTTTACCGGTCTTTGTTAAAAAAGATTTAAAAACATCTTAGTTCTAAAGATAGTACAAGCTGTAATAAAGCCTGCTTTGTTTAAATAATTTTAATACTTAAGTACTACTTAATACTTACTTCTTCTAGAACGGCGAGTCCTCACTTCATTGAAATACTCTCTAATAATACTATATTTAGTAAAACACTGATATAAAGGAATAGAAGACCAGATTAATTTGTTGGAGTTTCAAAGGTTTCATGTAGCTGGAATTCTACTAATAAACTCAAAGTGTTTTTAGTTTTTCACTTTCAGTTTTTTGTCAAAAGCATACTCCTAAATGTTATTTATTTCTAAATCGTGGGATTTTTATTTTCCACTTTGATTTTATATATTGATAGTATTTACGATAAAATATTATAATAACATTAATACAAGTGTTTTGTCACATTTACCTAATAACATTCTAACAATTGATGAGATCAGATAAGGGGCGCGTTATTCGGGAGGATACGGTGAAGCTAAGAATTAACAAAATTACTTGTAATAATATTTCTGAGTTTTTGGAAGCTTCGTATCCTATAAATATTTAATTTATTTAATTTATGTAATAGCAATTAACTTGTTCAACTCTTAAAGACAACAAAATTAAAGTTCGTATTGTTTAAAGAAGTTTACTAAATCGTGGAACTTATTCCGGTTTTTGACTTAGTTATATAATATTTAGAATAAATTAACTATGTGCATAGTGTACCTTATTCTGAGAGCAAAAGGGTCATGATAGAATAACAAAAATACAAGTATTTATTGTATAATGAAAAGCAAATGAGTGTAGTTTGGAGTATGTTAGTATATTTAGTAACATAGTGTAAAGTTTACAAGAGGATTATAAATTTAAAATACCAAAAATTTTAATCTTGTTCAATTATTGCTGTAAAGTTACACAAAGGGAGCCATGAAACTAATTGAATCATGGAAAAAAAATAAAATAGACCATATAAATACATATTTATTTCTAAAAAAAACCATCACTGTAAAAACGTGCAAGAGACCGTTATTCACACAACGACCATTCCCATTACATTTTTCATTGTTTTCAGTACGAGAGACAAGTTTGTTCATATTTATGATAAACCACAAGTTCGAGAGCATGTTGCATTCTTTAAAATCATTTCAAGATAATCCTTATTACTAATTCGGACGAGATAAAATAAAATAACATTCATTGAAGGGGAGATTGTAAGAAATATATTATCGACAAAAAATATACGGTATTTATGAAAATCAATTTATATTTATTTTAAAATAAATTTTAGTGTCAGGTATATAGTCCGTTCTTTTACTCTTGCTGAATTAAAAATATGTTTTATTAGTGGTATATATTTCTCAAAACAGCATTCAATTAAAAAGTTATATTAATAGCTAAAAAAATCATGGATATAATAAATCTAAATCGATCGCAATTTAAATTAGGTACCTTTAAAACCTAAATAGTTGTTTATGTTTTAATCACAAGCAAGAAACCCTCTTTCTATAAATAAAAATTATATGTTGTCACGAATATATGAAATATTTTGTTGTATAATGAATTTTTTAAATACAAGAACTTCATTTTCTGTTCAACATTAAACACAAAAAAATATTAATCATAAAATCTTATGTTAAAAGCAATATTTTTTAAAGTAAGAAATACAAGAGTTTGTTTCGGATTCACTTAACACCAGTGTGACAATTGATGAAATAAGAAATGAGACACGGTATTGATAAATGACAGTGATAGAGTGGATATATAACAATGGGAAGACGACAGCCGGATTGCTTTTATTTATACTAATACTATTCATTCACCCGCGTATTTGTAGGACTCTGCTTTGTTGAGGTGTGAAAAAAAAATCAGGCCAAACTAATATTTTTCCTCTCTTTCTTTAAGTTATTAGGATAAAAAATCATACATATTGGTAAAAGGACTTTAGCAGACCGTGAAGCTAAATTCCACTAACAACTAACACTAAGCCCTTGAATAAATCCACTGTATTTTATATTAAAAGCAAAAGAGGTCATGCTATAATACAAGAAATACTAATAAAAGCTAATAATATAGTGAAAAGCAAAACAGTGTACTTATAAGAATTTAGATTGAAAGTTTATATTATTTTACAAACAATATATACTTCTATATATTTTTGAATAGAAGTAAGTGTTTGGGGGCAAAAAAAGGTAGCTTTAGAATAATATGGTAATATGACCATTAAAAAATCTATTGATTATGATTAATCATTATATGTAATTGTTTTATTTTTCTCCATCTCAAATTGGTCAATATGCACAAAGCCATAGTATAAAATTTCCTTTAAATATATAAATATTACTAATACACAATGTGATAGAAACTGAATTACATCTTATTGTAATATATATATATATTTTTAATAGTCAATCTCCTTCTGGAAGTGTCGCTGATAAAAAAATTAATAAAATAATTGCAATATAAAGAATGAAGAATAAGTGTTATAAAATTTAACATTTTACTCATAATCAAACGCAGATAACAATATACGTCATATTTCAATACAAACATAAAGAAAGTTGATTAAAATTATCTATTAGTTTTACATAAAATATAGTAGAAAATTACAATATTAATAAGCATCGAAGGTGAATCGTCATGAGTAAGCTTTGGAACGAGATGAAACTTTTATTAGTCTTTCGTCATTATCATACCATATCTTAAATAAATTAAGTCATGTTATAATATATAATCAAAATCATGTTTAAAGAAATATCGAACTAAATTATTTGTTAATTACTTTTAAAAAATGAAATATCGTTGGTGCTATTTATATAACTGAAATTAAAATTTATCTTATATTTTGTGGTATAAAATCTAAGCTTTCATTAAGCATTAAGCTTCGTACGAAAACAATAAATTTACACAAAGAGTAAACTTTTAATTTCAAACAATAGTTAAATAAATTCTTTTCTCTGAGATAAAAAAAACGTCAAAGTATTTTGTTGTGGTTGGATAACAACGAAATTATTATTGAAACCAAATAACTAGATGTGTATTTCTATAATAAGTATTCCATAAAAAAAAATTAACTGTAAATAAAAATTGGAGTATAAAGCAAGAGTTCATTATTTATTAAAAAAGATTTGACAAAACAAAAACAAAACATTTTTAGCGTAACAAAAATAATAACATTTTAGAGGAATTAAACTAACTGTGCAAATATATCTTCTGACGGAGATTTGCATGACTTAATCGCAGTGGTGTTTGTTGTTTTGCTATCTCACGTATGTTTATTATATACTCGAAATAGACTAAAAGGAGCATTAATGCTATGATTTTTAGTTAAACAACTAATATAAAAGATCTTATATCTTATGCGATAAAATCAAGTTTATTTTTAAAATAATGGGTTTTTGATAATGAGCTATATATATTATGTGTATTTTTTCAAAGTATACGGTATCGTAAAAATGTGTGGAATGGTGTGAGAATGAAAAAGTCGCGTGACAATCGTTTAATTCTATTCCAGTCTAGTTGCACAAACAAAACATTATGAATTGCCACGGACAATTAATATATTACACTGTATCGGACAACTTTGTTCTTTACTAATAATCATATTTTAAACTAAACGTAAAATAAAGAAGCACTAGAAATTGTTTAACTAACAAAGTATTCAATGAAAATAATGAAGTTATAATTGAAATTACACAAAAATATATTATAGTTTAAAACTTATGTAGTATATATCATATTATTTTGTTTTGAAATAAAATAATTTCATTTACGTATATCTGCGATTTGGTTATGTGTAGTTAGGAACATGGAATACCATATTAATCTTGATTTAGTAAAAAAAACTTTATACAAAATATAACATTAATTTTGAATTACAGAACATCTCCATTAAGAAATTAGCAATACATTGGATGGCATTACTTAATCGGCTTCCATAATGCGTACCATCTGGCAACTAAATAAGTATTAGCAAAGCGTACATCAGGCCTACATGATAAATCTTCACAAAATATAATTAAGTAGTAACAAGGCCAAGTCTACAAACTAGATATTTTTTTAGAAACCTATTTGCTACGGGCACATTATTCTTAGTTTGTTTGTTTTGCGCGTTTGTTAGCGCATCGCAAAATTACTGAACCGCATTATATGAAATTTGCTGTGTTTATGGTTAATTTCCTACACCAATATATATAAAAGTAGTTATAGTGGGGTTAGTTATTCTATTACAGTTTTGGTATCTCGCTTTACTGTAATTTGTACCTCCTAAGGCTTAAAAGAGTTTCACCTAGTTTCGTTGCTGATTCTTTTCCATGGATCTTCCCTTTGGAACCGTGGAACAAATATATTGCAAGATAGGTGCAATTTATGCCTTATTGAAATAAAATACTTTAACAACTGTGGCGCATAGATATTTTTTTTTAATTCACAATAACAAAAACTAAAACTGGTTAAGGTTATGAGAAAAGAAAGAAATGGTAACATTTTACAGCCGTATTCAAAATGCCCATAATCTTATAATTTAGATGACCCTAAAACCTCTGCCGTTATGAAAGTGAAAACTTAATTAGTAATATTATGCTAACGTGCGGTCGATGTACAGTCTCGCTACATTGTTTCTTAATGGTCAATATATGTTGCTGAAGACTCTGCAACCATTGTCTTTTCTTTCTTCAGGCAATGGTATATTTTAGTCAAACCTCGTAAACATTATTTATTCACATGTCGAAATTTTTATTTAAACAAATCCTCTGCATCGCCCAATTATTGTGTTTTATATATCTTAATACGATAAATATATATATTTGTATTAAATTAAATTCAATTACTTATTACTCTACGTATTCTTTAATGAGGACTTAAATCCAATATTACCAAGTTATAATAGTTGTATATTGCAAGTTGATTTTGCTTGCAAAATAATTTAAAAGTTATCTAAATTCTAGACTTTTAAAGAATTTACTCTTCGCGTCCGAGTGGAAAGCTAATGCTAGCAGTCGATTTATTTGACACCAAACATTAAGCTAGAGATTTTCTTCTCCTCCCTTAACAGAGCCTTTGCAGGACAATATTTGCAGTAACATTTCCATGGGCCAAGTTATATAAATTATTTATAGTGTCACGCACCAACTTGAAAAAATTAAGACGAAGTTGGAATTTTATCAATTGCTTTTTCCTATTATGTTCCTGATTTTAGGTGGTAGAGCCTAGCTGTAGTTTTCTGACTGCAGCTCGTATTGGGCTGGCTCGACCGGGGAAGGACTACCCTCTCACAGAAGACCGACGTGTAATAACCAAATTCATTTGGTTATGTTCCGTCGGTAAGTGAGAGAATCCGGAAGCCCACCCCCCCCCCTGCCAAACATGATAGCGATGCCTCCAAAAAAGTATACCCCAGGAGGGTACCGGCTTTGATGAAGCCGGTGACCCCCTCCCAGAGCAAAATCGGGGAAATGATCCTCGGATTTTGCTCGGGCTTCCCGTCGTATCTCGGGCGGGCAAAGTATCGCCTGTTGTGTTTTCTAAGGGCAAACGACGGCAAACAGCGGCACCCCGCTCCACTCTAGATGTGGACTTTTGCAACATCCGGGGTTTTCACTCGAACCTAAACGCCGTCCACTACCACCTTGAGACGGCGCAGCCGGCCTTGTTGTTTTTGACGGACACGCAGATATCTCAACCTAGCGACACAGCGTACCTATCATACCCCGGGTATAAACTAGAACACCATTTTATACCACACGCCGGGGTATCTGTGTTCGTAAGGGAGGATATCTGCTACCGTCACCTTCAGGTTTTTGAAGGTCGGGACCTGTCTGTACTCTGGCTGCGCGTGAACATGGACGACCATGTCAGAGTCTACGCGTGTCTCTACAGGTCCCATAGTGCTAATGCAGAAACGGATCAACTCTTGGGCCATGTTCAGGCGAAGATTGACGATCAGCTTTCACAGACTCCCTCCGCCGAAGTCGTAGTCCTCGGGAACTTCAATGCGCACCATGCCGATTGGCTAGGGTCACGTGCCACCGACTACGCGGGGAGATCTGTGTTTGACTTTGCTCTAGCAAATGGTCTGTCCCAGCTGGTAAAGACGCACACTCGTCTACCGGACGTGGACAGACCATTTGTTGGATCTTCTGCTTACTACACATCCAGAAAAGTACCAGATCACTGTCGAGGCTCCCTTAGGTTCATCTAATCACTGTCTGGTACGGAGGGTAGTGCCCATTCAACGTCCTGCTCGCACAAGACCTGCGACTCGATGCGTTTGGCACTATAAGTCCGCAGATTGGGATGGAATGCGGTCCTTTTTTGCATCCTACCCATGGGGGCCGATTTGTTTCCCTTCCAATGATCCTAGTGACTGCGCTGCGGCTGTAGCTGGTTTGATACTTCAGGGCATGGAACTATTTGTACCAAGCTCTGTGGTACCACTTGGCGGCAGATCGCGGCCTTGGTTTGATGCGTCTGTCAGGGCTGCAGCAGCTGGCAAACGGCAGGCTTATTAAGCTTGGGCTAATGCGTTAGTCACTAAGGATCCGAACTCTAGAGTTTTGAAGAGGAAATACAACCGCGCCTCCAGATTCTTCAAACGGCAAATCGCTAGAGCAAAGTTCAAGCATATCGTCAAAATTGGGGATTAATTGGCAAAGTACCCTCCTGGCACGCGCAAATTCTGGGCGCTTTCCAAGGCCACTCTGAGCAACTTCAGCCAGCCGTCCCGTCCGCCGTTGCACATGGGGAATGACTCTCTGGCCCACACGGCAAAACAGAAAGCCGATCTCTTGGGCACTCTTTTCGCTTCCAACTCGACTTTGGACGACCAAGGGAAGACACCGCCTATCATCCCGCGGTGTCAGAGTTCAATGCCGGAAATAGTTTTTCGGCAAAAAACTATCAGGCAGTCTCTATTTTCCTTGGACGTTCATAAGTCGAGTGGGCCGGATGGCATTTCTCCATTTGTGCTACGAACGTGTGCCCCTTAGTTGACTCCAGTGCTAACGCGTCTATTTCGGTACTCCTACCTTAAAGGCGTAGTCCCGGTCTGGAAGCGTGCCCTTGTCCATCCGATCCCTAAAAAAGGTGATAGCTCGGACCCAGCTAACTACAGACCTATCGCCATTACCTCCCTTCTCTCCAAAATAATTGAGATTATTATCAACCGACAGCTCCTAACGTACCTCGAAGATCACCAGTTGATCAATGACCGGCAGTATGGCTTTCGCCATGGCCGATCAGCTGGTGATCTTCTGTTATACCTTACGCACCGTTGGGCAGCGGTTATTGAAAGCAAGGGAGAGGGTCTGGTAGTCAGTCTGGATATGGCAAAAGCCTTTGATCGTGTATGCCACAAGGGGCTTCTTTCGAAGCTACCTTTCTATGGGCTTCCCGAGAGTTTATGCAAGTGGATCAGCAGTTTTCTCACTGGGCGGAGCATACAGGTCATTCTTGACGGTTTTAACTCAGACAATAAGCCCGTGAACGCTGGTGTACCCCAAGGCTGCGTGCCCAACATACATTGTTATGCGGATGACAGCACTGGGGATGCGGTATTTTCCGGTCGTGCAGGTCTCTCTCGGGAAAACGTCGACGAGTGCCGAAAGAAACTTTTGTCTTCAATAGAGACCTCCCTGGGGATGGTCTCTGAGTGGGGTGAACTGAACCACGTTCAGTTCAATCCCCTAAAGACACAGGTTTGCGCGTTTACCACTAAAAAAACCCCATTTGTAGTATCGCCGCTCTTCGAGAGCACTCCCCTTATTGCCTCGCTTAGTATCAAAATACTGGGTCTCGACATTTCGAGCGACTGTCAGTTTCGTGGTCATCTGGAGAGCAAGGCCAAGGTGACCTCGATAAAATTGGGAGTGATCAATAGAGCGAGGCAGTAATTCAAACCTGGCCAAAGACTTGCGCTCTATAAGGCGCAGGTCCGGCCACACATGGAGTACTGTTCTCATCTCTGGTCCGGATCACCCCAATATCAGCTTCTACCATTTGACCGCGTACAGCGGAGAGCCGTTCGGATTGTCGGGAACCCGGTGCTCTGCGAACGGCTGGACTCTTTGGCATTGCGTAGAGACGTGGCTTTTTTGTGCGTCTTCTACCGCATTTACAACGGGGAGTGTTCCGAAGAACTATTCGATCTGATGCCTACCGCCGAATTTCACTACCGCACAGCTCGCTATCGCCTCCTTTATCATCCATGCCACCTGGACGCGTGGCGATCTTCAACTGTGCGGTTTTCAAGAACTTTTAACTCAAATGTGGAACAAACTTCCTTCGGCGGTATTTCCAGATCAATACGACATGGGTACCTTCAAAAAAGGCATAAATTCCTTTCTCCAAGGCCGGCAACGCTCTTGTGAATCCTCGGATGTTACAAGAGTTCATGGGCGGCGGTGATCACATACCAACGGTGACCCGCAAGCTCGTTTTCCCTCCTCTAACATAAAAAAAAAAAGATTATAGATGTGATGTCAAGAGTGTGACGAAGGGTGGTGGTAGGAATCTGTTTTGAGGAATCAGGGTTGCTACTGGTTTGACGGTTTGATGATACGACTAATAGGGGTTTTTTTCATCACCAGGAAGATCTTCATAGAATACACAAGTTTCTTTTGTCATGCGTCGTAGTTTTCCTAAGAGAGCCCTGCATGGCCGGAATATACCGCATTCCAAAAGTCCAAATTTAAACTGTAGAGCGGGGTATCGCTGTTTGCCGTCGTTTGTACTCAGAAAACACAAAATACGTGGTAATAACGTCACATGGTTAAAAAATATATAAAAGTAAGCTTCTTAAATAAAATGAAAAATATTGTATTAACTTTAAATAGATTCAAAAATTTGAATGATACAGCGATAGTAAAATGTACTAAACTATAATAGAGATACTAATAATACCGTACCGTGTCCCTAAAATATAAGCTTATATTACAATAAAGTCTTTAGATCAGACTTTTTAGTTCAGATTCAGGTTCCTAGCTGATACAAATGAGGTAATTGAGGTTTAGATTGTGAAATGCGAGCGTAGTTGACTGTTTCTCACTCTGGTACAACTCTCCAATAAACTTAACTACCTTCTACTATAATACACCGCTAGTTTTTATTCATTTTTTCAGCTTAGAAAGAACTTACATTCTACATGTATTATATTTTTAAACAAATTCAAGTTTTATTTATATATAAGCATTTGGGCACATATTCATATTTTTTTTATTTTAATCCTTTGTAAGCCTAGGTAAAAAATATATATATTAATTAATTGTAGTTTTCTGCTCGTAAAGGAGTAATATCGTAATTAATAGGATATTTAATTAAGTATTTCGAGCTTTTACTAATTTGAATGTCAAAACAATGTATAAAATTTCAGTCAGACATTAACACTACCAAATTATATATTAATTTTAGTAGACGTTCTTAATTAACACTAACTAACTAATTTCTACTACCTAAATCTCTTCGCAGGTTCATCAAAAAGTTTGAAACCCTTCAAAGCTCCGTCAGTGTCCCAAGGTTTCGAGATCCCGGCTTATGAGTTCACTATCTTGCCGGTATTATCTTTAATCCCGGTCCCAAATCATTCATTTCACGTCTATATTGCATCTAATAGCTTTATATGCACCATTTGAGTGTTAAATTGCAATTTTTGTTCATATTTATTATTTATAACTGTGTTAATACTATCATCTATAACTTTCCCCTCACTCAGTTCAAGTAGAAAACAAAAAGCGAAACCTCCCTTTGTTACCTTTTAAAAATCTATAAGATGGAAATTGATATAAGTTATTGATATAAAAAACGGCATTTTTTTTTATTTTTCTTCGGGTGAGGTGTGTTGTAAATTTAGATTTAGTATTTTCGTCCTAATCTTGACTTTTTCTTATTTCTATTATTCCTACAATTGTTTTAGTACTATTATAGCCTGGAATTGTTAATTTAAGATGTATATATATCTATATCTATATAGAGAGTGTAGAGTAAAAAATGCATACTTTTTTATTAAGAAAACTAGCACGATTTTATTACTAAAAGCTAAGCAGCAGTAACTGAGTATTTAATTCAAAAGATGATTTGTTGTGAGAGAAATTGCCCGTACAAATTAAAATCTTCGTTAACTCACTTACTACATTAACTTTGTTTGCAAAAAAAATTATTTGCAATGAAAATGGCAGCCTAATTAATCCGAATACCTTGCGTCTCTCTTTCAATAAGATGTCACCGAGGATCTGTGGTTTACCGATAGCAATACAACTGGATGCTTCTATGACGAAACTCCAATACCGTGCCTAAACAATGCAAGAAATTTATGACTAATTATACTCTCATTTACGTTGGCCAGCTCAAGTTAATGATGTAAGTGAGCAGCTTCTTTCATTCCTCAAATTCCTTCCTTTTATTCCTTACATCCCTTAAATGACTGCACAATTTCCCTCCTCTTAAAACTAAAACTATACTATTATAATATATTCTTCTTTCTCTACTAGACTACGCTGACGTTTGCTATTTCGATGCGACTGGTGAGCTACTTGATAAATTAGATTGACTGCAGACTTTCTGCATTTGTTTCAATTTCGGCTTGCTCAAATAAGATCACGTTTCCGAATACCGCCATGAATTTCGCTTTCACTCGAATATGCATCTGTTAACACTTTTGTACAATTTTTTCAAAAGTGAAGATCCCACATAACTTCAGGAACGCTTCCAATTACACTTTCCTAGTAATCGACCTGAAGGCTCTTATGTTGCACTGAAATTTCATGAAATGTCAAAGTACCATACAAGTTTTTATAGTTAAGTTATATTTTGTGTTAATTTCCTTTGTTAAAAAGTAATTATCACTATATATTGTATACAAATAAATAAATAAAATAAGCAATTAAATTTTAAAAGAAAATAATTAATTAAATTTATCACTTTGATATGAAAATCAAAAAATGTTAAGAAAATTCTTAATGATATAATAACCAAAGCTAAGAAAATAAACATTGTATTTATTCTCTTAAAATTTCACTATTCAAACATCGCAAAATTACAAATCAATTCAATCTATCTCGGGTGTAATCTTATTTATCTATTGCCCATCGGATTAAAGTCTTTTTAAAAACGAAGCAGCGCAGGTGTACAATATAGCGCCCAATAGGATGAGCTGACTTCCTGATTTAAAATCTCTGTTCTATATAGGCTTTATAAGTTAACGGAAATTTAAAATTATCGAGCAATTGCAAATTCGACTCTAAACATACGAGTGAAGACTAGTTTTGAAAGAAATAATAACTTCGTCCTTACTTCGTAGAAAAATCCGCTTATGAGGTGCGCTAGTTCCAATTTTGAAATGCTTTTGGCGGGGACGGCACTGAATTTCCTCTTCTACAGTTTATTTAAAATGTCGTTAACATATATATACATTTAAAATAAAGTTTCTTATATTTTTTACTGTCACATAAAACCGTCATCTTGCGATCGGTTTTAAAGAACTTAGGAGTGAAAAAGTTGTTTCCAATGTCGGTAATTTTGTTTGTTGTTTCTGCGACGTTCTATTTTTGTTGTATAGTTTAAGTAAAGAAATTAATGGTGATATGATCTCATTGTTAATTAATAAATATTTTCATAAATGTAGATTTTGTGGCTGAGTGGAGAAATTCAGTGATAAATATTGAGTGAGAGTATTTGTATATATACTATATACATATTGCAAAATTATATTTGTTACTTATACAATAGCATTTATTATTTATTTCGATAATATAATGAAGAAAATAACAAATATACGACAATTGTGCTGTCGGATTTGGAGACTGAGACTCGATACTCGATGTAATGCTCTTATAATGATAACGTATCGCTTTCTTTATTATAATATTCTCGTAATGAGAAAGAATCTCTTTGTGTGTTAATTGACTTATTTTTTGTTGTTAGGTATAACTTTAAAAGAAGCTTTATTCATAAAAAATCTATCAAAATGTTATTATTTTATGATTTTAAAATATATTTGTCCTTTAATAATTTAAACAGTTTGAAATATAACATACTATTTACTTCAATGCACCAACTGTTATTACAAGCACAAATGCACTTTAAGATATATCCGAAGACACTTAAAAGAATTACAATAAGTATTCAAATCTAACTTATTTTATGGCGGTGTGGAGTTCATGTAGTCGAGAGCAGGTCAAATCAAAACTTCAGAAGACATATCAGAAGACGATCGTGATAAAAAGATTTAGGAACAAGGAATTGTTCAAAGGAAAGGAGGAAAAAATATTATAACGCTACTATTTTAGAAGTTATTTTTATAACATTAAATAATGATTATCAAATACTTTTTATTGAACAGATAATAAGCCTTAGGAACAATTTAATAAGTAATAAGGTTTCATTCAGTTCCAATGCAGTATAAAAATATGGAAAAGAAGCCGGAACCGTTTTTTTCATTTTTGTAACTAGTTGTTTTTACAAAATACTGGAAATCTGGTGCTGCAATTAAACATTTATATTTAAGTGTATGTATGATATTATATTTTAGATTACTTGAATATGTAAAATAGATTGCGTTATCTATTTATCAAGTTCTGCGTTCTGTAATGTCTATGTATTTTATGCATTAGAATTTGCATATCGTCTCGATCTTTTATATACGAGAAATAAGTAAGTAAGTTTCCTTATGATATATAATAAAGGCAGAACTTTGATAGCTAGAAAACAATTGTATGAGTTACCAGCCGTTGCTAAGGACTTCGTTAGTCTCGCACTGCTGCGGCTTCTCCATACCATTCATATTACAAACAGTACGAGTATAACATCGCTTTAAATGTATACATATTTAAACATTTCTAGTTTTCAAAATTAGAGATGATAATTGTAGTTTTCAAAAATCAATAAACTCAATTCAAATTCAATATGTCATACTAAGTATATATTTTTTTTTTTTTAATAAATAAATGAAAATAAAATTTATAACTTATAAAAAATATATATATATATAATACAAAAATATTATAATATGTAAATTAATGATTTATAATAATAATAATACCATTCGTATTACAAACAATATAACATGCCTAAAAAAGTATACAAATTCAAACATTTTTTTCCGTGAAAAGGAGAATAATATATAGAAAAAAACAATCCCAGGTATTGGAATAATAAGCTAAGACATCACTAGTTACATAATGACAAATATATAATATAATTCTTATCTTGTCTCACGTACCTTCAAGTAAAAAGCAATAGCTTTGGACTACCAAATGTATTGAATATACAAATTATAGGAATATAAAATTCTAAGAAAGAAATTTCATACCACTATATGACATTTACAGTATACGTACACAATTTTCTCTTCGAAGGTCCATAATTAGATCTTGCACAAAAGAGATTTCATATATAAACTGTATGAGTTATCGTTATTAAAAGTAAAATAAAAGGAAAAGAGAATAAACTTTGTTATGACGTCACATAAAACTTTTGATATAATTTAAACTGCTTTGTTTATTGAATACGCTATAAAGATACAAAATGTTATCAAAAATATTCCCAAATTTGTGCACTTGATACCGCTAATAGCACTTAAAAGACTGGTCAGTATAATTGATTTATAACTTCTGAATCTATATATTGTATATTATTTATTAATAATTTAAATAAACATTTTAATTAAACTTACATTCGTTCGTTTTTCTTTAATAAAAAAATATGAATATTATATTACAATATAACTTCACTTCATGATTTCTGAACCTAAATCCAATAGATTTATATCTTTAAACATATTTCAAAATATAAATTTTAAACTTTTACACTTTCTTCTGATACATTAAAATAATTCAGAAGTAATTCTATTATCACTGGTCCATAAACCAGAGAGGCTCCGTGACATCTTATTAAAAAGGAACGCCCGAAAGTTTAAGGGTTAATTAAACCGCCCTTTTAATGTAAATATTTTTTTAACATTAACATTATTAAATAAGGCGAATAAAGCTTTTAATTTTTACAAGGATTTTATTTGAACACCAATTGTTTTTTTTAATTACTTAGTACCCCACTTTTTTTATTTTGATAGAATTATTAAGATAATTTTAATACCTTTATACAATGATACCTTATTTCTCTACTGATAATATAATACATTTCAGGAAAATGGCATCGAGTTGTACTTTACATTACATTAAATAAATGCCGTTAAAAAAAAAAAAAGGTTACCTGAAATTCTATCCGTTAGATATTTTTGTAAGATTTTATTCTAGAAAAATGATAAAAAGTTTAAGGAATATCTAGGAATTGATAAATATTTTTAGTATTATTTTAAAAATATAGTGATCAATATTTTAATAGATAAATTAATTAAAAACGAAAAGAAATGGGGTTATCGGTTTAAGTTTAACAATAAATACACAGAATCCATACCAGCATTCGCAGACGATCTCGCGATACTGACACGT
The DNA here is from genome assembly GCA_918358865.1 of Melinaea marsaeus rileyi. Taxonomy (NCBI): domain Eukaryota; kingdom Metazoa; phylum Arthropoda; class Insecta; order Lepidoptera; family Nymphalidae; genus Melinaea; species Melinaea marsaeus. The sequence goes on along the minus strand of OU911093.1, from coordinate 19,108,585 downwards.
AATCCAAAACAATGTCAGCTACTTTTAAATGTTGTGGAGGATTTCTGTGCTTGGACGGACGGATTGAGGACAAAACCCAATAAATGCTACAGTCTGTGTCTGGGTAGGCGGAACACCAGATATACCTCTTGCGATCCGGGTCTTATAATAGGCGGTAAGTGCGTTACTACTATTACCGACGCAGCTCCGTTCAAATTCTTAGGCAAAAAAATCGATTACCAAGGGGGTACTCCATCTTTAGATATAATAGTCGATAGCTTTTTGAATGATCTTAAAAAGGTAGACAATCAGCCAAAAAGTAACATCAAAAAGGCTTGGATATATGATAATTATTTGGCATCACGTTTAAATTGGCCTGTCCTCGTTTACGATATTAATAAGACCCTTTTGTTAAAGTTAGATGCAAGCGTCATAAGGACATTGAAGTCATGGCTCGGGTTAGCGCATCCAGCGGAGTCTTCTACCTTATTTAGAGACCGACACAATTTTGGGTTAAAATTAAAGAAACCATCGGAACTCTATAAACACCTAAGAGTGACCAAGAGACATATCATCTCAAAGTCGAATGATGATACTGTAACATTTCTCCCAAAGATTGCCACAGATCTGGAGTCACGACTTCAATTCCATAAACAATTTATGATAGGTGCTCAAACAAATAAAGCAGGGCTAGGATCAAGTAGGAAAGAACCAGACATAGAAATAATAAAATCCTTTATTCGGCACGATGAAAATGATAATTACCGGTTGCACGCGATGAGCCTAGAATTGCAAAACGAATGGGTGACCATAGGAGATTTTTGTATTCCATTAGCTTTACGATGGCGCACCCTGCTTCATGATTGGTCCCCAGCATTATTAAAATTTAATCTTAATGCATTCCAAATGACTCTCCCAGATCAAAGTAACTTAGTGAGATGGGGCAAAGCCGCCGAAAAATCTTGCAACATCTGTGGGGAGGCAGTAGGAACCGCGAAACACTTACTAGTAGGGTGTAGAGTACTTCTAAATAGAGGTAAATACTCGCGTCGCCACGATAAAGTATAAGAAATCGTACGAGAAGCGGTTAGTCTCTCTGTAGCAAGAGCGCAGAAGGGTATAACAACCACCAAAATATCAGTAGAGTTTGTAAAGGCAGGTTCGTCCAAAAAACGAAAACTAAAACCTTATCCCATCTTGGACGCGTCTCCTGATTGGACTCTCATGATAGACACGTATGAAAGGCAATACAAAATCCCCGGGGATGTTTGTGTTTCGTTATCTAGGCCGGACTTATTCCTGTACTCAAAACAACTAAGGCGCGTTATACTTGTGGAGCTTACTGTACCCTGGGAAACAAACATACCCAAAGATCATACATTTAAGCTTAACAAGTATTACGAACTATGTAACGAACTGATCAGGAATAAATTTATAGTTAATTTGTACGCTGTAGAAGTAGGAGCGAGAGGTATAACAGCAAAATCTCTCTACAATTTATTTAAGGATCTCGGCCTTTCTAGAACGATCATCAGTTCATTTCTGGAATGTATTTCAAAGGCGGCTTTAGTAGGTTCTTACGATATTTGGTTAGGTAGGGAGAGGAGCGTAAACAGTGGAGGTGAGCGTGTATGCGCATAGTAAAGGGGCCCCTTAAACCTACATCTGGGTCGCAAGTCCCAGGCATTGTTTGCGCTCCTCTTCTTGCAACGCGATGGGCCCGGCACCCGTACGGTGAATCCATGGAATGCTAAGAAGCTTCGTCTCTCTTAAATATAATCTCAAACTTTTATGAAGGTGTCAACAAACCATTAAAATCACCATTAAAATCATCCTAAAACCAGCGGCTACCTACATCACCTTATTACGACGTCACGAGATTGTTTTCTCTCTCGACTCTGGCATTGTCTACTATCCTAGTTGATATAGCTATAATAATAATTAATCCATTTATAAAACGATAACTATATTAATATTTATTATGATATTCATAAACAAAGCATCAACATACTTTATAACAGTAACAAAACACCGTATTATCTAAACTTGTATCTGTCAAGACAATGTACGTCGGAGTTTCAGCAACTTTGTAATCTAACTCGCTGTTTGTTTTCATTTCTTCGAACATACGTAGGTATTTTACGCTCAATTTGTTATGTATACTGTTTGAGTTAATGTTAAAAAATGAGAAAGGCGGATGGGAAATCGGTAATGTTTTTTATGTAATGGTTTTAGGGTCTTTCTAATCGTATAATTGTGTAACAACTTATTTTACAAAATCTCAATATATCTATCCCTAAGTAACAAGTTTGTGTTGTTAAAAAGAAAAATATAACATGTTATATCTTTTAATATCGTACTGGCGGTGTAACATAGAATATCCCATATTAAAGGTCCAGCTTAGTTTCATTACGATTACATACATTTCATGTTTATTGAAGCTTGCGGATAAACAATAAATAATGAAAGTAAATGCCGCAAAATTCGTATGATATTACGTCGGCTCATTGACGATTTATTGATCAGTTGATCACGGCAGAAAATTGGGTTTAAAAAGAATGTCATCAAAGAAAAGTATTCGAAACATACATGTTATTAACTGAGTTTCTAATTTTTTTCTTTTAATTACTTAGTAACTGCATCTAGTAGTACTTACATCAGTATGTAAACGCCATTAAAACAGGTAAAGATACTACCTGAAATTCCATCCGTTAGATTTTTTAGTTAGATTTTTTTCCACAAAAATTATGAAAATTTGAAGGAATAATAAGTAATTAATAATTATTTTCAGTATTATTTAATAAATTTAGTCCTAAATATAATCTGCATCTTTTATGAAGATATCTATCATCATAAATTTTGAAAGTTTTAACATTTAAGCTGAAATATTATACTAGTTATCCAACACATTATTTATGCCAAAGTAAATACCTATAACTAGAGTTAAATGTAACTAACAAGAACTTTTTATTTGTGTCTGAGAACATCAAGCACAATAAAAGAGTAATCAAATAAAACTTGTGCAATCGTAAAACTTCTCGGTTGTGACTAGTCTCTTTGTAGAGTTATATTTGGTTTAATGTACGTATGAGATAATTCTATGCCGATTTTGTCTAAGCCTCTTACCGTCATATTAAGTTTAAATAGCCCCAAAGAGAAAACATTTAATTACACATGAACTATTTACTCCCTGGATAATATACTAAGTAATATTAATAACATATGAATACGTATTAGGTTATAATTTACGAGGTTAGTTTCATAAAGTTTAACTGATTCTTGATCTGAATTGTGACATCATTAGGTTCAAAGAATGGTTCAAATTATAATGTATATTAAATAACAAGTGGTGAATCTACCTATAATGTGATATCATTTATTAATTAGTCTCAATATTGTTTAAGTTGCAGAATATTTTTTCGGCTATAAAAGAAAAAGATTACGAATTAGTTAATATGTAAGTATTTAGTCGTGCAGTATTTAGTGAATATATAACAGATTAATGACATGCTGGTGTTCCTTACTGATTACAACCTATATGCGTTAATATTATCTTATATAATACTTTAATACTTGTTGGTAGTGGGTAATATCTTTTAAATAAGTGCAATTTGAATTAGTATGAAATTTTTCAATAAACTTTTAATGTTTATGTTTAATATTTCGCTAAAATCCGCGTCAAACGTGTCCCTCGAGAAAGAGCAATGACAGAATACTTAACAATATTACGTGTCAGCGATGCAGAGCTATGCAAAGGTCAGTTGAGGTACGCAGCGCTTCAACTTTAACATTTCTCTTGGGATTCATATTATTATACTTTTTAATTAATATTACATATTAGTGACAAAAAATCAGTGTATGTATTTTTTAAAATGTTATATTGGATATAGTTTGAAGATAAAAAATATATATACTGTTCAATCCTGTAACGATTGCTACATAAGATACAAGAATAACAAAATAAGGAATTACGGATCTAAAAATAACTGTGCTAGGCTCTGGATATAGTTTGAATAAAATGGCAAAGAGACACAAATCCAATAATGGCCTTAAGAAATACATCTAACAGAAAGCTTATTCCTCAAATGTATTCTTTTCTTTGAGGATATTTTATAAAATATCTCTTCTAAATCCACAATGAAGTTTCAATTGTATTCGTTATCTATTAATAAAATCTATATTAACATCACTACTAACTAACGCCCAAAAGTCTGAAGGTTAATTTATTATTTATTTATTTATTTACCTTCACGCCATATCCCTTGCGAGGTAGTCAGAGACGACGGAGCGCCAAACGCTACGGTCCCTGCATACCTCTTTCGCCTCGGCCACAGACATCAACCTCTTCATACATGCCCTCCGGGGGGTCCTCATGCTTTTTACGTGACCTTCCTCCAGTATCGTAGCTACTGTGTTTTCGAAGGTCACTCGAGGCCTCCCCCTGTCTCTCTTACCGCTCACTTTTCCCATATAAATCTTTTTTACCATTCTTTCATCACTCATTCGTTCAACGTGCCCAAACCACCTGAGCACGTTCTTCTTCATTCTCACCGTGACATCTTCGCTAGTACCTGCCATTCTGTGGATCTCTTCATTGCGGATTCGATCAGCTAGACTGACTCCGCATATTCTGCGAAGAGATCGCATCTCCACAGCATTCATCTTTCTTACATTCTTCTTCTGTGTTACCCACGTTTGGCTGCCGTATAACAGCGTCGGTAGCAAAACTGCATTGTGTACAGCCAAACGTGCAGCTATACTGACGTTTCGCCGTCTCAACAATGCAGTCAAAGCACCATTGACTCTGTTACCGACAGCAATACGTCTTTCCACATCCATTTCGTATCTTCCGTCTCTGCTAAACATACTTCCCAAATATACCACTTCATTCACTTGTTCTATTATCTTATCATTCACGTTGATCTTACATTCTGTTCTTTCTTCATTTCTTTCAAATATCAGAACCTTCGTCTTATCTACATTCAGGTTAAGACCATTAATTTCACACCCATCTTTCAGAGTGGTGACCAATGCCTGCAAATTGCATTCTGATGATGCAATGAGCACCGCATCATCTGCATATAGCAAGCAATTGACCTTAAGGCCACCTACTTTCACTCCCACGTCACTATCTTTCACTCCTTGGAGACAACTATCCAAATACAAATTGAACAACCAAGCTGACATAGCGCAACCTTGCTTAACACCCGATTGAATGTCAAACCAGGGCGACATGCCAGCTCCTACTCGCACATAGGCTGAGTGATCTCGGTAAAGAGACCTTACAGCCTGTAGCAAGGGTCCGTTCACATTGTATCGGGGCAGTATCTCCCATAACTTCTTTCTCACAACCCTGTCAAACGCCTTTTCCAAATCCACAAAAGCACAGAAAACCTTTTGGTTTAGGGCCAAAAACTTTTCCGTGATCATGCGGAGGGAAAAGATCTGATCTATACACCCTCTTCCAGGTCTAAAACCTCCTTGGGCCTCCCACAACAGCCTTTCAGATCTCTCTTGCATTCTTCTTGTTAATTAAACCGCCGTTTTTATTATAAATTATTTTTTACCTACAACCTTATTAAATTAGACGACAAAAGCTTTTAATTTTTACAAAGAATTTCTTTTAATACATATTGTTTTTTCTTTTAATTACTTAGTAGCTACTAGCGCCCCACTTTAGATTTTGTTAGAAGTAATGACATCGAGCCTGTATCGTACAAAGGGGCTCGGCTGACCCCACGACACAACCTCTAAACGGGCAACGTCATCAACAGCTACGTATACGATTACTCCCTAATTGGCTTATTAAAACCAACGACTTACCTGTCTGCTTCTGTTATGTTTCAAAGAAGGAAGTCACATAGTCAGTCTGTACTAGTAAAGGATTTGGGGTTCCCCAGAGAATAGGATAAATTGTATAAAATTAATAAAGGGGAAATAATTATGGGACAAATAATTATGGGACAAATAATTTGATACTTAAGTGTTCCGTCGCGTGACCTTCGGTTCCACGCACACTTCGAGTGAGAAGGCAGCCACCAATTCGGCGCTGCAGCCAACAATTCAAACACTCGACACTAAGGTAATTTACTCTTTTGGAAACTTCTAGAACCGATAATGATTACTCCGCAAAATCGTTAAGCAACAAGGTTCACCGAGAACTGCTCACCGAGAACTATATTCGAGAACTGTGTTCGAGAACTGTCTCGACCGTTACGCGTGCGTTTGTCACACCACCAAAAACGTAACATCTACCCTCGTTTTGTTAATCTATTATATAAAAATGAATCGCAAAATGTGTTGGTAAGCGCACAACTCAACAACGCATGGACCAATATTAACAATTCTTTTTTTAAAATATTCCTTGAAGCCCAAGGATGGTTCTAACGGCGAGAAAAATTCGAATAATTTCCAGGAAAACCCTAAAAGAGCCCTTTTCTTTTTCCTATACAAATATTTTAAATGTAGAATAAATAACTAAATGTAGAGTCAATTTGAACTGTATTGCTATTCAATAAAGTTGATATTAAATTACAAGCACTCATTGTTGTCTAAACAATGTAGGTGTCTTGCTAACGTCAAAGAGTCAATTCGCGCTTTATTGTCGCTGCACAACGTTCAAATTTAATCAAATGAATGTGTACACCCGACCAAATTGAAAAGTCAAAAAAAGTAAATGTAAGTTTTGATTGGCCTTGGAATATTCTTTCTTTTGTTTTAGTTTCGGAATGCGACATAAATTGTCATCAGTTTTCACGTCATTGCATCTGTCAAACAAACTGCGTTAAAAAGCGTTTATAATATTTAATAATTAATTTTGATTGTATAAATACCTGTGATTAATAATTATTTCATGTGAATAAATTTAGGTAATTATATACGATATGCCTCCTATAAGACGAAGTAATTTAAGTAGAAGAACCCGAAATGCTACAAACCAAATGAATTACCGATCTTATCATACTGAACATGAACGTGACGACCGTAATGAACGCGAAAGAATTCGTATATCACGAACGCGGGAAGCGAGAGCGAGAGATTCAACTAATAATCGCGAAAGTTTGAATCGAGCTGCTTTCAATTACGATTTGTCAATTGACTACAGTAACCACCAATGTGTTGCTATTGGATCTATGAACTTGGTTTGCTCTTATTGTAAGGCATTGAAATACAAAAATGAAGCAAATGGATTGTGTTGCGCAAATGGGAAAGTGAAATTGATACCATTGGATCCACCACCAGAGCCATTGTACTCATTGGTTTCAGGAATAGAACCAGATTCCATACACTTTTTGTCAAATATTCAACAATATAACAATTGCTTTCAAATGACATCATTTGGGGCAACAAACGTAGTTCGGGAAAATTTCATGCCAACTTTTAAGGTATGTATTATAGCAGTTAATCATTATTATTTTAATGAACAAAATTTCCTGTTAACTAAGTAAATATGTGTCATTAACCTTCAGTTTCCTAAACCCCAAAACATATATTACTTAGTCATTATATTATTTGGTGATTCAGTATTAGCAACACTTTTAATATTTTGAAACACAATATAATTATTTGACGATGGATATTAGTTACAACTAATTATTACATATTGACATACCTAAGCATATCAATTATTATTTGGTGATTCAAATTAAGAGACAGATATACTTTTTAGGAACAAATATTATTTCTATTTGGCAAAAATCATTTTTTTTAATTTACAGATACAAGGCCAAATATATCATAGAGCAGGTTCACTGTTACCAGTGTCAGATAGCAATTACAAATTTCTGCAAATTTATTTCATGGGCAATTCACCACGAGAAATTGATATGCGTTGTTCACATAACAATTCACTAAAGAGGTCTATTGTAGAACAATTACAAACTTTATTTCATGAGTACAATCAATTGGTTATGTTGTTTAAAACTGCACTGGATCGGATGCCATCTGATAATCACAAAATTGTAATCAGAGCTGATAAAACACCTGTTGGCCAACATGCAAGACGTTTTAATGCACCAACTTTTGATGAAGTTGCCATCGTTGTAGTTGGAGAAAACTTGGAATCCCGTGATATTGTTTTACATCGTCGGAATGATCAATTACAACGTATAAAGGAAACACACCGCTCATATGACGCACTGCAATATCCCATTATATTTTGGCAAGGTGAAGATGGCTATGATTTTTCAAACAAGATGATAAATCCCATTAAAGGTAATAAAAAATATTAGTTTAGCTATGGAGCTATATTATCAGTCACTATATTATTATTTTTTTAATTTTCAATATTATGAAAACAAAAATCTATTTTCAGGTTCCGAAACCAACAAAAAAGTCAGTTCAATGAACTATTATTCCTACCGCCTAATGATTCGTGAAAATGAAGACAATCACATACTCAAATGTCGGCGATTATATCACAAGTATGTTGTAGACATGTATGTTAAAATTGAAACGGAGAGATTAACATTCATCAGGTTGAATCAGACCAAACTCAGATCTGAAGAGTATATTCACCTTCGAGATGCGATTAATACTGATGGAAATGCACAGAATGTTGGTCGGATGACTATTCTTCCAGCAACATACATCGGAAGCCCTCGACATATGCATGAATATGCTCAAGATGCCATGTCATATGTTCGTCATTATGGTACAGCAGATTTGTTCATCACATTTACATGCAATCCACACTGGATAGAAATCAAGCAGGAGTTATTCCCTGGGCAATCACCTATTGATCGTCATGATATTACAGCCAGAGTCTTTAGACAAAAGTTGAAATCTTTAATGGATTTCATTGTGAAACATTATGTGTTTTTAGAGACACGCTTTTCCTATTCATGAAAGACACCCTACTGTTGTTCATTTAGCTGTGCATTTAGAAAATGGACAAAGAGTATATTTTACAGCACAGAACGCAGTAGAAAGAGCTTTACAGCCACCATCTACTACATTAACCAGATTTTTTGAGATATGTCAAAACGATGATTTTGCTCAAACATTGTTATATTCTGAAATGCCAAAATATTATACTTGGAATCAATCCTCAAGAAGATTTATACGACGGAAACAAGGAAAACCAGTTACAGGATACCCAGATATATTTTCTACCGATGCGATTGGTCGAATTTATTCAGTACATCCAAGCAATGATGAATGTTTTTATTTACGACTGCTATTAGTCAATGTACGTGGCCCAACATCGTTCCAACATGTACGAACTGTTAATGGTGATTTGTGTGGATCATATAGAGAAGCTTGCCAACGTTTGCGATTGCTAGACAATGATGCTCATTGGGATCAAACTCTCAATGATGCTGTAATATCATCACAAGCTCATCAAATACGAACATTGTTTTCTATAATCATATCTACCTGCTTCCCATCAAACCCAAAGGATTTGTGGATCAAGTACAAAGATAATATGTGTGATGATATTTTGTATCAAATACGGATTAGAAGGGGAAATCCAAATATACAAATAAGCGAAGAAATTTACAATGAAGTATTGATTTCAATTGAGGACATGTGCTTGATGATGTCAAACAAACTATTATTTCAATTAGGCCTGGCCGCACCCAATCGTCCAATGCATGATGCTTTTAACCAAGAGTTGCACCGAGAAAAACTGTATGATCTCAACACTTTGAAAGAATTAATTCAAACGAATCTTCCACTATTGAATGAACAACAGAAGTATGTATTTGATACACTTTTGAAAGTAATAAATGATAAAAGAGGAGAGATTTACTTCTTAGATGCACCTGGTGGTACAGGAAAAACTTTTTTGATTTCATTGATATTAGCAACAATTCGCTCACAAAATAAAATTGCACTTGCACTCGCTTCGTCGGGAATCGCAGCAACTTTGCTTGAAGGTGGTAGAACAGCTCATTCAGCACTAAAATTACCATTAAACATGCAAAGCAACGAAACTCCAACCTGCAACATTTCGAAGAACTCTGCAATGGCAAAGGTTTTGCAGTAATGTGGATTGATTGTTTGGGATGAGTGCACGATGGCACATAAAAAATCTTTGGAGGCTTTAGATAGAACCTTACAAGATCTCCGGAGCAATAATAACCCATTTGGTGGTGCAATGATCTTATTAGCAGGAGATTTTCGTCAAACATTGCCAGTGATTCCACGATCAACGCCAGCTGATGAACTTAATGCCTGTTTAAAGTCCTCCAATTTGTGGAAACATGTGAAGGTATTACACTTAAGCAAGAATATGCGTATCAAGTTGCAAAATGACAAATCTGGAGACATATTCTCTAAACAACTAATTGACATTGGTAATGGCAAATTTCCTATAGACACCTTGACTGGTTGCATTAACTTTCCTCAAGGTTTTTGTCAGTTAACTAGATCAAAAGATGAACTTATTCAAAAGGTGTTTCCAGATGTTGCTCAAAATTATAGAAACCATGATTGGTTGAGCGAACGGGCTATATTGGCTGCAAAAAACATAGATGTATGTTTTTTGCAGCCAATTGAGGATATATAAATTAGTTGATTCGGCTACTAACCAAGATGATGTCGTTAACTATCCGTCTGAATTTTTAAACTCGCTGGATTTACCAGGATTGCCACCTCACAATCTTCAATTAAAGGTTGGTTCGGTAGTAATAATGTTGAGAAATATCAACCAACCGCGTCTTTGCAACGGCACACGGTTAGCGATAAAAAAATTATTGAACAACGTGATAGAAGCAACTATACTGAAAGGAAAGTATAAAGGAGAAGACGTTTTGATACCACGCATCCCAATGATTCCGACTGATGTACCATTTGAATTTAAACGACTACAATTTCCAGTGCGGCTTGCTTTTGCTATGACCATAAATAAGTCCCAGGGGCAATCATTAGGTGTTTGTGGTATTAATCTAGAAAACCCATGTTTCTCACATGGTCAATTGTATGTTGCCTGTTCCCGTGTTGGAAAACCATCAGATTTATTTATATATTCACCAGGTAATCAAACAAAAAACATTGTGTATCATAAAGCACTAAAATAAAAATAAAACAGATTTTTGTTAATAATTATGATTCACTGGATTTACAATAACGCGATTACTGAAAATACTTATGTTCGTTTTATTTCATTATTTTTTATTTCATCGGTTATGAACCCTATGTTAATAATAATAGTAATAAATAATTAATTATCTCTATATTTTGTAATTGAAGCACCCACTTTATAAATATTTGTCACCTTTAGGTTCCCACTATCCCTTTAGATTATTTTTCAATCAGGTTTGAACCTTAAGTTCCCCTCTTGGTTTGAAGCCCTCTGGCAGACATCCCAATCGGGGTTTTTAGTGGGTCTCAAAAGGGTGACCAAAGTTCGTGGAAGCTAAGATACTTAAGTCACCCGAGCTGACCTTTTTCTTTAATTCTCCTGAACAGAACCGTCACCATGATGATAGGGCGATGTGTGAGGATCAGCAGAGTAAAAACGTCTAAAGGTCGAAATATAAACTGCCACATTCCAAATCTATTTGACAGAACGAATTCTGCCGAGTTGTATAAAAATTGTATTTATTAAAAAAAAAAAATCTTTTAAAATTTAAATGTTTTGAGTTTAACTTTCATTGTATGTATTAGTAAAAACCACCAAATACTTTTAATTATGAACGTCTTAATAAAATGATAAAGTAACATATTAAAAAAAAGGAAAATTTTACGATTTATTTATTATATTATTTAAAATATTAAATGATAAAAAAAATCCACCAGAATTCTTAATATATATAAATCACGTGTCGCGTTATTTGTCCGCCATGGACTCCTAAACTACTTAACTGATTTAAATAAATTTACACACCACGTACAGTTTGACCTAACTTAAAAGATATAATAATTTTCAACTCAATTCATAGTCGCAGTATTATTTTATTGCAAATTATTAGTTTATCATTTTGCAGTTAGCTCTTAACAATTCTAAAAGATGGCGGTATCTATTGACTGGATTGAGTAATTACGAATGAGATATCTACCCTACCTACCTCATTCGTAAGTTTAGTGTTCCAAGTTATTTACTAAAAACATTGTAATATATAAATAGTGTTATAAACTTGGATAAAATTAAAAAAATAATTATAATTATTTTGTTTTGATTTTTGCTTAATATCGACTATAAGAAAACATTATGGTTTTCATGACAGATGTACTCTGAACGTTACCCCTTAAATAGTTTAGTACAATGTAATATATCAAAAATAATAGTCACAGCAACGCGTGACCGGGTCTGCTAGTAATTAAAATATATTTAGCGCCTGACGATTGCTATTAGCAACTGTACAATTTACTTAATAGCTATTCCGAACAGAGCCATTTCAATAGCTTTTAACAAACACACTTTCTTTCTCTATAGACAATTTATTATATGCCAGGAAACACATTAGTATATGAACACTGTTAAAATACTACTCAAAATTCTATACATTAGAATGTTTAGTTAAATTTAATTGTATTTATTGTTTTTTTTAATTACTTACTTTTTAATTATTTAATTACTTTGCATTCATTTAATATTTCAAATACAAAACTCATTAAACTGTTCTAGGCTATATGACTCGATTATGAATATAGCACAGCTTGCGCTAAAGCTCCTTAAGTTATGCTTTGAGCTTTATAACAATATAATATTTTAAACTAGTTTTAGCTTAAGTTTTAATTTAAATTAACGTTGCACTGAGAGTTCCATTGCAACAACGGATTAATCAAAAACTACCCGCGAAAATTTTGTTTGTTTTACTTTTGAAATTGTCGTTGTACCTTTGTTTATTAAACAATATGTTTTCGAGCGAAAACGAAAATCGCATGTATGAATAGCATCTTTAATGCACAATGCATAAATACATTATTTCATAAAACTGTTTATTTTTTTATAAACAAAGTGTTGTGTATAATAATATTTCAGCATCTTAAATTCAATTGATATAAAATGATAGGCCTTGAAGGTTTTGCCGATATTCCCAGTCCATTGTATATTAGGGAACGGTCTCCGAGTGTTTCAATCCCTATTTATTAACGCCGGGGGAAGCATTGGAGCTCCCAAATTGTATATTTGAATCAGAATGAACTAAAGTCATTTGGAATCTGCGTCAGGGATTTTCTTAGATGAAAACGATTATTTTGCTTAAATTTTTGTTTCTTGTTTGAAATTTTTTAAATTATATCAAGAGCTTATCTAAGATCAGTATGCTGATGTATTTTACTCTTGTTATTTATGAAGAATAAGAATAGGACTAGAGTGAAAATAAATAACAAATCACATTTTTACAGTAATAATTTATAAGATGTATTTATTATACATTTTTATATTATGAGGTATTTTGCTTGAAAAATATGAAATTTATTTACTGTATATGCATAATAATCGTATTTTTTTTGGCTTTGCTTTGAATTTTTTTAGAATATTGTAAAGAGATGGACTATTGTTTTGCAAAAGGAGATATACTACTCTTTATAAAGGAAAATATAAAATTCCAGTGGAAATTAAATTCCTGTCTATATTTAAATTTAACGACCATAAACAGGGATTTTCGAGTTTAAAATTATATTTTATTTAATTGATTACTACAATTTCGAAAACGTACATAAATACTGTCTCATAGCTACATAAATGTGAATTTAAAAATTAAAAAAGATAAAGCTTGTTTTACAATTAAAGCGCTGTTTAAATCTTACTCTTGCATTGTGTCAACACCAAACCTAACAGAAGTGTCGTTTGTTGCTTGTTAGTTGTAAAAGTAGCAACACAAGGAACTTAAGAGAGTTTAACAACAATTGTTTTATTTTATATCATACCACATTTATGATTGTCTAGAGACACAATTATTTCACATTTGTTAATAATCTTATCCTATTAAAAAGCTTAAGTTAAACTTTGGCTGCAGAATATCTTAAGTAATTATAATACGTCACAGTTAAGTGGTATGAATCTTTTATAAATATTCCGTTGCTTCCATTTCTTTAAGAACACTAATCTTATCCCAATTGCCTTAAGTGAGTTAAAAAAGATATACTCGTATGTAGTTATGTTTTAAACCTGTTCCTTACAGCACACTACTTTTATTACATTGTTTATTACAAAATATAGTCTCATTTACCGGATTGTGTTGCACATAAAGATATCATACAAGGATACTTAAACATGTACTTTAGAACATTTATATTAATAAAGTTTTATATTTCCGTTTTAAATTATTATTTATAGACCGCCATTACCTCTTTACAAAAAACAAACAACAAATCTCACTACTGTTTATTTCCATAAGAGCCTTTAAAAACGGTGTTTTATAATTTTGCATTAATAACAATTTACAGTTTTTACAATTTTGTTAGTCTATGCAGATAGAAAAGCGGACAACAGCTAGCATTTTATATAATATTAATAGCCTTTAAATTTATAATGATGATTTTAAATTGGCTAACGGAATAACTTTAAACACATTTGCAGACTTTGAAGAAATTATCTTTTAAATATTTTTCGAAACATTACAAAGTTCCAGTGAGAAAGCAACAATGGATTGCGGATATTAAACAACCCGCTGTAATGAATACTAAACCGATGTTTACTGAAACTTAAAACCACTCGTCCTTTTATTACTATATTTTATTTATAGGTAACCAAATTTATGTTCATATATAATATTGAATATTTTTATGTTTGCTTATCTCTTACGCTTGCTTAAACATTATTTTAATAGTATTCGTGAAATGATCAGATGTTATATTGTAGGTTTCTAAATTAACAATAGGTTAAAAATAGTTGTAAAATTTGTATTATGGGCCTAATCGAATATTTAAGTCGAGACAGTTCTTAAAGATACCTTGAGATTTATAAGTTTTTAAGGTAATTCTTAGGAATATGCTATAAATTTTGAAAAACACAATGGAAGCACAAAATGATAACACAAGATAAATATGACTTTTGTTAAGATAAAAATAATATATTTAAGAAAATAAGGTGACTAATATCAAGTTCCACATTGCACAGGTAAGGAATACAAAGTGCACAATTAGTAGAAACATATAATGGAGGAGCCGGTTGCCGTTATAATAAATAACAATATAAGACAGATTTAGCGATATCATATATTTTGATTTTGATTTTTTTTTTTTGAAGTAATGATTCAAGAAGAAGTGGTAGAAGCTAGAATAGTTTAATATTTTCAAAAGCAGATGCAATATCCTTATTTAATTTTATCACTTGTTTAATACTTAAGTTTCTGGTCTCGCCTGATCTGGCCTGTAAACACTTTATATAACTTAGATTTTTTTCATAATTAACTACCAAAACTAAAGTTTTTTTTAATTTACTTTGTTTGCTTGTGCCGTTTAATATAATAATTATATTTGTATTATCTTCAAATATACTTAGACGATTTAAAATGATTACCAATAAACGTAAGCTATCCAGGAGCTTAAAAGTTTGTGGTTACTGAATCATCCATATTGTAATGTCCGTAACTTGTTGTTCTCAGACTGATTTGAGTCTAGAAAAATAAAAAACCATGATATCATATCACATATATAAATATATATATAAACGTTTTATAACCATAACGACCTTTTAAATAAACTTTAGAAGAGGAAATTCAGTGCGGTCCCTGTCGAAAGTATTTCAAAATTGGAACTAGCGCACCTCCTAAGCGGATTTTTCTACGAAGTACGGACGATGTTATTACTTCTTTAAAAACTAGTCTTCACTCGTATGTTTAGAGTCGAATTTGCAATGACTCGATAATTTTTAAATTTCCGTTAACTTACAAAGCCTATAATAGAACAGAGATTTTAAATAAGGAAGTCAGCTTATCCGATTGGGTACTGTATTGTGCACCTGTGCTGCTTCGTTTTTAAAAAGACTTTAATCCGATGGGCAAGAGATAAGTAAGATTACACCCGAGATATATTGAATTGATTTGGTACTCTTGCGATGTTTTATTACTGATATTTTAAGAAGATTCAATATTTATCTACTGACTTTGGTTATTATATTGTTCAGAGTTTTCTTAACATGTTTTGATTTTCGAATTGAATTGATAAAATTAAGTGATTGTTCTCTTTTAAAATTCAATTACATATTGACATACATACAAATACATATATTATATCTTGATTTGTGTACCATAAATAGTGATAATGACTTTTTAACAAAGAAAATTTACACAAAGAATTCTTACTACAGATTTCGGCCAGCTACCTTTGGTTAATGGAGATATTTGTTGATATAGGATAGAGATTCATAGCATATAAGCAAGAATAGAAAAGGAGTAACTATAAAAACTTGTATTGTATTTAGGCACTTCAAGATTTGAAACGTTCCTGATGGTATGTCGGATCATAACTTTTTAAAACATTATAGAAAAGTGTTAGCAGACGCATATTCGGAAACGTGATCGAATTTGCGCAAGCCAAAAATAAAATCAATGCTCAAATTCTAAAGACAATCAAATTTATTTAGCTCATCAGTCGCATCTAAATAGCAAACGTCAGCGTAGTCGAGTAGAGGATGAAGAAGGGATTATGATAGTTTAATTTTAGTTTTAAGAGGAGTGAACTTGTGCAGCCATTTAAGGGATGCAGGGAATAAAAGGAAGGAGCTTAAGGAATGAAAGAAGCCGCTTTCTTGTAATAACTTGAGCTGCCTAACTTAAATGATAGTCTATAATTAGTCATAAATTTCTAGCACTGTCACTAGACAATCCGTACCAATACCGTATTGGAGTTCTATTATGGAAACATCTAGTTGTTTCGCTTTTTCTATAAATTATTTTAGGAGGATACAAATACAATAAATTTATAATTTTTGTATATATATAAATAAATGTTCCAGCAAGATAATTCCATCATTACTCGTCCATAAACCACAGATCCTCGGTGACATCTTATTAAAAGAGAGATGCTAAAAGGTTAATTAGGCCGTCATTTTCATTACAAGTTGTTTTTTTTTGCAATGAAGTGAATATTAAAGAATTTAGTATTAAATGAAGGAACGAATTTGTACTGGGAATTTGTCTTACAACAAATCTACAAATTAGCTTTTAGCGATAAAATCGTGCTAGTTTTCTTAATAAAAGAAGTCTTAAAAGATATCTAATATGTGAATTTGGCCTTATCACTTTTTTATTATAAATGTTGTATCGGTTTTTATCATGTAGGCCTGATGTACGCTGCGCTAATCGTAATTTAGTAGCCAGGTGGCACGCATTATGGAAGCTGATAATGTAATGTATTGCAAATCCTTTGATGGAGATGTTCTGTATATTCCCTGTTTATTCAAAATTTACACTATAATTTACTAAATCAAATTGATTAAGGTCTCCTGTATAAACAAGCTATAGATATGCAAATTGTAAATATTCGTAAATGAAGTTAAATTTTATTCAGTATTACAAGATAATAACACGATATATACATTAGAGTTATACATTCGTTTAGAACTTATATTATATAATATATTTTTGTTATTATTTATTGTTTTTTTCATTTAATATTTTGTTAGTTAATTTATTTTAGACGCTTCTTTATTCTATAATGTACTATATTCTAGAGTTGAAAGATAGATAATGCTTTTAAGCTCACCTATTTTTCTTATTTATGATCAATAAAGGATGAAATAAATTTATTAATTAACAATTATTCAAGATCAAATAGTTCCCTAACAAGTCTTTTTATTAAAAATATGAAAAATGTATATTAATAAAAGTATTTTGGAATACGAATTTAAATGAGTATGTATGGAAGTTTACAATGACAAATATAAGTAAAATACGATTTTTCTATATATAATTCATTTTCATTGATATCTGCACATATAAATATAATTCTTCTTGACTATTTTAGATAAGGACTATGTCTACTGGATTCATTAGTTGTAGTAAATATTTAAACAGTCATACCAAATCATAAAGAAAATGATATGTGTATTCGAATTTTTGATGAGGACAAACTAACATTTTTAAAAGTAACTTATGCAGTATACAATTATAATATAAACTGCATTTATTTTTGTTATTCTATGATGATCCAGTTTGCTCTCAGACTAAGGTGCACTGTGAACATAGTTTATTTATTCAAAGGATTGTGTAACTAAGTCCAATAAAGGATAAGTTTCACGAAACTTTTCTTAAAACAATGTGGACTTTGTTGTGTTTAAAGTTTTAACAAGTTAATTGGTAAACATGAATTTAATTAGTAAAATATTTATAGAAACTTCCACAAGCGATGACAAACAAAGGAATATTACTATAAATAATATTATTAGTTGTAAGCTTCACCGTATCCTCTCCATGATTCTTATTCCGCCATAACGCGTAACATCTCATCAATTGTTAATATTATATTAAGTAAATGGGATATAAACACTTTTTTTTTCATAAATATTATTGATATGACTGTCCAAAGTAGTAGTAGAAACGAAAAATAATGAGGATTGATCAAGAAATAACATTCAGGAGTATAGTACTGTCTGAACTAAAATTGAAATAATAAAAACATTTTGAGTGCCACATAATTTGCGATGATAATACGGTAAATGTTACACTGGCTTTGTTTTTAGAATTCAAGCTAAATAAAGTTTAAAACTCCAACAAAGTAATCTGGAATTCTATTCTCTGACATTCGTATTTTAGGAAATATAATAATAGGAAGTAATTCAATGAAATGAGACGATATTATTTTTACAAAATGATACATGTACTAGTCTTGTATTAAAATTAAGTAAGTAATAAGTGGTTTTTGTTCAAACATTCATTCATTTATTCACATATGTTTGTTTGTTATTATATATTAGAATGATAGGTGACCCTTATACTCGAACAGTCAAGAAATAAAAATATTTAAATAAAGCAGGCTTCATTTCGGCTACTACATTCTTTAGAGCTAAGATTTTTTTCAATTTTAAACTTCACCACGCTCAATAATCTAAGTAAAATTGTTCTCTAATTTAGAACTAATAAACTGGTTTAATAAAGTAGCTGACGAAGTTTGGCTCCGAAACAACTTCCTTCCATTTAACGAAGACCGGTATATACCACGTTTCATTAAAACTTAATTATTACTTATTACAGGATTAGATAAGATTAGGTTTTTTTTGTTGTGAACTAATCAAATCCTTTCATATTGGTACATACAACTACTTGCCACGCCTTGATCTGTCATGAACTTCATCTAACTGATTACTTTCCCCAACGTTTGTATAAGTAAATGTTAACAAATTACTATCTAAATATAAATAAGTTAATTATTTATTAAGTTATTTTTATTTATTTTTTCTTAAACTTTCTTTCAACACCTACATCATAAAGTATTTTAAAACACTAAGACGTAAAATGAATTTTGGCACTAAGAATAAGTTAAACACCAATTTACGCTACTGCTATAATAATAAGAATAATAAATACTATAAGAATGTTTTCTTTTTAAAACTGCTATGAGTCTTTTAAAGTTATTTACTAACATTGATGGTAAATTGATATTCTTAAATCGAAGTAATTGCTCCGGTTTATAGCCTCAGCTATTTATTATAAAGTGCTATTTTATTCTTGTTTAAGAATCCATTAAATGTTTTACGTTGAAGATAAACAATAATTTAAAGTTAAGTCATTCATTTAACCAAATTTTTTTTTACTCGAAAATCGGCAATACTAGAATTACAAGTAGGTACAATTTTGTGAGTAAAAAGTACAACTTCACAAAATAAACCTCAACGAAACGAATGCGAAAGTGGTTATGACGTTTTTGAAGTGTTTTTTTTTTCACATTTAAGAAGAAGAAACACAAACATTGAATCTATAGTTAGGTTTTATATTTATATTTATTTTATTGTCCTTCAAAAATATTTTTATCTATCTCGTATTAAATTATAAACAGATTTGATTTATCTATATAATTACCACAAACAAACTATATAATTATTGTCCTAATGTCATACTAACCTAATTACGTCATCATTTCAAAATATTTCACATGACCTCAATCTCACAAAGAAGTATACGCTAAAGGGATACTTTAGTAGATTTGGACTCCAGCCAGCGATGGAGCCCTTAAAAAGTTAACAACATCTTAAAGATTGCTAGTCTATTTTAATTTTCTTCTTTTCGGTTTGAATGTTAAAAGTCAGATTTCAGCAATTTAAATAGTTCTATAATAAAATATAAAATGGCAAATTGAAAATTAAAGAAGGAATACGATAATTTAATTTTGTAAATAAAAATTATTGGCTATAATACTACAGACCTAGTTCTACTTATAACATCGTTGTTATCTAATAGTAATTTAATGATTAAAATGAAAATCTGATAAAATTATAAGACGTTTATAAATAATGGCAATAAATATTAATTGGATGTGGTATAAAAAATATACTAAGAACATTTGTCTCCAAAATATCTCTTTATATTAATGCTATACAAGTAAATTACGACATGTTTTCTTTTTCTTTTCTTAACGATAACAATAACAGATACAAATGTAAGCTTTGTGCTGTTCGAGCTCTTACTTATAGCGACTTGGTCTTTCATGTTTTGACCATTACCTTTATGAAAGTTCTTAAACCAATATGTCAGATTTTTTATCCTTTTACCTTTTTTGAAGTAAAACAGAAATATTATTAGTGCAGTTTTTTTTATCACATCTCAGCATAACTGACGCCGACAATTACACGGGTAAATAAATAGTAATACTATAAGAAAAAGCAATCCAGCTGTCGGGTTCTCATTGTTGATATCCACTCTATAACTGTCATTTATCAATAACGTGTCTCATCTCTTATCTCATCAACTGTCACATTGATATCAAGTTAATCCGAAACAAACACTTGTATTGATGCCTTTCTTATTTTGAAAAATATTGTTTTTAACATATAAATTTGTATTCGATGTGATTTTTTTATTGATAATATATTTTCCATAAATATCTGCATAAGCCTCTTGATAATTGGTTAAAATGGAGGCTAGATAATACGAATACGAAGGGATTCTTTTGTTAAAGCAAGGAATGGGATTGATTTTCTTATTACTAATGCTTATATAGTAAAAGAATAAAACAACAATCTTGTCTGAGACTTTTACCGGCATATCAAATTTATATTATTCAAATTCAAATTAAAAGTCAGATTTCAGCAATTTAAATAGTTCTATAATAAAAAGTTTTCTTAACGATTACAATAACAGATACAAATGTAAGTTTTGCGCTGTTCGAGCTCTTACTTATAGCGACTTGGTCTTACATGTTTTGACCATTACCTTTATGACTGTCGCAACATTAATATTTAAACAAATGTAAGTGTTGTGCTGTTCGAGCTCTTACTTATAGGACTTGGTGTTACATGTTTTGACCATTACCTTTATGACTGTCGCAATATTAATATATAAACAAATGTAAGTGTTGTGTTGTTCGAGCTTTTACTTATACCGACCTGGTCTTCCATGTTTTGACCATTACCTTTATGACTGTCGCAATATTTATATATAAACAAATGTAAGTTTTATGTTGTTCGAGCTCTTGCTTATAGCGACTTGGTCTTACCTGTTTTGACCATTACCTTTATGGCTGTCGCTATATTAATTTATAAAGAAATGTAAGTTTTATGTTGTTCGAGCTCTTGCTTATAGCAACTTGGTCTTACCTGTTTTGACCATTACCTTTATGGATGTCGCTATATTAATTTATAAACAAATGTAAGTTTTATTTTGTTCGAGCTCTCACTTATAGCGACTTGGTCTTACATGTTTTGACCATTACCTTTATGACTGTCGTAATATTAATATATAAATAAATGTAAGTTTTGTTTAGCTCGAGCTCTTGCTTATAGCGACTTGATCTTACATGTTTTGACCATTATCTTTATAACTGTCGCGATATTAATATACAAACAAATGTAAGTTTTGTGTTGTTCGAGTTCTTACTAATAGCGACTTGGTCTCACATGTTTTGACTGTTACCTTTATGACTGTCGCAATATTTATACGTCATTCTTCCATATATATGTACAAGTAATTTGTTGTTAGTTTAAGACTACTTTGTGAACGAAGTTATATTGAATTAGCATAATGTTATCGATCTCTATTTAATATACAAATCAATGCAATCATTTATACAATTAGTACAACGCATCGTATTACACTAACGCACAAATTCATAAAAAAAACACATTATAATTATAATTTTTCAAAGGGTATATTGTATTATATAAGCCGAATGTATTGTTTATTTAAATGTTTTTTCATTCTTATTCATTTCAAATTCATGTGTTTTTTACTAATAGACTACTATTATCCATACATTAATATTCTTTTAAAAACTTTTTTAAGTACCTTTTTTTCTATTTGTACCAATTGCATTCTTTACTCAATCAGATATTGATGTTCAACAACAACTGACAGCTAAATTAAGGATAAGATAGAATTAAACATTTCTTTAGCGATATATATGAGAATATTAAATATAATATGGATTATATATATATGTGTATCCTTTAATAAATAAAGATAGAATACGATAGTCACAGAATTTTTATATTTCTTGTTTTTTGTTATTTTTATTGGATAATATTATTTTAAGTAATGTAATGAGATTATTTCCATTTATGGATACTTATAACGGAATTGTGATGTACGTAACCCCTTACCCGGCTACTTATTAAATGGTTTTTGCTTTTAAATGGGTCTTCGCTTGACTACTTTCTGTTGCCGAGAGACACGTTCAAGGTATATTCCTTTTATATTAAATTGTATTACTTGAAATTCCAGATGGTATGTAAAAATGCGATGTTTTAGCGTGTCTTTGCATATTATAAAATAGATTTACAATTAGGAATTACCCACATTGTAAGTTTTTATATAACTTATTAATATGATAGTTATTAATATGAGACCACTGGATCAGACATTTCAGGCATATTTTATTAATGACAGCAACGTCATAGAAAGAATGTGACGTTAATAAATGTGTCTCTAAAATTGAAACCAATAACGTTTCTAATTTGTAGCTACATTTTTCTTGAAGGAAGTGAAATAAAAAAATATCCGACCTGTTAAGTTGTGTCTAGTGAAATAATAAAAATAATATATGAATACCATAAAATAAACTCGTGCGTGTGAAACTAGATTTATTTTTTTATTGTGGTTCTTTTTCATTATTGTATTTATCGAAAATTATTTAAATGTCAGTTTTTATGGTATTCTTTATGTAAATTAAAAAATAAATATTATTTTAATTAATATCAAAATATCATTTTAATGTTATTGATTAGTTGTTATAAATTTATCGTATATATCTATATATTGTGTATACCTTTTGGTAATCTGTGACATTGTCGTAGTGACTTAATAGTTTAATTAACATTGTGTCAGCATGTTTTGATATTATATTAAGTCTACAACTGAGCTTTGAAAATATATAATATTTAATTGACTTTGTTTTATGTTAATTTAATTGGTTTTTCTTTTCATTTGTAAGTAAAGGAACTTTAACCAACTTTTAATAATTTTTAAATATTTTTTCTTTCAATAAGTCTAAGATCATTTAATTTCCTGCGCCTCCCTAAACTCCATAAAATTGTCTTACATATATATATCGCCAAACATATTTTAAAGAACTTTATTATAATTACATTTTAAACAGGAACTTGTTACTAAAATGTAGTTCTAGGAACCTTAGGTATATTGAAGTACCCAAAAAAGTTTTACTTATGAAAACACTTCTGCGAAAAAAAAGGCTAGTAACAGAACGCTTGAAACAAATTACAGTTTGAATAAATATTATACTTAATTCAAAGAAAAAAATAGTACAAATTAAATGTGAAAAACTAGTAGAACGCTTATCCTAGTTCGGGCCCGCACTAAGATTATGACTTCGATTGCAGCAGATCTATTCTGAAATAAATACAATAATGATGATTATTATCTATTTATAAGAATATTGTAAGTCAATAAGTAAAGGATACAATTAAAAACAATCCTTTTATATAATATATACCATAAATTAAATCTGGATATTCCAAAACAAACGTATCAGACGTTTGTTTTGGTTTTCCAAGAAGACAATATTTGGCAAACCAAATTTTAAGTTGAGAGAAATGAAGAAAGAAGCATGAGCTTCTTTGCATCATTCATGAGCATGAGAATCATGAGATTGCAGTCACTAATATTACTTAAATAAAAGTATTCTTCGTATTCTCAATGCAAGTAATCGTAAATCGGACGAGCCGATTTAGTGCTGCGTCTGTATTTCTTCGAATTGCAATTTTATTTATCTTTTAGAATCCATTAAACGATTTTTATAAAAGGTATGGTATATCCGATTGAAGTTTATTTCATTCTATTTTACAATGGAACATAATATTTATTCGCTCAATTGGAATAATATTTATAAAACCCTTTTATTTAGCTTGTATAGCTGCAATTTGGTTGTTACTAGCTGTTGATGGCGATTTCTTCTACTCTTAGGTTATTAATTACTTTATTCTAAAACTACTGTTCATTAGAAAGTTAAAGCTTAGAATGCTTTAAATTGTGGAAAAAGTTATATCATCATATATCTAGAAGTTCTGTAGTTAGTTAATTGACTATGTCTCAAATGACAATTTCGACCGTGTCTCAAGTGTTAATACAATAAATAATACGAACAATATATTAAGGTAGTATCCAGAAGATTTCTGGGCGGTTCTTATTCTGATGTTTCGTAAATGTCATGTAGGCCAATCTGAAATAAGAAACTTTGACTTGAACGTCAAATAACCTTAAGTGATAGGTTTATATACACATATGTTGTGTACACATTTATAACTATGTTTTCTAAAGATACCTATTTTTATCAACAAACTAACTCCTTTCGTGAAGTTCTTAAAACCACCAGTGACAACGTTAAGGTTTAGAATTATTTTACGGTTGATTCCCTTTCGCGCTCCTGTGTCTTATCTGATAATAGGATACTCGGAAGCTGGAAGCAAATTTATTATTTCTTAAAATTAATTTGGTACCTTTAATGCAAATATATATATTACATTCATTAATTTAAATATCTTCTTCGTTTATTAAAAAAACTTTAGAGACCACTACAGATAACATATCATACATTTAAAAGCTTTAGAAACTGTATCGGTTGAGCGAAGACTCTTAGCCTTTCAAACCACTGTGTTCTAGTAGCTATTTCAGCTCCTTGACTTATTGTGATTCTTACTCTGTATAAATTTTTATATTTAATTTTAATAATGTTTTTTTATATTTAACATTCGTAAAAAAATCAAAACATTTTTAAATTAATATCAGAGCTAAAAAGTGAAATGTTAAACTTGTAAGAAAGTTATATTCAACTAATTTCATACACGAAAAATTCATATTTACATTCATCATTGATTTTGACCTTCTGATCGGTCTAAGGCTGTTTGCTGTCGTAATATAAATTTCATTACAGCTTGTACGTCAGAGCACAGTGCCCTTATCTCAGCTTGAAGTGGTTAAAAGGCCTCAAACAGTCGAACCCTTTGACGAAGGGATGATTTATTTCATCCAAAAGACTCTAAGAAATATATTGTCTATGCATTGCTACAATATTTTATCCAGCTTTATTACTGTGGAATTGATAAATTACGGTTTTACAAAATAATGTTTTACTTTTGACTTTTAAACATTAATTAATTTTTATAGGTTTAATTTTGTTCGTTATTTTAGTTGATTCAAATATGACGTTAATATGATTGTAATAACAACTTTGGACAAATAAAAAAATAAGATAATTAAGATAGCTTTCAATATATTTAATGATGAAATGATTAATCTTGTAGAAGTAGCCTGATTTATATTCAATAGTTGCTTATTGTTTGTTATATTGTATAATATTGAATATTACGATTATCACTTATTCAGTTAAAGGTGATCTTTTTTAGAAAAATTATGAAAAAAATGTTGTTAAATTTATTATTGAAGTGTAAGTAGGTAAATCTTAATATTTACATAATCACTAATTAACTGAGATATTAAAATAGTGCTCCGACTAACCGATTGAGGCGATACAATAGTATTGATGATACTTGACACAGACAACGTAACCAACTACTAGAAAGAAAAACTCTTGGGAAATTGCTGAAGATGAGAAAATATATTTATTTTATTTGAAGCTAGCTGCAAAAATTGTGGGCATTTCGGTATTTTCTTGATAAACTTGGTTAATTATTACAACACCGTAGAATATTGGAAAATTGAACTACTACGAGTAGTTTCAGCAAGTCACAGACGTGGGGAGAGGAGATTTACTGCTAATCTCAGTAGCACAGTAACGAGGCATTTAGTTCACTTAATATATAGTCTTCTTATGCACAAGAGACCAGCGATAATTACTTTTTATCGATGCCGTATTTTTTACAGGATACAATGTTATCAATATTATAAATTTGTGGATTAAGATTTTTACTCCTAAATCAACCAAAAAAAATCTAGTTCAATTTAAATTCTCCTAAAATTATAAAACTCATTTACTACAAGTAAATAGAATAAAAAGGATGCGTTATATTAATTAATCTTAAACATTTTTACAGCAGTTATTCAATAACGCTATAAGCTTATATAATGTGACAGTTAGGAAGCAGTTTTATTCGGTGCAGTGGTTCGGCAGCACTCCGTCTAACTTAGTTTTATTGTTGTTAGATTAAACTGTATAAATTTAAGGCAGCAAAGAATATATTTTACGAAGTTATACAAAGACCCTCTACTCTGATGATTTTGTTTTTCTAAATAATTGTTATAGAAACTTAAGTATTGTCATGGTAGAACATTTTGATATTTAATATTAGTAGCGGTCATATAGTTAAAATTAACTGAACTGATTTCAAAAAGATCCCGTGGAAATAGTGCCTTCAAATTAATACTTCAAAAGAGACTCATAGTATTTTATTTAATTTAAATTATTAATGACTTGTGGTTGGACATTTACATTCGAAATATTTAAAATTATTTTTTAATATGTTATTCGATAAATAATTTTTTTCGACAAGAAATTTTGTTCATAACAACGTTATATATTTAAATACTTGTCTTTATGGGATCAAAATAATATGAGCAACGTCGTTATAGTAATTCATATTCTGGAGAGTTATTCCGTAATTAAAAGAAAAATTGTAAAATCGGCCTTTAATAAGTCTAAATGATGTTAAGCCGGAGTGAAAATATAAAATAAACTTGGTTCATATTAGACCGTCGTCTAATATGAACCAAGTTTACTTCATATTTTTATTATTCGTTAATAACTCGTGACGCCGAAAATTTCACAAATAAATTAGTAACGGTTATCCACGTTGGCCGTACACCTAGAGTCGAAATACAATATGTGAATTACGACAAAAATGGTCACGGGAGACAATCAACCCCATAATAACTTTCAGTTCAACAATAATGTTCATTCACCACTAGACCAACAGGATGTCAAATATAATTAAACTAATTAAATAATGACATCACAGTACAGGTAGATTTACCTGCCTTTATTAAGTATAAGTTATTAGCTGTATCATAGCCTGACCCTAATCAATGACGCCACGACGACCAATTCACATCAAGAATCAGTTAAACTTTATGAAACTACCCTCGTAAATTGTAACCTAATATAATAAATTCATGTGTCATTATATTATTAAGCGTATGGAGTGAATAATTGGTATGGAGTTGAACGTTTTCTCTTTGGGGCTATTAAATTTAATATGCCGGTAAAAGGCTCAGACAAAGTTTATAAAAATTACATTATACGTACATAAAATCAAATATAACTATCAAGAGACTTATCACAACCGAGAAGGTTAACGATTGTACAAGTTTTACTTTATTACACTTTTATAGTGCTAAATGTTCTCTGAAAGAAAAACAGTTCTTGTGTTTATCAGCGATATTTAAATTGAAGTTATAGGTATTTACTTTGGCGTTGATAATGTGTTGAATAACTTGTATAATATCCAAACTCTCAAAATTTATGACAATAAAATCTTATTGAGATTATTTGTCAGTTACTAATTATTATCAAAATTTTTTCAAATTTATCTACAATTAAATTTAACTAAACATTCTATCGTATAGAATTTTGAGTAGTATTTTGACGGTGTTCATATACTAATGTGTTTCCTGGAATATAATATATTATCTATAGAGAAAGAAAGTGTGTTTGTTAAAAGCTATTAAAATGGCGCGATGTCATTACTTCCGTCAAAATCAAAAAGTAGGGCGCAGCTACTAAGTAATTAAAAGAAAAAACAATTTGTATTATAAGAAATTCTTTGTAAAAATTAAAAGCTTTTGTTGCCTAAATTAATGAGGTTGGTGTTAAAAAATAATTTATAATAAAACGGCGGTTTAATTAACCTTCAGACTTTTGGGCGTTCCTTTTTAATAAGATGTCACCGAGCCTCTCTGGTTTATGGACCAGTGATAGTAGAATTACGTTTTAGATATTTTGATGTATTAAATGAGAATATTCAAATTTACAACTTATTTTATAACTGAAGAAGTTTTTGATGTACTTCATAAATTAGTTGAAAAAAAATATACCTATATATATCATTTATCTAGAAATACGGGCAATGTTCGTTTTAAAATAGAATAATTTGTTTAGCCTATTTTAATTACCAGATGATAAAAATGATTAATTAGAGGATGCAAGTTCTTCTTAAGTTGGTGTTGATGAGTTTTATTTGTATATTAAGAAAACATGTCTGAGGATAATTACAAACTTATCACTTAATACTTTTTTATTTTATAATAATACTCAATATTTTATTGTCAAACACTAATAAATATCAATTTATAATCATAAAAAACGGCCAAAACTTGTTTTTTTTTTATTTTTTACTATTCGCTCTCTTTTTAAAAGGCTTATTAAAATTTGATATTCCTATAATCTGTATTTTTAATATATTAGGACAAACTATTACTCAACTATTACTATGTACTTCGTACGTGTTAATAGTTAAAATGAAAAATCATATTTTTTTTTTAATGCTACCAAACGATTTTACGTATTTTTCTTTAAAGTGGTGGGGTTTTGGTTTACTTACTTATATAGGATGCATTAAACTCCAATTTTATTTAACTTTTTCACGGATTTATGTTCTGGGCTATAATTACAATATAATAGGATAATTTAAGCACTGTCATATATTTCGTAATATGAATGGAAAGAAGAAGCAGGGAACGGTGGGAGGGTACCGACAGAGTCGTTGGCAACGGCTAGTAACTCTGTTTTCTAGCTACCATACTTCTGCTTTTATTCAAGAAATACTTAAGCCATATTTTATTTTAAACATAGACAATAGTGATTTAACATAATGTAATGTAAGCCAAATCATTCATTCAACTGGAGTTAAGTTATTAAAGTGTTAAAAGTAATTCTCACTTTTTTTACATCTGAAGGAAACTTACCAACGATAGAAATGCTAATTGTAATGCACTAAATACAATAAAGCAGATGTTGCTAAATAGAACGCAATCTACTTTACATATTCAAGTAAGCGAAAATGTAACATCATACATACATTTAAATATAAATATTTAATTTATATTTAAGTTTGTGTATGACATTTAACCATATCACATGAAGATAAAGAGTTATGAGAGAGCTTTTTTTTACTGGTTGTGGCCTCTTCAATGTTCTGCTATACTGCAAAGATAGAAACATTGGTTATGATCTTGCCAAGAAGCTTAACAGATGTTTCCTCTGTCCCGATATTGATGATATAGCATTGAGGTCGGTGTTACGGTCAGTCACTGGGTAGAGTGACGGGACGGTTCTCAGAGGTCGCTGGTGTAAATCCTGCTCATATCGATAATTATTTCATTCTCTATTCAGTTAAAACTTTAAATCAGTATTTCTGTTATCTATAGAGTACAGAATACTATTACATAGTAAAACCCTAATACTACTAAAAGGGTTTCCAAGTGTTATTCCCTGGAAAGAAAAGTATTTAGTAATGATTATTTATGGTGACTAAAATAACTTTTAAAATAATAGTATTATAATAATTTTATTAAAATAAACAATTCATTTTACCTAAATGCTTGTAATAACATTATGCATACTTGCATACATACAATAACTTGATGCATTGAAGTCAAACAATTTGTAACATTTCAAAGTACTTTAATCTTTAAATGACAGATATATTTTTATATATAAAATATGATGAGTATCGAGTCTAAGTCCCCAATCCGAGAGCACAGTTATCGTCTATTTATTTTTTTTCATTATATTATCGAAATAAATAATAAATGTGATGTTCTTTTTTGCATAAGCAATATATATTAATGTTTACAATTTTCATTATGTGTCTAGATAAATTGTTATTCGAGATACTTTAAAAGCAATTATTTATTAAGTATTACCATTATGTCTATTTTAATGTTATACATATACGAGTTTCACTATTGATACTTAATAATTGTACACACAATGCGGCTGGTGGGATTAATATTATAATGTACAACATCTAAGATTGTTACATTTCTTTTAAAAAAAGCAACTGTTGAGTTTCTGGCTGACTCTTCTTTGCAGTCCGGAATTCCGGGTCGGTGGTAGCTTACTCACGGACTGACTACACTGACCTTTTTTATTGTACTTGATTCAAAAGTGCGTGTAAATGCCTACTTGAATAAAGATATTTTGAATTTGAATTTGAAGGGATATTTGTTCACAAAAGACATTGAGAGTTTCAAATTATTGAGTAAAAAACTAAAAATATATTTTAATTGATTTGATTCCGTAATAAATTTTATAAATGATCAAGGTCGGGATAAATTATTTTTAGAACTTCAACGTAACAAAAGTTGATAGTTTTTGTTCTATTTCAAAGAGTAAGAGTACATATATATTTTATTGTTATCGTAGTTGGGTACCTAAAGCTTAAAATGAAGAAGATTTGTGTAAGGAATATTAAATATGGTTAGTAAACTAAGTCTTATTCCCGAACCTATCACCCATACCCAATTTTTTAAAAATCAATAAAGATTGTTGTAGTTCTTGAGATTTGTCGGTATGCTCCCTACCTACCTACCTACCTCCTACCCTACCCCACCATCTCCCTATTATTATTAAGCAGTAATATGATTTACTACTTAATAAAATTAACCTAAATTGCCATAAAAATTTTCTTAAGGGATAAAAATTTTCCAACACTCTAGCAAAATAATGTGTTACAAAAAATATGTTATTTTTAAATATCCATATAAAAGTTAAATATCAACAAACTTCCTAATAGTACAGAACACCGTATTATCTAAACCATTATCTGTCACGACAATGTACGTCGCAGTTTCCGAATCTTTGTAATCTAACTCGCTGTTTGTTTTTATGTCTTCTAACATACGTAGGCCTTTTACGCTCAATTTGTTATGTATACCGTTTAAGTTAATATTATAGTCCGGGAGAGGCGGATGGTAAATCGGTAATTGTTTTTAAGAATTGGAGTCCGTATAATAAACGAGAATATGCCGAAATAGTCCGTTCACTTACAGTTATGGAATTCTATTTACAAAAGGAGTGTAACCAGAAAAAGCACACGTAGAAATGACTATTTTACATTATATCGTTTGTTACAAAAAAACATCACATTAGGTAATGATATTTGTCTGTCGTATCATAATTGTAATGTTACAGTATGGTACAAAATATTTTCTCACGAGCAAAGCCGTAGACAAAAGCTAGGTTTATACAATTATTACTTTAAGTCGGCCTCCATGTTATGCAGACGATGAAATGAGATATTATTCACGTCCCGCAGTGAGGCCCGACCTCGTTTTATACGACTCAATAAATTTCATGTTCATTCAAACTCGCGGATAAACATAGAATTAGATAGGTTGCTAAAATTAAATGCACCAATAATTTTACGTTTACTTACTGCTCATTTATAGTTTATAGAATAGTAAAAAAATTACTTTGGTTACTCTTACTCAAGGTTGGATAGGAATAAATTTTGATGGCTGTTCCATCATTCGTTCATTGTTAATCTACTGAACTATTCTAAATACAGTAAACATAATTATGACACAAACATGATATAAAATGTAACTGTATTTAATACCTTTATATTATTGTATACTTAAATAAAAAAAAAAACAAATAGAATTATATTACTTATTCATAAACGACAGCTCCTCTATGACATCTTATTAATATGGAAAGCCTAAACATCTTCGGTTTAATTAAATAGCCATTTTTAATTTCTTGTACCAACCTTAATGTAGCGAATGAGGCAGCGAAGCTTGTAATTTGTACTCAGAATTTCTTAAAAACATGGGTTTCTCTATTAAATACTGAATGACTGCTTGGATTTTGATACTATAGAAATAATAAGACATTTGTTATAGTTTATAGTATAAGATACAACGTACTAAAGGTGATTACCAGTTTATTACTATTACTTATACAAAACATTAACAGTGAATTTTAAAGGAAATTAATACGTTGCAGTTGGTTACGTATAGAAATACGAACTGATTATATTTAAAAACAAAAATCTCATATAAAATAATATAAAAAATACTTATCTGTGAACATACTCGTATATG
The DNA here is from genome assembly GCA_918358865.1 of Melinaea marsaeus rileyi. Lineage (NCBI taxonomy): Eukaryota > Metazoa > Arthropoda > Insecta > Lepidoptera > Nymphalidae > Melinaea > Melinaea marsaeus. The sequence continues at coordinate 19,076,042 of OU911093.1, read as the reverse complement.
TATATTCATACGTTTCTCAAGGGAATAAAATTACAATAAATTGTAATTTATGTTACAATAATTGTTTCAGACTTTTTATTCAGAATCAGAATTTATACTTTTAGGAACTCATAAATTTTACATTTATTTTAATATCAATTTACTTTGAAATAAATATTGAAGATAAATATACCATAAACAGACAATCAAACAAACAGATTTTATTAAAAAAATACATTTGCAGTTGTAAAAACTTAAGTTTATCTTTGCGTGAAAATGGTTTCAAAATATTTCAAACATTGGTTTTGAATGTACTTTATAATGTAAGCTTCCACGTCTTATTTTCATGTACATATACCATGTAACACGTGTATGGAGCGTTTTAACTCTTAAAGTTGATGTTATTTACTCTACAGGAAAATATCACTATCCCGTTTCAAAGTAGGTACATAAGTCTTAAGATGTATATTTTATATATTATATTTGCAAATTTATGAATTTACAATATTTCTTAATGACATAAGTAATTAAAATGGTCCCAAATATGAGTTAAATAAAAACCAATTTAATCTTATGGTTGATAATCATTTTACAATTACAAAATTGTCAATGAAATGAAATGAATAATTATATTGCCTTTGTATAGAACAGGATGATGGATTGAATAACTTTTTGACTGTATCTTAAAACTAATAGCAATATAGATGATCGTATCCCTTCAAGACACGACAATATGTCGCTTAGTTTAACACGCTACATCCACTAATTGTCTTTTAGATGACGGGTGACTGATGAACGTACGGTGATAGATGGGGGAGCTGTCAACTTTTCAAGTAACTCTTATATTTATATCTAGAGAATATATTTTAGTTTTAACTATTATATTTGGAAACAGTATAAACGAATAAGTGACCTTTCTATCTCGAAACTTCTGATTTCTTGTACAAAAACTGATCCAAAGTAAATCCCTTCTTCAAAAGAAATTCGTATCCGTTATGTATTATGTGAGGGAATTTTCACCTTAAGAGAGGATAACGCTATAAGGGCCACGTCCAGCAAACAATGGGATTCAGTGCAAAAACCCTTGTGATTGGATTAGCAATTGGAGTTTTATGGAATTCCTATGTAACTTTTCTTTGATAAAATAGTAAAGTATATGTTTAAGTAATATGCAGGAAAAATGTCTGAGGATAGAGTCTTTTTAAAGGTTTTTTTATTTATAGAATATTAAATATAAAACAAGCTTATAATGTCTATCTGAAAATAATGAAGTTGAATGAACGATTATATATTTATAAGTTAATAAATTATTGAACACATTTTCTGAAAACATGTTTTATGTATGCAATGTTACGTGGTTCCGGCATCCCCAATATATTTCTTATGACATTTCTAACGAGCAAGCTTATGTAAATATTCATATTGGATATTATACGTAGCACTTCGGATAAGATGTTGTATGATCAATAGAAAATATCTTAATATTATAGTACGTAGGTGATTCGTTTTTGCATATTTGTTACCGACTTGTCAAACATTCTTTGAGAACATTTTGGTTGTAAAGAAAATAAGATTTTCATGGTTTTTTATTTTTCTAGACTCAAATCAGTCTGAGAACAACAAGTCACGGACACTACAATATGGATGATTCAGTAACCACAAACTTTTTAACTCCTAGATAGTTTACGGCACAAGCAACCAAAGTAAATTAAAAAAACTTTAGTTTTGGTAGTTAATTATGAAAAAAATCTAAGTAATATAAAGTGTTTACAGGCCAGATCAGGCGAGACCAGAAACTTAAGTATTATACAAGTCATAAAATTAAATAAGGATATTGCATCTGCTTTTAAAAATATTAAACTATTCTAGCTTCTACCACTTCTTCTTGAATCATTACTTCAAAAAAATAAATAAAAATCAAAATATATGATATCGCTAAATCTGCCTTATATTGTTATCTATTTCAACGGCAACCGGCTCCTCCATTATATGTTTCTACTACTTTTGCACTTAGTATTCCTTACCTGTGCAATGTGGAACTTGAAATAACTCATCTTACTTTCTTAAATATATTATTTTTATCTTAACAAAAGTTATATTTATCTTGTGTTATTATTTTGTGCTTCCATTGTGTTTTTTAAAATTAGCATATTCCTAAGAATTACCGTAAACACTTATAAATCTCAAGGTATCTTTAAGAACTGTCTTGACTTAAATATTCGATTAGGCCCATAATACAAATTGTACAACTGTTTTTTACCTATTATTAATTTAGAAACCTTCAATACCACTTCTGATCGTTTCATGAATACTATTAAAATAATGTTTAAGCAAGTGTAAGAGATGAACAAACATAAAAACATTCATTATTATATATGGACATAAATTTGGTTACCTATAAATAAAATATAGTAATAAAAGGACGAGTGGTTTTAAGTTTCAGTAAACATCGGTTTAGTATTAATTGGAGCGGGTTGTTTAATATCCGCAATCCATTGTTGCTTTCTCACTGGAACTTTGTAAATTTGTTGTTCTGCAAATGTGTTGAAAGTTATTCCGTTAGCTAATTTATAATCATCTTGTAAATTTAAAGGCTATTAATATTAAATAAAATGTTAGCTGTTGTCCGCTTTTCTGTCTGCGTAGACTAAAAAAATGTAAAACTGTAAATTGTTATTAGTGCAAAATTATAAAAACCGTTTTTAAAAGCTCTTATCGAAATTTACTGTAGTGAGATTTGTTGTTTGTTTTTTGTAAAGAGGTAATGGCGGTCTATAAATAACAATTTAAAAGGAAAATATAAAACTTTATTAATATTAATGTTCTAACATAATTAAGTATCCTTGTATGATATCTTTATGTGCAACACAATCCAGTAAATGAGACTATACCTTGTAATTAAAAATATAATAAAAGTAGTGTTCTGTAAGGTTTAAAATATAACTACATGTATCTTTTTTAACTCACTTAAGGCACTGGGAATAATATTTGTGTTCTTAAAGAAATGGAAGCAACGGAGTGTTAATAAAAGCTTCATACTACTTAACTGTGACGTAATCTTACTTAATATATTCTGCAGCCAAAGTTTAACTTAAGCTTTTTAATAATATATAGTTGGATTAGATTAGTAACAAATGTGATTGTTTGTGTCTCTAGACAATCATAAATGTGGTATGATTTGAAATAAAATAATTGTTTTTAAGCTTCTCTAAAAGTCGTGTTGCTAATTTGACAACTAAAAAGCAACGAACGGTAACACTTCTGTTAGGTTTGGTGTTTACACATTGCAAGAGTAAGAGTTTAAACAGCGCTTTTATTGTAAAACAAGAGTTATGTATTGGCAGACAACGAAGTTATTAAAAAATATTTATTTATAAAATATTCATTAATAAAAATACATGTTTACTTGATTAAATCTACTACAAGACTAACTTAAAATATTATTAAAATATTATAATTAAATCTTATTACAAACAATGATAAATGTCGAGTCAGGAGATTGATGCTTTCCTCGTAAGCGGGAATCACTGCTTATGCTGTGATAACTCCTCCGTCCTTCAGAAAGAAGCTGATCTTACAGCTTCCACTAGTGTCCTCACTAGTTGGTGTCGCCTTCGGATGTTCATTTATCTTGGTGGCTTTTGTATATTGATACAGCTTCCATGATGCTGCGCTGACCAGGAACAGATACAGGATGATAGTCAGCCAGCTCGGGGTTGCCATAAGTGTGGGCCAGTCTGCGACGTCATCTTCGTTGATGTCTTCAGCTTGGTCCAGAAGTTTGTGTATGTTGTCCAGATCTAGGTCCTCTATTTTGAGTTGATATTTTACAGCTTCCTCAGGTGCATTCTGTTTCAATGGCAGCGGTATGACTTCATCTATGTTTATAGTAGTAATGTGAGTCTGTAGAGTTATATTAATGACGTCAACACGACAATCTTCGGTGAGTGTTACGAGATGAATTCCCGAAGTGCGTTTGTATGAGGTTTTGGTTCCACATTGAACTCGTTCTATTTCTTCTTTCCTAAGGATAACCAGCCAAGTGTTGTCTCGCGTCTTCTGTATCTTATCTTCTGTTAATATCATTTTAACGCGAGTGCAGTTGGCGTCCTTATGCTGAACAAGGCTTATGATACAATCTTGCGATGTTGTAATGTGCTTGGTATTCATTAACTCGCAGAGATGAGCGTTCTGGGTTAGTTGCTTGCAGTTATCTTCCAGATATGCGTACTCATCGCTTCCAAGTGCTAGGTATTTGGATTTTGGGATAATAGTAAAATATTTTGTATCAGGGATAGAATAAAGGTGGATAAGGTCATATATATTTGGGTCGGTATTAGGAATTTCTAATATAAATGTTAACGAGTGTTCTGTATTGTAAGCTTTAACTTTAATTGACCTTTCTAATATTCTAATATTATTTAAATTTATATCTATTACTGGTACTAGATTAAACTTAGTTTTAAGTTGTCTTAATTCTAACACCAAACTTTGGGGACTAATTATACTGGGATGCATAACACCTAATTGGGAAAATGTTATAGCATCTTCTAAAATCATTAACTTATCTAAGATAATCTGTAAGCTAAAATCTATTTGAACGTAAATATCTAAATAATTCAAGTGACTATGTAACCCATCATAGTCTTTTGTCACGTTTCCCATATATGTAACTAAATTTCTCTGATTGTCATTAATCTTATCTAATTGATTACCAAATTCTTTTACAGTATTTTCTGCAATAATTAATGTCTTTTTCTCCGAATTTTGAATAGAATTTATTTTATTTCTTATAGTTGAAATTTCAGATTCAAATTTTAAAACATCTTGATTATCTAAATTTCCAGTTATCGATTTTACAACTGAACCTAACCCGTCTATAAGGCCACGATTACGCCTAATATTCCGGGGAATCATAAATGAAAGTTTTCTATTTACTAAGGATAAATTGTACTCTATTTGATTACGATAAGAATTTTGAATACGCTCTGATTGCGTAGTAGACGTTTCGGAATCTTTAATACTTGCATATAATGCAGTTAATTTAGTTGTAGTTAATTTTAAATATGTAACATTATAAACACAAGCTAAATTAAAAATATTTGTTTGTTTAATTATTTGACCTTGCTTAAGCAAAAGGATTCCCTGTTCGTTATTTACGGGATTAAAGGTAACGTCTGCTGTTGCGTAGAGCATGATTGCTCCTGCGATGAGGATCCTGGAACAAGGTGAGGCCTTCTTAGTAGTTTGTAATGAACCCTTATAGATTTCGAATTAGGATGGTTTCCTATTATTTCTGCAACGTTATTGGGGTGAAGGTGAATGATTTTATATGGACCTTTAAATACCGGTTTTGTTTTATCGTTTCTCGCTGTCTTCGCCACTTGTTTATAAACTAATTCACCTACCTTGAATGTTCTTTCTTCTGCTTCTTTATTCCGCCTGGCTATTATTTGTTCTTTGTTTTTAGACATAAGGGCTGTTATACATACCTGTATCGATTCAGCATTTGCTTTATGTTTTAAGACGTAATCCTGATAGAATTCTTTTGGGAAATATAGCTCTAACGGATTTCGTGATGATGTATGACCAAAGAGAAGTTCATGAGGAGAATAGCCTGTTGCTGAGTGGATAGCATTATTATATGCTATGATTGCATATTTCATTATTAACTGAATGGGGTCATTTTTATTTGTCATTTTCTGAATTCTAATTATTTCGCCTATAGTCGAATGAAAACGTTCTATAGGTGAATTAGAATTCGGATTGTATGGGGTTGTGAAATGTATGTTTATGTTATGTAAAGCGCATATTTCTTTAATGACCTCATTATTAAACTTATTGTCAGAGTCTGTCGTAATTTTGTGGGGTAGTCCTAGAACAAAGATTACGTGTAATAATGCTTCAGCTACATGTATGCTACTAGATGCATTTAATGGAACTGCTTGTGCAAATTTAGAAAAGTTATCTATAATGGTGAGAAGAGTACCTCCTCCAGTTGAATATAAGTCCATAAATAAGTGTTCCATGGGCTTACAGGGTGTTTCAGTTAGCGCTAAAGGTGGTCTCAATGGGTTACGTTCGTACTTGGCCTTAAGACAAGTTTCACATCGACTAATGTATCCTTGAATCGTGAGTAACATATTAGGCCAATGATAGTTTCTGTGCAATTGTTTATGTGTTTCCTGAATACCGCGGTGTACAGTCTTCCCTTCATGATATTTTTTAATTAGTTCTAATTGTTCGGCCTGATTTTCGACTAATATGACGCGCGTAGTACATCTTATGAGTTTTGGACCTCTATCATTGAATACCGTTGTATAGACTCTACAGAAAGCTAAATATAGTTCGTCGTTATAAAAGTAACAGTGAAAAACGCGATTGGCTATTGTATGTTCCTTGAGGAATCTAATTATTTCTTGCTCGGTATTGTTAACAGGGATAAATACATCTTTAATGACTGTACGTTGATTAGTTGATCTGTTATCTACTCTGTAAGTGGAGCCTGGAGTTGATCTTATGTGGAATTGTTTTAGTTGTTTGTCAATAGCGTCAGATAATATGGGAATGCTGTTGTTTTCGGTGTCAGGCTGAGAATGATTTGTGCTAACTAACTGTTGTTCGTCTGTTGTGACAACTGTTACATTATCGGATTCAGTATTTTCAGGTGGTTGTGAATTTGTCTGTCCGTCAGGGTCTGTATTTAAGTTTTGACTGCTAGGGCCTGCTTCCTGGCCATCATTATTATCGGTAGAAGTTTGATCAAACATTCTATTAATTATGTCATCGTCTTCATTATCCTCGAAATTTACCGCGAGCGAATCCATACTGTGATGAAGTATTTTAGCTCGAGATAACGCGTCTGCATTCGTGTTATGTCGTCCTTTCTTATACACAATTTCGAATTCATACTCAGCTAATTTCAATCGCCAACGCGTCAGTTTTGAATTAGGGTCTTTGAGCGACATCAGCCATGTTAGAGGCCTGTGGTCCGTATAAATAGTAAATTTACGACCATACAAATAAGGTCGGAAATACTTAATGGCCCATACTATCGCTAAAAGTTCCTTTTCAATGGTGGAATACCGCGACTCGGAATCTGATAGAGTGCGCGAAGCATACGCTACAGGTTTGTCGGATCCTACATTTCCTTGGGATAAAACCGCGCCTAACGCATAGTCAGATGCGTCTGTTGTTAGTATAAATCTCGTCAAAATCTGGGTACTGCAATATCGGGTCGTTAGTTAATATTTGCTTACACTTATGGAATGACTCTAAAAACTCTTTTGTGTGAATAACTTTACCGCCTTTCTTTAAACATAACGTCATGGGTTTAGTAAGCTTGGCGAAGTTTTTGATAAATTTTCGGTAGTATCCTACGAGACCTAGAAATGACTTTATTTGTTTCTGGTTTTGAGGTAAGGGAAAATCAAGTACGGCTTTTATTTTGTCTCTATTGGGTTTTAGTCCTTCGTCTGTAAGTTCATGTCCAAGGAAGTTAACGTGTTTCTGAAGAAATTCCGATTTATCGAGTTGAACTTTAAGGTTTTGTGTTTTAAACCTTTCAAACACTTGACGTAATCTTCCTACGTGTTCTTGTAGCGAAGTACTGATGATTATGACATCATCAAGGTATGTGTAAACGTTGGGTAAGCCTCTGAGGATGTGATCCATTAAACGTTGAAAAGTGCTCGGTGCGTTCTTTAAACCAAATGGCATACGTAAAAATTCATAGTGGCCTCTCTCCGTGGTGAATGCGGTTTTCTCTACGTCTTCCGGATGCATCTCAACCTGGTGATAGCCACTTGCAAGGTCAAGGGTTGTGAAGTATTGTGCACGTCCTAACCTGTCTAGTATGTCATGAATGTTCGGTAGTGGGTACTTGTCTTCGACAATCCTATCATTCAAACGTCTGTAATCGATTACAAGTCTCCATTTAACATTTCCTGATGCGTCCGGTTTTTTCGGTACTATATGAACAGGACACGACCAAGGGGATATACTTTCTCTAATGATACCCTGCTCGAGTAAGTTATCAACTTGCTTACGAATTTCGGCACGATGTTTTGGAGGCTGTCTGTAACTACGAACATGGATTGGTGTTTCGTTCGATAATCTTAACCGGTGTTTAACCGCATGTGTAAATGTTAATGGTATATTTTCCGAATGAAATATTTCACGGTAATTATAACAAAGCTTAGTTATTTCACGCTTTTCCTCCTCGTTCATGTGACTTGTTCGAATTTTATTTAAATTGTCACACAATTCTTTATTAATGTCAATATTAATATTTAATGAGTTTAAATCTACAATCTCGTTCTTAGTGACAGAGTAAGTCTCTAGTTGTATTGGGATTTTATTGGGGATATATTTATTTTCATTAGTATAATTTATAACAGTAGTTTTAAATGAACCGGCTTTGACTGTTACAAAAGCTGTAGGGGATTCTAAACCTTCTGACCAGTATCATGAATTATGTATATATTGTCCGTCATTATAGTTTGTTCTAAATGTTACTACTTTCTCACACTTGGGTTCGATTTTAATCTTTCGTAATGGGTGGTTAAAATAAATCGGAATATTAGCGTTTGTTGTTCGTAACATGTTACTATTAAGATCGATATTACTTTTAAGACATCTTAATAAATCAAATCCGATTAATCCTTTGTACTTGGGATCGAAATCAAAAATTAGAAATTTATGAGTCAGATCTGTATTAAAAATTGGTGGTAATGGGAGATAAACTACATGGTTATGACAAGACACATTATGCGCGGTAGCAATTTGAAACGGTTCATGTTCAACACATAATTCAAAAATAGTATTAAAAATAACATCCGATGCAATAACGCTACGACTCGCTCCAGTATCGATTAAGTACTTACCTCCTAATTCCGGCAACTCAATATACGGCAGATGCTCCCTCTCCTGCACATTGATTTCAACTATCTCAGGTTCCTGTGTTCCTGAACCTCCATAAAATCCTGGGGTTCCTCCACATCCGTTCCCTGATTGTACTCTGTTTGGTACTCACCTTCATCCTGTTGACTATCATCAAAATTAGAGTATTCGCCCTCATTTTTGAGGTATTGATCTTGTGGGTCTTTTTGGGTACAAAATAGTTCCTCCACTGCAAACTGTGGTTTATTCGGCCTTGAGACCGACCTCATAGTGACATCTGAGTTTTTCTGTGGTGGGTTATTCTGTTGGGGTATATTAAAATTATTCCGGTAGTTACCAGAGCTCCTACCTGGTTGTTGGTTCTTCCATGGTAGTAATGACTTAACTAGTTGCTCGCGTTGCTCAGGAGTCAAGTTGTTCGTATGAGGCACGTAGTTTTGGGGCCTAAATTGCTGTTGTGGGTAAAATGGTCGTTTGGAAATAGGTAACCTATTATTGTATTGGTTTGGAACAGAATTAAATTCCTTATGCTTAAACATTACCCTGTTGTAAAGTTGAAGGGCCTGGTTTATTAATAGCAAGCCTAGCTTCCTCCTGTCTAGCCGCGACTATGGCCATTTCTAATGTATCTGGCCTAGCTATTCTAACACCTAAGGACACGTGGAAATCTAAGTTATCAGTGTACTGTTCAATAACCATTTCTTCATAATAACTTCTATCTCCATGCCTTCCAACGAAATACAAGGTATCGAGCAACTCGCGTAATCGCTTACCAAATGACTCAGAATCTTCAAATTTTAATTTACGGGTTCTTGTCAACTCTTGCATCACTTGTATCTCGTTACGGGGTTCTCCTAAACGTCTTAATAATGCATTTTTTATTTTAAGCCATGAATCTAAGTTTTCTTCATATGCAATCGCTTCTATAGCTGCTCCACTTAATTTACTTTTAATAACACTTAATAAGGTAGGGTGGCTGCTACCTGGTTCTTCTAATTGGCTAAGGACATTTTCGACTTCTCTTATGTAAAAATTAAGTAATTTTTTATTGCCGTCATATCGCGGAATTAAATCCACGACGAGTTTAAAATGGGGTGAATCTATTACCGACATACTGATATATATATATTATATATATATATATATATATATATATTTTTATACAAAAGTATATAAAAAAAAAATAATAAAATTATAATAGAAAAATTATAATATTAAGTAATAAAAAGATTTTTGCAAAATAATAAAGACAATGCAGTATCGTGTTACAGTTACAACACGTTCCACTGATAATATATGTTTCTATTAAAGAAACAATGAATGAAATTCTAAACCTAAAGAATATTCCTTCGAGTTTATTTGGATTTTAATATTACAAAATTAACTAGGTTTATCGCTATTTTAGCTTTAAACACTTTATATCACCAAAAAAAATGATGTACTAAACTAAAGAATGCCCGCTCGATTTTAGAAATAGACAAACTTTCAAACTTAGCTAGGTTTATCGCGATTTTAGCTTTAAACACTCTTTAACATTAATATAATATAAATACTAGGACAGGAAATAGAGCAGGAACTTGGATTATCAGCGAGAGTACTCACCACACCAGTATCTGCATCTCCCGTCGAGTCTTGAGTAGTACACGGGGACGTCCAATTCTCCAGAATATCCTCGTGTAGCCTTCGCTTGACCGCCGTTAGGTTCTGGATTACAGGAATGCGACTTGGGAATCGCCGTTTGTCAGAGTATGGAAGAGTTTGATTCCAAAACTTTTACGAAACGCCTTCCTACCGATTTTTTCCTACCGACTGCGCCAGTTATGTATTGGCAGACAACGAAGTTATTAAAAAATATTTATTTATAAAATATTCATTAATAAAAATACATGTTTACTTGATTAAATCTACTACAAGACTAACTTAAAATATTATTAAAATATTATAATTAAATCTTATTACAAACAATGATAAATGTCGAGTCAGGAGATTGATGCTTTCCTCGTAAGCGGGAATCACTGCTTATGCTGTGATAACTCAAGCTTTATCTTTTTTAATTTTTAAAGTATTTACAGGGACAAAGTATTTATGTAAGTATTTGAAATTGTACTATTAATGGATTACTACAGTATTTTAAATCTAATTCCATATTTGTTCTTGTTAATGTTAAATATAGACAGGAATTTCATTTTCATTGGAATTTTGTATTTTCAGTTATAATGAGTAGCTTATCTCATTTTGAAAATTATGGTCGATCTCTTTGCAATATTCGAAACAAAATCAACGACAATTTAGTTCAAAAGTAAAAAAAACAAACATTTCGCAGTAGTTTTTGATTACTCCGTTTTTGCAATAGAACTCTCAGTGCAAAGTTATTTTACATTAAAACTTAAGCCAAAACTAGTTTAAATTATATATTGTTATAAACCTCAAAGCATAACTTAAGGAGCTTTAGCGCAAGCCGTGCGATATTCATAATTGAGTTATATACGTTGAACATTTTAATGAGTTTTGTTTTTGACTTTAATTTAATGCAAAGCATTTAAATAATAAAAAAAAAACAAACGTATGTGTTAGTTAAAGTCAATATAATAAACTTAAGTAAAGCTGCTCCTTCTAAAAATTCTATTGTTTTACAACCGTAATATCCAATTAAAAAAAATCTAAACCAAGGTAACCTTTGAAGACCACGTTCTTTTTCTCAGATGTTGTCTGAATTTTTATACAACAAAGGCAGAGTTGTTTTTTTAATTTCCTTTTATAACTAATAATTATCCCTAATAATATTTACATAAAGATACAGTATCTTCTAAATTCTTTTATATAAAAGCAACAAAACTTACTTTTGTACTCTTACAGTACCAGTACAACAAAATTAATACTTTTGTTGTACAATACTACAACTATCGTCCGTCCCATGAATTCAAGTTGCATCACAGTTCCGTGTCGTTGAATTAACCGTGTGCAAATGCGCCAGACAAAGACTCTCTGAACATAAAACCTTTTAAGACCGACAGCAACACCTACTCGAACAGTTTGTTACTTGCTGAAGCGAAGAATGGTCTTATTTTACATATTCTTAACTATATAGTACTTGAATTTTTCTCTTAAAATAGCTGTGAAAATACCCTTGAGTCGATTGAAAGGGTTTTGAGAAATATACATTTTTTTCGTTTCGTATAATATGTTAAAATAAATATTAAAGTTTCAGTAATCATTTGTAAATAAATGTAATTTGGTCTATCCATTACAACAAACAAAATCTGTCAGCATATCATCAGTGGATTTTGTAGCGAATGGTTTATTCTACTCGGCATTTTTAGCTATTCAACCTGATATTCAAACTTAAAATTATATTTTGTGCTATATTATTAAACTTGTTGCTAATTGATGTTATTTACCACTCTTAGAAATGCTCTGTCTTAAAATATATAAGTAACTGGAAACCCAAGATATCACCATATTGCAATGAGAAAGTAAATAATCGTTTCTTATGTGGATATTATTTTACTGGAACATGAAATACTTCAGAAAAATTTTGTAGTTCCTTAATAAAAACATTAACTTCATAAAGTGGTCCCAGCAACGCGTGTCCCATAAACGAATTATTCAATTGTAGATTAAGCAAGGAGTTATTTCTATCTATATAGATATAGATTAAAGATAGAAATTTAAAATGTATATACATCCTATATTAACAATTCCAGGCTACAATAGTACTAAAACAATTGTACGAATAATAGAAATAAGAAAAAAGTCAAGATTAGGACGAAAATACTCTTCACCGTGCCCGTTAAGAATATTTTCAGCAAAATGGTGAAATGAGAATTTCAACAAACTTTAAATTTAACTACAATTATGAAATAAATACACTACATTTATTTTAAAGTATGTAGTAGATAAATTTAAAAATATATTTTCTTTTATAAATCTAAATTTACAACACACCTCACCTGGAGTAAAATAGAATGAAACGCCGTATTTTATATCAGTAACTTATAACTATTTCCATTTTATAGATTTCTAAAAGGTTTCGCGTTTTGTTTTCTACTTGAACTGACCTTAACTGTCTACGAGATTGACGCCGCTAATTAGTACCGTGGCACCATTAATTACCTCAAGAATATAATTAGGACTTCGTAAATATTTGTTGTATGCCATTTGTTTTTAAAAATCCTATTGATATAAAGATTTATATACCAACAAGCTACATAACGTTTTATCTAAAATGTTTAATTTTACATGTAATATTTTTTTTAATATTTGCTTGATAAAGATAAATGATTTTTTACAAAACATACTACAATGTTATATTACATTAATTGTTAAAAGAATTATTATAGGCAATATGTAGATGAGTAAAAAATCTTACAGTATTTTCTAATGTACAAAAAAAATAATCCTTCGGATTGAATTAAGCTTTATCAAGTTTATAAAAAAAACTTAAGAGAATAACTAACTTATTTTACTTTATTTATTTAATTTTTTTATACGAAATTGATGATTTATAAGAGAATGAGATTTATAAGAAATATGAACATTTATGCACTTAGCCTCCCCTCCAGAGATTGGTCGGTGGATTCCTGTAAAGATAATTACAATTACAAGGAAATAAACATGACATTATATCACTGTAGAAAGATATGATTGATATGATTTATCAAACAACCGGAATTAGTAATCAGAGAATGCCATGATCAATTTGTAACGTACATAGAAATTGCTAAATTACTTAGTATTCTAGGTCTAAGTGTAGTATTCTCTGTCAAGACGATAACACGAAATATTCTAATTTCTTATTGAAATAAGAAAACGAAGTATAATTATCCTTTGTGTAAATTTAATAAAATTTACCGTATGCTGTACATACACAACATTATTATATTAATATTATTTTGTGGTAGGTACATGCTAGCCAGTGCACTGAGATTCAACTAATGGTTTTTGAGGAATAGTAGCAACAATGAGTACGTTATATCGTGGCTAGCGTTATCCACGCTTTTATAATTGTTATTCAACATTTATCATTTATTACATTAAAAGTTGAAAATAATGCATTGTCACAAAAAAAGTATATTTTATTATACAAATTTTTACATACTGCAAATATATAAATAAAAAATATAAATCTTAAAAAAATGGTAAAATTGAATTACGTTATGAAATCCATATTTATATTTACGTTTTTATAAATGTAAATAAAGAACTGTAAAAAGTAAGTGTGGGTAAACTAATACGGCATTTAGTTTTCTAATCCACCGCCATAATATGCGAATGTATTTCATGTTATATTCCATCTTATATTTATTTAATGTTTCAATATTATCGTAAATGCTATTTTATAAAATATTTTCTAAAATACACCCGGTAGTGCCATGAATGGAAATAAGATCCAATCTTATAAAACTTAAAAATATTTTAGCTTATTTATTCGCCTTATTCTTTTCTTCAATATTAATTCAAATTTACTGAAAACTTGCAAATAGCAAATCTTGTCTAAATCTAATTGGTTTGATAAGAGAAATTTATTACAACTCTTGTTGGAAGATTTGTTTACCTTAATAAATTTTGATGAAGAATATCCAAGACTCTTATAACGATCAAAGGATCCAAGAATTTTATGAAACTAATTTAAACGTAAAATATTATTGATATTTTAAACAAAAAACAGAAGTAAGTTAGTAGTAGTTTAATATTTATACATTATAATATGTATACAGTAAAATAGCAAAGAAGAGAAATCTGTATATAATTTTGTTTAATTAACTTACCTTTAAACAACAGTATCTGCTGTAGTTGTCTGTTTAAACAAACAGACAGAGAGAGATTTGATTGTATGTTCGTCACACAAATATTACTGGACGGATTATAATTAAATTCTGGTTTGGTGATAGTTTATTGTTCATATACTAATTTTATTATTAATTCATTGTAATAATAAATTGAAGAAAACCTGTCAAAAATTTGTCGCCAGGTTTACAATAAAATGTATTTCATGTTCAATGGATATTTCAAGAGCTAAGTCGTTAAATTCTGCCTGGATTGCGGATGCTAACTCCACGATGGGTAAACTTGTATCTGTTCACTCAGTTTAAGTGCTATATTTGGTGATATAAACCCTTTATAATATTTTTGTTCATTATTTAATCGTTGAAAATACAAAGATAGATGATACTCTTAGAACAACCTGTCTGGAAGTTTTTCTTTTCTTCTTTCTTTATTCTTTTTCGTTTTCGTTTTATTCGTTTTTTAATAATCTTCGAAACTAATGTCGCAATCTTAATAAGATCACTTTAATGACCATGTATACAATTATTGTCTTTATAAGATTTGATACCAAATTATATTTGTGATCACAATTTCTTGTTAACGTTTTAATGTATATTAAAATAACTTTTCAATTTAATCTCATTATTATTAGTTTTATAAAAGCATATTACTTAAGACATGTTTAAAGTTCATCGCGATAGTCGTTATTTAACTAATATTACATAAAAAAACAATATGTAAACAGTAATGTGTCTTTATATTAATAATATACAAGTAAATTACGATATAGTTTCTTGACGATAACAATAATATATAAACAAATGTAAGTTTTGTGTTGTTCGAGCTCTTGCTTATAGCGACTTGGTCGTACATGCTTTGACCATTTCCTTTATGACTGTCGCAATATTTATACGTCATTCTTCCACATACATGCAGAAATGACTTGTTGTTAGTTTAAGACTATTTTGTGAACTTAGTTATATTGAATTAGCATAATGTAATCTACCTCTATTTAATATATAATTCAGTGCAATCATTTATACAATTAGTACAACGCATCGTATTACACTAACGCACAAATTCATAAAACAAACACATTATAATTATAATTTTTCAAAGGGTATATTGTATTATATAAGCCGAATGTATTGTTTATTTAAATGTTTTTTCATTCTTATTCATTTCAAATTCATGTGTTTTTTACTAATAGACTACTATTATCCATACATTAATATTCTTTTAAACACTTTTTTAAGTACCTTTTTTTCTATTTGTACCAATTGCATTCTTTACTCAATCAGATATTGATGTTCAACAACAACTGACAGCTAAATTAAGGATAAGATAGAATTAAATATTTAATAACATTTCTTTAGCGACATATACTAGAATATTAAATATAATATGGATTCTATACATGTGTATCCTATAATAAATAAAGATACGATATTAATACGATAATCACAGAATTTTTTATTTTTTGTCTTTTGTTATTTTTATTGGAAAATATTGTTTTAAGTAATGTAATGAGATTATTTTCATTTATGGTTACTTATAACGGAGTTGTGATGAACGTAACCCGTTACCCAGCTACTTATTAAATGGTTTTTATTGTGTTCATGTTAATACAGCAGAACTTTCAAAACCAGTACCATATAAATATTATATTTTATTAGGGGGTCTTGGACAGACAAGAATTCTAATATGAAATTTGAGAGATATTTGAAGAATATACTCGTTAAAATTAAAACTCATTCACTAAACATGAACCTCAAAAGATTTTCAAATTAGTCAGTAGGTATCAACTATAAAGAAAATATTATTTATCGTGAACTTGGATTGGTGGATAGCATATTGTATGTAAAATAGTTGATTCGTAAAATTATATTTTTGTTTATTATATATATTAAAGACAGTGCAGGTGAGCAGCTGTCAGGTGCCACTCAGCTTGCAACTAAATGGATCTTCGCTTGACTACTTTCTGTTGCCGAGAGACACGTTCAAGGTATATTCCTTTTATATTAAATCGTATTACTTGAAATTCCAGATGGTATGTAAAAATGTGATGTTTTAGCGTGTCTTTGCATATTATAAAATATATTTACAATTAGGAATACCTACATTGTAGGTTTTTATATTACTTATTAATAGAAAGTTATTAATCTGAGACCACTGGATCTGACATTTCAGGCATATTTTATTACAACAAATTTAAATAATTAATAACAGTAATGTCATAGAAAGAATGTGACGTTAATAAATGTGTCTCTAAAATTCAAAGCAATAACGTTTCTAATTTGTAGCTACATTTTTCCTGAAGGAAGTGAAATAAAAAATTGTCCGACCTGCTAAGTTGTTTCGAGTGAAATAATAAAAATAATATATGAACACCATAAAACGAACTCGTGCGTGTGAAACTAGATTTATATTTTTATTGTGGTTCTTTTCCATTATTGTATTTGTCGAAAAATATTTAATTGTCAGTTTTTACAGCATTCTCAATATAAATTAAATATAAATATAATTTTAATCATTACACGATGTCATTTTTACGTTATCGAAACAAATTAATTAATTAATTTAATTGTTATAAATTTTACATAATATATTTATTTCATACTCTAACATCTAAAGTAATATCTTAATTAGCTGTCCATCTCAATGAACGTATATGTTAAATTTAAAATAAATTTTAACACTAAGTTGCAAAAGTAAAATATAATAAATACGTTTAAATACTGTCCAAAACAACCAATTAACTTCAGTTTTTATTAAAATGAGCATAAATACCACATTTAATGAGTTGCTGTCCTCTAAAACAAATACAAACATTATGATAAACTAAAATCATCAAGTGTAAGCTGTATTTCTTTCTTTTAACTATAAAGAAAGCGCAATTGGCCACTGTATTATGACCTACATTTCTTTAACTATAAAACACTTCTCATTGGTTTATTTGGTATTCTGTGACATCGTCGTAGTGGCAAGTAGTTTAACTAATTAATATTTTTGTATCAGTATGTTATAATATTAATTTAATTCTACAACCGCATTTCGAAGATACTGTAATATTTAAGTGACTTTGTTTTATGTTAATTTAATTAGTTATTTCTTTTCATTTGTATGTAAGGGAACTTTAAACACCTTTTAAAAATTTTAAAATATTTTTAAGTCTAAGATAATTTCTAGTCATTTAATTTTATGCCCCTTCCTAAACTTCATAAATTCATCTTTATTTATTATAGGATACACATGTATAGAATCCATATTATATTTAATATTCTAGTATATGTCGCTATATATGTATATATATATATACATATCGCCAAATATATTTTAAGGAACTTTATTATAATTACATTTTAAACGGGAAAATGTTTGTTACTAAAATGTAGTTTTTGGAATCTTAGGTATAACAAAGTACCCAAAAAAGTTTTACTTATGAAAAATAAAAAAGGCTAGTAACAGAACGCTTAAAACAAATTGTAATTTGAATACATATTATAGTTAATAAAAAAAAATAGTGGGAGTCAAATGCGAAAAACTAGTGGAACGCTTATCTAAGTCTGGGCCCGCACTAAGCTTATGACTTCGATTGCAGCAGATCTATTCTGAAATAAATACAATAACTACTATAAGAATGTTGTATGTCAATAAGTGAAGGATGCAATAATTAAGTTTGGTGGCAGCAAAGGATGCAAAAAAAAACAATTTACTTAATAAAATATATTGAAATAAAAATTACAATTAATTAAAACTAAGGTAAGGTGCTTGTAATTCAGCGATTGACACAAGAATGAATATATTTTATCCTCGATTCCCATCGATGGTGAGAATGCAAGCCGTATGGTGTCGTCTTCAGGATACTCGAATCGTGGTGTCAGCATTTAACCGTGTAAAACCAAGTTGGTGCTTACTATAAAAATTGCCCTTGGCTATCCTTGCGTAACACAATTAAAAACAGTCCTTATAGGTATTAAATAAATCTCAATATTCCAAAACAAACGTTTGACTCCAAGAAGACAACATTTGGCAAGCCAAGTTAAAATAAGGTAAGCTCATGATTGCAGTCATCAATATTATTTACGAAGTAAATTTACTCCGACATATTTCAATATTAATTAAATATACACCAAATATTTTTTTGTGTTTTTATTTATGACACTAAGTTTAAAAAGTATATAAATATACACAAAGACTGCGTGATATAATACTTTAGGAATAAAAGTAACGTTCGTGTTACCAATCTGAGTAATGGTAAATCGGAGGAGGCGATATATTGCTCCGTCTATATTTCTTTGAATTGCAATTTTATTTATATTTTATTATCCATTAAATGATTTTTATAAATGGTATATTCGATTGAAGTTTATTTCATTCAATTTTATAATGGAACATAAAATTTTTTCGCTAAATCGGAATAATTTTGATAAACCCATTTTATTTAGCTTGTATAGCTGCAACATTTAGTTGTTAGTAGCTGTTGATGACAATTTTGTCTATTCTCATGGTATTAATTTGTTTATTCTAAAATTACTGTTCATTAGAAAATTAAAGCCAATAATGCTTTAAATTGTGGTAAATGTGATAACTAGAAGTTTTGTTGTTAATTAATTGACTGTCTTAAATGACAATTTCGACCGTAACTCAAAAGTCAATACAATAAATAATACAAACAATACATTAAGGAAGTATCCCGAAGGTTTCTGGGCGGTTCTTATTCATCTGATGTTTCTTAAATGTCCTGTAGGCCAATTTGAAATAAAAAACTTTGATTTTAACGTCAAATAACCCTTAATGATACACAACATAGCGTACACAATTATAATTATATTTTCTAAAGATACTTATTTCTATTAACAAACTATCTCTTTTTGTGAAGTGAATATAGTTACTTAAATTTCAGTTTTTAAGTGAACAGTGACAACGTTAAGGTTTAGAATTATTTTATGGTTGATTCCCTTTCGCTTCCTTGTGTATTATAGGGAACTCGCCCTGGAAGCAAATTAATTATTTTTAAAAGTATATTTGAACCTTTAAAACAATATATATATATATATATATATATATATATATATATATATATATATATATATATATATATATATTACTTTAATTATTTTAAATGTCTTCTTCGTTTATTCAAAAACTTTAGAGACCGCTACAGATATCATACCGTTAAAAGCATCAGAAACTGTGTCAGTTGAGCGAAGACTCTTAGCCTTTCAAACCACTGTGTTCTTTCTAGTAGCTACTTCAACTCCTTGACATATTGTGATTCTTACTCTATATACATACATTTTTATATTTTATTTTAAGGATAGTTTTTTTTTTACATTTATAAAAAATTAAAAGCATTTTAAAATTAACGTTATAGCTAAAAAGTTAAATTTTAAACTTGTAAGAAAGTTATATTCAACTAATTTTATACTCGAAAAATTCATATTTATATTCATCATCATTGATTTTGAACTTCTGATCAGTCTAAGTCTGTTTGCTGTCGTAATATAAATTTCATTACAGCTTGTACGTTGGAGTGCAGCGCCCTTATCTCAGCTTGAAGTGGTTAAAAGGCCTCAAACCGTCGAACCCTTTGACGAAGGGATGATTTATTTTATCCAAAAGACTCTAAGAAATATATGGTCTATGCCTTGCTACAATATTTTATCGAGCTTTGTTACTGTGGAATTGATAAATTACGGTTTTACAAAATAATGTTTTACTTTTGACTTTTAAGCATTAATTAATTTTTATAGGTTTAATGTTGTTCGTTCTTTTATTTATATTATTATTTGATTCAAGTATGACGTTAGTATGATAGTAATAACAAATTTGGACAAATAAAAATATAAGATAATTAACATAGTTTTGAATGTATTTAATCATGAAATATTTCATCTTGTAGAAGTAGCCCGATTCATATTCAATAGTTCCTTATTGTTTGTTATATTGTATATGATTGAATATTACGATTATCACTTATTCAGTTAAATAAAGTTGATCTTTGTTAAAAAAATGCTGAAAAATATGTTGTTAAATTTATTATTGAAATAAAAGTAGGTAAATCTTAACATTTTACATAATCACTGATTAACTGAGATATTAGAACAGTTCCCCGACTGACTGACTGAGGCGACACAATAGTATTGATGATACTTAACACAGACAACGTAACCAACTACGAGAAAGAAAAACTCTTGGGAAATTGCTGAAGATGAGAAATTATATTTATTTTATTTGAAGCTAGCTGCAAAATTGTGCGGTTTTCGGTGTTTTCTTGATAAACTTGGTTAATTATTAAAACACCATAGAATATTGGAAAATTGACCTACTAGTTTCAGCAAGTCGCAGACGTGGGGAGAGAAGATTTAGTGCTAATCTCAGTAGCACAGTTACGAGGCATTTAGTTCACTTAATATATAGTCTTCTTATGCACAAGAGACCAGCGATCATTACTTTGAAACGATGCCGTATTTTTTACAGGATACAATGTTATCAATATTATAAATTTGTGGATTAAGATTTTTACTCCTAAATCAACCCAAAAAAATCTAATTCAATTTAAGTTTTCCTACAATCATAAAACTCATTTATTACCTACAAGTAAATAGAATAGAAAGGATGCGTTATCTTAATTTAATCGGTTAATCTTAAACATTTTTATAGCAGTTATTCAATAACGCTATAAGCTTATATAATGTGACAGTTAGAAAGCAGTTTTATTCGGTGCAGTGGTTCGGCAGCACTCCGTCTAACTTAGTTTTATTGTTGTTAGATTACTTGCGACTATAAATTAACACTATTTATAACTTAGTTGAAGGCACTTATCAGCGAATATGTGCCTTAAACTGTATAAATTTAAGACAGCAAAGAATATATTGTACGAAGTTATACAAAGACCCTATACTCTGATGATTTTGTTTTTCTAAATAATTGTTATAGAAACTTAAGTTTGTTAGTATTTTTGTGGTAGAATAGTTTGATATTTAATATTAGTAGCGTTCATATAGTTACCGAAAGTTCGTGAAAAACAACTGCAGATTTCAAAAAGATCCCGTGGAAATAGTGCCTTCAAATTAATACTTCAAAGAGACTCATAGTATTTAATTTAATTTAAATTATTAATGACTTGTGGTTGGACATTTACATTCCAAATATTAATATTATTTTTTAATATATTATTCGATAATTAACTTTTATAATGTTCATTGCAACGTTATATATTTATATTATGACGAAGTAAACAGTACTTTGTCACGAGTCCTGCATTGGCAATAATTTAGTGTTAAATGCTAAGAAAACTAAATGCGTAGAGTTTACACTTCCTAATGTAAAAAGTAAAAATTGTAACTTGCTCCATAACAATGAAGTGTTAGAATTGATTGACTCAACAAAATTCTTAGGTTTAACATTAGATAGAAAGCTCCAGTGGAACCCCCATCTCTCAACACTCGCAGCCAAACTCAGCTCCGCCGTCTTTGCAATTAGAAAAGTTAGACAATTAACGGACATAAATACGGCTCGACTTGTTTATTTTAGTTATTTTTACAGTATTTTATCTTACGGTATTTTATTATGGGGCAGTGCTGTCGAAATTAATTCTATATTTTTTTTACAAAAAAGATCTGTGCGGGCTATTTATAACTTAAAAGCTAGAGATTCTCTGAGAGACGTTTTTAAAGAAATAGGTATTCTTACAGTCGCTTCCCAATACATATTTAATAACATTTTATATATACGTCAAAATGTAAATAGTTATATAAAAAACAGTGACAGACACGCGATAAATACGAGAAATAAAAACAAACTCGTAACGCCAAAGTTTCGGCTTCAAAAAGTTAATAAATCCTTCATGGGTTTGAGTATACGCATATATAAAAAAGTTCCACAAGATATCTTAGACCTTCCATTTCTTAGTTTTAAATCTAAAATCAAAAGTTTATTGTTAAATAAAGCTTATTATAACGTTCAAGAGTTTTTAATGGATCGAAATATGTGGAACTTAAGTTGTTGAATCATTTGCAGGATTTATATTATATTATAATATACATCACCTATTGTTATATATCTTTTGAAAAGAGCAACTGTTGAGTTTCTGGCCGGCTCTTCTCAACAGAGCAGCATTCCGAGCCGGTGGTAATTTACTTACGGACTGACTACACTGACCTTTTTTGTATTGTAGTAATTGACAATTCAAAAGTGCGTGTAAATGCCTACTTGAATAAAGATATTTTGAATTTGAATTTGAGTTTGTCTTTATGACATCAAAATAATATGAGCAACGTCATTATAGTAATTCATATTCTGGAGAATTATTCCGTAATTAAAAAAACTTTGTAAATTCGACCTTTAATAAAAGTAAATGATGTTAAGCAGGAGTGAAAATATGAAATAAACTGGGTTCTCGTGACGCTGAGGATTTCACAAATAAAGTAGTAACGGTTATCCACGTTGACTGTACACCTAGAGTCGAAATACAATATGTGGATTACAACAAAAATGGTCACGGGAGACAATCAACCCCATAATAACTTTTAATTCAACAGTAATGTTCATTCACTACTAGACCAACAGGATGTCAAATATAATTAAACTAATTAAATAATGGCATCACAGTACAGTAAGATTCACCTGCCTTTATTAAGTATAAGTTATTAGCTGTATCATAGCCTGACCATAATCAATGACGCCACGACGACCAATTCACATCAAGAATCATTTAAACTTTATGAAACTCCCCTCGTAAATTGTAACCTAATATAATAAATTCATGTGCCATTATATTATTAAGCGTATGGAGTGAATAATTTGTGTGGAGTTGAACGTTTTCTCTTTGCGGCTATTAAATTTAATATGCCGGTAAAAGGCTCAGACAAAATTTATATAAATTACCTTATACGTACATAAAATCAAATATAACTATCAAGAGACTTATCACAACCGAGAAGTTTAACGATTGCGCAAGTTTTATTTTATTACTCTTTTATAGTGCTAAATGTTCTCAGACATAAAAACAATATTCTTGTATTTATCAGCAATAGTTAAATTGAAGTTATAGGTTTGGCATTGATAATGTGTTATGTGTTGAATAATTTGTATAATATCCAAATTTATTATTATCAACATTTTTTTTAATTTATCTATAATTAAATTTAACTAAACATTCTATCGTATAGAATTTTGAGTAGTATTTTGACGGTGTTCATATACTAATGTGTTTCCTAGAATATAATATATTATATATAGAGAAAGAAAGTTTGTTTGTTAAAAGCTATTAAAATGGTGCGATGTCATTACTTCTGTCAAAATCAAAAAGTAGGGCGCAGCTACTAAGTAATTAAAAGAAAAAACAATTTGTGCTAAAAGAAATTCTTTGTAAAAATTAAAAGCTTTTGTCGACTAATTTAATAAGGTTGGTGTTAAAAAATAATTTATAATAAAGACGGCGGTTTAATTAACCTTTAGACTTTAGGGCGGTCCTTTTTAATAAGATGTCACCGAGCCTCTCTGGTTTATGGACCAGTGATAATAGAATTACGTCTTAGATATTTTTATGTATTAAACGAGAATAATCAAAATTACGACTTATTTTATGACTGAAGCAGTTTTTAATGTACTTCATAAATTAGTTGAAAAAAAATATACCCATATATATTATTTATCCAAAAATATGGGCAATGCTCGTTTTAAAATAGAATAATTTGTTTAGCCTATTTTAATTACCAGATGACAGAAATAATTAATTCGAGGATGCAAGTTCTTCTTAAGTTGGTGTTGATGAGTTTTAATTCTATATTAAGAAAACATGTCTGAGGATAATTACAAACTTATCACTTAATACTTTTTTATTTTATAATAATACTTAATATTTTATTGTCAAACTCTAATATATTTTAATTTATAATCATAAAAAACGGCCAAAACTTTTGTTTTTTTTTATATTTTACCATTCGCTCTCTTTTTAAAAGGCTTATTAAAATTTGATATTCCTATAATCTGTCTTTTTAATATATTAGGACACACTATTGCTCAATTATTACTATGTTCTTCGTACGCATTAATATTTAAGATGAAAAATCATTTTTTTTTAAATGCAACCAAACGATTCTACGTATTTTTCTTTAAACTGGTGGGGTTTTGGTTTACTTACTTATATAGGATGCATTAAACTCCAATTTTATTTAACTTTTTCACGGATTTATGTTCTGGGCTATAATTACAATATAATTGCATAATTTAACCACTGTCATATATTTCGTAATATGAATGGAAAGGAGAAGCAGGGAACGGTGTGAGGGTACCGACAGAGTCGTTGGCAACGGCTAGTAACTCTGTTTTCTAGCTACCATACTTCTGCTTTTATTCAAGAAATACTTTAGCAATACTTTTTTTTAAGCATAGACCACAATAGTGGTTTAACATAATGTAATATAAGCCAAATCATTCATTCAACTCGAGTTAAGTTATTTAAGTGTTAAAAGTTATTCTCACTTTTTTTACAACTGAAGGAAATTTACCAACGATAGAAATGCTAATTGTAATGCACTAAATACATTAAAGCAGATGTTTAAAAATAGAACGCAATCTACTTTACATATTCTAGTAAGCGAAAATGTAACATCATACATACATTTAAATATAAATATTTAATTTATATTTAAGTTTGTGTATGACATTTAACCATATCACATGAAGATAAAGAGTTATGAGAGAGCTTTTCTTTTACTGGTTGTGGCCTCTTCAATGTTCTGCTATACTGCAAAGATAGAAACATTGGTTATGATCTTGCCAAGAAGCTTAACAGATGTTTCCTCTGTCCCGATATTGATGATATAGCATTGAGGTCGGTGTTACGGTCAGTCAACGGGTAGAGTGAGAGGATGGTTCTCAGGGGTCACTGGTTTAAATCCTGCTCATATCGATAACTTTTTCATTCTCTATTTAGTTAAAAATTTAAATCAGTATTTCTGTTTTCTAGAGTACAGGATAATATATTTACTATGTGTAAAACTCTAATACTACTAAAATGGTTTTTAACTGTTATTACCTGGATACAAAAAGTATTTAGTAATTAATTAAGGTGACTAAAATAACATATATAATAACGTATAACATAATAGTATTTTAATATTTTTCTTAAAATAAATAATTCCTTTTTCCTAAATGCTTGTAATAAGAGTTGATGCATTGAAGTCAAATTGTATGTAACATTTCAAAGTACTTTAAATGACAAATTTTTATATACAAATATAATGATAACATTTTGACTGATTTGTCACGAATGAAAGCTTCCTCTCAAGTCATACATAACAAAAATAATAAGCCAATTAACATAAAATACAAAATATGAATAAAAGAAAAGTTCGTAACAAAATAATGAAACAAAGAGATTATTTTTCATTACAAGTATATCATAATAAAGCGATACTTTATGATCATAAGAGTTTTACATCGAATACCGAGTATAAGTCTACAAATCCGAAAGAACAATTGTCGTCTATTTGTTATTTTTTTCTTAATGTCATCGAAATAAATAATAAATGTGATGTTATTTTTTGCACAAGCAAAATATGTTTTTAAATTTCAATATGTGTCTAGATTAAACGTTAATCGAGATACTTTAAAAGAAATTATTTATCAAGTCATTCTGTCTATTTAAATGTTAAACGTTTATTTTGCTTGTTTCTCTATTGATACTTATTAATTGTACACACAATGCGGATAGGTGAGCACATAGTTATTTGAAATATATTTTTCCAACTTTGTCTAACCATTTATATCAATATTCGTATTCAAGAATTCAGTTTCAATCGAAACTTTATCGCTTTGTAAAGTTTCTATTGAAAGTGAAAATATTTGTGAAAAATACAAACATTTCATTTTTATATATTTTTTAATTCAAAAACAAATTTAAAATATCTTTATTCAAGTAGGCATTTACATGCAATTTTAAAACGTCAATTATTACAATAAAAAAGATCAGTGTAGTGATCCCGTGAGTAAGCTACCACCGGCTCCGAATGCTGTTCTTCCGAGAAGAGCCGGCCAGAAACTCAACAGTTGCTCTTTTTTATATAAGTTGAATAATATTAGATTGTACAACAATGTACATCACATTGTAATATCAACCCTACAAATGAGTCAACAACTTAAGCTCTACACATTTTAATCCACTAAAAACTCTTAAACGTTAAACTAAGATTTATTTAACAATGCAGTTTTGATTTTAAATTTAAAACTAGGATGAAGAAGGTCTAAGATATCTTATGGAACTTTATTACATATGCGTACACTCAAGCCCAAGAACTGACAGCATGACTTGTTAGCTTTTTAAATATCAAAATTCTGGCGTTACGAGTTTATTTTTATTTATTGTATTTATCGTGCCACTGTTTTTTACGTAACTAGTTACGTTTTTTAGTATAAATAAAATTTTATTAGATACATTTTGAGAAGCGACTGTAAGAATAATAATAATAGCCTATTTCTATAAAAATCTCTCAGAGAATCTCCAGCTGTTAAGTTTTAATTAGCCAGTATATTTCTTTTTCGTAAAAAAATTTATTTCGGCAACACTGCCCCCTATTAATACCGTAAGATAAAATTCTATGTAAAATAACTTAAATAAACAAGTCGAGCCGTATTAATGTCCTTTAATTGTCTAACTTTTCTAATTACAAAGGCGGCGAAATCAGAGCGAACTGAATTTGCAACTTTATATTGTACCTTTTGTCATCCTAAAACTATTATAAATAAATTCATTTAAATCAAATAAAAGAATGCGTCGCTATGACGTTCTGTCAGATTATACAATATCGAATTCAAGTTGTATATGTATTTGTTTTGTTTATCCGAATAAATTAATGATTGTTGGAATGCGCACATTACATATTTAGAGTTATTTTGCTTATTTAACGTTAATATTTTAATTTATGCTGCTGCTAACCTGTATAATTTTGGATGAGAAAAAAAGTTAATAAAATGTTCGGTCCCTCCAAAATTCATTTGATGTAGACACTTATATACAAAAGATATTTAGAATTTCAAATCGTAGAGTAAAAAAACTAAGAATTTATTTTAATTTATTTGGTTCCATAATCAATTTTATAACTGATCAAGGGCTGGATAAATTATTTTTAGAACTTTAACCTAACAAAAGTTGATAGTTTTTGTTCTATTTCAAGGATTTAGAGTACATATATATTTTATTGTTATTATAGTTGAGGACCTAAAGCTTATAATGAAGAAGATTTGTGTAAGGAATATTAAATATGGTTAGTAAACTAAGTCTCAGTCCCGAACCTGTCACCCATACCCAATTTTTTAATACATCAATAAAGATTGTTGTAATTCTTGAGATTTGTCGGTACGCTAGTGGTATGTACCTCCCTTTAAAAGCTTCATAAGTCAGAGTGAACTCTATTATAGATGGACATGCTTTTAAAAACTGGAACGCTATATTCTCGGCAAGAAAACTTTTTCATCACACTGATATGTAATTCTTATTATGGACTTATCAGTGAATTTACTAAAATGTAAGCAGTAATATGAATTATTTTCATTTTTCACATCACGTAAAATTGTATAAAATATAAAAATAAAATTAACCTTGATGGCCAAAAACTATTTCTTAAGGGGTAAAAAAATTCCAACTCTCTAGCAAAATAATAATGTTATTTTTAAATATCACATATAAAAATAAAATATCAACAAATTTCCTAACAGTACAGAACACCGTGTTATCTAAATTTGTATCTGTCACGACAATATACGTAGCAGTTTCCGAAACTTTCTAACTCACTCTTTGATTTTATTTCTTCTAACATACGTAGGTCTTTTACGCTGAATTTGTTATGTATACCGTTTAAATTAATGTTATAGTCCGGGAGAGGCAGATGGGGAATCTGTAATGGTTTTTAAGAATAGAGTCGTTATAATAAACGAGAAAATGCCGAAGTAGTTCGTTTACTTAGTTATGAAAATCTGTAACCAGAAAAAGAACTAGTAAAAGTTAGTATTTTATATTATATTATTTGTAACAAGAAAAATATATTTTAAGTAATCATCAGCTCAAAATTTGTCTTTCACATAAGGATCTATCGTTTCCCAATTGTAATGTTACCGGACGATAAAAAAATATTTTGTCACAAACGAAGTCGTAGATAAAAGCTAGATTTATACAATTATTACTTTAAGTCGGCCCCCATGCTATGCTGCCGATGAAACGAGATATTATTCACGTAGTGACGCCAGACCTCGTTTTATACGACTCAATACATTTCATATTCATTTAAGCTTGCGGATAGACATGGAATTGGAAAGCCTTCTAAACTTAAACGACCCAATATCTTTACGTTTGCTTACAGCTCATTTATAGTTTATAGAATCCGTATATAGTTATGCTTACTCACAGGTTAGATAGGAATAAATTTTGATTGCTTCACATGGTTCGTTCGTAGTCTAATAAACCATTTTAAATGTCGTAAACATAATCATGATACAAATATAACATAAAATGTATTTAATACGTTTGTATGTATTTAATACGTTGTAAATTATTGTATACATAAATAAATAGACACAATTGCATTACTCATTCATAAACGATAGCTCCTCTGTAACATGTTATTAATATGGAAAGCAGAAAAATCTTCGCTTTAATTAATCAGAAATTGTTATGTTATTTTAAAGGAAATCAATACGTTGCAGTTAGTTACGTATAAAAATACGAACTGATTATATTTAAAAGCAAAAATTTCATATAAAAGAATTTAAAACAGAGTCTCTGAACAAAATACGTATATACATACGAGTATACGTTTCTCAAGGGAATAAAATTACTACAAATTTTAATTTATAAAAAAAAAATTGTTTCATACTTTTTATTCAGAATCAGAATTTATACTTTTATGAATAAATATATAACATAAATTTTACAATTATTTTGATAACACTTTAATTCGAAATATTGAAGATAAATATACCATAAATAGACAATCAAACAAACAGATTTTAATAAAAAAAATACATTTCGCAGTTGTATGAACTTGACTTTATCTATTTGTGAAAATATTTATAAAACATTTTAAACATTGGTTTTGCATATACTTGTATAACGTAAACTTCCACGTCTTATTTTCATGTACATATACGAGAGCGTTTTAACTCTTATAGTTGATGTTATTTACTCTACAGGAAAATATCACTATCCCGTTTCAAAGTAGGTACATAAGTCTTAAGATGTATATTTTATATATTATATTTGCAAATTTATGAATTTACAATATTTCTTAATGACATAAGTAATTAAAATGGTCCCAAATATGAGTTAAATAAAAACCAATTTAATCTTATGGTTGATAATCATTTTACAATTACAAAATTGTCAATGAAATGAAATGAATAATAATTATATTGCCTTTGTATAGAACAGGATGATGGATTGAATAACTTTTTGACTGTATCTTAAAACTAATAGCAATATAGATTATCGTATCCCTTCAAGACAAGACAATATGTCGTTTAGTTTAACACGCTACATCCACTAATTGTCTTTTAGATGACGGGTGACTGATGAACGTACGGTGATAGATGGGGGAGCTGTCAACTTTTCAAGTAACTCTTATATTTATATCTAGAGAATATATTTTAGTTTTAACTTTTATATTTGGAAACAGTATAAACGAATAAGTGACCTTTCTATCTCGAAACTCCTGATTTCTTGTACAAAAACTGATCCAAAGTAAATCCCTTCTTCAAAAGAAATTCGTATCCGTTATGTATTATGTGAGGGAATTTTCACCTTAAGAGAGGATAACGCTATAAGGGCCACGTCCAGCAAACAATGGGATTCAGTGCAAAAACCCTTGTGATTGGATTAGCAATTGGAGTTTTATGGAATTCCTATGTAACTTTTCTTTGATAAAATAGTAAAGTATATGTTTAAGTAATATGCAGGTAAAATGTCTGAGGATAGAGTCTTTTTTAAAGGTTTGTTTATTTATAGAATATTAAATATAAAACAAGCTTATTATGTCTATCTGAAAATAATAAAGTTGAATGAACGATTATATATTTATAAGTTAATAAATTATTGAACACATTTTCTGAAAACATGTTTTATGTATGCAATGTTACGTGGTTCCGGCATCCCCAATATATTTCTTATGACATTTCTAACGAGAAAGCTTATGTAAATATTCATATTGAATATTATAGTAGCACTTCGGATAAAATGTTGTATGATCAGTAGAAAATATCTAAATAATATAGTACGTAGGTGATTCGTTTTTGCATATTTGTCACCGACTGTTAACGGCTGTTAGTATGGTCAAACATTCTTTGAGAACATTTTGGTTGTAAAGAAAATAAGATTTTCATGATAATATATGATATGATATGATAATAGTTACATGTATATAATTTAATTAAAAAGATTTGAAAAATTAAGCACTAATAATAAAAAATGATCACTATAATATGACTTTCACATATACTTCGGTCTGAGTGACACTTGGCTAGCTATAATAATATCAAAACTTTACAAAATAAGAACCATTAAAATTACTGAAACAAACAGGTATCGCCATCTATTAGAATCGTTTGGAATTATCTGAAAATTGTGACTGCCAAATAATAAACAAATAATTTGCAAAAAAATAATATTGCGACTATGAATTCAGATGAAAACTATCTTTTAAGCTAGATCAAAGTACACGTGATGTGTAAATATTATTTAAATCGGATAAATAGTTTAGGAGTCTATCGAGGATAAACAATGTGACACGTAATTTATACATATTAAGATTTAAAGAAAGTTTCTTATATTTTTTACTGTCTCTTAAAACCGTCATCTTGCGATCGGTTTCAAAAAAAATCAAGAATGATAAAGTTGTTTCCAATGTCGGTAATTTTATTTTGTTGTTTCTGGGACGTTCTATTTTTGTTGTAGTGTTTAAGTATAGAAAATAATGTTGTTATGATCTCATTGTTAATTAATAAATATTTTCATAAATGTAGATTTTATGGCTGAGTGGAGAAATTCAGTGATAAATATTAAGTGACAGTTATTTGTATATATACATATTGCAAAATTATATCTGTTACTTCTACAATAGCATTTATTATTTATTTGGATGATATAACGAAGAAAATAACAAATATACGACAATTGTGCTCTTGGATTTGGAGACTTAGACTCTATACTCGATGTAATGCTCTTATATTGACAAAGTATCGCTTTCTTTATTATAATATTCTCGTAATGAAAAAGAATCCTTTGTTGTTTTATTTTTGTAAGATACTATTTTCACAATATATTTTTGTTACTTTATAATGTTAATTGACTTATTTTTTGTTGTTACTTGTTACTTATTGTTACTATAACTTTAAAAGAAGCTTTATTCATGAAAAATCTGTCAAAATGTTATTATTATTTTATGATATTAAAATATATTTGTCTTGTATTATCTTGTATCTATTGTCTTCTATTGTATTAAGGTTGCACGGAAATAGATGCCTTTTTCAAAGTCATCATCCTGAAACCAGCGGCTACCTACATCACCTTATTACGATGTTACGAGATTGTTTTCTCTTCCGACTCTGGAATTGGCTACTATCCTAGTTGATATACCAATAATAATTTACCAATGTATAAAACGATAACAATATTAACATTTGTTATGATATTCATAAATAAAGCATCAACAAACTTTATAACAGTAACAAAACACCGTATTATCTTAACTTGTATCTGTCACGACAATGTACGTCGCAGTTTACGAAACTTTGTAATCTAACTCGCAGTTTGTTTTCATTTCTTCCAACATACGTAGGTCTTTTACACTCAATTTGTCATGTATACCGTTTAAGTTAATATAGTCTGGGAGATGCGGATAGTAAATCGGTAATTGTTTTTATGTAATAGTTTTAGGGTCTCTCCAATAGTATAATTGTGTAACAACATCTTTTACATAATCTCAACATATCTATCCCTAAGTAACAAGTATGTGTAGTTAAAAAGAAAAATATAACATATGTTATTTCTTTTAATATCATAATCGCGGTGTAACATAGAATATCCCATAGTAAGGGTCCAGCTCAGTTTCATTGCGATTACACACATTTCATGTTTATTGAAGCTTGCGGATAAACAATAAATAATGAAGGTTGCTGAAAGTAAATGCCGCAAAATTCGTATGACATTACGTCGGCTCATTGACGATTTATTGGTCAGTTGATCACGGCAAACAAAAATTAAATTTATTAAATTATTATCAAAGAAAAGTATTCGAAACATATATGTTATTAGCTGAGTTTCTATTTTTTTTTCTTGTAATTACTTGGTAATTGTGCTTCACCTTTTGTTTTTGACAGAATTAATAAGACAACGCGTCGTTTTTGCGTCTAGCAGTACTAACATCAGTATGTAAACGCAATTAAAACAGGTAAAGGCAAACTACCTAAAATTCCATCCGGTAGATTTTATTCCACAAAAATTATGAAAAATTTAAGGAATAGTAAGTAATTGATAATTATTTCCAGTATTATTGTATAAATCTGTATCTTTTATGAAGATATCTATCATCATAAATTTTTAACGGTTTGAATATTTAAACTGAAATATTATACTAGTTTCCAACACATTATCAATGCCAATGCCTATAACTAGAGTTGAATTTAACTACCACTGATAAATACAAGAACATTTTATTTGTGTCTGAGAACATCAAGCACTATAAAAAAGTTATAAAATAAAACTTGTGCAATCGTAAAACTTCTCAGTTGTGACTAGTCTCTTGGTAGTTATATTTGCTTTTATGTACATATAAGATAATTCTATGCAAACTTTGTCTAAGCCTCTTACCGTCATATTAAGTTTAAATAGCCCCAAAGAGAAAACATTTAATTACACACGAACTATTCACTCCCTACCCTAGATAATATACTAAGTATTATTAATAACATATGAATATGTATTAGGTTATAATTTACGAGGGTAGTTTCATAAAGTTTAACTGATTCTTGATGTTAACTGTGACGTCATTAGGGTCAAAGTATGGTTCAAATTATAATGTATATTAAAGAACAGGTGGTGAATCTACATGTATGGTGATATCATTTATTAATTAGTCTCATTATTG
The DNA here is from genome assembly GCA_918358865.1 of Melinaea marsaeus rileyi. Taxonomy (NCBI): domain Eukaryota; kingdom Metazoa; phylum Arthropoda; class Insecta; order Lepidoptera; family Nymphalidae; genus Melinaea; species Melinaea marsaeus. The sequence continues at coordinate 19,042,254 of OU911093.1, read as the reverse complement.
TTTAAGTTGTAGAATATTTATTCGGTTATAAAAGGAAAAAGATTACGAATATAAGTATTTAGTTGAGAGCAGTATTTAGTGAATATAGCACAGAATGATGACATGCTGGTGTTCCTTACTGATTACAATACTATCTTATATAATACTTTAATACTTGTGGGTAGTGGGTGATATCTTTTAAATAAGTTCAATTTGAATTTGTATTAAATTTTTCAATAAACTTTTAATGTTTATGTTAAATATTTCGCTGAAATCAGCGTCAAAAGTGTCCCTCGAGAAAGAGAAATGACAGAATACTTAACAATATTACGTGTCAGCGATGCAGAGCCATGCAAAGGTCAATTGAGGTACGTAGCGCTTCAACTTTAACATTTCTCTTGGGATTCATATTATTATACTTTTTAATTAATATTACATATTGGTGACAAAAAATCTGTGTATGTGTTGTTTTAAATGTTAAATTGGATATAGTTTGAAGTAGTAAACAATAAAAAATATATATACTGTTAATTCCTGTAACGATTGCTACATAAGATTCAAGAATAACAAAACAAGGAATTACGGATCTAAAAATAACTGAGCTAGGCTCTAGATATAGTTTGAATAAAATGGCAAAGAGACACAAATAAAATAATGGCTTTAAGAAATACATCTAACAGAAAGCTTATTCCTCAAATGTATTCTTTTTTTTTGAGGATATTTTATAAAATATCTCTTCTAAATCCACAGCGAAGTTTCAATTTTATTCGTTAACTTAAATAAAATCTATGTTAACATCACTTAGTGGGAAAGTACATAAAACTTTATTAACTGAAATAAAACAATACTCGTATGAACGTCATCACTCCATGATATCTAAAATGATTTCTAAACTATAGTCGGAAACTTTTTACATTACTTCCGGATTACAAATAATTTAGTTTTTTTACCTATTTCGAAGACCTATGCAAATATATAATATTTTTACTTCTAGAATAGAATTTTGTAATCCATCATTTATCTATCTATCATTCTTTTCCAGAAACTTAAGTAGTGATGTTAGCAAAAACCACAAATGATAAATATTTTTTGTCTACATTATTACTATCGGTATTCAAAATGTATGTCGATACGTAGCTCCATTGTCATTGAGTGAGGTTTACTTAAGAATGATTTATTGCTAGAACAAACATTGTATATGATTCTAAAACTAAGTGTCGAACCCATACATCATATGTTTGATACATCAATAAAGATTGTGTCAAGTCTTTTGAGATATCATTATAAGTTGAGTGCACTATAGGTCTGAGCGAATTCTAAATAGCGAGGAGTCAAGCTTTAATAATTTATAACGCTTTGAGATAAAATCATTTTATTACAATGTCTTTCTACTATCTTTATCATAACTATCACAGAAATGCAGCTAGTTATATAATATATATAGTATAAATCTATGTTATATTTTTTTTTCTTTAGATTTATATCAGGTTTAAATAATCACAATAACAAAGGTAACGGTACTCCATCCAACAAAATAGGAACTGAACTGGTGACACCGAAATCGCAGAACATCTGCTCTGCTTTGGTTTTGCTTATTTGCAGGCTATCACTCTCCAACAACAACGCAAAACATTTGCAGGCCAACACTCTCACACTTGTACCTTTTATGATTTTAAGTTATTTATTTTATATTTTAAAAAATAATATCTTGTCGTTAGTTAGTTCAATGTCTTTGGTATTCGTACTATTTACACTGATTCAATTATATCTTTTTTTGATTATATGATAATTATATGATTTTCTTTACAGCATAATTTGGTTAACAGATTCAGTTTTGTCTTAAAGGCACTTCAAATTTGTTTAATAATAATCTTTTTATTTGTTTAAATGTATTTCAAGATAACTTTCTTCGTTGGATCGTATTTTGCAATTTACTTACTCTCTTATGACTAAATTACACTGCTTCTACACTAAATGAAAATAATATGTACAAAACATAAGATATAATAATTTGATGTCACCTTCACTTATTTTTTTATTAATTGTAGTCTGCCTTTACTTTGACTTAATTAATTGTTACTTAATTATTAACTTGGCACGTACTCAATTATATCTTAATTTTCAATTCTAGGCAAGCTTAAGTAAAAACAAAATTATATTAACTTGTAATAAATTATATGTATCATCCTTCTGGAAAAGGAGTAATTAATATCGTAATTAATAATAAAACTAATTAAGTCTTTACAGCTTTTAATAAATTGAATGTCAAACAGACTGTGTTTAATTTTAGTCAAATATTACACTTTACTTAATTATATATTAATTTAAGTAAACGTCTTTCATTTACACGAACTACCTCTTTTCTATTATCTAAATCTATTCGCAGATTCATTATTAAGTTTAAAACCCGTCAAAGTTCTGTCGGTGTCTCAAGATTCCAAAGTCCCGGTTTATGAGAATGCTATCCTACTGGAATTCCCTTTTCTATATTTAGTTATTCAAGTGTAATATTAATTTAATAATACATAAATATAGGCAATAAGTAGCAATACATTTTCATCGTAACAATATATAAAAAATGTCCATCATAATTTAGTCTAAATATAAAAAAACACTTCCAATAAATATATATATATATTTCAATAATTAAAAAACATTTTCAATACAATCTCATAATAGTTTTCTAAATGTATATTATTTAAACACGTTTAAAATTCAAAAAAGTGAAAGCGATATTTGTTATATATTACCTAAAATTATTACATAAAAAAACAATATGTGAACATTAACATACCTCTATATATTAATACTATACAAGTAATTTACGACATGTTTTCTTGACGATAATAATATATAAACAAATGTAAGTTTTGTGTTGTTGGAGCTCTTACTTATAGTGACTTGGTCTTACATGTTTTGACCAATACCTTTGTGACTGTCGCAATATTTATACGTCTGTATATATTTTATTCCATATATTCCATTATTATTGGGCTGGGGTTCCGGAGGGTGAGCGAGGTTGCCAAGGTGTAGGCGTATTATTGTCCTCTCGAATGGTTAATGCAATGGTAGAATACAAGGCGATTAACCCGAGGCTTCTTTGGGTTCGCTTTAAGCTGGGGATAACAAGAGTATTCTTGTTAGCCATGTATGCGCCAGTATCCTCAGCTCAAATGAGCGAGCTCGAGGAGTTTTGGGAGAATGTCAGGGATGTTCTAAGTAGTGTCAGAGATAATGAAAAGTTGATAGTATGTGGAGATATGAATGGATGGGTTGGAACCGCGCGAAGCGGTTACGAAAGCGTGCTAGGCAAATATGGTGATAAGAGGGTAAATGAGGCTGGAAAGCTTATTTTGGAATTTTGTAAGGAGAAAAATTTGTTTGTGGCAAACACGATGTTTGATCACAAACAAATTCACATGTACACATGGGAGCGAGCGGAAGAAAGAAGTATGATTGATTTATTCCTAGTGGACCAGCGTATTCGAAGTCAAGTTATGGACACGCGAGTGTTCAGAGGTGCTGATCTGGGAACGGACCACTATCTAGTCGTTGCTAGAATAAGAGGTTTGTTCGCAGGTTGGCGCAGCCGCACGACGTGTCCAAGCTTGGCGTCGAATTATCGCATAAGAAGCTGGAAGCTTCAGGATCCACCGATCAGAGAGGAATATCAAGAGAGGGTTTCCAAGAAGCTTGAAAGCTATGATTCTGGAAATGAAAGTGTTGAAGTATGCTGGCAGAACCTTAGGAATGGTATGGTGAAAGTAGCGACAGAAGTATGTGGTAAAAGGAAAAGAGGTTTTAGTAAAAAGCGCGATGAATGGTGGGATGATGAAGTGAAAGACGCTGTAGAGTTAAAGAAGAAAGCATGGCTGGATTATAAAGCCTCTGGTAAGGATAAAAGTATGAGAGAGATAAGAAAAAGAGCGTACAAGCTGCAAAAGCACAAAACGAAAGCACTTATAAAGATGAAGCGTGAAAATTCTGAGAGAGAAAGGGATGAAAGGTTGACGAACAACTTCCGGGAAAACACAAAGCTTTTCTGGCGAGAAGTTAGTGGTTCCTGGGGTTGTTCGGTAACCTGTAGAATGAAAGGGGTGCTTTCGAAAAGCGGTGAAATTTTAACTGAGCAAGCACACGTTTTGCAGCGGTGGGCGGAATTCTATAAGGAGATGTATGAACGTGAGGACGCCTCGGTCTTGACTACCAGCGTAATGCTGAGTCAAGATGTAGCCGATGGTGAAATCAGTTTAGAAGAAGTAGAGAACGTGATTCGAAGTCTGAAATGTGGTAAGGCTGCGGGAGCAGATGAAGTTACTGCCGAGATGATCAAATATGGTGGGCCACGCGTCTGGGACTTTTTCTGGTTTTTATGCAATTTATGCTGGAAATCTGGGGAGGTCCCAGACGATTGGCGAAGTGCAGTCATCGTACCTTTGTATAAAGGCAAAGGTTCACAGATAGACTGTGCAAGCTATAGGGCCATCAGTTTGATTAGCTTGGGCGGTAAAGTTTATGCTAAAATTTTAGCGAGAAGAATGCAAGAGAGATCTGAAAGGATGTTGTGGGAGGCACAAGGAGGTTTTAGACCTGGAAGAGGGTGTATAGATCAGATCTTTTCCCTCCGCATGATCACGGAAAAGTTTTTGGCCCTAAACCAAAAGGTTTTCTGTGCTTTTGTGGATTTGGAAAAGGCGTTTGACAGGGTTGTGAGAAAGAAGTTATGGGAGATACTGCCCCGATACAATGTGAACGGACCCTTGCTACAGGCTGTAAGGTCTCTTTACCGAGATCACTCAGCCTGTGTGCGAGTAGGAGCTGGCATGTCGCCCTGGTTTGACATCCAATCGGGTGTTAAGCAAGGTTGCGCTATGTCAGCTTGGTTGTTCAATTTGTATTTGGATAGTTGTCTCCAAGGAGTGAAAGATAGTGACATGGGAGTGAAAGTAGGTGACCTTAAGGTCAATTGCTTACTATATGCAGATGATGCAGTGCTCATTGCATCATCAGAATGCAATTTGCAGGCATTGGTCACCACTCTGAAAGATGGGTGTGAAATTAATGGTCTTAACCTGAATGTAGATAAGACGAAGGTTCTGATATTTGAAAGAAATGAAGAAAGAACAGAATGTAAGATCAACGTGAATGATAAGATAATAGAACAAGTGAATGAAGTGGTATATTTGGGAAGTATGTTTAGCAGAGACGGAAGATACGAAATGGATGTGGAAAGGCGTATTGCTGCTGGTAACAGAGTCAATGGTGCTTTGACTGCATTGTTGAGACGGCAAAACGTCAGTATAGCTGCACGTTTGGCTGTACACAATGCAGTTTTGCTACCGACACTGTTATACGGCAGCCAAACGTGGGTAACACAGAAGAAGAATGTAAGAAAGATGAATGCTGTGGAGATGCGATCTCTTCGCAGAATATGCGGAGTCAGTCTAGCTGATCGAATCCGCAATGAAGAGATCCACAGAATGGCAGGTACTAGCGAAGATGTCACGGTGAGAATGAAGAAGAACGTGCTCAGGTGGTTTGGGCACGTTGAACGAATGAGTGATGAAAGAATGGTAAAAAAGATTTATATGGGAAAAGTGAGCGGTAAGAGAGACAGGGGGAGGCCTCGAGTGACCTTCGAAAATACAGTAGCTACGATACTGGAGGAAGGTCACGTAAAAAGCATGAGGACCCCCCGGAGGGCATGTATGAAGAAGTTGATGTCTGTGGCCGAGGCGAAAGAGGTATGCAGAGACCGTAGCGTTTGGCGCTCCGTCGTCTCTGGCTACCCCGCAAGGGATATGGCGTGAAGGTGAAAAAAAAAAAAAAAAAAAAAAAAAAAAAAAAAAAAAAAAAAAAAAAAAAAAAAAAAAAAAAAAAAAAAAAAAAAAAAAAAAATTCCATTATTATTTGAGTTGTGTACCTCAAATGACCCACCGCTGAGTCTAGCTGGCGTTTTATCTATTGCATTAATTTAAATTGAAGTATTAATAAATTGAGTCCTAAATATTAAATTGGATATTTGATTTATAGCGACCCATTAGGTTAGTAATAGTATTTATGCAGTAAATGACATCATTCGGACCGAAGCTGCGTCAGACGTTAAAGAAGACTTCATTGTGTGATCCCATCCTCGCTAACTCAATCAAATATTGGTTTTCATCAACAACAGCTTAATTTCATAGATCATTAAATAAAAATATATATATATACGAGTATATATATGTATAAATATCATATAATTTATAAACAGAATACGTGATGGTCACAGATTTATTTGATTTATTTATTCTTATTTGATAATATTATGAAGTTGGTTCAAGTAATGTTATGAGAACATTTCCATTTATGGGTATATAACGGAGTTGTGATGTGCTCAAACCATTACCCAGCTTCGTAGTAAATGGTTATTATGTTCGAATTAAAACAGCAGGACTTTCAAAACGATACCATATAAATATTATATTTTATTGAGGGGGTCATTGACAAACAAGTGTAAATGAAATTTGAAAGATATTTGAAAATTATACTACTTAAAGTGAAAACTCATTCCACTAAACATGACCTTGAAAGATTTTCAAATCAGTCAGTAGGAATCAACCATAAAGAAAATATTATTTAACATATATTGTATGTAAAATAAGTGATTCATAAAAATATATTTTTTAGAAACTCATATATATATATATATATTAAAGGCGGCGCAGGTGAGCAGCTGTCAGGTACCACACGGATTGTTACTGAATTGGTCTTCGCTTGACTATTTTCTGTTGCCGAGAGGCACGTTCAAGGAATATTCCTTTTATATTAAATTCTATTACTTGAAATTCAATATGTAAAAGTGTGATGTTTCAGCATCCCTTTGCATTTAATAAAATATATATGTAGATTCTTATGTAATACTTATTTATAATAAATAATATACAGACACCATAAAATTAACCACTTTAGGAACTGCTATCTGAGAAACTATAGTTATATTTTTATTGCGGTTCTGTTTCATTATTGTATGAAAAATTATTAAATCTTAGTTTTTACGGTACTATTTGTAATATTGTAATTCGCCGTCTCTATGAACACGTATTTATATTTCTCTGTATTAATTTCTAGTAAATTATAAGAAAGTGCAATTTCACTGTATTATGGTCTGTCTATATTGCTTCAGAAATAAAATACATTTTATTGATTTATTTGAGATTCTGAGACATTGTTATAGGAAGTTGAACTTTTTTTTACTTATATATTTAATCAGCATATTTTGGTTTTATTTTAATTGTATTATATAAATATTTAATTATTTATGTAAATACTTATTTTCAAATGAACTATAATCGAAATTTAATAATTTTAATTAGAATTTTCACTTCTATTAAATCAGACCGCTAATTTAATTTCCTGTGCCTTTTAAAATTACATAGAATCTTCTTAAATGGATATTATTTATATACTTGCATAGATATTAAATAAACTTAGATATCTCAAGACAAACGTCAGACTTCTTTCCAAATTTTAAGTTAAAATGAGTTAAGCTTATGATTGCAGTAAGTAATGCTATTTACGAAGTAGACTTACTCCGCGATCATGATCATCAAAAATATTTTTACTGAATATTATTTTTTAAGCACTGACTTTATACAATAAATAGTTTAACATTTTATAGATATAGTCCGCGTTTACATACTACTTTAGAAATAAAACTAACTTTCGTGTTCCCAATCCAAGTAATCTCAAATCGTATTACTTTGAATTGCATTTTTATGTATATTTTAGAAACTATCAAATGATTTATATAAAAGGTTGCGTTTTGAAGTTTATTTCATTGAATTTTACAATGGAACATAAAATGAATTCACCAATAAATAGTATTGTTAAAACGGTTTCTTTAACTTAAATAATTTCAAATTTAGTTATCACTAGCTGTTTTCGGCGACTTCGTTTCATCGTAAGTTACTAATTATGTTATTATAAAATTACTGTTAATTAGAAAATTATTGAACTTATTATTACTGTACTTGAAATGTAATTTATTTAGAATTGTAATTCAGTCATACAAAATATTGTAAATAAACAATAGTTTAAAGGAGTATCCACCTGTATATGGCGTTTCTGATTCATCTAATGTATCATAAGTAATTTAGGCCAATTTAAAGGGAAAAAAATTGACTTCAAGTAACCTTAACTAATATAATTCATAGACACAGTGTAGGGTACATATATGTATATGTAAATAAAAGGAAAAATCCTATTTAAATTCATCATTCATTTTGACCTTCTGATCGGTTTAAGGTTGTTTGCTGTCGTAATATAATTTTCATTACAGCTTGTAGGTTGGAGCGCAGCGCCCTTATTTCAGCTTGAAGTGGTTAAAAGGTCTCAAACCGTCGAACCCTTTGACGAAGGGATGATTTATTTTATCCAAAAGGGTCTAATAAATGTATTGTCTATGCCTTACTGCAATATTTTATCTCGCTGTTTCTACTGTGGAATTGCTAAATTCGGTTTTATAAAATAAATTTAAACTATTGACTTTAATAGGTTAATTATTTTACTTTTATAACTTTATTTACGATATACCTCCAATAATATTGTTATATTATTTATATAATTAATTCGTTTAAATACAACGTCAATTTCATAATAATTAAAGCATTACAAAAAATTACTAAAAGCAGCAGCATTGACAGCAGTCAATGTATTTAAAGATAAAATAATTTATCTCGTAGAAGAAGCATAATTCATATTCAATATTGCGATTATCACTTATTGAGTTGAATAAAGTTTATATTCATTGGAAAATAACAAAATTAGGTTTTTAAGTTTATTATTTAACTAAAGGAGTAAATCTCAATACTCCAGGTAATCACTGATTGAGTAAGACATTAAATCAGTCCATAGGCTGACCGACTGAGGCATCACAATAGTATTCGTGATACTTAACACAGGCAACGTATAACATCGATAAAAAATAGGTTTATATTTGTATGTTTAGGAAATAAGTAATAAATAGTGTTGGCATAAATATGTGAACTTTTTGGTATTTTGTGGATAAACCTGGTTAATTAATTCAACACCGTAGAACATTTGAAAATTGAATTACTTGATTTAAACAAGTCACACGTGGGGAGAGGTAACTTAGTGCTAATCTCAATAGCACAGATACGAGGCATTTAGTTCATTAAACATATATTCTCCTTAAGAACAAGAGACCAGCGATCATAATTTTAAAATGATACCAGTATTTTTAATATGATACATACTTATCAATATTATAAGTTTGTGGGTTAAGAGTTTTACTCTTAAACCAATCCAAAAAATACAATTCTTTTTTTTATATATAAATCCCATTTATTACCTTCAAATAAATAATAGGTATTAGGTAATAGGTTGTAGGTGTAAGTAGGTAGTAAGTTGTTTATTATAAATAAATGTTAACATTTGCTTAAAGCAGTTATTTAATATCGCTATAAGCTTGTATAATGCGAGAGTTAGGAAGAGGTTGTAAGGTGCAGTGGTTCAGCAGCCACCTTCTAACTTAGTTTTATTGGTGTTAGATTACTTGCGATTATAAATTAACACTATTTACAACACAATTTAAGGCAGTTGAGCACCCTTGTAGCGAAATATGTACATCAAACTTTAAGACAGCCAAGAATATATTTAAATTTTAGTTATTTTATATATTCAACTTTAGTTTTGTTAGTATATTCATAGTATTATATTATACATGAGTATTCATTTAGTTACCGAAAGTTCGTGAAATTTCTACTGCAGATTTAGAAAGTTCCCTGAGGAAATAGTGTTCCGAAATTTGTAGTTTCAAAAGAGACTCATACTATATTATTCAATTTAAAATATTATTTACTTGTTGTCTGATATTTACATTTGAAAAATTGCTCATGCTTTTTAATTTATTTTTATAATTTATATATATATATATTTTCGATAACTAAGATGTCGACTTTAAATAAAACCAACACATGCTGATAAAAATACATGAAATAAATTACAAACGACCTTTTATTAGTAGAGAGAGGAACCTTAAAAATTGCAGCATCGTCTATATTTGCAGAAGTCTTATATAACCGCCCACTCCTGCCCATGGTAAGGGTACCTTGTATCTATAAAAGATTATGGAAGACAAAAAAAGTGGAGCTATTAAACTGATTCAAAGTCCGAGTATGTTGATATGCATGTCAAATACGCATACGCATAGGACGTATGGAAGCATACACGTTTATAACTATAACATGAAAAAAAATCTTTCTACATTTAATTTGATATTATATATATAAATTTCATTTCTGCATTAAAGTCAGATCAGAAAGCACTTGTCTTAGCTAGAAGTGATGGAAAGGCCTCCACCATCGTCCATTTCATGAATGATATCTGTATAAATTGATGTTACCCCCATATTCATAATTCTTCTCCTCCTTGAAAGCTGACTGAAATTGATTATAGATGTTTAAAGACCGGAACCGGATGGTTCTTAGCGTTCATTACGTCCGTATAGGTGAGATACAGCTATTTAATTTCAGATGGTTTTTTTTTTACATCAAAGAGGCAACATTTCACATATTTCTATTTTTTTTTTAATATTATTAAGAATTTTCTTAATAATTTATCGTTTGAATAACTAGAAAAATTCTATGAAATATGTCCTCATTTGAAATATGTTTAAGGTTCCATTAGAACAATAAACATATTACAAGTTTATTTGAAGGTGTATTTCTATTTCTCAAACAAACCTGTTATGTTATTTCGACAAAATACAATTTTGGAAAATTGTATGAGGTAGTTGAATTAGGGAAGTTATACGTAGAAATAGGATGCTTAGTGCTAATCTTAGTAGCACAGTTTCCACACAAGATATTTAATAATACACAAGAATACGGCGATTTCTTATTCACTTATTATTATAAGAATAATTTCATTATTTATTTAAGTGCAATTTAAAATGTATTTAATTTTACATATATAATTGAAAAGCTCTTATAATTAGATATTTAATTATTTTCTAGATACCCTTGGAGTGAATGGTATTTAAAATCGCTATAAGCTTATATAACCGCTATAACCGCTATAACCTTAGCTATATTGCTGTTGAATTTCTTGCGACTATAAGTTATCCCTATTTGCATCACCAAAATGTGCAGAATTATGTATATCTAATGTTGATATAATAAATTATGTATATACTAAGTAAGCGCTTGTATCATTTTAAAGCACGATAACAGTAAAATATCTTGACATATAATGTGACTAACTGCGTACATTTAGTTACTGAATGTTCAGCAAACAAAGAAAGAATGCGTGAAATTGTAAAACGGATGTAAAAAATTTGTTTCGTAAACTGCTAAATCTTACATTGAAATAATTCGTTAAGAATTTTATAGAATAGGGTCTGGTAGATTATAGCCACCAAACAATATTTCAAGTTTTATATTTAATACCAAGGAAAAACAGCAAACAAAATTTTAGCTTTTTTATTTCAGAAATGACATTGTCCACAACGATGAGTCTTTATTACACTGGGCTCGCTTCGCTCAATTTGCAAACGGCACCCAAAATTTCGCGAGTGCAGCGAGTCGAAATTGAGGTGTGTTGGCGCCCCTAGTTCTATATAAAATGGGAAATATAAAGCAGTAAATATCTTATAGGCAAAGGTGGATTATTAACCTCTTCTGGAAATTACTCATTTGTAGTTGGTTTTTAATCAAAGCCATAAAAGTCGAAACATGTTATTTTACTAAGACTTCACTAAGATTTCTTGTCGGAGATAAAGTGTGTCTTACCAAATTTAAGAGTCCAAGGATTCGATGTATAACTACAGCAGTTAAACATATAGAATACGGTAAGTTGCTAACAGTAAACATGATATTGATCTTAATATTTTCTATGCATTACGCGTGACATTTATGAAATTCACGTGGATAAATAATGGAAAAAATACATAATATTTTCAATTAAAATTATTCTCATTTTTCATCAAAAGAAAACACAAACAACAAAAAAACACAAGAATTATTTTTAAATTTACTATTGTTTATAATCTAATAACACACTAACAAAATTAAAACAATTTATTTGTTTATTCTGAAGAATAACTTTGGAATATATATCGAATTACATTGAATGAATATTTTTATTCAATTTCTACAAAACATCTCTTAGAATATAAATAATTGTTAAATATTTAAAATACTTTAATTGATTGCAAATTATTTGATAAATGAGACATACACAAAAGAGTCAATCAGTTATCGATGTTATAATTCTTGTGTAAAAAAACATTATTCTGAATAGGATTAAATGTTTATGCATATTATCGAAATTTAATAAAAATATGATATTGATGATTGATTAAGTGAGGCAAGATCTGTGTTAGACCCAACTTTATATAAAATAAAACCAAAATTCCGTCTACAGCTACCATAAAATTCCTTTATATTTAGAAGAAAATATGGAAAATATAATAATACTTTCATTTCAAAAGGTTCCATCTTATTGACGAAACTGTCTTCCCGATAATAATATTAAGGAAAACTAACATACATACTTGGAAGCATTTTGTCCTTCGGTTAGACTTTGACGCCTTGGTTTATCTTAATACATATCTATTTACACTTGATATGAGTTGAGTAAGAGTTTAGCTCTAATATTTATTTCCTTTATGTATTATTAAATATATATAATTGTATTTTTAATATATACAAAGTAAAAAAATATTTGCCATACAATAAAAAGCAAAGAAAATTGGAAATATACAAGTTTTCTTTACTTTTCTTGGTGTATTTTGAATAGGAATAACAGATTTTTTAATTTCGTAAACGGTCAATCAAGCTAGTTAAATAATACGAAAGTTTGTCTGTTCATAGTAATAGTTATTAATATGTATTTTGAAGTTGTGTAAGTTTATTTTACACTTCAATGGAGTAGTCATAACCATTACAGGAGAACAATGAAAGGCTAAATTCAGCTAAACCCGACCAATCTTCAAACTTCGAGATTAAAGTCCTGTCGCTAGAATTGCTTCAACAGGGTCGTAGCATAATGTATGATCTGCTTCACGATCCTTATGAAATCATTTATAATAAATTAAAATTTATATGTTGATTTTTAATACCGCAACTTTATTTCTACATCTAAATAATGAAAATTTATTGTTTTCGTACGAAGCTTAATGCTAATCAAAAAATATAAAATAAATTTTACTTTTCAATTTTAGACCACGCGCAATGCAAGCTTCTGTAGTTGTCCATGATGGATGATTACTTGTATTTACATATATTTGACGATGCTTAGAGTAGTTAATATATAATGAGGTCTTTAAGGCTCAGCGGAGGCATATACAACTTAATTTAAAAAAGAAACTTTCACTGTATTAAAAACCGGCCAACAATGAATCAGACGACGCGCTCTGTATGGTTTCGTAGTTGTCCATGATGGATTACTTGTATTTACTTATACTTCACTATTAATTGAGCGAAGCGAACGAAGTGAGCGGAGCGTTTTACTGGAGACTTTTTACATTCTTTGTCACAAATTGGCTCGAAAACTACTTGACGGTAAATTATGAAACTTTGCAATCAAAAAGACACCCATAACGAGATAGTTTAAAAAAAATAAAAAATGTCCTCAAAAAAAAAATTTTTTAATATCATGTCAAAAAACTGATATCCCATTGAAGTCAATGGGAAATAATGAGTCAATACACTGGGTTCGCTTCGCTCAATATGCGAAACGGCAAATTGAGGGTTTGTTGACGCCCCTAGTATATATGATGTTTAGTTTGGTACAAATAAAGCTCACTCCAGCACTGCAGCAGCATTCCACTGCAGCATTTCCAATGTAATATATTAATTTCTATACTATGCTGTAAAGAGCAATTTAAATCTGAATGAAAAATACAAGATATATAACTTATTTAATTATATCAGCTATCATTGTATTGTATAAACTGCTTGAATAACTCGTTTTTTTTTTTATTTTAATGTAAAAAAGATAAAAATCGTTACTGCCGGTTTTCCTTAGGGGTCAACATAAATAACCGCTGAATTCGTGTAGATATATCTTTATATACAATTTCATACTAAATTACTTTAATTTATCTTCTAGGATATATAGCCTGCTTTTACAAAGTGGACAAAAATATATATTTTTAACTAACCGAATCCTTGAAAATGGTTTTTGCATAATCATCATATGTTTTAAAATGTTACAAACAAAAAAAGACTTCAAAATTTTATTCTACGTATGTGTCTCAAGCTTTCCAGCACTAAGAGCCTCTGAGCTAGAATGGGGACACATGGACGTGACGAAACTATAAGGGCTCCTACTAGAGTACGGAGCCCTAAAAACGACTACCTAAAGATCACAACGCAATAAGAATATAAGTATCTTTTAGGTGTTTAAGAGTTAAACATAACATATAACTGTTTTGGTAATTTTTTTATCTCTCCCTTTATGAAATGAATGAAATGATGAAATGAAATGAAATGAAATTCTGGTAACAATTTTGTATTAATATAAATGTATATAGGATGAAATATGTAGAAATATTAAAATATAAAAAATTTGAATGTATTAATAGTAAAATACTTAAAACCATATAAAGTAACGTGCACTATTTACTTTCTGGATTTAGTAATACCAAAATATTTCTCCCTCGATTCATCAATTTGGATCCTCAGTCTGTTAACGGAGTGTGAAATAGGAATATGCAAAATACACTATTCAGATCACGTTTCAGCAAAACGGCAACTATGAAATCACAGTTGTATATACAAAATTCATTAAATATTAAATTTGGTTTAAAAATCTAAAAGAGTAATAAGTCAACAAAATATAAAGGAATATAACAGTTATGTTCTATTATACAATAAATACTATTTTGAACTTATTTTTTAAAATAATATTTGTTAATGATTTAAGAAGTATAAAACGTTATACATTACGTTGTATTCTTAGTTACATTTGACATTGTTAATCCGTTTGTGTTTAATTAAACATAATATATATCAACTAACAAATAATTATAAAATTTTGAATATCTACCATTATTAAAGTAATGTTAAATAAAATAAAAGTATTTATTATATTACATTATTAATAATAGTGAATAACATACCTCTTATATCAAAGTAGTTACAAATATACCCAATATCAAAAAGAAACCAAGTTTCATGTTATGTTACCATGAATGTAAAAGTCACAAATAAAAACTGTTAATAAAAAAAAAAAGATAAGAATATAATACATATGAGAAAAAGGGTTATCCTGAAATATTTCTTGAAACTTATTTGAACTTTTTTACATCCCCTGACTATTTTCGTTAATTTGAGCTGACAAACTAAAAAATATTAAACAGCTTATACAGTGTTAACATACTTTCCCACTACGTGATATTAACATGAATTTTATTAAAGTTATCGAATATAAAATAAATTTCACTGTGGAGTAAAAAGAGACCTCGTAGAATAGCCTCGAAGAAAAAAAGACATTTGAGAAAATAAGCTGTCCTTCAAATATATTTCTTGAATCCATTATTGGATGTGTCTTTTTCAAGTTCTTTAAATTATATCCAGAGACTTGCTTAGCTGTTTTTAGACCTGTATTTCCTTCTTTTTGTTATTCTTGAATCTAATGTAGCATTGCATGTAGCTAAAATATTATTTTTTATTTACTATTATACATCTAACCAAATATAACTACCAAGAGACTAATCACAACCAGAAGGTTTAGAATTGTACAGTTTTATTTTATTACTCATTTATAGTGCTCGATGTTCTCAGACACAAATAAAGTGTTCTTGTACTTATCAGTGGTAGTTAAATTTAACTCTAGCAATAGGTATTTACTTGGCATTTAAAATGTGAGTTGGATAACAATGTGAGCTGGACATTATATTTAAAGCCTATAGTCATAAAATTATATTGAGAATATTTATTAATTACTAATTATTAACTATATTATCTTCTAATTTGTCTGCAATAAAATTTTACTAATCAATCTAAAGAATGTAATTTCAGGTATTATTTTTACGTTTTTTAACCGTGTTAGATTCTAATATAATACAACTAGATGCAAGGTTTTCTAGAATATAATATATTATCTGTAGAGAAAGAAAGTGTCATTATCAAAAGGCATTAAAATGACATGCTGTCTTATTATTTTCATCACAATTAAAAAGTGGGCAGTTACCAAGTAATTAAAAGAAATGACAATTTGTGTTAAAAGAAAATTTTTGTAAAATAAAAGGCTTTTGTCATCTAATTTTATAAAGTAGGTGTTAAAAAATAATATACAATAAGTTTAATTAATTAACCTTTTGACGTTTGGACGTTTCTTTTTTAATAAGATGGCTCCGAGCCTCTGGTTATTGAAACAGTGATTATAGAATTACGTCTTGAATGTTTTTATGTATTAAACGAGAATATCCAAATTTATAAAATGTTTTGAAGGCTTTATTTATGGATTATAACTTTTATTTCGTTATTGAGGTACGTTTTAAATTATTTGAAAAAATGATACCTATTTATATTAATTATATTTAAAAATTTGGATAGAGTAAATAAAAAAAAATGTTTACGTGGCTTAATTTACCAGGTAACTAGAATGGTTAGTCAGTAGATGCAACTTTTTCTTAAGTTTGTGTCGATGAGTCTCTATTGAATAATTAGTAAAATAAGTTTGAAGATAATTACCAAGAGTAAGAGCTACTAACTAATACCTTAATGTCAAGTATAAACACCATAAGTATATTTATTAGTGATCTTTATATAAATATATATTTTAAAATTTAAAATGATATCAAACAGTCAAACCTACAAAATTATATTTTATAAGAAACCTAATTTATTACGACTTCATATTTTCTTATATGGTTTATTTAATAATATATAAAGAAATTCAGTTCCTCTAATTATAAATATAAAATATAATAATTGCTTAATATATTTTCCTATTTCATTTCAGCTGATTAAACGAAAAAAAAACAAATGGTGGAAATTACTAAACGAAATTTGAGTAATTTATAGATTTATACATTTTAAGAACATAAGTTTCCAAATTGCTTTTCATAATAATTTTCTAAAACTCATTTTCTTTTTCCGTGATCAATCCACTAACAAATCGTCATTGAGGAAAATGAACATGGCCGAATATTATGGCATTTATATTTCAGCAACCTTTATAATTTTTTGTTTATTCGTTAGCTTGAATGAACACTGACTCAATATGAAGCGAAGCTGAACCTTTAAGTATTGTATTAGAAGATATATCATATATTGTTTATACATATCATATATTGTATATATTGTTTCTTTTTAATAAATAACACTTATTTTTAATTTATAATTCCAAATTTTTATTACTGAATGGCTTCTCATACATTATTGTGTCTCTTATTTCAATATGAATTGTTACAGAATTATAAGGAAACATACTATTTCGGAATTTTGTCATTTATTATAACAAATTGATCGTAAAATACTCGTATCTACGTATGTATGTATTATCTTAGACTGTAAAGTTTCGGGAACTCCAACGTACGTTGTCGGGACAGATACAAGTTAAGGTAATGTGGTGTTTTATTACTGTTATAAGTTTCTTAATGTTTTATTTATGATAATATATATCATATTTGATATTAATATTATATTTTTTCCTAAATGGGTAAATTATGATTACTTTAGCAACTAGGATCGTATTCAATGTTATAGTAGAGAGCAAAATCGATGTGACGTTGTAATAAAGCGATGAGGTTGGTTCTGAGTGGGTGGTCGTAAAGATAGCATCTAGCATATAACCGTCCTGACCATCTCCTGTTTGTTTGGATGTAGATTTTGACAAAATAAATAAAGCAATATTCATGAAGGATATAAAGACATCGGATTTAGTTTCAAGAATCAAGAAGTTTTTGGGTTTTTTATAGTTAGTCTTATTATCTCAACGATTTTTTATAATTTTAACAATACTGTTGGTTGTTACGAAATGTAATTTAATATGATATGCGTAATTTGTATTAAAGAAAAAATACAGATTGTAAATTGAATTAAATTTATTTTTTTATAAAATTTATAAACTATTGCTACGTACTACGTAAAGGGATGGAGGCATAGGAGAGGATGCGGGGTCCGATGAAGTCCGATAATGATGCAACGGCTAGTAACTCATACAATTGCTTTCTACTAAACTTCAGCTATTACAATTAATTTTTGTTACAATTTAATTTATCATATTACATAAATAGAATCATAGGAACTAGAGTTCAGAAAAACTATATTTTTTGAAGAAATGAAAAATTTCAACCTGATCGATCAATACATGAAGTTAGACTCCCGGACATATGAACTCGACACCGCCTTAAAAATACTTTACACACACTTTACATACACTTTTTTAAAATAAAAATATATCTTAAAGTTAAGGATTTGTGCTTGTGATAGCAGTTGGAGCATTGAAGGCATTTGTTATACTATTTAGTATGCAACGTTTCAAACTGTTTAAATCTTCCAATTAGATTTATTTTAAATGATAACATTCGCATTGATTTATTATCATCAGACAATAAGTCAATGAAATACCAAAAATATATTATTTAAAGAAAAGATATCACAAAAAATACTAAACAAAGATATTCTTTCTCATTACGAGAATATTACAATAAAGAAAGCGATACTCTATCATTATAAGAGCATTATCGAGTATCGAGTCTAAGTCTCCAAATCCAAGAGCACGATTGACGACAATTTGTTGTTTTCTCCATTACATTGTCGGAATAAATAATAACGGATCTGTTTTTTCAAAAGTAAAAGTAATGTTTCATTGTGTCTAAATGAAATCTTATTCCAGATACTTTAAAAGCAATTATTTGTCAAGTATTACCATTCTGTCTATTTTAATGTGATACCCATACGGGTTTTTCTGTTGATACTTAGTAGCTACAAACACAATGCGGTTAAGTAGTTAGTTAGTTATTAGAAATATATTTCCCAAAAGTGTCTAACCATTTATATCAAGGTTCATTTTCAAAAATTCAGTTTCAATAAAAACCCTACCGGTATCTAGTCAGCGGTTGTCATGGCAACTGCACGTATTTAAGTGTGGTGTAAGTAAAAAATATAAGGTTATAAAGTGTAACAAAATTTATGTAAAACCGAATAATCTGTATTTCATATTTTTAGTATATTACCTCTACTTTACATAACAACGCAGGTTGAGTCAAGCAAGTAGACATTTGATTGCAACTTTTAGGGGCGGGCTTAACTGCTTTAGTTCTCCCCTTTTATAGAAGATCGGTATTAAAGTTAACTTTTCTTACGATGAGTGAAAGAAAAATAAGATTCCACTTACCCTTCCCCTTCTTAATCTATTTTAATAAACTTTGCCAATGCATTTTCATTAATATTTGAAAATGTTCGAGAATAACGGCACTACTTATTATAATTAGGATATAATTAAATATGTCAAACAACATGTAAGAAATAAAATAAAAATAGGACAATAAATATACTTTTGCATATTAAATATATTATATATATATATATATATATATATCTAACCAGTTCTAATTTTTTTAACTAGTTTCTACACTCAGCCCTAAAATCAGTTTGAATGAAAATACTCATTCCTTACGTAGATATTTATGATAACAAAACCATTTATTTCTACACTTAAACCCCACATTTCAAACAAACAAAACTATCGTCGTAGAAAATAACTTTGTCATTCTTAAATTCTTTAAAACCGATCACAAAATGGCGATTTATCTTACAGTAAAAAATATCATATTATTCTATTCATATATATTATATTCACGACATTTTAAATATACTTCAAAATAGGAAATGGCTTCATAATGTTTTAATTTGCGTTAACTTACAAAGCCTATATACGAGTAGAACAGAGATTTTAAATGAGGAAGTCAGCTTATCCGATTGGGCGCTGTATTGTGCACCTGCGCTGCTTCGCTTTTAAAAAGACTTTGCTCCGACGGGCAAGAGATAAGTAAGATTACACCAGAGATAGGTTGAAACGAATTATTATTATTATGTTACAATGTATGAGTGATGAGATGTAAAGAGAATATTATTTCGATGGTAGACCGTAACATCAGGTCGCCGGCAAGGTTACCACCCATCGGACAAAGTCGTGTCGCAAAGCGACCTAGTCGTGTTCCGGCACGTTGTTCGATGAAGCCGTCTATATGGGAAATGGGTCTGAACAGTTGCGTTGCGTTGGCGAACCGGTTTGGCGTTGAGTTGGTGCTTATTGTGTCGGGTGTCTAGTCGAGGAGGGTAGCGGGATCCGAAGCGACGGCTTTCCGCTGGCCGCCCGCAGATAGTTGGGGGCCCAATAAGTGGGTCAGCCACCCACGAAAGGCTGCCCCGCCAGCTGCGAAAAATCCCAGGGTGGTTCCATCGTGCTGGTTGGCGACCAGATGAGGAGGCCCGGTGGCAATCCCTGGGGGGGTTCGGGCGTCCCCGCAGTCTCCAGACTAGCCTCCCAGTGGCATGATATCACCAATTTTGACGTCGGGTTCGATACGTACCGCCTCGTTCAACTGCCATTTCTCATCCTATTCACTCTTTTATTTTTAATTTTTTTTTAATGAAAAAGGCCAATAAAAAGATCAAGTTTTCACAGCGGTTGTACTCCTTCTCATTCAAAGTGCAGCTCACTAATATCAGGGGCTTGCACTCTAATCTCCAACCTGTCCACCACCACCTAGAGACAGAGCAACCGCACTTGCTCTTTTTGACGGAGACGCAGATACAATGTCCTTTGAGCACTGCGTACCTGGATTATCCCGGCTACTCGTTAGAGCACAACTTTCGCTCGCGTGCCGGGGTCTGTGTGTACGCGCGGAACGACCTCTGTATCCTGCGTCTCCGTCACCTTGAAGACTCCACTTTTTCTTCCCTATGGGTTTTAATAGACACAGGAAACGAAAAAATCCCGTATTCCTGTGTTTACCGTTCGCAAAGCGGTGACCAGGAGACAACTAAATTATTTGAGCATCTCGGTGAGGCTGCTGATTTGGCTCTACATCAGTATCCTTCAGCGCAGCTCGTCTTTCTGGGGGACTTTAATGCCTGTCATCAGGACTGGCTGTTCCCGTACCAGAAGACCGACCATGCTGGAAGAGAAGCGCGGAATTTTGCGTTGTCCTTCGACCTCTTTCAGCTGGTGAGGCAAGCGACAAGGGTACCAGATGTAGTAGGCCATACAGCCAATTGCCTGGACCTTCTGCTGACAACTGATCCGGACAGGTATAGTGTTGAGGTCACCTCCCCCTTGGGAACCTCCGATCACTGTCTGGTGAAATCTGTGTTTACATATTCCCCACCAGTTTTTGAACCACATGGTGTTAGGCGAGTATGGAAATACAAGTCAGCAGATTGGGATGAGATGCGTCACTTTTTTGCATCTTATCCTTGGCGGCAGGTCTGTTTCTCTTCTTTGGATCCGTCGAGTTGCGCGGGCGCTATAACCGATGTGGTGCATCAGGCAATGGAGTATTTCATTCCTTTTACTGACGTACCCATCGGTGGCAAAGCTTGCCCATGGTTTAATGCCGAATGTGGTCGTGCTGAAGACCGCAAACATTCGGCATACCTCATTTGGGCTGATGCTCGAAGCCGCAAAGCTCCGGATGTACGTTCAAAGAAGAGAGCCTTTAACCAAGCTGCCAAGTCCTATAAAAAGGCATTACGGAGGGCTCGATGTGATCGAATCGCTAAAAATGGCGAAAAGCTCTCTGTCAGACCTACTGGCAGTCGAGCTTTCTGGTCTCTTGCCAAAGCGATCGAGTCGAACTTCTGCCAACCCTCACTGCCTGCTCTGCTGAAGCCGGATGGATCTTTGGCCTATACAGCGACAGAGAAAGCGAATGTATTTGCTTCTCTGTTTGCTGATAATTCGCATCTAGACACTGGCAATGCTTCTCCAGCACATCTTCCTCACTGCGGTATTTCGATGCCGGAAATCCGCATCACTAACAAAGAGGTATGGAGAGTATTGTGTCGTCTTGATGTGAATAAAGCCAGTGGTCCTGATGGTATACCAGCCATTCAGCTGAAGACGTGCGCAGCTGAGTTGTCTCCTGTATTGACACGTCTGTATCGTCTCTCTTTCAAGACTGGAATAGTGCCGAAATCCTGGAAGCTTGCAAACGTGCAACCAGTGCCCAAAAACGCAGCCGTGCTGATCCTGCCAATTATAGACCAATTTCAATCACCTCCATACTCTGCAAGATTATGGAGCGTGTATTGAACACGCGCCTTCTAGCGTACCTTGAAGGTAACGATCTCCTCAGTGACCGACAGTACGGGTTTCGCCGAAATAGGTCCACTGGGGACCTTTTAGTGTAAGCTACGCACGTTTTAGGCGAGGCCATCGAGAAGAACGGAGAAGCGGTCGCCGTCTCTCTGGACGTCTCGAAGGCATTTGACAGGGTCTGGCATGCGAGCCTTATAAGCAAGCTTTCAGCGTACGGCATATCTCCTGGTCTGATCGGCTGGGTAACGGACTTCCTCAACCAGAGATCTCTCCGAGTAGTTGTTGACGGGTCTTCCTCGGAACCCTTGACAATTAATGCCGGAGTGCCTCAGGGGTCCGTTCTTTCTGCAACTCTTTTTCTGCTGCACATCAACGATCTGCTGAAGCCCGGTATCTATGGGTATGCAGACGACAGCACAGTTGTAGAAAGATACCTGCCGAGTAGTCGGGCTAGTAGAGATCAAGTACAGTCAGAAAGAGAAGCCATGTTGCAACGTTTGGATGACAAACTTCAGGCAGTCTCCGCATGGGGCAATGCCAATCTTGTCAAATTCAACGCCACCAAAACGCAGACATGTCTGTTCACCGCCAAAAGGAGCCCTTTCACCTTGGCTCCTACTTTCCAGAGTGTATCTTTGAAATACAGTGACCGGCTACAGTTGTTAGGCTTAGAGATTTCCTCGAACCTCAACTTTGGTCGGTGTATTGAGTCCAGAGCAAGAGCAGCTGCAGGGAAGCTTGCCGTTCTTGCAAAGGTCCGTCAGTACTTTACACCGGGACAGCTTCTTGTATTATACAAAGCACAGATCCGGTCGTGTGTGGAGTACTGTGGTCACATATTCGCTGGTGCCGCAAAGTCTCATCTTGCGGTTCTGGACTCAATTGAGAGGCGAGCAAAGAGGCTTATAGGCGATCCCGAATTGGTAGAAGCCAACCTCCACAGCCTTGAACACAGGCGTAGGATTGCTAGCCTCTCAGTATTCTATAGGATACATTTTGGTGAGTGTGCGCTGGAATTACACGACTTAATTCCTCCGTCCCCCTTCCATCACAGGACGTCCCGACGCACGGCAGGTATCCATCCTTACGTTTTGGACATTCCCCCTGTCCGAACGAAGCGCTTTGCTTCGTCTTTTTTAATTCGCACAGCGAAGGACTGGAACAGCTTGCCTGCGTCGGTTTTTCCGTCCGAATACAATGTGGGCGTCTTCAAGAGAAGAGTGAATAGGTTACTAAGTTAATGCGATTTACCATCTAAGACTACATTTTGACTTTCCATCAGGTGGAATGTAGTCAAGCATTAACCTAGAAAGTATAAAAAAAAAAAAAAAAAAATATGATATATTCATTTTCCTTGCTTCGATTATAATATTGTTAAGAATTTTACTATCTTATCATGTTTTGATATTCACATCAAAAGGATAGAATTCAGTCATTGTTTTCTTTTAAATTCCAATACTCTACAGAATATCGATAAACATAAGTGAAGTATTTCATTCAATAATTGTTTAAATCTATTACGAACTTTATAGATGCCTCTAAGTTCAAATCAATGAAAACTAAGTTTTCAATAGATCATTGAGTCTGGTTTAGACAGCTGTTTGCTAGACCTAGACAAATTAAAATCAACACAACGATTTTATTATTACTCACTTTATATTTGTAATTTAAAATGTATAATGATACCGTTGGATTTATTTGAGATTTGACACTTAATTGAGATTTTGTTTCTTATAGAATTGAAGTAGTATAGAAATACGAACTTATATGTATTCTGTCATATTTCAACATAGTATTGACGACATTATTTTATAAAACAAATACTGGACGTGTGTTATTGGTTTCATCACTTCCTTTCTGAACGTGTTGATTTCAATATTTCATTATTATTAGGAGGTCTTCTTATGACCCCCTGAGTCCGAAATGACCATTGGTCAAAAAGTTTATATATATATATACTCGTATATATATGCGTGCGTGCGTCCAGATTCGACTTTTGTCAGCACGATAGCGGCTGCAGTTTCGCTCGCATCGCTTTCAAACTTTGCACAAAAATCAACCATCTAAAAATGAAGGTCAAGTTCGTTAACCAGAGAAATCCGGCCACAGGGGGCGCTAGGGCCTCACTTTTTCTGATTTCAGTTTCTCGACCATAACTTTTTCCCTATACAAAGTAGATCATTCGTGTTCATAATATATGATGTCTTTGATGAATACCTATAACTAATGTAAATAAACCGAAAACCTAACTTCAATAACTTAGGGGTGGGGGTAAAAAGAAACGAAACTTTTTTCTGGTAAACATTCTTACATCACAAATATTTTTAATAGAAAGGTTATTTTTTACTCTAAATTTATTATATAAGTTTTTGCGTATACGGTACCGTTTCCGAGAAAAAAAATAAAAACCACTTTTAGCTGGAAATCTTTAGGTAGGTAAAACCACGGCAACTTTTTTCTGGTAAACATTCCCTCCTCGCAAATATTTTTAATAGAAAGGTTATTTTTTACACTAATTTTAAGTACCAAAAGTATTTCCAAAAAAGATACCTTTTCCGAGAAAAAAAATAAAAACCGCTTTTTGCTTGAAAATTTTTGATGTAAACAACGGCATCGTGTGTCATTCTTAGGTAGTGAGTTATATTTTAAACAACAAACACACGAGGTTTACCCACGCGTGTCCCCCTGCGGGCACGGATTTTTTTTATTTGTATTCGATATATCTTTTACAACAAATTTTTTATTGTAGTATGAATAATATTAAGCATGGTTATAAAATTCTCGAACTCCTCGTTGTTTGTTTGAAATATCGATAAAGATAATACCAATTCTTGAGATTTGTCATTACTTTAGTAGTATGTTTCTCCCTTTAAGAGCCTTTAAAATTCTAGGCGAACTCTAACGTATATGGACAGGCTTTTAAAAAATTGAGCACTCTATTCTCGGCAAGAAACCTCTTCGAATTACAGAAGTCTGTAATTCAAAGAGGTTTCTTGCATGAATTAGTAAGCTTCATTAAGTTAAATGTTCCAATATCTGTACGTTTGCTTACTGATCATTAATAGTTTATAGAACCAGTAAAAAATTATGCTTACGCATGGGTTGGATAGGAATAAATCTTGATTGCTTTTACATCATTCGTTTGTGTTAATATATTAAACTATTCTTAATATAGTGAGCAAAAACATTACACAAATATAACATAAAATGTAACTGTATTTAATAGATTAAAATTATTTTACACATAAAAAACAGTCATAATTGTATTTCTTGTCCATAAACGATAGCTCCTCGGTGACATCCTATTAATATGGAAATCCCAAAGGTCTTCCTCCGGTTTAATTAAACCGCCATTTTTATGGTAAATTGAATTTTTTGCACCTTAATGTAGTGAATAAGGCAGCGAAGCTTTTAATTTGTACTCGGAATTTCTTTAAGAAATCGGTTTTTCTATTAGATACTCAATTACTGCTGCTTAGATTTTGATGCTATAGAAATAATAAGACAACGTTTTATAGTTTATAGTATAAGATACAACGTACAAAAGCTGTTTCTCAGTTTATTACTATTTATACACAACATTTGGAGAAAAAAAGAAATCATACATTCCAATTAGTTACTTTTAAAAGAAATCCTTTTTAGAGAAATTACGAGAAAAAAGAAAATTTAAATTTAAATTTTCATGTATTAAAAATGTAGTAAGTATGAAAGTGAGATATTTATGTTTTGTGGTAATACATACAGCCTATAGTTTGAGTATTAGCTTTGTATGAAAACAATGAATTTATACAGAAAGGGACAATTATAATTCCAATCTGCTATTGTTAAATAAAGGCTGCAATGTAATTAATTCCCTCGGAAAACTGTTTAGTTGTGGTTGTATCACAAGGAAAATTATTCAAATTCAAATTCAAAATATCTTTATTTAAGTAAGCATTTACACGCACGTTTGAATCGTCATTTATTACAATACAAAAAAAGGTCAGTGTAGTAGTAGTGTAGTCCGTAAGTAAGCTAACCACGGGCTCAGAATGCTGCTCTGTTGAGAAGTGCCGGCCAGAAACACATCAGTTGCTCTTTTATTTAAATAACACCATTAAGTACAGATTTGAAACAAAAAAGTTTATTATTATGTTTACCAATATTAACTGTTTGCTAACCTGGATTAAAACAGGTATTCCATCTTCGAAACAACATAATTAATTGGTCAAACCTGGAACAAAAACGTCATTAAGACAAACTTTACATATTTAGTAGAAGACACCTTCTACCACGTCTACTACAGATATATTTTCCGTATTCTATCGCTTTGGTACAAACAACTAAAAGAAATTTATTTATTTTCGAAAAAAAATTTAAATACTTTGGTATAAAGAAGTATTTCGGAAAATCCATTCTTATGAAATGCAAAAATTATACTCTGATATAATAAAGGACTAACAAAAAGAATTGCTCTATTAAATGCATAAGTTTGTTTCTGGAGTTAGAAAAGCGTTTCAAAATGTAATTGCAATGCTTGAGATACCATGACTGGTCAAAGCGGTAAAGATTACCTTACCGCTTTGACTTAAGAACTTTTTACTAAAAGCAAAATACCAAAAAAAGACACATTTTGCTTTAACTTTGATTTATCGATTACAGGCCTTTGTTTTAATGTTTTTTATTTTATATATATTAGGTTAGAAATAATAAATCTTATTTCGTAGTCGTTTCTTTTAGGTGTTGCCATTTAAATTTATATAATAAAAAATTGGTAAGTATAAAAAAAAGTACCTCATAATTATATTCGCAAATCGAATACACTGTATACTTTAATAGAATAAGGTAAGTACACAAAAATAACTATTTGTATTTTTATCTCACATTTTCCCTTCGGAATGTAAGTAATTGGATGAAGAGATTGCGGTTAGAAAATTGACATATTGTAATTGCACAAATGCAATCTCAAGAATTGAAACGGACAATTAGTACATTCTTAATAAATTATTTTTTTAAATATTAAATTGTAATGAGGAAATAATAATTGCAAGAATTATTATCTCTGTTAGTTTGACATTAGTTCCGGTACAGAAAACTAGTAAAATTAAATATTTATCTTGCTTTTAATAGCTTTTAAATGCATCATCTATTTGTTGAGCAAGCCATTAGTGACAAAGATTACTATTATTAACAAATAACATATGAGTTTAATATATAAAAAAAAATTAAAACTTGTTCAAACACTATTAACAAGTCATATTAAAGAAATACAATAAAAAAAAAACAAATCTAATTTCATAAACTACACTCTTTTACTCTTCTCCTCTCTCTTATTCAAATATCTTCGTAATTATTTTCGGATTCTACAGTAATTCGGATACTGCCTTTCTCATTAATGCATCTGCTATTTATCGATTACTTACGAATACTGATTTCGGATACTGTATTTGGAACTTCCATCGGAACTTGGATTAAACTGACGTGTAAAGTGATACTGAAGACGTTTATATATTACGACTATCAATTTATTTGCTATACTTACCATATTAAAAAAAAATGTTTATATATGAATGATTTATTTAATCTAATAAGTGCGGTTGTTAACATGGTGTCAAATATGATGTAAAATATATATGTATACGTATTTTGTGGTCATTAACAAGCAGTCTAGATAAATTTTATTTAAATAGTTTTCTTTTATTCTATTTTTCTTTTAAAATCGAATATTATAAAACTAGTCAATTGTCGTTCTTATTTTTCAATTAGATTTATACATTAAATGATTAAAAAATACACTACACAAATAAATATATTTAGATTTTACGTTAATACTGTTAATGTCAAATAGTCGTATATAATTAGACGCAGATTTGATTGTAGATTAGATAGAAAGAAATAAATATTATAGAAATATATTTGATTCCAAACACAAAAAATAATATAATCGCAATATATACATACATATTCACTCTTTGAACTATGGTCGAATTGAGATAACTTGGACAGAACTGGTTAACATAATTATACTTCAGTAGTAATAATGGAACAATGCATCTCAACTGTGACTGTAATAATGAAATAGACGATATTATATCGTATACACTAAAGATAGGATCGTAATCATCCGAGCGGCTCAGTCAGAGACAATTGATTAGAGCACGCTGTGATGTAGATCCGGTACATAACTCGTAATTAGTCTTCCATCAGAGGTTCAAATATCTATGAAAAAAAAAACATTATTTCCAGTTTGCATACGAATTATACAAATAAAACCAATGGAAACTTCATGGATAAAAAGACTAATCTTTAAATAAATGAATACTTGGTAGTACAGAAGTTTAAAGTTTAATCGAGGTTTTAGAAAAGTTACCTTTACGTAACAAATTGCAACTATAAAAAATATATGGTAAATAAACTATAAAATACAAAAGGAAAATGCTGAACATAATTCTAATGTGTTTGTAAATCTGTTTGCTTTCAGCTGAGGTTTTCATGTTAAATGTTTTTTAAAAGCACTTTAAAAATGTAAAAAGATTATAGTTTTTAAAATAAATATTACTGGTATTTGTTCTTTTATAAAATTTTTGCGATACAAATAATATATTAAATTCGTTTGCTGGTGATTATTTTCCATCACTTATAGAATGAAAATATGAAACATTCTTACAGTAATCTAAGCAATATAACATAACTAAATTAAAAAGCTGTTACACCATTTTTATAATAATAGTTACATAGTAAGTAATCACGAGTAGGAAAATTAAAACAAATTTGAAAGGAATATCTGATTCATGTAAATTTGTACTACTGCTCTCTCCACTTTTTTTGACGTCTGTGGCTTAGCAAGAATGCTTTTCCAAAGGAGGCGCTAACGATCCAGGGGAAAGAAGTTGGCATAGTGTTCCACATTTAAAGGTCTTATGACTTAGAATACTTCAACATCTCATTGGAAACTCATATGTTGTTAGATATTTAAAAAAGAAGAATAAATTAGATTTAATAATAAATACATTAACAAACATTTGTTGAATAGTTTGATTGAAATAATAAATATATTATATACGATATATAAGTATAGTCCGATGGACGATATATAGACGCACTATATAGAAGTATGCATAAGCATTGATTTGATATACAATGAGATTTACACATAAAGACAACCTATATACTAATAACCTTTAATTCTTGTAACACGTATAGTGTGTTGTATTTTTTTCAATCTCGATACCCCCATATCTTGGCATATCTTAAGTCTATGAGAGCTCCGAATGTAAAAGAAAAGCTATCGCGTCTAAGTGGGTAACGAGTAATATTCAGTTAAGAGTTTTATAAACTAAATCTTAGAAAGTAGTGTACTATAGAATTTTCTTCTTTACTATAGAATTTACAAATTGTCGGCGATTGCATAGGTGTATCCATCTTTCTTATCATGGACAATTACAATGCACGTGACCGGACACGCACTTGGTCGATTTTTCTCACTATTTACTTCTATACTAGTCTGCTTGCAATATATCAGTCCTATTGTTATATTAGTAAAAATAAGTTAAACCATAAATAAGTCTGTAAATTATAACACAAAAAACTTGATTTAAAATCTTTAGTTCAATAATTGGTACCGGCAACCTTTATTATACAAATAAATTCATGCCTTATGTACTAGCCTTATATACTAGCATTATGTACTTCCCTTATATAATAGCCTTATATACTTCCCTTATATATTAGCCTTATGTATTAGTCTTATATACTTCCCTTATATACTAGCCTTATATATTATTATAAGGCTAGTTAATAAGGCAGGTACATTAGGGGAAGTATATAAGGCCAATATATAAGGGAAGTATATAAGGGAAGTACATAAGGCAAGTATATGAGCCAAGTATATAAGAGACAATCATGTTTCATTAATAATATTTTTTATATTTAACACACATGGGGTCGATGACCCCTTAATTTATTTTACTGATTCGTTATTATTTGGAAGAGCTGACATCGGGCTGGCAGATGTTGTATAAACTTTTGCTAAATCTTTAACAATATGTCAATATGTCAGAGAAAGAAAAGTGTTATAGCGGGAATACGGCGTACCCGGCAGATGATGCGCCGGTGAAGCACCTGGCTTCTTATAACAGGAAGAGGAAGAATCTATTGTATATAATAAAAGACGAATAAAAGTTCCCTAAAATAAGGAATAGGAAAGGATACACGATTAACAATTTTGGTAGAGTTTGGAGTTTAGGGATATGAAGGACATTCATGAAAATCATAATAGTGAAGAAGCAATTCTACTGGAGGGAGATAACGTCTGACTGCAAGATCTGAAACAGATAGGATAAAATTATTAAGTATAGAAATGGACATTGGTACTACTACATTTCTTTGCGTAAATGAAATAATTTTAGACTTCCTTCATATATTGTAAAAATGGTTATATTTACCTAATCAACGAGGAAGATGGTATTACGGCTTGATACATATAAATTTAGGTGATGTCAATTTTCATTTTCATTAAAAAATCTACTTCACTACTTTTAAGTATTTTGGATTATGCCGTCCTTATCATACATCTGCTATTATTCAATTAAATACTGACTACGGATCAGTATCAGTATTTGAAAGTGCGAGCGGAACTTGGATTGAACTGGCGTGTAAAGTGATACGGGAGACATTTATATACGACGATTGTAAATTTATTTGCTACACTTACTATATTAAATAAATATCTTTATATTCGTGTGATTCATTTAATTTTATAAGTTCATTTCGCGACATAATCACCATGGTGTGTAAATAGGTTACCATTACTGTTATGAAGACGTAAAAAATACATGTATACATATTTGTTGGTGTGGTATATTTTCTTTTAAAATCGAATTTGTTAAAACAAGTCAATTGTATTTCTTATTTTTAATTATCATTATATGTATTTGAATTTTTATTCAATGCAAAACAAAGATATAAGAAAAATCTTGATTGATGTCTCTAAATAAAGTCAATATAAATGTAAATAATTTATTAGATGTACATAAAATACAGTACACACACAAATCAATTTAAAGAGTTTACTTGAATACTGTCAATATTAAATACTTTTTATAATTTGACGAAGATAAGATTATCTCCCAACACCACAGATTAAAAAATTATAGACCTGTATCTTAAAAAAAATAAAGTAAAATGTTTGAATAGTAATTCGCATTCATACTTTGAGTTATGGTTGAATTGCGGCAACTTAGCCAGCACTGGTTAACCTAATTGTACTTTAGTAACGATAATAAAAAAATACACTTCATCGGTGACTTTAGTAATGAAATACACGATATATCGTGTACACTAAAAATAAGATGGTAATCATCCGAGCGGCTCAGTCAGAGACAATTGAATAGAGCACGCTGTGATGTAGATCCGGTACATAACTCGTGATTAGTGTGCCATCAGAGGTTCTAAATATCTATGAAAAGCAAAATTTCCAGTTCTAGTTTGAATACAAATTATTTGTAAGACTTTAAAGAACCTTATGGAATTTTTATAGATAAAGAAAAATGTCTTTTATTGGCTCCCTTTCATTACAAACTTTTGTTTCTTAGTTGTCTTAACATATTGTAATAAGAGTAACATGTAACATGCAACATGCATTATTCATTTCGGGAACAACGGTAACAATGAAAGACAATATGCAATCTGTAATGCCAGGTAAGTAATTTAAATTAAATTAAAGGGTTAAAAAAATTAAAGAGTAGGTAAATGGCAAGTATATTACCTAACGGACAGAATGAACCCAAAGTAAATGTTTTCAATACTTGTTTTCTGTTTTATTAGTCAATGTTCACTTCATTGATACAAAATTTGATGGCCTACACTAAAAAAAAATTAATTGCTCGAGTAGAAACTCAAGCAATTAAATTTCTTCATTTCACGGTAGCATCAAATATATTTATTACAACCATCACAGTCAGTGACGCGGTGAGGATGAGGAAACCATTTATATATACCCCTGAGTTCTCTAAGCCGATGAGTCCCATATAACTATTCCCACCCTCCCCTGGGTAAGAAGTATTCATGAAGGTAGTACTAACACTAAAGAAGCATGCCTTAAACCGTTTATAATAGATTATCTCTTATGTGACACGGAGTCAGACACGGAAGTTTAAGTTATAATCGAGGTTTATGAAAAATAACTTTTAAGTAGCAAATTACAGCTTAATAGAAAATATATGGTAAACAAAAATTTTGATCTCATAAAATATAAAATACTAAAGGAATATGAAAGCCAGAAAAGGGTAAAGTTGCTCATGCAAATGATTTTATACGGCTGAACATAATCTTAATGTGTTTGTAAATCTGTTTGCTTTTGGCTGAGGTTTTCAAGTTAAATGTTTTTGAAAGCATGTTAGAAATGCGAATAGCTTATAGTTTTTTAAAGTATTAATTCTAGTTTTACAGAATATTCTGTAAGAATAAATTATAATTTTATATAAAAAATAGGCAAAATATTGTCCAATTTTTGCGATACATTTAATATATTAATTCCGTTTGCTGGTGGTTATTTTCCGTCACTTATAGACTGCAAATATATAAAGTTCTTAAAGTAATCTAAGCAATATAAAATAAGTACTACTTAATCAATGAGCTGTTACACCAATTTTATAATGTACGTAGTCACATATTACTATGTATGAATGTATGTAAAAAGTTTGTTGGTTTTTGCTCTCTCCTGTTTTTATTGGCGTCTGTGTCTTAGCAAAAATGCTTTTCTTAAAGAGCCACTAACGACGCAGGGGAAGAAAATTGACATAGTGTTCCATGTTGAAGGGTTATATTACTTAGAATACGGCAATATCATATTGGAAACAATTATGTTGTTTCATAATTCACTATAAAAAAAATACAGTTACAAAAGATTTGTTGACTAGTTTTTTTATAGATAATGACACTTAAATAATTATTATAATTTAATTTCAATAAATTATCAGCGACTTACACTTAGCATTGCGGATTTAATTAATCAATAAATAAGTAATAAATTCTACAAAAAATAATAAATAAACATATTAGTAGATCGTTATTACAAAGTTACTTATAACGTTATAGAAAATTTTATTCTGTATAAAAAAAATTGACTGTAACTTGTGTAAATGTGTTACTCAAAATGTTTAGGGACAAGTTTAAATTAAAAAAATCTTAAGTTAGTTCTAAACAAAAACACATTACATATCCTTTATCCCTTCTAAGGGCACAACAAACAAAAACACATTGATGGGGATTCAAAGTCATCTAAGTTAGCACTTAAACCGAGCGAATAGAAACAAATTCATCAATCTTGAAGTTAGCATCCGTAATCCATGCTGTAAATTGGTTTAGTTCTTGAAATGTCAATTGTATAGTAAATAGATTTTATTGTAAACGGTGCAACGAATTTTTGTCAGAAGTTCTTGTTTTTATGTCTCTTTAAATCTCAATCCTTTAAAATATTATATACACTTTAAAAACATTTATTGTAAATTTATGTGCCAATGATAACATCTTTTATTTCAGTATCTAAATACTTAACAAATAGATGAAGTTTGGAAGTAAATTCAAAAAAGTCGGAATATAATTGATTTTTTAATGAATAAAATTTAAAACATATATTAAAATGTTTGTCTGCTTTTCCGTTTGAATATTATCAGTGTTCTATGTTCTGATTAATTTCATAAGATACTTTATCATTTGATCGCCTTGAGAATGTCTAATACTCTGCGTCAAAATTTATTAAGGTTAAGAAATCCCCCACTAGTGTTGTAAGAAATCTCTCAGTTTATCAAAAGATGAAGGTCACTTAGAATGAGATATTATAGGACATTCCTGGGGGACCGCCATAATGGAACCCCATCTGACGAAATGCGACAAATCCAGTCTTGCCCGATTCCAATCTGATGTTTGGTATCCGCACTAAATTTATTACAATATTGAAAAAACTGTAACTCTAATTGTGAAGGTCGACTAAAGAACTTAAGATTGTCAGTACTGTTTTATATAAACTTTGATCCTATTCAAATTCATAACATCTCCGGGGTTAAATAGAGGAAATTTCGGAGTATTTCTTATAATTTTGAAGTTATTGTAACATCAATTCGAGTCTCGAATAGAATACCTTTAAACTTCCTAAAATAGATCAGATAAATTCAAATCCAATCTTTATCGTTTAAGTATATTTTATTGGTAAGTAAGTTGTTTGTGAGTTATTATATATGTATATAATTTCACTATTTAAATTCTATAATTGGTACATTAAAAATACCTTTTACACAATAAAAATATTAAATCAATGATTGTTCTTAAGTTTTATTTAACCACGAATACATTAATGAAATCAATTAGCCAAATTAGCCCAAGCGATGGAATACGAAATGATCCAAAAGACTCTAAGATCAATCCAAAGAGGCTTTACTCTTTGGTAACGCAATCTTGTGGCTTTATATTCATAATAGTGAATGAGTCAATTATATATGACATCGCAATCCATTTCCTTCACTCTTCCTTAAACCATGCACACCAGCGCCAACTGCGGCGCCCGGTCATTCAAGTATTGGATACAGCACTAATCGCATCGGCAGAGGACGAAGCCCTACAACTCCGTCTTCAAGTCCAGCTTACCGCCCGATCTTTAAGTATTGCACTTCAGGATCGTGAAGAGACATTGTTATAGTCTCCCGCTATTAAGTGGTAGTGCCAAATCGTGACCGCAAGTGTTAATGACGTCTATAGAACTAGCCTGCATGTTTGAACTTTAACCGTCACGCGCCGTCGACCTTCCTGGATTATCTGGCTGGAGCTGCCGTGGATTCTTAGGTTGGTGCACGCGTGGTTCCTATTTACTCCTATTACCCTTGCGAGTCACACATTTCTACAATTTACTGCTCCCCGGTGAGCGTGTCGAAGGTTACTAGAATTGTGTTTTGGCGCCACCATTTGTGGTCCTCATCGAGACGGATGGTCATCATTTGTGGCCTATTCCAACTATATTTTAACCCGCCCTTATTAGGACACCCACAGTAGGATCTGATAAGTGTACTTCCGCTAATCTTTTAACGTACCTTTACGTTACGTATAACTGTCTTAACGACTTGTGTATTTAAAAAAAAAAAATAAATAATAAATAAATAAATAAGTAATCCCACATATCGTATTGTTTGCTTAATTATAAAACTAAACTAATCGCATATTTATTACAATTAAGATATTGTTAACGAACGATAAATTTACCGCTCATGCATTGTTAAATCTACCCCCATTTTGAATTCTCATTATCGCACGGACATCGTACGATTACGTAGCCGGTTAGAATTGTTTCGGAATTGCTCGGCTGTTTTCGGTTTACAAAATAATAAAATAATAAGTACAGTTGTCATATCTGTCCTGCCATTTGAGTATACTCTCCTCTCGGATTTTCCTCTTGGTATATGACAGCGGAACTAGTTCGTAATCTGGAGTCAATTTAGGTGTTAGGGCTGCTACTTTTGCAAGTTCGTCAGCTCTTTCGTTGCCGGCCGTGCCCACATGTGCTCTCAGCCAGAACACTCTGATCCGTCTTCCAGTTCGTGTTATGATAGAAAGGTCTTCTTTGATCTTGTTGACCAATGGGAGTGTTTGTCTAGGGTTTTTAAGTAGGTCTAGCGATGATCTAGAGTCACTCAGAATGTTGAAGATGGGTTCCGAGCTCTCCTGAGCTTCCTCTATGGCCTTATGCAGGGCAAACAACTCTGACTGGCAACTACAGGTTCAGTCACAAAGCATTTCCTACCAGAGGTGAACAAATTATACCGAATGGTAAGGAATACAATTCTGAACCCAGTTCACATACAGTTGCTGACGGGACATGGAGGAATTGCTGAATACCTGCACAGATTCAAGTTAATTACTGACCCCGGATGCGAGTGTGACCCCCACGAAATAGAGTCTGTGTGGCACCTGATCTTGGACTGTCCTCGCTTCCAAACGGCGAGAATGGACCTGGAACAAAGTTTCAACACCAATCTGACAATGGAATTACTACCCAAACTTCTGGACGACCCAAAAACCAAAAAATCTTTTTTGGACTACGCTGAAAAAATTATGCCCACAGCAGCCAAAAGTCATAAGGACACAACACCACCGCAAACTAGAGAAAACACCCGCACTACCGCACTAATAATTCCAAGACAGGTACCAACACCTAAAACAACCCTCCCTGCTACCAAAAATCACAGAGAGACAGTAGCAAGACTGCTAGAGAATGGAGTAGTCGGTCCACCTGGCATCAAGACCAGAAGTGTGGTAGTATTCATGAACACACCACATGAAAGACTGGGTATCAGCTTCTGCTGCAAAAAGGGCCCAAACAGCATAGAGATATCCCCAGGACTAGCGGCATTGATGAAAGGCAGTCCCACAAAAAGCAAATTAAAACGGAAAAAGCTCGAGGCAATGAGCGTGATTTCAATAGCAAACCAGAAATGTCGTCTATACCGCAAAGACAACAAAACGGTACTTATTTTCGAAGACGAAGAAGTATTAACACAGTTTGCAAGAGCAAGCTCACTACTTAACATCATAGCTGAGGTCAGCGAGCCCCAAGATCCGGCTCGAATAATCAGCGTGGATACAATGACAGCCGGATATTACAAAGGCGAAGTTGCAGACCACGTGGGTATAGTTGTAGCCTTCAAGATTCACCAACTCGTGGCTTATGAGAATAGAGGCGAAGATCTCAGCTATTTAAAACCCAAACCAACAAAACCCCAACAAAACCCGGCAGTCCTAGACACTGACTATAGAAACCTGGCAAATCCAATTGGCTCAGAGAGAGTGCAGAAAAAACATGAGGAGGAGAGAGATGCCAAAAACCAAACAGCAAGAAAATCTCCGAAGGAAAGCATCATCACCTATCATAAAAGCAGTCAGCATAGCCTCGAACCAGACTCTTGGGAAAAATCCTATAAAAGAACAGCCAGTAGGAAAACAAACATACAAATCAAAACCGAAAACGACGAAAAAACCAACGAAAGCAGCAAAAGGCCCCGCCGAACTACCAAAATACCTACCAGTAGTCAGACCACGGGACCACATGATAAATGCCTTCATAGAGTACACCGCCATACTTAAGGCAACAAGAGTGAAAAAGATCAAAGAGTGCCAAAACATCCTGGAAGCACGTCACAGCAAACTCAAAGACCTATTAGATGAAAGGATAAAGACTGCGAAGGCAACAATTTATAACAACCAGACCGCGGAAGTGATCGAGGGAGAAAAGGCAGAGCAGCACATGGCTGCATTCAGTGAGACAATTGGCATGGTCGAACTTGATTTAGAAAAAACAGAAACATCAGGAGTAGTCACTTACCGAACCCCGACGACTGATCCAATAGTAGTAACCACAAAGAACACTAAGATATGGCTAGACGACAAAATACTCGAAAGAGCGGACAAATTGTAAGAAACATGCCAACAATGGGAGTTACCACTAATAAAGATGATATACGGAGTACCAGGATGCGGTAAGACTACATGGATAATTAACAACTTCAACTCCCAAGACGACCATATAGTCACTACCACTAAAAAGGCTAAACTACAACTAGCATTAAAAATCTCCGAAAAAGAGGGGGCTGACGCCGCGCAGAGTAAGCACACTGGCTTCGATCCTAACAAATGGATTACCGAAAGAAGAAAAGGGGAAATGCCAAAGGCTTATAGTCGATGAAGCACTGATGAACCACTTCGGATCCATCGTGATGGCCCTGCAACTTACCGAAGCCACAGAACTGCTACTCATTGGTGACGTAAATCAGCTTCCTTATATTGAAAGAGAAAACTTGTTCGAAGTCTACTACCACCGCCCAGACTTTATAACAACTGCCATCATAACACAACTTATGTGCTCAAACAGATGCCCGAGGGATGTAGTCTACGCCCTTAGAAAAGTATATGACGGTATATATTCCTCGAGCAGCATAGCAAGATCTATGAGCATAAAATCCCTTACAGGTGAAAAGATCCCCATTGACCAACCAAATACCCTATACCTGATCTTCACTCAAGAAGAGAAGCTAACATTGGAAGAAAAAGGGTACGGAAAAGGGGAGGGATCCAAAACACTCACCGTTCATGAGGCACAAGGTTTGTGTTATGAAAACACAATAGTAGTAAAAAGAACAGGAAAGAGCCTCCCACTCCATGACAGCGTACCTCATGCGCTAGTAGCCATTTCCCGACACACCAGGACGTTTGTCTACTACACGGACCATCAAGAAGATGCGCTGGCGAGGTTCATCAAAGACAGCATTGTAAATACGGACAAGACAATAAATGATTACAACTTGAAATTAGCAATACACAACCGAGACCAGAAGGTCATAACAAAATTAACCGAAAAGGACAAATAACAAATTATGAAGAGTACCTACTTTGGACCCTAAGAAAATAAGGAGACCCGAGAAAAAAAAAAAAATTAAAAATTAAAAAAAAATAATTTAAGAACCACAATTGAATACAATATTTATTTTTTTTTTTTATTTTTTTTTTATGTAAGAGGAGGGCAAACGAGCTGGCGGGTCACGGATGGACGTGATCACCGCCGCCCATGAACTCTTGCAACATCCGAGGATTTACAAGAGTGTTGCCGGCCTTGTAGGTAGGAATAAACGCCTTTTTTTAAGGTACCCATGTCGTACCGATCTGGAAATACCGCCGAAGGGAGTTCGTTCCACATTCGAGTGGTACGTGGAAAAAATGTCCTTGAGAACCGCACAGTGGAGGATCGCCACGCATCCAGGTGGTAAGGATGGTATTGGAGGTGATGGCGCGCTGTGCGGTGATGAAATTCGGCGGCAGGCATCAGATCAAATAGTTCTTCGGAACACTCCCCGTTGTAAATGCGGTAGAAGACGCACAAAGAAGCCCCGTCTCTACGCAATGCCAAAGAGTCCAGCCGTTCGCAGAACACCGGGTCCCCGACAACTCGAACGGCTCCCCGTTGCACGCGGTCAAATGGTAGAAGCTGATATTGGGGTGATCCGGACCAGAGATGAGAACAGTACTCCATGTGTGGCCGGACCTGCGCCTTATAGAGCGCAAGTCTTTGGCCAGGTTTGAAGTACTGCCTCGCTCTATTGATCACTCCCAATTTCATCGAGGCCAACTTGGCCTTGCTCTCCAGATGACCACGAAACGGACAGTCGCTCGAAATGTCGAGACCCAGTATTCTGATACTTGGCGAGGCAATGAGGGGAGTGCTCTCGAAGAGCGGTGATACGACAAATGGGGTTTTCTTAGTGGTGAACGCGCAAACCTGTGTCTTTAGGGGATTGAACTGAACGTGGTTCAGTTCACCCCACTCAGAGACCATCCCCAGGGAGGTCTCTATTGAAGACACAAGTTTCTTTCGGCACTCGGCGACGTTTTCCCGAGTGAGACCTGCACGGCCGGAATATACCGAATCCCCAGTACTGTCATCGGCATAACAATGTATGTTGGAGATATCCAACATATCATTGATGTGCAGGAGGAACAGAGTTGGGGATAGCACGCAGCCTTGGGGTACACCAGCATTCACGGGCTTGGGGTCCGAGCAAAAACCGTCGAGAACGACCTGTATGCTCCGCCCAGTGAGGAAGCTGGTGATCCACTTGCATAAACTCTCGGGAAGCCCATAGGAAGGTAGCTTCGAAAGAAGCCCCTTGTGCCATACACGATCGAAGGCTTTCGCCATATCCAGACTAACTGCCAGACCCTCTCCCTTGCTTTCAATAACAGCTGCCCAACGGTGTGTAAGATACAACAGAAGATCACCAGCCGATCGACCATGGCGAAAGCCATATTGCCGGTCATTGACCAACTGGTGATCCTCGAGGTTGGTTAGGAGCTGTTTATTGATAATGCTCTCCATTACTTTGGAGAGCAGAGAGGTAATAGCGATAGGTCTGTAGTTAGCTGGTTCCGAGCTATCACCTTTTTTAGGGATCGGATGGACAAGGGCACGCTTCCATGTGACCGGGACTACGCCTTTAAGGTAGGAGTACCGAAATAGACGCGTTAGCACTGGAGTCAACTCAGGGGCACACGTTCTCAGCACCAATGGAGAAATGCCATCCGGCCCACTCGACTTATAAACGTCCAAGGAAAATAGAGACTGCCTAATAGTTTTCTGCCGAAAAACTATTTCCGGCATTGAGCTCTGACACCGCGGGATGATAGGCGGTGTCTTCCCCTGGTCGTCCAAAGTCGAGTTGGAGGCGAAAAGAGTGCCCAAGAGATCGGCTTTCTCTTTTGCCGTGTGGGCCAGAGAGTCATTCCCCATGTGCAATGGCGGTAGGGACGGCTGGCTAAAGTTTCCCAGAGTGGCCTTTGAAAGCACCCAGAATTTGCGCGTGCCAGGCGGGTACTTTGCCAGCTGATCCCCAATTTTGACGACATGCTTGAACTTTGCTCTAGCGATTTGCCGTTTGAAGAATCTGGAGGCACGATTATATTTCCTCTTCAGAACTCTAGAGTTCGGATCCTTAGTGACTAACGCATTGACCCAAGCTTGATAAGCCTGCCGTTTGCCAGCTGCTGCAGCCCTGACAGACGCATCAAACCAAGGCCGCGATCTGCCACCAAGTGGTACCACAGAGCTTGGTACAAATAGTTCCATGCCCTGTAGTATCACATCAGCTACAGCCGCAGTATGTATTTATTAAAGTAATTCTTGTGCCTGAATACACAGGCAGAAATCTCAAAAAAAAAAGAAATCAAAATAATAATTATAAAACAAATTAAAAATGGCATGGACTAAAAGTCTATGGTAACTTTATATTAAAAAAAAAAAAAAAAAAAAAAACTAGATTGAATACATAGTAATTTATTGTAGCAAAAGTCGTAAAATATAAGCTTTGAGGGAACTGCCAATAGAAAAAAAATGATAAATAATCTTATTATAGTATTATAATGACCGTAACTATTTCGTATCAAAACCAATAAGCGAACAAACGAAAGCAATTATATTCTTTGGATAATTAACAGAGCCATGGCGTTAATTAGCCTCGTCCAGCTTGTTGACAGCTGATGGAGGATTAAATGGTTTAAATACAACACTTAATGAGTTAAAAGCAACTTACAAATAAAATAAAATAGATGTCAGTATGATTTTAATACATTTGTTAAAAGTTATACGTAAATTGTAGAACGGTATTTATCTTTTAGTATTTTCACGTGGTCGTTACAGACAATCTATCGTATTAAAAACAATAATATCTTTAATATAAATAATATTTTTGTTTATTCTATATGGTTAAATGTATATTGTATGTAAATTTTATAGTTTATTTCAAGACACGCTCTAATTTACGTTAGACAATTGGCTGCATAACGCTCCCTAGACTACGCTCTCGTTCTATTTACATAATAGAATGAACATTTTAGGGTTTCGTAGTCAACAAAGAATCCTTATACGAGTAGTTTCTTCATGTCTTCCCGTTTGAACGCAATATGGATAATCATATTTGCCATAAGTACAAAGTGGTAGAAAAACATTTTGAATTTTTTACAGGTTTTTTGTTGGAGGATTACCTGCACACGTATAGTGGGGTTGTATTTTTTTCTCGATTAATTCACGATGCTGCATATCTTTAGACAGATCATTAAAAATATAGTGGATTTTCAAAAAACATTTTTTCTATTCAGGGATTTGTTCGTGAAATGTTAAGCTTTAACGTAAAAGATTCAAGTATCCTAATCCAGCTCAGAATTTAAAAACAGAACTAATATGGCTAAGTTACGACTAATAGTCAGTTAAATAAAAATATATTATTTGAGGTCTGTACTGCAAACGCTGGCAAAATCATGAAACATAATGTAGAATTCTGTTTTAAATTTTTTTACAAAATATCTATCTATATATAGTTCCTGTCATGAGGAACTATGGAACATCACTACACAAGTGAACCGACATGCACTTTGTCGTTTTTCTGACTATTTTCTTGTATAGTGATCTACTTCAAATATATTAGTCCTCATGTTATCTTAATAAAGCTAAATAAAAATATATAACTTTAAAAAAATGTTATTTACAATTTCGATTTAAATAAGTACTAGCGCTAACCTATATAGATAACTTCATATGAGTTTTTGAATGAACAGTTGATTCAATAAGAGCAGTCGTGTGTCTAGTTTGTTCAATACTGCAAGTTTCACATATCTTGTCGACTGAAAAGTTCGCCTCCGTCTTGTGCACGTGACTTCATGTACTATTTACAATCAACCAAAGTCTGGTTCCTCCTTTTATTTGGTTTAGTTTAAATTTACGAGAGTGATTTCATTTTTATTGACCTTATGTTAAATTAGTTTCCAAAATGAAAATTAATAATGTATTTGCAAAATTAAATTATGTCGTATAGTATTAAATTTGTTATTTGACTTTCGTAATGACTTTAATACAAATGGCTACGAAAAGTATGAAATCTAAACAAACAAAACCATGAAGATGCTAAAACTTCTCTCTTTACAACGTGCAACGGCGAATTGCACTATACTGTTTGAGTATTATGTTGGATGCTTGATAATAACTAAAATTAAAAATATTATATCACTAATTAACATAAAAATTTACTATACACAATGGGAAAATAGATATTTGTTTATTAATTAATAATGAAATGAACTTACCAAAGTAAACTTCCTTCAAAAGATAAATCAATTGTATAACCCATACAAATAAAGAACACTCCCTCCTCGATAAAAAACAAATTCCCTCTGGATGGTGTTACTGTTGGTGTTAAAAGGTATCAGTTTCATGTTCAGAGAGCTTTTATCCGGCGCAGTTGCACATGACGTCACGGAACGGTGTAGTAGCTTAATTTATCAGTGGAATGTATTTCAGAACTATAGTAGAATTAGTACAAAGGAATAGTTTATAACGTTGTTATTTAATTATTTTTTCAATAACCAAATAAATTTTATCTCTTTGAACTTAGTAATAATTCTTGGTAACGATCTTAAATCTATTGCGCAATGTATATAATGTGATAAATCAGATCTTTTCTTAGTAACAATTCACTGTAGTAAGATCTACAGTTAAGACATACATATGTTTATAATAATAATTGTTACACTGTATAAACATAAACATTATAATTCATTATATCTTAGGAATTATTGTTATATAAACAACATTCTTAAAATGAAATTGTGATCTATATAAGTACCTTTATTTACAAAACTCATTAAATCTTCTGGGATAAATGAGTCGATTATAAATGTTTTACGGCTTGCACTAAAACTCCTAAACTTCTGAGTTAAGATTTATAATACTGTATAAATTTAATCTAGTTTTGGCTTAAGTTTTAATTTAAATTAAGTTTCCGCTGAGAATATTATTGCAACAATGAAGATATCAAGAACTACTGGCGGTATAATTTGTTTGTTATCACATGAAATGCAGCTTTCTGTGATTTGTAATAATATATTAAACGGAAATTGAAAATAAAATTAGAATAATAGTCTTAATAAATAATTCGACTATTGTAACTCTTTCAAGTAACAAGTACAAGCGAATTGTAAGTAAAATATAGTGAGTTTGAAAGTCTAACCTTTAAGAATCCTCTCTCCTCCTTCCTGTTTCATACTCCCATTAATATCATCCTGTTCTGGGATGACAAGCAGATTATAGTTGTTGTACGACTATAACTAGACATATATTAAAGAT
Source organism: Melinaea marsaeus rileyi (assembly GCA_918358865.1). Taxonomy (NCBI): domain Eukaryota; kingdom Metazoa; phylum Arthropoda; class Insecta; order Lepidoptera; family Nymphalidae; genus Melinaea; species Melinaea marsaeus. The sequence continues at coordinate 18,998,309 of OU911093.1, read as the reverse complement.
GTGCTTATGAGGTTAGCAATGACTTTTTCCATTTCATTGACCTCTATATTAATAGGATTTTTTATTATAAACATATGCATTTGTGGCATTTTTTATCACAATTTCTGTCATGTCTATCTAACCACTTTAAGATTGCAAACCAAACCTTTTACGCTCGCCCCGCACTACACGTCCTGCGATATCATGTCATCCTTTAGCCGAACAGCGTCACAACTAAAACAATACTTTTGAATTCAATACACTATTTACACAACACTTACCTTGTTTTCGTTATTTGATTAAAGTATTCGTTTGTTTTTTGTTATCTTTTTACTTTTATCGTATAGTTTTGCTTTTTTAAATTATTTTATAAAATTTTTAAACCGTTAAGTATTTTGTTCATCTCTTTATTTTATTCAGTTATTTCTTCATCCTAATAGTTATATTAAAATCGTTAAAAGAACCTTAACGTTTCTTACGATAGTGATATATGTAATACTATATATTCGACTATAGTGCGTATTTGTTACAAAAGTGTATTAAAAAAAAAAACAAATTAAGGCAAGTGGTGTTGCTGAAGCTATGTTAAATTATTAAATTCCTTTCAGTGTTTAAATCAATGAGCGAATACAAATACAGCATGGGAGATTAAATTTTGTTAACGTTTTAATTGATTAACCCAAATTTAAATATTTATTTTTTAAATAATATTTAATTATTTATGTCCAAGCTGATAAATAAAGCTTGCCATACACTAAGGTAAAGGACTCTTCATATTCCCATGATCGCAATGTGTAATCGATATACGGTGTAGTAATGTAGTCATTTGACGCATGTAGTTATCATTTATCGACAACATATAGGCGTATGAGAGACTTATGGTGGTCCAGAGATATGATTATTTTATACGAACAAAGAATGACAGAAACAAATCCAAGTCTTGAAGACCTTAAGTCATACTTTGATTATAAAACATTACGTAAAATTGAGTAGGAATTTGCGTTTTAATTCAATTATAATTATTAGTTTAAATTCCATGTCATGCACTGCACTTTCACTCCCGCCTCCCGCGCGACGCGCTCAGTGGACTCTGCATGTACTTCACGCCGCGATTTCACCGTGCTCCGAGCCTCTGAGTAAGGACCCCGAATTATTTCAAAATTTGTTTAGCAAATTCCTCTATGATAAACGTAAGTATAGCTGTTTATATATATGTTATACGAGTATGTAACAATAATCATGGACTACGTTAGTTAAATATACGTTAATTGTTTTTTGTAAATATGTACTTCTATGACCTACTTATTTCTATGCTACAATTTTCATTTTCTCATTTTGATCACACCCGAGTGTATTATTTTTTACTTCGAAAAGATGAACATATATATTTTTTAATACTCATATATATAGATGCAGCACATAAAGACCCTCCTCCGGCTTAAAGGTATCTATGGTTTTCGATTTAATGAGAACAAGCAACCAACCGAGCATTGGTTATGTCTTTGAGCCCAAGTGGTTCGCAAAATTAAATAACTTTTTCACCCCGATTTACAAATAAAATTTTATATTTTAGTTGTCATTTCGATTAGCAACTTCATTCTACGTTGCGATCGCCAATATAATTTTTTTATTGAATTATTACTATTATTTATATATATAAATTTTCATTGAATAAATAATATTGTTATTTTTTTTAGTTTCGAATATAGTCAAGCTGACTAATGTTGATTGAATTATAAATATTCAAGTTGGTTGCTTCGCTTTCGAAATCTAAAAAAACGACTCTGAAAATCTGAACGGCTCTTCTTCGTAAATAAAACAGTTTAGCCCATAACAGTTTTTATCGGTATTGTTAAATTTATTTTAAGAATTTATTGTCATTGAATAACTAGAAAAAAAACTTGAGAGTGACGACGACGAGAGTAAGAGTTGTATTTTCTGAGATAACGCTTTTCAAAAACACATATATTTTTTACTTTTATAAAAAAAAAATGTAATGCTACTTGAAAAGCTAAAAGCTCTCCTATCTAACATGGTACGTTAATTAGTCATCTGTCATCTAAAAGACAATTAGTCGATGATTAGTGTTAAACTAAACGACATATTGTCATGTCTTGAAGTATTACGATATAATCTATCACTTTCAAGATACAGTTAATAATATAAGGTAATTATTTTATAATATGATTTATAGTATTTAATACTACTACTGTAGTATATTATTTAGATATGTTATTATTGTAATATTTTGATATATACCATAAAGTTAATTATTGTATATGGCAACTCGAGAGTGCATTGTGTAAGGAGAAAAACTGATGGTTGTCTGTATAAAATACGGTAATTGAGTCATTAAGGATTGGTTCGTTGAATTGTGAACACAAATTAAAGTTAATAACTAATTCTAAAATCATTCAAACAATTTAAAAATAAATTTCCAGTACTGCTTGTTAATGTTTGTAACAAAGTGTTGTCTCATTTTATAGTAATTTATAAAACTCGTAAAATTTTAGGTGCTAAAAATGTTATATTGCAAATTGCAGGACCCATGAAGGCACGTGTACAAGTTGTAGCAGAAGTTTCTAAAAGTCGTGACGTGATGAAAGTTGTATTGTTAGAAAATTGTTCAACTTTTCTAATTTAATCTATTGTTTATTCGAAACTATCGATTTTTGAAGTTTAACTGATATTGGCACGGTTTAGTTTTTAATAAGAGGATGAAATAAAAATATCAAGGAATATTTCAATTACGGTTAATATGGTTTTAATATTACTACCATTACTTTTTACTTTCCTTATACTTAAAAATTGTAAAATCGTATCCTATTAGTATTATATGTTTAGTTACTATAGCCATATCTAAGTTATGATAGTAATAAAGTGCGTGACCTACTTATCTAAATAATTGTAGAAAATTTTCATATTAGACTACCATTTTATCTGGTGCATGGTAATATACTTCTTATCAAATAAAACATATTTAAAAAAATGTTTTTTTATAAATTATAAACACTTATCTCATAAATAATAAGTGTTCCAAGCTTTGACATAGCGCACAAATCGTTTTAAATCTGCTAAGAGGATTACCGCTTTATTCATTCCCGTTTAGATTAAGCCTGGTGTCGTGACTAACTGGTAAGTATAAAAAACTAATTTAATTTAGCTCCGACTTGTGTATACAGCGTCCGCTAGAGGAATCAATGTGTTGTAACATCACTATCGGTCAAATACAGTTTACACAAAACTTGTACTCTAACATTTATTTTTAATTTGGTATAACCTCTTTTTATGTATATATTTTAAATGAATTCAGTTTAATTCATTTTAAAGCAAATAAGTGGAACATAAAATAGTGGAACATAATTTTAATAGTTATAAGAGCATAGAAATAGAAATATTTTACTGAAAAATCTTATTAATACAGGTAAGGCCCATGAAATACAGGTAAGGCGCAACAGTGTCTACTATTGAACCAAACACCTTTATATAATTCGGAAGTATTCTTAATATTTAAGGTCCTAAAACATTTAATAATATCTGGTGAATTCCTGGGGTCACACATTCATTAAACGATAGGTGATTTTTCGTAGTGCAAGTTTTGGAAGAAAAAACAAACTTAAATTCATAGTTTATTTATTAACTTGAATTAAATATTAACTTAATCATATTGCTGTGAAGGATTTTAATCACGTTTCAAATATAAGCACTTCCTTTAAATATTATTTATTAACTTTTCCTTTATGAAACTACCCTTGTAAATTGTAACCTAAAATAATACATTTATATAACATTAATAATACTTAGCATTATATTATTTGAGGGCAGGGGGTGAACAGTTCGTGTGTAATTAAATGATTTCTTGTATTTATCAGTGGTAGTTAAATTCAACTCTAGCTATAGGTATTTACTTTGACATTGGGATGTTTAATTCTCGGTGTTATTATTCAATTGAAATAAATTTTCAAATTATCCAAAATTTATGATTTTAAATACCTTCATAAAGTTAAGAGTTATATTTATAAAATAATAACGACAATATTAATCAGTTACTAATTATTACCAACAATGTTTCCTAACTTATCTATAATAAATTTAACTAAATATTGTAACATATGGAATTTTAGGTATTATAGTAACTTGGCGGTGTATGAACACCGCCAAGTAGTAGTATATTTCAGGAAACACATTAGTATATGAATACTAATGTGTTTCCTGAAATATAATATATTAACTGTGTGAAGTGTCAGTTTTAAAACTTATTAAAATGAAGCACTTTTAATAATCTAAATCAAAATGTAGGACGCAGTTACGAAGTAAATTAAAAGTAAATTTAATAAAGGTTGGTGTTAAAAAATAATTTATAATAAAAACAGCGGTTTAATTAACCTTCAGACTTTAGGGCGTTACTTTTTAATAAGATGTCACCGAGCCTCTCTGGTTTATGGACCAGTGATAATAGAATTACGTCTTAGATATTTTGATGTATTAAACGAGAATATTCAAATTTATAATTTATATACTGAAAGTATTTATAAACATTATAAATTGTTTTAAAAAATCCTATTTATATTAATTATCTGTAAAGCCGTGGGCAATGTGTGTTTTAAAAAATAAATTGTTTAAACGACACCATTTACTGGAATGTTTAGTCAGAAGATGCAATTTCTTCTTAAGTTTTTATCTATGAGCCTTAATAATATATATCAATATTAATCAAAACAATGCTTGAACATAATTACCAAACGTATGAGCTACTCACACAATTCCTATTTTCAAGTATATATACACCATAATAATTTATTGGTAATCACTAATATATATTTTTTAATTTATAATCTTTTCAAACTGTCAAACTTACAAAGCTTTTTTTTCCAGAGAATGTAATTTATTACCATTACTCTCTTTACTCTGTTCTCTCAATCCGTATAGAATTTATTTAATAATATTTAGGTATTAGTTAATTTATTACTTAATAAAAGTAATTAACACCGTGTTTACTTTATATTAGCTGGTTAAAAAGAAACAACTTGAATTCAGGAAAATATTGTTAAGAAACGCAATTCGTAACTTAAGCTTTTCAACCTCTTTTCTTTAATCATTATTTTGTAAAACCTATCTTCTTTTGTCAACGGACCACTAACTCGTCAATGAGCTGATGAGACATTGACCAAATTTTCGTCTTACATTTAACTTCAGCAATCTTTATAATTCTTTGTTTATCCAAAGCTTGAATGAACTCTAAATGTCTTAAATCGTAATGAAACGAAGCTCTACCTTTAATATGGGATAGTCTATGTTACACTACCGGTATGATACTCAAAGAAATATCATATATAATATGTTTCTTTTTGTCTTGGGACATGTATATCTATTTAGAGATTTTATTTAGTAAATGTTTACTTCGGTAAATAAAATATTTTTCTATTTATTATTTCAAGATAAATTAGTAAGTGGATGACAATTTCGGTATTTTATCATTTATTATAACGAGTCTAATTGGATTTGAAAGACCCTAAAACCATTACCGATTCCCCATCCACCTCTCCGGACTATAACATTAACTTAAACAGTATACATAACAAATTGAGCGTAAAAGACCTAAGGATGTTAGAAGAGATGAAAACAAACAGCAAGTTAGATTACAAAGTTTCGGAAACTCCAACGTACATTATCGTGACAGACACAAGTTTAGATAATGCGGTGTTTTGTTATTGTTATGAAGTTTGTTGATGCTTTATTTATGAATATCATATTCGATATTATTGTTGTTGATTTTTCCTAAATGAGTAAATTATTATTGCAACTAGAATCTTAATGACCTAGAGCGAGAACGAAAACTTATTAAATACAAAACATGTATTAATAAAAAGAATGTAATAAAACAAAGAGATTCTTTTCAATTAATCACAACGAGAATATTATTATAAAGAAAGCGATACTTTGTTATTATAAGAGCATTGCATCGAGTATCGAGTCTAAGTCTACAAATCCGAGAGCAAAGTTGTCATATATTTGTTATTTTCTTCATTACATTATCGAAATAAATAAAATATGTGATGTCGTTTTTTGTAGAAATAATACATATCTTTTATATTTATTATTTTCATGACGTGTTTAAATGAAATCTTATTCTAGATATTTAAAGAGGAATTATTCGTTAAGTATTACCATTCTGTTTATTTTAATGTGATACCCATACGAGTTTCTCTGTCGATACATAGTAACTTCAAACACAAAGCGGTTAGATAGTTAGATAGTTATTAGGAAAATATTTTCCAAAAATGTCTAACCATTTATATCAATGTTCGTTTTCAATAATTCACTTCAATCTAAGCTCTACCTACTGCTATCTCTTCAGTGGTTGTCATGGCAACTGCACGTATTTAAGTATAGTGTAAGTTAAGAATACTAGATTATGAAGAGTAACAAAATTTGTGTAGAAGCAAGCAATTTGTATTTCTGGTATATTCTGGTTTTGTTTTCATAGGATGAATGAAAGAAACTTAGGTTCAATCCTTCCCTTCCTTTTCTTAGTTTCTTTTACCTCCTTTTTTACGTGCTTGCAATGCATATACATTTACATTTCAAAACTTTCATGAACGACTGCACTACTTAACTATAAATAAAATAAAATTGAAGATATCAGACAATATGAAATAAGAATAAGAATTAATAAAAAAAAAATATTTTGCTATATGTAATATAGATATATAAGTACCACAGAATTTCTCCTATCCGCCATAAAAACTACATTTATGAAAATATTTATTGTTTAACAATGACATCATAAAACCATATATTTCAACACTTAAACCACACAACAAAAACAAAGCACGTCGCAGAAATAAAACTACCGTCGTAGGAAATAACTTTCTCATTCTTAAATTCTTTAAAACCGATTGCAAGACGGCTGTTTATGTCACTGTAAAAAATATAACGAACATTTTTTTAAATCTATATACATTTGGAACGGTTAGATAATATTTAAATTTCCGTAAACCAACAAAACCTATATAGAACAGAGATTTCAAATAATATAGTCAGCTTATCCGATTGGGTGCTGTATTGTACACCTGCGCTGCTTCGCTTTTAAAAAGACTTTTATTCGACGGGCAAGAGATAAGTGAGATTACACCAGAGATAGGTTGAAACGAATCGATTTGATTCTATTGCGATGTATGTGTAATAAGATTTTGGGAGAATACATTGTTTATTTTACTATTTTTGATTATAATATTGTTAGGAACTTTACTTTGTTAACATGTTTTGTTTTTCAAATCGATGTGAAAAAATTAAGTAACAGTTTGCTTTTGAATTTCTATTGTTTTAGTATTATTGATAAATATAATTGAACTATTTGATTGTATAATTGTTTTAATCTTTTAAGAACTTTACAGACGCTTCTATTTTTAAAACTCTTCTCAAAATCAATGAAAAACATGTTTTTCAATTAATCACTGGTTTAGAAAACTATAATTTCACGAAATATAAATAGGTTACATATCGGTTTGAGTATGTTAAATAGTTAAATAACAGTTGATGTTCAATAAAGAAATAAAAAATATTTGTTTGTCTTATACGACTTATTTAAATGTTGTAAATATAATCATCTGAATATTAAGAACTATGTTATAGAAATAAATAAAGGTGGAAAACGACCTTTACATGAGCTTAGCTTGCAGGGATCACTGCACTTGACGACGCTTCAAAGATTTTGAACTGAATTCCGTGTCACTGAGTACAGTACAGTACAGTACTGATTTACAGTAAAATATTATATTACACATAGAAATCTTTTTAGACAGGTAACTGAATATTGTATCCCAATGAATGTGATTGTTGCATAGCATTCGAAACCTTTAAGATGCAGAATTAAGTTAAATGGATATTTTGTGGTATTAAAAATAATTCTACAAACGTTAAGTTAATTTTATTATAAATTGTTTTCAAAGGATCCAGGAGCAGAATATTAATTCTTTACGAAAGAAAATATATTTAATTATGCTACGACCCTGTTGAAGCAATTCTAGCGACTGGACTTTAATCTCAAAGTTTGAGGATTGGTCGGGTTTTAGTTGAATTTACCCTTTCATTGTTCTCCTCTAATGGTTATGACTACTCCATTGAAGTGTAAAATGAACTTACATAACTTCAAAATACATATTAATAACTATTACTATGAACAAACAAACTTTAGTATTGTTCAACTAACTCGTTCTAAAGTGTACATGTGCAAAGAAATGTCTGATAGGAATATTTACTTAATTCCCAGAGAGATATACTAGTTTGCTGTGTTTTGTATTGTATGGCAAAGAATGTATTGTATACATTTAGATAAAGGAAATAAATATTGGAGCTAAATTCTTATTCAACTCATATCAAGTGTAAATAGATTTAAGACAAATCAAGTCATCAAAGACAAACCGGAGGACAAAATGCTTCCAAGTAATATTTAAGTTTTGTTTAATATTATTTTCGGGAAGATCGTTTCGTCAATAAGATGAAACCTTTGAAATGAAAGGATTATTATATTATCCATATTTTCTTCTGAGAAGCAAGGAATTTTACGGTAGCTGTATACAAAATTTTGGTTTTATTTTATATAATATTGGGTCCAATACAGTTCTTATCTTTCTAATAACATCAATATGATATTGATGATAAAATTGTATAATATAAATAAAAATATAATCCTAATCAAAATATAACATATAAAAGAATAACAAAATCGATAACAGATGTTAGACGAGGGCAAACGAGCTTGCGGGTCACCGTTGGTATGTGATCACCGCCGCCCATGAACTCTTGCAACATCCGAGGATACACAAGAGCGTTGCCGGCCTTGGAGAAAGGAATATATGCCTTTTTTGAAGCTACCCATGTCGTATCGATCTGGAAATACCGCCGAAGGAAGTTCGTTCCACATTTGAGTGGTACGTGGGAAAAAAGTCCTTGAAAACCGCACAGTTGAAGATCGCCACGCGTCCAGGTGGTATGGATGATAAAGGAGGCGATGGCGAGCTGTGCGGTGGTGAAATTCGGCGGTAGGCATCAGATCGAATAGTTCTTCGGAACACTCCCCGTTGTAAATGCGGTAGAAGACGCACAAAGAAGCCACGTCTCTACGCAATGCCAAAGAGTCCAGCCGTTCACAGAGCACTGGGTTCCCGACAATCCGAACGGCTCTCCGTTGTACGCGGTCAAATGGTAGAAGCTGATATTGGGGTGATCCGGACCAGAGATGAGAACAGTACTCCATGTGAGGCCGGACCTGCGCCTTATAGAGCGCAAGTTTTTGGCCAGGTTTGAAATACTGCCTCGCTCTATTGATCACTCCCAATTTCATCGAGGCCAACTTGGCCTTGCTCTCCAGATGACCACGAAACTGACAATCGCTCGAAATGTCGAGACCCAGTATTCTGATACTTGGCGAGGCAATAAGAGGAGTGCTCTCGAAGAGCGGTGATACGACAAATTGGGTTTTCTTAGTGGTAAACGCGCAAACCTGTGTCTTTAGGGGATTGAACTGAACGTGGTTCAGTTCACCCCACTCAGAGACCATCCCCAGGGAGGTCTCTATTGAAGACACAAGTTTCTTTCGGCACCCGTCGACGTTTTCCCGAGAGAGACCTGCACGACCGGAATATACTGCATCCCCAGTGCTGTCATCCGCATAACAATGTATGTTGGAAATATCCAACATATCATTGATATGCAGGAGGAACAGAGTTGGGGATAGCACGCAGCCTTGGGGTACACCAGCATTCACGGGCTTGGGGTCCGAGCAAAAACCGTCGAGAACGACCTGTATGCTCCGCCCAGTGAGAAAACTGGTGATCCACTTGCATAAACCCTCGGGAAGCCCATAGGAAGGTAGCTTCAAAGGAAGCCCCTTGTGCCATACACGATCAAAGGCTTTTGCCATATCCAGACTAACTGCCAGACCTTCTCCCTTGCTTTCAATAACCGCTGCCCAACGGTGCGTAAGGTATAACAGAAGATCACCAGCTGATCGACCATGGCGAAAGCCATACTGCCGGTCATTGATCAACTGGTGATCCTCTAGGTACGTTAGGAGCTGTCGGTTTATGATAATCTCCATTATTTTGGAGAGAAGGGAGGTAATGGCGATAGGTCTGTAGTTAGCTGGGTCCGAGCTATCACCTTTTTTAGGGATCGGATGGACAAGGGCACGCTTCCATGAGACCGGGACTACGCCTCTAAGGTAGGAGTACCGAAATAGACGCGTTAGCACTGGAGTCAACTCAGGGGCACACGTTCGTAGCACTAATGGAGAAATGCCATCCGGCCCACTCGACTTATGAACGTCCAAGGAAAATAGAGACTGCCTGATAGTTTTTTGGCGAAAAACTATTTCCGGCATTGAACTCTGACACCGCGGGATGGTAGGCGGTGTCTTCCCTTGGTCGTCCAAAGTCGAGTTGGAGGCGAAAAGAGTGCCCAAGAGATCGGCTTTCTCTTTTGCCGTGTGGGCCAGAGAGTCATTCCCCATGTGCAACGGCGGTAGGGAAGGCTGGCTAAAGTTGCCCAGAGTGGCCTTGGAAAGCGCCCAGAATTTGCGCGTGCCAGGCGGGTACTTTGCCAGCTGATCCCCAATTTTGACGACATGCTTAAACTTTGCTCTAGCGATTTGCCGTTTGAAGAATCTGGAGGCGCGGTTGTATTTCCTCTTCAGAACTCTAAATTTCGGATCCTTAGTGACTAACGCATTAGCCCAAGCTTGATAAGCCTGCCGTTTGCCAGCTGCTGCTGCCCTGACAGACGCATCAAACCAAGGCCGCGATCTGCCGCCAAGCGGTACCACAGAGCTTGGTACAAATAGTTCCATGCCCTGAAGTATCACATCAGCTACAGCCGCAGCGCAGTCACTAGGATCATTGGAAGGGAAACAAATCGGCCCCCATGGGTAGGATGCAAAAAAGGACCGCATTCCATCCCAATCCGCTGACTTGTAGTGCCAAACGCGTCGAGTCGCAGGTCTTGTGCGATCAGGACGTCTTTCATTCTTTTTTTTATGTCTCAGCTATCAAATAATTCGTAATCAATGAAAATATTTTATTTTATTTTATATTATTATAACAATTATCAATATTCTAAAAGACGTTCTATTCTCATTCTTTAAAATTAACAAATAAATTATGATAATTTTTGTAGTATATTATTAAATTATAAGCAATAGTAAGTTAAGGTCATATATTAAAATATGTTGTCTTTTTGTGTTGCGATAGGTTTACTTCTGATAAAAATGAGAATAATTTAAATTGAAAATACTGTTTGTTTTTTCCACGTGAATGTCAAGAAATGTCTAGTACACCTGCAAAGCATAGATATTTAAAATAATGCAATAAGAAACTTTTTCAATACCAATAATATGACACATATTTGCAAACATATAGTATATTAATTGTTTGCAAATATCTATTATATTATTAGTTTTGATAAAAAATATTATTGTGACTGATTATTTAAAAAGATTAAAATATGAATGTATAAAACTAATGTTTCAAATAAAACTTTTAGTTTCCTTTTCTTATTTTAAGTCTTTATGGGAACGCGCATGTATCGTAAAACTGAAGTTACTAGAGAGCGATAACAAAAAGGTCTGATTTTGGTAGTTTTATTAGCTTTTTGTGATTTTCGCTAACTTTGACATTTTGTATCAATAACATCACAGAGTTCAAAATAATTTTAAAAAATGTTATAATATGGTATAATACAAAGAAAAGAACGCTCAAAAAGTTGTTGAGCGGTATTATACAGGTATAAAATATTAAGGTAAACGTTTTATAAGGTTAAACCAAATGAAAGCAGCGTTAAGCCAGCCAGCGTTAAGCAAGTGTAGGTCAAATAAATTACTTGAGCCCAAGATATGAGGGCAAAGTGTTAGAAGGTAGATTTACCTCACAATAAGTGTAGTATAGTCGAGATTTACGATTATGATGAAAACTAGTGTCTCAGAATCTTTTTATCTTCATTTTGGAACCGAAATGGTAAAAATTTTGTAAAAAAATACATTATATAGTAATCGGTCTAAGGACAGTTTTTTTTAATCCCAGTATTAGTTGTTTATTACTTTATATATGATTTGATCCCTTCATTCCTTTTTTTTATTTATTACACCTGGTTTAATTCAAATTTATATTCTGACGTTATTTGACGTTTGATGTAGATCTGTCATGTTATGCAAACTGAACTTAAATATTATAAATGTTTATTAATTACTTCCTTGAACCTACCCTACTCACTATTACAAACTTCCATATCTCAAAATTTCGTGGCAGACATCGTCGTTTAGGCGACAACAACTCATTTTCTATTTTAAATAAGTAATAATGTTATATGTACCTATACCCCACATCAATAAATATCTCCATTAACCAAGGGTTTCTGGCAGAGATCTCTTGTAATTCTTAATTCTTTTTCTTAATATAAAGATTATTATTGTCGTTATTAGGTATAAAGTCAACCTTCTTTTTGTGTAAAATTGTATTTACTAAATAATATTTAAAATCTTTTAAATTATTTCTTATATTTTAAATCGTTAATTTTGTTTTTTTTAAATGAAGGAAACTTATTTATTAGAGGAGAACAATTAATTTATCTTAAGCGACTACGCAATCCTCAAACTTCAGGTTTAAAGTGAAGTCTCAAGAATTGTTTAAACAGGGTCATAGCGAAGTTTTACTTCATTTGCTTTGTTAATTAAGTTACCTGTATTTACGATTTATGTATCTTGAACTTGTAATTTTAAAGCTCGAATTGATAACAATATTAATTTCTCGATTTGTATATCCTACTTATATAAATATTTTCAAAGTTGCGCTAGAATTTATCAAGGGACTTGGCGAACGAACCTCGTTTTCGAAGTTATAAAGTTATAATTGTCATTTTTTAACGGTTATTGTACTTGTTAACATGTTAAAATAAATATTTACAATAACAGAGCAGTTTGATGCTTTTTTAAACACAATATAAACACAAAGAGCTTTATATCCTCGGGGACCTTTCTAAAGCTGCAATAGAAATTGCACGAACATTCAATAAATAAATGTACGCAGTTAGTCATATTGTATGTCAAAATATATCTAATATTATTTTACTTTAAAATGACACAAACCGTCACCTAGTATATAAAAATATTATTTAGTATAACAAAATCAATAGAATTCTGTGTCTCATTAAACACACAGAAAAACATAACATGACACACATACTTCGTTGCAAATAGAGCTAATTTGTAGTCGCAAATCCAACAGAATTAAAATTAAAATTTAAGTTAAACCACTGCACTGAATCCAAACCCAGTTGTTAAGATCGAACATTGTACAAGCATATAGGGATTTTAAATAACATTTATTTCAAGGATATGTCAAGAAATTGAAATAGTAATTATATGAGCCTTGAAATTATATGTATTTAAAATAAAATATATTTAAGATTGTTATTAGATAAACAATTTAATTAAACTTATACTATTACCAAATATCTTGTAACTGTTATTGCTACTAACTTTCCTCCTTCTATGTATGACGCGCCTAATTTAATTAATACAATTTTCCAGTTCTTTGCTGTCGAAACAATAGAACAGGTTTTGTTTGAAAATATTGTATGTTTATTGTTTTAATGAATATCTAAACACAGTTTAAAAACAAGAAAAACTAAGAGATTTTTTAAGGGAATTACTTGCTTAGTTCTTGTTAACCTCTTCTTTTTTAAATATGTTGTTCATACTGTGATGTATATACCAATAAGTTAAAAGTACTTCCACCTTAGCCCATATACTTAGGCTAAGGTGGAAGACACCGCTCGCTAGCTATTTACATAGGCATTATCCTTCCCCGGGACAAGTGAAATAGGTTCCTTTCTCCCTCCTCCTCCGTTTCCTTCTGTGACAATATATTCACACAGTAGAAATGCAATGCAATGCTGTGACCACGGTCGGGAGCGGGAGGTCCTTCCCAATAGCTGTCACGAGTCCAGCTCGCAGGTCCGCACAATGCTGCCAATATATACTGTGCTATGTCCACACTACAGACGCACTCGTGGCATTCCACTGTAGGAAATAAACACCTCCATAACTAATCTAAATAATATTTGGTGCTTTTTTATTCCATAATTATTCCCTATTATACTAATAATCATATAATAAGGAAAAAAAAGCTATTATACTATTATAGTTAAAAAAATATTGAACCTCGTCTATACGTTCTTCAATATATTTTTTGTTCCTTATTTAAATTAGGTAAAATATCGAAACGAAATTGACATCCTTCATAATATGTTACAACTCCTGGATACTGCGTAGTTATTTATGTTAGTAGGCGTATTTAATTATTTATATTTGTTATAGAATTAGCTTTCGGCAGTAGCAAAGGATGCAATTAAAATAAATTAATTTTATTAATTTATATTAACATATGATACACTATTATACCAAAGTATACTAGTATACTAGTATATTATAATACATATGTACCAAAAAGAGGTGATTTCAAGTTAGCGGTTGACCCAAGAACACCTGTGGTGCCAGATGTTTCTTGCTGTTTGCGCAAAGTCAGCATTTAATATTCTGCACTTTTATCGTGGGAAAGTGAGTTGTTGCGACGAGTATATAGATGTGTTCTGGATATGCATGCGACACAATTGCTCAGATGTTATTAAATTTAAAAAAAGACAGCTCATATTAAACACTAAAGTCATATAAAAATTTAAAATCACATAATTAAATACGAGTATTGCATTTGCTAAAAGACGTAAGGCTAGTAAGGAATGAACCCACTCCTAGGGATTTTGGTCTAAGGTTGTAATTAGTGTAAAATGAAAGTAGTTTTCCTTTGGAATATCCTTACCCTTGAGTCAAGCCTTACACTTGTAGTAACTCCATTTTATTTAAATCTTGTTTAAATAAAATAAACGTCAAGATTAAGCTAATTAAGAATTACCGATCTCGATTTAATAACTATTTTAAGAGGTTAAATCTTATATATATATATATATATATATATATATATATATATATATATATATATATATATATATTATCAAACAACAGGTAGAAGTCAGGTCGTAGATTCAAATCTCTTCCATATTGACGAACTTTGCAATTAGCGTTACATCAAAAAATATGCAATAATTGAGCTGAGCATAAGCTAAACTCTTAACCGTTTGAGAGACCTTTTTTTGTGTTTAGTTGTCTCCAGAATGCGACGAGATAATTAGCTAAAAATTTTCTCATGTATGTTTGAGCCGAACGCGGATGTTATAGCGAAAACAGATTGAAAAAATGTTTAGCCAATCAAAAGTTATCAAGAAAAGAAGTAAGGAGAGGGGCTCAGCTCAACACCCGCCTCGCACTGTTGGCGGATCATAGTATATATATTAATGTGATTAAATAATTAATATTTTAAATTAAATAATAAAGTATGAGTCCCTTTTGAAATTATAAATTCTAGAGTAGTATTTCCTCGGGGACCTTTCTAAATCTGCAGCAGAAATTTCACGAACTTTCGGTAACTAAATGAACGCAGTTATTTGTATTAAATATAAAAATATTCTACCAGTACAAAACTAAAGTTACCATTACAATTATTTATCAAAACAAAATCATCAGAGTAAAAAGTCTACGAATGAATCTGTACAAATGAAAACATAGAAGTTTTTGTTTAATTGAAATATATTACTCACTACTACCTTATCACTATCACTTATCACTACCTTAAACTTTGATGATACATATTTCGCTACAAGAAAACGGAATAACAACCTTAAATTGTGTTGTAAATAGTGTTCATTTATAGCTGCAAGTAATCTAACAGCAATAAAACTAAGTTAGACTGTTACTGTCGAACCACTGCACCGAATATACCACTTCCTAACTATCGCATTATACAAGCTTATAGCGATTTTAGATAGCTTTAAAGAAATGTTTAAGATTTATTTATTTTTTATATTATAATAACTTGTAGCTAATAAATGAGTTTTGTAAAAAAATAAAAATAACGATTTAAAAAAATAAGATATATAAATAACGATTTTAAAGGTTTAACGGTAAAAATTTATGGACGATAATGGTATTTTTATATTTTCTGGATAAAAAACACTGGTACTATTTTAAACTAATGATCGCTAGCATCCTGTTCTTAAGGAGA
Source organism: Melinaea marsaeus rileyi (assembly GCA_918358865.1). Lineage (NCBI taxonomy): Eukaryota > Metazoa > Arthropoda > Insecta > Lepidoptera > Nymphalidae > Melinaea > Melinaea marsaeus. Next base: position 18,982,161 of record OU911093.1, on the reverse strand, counting down.
TTATATATGAAGTGAAATAAATGACTAGCAACTGCGCTACTGAGATTAGCACTAAGTTTCCTCTCCCCACGTGACTTGCTTGAACATGTAATTCAATTTTCCAAAAATTCTACGGTATTGAAATAATTATAGATTAAATTTAAATAATTATAGCTTAACATCCCTAAATAGAAATATAAATTTACTTCAAATATTTAAAATTAAATGTTTTTCCTGTGCTGTTATTTTAAATTGTAATTGCAATCAAGTATATTATTTATATTATTATTATCAATAGCTTGAAATTAAATAAATATATTTCTCATCTTTAGCAATTTCCCAAGAGTTTTTTTTCTTAGTTGTTGCTTACGTTGCTACGAGTAAGTATCATCAATACCATTGTGACGCCTCAGTCGGTCAGCCGGGGGACTGATTTGATGTCTTAGTCAATCGGTGATTATGTGAATAATTCAGATTTATCCATCTGTTCATAATAAATAATATTTTTTTCATAGTAACTACGTAGTGATTTGAAAATCTTCTGATTTCATGTTTAGTGAATACTTTAACAAGTACATTCTGTAAACATTTCAAATTTCTACTTCAATTTTAATGTCAATGACCACCTCAATAACAAGTTATACTTATATGGTATGGTTTCAAAGTCCTGCTGTTTTAACATGAAGACAATAAAATCATTTAGTAAGTAGCTGGGAATTAGTTTGCGCACGTTACAACTCCGTTATAAGTTGTAAATAATAATTTTAATAACTATTATTTTTTTCATTTTAAATATAAAAACTCATTTAGATAGTAAATTAAATGCAAAAATATACTGAATAACCTAATATTATTTATTTTTCTAAGCTTTTTTAAGCTATTATTACTATATTTTTTTAAGAATTATGGTTTCACCTTATAAATTTAAAACCGTTTTGCACATCATAGAGTCTATTAAAGTATCACTGAATAAATTACAGCAATGTCCATTTCAAAGATGAACGAATTTCAATTCCACTCAGCTGAAAATAAATATATAAACTATAAGTTTTAATTAAACGTGTTGTTTACCGGTCTTTGTTAAATGGAAGGAAGTTGTTCCGGAGCTAAACTTCATCAGCTACTTTATTAAACCAGTTTCATAGTTCTAAAACACAGAACAATATGACTTTAAATATTTAAACGTGGTGAAGTTTAATATTTAAAATTCTTAGTTCTGAAGATTGTAATGGCCGTAGTAAAGTATAAAATTTATTTAAATATTTTTGAACGGTCACCTATCATTCTAATATATAACAATAAACAAACAAAATGTGAAAATGTGAACGTCTGTCTCTATGTAAACAACATATTACAATTATAATGGAAGTCTTATACAGATACCATTTAACTTTGTATAAAATATTATAATAAATATAATATCGTCTTATTATATTGAGTTACTTTCTAATAATACTATATTTATTAAAAAATAAATGTCCTGATTACCTTGTTGGCGTTTTAAAGATTTATTTAGCTGGGATTCTAATAATAAAGCCACTGTGACGTTCACCTTGTTTTCAACACAAATTATGTGGCACTCAACTTTTTTTTTTGTGTCTGTCAAAACCATACTCCTGAATGTTATTTATTGTTAAATCGTCGGCTTCTTATTTTGTATTTCAATTGTTACTTTGGACAGTTATATCGATAGTATTTACGATGAAAAACCTTAATAGAAGTGTTTTTGTCGTATTTACTTAATACCATTGTGACAATTGATGAGATAAGAAATGGGGTGCGTTATTGCGGAATAAGAGTTATGGAGAGGATATAGTGAAGCTGACAGCTAACAATATTATATATAGTAATATTGATTTGCTTGTCATCGCTTTTTTCTGTGATCGTAGAAGTTTTGTATTCTATAAATATTATATTAATAAAATTCTGAGAGCGGAGGAGGACATGATGGAATAACAAAACTAAAATAGTTTATTGTACGACGATAAGCAATTCAGTATAGTTTTAAGGTTGGTAGCATATTATGTAACATGATACATGTCCATTACAAGAGTATTATAAAGCTAAAATTTAAACGACTATCATATATATAAATGTATCTCTAGACTATCATAAACCTCTAGTATAATATTAAACAAAACATTTGTTCTTAAACGCCTCTAAGTGTATGCTAATTTGTCAACTAACAAGCGGCAAACGACGACACTTCTGTATTGTTTGTTGACACATGTACAAATGTAAGAGTTTAAAGAGCGCTTTGTTGTAAAGCAACTGTTGTAAAGTTCACATTTATGTCGGTATAAAAACATAATATTCATGTAGGTATTTGAAATTGTAATAATCAAAAAAAAGTCGATCGTTTAGTTTAATTACCAAAAATAGTCTATTTTGGTCGTTCATGTTAAATATTCAGCTTAATAATACAGTTGTCTTCGCGGCGATAATGATACTGAATAGTGGTTGTGATAATTGCCACTATAACTTTATGCACATTATTGTCTACTAAATATTTATCTCTTTATAACATTCTAAAGAAAATCAGTCCTTGAAATCAAATATATTAATATGATTTTTAGGAATATACACTAAATATATCTAATAATAAAAAGAACTATAGCTATAGAAATAACAAAATATTAAAGGAATAAATTATAAATTCATTTTATAAATTGTTATCGTGAAAATCAATTAGTTTGTGATATTTATATTCAAATCACATTCTTATTCCTTACAAATATCAAGAATTAAAAAACATTTCCCAACATTTTAAACCAGCTCTTTATAGTAGAGATAATTTAAACATTTCAAACAAAAAGAAAAACTAAATAATCGTTTTCCCCAAACAAAATCGCTGACACGGATTCCAAATGAGTTTAGTTCATTCAGATTGAAATATACAGTTTGGGAGCTGGAATGCTTCCCCCGGCGTTAATAAATAGGGATTGAACCACTCGGAGACCGTATCCTTAATATACAATGGACTGGGGATATCGGCAAGACCTTCTCGTATCATTTTATATCAACTGGATTTAAGTTGCTAAAATATTTTATTTAGGCATTAAATAGTAATAAATTATACGGGGTATATATGACAAAGGGAAAATAAAAAGAAAAATAAAACGAAGCATGAAATAATAAATTATTGCATTGTCCATTAAGAATACCTTTTATATGTGTTATTTTTGTTTCCTCTAGTCAACAAAACAACACAAACATAGTGATTATTCAATGAACAAAGCTACAACGACGATTTAGGACAAAAGTCAAAACATACGGTGGTAGAGCCTAGCTCTATTTATCTGACTGCAGCTCGTATTGGGCTGGCTCGACCGGGGAAGGACCACCCTCTCACAGAAGACCGATGTGTAGTAACCAAATACATTTGGGTATGTTTCGTTGGTGAGTGAGAGAATCCGGAAGCCCAACCCTCCCCCCCCACGCCAAACATGAAAGCGATGCCTAAAAGAAAAATACCCCAGGAGGGTACCGGCTTTGATGAAGCCGGGGACCCCCTCCCCGAGCAAAATCGGGGAAATGATTCTCGGATTTTTCTCGGGCTGCCCGTCGTATCTGGGGCGGGCCAAGTATCGCCTTTTGTGTTTTATGAAGGCAAACGACGAGTCAACGCAGCGACACCCCGACCCACTCTAAATGTGGAATTTTGCAACATCCGGGGACTTCATTCCAACTTGAACGCCGTCCACTATCATCTAGAGACGGCGCAGCCGGCCTTGTTGTTTCTGACAGAGACGCAGATATCTCAACTTAGCGACACAGCGTACCTATCATACCCCGGGTATAAACTAGAACATCATTTTATACCACACGCCGGGGTATCTGTGTTCGTAAGGGATATCTGCTACCGTCGCCTTCAGGTTTTTGAAGGTCGGGACCTGTCTGTACTCTGGCTGCGCGTGGACATGGACGACTATATCAGAGTCTATGCGTGCCTCTACAGGTCCCATAGTGGTAATGCAGAAACGGATCAACTCTTAGGCCATGTTCAGGCGAAGATTGACGATCTGCTTTCACAGACTCCCTCCGCCGAAGTCGTAGTCCTTGGGGACTTTAATGCGCAGCATGTCGATTGGCTAGGGTCACGTGCCACCGACTACGCGGGGAGATCTGTGTTTGACTTTACTCTGGCAAATGGTCTATCCCAATTGGTAAAGACGCACACTCGTCTATCGGACGTGGACAGCCATATGCCCTCTTTGTTGGATCTTCTGCTGACTACACATCCCGGAAAGTACCAAGTCACTGTCGAGGCTCCCTTAGGGTCCTCTGATCATTGCTTGGTACGGAGTGTAGTGCCCATTGAACGCCCAGCTCGCACAAGACCTGCGACTCGACGCGTTTGGCACTACAAGACAGCGGATTGGGATGGAATGCGATCCTTTTTTGCATCCTACCCATAGGGGCCGATTTGTTTCCCTTCCAATGATCCTAGTGACTGCGCTGCGGCTGTAGCTGATGTAATACTTCAGGGCATGGAACTATTTGTACCAAGCTCTGTGGTACCACTTGGTGGCAGATCGCGGCCTTGGGTTTGATGCGTCTGTCAGGGCTGCAGCAGCTGGCAAACGGCAGGCTCATCAAGCTTGGGCTAATGCGTTAGTCACTAAGGATCCGAACTCTAGAGTTCTGAAGTGGAAATATAATCGTGCCTCCAGATTCTTCAAACGGAAAATTGCTAGAGCGAAGTTCAAGCATGTCGTCAAAATTGAGGATCAGCTGGCAAAGTACCCACCTGGCGCGCGCAAGTTCTGGGCGCTTTCCAAAGCCAGTCTGGGAAACTTCTGTCAGCCATCCCTGCCGCCATTGCACACTGGGAATGACTTTTTGGCCCACACGGCAAAAGAGAAAGCCGAACTCTTGGGCACTCTTTTTGCCTCAAACTCGACTTTGGATGACCAGGGGTAGGCACCGCTTATCATCCCGCGGTGTCCGAGAAAAACTTTTTCCGGCATTAGACCGGAAATAGTTTTTCGGCAAAAACTCATCCGAAAAGCCCTCCTTTTCTTGGAAGTTCATAATAGATGGTATCTCTCCAGTTGTGCTACGAACATGCGCCCCTAAGTTGACACCAGTGCTAACGCGTCTATTTCGGTACTCCTACATGAAAGGCGTAGTCCCGGTCTCATGGAAGCGTGCCTTTGTCCAACCGATCCCTAAAAAAGGTGATAGCTCGGACCCAGCTAACTACAGACCTATCGCCATTACCTCTCTGCTCTCTAAAGTAATGGAGAGCATCATCTATAAACAGCTCCTAACCTACCTCGAGGATCACCAGTTGATCAATGACCGGCAATACGGCTTTCGCCATGGTCGATCAGCTGGTGATCTTCTGTTGTATCTTACACACCGTTGGGCAGCTGTTATTGAAAGCAAGGGAGAGGGTCTGGCAGTTAGTCTGGATAGGGCGAAAGCCTTCGATCGTATATGGCACAAGGGGCTTCTTTCGAAGCTACCTTCCTATGGGCTTCCCGAGAGTTTATGTAAGTGGATCACCAGCTTCCTCACTGGGCGGAGCATACAGGTCGTTCTCGACGGTTTTTGCTCGGACCCCAAGCCCGTGAACGCTGGTGTACCCCAAGGCTGCGTGCTATCCCCAACTCTGTTCCTCCTGCACATCAATGATATGTTGGATATCTCCAACAGACATTGTTATGCAGATGATAGCACTGGGGATGCGGTATATTCCGGCCGTGCAGGTCTCTCTCGGGAAAACGTCGACGAATGCCGAAAGAAACTTGTGTCTTCTATAGAGACTTCCTTGAGGATGGTCCCTGAGTGGGGTGAACTGAACCACGTTCAGTTCAATCCCCTAAAGACACAAGTTTGCGCGTTTACCACTAAGAAAACCCCATTTGTCGTGTCTACGCTCTTCGAGAGCACTCCTCTTATTGGCTCGCCAAGTATCAGAATACTGGGTCTCGACATTTCGAGCGATTGTCAGTTTCGTGATCATCTGGAGAGCAAGGCCAAGTTGGCCTCGAAGAAATTGGGAGTGATTAATAGAGCGAGGCAGTACTTCAAACCTGGCCAAAGATTTGCGCTCTATAAGGCGCAGGTCCGGCCACACATGGAGTACTGTTCTCATCTCTGGTCCGGATCACCCCAATATCAGCTTCTACAATTTGATCGCGTACAACGGAGGGCCACAAAACTTAAGAAAAAACTTCTTTAAAACTATATACTGTTATAAAACTAAGCGCAAAAGTTTAGCTTTAGTGCAAGAAGTAAAATGTTCATAATGACTCATACGATTTATTATTATTTATACTTCAAAGTATTTATTTAGTAGATAAAAATTAAAATACATTTTCTTTTACTTTCGTAAAATTAAATTTGCATTTGCACTCGCAGTGAAATCCAACTGAAAAACCTAAATGTCCTGGTTACATTATAAAATCAAATAAAATAATCTATATTCATCTTATACACTTATAAAGTAAGAAAGAGTGGTTTCGCGTTTTGCTTTCTGCTTGAACCGACATCAACTGTCTATGAGATTGATGCCGCTAATTAGTGCCGTGGTACCGGTAATTACCTCAAAAATATAATTAGGACTTCGTCTGTTTTTGTTGTATGCCATTTGTTTTGATTACAATATATACATATTTACAACATATAAAAAAATATAATACTAAATTAAAATTAACATAAATTATAATTAAACAATAATACAAAAAAAAATACAATAATATTATGATTAGTAAAAAAAAAGAAATTAATATATTATATATATATATAATTATAATTATAATATATATAATTATAAAATAAATATACTAAAATTTTTCACTCTGCTGTAAGTCTTTTGGAAAGCTTCTAACTTGCATCATGACCAGGACTTAATGATTAAGCACTTGACACAATGTTTAAGCACATACTGCGGTGACTGCACTTGCTGAGATTTATTTATAATTAATAGTAACGGATGCTGTATGAATTAGGCTGTTACAGGTCTGGAATATGGATCACTTAAGCTTTTATTTGTCACTCCACCACGGAGTCTTTGATGCTGAACTAAATTGTCTCATCAAAAGTCTTTTCGCTTTGTTAACTTTTCGAATAAGATTTAATATTATTTTTGTATTGTAAAACACAGGAACACAGGAATTTTAGATTATTATGAAATAATAAAATAATAAATTATTATAAAATTCTAAATTTTTGCTTGACACTTGTCAACTTTCTTTTTCTTCTTTAAATGTCCGTCGCAATTCAGAATATTTTGTTCGTGCATTTTTATTCTTCATACCATTTAATGTATTTTTACGATTTTGTTTACTATGAAAATATATACATAATATACATAGAAATCATTAGTAAAAGGCGATTCTTCTAAAATAATAGCCATTACATTTTATTGTATACAACATATAAGATCTTTTGTATTAATTGCTTAAAAGAAATATAGCTTGATCCCCCTTTTAGTATATTTTGAACATATAATAAACTTTGAATAGCAAAATAACATTAGTTGTTGGGTTTCAATAATAATTTTCGTATTTACTTAACCACAACGAAATCTTTATTTCAGCGAATCCTTTTTTTATCTATTGTGGTTTGGAATTAAAAGTTTACCCTCTTTGTGTAAATTCCTTGTTTTCGTACGAAAGTTTAAGCTTTCTAACCACAAAATATGAAATAAATTTCACTTTTCGTTATATAAACCGGCGATATTCCATTTATTTAAGTATTTAATATATGTTTTTGTTTGATAATTCTTAAAATATTATTTCTTGAATAAATTTGACATTACTTAATTTATATACTTATATGACTTATGATGAAAATGACAAACAATTAAAAGTTTCATCTCGTTTCAAAGCTTATTTATGACGACTTTGTCCATGAGGCTTATTAATATTATAATATTTCTGCTACATTTTATTTGTAATTAATATTATATATTAATCAACGTTGTTTATGTTTGCATCGAAACATGCAATTTATCTTTGTTTTCGTTTGATTATAGGTAAATATAAAATATTTAACAATATAATACTAATCTTTATTTTGCATTTCTTTTATTTATTTAGAATATATATATAACAATAACAAACAGTAATAATAATTTTGATTCTATGTGAAGGATGTTCTTTGTTTTCTATCAAATTTTATATTAGTTATATGGATAATTTAAAGGATATTTTATATTTATAATTAAATTGTATTACTACAGAGCTTTTTTGTTATTTTTCTATTACTCAAAATTAATATGTTAATATAATAAAAAATATGTTTTTATCATATGGTCATATTAACATATTAGTTTAAACCTACATCGGAATTTACATTTTAAATCTTAAAAAGCATATAAAAGTATATATAGTAAGTATAGCTTGAGAAATAGCAGAAAATTTTAATCTACAATCTTTATTATACACTGTTTTACTTTTACGACATTATTATCTGCTTTCATTGGTATTTCTTGTATTATACCATGACTTATTTTGCTTTCAATATAAAATACAGTAGATTTATTCAAAGGGTTAGACGGCTCAGCGTTATTAAGTGAATCCAAAACAAATACTTCTATAGATGGCTTTCTTATTTTGAAAAACATTGATATTATCATTTAAACTTATATTCGATATGATTCTTGATTAATATGTTCTGTGTGTGATGTTGAACAAGGAATAAGGTTCTAGTATAGAAAAAAATTATTGTAAAAAGTAATATTTATATTTTTTTTGTGATAACAATACACTTTTATTTATAGAATGAGTTTTTTTTGGTTTATGAATAAATCGTAAAACACTGTTTATGTTTAAAAAGTATGAATTGAATGGCCTGAATTAAATGCCAATCAATTTTTACACTTCCATTTTTTTGCCCTTTTATGTTAACGGGTCATCGTTATGAAAATTAATTTGAGCAAAAAAATACATATATTATGAATATATGTGTGAAAAAAATATTGTGAATAGTTCGTAAAAATAAAAAAGTCCAGTTTTTTGAATTGAGAAAATTATAATCAATGACTAGCTGGAACGGATAAATTAAAAACATTTAAAAAAAATTACCACGGTTAAAAATAGAAATCAGCTGTTTAAGTACTTTTAAAGATTGTTTTAATGAACTGCCTTATTTTAACTTTTTTTCATTTTCTTTCCTAAACTTGTATACAACTTCTTCTATTATAAATATAACTTTAATCCAGACTTTGTTACGGCTAAGAATTTTTTAATCTTAAACTTCACCACGATTAAATATTTAAAGTCAAATTGTTCTCTATTTTATTACTAAGAGACTGGTTTAATGAAGTAGCTGACGAAGTTTGGCTCCGGAACAACTTCCTTCCATTTAACAAAGACCAGTAAATAACATGTTTCATTAAAACTTCAAGTTTGTATATTTATTTTCTACTGAGTGGAATTTATACTTAATACATTTTCTAGTTCTCCATCTTTTAGTCAAAGGAGGTTATAAAGTATTATTTAAAAGTCAGTTAACGGGTTATTTTCACGAAGTACATACTTTAGAGGTTAATTTTTTTAGTTGTAAACTAATCAAAACCGTAGTTTTACATTGATACATACTACTACCTACGCTACGATGACATATCATGACCTTTATCTAACTGATTACTTTATTCAACGTCAGAAATAGTAAATTTTTGATAAATTAATATCAACATATAAATAAGTGAAATAAATTTTAAATCAAATAAATCTGACAATATATATTTTTTATTTTTTTTCTTAAACTTTGTTTCAAAATCTAGATTATAAAGCATTTTAAAATATTAAGAATATATATTTTTTAATTGCTATGAGTCTTTTAAAGGAATTCAGTAACATTGATGGAAAATTGATATTCTCAAATCGAAGTAATCGTATTTCTTTATAAATTAATATTTCATTCATCTTTTAGAAAGCATTAAATATTTTACTAAGATATATATAATACTGAAATATATGTAGGTACAATAGAGTGAGTAAAACGTACATATATCTATGTTATACTTTCCGTGTTATTAAATTCATATATTCAAAAGAAAATATAAATTTAATAGAAAGGAAGGCAATTGAAAAAAACATGGAAAGGGATCGTGAAAAAAATATATTGCGAAGAAGTATGTCCTTGCAGACATTTCCGCTTTCCACTTCATGGGGATAAGCTTCGAAGAAGGAGACGAAAAAACGTCGGCCGCTTCTTTTCCTAGCTGCAGTGCTCTGATTCCTATGGAGAGGGGTCTCCTCGTACTTGCTGAGATCTACTAAGATCTAATTTGTTACGTTACCCAGGACATTCTCATAACGGGGTTTCGCCGGGACGACACAAGTCAATTTCGTGACGGCCCACTGTCGATTTTGCTGTTGTAGTAGGTTTTGTCTCCGCGGATCGGAAAGCAAAGCCCTTCTATACGGGACGTCAGTTGTGGGACCGCTCCAAGTAATTCTCTTTCTTCCTAGTTGACTTTGGGATGACTCCGTAAATGAGGAAATGATTGAGATTAGAGCTAGCTTATCTTACATTGATGGCTTGGCGAATAAAGAGAAGATTGCCTCTCCTTGCCGTGTGCTATCATCGAACACATCGAACATTCTAATAACCGTATCGGTTAATAGATGTTAGTTAACTGCCGCTCGCGAAAGAAACGATGATGGTATCAAATTGATTATAATATGTGAATCTTAACTCCAATTTTGAATCTATTTTCAGGTTTTATTTAGTCTTTCAAAAGTATTTTTATCTATCTTGTATTTGTTAATTAACAGATATTATCTCGTATCTATGTAAAAGTTATGCATTATTTATAATTTATCAACGATATTATAATAATTTTGGCTATAATAACATGTAAATATAAAGAGTAATATATAAAATGTCGTAGTATATCGTATAAGCTAAATATTCCATCGACTTGGTCAGAGATAGTAGATTTGAGTTCACATCGATGCTGGTCTGATAATGTGTAAGGTTTGTGGCTTCAAACATAAGTTTCAATGAGTCTGCCTATTAGAAAAAAGTTTTGGGCTTAAAAAAACATTGGGGGATTTTATAATTGCGTTTCAAGCAATTTCTATTATATGTTGTACGAGTATATCGAAAAAAAAATTTTTTTCAAGCATTACTTATCTTTATAATGTTACATGTTATATAAAATAACCTTTTGTTTCTTGAATGGTTTAACTATGATTAATATACGTTAGAGCAATGCAGTAGAATGTAACATGCATTATTCATTTCGAGAGCACTGATAAGAAGATAAGACTTTTGTTAAGACTCAATCTGCAATGCGGAGTAATTGCAACCAAATTAGTTCGGAGACAGTATTAAAGTAAATTAAAATACAAAATGGTACACAAAGGTTTTTTTATCTTAATTTTTTATAAGACTGAACATAGGTCAGTTTCTAGGTAATTTTTAAATAAAAAGATTTAACTCGCGGATTTCTGTAAAAAATAGTATAAAGAACTTAAAAAAGTAAAAGAAAAATGAGATTTTAATAAAATTATTTCAATTTATTTGTTATATTAAATAATAATAATTTTCAAAACGGTACTTGTAACGTAAATATAATAAAAAAACTTTCAGTAATGGAAGTATAAATTTAAAAGACGGAAGAAAAATAATCTAAAAAGATACTATATGAAACTTTTATTAAAATAATCATAGTTTATAAAATAATCATTACTCCGATTTATTTGTGAACTTAGTATTAGTAGCAAATTAAAACATCTTTAAAAGAAACATCGTGGAATTGATAACTCACTTATATTAAAAAGATATAAAATTCATTTTCGCTTCATGCTTTAATTTAACTAAACGTCTCTTTACTGGCTGCTGTGGTTTCACAAGCTGTTAGTTCTCAAAAGGAGGCACCAATGAAAGCAAATTGCCATAGTGCTCTATGTTTAAGCGTCTTTTGACTTAGAATACGAGAAAATCACTTTGAAAGCTTCTATTTACTTAGTTCTACTGTATTTATTTTATATTACAGACTGTCCAGTATGTACGGACAATATAAGCATGATATTGTGCTAATTCATATTCACGTATCAATTTATAAAAAAATTGTAAACTGGAAAATGGATTCTTTGAAAAGAATTTGAGATTTAGTTTGTGTATTAAGTGGCTATTAAAAACCTTCCACTTCTTAATTCCGATGGACTGCATCTCCCTTCTAGCAACCTCCAGTATGTAGAGACAAGATTGAATGTCCACTGCATTCAACGTTTTTAAAACCAGCATTGATGTATTTTTGCCTCAATGTGACGTCACAGTTTAAACAAATAGAGTGTATACCACTTATAAACGTATTAGACGATATGGTAAATGGTAAAATCTTATAACACAATCTTTAACTTCAATCTAATAAAATGTATTTTGATATTTGCAAACGATAAAACCTACAAGGTTTAATTTTTTTAACAAACGTAATTTATTACGACTTCATTTTTTCTTATATGGATTATTTAATAATATTTAATGTATTAAATGGTAATTACTAAATATATTTTCCTATTTCCTATCAGACCATTGAAAGAATAAAAACAATTGATAGAAATATTTAACTTAAATTTAAAAACTATTTTATTTTCCCGTGATCAATCCACCAACAAATCGTCACTGAGTCAACTCAACGTGACCGAATTTTACGACATTTTACTTCAGCAACCTTTATAATTTTTTGTTTATCCGTAAGATTGAATGAACAGTGACTCAATATGAAACGAAGCTGAACCTTTAAAACGGGATATTTCTAATGACACCTCCAGTATCTTATTAGAAGATATATCATATACAATTAATAGTTTTTTATTAATAAAACGGTTTATCTAGTGACAGATATATTACTATTTTAATTGGTGAATGGTTTCTTGTATATTATTGTCTCTTATTTCAAGATGAATTGTTACAGAATTCGGTATTTTGTTATTCATTATAATAACTCATATACATAACGAATTGATCGTAAAAGATCTACGTATGTTATCTTAGACTATAAAGTTTCGGAAACTCCGACGTACCTCGGGACATATACAAGTTGAGATAATGCGGTGTTTTGTTACTCTTATGAAGTTTGTTAATGTTTTATTTATAAACTAGCTTTTGCCCGCGACTTCGTCCGCGTTTCCGTCGTTTTTCGAAAAAAAATTAGCAGATGTCCTCCCTCATAGTTTTGACGTAACAGGCAGATTCACTTTCGTATTTTAGAAGGGCAATAGTAATATAATATGCCAATCCACAAAACTGTTGAAAAATATAAGTAACCGCAGAATATTATAATATACCCACGCTATACCCACGACTCGGTCAGCGTGTAACTCCTTGTTTTTTATTAAGATAATATATTGCTAATATTTTTAGATCAAATTAAAATGTTTCAGCGCAAAGCTTCTGGGTAGACTATCTTAAGAGTCGACCCGTCCGGCACGTGAACGTAAAGATTCCTAGAATTGCTAACCCGGGAAAGAGCGACGTATAATTGACCATGCGAGAAACAGCTAGATCTACCACCTAACTAACTAACACCGAGATCTACTCCAGCAACACGAAAAGTCTGCCCTTGAGCTTTATTGATAGTCATGGCATAGCACACCGATACTGGGAATTGCGTTCTTTTAAATTGGAATGAAAAATTATTTGGTATTATGGGAATTCTGGGAATAAAGACAGTTTCTCCTGCACCGCAACCTGTTAAAATTTGAGCCTCGATTACATTTTGTTGCAACTGGGTTACTTTTAGCCGAGTTCCATTGCAAAGTTGAGGTGGTCTTAAATTTCGGAGCAGAATTATCGGTATGCCAATTTTTAAACAAATTATATGAGAAGGTAGTCCAGGCATACTTAAAGAATTTAAAAATTCTATCGGGTAATTAGTGGCTTCTTGTTCATCAACCATTCTATTTATTGAACTATAAACTTTGCTTTCTCCCTGTATATTAGACAGTATTTTATTATTAATTTCAGATGCCTGGTCATTGCGAGGAGTCAAAATGGACCTTTCGCAAAGCCAAGAATTGTCCCTATTTAATATAATTGTTATGTCACCGTAAACCGAAGATATAAGATGTTGTTGGGATTGCACTATACAACATAACTCAGGTGTCAGAATAAGTTTTCCTTGGTGTAGTTGTGGATAGGTACCTTCACCAATCTTCAATAATGTATCAGAAAATTCACGATTATCTGCGTTGTCTCCAGTTCTCACTCGCATATTTATAGTCAAATGCACCGATTGTATATCACGCCACAAATAAGAGCTTTTCAGGCAAGCCCTAATCTCATCAGCTCGGGTTCCCCGTGGTATTACCGGTAAGGTTTGTCGGAAATCACCACAAAATAAAACCGTAATACCGCCCATTGGTCGATCATTTTGTCTTATGTCCCTTAGAGTTCTGTCTACTGCTTCTACTCCTTTTCGATGGGCCATCGTACATTCATCCTATACGATTAAATTACACTCACGCAATACCTTAGCTTTGTCGCTATTTCTTGAAATACTACAGGTTGGACTTTCCGTGCGATCTAAATTAATTGGTATTTTAAACATAGTGTGAGCAGTCTTACCTCCTGGTAGCAATGTTGCAGCTATACCTGATGAAGCCACGGCAAGAGCGATTTTACGCTGATTTCGAACATAAGCTAATATTAATTTAGTCAAAAAAGTTTTCCCAGTTCCTCCAGGTGCATCTAAAAACCATATTGTTCCTAAATTATTCTGCACACTCTCGCACACGCGATCATAGACTAAGCGTTGTTCTGCAGTCATCATTGGGACACCGTTTTCTAATGTTACCAGCAGTTCCATTGGGTTGTAACCAATCTCTGCGGAATATTCCCTATTGGTAACCTCTCCGACTGAGGTTGGCGTTGGCAAACCATATTCACAAAGTGATTTACCGCCTACTGCTGTTAAGTCTTCCTGAAGAGCTAATAAGCACTGATTTATAGCCAGATCTCGAAAATTATCATTAGTTGCGCCTTCATTATTGTGAGATAAATTCCGAAGAAAGTCTTCTGCAAATTTTTCTTTATATTTTTCCCATAATTGGACAGGATCAGATAAATTACAAAATGTGAGTAATGTTACAAATAAATGGCGTAACCGTCGTGGATTATCACTAACACAGGATTCTGCTAAAGCGTCATCCCAATGTTGATCATTTTCAAGCAAATGACGCGCTTGGCAAGCTGCATGATAAGTTGGATAAACAACATCGTCTACTTTTCTCAAATCTATAAATGATGTTGGTCCTCGCACTGTATGTAATAATAATCTCAAATAAAAACACTCTGCGTTGTTAGGATGAACAGTATACACTCTACCAAGAACATGTTCTTTGAAAATACCTGTCTCGCCATCTACAGGCCTGCCTCGGCGTCTACGGTTAAAGACACCTCGTTGTTTATCGTAGGTATAATACGATGGAACTTCTTCATACAAAAGAGACTTTGCGAAATTATCAGTTTGGCAAAGTCGAAAGAATGCCAATAAAGTTGTTTGTCTAGGGTTCTCTAATCGTTCTGTAACATTTTCGGCGTTAAAATATATACGTTGACCGCCTTCCAGATGAACATCCAGATGGGTCACAGGTGGATATCTTTCGTGAATATTAAAACTTAAGATCCGCCACACAGCTTCTGAAGAGCTGATATATCTGCCTGACTGAAATCTAGTAACTTCATCATGTTCATTTCTTAACGCAAACGTAGCTTGGTCACTGCCCTTGTTAATGTACTTACAAATATATTTAATTGACTCTACACTATTACACATTTCTACATTTATGTGAGCTTGAAATGCTCTGGACAATACAGGCGAATACGGAACGACCCACCTATTATCTAAAGTAACCTGTTGTCCAGACATTCGCTTTTCAACAGTAAAACCACCATTGTCTCTTGAACGGCGACGATATAATGGGTATCCATCATGTCCTGTTACAGTTTCATCCACTAATGCTTTTGGATACCTTTTAGTGCAACGACCGTCTTGCATGCAAGGAGCATTTGCGTTAAATGCACCACATGGACCATGTATCATATGAGTTTTAACAATGTCGTATAACAGGGGATCTGCAGTCGGATCTGGAATTTCAGCACTGATTAATCTGTCTACATCATTAGGTCGAACCTTATCTTTTAACCAAAGCAAGATATGTGCGTGAGGTAAGCCGCGTTTTTGCCACTCAACACTATACATATAACACACTACTTCTCCAAAAATGTTATCTTTGGTAAGAAGATCTATCATTGATTTTAATTTTAAATGAAACACTCTTGCAATAATATCATGGCGGTCATGCGGTGCCTGACCCTCAAGAAGCTCCCGAGTGATTTCATCCCACTTGGGATTGGTAGTTACAGTAACAAATAAGTCGGGACGTCCATATTTTCTTACGTAACAAAAAGCGTCTTGAGTACGTTCATGCATGTAGCGTGGACCACCAGTAAAAGAAGAGGGTAAAATAACTAAACGACCCATATTCACAGTATCGTTATCTTGCTGCATGGCATCGCGAAGGTGCACGTATTCTTCAGCGCGCAGCTGCCTTTGATTAGATCGTATATAAACTAATCTTTCGGTTTCAATTTTTGCGTACATGTCAACAATAAACTGATTAAATAAGCCACGAAAACGTTGAAAGTATACCAATCTATTCCGTCTCACTTGCAGGTGGTAACAATAAAATTGAAGGCATGACACTTTTTTATTATAATTAGGTGCGCCTGTGCGCGGATCGGTTTGGTATACAGCGAAATTATAACCATCTTCCCCTCGACAGTATATCATAGGAAAGATAGACAGTATATATTGCAAACTGTCGTAAGCCCTGTGGGTTTCGAAAATACGTTGCAAACGATTGTCTCTGGAACGTATAACGATATCACGCCTATCACATTCCTGGTCGACCAGTACTACAGCAACTTCATTCGTGGATGGAACGTTATGACGCCCAGGGTGTTCCTGAGTTGGACGCTTATCGGCATTTATAACAATTTTATAATTGTTATTACCATCTTGAGAAAGGGCTTCTAATGCCGATTTAAAACTGCATACGTACGAATTAACCTGATGTAACATGTTCTGAAGTTGTGAAATGAGTTCAGTATTTAAATTCGGAAAATATTGATTTCTTATATTCGACTGTTCGTTGTAATCGGATACAAAATATATTTGAAGAAATTTAGGTTGTTCTTCAGGCAAAAGGGACCCTATCAAATGGTAAACCTGACCTTGTACCTTAAAAGTAGGCATGAAAGGGCCTTCTGAGATTTGTTTAGCACCAAAGGATGTCATTTGGAATGCACTATTATAAGTGCGAATATTATCTAAAAACTGTTTGGATTGCAAATGTTCCCCTAAAAGTAGTGATTTTAAAGGTTCCGGTGGGTCTTCGAACGAAGGCAAATTTATTTTACCTCCAGAACAACAGAAACCAGCAGACTCCTTCCTCCACTTCGAAGCATTACAAAAGGAACATACTACGTTCATATCGCCTATTTCAGAAGATGATCTGTAATCAATTGTGAGGTTATAAGCAAACCCACTTTTATATTTATCGGACCACGCCACCGAATTTCTAGATTGATCTACCACGTGTATATCTAAGTCATTAAGACCATGTCGAAATCTATCTGCAGTAAGACGGGCCTCTCGCTGTTCTTCTGTTTCAAGCGACCGAATATTTTCAATTCTTAATCTTTCATTAGATAAAGTAATCAATTGTTCTTGTCTCAAAGAATTGTAATAATCGCGTCCCGACTCTAGTCGTTGTTCATGCTCATGTTCATCTTCAAGAGATCGAATCATGTTATGGTGCGCCCTATCATTTGTCAAACGGTCTTGATATTGAGTAAAAGTTTCAGATTCTCGAGACAAAATATGACGTTCGCGATCAGCTGTAAGCCGTAATTCCCTCTCAGTGAAGGTTTCGGACTCGCGAGATAAAATATGACGTTCGTGGTCAGCTGTAAGCCGTAATTCCCTCTCAGTGAAGGTTTCGGACTCGCGAGATAAAATATGACGTTCGCGGTCAGCTGTAAGCCGTAATTCCCTCTCAGTGAAGGTTTCAGACTCGCGAGATAATGTATGCCGTTCGCGGTCAGCTGTGAGTCGCAATTCTCGTTGTAAAGCAGTTTCAGCTTCTCGGGATAACGCATGTTGTTCCCGGTCAATGGAACGCCTTAGCTCTCGTTGAGAAGAGCTTTGAGAAGCCCGTGTTGTAGCTCGTCTCGCTCTTTCAGCTGCTAATCGCATCTCTCTTTCTGGAGAGCTTTCATTAGCTCGAGATGTTGAGGCACTAACTCTCATAGAGTTTAACCGATGTGCTCTTTCCTCTTCCGATTCTTGAGAACGCGTCATTCTCATTCTCCTAGCTTGACTCGAAGTTCGAGATAAAGATGGTCGTTTTTTAGGTGGCATCGTTTATTTTATTTTTAATCGACGGTAACTTAAATTCTATTTAGTTACCCAACAAAAAACTTACGTCAGAGGTCCTAACTATAGCTAAGTATATAATAAATAGAATATAAATCTAAGTGCCTATTAAAACTAAAATAATATTCTAATCGAATTATAAATATGTACGTAGGTACCTACAAATTACAAAAGAATAAAAAATGAAAATAAAGCTATACTTAATGCGTGTGCAATACTATCTACACTTACCTACTTCACTTAAAAATGAATAATAAGAAATACCTACAACTACTGTAATTAATCAAAGTACCTATGCTAATACAAAAAAAAACCTTAGATGTTCTAAGTACAGCTGCTATATAATAAAAAAATATAAATCTAAGTGCCTATTTAAACTTAAATACCTAATATTCTAATAGAATTAAACTAAGAAATATGTACCTACCTACCTACAACTTAGGTACAAAAAAAAAAGAAATGAAAATAAAGCTAAAACACGTGTGCAGTATAGGTAGATAGTAGGCAATATCTACCTATACCTACTTCACTTAAAAATAAATAAAAAATACCTATGAATACTATAATTAATAAAAGTACCTACCTACGCTTTTATCTACTCAATACAAAAAAAACTAAACATAAAATGCCCAAAACTAACCTATCAGTAACTAAAAATCTAACAATAATCTAATCTATCTATCTATTATCTAATCTAAAAATCTAATCTAAATCTACTTAAAAAGAAATAAAATAGGAACTATTAATAGTTAGGAATTTAAACAAAACTAAAACTAATTTAGAAAATAACAACAAAAGAAATTAAAATAAACTATTTAAAGACAAAAAGTCGCGCTGATAAGCACGGTTTATAAAATAACAATTATTGTCTGTCAATAAAGTTCAACACTCTGAACGCATCAACAGCCAAATATTGAATGACGCTTGCGCTCGCCTCCCGCCTCTTTTATACTCTGCCGCCGCGAGCCCCGTCGAGCGCGGCAACCGTTACGCAAAAATAATCCTTATAGCTTGATTCACTATTCACGCGCGATGTCTTGTTGGCGTATTTCATGTAAGTAAGTATAAGTTTGGTGTTTCTATACCGATTTCAATGTTTATTTTTTTTTTAATTAGGAATGATGGTGAGCATTATTGGTTTTATAAACGTAAAAGTAAACAAATATAATAAGAAATCTCCGAACTGCTAAGCTATCGAGAGTTATGCGTGTTATTGTGAGTTAACTATAAAAGGTAGATATATGCTGTCTTGGAATATTTTTCGTGTATTTTTATGTAGAATATTTCCGTTATACATAGTTTCTATGTAGCTCTAACCATTAAGGCTGCACACGCGACGGAAGCTTAAAAAATCAAGCAACTTCTCCCATTTTCTCAACATTTCCTTTCACTGCTCTGCTCCTATTCATTGTAGTGTGATGAAAAGTATACTATTACCTGCCCAGGAGTATAAAGAATAATTGTACTAAGTTTCGTTAAAATCCGTCGAGTAGTTTTTTTTTCTATAAATAACATACAAACAGACAGACAGACAGACAGACAAAAATTTTTTTAACTGCATTTTTGGCATCAGTATCGAACACTAATCACCCCCTGCTACTTATTTTGTAAATATATTTCATGTACAGAATTGACCTCTCTACAGATTTATTATAAGTATAGATATAGATAAGAAGAGCTGTGCTGTATTTATAACTTAAAAGCTAGAGATTTCGTGAGTTTTTTAAAGAAATTGGTACAAAAATATTTAGGAACATATTATTTATTTATACGACAAAATTTAAATAGTTATGTAAATACAGCAACAGACACACGATTTTTATTAGTTTGTTGACTCGTCAAAACTCGTATATATACATCAAACATTGTTAAATCATTTGAAAAGAGCATCTGTTGAGTTTCTGACCGACTTTTCTCAGCAGCAGCAGAGCAGCATTCCGAGCCGGTAGTAGCTTACTATCGGACTGACTATTCTGACCTTTTTAATGTAATAAGACATTTAAATTTGAAATCATGTGTTGCCTCCACGCCAAAACTGCTTTATAACAAATTACGGGAAACGTAACAATATCTAACGACCCAACAATAAGTAGACTGGAAAATATCTATATTTCTCCATTCTATACGAATGGAACAATGATTACGAAAGCTACAAACTGATTAAAGTATTAAGTACCTAAAAATATAATGGCATATAAAACACAGACAGTTTGAAAAATATTGTATAGTTACTGAGTATCATCACTGTTCAAGTTTTCATTCTCACACAACTTTACTTCGCTTCTGACAGCACTCGGTTGTCCATGTGATATATTAGATAATTTTTATTCAAATTTGTAGGTTAATTTGTAAGTGGTGTATTTTAATATCCATATCGATTTATAAGGATTTCTTTCTAAAAATATTAAAATATATTGAAAAGCACCACAAAATAAAAATATAATAGATCTTTTTTATACATAATATACTTGAAACCTTTTGTGCAAAAATACCAGTACTTTTATACTACGTTAAAATCTTAAAAAGTATATTAAAAATTTGATACAAACCGTCATACCGTTCCACACCCTGAGGAAAACCAATTATATTCACAGTCAAGTCCCGAATCATAAAATTGGCAATAACTTTAAAAGCGATATCCAAATACCGCAGTAACTAATCATATTTAGATATTATAACATCATATTTATTATACACTCAGTAATAAATGTTTTTACATGTATATAAATAGATATACATCTGATTTGTTAGGATACAATTATAACATTATATATTTTGTTTTATGTTAAACAAATCTTATAGAATCGATCATCAGCTTCTAAATAAAATCATATGATATGATGAAATTATTGAAAAAGTAGGTATGTTATAAATGTGATTATTAAACCTTTATTCATAAATAACAAAATACCAGAAATTTCCAATTCCAGAAAATGTTTTTATTTCAGAAAATTATAAGCTTTCACCATTTGTCTGCGTACAGTGAAGTCATTCGGATTGTTTGGGATCCGTTCTTTGTGGAAGCCTAGATCCTTTGGCGTGTGTAACATCGCATCTCTGTGCGTCTTATACCGCATTCAAGATACACCGAAAAACTATTTGATTCAGTTCCATCACCATAACAGTAAACATTTTTATTAAAATATATAAAATAAATTTGATAAAAACAACTTTTTCTTAAACAGAGATATATACTGCAAATTCTTAAAAATTATACATAAAGATAAGAGTTATCATGGTATTTAATTAGTCTTTATAACCTTTTAAGAATCATCTTTTACTTGATGTACTAAGAACTTAACTTGTAAAATAACCTTGTATTAGTACTATATTTGTACACAAGGTCCTAACTATAGCTAAGTATATAATAAATAGAATATAAATCTAAGTGCCTATTAAAACTAAAATAATATTCTAATCGAATTATAAATATGTACGTAGGTACCTACAAATTACAAAAGAATAAAAAATGAAAATAAAGCTATACTTAATGCGTGTGCAATACTATCTACACTTACCTACTTCACTTAAAAATGAATAATAAGAAATACCTACAACTACTGTAATTAATCAAAGTACCTATGCTAATACAAAAAAAAACCTTAGATGTTCTAAGTACAGCTGCTATATAATAAAAAAATATAAATCTAAGTGCCTATTTAAACTTAAATACCTAATATTCTAATAGAATTAAACTAAGAAATATGTACCTACCTACCTACAACTTAGGTACAAAAAAAAAAGAAATGAAAATAAAGCTAAAACACGTGTGC